>OY728157.1:2076815480-2079602480 GCA_963277665.1 Viscum album | reverse complement strand
AAGGGAAATAAGTAAAACATATATGGTAAAAACACGTACTTATGTAAATGTAATATATAAAAAATATTCATATAATTATTATATATGATTTTTTAATGACAACGATGGATGTCAATATGTGGGATAACGAGATTTTCAGTATCACTTTTATTTCATGGAGACTTATACTATATTCAACAGTCAATTATATTATGGGGTGCATGTAATTCACTATGACCTTATATACCATGAATCTACCACATTTCATGAGAAATCAGTTTTTAATAATGTAATTATTTTAGGGGTATTACAGTTGAAATGTTAGTCAATGGTAATGAGTTTTTATTTCAATTTTTTTTCTTTGAGAAGTACATTATGTCATGTACCTATATTCTCTCATGAGATGTATATACATCCCATTTTAAATTTAATATAATAAATATATTATCATAATGATATTTTATGTTCCATTTTATGTTATTCATTTATATGGTTTATGATTGAATGTTATCAAAGTGGTGGTGATTTTATATTACAATCTCAGCATTTATCAAGATTCTATATGATAATATTTCTGATGATAAAATATTATGATAAATATCTCAAGAGACTTATGATGTTTTCAAGTAATATTACCATTTTCCTACACTTTGGTATTTATGATGATGGATGACATGTTTTTACAAAAAACCAACTTTATTTCTCCCTTATGCCGAAAATCCATCTTCTCCCCAAAACATAATTTCTAAAAATAAGTGATCAATAATGTTTTATTTTTATCCAATGATATTTAGAAGTTATATTTAAAATTATTTTAAATTTTAAATTTTTTTAATTTAATCTTCATTTCCTTGTCCAAAACAATTCCCTTTTTCATTTAATAATGATTTGAAATGGATCATTTTTTTACATGCATGACATGAATAGTATTTTTAATTTTCAGGAACAATCAGTGATTTCATGATTTTGTTACACATTTTCAAAGTTACATTAAAATAATATTATTTCCATAATATTTGATAAATCATTAGATATTAAATAAATGATGAAAATATGATGAAAATATTCAAATAGGTTTATGTAATAAAAAGAACATTTCAATGTGGAAAGGATATTTTCCCCAATGAATGTTTTTAATAAATTTTAAAAGATTATATTATAATTATTCATATTTATTTCCAAATAAAAATATTTTCATATTGTTTTATGATTTAAAATTTTATATTAATTGAAAATCTATTTTACTCAGGAAATATACAATGTAGTATTTTAAAATTATTTTCAATATACGATGATATTACATAAAGTTATTTATGCTTTACTTGGGATATGATCTAAGGATAACACTCTTGACATTTATATGATTGGATTATGTTTATGATGAAATTATTTTCACAAATCCTATATCTCTTCCATGATTTATTCATTGATAAAATTCATACAAATCCTGCTTCTTTTTCCATGGGATACTCTTTGACAAAGATATTAAATGATTATGAAACTTACTTATTTTACGCAAGGTATGTGCTGATGAAATTATTAGGAAACACATTTAATTTCATTGGTTTTGATATGATTAATTTTTAATGATCTTATGGTACTCAAATGTATGATATTCATTACATGACTATGATTAAATTATAACTATAAAAGGTCGTTACTTTATTACCAATGTTGTGTGGGAAAAATATCTCCCTAAAATTCATTGGGTAAATAGTTATATATCCAGAGATAGAAAGTATTTGAGTGGGGAGTGAACCCAATTTGGAATGGGAGGATTGGAGTGCGGAGTAAACCCGATTTAGTATGACATGAGTGGAATGGGGGGGGGGGGTGAACCCAATTCAAAAAGACATGGATTGAATGGGGAGTGAACCTATTTTAGTTAGACATGGCTATAATAAGAACTAAATGTGTTCTAAAAAGTAATTATAGTTCTATACTAGTTTAGGGAGCGAAACCATTCCCATATGATAGTCTTGTATGTGATCCATGAATAGTATAGAAGTTGTTTTATATGTTTATTTGTATGCCACAAATACCACATCTTATGACAATGTTAGGATCTCCTGGCTCAACAAATTATCTTATCTTATGAATAATGTCTTCCAAAAATCTGATATTTATGCTATGACTCAGGATTATTATTATTGATATGTAGGTTATAATTTTCAAATTTAATGTTTCTTTTATAATACGCTTATACTAATATTATGCTCACATATATCATTGTTTACCCTTATTGAGAATCTAATCCTACCCTTTCCTATGATTCCTTTCCCCATGTTATTAATAAATTAAAAATGTATGTTATGTCTAAGAAGGGTTATTCGTATGAAAAATGTAGCGGGAGAGAACATTTCTCACTTATGGTCTCGTGTTTAACTTTCCATGCTTCTAATGTTACTACAATATTATGGTCATCAGGAATGTATTTGAATAATGTAATATTTATTTATGAAAATATTAGTTCTCTATATCCAATATTAAATAAATTAAAAGTTAAAATGTAATAAATATCAATATTCTTATGTCTAAAACACCCAATGTCCTTATACTAAGTATCTTTATGACTCGTGGGGTAGTTTCTTAGAAAACTGATTACGTAGGAATTTTTTCGATACACGTGTAATTTTGCATCTAATTGAATTAGTAATAAAATTATTTGGAACCCCATCATATTTTAGATTTTTTTTCATAGGGTAGGATAGTTGAAATATTATTAGAAATAAATTTATTGGAATTTTCTAATGATTTATTTAATCTTAAGGGTTATTCATTATCATATATTCATTTTAAAATTTATCAAAGAAATAATACACTATAAGTATTTCCATTACTACATGTGACAAGTAAATTTATATAGATATTATTTAATTTAATATTATATTATAAGACTATTTTATCTTTATTTTGATTGGTTATATCCATAATCTGGAAAAGGTATTATATACATTCAAAAAATATAGATATGGTTTCATTTAAAATTGAAAATTTCTTATTAAAATTCTTATTATCTTTTTGAGTTGCTTCCTGGTCATCAAAAAAATTACCACTTGAATGTCATTCTATTTTTCTTAATTTAATAATTTATTATTTGATATTCTTACATTCATTCTCACTTTTGACTATTTAATTAAAAAGTAAATTTGTTATCCTTTATTGATCATAATAATATTTTTTTGAGATAATCTTTAATTGTATCATTATAATAATTTTCTTTCACAAATATACTTTTAATATTCTTCTTTCTTTTAAACGTTAATCATTCATTAGATTATTTAACATTAAAATATAATTTCTCTTAAGTAAACTATTAATTTTTTTCATCCAACATCTAATATTACTTTTTTAATCCTATATATAATTCAGTAATTCATAAAATATATTTTTGAACCATTTTATTTTGTACAATTTATTCCTTAACATCAGAATGAAAGTAAATAATTCCATTATTTATAGTAATTACCATTAGGCATGGGATTGCTAAATCTATTTAGCATTTATATTCATCATATCCTGAAAATAACTCTTTAATGGAAATCCTTCTAGTAAGGGATGATACATTTTCATTATTATTATAAATTTTTTCTTTCATTCATTTCATCAAATTTAAAAAGTTAGTATTGAGGCGTCCCTTTCACTAGAACTCATATCATATCAGTTCTAAGTAAATATTATATTTAATAAAACAACATTTTCCATCCCTTTCAACCATCCTTATAATGATCTGTTTCAAATCTATTTTAAAGTATATTTTTATTTTAATTTATTATAAATATCTTTTATTGATGTTTAGTATTTAATTATCATCACTTTTTCAAATCACAAACCAACTGAATTAGAATATAATTATTAACTATATGTAAATTTAATACCTATCTTTTTTTAGAATCATTATCAATAATCTTTTTCTTATCATGTATGTACTATATAATGGAACTAATTATTTTATATAATGAATATTGATTAAAGATATTTCTCTCATCAACCTAAAATATCTTTTCATGCCGCCTATTATGAAGTGATGTCATTAAACTATCCATGTCATGTTGTTTTCATTTTTTTTCATTTTGTCTCATCATATGTTGTTGTTCGTTTTAGTTGTTGTATAGAAAAGGTTTTTTTTTTGAGATTTTTTCAGAGTTTCATGTTTAACTCACAGTATTATTAAAAACCATGTTGTTTTTCAATGGGGAGGAATTTTGTTTTCATAATTATATTTAGAATACATTAAAAATGGATTAAAAACTATTCAATGCTCCCAAAAGTGATTTTCATATTCATGTAAGTGTTATAGGTGGGGTGGATAGTTTTTTCAAACTATGTAATACCTATTGAGGAACCATGAATGGTGTTCTTATTCAAGTTAGTGTCTAGTGCATTGTTGACACATGGTTTGGAAAAAAATGCAGATAAACTCTATGTCAAGTCAAGGTCCTTAAAATTTGAGATATTTCACATATTTACAATTTCAAATTTAAATGGGATTCACCCCTATACACACCACAATATCCATCCGTCCCTTTGGAAATAAAGAGAAGCTACACCACCTTCCTCATATTGATTCATGCCCTTATTGGTGTGTTCATGTGGAACTATTGTAAAGTAATCCTATACAAACTATTTGGAACCATTGTTATATATCCCAAAATTTTATGTGTAGGCTATAAAAATTGTTTGGTTGGCCTCTGGTTATATAGAATTGTTATAGACCAATGTCAATTGTTTTGGGAAACTATTGGTAATGTGGATTGTACTAATGGTTTAAAAACTATTGGTATTTGTGGGATATATCAATATTTTGGAATCCATTGGTATAGGTAATATGAAAAGCCTAAACCAATTTTTTTAATACCATTTGTATAGGTATTTAAAAAAACATATATGGTTTTGATTCCCAGACCTCAAACTTATATTTCAATGACATAACCACTATGCAATTATTTTTTTGAAACATAATACTAAAAAATGTATATATATATATATAATCAAATTAATTATTGATGTATTCAATATTTATCGATATAATAAATCATTTGAAAATATAATAAGAATATGATATGTTTGGAAAATATTTTCTAGGGGAATTTTGAATTTTTTGACCAATACCAATGTATTTTCCAAAACCATTTGTATAAGGATTTAAAATATAGTCTTTACCAACTATTTTAGCCAAACCGGTGGCATAGAAATCATATATACCAATGGATTTTCCAAAACTATTGGAATAATTTAATTTTATTGATGTTATACCCATAGTTTCTCTAAAACTATTTATAATGTTCTGTTTTATATTTATGTGGATCCAAGGTATATCTTCCTCTATTTCCCTCTTCTTTCTCTCTTCTCGCTTAGCTTTATCTTCCTCTATGAACCCTATATTGACTGTGGTAAAATATAGTTTTCTAAGTGGGTCTAATATTTGTAATTGTTTTGTCTATGGATTATATAGATCATAATTTCTACCATTGATATGGTTTCCCTTGACGATGACATATTCTAATGATTTTCTACTTGATTCTAATCTATTCTATGTATTGATTTATATGTATTTGTTTTATTTTGTAATTTATAGTGTGATGGAGCATTCTATATTTATTAATATTGAATTTATGAATATATGTGACAACAATGAATTTATATGAAACTATTTATTAGTGTTTTGGGCATAGAAAAAATGTTTTCTAATGTGAGATTAATGTCTTCCTTTTTAAAATTGAATTTTTTCTAGTGTGGAGATTTTGTTAAATTATCATATGTTTTTTGAAGAATTTTCTTTGTTTTTCAATGTGTTCTGACAATGTTTTGGTTTTAAATGATGGAAAACAATGTTCTTAAATTGAATGTGGTTTTGGGATAAGGCATCAACCTATAAATTATTTATAAATGGGGTTATTAATTGGACTTCAAAATGAAATTTGAAATGTATGTGTGAGTTATCCCCTTTTGAAAAATCCATAATGGAATTTTTTAAAACAATTTGAATGGGATGGATATCTTTTTGATTTATTTTAGTTTTCAAGAGGAAGACACCTAACGAATGGTAGTTTTGATATGTTTTAATGAGGTGGGTGGAATCATTGAACAATTCAAAATATATTAAGGGATATTTTCTAAATTGTGAAATGGATTGATTTCCTAATCCATGTTTTGGATATTACATATGGGTCGTAACATCATTTTTAATATTGTGCTAGCAGAAGACACCCCTTGATTAGTCATTTAGGTGTTCATCCATTTTATGGGTTATTAATCCCTATGAGATATTTATTTCTCCCATTCTGTGGTAACATGCTCATTATTTTTGTGGGTAATTTTATAAATGGGGATATTCCTCGCTGGTTGTTAATGGTGAGGGTACATATGGTTATACCTATTGTTATAAACATTCCTTTTTAGATCTTACACCTCAAATAAATTATGTTCATTGGAAACTGAATACCTAGTGTATGGCCTAATTTCCTATGCTAGTTGGTTCACACCCCAATAGTGGCCCACAAGTTGTTCTAGGAATACATGTATGGGTTGTCATTATCATCACACTGAAGCTTTCATGGGATAGTTGGATGAATTTTGGTTCGAAAATCAATGCATATTGGTATTTGCTTTATGAGTCAGTATATTCTTATATACTAAGAAACTTTTTGAATTTGACATCCTCCAGTAGATCCTAAGACACATTCGATTATTTGATTAGATATTTATTGAGGGTATTTTTATCTAGTTATTATTTTTACTATTTTTTATGATTTCTTTAATAAGGAACATTAACATAAATATATTTGATATATTATGGTGATATGTGATTACTATAATGTTTTACATAATCCTTATTTATTTTTGGATACTTTTAAAATTTGCTTTCATGGATGTTTGGAAAACCAATTTTGAAACTCAATACTCTTATGTTAGTTCATTGTGTAGATTTAAAAAATGGTGTTCTGATATGGAATTGGATTGTTAATTTTTTTAAATTTACTGCATTCATTTAGATAAAAATGGTTTTTTTACAAAATTAGAGGGGTGTGAAATGTTCATAAACAACATAGGTTAGTAGATTTGATTTAGTTTTTTTAAAAAATAGAAATCAAAAGGAAATACTTGGAAGAATATTTTCATTTTATATTTCCAACTATTTATATGTTTAATGATTAAAATATCATTACTGAATTACCTTAAAAAAATTTCTTCAAAACTTACAAAGGTTTTGGTGACCTTCTATAATTTTTAGATAAATCCTATTTATTTAATGTCATAGTTTCTCATTTGGATTTAGTTTCATTCATCGTGGCCATTATGTGGTGATTTTGGGCATTCATGAGAAACTATTGGATGTTTATAGATGGTTCGGGTTTGGATTGATTGAGTTTGAACTTTTTTTTTATTTTTGAATATTTTTCTTTATGATCTTTCAATTTTTCTACATTTTATGTTTATATATAAACAATTGTGTCAGATCATTCTATTTTGTTTTTCCATGTTCCAAATGTTTATTTATTTTGGATAATGTATTTATTTATTCCTTTTTATCTATTTTTTTTGTGAAATCATTCATAGTGGAATTCTTATGAATATCATGCACTAGATTCCATCCTATGGGGATTAGGAATTCCCTTCATGTCTTTGGGTGATTCGGGTTTATTGTCGGGTATCCTGGAATCACAAGAATGTTCATTTCAAAATGACATTAGTGAATTTAGTATTCATTCTAATAAGCATACACACATTTCAATAGTCATTATTATTTGGTTCTATCATGTTAGAAAGTAAATTCTTTTTTCAATGATTTTGATGTATGGGTGGGGATATTCTATAATTCTATTGCTCATCCCAATCCTTAATTCTCCAAGGGAATTTGGGTTTTGAATATTAAATTCAGGTTTTTTTCTTGAATTATATTAAGGTGCATATATGATATGATACCCTTAGATTATGTATATGATATTGGGCATCTCTCTATATTTTAATGATGAAAAAAATGTAAACTAATGTTTCACAGTTGGCTCACAAATCCTAAGTGACCAAGTGGTAGCCACGTAGTTATGAATTCCTTCCTGGTTAGGCGTGTTACATGGTTGTCACTTGGCTACCCAACTATATGGCCAAAGTGTTCTAAACTATTTTTCATCATCGATTAGCCTAATTGGATTTCTATTGATTATGGATTTTTTCGATGGTTTTTTTACTTATTAGTTTTGGATTAGAGGTTTTTTAATTTCTTTTGTAGAATTTGTTCATGTGGATCTTTTTGAATTCTCGTGAAGTGCATTCAATGTTAATGGTTTTAAAACATTGTTCTGTAAAATAATTTTTCTTAGAATATTAGTTTCAATTATTATTTTATATATGGGTTTAAAAATAGTGGCTTCCCCTATTTATGTTGTTCGGTAAAAATGATGTATTTTATATGAATTAATTTTATGGCATTCATTTGGGAGATTAATTTTCAAAATCAAATGTAATATTAAATGGGGTTTTGTGACATAAGTTATTTGGGGAGTGTAGTGCTTCATCAAATTTTCTTTTCTCTTGAATCTTTTGTGTTCTTGGTTTTTATTAGTTCCATAGTATAGGGATATTTCATTATTCTTTATTGAAAATAGATGTTTCAAAATAATTTTTTTAAGGATATTTGGGTTCGTTGTTGAGAGAATAATGGTTAGAATCATTATTACCACTTAATTATAGAATCATTCTGTTTTTTAATACACCTTCTTTGAGATCTGAACCCAACTATAGACTTCATATATTTTAATACACCTTCTTCCTATAGATATTTTGGGTTAGTGGAAGTGGGTAGTATGTTGGTATATTTTTAGTGGATCATGATTCTCTTATAACACATAATTTTCCACTAGGGAAATATCATAATGGATTTCTTATCAGATTATTTAAAATTTTGTGGGAGTTGATTGTTTATCCATTTTCATGTGAATGTTCTTTTGGATATATTTAATATGGAATATATTCTTTGGTCATTATGAGAAGTAGTGAAATGGGAAAAATCCCTTCAACTTCTGATCTTACATAAGTTTGAATGAATGGGCACAGATTTCATTTATCAATTTTGGATATTGGTCATCATTTTACAAAATCATTTAATCAATGATTCTAGGAAGGATAATTTATTTGGAGGTGGACTTCACCCATATATTTGGGTCAATTGTGTTTGTATCTCCCTTGATATCTCTATATAATATTTGTAATTATCCAATTCAAATGGAAGATTAAATATCTAGGAAGCCTGTGGTGGTTGATGAAAAAGTTACATAAGATTCCAAATGAAAGTGTTGTGGTTAAAAGGGTACCCTGATGAGTGAGGAGAAGATGAATTATGGTCCAGTTCTATAAGTAATGATTCATTCTAATTGTAATATAATATTTATAATGTGCTTACATTGTGGTGATCTAGTGCATTGTAAGATTTCTAGCATCATGTCTTGTGTAGTTTTTTATTGTGGTTATTTAGGTCATCGTTGTATTTTTGTAAGATGTTTTTAATGAGGATTCAGGTGATATCATTTTTTTAATTTGTTTACTCAAGGTAATTTTCCTTAGGTTTTTATAATATTATTTTTCTGATATTGTTAAGTGGTTATATAATTATAGTGTTTGATTCCATTTTAAGATATTTTGATAAATAATTTTAGGGATATTTTATGGAATTCATTGTTTATTTAAGGAATTCTTCCTTTCTCAATCACCCTATGATGGTCCTCTAGTTTGATGTATGTTCTATTTGATGAGCCTCATTTTTTGGATAAACATTCCTTGGGAGTTACGTTGTTCCCCTTTTTTTGACTTAATGTATATGTTGTTTTGTCATGATATAAGCCATGGATTCAGGATTGGGTAACTAGGTTGGGTACCTTATAAGTTGATTTTTTTATACTATTAAGTTTTTGGGTGTGGCCATTCATATGTGCAATGTGATGGTGATCCAATTTTGCACCCTAGGTTATCCACATGTATCATGTCCCAAGGTGAGATCTCTCTTCCTTATTTTGGGGATATGCGTGTTTCTTATTCCATATATTGGGTTTAGTGGTGCCTTTGGATTGAGTGAACGTTTCTCTCCCGGTTTAATTATTGTTTGAGGATTCTGTTTTAGTGGTTTATTTCTAGATAGACCTTGTTATAAGAACAATAAAAGCTGGGGAAAAATTTTGGATGAAATTTAAATTTTTGGAACCCATGATAAGTCTCCCTTATAGTATAAGACTTCATGATTGAGGTTCATTTTTGGTTTCACATGAAGACTTTATATAATATTGGGGTTGATTGTTTTGATAGTTTTCTAGGATTTGGGTTGTTATCTTTGAGGTAAATCAACATTTAGTGGTTCTTTTGTTTTGAATATTAGACGATCCTCAATTATTTCATGTATTCATTTTATACTAAAAACATTCAAGGGGTCGAAAGTGTCATGATGGGGGGTTTTTGACCCCCTCACCCCCCCATGTCACAATGTTGTTAATTTTGTATTATTTTAACTTTTATTGGGGTTTTTGAGATTTAGTTTCTATCTAATTGAATATTGGAGTTTTATAGGATTTCAGTGGATCATGGTTATACTGATATATTAGTTCAAATTTGATGATGTCGGTATGGGTAGGTTATTCATTTTGATTGATTTTTTTTCCAGAATTTTGTATTTGATTTCAAACATTGAGGATATCCGTATATAATATGTGTGAATTTTGGAATGTCAAGGGTGACACAAAAAGTATATCCAACCCGTGTGGTTCCAAAGTTGTAATTTTGTATGGGGTTCCTTTCCTAGGATGTGTATAAAACACTATTTCTGCATGAATTAGAAAACCATTCATCCAAACTGTGTAGCCTGTCCTAATTTTTGAAATTCTTATTCTTTCCCATTTTTCGATTGTATATTTTTTGGTTTTTATCACTATTTTCCACCACCATAATTGGATAATTATTGTGATCCATAGAGGCTCTCCAACACATTCATCCTCTTGAATATTTCATGATGTTTGGTGTTTTTCAAGTGGATCCAATGTATTTATCATTATTTTTCACTATTTTTCCCATCATCCTATATTCACTATTAGTTTCAGCATCCCTAATGAACCAAATATCTATTATGAAAGATACTAAAGATCTCATTGGATATAATGTTGGATGTTTTTTTCACAAGTTTTATAAACTGTCTCTAATCTCATGAATACAGTTTAAATTGATCATGACATCATCTTAAGGGATTAAAATTGATTCTCATATCTAAAAGGTCATAATTTATATGAAATTATTTCATTATGGAATTTAAAGCATGATTTTTATTTAGTTTTTTGTATTAGTGAATGTATTTATATATTTCATATCTTTGTTGTGATTTAAAACTAGTTCATGGAGCTTTGATCATTGCGTAAAGGGGTTTTTAATATGAATTCAAAGCCTTTTTTATTTGATATGGAGTGATGAATGGTTCTATGCATTTATTAAATTCCTATATTGGTTACAAACTGGTTTCCATGTTTTCCAATGTTTTCCACCGTGTTTTACATTTTTATAAGGGACAACTATGTTTTAAATGAGAATTTTGTTTTTAGTTGAGGTGTTGACGTCTAAAAGGGTTTAAAGGGGGTTATTTAATGGATTTAAAAATGTATTTTTTTAATTTATCACCTTAGGAAAATTTCATGAGGGATTATGTTAAACTCTTTGATGTATGTTGATGGAATTTGGGAACATTTTTTGTTTTAGGAGGAATACCTTTGGTGATGGGTACTTCTGAAATGTTTTGATGAGGAGGGAGGCTTTTTTGAACCCATAAAAATGTTTTACGTGGTGTTTTATAATATGATACAGGGAATGGAATCCTGATCCATGACTTTTTTTATTTTGTAATTATTGGAACATTATTTTAAATTGGTTCTTATGAATAATACCCCCAGATTTTTTCTTCATGTGTTTTCCCCTTGTGTGGGTCATTGATCACTATGATATACTTGCTTCTCCCCTTGAGTATGATGGTGCTTATTAAATGGTGGGATGTTTTTTAATATTTTTATCTTCATAAATGTGTTTTAGTGGTAAGGGTAGCTATTTTTATTCCTTTTGTGTTAGAATTGGAGTATTTTATCCTATACCTCACTTCTTTATTTAACTTGGAAACCATGTTATAAGTGGAAGCTCAAATTTGTTATTCTAGTGGGTTCACACATTGATTGTGTCCCACTAACTATGGTTTGTATAGAAGGATTTGTAGTGATTTTCACTATAATTAGGATTATTTAGGATAGTTTAATAAATAATGGATTGAACAACATGGAATTATTTTAGTTTATTCCCAAGATGGTATACTATTGTACGTCAATATTTTTTGCAGGTTTGACATCCCATGGTAGATCCTAGAACACATTCTATTGTTTTATTTGATCATGATTGAGTGAAGTTTTTTAAAGTTCATATTTATATCATTTCAAAAAATTTAATTATTATGGATAATATTTTTTTGATATATTATTTGTTATATATCCCACCTTCATCACTATTCATGATCAATGTGTGAGGGTTGTTTCCTCAGGAAAATGATTATGCATACATGTTTGTAATTTTTTGAAATTAAATAACATTATATGTGTTCATTGTGTGAATTTCAAGAAGGGTGACATGATATGGCTTCAACCAATTAATTATTTTAATCATCCATTTTCTTTTAGACAAAACTAAAATGCAATTTTTATTAAATTTTAATAGTTTTTGTAGTTCATAAATGGATTAGGACAACTACATTTTTTCTAAAATGTATGTGTTCTTTTTTCAATACATGTAAGAATTTTTTGAATAATATTTTTTATTTAATTTATTTAGTTATATTTACATATAAAAATTTTACTTAATTTCTTTTACTATAAAATAGTTTTGATGAGCTGAATTTAATTCATATTGCAAAGATTATATCGGTTTTGGTATATTATAGTGATTTTCAACTCACACTAATTCAATTCAGTTTCTAGGTTACCAGTTGGATTCAGTTTCATTCATCATTTTCTATGTGTTGAGTTGAGAGTAGGTGAGAAACTGGAGGTTGTGTACAGATTTTTGGGGTTTTTCTTTATTTGGTTTTTAGTTTATTTTGAGTAATTTATTATATTATTTATTATTACTATTTATGTGAATTTTATGTTTCTTCATATGAAAAATGGTTGGATCATTCTTGATTCTCATGACCTATTTTAAATGATTGTTTATTTCATCTACTATATTTATTTATTATGATTTATATCTCTTTATGGAGGAAATAATTCTAAAAGAGTTTCTTATAATACCTATGAACTAGTGTCCAGCCCAAGGGGATCTGAAACCTAGTTCATGTCTTACAGTGAATTAGTTCGGGTTTCCACTTAGATGAAATCTGAGATTGTGTTGTTATAGATCACATAAAATTTTACTTTATAACATTATTACACAAAGCCTCTCCATGATCATTCATAAAATTGATAAAAAAATTTAATATTTCAAAATTTGGGTTTATATACATATTTTCAAATAACATAGACTGCTAGATTTCTAGACATAACATTCTTACATTTCTTATCATATACATATCTGAGTAGTACTGAGTTACTTGATTTTCCCCCCATATGTTGCTGGATATCATACATGTTGTAACATTCATGAACAAACATTTGCTTATGAAAAAGTGAAAAAGATCATTAACTTATAACAAAATACACTATATACCATTTAATTACCTATTAGTGAATCTAGATCTATATATAGTAACATATATAGTTTCGAAATGATCATCTAAATATAAACACTTAATTGCATTTTGTATTACTCCATTTTATCTTATCAATAACTATAATCCTTTCAATAAAAATATAGTGTCAATTTTTAATCCCACTATTATTCAAAATCATTCCACCCATATAAATTATTCATTTTTCATAGACTATTAGGATGAGGATATATATGTTATAAAAATGTAAATATGGGTAATAAAACCTATTTATAAGAGGAATAAGCTCCAAAAAATTATTTTTTTATTTATCATAAAACTTTTGTGGTATATGGTTGCAAATACACCTTTTATGAATGATAATTACAAAATTAAACCACCTATATTATTATTACACTGTTAAAAATCAATTTTTATCAGCATATGCATATTTAATATGATAGATTTCAGTCAGGAAAAATAAAAAATATAGACATTATATATAAATATAAATGATATGAATAAATTATTTTTATTAGTTGGGATTGAATTTTTCTACATCTATTTTTCAATCATTAATACTTAGTAATAATAATTCTAGTCACTAGATTAAATCCATAATTTGGAAGGGAGTTAAAATCTTTTACAATTATCATTTTTATCTCAACATGTGGAATAAATCAACAAGACATTACTTTTGTTAATAGGGTCAGAAACTAAGGTGTATCTCTTGATTGGGAGGCATAATTATAAACAAGTAAATTTTTTTATGAGGAAAATAATATATAGATGACTTATAATGAAAATATAAAATATAAATAATATTATGATTAAAACCAAAATGAAATGAAGAAGAAGTGTTAAAATATTATTAAAGTTTAATGAACATTGATCTTTTATTTAGAGGAGTATAAAATTATGAACTTCATTTGTGATTTATATAGAATTTAGTTGTCATAGAAGAAAAGTATTAGTGAGATATTATATCACCCTCTCATATTATTTCTACTGAATGTACTATGACATAATCTCTTATCATGGGTATCTTCTTATTAGATTTTTAAAAAGATGATATTTTTACTATGTCCAGTTGATTAAAATTTAATTAATAATACAACTAATTATTTATAGGATAATTAAGTTAATGTTAGAGATTTTGGATCCCAAATCATTGTATTCTGTGGATATAAATGATAAAAGAAAATTAAAAATATTCTATGCCTATTAAAAAATATATTATCCATAATACATCACAAAATAATTAAAAATCACATTGAATATATTATTTTTAATATTTAAATAATTTATTAACAAATAGTTGGAATTTATCGGCACAAAATCCAAAAATATAAAACATGAAAATAACAGATTTCTAGTTTTTGAAAACCAATTGTTATCCGTATATGAAATTTTATTATTATTTTTCATATTTGAATTCTTAAAATTTTAGTCACAATACTAGTGAATTTACCATTGTGTATGTTTTATTTGGGGTTTGTGTATGTGTCATTTGACAACTAGAAATATTATGAGCCTATGCATGAGTAATATAGACTACTTGATTTACTTAGCAATGTTTATGCATGGTTTGACACTATATATATGAGATTCTACTTCTTCATATGAATCATTTAATCTTTTTATGTTTAGAGACATTCCTTTTAAATAAAGAATTTTAAATTATATAATGTATCAAAATATTAAATTAATAACATCAAGGAATATTTTAAGGTTTAGTTTCATGGAAATAGGGTACATAATATATAAATTACACAAGTAAAACATAAAGATAATATTTATTAAACCCTCATGAAATAATCCCTAACTATTCCATCCTATGTAAATTAATGTCATGTAAATTATTAGGGACATATGCCAATTGAAATGGGTGAGAATAAATCCTAGTAATTAAAAAATAAATCAATTAAAATCATCATGGATAAAACACGAGTCATAACATGATATCATAATGATACATAATATGAAAATGAATATATGAAATAAAAATAATAAATTCATAATAATATCACCAAGGTTCAATACATAGGTATCATCAAAAAACATGGTTACTCACCAAGATATTACAATATTAATTGTAACCTATCAGGTCACACCATTCAAATTTATTTATTCTTGTGTTCCACATAAATCATAATAAATCACTTCACTAATAAGTATCATAAAATAACAAAGTGGTTTTTTAAAAAATAAGTTTATATATAGGTGTTAATGTAATTTATTAATTAATCATTTTTAACCAATGTGAAGAAAATATGGGTTTCATTCATAAAAAATCATTATTTATGGTTTTATTTTTACTTATATATGAATACCCTTGAATAAAAATTGGGATCTATATTAATAAAATGAAAATATACAATTTACAAAATGGAAACAATTTATAGAAATATGGATATACAAATTTTATTTTTGAATTTGTTTAAATATAGATAATTGAATACTTTATCAACATAAATATATTAAAAGAGTAATATAATAGTAATATGTTCATGGGAACTTAATAAATTTTAAAATAATTATAACTTCAATGGAATTAAATGGATAAAAATAGAGAGTACAATAATTCCATATCTTGGATGATTAATTATTAATTATTATAGAGGGTTCCTTGGAACCATTAAAACTCTATAAAATATATTTAGTAAGATAAAATTAAGAGAACATCATCATTAATATCTTGTGGGTGAATGAAATGGGGCAGAGAGGTAGGTATTTATAAAAAATATTTCTGTATGGTTAATTAATCATTCAATATATTCAACGGAAATATTGGTCATATAAATTAAAAAACCATTATCTTACCCATTATTTATCCCTTTGTATTAACCATGGTTACTCTTTTATATTTTTTAAAGTTGTTTGGATTGCTATAGAAGAATTCTAGTCTATAGATTCAGGATAAGTTTTTTATTGATCTTTTTTTGTTTATATCGATGTATTTTTTCTAGTTATTATAGTCAACATTGATTTGGGACATGTAATATTCCTATGAAACATAAAAATATTATTTTTTATAAGACATAAGCCAATGTCAAGTAATATTTCTTTTATTATTGTTATAATATAATTCATATCCTTTTGTACTCTCTCATTTAAGAAATTTCATCCTCAATGTTGTTTTATTTACTCAAGAAATGGGGGTATTTCTCCTCTATCTCTATTTCAGGCTCCAAGGTGTCTTCATAGATCACGTAATTTTTTACTATGACATTTATGTGGTATTTTTTATTATTTCATTAAAACATGACCCATCTTGTCATGAATATGGATGATCTATTCATCATAAGGTAAGTTATGTTCCAATTCCATACCATTTGTGTCCTTTAAATGGGATTAATTTTACCAAAACATTCATCACAAGGACACATAGAAGACATTATGGACATTAAAAAAAATAGTTAGTGCAACCTAATAGGAAACTACTATTACATTCTCCAAATTCATAAATTTTCCAATGAACCATGGACATAGCTTCCCTCTTTTTCAGACCTCAGAACACAATTTCATAGAGAAATTTTTAGGAATAAATTATCCTTAAAATATAAATCTATATTCTTATTTTTATTATCATTATAACTATCATTTCCTTTTGAATATACTTGATACGTTTATTAGATATCTTTTGTATTATCTATAGTTTATCCTGTATTTTATGGTTCCAATAGTTTACCTAATCCAACTTGCACCTTTCATATCGGAGTTCAAAACATCTTCTTAAATAATTATTTATAAGAATCCATATTAAGGTTTGTTTGAAAACAATATTTATAGGTAAATTCTAAAAGTGAATTATGTTGATGTCAACTCCCTTGAAAATCAATTGAGCTGGACCATATAATTTCTTCCAATGTCTGATCATATTCTCTTATTTCCAATCAAATTATGGATGATTTGTTATGAAATGGTTTACTTCGATATTCATTGTCTTTTGAAACCTCCTCTAGAATATATAGGTTAGAGATGGATCACAATATGAAATAGTTGAATGTAGTGCCTCATGAAACATCAATAATTCTTAATTATAAATATGAACAAGGTTATAATTGGGGAAATCCTCTCATTTTGTGATAAAATGTGTAGAAATTATTATTCGATAAATGATTTTTCATAAATATTTTTTCCCTTTTTTATATTTGAGAGACTAGTAATGATGTCCATATATATTATTTCCCAATACCATATTGGTATGGGTTGTTTTTTAATCACTCCTTTGGGTATTTTTTACCCCTATTAACATTTTGACATTCCTAACTTATTATAGTACTATAAAAAATCTACCTTTCAATGTTATACCATCAATACTGATCACAAAGATCTCTATACTTGTTGATAATTCCTATATATTTAGAAAAAATAGTGTTGTGAGATTCATCCGTATACAAATTGTTTGTCTTTATAATAGATTAGATATATAGACATGTTGAAGCCTCACAACTCACCCTTGGTTAACATAAACCCAAAAAATATCCAATTTTTAGGAATTTTATCTTTTTTATAACATATGGTCATCTATTTTTGTTTTCATGAACTTATACTATAATAATGATTGGGAAATAATTTAGGATAAAATAAATGTTATCCTCTACCTTATGAATTCTTTTTCCATCTTTAGTAAGTAGTTGATCAATGATAATCCTTTAATTCTCATAATCCTTATAAGTACATGGTCCTTCTGACTCAAAAAATCCATTAATATGTTTACTTTTCTAGGGTGGTAATAAAAATAATAATTTTAGTCCTTAAGAAGTTCTAACCACCTTTTCTGTCTCATGTTTAGTTTCTTTTTTCTGAATATATATTTCTGAATTTTTTGATCAACTTAGATATAATAAAAATTGATATTAATATAATTTATCCATTTTTAGGGAACAGTTAACTGTAGATAATTCCAAATCATGTTTAAAAAATTATATTCATTAGGGTTAAAATATCAAGATTTAAGATAAATCACAATTAATTGTTTTTAAATGTATGTATCTAAGAACAATAATGGATTCATTGTTATTAATGAAAATACAATATAAATTTGATTGTAATGTCATTAGATGTTCACTAACCATACTTTTATTTTTTTTATTGGAATATTTCTTCCCATTCCATTATCTATATGAAATAAACTCACTTGCGAGTTAACATTGTTAATAAATTTGAAATCCATGACATGTTTTCCAAAAAACCGTCAATAATATACTGATAGTATGAGGAATATATGGATCATTGTTATTATTTTAGGATGTTTCCACTCATATATAATAATTTTATTTGTTTGATCCACTAATACTCCTTCACTAGTAAATTTTTTCCAAGAATAAAATTCTTTGTAAAATAAAACACATTTGATTAATTTACCAAAAAGTTTCTCTATCCTAAGAGTTTTTAATAGGACACATAGATGATCCAAATTCTAGTTCATACTTTTTTATTTTTTTATATTGTAATTTATAAATACCAAAACAAATTTTTCAATGTTTTTCATATATACCATTCATCACATCAACAAATACGCCTAGAAAATTAGTCAAATCAGAAGAAAAAAAACAAAAGTAAAATAGATATCTACCTTATCAAAATAATCACATTTTTTATTTTTTTATGTTTCATTTGAAACACATAATATATTTGAGTCCATTTAAGAGTCATGTATAAAATATTCGAGTCCATTATTTTTTCTGTATCTGAGATTTGTTACTTTTTATATATAATAACCCTACTTTTCATACATAAATAATACATCATTTTAAATATAAACAACTCAATAAGGTTAAAAACTAAGATAAATTTTTTTAGTATATTGGGAAAATTATTATCATACCTCACATATGAATAATAAAATATTAATATTAATTTAATTAATTCTTCTTTATCGTTATAAAGCACATGATATCCATAATACATGTAGTCATCTAAGGATATACAAAAAAGAAAGGGGTGAGCCAAAATCGTATAGTGAGGATAGATATGGAAATGAATAAATATTCCATGGCTCGGAATAATCATCACCATCATAACATATGAATTCTTTCATCATCATTATCATGATATGAAGCATTAGATAATTTAATGGAATGTGTTAATGACAAAAATATTTAACAACATGTCTTTGTGGTAAAATACAACACATAATTATGAACAAATATTGAATATTCTTAAAAAATTACACATTTTTATAATCATAGAATGATCATTTTGAAAAAAAAATATAATCATATTTTTACATATTTCACATTATATAATTAGATGCATCACATTACACAACACATTAGATCACTATATAATTCTAGGTGAACCTGACACTATATAACATTTACATAATCATGAATGACTCATAGAAAATATATAATTAAAATGTAAATCCTAACCCATATAAATGAATTTGTTTAATAAGTAATCCATAAATAATAATTAAACATGGGGTTCCTAAACGAATAGTATAAAAAAATACTCATCATTCTTGAGTGAAGAAGAAACAACTAAAGGGATGTGAAAATGTGTTTCAGAAATAAAATTTCATTTAAAAAATATTTTTATATGTCGTAAAATCAGATTTGAAAATTTTATATCCCAAAAAGTAAAATTTATGTAATATGGAATTATATATGAGTGCCATTAATGAAATCGAAACACTAGAATTTGGAATAAAGTAGGAAAAACTCAAAAAAGGTGTTGGGTTTGAGAATCCCAATACCTTATGTATGAATGATTTATTCACATTAATATCATAAATATTCATTAATTATTTAAATAGTAACACATTAAAATTATTTTTAATTTATTATAGTTTTACTAGGTTCATTTGTGGTCATTTTTTAGTTATAGTGATTAATTTTGTCATTCTCAGAGTTTTTGCTTCATAGATTTCATTATTGGTTCTCTTGTGGTAAATTTTGGATGATCATGTTAAATGATAATAATTATCCCAAATTGATATCATTTGTTATTAATTAACATAATAAATTTAAAGTTTCAATTGGTTATATGGCATGGGGATGATTATTTGAGATAAAATTTTAATTAAAATAATTTAATATCATTTGGTGGTCTTTATGACAGTCACTTACATGTATCATTCGATTTCATATCACGTTTATATACGGTTTCAAGAAAAATATATAACATATACTATATGTAATAAAATCAGATATCACCATTATAATGGATTTATGACCATTCATGAATGTGGTAATGGAAAATTGAAACACATCTTCCACGATGGTGTTTCATCGACCCATCACTGGAGATGTTTTCATTTTTAGAATAAAATGAATAAAGGGATATATTTGAAGATTTATTTTACATTAAAACAATTAAAATCAATTTTATAAAATATACTATATTTATAATTACATTTTGTTATATGGGGGTGAGGATAGGATAATTTAAAAAATAAATCAAAAAGAAATTATAAGAAAATGAAAGATGATGTTACTGTTTGAACTTCATCTCTATGAGAACCTCATTCATGAAATCGGGTTTGGAATAATGTTGACCCCAGAACTCCCAAGTCATGGGGGAGAGGACTGGGAAGAGGATTTGGTAGAACTTTGGAATTATTTAAGGCATTGGGGTGTGGGGAGAAGAGGTGGTGATGGGTGGTATTTATAGGGGAGGAGAGGGGTGTTATTTGAAAATTTTTTTATTAGTTAATTACAATGGCTTAAGAATATCAATAGTGTTCATTTCCCTGAATAAATACAGAAAATAGATAAGGATAGATCAATATTATATTTCATATATCAAAAATTAATAAAAAAAATGTATTTGGATAAAAATGTTAAATACCGTAAGATATCATATTTCAATATTAACAAAAATTTCAAATATTTTATAAATATTAAAGAAATTCTCCCTAACCATTTTTAGAAGTGTATAATTTTAAATTGGACTCTATTTTATTAAAATATTTTTCTAATTATGGAAAATTTTATATTTAATTAAATAATAATTTATTCGAAAAACACAGATTATAATATTACAACCAATTGTATGACACATTTAAAATTTAATTAATTTTATAAATAATTAACATTTAATAATTGAATGAAAATATAAAATTATGAATATATTTTATAAAAATAAATTTCTATTTAAAACATTACATTGATAATAAAATTAAAAATATATCTTTATGTTATATAAATAAACAAACACATAATTTACATTTTTAAAACATTTACTTACTTATAAAATGAAATAATTATATCATATTTTAATTTAAAATATTCCAAAACATTATTAATACTTTAATTTGGTATGTTACTATTCCATTAGCCAGATTACTATTATTAATTGTTATGTAACTATTCTTTGGATCAAGTTACTATTCCATTGGTAGTGGTTCCTTAATTTCTATAAATATCACTTATTTCATTCATAATTTATAAGAATATAGTTTTTATTTGGCCATCTATACTATTTATGCCTTTATACAGTGAAAATTATTATATATAGGAATAAAACCCATTCATAAAAGTTTGGTTTGTTATATTTTTTCTTCTTTTCAAAATTATCCCTCAAATTTTTTTACATAAAAAGGTGAAATTAGTTCTCCTTTATTAATTCCTCCAGTTCCTTAGAAGCTTCATCATGCTTATAATTCCCCCAAAAATAATTTTTCAAGGGTATTTTTCTTAATGTGTAGGAATTTGTCTCTTTGGTCTGATATCATTATTGAATACTCTTAATAAGATAGTCCTTCTCTATTTTTACCACCTCCATGTTCATTAGATGTGAGTTGTATGGTATATAGTTCCTCAAGAGAGATGCATGATACACATCATCAACTTGAGAATTATTTGGTAGAAGTTCAATCTGATGGGACTTTTCCATTATGATAAAAAGGAACTCTAAGGGGTCAATGTACCTTGGGAAACATTTCCCTTTAATTCCAAACCACATGATATTTTTCATGGTGATTTTAGAAGGAATAATTTATATCTTGTTTCAAACTCAATGTCCCTTTGACCATTTTCATCGTATCTATTTTTCTGAAACTGTTATACATTGATATGTTATTGGATGGATTGAACATTCTTGGTCACCTCTTTTGTAACATCAGATCCATGTTGCTTTGGTTCTGCAGCATCATCCCGAAAAGTTGGATCTCCATATAACTTCCTATTCAAAGCATTATATGGAGACATATGAATGCTTGAGTGGATGTTATTGTCATCTCAGTACTCAACCAATGGGAGATTCTGATCCTATCCACCTTTGAATTCCAATTAGTAGGATCATATAATGTATTCGATCATCTAAATGTTCCATTAAAATTGGCCATAATTTTAGGGTTAATATTCCATGATAAAATTCAATTTAGTACTCTAATTATATTGGAGACTTCCCCAGAATCAAGATGTGATCCTTGAATCATGATCATAGATGATTGAAACTAAAACCCCATTCAACCTCAATTATTTCTTCACACAGATGATGTAAATTTATTCAATCAATAAATCATATTCAATATTAACAAATTGGGAAGTCATGGTGAATTTATTCCCCAGAACCTATATCACATTTCTTCATTTGTATTTATTTGGTAGACATGTGAAAAAAAATCTATAGTGACATTCTCCCATTTATATTTGGTTATGGGGAATGGTTTCATCTTCCCCATTGAAATTTTTTATTCTACTTTATCTTCATAACATGTAAACAAACCTATGAAATAATCTATAATATCCCTCTTTATTTTATACCAATAGATATGTTATCGATGATCATGGTACATCTTGGCGCTTCCAGGATGGATGGAGAAAGTTGATCTATGTTCTTTATCCAACAACCCCTTCTTTACCTTATGTGATTAAGATAAAAAAATCCTAGGTCTTAATAGAATGACACCATTATCAAAGATATAATACTCTTTCAACATCCCTTACATTACTATATTCAACATTTTTTTTCAATACATATCATCCCCTTATTCCTTCTTAATACTCTCTTGGATAAATTGTTGGAAAATAATTTGGTATTGGTATGATTTATTCCCTTCTATTATGATTTCAAAATCCATCCATTGAATATAAAAGAATATAGGGTCTTTATACATCCATATAATGGATATAGTATCATGTTATTCTCTATGAAGTGAATAAACTACTTGATTACCTTTCATGAATGTTAATGAATAGAGAAATCATAGTACTTTATTAGATAAAAATATATTCTTTGATGCGTGTTGAGTTCCTTCTTTGTGAAAATACACACTAGACACTTATTATTTTCTTATTTTCACACATATAACCATTGTGATAGTGACACTAAATCATTAAAGAAAATTTCATAGTTGTTAACTCTAAATCATGTGTTTGGTAGTTCTACTAAAGTATCATCAATTGTCATGTGGCCTAGACAATTAATTTTTCATTCTGCATAAGTACAAAAGCCAAACCTTTCAATAAAGCATCAGTTAATATATCAAATCCTTTTACACTTATTAGTAGTGTGATTATAGGTGAAATTATTAGAATATTTTGTATCTCCATGAAGAATTCCTCACATTCTGTTGTCCACACATTCTTTACAACTTTCTATGTTAACATAGTTAGCCGAATATAAAGTAATGATAAATTTCTCACCAAACATTGGTATTTCACTATTAATATAAGAAAAATATGTATTAAAATGGAAATAGTGGGTATAGGACATTAATCAATTTCCATTGTTTTGAAGGCTCACAAAAAAATCACTTGATTTTGATCACATTTCCCCTGAATGTGAACGGATGCATCCATAATTCACACTTGCTAAAATTGGACAACAATTAATCCTTCATTTATTTCTCCAACACAATCCTTATATGTTCTTCATGTTCATCCATTCACTAAGATTATATGATAATATCATTTATTTAAACCAACAAACATTTGTGATGGTATTTTCTAAAGAATATATTCATCGTATCAATGAAGACTTCATGGGAATTAGGAAGGTCTGAAAGGATTCGAAATAATCTCATAGTTCCAATTCCTAGTATATAAATATTTTTTCTGAATACATTTATTCTTTTCCTTAATATGATGATATCTATAAAAAATATCCACCATTGAGATGTATTAGTCACATTATAGTTGATTAAACATGTCCTCAATCTTTGGAAAAGGTCACATTATTCCTTATGATGTTCTTGTTGAGTTCCAAATTTTTGACAGACAACCTCATTTATTGGTCCATTAAATTTACCAAGAGATTTGGTGCACCTAGAGGTGATGAACTAGGGTGCATAAACCCTCTCTCAAAATTATCTTATTGTTACGTCTTTAAATCCTCCAGTTCGATTGGGGCCATCCTGTAAGAGAATTTTGAAATAAGAGAATCTCATGGTATTCATTTTATTGTGAAATCTACCTCGCAATCTGGTGGAATTTCGAGTAAATCTTCAAGAAATATAACACTATATTCCTACATAATTGGAATTACCTATATATTGATACCTTCATTTGACTCATCCTTTTTAGTGAGGTATGATTATTCAAAGGTTATTAACACCCATACTTGTAAGGGATCATCCAAATGATATTTTTATTCTTCCTTGAGTTGTAGAAGAGCTTGGGATGGTTCAGAATATGAAAAGATATTTCCTTTTATGGATAGTTGATCTATAATCATTATAAAAATTTCCAATCCATCTACTTTATATCATTAAATTATTATAAGTGAAGAATCAAAATATTCTTTTTATTATTCTTCCAACATAATTAAATAATATAAGAGTCCAACCCTTGGGTAGCACTGATCACTACACTTTGTGTTTTTATGGATATCTCTAATTAGAGGATTTGAGTATTTTATTCAATAGTTCTACCAAAATTTTAAGAGATAATGGAATTCATAAAATTAGAATCAAATCATTATTTTTAAATTATTTAGTGAATAGAAGGTGTACAATGGATGACTTCAATTTCTTATTCCACATCACTAGTAGTGATTGTAAAATCTTTATGTTTCTCATTTTTCTTTGCTGGCTACAGACATTGATTAACCTAGAGGACATGAAGACTAGTGCACTGACCTTGGTAGTTCCTTTTATCCCTACATTTTCATCATTGAAAGATGGGTGGAGCTCGTCTTTCCGTCATCATATTGGCCCAATTCTTCATGTCTCTTTGACAGTCGTGATCTTAGTGTCCATCTCTCCAACAATTGAAGCATATCCCCAACACTTTGTACCAATTTACATGATTCTTCTTCCCAAATTTCTTGACATGTGAGTGGTTGATATATATTTATACCCTTGTTACTTGTTCCTTCATCATGAAAATCTATATTTATTTTCTTATCCCCATATCCAAGGGACCATTCTCCAAACTCCATCGCCACTTTGAGAGCACACCGAACAGCCTATTCAAAACTCACAATACCTCAAATAGCTCTATCCTTTATAATTTATGGTTTTAAACCACTAATGAATAAAAATATATTTCTATCATTGTATAAAAAACATAAGGTGTACCTTTATATCTAGGTGATGTTTTCTTCATATTTTGGGATAGATTAACCATCCTTTTTCGTTAGCTCTATGAATTATCTATCCATATTTATATATATAGTTTGAGGTAAATACTTATTATGAAATATTTTCATAAAATTTTCCCACTCTATAAATTTAATTTCTTCTATTTTATTGGGTTTATTAATCAACCACAACCATTTATTGGCATATCCATCTAAATAATAAATGGCCAAAGTAACCTTCTCTTTCTCATAATAGTGGAGCACAAAAAAATATATACTATGTTGAGTTTTCCCATTATTACATGGCTAGTCGATCAAAAGATCCACTAAATTTCAGTTGTTATTACTACATAAAAGGCTCCATAGACAATTTCTCTCTCTAAATGAAATGAGGACATTCAACATTATTCATGTAATTGTTCCTGGCCAAAGCTAGTTGAGTATGCATTGATATGGAAATTTGATCTCTACCTCCCAATTCATTAGAGATTTCATTTTTGGAATTATATCATTTTCCATCATAGGGGTTATTAGCCTAGTTTCTCCTAGATCCATTCCTTTTATAAAATAAAAAAGGGTTGAGAAAAACATAAGTCAACATGTCAGCAAAAATAAATATATTCCATTATAAAATTAACTCTAAAGGCATATCTTGTGGGATCCCTATTTTTTCATTTAAAATATCATATTTTATGATTACATATAATTAGTATATTACTAATGGTTTTTACTAAGGATCTCAAATAGTAATTGAAAAAAATTACTAAAGAACCCTCTTTTACAAACTATATAATACCTAGTATTCTTACTTAACTATTATATATTTTAAATATAAACAGCACAATATAATTACAAAGACAAGTATGAAATGTATAATTTCTTGGGAATAGTATGACCATACTTCAGTTATGTATAATAAAACAAATATTTATTTAAATTAATATTATTTTCCCTTTTAAATCCATTGATCTCATTAGTACATGTAATCACGTATGGGTATACATCAAATAAGGTGGTGATTCGAAATCCCAAGAGGAGGACAACCAAGGACATAAATAAATAAAACATGGTTGAGAATACAAATAATAATAACAACTTAATCATAGAAAAATCATCGCAATCTTTAGTGGTATAATTATATAATGGAATGGAATGTTGAAATTCATAGAAATGAAACGTCATGTTTTAGTGGTCAAATACCACACATAGTTGTGAACAAATCAAGAATCATGTTCATGTATAGAATATTTTCATAATCATAAAAGTATTTTTTAGAACAAACCTAGAATCATTTTCACACATATTCACATCATCTAATGATATTAACCACATTATCCTATATATTTGAGAAATATATAATTCCTACCGCACCAATCACATTTTACCTAATCATTTATGCCACATAGAATGTATATTATTAAATTTAATGAATTAACCCATGTAAAGGAAGGTATTAATAAAATAATTCATAAATAGTGAATAAATTTGGTGTTCCCTAATAAAATTTAAAAAAATTTCTCTTATAATTTTGAGAATTCTTGAGCGAAATAAGTAACAACTCATGAGGAGTGAAAATGTTTTTTTGGAATGAATTGTTCTTTTGGAATATATTTTTACTTTTCATAAAATATTATTTGAAACATTTATCCCATAAATTATAAGGTATTTACATTTTAAATATATTTTAGGAACAATAATGAAGTATAAATATTTAAAATTTTGATATTGGAGGAATAAGAGAATGAAAATGTATTGGGATTGAGAATCCCCTTACCTTTTGATCGAATAATTTATTCACCTTAATATATTGTATTATAAAATTATATTAATTAATAATTTTACTAATAACCTTTTCAATATTTATTTTATTTATTATAATTTTATTAGGTTAATTTATTTAAATTTTTTAGAGTTATTATATTTAAAATTCTTTTTTTTGGGATGTTTGTTTCATGGATTACATGATTTTTTCACATTTTTTCAAGTTTGGAAGCTCATGTAAAATTATTTTAATTATCCATAATTGAAATTATAATTTTTATTGAAAATTTATAAATTTGAATTGTCATTTTTATATGGTATTAGTTTGATTCATTTATATAAATCATTAAATTAAATGATATAATTTATTTGGGAGTTTTATATTTCCATTACAAACTTATATCATTCTATTTCATATCATGTTTATATATTGGTTCCAGAACATTATAAAACTTATAAAATATGTAATAAAATATTATTTAACTAAAATAATGGTGTTATTAATATCCTTTATGGTGGTTTTGGAAAATTTAAACTCATCTTCCATTGTGGCGGTAAATCAACATATCAAATATGATGTTAACATTTTTAGAATTAAAGGAAGAGGGAATTAATACGATGATGAATTATTACAATAACATAATAAAATTATATTATAAAAAATATATTGGATTTTTCATTCCAATTTGGCATAGGTATGTAGGGATAAAATAATAAATTAATTTAAATTAAAAGAAAATAAAATAAAATGATGAATGAATTTTATCTCTCGAAAATATTATCCAAGAGAAGCTACAAAGAAAAATTGGTATTGGTATTTTTTTGGGATAAAATCATCCAATATATTTGGGAGAGTCTTTATAAGATGATTTGAATGAATATGGGCATGCTCCATGTCTTTAGAGTTCTGATGATAATATGTGGGGGATGGTATTCATCTAGTAGGAGATATGTTTTTTTATTCATTAGTTTATTAATTTTTCTCAAGACTATAAATAGTGTTGATTAACATGACTATATACTAGAATTATAGAAGGAGAGTTCAAGATCAAGGTTTTTTACATCTGTAACGACTAAAAAATTCATGTATTGTTATTAAAATGTTAAATACGATAAATTATCATATTTCATTATTCTCTAAAAAAAATTAACCGTATTAAAAAAATTAAAAAAATTCACCCAAACCATTTTTTAGTTTTATGAATTCAGATATGGACCCCATTTTATGAAAATAATTTACTATATAGGATAACATTTATTTTTAATTAAAATAAACTTTTGTTTTGAAAAGCATCGATTTTAATATTACAAATGATTATATGTCTGTTTGAATATTTAGTTTATATATCATAAAATTATTTTACAATAATAATAAAAATATTTAATTTTTGAATCTACTTTATGAAAAAAAAATTGAATCTTTATATTAATCAGAAAATTATAAGTAATCATTTACGTTTTACTAAAATACATGCACTTAATTTACCATTTTAATGCATTTATTTACTATGATATAATTAGTTCATATTTATATTTATAAGGTTCCAAAATTTTGTGTAAACATTCATAGGTGAGATTAGTATTCTATTTTCTGAATTACTATTCATAATGGTCTAGTGACTATTTCAAGGGTAAAGTTATAATTCTATAAGTATTGGTTCTTGAATTTCTATCAATATCACTTATATCATTCCTTATTTATGAGGGTATTTTCTTATTATGATATATATTATATATATGTGTTCAATAATATATAACATAATTGTAATAAGGGAAAAATTGCATTTATTAAATTTCAGGTTTTTATAGTATTAGTGATTTTCCAAATATGTATACATAATTTGGAGTATGTGTGTGTTCCATTAAGAATATAAAAAATTATCAATCAGAACAATGCATGTAAAATTTTTAATACATGAACTTCTGAAAACATCAAAGTTGATAAATATTTACGAAAATATTATAATATCAACAATAATTAATGAATAAAGATGATTTTTTTCTACAAAACTATAAAAAAAATTAATTTTCCACTTTAACATGTGAGGTATTTGTAAACACTAACAATTCCATATGTGATACTTTTAACATTAAATACATGATTAACCAGTGCGGTGAAAAAATGTAATTATTTAAATAAAAAATGTGAGGTATTTTTCATATTCAAAATAATAATGAAATAAAAACTTCACTAAAAAAAACAATGAATCGAACACTCAAACATAAAATATACATCTAACACAATTTCTTTGATACCATTCCTCTTATTCACCTATGAAATTTAACAGTTCTTATAAACTTTTTGCAAACTAAATTTTGATACTCATATATTTTAATTTATTCATCATAGTGGGAGAAAATAATTTTCATATTTTTAGGAGTTCTCTATAAATCTCCTTTCATGTTTTTCATTATTTAGAATCAATACAAGAACGAAAATTTTACCTCAATACATCATCATTTTTCAAACTAAAAATGTTTTTTGGTGTCTTTCCTTAATTTAAACACTGTTTTTATAATGCTATATCGATAGAATGAACTATTTACTCAACAAAATCCATAACCAATGCTTATATAAACAAAAAGATATTATTTTCGTACTATTAATGTAATTTTTATTAACAATAAGAGGTTTCTTTTTTTATTCCTTTTTTTAAAAATAAAAAAATAGATATGATAAATTAATAATAAATTATGAAAATAATTTACCATGATATATATTGTGTGACAACTAGTATAATATATACATTCCAATAAATAGATATTTGTGTGACTATTAGGATGATGAATAATTCAAACACCTTTTTCTGTCTCAATACATACCCTCAAACATCATCAGATCATTTTCCCTTATTAGAGGCAGAAATATTCACTATTTTTCTATAACTGGTACTCACATAAGATATAAAACACACATTTTTACATTTATTTCATAACTATATTATCAATTCACTTGGTTCAACTACATCAAGTTTTATATAATGAGTATACCCATGGCGATTTTTTTGTATATAAATTAAAAATAATAAAATAAATTTTAATATATATATATATATATATTTATGTTGTGGTCACACTAAACAAAGGATTTATTCCATTATTAATGATTTATAGAATCATAATTCCCCCAATGGTAACTCTATTTTATTCATTCTATGTATAACAATTCAATAAATTAATCATCACTTGATGAAAAATTATTTATCTCTATGTCCAATAAAAGAAACTAACGATCGAAAAATCACTAACTAAAAATTTAAAGGGATGATAACCTCAACCATTTATTCCATGAAAATGAAATAAAAATAATATTATATTCTGGACTGGAATGTTACATCATTTTTCTCTACATAACCATAAACAACGTCAAACATATTTGACCATTACATAATGGAATAACTATTCCATCGACTCTATATTCATTTCCAAAAAATCCCAATATAACCACTCAAACTACATGAATATTTTTCTATATAAATGATATAATATGCATATAATATCTATATTCTAATTGTAAATTAGATAGTTTTACATTGTTCCCTCTCAATACTATTATCAAAATATCATACAGTAATTTTAAAAAATCCTTCAATATCTATATAATTTAACAAATAGTTTGGAAAAATTATAAATATCCACATGACATAGAATCAATCTATATGTTCCATGAAAATTAATGCTGTAAAATTGATCTATATAGATCTAAACAAATTCTATAAACATAAGCTATTGTTTCCTGATTTTAATTAAATAATAACATTTTATTTTTCCAAATATCATCCCACTAAGCTAGCATAATGAATCTACCAAAATGTGTTCTAGTCTAGAATACCCTTCCACTTAAAAATAAAATTATTTAAAATCAATATCCTCAAAATTTTAACTCCACTTTTTTATTACATTATAAACAGTAAGAGACCATTATAATGTGGTTCACTCTATAGAACTACATAGTTTTATCCCTTCAAATAATTACTTCCCAATAACTTTGTTTATCATGCATCCCATTTCTAATTTATTTATTTAAATTTTAAATTACACTATGGTAAGAATGACCTCCTCACATACCTTTTTTGTCTGAATTTAAATTACATTACGTATATATGGCCAAAATACCTCATCTAGTTTCAAACATAGATTTTAAAAAAATCACCACAATTATTTTGTTTATTATTATTATTCATTATTTATTTCCCTATTTTTTAACATTTAATGTTAATTGTGTCCTACACAACTCCTTAGATGATGACTAACATCCATTTTTTCAATTATCGATTTGTTTTAATGAACATCAACATTTACTATGTCATGGTTTTCTGGGAAATCTTTGTAAATCTCTATTGATTAAACCATAATATGTATTATACTCCTAACATGACAAAAAAAATTATTTTACAATGACCAAATCCATGTTCATTTTTACCTTTCATGGGGATAAAAATTAGTATATAAATATATAATTCATCACCAACAACATTGATTTTTAACACTCTGATTAGATCAACAGTTTTCATGGACCAGGATATACTCATTCCAACTATATAGTGTGATTTTATATTCCTTATTCAAATATATTTTAAATTTATTAGAACATTTACATGTAAGGTTTTAATTATTCCAATGACATGTAAATCTATAATAATTAGTTTAAAAATCATGAAAATTTCCATCAAAAGAATATAAATCCATTAAACTCCATCAATAATCCTCTTCATTATAATAAATTTTCTATGTAATTAATCAAAGTGTTTTTTCCAAATAATTTTTCAAAGAATACATATATATGACATGTTTATACTAGATGAACCCTGTATAATATTCAATATTCATCCCCAAACACTAATACATTGTATAAAAATTCTATGAATCCTTTATCATATATTGGTTGTGTGGATGATTACTATCTTCATCTTACATTATTCATATACATTTAAATATACCAATAATTTGGAATTTATTCCTTTACATAGTATGTTTATGGAAATATTGTTGTATTTTCATAATATCTGTCATAGACACATATTCAATCCAAAAAAATAGCGGTAATGTATAATCTGTAATTACTGTTTCCACATTCACATTCTAGTGAATAATAAAAAATATAACTCGAATTAAAAATTTATTAAAAAGGAAAATGATAAATAATTTCCATTTTTTCCGTATTAAATCTCTGAAATATAGGTTTAATATTTTTCATTTCAAAAATTTGGATCTAAATATTAATCTTAACATAATTAATTTAGAATCCTTTTTTCCCTAGAGAATACTAATTACATAAAACTACAATAATTTCATAATAAAAAATTACATTTAACTAGATTAATTTCATCCCTTTGAATAATAAAAAAACAAATTTTCACAACATAAGAGAGAATTAAATTTACCTATAGGGAATCTATGAATATTGAGATATAAATCATTTCATTTTATGATGTAAAATTAATATTAGATTAATGATTCAAATATATCATATTAATATATAAGGTTGTTTAAAAAATATAATGAATTAAATGCATAAACCAAAGAAATGAGGTGACAGGAGAATTCCATATATAAATATTACATCATTTCAGATAAATATTTATTACATCAAAAAAATACATCATATAAAATCATAATTCTCTTGTGTATTTGGATAATAGATACATAATTATCTTATTTCAGTAATGATCTTAAACATGTACCACAACATTATTATCACATAGAAACCTTATCAGACATAAAATTCTTTATACCATTCTTCAAATCCATGGGAATAGAAAATATAAGTAGGGGTGATATTTGACGCTCTGTGGGGGTAAATCTGTATATCCGGAATATTTTTTAGGAAATATTTTCTTCAAATATTTTTTATTCATCAGTATCTTTCTTTGTACATAATCGTATGTTTAAACAAACTGTGAGATTCCCTTAATATAAAATTACCATTATATCCTAATTGTTACGTTAGAGGGAATAATTATAACAAACTTATGAAAATACATTATGAATTCATTAGCTATTAATTATTTATGAAAAATATAAATCAATTAGAGATCGGTATTTTTGAGTTAATTTCATTTGGTAATGAAATTAATGATATTTATGTGTTATATAATAAATAAATGTTTTTTATTTACATTCAATGGATATTTTAGTCATAGGTTATTAATAAAACCCTATTTTATGTATAATATCCTATTTTTTAAAAAGGGTTAATTTTGAACCTTTGAATAGTGATCCCATTTTAAATTAATATGTTTTTAGATTTATAATTTTTATGTGTAAAAATAATAATTTTGAAGTAGGATATAAAATTTTACTTTTGATAAAATTTTGATATTTTTATTATAACATTCATGTTTTGATGAATAGTTAAATTATGGAAACTTTTAACTGAAAACAACATTTTAATCAAGATCTTTTCTTTGGTTAAATTATAATATTTAATGGTTTGAATGTGAAAATATAATATATTTTTACCATTTAATAAAATTTATGTCATTATCATTATTTTTACATTGAATTCATAGGTAAAAACATTTCAATCTTTTGCAATATTTTAATGTTTGAAACCTTTTTTCTAATTTCAGCAACGAAAATAATTTTTTATTAATTACTGAAACTTCTTTGTTTTTAATTTAGAAAATTTAATTCCATATTTTGAATTAGAAGGTCCAAATTGTTTAAGTATGTGCATTTTATTTTTGGACATTATTAATAGTAACTTCGTTAAATATTTTATTTACCATTTTTGAAAGGTATACCTGGTATACAAGGAAAAAAATAATATTATAATAATATTAAACAACCCTAAAACATATCATAATCCTATTGGATTAGATATTTTCGACCATGGGTGTTTTTGGGTTGATTTTGGGACCCCATGGATCACTTGGATATGAAAATGACATTTTATCAAAATTAATTTAAGTTAAAGATATTTATAACATAAACACATATCTTTTACTAAATCAATTTTTATTTATGGGTTTATAAATGATACCTATATTTATAAATATTCATTATAAATTTCACATGATTTATTAAATCATGGTTTTTTATTTATAATTTTTAGACATTAGATAAATATATTTATTTATGACACAATTATGATTTAATGATTACCTCATTAATGAAAGATTCAAATAAATGAATTTATAAAAATTAAAAAATGTAATTTGTTTTTTTGAGATAATACAATAATTTTTAGGATGATATAGACATATTATATTTGATTTAATGCCTTATATATGAAGGAATCAAGATGTTATGATTTTTTAAAAAAAAAATCAAATATGAATATTGTCCAAAATTGATATAATTCGTAACATAAAATATAAAATAGTTTATTAAATGATATAAATTTCACAAAATAAATTATTCATAAAAATAGTTAATATATGTCCAAATATGTCATAAATAACATTTTTGGGTCGTTTGACATGATATGATAATTATACTAACCCACAAGGTGTAAATAACATGATATCACGGTAAGATTAAAAGGGTAAAATAAGGGTTAAACAAAAAAGATAAGGATACAAAAATATTCAAAACATGTATAAAAACTATTTTATGATGGGTATTAGAACCAAAATAATATTATATTCTAATTAAATATGTTTTAGACCTTTTTTATATGAAATATAATTTATAATATAATAATATTTTGAGAGTTTCCTAATGTTCCCCTCTCCTCTCTTATAAATGGGAACCTCCTACCTCTCATCTTCATTCTATTTTTATCATTCAGACTCATCCAAAACATGCCCATTTCTCTTATCATCATCACTAGTAACATTGTAGAGTTGATGTTCTTATCAAAATAACAACTCTAATTCCCTAGGAAGAAATTTAAAGGAGGTACATTGAGAAAGAGGTAATCTATTCTACAAATTATTTCAAATTTATTTTTACTTATACATCCTCTTATTTAGTTGATTCATTATAAAGTAATAACATAATTATCACTAATATACTAATATGTTATTATAAATATGAAACAACCCTATTTCACCTTCTATCCTTCCAATGAAAACAAAATCAATGTGCGTGCAAATGCACGACTTACTGTCTCCACGTCGTGGTGTAATCTATTTTTCACCACAACCTTGCATGGATTGGTATAATGGATAAATAATAACTATATATAATTATTATAACATGATACATAATTTAAGATGTTGTACACCATCCACTTAAACACCATTCAAAAATTATGAGAGTGATATCGTCACTCGGGCATACGTACGTCTAACAATAATGACATAACTATAACCTAATAAGAGGAATAAAAACTTATCTGACAAAACATACATAATAACATAAAGTGGTTAATATGAGAATAACGAGTAAAAATGAAATTTTACTAACAAAAGGATGAAAAATTGGTCAAAAATGTTATCATAAAAATGATTATGATTCTAGAATAAATTAGAAAAATTATTTATATCATTATACAGGTGGTTCGGGTACATAAAAAATATATCGGGCCTAAGGTAATGGATAACATTTTCAATCTCATTTTATCCAAGATTTTTTATTCATAAGTATCTACATGGGATATATTTAACATCCATGTCCATGTAAAATAAAATAAAAATTCATATAATGGGTATTATTATTCTATGAATGTTTAAAGTCATTTTTACCTATTTTGACTTCTACTATATGGTTTGGATGAAATCTTTCGTTTCTGTACCATATGAAGAACTTTTTGGCTTTTTCGGAAAAATTATGAGGATAATATTTTTTAACTTATTTAGTATGAAGATTCCTCTACACGGTTAAAAGTGTATTTTCAACTCATTTTTTTAATTTCACGACATTTTTAGAAAAGATTATGTTTTGAAGAAGAAATGATATTTTCCTCAGTAATGAAGATCATGTGTTCTATAAAAATTATTCTCTATATAAGATTACATATGTTTATATTTATATACCTATTATTAATATGAATTTATTATTTTTATGATGGAATAATATTTAGGAAATCCATTGGTTTTATATCAATTATTATGGATTGAATTTTATGAAAACCCATTCGATTTCAGGGGTTACTAAATGGTAATTTTTTTATATTTTTGTAGCAAAAGTAAGAATGGATTCATTATGAGATATTTGGGACCGATATATCCCTCCAGTGCATTAGGTAAAGATTTATATTTCATTAAATAGACATGGTTGTAATGGAATATTAATTCAATTTAGTGATACGGTCTTGGAATGAGGAGATAATTTGGTTTTCTAATGGAATTTGTTCGCTATGATGGTCTTTGCAAAGATCCTTGACTAATATGAAGTTTTTTATATGCTTATATGTGTATTCCTCAAAATTTCATGTCTTATTTTATTAATATTGGGATAATGTTTCAATTTTATTATTTATACCATGACATGATATTGTGATTTTTTATATGCATGATATAATTTTAAAATGTTATGTTCTTATGTATATGTTATGATTTTTATTTCAATTGGTTACCCTTTTTGAGAATTTAAGATCACCCTTTTATATATTTGTTTTCCCCTATACATGAAGATGGGTATTATGTATGGTATCCCAAAACGGGGTCTAGATATGATGAAATAAATTGTAGAAAATGTAGATGTTTTCTGAACCAGTTGTTTTTGTTTCATAGTTTCTAATAACACTATACTAATACAGTCCTGTAATGGTTTTGATATACGTTGCAATAAATATACTTCAACTATGAGGTGATATCAATTTATGTAAATAATGGGTCCCAATAGTTGGTATCATAGGAATGATATAGTTTTACTTTAGAAACAGGGATGAGAATGTCTTATGGATATAAATAAGTATAAGGTAAAATTATAGTGTTTTATAAATTACCATGAGTAACATATGATAAAACCTATAGTGTATTAAGTTGAAATTTTATTCATGATTATGTGGTTTTTATGTTATAATTAGTGTTTCTCACACTACGCTTCTTGGTTTTAGTCAATGGCTATAACCCAATGGAATCGCGTTAATGGTGAATGTGACAGAAAATGAAATTATTGTCCCCTAAGAAACCTAATGTTATGGGATCTAGAAAAAAAGTCATGTATCCATGATCATATAACTTTCTAAATCTTTGAATCACACCGGACATCCAAACAAAAAAAAGAGGGAGCAACATTCTGTTGAATACTTCATGAGGCAGTGTCCACCTTCATTCAGAGGATCTTCTGGTCCATTAGTGGCTAACAGTGGATCATTACCCATAAAAAATTTATTTTCAATTCTAAAATGTTTTAAACATGATAAAGTCATCTTAGTAGTATATCGTTTTGATGGTGAAGTTGATCATTGATGTAATCTTATCCAGAATACAAGTAAAATAGATAAAATTTAGTACATGGAATTGGTCGAGTTCACGAATTTTTTTTCAATATGTATGTTCCTCATATTCTCAAAATAAATATCGAGAAGGATTTTTTTGAACTTAAGAAAAATGATTATGAATATGTTGGAACTAGTGAATAAAAGTTTACAAGACATTCATGGTACTCTTCTGGTATTGTTATCCAACCTAAGATTATAATTGATCGATTCATTGGTGGTTTAAAACCATGTCTCTGAAGGGAATTATCCATAAAGGACTTCGATAGAAATGTGGAATTTTTTTTATTTTTTCTTCAGGCTGATATGGATACAGGAGTAACCCATCAGTCATAGAGGTTTGATAACAAGAAAATAATTGAATTCAATTGAAAATTTAAATACCACACTGAAAATAAGAGAAGTTTTCCTATATACTTAAAGTGTGGAAAGAATCCTGGATGGAATTATCTTAAAGGTACTAGTAAATGTTTTAAGTGTGGAAAAGAAGTTCATCAGTAAATTGAATGCCAAAGTTTTGGGAAAAATATGTCTAATGATACAAACAATGAAAAGGCTTCACAAAATTCACCTTCTACACTTCAATGTTACAGGTTCAAGGAAATGGAGCATTATGTGAATCAATGATCTAATCTAAGTGTTATTGATTATGATCGACATCAACAAACTCTAAAGGCCAAATACAGAGAATAGTCACATTGAATTACTATTGGTGATGTGGAATACAATAATGATTTTGTGAAAGGTACACTTACCATCCACTCTAAAGTAGCAAATATTTTATATGATTTTGGATCCACCCACTCTTTTATTTATAATAAATTTTCTATTGGCATCACTGCATTAACTCATTAATTTGATATTGAGTTAGCTGTGAAAAATCTTAATATCACAATGGTCGCATGAAAAGTATACAATACTTCTCCAAATGTTGTTTTCGGGAAAGTATTTCCTAAAAATCCTGTGATCCATCCTATATTGTAATTTGATGTGATTATTTTAGTGGATTAGAATTATTTTGGTGGATCTCATATCAATTTCCAAATTAGGGAAGTCATATTTCATATTCCCGATCAATCTATGATCATCTATCAATGCGTGGATGAATAAAACCTTCAAGTAGAAATTTATACTATCTTATGAGTCTTGATTATAATAAATGAGGGTTATTTATCTCAAATGGTTCAAGAGAAACTCATGATTTACAATTATTTCATTGAATGGGTGTTGGAACCAAAATTTGGGATGAGGAAAAGAAAATTAAAATCCTTTGGGGATTCCTCACGAAGCTTGTTCATGGAGCCCCACAACACTGCGGCTGGCGCGAAGCTACCTACTTTGCGCACCTACCATGATGGAATGAAGATGGATGCTCCACAATATGATTGATGTTGGTGAAGCCGCCATGAAGCAAAGATACGGGTTGCTCTGTGATCTGAGTGATGTTGGGGAAGTTTCCAGAAAGAAAAGAGGCCGGATCCTCCGCGATCCTAGAGACATTTGAAAACCCGCCAAGAAGCAAAGTGGAAGGAGGATCTGTGATCCTCTTGAGGTTTGTGAAGGCTCCACAGAGCATGGAGTCGAGAGGCTCTGTGGTTATGAAAAAGTGCCATGTAGCATTGTTCCAATCGATACATGCTTTGCAGTGCCTCTTGCATATAAATATCAGGCTCTACTCGAGCCCAAAGGATGGATCCTCTGACCATTCGCCTTCTCCTCTCTCAAATCGCGATGAAATTTCTACACTGCCAAAAAATGATCTCTTCATGGTGCATGATCATCACGATGTGCCTTCCATTGGATTAAATTCAACCCCTCTTCAACGAGGGAATCCCTTCCAAGAGCCCACATGCTTCCGCGAAGGAAGGGGATCCCCAAGGGGACTTGGTTCTTCACGGAGAACTTATTCTTCATGAAGTAACCTCTATGAACAGGTAACCCACATGCTAAGGCATGGTCACTGTTCTTCGTGAAGAACACTACTTCGCAATGTCGCGCTTTTCAAGGCACCATTTCTTCTAGAATTAATTCTCTATGAAATCTTTACAACTTTGCAAAGAACCTTCCATATGTACCATTACCCTAGGCCTAGGTTAGGCCGCCTCACTTTGCAAAACATACCCCTTCAGGAAGCCCCTCCACTAAGTGGATCAGTAGAACTTCATGAGGCCTCTTCCTTTAAACCCCTTTTCTCTACAAACCCTTCTGTCATATGGACCTCCAATCTTGTACAAATTGATTTCAAGGTCCCTTGGGTGGTGCTTCCCATTGTGTTTCTTCACCATATGCTTCTTCTCATAGGCACGCCAATGTCAATAATTTCTCCACATAGCCACGCTAACATGGGCCCCTCAATGGATCACTCAGTGACACCCCTTCATGTCACGACATTGATAATGCCTTCCCTTCCTGAATGGTGGATAAGTATCAGTTATGTAAGTCCTAGGGGTGTGGATTGAACCATCTTTTCTAGAACGGTGCTAATCCACTCAGGCCTCCATCCTAGAGTATGTCCCAATCTTTGTTTCCCTAGGCTGATAACCATGCCTAAGCCAATGTTTCCTTATTGGGATACAAACCACACATAACCCTGTGTTTCCTCCATGGGATGATAACCACACATAATACATTGTTTCCTTTTTGGGCCACTAACCACATGTAATCCCCACTCCACTTCCCACGGACGCACCATTCACGATGTAATCATCAGGTCTTTGCTGCCTATTGTTTCTCAGACCAAGCATGACTCACATGTGCTTAGAGTAAGCATTGTCTATGGCATCATTTTTGGGATTCCTTATCATGTAATCCCCAAACCATTCTGAACTACGTGGACTTTGATCCTTACCATGTTAAGGTACGTAAGAAGCCTCCTTGAGGATCAACACCAACACCTCTTCATTCCAACCACCTTCATGTTGGTTCACCAACAACCATTACCAGCATCATTGACTTTGATCCTTTTCAAGGAAAGGTATGTTGGAAGCCTCCCTGAGGTAGAATCCCAACACCTAGTTGTTCTGACCCCTTTCAGGTCAGTTCACCAACAATGATTCCGAACTATGGGGATTGTGATCCTTTCCAGGGAAAGGAATGTAGGAAGCCTCTATGACATTCAAGCCCAACACATAGTTGTTCCAACCCCCTTCATGTGGATTCACCAACACCTCTTCCAAACTAATAGTTATTTTATCTTTGTAAAGGCAAGTTACATAGGAAGGCTCCATGAGTTTCAATCCTGACACCTAGTTGTTCCGACCCCCTTCACGTTGGTTCACCAACAACTATTCGGAACTATGCGGAAATTGATCTTTTCCAAGACAAGGGTGATATAAAGCCTCACTGAGGTTCAAACCCATCACCATGTTTTTCTGACCACCTTCCCATCGGTTCACCAACACCTCTTTAGAACAATGGGGACATTGATCCTTTCCAAGGAAATGTACATAGGAAGCCTCCCTGAGGATCAATCCCAACACCTAGTAGTTCTGACCCCCTTATGGTCGGTTAACCAACAACCATCCTGAAATACATGGAATCTGATCCTTTCCAAGGCATGGTACATAGGAAGCCACCCAAAGGTTCAAGAAAAACAAATAGTTATTCTAACCCCCTTCACATCAGCTCACAAAAAAATAGTCCATACAACGTGGACTTTGATCCTTTCCAAAGCAAGGTATGAAGGAATCCTCTCCGAGGTTCAATAAAAACAGACAGTTGTTCCAACCCCCATCATGTTAGTTCACTAACACCTCTTCTGAATGACATGGACATTGATCATTTCTAAGGCAAGGTACGAAGTAATCCTCCCAGAGGTCTAATCGAAACACCTAGTTTTTCTGACACCCCCTTCACTTCGGTTCACCTTCATCCCACATGACATTAAACTGTACACCCTTTTCATCATGCAAGATGTTTAACAGTACCCATTCGAACTACTTGGGTTTGGATCCTTTTAATTTAGACCAGGTACGTCGGAAGCCTCCAAGAGGTCTAGCCCCAATTGACAGTAAGATGTTTTGTTCCTCAATAGAAGGTAAGCTATTGTGCACACCAACCAGCGGTAGGTTGTTGTGAAACCCAAACAATGGCATGCCGTTGTAGTCCCCAATCGATGAAAAGCCACAATAGACCCCTTCGTTGGTACCAACGTCTCTGGTCCTCCCCTTGAATGTTAGAACAACCTCGGGCTACTTACCATGCATAAGCCCTTGTATATAGTTGGGTTGTTATCCTTTGTATACACCTTGATTTTATGTCCCCCCCCATTTTGAACTACGTGGACTTTGATTCCCTTCAATGGGGATATGTAAGAATCATCACTTAGGTTCAAGACTATCACTGATATCCCATTATTGTCTCTCCCTTGATCCTATGTGTTTTGGAATGGTTATGCCCCACCCAAAAGTTCTACTTCCTCCAGGGCCCATCCATATTGGTCAGATCCTCAGGTGTCCCATCGCCCCACTAAACTACGTGGACTTTGATTCCCAGCCATGGAGATATGTAGGAAGTATCATTGAGGCTCAAGCCCAACACTATCATCACCTTAATGGTGGTTGCATCTCATTTCCCCACAACTTCATTCAACATTCCATCATCCATCCTGATTCTACCTGAGCCGCCACATCTCAGTGATATCATGTTTCCCACATTCTCAGTGCTCCTTGCAACAATCGAGTAATTAACCATGCATTAGCCCCAACATCAATGATCACTATATGGGTTTTACCCACTTCAGTCACTCTCATCAGTGTTCTGATCAGTCAGATCCATGTCCACTATACATTAAACTCATGACATACCCTATGTTAAACATGTGAAGATGAGAAAAACCTGAGAGACATGCCTATGGAATATAATTAACCATATTCGACGTGGGATTCTTCTGGCTTCCGCGCCATTGAGAAGACCAATAATAAGGAGAATAAACCTAGACATTCTAGTGTTTCAGTTCCTAGACAAGAATGTGATGTCCAATGTGACTACTCCCCTGACCGAAGGTATCTTCCCGGACTGTACCCCTTCGAATGTCCTGACAGAACAAATGTAATTAACATACTTCCATGAATACATGGAATGCGGAAGAGTTTCAAAAACAATGTCTTAACTTCATAAGAGAGACTCAAACATGGTGACGAATTCCTAAGATGAATCCATGGAAGGAAGAACAGGCATATCATCTTCCTATTTAGATCAAGGAGAAAACTTCCATGAACAAGCGACGGATGCCACCTGCCTTTGGAAAGTGGGAAAACGGGGAAACAAAAGCAACAAGCCCACCGAAGCAGATGGAATATCATGCCCCAACGAAAGCATCAGAAACAAAAATGGGGAACCCGATGTGAATTAATTCTCTTTAATGTGGATATTAGTAATGTTCGAGACATCAGTGGACTACCATCTCACCAGATCCACGTGTCTGGCACTAGGTCCCACCAAGAAAATAGTGGGCCTGGAATGAAACTCACCCGGAGTTGGGGCAGTTGAAAATTTTACATCCTGATCTACAAAATTGTAATTGTGGATTCTTCTTACGATCCAGGGAAGATGGAATGGCACTATGGAACTGGGCGCCGATTTCCTTGTTTTAGGACTAATGGTTTAATCTCTTTGCCTTCGAGGACCCAAGCTGTCATATCATGAAACCGATCACCACCCACATACCGATGCAGGTGTAGGGGTAACATCATCATGCAAATTTTATGTAGCATCATTTCCCCCATGGCAGACTTCGCGTCCACAACTACTAGGTGCCTATTCCCTATATCTCCTTCTGAGATCTTTTAGTGAATGGTGATAAATGACCTTGTACAACAATAAGAGGAGGAGGGGATCATCCCAACCATGGACATGTCCTGACAGGACCTAGGGGAATCTACACCTCATGGCCACTGCTTCCCCCAAGGGCCGTGTAGGGAGCCACTACTCCCCACACCAATGCACAATCATTTCGGGATCCTCTCCATAGAACACATCGATGTCTCCCTCCCCTACGCCGATGAGGTGGGGATGTCAGGTCTACCTTGAATGGGATCCCATTCCAGGGGCTCCCAAGGAGGGCCCCCACAAGGCCACACTAGAGCTTCCACCTGACACTATGAGTTGAGAAATAGGTAATCTATGTGCCTGCACCACCAGCCCTAGTATGGTTGATCTGATGCTAGTATCAACCGTAGGCCGAGGAGGACGCTCGCAATGGGCGTCTACTTCAACAAATATTATGTATCGGAAAAACACCGACATATAACATAAGGTAACTGTCTATTATGAGATGGGGAATATATATTCCCAACCAAGATTGAGGACCAAACTTCCCCACGTGTAGGCTGGGTCGACTCTCCTTGTTGTCGGCATAGGGAACACCCACCATGGACCGACCCACATCAATGACACCGATTATGGAGTCCCTCGTTATACTACCATCATTGAGAACACGGTTCCACCCCGCTTCCTAGCTCGGCATGGAGTTCCACCCTATGTGAGCTTCAATCCGATGAAGGTTCATCCCCATGGCAGTGACACTCAGTATAGAAACCACTTATACACTCATGACATCAGGTATGGAGTCCTTCCTCCTACCACAGGCTGCCGACATGGAGATGATACAAATATGATTAATCATCAGTGTGGGGGCCTTCCCCATGTCCTTAAAATAGTCGGAGAATGTCCTCCACAACCCTGTTAATAGAGGTGTGAAGTTCAGCCTCACCTCATCAGCACCCAGCACGAAGGTCTTACCTGTGTTTGGCCTGAACAATATGATGACCCTCCTCGCACTGACACTAACAGGGGAAATAATAATGAAGGTAATACACATGCTCCTACATGATTTAATGGATGTCCTACCTACTCCACCCATTTCCATTGAGATTCCCTTTGCACATCTGGTAGTGGAAACAGAGGTCCTCCCCATGTTCCCTTTTACATCATTCCATGTTCTCCTCACAACCCAGCTCACTCAGGAAGATGTCCTCTCCACCCAAACACTAGTTTGGATAAAGGACCTCCTCATGCTAGAAATCTACCATGTCCTGAAGTCCCATCCATGATAAATAAGGCATGTCATCTCCACCATAAAATGAATGCTGAGAAGATTCAGACCAAGATAATACCTATCTACATCTCAGATTCTGAGGAGGAATACGACATAGCAATGGAACCCTCACCTCGATCCTTTATGTCAAGGGACGGGGTAGGAACTAGCTGCACCTAACACATACATCCAGAATGTGAGGTCCATCAGATTCCCTACAGTATCCAATGTTACATTCAAGAGGGTGAAGATATGGAATCCCCCTTAGGTCTTGGCTATGAAATCTCTGCCATCATCGCCAGGAGCACTCTCTACCTCAACTAGAGATCATAAAGAGTTATTTAGGTGACCAATGGTGAATGAGAAACAACATGGATAATTATCAGTGTTTGTAGTTCCTACACTAGAAACTGTGGTCACTAGCCTGTCTTATCGAGGTGTGGTGGATAGGTCACTTCACTCTTTAGAAGATAACACAGATGTTGTAGTTTTTCATCCCGCTCATCGTATTCTCCACTGTCTGGCCTACTATCTCATAAGTCTACATCAGTATAGCTACTGGTTCCCCAAATGCCTCATTTTGATGAGTGGGGCAACCAAGGGCCTATCCCCAAGTCTACTTTGAGGATTTTTTTGGGATATTCTTTCAGAGAACCATTTCCCAGAGATGTTTTGGCCCGTTGCAGCACCAAACTCTAGTGCACCGGAAGCACTAACCCAGGAGGAGGTTGGATGCTTTCTCCAGACCCACTGGGCGACTCACTTTTTCCTTCTTCATCGACGAGTACCATACCCCAAGAGTCAATCACACATCGAAGACATTAGTCAATACTTCTGTTTGGTTGATTTGGCTGCACTCACTAGTGCAATGCACCCTGAGTCACCAGGTCTCTATAAGACACTCCAACAATTATGCATACAGATCATTAAAGTGAACCACATTATTATCAAGGAGGCTTACTTACAAGTGTAGATCTGTGTTTTGGGGGAGTATGATGCCCTCCACTTTAGTTCTATTTGGTGTGACCCTGACTTGCTAGGAGATATTGAGGATATTTCTCTAGGAAGATTCGCAGTTAACTTGGCTGATATATCGTAGGAAGAGACAGAAACAAAACTCCATGCGTAAAAAATACTCCCTAGGGGAGTGCCACAATTGTTGGATCCATCGAGAAGGGTTACTCATAGTAGAGAAATCTACTGGGTCTTCCCATACCCACCAAGGAATTCTTCCTCATCTGAAATCTCAACAAGGGTAAGGAGTATCTCGGAGCAGTCAAACCCTCTGACTCATCTGGCTCAGTACCAAAGATGGAGGATGATCCTAAAAAATCCAAGTTTTATAAATTTCTCGTGGAGTATAAGAATATGGACAATGAATTCCGTGCTGAGTGTGCTGCTGAGAGGCAGCTAGTCTACGGTGGCCCTCGGTCGGGGCAGTAGGGGCAGACACAACTTCGTTCTGGAGAAATGCCTCCAGGTTGACGACAACCATCATTCCCATGAAGGCATGGTTATTGATATAACCTATGGCATGAGGGCATGGTATGTGTCCCCAAATCCACAGGAACATCGGGACAATCCCCATGACCTAGCTCAGATTCCCCAACCTCTAATGCAGGACATCCCACCAACCGCTCCATGAGACGCTGAAACATATTATCACATTGAAGAACCCACCAACACACTATTGGTCAAGGATACCCGTAATGATAGTAACCCCTACCTATATTATCCCATGGAAATGATTTTTACTCTCCTCAAGGCATTGGAAATGTGACAGGTGGAAATCTCGCCTGATGGAAAGCCATATCCGGCATGGATGGATGATATGCCAACACCCCCAGGTTTTGGAAATCCCACATTCTCCCCATTTAATGAGATGGGTGACCCACTATAGTATATGGACCATTTCATTTCATGGTGAGGACCCATTCTAGGAACTCTGGCACATCAGGAGGCTGCCATACTTTGTTGCTTCGTACAGACATTGGAAGGACTAGTGTCTGTCTGGTACAACCAGCTACCTATCAGGTCAGTAGCTGACTGAAATGATATTAGAAAGTAATTTCATTACTAGTTTAGTTCCACCACTCATATGAAGAGTATTGCAGACCTCTTCATCTGAAAACATATGCATGAAGAGTGTGTCGCTGACATTTTCGCCTGATGGAAAGGGCTCACATAGTCTCCAAACATTCCACTGAATCATGAGCAACTACTGACGATATTTTTGAGAAATCTCAAGACCGAATGGGTCCCCTCTATCATCACCCAGAATTACCCCAAAGGATTACAAAACATCTATTTGAAGGCATAGAGCCTAAAAGATTCCTTGCAACAGGCCATCCAGGCACATCTGTTGCCTCCTATAATTCCCACAGGAAGGGATGACAAGGTCGAGCCCACCACAGTGGGACAGATAGATTCCCCTAGACAACTAGAATTATTATTGCTGGAGCCACCTCTACAGCCTTGAAGATGACCAACACTGAAGGCACAATATCTAGCCCTACAGCACCCACCTCAGAACTGGCAGGTGCCCCGTGTAATGCCCCACCACCACCCAGTAGAGATAACCAGGTTCGGCCTCCTCGATAGGCTCCTCTTGCCCCCCCCCCATCAGTGTTAGGCTCCCATATCCCCCTTTCAGAATAGAAGAAATAGGACTTTCTCATTAAATGAGGCTCAGTTCTCTAGTTATTTTTTCATTTCCTTGTTACAGGTGATCGTACGATTGCCTGAATGCTGGAGGCTAGAATAGGCAGATCTAATTGATCGCCCTAACTATAGCCCCTATCACTGGATCATGGGGAACACCATCAAACTGTACTATGTGTTTATGTATTTCCTTCAAGACTAGGTTGAAGAAAAAATAGTCATGTTGGGACCACCTACAGCATAAGTTGCATGAGTATTTATGAATCCCGGTAGCGGCTGTGATAATGAAGGCAAATGACATCAGGTTTCTAACTGTGGGTCCCAAAATTATGATGATTGGATGGCTCGTAAGGCAGTCACCTATGCTCATGGTATTATCCATGCATGTATGAATGGACCAAATCCTTCAGAAGCCACAAATACAACTTTGGAATCATCATCTTAGTCGTCCCCTTCTCAGAAGTGCAAGAATCAACGACACAAGGGAAAACAAAGTCCCCCGCCAATTCCATCTTCATCTCGTACTCCCAGCGACATCATTTACCTAGAGATGGAGATCCCCACTAGAATCTGTATATTAGTGGATTATTCTTCAAGTGGAATTCAAGGGTATGCATTAGCTAACACAGTAGAGCTAGTATATCCCTATATGATTTCTGACCGTGAGGAGCGCCAAGCAAATCCTCCCAATGATCCCATACATCGCCATCATAGACAGAGCCACTACAATATGGTTCGTTGAAGTGCCTTGGTCAGAACCTCCAGCTATTCTATGCATGCAACAATTAATAAACTAGATCCCAACAAAGATCTTAACATGTGAAGCCTTCTGAAGTGGTGTCATCTGATCTGCCTTCACCCCGGTTTGTGCTGCTTGATCCGGCAGAGCCACCTTGAATGAGTTGTGATCAACCATGCTCTACTACAGATCGGTCTCAGTCATCTGGCCCTCATCCAGTAGTCACTTCACATGCTTCGTCAAGTGAGCAGCCGGACATTCCCAGCACCCGTTACCCGTCATTCCATCCGGTAGGGCCGTCCATACCCCCTATCACAAAGTGACCTCTTGTAAGTAGAAGCTCACCCCTGGAATGGGAGTATGATTTCCTCAAGTATCGTTTTAGTATTCCAGCAGGGAACTCCATCCTTGAGGCCCTTCACCTATTAGAATAAATGGGTGAATCCCTCCTTGAGGCTTTAATAAGCCCTCTACAATTCGAGACGAAGGTAGTAGCCGTATAAGACTTCAATGTTGAGGTAGTAAAGCATGTTAAATAGAAGGACATATTCATGTTCTATGGAGAAGATAAAATCTTTTCCATACATGGGAACATCCACCCACTATACATCACAGTCCATTTTAATGGAATGGAGGTTCGTTGTTGTCTTGTCTACATAGGCTCTAGGATCAACCAAATCCCGACATGGACACTGTTAAAATTGGGGTTGTCTTAGGATGATCTGAGTCCCTCTGACCTAAAAATTAAAGGTTATGAGAGGACAGAATAGACCCTGGTTTGAAAGATCTACCTGAAGACGAAGTTCAGTTTCCTAGTAGCCAGCACAAAGTTCATTTTTGTCACCTAGGACACCACCTAAAATGCGTTTATGGGAAGGCCATGGCTCCTCCTGTATGTGGTGGTCCCTTTATCGTATCACTAGTTTTTCAAGTACACCCTTAATGGTTGAGTGAGCATACATCAAGTTGATGCGTCTCCCTTTTCCTCTTGTGAAGACCACTATCTAAATGTTTACTATTTAAAGAGCAAGGAAAAGTATATTCAGGCTAACTAGGTTGAACATGCTATAGATATGACTGACCCGTAGACAGATTTTGACGATCTATATATCCATTCAATCCATCGATTAGAGTTTATGACACGATATATAGGATAATTATTCATTTTTTCTAGAATAAGGTTGAAGCACATTTCTAAGTCTATGAAATGTCGTAAGATCACCCCATACTCCTACATGAATCCGGCTTGGGTGTTCCCAACACCCCCTACACCCATAAGGTATCAAGATGTCTGCCTCATGGAAACAACAGTACGCCATACTTTCTTGTTTTTTCAGGCGGGAAAAAACCAGCTCAATTCAATGTGTAACTATTACTTTTATATCATCATGTGTGGCCCCTTGGTATGATGACCATATGAGATCGGGTTGACAGCTTCCATTGCAATGGTTTCAGCAGCATGTGAGTCCCCCGATGTAGTGTCCACCACCGCTCATGCTGGTACCGATCTCCCATTGAGATTTTTTGACTTAGGGGAAAGTCCTCTCACTAAGTATCCCTCTCCCATAAGTTAATAAGAGGATTTAGCAGATGCTCCCCCCGCCTTTGAAGAGGGTGTCTTCACTATGGTTGTAGAATTGGTACATGTGAACCTCGGTAGCGAGATGGATCTGAAACCCACATTGATCAGTGCCTCTATGACTCTCAGGAAGCAACAACACTATGCGGACTTCATGAAGTAGCAATGTGTTGCATTTTTATGGAGATATAATGAAATATCGGGGCTAGATCCCTAGTTAGTTTTCCAGAGCTTCGGTCTCCCAGAAAATCAATGCAGGTTTGAATAGCCTCCCAGAAATATGCACCATTCTCATAGTTCCATGGTCAAGGCTAAAGTTGATAAGCTCACCAAATCCAATTTCGTTAAAGAGTTACATTACCCCAGATGTCTATTAAACATTGTGCTAGTCCAAAAGAAGAATAGAAAGATTGTAGTTTTTGTCGACTTCTGAGATCTCAACCATTATTGTCGGAAGGATGATTTTCCCCTTCCTGTGATGGAATTGTTGATTGACACTACTACTGGGTTATGTGCCTTCTCCTTCATAGATAGGTACTCCAAGTTTAACCAGATCTTAATTTCCCTCAAGGATGTTCAGTATAATACTTTTAGTGCCCCAAAAGGTACTTCATCTTTCCATGTAATTTCCTTCTAATTAAAAAATCCTGGTGCCACCAATCAATATTTTGTGCATCGCAGTGTAAAGCTGATCCTCAGGACACAGGTGGAGTGATATCTGGACGATCTGAATGAAAAATCATGCCAACGTTAGGACCGTATCAATGACCTTTATAATGTGTTCAGATTCCTCCATTATTTCCACATGAAGATGAACTGATTCATGTGTGATGTCGGGGTCACCACTGAAATGTTTCTCGGCTTCATTGTCTGGTATAGAGGCATCGAGATCGATACGAAGAAGATCAATTCCATCAGGCACATGTGTCCCTGGAGAAACATTCCGGAGCTTCGAGGATTACAAGGACACATAGCCTACGTAAGATGATTCATTTCAAATTTGGACTTAAAGTGTAATCCCTTTTATCATCTCCTGAAGAAATTCACTATTTATTAGGTGGAGGAAGAATGATATACTACTTTCGCAGAAATATTGAAGTATCTAGTCCAGCCTCTATTCTTAATGTCCCCTATCTCTAGAATGTTGTTGATCCTTTATTTGACCACATTGGAATGATCTTTTAGTGCCCTTCTCGCCCAGAATAATAACGAGGGATAAATAAATTGTCTCTATTATCTCAGTCACATGTTACTCGATACATAGACCAGATACTCCCCTATCGAGAAGAGATACCTTGCGCTGGTATTCACATTCTAGAAATTGTGGAACTACCTAAAAAATCGTGAGATATAGATGGGGAATCTAGTGGATCCGTTGATGTACATCCTGAACTGCACCTTACTGAGAGACTGTCTATCACAATGGGAAGTGATTGTCCAACATTTCTACATCAACTTTGTTCCTGAGAAGTAAATCAAGGGGAATGTATTGGCATATTTCTTCAAAGATCATCCATCTCTTACAGACCAGTCACTGGATGTTGATTTTCCGGATAAGGCCATCCACTCTATAGACCATGCCACCCCATGATGGAAAATGCACAATGATGGTGCTTCCTGAATCCCTACCAGGAAAAAGCTCAATGACCCCAGACTTAATCGATTAGGCTTGGTAATTGTCATCATCACTCCATCACAAGCCATTCTTCCTTATTAAATCATGTTGATAGAATGATGCAACAACAATGAGGTAGACTATCCATATTTCATCACTAGCCTTGATTTGGCCCTTGAGATTAACATCCCCTACTGGCATGTGAAAGGGGACTCCGAACTAGTCAGCAAGAAGATCAATGGTGATTATGTCGTCTTAATGTTAGAACTTCTACCTCTGTTGGAATGCACCCTCCATATGATGGCCTAGTTCCCATTTCAGCCAAAAGATACTCACGTCCGTCGATCCTAGAATGGTCAAGCAGATGCCTCGTCCAGCCAAGTTGCATCACTTACAGATCCTGAACATGATGATTTGATTATCTACGTGGCACATCGAAGAGTCATCTCTCCTGTCACTCCATATGATGATGATATCCAATAGGTATTCTACCTTACCAATGGTGCCTCAACATCAGGACCTCCAGGTCCCTCAGATGCAGTGATGGAAGTGATGCCCGATTGGAGAACCTCCTTTGTTGAGTACCTCCAGATCGATAATCTCCCTGTAGATCTAGCCGAGAGCGAGGGAATCTGATGTCATGTACTGTATTTTAACCTCCATAGTGGTCATAGACACAAGAATATCCTCTACAGGAACTAGTTTGATTGGGTTATCCTCTGTTGCATTCAAGGATTTGAGATTCATCATGTCATTCAGGAGGTTCATGCTAGTTCCTACAGAGCTCATCCGAACGGGTCAAAACTATCTCACCATATTCAGAGACTAGGATATTTTTTTCCCTCCATGATCTGTGACTACATCGAGTTTTTAAAGAGGTTACATGGGTTCTATGTTCCTGGAAACTCTATGCATCAGCCTCCAGAGCCACTCCATACTACCAAGAAGTCTTTCCCTTTGCGGTCTGGGGACTCGATGTCATGGGACCATATCCACCAGTGATAGCTCACCAGTGTAGGTTAATACTGACTACCATGGTATTCTTTTCCATGTGGGAAGAAGTGGTTACAGTCAAGGTGGTCAAGGCCTATTCTATTTTTGAATTTTTTACCCCCAAAATCATCTAACGATTTTGAGTCCCTCACACCATTCTTACTGATATTGGAAATAACATTCAAGCAGCTGAGTTGAAAAAATTGTACTCCAAGTATAACATCTATTAGATCCATACCTCCCTCTGTCACATGCAGGGAAATGGGTAGCTCGAGGCATTCAACAAAACACTCTCAAACATTATATAGAAAATGGTTGGTCAGAATAAGAAGATTTGGTCAGACCAGATCCCCAATTCCCTATGAGATTATTGGACGATGACTCGTAATTCCACACATGTGACCCCATACTCCCTGGTGTATGGAACAGAAACTATACTTCCCATCGAGATTCAGTTTCTTTCATTACACACAGCTATCTACGATTAGTAATCACTAGGTAAAGAAGAAAAAATCTATCTAGATGACTTGGAAGCACTTAATGAGAGAAGCCTTCATGCCCTACAAAATCTGAAGAGGCATCAGAACAAGATACCGGGACGAAAACCGCCCAAATTGGATCCCAAATGGGAATGAACTTACATCCTTCACATGGTTTACACTAATTCTGCAAACTTTCTAGTGACCATGTAAGTTGAGCATTAAAATCCTATTGCAATTTCTAAATTAATCAAGAAATACATTTCCTAAGCACCACAGTCTTACTTGACCTTGAACTATATGTCGTTTTGCAGGATGTTAAACTGTATATGGTCCTACATGACCTTAAACTATATGTATTCCCACACGACATTAAACTATAGACTATCCTACATGACCTTAAACTATCCTGTCCAACATGATTTTAAACAGTCTCTTCCCGCAAGATGATAAACTGAATTTCTAGAACTCTGTATGGCAGGATTCCAATCCTTACGGAATACGTAGGAATGCTTAGATGCCTTGCCATAGTGTCCCGCCACAAAATATTCTCTTTGACTACCCCACCTGGGTGTAGTTCTCCAAGAGGATCCCACATGGCGTAGTGTAGGATTATTTTTCCCCACACATTGGGATTACGATGAACGAACCTTGTGCCCCTCCTTGTTTTTCTATTCTCCCGTTTTCTCACTGCGGGACGCTAAACTACATGGCCTTTATGAACTACGTGTGGCAAGATTCCCATCAGTATAGGATATTTAGGAAATCCCAGATATTTTGTCTATCAACCCAGCCCCAAATATCAAGATCTCCCCTCGGGTCAGATAACATGGTTTGGTGTTATCTTCCTCTATACATTATGTTGGATTCATCATGACCACACCATATATTCCCTTCCCTGTAGATCTCCACCTCTTTCATTATCATTCTTGACGTTAAATTACATAGGCACATTTGTGCTTCACACACTCCTTGTACTTGGGAATCTATCATCTTTCACTTCCAAAAGGCTCACAAACGGTAAAGATACATAGAATAAGGGTTTCCCTATCATTTTGGTCCAAATCCCTCAAAGACCGCAAACGAAAATTTGAGACAAGTATTGCATTGAGAATAGGGTTAGTTGTAGATACTAATTTTTTGTTCCCATTTTAGGTTACATGTTATGGATGATGTGTTGTGATCATGGTCAACAGCTATCCTTTATCATTATCACCACCCATATATGTCCCAAATATTTGTAATAATGGTTCATTCTATCCCGCTACCTCTTCAAACATCTGCTCGCTTTGAGTGGGAGTGTTGAACTGGTCAGAACAGACCCTGCCTGATTTTGTTCCTTCACCGTCATCCCCTCATGTGTTAGGTATAACAAGATCTTATTACATGATTCTTATAATGAGGATGGCTCAAGTGGGATCAGGATCTTTTGTAAGGCATTACCCGCATGAGGAGTCATTCGTCTATAGCTGGCCAGGACTCCCAACCTCATGTCCCTTGACCTTTTTGGCCCCCTAGCCCATGTTCTCATCTAGGATTGTTCAGCGTGGTATGGATGTAAATACTCATTCACATTAGGAATGTTTTTCCATGCCAAAAATAACCCCTTGAGAAATCCTTCCACATATCATCATTTCCCAAGCATAGGCCCCACCATGATTCACGCACCCCATCATTTGGGTTTCCATCATATTTTATATCCAAAAGCATCCACGAAGGGCTTGGATGCTCAGCCCAAGTGCTCTCCCACAATTTCATGAAAAATTCTTTGAGGAATTAAAAATTCAAATTTATACAAGTCCCATGTAGTGAATGAGGTCATTGGTCGATGCTCAATTGTCTGCCCCCAAACCCTGGTCACACAAATATGGATACTATGTTGCAAACATAGTCAATAGTTATCCTCAATCATTGCATTCATTTTTTTGTTTTCCACATGTGTGGTGATTCACCCTCTCTACTTAGCTATCCCATGCATATGACATTAAACTAGTAATCTATGGTCTGAGCCCTATGACCTTAAATGAAGAGCACCATCATCCTCACTTCTAGAAGTAATATTGTGAACTGGTTGGGACTTCCCATTTTTTTCTCCTAAACCTTTTCAACCCCTTGTCCCTAGTGTTCATTCGAGATTGTGTGATGTGGTGTGATCTTGTGTCCCCATTACCCTTGGGATACTTGTCGAGGTGTACACATCCCTCATTGGGATACCTTTCCACTATTTGTGTCCATACTGCATGATGTTAAACTGCACAACATCTTTCCTCAGAACTAAATGTGTCTTGATTCCCATACTTATGGGATACGTAGGACCACATAAAAACATAGTCTTCGGGTCCAACCCAATCTCTGTGAAACCTCCTTTTCATCTTCTAGCCCCCCTGGAATGAGTTCTTTTAGGAGAGGGGTATGTGGTGTGGTTTGGAATCCATGTCCTCATTCATGTCATGTTTGTAACAACCACACCACATATGTCTTTCTCCTAGTAGCTCTTTGATACCTTCCCCAACACTCATCTCTTCAAGTGGTATTCTCTTAAGATGTGCCCCTTCGACCTTATTTAATGATTCATCGTTGTTCCCATGAGTACTTTGGTTCAGAACCAAGAATGTCATATTCTTCCTTCACATGATCTCTGTAACGACCAGAAATTTTGAATAACTCTTGTTTCCTAATTTTATGTGTTATTTTATTTTATTTTTATACTCAACAAAAATGTTTCATTTGATAACATGAGTATAATTAAAATGAGACCGTTCAGTTTTGACTGTTATATGACCATTGGTGAATATGACCTCTGGAAACTAAACGTTTTGATTATTGTCTCTAAATACAAGTAATCTTGGTTAATTAATATAGAAAGAAGATTTGATGGCCTCACCCAGTAGTCTTGGACAGATCAAAGCCCATCTAACAGAACATGGGAAAGAGGTAGCACCACTGGGCTTTGCTCTGGACCAAACCCAAGCCGAACATCATTGTGTGAAGCTAGAAAGGAATCACCTTTGCGAGAAGTTCAAACTGATAGAAATTACTACTCGTTCGATGTTAGCCGAGCCACCCTCAGATTATCTCACCATAGCACACCTTACACTTAGGTCCTATGCTGGTGTGATAAGGGGCTATGTAAGGAGACTATAACTACCTTGTGTAATCCTTTGTTTTAAATAAACTTTGGGATTTCTTCTTATAATGATGTTTATGACTTTTCAAATGACCGGATAAATATAGTATGCATATTTTTGATGAATTTTAGAAAAATAATATTTTAAAAATGTTTATGTAAACCTTAAATAATTAAAAATGTGTAATGATATTCAAAAAATGGTCTTCTACAATTATGTTCAGTACGAAATTTCGAGTCTAATAAGATCAACTTGATTTTTGATGAATAGTAAATTATGAATAGCGATTTTACACTTAGGATTAGTAATGTGACCAAATGGATTAGTAAATTCACTCAAATAAATTTTTAATATAATTTAGAAACCTAGATTAAGTAATGAGATTCAATAAAATGGGTAAATAACAGTTTTAGAAATTATTATTCAAGTATTAGTTTTTTCAAGTGAATAGTGTTTTTTAATTAAAAATTAAATTATAAATATTTAGAAAATTATTTTTATATAATGGATTACATTTTTGAACTCAGAGCATCGATATTATGTTAGGGTAATATTTTGGGATTTTTCTGAAAAAATGAATTTTTGGTGAATAGTGTATTTATTTTTAAAAATAAATTAAAAATATTTAGAAAATTATTTTTATAAAATGGAGTTCATTTTTGAAATCAGAGCATTGATATTTGGTTAAGGTGAAATTTTGGGATCTTTTTGAGAAAGTTAAATTTTCAGTGAATAGTAAAAATACCGTTTTAGGGTTTCGGTATGTTTAATGACATCATAACTATGTCATGATGATGTCATGAGATATTTTAAGGGTTGGCCGACCAATGGTGATGGATTATTGTATTGGGGTCCCCATGTGGACTAAATTCATCGGAAAATATCATGGGAGAGCACATGGTTTTGAGAAAACCACTTTTGAGGTGTCCCTTGGCCATTAATGCCTTGTCCCCTCACTTTCCCTATAAATACCAAGCCATCCTCTCATCCATTTCGACTCCCCACTCTCCCCAAACGAATTTATGGTCTCATTACCTCCCAAGGAGTCCTCCCAAGGTGCACCGAAGCCCTAAAGGTCCCAACCTTTGAGTTTTAAGAGTTACGTTTTAAGGTTAGGGATCCGACCTCTCTCTTTCTTTTCAAGTAATCTCTTTTATGTAATTTCTTTTTGGCTCCATGTTCTTATGTTAAATGGTGTTCTTTTATACTCCTCTTACTTCCCTTTTCATGTTCAGATAATGAGATATCCCCTATTACTCTCATTATTTCGTTTTATGAAGTTTTAAGTAGCGTCGTTAGGCTGCCGAAATATTTGTAACAGATTCTTTCTCCCTTCTCATTTTTCAAAGATCTATTTTCATGTAAAGTATTTCAAGTTACTTTTTATTATGTTGTGGTATGATCTATAAATTTATCATACTGATATTTTATGATCATATTATTAGATACCCCATTTGATCTCTTCAATTCAGTATTTTGATGTTTTAAGTGGCGCCGTTAAGCTGCCGCATTTTTAAGTAGTCCTTCACCCTTCTCATTTTGAAGTTCTACTTTCATGTAAATTCGTTCAAGTTCCTTTTTTTTATGTTGGGGTATGATCTTTATATCTATCATACTGATCTTTTATGATAATATGATGAGATACCCCATTTTATCTCTTCAATTCAGTATTTTGAAGTTTTAAGTGGCACCGTTAGGCTGCCGAATTTTTAAGTAGTTTTTCACCCTTCTCTTTTTGAAGTTCTATTTTCATGTCAATTATTTCAAGTTACTTTTTGTTATGTTGGGGTATGATCTCTATATCTATCATACTGATCTTTTATGACCATATGATGAGAGACCCCATTTTATCTCTTCAATTCAGTATTTTGAAGTTTAAGTGGCGTCGTTAGGCTGCTGAATTTTTAAGTGGTCCTTGCACCTTTCTCCCTTTTAAAAGTTCTAATTCCATGTCAATTGTTTCAAGTTACTTTTTATTGTGTTGGGGTATGATCACTTTATCTATAATACTGATCTTTTATGTTCATATTATGAGGGACCCTATTTGATCTCATCAATTCATTTTTGGTTGAAGTTTATGTAACGCTGTTAGGCTACCGAATTTTCATAAGAGAAATTTTATTTTCGTCTTCCTTTCATGTTCTTCATTTCATATGGTAGATTTTTAAATTTCATTACCATGTTCTTAAATCCCTTATATTCTGTCCCTCTACTATTTTATGGGTTATTTATGAATGTTTGACTCATTTCCCCTCTCTTTTCAATGTATTCTAAAACCCCGAAACGTAGCCGTTATGCCGCAGAATTTTCGTCTCAAAATGCCTCTCTCTTTTCTCAAAATTATTTTATTTTATTAAGTGAATACTCAAATCTCTTATTTCTACTGTGTTATTAACATATATATCAAAATATTCAATTTTAAATTCTTGGATTTTCATACATGAAACCCACTTTCCCTTTCCGTGGGTTTAAAGTGACATAAAGATCATGTCTTTAAAGCAGTTTTTAAAACGTTATGATTATGAAATGAAATCCATTTCTTTTATGCTACATGGGTTTTTTAAGAAATTATTTATGATGATATATGTGTCTCAAATGATAATAAAGACATGTCAAGGGTGCGCCTATATAGATTTCTAATTCATTGGGTGAAGACTTAATCTCTAGAGATGATTTTTTAGACTGATACCTTTGTGAATAAACATGGTAATTTTTAATGACACCTTGGGGATGGACCTTGGTGGAACGAAATGATTGTCAATATTAAATGTTTCAGCCACATCTTCAAGTTATGAAAAATGTTATTTTTATTATGATGTATCTCATTATTTCTTTCTCATGACTTAAAGTTCTTTTCATGTCCTTATTGAAGTATCTCAAGTTCACATGTAAAATGTTTCTCTTGTTTCCCTTACTGGGCCTTCTGCTCACCCTTTCTTTTGATGTATGTCCCCAGGTTATGAAATGCAGTAATGAACCTAGGATGAACTTAAGGAGAAGCCTTTCAAATGTTTAAGAAGAATGATTTATGTTGTTTTCATGTATTATGTTCCTTATTTCCAAGACACTAAACCTTAAAGATCTTCAGTTTTTTGTATTGTAATGAAAGATTATGTTATAAAAAGACGGGATGCTATAGTTGGTATCAAAGGATGGTTTAGTTATTTGTGGAAATTATGATATGAAAACTTTAGGAAGAATCCAATATAAAAGTTTATATGTAGGAAATATTTCTGGTATTTTGGTGAGTATTGAGTAATGGGTTGCCAAGCAAATACATCCCTATCTAGATAAGAGTAGGTATAGGTGGCTCTGGCACAGATGTACATAGGGGTAAAACCCAAAAACACCGCTTTGAGATAGACTCAAACGGGAACTGGTACACGACATCGGGCCTTGCTACACTCTTGGTTACGACACTCCTAGGGGATAAGCTTTGGTAAATTCATAAGCCTAATATGAACCATTATTAAAGGAACAAAGATAAAATAAAATAAAGATTCACATAAGAATATATAATCATGGATAACCTAGATTGGAACCAAAGGGATCAAAAGTTAGGATATACTTTTATTCTACTATTTTATCCTTTTGTAATTAAAGTTTTCTTTTCATGATTATTGGCTAAGTATTTAATCCCCTAATTATAGTTTCTTTTCTTAGTTAATGGAGGGAAATGGAAGAACATGTCCCAACAACCAAAGGGATAGTAAATGTGATGATTGTCATATTAATATGACATAGATGATTAGGGGATTAAAAGATGATTATTATTTTGGAAGACGTTCACTATTTTGGGGACTCTATATGATCGACGTAAATAGATTACTACGGTATTTTCATTGAGGAGTAAGGTTGACTTATATTTTGAAGAATCAATGAATTTAAGGAAGACTTATAGTAATTTCGGTTACTTATGGGAAAGATTAACCTATATTGGGTAAAATATGTTTAGGTTATCTACTTTTGTTATAAGATGTTAGGAGTGGTTAATGTTGTTTGGAGATGAACAATGAAGTTTATTTTGTAAGACTATGTTATCAAATCCCTTTTGTATTTGGGTTTCAATCTTAGTGTGGTTTATTTTGAGGAATTTTAAAGACCATTATTTATGGATTGGTCTATGATGAACTTTGGGTAGTACCATGGAACTTTGAAGATTTAAAAGTAGTTTCCATTCATATGGGATTCTTTCTTTTTGAAGAGTTGTTTTACCTTAACCCTTCTGTTTTTGGGATAATGTTTAATGATAGAAGAAATAAATAGTTAATCTTTTGTAGATTATGTGATTCTCTAGAAGATGATTATTGTTCTTTTTATGAGACCAAGTGTTTTTGAATTCTCATCATTTGGAGAAAAGATTAGTGTTGGCAGGGACTTATTAAAGGATGAAACTCTACTTGAAGGTAGGTATATTTTCTTATGTTTTTATTCTATGTAGTAAATGAATTCCTCAAAATTATGAAAAGAAACGTAAAACAAAAATGTTGTTGGTTTACGTTTCCTACTAGGTAATCAAATACTGTTTACACACATCATAAGTTTGGGATTTTTTTATGGTTAACTTTCTCCTAATCATGTTCTCTATCACTCTCCCTCAGAACTTGACCCTTTGTTTTCTCCTCCATGTCCATGTTTTCCTACATGGAATTATAGTGTGGGTTAACTCGGGTGACCTTTGTACTTCCATTTCTTTCTTTTAAAGTAATATTTTTACTGACTCCTTTTCTGATGTGGCACTTTTAATGAAATTTCAAAACCCAATTTTAAAAATTGCAAGGATGCAATTTCTTAAGGGGGGAAGATTGTAATGACCAGAAATTTTGAATAGCTCTTGTTTCCTAATTTTATGTGTTATTTTATTTTATTTTTATACACAACAAAAATGTTTCATTTGATAACATGAGTATAATTAAAATGAGACTGTTGAGTTTTGACTGTTATATGACCATTGGTCAATATGACCCCTGGAAACTAAACGTTTTGATTATTGTCTCTAAATACAAGTAATCTTGGTTAATTTTTATAGAAAGAAGATTTGATGGCCTCACCCAGTAGTCTTGGACCAATCGAAGCCCATCTAACAGAACTTGGGAAGGAGGTAGCACCACTGGGCTTTGCTCTGGACCAAACCCAAGCCGAACTTCATCGTGTGAAGCTAGAACGGAATCGCCTTTGCGAGAAGTTAAAACTGATAGAAATTACTACTCGTGCGATGTTAGCCGAGCCTCCCTCAGATTCTCTCACCATAGCACCCCTTACAATTAGGTCCTATGCTGGTGTGATAAGGGGCTATGTAAGGAGACCGTAACTGCCTTGTGTAATCCTTTGTTTTAAATAAATTTTGGGATTTCTTCTTATGATGATGTTTATGACTTTTCAAATGACTGGATAAATATAGTATGCATATTTTTGATGAATTTTAGAAAAAGGATATTTTAAGAATGTTTATATAAACCTTAAATAATTAAAAATGTGTAATGATATTCAAAAAATGGTCTTCTAAAATTATGTTCAGTACGAAATTTCGAGTCTAATAAGATCAACTTGATTTTTGATGAATAGTAAATTATGAATAGTGATTTTACGCTTAGGATTAGTAATGTGACCAAATGGATTAGTAAATTCACTCAAAGAAAGTATTAATATAATTTATACACCTAGATTAAGTAATGAGATTCAATAAAATGGGTAAATAACAGTTTCATAAATTATTATTCAAGTATTAGTTTTTTCAAGTGAATAGTTTTTTAATTAAAAATTAAATTAAAAATATTTAGAAAATTATTTTTATAAAGTGGATTACATATTTAAACTCAGAGCATCGATATTATGTTAGGGTAATTTTTGGGGATTTTTCTGAAAAAAATGAATTTTCGGTGAATAGTGTATTTATTTTAAAAAATAAATTAAAAATATTTAGAAAATTATTTTTATAAAATGGAGTTCATTTTTAAAATTAGAGCAATGATATTTGGTTGGGTGAAATTTTGGGATCCTTCTGAGAAAGTTAAATTTTCAATGAATAGTAAAAATACCGTTTTAGGGTTTCAGTATGTTTAATGAAATCATAACTGTGTCATGATGATGTCATGAGATATTTTAAGGGTTGGACGACCAAATGTGATGGAGTATTGTATTGGGGGCCCCATGTGGCCTAACATCATGGGAAATATCATGGGAGAGCACATGGTTTTGAGAAAACTACATTTGAGGTTTCCCTTGGCAATTAATGCCTTGTCCCATCACTTTCACTATAAATACCAGGCCATACTCTCATCCATTTCGACTCCCCACTCTCCCCAAACGAATTTATTGTCTCATTACCTCCCAATGAGTCCTCCCAAGGTGCCCCCAAGCCCTCAAGGTCCCAACCTTTGAGTTTTAAGAGTTACGTTTTAAGGTAAGGGATTCGACCTCTCTCTTTCTTTTCAAGTAATCTCTTTTATGTAATTTATTTTAGGCACCGTGTTCTTATGTTAAAGGGTGTTATTTTATAATCCTTTTACATCCCTTTTCATGTGACCATTAATGAGATATCCCCTCTTACTCTCATTATTTCGTTTTATGATGTTTTAAGTGGCGCCGTTAGGCTGCCGAAATTTTTGTAACAGATTTTTTCTCCCTTCTCATTTTTCAAAGATCTATTTTCATGTAAAGTATTTCATGTTTCTTTTTCTTATGTTAGGGTATGATCTCTAAATTTATCATACTTATATTTTATGATCATATGATGAGAGACCCCATTTGATCTCTTCAATTCAGTATTTTGTTGATTTAAGTGGCGCTGTTAGGCTGCCGAATTTTTAAGTAGTTTTTCACCCTTCTCGTTTTGAAGTTCTAATTTCATGTCAATTCTTTCAAGTTACTTTTTGTTATGTTGGGGTATGATCTCTATATCTATCATAATGATATTTTATGATAATATTATGAGAGACCCCATTTTATCTCTTCAATTTAGTATTTTGAAGTTTTAAGTGGCGCTGTTAGGCTGCCGAATTTTTAAGTAGTTTTCACCCTTCTCGTTTTGAAGTTCTACTTTCATGTCAATTCTTTCAAGTTAATTTTTGTTATGTTGGGGTATGATCTCTATATCTATAATACTGATATTTTACGACCATATTATGAGAGACCCCATTTTATCTCTTCAATTAAGTATTTTGATGTTTAAGTGGCGTCGTTATGCTGCTGAATTTTTAAGTGGCCCTTGCACCTTTCTCCCTTTTCAAAGTTCTAATTCCATGTCAAGTCTTTCAAGTTCCTTTTTATTGTGTTGGGGTATGATCTCTATATCTATCATACTGATCTTTTATGTTCATATGATGAGATACCCTATTTGATCTCATCAATTCATTTTTGGTTGATGTTTATGTAATGCTGTTAGGCTGCCAAATTTTCATAAGAGAAATCTTATTTTTGTCTTCCTTTCATGTTCTTTCTTTCATATGGTATATTTTCAAATTTAATTACCATGTTCTCAAATCCCTTATATTCTGTCCCTCTACTGTTTTATGGGTTATTTATGCATGTTTGACTCATGTCCCCTCTTTTTTCAATGTTTTCTAAAACCCCGAAACGTAGCTATTATGCTGCAGAATTTTCGTCTCAAAATGCCTCTCTCTTTTCTCAAAATTATTTTATGTTATTATGTGAATACTCAAAGCTATTATTTCTACAGGGGTATTCACATATATATCAAAATGTTCTATTTTAAATTCTGGGGTTTTCATACATGAAACCCGCTTTCCCTTTCCGTGGGTTTAAAGTGACATAAAGATCATGTCTTTAAAGCAGTTTTTAAAACGTTATGATTATGAAATGAAACCCATTTCTTTTATGCTATATGAGTTGTTTAAAAAATGATTTATGATGATATATGTGGATCACATGATAATAAAGACATGTCAAGGGTGCGCCCAGATAGTGCTCCAATGCATTGGGTAAAGACTTAATCTCTAGAGATGACTTTTTAGACTGATACCTTGGTGAATAACCTTGGTAGTTTTTAATGACACCTTGGGGATGGACCTTGGTGAAACGAAATGATTGTCAATATTAAATGTTGTAGCCATATCTTCAAGTTATGAAAAATTTATTTTTATTATGATGTATCTCATGATTTCTTTCTCATGCCTTAAAGTTCTTTTCATGTCCTTATTGAAGTATCTCAAGTTCACATGTAAAATGTTTCTCTTGTTTCCCATATTGGGACTTCTGCTCACCCTTTCTTTTGATGTATGTCCCCAGGTTATGAGATACAGTAATGAACCTAGGATGAACTTAAGGATAATCCTTTATAGTGTTTAAGAAGAATGCTTTATGTTGTTTTCATGTATTATGTTCCTTGTTTCCAAGACACTAAACCTTAAAGATCCTCAATTTTGTGTAATGTAATGAAAGTTTATGTTATAAAAAGACGGGATGCTATAATCTCACCCATTTTTCAGGCTTCGTGATCCACTTCATTTGGGAATTCATTATCTTTCACATCTTAAGGGACCACCAAATGGAATGGATGCTCAGCCCAGAGGCTCTCCTATTATTTCATTCCAACATCCTCGTGGTTTTCAAATGAAAAATTGATACAAATACCACATTGAAAATATGGTTATAGGTTGAAGCTCATTTTTTGTTCCCATTTCAGGTCACATGATATGGATAGTCTATTTCAAACATAGTCAACAGTTATCCTCCATTGTCACACAAACCCCATTGAACTGTAATTTTCATTTTCATGATTTACATCATTTAACACACCATCGTGTCCAAGTGGAATTTCGAAACTCTTTGTACGATCCGTCAGTGCGCATTTCCATGTTAGGGGGTCAAATCCATGGTATACTGTCATTCAGGGCTCTACACTGATTTCCACATTACATGTACCCCATTAGTTGCAAATACATCTTCCACCTTTTTTCCACTCTATGTTTTACTCGCGTGGTCTTAGGGTTCAGATCGAGGTCTGTGCTCTCTTGGAAGAGTTTCTCTTCTCCATGGTCGGAGCTCTAAGACCTTAAACTAATATCTCCTTATACGTCATCTCCTTTGAACACCTTATATCTTGATTCTCGTGTTCATGGGATACATAGGAACTCCCTGACATCTCTTCTTCTGGTCCAACTCATATTCTACTAATTATCTATTTTTTCATCATTTTAGAACCTGACTCTTATAGGATTGCGTGATGTGGACTGTGTGGGCTTATGCCCTCATTCATGTCCAATTTTCAATAGCCGCACCAAGTACTCCCCTTCTATGAGCATGTATATTCTACCTGTTGTCCCACATAATGTTAAACTGCATTCCCAGAACTACATATGCCTTGATTTCCATCCTTATAGGATATATAGGTTCTCCTAGACATTTTGTGCATAAGTACAACCACATATTTTATGACCTTTTCTGGCCCCTCGACCCGAGCCTTCTTCCCCAGAATTGTGCATGGTGTGATGTGGACCTTGTTCTCATTCACATCGGCTATGATTTATCATGTCATCCACATTCCCACTAGAAACCATGATTCTATGTTGTGACCATGCAATATGATTTTAAACTTTAACGCCTGGACCCACATGACTATAAATAGTTGAATCCTTACCACAAGATTTTAAAATGAATGGTTGGTCCTGTCATACTACCCTAAAGTATGCAATTATCATCCGAGTCGCACGACAAAAAACAACACTACATTTTGATACCCTTACTTAAGGGGGAATCATATTGTGTATTGGAAATCCACCATACCATTTTCTAATTCCTATATGTGGCTTGGTTTCTATAGATACACTATGATTTTATGACCTTAGTTTATCTCTTCACAAAAAAAACACACATATATCCTAAAAGACAAACAAGATTTATCAAATGTCACTTTTTTTGTGCGTGAAATAGACCTGCATGAATTTATTATCCCAATAATTGGCACATTACCTTGCCACATCTAGAACTACGTATGGCATGATTCCAATTCTCATGGGGTACGTAGGAATTCCAATGCACTTTGCCTCAGGACCATCTAAACTATGATTTTATGTCCCTCGACCTTAGACCTCCCTTTGGAACACTTGGTGATATGGACTCCAAGTCCCCATTCACATTGGGTTTTATAATTACCTCACCATATTCCTCCCTCATTCATTACCCTCTATTGTCTGATCTCTAAAAATCTAAACTAAAATCACTCTCTCACTACATCATTTGCACAAGGTGTATACACAAATTTTTCAGATCTATGTGCCGCTTGATCCCCATCTTAATGGGGTACATAAAAACATCTGGTCACTTTGCCTCATGCCCAAAATAACTCACACTTCTGGTCCTTTGACCTAACCAACTTCCCCAGGGGATATGCGGTGTGGTGTAGACTCCTTGTTTCCTTATTCACGCCGGGAATATACCTACCTCACCACATTCTACATATTGGGGTCTCCACATCATTTCAATCCTATCATATGATGATAAACTGTATGAGTCCATATATCTATGACACATGGAATTAAACTACAACTCGACCCCGAACAAGTTCACAATTCCCCATAATTACTATGGGATGCACGAGATCCGTTTCCAGAGAAGATTAATACTATCAATGTTTTTCTTCGACCACAACATTTTTAATAACTAAGATTTGGTTCATTCTCATCCTTATGGGATAGATATTGACGCACAATATTTTTTCCTCGAGTCCAGCCTCAGGTTCATTAACCCTTCTATCCCATCAGCCCAGATCAAGGTCCATATAGTATGAACTTTAAAACTATGTGAACTATCCTAACTATAAGACATTAAACTATGTGTCTATCATCTTTCTTGGTAGGACATAAAACCACAAGGCACCCTTAGTCCTCAATAAAGAGGTCCTGTGTGAATGTATGTTTGATCCCTGGTCGAACAGATTCCCCAACCTAATGTTTTTCCACCAGAGTGGCATAATTTCCCGAGTGTTGGACTCTACTCGAAAAACCCATCACTCCAACCTCCATACATTGAGTCCACTTTTTTAGGACCCTCATACTCTTTCATTCCTAAATGAACCCCTTAACAGTTTGGATGCTCATCCTATGGCTTACCTAATTTCATGGAAAAATATTCTAGAAGACATATGGAAAACATTTTGAGTCAGAACCCTTATTTCGAACATGGTCATTAGAGGGCCCACCATTTTTTATCCCCACACCAGGCTAACACAATAAGGATAATATATTTCAAATACAGTCAACAATTATCTGTTATTGTCATGCCACCACCACAATGTTCTGAATCATGGGTATCATGATTCACACCTTCCATTCCCCCAATTCAAATTGATTCTAATGCACCTGGCATTACCCCACTCGTGCACTAGAGAACATTGGAAAGATGACATGTTGATTGTTCTGAGTCCTTCATTCTCCACTAAGGCCTCTCTCTTTCTTTCCAAAAAATCCATATTGGTTGTTCAAACCCTGGATGACTGAATATTGGTTTTCACTCTTATATTTGGATGGAATAAAGTATTGGTGGTACCTTGTTTCTCATGTTGGTCCTGACCCCCATGAGCTTATGGATTGATGAATAAGAATTTCACGAATATAGATGATGTTTGGGAAACAAAAAAGAATGATGGAACTCATGCATGCAGCTGGCATGAAACAATTAAAGCATGAAGGTGTATTCGAAGGTTTACAAGAATCAGAGAAACTGATGATCAGACCCTCCCATGGATGGGTTTGCCCCTTCAAAATAGCATTACAGGTCCACTACCCTATGGCTTTTGGAATCCAGGATTCACTTCTAGCTATTTAGTTGATTCTCCTCCTAAGCACCAAGGGGTGGTAGTTATTCATCTATAACACAGGCCTTCTCCTCGTCACTCCAAACAATATCCATCTCCTTGGAGACTTGCTACATTTGTTATTTAGCTTCTTCTATCTTTTCCTTCAACCATGATATAAGAATTGATTGTACACTAAGGAAAGTGGAATGATCATCTTCCCAAACATGAAACCATTGAATCACATTTTCAGCCTTTGGAGACTCATGATGTTCACCACTTTTCTCCTCTGCAAACCCACACCAAGGTCATGGTCATAATTCTGAATCATCTCTGTCATGAGATCTCAGACAATCACGTGAGGAAGCTGGGCATCCACTCCCCCTATGCATAGTTCACGCATCTAAGACTGCAGCCACTATATCTGGTCTATTCATTGTGCATGGGGAGTCTTTTTAATGATGCGCTTAATATGTTTCCATGACCAGTTATGAGTTATTTTATTATCCTTCTAATTAGAGGTCATCTCATCCCAATCAGTGGGGTCAGCAGGATCATATGTAGAGAATTCCCCCCATGAACTCATCAGCAGAGCATGCATCTGATGTTGGATTGGGTATATCAGTAATAGTGTTGTCTAATCGATCTTCATTGTCGGACCCCACCACAATGATCTGAGGCTATGTCCTGCTATCTACCCCTCCAGTGATCGGGAGCACTATAGCTTGATCAGTTTGGGTATTTTCCTCCATGACCATCGGTGTCCCCTTGGGAAAGGAACCACTAGGAGTTCCAACCAACCTTGCCGTGGTAGCCAATGCCATTTGAAAAACAATACATAAAAGAGGCAGACCAGAATTAGTTAATCTATTTAATTGTTGACCATTACTTATTCTATGAAGGATACTTATAGAGATCAAACATGTGGTCTTTTCCATGGGTCGTTGTCATCGAATCCCTAAAGCGTGGCCCACCATATATTATCAAGAAGTCCAACGATTTTTGATGGGCCACCCTAGGTGTCATGAAACATCCCATAATGATGATCATCAAAGCCATTGGTGAAAATCCCTGTATTCCTGCAGTTGAATCTACTAGTGGGTGGGAGAGGGTTTTTTGGATGAGGCCCTCCTGCACAGTTCAAATGTCAGTTAAGAAGTTCTAAACAACCCGATTGAAGAAGATCCATGGGATGTGTCCTAAGGTTTTTCATCGAGGTCTTCAACACAATCTTCATGTTCCTGGCCTGAGTTGTCGATCTTACCCTCCTCCATAATGCTCCCTTCACCAGCCTCCTCTCTATAGGATGCCTCATCTGACTCTTACAACAGGGGGAAGTGCACCCTAAATTCAGAAGCCGACAACTACTGAGGGGATAATCGATCTAGAAATAATTTTACGCAATATTTCATCGGGTGCTAAGTACCTTGAGAATGCATAATATCCTCCATCTTATCCAGGAATTTCTCCCTTGTTAGCTTGGGATACTGCAATTCTGACCCTAATAGGACTGAACCCCGCAAATCCATCCTGAGATGGTTTAGGTGTCAACACATCTCCAAAGGATTGAGGAATCAGCATTAGGCATCCCAGATGTCCCAATAATCTAAGAAGACAGTGTTTTCTGGCATGTCTATGTGACACTACAGCTTCCCCAGAGCCTAGGTGGATATCTTGTGGAATCCCCTAGGTGGCCTCCCCTCTAATTGAAGGTGATGGTTCATGATGACCATCTTATCAGCAAATCTGACATCATATTATTTGGAAGATAGATGTAGAATTGAGAGGCCCAAGAGGCCTCATATTGGCCCACTTGCCTAAGGTAATCCCTTAACTCCTCACATGAGAAACCTACTCAGTAGGCTCATACCCAATCATCTATTAAATTTCCACCCTAGTGCCGATCCCACTCATCACTCTACCCCTTCTCATGGTTCCCTATGGCCTCCTTCATGATGGTGTGGTACAACTAGGGAGATGTCTCTGGCTGCAGTACCCTCTCATTAAGGTCATTCACATGGTTGTAAAAAAAGATGCATTGACGGGAATGAAGTCCTCCCATGTGTGGTAGTCTGTCGCTCTGAACCACTGATACTGGCATGAAGTGCTCCTAAACCTGTATGTTGGTTCATCCCTACTCACTTCCGGAATAAATACATCATCCCTCAGGCCCAATTCGTATTGAGGTATCCTTTTTCAATGTGGGTAGTCCTTTTGACTCTATGACAGTCGATCTACCAGCAAGTTATGATACAAATGGCTTTGAATGATTTCCTCGATTATTGGTTTATTCTCTATCTCATCATTCTATTTACCGTCTGCAAGGACACCCCCTAGAAGCATCCGAGTGAGCCATTCAGTTTGCATAATTTGGACACTTTTGGTTATGGATTACAAAGTTCGTCCGCAGAGCTCATTCACAGATTTTGATCATGGAGCTCACTTCTAATCAGAAATCATGGTGCCCTTCATAGTAAATGCAAGCGACGGAGTGCACCCTAGCAGAGTCAAAGGACTCACTATGAGCTATGGAGTAGGAAGCCCAATTTGAGGATATCAATCGTATAGTACACCTAGCTTCGAAAATTGAGAGTGATAAGGCCAAAATGTGGTGGTGAGAAAGGAAAAAAGATAGGATACCCTCTTCTATATATAGATGAATACCCGTTGTGTACTGAGGAGCATCAGACCGTGGTGATTTTTGTGGCACACTCAGCCCACGTGTTGCCTCTTCACCTCACGAGCCTCCTTTTCAAGCCTTCTTCATGGTTGACCAAGGATGTTTGGCGATTGAACCTCAAACATAGACCCACATTTTTTCTTAGCTCCAAGTCTGAGGGGAGGGGGCATTTGATGGAACCAAAATTTTGGAAGAGGAAGTGAAAATGATATGCCTTTGGGGTTTTCTTACAAAGCATATTCGTAGATCCATGTAGCACTGCAGATGGCGTGAAGATACCTCCTTTGCACACCAACTGTGAATCATAGATGTAAAAGGATTCTTAATCTGATTGAAGTTTGTGAAGCCTCCACGAAGGAGAGAGCTAGGAGGCTCTACGATCTGAGTGGCATTGGAGAAATCATCGTAAAGAATATATGTGGGAGGCTCCGCAATCAAGATGACATTTTCAAATCCACCGCAATACCAAGAGGTGGGAGGCTCTGTGATCCTCTGTAATTTTGTGAAGGCTTCGCAAAGAGAGGAGGCGAGAGGATCTGTGGTTATGAAAAAGAGCCACATAGCTTTGTACCGAGAAATCTCTATTTCACGACGCCTCTTTCCCATAAATACCAAAATTCCCTTGATCCTGAAGGATGTATCCTTCGATTGTTCGCCTTCTCCGCCCTCAAATCATGAAGAAATTTCTTCTCTGTGAAAAATGAGCTCTTTAAGTTACCCAAGAATTTTGAAGTGACTTCCCTTGGCATAAATTCAACCCCTCTTCAATGAGGGATTCCCTTCGTAGATCCCATGGTCTTCCATGTGGGAAGGGGATTTCTAAGGGGACTCGGGTCTTCGCGGAGCAATTATGCTTCATGAATTACCCTCCTTGGACATGTAACACACATGATAAGGCATGGTAACTATGCTCCATGATGAACACTGCTTTGTAGTGTTATGCTTCCCAAGGTACACTTGCTTTGTGAAGCACTACTCTGCGAAAGCCTTTCCCCTTCATGAGGCACCTTCCATATGCACCTTTACCTTATTCCAAGGATTGTCCACCTCACTTCATGAATCATACCAGTTCACGAAACCCCTCCACTATGTGGAGCACCAGAGCATCACAAGGCCTCTTCTTATGAACCCCTTTTCTCAAAAAAACCCTTCTCCTGTACGACCCTCTAGGCTTGTATGAATTGATTTGATGGTCCCTAGGGTGGTGATTATTTTTACATTGATCCACCTTATGAATCTTCGCATAGTCACGCTAATGGTTATAGCTCCTTCTCATAGCCATACTAACATGGGTCCCTCAATAGTTCACTCCACAAAACCCCTCCACGTCACAATATTTTTAATGCATTCTCTTCCCCAAGGGTGGATAGGTATCGGTTATGTAAGTCCTAGGGGTGCAGAGTGAACCCACCTCGTCTGAGCTACATGATTTTAGACATCCAAGCATCATCATCTTCAGCACATGACGTTAAATTGTGACTTCACCCTAGGCACTTTATGAGGGGTTCCCCATCTCAGACATTCTCTATGCCCACACATCTTAATAGGGAGTGAGATCTTCCCCGCATGGAATAAGATCTTCTTTGCTGGAATGACACATGTCCGTGGGGAAGGGAAAGCACCTTGGTGTAAGCCCCTAGCCTTTATTGTGGGATGTATAATCCATGATCCTCCTCTCTTCTTTGGTGTTAGTGACTAGAAGAGATATGGGCTTCGGGACCTTCATTAACCTATCCCTCTCCAACTAGGCATTGTACCCACTTGGGCCTCTATCCTGAAGTACGTCCTAATATCCATCTCCATGGGCTGCTAACCATGCATAATCCCTTGTCTCCACTTTGGGGTACTAATCATGTATAACCCCATGTTTCCTCTTTGGGTTTCTATCCATGCATAAGACCCTATTTTTTTGGGCCACTAACCATGTGTAAGCCCCACTCCACTTCCCACATACTCACCTTTCTTGATGTGATCATCAGGTCTTTGATTTCTCTTGTTTCTCACACCATGCATGACTCACAAGGGCTTAGAGTAAACATTGGTCATGGAATCCTTTTTAGGCCTCCATAGCTTGTAATCCCCTAAACATTTTTAACTATGTGAACTTTGATCCTTTCCAATGCAAGGTATGTATGAAGACTCTATAAGGTTCATGCCCAACACATAGTTGTTCTGACCCCCATCACATCAGTTCCCAAATAACCATTACAATCTACGTGGACTTTGATCCATGCCATGGCCAGGTACATTGGAAGCCTCCATGAGGTTCAAGCCCAATACCTACTTGTTCTGACCCCCTCCTTATGGACTTTGATCCTTGCCAAGGAAAGATACATAGGAAGCCTCCCCGAGGTTGAAGACCATCGCCTAGTTGTTACGACCACTTCATGTTGGTTAAGAAACACCTCTTATAAACTACGTGGAATTTGATCTTTGCCATGGAAAGGTACGTAGGAAACCTCCCTGAGGTTTAAGCCCAAAACCTTGTTGTTCTGACCCACTTCATCTCAGTTCAATTACAACCATTCCAATATACGTGGACTTTGATCCTTTCCAAGTAAAGGTACATACAAATCCTCCATGAGGTTTAGGCCTGACAACTAGTTGTTCTGACCCCTTCACGTTGGTTCATCATCACCTCTTTTGAACTATGTCGACTTTGATCCATGCCACGGAAGGGTACGTAGGAATCCTCCCTAAGCTTCAGGCCCAAAACCTAGTTGTTCTGACCCCCTTAATGTCAGTTCACCATAAATTATTCCAAACTATGTGGTCATTGATCCTTGCAAAGGCATGGTGCGTAGACGGCCTCCCTCAGGTTCATTCCCAACACATAGTTGTTCCGACCCACTACGTGTCGGTTCACCAACAACTATTCTGAAATACGTGGACTTTGATCCTTGCCAAGGCAAGGTACGTATGATGCCTCTCTGAGGTTCAGACCCAACACCTTGTCATTTTGACCCCCATAACGTCGATTCACTAACACCTCTTCCACACTATATGGAATTTGATACTTTACAAGGAATGGTACGTAGGAATCCTCCCTGAGGTTCGAGCCCAAAACCTAGTTGTTCCGACCCTCTTCATGTGAGTTCACCAACAACCATTCTGAACTACATGGACATTGATCCTTATCAAGGTAAGGTACGTAGGAAGCCTCCATGAGGTTAATGAACAACACCTAGTTGTTTTGACCCACTTCATGTCGGATCACCAACAACCATTCCGAACTTTGTGGACTTTGATCCTTGCCAAGACAAGGGATATGTGAAGCCTCCTTGAGGTTCAAGACCAACACCATGTTGTTCTGACCCCTTTCACATCAGTTCACCAAAACATCTTATGAACAACGTGATCTTCGATCCTTTCTTAATATAGGTACATAGGAAACCTCTCAGACAATCAAGACTAACACCTAGATATTCTGACCCCCCTTCACATTGGTTCAACTTCATCCTGCACGATGTTAAACTGTAGCCCCCTATTTTCCTGCAAAATGTTAAACTATACCAATTAGAATAACACAGGTTTTGATCCTTGTCTCCTAGGTAAGGTATGTATGAAGCCTCCCTGAGCTCCAACCCCAATTGATGGTAATCCATTGGGTTTCTTAATGGATGGTATGTCGTTGTGATCCCTGATCTGCGGTAAGCTATTATGTCCACCAACCATTGGTAATCCATTTTGATCCCCGACCAGTGGTAAATTGTTGTAGTTCTCAACCAACGGTAACCCATTGTAGTCCCCTTAATTAGGACGCAAATCTGTGGTCTGACCCTCTAGCATTAGACAAACCTCATGATGATTACCATGCGTAATCCCTAGTATATCGTTGTGTGGATTTCATTTCTGTACAAAACAATTCAATGTCCCCTCCATCCGGAACTACATGGATATTTATTCCCCACCACGGGGATACCTAGGAATCCTACCTGAGGTTTAATCTCATCGCTCATGTCCCATCATTGTCTCTCCCACGTGACTATGTGTTTTGGGAAGGACATGCACCACCTAAGGGTTCCACTCCCTCCGGGTCCCATCCATATGGGTCACCTCCTTAGGTGTCTCATCGCCACGCCGAACTACGTGGAATTTGATTCCCTAACATGGGGATACGTATGAAGTCTCTTTGAAGCTCAATACAACACTATGACCACCTTCACGATGGTTCTATCTAATTTCCCCACCACTTCATTCAACTCTCCATCACCCGTCTTGATTCTACCTGAGCTGCCACATCCTGGTGAATCATGTCTCCCACATTCTCACTGATCGTGGCAACAATTGGGTAACTAACCATGCATTATCATTAGCATTTTCATTACCTCTAGGGGTTTCACTCACCCAATCCACTCATGTTAGTGTTTTGATTAGTCTAATACCTCTCTATAAGATGTTAATCTCGTGGGATACCTTGTGTTAAACATAGGAAGGTGATGAAATTCTCAGAGACAAGACAATGGCATATAATTACCTGCATTCGATATGGGATGGATCAGGATTATGAACCCTCGATAAGCCCTATAATAAGGGGAAGAAACCCAGACACACCAGTGTTCCAGTGTACAGACATGCCAGTGATGTCCAACATGACTACTCTCCCAATCGTAGGTTTATTCCCTGACCAGACCCCATGGAATTTCCTGACTGATGTAGTGCAATAAACCGACATCAATGAAGACATGGTACTTTGGAGAGTTTCATGAACAACGTCTTTATTCTATAAGGGAGACCAAGAGTGGGTGATTAGTTTCAAGGAGAAATATATGGAAGGAGGAACCAACATACCATCATACCATTTAGATCAAGGATAAAATGTCCCTGAACAAGTGTCAAATGTCGCCCTCCTTTAGAAAGTGGGAATGCAGGAAAACAGAAGCCGCACGTCTAACAAAACAGGAGGATGTGCTTTCCCTGGAGAAAGTGTCGGAAATAACGGGAGAGTGATGATGTCTTTCTGGAGTAATTTCTAGGTCTTCTAAAAAAATTGTGAATTTGAGTTTCCAAATGAACCCATACCAGGTTCTATTAGAATTTCAAATACACGTTATGAAATTTCCCCAATTTAGTTGCAGTAATTGAAGAAGAAACTCTAAGAATATCATCATAAGGGATTCATACGCCCTAGTGAGTCTCCTTGGGGGGAACCTATTCTATGTGTTGTGAAGGAAAATCGATCAATGAGACTCTAGATTGATTATCGAGAACATAACAAGATCACTATCAATAAAAAATATCATCTCTCATGAATTGATGGCTTATTTGACCAAATAAACAAGGATCAATACTTTTCTGTGATTGATTTCATTATGGGTATCATCAATTAATTGTAAAAAAGCTGATATACCAAAGAGTGAATTCTGTACAAGGTATGGACACTATGAACTTATTGTGATGACATTTGTTCTTACTAATCCCCTGCAATCTTCATAGATCTAATGTGTAGAGTCATTAAAGACTATCTTGATTATTTTTTGGTTTTCATTATATAGAATATTTTTGTCTATTAATATAGCAAGTAAGAACATGAAGATCACCTAAGAATTGAATTGAAGACACTGAGAAATGAGAATCGTTATGCCAAATTTACCAGGTGTGAATTTTGTCTTAAAAGGGTTCATTTTAGGTCACATAATCTCAAGAGAGGGCATATATGTGGATCTAGCAAAAAAATAGATTATTGGATGATGGTTGAGACGAATAGCAGTAACTAAGATCCGAATTTTTCTATGTTTGGAAGGATATTTTTGGCATTTTGTGAAATATTTTTCATGATTATCTAATCCACACACCAAGTTAACATAGAGAGTAGTTAAATATGTTTGTATAGAGGAATGTGAAGAGAATATCAAAGAGAAAAAAATATGCTTTGTAAGTGATGAAAAATTACCCAGCCTATGATTTGGAGTTAGCTGTTGCAGTCTTTTCATTAAAAATATGGATACATTTTCATTATGGTGAAAGGTTTGATATTCATAATGATCATAAATGTTTAAAGTATATTTTGACACAAAAGGAGATGAATATGCGCTGAAGAAGAAGGTTGGAGTTTATAAAGGATTAGGACTATTCAATATATTACCACCCTAGGAAAGCGAACAAGGTGGAAGATTCTTTGAGTTGAAAAGACCATGATAGCTTCTCCATGATGAGGATCATGAATGATCCAATATATATGGATTTACAATGGATTTATCTAGTAATTTTAATGGAAGGGGAAAATCTTATCTTTTTCAAATGAATGTTAAACAATTAATAAAAGTGAATATTAAAGAGGCATAAAAGTAAGATGTAGAGTTTAAAAAGTAGCTGGGAAAAATTCTTGAATTAAACCTTGATTGTGATGAAATAATAATGTTTAGGAATAGGGTTTATGTTCCTCGCATACCAGAATTAATAAAGGATCTATTGGATGAGGCTTTTATTTCTTCTTTCTATTTTCAACCTTGAAACACAATGATGTACATGGACTTGGGACAGTACTTCTAGTGGGATGGCATGAAAAGGCATGTCACTGAATATGTCTGTCGAAGCATGGTTTGTCAGCAAGTTAAGGCTGAGAGACAGAAGTCTATGGGGATGTTACAACCATTACCCATACAATATTGGAAATAGGAAAACAATGCTATGGACTTTGTTATCAGACATCCCAAAAAATCCCAAGGCAATAGTGCCATCTGGGTTATAGTTGACCTCCTTACAAAGTCAACACACTAAATTTCTAGTAGAGAGTATTTATCTCTTGATCATCTTTCCCAGATATATTTAAAGTAAGTGGTAATATTTCATGTAGTACCACATTACATTATATATAATTGGGATCTAAGGTTAACTCAATGTTCTAGAAAATACTTCTGCATTCTCTGGATACAATGTTACATTTCTGCACTTCTTATCATCCTCAGACAGATGGCCAGTCTAAGATGATAATTCAAATTTTGGAAGACATGTTGAGATTATTCTATATGGATTTCAAAGGTGGTTGGTATCAACCCCTACCATTGGTGGAATCATCTTAAAATAATAGATTTCACTCAAGTATTCATATGTCCCCTTATTAATCCATCTATAAAAAGAAGTGTATAACTCCAACTTGTTGGGTTGATGGTGTGGAAAGAAAACTATTAGGACTTGATCATCTTGATGAAAAGGATTAAAATTCACGATCTATTTATCAAAAAATAAGAAAAGATCATAGTTGAAAAAATTAATCCAAAAAACTAAAGAAAAGAACATGAGTTTAAAGTGGGTGATAAAGTGATCCTACAAATATATCCCTCTAAAAGAGTAACCACATTTGGAAAGAAGGACAAGTTATGCCCTAGGCATATCAGCACTTTTGAAATACTAGATTGTGTAGGGAAGGTAGCTTATCGATCGGAAATTTAACCGAATCTCTCTCAAGTTCATTATGTTTTCCATGTATCTCTTCTAAGAAATTATATACTCAATCCTTCACATGTAATATGTTTATAAGTCACACCACTGGAGCAAGATCATTCTTATGAAGAACAACTGATATAGATTTGGATCGTACAGAAAAAGTTCTACGAAATAAGACCACTCGCTTGGATAATATTTTATGTAGGAACTACCATTTAGAAGTATCTACCTGGGAACTTTATGATATGATGCAGGAAAGGTATACTCATCTGTTTATTTGTATGTGATGAATTTCACGGCTGAAATTCTGTTTAAGGGGTGTAGAATTTATCACCAATATATTTTTTGTGAAATATTTTCAGTAAATAATATTTATTCTTTAGTATCTTACATTGCATGGAATTTTAATTTTAAACAATTCATGAGATTCACTTGGTTAATAATCACCATTATATCCAAGCTGTTACGTTAGCAGGAATATCTATAACTAACTTTTGAAAATTCATTTTCAATTCATTGGCTATTAAGAGTTTATGAAAAATATAAATCAATTAAATATTGTTTTTAGTGAATTACATTTGTTAATGAAATTAATGAAATATATGCGTTATATATTTCATAAAATATTTTTTATATTCATCCAATAGATATTTTTGTCATATGGTATGAATAACACCATCTTTTATGTATAAGAACCTATTTTATAATGTTAATTTTTCACATTTGAATAGAAAACCCATTTAAAATGAATACTTTGTCACATTATTTATTTTTATGTGACAAGAGTAACATGATATATTTATGTGGGATATAAAATTTTACATTGGGGATTTTTTTTTATTTTTCTGATAACATTCACGTTTTGATGCATAGTAAAAATATGTTAAATTTTAATTAAAAACAATTTTTTCATCGAGACAATTTATATGGTTAAATTATAAAATTGAATGGTTTCAAAAAATAAATAGAATAAATTATTAACATTTTATTTAAAATATATCATTATCCTTAATTTTACAATTAATTCATATGTACAAACATTTTAATCTTTTTTAATGTTTTCACTTTTAAAACTCGTTTTCTCATTTCAACAACGGGAATAATTTAAAATTAATTACTACAACATATGTGTTCTGAATTTGGAAAAATGAATTACATTTTTGGAATCATAAGTTCCACACTGTGGGAATATGTACCTTTTATATTTGGACATTATGAATAGTAACTTCAGTAAATATTTTATTTACCATTGTTAAAGGGTAAATTGGGTAAATAAGGGTAACAAAATAGTATTATAAAAATAACAAACTACCCTAAAACGTGCCCTAATACCATTGGATGAGATATTTCTGACCATGTGCTTCCTTGGGTCAAATTTGTAACCCCATGAATTCTCTTGGATGTGAAAATGACTTTTTATACAAAATTATTTACATTAATAATAATTATACCCTAAACTCATATTTTTAACTAATGGATTTTAATATAATTTTATATAAAAGATATATACATCTATAAATGGTGATTATAAATCTAAAAATATTCCCTAAATCTTTGTATTTTATTTAAAATATTTAGACATTAAATTAATATATTTATTTTTGACACAATTATGAGGTAGTGATTACTTAATTAATAAAAAATTCAAATAAATGAATTTATAAATAATAAAACAAGTGTAATTTATTTATTTTGATGTCATAAATGAATTTTTTGGATGATATTGACATATTTTTTTTTGATTTAATGGCTTATTTGTGAAGTAATCACATTGTTATGAATGTTCAAAAAAATTCATGTTTGAATATTGTCCAAAATTGACATAATTCATAACTTAAATGAGAAAATAGTTTTCTAAATGATATAAAAATCATAAGAATATAATATTTTTCCAAATAATTAATATAAGTCCAAATATTTTATAAAATATTTTTGGGTCATTTGACATGATATGGTAATTACACTATCGTACAATGTGTAAATAACTTGACATCACAGTAAGATTAAAAAGGGTAATATAAGGGTTAAACCAAAACGATAAGGGTAAAAAAATATTCAAAACTTGTATAAAATTTATTTTATGATTTTTATTCACACCAAAATCACCTTATATTCAAATTAAATACGTTTTTTTCTGTTTTTTGTCGAAATTGAATTTATAATAAATTATTATTTTGATAGTTTCTATATGTTCCCCTCCCTTCTCTTATAAAAGTTCACCTCTTCTATCACCTCTTCACTCCATTTTGAGCCTTCATGATCAGCCAATACCTCACCATTTATATGTTAAACTTCAGATTTTACATTCTAAAGGTTCTTTTCTTCTCAACAGACCATCTATAGTTCCATAAGAAGAAATTTAAAGGACACACGTTGAGGAAGAGGTAATCTCTTCTACAGATTTATTCAAATTTATTTTTTCTTCTAATTCCTCCTTTTTAGTTGCTTCATTTTGAATTAATAACATCAGTATAAATAATATACTAATATTTTATTCTAAATATGAAACAAACTTATTTCACCTTATATCCATACTATTAAAAACAAAGTCACCGCGCGTACGTATGTATGGCCTACCGTCTCCACGTCGTGCTGTAATCTGTTTTTCACCACCACATTACATGGATGTGTATAATGTTGTAAATAGTAACTATATAAAATTATTATAACATTATAATAATTATGATATACTATGAACCATCCACTTCAAAACCATTCAACAATTCTAGGAGTGATATCGTCACCCGTGCATACGTACAACTTACCGTTACAATAGTACGATGTGTTTCATTATACATAATAATCATTAAAAAATGATTTTATAAATCAATTCAATGAATAAATTATATATATTTTATACTAATACCTTATTGTAGATTATATAACTATATCATAAAAAGAGGAATAAGAACATATCTAAAAAAACATATATATGAACATTAAATAGTTAATACCTGAATAATGAGGAATAATGAAATGTCACTAAAAATGGATAAAAATATGATCATAAATGTTATCATAGAAAAATTATAATCATAGAATAAATCAGTATCATTATTTTCATCATTATATAGGATGTTTAGATACATATAAATCATACTGGACATATGGTAAGGGATAACTTTTCGAATCTGGTTTTTAACGGAGATTTTTTATTCATTAGTACATTCCAGGGATATATTTATCATCCATGTACATGTTTTAAAAAAAACTATATTCATATAAATATTACTATTCTTCAATATACTTTTAATTTCATTTTTACCCTTTTTGAATTTTATTCCATTGTTTGGTAGGAATATTTTTTTGTTTACCATATGAGATACTTTTTGAATTTTCCAACAATGCTATGAGGAGATTGTTTTATTAACATATACAGAATGAATGGATTTTTACATTTTCATAACACCTTATTTATTTGAAGATTACTCGAAAAATTTACAAGTGTATTTCAAACTCAATTCTTTTCTTAAAAAATTACATTAAATTTTGAGAAAATGATACATTTTTTAAGTTGAAAGGATAGTAACCTCAGGAATGGTGCTCAAGTATTTTATCAAAATTATTATCCATCTAATATTATGTAGGTTATGTTTAATATCCCTGTTATTAATATGATTTATTTGTTTTTATGATTGAATGATATTTAAGAAATCCAATTATTTTATATCAGTTATGATGAAATGATGTTTAAGAAAACACATTTTATTTTATAGGTTAGGGAATGGTGAATGTTTCAATATCTTTTGTGGCCCACGTATGAATGGTTTCATTATGAGATGGGTGGGACCTATATCTCCATAAAATTCATTGGGTAAAGATTTATATCTCATTAGAAAGACATGGATGGAACGGAAATTTAATCTGGTATAGTGATATAGGGCTAGAATGAGGAGAGAACTCGATTCCCTAATAGACTTTGTCTGCTTTGACAGTCTTGGCAAAGATCCTTGACTGAAATGATATGATTTAATATTCTTATGTTTGTATGCCACAAAATAGAATGTCTTATGTTATGAGTATTGGGATTACATTTCACTTTTATGATATATCCCATGACATGATATTGTGATCTTTTATAAGCATGATAAGATTTTCAAGTGTTATGTTCTTATGAATATAATATGATTGTTATTTCAATTGGTTACCCTTCCTGGCCAATTGATCTCACCCTTATATATATTTATTTTCCCTAGGTAATGATGAAGGTTATTAAGTATAGTATTCCAAAGAAGAGTCTAGATATGATGAAATAAACTAGAGATAATGTAGATGTTTTTATGAACCGGTTTTTTATGTTTCCTTTTTTATGATGAAACTATACCAATACGATCCTGTAATGGTTTTGTAATATATTGTAATAAATATACATTAATTAAAAATTGATATCAAAGTATGTAATGAACACGTTTCTATAAAATCGGAGACACCAATAAAAAATAAAAATGGAATATAAAATTTTCAAAATGGTATTAGAGTATTATTATAACATATTAAATTCATACCAAATTAGTTATACATACAAAATGAAGAGTAATAACAAATAATATTTCCATAAAAATATTCAAGAGTCATAAAATAAAAAATCATCAATAGTAATCTTGATTGATGAGAGATTATAATATATAGAAATTCATGTAATACGAATATGGCCTACCCATAAGTATATAAAATAAATTAAATACTCATGGATAACTACGAATTCCATTATAAAATAGTGGTTAAATTACCATATTTTATTGGGTTCACTCCAAATTCCCATTAATATTATATCCTGATATATAAATAATTACCCAATGCAATATATTTATATAACATACTAGCCTCACACACACATAATTAAAATAATATATATGTTTTCCAAAATATCATAAAAATTTATTATTTCACCCTTATGATTTAATTATAATATATCATTTATCTTTATTTCATTAAATATGTTGTGAAAATCGAAATAATGTTAATGTGTACGTATGACATACCATCTCCATGACTGGTGTATCTATTTACCTATCACTATATTTTATATATTAATATAAATAAATATTTAATGAATATTTATTATATTTAAAAAAATTCAACTTTATGTAGATAGTAGATCCATGATAAAATTCATAGGAAAAGAAACATATACAAAAAACAGAGGCAATATAACCTGAAACATAACATCAAATTGAATAGAAAATACATTGGTACTAAAATATCATATAAATAATATATCGTATGATATATATAAAAAATTTATTTAATATATGTAAAAAATATATTTATTATATAGGATGATTGAACATGCATGATGCATGTAATGATTTATGGTTTTTGATTTCTCTTCTCTCTTTTTTTTGGAAGACATATGAAAAATAACCTTTGATTTATTTTCTATGGTGAATAAACTACCACTTAGATATGTTTTGTCATGAATCCAATTATCTTAATGTTATTTAATTTTTCATTTGATTATATTATTTATTGGGAATTATGATTCAAAATATTAATAAAGTGATAAAAATTTATTGTCTTAATTTTCCTTCTTTGAGACTAATGTCATGTTATGCACATATCGTATTTTATGATGTTCATATACAATCACTTAGACATATAATATCATTAATTAATTTATCATAATTATATTTTATGTTTTTTTAATTTCATTCTTTAATGGGGATTATTATTCAATGCTAATAATATGGTAATTAAATTACCCAATAATTTCATGATTTATTAGGATTTTTTACGATTAAATTTTTGATTAAAAAATTATATGATCCATCTCTCAAGAACCTCATTAATTTTCTTATAATGTATACATTTCATGATATTATATGTTTTCCTTCATTTTATTCTATTTCAATACTCTGTACTTGAAAATTTATATTTCTAGAAAACTCATATTTTTTGTGAAGAAAATATTTACATGTGAAAAAATGATTTCTAAATTTTTTTCATAATGTTATTTTATATTTTTTTCAATCATATAAATTAAATACACTTTTACTGATATTATACTTTTTAAAAAAGTTTTATAATGGAATATACATTCCATTTTCAAAAAAAAACTCTCGTTTGGATTTTATCAAAAATGAGAAAGGAGTGACTACTTTAAATTGTATGGAATGGAAAAAAATCCAAAAATCATTTCTTTAATTTTATTTTATGATTTTCTTACATGTATTCATGTTTATTTTCAATGAAAAGTATTTTCAAAACATTTTATGTTTTAATTTTTTTAGAGAATTCAATATATATTCTTTAAAAAAGGCATTAAATGATCAATAAAAATCACTGTACATAAAAGATAATATATCCTGATTCAATGATTTCATTACATTGGATATGATTTAAGGATACAAGCCTTATTCATTAATTTCATGATTTATGTTTTTAAATTAAAAATTATTATGAAATCGATTTCTCAAACATGGTTTATATATTAAAAAAAATAGAATGAAACCAACATATTTTTACAATGGTTATGATATGATGAAATAATGAAATGATGAAATGATTATAAAAACTGTTAATTTTCTATAGGTTATGATATGCTAAAATTTGTATAAAATAAATTCCATTTATTCTTTTATCTGATGATGAATGTTTAAATATCATTTGGAACACATAAAAATGGTTATTATTATGATATATGTGGGGAATATATATCCCTATAAGGAATTGGGTAATGATTCATATCTCATTATAAGTATGTTTGGAAGAAGGATTGAATACAGTCTAATAAGGTACATTGTCCATTATGTTGGTCTTGGTAGTGAACCTTGACCACTATGAGGGTTTGAAGAGTGAACCCATTCAAATATTATAGAAATGGATGTGTTACCGTAATAATATTTAAATGAGTTTATAAAATTATGAGTAATCCAAAAACTCCATCTCTTATACCAATTTTATTCACTCATGGCTCACATTCTTGTATTCCATTATGATTCATGTCTTATGAATTGTCAATATTTATTCCATATCTGAATTTTATGAAATATTATTTTGAGGGTATGTTTTTAAAATTTTAATATCATGTTAACATACCCGTAGGTTCATGTTGTGATTTTTTATATGCCTTGTTTACCCATATTAGGCATCTAAACGTATGAATTCACAAAACTATTACTGTCTAAATTCAGTTGTTTATGGAATGTATTGAATATTCATATGAAAAAATATCATATTTATTTTTGATAAGAAAATTATACTATAGTTTGTATAAGAGGGTAGGTTAATTTTAAAATAATAATTAGTATAAGAAATCATTGGTGACATCCATATGATATTTCAAAATATAAGTCTATTTATGTCTATAGGGATAAGTCTAAAGATGATTCATAGTATATTAAAATGTACTAGAATTTTGGTAATGGATAGGTCAACTGTTTTCCAAAAACATACATCCCTATATAAAAACAAAAAGTGTATTTGGTAATATTATAGAGGTGTTTATGGATAATAATACCAAAAAGAGTGCATTGAGATAGACTCGTTTATCACTTGGTGCACGACAATGGTCCTTGTTGCACACCAAATTTTACAATCATGGGATATATGATTTGTAAATTGACAAAAATATTATGAACCGTTATTATGGATCTAAAAAGTTTATGATCATGTATGGCCTTGGTTGAGCCTATGGTATCATTTATTTTAAATAATGTGTCATCATTTAGACATCCAATAAGTAAGTTATCATGATTACATGGTTTAACACTTTGAATACTGTTACTCGCATTATGCATTCTAGTTTTAGTAAATGGATGGAAATAGATGAAATCACTTTTACATTGAATATGATGGAGAATTTAGTTACTATGAGATATAGTATTTGATTATGACTACAAGGAAATGTATTATGTTTAGGCCTGATCATCTAACATGATATTTGATTATAAACACAAACTTAAGTCAGATTCTTAACATATCGATTAAGAGGAATATATAATATTATTAAATTTTATGTTTTAATTTACATATAAGAAATAATATTCATATTCCTACATTTCAATAAGATGGGAATAAGAAATAGGATGAATATCTCTATTGGACGGGATAGTGTTATATATGTGGAAGAGAAGGTTATAGAGTGAACAATTATTTAGATGTTCAATGTCTTCTATGTGAGGATCATTTGAATTAACAAACTCAATTCTATTTACCAAAAATTATCTTATAGGGCTAGGAATAAACTCTTATATTCCAATACTTAGAGTTATTGTATTGATGTTTTTATGTGTTTGGATTATAAAACTATGCAACTTTAATTGTGAAGTATATACTGATTTTTCATAATATGTTTTCATTTACGATATCAAATATTATATTGAAGAATGTTAATGGAATAAAAAAATGATTTTAAGGATATTTTGTAATAATTGAAAACACATAATTATGTAAAATATAGAACTTAATTTATTTCCATTGTTGAGATTATTATGTTATTATAAAGTGATGATTGGTTCAAAAAATTAAATTGGATTGTAGTAACAATTTTGGAACTGACTAATGAATTACGAAAGAGTTGATTATGTTATCATTGGAAGAGTTTACAAAATTACCATATATATGGAATTAATTTAATAATCTATGGTTTTATTCAATGAATAACTAATCATGGATGTTTTCATTTTGGTTCTATGATTATTCGTGTTATTTCTATGTTCCAAGAGAATACATGATGGAGGTATTCAAATGTTTGGTAAGTGAAAATCATGATCTACTTTATGATATATAGGGGATTAATGTTAATTTCATTTTGATAATATTAGTGAAAATATTTATAAACTTTTAATTTTTATGGGTTATGTGTTTTAATATTTATATAATAGTTTAAGTTTAACTTTTGATGGGGTTTTATATATTAATGTATTACTCCACCATATAATGATTTATCCATATCGGACAACCATTGATAACCTTATGTAAATATATAGATAGACAGAATGAATTTAATTTCTATTAGGAATATTATTTAGTGAATCACACATTAAAAAATCATCTTTTAGTGTAGGAGATAAAATGTAAATTGATCAAGCCTAACAAAAGGGTGAGATTGTGCTTATAAAATGGAATGAAATTATGTAAGTATATATTCTCATGAAAATTATTCAGTGTTAGGAAAATAATCCTGAAATAAAATGTTATACAATTATCATAATTTTTTATGGTATCCATTACAATTTTTAGACTACTTTGGTTTATGGTTTTTTTGTTTTTACATTCCCTAGATAAACTACTTTCTTATGATCATTGATCTCTATCACTCTCTATAATTATTTAGGCTTTTCTTCTGTATCAAAAATTCACGTCCCCACTATATTACCCAGTATTGAAACCCTGTTATGGGTTACATTGGGTAAACATTAAGATTCCAACATTCCATTTTTAATATATGTTTTATGAATCATTTTTATGATGTGGGGTTCTAGAATGTAATTTTCAAATGTCAAACCTTTGATGATGACGACAAATTTGAAGAATAAATTCATTTTAGGGGGTAGAATATATCACCAGGAGATTATTTGAAATATTATTTTCAAATATATTTAATATTATTTATATTTTACATAGAACTATGTTTATCTTGGGTTATAAGAAAAAATTTGTTTTTCTTTTGTTACACACAATACTGAGTTTTTCTTTCTTCATACGAAACATAATGCTTCAATGTACAGTGAAATAACATTATTGTAAATATAATAAATATATATAAACCATTAAATTGGAGGGGAATAATATTATTAATAAATTTATTCTATATACATATAAATTTCATACTCAATATAAATTAATTATAAAATATTAATCAACTTTTTGTAAAATAATTATATTCCTAGAAAATATGTTTTCTTTAAAAATATTTTTTATTTATTTTAATAAAAAATGATTATAATATATAATTTAATAATTATAATTTATGAATATAAATTATTTTTTGAAATCATAATTTTGAAAAAAATTATCTTTAAATTAAGGGACTTTTTGAAAAATATATGTTTTTTTGTAAATAGTTAAAAATGATGATATTTGTAAGGAAATAATTTCTTCTCAATGAGATTACTCTTTTAAATTAAAATATATGTTTTAAATTAACATATGTTTTATTTGTTTATATTTAATCCGTATAATTAATTATTTCTCATGTTTATATTGGATTTTTGTATAGGATTATTTTATGTTGAAAATGATTTTTTTATTTAAACTATTTTAAAGTGTCTAATGATTGTCAATTATAATTAATTGAAATAATCTATAGTGAGGATTTTTTTAAAATAAATTGTATATATTATATATCATTAAATTTTAAATTTATATTCATACAATTATTATTATGGGACCTATAGTTGATATTAAATCATCTTGTGCTTGAAAATTACAGTTCTTGAAAGCCCACCTATTCATCATATGTGCAAATTATGATTGAAATTTAATGATTAAAATTCTTATAAAATTAATTTGATAAAAAATAAATATTTGAATAATGATTTAAACATATCTATAGTGTTAATATTTTATATTATTCTAAAAATATTCATTGTTTTATAAATAGTGAATCATAATGTGTTTTAATTTAAAACATCAATTTCTAATAATTTATTAATGAATATAAATTATATTTTAGGCTGGTTTAAAAGTAAAATTAGTTAAATTATACATCTTATAATTTATTTTGGATAAATGGAATCAATCTTATATTTATTTTTGACATAAAATAATTTGTAAACTTTTTCCCATTTTCCTTTAAAAACATACATTCTCATTGGGTCATTGGTATTGAAATTAAATTAAAAATTTACACTTTTTTGAATGGAAATTTAAAAGTGGAATAAATGTTTTTAATTAGTGTAATTTAATTTTTTTAATAATTTAAACTTAATTTGATACCAGATTATATATTATAAATAGTAATAATTATTTACCATTGTTAAAGTTAAAATAGTTTTACTAAGGGTTAAAATAAATATATAATGGATAAAATGAATATAATATTTCCTAAAAATACTATCTAGAAATATGTACACAATTTAACTTATACATTTCGATAATAGAAAATTTTAGATCCTTGAGTTATATGAAAAAAGTTGGAACAATCAATTATTTTTATAAATACCAACAATTCCCTCTCCCCCACTTATAAATGGGAACCCCTCTCCGACCGTCTATAAAATTACAACCACCCTTATTTTTGAAAATTGATGAGTAAAAAGGGTCCTTATGAATTTCAGTCATTTCATTATGTTTTTTAAATCACAAATACAATTTCTTATAATTGATTTTATCAATAAATAAATTAATATTTATTTTTTTCTATAGATAAGTCTAAAATTATTTTCCTTAATTAAAAATAATAAGTCTGATCCTTAATGAAACTTAGAATCCATTGAATTCTCAATTCTGATTCTCTTAAAATTGTGATTCTGATTTCAATTTCCCAATTCGAAATCTCCTAAAATATTGAATTCTATTTCTATTTCTTAATTAATAATTTCACAAAAAATTCAAATATGATTTATGTTTCTCAATTCCGAATCACCCAAAATTATAATTCTTATTCACTCAAAAAAATGAGAATCAAAATCTGTGTTTCTCAGTTCTAAAATGTCTAATTTTTAAATCAAGTCCATATTTCTTCAATTCCAATTCTAAAATATTTCAAAATATGATTTTATATATTTCATAATGTTTTCAATTTGATTAAAAAATATCTTTTTTAAATTTCTTAATGTTAAGATATTTCATTAATGTAGGATAATATATTTTTAATTAATAATACTCTTTTTACATAACATAATGTTTTCTTATAAACAGATTCAAATATACTGATTTTTCTATATGATTTTTTGTTATGATAAATGATATCGTCTCATCAGTTTTTATATGACCATCGTAAGAGCTAGCTATAGAGGTCCCTCTAGAATTGGGGGAAAATATGACAGTTAGAGGAAATTTAGACTGTTGGATATGTCGACTATAAATACCCAATCATTTAAACAATTTCAGTTGTGTGATCAATTGGTAGAATTCAAACTCTATGAGAGCTCATCCATAATTTTTTCCTGCGAAAGACTTAAAGAATTTAAATTGTGAATAGTTTTTTTCCATATACATGAAGCTTTAATATGAATTGTTTTCTTTATGTGATTTATATTGTTTTTTATACAATATAGGGATTCCAAGCTGAAGGAAGATAGAGGTTTCGATTACCTACTTAATTTAGGGATTCCAGGTTGAAGGAAGATAGAGGTGCTTATCACATTATAGATCGAGGTATTGTGTGGATAGAAAGACAAATAATATTATTCATATCAAGGGATTACCCTGGTGGGGGTTAGATAATATTTATTTAAAGTATAAATAAATTGCAATTTATCTAAGTTGTTTTGGATATCCTATAATTTGGGATAAAAAGTTTGAACTCTATTATATGTAATACTATCTTATAGTTCTATTTTATACATTATAAAAATTATTATTATACATTATCATTTTTTTAAATCTGATTTATGATTCTATATGATTTAAGGTAGAATATTGTTTAAGTATAATAGTGTTCTTATTTTATTATAGATTATTATTAAACAAAATTTTTTTCCCTTAAACATACTCAAAGGGTTCTAAGTGAATCTTATTTGTTTAACATTGTTAAAAAAAATTATTATAGTAAAAAATGAATGTTTTTGAACATAAAATTCACCACTCGAATAATTGATTATCTACATCTCACATTTCAACAATAAAATTGATAGAAGAATAAGTCCTTGAGATACTGAAAATTATACATAGTATGAAGATGAATATTTCCACTAGTTAGTTTTAAATACATTTTTTTACTTATATATGTTTTTATTTTTATGAATATTTTTTTTATAAATATATACTACTCTATCATATGGAGTTGAAATGTTTTTTTTTAAAGTTGAAAGAAATGAATTTTGGATTCATATATAATATGAACCCATAAAGACTAACTATTTTTATGGGAATGATTATGAATATTATAAAGATAGTATGAAGACTTTTGTTATCAATACAGGTGCTGACATCTTTTTTTTTCTTAATTAATATTATAAGACACATGATAAAGAAGTATGAAATTTAACTAATCAGGAAATGAATGAATATCAGATAAAATATAATGTGTGAAATAAATTTATTTTTTCTATGAAAAAAAATATATATATCCAAATATATACTTGTGATGCATCTAAAATAATTAGGATGAAACATGATGGTACACATTTTTGAACAACGAATGTTTTAGAAACTAGATGAGCTATGCTTATTGATGATTATCTTGGTTATGTTTTTTCTTATGGATATCCTATAGTTAATGTTCAATAGATATTTATAACTATTGTTAACAGTATAAAGTTGTTGGGATAAAAAGGTCTAGATGATGAGATTCTTGTAGATAAGATTATAGAAACTGTTCCAAATGAATAGGTATCGAAGAGAAAATCTATTGATGAGTGACGAAGAGATAAAAGTTATACTCTTTATTAATTATTTGGAACACTCTTAAAACATGATAATATATAGAAGATTGTTTCTAAGAATATAAAGAAGAATAATGGGAGTGTCTCTCTTACTACTACATCGAAATAAACAATAGACATTACTCCTGATTAAGATGCTATGACAATAATGTTTAAGAATTTTGTTATTCAGTCATACTCAAGTGAATATGAATAGTAAGAAAATGTGTTATCCAATATTACTAAGAGGATGGACATGATTATTTGACAGAATTATTTGTTATACATATATTAAAAAAATGGTGGAAATATAAGAATTATTCTTATGTCACATCTTATACATGCAAGAAATCATGACGCATCAAATCTGATTATTCTAAAAATGCAAAAAAGGACATGAATGCTTGAAATTTTGAAAGAAATAAGAAAAGATATTAAAAGGATAAGGGAAATAATGTCTTTTTGGAAAATAATTCTTATATTTCAAGTGGTGGAGACTTATATGACGAATCATCAGATAATAAAACTTCTAGATAGAATAATATTTGTCTTATTTCTAGGATGCCTATTAAAATATAATTTCTCATTGCCATGGTACACACTATCAAATGTTTAACCAGTATATCATTATGTTATAATTATCCTGATGATGAAAATTATGAATCATTAGATGAATAATCTTAATCATCATAAGATAATTCTTTACCTTATTTTAAAGAAGTATCTAGGTTTTCAAAGGATCATGAAAAAATAGTAATATAAATAAGAAACATGATAAGGAAAATTATTGAATTAATGATTCAACCAAATAAGTATCATATGATAAAAATAGGTTGATGCAAAATATTTTGAAATTGTTTTTATTTCATAAAATCTTATTGATTTTAATTCTGAAAAGGATAAACTTTCTTATGATTTGGAAAATGTTATTTATATGAAAAATATTTAAGAGGAAAACTCAAATTCATTGATTTATGACTACGAGGATAATGATTTAGATATTAGACTAAAATTTAAAATATGATTCCCCAAAAACTAATGTAAGAACATTATATTCGATAGTGTTTATAACATCTGACAACAAGTGCATAATTTAATACAATATCCATATAAAATATAATATATTTACAACTTAAAATATATTCTATATATTTCAACACATGAAATAATGAGTTATCTAGAAATTCATGTGAAACATTTTTAGTGTACACTATACACAAAGAAGACCTTCCTCTACAGCTTGTTTTACACAAAAAATTGACCTTCTTCATTGGAATTATCTATACCCATATCGAGTCTTATCAATAAACAATCTATAATTAAATAATTATTAATTATTAAAATAATATATAACCTTGATGTTATTTAATCAGATATTAATAATATTAAATATATTATTAAAATATATTGTTTATAATAACATAAAATGAATTCATTGGTTAAAAATTTATTAGAAATGAATATAAAAACTAAATGAATATAAAAAGAAAATTTTTATAGAAAACTATTTTCATGTTCACAAATCTGTTTTACCCTAATAAATTAAATTAATTATATTTAGTGAGTGAGATTAATGTAATAAATATTTTTATTATTCAATAAATTATTTTTTATTTTCATCCAATATATTTGGTAAGCATAAGATAAGAGCAATCCCAATAATTTAGCTAAAAACCAATATTTTTATTAAGGCATTTTTACCACCATTTAATGGTGAATGAATATTTAATCTAAATTTTGAAGATTTTATAAATTAAATATGAAAAAATAAGAACAATTTTTGAACTCGTAATTTCAATATTAGCTAAGGAGAAATTTCTGGTATTTTTCCATGAAACATAATTTTTTAGTGAATAGTAAACAATACTGCATTTTAGGAAAAAATGCTTTTACATTTAAAAAATTATTAATTGTCAATAATGCTATAAATTTAATATAAAGAAAAATTAGATCAATTATACATATATTAGATCAATTTATTTCATTTTATTTTGAATATATAAATATAAAAATACTTTGAACGTTTTTTATTAAAACCAATTAAACTTTGTGTTTGTGAGACTAGCATTAATATTACTTTTTCCGATTCTATGATTTGAATTTTTAAAATCAGAGATAAATCATTGTAATAAATGTAATATATTTTTTCTAATATGAACAACATAATTTTTTAAATAAATTATTAGTTAATGTGATTAATATTTATTATAGTGATTAAGGTCTAATTAAGAATAAAATTGACTAAAACCCTATGTTTAAGGGCTGAAATGAACTAAAAACTTATCCAAAACTAATTGGATTACAATATATCCAAAATTAAAAATACATTAATTATTTTATATTGTTTTTATGAAATTGATTAGTTAATAACATGTCCACACCTAACTTCATCTCGAGAATACCATGTGAGTCATTTTCCTTCCCTATAAAAGGCCTCCACATCTACCGATTATTCACACCTCTCAAACCTATAATGATCAGACATGACATGCCAAAATATCCTCTAAAAAGTTTTATATTATACTTATAATCCTTATATTTTTTAGTATACCATCCAAGGATTATTTTTGGTATAGACCAAAAGAAGCTACTCAATAAAACGTTAAAGCCTTTTCTCAATCTCTCTAATTTCATATCAATTATACAACCCCTAAAATATCCTTATTAAATTAATGAATAAAAAAGTATCTTAAATATTCTATGATATTGTTATACTATGATCGAGACAAAAAAAATTCCCACACCTCCATCTAATGGCAAACATACATAATGTTTCTCTAGACATAGAATTACTGCCTCACGAAATGATGATTTTTCAATTATCCATTACCACTCTTATGGTTTCCATTATAATGGAAAAAATATTTATATAAGATATATATTGTATTTATAATGTTAAAAAATTCTGTAACATTTATTTGTAACGTATATTTATGCTTTCTAAATTGTGTATATACAATAGTTTCATTTGAGGAAGTGTGAACTACTACCCCCTCAAAGCGATATGACTCGTTCATGCCATACATAGAACATATAAAAGATATTTATAATAAACCTATGAAATATATATAAAAAAATTATGTTACTAAAAATTATAATAAATATATGAATAATTTATTTCTAATTATTTTAATTCAATAAGTAAATTAATGTAGTGTTAATGCATATGTATGACCTACCGTCTCCATGAACGATGCACATCATTTCTAATATTAAAATGATATAGACTATTATAAATACATATAAAATGAATATATATGACAATTTAGTCTTGGATTAAATTATTGATATGATTAAAGTATGATTTATTTAAAATAAAAAAATTTAACAAGTTGACTCATACACTAGAAAACTAGGAAATTAACAACCAAAATAGTTAAAATAATCAAAACGTTTTATCACACAGGAAATAAAATATCACAATAATTTAATATATTAAAGTATAATCATGATTTTTTTATTTTTATAGTATGTAACATATTTTAAACCACAATACATGAGGTTTAAAACAACAATACAGGAGGAATAAAACCCCACAACAAATATAAAGGATAAGGTAAGGGATTTTCATCTCACTTTTTAAATCTACGAGATTAATGTAATATTCAATACTTACTTATTTTATATCATATAACTAATGACCATTTTGTTACATTATATCATCATATCACTTTATTTCAGGATATTAAACATTTCAATTGATTTTAATCATTAACGGAACCCTTGACTAACAATTTAATCAAGTAGTTGGGTATTGTTCTATCAATTTCATTCTATGTGGCATACATAATTGTGGTGCACATAATTTATTATATATGTTGTACATACTAACACACAGAAATTTAAAATCAATAATTATATTATATTAATGATATTTAGATGTTTAATTTTATTATTATCCATTTTGGGTATTTCGATTCATATGTAATGAATTTTGTCTCAATTTCATTTCATTGAGGAACATTATATTATTATAAAACTAGTTGTTTTATATTGAATATATATTTCAATTGAAATTATATGTCATGAAACTCTATAATCTTGTAATATTATTACATTCATTAAATTTTAATCCAATAGGAGGTTATGATTTAATATGTTTCAATGTGGTATGGGCATTTGTAATTTTAAACATTATTTCACTCAAGAATAATCCTAATGATCTTTCAATAGAATTTACATTACTGAAAATAGTATAACCATTGATCAATAAAGAATTTAATTCATAACTAGTTATTCTGGAATGTTTCAAGTGTTAGTACAATTTTTATCCTCTATTGTACTAAGATGTTTTTAGAAAATGATAAATTTATAAAACCCAACATTATTTATATCTTTAGCTAAAGAAAATATTTTCTTTTAAAAACCATGTTTTTAAAGGGTTTTCAAAAATATATTTTAAAATGACTTGGAAAATACATTTTACCCTTTTTTTCTTTTACGATTGTTTTCAAAGGAATATTCTCGTCTCTTTCTTAACAAGTAATTTTATACCATTTTTTTCATAAAAACGGATTATTTTTTTTACCTCTTATGACATATTTGAATTTATCTGCCTTCAATTATTTTAATCCTCCATATCAATTTCAAATGGTTTATTTTTATCGAAAAGTTTTTTAAAAAGTGTTTTCAATGAAAAATATGTTCAAATGGTTATTCAAATAAAAATGATTTTTTCTTCAAGGATAATTTTCTATGTTATTATTCTATTGTGTCAAAGACAAAAACCCTTTATTTTACTCTCTTATTGGGTATTTATTTTTGATACAATCCATATTCTTTCTCTGGATGGTTTATGATTTATTTAGGAAAAGATAGTATTTTCATTCACTCCCTTTATCTATTTTTTAGTACCCCTAAAATATTCAATATCCTATGATCATGGAAGATTTAATTTCCCCTAAATAATCCATTAAATTTTTAATGTATATTACTCTGTCCTAAACCACATACCAATTTACATATGGTGTCTCCTTTTACATTTATTTGATTTTTTGGAGAAATATTGACAAATATGTATATATTATTCAATATGGATATTTGATAGGGCCCATTATTTATTTCACATATGAGGAATGATATGAACATGCAATACATGAGTTTAGGATAGGTGGATGAATGTATCTCGATGGATCAGAAGTCTCATGCGACGAATTATTTGCACAAATTGGAATAGTGAAATTTTCTTTTGATGCTAATGGTCTCATGTGCCAGTGAAAATGACATCTGAGAAATGATCATTTTCTTTATTTATAATTCAGTTTTTATTTATCCAAGAGTTTTTTCATTGAAATTATTGAGTCAAAAGTCCTCTTTGGACTTCTATATCATGTTTTGGAAATCACAAATGTATTCTATCATACTTTGTAAATTACAATTGTCTTCTATCATGTTTATCGTATCGTACAATGCTGATCGTACTGACCATATCTTATCGTACAATACTGATCATACTGACTTTGTCAATCGTACCATACTGACTCTGTCAATCGTATCGTACTAACTCTATCAATCGTACAATACTGACTCTGTCAATCGTATCGTACTGACTCTGTCAATCGTATAGTACTGACTCTGCTATTCAGATGTTCATTACTTGTTTTGGTACTTTGTCAAAAGCACTTGTTTCATATGAATCATACCATTTCTTATCAATATATATATCCTGTTTTAACCAATACGATGTCGTTGAGTTAGTTACAAACTAATCAAAACGATGTCGTGCTTTCTGTTTCAATATGACCGTTATGATGATAGGTGTCCAAGTCCCTCCGAGTTTTTCGGAGAAATATGACCGTTGGAGGCAACATGACCGTTGTTAGCAGAGGTCTATAAATTGGAGGTCATTTGAAGCTGAGAGTACAATGATGAATGTAGAATTGAACGAAGATACTCTGTGAACTATCAAGATTCTAGAGAGAGACACTGTGACCTCTCTCATCTGCCTTGTGGGTCCGATCATCGTATCGAGGGCTTTCATGTGATTGAAAGACAGACGTGCCGATCATCGTATCGAGGGCTGCCAGGGATAGGCAGACAGACGTGCCGATCATTGTATCGAGGGCTTCCAGGGATAGGCAGACAGATGTGTCAATCATCGTATCGAGGGCTACTAGTGATAGGCAGACAGACAGTCCGATCATCGTATCGAGGGCCCACCAAGGTGTTGGTGAGACAGACCTTTTATCCTAGGTGAAAGGATAACCCTTTTCTTTGGGTTAAAATAATTGTAATTCTTTTACATTTCCGCTGTTACTTGTATTAGAAAGTAATTTGTATTATTTTCTTTTCTTCTTTACATATTCAATTGTAATTGTTTCAATTACAATCATTCTATTACATCTTGTATTTATTGATTCTATACGCTTTAAGGTAGAATCATTCATCTTTGTATTACTCTGATTATTGTGTTCATCTTGAATACAATTGTTTCACATTACATTAGTATTACAATACATCATACCTTTTATATTCAATACAATTGTGGGTGTTTGTATTTGTATTAGTTTAAGATCATTTAAACTAATCACTTTGTTGCTAAAACTCAAAGGTTTTTAAACCTACAATTCACCCCCCCTCTTGTATTGTTCCATCTAATAGACATACATATCTATATATTTGATCCAACAATTGGTATCAATGGATGTTTTTCACTGATTTGTATTACTATATTTATTTCTTTCTTATTACTATCTTGAATACTTACTACACTAACGTGTGGAGTGGAAACTTTTTTGTTGTATTAGATGGCAGGAATGAATATTGGGTCAATAGACAATATGAATCCTTCTAGACCACCAATATTTGATGGGAATGATTATGAGTATTGGAGAGATCGTATGAAGAATTTCCTTATCAATACCTGAGTAGAAAATTTTATTATGCTTACTGGAGGTTACAAAATTCCTGACAAAGAAGTCAGTACTTTCACCAACCAAGAGAAGCAAGAATATCAACTGAATTACAAGGTACGCAACACTTTATTATGCTCTATGACCAGGAATATATACAGTCAGATATCTTCATGTGAAGCAGCCAACTGTATTTGGAAGAAATTAGAAGTTACTCATTTTGGTACATCCATGGTTTTAGAAACAAGGAGAGCAATACTTCGAGCAGAGTATCAAGGATTTGTTTTTCCTTATGGAGAGCCAGTATGTAAAGTGCAACAAAGGTTTATGACAATTGTAAACAATTTACAATGTATGGGAGAAAAAGGTCTTGATGATGAAGCTCTTGTTGACAAGATTATATATATAATGCCAAATGAATGGGTGTCAAAAAGGACAGCTATTGATGAAAATAGAAAAGTTTCTCAGATTACTCTTGATAAACTCTTTGGAACTCTTCTACAGCACGAGACAAGAATGAAGATAGATGTTGATTTCCACAATAAGAAGAATGGGAATGGAAGTGTAGCCTTTGCATCTAAAGCTAAAACACCTGAAAGGCTTACAAGGTCTAAATCCAAGAAAGTTGTTATATCTGATTCAAGTGATTGTAATCTTTCAGATAATGAGTTAGCCAATATTTCTAGAAGGATGAACAAGATCGTGGGAAACAAAGACTTTCAATATAGATTCAAAAAGAAATATAAGAAGGATAGGAAAGATTCAGCGGTAACTTGTTATGAATGCAAGAAAGAAGGACATATAAGGCCTGATTGTAGTTTACTGAAGGGGAAAGATAGAAAGGAGAAACACTCTGAAAGAAACAAGAAAATGTTTAATAAGACAAAGAAATTCTTGAAAGCAAATGATACATAGAGTGCAAGTGATAGTGATTCCTCAGATGATTCTTCACAATATGAGACATCAGTACAAAGGAATATTGGACTCTTAGCCAGATTACCAATTAATGATCATTGTCTCATGGCTAAGGTACATAATGCTGAAGCTATTACAAATGACTCTTTGAATGAAAATTATACTGATAATAGATATTATGAATCTTCAAATGATGAATCTTCATCATCAGAAGATGATACATTACCTTCTTTTGAAGAAGTCTCTAGATTTTCTAAATTACTTGAAAATGAAAATTCTAAACACAAGAAGAGACTTGAAAAGGAAAATTCTAGAATTTCAATCTTGACAAAAGAAGTATCAGATCTTTCTAAAGATCATGATGTGAAAACTTTTGATTTTGAAAGTATTTTAAAAACCCTTGAGAAAGTTAAATCTGATAAGGATAAACTTCATAAGGATCTTGAAACTATAATTTCAAAGAAAAATATTTTAGAGCCTAACTCTAGTTCAAATTCAAATGTTTTGGAAAATAAGAATTTGGTTTTAAGACTAAAGTCAGAGATTTTATCGTTGAAAAAATGTTAGTCAAACTTTAATCATGGAAAGGAAAACTTTGACAGGATGTATTCTCAAATTAGACCTTTGAGAAATCATTCTGTTCTTGGTTATACTTATTCCAAACCGGTTTTTAGTAAGAAATATTTTGTTCCTAAAAAACCTCTTTTTGTTCTAAGTGTCAATGTGGAGGACACTGGAGAAGAGATTGTTCTCTTAACAAAACTCAATCTTTTGGATTTCATAAAGATCATTTTGCCAAACAAATGTGGATTCCTAAAAATCTTTTACCTAACTCTTCTGGATCCAAACAAGTTTGGATTCCGAAAAACTAATTGTTTCTTTTTCAGGAAAATGAGAAGTGTACCAATAAGAACATTTGGTACATGGAAAGTGGTTGTTCTCAACATATGACTAGAAACAAAGATCTCTTTGAAAAGGTTATCAAAACAAAAGGTGGAAAAGTTACCTTCAGAGATAATGCTCAAGGAAAGATTGTTGGTATAGGTAATATTGTTTTTCTTGGAAAAGTTCTTATCTCAAATGTTTTGTTTGTTAAGGGTCTTAGGCATCATATCATCAGCATAAGTCAATTATGTGATGAAGGTTACCTTGTGAATTTTAGAAATGATAAGTGTTTAGTTCACAATTCTAAGGATGAGTTCATTCTATCTGCCCATAGGCAAGAGAATGTTTACACTATTAACTTAGAAGACCTTAAGAACCAAAACTTACCTTTCTTAAGTGTAATAGAAGACCAATCGCGGATATGGCATAGGAGACTAGGAAACTGTAATATGAGAAACCTAAGTAAACTCTCAAAGAAAAGACTTGTAAAGGGGCTACCGGATCATAGATATGATTCTTCAAAAGTCTGTGATCCTTGTCAATTTGACAATCGACATAAAACTAGCTTTAAATCAATTAATGAAGTTACAACTTCTAATGAATTACTGCTAGTGCATATGGATCTTTTTGGTCCTTCACAATTTGGAAGCATTGGAGGAAAATACTATGTATTTGTTTTAGTTGATGACTTTACTAGATTTACATGGGTCTACTTTCTCAAAAAGAAATCTGAAGCCTTTTCCTATTTCAAAACTTTTAGAGCCCAAGTTAAAAATGAGAAAAACCTACCATTGATAACTATTCATAGTGATCATGGTGGTGAATTTCAAAATTCAGATTTTGAAACTTTTTGTAGTAAGAAAGGTATTACTCACGATTTCTCAGCTCCAAGAACTCCTCAGCAAAATGGTGTTATTGAAAGAAGAAATCGTATTCTTTAGGAAATGACTCGAACCATGTTGAGTGAATACTCAATTGCTAAGCACTTTTGGGCTGAAGCTGTTGGTACTGCCTGCTATACTATAAATTGTGTTTTAACTAGACCATTTCTTAATAAAACCCCTTATGAGTAATGGACTAGCTGAAAACCTAAATTTTCATACTTCAAAGTTTTTGGATGAAAAGTATTCATTCTGAATATAAAAGATAATCTACATAAATTTTCACCAAAATCTAATGAAGGAATATTTCTAGGCTATTTTACAGCCTCTAAGGTTTATAGAGATTTCAATAAAAACACTTGTACTGTTGAGGAAACAGTACATGTAAAATTCGATGAAATTGATCCTTCTGTTTTCAACCAACCAAGTCCTACATCCTCGGATGTGTTTTCTAAAAATTTTTATCAACCTTTATTAGAAGATCATTTTGATAAGGAAAATGTTCAAGAAAGTATTCCTGAAACATTTACCACAGAAGACATTCTACCATATGTTGATGAACTGGTTTTACAAAACCCAAATCAATTGTTTCTTAGAAATCATCCCAGTGATAACATCATTGGTGATGTAAATCAACCTGTAAGGACCATAAATTACTTAAGAAATGAAATATAACATATTTCTTTTCTTTCCCAATTTGAACCTAAAAATCCGAGTGAGGCTTTAGGTGATGATGATTGGATCAAAGCAATGCATGATGAACTAAATGAATTTGAAAGGAATCAATTCTGGACTTTAGTTGATAGACCTAAAGAAAAAACTGTGCTTGGTGTAAAATGGGTTTTCAGAAACAAATGTGATGAAAATGAAATCATTGTAAGAAATAAAGGAAGAGTTGTTGCTAAAGGCTATAATCAACAAGAGGGAATACACTATGAAGAAACATATGATCCTGTAGCTAGACTTGAATCTATTCATATTCTATTAGCCTTTGCAGCATATTTCAACTTCAAACAATTTCAAATGGATGTCAAATGTGCTTTTCTAAATGGTTTTGTTCAAGAAGATGTTTTTGTCGAACAACCTCCTGGTTTTCAAGAACCAAAACATCATGATCATGTTTTTAAACTTACCAAGGCTCTATATGGTCTTAAACAAGCCCCTAAAGCATGGTATGATAGACTTACATGATTTCTTTTACAAAAAAATTATACAAAAGGTACATCAGATCCAACCCTTTTATAAAAATGTAAAACAAAAATGTTTTGATTGTCCTAATTTATGTTGATGACATCATATTTGGACCAACTCAGAAATCCTTAACTGATTCTTTTGCAAATTTAATGAAATCTGAGTTTGAAATGAGTATGATGGGTGAGTTAACATTCTTTTTAAGTTTTCAAATTTCTCAAAAACCAGAAGGAACTTATATATCCCAACAGAAGTATATTAAGGATTTACTCAAAAAGTATGGATATGACAAAACTAAAATTATTAGCACCCCAATTGGTACCTCAAATACTCTTGATCGTGATGAAACTGGGAAACCAGTAGATTAAACAATCTTTAGAGGTATGATAGGATGTTTGCTATACTTAACAGCTATTCGACCAGACGTGATGTTTTCTGTATGATTATGTGCAAGATACCAATCTAATCCAAAAGAGTCTCATTTAAAAGTTGTAAAGAGAATCTTTCGGTATTTAAAAGGCTCTATGGATTCAGGACTTTTTTACTCCTCTGGAAATGATTTTGTTTTAAAAAAGTTTTTTAGATGCTGACTTTGGTGGTTGTAGAATGGATAGAAAAAGTACATCTGGAACATGTCATTTCTTAGGAGATTCCTTGGTTTCTTGGTCCTTCAAGAAACAACACTCAGTAGCACCATCCACTGCTGAAGCTGAATATGTAGCAGCTGGAAGTTGTTGTGCTCAAGTATTGTGGATGTAGCACACACTCACTGACTATGGATTGAGTTTTTCCAAAACTCAAATTATTTGTGATAATACAAGTTCCATAGCTCTCAGTAAGAACCCAGCACATCACTCACGTGCAAAACACATAGATTTTAGGCATCACTTTCTTAGAGATCACACACAAAAAGGAGATATTGTTTTACAATTCATCATAATGCAAGAACAACTTGATGACATTTTTACAAAACCTTTACCTTCCGATAGATTTGAATTTATAAAATAGAAGCTAGGAATGATTAAATTAAAATAATCATTCATGTCTACTTCCTGTTTTACATCTCTCATAATAGTAAAAAACTCCTCGTAGAAAAGGGGGAGGACATTTCTTTCTATGTCTTTATGTTTCTTTTTATCTTATGATCTTTAACTATTTACTCTCTCAATATGTGTATCTTTTTCTGTCTATCGTATTGATAGTTTTATCGTATCATTCATTTTTTTTCTTCTGTTTATCATATTGGAAGTTTTATCATTTCATTCATTTTTTTTCTTCTGTTTATCGTATTGACAGTTTTATCATATCATTCATTTTTTTTTTCTGTTTATCAGATTGACAGTTTTATCGTTTCATTGATTTTTTTCTTCTGTTTATCATATTGATAGTTTTATAGTATCATTTACTTTTTCTTTTCCATCGTATTGACCGATGATGGTAATCAAATTCTTTTCCATCGTATCGACTGATGATGGTATTGAATTTCTTTTCCACCGTTTCAATCAATCATGGTATTGAATCGATCGATGATGGTATTGAATTTCTTTCCATCGTATCAATCAATCATGGTATTTAATCGAACGATGATGGTATTGAATTTCTTTTCCATCGTATCAATCAATCATGGTATTGAATCGACCGATGATGGTATTGAATTTCTTTTCCATCATATCAATCAATCATGTTATTGAATCAACCGATGATGGTATTGAATTTCTTTTCCATTGTATCAATCAATCATGGAATTGAATCAACCGATGATAGTATTGAATTTGTTTTCCATCGACATGTCGTTTGATAATTCTTTTGTATTTTATTTCGTACGTTTGTATTTTCTTTTGAAATCTATCAAAACCAACAATTACCTTACATTCTCCGACAGGTATTTTTTCATTTTTTTTAATTTTTTTTCCTTTGTTTTAATACTAACCATTGATCTAGTTTTCTCTAATCTTGACCGTCGAAGATCAACGGTCACCCTTTTTCGACCATAGAAGATCAAACGTCTCCCCATTATCGCCTATAAATAGCCCCCTCCCCTCCCCAAACCCACATTGGTTTTTCAGGATTTCAGGCAAAGCTCTGCTCCACCAGCTATAAATCATCGTACGATCTTCTCATCGGCATCACCTTTATGTCTCAATCCTCTGCTAACACTCCCGCATAAATTTCTTCAAAGAATTTTACAGAGAAAGACTTTAACAGAGAAAGGTTAGTATCTCGGGACTTTTTTGATACGTACGATTCCACAATCAGGAGGATCATTTTGTTTCAAGGGTGGGAACATCTGTGTGTTGAAAAGTATGATTCTCAAGATCCGGTTCTTTTTTATGAAGTTTGTCAATTTTACAAAACTGTTTCTTTCGACAAAGACATGACTATAAACTTTGCTGTGTACGACAGAAAATTGTCTATGTCTTTGGAACAAGCGGCATATTTTCTGAATGTTTCTGTAGAAGGGGATTCTTTCTGTCAATCGCAAAAACTACTAGAGGAAGTTGGTACGTTTAATAGAGAAAGTGCTGAAAAGACTTTGTTTGTTTTTAATGAAGAATAGAGAAAAGTGTCTCATCTTTCACCGGACAATCGTTTTGTCACTTTATGGATGCAAGGTTTTCTTATCCCAAGGAAAGGGGATAGAGAAACTCTAAAAGTTTCTGATATCTTTATGCTTGACTATCTTGTGAATATGAGAAAATTGAATCTCATGGGGTATGTTTTTTAAACCATTAAGAATGTCAAGACAGGAGGGATTAAGTCCCAGATAATTATGTATCCAGCTATCCTTACGAAGTTCATTTTCGAGAGTATAAAGTTTTGTAACATTCCTTTGAAAGGAAACCCCATAGATCTAAAGCCTTCTTGGATTAGCAAGAGTACGATGAAAAAGTTGAATGTTTGTTTTGATCACAATTCAAAACTTTTTTTCAGAGATGTAGAAGCCGAATTGGCACAGAATCAATCGGCACCTATGCCAGCCAAAGACATTCAATCTACTGGAGTTACTCAAAAATATGATCTGCAAACCAGTTCAAATCCCAAGAAGAAGCCGAGGTACAGTAAGGAGGTTGTAGCCAAATGGAGAAAGGATAAGGAACAGAGAACGGAAGGTGATCCGAAGTTTGGTCTTGACCCTGCTGAGGCTTTTTCAGAAAGAGTAAGGGTAGAAGAAACCCTTCAGGCTGAAAAGAAGAAGAAGGTTCTTTTGAAAAGAAAGGCTCAGGAGTTTGATGTCTCTAAAGTCTTGAAAGCAGTAGAGGAAGCTAGTGCTCAACTAACAGAAGAAGTGCACCAAGAGCCCATCGTACAGAGTTTCCATGAGAAAGGAAAACAAAAACAAGTGATGGAAGAGAGAGAAGAAGTAGGAGAAGAAGGAGACATTCTTCTAGAATTTCTTTAAAGTTCAAAGAAGAGTAGAGAGGAATCGGTTCAAAAGATGAGTGAAGGTGTTCAACAATTTCCTCATGACGATCAAGCTCGATCTCCGGACAGTTTTTCATCTCAAGAAAAGCAAGGTGCTCAATCCTCTCACTCTGATAAAGTTGTTGTCATCAGTGACAAAGTGGAAGAAGAAAGGAAGCAGAAAGAAAAAGAAAAAGGAAAATAGCCAGATGTTGACTCAAGCAGATCGTATGAACTAGCATCGTACGATGAAGATACTGATTCAGAACATACAATCTCTCTTAAGAAGAGTGATTATATTGTTCATGTTTTGAGAAGAGTTGAGGAGACCATTCCTTATTTCCCGAGGCTGGAAGGGAAGATTAATTTTATTACTGACAATCAAAAGAAGAAGGTTGGCTCCGTAAAAGAGTTGAGGAGGAAAGTTTTGTCAGTTATAGACGATTTGATAGTTCTTTCAGAAATTTCGGTTCCTCATAAGAAGGCATGTAACAAGATGACCAAGTGGTCGTACAAAACAGAGAGCTCAATCAATGATCATGAAATATATATTGAATATATAGGAAGGTTATCAAATGAGCTTGCAATTGCTTTCAACAATCTTGACAGAGAAACAGTTTAAAGGTTGAATCTTTTGTCTTCTCAAAGAGTCGATGTTCCTTCAGTGAAAGATTTGCAAGAGAGAATGAATGTTTTTCAATCTGAATTCTTGAAAGTTCCATCTTTCAAGGATGAAATGGTCTTTCTAAAGAATCAAAATTCTGTGTTATCCAAAGATAACAAGAATTTTCAAAACAGAATTGATACCCTTGAAGATGTAATCAGAGTCCAGGAGGAGACTATTAGAAATCAAGATCAGATTTTTGCGGACCAACAAGAGCTTCTCAAAACTTAGGGTGAATCAATTTCTGAAGACAAGAAGGAGATCAAGAAGATGGAAGCTGTTCTTCATGAGCTTATAAAGAAGGATAAGGAAATAGAAAACAAATTATTTTTGTATTTGTTTTCCTTTGGAACATGTCTTTGTTTTGTAATGACTTTTATGATCTTTTTCTTCTATCCATTGTCTTGTATTGCTTTACTAACTCTTTCAGACAATTCAAGATTACTCCTTTCTTTTTGTAAATCACAAAGGGAGAGAATGTTTACAAAGGGGAGAATGTTTTATAAATGGGAAGAATGCATTACAACACTCTTAAGGAAAATCTACGAATACAATCCTTAGGAAGGTCCATACCTAAGGGGGAGTTAGTTGTATTCAATTTCTTATTCAGAAGAGTTTCCAATAACTTAGGGGGAGATAAGTATTTCTTGTTACATTTACTTTGTGTGTTGTGCTTTCCAATAAGGGGGATATTGTTGAGTCAAAAGTCCTCTTTTGACTTCTATATCATGTTTTGGAAATCAAAAATGTATTCTATCATACTTTGTAAATTACAATTGTCTTCTATCATGTTTATCGTATCGTACAATGCTGATCGTACTGACCATATCTTATCGTACAATACTGATCGTACTGACTCTGTCAATCGTACCATACTGACTCTGTCAATCGTATCATACTGACTCTGTCAATCGTACCATACTGACTCTTTCAATCGTATCGTACTGACTCTGTCAATCGTATCGTACTGACTCTTCTATTCAGATGTTCATTACTTGTTTTGGTACTTTCTCAAAAGCACTTGTTTCATATGAATCACACTATTGCTTATCAATATATATATCCTGTTTTAACCAATACGATGTCGTTGAGTTAGTTACAAACTAATCAAAACGATGTCGTGCTTTCTGTTTCAATATGACCGTTATGATGACAGGTGTCCAAGTCCCTCCGAGTTTTTCGGAGAAATATGACCATTGGAGGCAACATGACCGTTGGAAACCGAGGTCTATAAATAGGAGGTCATTTGAAGCTGAGAGTACAATGATGAATGTAGAATTGAACGAAGAGACTCTGTGAACTATCAAGATTCTAGAGAGAGACACTGTGACTTCTCTCATCTGCCTTGTGGGTCCGATCATCGTATCGAGGGCTTTCATGTGATTGAAAGGCAGACGTTCCGATCATCGTATCGAGGGCTGCCGGGGATAGGTAGATAGACATGCCGATCATCGTATCGAGGGCTTCCAGGGATAGGCAGACAGACGTACTGATCATCGTATCGAGGGTTGCCGGGGATAGGTAGACAGATAATCCGATCATCGTATCGAGGGCTCACCAAGGTGTTGGTGAGACAGACCTTTTATCCTAGGTGAAAGGATAACCCTTCTCTTTGGGTTAAAAGAATTGTAATTCTTTTACATTTCCATTGTTACTTGTATTAGAAAGGAAATTCTATTTTTTCCTTTCTTCTTTACATATTCAATTGTAATTGTTTCAATTACAATCATTCTATTACATATTGTATTGATTGATTCTATACGCTTTAAGGTAGAATCATTCATCTTTGTATTACTCTGATTATTGTGTTCATCTTGAATACAATTGTTTCACATTACATTAGTATTACAATACATCATACCTTTTATATTCAATACAATTGTGGGTGTTTGTATTTGTATTAGTTTAAGATCATTTAAACTAATCTCTTTGTTGCTAAAACTCAATGGTTTTTAAACCTACAATTCACCCCCCCTCTTGTATTGTTCCATCTAATAGACATACATATCTATATATTCGATCCAACAGAAATATCTATGGATACATTTATTTTTTAGATATTTAGATTGTATATGTTTTAGTTTCTTACATTTACATTTTTTCCCTTACCTAGTTATCTTAATGGCATGTGATTTGAGTTATGACATTTTTATATTTTTTATGCACTTCCATTTATTTTATTGATTACATAGAACATGTGTTATGTTATTTACCTTTTATATTTACTATTCTAATTGATTCAATATTTCTTCTACTCTATTTTACCTTACTAATAATTGGAGCTCAAAATTATTTTGTTTTATTCTTCACAAATCCAAGAAGATTACAATGAATGACCTGCATGGATTTTCTAGATGAATTAGAGTTATCCTTGAAGTTATTGTTTAGGAAGAAAAAAATATATTATATTGTAATCAATGTCTTAATTTTTAATAAAATACTCATTTATTTATCCTGTTTTCCAAGAATACTAAACTGATAGGTCCTTCAGGATTTGATTCCTTATTATCATGTCAATGTAATTGATAGTAGATACTAGCTCTTGGATATATGGGGTTGGGTCGCTACAGTTGGTATCAAAGGAATTTTAGTTTAAACCCTGGGATCTAGATTCCGTAAAATATATATTTGAGAATAGAGCCCTAAGGTATAATTTGATGATGTATATATATTGAACCTATAAGTTTGGTAAATTATTGATAATGTAGGTATTTATAGATATGCATCCTTGTCTAGACACTACAAGTGCATGTGGTTCTGGAAAATATGTACCAAAGAGTATCAACTCTAAAAAATTGTTCTGGGCTGGTCTCGATGTAACCTAGTACATGACAATGGGCCTTGCTACACACCTGAGTGCACACTCCTAGGGGATATCCATAGGATAATCTAATTTATATTTACAAACCATTATGAAGGATTTGGATACATAATATGTAACCTAGATTAAACATAAGGAGTTTTAGATTAATGATAATGTTTCATGAATTATAAATCAAACAAATGATATTAAAGATAAACGCAAGACCATGAAATAACCTATGTAAAAATAAAATGGATGAAGTATTTATATATTTGGGTTGTATTAAAAAACATAGTTAATTTATATTTAATGATTAACATAATTTCAATGGTTTCTATCATAGTTATATTAGTAAAATATTTTAATATGGTTTTAGAAAAGGAAAACATATAACCAGGGTGAGAACTAATAAAATAATGAAAGGTCATGGGACTTGAACCCATGACAAAAGGACAACAAGGTTTTCCCTCCAACCACTAACTTACACAATTTCCTAGTTAATTTTCATTGCTTTTAGTTAAAAAATTAAATGACTAGATATTAATGATGTACTGGTAGTAAAACTTTTGTTGATTAGAAATTTATCTATTAACCATATTTATTTCAGGAGATAGTTACGGAAAAATAGTAATATTTGTCACCATTTTATAGGCCATAATACCCTTTAAATGACTCATTTATTTCATTAACAATAAAAAAATCAATGATGGTGATTAATTTTTTTTGAAGTAAAGGGATGAATTATAATTTGATTGAAGAACAACCAAAATATAGGATTGTTATTACGAGATTGAAACCTATCATATATGAATATATTTTTATATTATTGAATTACCAAAAAATTTTAAAATGACTCAAAAATAAAATGTATTCATAGTACCGAAATTTCTGTTGAACTGATATCCTTATAAATCATCAAATATTTATGGCTTTAAGTCCTAAAACATTTCATCTATCATTCACTTATTTAGGATTGATGACCTCATTCAGTGCCTAAAATTATTTATATTGTTCCTCAAATTATGTATCCCTAATTTCCTTTGATGTTATCCCACTTAAAGACTTAGTTACATGTTATTCCATGGGAACTTTTTTACTTTAATTTATCTCTTTTATAGAGGGTTTCTTATGAACCCTTCTCACGATGTGGGATTTCAAACATTGGAAGTATCAAACAATTTATCACGATAATCAAGTATAAATTGCAAGGATGCAATACAAATAAGTTGGGGATAACTTTATGTGTCACGAACCATCCTCTGGGCCTATGTCGTGACTACCCCAAGCCTTCCATTCATAGGTCAGGGGCTGGCGACTAGCACCAAAGGTGTACTCCCAATAAATACGGAAGACATTGCCTTTTTAACCTGCAACACACACACTCTAAACACAAGTGGCAGAGGTAACAACTAAAAAAACACTAAGTAAAACTGAATACAAAATTAAGTGCTGAAATGAAAGGGTCCGGAAATACAATCCCAATAGTAAAGTACAATTGCAGAAAAGTAAACCGCAACTACTGAGTCGTCCTCTGGAAATCCCACCTGATGGGTGGGTACAAATGGCCTCCTCAGCACCTCAGGTCTGTCAGTCCTCTCTGTGTACGTATCTCCAAGTGGTCTACCACTGGGTACCTTCCAGCTTCATAACACATTGCCTCGATCAGTGTTGTTCCTCATCTGCAACCAACACAACAATGTACGGGCATTTCCTGTGTAGGGGTGAGTATAACGATACTCAGTAGGGACCCTGAGACCCCTGAAATTCTCCTAGAATCCACGAAGGATAAACCAAAAAAGAAAAGATACAATCAAAAAGTATCAACTAGCACTACATAGGTATATTCCCATACATATACCTAAGTTATCAACCACAGTTCAACTCCAACTCTCGATCCCAATCACAACCGAGTCCACATAGGAAAGTAATGTCAATCAATTCAATGATAATGACTGAAAGTAAAGACTCATCTCACACAGGAATACATCATTCATAAAGAGATAGAGATGATCAGATGTAGTCACTGATTCATCTATGTTGTCGGACCCCCACATGATACTAGACCAGCTAAGCTGTCGAACCCACACAGGATACAAGACCAGCTACTCTGTCGGACGCACACAAGATACAAGAACAGAAGTCAAAACTGTCAGACCCATACAGGATACAAGAACAATAGTCATCGATGTCGAACCCATGGAGGATTATAGTATAGTAGCCACCGTCGTCGAACCCATAGAGGATCCCAGTATAGTAGTCTTCACTGCTAAACCCACGTAGGATTCCTGTACAGTAGGCATCGGAGTCGCAGCCAGCTCTAGGGTTCCCGCACACTGCACACTCGATTATGGGAGGGTTCGCTCCTCGAGTCAAGTGTCGATACATCAACTATCATGAAGTCTTGAGATAATATATCCTGTAGTTCCATCTCATCATAAGGAACCCAACGCGATAGACGACGCATCAATCAGACACCCGGTCTGGATGTTATTAGCATTTCTGTTCCAGGGGCCCAATTGGAATTATGCTTGTTCCAAACCCAGAAGTTTTCCAATGTTTTCTAAAACCCACTTATAGTATCGCAAATTGACCGTTTCATTACATGGATCCCATTTCCATAGACGGTGATTCAATCAGACGCTCGGTCTAGAAGTTATTCACGTTAAAGTGAAACAGCCCCGGCACCTCAAGCCCAGTGGGCTGGCAAGTCGGCCCGACCCAGTTTGGCAGGTCCGACCCGGCTGGGGGTCGGCCTGACTCGGTGGCCCACAGCCCACCTAGGGACCCGACCTAGCAGGTGCAACCCGGATAGGGGGTCGGCCTGGCCCAGTGGGGTGCGGCCCACCCACGGACCCATCCCGGGGTTGTGGGCCGGTTCGGTTCAACCGGCGGTGGTGAGTGGTGCCACCCATCCGTGCTGCCAGGACAGCCGAGGCTGGCCGGTTTTGTCTGGCATGAGCGGCCGGCAGGCAGCCGGCCGGTTTGTCTAACAAGCAGCCCATGGTTGCGAGTTGCGGTTCCCTCGTAGCATGGCGCCAAGAGGCTCCGCGATCTTCTCCAGCCCAGCTGGCATGAAGTTGGCCGGTTCTTCTTCAGCCGAGGGGCCCGCGGTTGCGGGCCGCGGTTTCCTCTGACGCGGCCAGTGCGAGGGCACCGATATTCCACCACCACGGCCCGACCCGTTCTTCGGTCGTCGCCTCCTTCAATCGTCATCTCCTCAAGACTGTGGCCACCTTCCTCGAGCATGGTGCGACGACACCATGCCCTTCCGACTCCACCTCCATCACCTATAAAACCAACAAGAATGGGGGAGGTTCGGGTAGTGTTCATGGGGCCTGAACCCTCCTCGTTATGACATTAACAGTTGGAAAATTTACACTCCGAAATTATAATGACATAGTTCAGAAAATATATGAACAACTCTAAATAACCCCCTACCTCGATTCAAGGAACATTGTCGTAGTTCTGAAAATCCGCGTCGCGGATGAGGGTGTCATGGGAGACGGTGTCACGGAAGACAGTGTTGTTCCATCAACGTCAGAGGAAGATTCATTGTCGTTGGCTATGTTACTCGTGGGGGGTTTTTTCTCCCTTGACGTGTAGGAAGAATAATGAAGAAGAAGATGATCGAGGGTCTTGTGTTCTTCATTAGAGAGGGTAAATTTTCTTCATGGGAAGAAGGCCGTCTCTATTCTTCCAAGGCTCCACCAACCCATCATGTTCCAACCCAAAAATAATATCTTATGCTATTTTTTTATCCTTAACATGAATTTCAAATTAATTCAAAATGTTGAGCCAATTAATTAATTAATTAAGTTCGTACATTTAAAGGGAGGTAGGTGGAGAGGCTCCACCATATTGTGGGAGTTCAGAAGATAAAAAAAGGGTTTCAAGGAGTTAAAGGGGTAGTTGAAGGGTTAGGAGCACATGTGGGCCCCAACACACAATATCCACTCATGGGAGGTTATGTGGGGTGTGGGACCCACCTATAAATATTCTTTGTAGGAAATAACCACCCCTTAACAAAAATTATGCAACAAATAATTTTTATTTGATTTAAAAAGAATCCCCAAAAATTAACATTCAACCTGTAAAAAACGCAATTCTGGTAAACTTACTCTTAAGGGAATACCGGTGTTGCGAGTTCATCGGTGGCTTTAGATTTCAATTCTGAGCATCAGTTCAAAATATTAAAAAACCATCATATAAGTTTACTAAACATACCCGAACAAAACTTTAGAAAATTATTCTAGGCACACCGGCCCTCAGAATCATGCGCCGTCAGAAACTGCAGACTCGTAAAATTCCAATGATTTAAGAAAAAAGAAATCTTGAAATTTTGGGTTCTTTAAATTAACCCCACCTCCGGGATTTACGTCCCAGTAAAGCTACAACACACACTAGTGAAAAAAATGAGGGTATTAAGCATGCATCAGATCCTCCCACTCCCATGTTCTCTTCTATAGGTTAGTGTTCTTCCAGCGAATGCGCACCAGAGAAATCAACCATCCACGTAGGACCCACTCCTATCTATCCTCAATCTCCACTGGGACCTTTATGAAAGTCGCCCCATCATCGATGTCCAGCTCCCTGTGGTCGATGATATGGGATGGGTCATACACATATCTCCTCAACTGAGATACATTGAAGACGTCGTGCACCCGGTGCAACTGAGGTGGAAGGGTCAGGCGGTAAGCCGCCTCTCCTACCCTGATGAGGACCTGAAAAATCCCAATGAATCGCAGTGATAACTTTCCGCCCTGGCCAAATCTCTGTAGACCTCGTTGAGGTGAGACCCGTAGGAAGACGTGGTTTCCATCCTCGAACTCCAGGGGTCTCCGTATCTTATCAGCATAGGACTTCCACAGGCTCTGTGCAGTCTTCATCCAATCCTAGATGATCTGCACCTTCTCTGTTGTAGCCTACACCATATCTTGTCCTACAAGTGATGGCTTCCTTGGGTCAGTCCAACACAGAGGTGATCTGCAAGGTCGTCCGTACAGTTCCTCGTAAGGTGCCATCCTAAGGGTGGAGTGGAAGTCGTTGTTGTATGCAAACTATACCAAGGGTAAATGATCCTCCCAGCTGTTACCAAAGTCAATGACACATACATGGAGCATGTCCCCAAGAGTCTGAATAGTCCTCTCAGTCTGACCATCCGTCTGATAATGGAAGGCGGTGCTCAACCGAAGCTGTGTGCCAAAAGCCTCATGTAACCCCTTCCATAGCTAGAGAGTGAAACGAGAATCTTTATCAGAGATGATAGTTGATGGAACACCATGAAGTCGTATGTTATCCTGAACATAAAGGTGTCCCATTATCTTTACTGATTCCTTCTCTCTGATCGGTAAAAAGTGGCCCAACTTGATGTGTTGGTCAACAATCACCCAAATAGAGTTGTGTCCTCTGAATGTACATGGAAGCCCCATCACGAAATCCATGGATATTCCACCCCACTTCTAATCTAGGTCCTATAATATATGTACCATGCCTGCTGGTGCCTGGTGCTCTGCCTTCACCTGCTGACAAGTGAGGCATCATGAAAAAACTCTAATACCTCCTTATTCATACCTGGCCACCAGTGCTGTCATCTGAGGTCTGGATACATCTTCACCACTCTTGGATGTACCGCTAGAGGGGAAGTGTGAAACACCCTTAACACCTCCTCCTATAATGCAACTGGTACCCTAGTACATCCTTTAAATAGGATGACGTGCTCCCCTCCTTCAGAAAACCCATCAGGTTCCTGCCCTGAGGATATCTGATCACTTTATGTCTCACAGTCAATGTATCCATGATATGCCTCCTAGAACCACTGAAGGAGTGGATGTGTGACTATGAGAGAGTGCAGAAAGGATGCTCCATCTCTATTCAGAAAGGATATCTACAATGCAGCCAGCTGCTCTGTCACTTCTCCTAGTAGCAGAATGCCCGATATCCTGTTGAGATCATCTGCTACAACATTCCCCTTCCCAGGAGTATACACTATCTCGATGTCATAGCCCTGGAGGAACTCGAGCCATAACCACTGTCTTAGGTTCAGGTCCTTATGAGAGAAGATGTACCTGAGACTCTGGTGGTTAGAGTATACTGTAAAGAACTCGCCTATCAGATAGTGCCATCATATCTTCAAGTGGAAGACCACTGCTTCTAACTCCAGGTCATGGGTATCATAGTTCTGATATTTTTGTCTCAACTATTGTGATCCATACGTGATCACCACTCACTCTTACATCAGGACACACCCGAGAGTGGTCCCTGATGCGTTGCAGTAAACTATGTACCCTACGCCCTCCTCATGTATCCTCAAGATGGGTGCACTGGTCAACCTCTACCTCAGCTCCTGAAAGCTCTGTTAGCATCTACCTGACCACACAAAGGCTTTACACTTCTTCGTCAAATATAAAAGCGGTGCTGATACTATGGAGATTTCTGGCACAATTCTCCGATAGTACCCAGCCAATCCCAGAAAACTCTATACCTCTATCACACTCCTGGGTGGCTCCCAAGCATGTACTGCCTCAATCTTCATTGGGTCCACTGCAACTCCAGCCTCTGAGATGACGTGTCCCAAGAAGTCAACCTCTCTAATCTTGAACAGGAACTTAGAGAGCTTATAATAAATCTACTACTCTTAGAGTGTATCCAGTACTACCTGCAAATAATAGGTTTTCTCCTCCTCAGTAGTCGAGTAAATCAGTATTTCATCGATGAATACTACGAAAAATTGATCGAGGTAAGGCTACAAGATCCTGTTCTTGACACTCATGAACAATTCTGGAGTGTTGGTTACACCGAAGGGCATAACCAAGAACTCGTAGTGGCCATACCGACACCTGAAGACCGTCTTCTGCACATCCTCATCTCGAACTCTGAACCAGTGATAGCCTGACCTGAGGTCTATCTTCATAAACCATCGTGCTCCCTTGAGCTGATCAAAGAGGTCTTCAATCCTCGGGAGTTGATAATTTTTCTTCACGGTCACCTGATTCAGGAGACGTTAGTCGACAAATGATCACAATCTCCCTTCGGCCTTCTTGTCAAACTAAATCGGGGATGCCCAAGGGGAACCACAGGGTCTGATAAATCCCTTACCATGCATGTCCTCCAACTGTACCCGCAGCTCACGCAACTCGGCGAGAGCCATTCGATATGATGGAGTAGATATAGGTGTTGTCCCAGGGTATAGGTCAATGTAGAAGTCTACCTATCTGCGAGGAGGTAGTCCTGGAACATCATCAGGTAAAAAATACGCGTACTAATCCACCACAATATGAAAACTCAGACTCCGCACATCAACCGCTCCGAGTATGAGACTAGCCCACAAATGTGTGATCAGCTGCCCCCTCCTCTGCGTAAGTCCATCCTGCTCTACAAAGGCTCCCTTCTCACCGATGAAGGTTAAACTAGTCCCATCTGTGTGGACACACCACACTTTGCACCTAATACAGTCAATCTGAGAATGAACTGTGGATGACTAGTCAATACCCAAGATGACATCGTAAGGCCTCAACACCGCTACAAGAAGATACTAGCCGAAGCTATTGCCTCAAAGATTAATTTCACACTGCCGGCACCAGTGCGTAATCGTCATGTATTCTCCCGTAGGAGTCTCTAGCCGTAAGGATCGATCCAATGACTCTGTCGGAATCTCTGAGCATTGAACAAGGGCAGTAACAATAAAATAATGTCTCACACCTGTGTCTATAAGTACTGCAGCAAGGGTGTATTAGACCCAATTAGTACCTCAAATCATCTCAAGTGTGCCATGGTCATAGGCATCGACTGCCTGGAGCTGATCCTGCCTCTTTCCTCCAGATCCATGTGGTCGGGGTGGACCTCCTGGTGGTGGTCGTGGTAGAGCCTCAAAATGTCGTGCACCACCCACTACTCATCCATTTCCTCTACCACTTCCACCTGATCCTGGAGGACCACCACCGTAGAACCTATGCCTTTTCCTGGGAGGTCCCTCTACTGTCTGCTACTCATCTTCAAGGTGGGTCATGCAGTCATGAGCAATGTGGCCCTGCCTGACGTATGCATAGCCCTGCCTACTCCTCTTATGGCTGGCTATGTTTCGGTGCCCCTCACAACTGAACTTGTATCATGAGGTTGACCACCAGATGGCCTGGTCTGCTTGGACCTCTGCGTCAACTGCCTAATTTTGGCTGTAGAAGACTCTGCTACATGTCTCCCTTTGGTGGGTCTCACTTCTGGTGACTGCTTATTGAGAAAACTCTCCACTAGAAGGGCTCGCTCTAGCTCCCACGCCTGCATCACGATGCTGAGGGGAATCGTTGAAGCCCTGATCTCATGCCTGAGTTCCTGATCGAAGGTACGAGCCCTGAAAATCGAGTCTCATACCATATTTGTGGAGTAGAATGAGAGTTTGGTGAACATCATTGAGTACTGAGATACTGTCATGATGCCCTGATAAATATGAAGTAACTCCTGAATCCGCACTGCATGAAGGGTGGCTAGAACAAACTCTGAGCGAAAGAGACTCTCAAATTATGTCCAGATAATTATGCCTCATCATGCACCTAGAGTATCATGATCCACCATCTATCTGCTACTGCATGAAGGAGACTCATGGCAAGGATCACCATGAGGTCAGCTTGTGTTCCAACCAATCTGAAAACTCTCACGACAGCCACCAGCCAATCCATAGGTGCCTATAGGTCTGTATCTTCTCAAAACCTGGGTGACCTATAGAGCTGGAACTCGTGTAATTCTCTTAGGCGGCATGCACTCTCTGCTGCTGGGGCCGGTGGTATCAGTGGCCCAGCGGGTAGTGGTAACACTGGTGCCTCCTCTATGATGGGGCCTTGCATCGAGGCCTCATCGCTCGGTGGGCTACCATCTTGTACGAATCTCTAAACCCTAGATGGTTTCTTTCGTGGGGCTATCCTGAAAAGAAAGCGGTGCACCGTGGTTAAAATAGTATACATGTTGAGCTGACACAAAGTAATCATGAAGAAAACGTTTTCAAAGGAAACACACACACAATCATTGTTTTTGTGCACTGGGTCGGAAATCAGAGGCCAGGATCCTGGTGTATGGATACGTCGGTCGGCACACCACCACCAGTTTCCCTAAACTGATAACCACACCAAAAACACTAAACACTATTTATTTTTAAAGAATCAGAGTCTTAGTTCTGTGGTAGAATCAACTCCTCTATTACTAATTTTTTACGACCCGTTCTCGGGGCCCGTTCCATGACTACCCCAAGCCCGCCTTCCATAGGCCAGGGGCTGGCGACTAGTACCAAAGGCGAAATCTCGACAAATAGGGAAGGCATTGCCTTTTTATCCTATAACTCACACACAGTCTGAACACAAGTGGTAGAGGCAACAACTGAAAATAACAATAAGTAAAACTAAATACAAATGTAAGTGATGAAAGGAATTGGGCTGGAAATAAAGGCCTAACAGAAAAGTACAAATGCAGAAAAGTAAACAACAACTACTGAGTCGTCCTCTAGAAATATCACCTCAAGTGTTGGTACAGATGGCCTCCTCAGCATCTCAGGTCTGTCCGTCCACTCTGTGTACATCTCGCCAATTGTTCCACCTCTGGATATCATCCAGCTCCAAAACACTCTGCCTCGACCAGTGTTGTATGTCGTCTGCAACCAACACAACGAAGTGAGGGAATTGCCCGTGCAGGGGTGAGTATAACGATACTCATTAGGGAACTCAAGACCCTCGAAGGTCTCCCAGAATCTATGAAGGATAAACCAAAAAAGGAAAGATACAATCATGAAGTATCAACCAACTCTACTTAGGTATATGCCCATACATATACCTAAGTTATCAACCACAGTTCAGCTCTAACTCTCGAGCCCAAGCACAACCGAGTCCACACAAGAAAGTAATGTCAATCACATGGATGATAATGATTGAAATTCAAGACTCATCTCACACAGGTATACATCTTTAGTTAAGTGATATAGATGATCAGATGTAGTCACTGATTCATCTAAGATATCGGACCCACATAGGATACTAGACCAGCTAAGCTGTCAGACCAACACAGGATACCAGACTAGATACTCTGTCAGACCCACATAGGATACAAAAACAAAAGTCAAAAATGTCAGACCCACACAGGATACAAGAACAGTAGTCATTGCTGTCGAACGCATGAATGATTCCAGTACAATAGCCATCATCTTCGAACCCACGAAGGATCCTAGTAAAGTAGTCGTCGCTACCAAACCCACATAGGATTCTGGTACAGTAGTCGTCGTAGTCGCAGCCATCTCTAATGTTCCTAAACACAGCACACTCGATTCCGGGAGGGTCTGCTCCTTCAGCCAAGTTTTGATACATCAGCTATCATGAAGTCCTGATTTGATGTATCACATAGTTCTATCTCATCATAGGGAACCTAACGTTACAGACGACGCGTCAATTGGATTCCTGATATGAAAGTTATTAGCATTTCTGTTCCAGGGGCCCGATTGGAATTACGCTCATTCCAAACCCGTACATTTTCCAAATTTGTCCAAAACTCACTAAGAGTATCAAAAAAAGGATCATCTCATCGTGATGATCCCAATGCTACAGATGAAGCATCGAACGGACACGCAGTCTAGAAGTTATTCACGATTAAGTGAAACGGGCACGGCGCGTCAAGCTCAGTGGGCTGGCGGGTCGGCCCGACCCGGATGGGGGTCGGCCCGGCCCAGTGGAGTGTGACCCACATAGGGACCCAGCCCGGGAGGTCCAACCCAGATTGGGGGTCGGCCCGACCCGTAGTTGCGGGCCGGTTCGGTTCGCCCGGCGGCACCGAGTGGCACCGACCCTCCTTACTACCCACCCAGCCGAAGCTGGTTGGTTTTGTCCGGTGTGACTGGCCCATGGTTGTGGGCCGCGATCCCTTCGCACACGATGCCAAGAGGGCGCCAAAGTCTTCCAGCCCATCTGGTATGAAGCTGGCCAATTCCTCTTCGGTCGAGCGGCCCGATGTTGAGGGCCACGGTTTCCTCCCACGCGGTCGGAGCGACGGAGCCGGTCTTCCACTATCACAGCACAGCCCAGTCTTCGATCGCCGCCACCTTTGAGAATCATCGCCTCAATACCATGGCCTCCTTCTTCCGACACGGTGCTTCAGCACCACACCCTTCCGACTCCGCCTTCGTCTCCAATAAAACCAACAAGTATGGGGGAGGTTTGGTCCGTGTTCATGCGGCATGAATCCTCCTTGTTATGATGTTAACAGTTGGAAAATTTACACTCCACAATTAGAACGATGAAGTTCGGAAAATATATGAACAAATATAAACTACCTCTACCTCAATTAAATGTATGTTGTCGTAGTCACGGAAATTGGCGTTGCAGATGACGATGTCATGGGAGACGGTGTTGCGGAAGATGGTGTCATTCCGTCAATGTCAGAGGAAGAGTCATTTTCGTTTGCGATGTTCCTCGTGGGTAGTGTCTTCTCCATTGATGTAGAGGAAGAAGAATTAAGAAAAAGACGATCTAGGGCCTTATGTTCTTTGTTGGAGAGGGAAAATGTTCTTCGTGGGAAGAGGTACCTCTCTATTCTTCCAACACTCCACTAACACAACATGTGCCAACCCAAAAATAGTAGCTTAGGCAATTATTTTATCCTTAATATGAATTTAAAATTATTTCAAAAAGTTGAGCCAATTAATTAATTAATTAAGTTGGCACAATTAAGGTGAGGGAGGTGGAGAGGCTCCACCATAATGTGTGATTTCAAAAGTTTAAAAAAAGGTTTCAAGGATTTAAAGGGGGAGTTGAAAGGTTAGGTGCTTGTGTGGACCCCACCACACAATATCCTTTCGTGGAAGGTTATGTGAGGTGTGGGCCCCACCTCCAACTCCTCTTTGGAGGAAATAACCACCCCATAACAGATATTATGTAACACAAAATTTTTAATTTATTTAAAAAGAATCCGCAAAAATTAAGTTTCAACCTGTAAAAAACGCAACTATGGTAAAGGTCCTCTTAAGTGAATATCGGGGCTGTGAGTTCATCGGTGTCCTCGGATTTCAATTCCGAGCATTGGTTCAAAAGATAGAAAAACCCACACGTACGTTTACTGAACGTACCCGAACAAAACTTCAGAAAATTATTCCGGGCACACCATGCCTCGGAATCAGGTTCCATCAGAAACGGGAGACTCATAAAATTCCAAAGACTTAATGAAAAAAATTTCCATTAAATTTCCATGTATTTAAATTATGTCCCAAAAAATTAATGTCATTACATTTACCTCAATAGCATGTATGACACATGACAGCACACATGTAATTAAATTTAATATTTGTACACATTATAATATATTTACTATTTAAAATATATTTATATATTTCAATGCATGAAGCACAAAATTATCTTGAAATGAATACGACACTAGGTTAGAATATGTCATACATTACAATTAAATTACTCTATAAATTTAATTACAGACAAATGAGACCTTCTTCGATGTTTGGCTCTATATGAAATATCGAGTTTTACTAAGAAATAATCTAATATTAGTGAATTATTATTTAATATATTAATATATAACATGTACCATTTATTAGAGGTTATGAATAATATTACATAACTTATGAAAATATATGGTTTCTAATAATATATGATGAATTATTAGGTTACAAATTTAAACAAAATTAATATAATAACCAATTGATTATAATAATAATATTTTTATATAACATTATTTTTATGATCAGAAAGTGGTTTTACTGAATAGACATAATGAATTAGAATTAGTGAATGATATTAATGTAGTAAATATGATAAATATTCATAAAGTATTTTTTATATTCATCCAATAGATTTGGTAATCATATGATAAGATCAAACCAATTATTTCACATTAAAACCTATATTTTTATTATGGAATTTTTACCGACTGTTATTGAAAAACCTATTTTAAATATTAATTTTTACACATTTGTAAATTTAATTTGATAAAATAAAATTAATTATTAAATTCATAATTTAAATATTATCTTAGGATTAAATATAATTTTTTAGGGACATCGATTGTTTTAGTCGTGAAAAAATATGCAGTTTAGGTAAAAATTTCCTTTCAGTTTAAATAAATATTAATGTTCAATTATATTATAAATTTATTTTTTAAAAAAAATTGATATTTAATAAATCAACTAATATAATTTATTCCATTAAAATTAATATAATTTTTAAAATGAATATAAAAACATTACTATATTTTGAACGTTTTTCTACTAAAACCAATTAATCCGTCTATCTGCAGGACTAGAATCTATCCTAATTTTTCCTCTTCTATGATTTTAATTTAAAAATACTAAATAATAAATTTTATTGAAGACAATATTTGTGGTATAAAAATAATAACTATTTGAAAGTGAACAAAATTAATTATAGTGATTAAGGTGTAAATAAGGTTAAAATGGACTAAACCCAACATTTAAGGGCCCAAATGACCTAGCAACTTGTCCAAAACTCATTAGATAAAAATATTTAATGCATTAACCTTACATTAATGATTTTTGTGGGGGTTTTAGTTCTTTTATAAGGTTTTAAAATGTTCACACCTAACTTCTTTTCAAGAATAGCATGTAATTTATTTTCCTACCATATAAAATGATACTGACTCTACCCATCACTCACATCTCTCAACCCTCTTTTTTCGGCCATTAACTACCCCAAAATTCTTCCAAATTACCTCCCCTATAAATTTATTCCTCCCTTTTGGTATTATAGATTCAGTGTATTTGTTTTTTTTGAAACTAAAAGAAGATACTCGATTAAAAGTTAAAGTCTTTTCTCAATCTCAATAGTTTCATTTCCATTATCCAACCCTTAAAATATCCTTATTAAATTATTAAATAACAAAACAATTATCCTAAATATTATATGATGTTGTTATACTATTGTTTAGAACTAAAATCACACACACCTCCATCTAATGGGAAACATACATAATGTTTCTTTTAACAGAGAATTACTGCATCACGAAATGATGATTATTAAATTTTCTATTCCTGCCTCTTATGGTTTCCATTATAATAGAAAATATATTTATTAATTATATATATAGTATTTATAATGTTTTAAACTTATGTAAATTTTATTTATGACAGACATGTATTATTTCCAATTTGTTTATATTCAATAATTTAATTTGAGTAACTGTGGACTACAACCCCCTAATAGCGACATGACTCGTTCATGCCATTCATGGAATGTATAAACGGTGGTTATATGAAATATATTCATCTTATATGACATAAATATGATACTAGAAATTATAATATACATATTTATCATCTAGTTTTATTTATTATAATTCAACAATAAAATGAATGTAGTGTTTATGCGTACGTACAACCTACAATCTCCATGAATGGTGCACTTCATTTCTAATCTCTAAATTATGGTGACTATTATAAATACATATTTAAAGAAAATATATGATAATATATTCATGTTTTAGATTATATATATTATTAAACTATGATATATTTAATAATAACAAAAAAGTTCAATTCCAAACAGGCTTGAGAAAACAAGGAAATTAACATCCAAAACCGTTAAAATAATGACAGAGTGATAACACATAGGTAATAAAATATTTTAATACGTTAATATATTATTTTATGAACATGAGTGTGGTTATTCTATCTATTATTAATATGTTTTAAAACTCTATATATAATGAGAAATTATACAAAACAAAAATTAATTATAAGGTAAGGGATTTTCATCTCATTTTTTAAAACTATCAGATTATTCTTATATTAACTACTTAATAATTTTATTTGTTTTAAATACTTCTCATATTGATATATTATATCACTATATTCCATTATTTCATTATTTTAATCATTTAAATTGAAGTTACTCTTTGATGGAACACTTTACTCAAAATCAACTTAAGCTGTATGGGGTTCTTGTCTCATTTTCATTCCGTAAGGAATAATTAAATATTATGCACCTAATTTCTTATATGTGGTCTACATAATACCACTTTTATATATCATATAATGAAATATATTATCTTTATGGTATTTAGATGATTCATTTGATGATTATCACTTATGGGTATCTTGATTCATATGTAATGGATTTCATCTCAATTTCATTTAATTCAGGGACATTCTATTGTTATGAAACTTGTTTCTTTTATATAGTATATATATTTATGTTGAAATTATATATCATTAATCTACATAATATAAAAATATTATTACATTCATTCCATTTTACACCATCACATGGTTATATTTAATATGTTTCAAAGTTGTATGGGATTCATTGGGATGTGTAATGATTATTTTCCTAAAGACTAATCCTAATGATATTTTAATGGAATTTACATTTGAGGAAATTATATAACCATTTATCAATAAATCGTTTAATTATTATCTATTTATTCATGACTATTTCATGTGTAAGTACCAATTTTCAAATCTTTTTTACAAAGGGTTTTTTAAATTTTTTTTCATAAAACCAAACAATATTTCTCTCTTTAGTAGGATAACTTGTTTTCTTATAAAAACCATATTTTATTAACAGGTTTAAAGAAATTAAAAATGTTTTGTTAAGGAATAATTTTCCCTTTTCCCTCTTACCAATTATTTTAAAAGAATCATCTTGTCTCTTTATTAATGATGTATTTTCTAGCCTTTTTCTCTAAAAATGGATTATTCTTTTTTACATCATATGAAAAGTACAAATTTATCCCCTGTTATTTCATTGAATGCTCCTCCTCAATTTAAAATGATTAACTTTTAATGAAAATTATTTTAAAACAGGTTTTTGATGAAAAATATTCTCCAATGGTCATTAAAAAGCAAAGGATATTTTCTTCAGGAATATTTTTTAGTGTTATTTATTTTCATTGATGAAAATCACTCTTTAGTATACTCAACTTAGGTGTATGTTGTACTAATACCATCATAATTCTTATTCTAGATGGTTTATAATTCATTTTTCAATGGATAGTATTCACATTATCTTCCATGATCTATTTTTTAGTTACATTGAAATATCTGATCTTCTATGATCATATAACATTGAATGTCCAATAAATTATCAATTTCATTTATCATGGATATTACTATTGCCTAAACCTTATACCATTTTATATACTGTGTCTATATTTAAATTTATACGATTATTTTGTTAAATATTAATAAATCTTAATACTTTATTCAATAAATTTATTTTATAAGACACATTATTTATTACATATATGGGGAATAATTTTGACATTTAATACACAGGTTGGGTACCGGTGAATGAAAGCCACTTGATGCATCGATAGTCTCACGGGGTGAATTAGTGGTTCCAAATGGAATGATTAAACTATATTTAGATGGTAAAGGTTTCATGTTTGATGGAAACATGACATCTGAGAAATAATCATTACAATTATTGAGCATTTAGTTATTATTTATCCATGATATTTTTTGTCAACATATATATGGATACATTCTATTTTTAGTTATTTAGATAGAATGTGTTTTAGTTTCTTATATTTAAATATCTATTTTTCCTTATGTTATTATCTTAATGGAATGTGTTTACAGTAATTACACTTCCATATTGTCTATGCACTTCCATTTAATTAATTTATTACATGGAATTTATGTTCAGTTATTTAGATTTCCAAATTTACTATTACAATAGATTAATTATTGCTTCCAAGTGATTTTTCCCATGTTGAGAATTTGAGCTGACCATTATTATGTTTACTTCCCAAGGAATTATGGAAGATTACTATGGATAATATAAAAAGATTTACTAGATGTATTAGATTTATCCTCTTGGTTATATATTTATAATGGAGAAAAAATTATTCGGTAATCAATGTATTCTTTTGTTATAAAATAATCACTTACGTATCGAGTTTACCAAGACTAAAAAAATGACTAGTGATTCGGGGTTTAATTCCTTGTAACTGTACCAATGTAAATGATAGTAGCCACTGGTTTTGTGCTATATGTGGCTGGGTAGCTAAAAGAAATCATTTCTCTTAAGAATTTTTTTTATCAAAATGTACTTCTTGTAATGATAATTTTTAAAATATGTATTAAAAAATTCTTCTCTTATGTATGGTTTTAGATTAAGTTATCCTAACTCAAAAACTATTTTTAGTAATTATTATTTTGTTTCTCAGTGTTTCAATTTTTTCACAATGTTTTAGAGTGGTGTAAATTGGGTGAAAATTTGTTCTTTATGAAAACCATACTTTTGGAATTCATAAACATCACCGTTCTATGAATATTTGGATTCCTAATATTTTACTTTCTAACAATTCCAGATACAAGAATGTTTCGATTTTGACTATAAAATTATTTTATTTTCAGCAAAATAAAGGACTTATAAAAGAAATAATGTTACATGGATAAAGGATGTCCATAGACTATGACTGGTAAAAAAAAGTTTTTGAATGTTTAATTATTTGGATTGGTGGAAGAGTCACTTTCTAAGACAATGTTCAAGGAGATATTATTGGAATATGTAACATGATTCTTCTTGGAAAAGCCTTAATTTCAATTTTTTTAATGGTCTAAAGAAATAACTTATAATCACAATTCAATTATGTTACGATGGTTGGCTTGTGAATTTTAGAAATGATAAATGATTATTACACAATTTATAGGATGATATCATTGTTTCCTCCCAACAAGATGAGAATGATTATACACTTATCTTAGAAGGCCACTGGTGCCAAGAATTACCTTTCCTTATTGAAATGGAAGACCAATATTGGGTATGGCATAAAATACTTCGAAATTCTATATTACATAAGTTATGTTAACTATATATGAAAAGACATGTTAAGGATATACCAGATCATATATTTGATTCCAAAAATGTGTATAACCCATATCAATATGGAAATCTACCTAAGTCACACTTTGTGTCTACTAGTTAAGTATCAACTACTGATGCATTACTGCTAGTGCACATGGACTTGGTTGGTCCAACACAAACATCTATTATTAGAGAAAAATATAGTGTATTTCTTTTAGTTGATCATCACACTTGATTTACTTAGGTTTATTTTCAAGAAATGAAATATAAAGCCTTTTCTTATTCCTAATTATTTTTATCCAATGTAAAAAATTAGAAAAAAATTCCTCTGATAAATATTCATATTGATAATGGTTGAGAATTTGAACATTCAGATTTTCAATCTTTTTGTAATAAGATAGGTATTACTTATATATTCTAAGATCATATAACTCATCAAAAAATGGGGTTATTTACCAAAGAATTTAAATTATTCAAGAGATAAAAAGAAACATGTTGATTGAATACTCAATCGCTAAATATTTTTGGGATAAAGATATTATTACTTCATATTATACAATAAATCTAGTTTTAATCATGTTACATCATACTAAAACACCATATGAGTCATAGAAAAGTAAAAAACCAAATGTTTTATACTTTAGAGTAATTTTATGCAATGTGCTAAATTCGAATACAAATAATAACTTTAACAAACTCAAACCAAAATATGATGATGGAATATTCTTCATCTAGTTATAAACCTCTAAGGCTTATAGAGTCTTTAATAAAAATTATTATACAATTGAGGAAACAATACCAGTTAAATTTTATGAAATTGATCATTCTGTTTTTTAAAAATATCAACCTACATCAATGGATGTATTTTCAAAATGTTATTATAATTCGTTTTAGGATGATTCTTTTAATAATGGGAATATATAAGAATTTTTTTTAATGTATTCACTTTTGATGATTTTGTAACCTATGTTGGTGAATTTTTTTTACAAAACCCAAGTCTGTTGTTTCTAAGGAATGATCCTAGTGATAGTATCACTAGTGAAGTACATCGAACTATAAGGACTAGAATTTATTTAATGAATGATGTATATCATCATGAATTTCTTTCACAATTTGAATCTAAAAGTACCATAGATGTTTTAGGAAATGATTATTGGATTAAATATATGAAAGATGAACTAAATGAATTTTAAATGAACAATTTCTCGACCATGGTTGAATGAACTAAAGAAGATTCCATAATTGGAGTAATGTGGGTCTTCCAAAATAAATGTGATGAAAATGGAATCATTGTATAAAATAAATAAATACTAGTTTCTAACGGTTAAAATAAATATGAAGTAATATAATATGATGAAACCTATTCTCCAGTAGCTAGACACGATTTAATTATAATTCCCTTATACTTTTAGTCATTCATTAACATTTATATTTTAAAGACGGATGCGATGGGTGATTTCCTAGATGGATTTTTCAGGAAGAGATTTATGTTGAACAAACATCTAGTTTTGAGTATTGAAAACATCTTGAACATATTTTTAAACTTACCAAATCATTATATGGTCCTAAACAATCCCCTAGATAATGTTATGATAGACTTACTGGATTTTGTTTACAAAAAAATTATGTTAATAGAACTGTTGATCCATCCATTTTTTTAAATAATGAAATGAAGAATGATTTAATTGGTCAAATTTATATGGAAGAAATTATATTCGGATCAACACATCAATACTTAAAAAATTCATCTATGAATATATTTAAATCAATGTTTTAAAAGATTATGATTGGTGAGTTAACTTATTTCTATGGTTTTAAAATTTAAAAAAAATCTTGAAGGAACTTATATATCTCAAAATATATATATTAATGATCATTATAAATATTATGGATATGAAAACAATAAAATTATATGTTCTCTAATCAGTACCTCGAATACTCTTGATCTTGATGATGTTGGGAAACCAGTAGATGATTCATCTTTTAGAGGTATGATACACATTTTACTATAATTAATAGATAGTCGCCTAATCATAATGTTTTCAGTATTATTATGTGAAATATATAAATCTATTCCAAAAGAAACCCCATTTAAAAGAAGTGAAAATAAGATTTTCTTATTTAATTGGAACTATGGACTTTTGAATTTTATATTCCTCTTAAATTTATTTTGAATTAAAATATTTTTTGGATGCTGACATTGTTGGTTGTATAATGGATAGGAGATGTACATTCATAACATGACATTTCTTAGGAGGTTCATGAATATTTTTGTCATGTAAGAAACAAAACTATATAATTTTCCATCACTAAATCTGAATATGTAGTAGCTATAAATTGTTTGGCTCATGTTTTTAGGATAGAACACACCCTTACAGATTGGGTAATAAGTTTTACTAAAACTCATATACTATGTGATAATGCTAGTTCCATAGCATTAAAAAAATGCATTCACATAAATCTCATTAAAAGAAAATTTATATTAAGAATCTATTTCATGGTGATTATACATTTAAAGTAGATATTTCCTTATAATTCATGGAAATGAAAGAACAATTTACTAATATCTTTACAAAATCCTTACATTCTGCTATATTTGAATACATTAAACAAAATTTTTGAATCATAACTATAATGTAATAATTTTTATATAATTTTTTTGAATCCATTTCCAAACATTATGATACACCTTTTGATAGGTTGAGTATATTTTATTTCCGCAGAAAAATGGTTTTTTGAACCTAAAAATGTTTTTCAAAACCTAATAATGTTTTTTCACGGCCCAATAATTTTTTTGACTAACCAACTAATGTTTTTTGTAACCGAATGAAAAATTTACAAATCACAGATATGTAAGATGAATCTTATAAATAAACTATTAAATCTCCTAATATCATAGATATGTACTCTTTCTTAATTTTTACCTCTTAGATAAATGATTATTTTTTGGTATTTAAATGTTGTATTATAAAAAATCTCAATGGATTGATCTTTCCTTACATCTGTTTTATATCATTAAAAACTCAAAATATCATAATATATAAACATTATTCTACTCAACCACAACCTTCTGAGCAGATTAGATGAATACCAAACATTAGATCTTTTTTGGAAGTTGAACAGTCATCTCGACGCGTATATAATGGAGGGGACCCCTCGTGTCTCACATCAATATCAACCGATTTTTTTTGCCAGACTGGCTGCCGACCTTCAATGTTCATGTTCTAGTATTTAGATTTATTATGATCCAAATGATTTTTTCAATCTCATCTCATTATTCAATGCCTATGGATATGGATCTAAAATATTTCTTGATCTTTAGATAAAGGTTAGTTGATTTGTATTTCTTCCTTAACTATGTTTTATTGATAAGAATTATCATAATGATTCATGGCTGGTAAGGTATTTTCATTGTTACTAAAAAATGTAAACAACATCCTGTTTATGTGGATTTGGTTATTGAATTCTATTTGTCTGTAGAGTTTTTCAACAAAGTGGGATATGATATGTTTCAATTTAAGAGTTTTAGTAAAATTTATTATTTATCTTATAAGAATGCTACAAGTGTCCTTTGAAAACCTAATAATTTTCAAGATTACTAATTATCTCATTAGTTGACATATTCATAAGGATCCTTTGATATAATTAAGGATATTGATAGCTTAGGTCATATGGGAGTAAATAAGCCTAGTATTTCAAATCATTCAATTAAATGTACAATCATGGAATTATAGATGAAAGGTCTTTTGATATCACGAAAAAAAGATAAGGATACCCTAAAAATAACTGATATCTTTATGACGGATTTTCTAGTTAATCTTTGGAATATTAAGTTGGTTATGTACATATTACTTACTATCAGTAAGATTAAGGATGAGTCAGTCAAATATTAGGTCTTGATGTATCTATAAATCTTGTCCAAGGTTATTTTAAATTTATTTAATTTCTACAATGTTGATTTTATTTAAAATCCAAATAAATTCAGAATTCTTATATTAAGTGATGACAGAAACAAAGGAATGAAATAATATATTATTGATAATAAAAATCAGTTTTTGTCTTTATCTTGAAATAAAATAGAAGTTGAATAAATTTCTAAGAAATAGTCATATGTTTCTAAGAAAATAAAGTCACAAGTCTCAATACCACAAAAATTAAATCAATCTTCAGAACCACCAATGTTGAGGAAATGAAAATATTTCATAGATGATGTTTTAAGAAAGTGGAGATTAGAAACAGAGATACAAAAAGAAAGATATTCATTTTTTTGGACTAGATCTTGTAGAAGCTAAATCCTTGAAAAATCAATGAATCTAATGTACTATAAAAACTAATAAAATAGAATAATCTCATGATGAAGATAACTGAATATGGGATGGTTCATGCTCAATGGATTGATATATAAAGTGCTTCATAAAATATTCGCAATCTAGAGTCCTTTTTGAAGGAAACTAAACCCCCTTAATACTATCAACCAAATGCAATATAGGATACTCCATTAGTAAAAGGAAGGTAAGTTGTTCCAAGATCACTCCCGATTTTTCAAGAACTATCTCAAGAAGATGAAGCTGGAGAAGAAGAAGAAAATAATAAACCAAAAGAATGTGATGATGAGCAATATTAGAAATTACATTTTGATGATAAATTTTATTAAGATGAAAATGTTGATGGTGGTAATAATTAAAATCAAGAAGATAATGGTGATGATGATGATGATGATAAAATAATTTATGTTTCTGTTGAAAGGGAATTATTTCATAAGCCAAAGAGACTATAATTCAACAAATAAAAAAGAAGAATATATATGTCGGCACATATAAGCAATCTAAATTAGAGTGAAGAATGTCTTCCTCCTCTATGGGAGAAGACTTTGTTGTTCAGTCATTAACGAATTTGGGGAAATACATTCTATACTTTCTAAACCTAGAGTCAAGATGTCATCTTATTCAATATCCCATAAATAAGAAATCATATTCAACAATACATTTCATGGAGAAGATCGTAAGACATAAAATTTGTTTCAAAATATTTTTTTATAGTTATGATTCTCATAAGAATTCTTTCAAAGATATAATTTGTATGTAAAATCATATGAACAATGATATTATATATTCTCATGATATGTTTGAGAAGGTAAAGGGATCCTTGAATGAATCAGATAATGAATTTAAAACTAATTCAAACAATGTATCAAAATGATTAAATGATGAACAAGATATTCGGTTGAAAGAAATCAATTAATTATATCAGAAATTTAATTCTCTTGATCAAGATTTTAAAAGAGTGAAATATTATAGAGAAGAGGTTGATTAAAAGAAAAAGTATTAGGAATGAATGATTAAGAGAAATAAATAAAATATTCAAAACCTTGTGAAGATGATTCAGGATCAAAATTCACTCCTAGTGAAGTTCCAAGAATATCACAAGGAGCTTAAGAAGTTTAAGGATCTAATCAATCCCTTAATAATGACGAAATATGTATTTTTCTTAAACTTTTTATCCTTTTTTGTAAAAAATTCTGAATATCAAAGTCCTATAATTAATTTTTCTTATAGTTTGTCTTAAAACTATTTTGGTACATTATACCTTTCCACATTCCATTATTGAATTTCACAAATGGGGAGAAATTTTTTCTAAAATCACTATTAAATTAAGTAGGAAGTTTTTAATAGAATACATCTATAAAGTAAGGGGGATATACATTTTTTGAAAATGATGAAAAATATAAAGTCATAATACAATCTTTATAGGTATTAATTAAACTAATTTAGAGTTAGTCCTATTCATCTAATGTCTTAAACTGAGAGGAATATAATATTATATTTCATGTCTATATAAGAACCCAATTTTTGTTAATATTATTCTCTAAAATGTATTTTTTGTACATTCTCAAAGGGGGGGTCCTGAGTCAAAAGTTTCCTTATTTCATTTTTATAATTTATTTATGTTTTGGAAATCACAAATATATTTTCATAAAATTAATTATATCTATATAGAAATTTATATGCATGTTATTTATATAGAAAAGTCTAACATTATTTTCCTTATGTCAAATGAATAAGTCACAACCTTAATAAAACACAGAATCCTTGGTATTCTCAATTTTGATTCTCTCATAATTGTGATTCAGATTTCTATTTATCAATTAGGAATCTTGCAAAAAATAAAATCTAATATAAATTTATAAATTACAAAGAGCACAAAAAATCGTATCTGATTTTTGTTTCTCAATTACGATCACCCAGAATTATGATTCTGATTCACTCAAAAATGAGAATCTAAATCATATATTATTAATTAGGAAACAAAAAAAATTAAATCTGATTCTCATTTCAACAGTTTCGATTCATAAATACTTCCATATTCTATTTTATATATTTCATAAGGTTTTATATTTTAATTAAGAAATGTATTTCATTACATGTTCAATGTTAGGAATATTCATTACTGTAAGATTCATTATACTTCTAAAAGTTATAATTTTTCCTTAATCTAATGTTGTGTATATATAGATTCATATATACTCAATGATCCTATTGATACTTCATTATTCTAAATAATTTTATCTGAGTTATTATATGACAATTGGATGTGCCAGCTGTATAGGTCCTTCTAAAATTTCAGTAAAAATATAACATTTAGAGGGATTTTTGACCACCAGAGATCTCAATTATAAATACACAACCATTTGAATTACTTTAGAAGTGTGAGATTTTGTGATAATTGATATTATACAAGGGTTTTTCTTTAATTTATTCATGCATAACCCATAAAGAATTTATGATACAAATAGCTTATTGCACGTACATAAATATTCTGCAAGAATTGTTTTTCTATGTGCGATTTTGATTTTTTTTTTACATTCGAGGCCTTCCAAGATGACGGAAGATGGATGTTATGATTACCTACATAATGGAAGGCTTCTATGTTGATGGAAAACAAAGGTGACAATAACCTTACTGATCGAGGGATTTCATGGATAACAAGAAAGATACTAAACTCTATATAGAGGTCTCACTCTGGAGTCGGTAAGATAGACATTCATGAATGTATAATTCAAGGGACCATTATCCAAGGTATTTTGAATACAATACTCTTTTGGTTAATTTATAAGTACTCTTTTATAAGTAATTTCAATTTCCTTACTATTTGTGACATTAAGAAAGCGTTTCTTATTATTTCTAATTTGACGTAACACTAATTTAAGATTTAATACAAATTAAGGCAGAATCTTGTTTAAGTATACCTATGTACATATTAAATTACACATATTTATTAAACCGGTGTTTTTTCCGTAAACATAAAAAATATGGATTAATTGAATCTTATTTGTTTTACTTTGTTAAAAAAAATCTTAAGGTAAAAAATTACGCTTTTAAAACATACAATACATCACCCAGTTTCTATTGAGCATCTACATCTTACATTTTAATCATATATAAATATCTTCCAAAATTAAATTAAAACACACATTATCTCATACTTGAAGCCTTATTTTGGGTATAAATCCATTCTTTGGGTGAAAACTTAAGTAGGATACCCCCAAAAGATGCAATGTTCATGAATGAGCATTTTTGTTTTATTTTTTTTCCAATTCCTTCAATTATTACAATACCAAGATTATATAATAATGAAATTAAATTACAAATACTCAAAAATTGTTATGTTATGTTTATTACCTATAACCATATCTACTTTCATGAAATGTGTTACGATGTCATCATTCATGTGCACAGTTCTATGCCGCCTTATGAACTGATATCATTCGTTTTTTCCATTACCAACACTAATGTTTTGAAATATAGAATGATTATTGTTTTAATAGATTATATATATGATACTATTAATTTTATGTAATTTTTATATTATACATACCTTCATTATTTCCATTTTATGGGAATACGATAATACCACTTCTGTGTATAATAGACTACCACCTTGTGAAGTGAAGTGATGTGATTCATTCATTATTTACATGAAACTTATCAATAATAATATCTGATTAATATGACATAAAAATGAATCTGAAATGTAAATTTTTCATTTAACATTCTATGTTTCAACATATCAAGAAAATGGAAACAAATTTCTTGCGTATGTACGACCAACCATCTTTATGAACTGTGTATTTCATTTCAAATATAAATATTTGAAAAATTAATAAAAATAAATTTATATTGAATATATATGTTATTTAAATTATTTTTAACATTATATAGATTAGGTATCCAAGATCAATTTATTAGGACCAAATATTACAAGTTGAAAAGTATATTAAAAACACAGTATTTATTACTTGAAATATTACTTTAAAATGTAATCGATAATCAACGGGTAATAAAATGTAATAAAAAAATATATGGTATTATACATATAAATATTATTCTATAACAGGTTTATATTAAAAACAATTATTGTACAAGAGGTTTCATCATTTAAATGGAAGTCAAGACATGTGGTTTGGGATTTGAACTCTCACTTTTTCCTGTGGGGGACATATAAAATTTAACCAATTGTTTCTTTTTTGAGGTGTATATTCATCATATTTGACATTTATATCATCAATACCCTTATATATATTATATATAATTTTTCATCTGATGTTATTATTTTTAGGGGATTATGATTCAACATAATACTTAAGTGATAATTGAATTTTGTCACAATTTTCCATCTTTGGGACTAATGTAATTTTATAAACCTATATTCTTATACGGGGTTCATATTTATCCACTTTAAGATTTAATATTAGGAATTCATTAATAACAAGGATATTTTATGTTTCATTTAATGTTATTATGTCATGGGGATTATAATTCATTGTTTCTAACATGGTAAAGATGTTATATTACAATCTCATCATTTATCAAGATTTTTTATGTTTGGATTGTGATGAAATTACCTTCTGATCCATATATAATTAACTTAAAAAATTTATTATCATATTTCTATATAGAATTAACACTTTTTTTCCCATAATTTTAATTTCTTAGTGTACACAAAAATTGGGAAACAAAAATTAATGAAAAATCATCTATTCGATCAGAATAATTTTTTCTCATAATTATGTTTATAAAAATGTATTCAAAAATATTTTTAAAATTTTTATGAAGATTTTTTAATATAATTTTTAACTATAAATTAAATTAATTTTTGTATATGGAAAATTCATTTAATTTTAAAAGACAATTCCTCTTTTATTTTCTCAAAAATGTGAAAAGAATATTGGTTTTAACAAGTATAAAATGAATGATATTCCCCACCATAATGACCATTTTTTTAATAGTTATTTATATATTTTCATGATTATTTTTAGAGGAAAATATTTTGAGACTATTTTCTGTTTAACAATGATGTTTTTAAAATATAAATGTATATTTTCCTTATAAAATGATTTAAATTATCAATCAAGATAATTTCCCTTCTAATATTGCATTTTTTGATTCCACATATACCTTAATGGGTATATGATCAAAGGATGCCATAATTATTATTTATATGAAGGGTTTATGTTTATGATGGAATAATTTTGATGAAAACTATTTCTATTACATAATTAATACCATGATAAAATTCATAAAAAATTACTTCTATATTCACTAGATATTCTATGATGAAATGAATATGAAACATATCTCTTTATGTAGGTTATGAATGATGAAATATTTATTAATTTTTTTAAATTTAATTGGTTATGATATGATAAATTTTTTATGATATGTTGGAACACATAAATATAGTGTTCAAAATGAGAACTATGAGAATAAAATCTCCCTTAAATATATTAGGTAATAATATATATCTTATGAGATAGACATGACCCGAATGATGAGTCAACATCATTCAATAATTGAATTTTTCTACTATAATATTATTGGGAGGGATAGTTTAAAATTATTATGGTTTGGGGAGTGAACAAATTCTAAAATGGGAATGATTTTATAGGATTATCTGTATATCACAGTATTCATGCATTATTACAAGGTTATACACTCATGGATCATATTTTATGATTACATAGTGATTTATGTCCTATAAATATACAATATTTATTTCATGACACAATTTTATGATATTTTATATGAGGGGTATCATTATAAAAAGTTATTCTTGTGTTAACATATCCTTATGTTAATGTTATACTTATATAACCCCATTTTTAACCTTACATACCATATTAGTGCACCCTATCTTTTTATCCCTTTCCCTGTGTTAGGATGAAATTTATTATATATAATATGTGAAAAAGGGATACCAGTTATGAAGTATTAAATGGTATATGAAATACATCTCATATGTACTGATGTTGTTTCCATGTTTTCAAAGTCACTAAACAATTATGGTCTTTAGGCAAGTGTTTTTGTTATGTATTGAATATTCATCTAAAAAACAATAATATCCTTGTATGGGAAGTTTGGGTTTCAATAGTTTATCCTTCTAAAAATTATATTAATAATCATAAATGAAACTAATGGGTATCATATAAGTGATATAAATAAAATAAGTGGAAAATTTTGAATGTGTATCGCATAATCAACTGAAATATGAAAATTAATTTCCTTGAGATCCACTTGCATCGAAGGAACACTAACTTATACTTATTTGAATCAACTCCTTGAGATATCCCCTTAAGTGTCCTAGATTTTTTCTATTGGGTACAAAATCTCTTCTAGAATGTGTAAAAGTTAATGGATAATAGAATTTGGAATGGTTTGGTCAAGTTATTATTGATAGTTTTTTGAATAAGTAAAATTTGTGGTTCCCTATTATAAGATTGGCCTGGGCGGACATGGAAACCGTTAATGAATAAAATATAATAAATTGTTTTTCTATACCAAATTCGATAAAACTATTTGAATTTAAATAAATGATATTATAGAGTTGAATTCAAATTAACTAAAATATTGGATTGTTTTAGGTGGTGTTTGAATCTATATCTTTTGTTTTATCACATTAGTTAACCAATATTTACCATAACCACACTAACTTATTTTTAACTCTTGAAGGGATATGATCTTACATATTATGTGGATACTGGTTGATAAATTTACAAGGTATTAAATTTTCTACCATATATTATCAACCGTATCTATTTTTATGTTTTTATTAACATTTTAAAAATTTAATGAATATTTATTTTAATAAATTAACATTATTATCAGTTTTGAAAAAATATATTTTATATGACTTATTATACATAAAGAAAATTGAAATTTGTATCTAATATTTTAAAATGAAAATAATATATATTATTCATAAAAAAATTCACAGAACACTATAAATCACTAAAATTATATTTATGTTATTATTTTTAAAAAAATTTATTTTATTTTTCAATTAATTAAAGAAATACATGGTAGGTGTTGGATAATAATTTAATGAAACTATATGACTATTGAAAATTATAACAATTTTTCACTATGTGAATAATTAAATTAATCTCTAAATATATAGATATATTCAATTATAAAATTCTTATATTCCTATAATGGTAAATAATAGATATTTAAAACTAAGAGAGTGGTATTTTTTAAATTTATTTGCATTAAAAATCATACTGGTAATTTTCATCGAAATGTTTTCATTACTAAAATAAATATCAATCATTACGTATATTTTCCAAAAAATTTAATCCATTTTATCAAACTCAATATCCATAAGTGGCATAAATTATTTTTCAAATAAGTGAACAAAACGTGATAAAATCTTTTTTTAGAGAAATACATTTCTTAGAATTGAACTGAATTAATTATTATCCAATGTCTAAAAAACATTATACAAATGCTGAAAATTTTAATTGAAAATATATATTTTTCATTTAATTAAAATCTTACACCAAAATATATAGAGTAAATTTATTAAGATAATGAAACATTATGCAGATAAAAATAATTTTTTTGAAGAAAAATTTATTCTCGGATGATTTTTACTTTCATTTATAATAAATTGATAAAAAATGAATTAATTTTAAAGATATAAACCCATGTCTTTTTTAAAAGTAGTTACTCTAATTAATTACCTCCAATCTAGTTCCTTTTCTATAAATTTTACAATATAATATTTTAAAAATATATCACCGTTCATTTAAAATTGGTGTTGTGTCTAACACAAGCTATAAAAGAAAAAAAATTAATTGGAAAAAATATTTCATAATATCATGGCATGTTAAAAAGAGAAAATACATATTTAATGTTTTTAGGAATGTCCTAATATTGAACAAGATATTTACAAACATGAGGATATGATTTAGAAGAAGTATCTTAACTTGTTTCAATCTATGTGATTGAATTTTTAGTTTGATATTATTATAATGGGAAAAATATAAAACCTGAGAGATTATGATATGTATTGATAAATTTAATTTCATTGATGATTTTTTCTACACACAATTCAAAACATAAATGATCAATAATCTACTAATAATGTATTATCTGAATAAAAAATCTTAACCTATCTTCTATAAATAGAGAATATGAATAGACATAAGTAAATTATGAATAATTAATAATCTATAATGAATTAATTAGTTTTCAATTTGTTATAAATTAAAGAAGAAATCATTTAAATTTAAAATTTATGTTTCTCTTATATTAGTTTTTATGCGCATAATGTGATTTTATAATAATAAATTAAATTATTCCCTATTGTTATATTATTTTGGTGGAATATATATACTTTAAATATTGTTTTTCAAAAATATCATCATATTTCTTTCTAGGTGTGAAATAAATTTAAAATCATTATTTATACATTAAAATTATATCTTTAATAAAAAATGTTATTCAAAATGTTTTTTGCTTTTTTTGAATTAGATTCTTCTACTTATAAAAACTGAATATTGAAAAATATAACTTTTATTTAAAATTTGTTGGATAAAATTTTGTAGATATTTCCTTTTTTGTTTTAATCAATAATCATATTAAAATTTGTAAAACAATTCACCTCTATATGGGTAAATAGGGCAAAATTAGGTTATTATATTTGGGATAAGGCTATATAATTATTATGAAAAATTATATTAACATATTATATTAGTTTATTTCATACATTTCATTAGTTTATCAATAATATGTCCACTTTGTTCTAATATTCTTCAATATCATCCTTTTATTATTTCATCTCATGAAAAATACCAAATTACCCAATCCTGACTGTAAAATTTCTTTTCTATTCACATTGGGATAAAAATAAATTATCAATTGAATAATTAATTTTACATAATTTTTATTGAAATTGTGTGTTTAAGGGTGATTTATTTCTAATTATTAGTATAAATGTTATTAAGATAAATTCTTATATAACCCTAATGAAGTATTTATAAATTTATAAAATAATAATATAACTGATTTTAAAAATATTCAATCTAAAACAATTTATAAGAATTATTGTGTTATATTAAATTTATTGATGTATATATAACATTTTGGACGTGTAAAAGTAATAAATTTTAATTTAAACATCTTCTTTATGACTTTCATGTCAAATTAAATTTATAGTGTACCAAATGACAATAATGATATTTTTGGGAAACATTATTTTAATACATTAATTAAAAATTAAAAATATCTTTAAATAAGTCAAGGGGGATAATATATGATCTTAAATATGTTCCATTTTTCTATTTAGGATACAATATTTACTTTTTATGTAAAATTATAACTCATCATGAATGAAAAAATCATTACAATAGTAAATGATAATTTCGTTTACCATTTTGTTAAACGAAACGATAAGGTTTAAAATGAAACCAAAAATAGTCTGAATTACTTTAGATGATGATATATATAAAAATGGATAATTTTCAATAAATAAATGGATATTTGGCATCATTATTCTTGATAATTAATTATTTACATTTGAATCATTCTTGTAATTATAAGTGTATCCTTTCCATCCGAGATAAAAGGACACCCCTTCCCTCTCTTCATTACACAACATTTAGAATCCTATATTGAAAAATACATAATCTCTATTCATCTAAAAAATATTATTCATGATCTACAGGTTTGGGTATTTACCAAATACCAACCCTAGGATCAATAAGAGGAGATCTAGTGGAATTCATTAAAATATGAGGAAAATGCCTTAACAGATCACTTTATACATACATCTTCCTTTAACTCCTATAAAACTAGTGTATCTAACACAAAATAATAAATAATATGTTTTAAATATACAATATTAATAATATTTTAAATATTAAAACAAAATTATCCACATTTTTCTATCAAATGATAAATGATAGTGTTTCTCATGTGTATCTCTAAAATATGACCTCCACGAAAACATGTGAAACATTTTTTATTTATGTTTTAAAATTATGGTAAAAAGGGTATATTTAATAATTTTATATGAAATATATTAAATATCAATGATTCCAAAAATTAGAATTTTTAGTTTTCTTTCTTTCATTCCATTAATCAAAAAGTGGAAACAGGGTTCATTCATACATACAGTTTACCATCTCCATGAACGGCTTAATTTATTTCTATATCTCCAAATTTTATAAAATATTATAAATAAATATATAATTAATATATGTTATAATTATAAAATTATTACAATAATTAATATTGTGAAACCATGGTCAAATTATGAAGAATGAAACCACAAAACAAATAAAATGAAAAATGATGCATTTATTACCCAAAACAGCGATTCTATCAAAGAATTGCTAAAAAAATAGTTAATAAAAGACTCTATGTTAATATTATATGGTAAAATATATATTATTATTCATATATTATATACTATTAATTAATTAAAATTTACTATACAAGAGGTTCAAATATGTATAAAGGATGACAGGCATGACATAAGAGTTTATTTCATAATCTCACAAATATTTAAGATTATTTATGTTTAATTATATATTGGGGAAGTTATTTGATATTTATTTAAGAAAACTATTCTATATTATTATACGATTGTTATTTTCTTAAATTATATTTCTTCCATTTATTTTTCTTTCATTTATTACCCAATATTCTAAAATAAGATTTCTAAAGAAAAACCGACATTATTTTTCTACTCAGTTAGGAAGCATTCTATTAAATGTCTATATTTTACAAAAAAAAAAGAATTAAAAAAAGTTTTAATATTTTAAAATGATTTATTAAAAATATATTTAAAAATTTTACTTTTTTTAATTTTACATAAAAAATATATTCTGATTACTTTTTGAGTGTAACTTTTTACCTTTTTACAAAAGTGTGAAATGTTTGTTTTTTAATCTATCATCATGAAGAGAATTTATTGTCATAATGATCTATCATTATTGTGATGATATATTTTGAATTTTAAAAGGTTATTTTAAAGTAATAATTTTTTTTATTTTATAATATTAAAAAATTATTTCAAATTAAATGAGGTATTTTCCTCAAGAAAATTTATAGTGACATTTTGAAAACAAATTCATCTATGAAAATTTTCATTATTGAATATAAAAAATTAGAGAGGATCTAACATAACAAACATATAATTCATATTTCTATTAATTTTTTATGATCTATTTTATGGGGATTGTTATTGATATTTCATGTTAATGTTCTTTGAATATGGATAGTAGTGGACTGTTAAGGCAAGCTGATTAAGTTGTGTAGTTTATTTTTATGCTGAATGAATTGAACTTATTAATTGTAATTTTTCCCCATAATTTAATTACCAATTGATGCACTTGTATGTATCATGAGACATACTATATTTTGTATTTTTCTGATTCCTTTCCCATTTTTTAAATATGTCTTAACATGAGGCCTTAATATAATGTCTTAGATATCCAAGAACGAGGCCTAAATAAAAATCCTATGATGTTTAACATTATTCATTCCATAATTATAAAATATTTTATGGATTTAAATGTGATTTTTTAATGGATATAATATACTTCGAAAATATCTATGCTCATGTGATTATTTATATGTCATTGTTGGATCATTATTTATTCCCTCCATTCTATTCACCCCATGTTAGTTTTCATTGTATGCATACCCTTAATAAATACCTAATATCACCCATTTATAACATTTATTTCCCCCATGATGGTAGGCAATTTATTATGATTGATATGAAAAAATTATATTTAGATAATAATGGTCTTTAAAAAATTACAATGTTGTATTTTATTTTTTCAAATGATGTCTAAAATTGAAAAAATTTATCAAGTTTACCAAAACCAATAAACTATTTTTCCCTTTAAGACATGTTATATTTTTTCTAGTAATAATGTATTAATGTACTAATGTAACCAGCAACAGGGATTTATTTGTGACCAGGCCTTTACATAAAGAGATTACATTTTTCCCTATTTTAATTTAAAGATAAATAATCCCAATAAAAAATGAGATTGTGACATACACCCTAACAATTAGTTCCAATATTATTCATACATGATCAAAAACATATATAATATATTTATATTTATTATAAATCTATATTGTACTATATTCATACTTCTCATACAATATATGATTCATTCATTACTTGTAGTCACCACTTTTTATTAAATATCCACCACAATAAATATTATTGTTTTTAATTGTTCTGTTTTTCATTCCTATTATGATATGATTATTTCATAACTTTATAACACCCTAGGATTTAAAATTGATTAACAATATTTTTATTATAATTTAATTCTATATATTTAAATAATTTTTTTATAATTTAAAAAAATAAATATATGATAATTATAAAATGACCACTATAATATATAAACCAAACTAAATAAACATTATTAATTCATTATTGGGACATAACATCAAAATGGAATAAAACTATATTCTGTTTAGCATGGATGAAGTGTTTCCATTGAATATAAATAAATAAATATGGATTTATTGAGAGAAAAGAATAATATCATCTTGATTAAAAAATCTCATAGATCATCTCCAACCTCGAGGATGAACCAAATCCAAAAAAACTATAATGAGTAAGATTAGCGATAAATTTGGAAATAAATACACAAAATATATAATTTGAAATTTGAACTATTCCTTATGATGTGAGAGTGTAACAAATGAATGAATTAGTAAATCTATATATTGGAATGAAATTTAACAATTATAAATATGTTTGTAAAAAATTAAATCGGTGATAAAATAGTAATTATTCATATAACCGATATTTATTCATATGTTTTGTGTTTATAAGTGAGTAATTTAAGATAATATAAATCAAAATAGAATACAAATATGATATTTAAATATTAAAAATATTTAGATATTTATTATATTTGAGTAAATATTATTTTATCTAAAATTAAAATATTATATGACATGTCTGTAAAATTTGAATAAATTTTTGAATATTAATAGATTAAAATAATTTAATTTTACAACAAAAATTATCAATTTTTTTTTTGTATTTTATGTTTTTTATTATAAAAGAAATATTTATTTTTATTAAAATTAACTCTTTAGTTAAGTATATATTATTTTTTTCTAGTAGGATAAATTTAACACTTTTAAAATATTATTATATATGAAATATAACATCTAGATCATTTAAATTGTAAATTATGTTGAGATAATATTACCAGTAACTAATTTATTGAAATATAGTTTTTTAACTAAATAGATTTTAATTTATATTTCTTATATTCATTTAATGATGAATTTTATAAATTTTATTATATGAATTAAATAAATTTTAAATTATTTTTTTATTCATAAGTTCATAATTAACATTGAATTATTTTTTTAGATTTTTCTAAAAAAAATTCTTCCTGTATAAATCAAAATACCATTTTTCAAAAAACATGAATTTAATGACATTATCAGTATAAAAATAAGAATTATAAATTCATAATAGTTTTTTAGAATTAGAAATATGTATTTAATAATTAAATTTATAATTATAAAATATTACATTTAATTCATAACCCATATTTTATATTTTAAAATTTATGTTATATTTTATGAAAAAATATTGTTTTTAATATATTATAAAATTAGGATTTTAAAATTATTATTTACCCCTTTTAAAAAATATTAAAAAAAATTTATCTAAAATTATTAATGATTAGGTCCACATTTGAAAATATGAATCGTTTTATTTTATGGTAGATTTTATAAAATACCTATCAAATTTATAGTCATCTTGGATAAAAAACGGTAAAAATCAGTAACATAATTGGTACAGGGCCAAACATATATTAATTCAGTTATTCATGTTTTTCATGACCTTATCTGTTCAAATGTGTATAATTTATTAATTATTGGTCCATTTTTTTGGTAGTTACTTTCCATTATCCATGAGTTTTTGGTATATACAAAATGTTTACTTCTACTCACCTAAAAATTATATCTCTCCTCTCAAAAATCCCCTCACATAAAAAAACACTAAATAACAAAAAATAATCAACAATAACATCTTCTAATATTTTAATCACATTAAGTAGGTATTGGTCTTCTCAAAATAGCCCCCCTTAAATGTTTTTACCCCTTCATAACATAGATAATATTTGTAATGTGGTATTGATTTCTAACCTTTTCTTTCTGATTAATATTTTCCTTATTTAGATTTTTTATTTCTAAAATATTATTTACCTATATTAAAAAGTTAAAATATTTATCCTTATTGTACTACTGTGTTATTATAATAACGGTTCAAACATTAACCCCCTTAATTTTTCTATAATAAAAGAGAAAATGACATTTGTTGGTGTGTATAGAATACCACAACCTCAAAAAAATCCTATTATCCCTTACAAACATAAGATTGTTGGTTGTGATTTATAATTTAATAAAAAGTAATGATATTTGTTAAATATTGTAGATTAATAAATTATAAAAGTTATTATTCATTCTTTTCATTTTATGGAGAAGGAAATATCCCACCATTCGTATATGGGGACTACCAATACTAAAAACAATTGATTTATGTTTTTATATTCATCAAATACTTATATAGATGATCATTAGAATATGTATAGTGTATTAATATGTTTCCATGATACTGTTATGGTTTTTGTATTAAAAATTTTATAATATATTAACAGTATGACCGACAAATGAGAAGGGTAAATTGATTCATTTACAATAAAATGTTCTAAGTGGAAAATATAATATTAAAATTTATAATATTTTAATGTACATTTATTATTCATATAATCAATTTATAATTATTTAATATCAAACTGATAGGAACTAGAAGTTATAAATATGATACTTGTGGTAGGATATTTCAAATAAACCACCACATTATCATCAATTGTGCTTGGTATACCCATGTTTGGGATTGTATGACAGTCAATATAAAAATTACAATCAAACTATATCATAGATTATTATAAAAACAAAACTAATGGAATACTATTATATAATTATATAATTAATAATTCTATTTTTTCTATAAAATTTACATCAATATTTAACTCATTAATTCAGAAAATATTTGTTCTTTAAAAGTCAATAAATCATGGTTATTGTCAATTTATTATTATAAGAAAAGACTAATGTATTGATGAAGGTAAATATAATAATAATATTTAATTATAATTCTACCATTATAGTTAATTTAGTTATAGTTTAATTATGATCATTATAATAATAATGAACATCAACATCTCTATCACGAAACCCATTCAAAACCATCATCATTAACCAGATCTGACATTGAAAATCAGAAATATCTAACAACTATAAATTTATATGATAATAAAAAAAATATTTATAGAACATAATGAATATTAAAAATATTAGAAACCATGTGATTAGTATATTTATGTTTGTCATATAATTGTTTAGAGTGCATTCAATTATGTGGGAAAACAAAGTAAGGGGTTCATTGTATAAATTTGTTTTATTTTGATATATTCCCTATTTTCAACCATGATAAATTTAACTCAATCATACTACTTACTAATGAATTTATTTTAAACTATTCATATGCAATGAAGTGTGATATATTGAATTTTCCCTTAAATTAACACCAAATCAAAATCCACCCAACATGAATGAGGTTTTGATCAAAATGTTACGTATTATCTAAGGGTTTTTTGTTCAATATTATATTCAAATAAACATTGTTTTTGAAAGATAATACATTCTGAAATTTTTATTAATTATAAAACCTCTAAAATTTTCCTTTTTATATTCTTTGGGGTTTATATGTTCCCTTAATATTTTATTTCACCTTAACTATTATTTAAATTTATATGTTTAAAGATAGTGAAACTTACATTGAATCTTATTTTAAGTTAAGAGACATCGTTTTTCTCTGAATCCTAGTTTCATGTATTCTTTTTAAAAATAAAATATCTCTAAATTTATTGTTTATTTATGTCATTTTCTAATACATAATTAACATATAAATTGATTTAATAAAATTTTTAATGTTTTTAATCAGTTTTTTTTTTCATATAACTGTAAATAGAATTAATTTGTAATGTATTCCATATAGAAACATATTTATAAATGTTTTCTCATTTTCAAGTGTAAATTATTTCTAACATTCAATAGATTATAAATGAATACACAATTTTACATTATAAAATATTTATGTATAAATTATTTTAAAAAATATCATGGTTGTATCATATTTCAAAACAAATTTTCTATAATGCTCCAAAAATTGTTTTTATGGAAATCCACATCCTTTGAATACTATTTTACTAATCAAGGATATTAATCTAATTTAACCATCCACCATATTTCTCTAGATGACTTATTTCATATTCTTATATTATTGTGGAATGATCCATCACTGCCATTTTCATTCATAATCATCTATTTTGTATGATCCTAAATATTCACCAAATGCATTTCATTTGAGAAAATAATTTTTAGACTCATTTGTTTAAAGTTGTTCACCTAGATTTAATACATCAATTGATTTGGGAAAATTTTGGTAAAACAATATAAGATTCATCTATTTGATAAAAATTCATTATTCTTTATTATCAAGATTGAATAATATTTACCTAAAATGTTACTTCCTTTAAATAGAGACCCATTAATATTTTATTGGTTTATCATGTTATGATTATTGATGAAATTATTGATTAATTACTTATGTGAATCCATAAACACGAATTTTATTATCAATGGAAATTTTATAATGACTTTAATGAAACCCATTTTCTATATAGGGGTTTTTTATTCTATAAAAGTGAATTATTTTCATGTGTATTTGTTTATAAAAACCACATTATTCCCATGGTTTCATTATGTTTTGATTGGTGAATGATTTTAATGTCCCTCTCTTATGATTTAATGATTAAGTGTGGGGTCCTATATAACTTTATAATGTACTGTATTAAAGCTTATATCATAGGAGTTACGTATTTGAAACTACAATTTTTTTCTCACAAGAATGAGAAACGAATTTGATGCACCTTAAATTAAGGATCCTTATACTACTGCTTATTCCAATATTGAAATTTTTATCAATGTTTTATTTATATTTTCATTATCTGTCAAGACCTCATGGATATAGTTTATTTACTCAAGATTCCATGCTCTTGTGATTAATTATTTATGACATTTATTTTAATATTCAATGATCTATGGTGTATTCATTATTACATATAAAATTCCATATTTATATTCATTATACCAATATGATTATCTTATGTGAACATTGTTATTCAATTGTTATCACTAACGTTTACCCTTATAGGTCATCTTATATCACCTTTTTTATGATTCCATTTCTTAAATTTAGGAATATGATTTTATGTTATGTGATATATTAATGGAGTCTTGTGTGCCTAAATTATATAGAAATTTACACAAGTTATATTAATTTAGATATTTATATAGATAATATAAAATATATTAAACTAATAAGTCTTTATGTTTTGTGACTGTCTATGAGATGTATTAATTTAACAATAAAATTTATTTAATATTTATATTATGTGTATCTTGGGTTACTATAGTTTGTATGAGAGGAAATTTTTAGTTTTTGTATGAGACAAGGGAAGATATTTTGTGAATTACGGTTATAGATACTTATTAGAAAACATGATATATGGGTCTTTGTATGGGATTATATCATGAAATTTTGGTAAATTCATGTGAAGGTGGTTTTCCTAAAAAATGATTCCATGTATGGATAAAAAAATGTGGATGTAGGTTTTTGCATCGATGTACCTAGTGGTAAATAAACTAAAAGGGGTTTGTTGGGTATTAACTCAAAATTGATCTAATTGATGAAAAGGTGTACTAATAGAGACCCTGGTTTGACATTACAAGGAAATATGCATATTTTGAACACGTACACATTACAAAATATTTATAAGGATTGACTTCCATGATATATTGTGGAATTAGGTTATAAATCATGAAAAAACCCAACCAAAAGACTAAATAATAATTATATTCCTTAAAATAATATAATTTTTTCTAACATGATTATTTCAAATATGATGATGGTTTTAGGTTGAGTTTTTTTTATTATGAAAATTCTTCAGTATTGTTAGTGTATTTCCACTCATGTAAACCCTTTTGGTTTTAGTAATGGATAGAATATGAAGGAACCAAGGGTGAGAGGGAAAACAAGTATTACCTAAATGAATAACCCATAAAAATCATAGATGGGGTGAAAAATCATTGGATTGTTCCAAACCAGCAGTCATGGAAAATTATTATAAATGTGAACATAGTTTACATCCCAAATAAAGTAAATAAGTGAAAGATGGAGTCTCATAAAAGGTCAAGAGAAAAATATGATGACATAAATAATGTTCAATTTCATATATTTCAAAATTGCAGAAACAAAATTAAATGGGATTTAGTAAAGGTGATTGAAAAAATAGTATACAAGTAGAAGTGGGTTTATTGAAAATCAAACTGTTAATGAATAATGAAGTGTATAGTTAGCAAAATTGTATTAAAAATATATAACCAAAATAACATCTAACGATCCAATGTTTTAATTTTCTATAACATAGATATTTAAAAAAATGTTTCATTATACCAAAGAAAATAAGGAATATATTTATAAAAACCAACCACTGATATGTGAAAAATGTAAATATATTTCCAAGACTACTTACAAGATAGATTTTTGGAAATAAATTTTGTTCTTTTGAATTTTGAATATGTTTTAATTATTTTGGCAACACTAGGTTTCCAAGATTATTTTCCAAAGTGTACTACACTCATTTTTTATTGAAAATTAAACATTTTTATTATAGATACATTTAAAAAATTATATTTAAATCAATTTAAATATCAATATGGTTATTTTATATGAATTTTAATATATTCATGTAATGGATAAACTACTGCATTGTAAACTCATTATTAATTAATCATTGATAGAACAACCACAACATTTTCACTATTAAAATTGTAATGGGTGGGAAAAAATCAACATATTAGGCATAGATATATTAACATACCCAATAAACATTTCATTTTAATCAATAATTCTTTCCATCATCCATCAATGCACCACCACTTAATTAATTCCCTTATGTTTCTAAAAAACTATGAAAATGGATACTGTAGAATATAACTCTCTATTATTCCACTAGACCAATATTAAATTGTGGTTATGAAAAAAATTATGTGACCTTATGACCATGATTCTAAGAGTAGATAAAGAATCATGTTTCTGAAACCATAGCAAGCGATCACATATATAATGTACATGATACAGTTTGGGTCTTAGATGTCCCTATTTGTGAACAGATAGATCCATCTAGAGAGGATGTGTTGTGAAATCCATTAAATGAATATTATTATACTATTTGGTTTCACAAAGTATGAATCCTAAGGATTTCTTAATCAAGAATGGAAGCATATGGATGATGACCTATAAAAGCTGGAACTGAAGGAGAGGGAAATATTGGGAGGGACAATGGGGGTGTTGTTGATACAAGTAATTAGTAAAGGGTCATAATGAATCTGAATGAGGATATAATTAAGCCATATGGGGAGGAGGATCATTCATCAGAAACCTCATTATTTGGAATCAGGTTTCTGATGAAACCATTATTTTGAAGAAATATATTCAATGAGATATTTGTGTATGTGGTGTAGCTACTATAAAAATAGGGAATCAAATATCATACCATAATACAAATATTGTAAATCATATACTATGGTTTCAAAAATGAACTCTTACAAAATTAAAATTTTTATCAACAAAAAACATAGATAGGTACTTAAAAACAATTGTAATTAAGAAAACAAAGTATTATGATAACACTTAATAAAAGTGAATATATTTGATGGATAATTTGTTTGAAAAATTAAATCCTGAGTTATATTATTGTTGATATTAGATAAATTCCTATGTAAGTACAATATAAAATTTTGAGGATGTAAATTATTTGTGTATGAGAATATAATGCTCTAGGGTTTAAGATTAATTGTAATTGTAATTATTTTTATTTATCGATATAATTTTGATGACCTTTTATTTATTCAATTAAAAGGATTGAAACAAGGTAATAAAATATTTCCAAAAGGAAATGACCTGGGCTAGAGACACTTTATTCATTCATAAGTAAGTCATTAAAACAAAATAATAAAAAAATAATTATAACACAAATTGTATTGCTACTCACCCTAGATGATGAAAATATATTAAAAGTGTATAAATCAGTTAGGGCAACATATAGAAATGAATAAAATAATCAAGAATGGAAAATAGCATCTATCATCTTCAACCATGATGGTTGCTGATAATCAGAAAAAAAACATTCAATGAGGAAGAGAACCATGATTGGAGAAACAATTATTTAAAATCTATAATATCTAATAGAAACATTTCCTTACAAATAAAGAGTGGAATGACTGAAAGAGTTAGAATGTCAAAATAATGGAATAAAATTGGAAAGTTATAAATATAGAAAATGAATATATCTTCATTACTAAAATAGTCTGTGAAAATATGTTCATTTAAAATACAATTTTTTACATATATCTAATAGGTATACTTATGTGTTTTGTTATTAAATAGTCAATTTAATGCAATGTAACTCATAATGATATAAAATATGGTAATAAATATTATAAAGATATTGATATTTATGTGTTATATATAAGGGTAATAATAATTTTTATAATATTTTTGTATTTATATATAAAATAAAAAATAATTATTTTATTTTCAATGGATAAGTAAATTTAAGGTAAAAAAACAATTGATTTCAATGGTATTTGTTTCGTCGTATTTAGTATTGAGGCAGTATTTTTTCAAATTTTTCTTATTAAGTATTAAATATTTAGACCTATTAAATTATACTAGAATAATTTAAAATATGAAAAATATTATCTATCATATTATTCTATTTTATATTATAAATTTATATGAAATAATATCATGAACACATAATGTTTAGAAACATTTTTTCAACAAAAGAATATTCTTTTTATATTTTTTTCATTTAAATATAAATATATATATTTTTGAATATTATTTAGATTTATATTTATTAATTTATTTGTTAATAATTTCATAATTAACATGGGATTATTTATTTGGAATTTTTCTAAAATTATTTATTTGTTTGAATAATAAAAAATTGAGTTTCTAAAAATAAACAGTGTTTTCTGATATTTTTATAATATAAGTTTGAATTGTAAATTTGTAAATCCTTTTTAAAATATCAAATAAATATTTTATTTATGATATTCTATTTTTTTTAAAAAATTGACATATTATAAATTATAGAAAATTTATGAACATGTAATAAATTATATATTTAGTACACTAAAATTATAATTTATCACTATTATAAAACAAATGAAACTAAATTTATATAAAATTTGTAAATATTAAATAGAAGTTACATATTTACTATGACTATTTGGTTTCCATGCATAAAATATAAATTACAATGTTAAAAAACAGATACTGTTGTGAAAATAAAAATGGGAAAAATGGGTAATTGATGATTTAGAAGTCCTAAAATGTGAAAAATATGTTTAAATTGAGTTTTGGAGGTTTTTATAGACTTTGAATACCATCCTATCTATTATTTATGAATTTTAGTTCCATTTTCATTAATAATGTCTGTCAATTATTGAAATATTTAGTGTATTTACATGACTTTCACTCTTTTTATTATCTTATAAAATGGTATCTTATATACTCATCTTCCCTAACACTAAAACCCATTTATTTCATAGAAACTACTACTCAAAACTACCCAGAATAATCTAAATACACATTAATGTGGTTTTTCTCCTATCAAGAGAACAAACATAAATGGTTTAATCCCCATCCCAAAAGAGATAACCTAATTAGTGAAGTACATATTTCTAACTGCATCCACGCCTTCCCATTTCCCTTAAGTAAATTTACTATTTAGAAAAAAAATCATACATATAATATTATAAAATAACTACAGTTATTGTAAATTTATGTTATTATAATAATGGATCAATCATTAGCCATCTTTCCCATATTCCCTAGGAAATGTCAAAATGGAATTTATGTGTGTGCAAACTACTGAGTCCACAAAATTTCATGCTTCATTTTCATTAACCATCATAAAAATTGAGACCAAATATTTAATTATATAAACAATTATGATGTTTATAACAAATATTGAATTCTAAAATTTCAGAACATATTATTCATTACCCATAATTTATGGAAAACAAAATTTTTAACCTTGAACATATGTCAATTATCACTTCCTTGGGATTATTGATTTCATTTTTACTTTTAACCACGAACATTAATGTATTTTTATGAGAATTGGTTTGATGAATAAATTTTTTCTTTCAGTTATATTTATTAATTTTTAAAATAATAGGATAACATGTTAATGATATGATAGAAAAACATAACATTAATTCAAGAGTCCAAGACTACCAGACTAAGAATAAATTCATAAACATAAATTAGGTAATATTTTAATATATATTACCTATTCTAATTTATTTACAATTATGATACATTAAACATTTAATTAATAAATGATTTCATTACTCTACTTTTCTAGTAATATTTCAACTAAATATCCCAATAATCATCCATTAAGCATGGTATATTATTGTTTCGGTTTGTGGGACCACCCACATAAACAATTAAATGACATTATATCAAGGATTATTTAAAAATTAATTAATAATACAATAGGATATAAATATCCAAATTATTATTTTTTCATTCTGGAAAAAATAAAACAATATTTATCAAAATAATTAATTAAATTTCCTAACTATATAGTAAATAAACAAAAAATGTTCATTTTCAATTCTATCTACTAGGATAAAGAATATATAACTCTCGATAGTAAATTTAAACATAAAAAATCTGTATAAGTCATCCATTCCTCTATTATTAATAAATTGTTTTGACAAACATTGGGATTATAACAAATAAAAACATTGTAATTATGAAACTAGTTGAAAATTATCATGATTACCCACACCAAAAAACAAATATATTTAATATCTAACTAATATAAATATAATGAAAAAAATTTAAATTATGATCATAAAAAGTTAAATATAGGAAAAAAATTATAAACTATGTTATTATGATGTTTATGTTTTTTATACAGGATCTTAGAGTCTGTATAACTATGTGGGGAACAATGTAAGGGTTTCATTGTCACAAATTTAATTTTTGATACAAATTTATTAATGTGCATTATGTAACATTTAATATGGTGTGGTTACTACCCTATAAATTTACTATACCATATACATGGGTTTTATATATCCTTGTAATATACATTCATTAAATTTCCATTGATTAATGACAACCAACATGAATGTGGTTTTGATCAAAATGTCTCTAGAACCATAATGGTTTAGTTACAATTATTATTTCAAAATAGTGATCATTTTTTCAAAATAATCTATCAAGGTAATTTCTATTTTTTAAAAGACTTATGATTTTATCATTTATATAATCATAGGGTTTTATATGTTATATCAATATTTCATTTTTCCTTGATTCATATTTTACCCAAAGAATTTCTTATAATTGAAATAGACCCATATTTTTTTTGTCTAGGAACCTCCATTTTCCATTATTATTTCATTTTTTTATCAAAATATTTCCTCATATACACTTAAAAACAGTCTTTTGTAATTTCCTACAAATTTATCTCACTAAAAATTATGAAAAGAAATATATAACCTTTTCTATATGAGTATATCTCATAAAATTGTAAAAATGTTCTCTTTATAGTCATTCTTGTGTGAATAAATCTTTCCATTATATTTTCATTTTTATATAATACAAACCTTATATTATTTAATGGTTTTCTAAAAGTCAATATATTTTTCCAATATTTACAAAAGAAATTAAAATAAAAATTATTTTTAGAATGTAATTGATATTTTTTATTTCTCAAGAGAACATTTTTAATGATTCTAAAATTTGTATTCATAGAAATGCACACACATTGACAAGAATTATGATTGATCAAAAAAATTATTCCATCTTAACCATATACCTTATTTCCTTACCTGTAATATTTAATACTCTTCTATTTTTGAGGTCTGATCCATAACTAACCTTTCCTTTCATATTAATCTATCTTGTCTGATCCAATATTTTCTCAAAATTACATTCTATTTTGAATTCACAATTACAGATTCATTTGATTAAAGTATTTACACCTATATTCTATACATCATTTGATTTGGTAAAATTTTTAATACACCCATATAATCTTTATACATAAATCTTAAATACCTAATTATTGATTATCTTGATTGAATTATATTTACATAAATATTATTTCATTTCATTAGATACCCATTTATATTCAATATTTTGGTCTTTTTATGATTATTTATTTAATTACTAATTATTTTCTTATATAAATACACCTGAAAACCAATTTCCTTCGATGGGTTCATTGTGATGTGTTTAATGAATTTTTTTTTATTTCCATGGGTTATTTATACTATAAAATTTATAAATAGTCATTTTTAATGTTTTATCAAAACCAATATAATCTAATGGCGTCAATAGGATGTGATAGGTTGATGTTATTAAAGTTAAACTCTTATACTTAGATGATAATGTTTGTTGTACAATATTACCCTCTAATGCATTGGTTTGATGTTTATTTCTCATGAGATTGTTGTTTGCAAGTAAATATTAGTTACTCATAATATGTGGAATTGGGGGTGTTTCTCATGAATGATGCAGTCACTATACTAGTGTTTTTATATGTTAAAAAAATGATTCATTATTTTACACTTATTTTTCATGAGTGTTTTAATCGTTCGTGGATCATGTTTTTTGATTCATGTTTCTACAATCTTTAGATTCATATTTTATGTTTTGATAAGTGATATTCTATTATATATGATCTATGTTTTTTTGTTATTATTTTTGTTATGTATCTTTATTATTAAAATATTCTCATATTTTTTCACTTATGATATTTGATTATTATCACATATATTTACCCTTAATGGACATCTGTGCACCCCGGTTTCACATATTCCCTCTGAACTAGGTAATGAAGGTGATTATAACTCATGATAATTATACAATTATTGAATTGTGTATAAATTATGGATCAGTTTTCACAAGTTTTTTAAATTAATATTTTTATATAGATATTCCCTAAGACACTAAACCTATCAATTCTCAACTTTTGTGGGTACTTTTGAGATTTATTAATTTAACCTTGAAATTAATATACGCTTTATGTTATGTTATTCATAGGCCGATATATCGTTTCACAATGGAAATACAATAATCATATCTTCAATATTATTCATGTAATATAATTCATATTTAATGACTATAAAAACACTAAAAATAATAAAAATAAGGTGTTGATGAAAAATTAATTTCATCACATCGTGGTTTTGGTCATCCAAACATACACATATGTGATGATTTCATTACACAATAAATGGAATAAAATAAATTTTATTAATAAATTAGTTTTTCTTAATAAAAATTATATCATAAAATTCATATATATTCATTAAATTAGTCAACAAAACCATCCATGTGGGGTATAGAAAAAGATAAAATGTGTTTCATCATGACATGTTAACTCGTACCTACAAATTAGAAATGGATTCATTTTCTATTGATTTCAATGGAGGTAGAAAATGTGTGTTCCATTAAGGTAAATGTACTTATGAATATTAAATATACTTATTTAAAAATATTATAATGGTTATATATTATTTTGAGGATGTGGAGGAAAAAATAAACATAAAGCAACTCAATTACAAAGATTAATTGTTCTTTGAGTATCTTTAAATAGATCCCACATTAAAAAATAATATTATATTCTACTCTTATGAATAGTAAATATAATATATTATATGAAAATATAGAAATATATATTTTTAGGTCATTGATAAAATAGTGTTCTAAATTATTGTGAACATGTAATAAGAGGATTGGTCATTTTATAAGTAAGGGGAGTGTCACCCTAGTATTTAATGTTTTTAAAAAATATAAATACATTTTAATTTGATGGTGGCATAAAAGATTTGAATTATAAATGATATGACAATTTAAGGTCAAAATACTTTCTTCCAATCAATTTTTTAATATGTGTAGGTTTATTTTAAGGACTATTTCTTAGCATCACCGCCTCTATAACGTAGTCAATGATTAACATTTTTGAAAAAAATTACCATGGTAAATATTTAATATGGTTAAATTATATATGTTACTTATTATATAGTATTTATTATAATACTCAATTTATAAAATAAAATATTAAATAGTAAGTTCATAGATAAAATAGAAATGAATATAAAATCTATGAAGATAACAAGTAAAAAACCTTTTAAAAAAAATGCAATTTTATGAATAAAAATCATATTGTTATCATTAAATTAATATTAAAACCATTAAGTGATTGTAATATTATTTCATTAATTATATTTCTTAAATATTTCATTAATATCACTGCTAAATATTGAACATTAAATTTATTCTTCTAAAAATAAATTAAGATTATGCAACTAGGTTTCTGAAAAATATATATTTCTTCATTAAACTAATATCATCATTACATATAACTATTTTATAATGAATTTATGAATGAATTGTAATTTTTATTCCTAAAAATAAACTAATTCTCCACTTATTTTTTTATTAAAAATTAATATTCAAAGAAAACCTATAAAATAAAAATAATTATTTTAAGAAAAAAGTATTTGTTTAACTAAGAATTAAAAGAATAAAATTCCTTATCATTTCTAAACCATTTCACGAATGAAAATAAATAATTTCATTAAAATATTTATATTAACAAGTTTTATTACTACAATTCTTCATAGGTTATTAAATTTTTTAAATTTTAATTATTTAAAAAAATCATTATAAAATTTCTCTTTAGAATAAATTTCATTTTCATTACTGAATATGTCTCATTTTATGAAATTATTTTTATAATTTCATTTTATTATCTATTAATTTACATTAATTATTTAGTTTTTAATAAGACATTATAATATTATTTTAAGTTATTTATGCATCACAAGATATTAGATAGAACAAATTTATTAGTGATAAAATATATTCTCAATATATTGGTGTTACATTATTCCCCTTATATGAATTTCTACTCTAATTTTTAATAAAATATGGAATAAAATAAGGATAATTATTATTTATTTCACCACTACGTTCCCATATAAATTTATCAACTTCATGATTTCTCTAAAAACTATGAGATGAGGACTGGTCATGTACTTCATCAATTTTTGTCTGTGATATGTGATTTATATCAGTTATCCCGTATAAGAAAGATGATACTACCGTGGTAGAAATTTAATGTTAGTTACCAATGATGGATGTGGTATAAGATGATTAAAAAGTGATACAAGGTATACATTTTGAACTTGGGTGTTTTCTATATAAGATCTATGTCATAAGATAATATCGCAACATGATCAATAATAAAAAAAAACCAATGCATCTGGAGACAAACATGCCCTTCCAAATTGCATAACATTCTTCCAATATGATGTCTATAATAATACCTTCTATCCAACTTCAGACTCTATATCACTATATGTATTAATAAAATGATTTTTTTGTTCAATAATGAGCGTCCCAATTGTGTTGTTGAATTTATCTGACCTAATCTACCATTAACATAACTTTCTATGCTCATAATAACATTTTATTGGAAAATTCAACATAAGGTTATCTTATTTATATCAACATAAAATTTAGGGATTCATAATGAGCCATATGTTTATTATAGAAAACTATTGTTGTAAGAAAATTCAATAATAGGAAGGTGTTCATCCCAACCTCCATGGATGTCTATTGAGAAACATTGGAACATATATTTTTTGGTTTGAGTAGCTATCTCATATTGAATATGTATTTGAGGATGATATGAATTAAAAAATATAAACTCAATATTTATTTCTCCCTAAATGAATATCTATTGATTTTATTTAAACATTTGTTCTCTGAAAGATATTGTTTCATGTGGTACAACATGAATCATTACCAAATCCATAATATATATCCATGAATGTTTGTCTAGCAAAAAATTTTTTTCAATTAGAAATTAATTGTGATTAAATTATAATTAAATCAACTATAAAACAAATTTTATTATTGTATTTATATGTAATCAAGAGTCCAATAACAATAACATTGGTGATGTTCTCTTAATTACTTATAGATATGGGTAAAATTTTCATCATCCCTTTATACTTTTGATGTCTATCCTTAACATTATAACATACAATTCATCGACACACATACTCCGCAATATCCCTCTTAATGTTATCCCATCAGAAATGTTTTTTGAAAAATTTTTATATCATTATAATTCAAGGATAGTTATTTATGGTTGATATGTAGGCTTCATCCAGAATCAGTTTCTTCAATTCTAGTATTATTGGGACACATAATCACTTATAGAACATGATCATGGAATCATTGTCATTGTTGAATCTAAGAACATTCGATACCCACATTTTATCTCCAATTTCTAATTAAACACCTCTTTAATATTCACATAAATAGAATTTGGAATATTCTCTTAATTTCGATCAATTATATTCCCTCCCATCGTTATCTCAAGATATATCCTATGTAAATATGAAAATATATGAACATTATAAATCAACATCGTGGTTCATAGGTGGTAATGTATTGAGAATTCATAATCATAAATCAATTAAAACTGACTACTTTGGTACGTACTCAACTCTTTTATGTGTCAATATTTAACTCTATTTATAATGCAAATAATATATATCAAACCATTAACTATAAAGATAATTTTTCAATATTTTTTAATAAAAATTCATTACTACTAACTCCAAATCATGAGTTGTGTAATGTCAATCATGAACTCTTAGTTATATTGAAGAATAAAGTAGAAACTTGCAATTCTTTATGAGAGCACATCCCTGTCCAATATTAGATGCATCACTATTACTAAAAAAATCATACCCATATAAGGGTTATTATAGGATAAGTACACAAAAAAATGTATTCCAATTCATAGAAATTTTCCTCACATTATTTATTCTAAATAAACTTCACCACTATTCATGTCATCCTTATTAGTGGATTTTTTATTTATTGGAAATTAATTATATAGTACCATTTTAATCCTTCATATCAATAGAAACTATAGATCTCAATCATGATGGTTGGTATGATCCAACACTCAAGCGCATCCATTTCAAAAGGATTTTCCAACATTTCATTTATTTAATTTGCATGATTAAAGAATAATACGTTCTTTAAAAATAATTTAAACATACTAAATCTTTTATTTACCTTCTCAATTTTCATGTCCTTTTGTATAGTCCTCAAATGATCTTAATGATCATCCTTTATCTTAGAATATATATATATATAAATAAATTCTATAATGAATACCATAAAATAAATAATGTAATATCAAAAGACTCGTTTCATTAGATCCATGAAGATAGTTGGGTTATTGATAGTTAAAATTGTATCACTATAAATTCATAATGTCCATACCTTATATAGATGGTCTTCTTGGGTATATACAACATTTTCCCTTAATTGGTGATACCCATATAAATTCTCATTCATTGAATATTACTTTTCATTGCATTATAGATTTAAAAATTCATTTGTACTATATAGAGGATAAATTTCCGAGATCATGATCATATTATGGTCAAGGTAGCTGATAGAAAGACTAATTGATCCATTTAATTCATAATTAAAAGAATAGTTACAACCTAAAGTGAATAACATGGAAGAATTAATCCTCTATCCTGATTATCTATGAGTTTATTTATCAATTAATATAGATATATTAGGGCTATTATATATATAGTCTTTGAAATTGGTGTATTACCCATTATGAGTTCTATCAAAAACTCAGCATCATGGTTCAAGGGAAATAGGGGAAAACCAAAAGAAAAATATCATCATATTCATAAAAAAAGTAATATCAGTAATGTTGACATTCTCCAGAACGTTTTTTGATAAATATCCATCATGAATAGGTTGTAAGACTTATAAAATCAATGTAATTTACATTATAAGTACTTATTCATAATCATACATATGGAATCTCATATGTCGATTTGAAATATCAAAAATGACTTTTATTCCATGGAAATTGTTTTGGGACATATATAAATATATATATATATATATATATATACATATATCCAATCCATTCCCAAAATCACATAAAAATCAATAAGTGGATGAATAAAAATATTTATAAGAATAAAATTCCAAAAATATTTTATTTGGGAGGAACTCCTAACATAATATGGATTCATTGTACAATTATGGGGTTTCTCCAATAATTCAACATATAACCATTAATGTGGTGATGTGAGACTCTGATAAAACTATAAAAATAAAATCAGTGGTTATACCTTGAATCAAGTAATACATTTTCACATCTAGAGTGATTGATAAGTGTACCATTTGATATATCATTCTCATTACCTAGAACAGTTGTTGAAATTGCATAATCATCCAATTTATCTATTTGTATAACATGTTTCTAATACTGATTTCATTTCTTATCCCTCATATTTTAGAATAGGTTTTCATAATTCTCATAATCATTATAATTTATCATTGTAGTGTTTGTGGTCCATTCGGTTGAATAATTCACTTCATTTATTTCATTGACTGGAATCATTATATCCCTTAAACATTCATTTTATTAATGTTATTTTTCAAAACAAATAATATATTTACCATTTGGTATATCTTTAGATTTTGAGGAATGTATTTGGGGTGGTTCTAGAGGATAGTCTAGGAGTTAATTGTTTTTTGAATGAAATAGATTCTATTGTGTAGTAATGTGTTTTAGGTTTTGGATAATATGGATGCGGAATGATTGGAATTTTTTTTCATAGGGGTTATATTTGATTGTTATACCTATTTTTTCATAATATGGCATGGTGAGATGATTTTATTATAGAGGATTAGAAGAAAGATGTCAGAAAACTTTGATAATTTCCATGTTACTACAACATAGTTATGGACTATGAAATGAACTCTTTCATGGATTTATAATTAAATTACATGGTGGTTCTCTTGGGGTGTGGTCCACTTCCCTAGTCGATTGGATATTGTCTTTAACCACTATGTGGATTTTAAAGATTCTTTGGACTAGGAAAAATTGTGGTTTATCCCCTCTCATTCCTCTATTTTTTCATATCATCAACCATTGTTATATGGTCTAAGGGATTATCAATTGTGTTATGTATCCATGCATTCCTTATAAATTCATAATACTTATCAGACATAGCCTTTCATAGAATATTCTTACCAAACTAATGTCGAATCAAGTTTATATTGAAGAGTTATTCCTTCTCTCATACTATTACAATCATCCCTAGAATTTGACTATCAACATTTGGATATTCTATGTAAGTTACTCTACCAATATAATAGGATTTACTTTATTCTCTAAGGATGAATAATTAATCTATATCCATGTCACTATATTCTTCTTGACCATTATTCTATAACAACTCTTATATATATGGGTTTCGTTATTAGGATACATGGAATGAAATATTGATAAATTTAGAGTATGGTAATGATTTCATTATCCTCTCTTGTTAATTTTGGTATTAGAATCTATCTTTAGATAATATGTCCCCTACCATGATAATTACTTTTATATTTTTTGACTGGAATTGATCAGATGTTTGTTCTTGTAAAGACCATGAGACCATGTTTCATTTGATCACATGTGTGTGTGTACGAATTAAAAGACCCATATTTGATATGCTATATTTTTTTGATATGTGTTATTCCCTATTTTGTATGAATATATATCATATGAATGATTTTTATCTAAAATATTTTGATAGGTGGGACAAAATGGATAGGTTATCTCTATGATGGGATCATGTGTATAATGTAACAACTGTGACAATGGAATGAGACATATGGGATGTGCATGACGGTGTTAGGGATTTACCTGATGTAGTGATGGGATATGATAACTATACATCATGACCCAAGGTTGAGATATGATGTGATGACATTGTGGCCCAAACCGTGATATAGGTGCATAATAATGAATTTTTTTTCGGAACTAGGGATCTCAGTCCGGTGTCTATTCATGGCTATAAAGTGGTTTTTTGGCCAATTGTGGACCCAAATTCCATTATGACTTTGTCTCCTGGAATGGATTTTTATCTTGTATGATCAGGTTTCATATATTATTTGACAAAAATCTATTCCTTGTTACATGATTAATTGTTTATTTCTTAAGAATTTACTTGTCATCAAGATATGAAACACTTCTGCAAGTACAATTATGTTATGTTTGAATTTTTGGTATTATAATAGGTTATACTCATACACTTCATGAACGTATCAATGCACGTAAAAAAGTTTTGGGATTTGGGAAAGGGAAAAGTCGAAGTGATACAGAAATGAGGTGAAGGGGTATGTTGTTTGGATTTTCTACCTAGATGGATTATGGAGTGATGTCTTTACAATTTGTTTCATTATGTTTATTTATTTATACTATGTTCGGTCAGCCCCATTAAGGGTCATTCATTTGATAATTGCTCATGTTGATATACATCTCATTTCAACTATTTTACAATTTTTATATTTTAACTTTTAACTATTTTATTTTTATTCTAATATTTTTTTATATTGGAGTATTTATTTTAATACTAAGGGTATATCCCCCCCATGTAACCATTATTACCCTCAAAATTATTCAGAAACTTCTTTTGTATGCTGAGGCAAAAATTAAGACATATATCTCATTAGTCAAGATTAGGTGATTTGGGTCAGGTATTACAATATGATATTAAGAGAGGGATCTTTTATTTCATTATTCTATACACCATGTGTTATATATAAAGGAGTTACATTATTGGAACATGTGTTGGGGAGTCACCTATTTTCCTGGATGGTGCTTTGTTTTGGTCCTCAGATTTAACAATGATGTAAATTCATTAATTTTTTATGGTTTTTGGTTTATCCTAACATTATTCAATTAATACTATCTATGGTATTTGGGTGTGTTCATGGATCGAGACAATTCATATAGGATAATATGTCATATAGAAAAATATTTCATAATATTCTTTATTGTTATTTAAATTAAATGTCTTGATCATTGATTTTATGATATAAAATGATGATATATTAGATTATTTAAAAATTTACTAAAATTAATTTTAATTTTATGTATATTTATATGAATTTATCTAATATATAGATATACAGATATAGGATTGATCAATGATTGGTTTTAGGAGGTTTATTCCTTGTCATTATGGGTAACCTCATATGACATGCTATCCTATTTGAGTCCCTTGATGGTACAACATGGTTAATCAAGAAATAATTCTCCCACTAAGGAAAACACCCGTGTTCCATCTGTAATTATATAGCTGTATGTATCTAAGAATTAATCCATGTCATCCCCGGTGGTTCAGGTGATAGAAGAACTTCATCCAAAATTATTCCTTTATATTCTAGTTTAATGAAAAGTGGAATAGGGGGAAATGGTTGATCATCCCACTGAATATCAGATCTAGAATTCATTAAACATATAGGGAACTACATGCCATGGTGATACCTATTACTGGATTGATGTCATTGAGGAGATCTCCTATTTGTGGGATACCAAAGAGGGTTGATTGGTATAGCTAGCTTCATTAATGATTCAACGACCATACAGTAGGTCGTGGGGAATTATGAGATCAGTTGGATATTGTTTGGGAATGACATGGATGACCATTAATAATATATTTGTTTAGGAGTTCCTTCTAGATATGCCGATGTTTGAATGTTCTCATTGGTTTATGATGATTCACATGGGACTGATGATGACATCTTCCTACTTTACCCATTTTATAATCTTTCTTAACGTTCCTCCACTATGAGAAGGGAATAAGTCATAAAAGGTATGGATGGTTGTGATTAGAAATAATCCATACCCAATGCAACATTTTAGGATCATTGACTATATAATGTATCTGGAGGTGCTTCTAAAGGCATTGATGATCGAGAACCATCTACCAGAGGGAGTAACTATAGGCCTTTTTCCAAGTCATAGTGCATCTACTAATAGAATTTCAATTAATGTTGGGGGTTACTGATATGGTAGCATGAGGATTATGGAAGAGGTGATATATTTGGGTAATTGAATGAAATCAGAGGAGATTAGGGTTTCTTCTTCCCATTTTATAGGAGGAGGAAGTCTAAAGTGAATCACTTGTAGACACAGTGTATAATAAATTGACTTTTTCGATCATATTAGTTTAAAAAAATTAAAATTAAAAAATATCATACTTATTGAATCATAATTCCCACAACATTATAATGCATTGTATTTATTATGTTATTCTTTTCATTAATTATTTTTTTTTCTCAATTTCTGTTATATATTGTTATTTTTTTCTTAAATTATTTTGAGATTTCATGTTTTAAATGTTTATAACAAGTTTTATAAGATTTATATTGGATAAGTAGGTTAAAAATATCATTTAGACCAATTAATTTCAATTATACATGTTTATACAGTGTTTCATAATGGTAAAATTAAGACTACATATGTTGCGTATATATAAATCTTAGTTTTGTAATTTTATGAAAAGGTAACATTAACTTTCAATAAATTATGATATAGTAGATTTATTTTTTGGGAGTTACAAAAAGGAAACCATAAAATGAAATAGATTACATTAATGTGGACTTAATTCTAAATGGGATATGTAAGGGTAACTAACACATTTTCATAGTTACGTAGGTGTAAACTGAGAATTCACATAGCTGTGTGAAGGTAATAGTTTCCATTAAAAATTTATATAAGGATACTTATATTATAGTGTAAAGGTAATTATAATTCTATAAAACAGTACGTATTATCTCACATAAATGTAACTAGAACATTTGTAGTTGTAATAATTGTTTCACTTACAGGTTGTTGTCACACATTAAGGTAACATGAACCAATATAAGGGTACTTAATATTTCACATAAAGGTAATTATTTCAAGTCAATGTAACCATGATCACATAAGGGTATTTCATTCCCATGTACTTGTAACATAACTTTTCATAAGGGTAGCAACTACATTTTCATAAATCATATATGTGCAACCTCAGGCTCATGTAAAGGTAATCCACGGTCATGTGACGGTAATTTTTAATTGTGTAAGGACAAAAAATAGAGTCTATTAGTTATGGGAGGAGACCATTATATTAAAAAATTCCTCGTAATGGAAACCTATGTTTCAGGTAATGGTAATAAATGTTCTATAATAGCAACGTATGGGTAATATGTCTTATAAAGAAGAAAATCAATTACCATAACACAATGTGTGTATTTCTTGTATGGTATATTTTTTTCAATGTTTCAACATGATTTTATAAACATTTTTTTATGACATGTTTTTATATTTTTTTTATTTCCACATGATTTATGTTTACTATGAGTATTATTATACTTTTTTTAACTTATTTATTGACAATATAGAGCTCATACGAACATCTTATTGACTATTTAATGATGTATTGATTGAGATTCAGCATATAATTATTTTCACAAAGAATATTATGTACAATGAAATATTGAAAATTACATTGGATGAAATAGGATGAATTGATATGGAATATTAAGAGAAAGGATTCCAAGGTTAATAATATGTATTAATTATTGTAGTATTGAATTTTCTAATGAATTTCACTATAAATATTTCTTACAAAAAATCTTGGAAGAACACCATAGTTATTATCTTTTCATTTATGCGTGGAACATTATTTTAAAAACAATCATATACATATTGGAATTACTTTATTAGAATAAATATTGATGCAAAATCTTTCACATTTTAGAAGTATTTATAATAAAAAAGTATCCATATATCGATTTTGATATAACAAGTTCAAAAATTGAGGATAAAAATTATTCTTTAACTATTCAAGTTATATATACATTGTAAATAAACCACTTATCTTAAGTGAACTAAAATGGATTTATTATTTATTTGTTGGAAAGTTTATTATTTCTTTAACATTTAAAACATTAAGCATTCATCTTGTTTTGCGATTCTAAATCGGCCTATTCATTCATATGTGCATAATTGTTGACGAATGTACTACCTATATAAGGACTCGGCCTTAAACCTTACAAAATATTGAATTAAATGAATAATTCACATTGAGAATATTTTCAGGTTTAGAGTTTCATAGAGTAAGTCCATAACTATTACATTGGAAAATATTACAAAGTAGACACTTCTACTAAGTTTCCATTTTTTTCACAAAACATGAACTCTTTGAAAAAAAAGAGTCTTTTCTAGTTCCATGTTCTTGATGGCATGACTTTTCCTTGATCCCATCCTTGACCCTATTCCACTTTATGTCCTGTGAAAAACATTTCAAAACTTGGGATGAGCATAAAAAGAGATTTAAGGGATAAACAATGAAAGAAAATAGTTAGTTTTTAAAAAACAACAAGTAAACCATGAATAATTTAACATAAGTAATAATTTTCACCTTTATGAAGTAGTAAATACTCTTCGACGAATAAAAGATTGTTACATACCCTTTTGTAACCAAAATATTACCATAAATCCCATATAAAGAAAACATAACCTATAAAGGTAACATGGGACATAAACAAACTTAAATGGAATAACAATACAGTAGACATCCAAACATATCACTAAATGGAATAGTCATACGGCCAAATTCCATACCCAATTCATTGAGGGTTATAACGTAACCACCTGTCCTAGTATTCACGGCACCACCCATCATTTTGTTTATCACGTTACCACCCGTAAAATGTCCAAGTGCCATTATAAAATCATAACACATAAAACAATTATAAAGGAAGGAAAACATTTCCACATTTCAATCACAATATATCACTTAAATATATTGACATAAAAAAATCAATTATCAAAACTATTTTTTGTACCAAAATACATAAAAGAGTATATGGTATTTATTTTCTTTTAAAAACATTACGACTTGTTGAGGAAGCCAAAGATTAAATAATACTCACTGTGGTGGAAAAGGTCGTTGTCACCGCTTATGTTTAAAGGAACGTTCTTTTTGTTTTTTAGTAAAACTCTTTGTAGAAAAATATTCCATTTTAAATGTAAAGGGAGTTTATATAATGTATAAATGAAAGTCATGTATTAAAACAAAATATTTCTCAATGAATGGAGATTGAGACGAAGTCCCTTACCTCGTGTCTGACTTGACCTGTTCATTCTTTGATATCCTGAATAATAAACTAAAGTTAATTTCTACTTGCTTAAGAACATTTTTGAAGTTTATTATTCCTTTTATATCACTTATTTCCATGTTATAAACATTATGTAATCATTTATGATAATAATGTTCATTTTGTTGAGATTTGACACTTGAGTCAAAAATGGACTTCTTATAATTACATATTGTTCGTGTGGTCAAAGGTTAATTATATCCAGAATGATATTCATGATTTATATATCATATATATCATATATATCGAGAATATAAATATATTTATAATAGTACATAACATACGGAGGTAGGAAATGAAATTCATCGTTCATGGAGACGGTAAGTCGTACGTACGCATGAATGCTACCTTCATTTCTATTTATTATTTTAATGGAATTTAAGAATAATGAAACATAGGTTTATTATAATCAAACTATAATATCATATATAGTATCATTAAATCTATCCTTTATACATCCCACATAAGGCATTAACGAGTCACATCACTTGGAGGGGGCGGTAGTCCACACTTCCTCAAATTAGATTATCGTATTTACCCACTATGGAAACCATAAAGGCATGATATAAATTGAAAATACAGAAGCATAAAAAAACATTAACATAATATATTTCATATGTAAATAAAGTTATATAATAATGTCTACCATGAGAGGCGGTAGGAGATAATCGAACAATCCTTGTTTCATGAGGCGTTTGTTTTCCATCCACAGAAACATTATGTTCTTCACCCATTAGATGAACGTGTGTGTATGTGTAGTTCAAATACTTCTAATAAACACATATTATTATATTTAGGATACTGGTTTTGTTACAAAAGAAAGGAATAAAAAGATTTTAGGGGTTGGAGAAGTAAAATAAATGAAAACAATTTAAGAGAAAGAGTTACCTTTAATTTGGGTAACTCTCTTTGGTTTGAACCAAAGGAATTCTTGAAGTCCCTTCTGCCCAAGGTAAGGCTTCTAAGAGGAGGAGAGGGATGTAGGGAGATTAATTGACAAGATTTTGGATGAGTAAAATGGCTTGAGAGGTGTGTGTAATTGGTTATAAGTGGTCTTCTTTTATAAGAAAGAGGAGGGGCTCTTTAAGAAAGTGTGAAAATATTATTTTATAATATAATGATATTCGGTTTCTAAAGGTCCAAAAATAATTAATTTAAAATATATGATGACTCATATATGAAATAAAATCATCCAATAGCAATTGTACATGATTTGGATAATATTTTAGTCTTTATAATCTTATTTATTTAAATCATTTATTAATGAGGTAAACACAACATCATTATTGTGTCATAAATAATTTAATTTATTTGATGTCTAAAAATTATAAAAAACAATATATCATGTAGGAAATCGTTTTCTATTTCAAATTAATAACTATAGACAAAAATATAATTTATATAACCACTTCTAAAAATTAATTTACTAAAATATAATTGCTTTTGTCATTTTTTCCTTTACTTTAAGTTAATTAATCTAAATTGTCATTATCACTTCCATGTTACTCAATGGGGTCCAAAAATCGACCCAAATATTCCCATGGTGGTAAATGACTCAACCAATATGGTTTTGACAAGTGTTAAGGAAATTTTGAGTTATTAGAATACTCTTTTTACCTTGAATTACCCTATTTACTTTTAACCACGTTAAATAAAAGTCAAAAGTTACTATTCACCAAAAATTATTTTCATCTTAATGAACCACATTTTACTTCTTGATAACAACCATGTATGTCATATTTTTTAATTCAATTCACAGAAGTGGTAAACTTTCATTTAAATAAAAATGTCAGTTTTTTCACTATCACTAAGTGGTTTCACTATTAATCAAAAATTTAAGTATTTCAGAAAAATACCAAAAATTCACCCTAAGAAATATTTGATATTTTGAATTCAAAAATAATTTCTATTTTTTAAAATTCAAAACATAGAATTGGAATTAATTAATTTTAAAATTAAATCCCATTATCAAAATAAAAAGCGTGTTTTTAATAAACAATAACTATCAAAAGATTAATACTTGTTTATGTCCAATTTCAAAGTGAAATTAATTCCAATGACCAACATTGGATTAAATGGTAAAAACATATTTTAATTTCACTTTAAAACCAATTAAAAATATAATCTAACCATATCAATAAATAATATTAAAAGGAACCTTTGAATTAAAATACAATATTTTTCACTATTCATAAAAAATGATCTTTATTGGAAAAATCCCAAAAAAATTATCCAATGTAATATTTGATGTCCCCATTATAAAGAGAGATTTTATTGGTCAATTAAAACATATAAAAATGACCAAAACTATATTTAAAGAGGGATCTCCATTAAAAGGTGGTAAATCAGCCTTTTAATGTAAATTATGCTTAAAATTAGATTCATTCATATTTTAAGCCTCTAACATTTTATTGGATAAATGTAAATACATTTAACAAACATGTGTAATCATATTGTAGTTAGTTTCATTCATTCCTACCAATACAATAGCTAGGAGTTAACTTCCATTTAAAATAATATTATTATATTATAAGTGTTCAACGTAAGATTCTAAAGAAACCCGTTGTTGCGTATCAGGTACGCTATCGAACAGAGAAACCCATTTAAAGTAAAATTAATAATTAATTCACAAATATTAATAAATATGAAATATGTCTTATTCTTCATTTACCTAGGATGTTACAACCTATAAAAATGATTTATTATTGATTTTAACACCTAAAAAATGTTCTCCATTGGGTTGTGCCATAATGGGGGGAAAAGGATGACTATTTGTGTCATTCCTCCAAGTAGAAAAAATATTGGTGTGATTTTTATTCCACAAGTGGGAATAAAGATTATTAATATCCTAGAGACTCCATGTGTGAAAAATTCATTTTAAGAATTTTTTTTATGGAAATATCTATTATTTAATGATTGTGGTTAAGAGTGGACCAGTATCATTTAAATTTAAACCACTATAAAAAATACAATTTCCACTTCATTTCATTTTCCTACTGCATTGAATTAATTTGATAACTGTGATAAAATAACTTTTAATGTCAAATTCATTTATAAATTTCATTTCAAACCAATGGTGGCTATATTCAATCTTCTATTTTGGACAAACAATTGATATGAAAAATTGAGACCAATAATGAAATATATTTTTTATTTGTTCTAAAAAATTCAATAAATATATTTAATTGGGTTGTAAAAAATTTATGATCGAAGGAATTAGTTCAAATCATGGGTGTATACATCAATGAAAAGCTCATATTCATGGGGACTAAATATAGATTTTGGAAATAACTGATCGAATATTAATTAAAGAAATATATCACTGATCAGTAGATAGTCCTGGAAGAACCATACAATATGGTTGAACGTGAAGAAAAATCATTGGTAAGAAATTTTTTGGTAAGGTATGTGATTAATTAAAATATGGTAGATTTTTTTATTTTTCAATTATTATAATAATTTCTAGTCATGTATCATCATGTAATACTTGTCACGATATATGAAATTATTCTCAATTTACATATCTTGTCTTCAATAATCTTATTATAACTAAGTTATGGATATTTTTTATGAATATAATGATTTTAAAAGGCTGAGAATGAAATTGTTAGTCAAATGGTCAGTAGATTTTATATTATTATAAAGGGTATGATTTCCATTTGAGAGTGTCTAGATATTCATGTTCCTTTTGAAATAGTACTCATAGAACATACTATAAAAGGAAATTCTAAATTTTTTATTATAGTTGAATGATAGAATTTCATGAAATATACAGTTGGTGAGATTATCAAATCATTATTAAAATATGTGTTGCATATAAAAAAATAATGACCAAGAAGATGAAAACTCAAAGAGAAAGGTAATTTATTTCAAATCAAACATACATAAATACACTAATAATTATGAGTAACAATGGAATGAAAATAATTTTAAAATATATGTTACAAATGGATGATATTGAAGGATGAATATTTATTAATGAATATTCTAAAAATATTACCCTAATGATAATTATATTGAGAATAAAAATGTAATTTAATTTTTAATAATGATCTAGATATAATTTTTAGTGAGTGTGGACTAAGGGGAACATCATGACAGATTACCCGATATTAAAGATGGAAAAAATTAAAAGGAAGAAAAAAGGAAATAAAAGAGTTATATGGTAGAAATATATAGTTTCAATAAGGATTCAAACAGTAATTAATAATATGGTTCAAAGAAGTATGTGAAAAAATTATCATTAATAACATCATCAAATTTTTTAGGTGATTGTACATATTATTCATATTTTGAATCTAATTAAGAAAACTCTATTGTATTAGAATTTTCATGTATATATTTAAAGAAAATATTATAAACATACAAATATAACTATTTTAATCAAGAAATATAAGATTCGACATAATTATGTTCCTAATGAAAATTAATAAATTAAGAAATCTATCCGTGATTATTTTTATTCAATAAATTCATATCTAATATTGGTTCATGATAATCTGAAAATTAATTCATAAAATTAATAATTTAAAATATTATTATATTTCTTGTTAATGTTCAATGAAAATAAAATAATGAATTTTAATATTGTTCATGTCATGAATAAATAATTACAAATTGAAATTAAATGGTTGAAGATGGTCATTTCAATTTTTTTATGATATAGAATACATTGATAAAATTTTGAGTTTCAAAAGAAAGAATGAAAAGATTAATGATATAGGTAAGGAATACTATTTACACAAAAGTTATGATATGTTATTTGTTAAATAATCTAATGGATGTACTTCAATTGATACATGTTTTATATGTCATATGAAAGCTCATTATAGAAATGTGTGTTTCATGACATTTTAAAATTCTTATGGTATTACGAAGTCTTTAATTTGTAGAAAATTATTTTCAATATTATATATAAACATGTGTTTTAATACCATTTGGATTCCAATGAATAAAAAATTTAATATAATGGGGGAAAATTTTAACTGGTACCAAAACTCTCTCAAAATATTTTTATAGTAAATTTGTATTTGGAGCATAAAAAATCACTTTTTGGTCATGGATTATAGATAATTAATACTCATGAGAGGTGACATATAAAATTCCATTTCATTAAATATATTATAAAGTGTTAATTTAACATTTGGTGATAAATATAAAGGAAATGTAAAATGTTTTGAAGCGGTCAGAATTTCAAGTACATTAAATATATATAATGTTTTATGTGTTGAATGACTAAAATCTAATTTAATAATAATTTCAAATGTCATGACCCCGACCCCACAAGTTGTACTCCTCCTAGTCCGGAAATGTGAAAAGAGATATAATGACCCTCGAGTCTCGCGTCAATTAGGCCCCGGGTTGGTGACTAGCACTGAGGGTGTAGTAAACACACAAATGAGAAGCATTAGTCTCTAAGAGAACACATGCGAAAGAGAGAGATAAGACAGAAAACAACCCAATCAAACTCAAGAAGACAATATAAATGAAATACCAAGGACACATATGTAATTTCATGCCAAACTACTTCAAATGAAAGGGGGAAAATACAATTACCCAAAAGAAAGTAAAAAACAATAGCAACCTCGAAGCCCAAACAGCTCCTGCTACCCCAAGCTAGTAGAAACTAGCCTGATCTCCAACCAACTCCATGTGAATTGAAAAATAGTTTATATATACATAGGGTTATTATAACAGTATACTCATTAGGATCTTCCCCAAATCCTCTTGTGAAAAAGTAAATAAAGCATACTAAAGCCTAGTGAAAAACAAGTGAAACTAACTCATTACCTAAACAAGTATAACAAGTTCCTAACCTCACCATGGCTGCTCTCACCACGTATCACATATAGGAATATATAATATAATCATCAATATCAAGGGTACCCCACTACTACGTCCCCGCTGGTTTCCCACTTTTCCCCAATGTCTCACATCCTAATCATCACTCTCAAAAAAGATTTTCCCACACACACCTCAGTGAAGCACCACAACATGCACCTCATGCAACAAGAACACCTTGTCCACATAAGCAATGTAACCTAATAGTTTAGGGTTTCCACCATAGATCACATAACGTGTATCATGTGTCGGTTATTAAACCTCAAGCCATTATACACCATACACCGAGTAAGGGTCCTCAAACCATCTCAACCTATACACATAACACCTATAGTATTCCATAAGAAACTATATCCATAATATATGTGTGTGAATAACCACAAGCCATTATATCCCTCTACATACATATATGGGGAAAACTAACCACTATGCCTACCAACAAATGTAACTACCAAGAGAATAGAGCGGTGCCAAAGGGGGTTGTAAGCCATCCATCCTCCCACCTGAATGTTGCGGAAAACACCCCCAGGGATCTGAATCCCCGGGGTGTCAATTTCCCTAACTTATTGGGTGGAGAAGCGTATAGAAACAAAAAAAGTACAGAATATATTATATCGCACAAGAACACAATGGGAATAACCTATTCTTAGAATCAACGATAGCTAATGTCTCTCAGATTCTCAGCTGCCACTTCCAAGACTATGTATCCTATAAGAACACAACCATTTAAAGAGCATTATTACATTACATAATTCCCTTTTTATCATTTGAAATTTACATTAATTAATTATTTAAACATTAATTAACCATTAAAAATTTACATGTTACATTTAAATTGCATCACACTCAATGATCATTATTCATTTCAAATAAAAACTTAGAATTTCTCCCCAATAAGACCCAACAACATGGGTTAACATCATTTATTAAATTATTTATTTGGAGAATTACTTTCCCATATTCCCAGGAATTCATGAAAAATATTCTATAATAATAAACACAAGAGGTCTCAACACATTTAGTAGATGAACTACCCATCAAGTATTTTCCGTCTATAACGAGAGTGTAGACCCATACTCCCTTGAGGAGTTAAACATGGAAAGCAGGTGGCATACCCCATGCTTCTTCACCCCTTTCAGAAGAAGGGTAAGAAATACTAGCTTCCTTGAGAAATGGGGAAAGTAAAGCTAATAAATAGGAAATATGAATTAGTAATAATCCAAACATTCACAACAAACCCATTTCATCATCCCTGGTGTCCTACCCAACACCAAAATGCATAAAATGATGCATCTCGCCACTCTAGGCATCTACTGCTACCACAACTTGTAGTCCTCCATGCCCCCACATATCACAACATCCATCCTGGCTCACATCATAACACAAACATCCGGAAAACAAACATCATATTAATTACGATCTTTTCCCTTAAACAATAAAGTGGGTAACTCAGAACCTATGAGGAATTTTCTTTTATCAAACAACTAGTTATTTAATCCACCAAGGATTTACTAATTTGTTATTCATAGTTTCCAAATTAGGGAAACATAACTTGTAAGTTATCACAAATAATTAAACATGATTACTGCACCAATTTTATAAACATTAAATTTTAACATCATGAACCAGACTCATTTTATTTTTCTCTTTATCTTTAGCCAAACAATGTTTGATTAATTTTGGCTTTATGTTCTTTACCAATTCCCATCAATAAATAAAAGCTAAAAAACAAGCATTGATATCACACTATCTTGAAAACCAAGAGGCAATAAAAGACAATAGATATCAATTTATTTATTTGGTTCAAATATTTTTTATGTCAATTTCATTTTGATTCGGTGGTTTAAAAAATGCTAACTATTCAATTGCAAATAAATTAAAAGAGAATCAATGAATCCCTTACCTCAAACGGTTCTTGACATTCTTTATACAAGAATGCTCCACCCAAATGGTTACGATCTCCTCCCCCCGTGACAACTGTATTCAACTGAGGATGCAAAGACACCACCACACCAATAAACACCCAAAAAAGTCTATTAGGATCATAGATATACCATTACATAAAAGGGAATGGAGAAAAAGAAGGAGATGAACAAAACTAATGACGATATATCATACCATATATTGAATATTGATCGATACAACTTCTTTTAATCCAAACATAGTGGAAATAATCCAAGTAGGAATGTTTGATTGTGCATGTCCTATGGGATGGAATGAATTGTTCGAGCATCTCAAAGCTGAGAACGAGGAGGAAAAACTTGGGAGGAATATATATCATCCCCTTAGAAATTTAATGGAGCAGTGGTTTATCATACATGGTATTTTCTATTAAGAGTGGATCGCATTAAACCACATGGTTTGACCATGTAAAAGCATCGAAAGCCATAGTGAAATTATTATAAGAGTTATTTCATTTGATTTGGCCTTAGAGACCTTAATACAAAGCTTCAAATTTATTTTACAACAATGGAAACGTCAAAGGGAAGAAACAATAGGAAGCTGGAAACACTATTCATTAATAATAAATTTGGCAGAGGAAAGAGGTCAACATTAGAAATTCACCTTTCTTGAAACACTGTTCATGAACTCAAAATTTGGAAAAGGAAAGAGGCCATCGTTGGAACATCACTATTCGGGAATCACTGTTCATGAACTCAAAAGATGTCAAAGGAAAGAGGTCACTGTTTGAACCTCACCGATCTAGAAGCACTATTCATGAAATCAAAATTTGGCAAAGGAAAGAGGTAACCATTGGAACCTCACCATTTTAAAAACACTATTCATGAACCCAAAATATGGAAATGGAAATTGGTCACTATTGAAACATCACCCTTCTAAAAACATTCTTCATGAACACAAAATTTGGAAAAGGAGAGAGGTCACCGTTGGATCCTCACCATTCTAGATAAACTATTCTAAAACCCAAAATATGGAAAAGGAAAGAGTTCACCATTGGAGACTCACCGTTTTGGAAACAATGTTCCTGAACTCAAAAATTGGAAAAGGAAAGAGGTTACAGTTGGACCTCTCAATGCCACTATTCACATAAGTATACTGATGACACTGTTCACATAAGGTTTCTATTACAATGTTCACATATGGATACTGATGAAACTATTTGCATAAGGTTACCATTGCACTATTCATATAAGGTTATCGTTGTACTGTACACCTAAGGCTACCAATGACATTGTTCACATAAGGATACTAATCCATTGTTCACCTAAGGCTACTGATAACACCATTCACATAACGCTATCATTGTACTGTTCACCTAAGTCTACTGATGACATTTTTCACATAAGTATATTGCTGCACTATTCACCTAAGGCTACCAATGACACTGTTCACATAAGGCTACCATTTCACTATTCACCTAAGGCTATTGATTAAACTGTTCACTTAAGGCTACCATTGCACTATTCATATAAGGCTACCGATGACACTATTCACATAATGTTGCCTTTGCACTATTCAATGAATTGGAAATTTGGCAATATGTTTGGATAAGTCACTGTGACCTCTTAGAACACCTCAAACACCAAATTTTCATAAAGGAATGGAACAGAGAGGTCTGTGCCATTACTTCAGATACCTCTCACAACATTTTCATCCTCAAGAATTCAAAACCAACATAATAGGAAACCAAAAAAAGTCCAAACAACCACCAATGAGATACCAATCAAATGAGAGAAAGCTATAAAAAGAAACCAAAGAAATCGATCTCATAATCATGAATGGTCTACAACCACAAAGCGATCACCAATGAGGTAATCTATCCACAACATTAGATAAAACACCATGGCTTCCAACTCAATATCATGGGTAGTATAGTTATGTTCATGGGGACATAGCTACCAAGACCCATAAAAACAACAGATCAATGCTGCACCTAAACACATTGTAACCCCATATGTGAAGCATCACAGAAAACATAAAACTGAACTCCATCTACTGAAAGACAATGAACTGGAGCAGTTACTAACATCCCTTTTAGATACTCAAAATATTCCTATCCTTGATCAGTCCACATGAACGCCTGATCCTTCCTGGTCAAAGTTGTCAAAGGAGTCGCAATTGGAGAGAAATAGGCTATGAACCTCGTATAATAGCTAGTGAGACCAAGGAAACGTTGCACCTATGAAACTATCATAGGGTCTGACCAAGATACAACTTCTTCTATCATCAATGGATCCATATCTACTGCCTTCTAGGACACAACATTCCCCATGAAACAGACATCCCGAGCCCAAAATTCACACTTCAATAACTTCCCAAATAGATGATGTTGACGAAGAACTCCCAAATCGAAATGTAGATGCTCTAAATGCTCCTCCCCAAACATGGAGTACAGAAGGATGATGTTGATGAAAACCTCCATGATCATGTATAATAACTCATGGAATACAACGCACATCAATCACATGAACACAGCTGGAGCATTCATCCCACCGAATGACATTACAACAAACTCATAATGCCCATGACGACAATGAAAAGAAGTCTTCAGGATATCAGCATCCTTCACTTGCGTTTGATGATATATTGATCGTAAGTTGATCTTTGAGAACCAAAATTCACCCTTCAGTTGATCAAATTAATCATCAAATTTTGGAATAGGATTGTGATTCTTCACAATAACTTTGTTTAAGTGAAGATAATCGACACCCAACCACAAACTACAGCAGCCTTCTTCATGAACAAAACTAGTGCACCCCACGGTGAAACACTCGGCCGAAAAAAAACACACTATAACCTACCATCAAGCTGTATAGGTAGCTCTCGTATCTCATAAGGGTACATCCTTTATGAAGACATATGGATATGATATGCTTTTGGTTGGACCTCGATCCCAAAATCAGTCTCTCATCAAGGGGGTAATGCTATAACCTCTTCTGGGAAGCCACCAGAGTACTCTTCTATGACCCTTGGAAATACCAACTATGGATCCTATGATGAACTTAACATCACCACATCCATCATGGATGATAAAAATGGAACACAGCTCTGTCCTATCTGAGGGTATCGCTCGCCAATGAACACCACTGGCTCTCCATTTTCATCGAAGAACAGAACCTACCTCCGAAAGCAATCCATGATAGCTTGCACTGAATACAACAAATACATGCAATGGATGACATCATATGGTAGTATTCGTATGCATATGAAATCTCCCCAAGAGTGGTGGTGCCCCAACACTAGCTCACAATCTCTACATACTTCAAACAGGCCAGCTCGACCTGAAAATTGCATAGTCAACACCAAGGGCACTGGATGCCTCTCTACCTAAAGTCCTAAATCATGTAAAGGGTAGATGATATGAGGAAGTGTGTCCCTCCTATATAAAATAAGGTATATAACAAGGAATAAGACAAGCAATGGGTACCCCTAACATCATCTGGCTTTCCTGGCACTAGAAACACTAAAGCCTGAAGCTGACAACGACCTCCTCCACGACCTCTCTCACCATGATGATGAACACCACCATGGCCGTGATCATCCCTCTGAGGACAAGGAGCATCAGGGGGATATCCTCTTTCTTCCCTATCTAAACTATGCTAATCTAAATCTAGTACAACCTGGGGCTTATTCCTCGACTAGAACCGCCTCAACAGTGGAACTTGGAGCAGACAAACATATGCACGATGACTGATTTGAAAGGTTGGGAACTCTCACTACTCAAGACCTTGACCACCACAATAATAACAGAAACCTATACCCTTTACATTGTCCTGAGAGCTTCTCCCCCGGATAAATGACGTAAAAAGGGTTGGGATGTACCCCTACCCAAACGAAAACTCTTCTTCCCTAAAAACTGGGAACCCAAGGGCAAAGGTCTGATTCATGAGGAATCATTACCACTCCCCTCTCGTGATGATCCAGCTTTAGAAAAAATCCCCTCGAAAACCTATTCCCTTTCCATCACCTCAACATTTGTCTTCATCATAAATGGGGTGACCTGGTGCTGGATCTCTAGAAATAAATCTTCCTCAAAATTCCTTTCCCTGGCCTCCTCATCTTGCAATAGGTCCAAATCATATCATAAAAGGTTATTGAAATGGAATCAAAATTATCGTACACTAGAGCTCCCCTGTCAAAGGGTAAGAAGCTCTTGGAGACTGGTTGCCTTCGTGGTCAGAGAAAGAAACTCGACTCTAAACATGTCTCCAAACTCATCACATGAGATCGTTGACTCCTTGTGATCCTTGAGGAACAAAAACTACTATTTTCTCATGGCTCCACAGAGCATCGTCATAATCAAGGGAACCCAGTGCTCCTTCTGAACACAGATCGAGCTGAAGCCTATCTCAACCTCCTCAAAAACATTCTTTAGTTACTAAATCTAAAATGGATCCCATGTACTTCTACAGACTCTGGCCCTGTAAATCTCAGAGTGTCTTCCCCTATGTTTCTTCGTCATCAACCGCTACCCTGGGGAAATCTACTGGCACATCATGTTGGACATCTTCTATGTGATCTTGACGAGGACGTAGACCTGGAGCCATACCTGTAAAATAACAATTAGTTATTTCTCCTATACGTGGAATATGGAAGACTCAATAATAATTAATTAATTGTTTTCTTTTATTCATTTTAGGTTAACCTATCCCAATGTCTACCCATTCATACGCAGGCACAAATAAGAATTATGCATGATCCTTTCCTAGGTATCTACCCTACCATTAGTATCACCCCATTTTTAGCCATTGTAAACATAATGATCCATACATCAGATCATAGGGGACCCTAAACGCCTGTGTCTCAGCTGGTCTCTAGTGTTTACAACACTTGATAAACATGACTAACACTTTTTCCCTACAAACCCATGCAACCTCACTTATTCTTAACACCAAACTCCATCATATCTCTCCACCTCCCTATGATTCCAATCTTTCAATACCCTATCCCCACAAGGTGTACCCCTTATCGTCCAGAAATGTGAGAAGAGAGATAATGACCCCCTGAGTCCCACATCCTGTAGGCCCTGATTTGGCGACAAGAACCTAGGGTATAGTAAACACCCAAATGGGAGGAATTACCCTTTAAGAGAACACATGTGAAAGGGAGAGAGAAGACAGAATCCAAATCCAACTCAGATAAAAATATAATTGAAATCGCAATTAAACATATGAAATTTCATTCGAAACTACTACAACATAAAGGGGAAAACTACAAGTACCAAAAAGTACGTATAAACAACAGCTACCTCGAACCCCAATTATCTCCTGCATCACCAAGCTAGTAAAAACCAATCCAATCTCCAACCTACACCATGTAACCTGAAAAAAAGTTTATATTTACATAGGTTGAATATATTAATATACTCAGTAGGATCCTCCCTAAAACCTATCGTGCAAATGTAAATAAATCATGCTAAAGCACAGTAAATAATAAGTGAAACTAACTCATCACCTAAAAAGGTATATTAAGTTTCCAGCCTTAGAATGGATACTCTCACCAAGTATCACATACAAGAATATATAATATAATTAAGAATATCTAGGGTACCCCGCTACTACTACCCCACTGGTTTTTCGCTTTTCCCCAACGTCGCAGATCCTAAGCATCTCTACCCAAAAGGCTTGCATGCAGTTACTTGGATGAAGAATGACAACATGCACCTCATGCAACAAAACCACCACGTCCACATACGAAAAGTATTCATGTAGTTTCTGGGAGACACCACAGATCACATAATGTGTATCATACATCTGGTATTAAACCTCAAGCCATTATTTCCCATACACTAAGTAAGGATCCTCAATCCATCACAACCTTTACACGTGACACATATTGTAGTCCATAGGAAACTATATCTAGAATATATGTGTGTGAATAACCACAATCCATTAAAACCCTCTACACACATATATGGGGAAAGCTAACCACTATGCCTACCATCACAGGTAACTACCAAGAGAAGAGAGTGGGGCCAAAGGGGGTAGTCAGCCACCATACTCTTACCTTAATATTGTGGAAAAAACCCCCAGGGCCCAGTATCCTCAGGGTATCATTTTCCCTGACAGGTAGGGTGGAGTAGAATACTGAAAAACAAAAAGTAATGAATATACTATATCTCACAACCACACTATGTTCCTAACCTAGTCTTAGACTCAACTATATCTTACATCTCTCAGATTCATAGCTTCCACTTATTAGAATAGGTATCCTATAAGCACACAACCATTTAAAGAGCTTTATTAAATTGCTTCATTCCCTTTTTATCTGTTGAAATTTACATTAATTAATTAATTAATCATTAATTAACCATATACAATTTCCACATTATATTTCACTAGAAACACACCCAAATGTTATCGTTCTTTTAAATTAAATCCTCAGCATTGGACCCATAAAAGCTCCAACCCCGTGGGTTAACATCACTTATTCAATTATTTATTTACAACATTACTTTTTCATATTCCCAGGGATTATAAATAAAAATTCTATTATACTAAACACAAGGGGGATCAACATGGGGAGTAGATTAACTACTCGTTGATCCTTTTCCACCTATATGAAGTGCAAAGACCCATTCTCCCTTGAGAAGCTAAACACGCAAATCACGTGGAATACCCCACATGTATTCTCCCCGTTCAGATGAAGGGTAAGAAAGACCAACTTCCTTGAGTAGTGTTGAAAGTAAAGTAGAAAAACAACCATTAAGAATCAGTTAGAATCTAAACATTCACATCCAACCCATTTCATCATCCTTGGTATCCTCCCTGACACCCGCATGAATAAATGGATTCATCTTGCCACTCTAGACATCAACTACTGCCCCAGCTAGTAGGACTCTATACCCCCACATATCACAACATCCATCAAGGATCATATCACAACATAAGAAGCAAGAAAACAAAAATCATATCAATTGGGCTCTTGGCCCTTAAACAAGAAATAGGGTAACTCATAACCCTACAAGAGATTATCTTTTATTGGACAACAATTTATTTAATCCCCCATGGATTAACTGATTTATTATTTGTAGGTTCCAAATTTGGGAAACCTAACAAGTAAGCTATCACAAATAATTAAACATTCTTACTGCACCCATGTGATTAAGATACAATTATAATAAGAACCAGATTCATTTACATGCCTCTTTATCTTTATCCAAACAATTATCGATTAATTCCGGCTTTATATTCTTTACTAATTTCCATCAAGAATGAAAATATATACAATGGAAGCATAGAGATAACACTATCTAGTAAAACAAGAGGCAATAAAATACAATCAATATCAATTTATTAATCTAGTTCAAATATTTATTTTTTCAATTACATTGTGATCTTGTGTCATAAAACATGATAAATATACAGGTGTATTAAAATGAAATGAGAAGTAATGAATCCCCTACCTCATACAGTTCTTGATATTATTTATATGAGAATGATCCACACAACAGGTTACAATCTCCTCCCCCCATGACAACTATATTCAACTGTGGATGTAGAGACCCCACCACACCAGCCAACACCCAATAATAGTATATTAGGAACATGGTGATTCCATTCCATAAAATTCAAGGAGAAATAGAAGGAGATGAACCCAAAGGTATGATGATAAATCATACCTTATATCAATGATTGACCGATACTTCTTGTTTTCATCAAAACAGAGTGGATCCAATCCAAGGAGGAAAGTGTGATTGTGAAACTCCTACATGATGGATTGAATGTATTGAGCATCTCACAATCGAGAATAAGGAAGAAGAACTAGGGACGAAGATATATCGATTCTATATAAATTTAATGGAGTAGTGGTTTATGATACACTGGATTTTCCAATAAAAATTGATCACATTAAACCATGAAGTTTGAATATGTAAAAGCATCTTAATCCATTGGGAAATTAATAAAGGAGTTATGTACATTAAATTGGCCTTAGAGTCCTTAAAAAAGCTTTAAATGCATTTTATGTCAAAGTAAACGTCAAAGGGGAGAAACTGTATGAAGCTGAAAACAATGTTCATTAACACAAAATATGGAAAAGGAAATAGGTCAACGTTTGATCCTCACTATTATGGAAAGAAAATTCATAAACTCAAAATTTGGAAAAATAAAGTGGTCAATGTTGGAACCCCAATGTTCAAGAAAAACTGTTCATGACATCAAAATTAGGCAAAGGAAAGAGGTCACTGTTGGAACCTCGCCATTCTGGAAACACTATTCCTGAACTCAAAATTTGGAAAAGGAAAGAGGCCACAATTGGTACCTCACCATAAACCTCACCATTCTAGAAACAATGTTCATGAACTCAAAATTTGGCAAAGGAAAGAGGTCACCGTTTGAACCTCACCGTTCTAGAAACACTATTCATGAACTCAAAATTTGGAAAAGGAATGTGGTCACCATTGGAACCTCAATGTTCTGGAAACACTGTTCATGAATTCAAAATTTGGAAAAGGAAAGAGGTCACTGTTGAAAACTCACCATTCTGGAAACACTGTTCATGAACTCATAATTTGGCATAGGAAAGGGGTTAGCGTTGAAACCTAAACATTTGTGAAACACTGTACATGAACTCAAAATTAGGCAAAAGAAAGAGGCTACCATTAGACCTCACAATTTCACTATTCACATAAGCCCATCGATGACATTGTTCACATAAGGTTACTGTTTCACTATTCACATAAGGATACCGATGACCCTGTTCACATATGGTTACTATTTCACTATTCACATAAAGTTACAGTTTCACTGTTCACCAAAGACTACCATTGCACTGTTCACCTAAGGCTATCGATGACACTGTTCACATTAGGCTACCATTGCACTGTTCACCTAAGGCTAACGATGACACTATTAACATAAGGATACCATTGTACTATTTATATAAGGTTACCATTGCACTGTTCACAGAATTGAAAATTTTGTAATGTGTTGGGGATAAGTTAGCATAACCTCCCAGAACACTTCAGACACCATATTTTCACAATGGAATGGACTAGAGAGGTCTGAGACATTAAATAAAAATAATGTTATAATGGATTTTTTTTATATGTTAAAATGATAAATTAATTATTTTCAGGGAAAAATAACTCTATTTTATTCTAATTCAAAAGGCAACATTTAATCAATTAATTTTTATATAATTGGATAAAAAAAATGTAAATTTTTTTAAAAGTTTTATAATTTGACAAAATTTTGTGTCATAGAATGTTCGGAGATTCCAATTTCTTATTTATGGAATATTTTTCCATGAAGAAAATATATTTATATTTTCCAACACATAAAGTGGAAAAAACTTTTGTTATTGAATATTGATTGAAAGGTAAACAGCATAGAACTAATTTCATGTCAATTAAATAAGATAAAATAGTAATTAATCTTAAATTTATTCATTTGGATTTATTTGGTCTTATTACACCAACTATTTTTGGTGGTTAGTGATAATATTTTTTAATTAATGATTTTATTAGATATACATGGGTGTATTTTTTCTTAGTCAAATCTGAATCTCTATTTTAATTTTTTCGTTTTTTTAAAATTAGCTGAAAAATAGAAAGGAAATATAATTAATTAAATTATAATTGATCATGGTGTTGTACTCTAGAATCTAATGATAATATAGTTTTGTGAGGAAAATGGTTACTTTAATTATTTTTATCTCATAGAACACAATAAAAGACTAGTGTCATTAACATAAAAAATGGATCTAATCAGGAAAAAAAATGACCATTCTATATGAGTTTAATCTATAAAGATACTTTCGGTATTAAGAAACCAATACATATTGTAATGTTAATACTATAATTATTTTAAGAAATATTATTGAAAATACTAATTTTGAGGTTACTAATAACAAGAAAACGTAAAATTGGTTATTTGATCGTATTTAACTATAAATATTTTATTATAAATACTAAGGATTATTTAGAAAACATTTTATGAAAAATTATAAGAATGAAATTTTTTATGATATTATAAAACAAATAATTATATATAGATTATATAATAAAATAACTATGGTTTTTAGAGAATAAATTCATTTAATTGTTGATGAAAACCAATGGATATAAGATATGATGATATATAAAAACCTGACATTGAAGTTATATATTTTAATATTGAAGAGGTGGAATAACGTGATAAAAAAACATATTAAGGAAGAAATATTTCTATTTATTTTAAACCCATTAAAAAAATTTCTTAGTATACCCAAAAAGACAATTCTGTATATAACGTGATAGGAAATATTCAATCAAATTATAAATCATAGAAATATTTTATGAATATTTTTACTCATCATTCCTTTATCTCGAATTTTTCACCTTAGGATATTAGTGACACTTTAAATTATTACAATTGTATCTTAGATACACAAATGGAATTAAATCTATTTAGTAGAAATAATCCCTAAACAATATTTATTATTAAAAATTGTTATCATTTTATTTTAAAAAATTATAATTTTGAAAAAGATATGATTCATCCAGAAATATATTTAAAAATTAATCAAAATTAATTAATTATTGTTATTCTTAAGAAGAAGGTTTTGATTTGGAGGTTTATTTTCATCCAATTTCTTAATTATAATAAATTATAATGTTATTAGCTTATGTTTTTTGGGTATTTGAATTACTTAAAGTGTAATTTTAACATGCTTTTGTAATGGTCATATATATGAAGAAGTATGTGTTAGAAACCCCATAGTTTTGAAAATTAAAAGCATACTGATCATTTTTTTAAAATATATAATGTTATATATGGTATTAATCATACTCCATAATCTAGGTAATAAGTGTTTATGTAGTTTTCATATTAATTTTTTTTTGGAATGGAAAGGTTGATTCACATTTTTTTATTATCAAATGTTTTAATGATATCTTGATTTTGTGAATTTATATTGATGTTATTTTTTATCTATCTTTATTTAAAAATAAATTCAATGAAATTATTCATTATAAAATTTTGAATTTTATAAGATAATTATTAGAGAATTTATATTGTAAATTGGTCAGAAAAAATTTCAAAAATATAGTTTATTTTTTTAAATAAATCCTTGTATTATAAAGAGTTAGTTAAGTGATTCAGTTTAAAATATTATAAAATTGTAAATAATACCATGATTACTACTTGAAAAAATAGACTTAGATAAATTAGGAAAATTTATTTACATTAAAACATATAGATTCATGATCGGAAGTCTATTTAATTTTATTGTATCCATATATGATATAACGCTTTTAGTTTCCATGTTTGATGAATTTCATAGTGACAATAAGGAATGTCATATTAAAAACATTAAGAGTATTATTTGATATGTTAAAGTATCTATGACTCAGGTTTAATATTATCATTCTAAAAATAATTTATATTTGAAATGTTATACTAATTATTCTTTTAGTGGATGACTGTTATATAGAAAAATATGTTCAGATATGTATCATTTACTTGGTAAATATTAAGTTTTCATGGATTCGAGGAATAATTTTTCTCTCCTTTGACCACTGAACTTCAATATTGAGTTGATGTTTCTATTTTTACTCAATAATTTGGGATTACAATAATAATTTATTTTTATTTTTATTTTTTATTATATTTCTATTTTCTATTATTATAATTTTTCAATTTTTATTCTTAAAATAAATTAAAAACTCTAAAAATAAGCATATTGATATTAATTTTCATTTTATTACATATCCTACATAAATTGAAAATATAAATCTATAATTTATTTCAAAAAAATCATCATGATGAAATGTTTGATAAAATCCTAGTTATTAAATTGACTGATTGAATAATTTTTTAAAAAGTAATGATAAAAATTTATATTTACATTTATTTGGAAGAAATTTACGGGGAGTTTGAGTGTGTATATATTATGAAACATTCATATTCAAATGAAATATATAAAATATGGAATATTATAATAATTTTAATGTTTTCAAATTAGGCACACATTTTTTATTATATATCTATTTTATTCCTTATCAAAGATGCAATGACTCGAACCTTTCAATTATATTTGTTTCCTAATTCTGTGTGTTATTTTATACTCAACAAAACTACATCCTTTAATTAATGTAGTGTGTATAATTAAAATGAGACCGTTGGGTTTCGACTGTTATATTATTGTTGGTCAATATGACTATCAAAAACTATAATCTTAACGATGTGTTTTTATAAATACGGTTATATTGGTTAATTATTACAGAAAAATGATTGAATGGCCTCATCTGGCGGACTTGAGCCATATGAAGCCCATCTATCGGTGCTTGGGAAGGAGGTAGCATCACTGGGATTTTCTCTTGACCAAGCCCAAGCCGAGCTTCAACGTATGGAGCTTGAACATAATCACCTAAGGGAGAAGTTCAAGATGATAGAAATCACCACTCAGGTAATGTTGTTCGAGCCACCCCAATATTCTATCACCATAGCACACCTTACACTTAGGTCCAATGCTGGTGTTATAAGGGCCTATGTAACGAGACCATAACTGCATTGTGTAATCCTTTTATATAAATAAACTTATTATTTCTTCTTATGGAAAAGTTTGTGAATATCCAATATCTGGATAAATATTGGATGTGTATTATTTATGAATTTAGGAAAAAATGGTATTTTAAAATATTTTTTTATTCATCAAATAATTAATAATGTGAAATGATTTTCAAAAAAATGGTCTTCTATCATTGTGATCAGTGAGAATTTTAGAGTCTAATAAGATCGACTTGGTTTATAGAGAATAGTAATGTAGAAATAGTAACATACCCTTATGAATATTAATATATAGTAATTTGACCAGAAAAATAGAAACTTCACCCATGAATGTATAAATACATTTTAGGCATCATAGATGTGAAAAAACGATCAGAGTTTAAGTTTTGGTATTCTTATACGCCATAAATATTTTATTTACAATTTTATAATTAATTTAATAATTTAAAATAGAAATTTATTTCCATAAAATTTAATCATAAATTGTTACTTTATTGTATTATGGGTATATGATATTTTTATGGGACCTTGATTACTTTTTTAAGGAGTTACAAAATGAGTTATAGATTTAATGTTTTATTTTTGGAATAAATAATTATTTTATTTAAAAGTTAAATTAAAAATAATTAAAACATTATTTTCTAAAAATGGACTTCATTTTTGAATTCAGAGCATCGATATTAGTTTAGGTTGAATTTTTGTGTTTTTTCTGAAACTTCTGAATTTTCAGTCAATTGTAAAAATGCAGTTTTGAGTTTTGGGTGTTTAATGACATCATTAATGACGTAACCTTTCTGGTCGACTAATGAATAGTGAAATATGCTATGAGGTATCCCAATTGGACAATTCCATGGGCAAATACCATGGGAAATCACATGGTTTTTCCAATACCACTGATGAGGTGTCCCTTGGAAATTAATAATTTATTCACTCACTTTCCCTATAAATACCAAGTTATTTCTCTCATTCATTTCATTCCAAAATCATAATCTATAATGTTCCAGTCTCCTTACCTCCCAAGGATCCCTCCCAAGGTTCCCTCAAGCCTCCCAAGGACCTGACCTCCATGCTTTCAATGTTACTCTTCAAGGTAAGGGATCCTTTCACCCTCCTCTTTTATGTCATGAATTGCTTTATGTTGTGTCTTCTAGTTTCCATATCTTTATGTTTAGGGTATGTTCTTATATGTTATTCTTACTGTACATTTCATGTCTAATTTTTGGGAGACCCTTTCAGCTCTCATCAATTTGTTTTCTGAATTTTTAAGTGACGTCGTTAGGATGCCGAATTTCTCATAAAAGAAATCACATCTTCTCTTTCCTTTCTAGTTTTCTTTTCTTGCGGAATGTCATTCAAATATACATGCCATGTTCTTATCACCATTTTATTCTGTATTTATATTGTTATATGAGTTATTTTTGAGTGGGTTACCCTTTCACCCTCTCTTTTTATTATTTTCTAAAACCATGGTATATAGTCGTTATGCTGCAGAAATTTCGCCTCAAAATTTCTATCTCTTTCTCTAAAGAAATTATCTTTTTTATTTATGTGAATACCCAGAACTATTTAATTTCTATTGGTGTTAATAAATATATAAAAATGATATATTTTATTATGGAATAGACATACATATAACCCTCACTCCCTTTATATGGGTTATAAATGATATAATGATCTTATTTTTAAGAGATTTTAAAACATCATGATTTTGAAATGAAACCTATTTCTATTATTCTCTATATTTTATTTATGAAATGATTGTTTATAATATATGGGGATCGCATGTAAGTAAATAAATCATAAGGGTGCGCCAGGATAGTGCTCTAATGCATTCAGTAAATAATTAATCTCAAGAGATGACAAGTTTCATGATACCTTGGTGAATAACCATGGTAATTTTTATGACACCTCGGGGATAAACCTTGGTTATATGTTCATAAATGTCTAAATGAAATGTTGTAGCCACATATTCATGTTATGTTCCATGTTATTTCATTTATGATATGCTTATAATTCCATTTCTCATGTCTTGATGTTGTTATTCAAGTTCTTAAACAAGTAAACTGATTCCCTTGTTTACCCTTACTGGGCCTTCTACTCACCCTTTTCTTTGATGTATGTCTCCAGGATATGAGATGTCATAGTTATACATAGGATGAACCTATGATGAAGCCCTTAAAATGGTTTAGAAGAATTTTTTATGTTGTTTTCATGTAATATGTTCCTGATTTCCAAGACACTAGACTTTAAAGATCCTCTTGTTGTAAAATGTAATGAAAATTTATGTAATAAAAAAGGTGGGATTCCATAGCTGGTATCAAACGGAGGTTTAGTTATTTATGGAAATTAGGATATGAAATATTTAGGAATAATCCTTTAGAAAAGTTTAAATATAGGAAAAATTACTGTTATTTTGGTGAATATTGAGTAAATGCTTTATCAAACAGATACATCGCTGTCTGGATACGAGCAGGTAGAGGCGGCTCTAGCACAGATGTACATAGGTTTAAAACATGAAAACACCACATTGATCTAGACTTAAATGGGAACTGGTTCACAATAATGGGCTTTGCTGCACTCTTGGTTACGACCCTCCTGTGGGTTATGTTTGGTTAATCACAAGCTTTTTATAAATCATTATGATGGAATTATAGTGAAATGTAATTGTTTAAGAATGAAGTTTTAAGACATAAATCCTTTATAGTTAAAAGATTCATAAATGAAATAAGTTTCTCATTATAGTTTTATTCTTTTATAAAATGGAGCGCAATAGGAGGAACCGTGAAAATGGTGACCGCAATGGACCTCGTGCTGACGGCCCTCCGATGAAAGCCAGAATGGAAACATTCATGCTAATGATGAACCAACTGACTCAAGTTATGGGAAATAACTTGAATCTAGATGAGAGACCGATATAACCGTGAAGGGAACAACATTCTGTTGATTCTTTTATGCATGAATGACCAACAACCTTCAGTGGATTGACTAACGCATTGATTGCTTAGCAGTTGATCAGCTCCATCGAAAAGAAGTTTTATGTGCTCTACTGTTCAAAGCAAGAGAAGGTCACCCTGGACGTTTATCACGTATAAGGGGAAGCTGATCATTGGTGGGAGCTGATTAAAAATAGAAGGACAAGAGTAGAAGTTGAAGCTTTATAGTTGGAAGAGTTCAGAGGGTTCTTTTTTAGTAAGTATTTCCCTCGTTCCATGATAACAAGAATGGAGAAGGATTTTATCGAACTGAAGCAGAAGGAGAAAAAAACCTATCATAATCTATGAGATTAACTTTACCAAACTTTCACGATATACCTCTATATAATTCATGGATCCAAATGAAATGTTTGATATATTCTTTGGTGTACTGAGACCTCTTCTGTGGAATAATCTAGCCAACCAAGACTATGACAGCTATGAGGAGATCATGCGATGTGCGATGAAGGTCGAACTAAAGTTTGGTGAGACGCAATGGTCTCATAAATCAAGTGACAAAAAGAGATCAATGGGGCCCAGCTTAGGGAGGACCTTGGATCAGAGAAGGGGAGGCAAGAAAGTGTAACATCCCACATGTAATAAATGTGGGATGAAGCATTCAGGGATCTTCTTTCTTGGGAGTAGGAAATGCTACATGTGTGGAATAGATGGCCATATTATTTGGAATTGTCGTAGTGAGGTGAAACCTCAACTTCCAAACACTAACGACCAGAGGAAGATGGTGCACGCCCTACCCGATGTCCAGTGCGTTACGTGTGGATAACTTGGGGACTTTTCCAATCACTATCCAAATCCAAGGGTAGTGGAGGTAAACCACCATCAGCCCCAGAAAAGGCCAAGGGAGGAAGTTCATGATTTTTCTGTCATGACAGCTAAAGTTGAAGCTCCAAATTATGTGGTTGCAGTTACTCTTATTGTTCTCTCAAATCTAGAAAGTACTTTGTTTGATTCTGGCTATACACATTCCTTCATTTCCTCCATGATCGCAAAGAATTTAGAATCAACCTTCGACTTTCTAAAAGTAGTGTTATCAGTCAAGACTCATGGTGGGATTATCCAAAAATCATAATTATTTAGAAACTCTAGTATTTACTTAGCTGAGCACAATCTTATTGAAAATATAGTAGTAATTCCAATGATGGAATTCAAAATTATAGTAGGGATGGACTGGCTCTCGAAGTATAATGATATGATCAAGTGAAGAAGTAAGGAAATCTCAGTAGTATTTACTGGAAAACCTAAAGTTATCTTCTAAAGAGAGATATCACAACCTGGTCTTTGTCTAGAAGAACCTCCTATATCCTTCTTTATGGAATTTATCGGTGAAGAAGAAGGATGAAATGAGAGTTTGAGGAAAGAATATGTAGCCGTCATTCAGAAATAAATTGACGAATTTCCTAAAGAGTTTCATGGACCGCCCCCATAAAGAGAGGTATAGTTCTCCATTGAACTCATAAATGGATCCCATCCAATATGAATGACCTAGTATAAGATGGAAAATGTAGAGCTAGAAGAATTAAAGAAACAACTCATTGATCTTTTAGAGAATGGGTTTATCCAACTGAGTGTGTCTCCTTAAAGAGCACCTATTCTCTTTGTGAAGAAGAAGGATAGATCGATGCGGCTATGCATTTATTATAGAGATCTGAATGGAATCACAGTAAAGAACAAATACCATCTTCCAAGAATTGATGACTTATATGACCAAATTTGTGGGGCTAAATTATTCTCTATGATTGATCTTCGATCTTATTATCATCAATTGAGGGTGAAAAAAGAAAATATTCAAAAAACTACCTTCCGAACAAGATATGGGAATTATGAGTCTGTTGTTGTGCCTTTTGGACCGACTAATGCACCTTCAATTTTTATGGATTTGATTAATAGAGTCTTTAAAGACTACCTTGATAAATTGGTGGTAGTTTTTATTCATTATATTCTGATATATTCCAAAAGTCATGAGGAGATTGAGGATCATATAAGGTTTATTTTGCAAACACTACGGAAGGATAGGATTTTTTGAAAGTTTAGTAAATGTGAATTCTGGTTACAACAAGTTTCTTTCTTGGGGCACATTGTTACCAATGATGGATTTATAGTTGGCCATACAAAGATAAAATTTGTAGAGGAACGGACTCAGCCTACAATAATAACTGAGATTCGCAGTTTCCATGGATTAGAGGGATATTACAGGAGGTTTGTGAAAAACATTACATGACTTTCTAATCCATTAACCAAGTTAACTCAAAAATGGGTCAAGATAATCTAGAAAAAAGAGTGTGAGGAAAGTTTCCAAGAGATGAAGAGGATATTGGTTACTGCACCTGTGTTAACTCTACCCTCATGTAGAGAAGGATTCGTTATTATTAGCAATGAATATCTTAAAGGGCTAGGGTGCATCCTCATGAAAATTGAAAAGGTCATTGTTTATGCATCTCAACATTTGAATACTCATGAGAAATATTATCCTACACATGATCTGGAGCTAGTCGTAGTTTTTTTTTCTCTAAAGATATAGAGGCACTATCTTTTTGGGGAGAAATGAGATTTATAAACAGACCATCAATGTTTGAAGTATATTTTCACACAAAAGGAATTGAACATGTGATAATGGAGATGGTTGGAAGTCCTTAATGACTATGATTGTTCAATTCATTATAATCCCAGAAGAGAAAACAAAGTTTCTGATGCATTAAGAAAGAAAGACCCAGTTGTTTTTCCATTTTGAGGATTTAAAGATATCCTTTGATCAATGAATTAGTAAAACTGGACATGGGAATTATAAAGGAAGGTACATCATCAAACCTAACCCAAATGATTTCTCAATCGTCACTACTAGATAAGATCAAGAAATCTCAGAAAGAAAATCCTCTATTACAGAAGAAGTTTGAGGCTATTAAGGATGGTAAGTTTTTTGAGTTCAATACTAATCAAGAAGGTGTATTTAAATTTCATACAAGACTATGTGTTCCTTCTATTATGAAAATAATGAAGGAGCTGATGGATGAAGCTCATAGCTCTACTTTCTATATACATCCAGGTGTCACAGAAATGTATAGAGACCATAATGATCATTATTGGTGGGATAATATGAAAAGGGATATTGATGACTACAATTCATAGTTCTTGGTATATCAGCAAGTGAAGGCAGAGCGACAACTTCCTAAAGGGGTATTGCAACAACTACCCATCCCATCATGGAAGTGGAACAATATCACTATAGACTTCGTCACTGGTCTCCCAAGAAATTCAAAAGGAAGTAATACGATATGGGTTATTGTGGACCATCTCACCAAGACTGCCCATTTTGTCTCCATTTGGGAACATTTCACTCTTGATCAAATTTCTAGGATTTATGTGAGGGAAGTGGTAAGGCTGTATGGAGTTCATCATTCTATCGTATCTTATCGTGATCTAAGGTTCACATCAAAATTATGGAGAAGTATTCAAAAATACCTGAGCCATAAATTGAATTTTAGTATGGCCAATCACCCTCAAACTGATGGTCAATCTGAAAAGACTATTCAAACACTTGAGGACATGTTGAGAATTTGCTCAATGAAATTTAAAGGCGGATGGGATAAATATCCCTCTTTAGTTGAGTTCTCTAACAACAACGTCTTCCACTCGAGCATTCAAATGGCAACCTATGAAGATCTATATGGGAATCAATGTATAACTTCTACATGTTGGGATAAAGTTGGTGAGATAAAGCTTCTTGGGCCTTACTGTAACACCCCGAGATTTTATGAAAAATATTCTTTTTAATTTCATTAATGTCTTGTGTTGTACGCTACACCAAAAGGAGATTTCACAACACACATCATTGACTTTCCTTTCATTACACGCAATCACGACCTTCCTTGATAGCATGTGTAGTACGCAATACCGAGTTTCACTAAACAACGATATGCTATTAAAATATTATTAAAACTAGCCGTTATGAATAGTAATAAACACTTTTTGAAATTTTGTAAATTTTATTTTGCAAAATGGAATTCATTTTTTGATTCGTAATATAGAAATTAGCTTAGGGTGAAATTTTGGTAATTTTCGGATAACTTTCATATTTTGATGAATAGTGGAAATTACTAAATTTTAATTAAAAACAACTTTTTCAATCGAAATAATTAATAGTGAGAAATTATTAATTTGAGTGGTTTTAAAGTATATTTAGAATATATTTTTACAATTTAATACAATGTTGGTCATTGGATGTAATTTCACATTTAAACCAGTTATAAACAAGTGTCAATCTTTTGATAGTTATTATCCCTTAAAAACACGCCTTTTGTTTTGACGACGGGAATTAATTTTTAAATTAATTAATGCAACTGATATGTTTTGAATTTGGTAAAATAGAAATAATTTTTGAGTTCATAATATCAAATATAGCTTAGGCCTAATTTTTGGTATTTTTCTGAAAACATTCAATTTTTGATGAATAGTGAAACCACTAAGTGGTAGTTAAAAAACTGAATTTTTCATAAAACTTAATTTTACCACTTCTGTGAGTGGAATTTCGAAAATCCGAGAGACACGGTTAATATCAAGGACTAACATTTGGTTCAATGAGATGAAAATAATTTTTGGTGAATAGTAACTTTTTACTTTTTTTTAACCACGGTTAAAAGTAAATAGGGTAATTAAGGGTAAAGATGATATTATTATTACCCTAACACATGTCCTAATTCTATTGGATAACTTTAATTCGACCAAAAACAAACTTAAGAATAAAATATGACCATTTAGGCCCACTTGGATTAGATTAGGACATTTATTATTAATTTATTTAAAGAAGGGTTAAAATAGTTAAAATCAATGTTTAATAAGTAACTAATTTTTAATATGGGGTTATATATAAGATAAATTCGACTATAAATATTCATTAGAAAGATAAAAAGATTTCCTACGTAATGGTATTTTATTCGTAATTTTTAGACATTAAATAATTTAATTTATTTATGACACAACGATGATGCAGTAATTATCTTATTAATGAAATATTGACATAATTGATGTTATAAATACCCAAATAAATATACTTTGAGACTTTTTATGAATTCGACTAATTTTATAGGTTAATATGACATGTTAGTATTGATGTAATTAACTTTTTACGAACTTATCATTCTGTTATGATTTTCACAAAAATCAATTAGTAAATAGTGTCAAAATTGACATAAAATAATTTTTAAAACAAATATTATATTATTAATTGTTATTTTAGCTTCTTATAGTATGGTTATTAACCTTATAGTGTAAGAACACAAGAAGACACGGTAAAAGTACAATTATTTAACTTAATGTTAAATCTAAATGATAAGGTTAAAATAGGAACATAAACTTGTCTAAATTCTATTGGATGAGAGGATTTCGACCCATCCCCACCTTAGCTTCGAAATATATCCATTTGGAGCTATTTAAAACCGAACTTGACTTTATAAAAAAATAATATTTTTAGTTATTCCAAAGGTACCCCTCTCCTCTCCTATAAAAGGGCACCTCCTCCCTCTCCTCCTCACACCAATTTGAGCATTCAAGATCGGCCAACCCCTGCTAAAATCTCGTCTCCACTTCCCTAGTATCATCCTAGAGTTCCTGGTCTTCTTCAAAGACCATCCTTAGTTCTTTAAGTGGAGGTTAAGTGAAGGCGCGTCAAAAAGAGGTAATATCCATTACCGATCTTTTTCAATTTCTCTCTTCTTCAACTTCTTCTTCTTTAGTTGTTTCAGGATAAAGTAATAACATCATTATTTATTATATACTGATATGTTATTATAAATATGAAACAACTCTAATTAACCTTCTATCCATCCTACGGAAAAAGGAAATCACCGCGCGTGCGTACGTACAGAATACCGTCTCCACGCCGTGGTGTAATCTATTTTCTGCCACCACCTTAATTGGATGGGTATAATGGTGTAATGAGTAACTATATATTATTATTATAAAGTGATATTGATACTGAAATAGTATACATACACTTCAACACAAGTTCACGATCATGAGAACGATATCATCGCTCGTGCGTACGTACGGACTACCGTCTCCAAGACGCGATGACATTCATTCTCCATGTTAACCATTTAAGAATGATTATAAAGTATATATAAGCAATAATAATGAAATATATGACATTATAAAGATACTGGATTTATGTATATGTCATCTACTTACTTCCATTCAAGACAATAAGGAAAGGAAAACAACGTTCATGCGTACGTACGGACAACCGTCTCCATGAACGGTGTGTTTCATTACATTTATCTATCTATTATATATATATATACTGAATATATATGATATATAAATCATGTTTTATATTCTGGAAGTAAGTAAATCATGATATAAGAAATAATAATTTCAAGAACAACAAGTCCAAACACCTACGATAAATGAAACGATTTTACCCAAAACGCTTCTTTAACATAGAATTTACAAAAGAACTGGTAATATAAATTCATAAGTGAACCATATATGATATCATTCTGTAATAAGTTAATGACATTATTTAAATCATTATACAGGAGGTTCGGACACTTACGAAGCAAATCAGACTTAAGGTAAGGGAAATATCACAATCTCATTTTTATCCGAGATTGTTTATTCGTAAGTATTTACTGGGGTGTATTTTATCGTCCAAATCCATGTTCCCTCAATATGTAATATTTTTTCCATCCACTTACAATATTTTAAATCCAATTTTACCCTTCGGTGAGTTTTTAGTAAAGAATATGAAAGGAATCTTTTGTCGTTTTTTCGTACGAGGTACTTTTTGACTTTTCCGACAAAGGTACAAAGAATGTTTTTTTTAACTTATACGGCATGAATGGATTTTTAAAACATTATTTCCAAGAAGCTTCCTTTACAAGTTTTCAGGTTTATTTTTAATCAAATTCTTTTAGTTTAGAATTTTATGACATGTTAAGAATGGAAAAGTATTTTTGAAGTAGAAAGGATATTTTCCTCAAGAATGGAGTTCAAGTGTTTTATCAAAATTATTTTCCATATAAGATAATAAAGGGTTCTGTTTCAATCCCTATTATTGCATGGATTTGATTATGTTGTGATGGAAATATTTTTATGAATTCCTTTATTCTATATAAATTTTTTTATGATGTCATGTTGTTTAAGAATCCCATTTTTATTACAAGGGTTATGCAATGATGTATGATTTATGATTTTGTGGCACACATAAGAATGGTTTCATTATGAGATGGGTTGGACCTATATCTCCCACCAATGCATTGGGTAAAGATTTTATATCTCATGAGATAGACATGGCTGGAACGGTAGGTTATACCGGTTCAGTGAAACATGACTGAAACGAGGGTGACTTGGTTCAGAAAGGGACTTGGTCCACTAAGATAGTCTTGGCAATGAGTCTTGACTAACAAGAAATGATTATCTGTGATTATGTTTGAATGCCACAAAGTTTCATGTTTTAAGTTATGATTATTGTGATTACATTTCACTGCCATGATTTACCCCAGGTTATGAAATTATGATCTCTTTTGCAGGTTAAGATTTCCAAAAGTTATGTGCTTATGTATATGATGTGATTGATATTTCTTTTGTTTACCCTTACTGAGATTTTGATCTCACCCTTTTATGATTTCTTTTCCCCAGGGTACAAATAAAGGTTTTAGGTAAAAAAAGGAATATCTTTATGGGAGATTTTGAAGATCTTTCACCACGATTAGAAGATTATATTCCGAGTTTCCAAAGACACTAAACTATTACGGTCCTTGTGTGTGTGTTTTTGTTATGTACTAAGTATTACGCAAATGTAATGTAATGTCAATGTACTTCAAGATATAGGTCTCTATAGTTGGTATCAGAGGAAAGGTTTAGTCAACCTTTTGAAACTAGGATTCCAAAACGTTAGTGAGATCCCTAGAGATATTTCTAAGGTATGTCTTGGGATGTCTCTAAGGTTAAGTATACGTATAGGTTATAGTCCTAGAATTGTGATAACGATCTTAGAATTTAACCTAAGATGTTATATATTGAGGGTACTCACCCTTTATAATGTTGTTTTCCCTAGCATGATTTTTTCCTCTCACACTATTCTTTTTGGGTTTTAGACGATGGATGGAACCCGAAGGAACCGTGTTGATCAATGAAATTGACAATGCAATGATTTCCCTCATGAACAAACAAATGTTATGGGAGATGGAGTGAAAAATCTTATTGCTATACTTACACAATATATGAATCATTTTGGACTTCCAAATGAGTAGAGAAGGGAATAATATTCTATTGAGTCCTTCATGAGGAAACGTCTACCTTCTTTTAGTGGGAATTCTGATCCACTTGTTGCTGAACAATGGATCAGTACCACTGAAAAGATATTTTCAGTTCTTCAATGTTCTGAACATGATAAAGTCATCTTAGCAATATATCGTTTGGAAGGTGAAGCTGATCAATGGTGGAATCTTATCAAGAATACGAGGCCAAGAGATGAAATTGAGTCCATGGAATGGGACAAGTTCAAGAACTTGTTTTTAAGTAAGTACTTCCCTTGTATTCTTCGAACAAAGATGGAAAAGGAGTTTCTTGAGCTGAAGAATAAGGATGATGAATCTGTTGGTATATATGAAGAGAATTTTACAAGACTTGCAAGGTATGCATCTGGCATTATCATCCAACCTGAAAGTAAAGTTGATCGATTTTTCAGTGGCTTAAAACCAAGTCTTCGAAGGGAATTATCTATAAGAGACTTTAGTAGCTATGATGAAATTGTGTGTTGTGCTATCAAGGTAGAAATGGAAGTTGGTGTTACTTATCCATCTCATAATTTTGACAAGAAACGAAAGATGGAGTTCAAGGAGAAATCTCAAAATAATGGTGAAAAGAAGATGAATGTTTCCTTATGCACAAAGTGTGGAATGAAGCATGGTGGAGATTTTCTTAAAGGGACTAGAAAATGTTTTAAGTGTGGAAAATAAGGTCATCAAGCAGCTGAGTGTCGAAGTAATGGAAAAAGGGTTTCTAATGATGTGAATAAAGCAAACACTGCAGAGAACACACCACCAACACTTAAATTTTTCAAGTGCAAGGAAATGGGGCATTATGCTAATAAATGACCTAATCCAAGGGTTAGTGATGATCAACATGAGCAACCACTTAAGGCAAAGGACAAAGGGAAGTCACATGCGATCACTATTTGGTGATGTTGAATATGACAACGATGTGGTGGAATGATTACGTGTTTATGTAATGGGATTCCAAAATAATTGAGATATTTTTGGAAATAGGATGATATGCGCATAATGAAGGGAAAACGAGAAAACGAAATGTTTAACAGTATTCATGAGCTCATGATTGATATAAGGACTAAGTGATGTCATGGTTTGAGTATATAGAATTTTGAGGATTTCGGTATGTGAAAAGTGTTAACTTTTAACTGCATTCAAGTTTTCACTATGGTTCAATGGGTATTCAAGAGAATACATTATTAAGGCCTTTGAATGTTTTGAATTTGACCTACAAGACATATCTTATGATGTATGGCGATCAAAGATGGTATTAAATCTCTGGTAATCGTTTTCACTATATTATGAGAGTGGACTGAAGTATTATCGATAAGCCTAAAGATTGGAATGGATTATGTTGGACATAAGTTAGTATTGTTTAAAGATAGAATTTTTTTTCGATATTATAGTAGTATAGTTTTAGAAAAAGGACAACCTGCAGGACGGGCGACAGCCCATCTCTTCAGACAAGGCTGTGGGAATTGAACCCACAACCGAAGTGCGACTGGCCTTTATCGCCTACCACTGGCCTACAGGAAGTCCCTGTTTAGTAGAAACTAGTTTTATTATATTAAGGAGTATGATATATGATGTATAAGTCCATTTTAGGAACCATATATGATTAATATCACTATAGAATGACTTATGTATATTTAATAACTTTTTCTAACCTTTTGTTTGAGACAGATGGAATGACCCGTCATTCTATCACATGATCTGCTAACACTTCACAAATAACAAATTCAACATCATTTATTTAAGAGATGAAGTGGAAATTGTTCAAGTCACGAACAACAGTGAGATTGTACCAAAATAAAGTAAGTATTTATTCTAATTCAAATTCTTCAACTTTAGGGAAATGATCTTGAAAACCAAAAATGTTGTCCTAGTGATCTTATATCTGATGAATCAGATGGTACCATAGATCGTCACAAATTTTTGGCTTTGTTATTGCTGGCTTTTCCATAGCCATGTTCTCTACCACTCTCCATCAGAACATGATGGTTAGATTTCTCTTCGACATCCATATTTTCACCTATGTGGAAACCCAGTGATTAGTTTATTTGGGTAACCGTTATGTTTCATACTTTTCTTTTTAAAGATTGGTTTTTGTATTATTTTTTTTATGATGTGGGTTTCGATTAAAGAAACTTTTGAATAGTAAACCATTTATAACCTCGATGAATTTCGAGGGCGAAATTCATTTTAAGGGGGGTAGAATGTAACACCCCGAGATTTTATGAAAAATATTCTTTTTAATTTCATTAATGTCTTGTGTTGTACGCTACACCAAAAGGAGCTTCCACAACACACATCATTGACTTGACTTTCATTACACGCAATCACGACCTTCCTTGATAGCATGTGTAGTACGCAATAACGAGTTTCACTAAACAACGATATGCTATTAAAATATTATTAAAACTAGCCATTATGAATAGTAATGACCACTTATTGAAATTTTGTAAATTTTATTTATCAAAATGGAATTCATTTTTGGATTCGTAATATCGAAATTATCTTAGGGTGAAATTTTGGTAATTTTCGGATAACTTTCATATTTTGATGAATAGTGGAAATTACTAAATTTTAATTAAAAACAACTTTTTCAATCGAAATAATTAATAGTGAGAAATTATTAATTTGAGTGGTTTTAAAGTATATTTAGAATATATTTTTAAAATTTATTACAATGTTGGTCATTGGATGTAATTTCACATTTAAACCAGTTATAAACAAGTGTCAATCTTTTGATAGTTATTATCTCTTAAAAACACGCCTTTTGTTTTGACGACGGGAATTAATTTTTAAATTAATTAATGCAACTGATATGTTTTGAATTTGGTAAAAGAGATATAATTTTTGAGTTCATAATATCAAATATAGCTTAGGCCTAATTTTTGGTATTTTTCTGAAAACATTCAATTTTTGATGAATAGTGAAACCACTAAGTGGTAGTTAAAAAAACTGAATTTTTCATAAAACATAATTTTACCACTTCTGTGAGTGGAATTTCGAAAATCCGAGAGACACGGTTAATATCAAGGACTAAAATTTGGTTCAATGAGATGAAAATAATTTTTGGTGAATAGTAACTTTTTATTTTTTTACCACGGTTAAAAGTAAATAGGGTAATTAAGGGTAAAGATGATATTATTATTACCCTAACACATGTCCTTATTCTTTTGGATAAGTGTAATTAGACAAAAAACAAACTTAGGAATAAAATATGACCATTTAGGCCCACTTGGATTAGATTAGGACATTTATTATTAATTTATTTAAAGAAAGGTTAAAATAGTTAAAATCAAAGTTTAATAAGTAAATAATTTTTAATATGGGGTTATACATAAGATAAATTCGACTATAAATATTAATTAGAAAGATAAAAATATTTCCTACGTAATGGTATTTTATTTGTAATTTTTAGACATTAAATAATTTAATTTATTAATGACACAATGATGATGCCGTAATTATCTTATTAATGAAATATTGACATAATTGATGTTATAAATACCCAAATAAATATACTTTGAGACTTTTTATGAATTCGAATAATTTTCTAGGTTAATATGACATGTTAGTATTGATTTAATTAACGTTTTTCGATCTTATCATTCTGTTATGATTTTCACAAAAATAAATTACTAAATAGTGTCAAAATTGACATAAAATAGTTTTTAAAACAAATATTATATTATTAATTGTTATTTTATTCCTAAAAATCTAAGGTTTGACCAAATGACTTATATAAGGTTATATATATAAATAATAAACATCTTGGGGTTCGTTTGGCTTCTTATAGTATGTTTATTAACCTTATAGTGTAAGAACACAAGAAGACACGGTAAAAGTACATTTATTTAACTTAATGTTAAATCAAAATGATAAGGTTAAAATAGGAACATAAACTTGTCTAAATTCTATTGGATGAGAGTATTTCGACCCATCCCCACCTTATCTTTGAAATATATCCATTTGGAGCTATTTAAAACCGAACATGACTTTATAATAAAATAATATTTTTAGTTATTCCAAAGGTACCCCTCTCCTCCCTTATAAAAGGGCACCTCCTCCCTCTCCTCCTCACACCAATTTGAGCATTCAAGATCGGCCAAACCCTGCCAAAATATCTTCTCCACTTCCCTAGTATCATCCTGGAGGTCCTGATCTTCTTCAAAGACCATCTTTAGTTCTTTAAGTGGAGGTTAAGTGAAGGCGCGTCAAAAAGAGGTAATATCCATTACCGATCTTTTTCAATTTCTTTCTTCTTCAACTTCTTCTTCTTTAGTTGTTTCAGGATAAAGTAATAACATCAGTATTTATTATATACTGATATGTTATTATAAATACAAAACAGCTCTAATTAACCTTCTATCCATCCTACGGAAAAAGGAAATCACCGCGCGTGCGTACGTACGAAATACCGTCTCCACGCCGTGGTGTAATCTATTTTCTTCCAAAACCATAATTGGATGGGTATAATGGTGTAATGAGTAACTATATATGATTATTATAAAGTGATATTGATACTGAAATAGTATACATACACTTAAACACAATTTCACGATCATGAGAACGATATCATCGCTCGTGCGTACGTACAGACTACCATCTCCACGACGCGATGAGATTCATTCTCCATGTTAACCATTTAAGAATGATTATAAAGTATATATAAGCAATAATAATGAAATATATGACATTATAAAGCTACTGGATTTATGTACATGTCATCTACTTACTTCCATTCAAGACAATAAGGAAAGGAAAACAACGTTCATGCGTACTTACGGACTACCGTCTCCATGAACGGTGTGTTTCATTTCATTTATCTATCTATTATATATATATATACTTAATATATATGATATATAAATCATGTTTTATATTCTGGAAGTAAGTAAATCATGATATAAGTAATAATAATGTCAAGAACAACAAGTCCAAAAACCTACGATAAATGAAACGATTTTACCCAAAACCCTTCTTTAACATAGAATTTACAAAAGAACGGGTAATATAAAGTCATAAGTGAACCATATATGATTTAATTGTGTAATAAGTTAATGAAATTATTTAAATAATTATACAGGAGGTTCGGACACTTACGAAGAATATCGGACTTAAGGTAAGGGAAATATCACAATCTCATTTTTATCCGAGATTGTTTATTCGTAAGTATTTACTGGGGTGTATTTTATCATCCATATCCATGTTCCCTCAATATGTAATATTGTTTCCATCTATATACAATAGTTTAAATCCAATTTTACCCTTCTGTGAGTTTTTAGTAAAGAATATGAAAGGAATCTTTTGTCGTTTTTTCGTACGAGGTACTTTTTGACTTTTCCGACAAAGGTACGAAGAATTTTTTTTTAACTTATACGGCATGAATGGATTTTTAAAACATTATTTCCAAGAAGATTCCTTTACAAGTTTTCAGGTTTATTTTTAATCAACTTCTTTTAGTTTATAATTTTATGACATGTTAAGAAAGGAAAAGTATTTTTGAAGTAGAAAGTATATTTTCTTCAAGAATGGAGTTCAAGTGTTTTATCAAAATTATTTTCCATCTACGATAATAAAGGGTTCTGTTTCTATCCATATTATTACATGGATTTGATTATGTTGTGATGGAAATATTTTTATGAATTCTTTTATTCTATATAAATTGTTTTATGATGTCATGTTGTTTAAGAATCCCATTTTTATTACATGGGTTATGCAATGATTTATGAGTTATGATTTTGTGGCACACATAAGAATGGTTTCATTATGAGATGGGTGGGACCTATATCTCCCTCCAATGCATTGGGTAACGATTTTATATCTCATGAGATAGACATGGCTGGAACGGTAGGTTATACCGGTTCAGTGAAACAGGACTGAAACGAGGGTGACTCGGTTCAGAAAGGGACTTTGTCCACTAAGATAGTCTTGGCAATGAGTCTTGACTAACAAGAAATGATTCTCTTTGATTATGTGTGAATGACACAATGTTTCATGTTTTAAGTTATGATTATTGTGATTACATTTCACTGCCATGATTTACCCCAGGTTATGAAATTATGATCTCTTTTGCAGGTTAAGATTTCCAAAAGTTATGTGCTTATGTATATGATGTGATTGATATATCTTTTTTTTACCCTTACTGAGCATTTGAGCTCACCCTTTTATGTTTTCTTTTCCCTAGGATATAAATAAAGGTTTTAGGTTAAAAAAAGGAAGATCTTTATGAGAGATTTTGAAGATATTTCACCGCGATTAGAAGATTATATTCCGAGTTTCCAAAGACACTAAACTATTACGGTCCTTGTGTGTGTGTTTTTGTTATGTACTATGTATTCCGAAAATGTATTGTAATGTCAATGTACTTCAAGATACGGGTCTCTATACTTACCTTGTGCAAGTGATGACAGAAAAGGTCCATTCCATCCAACAACATTTTAAGGCTTCTCAGAGTCTGCAAAAGAGAAATTATGACAACCGTCAAAGGGACTTGGATTTGTATGTTAGTGACAAAGTATTTCTATGGATTTCACCTAGGAAGAGAGTCATGATGTTTGGGAAGAAAGGGAAGCTCATCCCTAGGTAAACTGGACCTTATGAAATCCTTGATAGTGCAGGAGCAGTGGCCTATCAGCTTGCACTTCCTGAAAATCTAGACCAAGTTCACGATGTCTTCCACATATCCCTCTTGAAGAAGTACATACGTAACCCTTCACATGTACTAAATCTAGAGGTGGTACAACTAGAACTTGGCCTCTCTTATAAGGAGTAGCCGGTGGAGATCTTGGATCATAAAGATAAGGTTCTACACAACAAGAATACCCACCTTGTTAAGGTGCTGTGGAGGAACCAAAAATGCGAAGAATCCATGTGGGAACCAGAGGATTCCATGAGATAGAAGTACGCACACCTTTTCCCATCAGAGGATATGAGATAAAATTTTGGGGATGAAATTTCATTAAGGGGGAATAATGTAACAACTCGACCTTTTCAAATATATTTGTTTCCTAATTTTGTGTGTTATTATATACTCAACAAAACAATATCCTTTAATTAATGATGTGGGAATAATTAAAATGAGACCGTTGGGTTTTGACTATTATATGAATGATGGTCAATATGACCATTGGAAACTATAATATTAACATTGTGTTTTTATAAATATGGTTATCTTGGTTAATTAATATTGAAAAAAGATTTAATGGCCTCATCTGGTAGACTCGAGCCATATGAAGCCCATCTGTCGGAGCATGGGAAGGAGGTAGAAAAACTGGGCTTTGATCTGGACCAAGCCCAACCTGAGCTTCAACGTATGAAGCCTAAACGAAATCACCTAAGGGAGAAGTTCAAGCTGATAGAAATCACCACTCAGGCAATGTTGTCTGAGCCACCCCAAGATTTTATCACCATATCACACCTTACACTTAGGTCCTATGGTGGTTTTATAAGGGGATATGTAAAGAGACTTTAGTTTCATTGTGTAATCCTTTCATATAAATAAAATTGTTATTTCTTCTTATGGAAATGTTTGTGAATTTCAAATATCTGGATAAATATAGGATGTGTATTATTGTTGAATTTAGAAAATAAAGGGTATTTTAAAATAATTTTGTATTCATGAAATATTTAATAATGTGAAATGATTCTCAAAAATTGGTCTTCTACACTTGTGATTAGTGAGAAATTTAGAGTATATGAATATCAACTTGGTTTTTAGTGAATAGTAAAGTAGAAATAGCAACATACCCTTATGAATAGTAATGAATAGTCATTTGACCAAAAATGGAAACTTCACCCATGAATGTATAAATATATTTTAGACATCTTAATAGTGAAAAAACGACCATAGTTTATGTTTTTCTACGCCATAAATATTTTGTTTAAAATTTTATAATTAATATAAAATTTTAAAATGGAAATGTATTTTCCTAAAATTTATTCATAAATTGTTACTTTATTTTCTTATGGGTATACGATATTTTTATGGGACCTTCATTTCTTTTTTAAGGTGTTACAAAATGAGTTATAGTTTTAAAGTTTCATTTTTTGAATAAATAATGATTTTATTTAAAAATTAAATTAAAATAATTAAAAAATTATTTTGATAAAATGGACTTTATTTTTTAATTCAGAGCATCTATATTATTTTAGGGTGAATTTTTGGGTTTTTTCTGAAACTGTTGAATTTTCAGTGAATAGTAAAAAATGCAGTTTTGGGTTTCAGGTGTTTAATGACATCATTAATTATGAAATAATGATGTAAGCTTTTTGGTCGACTTATTAATTGTGAGATATGATATGAGGTATACCAAGTGTACAATACCATGGGAAAATACCATGGTCAATCTCATGGTTTTTCCAATACCACCAATGAGGTGTCCCTTAGAAATTAATAATTTATTCACTCACATTCCCCATCAATACAAAGCCATTTCTCTCATTAATTTAGTTCCAAAATCATACTGGATGATTTTATGGTATCCTTACCTCTAGATGAGTCCTCCCAAGATGCCATCAATTCTCAAAACATCCCGACCTTCAAGATTTCGAAGTTACTCTTCAATTTAAGGGATCCTTTCACCCTCTTCTTTTATGTCATGAATTCTTTTATGTTTTTTCTTCTAGCATCCATCACTTTATGTTGAGGGTATGTTCTTATATGTTCTCCTTACTATCCATTTCATGTCTAATTGTTTATAGACCCTTTCCTCTCTCATCAATTTTTTTTTCTGAATTTTTAAGTGACGTTGTTAGGCAGCTGAATGTCTTGTAAAAGAAATCACATCTTTTCATTCCATTCATGTTTCCTTTTCTTATGGTATGTCATTAAAATATCCATTCCATGTTCTTATCTCCATGTTATTATGTATTTATATTTTAATATGAGTTATTTATGACTAGGTTACACTTTCACACTCTCTTTATATTATTTTCCAAAACCTTGTTATATAGCTATTATGCTGCAGATATTTTGCCTCAAAATTTATATCTCTTTCTCTCAAGAAATTATATTTTTTATTTATGTGAATACCCAGACCTATTTCTTTTTTATGGGTGTTCACAAATATATAAAAATTATATATTTTATTCTGGAATGGACATACATATATCCCTCACTCCTTTTCCATGGGTTATAAATGATATAATTATCTTATTTTTAAGATCTTTTAAAACGTCACGATTTTGAAATGAAACTCATTTATTTTATTCTCTATTGGTTCTTTATGAAATTTTTGGTTATGATCTATGTGCCTCACATGTATGTAAAGTAATATTAAGGGTGTTCCCTGATATATCTCTAATGCATTGGGTAAATAATTAATCTCTAGAGATGACAAGTTTCACGATACCTTGTTGAATAACCATGGTAATTTTTATGACACCTCAGGGATAAACCTTGGTGATATGTTAATGAATGTATAAATGAAATTTTGTAGCCACATATTCAAGTTATGTTCTAATCTAGTTAATTTTTATATACCTATACTTCCATTTATCATGTCTATATATTGTTATTCAAGCTCTTAAACAAGTATGCTGATTCCCTTGTTTACCATTACTGGTCCTTCTGCTCACCCTTTCCTTTGATATATATCTCCAGGATATGATATGTAGTAGTTGTACATATAATTAACCTATGATGAATTCCTACAAGTGGTTTATAAGAATTGTTTATGTTTTTTATGTAATATGTTCCTGATTTCCAAGACACTAGACTTTAAAGATCCCCTGGTTGTAAAATATAATGAAAAGTAATGTAATAAAAAGGTGGGATTCCATAGTTGGTATCAGAGGGTGGTTTAGTTATTTATGGAAATTAGGATATGAAATCTCTAGGAATAATACTACAGAAAAGTTTAAATATAGGAAAACTTCCTGGTATATTGGTGAATATTGAGTAAGTGGTTTATCAAACAAATACATCCCTGTCTGGATACAAGCATGTAGAGGATGCTCTGGCACAGATGTACATAGGGTTAAAACCTGGAAACACCACTTTGAGATAGACTTTAATGGGAACTGGTGCCCGACAATGGACCATATTACACTCTTGGTTAATACATTCCCAGGGGATATATTTGGTTAATCACAAGATTTTTATAAATCATTATTATGAAATTATAGGGAAACATAATTGTTTAAGAATTATGTTTTAAGACATAAATATTTTATTGTTAAAAGATTTATAAATGAAATAAGTTTCTCATTATGTTTTTATTCTTTTAAAAAATGGCGGGAAATAAGTGGAACCATGAAAATGGTGATCACATTGGACCATGTGCTGACAGCCCTCCGATGGAAGCTGAAATGGAAAAATTAATGAGGATGATGAACCAACTGACTCAAGTTATATGAAATAAATTGAATCAAGCTGAGATACCTATATCACCACAAATGTAACAACATTCTGTTGATTACTTTATGTGTCAACGACCACCAAACTTTAGTGGATTGACAGACCCATTGATTTCTAAGCAGTGGATCAGCTCTATCGAAAAGATCTTCCTGTGATCCGCTCTTCAGAGCAAGAGAAGGTCATCCTGGATGACTATAGCTTAGAAGGGGAAGATGATCAGTAGTGGTAACTAATTAAAAACATGAATACAAGAGTGGAAGTTGAATCTTTAGGGTGGAAAGAGTTCATAGGGATATTTCTCAGTAAGTATTTCCCTCCTTCCATGAGAACAAGAACGAAGAAGGAGTTTCTTGATTTGAAGAAGAAGGAGAACAAATCTATCAGAATCTATGAGATGAACTTCACCCGACATTCACGATATACCTCTATCTTAGTCTTGGATACAAATGGTAAGGTTGATATATTCTTCGGTGGACTAAGACCTCATCTATGGAAGAATATATCCAACCGAGACTATAACAGATATGAGAAGATCGTTTGAAGTGCAATGAATGTTGAACTGGAGTTTGGTGAGATGAAATGGTCTCATAAATCAAGTGACAAAAAGAGATCGATGGAGCCCAGCTTAGGGAGGAACTTGGATTAGGGAAGAGGAGGCAAAAAATTAAAACATCCCACGTGTAATAAATGTGGGAAGAAACATTTGGAGGACTTCCTCCTAAGGGGCGAGAAATGATACAAGTTTGGAAGAGATGGCCATATTGCAAGGAATTGTCTTAGTGAGGTAAAACGTCAACTTCCAAACACTAATGACCAGAGGAAGAGGTTTTAGGACCTACCTCAGGTCTAGTGCTTTATGTGTGGACAACTAGAGAACTTTTCCAATCACTATCCAAATCTGAGGGATGTGGTGGGGAACCACCATCTTCCTCAGCAAATAACAAGGGAAAAAGTTCATGCTTTTTCTATCATGACAGCTGATGTTGAATCTCCAAATGATGTGGTTGCTGGTACTATTGTTGTTCTCTCAAAGATAGCAAGTACATTGTTTTATTCTGGTTCCACACATTCCTTTATTTCCTCCACGTTTTCAAAGAATTTAGAACTAACCCCCAACTTGATAAAAGTAGATTTATCAGTCAAGACTCCTGGTGGGATTATCCAAGCATCATCGGTATTTAGAAAATCTAGTATTTACTTTGAAGAGCACAATCTTATCCCAAATATAGTAGTCATTCCCATGTTGGAATTCGACATTATACTAGGGAAGGGCTGGCTCTCAATGTATAATGCAAGGATCAAATTCAGAAGTAAGGAAGTGTTAGTAGACTTGAATGTAAAACCTACCGTTATCTTCCAAGGAGAGATATCTCAACCTGATCATTGTCTAGAAGAACCTCCTATATCCTTATTTATGGAATTTATCAATGAAGAAGAATACGTAAATGTGAGTTTGAGGATAGAAAATGTACCCATAATTTATGAATACATTGACGTATTTCCTGAGGAGTTTCCTAGAACTTCCCCAGAAATAGAGGTAGACTTCTCCATTGAACACGTACCTGGATCTTATCCAATATCAAAGACCCCGTATAGGATGGAAAATGTGGAGGAAGAGGAATTAATGAAACAACTCCAAGATCTTTTCGAAAAGGGGTTTATCCAACCGAGTGTGTCTCCTTGGAAAGCATGTGTTCTCTTTGTGAAGAATAAGGATGGATCAATGCGGCTCTGCATTGATTATGGAGAACTGAATGGAATCACAATAATGAAGAAAATAACATATTCCAAGAATTGATGACTTAGTTGGCCAACTTCATGGGGCTAGATTATTCTCTATGATTGATCTTCGATATGGTTATCATCAATTGGGGGTGAAGAAAAAAGATATTACAAAAACTACCTTCTAATCAAGATATGGGCATCATGAGTTTGTTGTTATTCCTTTTGGACTGACTAATAAACCTGCAATTTTTATGGATTTGAATAATAGAGTCTTTAAAGACTAACTTTATAAATTTAAGGAAGTTTTTATTAATGATATTATGATATATTACAAAAGTCGTGAGAAGCATGAGGATCATCTAAGGGTTATTTTTCAAAATATATGAAAGGAGAGACTTTATGGAAAGTTTAGTAAATGTAAATTCTGGTCACAACAAATTTCTTTCTTGGGGCACATTGTTACCAATGAAGGAATCATAGTTGACCCTGCAAAGACAAAAGTTGTAGAGAAGTTTCTTCAGCCTACAACAATAACTGAGAATCGTAGTTTCCTTGGAATAGAGAGATATTACGGGAGGTTGGTGAAAAACATTTCTTGACTTTCTAATCCATTCACCAAGTTAACTCAAAAAGGGGTCAAGTTAATCTAGACTAAGTACTGTGAGGAATGTTTCCAAGAGCTAAAGAAGAGATTGGCTACTGAACCTGTGTTAACATTGTCCTCATGTGGAGAAGGATTCGTTATTTTTTGCGATTCATCTCTAAAAGGGCTTGGGTGCATCCTCATGAAAAATGACAAGGTCACTGCTTATGCATCTCGACAGTTGAAGACTCATGAACAAAATTATCATACGCATGATCTGAAGCTGGTTGTGGTAGTTTTTTCTCTGAATAAATGGAGGCACTATTTTTATGGGTAGAAATTTGATATATTCACAGACCATCACTGTTTGAATTATATTTTCACACAAAAGAAATTTAACATGATTCAAATGATATGGTTGGAACTCTTTAAAGACTATGATTTTTCAATTCTGTATCATCCCAGAAGAGCAAAAAAAGTCGCTTATGCATTAAGTAGGAAAGACCTAGTTGTTCTATCCATTATGAGGATTTAAAGAGATACTTTGATCTATGAATGAGTAAACATGGACATGGAAATTATAATGTAAGGGAAATCATCAACCCTATCCTAGATGATTTCTCAACCGTCACTACTAGAGAAGATCAAGAAAGCTCAGAAAAAAAGATCCTTTATTACAGAAGATGTTTGAGGCTATCAAGGATGGGATGTTTCTTGAGTTCAATACTGATCAAGAAGGTGCACAGAAATTTCGTACAAGACTATGTGTTCCATCTATTCCAGAAATATAGAAGGAGATGGTGGATGAAGCTCATAGCTCTACTTTCTCTATACATCTTGGTAGCACAAAAATATATAAGGACCTTCATGATCATTATTGTTTGGATAATATGAAAATGGATATTGATGAATACACTTCAAGTTTCATCGTATGTCAGCAAGTGAATGAATAGTGACAACTTCTTAAAGGGGTATTTCAACCACTACCCATACCAGCATGGAAGTGGGACAATATCACTATGGACTTCATCACTGGTCTCCCGAGAACTTCCAAAGGAAATAATGTGATATGGGTTATTGTGGAAAGTCTCACCAAGACTGCCCATTTTATCTCCATTCAGGAATATTTCTCTCTTGATCAACATGACATGATTTACGTGAAGGATGTGGTAAGGCTACATAGAGTTCCACTTTCAATCATATCTAATCATGATACAAGGTTGACATCAAAATTTTGGAGAAGTCTTCAACAAGCTCTAAGCACTGAATTGAATTTCAGTACAACCTATCACACCCAAACTGATTTCCAATCTGAAAGAACTATTTAAACACTCTAAGACATGCTGAGAACTTGTTCAATGGAATTTAAAGGTGGATGGGATCAACATCTCTCATTAATTGACTTCTCTTACAACAACAAATGCCACTCGAGCATTCAAATAGAACCCTATGAAGTTCTATATGGGAAGTGATGTATAAATACAACTTGTTGGGATGAAGATGGAGAGAGAGTGCTTCTTGGGCCAGACCATATACAAGAGATGATAGAAAAGGTCCATGCTATCCAACAACACATTAAGGCTGCTCAGAGTCTGCAAAAGAGCTGTGCCGACAATCATCGAAGGGACTTGGAGTTTGATGTTGGTGACAAAGTCATTCTTTGTATTTCACCTTGGAAGAGAGTCATGAGGTTTGGGAAGAAAGGGAAGCTCTGCCATAGATACATTGGCCCCTATGAAATCCTTGATCATGTGGGATTAGTTGCCTATCGTCTTTCACTTCCTCCACATCTATCCCAAGTTCATGATGTCCTCCACGTATCCCTCTTGAGGAAGTACATACCAGACCTTTCACATGTACTAAATCCAGATTTGGTACAACTGGAACATGACCTCTCTTATGAGGAGTAGCCTGTGGAGATCTTGGATTATAGAGACAAGGTTCTACCCAACATGACTACCCACCTTGTTAATGTGTTGTGGAGGAACCACAAATGTGAAGAGGCCACATGAGAACTGAAGGAGTCTATGAGACAGAAGTACACACACCTTTTCCCATCAGAGGATATGAGATAATATTTTGGGGATGAAATTTAATAAAGGGGAAGAATGTAATGACCTAACATTTTCATTTATATTTGTTTCCCAATTTTGTGTGTTGTTTTATACCCAACAAATCTATATCCTTTAATTAATGAAGTGGGTATAATTAAAATGAGAATGTTGGGTTTCGAATGTTATATGACTGTTTGTGAATATGAATGTTGGAAATTATAATTTTAACATTGTGTTTTTATAAATACGGTTATCTTGGTTAATTAATACAGAAATAAGATTGAATGGCCTCATCTAGTAGAATCGATCCATTTGAAGCCCATCTATCAGAGCTTGGGAAGGAGGTAGAATCACTGGGCTTTGTTCTGGACTAAGCCCAAGCCGAGCTTCAATGTATGAAGCTTGAATAGAATCGCCTAAGGGAGAAGTTCAAGCTGATATAAATCACCACTCGCGCAATGTTGGTCAAGCCACCACAAAATTCTATCACCATAGCACACCTTACACTTAGGTCCTATGCTGGTGTTAAAAGGGGATATATAACGAGACCTTAGTTTCTTTGTGTAATCCTTTTATATAAATAAAATTATTATTTCTTCTTATGGAAAAGTTTGTGAATTTCAAAGATCTATATAAATATAGGATGTGTATTATTGATGAATTCGGGTAAAAATGGTATTTTAAAATATTTTTTATTCATTAAATAATTAATAGTGTGAAATGATTTTCAAAAAATAGTCTTCTATAGTTGTGATCAGTGAGAAATTTAGAGTCTAATAAGATCAACTTGGTTTTTAGTGAATAGTAAAGTAGGAATAGTAACATACTTTTATGAATAGCAATGAATATTAATTTGAGAAAAAATAGAAACTTCTCCCTTGAATGCATAAATACATTTTAGATATCTTAAAAGTGAAAAAAACGATCATCGTTTATGTTTTGGTGTTTTTTTATGCCATAAATATTTTATTTAAAATTTTATTATAAATTTAATAATTTAAAATGGAAATGTATTTTCATAAAATTTAATCATAAATTGTTACATTATTTTCTTATGGGTAAACCATATTTTTATGGGACCTTGATTACTTTTTTATGGTGTTACAAAATGAGTTATAGTTTTAAAGTTGTATTTTTGGAATAAATAATGATTTTATTTAAAAATTAAATTAAATTATTTAAAAAATTATTTTCATCAAATGGACTTCATTTTTTAATTCAGAGAATCCATATTAGGTTATGGTGAATTTTTGGGTTTTTTCTGAAATTGTTGAATTTTCAGTGAATAGTAAAAATGCAGTTTTGAGTTTCAGGTGTTTAATGACATCATTAATGATGTAATAATGATGTAAGCTTTTTGGTCGACTTATGAATTGTGAAATATGATATGTGGTATCCCAATTGTCCAATACCCTGGGCAAATACCATGGTCATGCCCATGGTTTTTCCAATACCACTGATGAGGTGTCCCTTAGAAATTAATAATTTATTCACTTACTTTATCTATAAATACTAAGCCATTTATCTCATTCATTTTATTAAAAAATCATCCTCAACTATGTTCTGGTCTCCTTACCTCCCAAGGAGTCCTCCCAAGGTTCCCGCAGGCCTCCCAAGGTCCTGACCTTCAAGCTTTCTAAGTTAGTCTTCACGGTAAGGGACCCTTTCACCCTCCTCTTTTATGTCGTGAATTGATTTTTGTTGTGTCTCATAGTTTCCATCTCTATATGTTGAGGTTATATTCTTATATTTTATCCTTACTGTCCATTTCATGTCTAATTATTGAGAGACACTTTCCGCTCTCATCAATTTTTTTCTGAATTTCTAAGAGATGTCATTAGGCTGCTAAATTTCACGTAAAAGAAATTGCATCTTCTCTTTCCTTTCAAGTTTCCTTTTATTGTGGTATGTCATTCATATATCCCTGAAATGTTCTTATATACATGTTATTATGTATTTATATTTTAATATGAGTTATTTATGAGTGGTTTAACCTTTCACCCTCTCTCTTTATTATTTTCTAAAACCATGTTATATAGATGTTATGCTACATAAATTTCACATTGAAATTTCTACCTCTTTCTATGAAGAAATTATCTTATTTATTTATGTGAATACACAAACCTATTTAGTTTCTATGTGTGTTCATAAATATATAAAAAGGGTATATTTTATTCTATAATGGACATACATATAACCCTCACTCCCTTTTCATGGGTTATAAATGATATAATGATCTTATTTTTAAGAGCGTTTAAAACGTCACTATTTTGGAATGTAATCCATTTATTTTATTATCTATAGGTTTTCTATGAAAATTTTTATTATGATCTATGTGGATCAAATGTAAGTAAATACATATTAAGGGTGTGCCCTTATAGTGCTCCAATGCATTGGGTAAAGAATTAATTTCTAGAGATGACAAGTTTCATGATACCTTGGTGAATAACCTCGGTAATTTTTATGACACCTCAGGGATAACCCATGGTGATATGTTCATGAATGTCTAAATTAAATGTTGTAGACACATATTCATGTTATTTTCCATGTTCTTTCATTTATGATATTCCTATACTTCCATTTCTCAAGACTTTATGTTGTTATTCAAGTTCTTAAACAAGTAAGCTAATTCCCTTGTTTACCCTTACTGGGCCTTCTACTCACCATTTCCATTGATGTATGTCTCCAGGATATGAGAAACAGTAGTTGTATGTAAGATGAACCAATTATAAAGCCCTCCAAGTGGTTTCTAATAATGTTTTATGTTGTTTTCAGGTAATATTTTTCTGATTTCTAAGACACCAGACTTTAAAGATCCCATGGTTTTAAAATGTAATTAAAAGTTGTGTAATAAATAAAAGATGCCATAATAGATACTAGTTTATTTATAGATATTTTTAAACTTTTTTATAAGTTTTTTTGTGATGAGTTTCTCATTATTTTACACAAACAAAATCTAAAATCCATCTCATTATATAAAATTAATGTTATAATGCCTGCTAGTCGTAAATTAAATCACTGACAGTTGTTTTTAAATACTATATTTTAAGAATGTTTTATAGAATATTCAGTTTTATTTTAATGAAATTAATGTTTTTCGTTCTATATTTATGTTTAGGGGGGGTTAATTTTTCATTTTCAATACGATGAATTACTGTATAATCATTTCAAATATAGAATATATATTTTCATAATTTTACTTTTTTATAATTTTGGAAAGCGGATGAGTTTTTCAAATTTTAATTATTTTTTTATTTTAAAATATGATGATAATGTTAAGTTGTCTCCATGGATAATATTTATATAATTATTCTTTTTTATTTAAAAATATCATTATATGTTTTATTTATTATTTTCATAAATATAATATGATTTTTATTTTGTTTCTTATACAACAAATTAATTAAAAAATTGGTTAATTTTTGTTATAATTTGTTATTAAATTATAAATATATCTTGATATTACATGTTTTAATTTTTTATAACATTTATCACAATTAAATATTGTGTTATGAGGTTAAAAATATCATTTCTAAACATAAATATCATTCATACATTTGTATAGTGTTACATAAATGTAACAGTGACTTTATATATGATACATATTGGTAAAATGATACTTTATAGTGTAAGGTAATGGTATCCTTAAATTTTAAAAGGTTTCATAAGGTTGGATATATTTTTATATATTTATAAAAAGGTATAAATAATGGTTAATAGTTTCCAAAAATCTTGACATAAATTTTTGTGGGATATGTATGTGTAACAATAGATTTTCCATAGTTATGTAATATTACTTCGATATTTTTTGTAGTTGTTTAAATGTAACTATCTCATTTTATTAGTTTCATGAATATACATATCTAGTTTCATAATGGTACTTATATATACATGTTAGGGTACTTATGTTCTTACATAAATGAAATTTCTCATATTAAAGGTTAATCCTTGTTGTTTATAAATGTACATGTCTTGTGTAATGGAAACTAAAACCACTGTAAGGGAACACCAAGTCTTAAGTAAATGTAATTATTTTATATAAAGGTAAATAAGATAATGTATTGGAATTTAATTCTCACATAATTATAATCGAAACTTTCATAAGGGTAACTAGTGTATTTTAAAATATCATGTAAGGGTAACCTAACCCTCATGTGAATTTAAGTCAGGCTCACAAAAGGGTATGACATATATTCCTAACAGTTATAGAGAGTTTATATTACTTATATAAGTGTACCAATATATTTCCAAAACCCATGTATGTGTATGATAAGTCTCACATAAAGGTTACAAATGATCTACAATAGCTAATTAATGGTTATTTGTTGAGTAAGATTAAAAATATGTTAGCCTTATGCATCATGTTTTTCTCATTTATGGATAGTGAAAATATTTCTAGGTTTCTAAATAATGTTTTAAAATTTTAAAAATTATTTATTTATATTGTTTCATATTTTCTATTTTTGTATGTTTATTATGTATATAAATAGTATTTTATTTATTCTAAAATTACTTCTTGATTATTTAGGACTCATATAGAGGTTTTATAAATTATTTCATCATGTATTAATTGTGATTATTAATATATTCATATTCACATAAAAAATTCAATAAATTAACAAATCTAAATGAATATTGGATGTAATATGATTAATCATTCATCAATGTTATTAGATAGTTTTCATATCCTGGTAATGCATAGTATTTAATACTATCTTTGTTAATCTAAAGAATTAAACTATATAGTTTTAATTATTTTATCGAATATCGGGGATGACTCATGTAGATATTATTTTTTCACTTATACATGTAATATTATCTCAAAAACAAAAGTTGAAAATTATGAACATGTTCAGTGGAAGGAGTAATGAATCAATTAATTTCATATTTCAAAAAATATTTGGACAAAAAACTCTGTTTATTATGATTTTGGTGGAACTAGTATCTTATAATAAGGTTTATTATTATTATTGATCTACACGAGTGCTAAAAATGTCGGAAAATACCACCACTCTCAACTAAAAAACAATATTTATATATTTTACTAATAAAGTTTACATTGTGGCAACAAAAAATCATATTTTGAAGCTTTCATCTAGATATATCATTTTCTAAATCCATGTAATATTATGAGTATGCAACTCTAAAGGGTTATACTACTCATTTGAATAAAGGATTTTGGGTTGTGACTCCAAAACCAATGATTGGTATTGGCTTCTGCAGTTAGGTGAAAAAACTCATACAATTTAGGATGTAACTCAAGGAGGGAAAATGCATTAATATTTTCGGTTTATGCCTCCAAGGAAAAAATATTTGTAATTGGGTTGTGACTAGACATGTGAAAAAGACATTAAATGATTCTATTTTGGTAGGAGTTATCTCTCAGTTACTGAGAGGTTTGAGGATATGAATTTGATCATTTAGATATAAACAAACATAAAATTCAATCTATTAAATTATTTTATTTTGTTCAGAAAATAATTAAAAAATATATCTTTGATATAATAACCACAAATGTTATATTCTTCCAAAAAGGAAAAATCATAATACATTCACTATCTGTCTTTATCATTTTGGTACATATAATGTTAAATTGTATAAATGTTTCCTCAAACCATAGAGAGTAATAAATTAGTGTGGAGTGATAGGGAACCATCAACATTTGTTTTTTACTAATATTGTTCATCCCATGTATTCATTCTTCCCTATTGTTTAGTATAAGAGAATATCATTCATTTGATTCTAATCAATTTGATTCTTGGAAATATGTGCAGGCTGTGTTATCTTATAATTTATAATCACATTAAAAATAATAATAAAATAATGTGGATTATCTCTATAAATGTTTGAAATGTCATATAATGGTTTTTGTCTACGTTAATTTATTGGTTTTTATGATTCTTGAAATGAATAACTTTGACACAATCTTCAACATATAATTGTTGGATAGTTACTAGGAACCTATCTTCTGCTATAAGAGATGAGTTTCCCTTACTATGCCAAGGGGGGTTTCTAATGGTGAGTGGGATTTTTAAGTAGTTTGGATGGGACCAGACCTTATCCATATTCGAGATACTACATCACAGGTTGTTGGATTGAATCTTATGGTGGAGCTCGTTATACCCTCCAGTTTTCTTCCTATGGTGGACCTATTTTATGATGTTTTTTATAGACAATTTCTCAGGACTTCCTCCTAATATTGGATTTTTTGAGATTGAACTCATCCATGGACCATGAGCTTTATCAATTATTCTATATCATACGGTGCATGTTATGTATAAGGAACTCATGGAACATCATATGAATTTAGATGTGAATGGATTTATTTGGAAAAAAACATGTCCATATGGTGAATTTGTGTTGTTTTAAGAGAAGGTAGATGGTAATATAATGTTTCTTACTAACTATATGAAGGTTAACTATGTATCCATGATGAATTGATACATGTTACGGGGTTCATTTACTTTTTTTCTATGTATGTGAGGGGCATAGTGGTTCTATAATATTAAACCCTGATCTAGATACCACTAGCTTAATGTTAGACTGATGGCTAATCATAAAATAGTGTTCATGTTAAGATCCAGACTATATGATTATCACTTCATTCTGTTTGGTTTGACATATTAACCATAATTGCTTATATAAATCATCAATATGATATTCATTTCAAATATTGACTCATTATTCTTTTTTATGGTATACTCATATACTTATAATAATCATATATGAATGATGGACACTTAGATATTGTATTGAGTATAATTTTAGTACATTGGATCTTTTCCAATATCTTCACATCTATTTTCTTGTTCCCTTAGGTATGTTTTCATAATAATGTCATCTCTAAGGTGGGAATTTTAGAAGAAATAGAGAACATAGAGGTGATGATGTCTTTAACATGCCCAATAATTATATCTGAGACTAGAGTATTCCTTATTTAACAAGGAATTATAGATGATTCATATAGTAAATTTATCATTTTTAGAACCTATTATTGAGAATAACATGAAGGGTTATTATTTTATTGGATAGATAAGTGTAAATGATCCTCCGTGAAGATGAAGTGGTGATTGGAATTATCTCAAATTTTAATACTTCTATAGCATGGGATTGTATAATAAGTATAATATAATGTGTCAATTTCTTGTTTAGGAGATCATCAAATATAGTGAGATCAAGTATTAGAATATAGGTCTTAGTACCTATGACACCGCATTGTTGAACTAACATACACATGACATGGAGTTGGTAGTTTCAGTCTATAACACATACTATTTCAAGCACTATATATTCATTAAGACGTTTTTTTATACACAGACCATAAGAGTTTTTGTGAAATAATTTATCATTGTGAAATTAGTTTTTTATAGTGTTCTCATATGGAGTGTATATAAACATTAGATAATAAAATATGTTTTTCTATTGTTAAATGTAATTCTTTTTAGTTTCTCTATGATGTAAAATAATGGATCTTGGAGATATTCCTTTATAAGAGGAATAAATGTTGATTAAAATAGTTGATATATGGTAATGGAATGAATCTGAGTATCAATGGGTGATGATTTTAGCTCCCCAGTTTATCACATTGATATTGGTTGAATGGGTGAGGACCATCCAAGTATCAGATCCCAAATTCTTAGTGATGTAGGAATATTGGAGAGAGATTGACCCATTTCTAGGATAGTAGATGTTGGTGATCACATGATCCCAGTTCCTGGGAGAGTAGCGGTTCTTAATTCCATGTTAGAATATGTTATGAAAGAATAGGATTCCCCTTATTGGGTTATAAAATTAGGATCATTTTATGTTTTTACGGATACCATATGATGCATCTTATGTTAGGGAATGAAGGGATGCATTACGAGCATTGTCACTCACTATTTGACAAGTTTGAGGATCAATGAAATGAATCATCGACCCAAAGGGTCCCTTCAACTGGATCACATGATTTCGTAGAAGTAGAATGAGGTGAATATGATGTTTTGGATGTGTTTTCCTAGGACACTGATAAGTTAATATGTATATTGGTTATATATGGTAAGATTAAAATTGTGGAACATTATTTATCCATCTGACAATCTCACTTATTAGATGTGTTATCAATGATTTTTTTCTGAGAGATTATATTAATACCTGCAATGCATTCTATAATCATATAAAAAAAATTAATCACATTTTATGTATAAATTTTTGAATGGATTTCAGAAGGATATGGGGAATAAAATAAAACTAAGTATTTAATAACATCAACAGATCCATTTACAGTTAGAGAGGAAAATCATAACCTTAGAGGATCTTTATTATGGATGAATAATTTTCCTTATTATAGTATTTTATGTTCACATTGACTTGGTATAGATCAAATTAAATTTAATCATATTGGAATTAATTTTTATGGAACCCTTTTAGGCTCATTAGTGTATACCATGACACATATCAATGTGGTATGATGTTGTGGGTGATGTAGTTTTTTCTATACTGATTATGGCACTAGAGATCTCTATGATGTATTATTTATTCTATAAGTGGTTTTTTAACACTTATAGTAGGAAATTATCAGATGTACATTGATGGTTATGACCTTTGGATTTCAATGATGTAGATTGAGTTTTATTGGAGGTGTCTCATTTATTGGGGAATAATTACATGTATAAATAAGGGAAAATGGTACCATAGATTATCGGACCATTTGAGATCATTAAAGACATTAGTATGGTGTAATATAAACTATATATAATTCCCTAATATATATGTATATGATTTATGTCACAAATTTCTCAACATGGAATGCACATATTATATCCTGTAAATTTTGTCGACTATAAATTTGTTGAGTTGGAACTAAATGTATTGTATATGGAGTGACATATTTGGAATGTTGATCTAAGTAACAAGGATTAGTGTGGAAGAAAGATTCATATTTTAAGGACTCTATGGAATAATTGGTGTAATTTCCTAACAAAATGTTTCCATAGTTGGTGCATTACTACATTACATTGGCATGATCACAAGAAAATAAAATCATGAAGGACAGATCAGTTCAGTATCCTTGGAAATACTAGATGAAAACATATGTTTTACAATACATCATGAAATGAAAAACAACATAATATCCCCTTTTTAAACTCTAAAATCCCTTATACTATCCCTGCACGTCAACCATAATATACTTATTTTCATCCTTGGGAAAATGAAACATAATAAATGGGTGAGATCAAATGCTCATTAAGGAAAAACAATATAGTGGAATCTCTCATCAATAATAAAAAAAATTTAAGGCAATGTATAAATCTAAAATACATTCCTTTTAAACATAATCATCCAGATAATATGGAAGAAATAAATAAAATTATTCAATTTAAACATTCACATGGATATTATACTAATTGAATAATCACATGAAATATCAATAACTAATAAGACAACGAGGAAATGCATAATGTCATACATCATATCCATACCATCGAGGCCTCCTGCCTAGACCATTACCAAACAATCCAAGCCTTATTTCGAGACACTAATTTGTCTCATGAGACCTACTGATGCATCGAGGGTCTATAGAAGGCCACTCCCATCACTTACTCTGTCCAATGCATTCCGTGTGTGAAAATGGAGAAATATAACATAAACATTCATATTAAAACTTACAAACAAAATGTTAATACTTTAACCATAAACTATGAATTTTTTAGAATAGCACATACATATACAAACATATCATAAATCTTTAATTATGTCATGGAATATTATATAAATTATCCTTATTTAAGAATTAAATCTAGCATTGGATGTTGACATTGATGAAAGTGATCTAAAAAATTCATTAATGCTCTTTGAGAGAGAGATATATTTTTGACATTAAAATCATTTAAAATTCAAGAAATTATAAAATAAAACATTTAATTTGAAAATAACTATATAGTATAGTATAGGAATATTTAAAATGTCAAGGTTTCATAATACTTTAATATATCCTCTCACTCCATATATGTTTAAAAAACATTCTTTCTTTAATTTGTCAACAAGGTCATGAAGTACCTCGTTTAGAAAACAACATAAAGATTACATTCAAAACATTTTTTAAAATGTCAGACATGTGTAAAAATAAAATTAAAAAATATTCAATAATATTTTTAATTGCATTTTTTGAAATATGGGAATGGATGATAATGATTTCCAGAAGACACTAACAGATAAGTAATCTTATATAATAAAGAGAATGTTAAATTCACCCTTACCTTAATATTTATTTTTTAGAGGGTAATTTAGCCTTATATATAATAGTTAAATAATGTTATTAAATTATATTAGGACCATATTCATATTTATGATATCCTATGTGATCCTCTTATATCATTTCGTTAATATTATTTCAGTATTACCATTGTTTTGAGTGTTATCTGCATCATTTTCCAATTATAGTTTTTTCATGTATGTCATGTTTGAAATAAATAGGATGTATTTAATTAATATATTAAATAATTTTAATCTAATAATAATTATTATTACTAATAATATAAATTTTATAAGCATTCATGACTGGTTAATGTAGAGAATAAATCTAATCGCATCATATAGAATGTAGGCCATGCATATGCACGAGCGACAGTATCATTCCCTTGATGATAAAATGTAATATAATTGCATAATAAATTAATTATAAATAATAATTATAATTTTATATTCATTATTTATTTCTATTGTACTCATCATCATATCCATTAACAATGTATTTTTGAATAACAACTTACACTACAGTGTGGAGACAATTAGTTGTACGTACACACCATGGTGACATTGTTATTCATATGATGGTTAAAACGAACAATATTGTTTTCCATAATTATATTAAAATATTATTATATAAATTATACTATAGTTATTATTTTTATATTGGAACTATATAGGAAGAGGATGTAAAAGAAGAAAGGAACTTCAAAAGAGGAGATAAAACAATTACTTCCTTTTTGGGTATCTCTTTTTGTTGTTCACAAAAGGACTCCATAGAATGGATTTATACACAAAATTTGTTCTCTAGGATGATTTGATGGAAGATGGGAAGATATTTGGGGTGCGTATTGCTGACCCAATGGTCATTGGATGTGTGAATTAAAGAGAAGGACAAGTTCATTTTTATATGAGAGGTGAGGGGTGCCTTTGGAAATACGAAAAATATTAAATTAACATTAATTATTTTTGAAATAAAATGGTTCCAAAGTGTATTATTTAAAATATAAGATGATTATGAGTCAAAATTTACTCAAATAATAATATTTAGATATTTTTTCGTTTATTTTGAACCTTATCATTTTTATTTATCATTATCTAATCCATATAATTTTAATTATCGTAATAACATTATAAATATAAAATGTTTATAAATATTTACTTATATGGTGTAAATTGACCATGAATAGAAATTTTAGGAAATTTCAGACCTTATAATTATAAATTTTTAATTTTTAAATATATTTAATATATTTAATTAATTTAATAAAATATTATTTGTATAAAATATCTAGTGACAATTTTGACTCGATTCATTTAATTGATTTAAAATTAAATCTGCATAGAAGATAACTTCAAACAAAAACATTTAATATACTAAAAACATTTCATAGAAACAATTAAAGTTACTGTATAACCTAAATTAATTAAAATTATATTTATTTTAATATTTTAAAATCATTTATGTGTTACTTCAATTAATAAAATAATTTCTACGCAACTATTGTATCTTCCATAATGGTAAATATATATTCTATAAAAATATAAAATAAATTTCTATTATATAGGAAACTGAATTATGTTTATATATACTTCCTATAGTTTATTTTAACTAATATTTATCACTATATTAAAATAAATATACTTATATGAAATGAGAGTGTGATATTTTGTCACATTCATTTATTTTAATAATATTAATGTCACATTCATGGGAAATTATCCATTTAGTGATTCCATTTAGAAACCCAAATGAGAAGTGGCTAATTTAGCCATCCAATAGGATTTTGATAGGTGTTATGGTAGTTTTATAATATTATTTTTTTCCTTCAATGTCATGATATACACATAACTATGGTAATAAAAAAATGATTAAAGTTATTATTCTTAATGTAAAAAAAATAAAAGTAAAAAATTTGGACCCACAGATTCCAACATTGAAATCCATTTTTCAAAATTTAAGACACTTAAGTTGAGGTAAATAATTGAAAATTAATCTCTTTTACAAAAACAAGAATTTTATTTTAAATTAAAACCATCAAAATATTGACATGTGTTTATATGTAATTTTAATTTAAAGATAACTCCAATGAACTAAATTATCATAAATGGTAAAAAGTAAATCTAATTATACATTAATACCAATTATCAGGATATAATAACAATATATATAAATTATAAGATAAATCAATTTGGAATTTAAATAAAGTATTTTTAACTATTCATTAAAATATAAAGGTTTTCAAAAAAACAAAAAAAAACGTTATCAAAACTAAATTATTATATCCATATTATAAATATGTAGTTTAAATTGCAAATTGAATTTATAAAAAAATCAAATATTATATTTAAAAGGGGTTCTCCACTAAATGTTGGTAAAATTGTTATTATGAACAAATAGACTTTTAATGTGTAATATTTGATTAATTCTTATCTTATGACTATAAAATAAATTTAGATGGATTCAAAAACAATTGATTAATTATTGAATACATAAACTTCATAATGGGTGTAATAATATTCATAATCATTTTTCAAACAGGTAATTTGGTAGGTTATGGGGTCCTTGAACTCATTATTGTGTTCAGTGAAAGCTATTGAACTATTTAAAAATAAATGTATCGTCAATGTTTGGGTTGTTACATAATTCCATAATTTATGTAATTTCTTTCTTGAAATTTAAATAAAATCACTTCATAAAAATATTTAAGTGGTTATTTATCATTTGTTCTTCAGGTTCCGACACCACCTCTCCCTTTTTTTGATTCCCCCAAAGAACCTTTTGCCAGATGATTCATCTAATTTCACAACAAATTTTCTATTATATCATGAATCATGATAGTATATTCATAATAATTTAGATCAATTTCCAGTTGTATTTCTTCATAGATGTGTCCATGTGTTGGTTCTAGTTTGTATTTCATTAACATTGATAAATAGAACAAATAATTAACATAGGAGAGACTTAGAATCATTTCCAAACAACAAGTTACATATACTATTCATTCAAGAACTTAAAAAGGATTAATATACTTGGGTCTTAATTTACCCTTGATAACAAATCGTATGACACCCATCTGTGAAGATACCTTCATAAAAACATGATATCTCACTTTGAATTCCTAATCCTTCCTTCAGTTATCAGCATAACTCTTTTACCATCTTTGAGTTATTTTGATATGGGTCTAAATAGTTTTTACCATTTATGTCGTTTCATAAATATTTTATGGTACTATGAGTTTTATTTCACCAAAATCATACTAAAAAGTTGGTGTACGACACCTCCTTACATATAATTCTCTATATGGTACCATCTGTATACGTTTATGGAAGATATTATTATGATAAAATTCTAAAAGAGTTAAATAATGATCCCACAAACCTTGAATGTCGAGATACAATGAGCTGAAAATGTATTTTATGGGTTTAATATCCCTTTCTGATTGTCCATCAGTATGAGGGTGGTCGACAGTGCTCAAGAAAAGCTCAGTATATAGATATATCTCAAGAATTTTCTATAATTGTGATGTAAAACGGGGATCAATGTCAGAAACAATCGATAAGGGTACACCATGAAGTGTTAAAACATCATTAAAAAATAGTCTTTCTAATCATTTAAGTGTAAAATAATCTATTATATCAAGGAAATGGGCTGATTTTGAAAGAAAATCAATAATAACCCATATCACATCATTTATTCTAGGAGTGTATGGTATACCCATGATCAATTCCATCATAATTTCATCCCATTTACACCAAGGTATAGGAAGAGGATTCATGACACCTCTAGGATATTGCCTTATAGCCTTCACCTATTGAAAAACAAGAAATCTCAAAACATAATCAGAAATCTCCCTATCCATGTTGTCCCAACAAAAATGTTTCTTCATATCTATATACATCTTAGAGTTAGTAGGGTTTATCGATAAATTGGAGCTATGAGAATCATCCAATAATTCCATTTTAGCTACAGTTTAACAGGAACACAATACCTCTTCAAAATATTTCAATGTACCATCTTCGAATATGATTTCAATCAGTCTCACATCATTTAAAACATTAATTTTACTTTCAAGTTCCTCATTATCTTCCTATGAACTTTTTATCCTTTCTAATAAAGAAGGATTTTCATCCATGTGAAAAAGATGTGATGTTTCACATTCAACTATAATTCACAAATCCATCATTACTAGATATATAAACAAAGGACCCCTTTCAACACTAATTTTTATAAAAACTCCAGAGTCATTTCTACTAAAATAATATTAACCTTTTTCCCTTCTCGGGGTAGTATTTTATTGTGAAATTATAATCTTGGATTAGATTATGCTGTCAAATTTGTCTCGTGTTGAGTTCTTTTTGTGAGAAATATATTTCAAACTCTTATGATCAGAATATATCTCATAAATTTAATGGTATAGGTAGTTTATCCATATCTTCATAGTAATTATTACTACTTCTACCTCCATATCAGTAGTTTTTTTGTTTCTGTAATGGGTTTTTAATTTCATTGGTGCATAAACAAATACCCTATCATTCTGGATAAGGACACAACTGATTCCTTTCCTTGATGCATCAATATAAATCACAAACCCATCATTCCCATATGGTAGAGTCACGATAGGACCATTGAATAATATTTTATTTAATTATTCAAAAACATTCTTCAAACTATTTTTTTGTAAAAGTGTTTAACCCCTTTATGTATGGCACTAGTTAACAGGATTTCCAATCGCGAAAAATTATGGACGAATCACCTAGAGTGACTTGTTAATATAATAAAATTGTATACCTTAGTTATGCTCATAAAAGTTGGTCATTATTGGATTTCCTTATTATTTTCATAATCAATAGATATTCCATCCATGGGGATAATATAGATTTGAAAAGAAATTTATTGAAACCATAATTCACACATACTAAACATACGATATAGTTCATTTATTCTAAGAGTAATTAGAACAATACACATTGGGTTCTCATGGTTTTCCTATATTTTTTATTATACCAAGATATCAACAATAAATACTAAAACAATGTAATTAAGATATTACTTTAACACTTTATTCATTAGATTCATGAAAACATGGGGTGCATAAGTAAGTCCAAATGAAATTACAGTAAACATGTTTTGACCAAACCTCATTCGGAATGTTTTATTTGGAACACCATCATTTTTGACACATAATTAATCATATCCATAATAAAGGTCCCTCATCATAAAATATTGAGCTCCATGAATTTGATGAAATAAATCATTAATGTGAGGAAGTAGATACTTGTTCTTTATTGTAATAGCATTGATTTATCTATAGTTACTGAAAAACTTCATTGAACAATCATTCATCATAACAAAAATAAAATGGGATCCACATGGAGAAACACTAGGGTGAATAAATAACTTATTAATCAACTCATCTAATTGTTTCTTTAACTCTACAAATGAAACAATGACTTTTCTATAGAGTTGTCTTTATATTGGCCTTTCTCACGGGATTAAATCAATAGAAATCTCAACTTCACACTCTAGAGGATGTCTAGGTAAATCCTCTTGAAATACATCAATCTGTTCTTATAAAATAGGAACATACTCAATTAAAATATTTATTTCTTCTCCAATGAAAGATATTTTATCTTCCTCCACTAGAATTTCAATCAGAAGATCTACTGGGGGAGGGTCCAAATAGGAATCAGATTATGAAATATCTCCTCTACAGATAATGGATTCTTCACCATCCTCACAAATTGTAACATCCATCATTTGTATAAATTTTCACATCATGTTTAGATATCCAATCCATGAAAATGATTATGTAAATGTATACCGTACTTGTATGATAATGTTAGCATATAAAGAACATATCTATTTTATAATGGGAACTTCTGAACCCATAATTACTGAAACGAGACATCCCTTAGGTGTTTTGAATGAAAAATCCCATGTTAAATTGAATTGAATATATATAATTTTTAAATAAAACATGGAAGATATAAGGATATTTGAGGATCCAAAATCTAATAAATCCTAGGCTAGATTTTACTCGACCATTATAGTATCTACCACTACAACATTTAGAACTTAAACCATCACACTTGTTATCACATAAGCTTAGCCTTTCTCCCTATGACTTTCCTATAGAAATTTTCCATGATTCATAGGACATTCATTTTAATATTGTCCTTTTTTATTATTATTATTATAGGATTGAACAATGACATATTCATTCATCCCCTTGAAATCATGAGCATGGTGGCCTTTTTCTCCACACTAGTAAAACACTTCCAACCCAGTTAAGAAAAAACGTGGGTGTTTCGTCCCACAATTACTGTAGGGTGGAATTTTATATTTTTTCATCATCACCTTATTTCCTTTTCTAGAGTGTTCAGCATACCTCTTCTTCACATGATTCCCATTAATGTTATACTATTTATAGGATTAATTTTAGGTCTTCAAAGTACATGAAACTATATCATTGTTTGATGGGAAAGATTGTGAGACCAATGGTCATCAGAGGAATGGTTTTAATACATTAATGAATAGATAAATAATACTCATTCGGTTATGAATTTAGTGTCTAGTATTCCTTGATGGCCTTGTGATGTTATCATACTACTTTGCACAATTCTCATCCTCTTTTTCCCTCAGACTCAAAAATTTCCTCTCCACATCCTCTCATAGACCACAAGGAAATTATTTTCCTAGGATGATCTCTATAAATTACCTTCCATTTCATATTTTTTACCACTATATCATCCTTTATGTTTTGAACTAATGAAAACCATTGATCTGTATCTCCTGAAATAAGATAGACTACCGTAACAATTTTTTCTCTTTTGTTACTCTTGAAAGAATGAAATTTTATCTTTTATGTGACATATACACTAACCATCCTAAAAAAGAAGTATAGTACCATTGAATTTTGGATTTAGTTGTCTCATTAAGTAGTCTAACATTGGTCATCATCTCTGTGGAATAGGGTGCTCCAAATGGGTATGGTTATAATTCATAACTTGATTCAGCTGTACTAGTATGGTTATATATTGTCTAAAACTAGTTGTATAACCGTCTCTGCTAACACTATATTGTATTGGAGGGAATCCCTACATTAATTATGTGTTTAGATACTATTTCCATTTCTTCCACTAGGCTCCATTTCTAAAAAATGGTATACACTAGATTTGGTTATGAATCATAATACATAATTAAAAACATGTAAAATACTTAAAAAAATTGAAAATTTTATACATATGTAATCCATAATCACAAACATTGTTTCATTGAGTAAATAGTTAATTATAAATATTAAATAATGATCTAAATAGAAAACATGAATTATCCGGGGAATATCACTAGGGAGTGTCCAAACTGGTGCCCAGTAAGGCCCATTGTTATGTACCAGGTTACCCCGAGTCTAGCTTGGAACACCTATTCAGATCCCCCTTAGGTACATTTGTTCTAGAAGCACATCCACATGTAGTATCTATACATGGATGTATTTTCTTTTAATACCCACATAATATCTATTTTACCAAAATTCTCTAATGTTCTTCGATACATATCCCCAATGTATATCTTAGGGTAATCATGGTTTCTGAAAAACAACTTTCCAAGGTTTGTACATATACTACATTGATACCAATAGTAATGAATTGATCCCTATTTCCCAAATATGGTACATTATTTCATTAAATTGGCATGACCACATGAAAATAAAATCCCTACGGACCTATTGGTTTAGTAGCCTTCAAATATTAGATACTAGCACACGTTTTGAATTAAATCTTGAAATTGAAAAGAAACATATTACCCCATTTTAAATCACTCATATCCCTTAGAGTATCCCGATATTTCTATAACAATTTAATTCATTGAATTTTGGGTAAAAATGAAACATAAGAAATCAGTGAGCTCATATGCTCAGTAAGGATAAACAATATAACAGAAGCATTCATAAATAAGCATAACCATTTAATTCAAGGTATTAAAATGAAACACAAGTCATTTAAACATAATATTATAAATAATATAGAAACAATAAATCAAATAATTAAATTTTAACGTTCACACAGACATTATACTAGTTGAATAATCACCTGCAATATCAATAACTAATCTCATGGCGATGAAATACAAAATACCATACATTATAACCATGCCATAAATACCTCATTCCAAGACCATTACAATACCATTTATGATTTATTCAAAGACACTAGTTTGTCTCATGATACATAATGATGCATCGAGGAGCTATTGTGGGCACTTCCCATCACCTCCTAAGTAAAATTAATTCATAATACGAAAAGGGTGAAACATAAAATAAATATTCATATTAAAACTATCACACGAAATGTCAATACATTAACCATATACTATAAATGGTATAAAAATATGACATACATTTTCAAACATATTATAAAACCTTAAATATAACATGAAATTTTGTATCATAATAAGTCAACCTTAATGAAGCGTTAAACCAAGAAAAGGATTTTTTTTATCGATGAATGTGATCTAATAAAATTATTAAAACTCTTTGAGAGAGATATTCATTTATACTTTAAATTAATTTATAACATTTTCAATTATAAAAGAAAAAATATGTTCCAAGAATTACATTGTAATCTTGTAAGGGAAAATTCACAATGTTATGACATCATAACAGCAGAATATAGACCCTAACTCTGTATTAGTTTAAAAAGCATTCTTTCCATATTTTTTCAAAAAGTTCATGAAGTACCTTATGGGGAAAATGATGGAAAAATTCGACTCAAAATTATTTAGAAAAATTGAAACATGGGTAAAACTGACTTAAACAATGGTCGATAATATTTTGAATTGCATTTTAAAAAACATGCACATGGATGAAAAGGATGTCCTAGTAGATACTTATGTATAAGCAATCTCGTATTATAAAGAGATTGTGAAATGAACACTTACCATAAACATTATCTTATTCTAGGGTGAGTTAGAATCATTTATAATGATAAAACATGTTATTAAATTATAATAAGACCATATAAATTTTTATGATATCATATATGATACTCTTTTATAATTTTGTTAATATTATTTTAGTATTAACATTGTTTTCTGAATTAATTGCTTTGTTTTCTCATTCTGATTTGTGTGTGTAGTTCATGTTTTTTATATATATAATGTATTTAATATATATCTACAATGTTATTAAGATCCTAATTATTATGTTTATCATCAAATAAATTTTATAATAATTCATGAATATTTAATGTTGAGAAAGAATCTCATCGTGTTGTGGAGATGGTAGGGCATACGTAAGCATGAGCGACATCATCATTCCCTTGATAGTTAAATGGTATTGAAGTGGTTGGTATATTAATTATAAATAATAATAATAAATTTTCATTCATTATTCATTTCCATTATACTCATCATAATATCCATTACAATAAATTTTTGTTGAATAACAAATTACACCACATCGTGGCGACGGTTAGTCGAACATACTCTCACATGGTTATATTGTTATTCGTATGACATATAAAAAGGGAAATATTTTTCACACGATGGTAATAACATCTATGTATATAGAGGATACATGATTTATTTTTTTATTTGGATAATATATCGAAATATGAAGTGTTTCATGAAATGGAATTTGAACGATATGAAAAAAACAATTACCTCTCTTTCGGGTATCTCTTTTTGGATTGCACACAAAGGACTCCATAGAATGTATTTCATCCCAATGTATGACCACTAGGATCAAGTGAGAGAAGTTGGGAGGATACTATTATATGATTTGTACAATAAATAGTAATTTTAGGTGTTAATTAATGATAAGTAGAAGTGGATTTTTATAAGACAGGTGTGGGGCACCTTTATAAATAACAAATCTATTAAATTAATACAAATTACATTTTAAATAATAATTGATCAAATGTATATTATTTAGATTATAATATGAGTATTTTTAAGTATTATATCATCCCATAAATTTTATATATGTTTTTCTTTTTATTTATGCCTTATCATTTTTATTTATCATATTTTAATCAATTTAATTTTAACTACGGTAATAACATTATAAATAATAAATGGTTGTAAATATTTACATATAATTTTTAAATTGACCATTAATAGATATTTTATGAAATTATATACCTTATAATAACAGCTATGTCATTAAAAAATATTTTTATGGTATTTATATAATATAATAAATTGTTATTTTTTTATAAAATATCAATCGTGTCAATTTTGACACTATTCATTTCATTAATTTTAAATAAACTCCAAAAAAATATAACTTCAAACCAAAACATTTAATATAATACAAAAACTTAATATTATATTATAAAATATTTGGATCACCATAATTAATTCATTATGTATTCCATTAAATATTTCTAAAATCATTTATTTGATTTTCTATTAATAAAATAATTTCTACATCATTATTATCGCTTCCTTCATAGTAATTATATAATACCTAAAAAATATAAATAAATTTATAAGACTTAGTTTATTACTTTATATTTCTATATACTACCTATAGTTGACGGCATCCCATGTTTACCCCTATATTATTATTAATATACTTATTTAAAATGAGAGTGTGATATTTTTTCATATTAATTGATTTTAATAATATTAATTTCATATTCATGTGAAAGATTAAATTCAGTTATTCTATTTCGAACCATATATTGTAAGTGTCAAATTTAGTCATCCAATAGGATTTTTATAGGTTTGAAGGTAAATTTATAATATTATTGACAACATTAATTACCCGATTTACAATTAACAAAGGGAATAAAAAATTACTAAAGTTATAATTCATATTGTCCAAAAAATTGTCATATTAACATAATTTGAACCCAAAAATTAATACTATGGAATCCATTTTTAAAAATTTAAAACACTTAGTTTTCAATAATTAATTTAAAATTAATCCTTGTTGACTAAATGAGAAAGTGATTTTTTTTAAAGTAAAACCCATCAAAATATTGGCATGTGTTTATATGTAATTTCAATATGAAAATTACTAAAATGACTTAAATTATATTAAATGGAAAAAACATAATGTAATTACACTTAAAAATCAATTAAACATGTCATATAAAAATATAAATAAATTTGATGAAAAAAAATAGAATTAAAATGTTGTATTTTTTTACTATTCATTAAAATATGAAAGTTATCAAAAAAGACAAAAAAAATTCTCCAAGAAAATTTTATTGGCCACTTTTATAAAGAAATAGATTATTTTGAGAAATTTAATTTATAAAAGTGTCAAATATACGATTTTCATAGGGTTTTCTATTAAAATATAGTAAAGGTTTCTTATAAAAAATATCATTTTAATGTGTAAGATTGGATTAATTTTTATTTTAGGCCTATAAAATCAATTTATAAGGATCTATAAATATTTCATTAATTATATAATATATGTATTTCCTAATATCGTTATAATGTTCCTAACCATTTTTAAAATAGGTAGTTTTTTCGGTTATGGTGTGCTCGAACTCGGTGTTTTGTTCCGTGAAAGCTATTGAACTATGTAAAAAAGAAATGAATTGTTGAAGCTTCGGGTGTTACAATTTCCATGTGTAGAAAGTTATTTGAAAGTTTGAATAATAAATCATCGAACAACGGGCCATGTTTTTTAGAAGGACCTTTGTTGGAACTTCTTGAGGATGGGAATTCATAGAAAGGAAAATATATTATACCATTCAATTAGGAGAAATGTACATGGGTTGATTCTATAGGATAACAAATGATATTGTCTAAATATTTTCAAGGAATTACATTATATTTTGATGTACTTATTTTTTTCATCATATAGGTTTTGGTTTTGAAGATGCTAGGGTATTCTTGTGTATAAGTAATATTTCATAGTAAATCAAGCTTTATGAAAGCTGTGGAATGGTGCATTGGATACCATGTACAGATATATAAGATTGGTTTCGGGAAGATATTTATATTTTAAAGAATCTACATTGTGCAGTTGGACCATGACACGGTGATTAAATTTCATATTGGTTATATCACCAAGAATACAGGATCACAACATTAATCATGGTTTCAATTCAGGATAGGCCATTGTAAAAGAACCATTGTAGTGTATCCCCTAACCTTCCACTACTTCTTCGTCGTTTCCTCGTGGTATAGTTTATTTTCTATGGTAATATGTTTCATTGTTTTGCCTATAAATTCACAATTCCCTTCAATTCCAGCCATCTATAATACCATAATATTATTCCATTTGTGACTATAAGGATTCTTTATGGGAACCTATAGTAATCCAAATCTTATATTCATAACCAAATTTTTAGTTTCATCTCTTTATGAATCAGTGTGAGTTCCTCCCTCAGAATAATTGGTTTTTCTTCCTTCTCTTATGATGAACCAAATATATTATCTGACATCAATGTATTCGACACTAACCTTGTTAATAAACCAAATTTATTATGTTTTGGGTTTTGTTATATGGATCATACTATATAGGATTAATGCTGTTAATTTACAGTTGTCTATTTGTTATCTTCTATTCCTAATTTTATTATTGTAATTAAACATAATTTGGTATGTTCATTAACATTTTGAGACATTTTATATGTTTTTCTTTAATTGGTCACATGTGTTTTCATGTGTGTCACATGAGACCATATTTTATTTGATCACACTTGTTTCTCTAGATGATAAGAACCATGACTGATATATAGTGAACCTATCTTATCAAAACTAGATATTACTTCTTTAGTGATTTATAATAAATACATTTCACAAAAAAAACATGATGAGTTTACCTATTTATTGTAATTAGAGACAACTTACACAATCTTTTTATCTAATTGATGGTCCTCAATGTCTCCCACAATGTTCTTCTCATTTTTTACATATCATTGATTTATCTTATATAAAACCATTCTTCATAACCAATGGAATGGAAACAAAATAATTGGTGAGAAAATATTTTCAACAAGTGTTAAGAAGGGTGAAGTGCCCAGATCAGTGTGAATCACTGAGAGGGGGAGGGGGTGAATCAGTGATCCTTTAAAACTATTACTAATTGATTATTAATCAATTAAACCTCTATGGATTGTTAAGGCCTCGATCCACTCTTCTTATGTCTCTCAACCTTTCCCGGATAATGCAGTAATGAAAAGGCACAGGACACAAGGATTTACAAGGTTCGGCACCAAAGGCCTACATACTTGCCATGCTCTCCCAGCATGGATTCTCCCATTATAATCTGTTAGTATTACAATGGTCGATACATCTTCCCACCGTATCTCTCCTGAGTCCCACAGGAGGGTCTTTATACTGCTTCACACAGTGTTACCAGAGTCCCACTGGCCTGCTCCAGAATCCCACTGAAGACTTCTTCTCCCTGAGTCCCACAGGGTCTTCTCTTGGCTCCTCGAGTCGCACGAGTAGCTCTTCTTCACTTTAAGCTTCTTCAAGTATCTTCAGCAGTCTGGGATAAAGACTGCTGGCCTTGCTCTGTACCTCTGATCACTTGTGATGATCAGGTATTCTCGTCTTGCTCAGGCTTTATCACCTTCTTCTAAGGATGACCTGGCTTCTCTCTTCAAGAAACTTCAACAACCTCTGAAAAGGTCTGTTGGTCTTGCTCAGCTTCTGATCACTTCTGTTGATCAGGGTCTTCTCAATCTACTGAAAACTCAGACAACCAATCTCTTTAACTTCAGTCTGGCTCAGTCTCACTTCAAAACAACTTCATGCACTGAGTGCATGGCAACTCTGCTTCTTCATGCACAAACTGCATGTCCTCTCAAATTCTTCAAGATCTTCTGGTCTTGGACAACTCAATTGCACACCACTGATTTGACTCTGTTCACGTGTGCACATGCATGCATGCATGCATGCACTCCCCTCTTTCTCCTCTTGGTGAAATAAACCCTCAAAGGGTGTAGTCACTTTAAGCACACACCTTTTCTTATTTTCCTTCACACGTTTAATTCCTTTTGATTACACACATAAATGTGTGTTATACTTTGTGTGAGTGTCTTCTTCTTCTTTTAGGTGAACACACTTTTAGTGCACACACTAGGTTCGGCCACTTTGTTGTTTTTCACACACAACTTGTTCTTTGATTTGCACACACACAATGAGTGTATATTTGGCCTTCACTCTTTTTCTTGCACACACTTAACCCGTAGGTCCTCTTCTTGTTTTGCACACACAACAGGTGTGGCCTTCACTTGGTGCACACACAAGTCCATGCCTCAGATCTTCTTTGCCACTTAAGCTTAAAGGAAGCGCGCAAGGTGCAAGTTTCTTTACTGTCGCGCAAGCACCAAATCGCGCAAGTGCTTCTGCCTTGGGCACAAGAAGGGCGTGCAGGGTGCTGTGGACACTTATGTCGCGCAAGCTCCAACCAACCACGAGGACGCGAAAGTAATGCGGCCTCGGGTCTTCCTGCCGCGCAAAGAGTAGGCGCGCAGGGGACCTCCAACCTTCTTGTCGCGCAAAGGTGTTGCGCGCAAGGAACTCCAGCCACGCAAGTTTACTTGCGCGGGGCTTCAAAATCTTCGCGAGGAAGAGCACTCATGGGGCTTCTTTCAAGTTCATCAGTAACCAAAATGAGAGCCTCTGGCTCTTCTTTTATAGGCAGAGGGAGATGCCATATCTTCCGCGTGAATTCCCGAAGTTTTCGGGTATTCAAGATTTTATAAAATCTTGAATATTTCTCACTGCCGAACGCGGGATCCATTCCATTTTATTTTCTTCACGTGCATGCGACTTAGAACGCATGCACGACCTTCTTTAAGCACTGCCCATGCAAATCATAAACCATTCATAGCCTCGGCAGATTCTCTTGCCTCGTCCGCAACCGAAATCTTCCGTATATTGCATGCACACCACTTTTTATGCATGGTCGTGTTCGGTGTGGAGAGACAAGCTCAATGGAGCCTTCGGCTTCGGAAAAGGTGTCCAGGAACTCAAAATCCATGCTCGGGTTGCATCTGGTTCAGCGGCTGCTCGCGGGTGGCCTTCGGGCTAGCTCAATGAAAGAGGCGAGCTGTTCGCCGTTGGATCAGGCGATCAATTATCCTCGGACGGCCTGGATCAAATCGCGAGTGGAGCGATTAGATGTGCGGTCGAGATCTGGCGCGCGATCGATCGTGCGTCCAGGATCACTCCTGCGGAAAAATTCCGCATCCCACATCGAAGCGGCCTCCTGTTTTCACGCGGCTTATCAATGTGCCGCTGCCTTCCACTCAGCAATTGAACTTCCCTCCTCACGGTGCCGCCCCGCACCGTGTTCTCCCTGCGGGTGCGCTCTGCGCCCACTCTCGCCTTTGCGGGCGCGCTCCTAGCGCCCACTATGCACACTTGGGTGCGCGGGCTTCACCACCGCGTGCCCTCGGGGCTTATACACGGCCCCGACCCTTCTGCCTCAGGGACATGCTGCCTTGGCCTGAGGGTTCCCCATGGGCGTGGTGACCTCAAGTCCCACATGAGCCTTGGGTGATGACCCTCGGCTGGCCTTCCTTGGTGGCTACTTTTTGTCCAAGTGTTGAATAAACACTTTATTAATGTTAAAAACAAAGTTCTCCCAATGTATAAATGTCAACCCAAGTTCTTCCAAGCCAAATGCCACTTCAAATTATTCTTCTCCATTTCTCCCATTTCTTCTTCATAATAATTCCTCCAATTCTCTTCAACATTTATTCATCACTTTGGAATGGAATTCCAGAAGGGTCTTCATCTTCAACCGAACTCCTGAATCAAAGATTTCTTCAATAATCTTCATTGATCTAATCAGAGATCAAGTTGGATCATCTTCATGTTCACATGCACTAAGTGATAGTGCATGGACTCTTCCATCCGCTCACTTCATCCACTTTGAACTTGTGGATGGATCACTTCATCTCCTCATGCATTGTGATGACAATGTATTGTCTTCAAATATTGTTGTGACTTTGTATCATCAGGATACAAGTTCTATGAACTTAAAGATCAGCTCAACAATCGTCTGATTTACATAGAGAATGTTTCAACCACAACATCCTATGTCACTTAGTGAATCTCCTAAGTGACATGCATCTTAGTACCATGGCCATTCTCCTTTCCTCACCAACACCATCACATCCTTTGTCATTCACATATTGAACCTCCTTGACATCCATCCATTCATTCCTTGACAACAACATACCTCATTGACAACAAATGCAACACAGTGCACTTCAATCTCCCCCTTTGTATTTGTTGGAAATACACTAGAGCACATATGAATGGGTCAATATGTGTGCCAATATTTCTCCCCCTTATTGGCAATCAAATGCAAAGGTGTGGTGTGGTTCTCTTTCAAAAATCTCTTCCTCCCTTATAAAAGCATTTTCTTCAAAATCACTAAGAGAGGGATGATGTCACATGTTCTCTTGAGCAAAGAACCTTTAGTAGATCAACTCTAAGTCTACGTGGGCAAGCCCGGTGTAGAAAAAAAGAGTGATGTAACCAAGGAACTCAATGATGTCCATCATTCACTACACATGTGAGATCATGCTTAGGGGTTTGAAATTTTTCAGATATAACAATGAATTTGCTAAATCCTGCACAACTTCACAAAACTGATTAGAAAGTTCAGGTGCAAAGATAAAGCTCCCCCTTTCATTCATTTTTCTTCAATCAATACTCCCCCTTTATTGTCATGATGAATACAATTAAGAAACAAGGGATGAAAGTATGATTGGAATACCTTCACTTTTCTCAAGATGGTATTAATCTAAGAATCCCATCTTCTTCAGATTGGCTCCCCCTCACGGGGTGCACTCCATTCTGTCCAAAACACTCTCCAGATGAGAATGATCATCATCTTCAATTCCCTGCAATGTTAGCACATGTAAATACAAGTGATTAGGGAATAAGATGGAACCTCCTTGGTTCATCAATGTGAACAACATGGTTGAGAATATTCTCTCAACCGAGATGTCCCATTTTAACCATTCTTCACACTTGCACATTTGATCTTCAATGATGTTTGTGCTGGTGTGGATCTCAACACATCTTCATGTGAAATCTTCTTCTTCCCTTTTTCCTTAGCAATTTCCAGAACTTCATCTTCAGCTCTCTGCAGATCTTTGGCAAGTTGCAACTGATTTTTCCATATGATTAACAAGTCATTTGGAAGTGTGGCCTCAGTTCTGGAAGTTACACATGGTTCTTTTGATACTATTAAGCCACCATTCTTAGAAAACTTATTTTCAACCAATTCCTTCTGCTTCTTCTGGATTGATTTTCTATTTGAGTCCGGTCTGCCTCTATTGAATTTCATGGCTTGTTTACAAAGATCCATGATATTTCCTTTCTTTCCACAGTAGAAGCATGTATTTTTGGTGGTCCTTCTGGATGCATCACCCTTCTTGGATTTAGACTCTAAGGTCTTCTCTTCCTTTTTCATAATCTTCTTGGGAGCATCTTCAGCTTTCTTCTGCTTGCTTCCCAAGGATTCTTTCTGAGCCAGGTTCTATGATCTTTTCTTCCTTTGAGCTCTGGATACAGTTGGAGATTGCCATGTATCTTTTTGACCACTTTTGAAAACATCCCAGATGTTATCATGCAATCCAAATCTATTTGTAGTAAACAGATGTCTCTGGACCTGTGGATGCTGCTTCTTTTCTTCTGGATTGCTCCCCCTAGGCATGGTCTTCCTTTGTGCTTTTACATTCAGTGGATTGTACCAACAATCTTTTGCACAGTGCCCATACTTGTTACAACACCAACACTGACCCACAAATCTTGACCTCTTGAGTCCTTTTGATTGTAGGGTACTTTTCATGACTTGTTGTTCTGTTTCAGGAGAGCTTTCTTTCGTCATTGACTCCATCCATACTTGTTCAGAGTTATTCTTCCATCCTGCACTTTTTGTGGAAACACATTTAGAAGCATGAGTACAAGATTGTATGGATGGTACCTTCTTTCTAGAAGATGTTTCCCTTTTATTAGAGGATGTCTTTCTTTTAGAATCATCCTCTTCAAAGCACACTTGTGTAGCAAAATTTCTACTTTCAGCTGACTGGGAGGATTCAGCTTTGGGTGATTGCAGATTTTTCAATATCACCTCTAGTTCTAAGCATTTCATGTTGAGGGAGTTCTTATCATCCTCAACCAATATTAGCCTACCTTCCCAATTTTGTTTCAGCTGTTCCATCTGGTCATCATGCGCCTTCTTTATTTCATGCAATGAGTTGTCAAGCTCCTTCACCATTTTGACTTTGTCTTCGAGTTGAGCATCTCTGACATTCATTGACACTTTTTGAAACTTCTCCAGTGCATGAAACACATCTTTGATTATTATTTTAAATAATTCTTTCTCAGAAAGGCTTCTTTGCAATTCTTCAGCAGTGTCTTCATATCTTTCATTGCAAAGAGAAACTGTTTCATCTTTAGCCTTCACCAGCTTTCTGAGAGTGTTGGTTATGCCAACCCTTTTAGCCAATTGATCTTCCATTATATTGGCTTCTTCTTCTAGCTGTAATTTTTCTTCTTGAAGATCAAGGATGCCTGTAGCTATACACATTGCCACTTCCTTGGGGACTGTCTTCTGAAGATATTCGATTGCACTTTGAAGATCTTTCATTGTTCCAACTTCATCACAGCTAGGACAGGCTTTCTTCATCTTCTTGGCCTGTTTTTTCTTTCTATTTTTCTGAGTCTTGGCAGATATCTCCATTTGAGGCCGGTCGCTCATTTCCTCAAATCTGCACTTCATAAAGACTCCCTTGGATCTTTTAGAGGCAACCTTCGCTCTGATACCAATTTAAGTGCCCAGATCAGTGTGAATCACTGAGAGGGGGAGGGGGTGAATCAGTGATCCTTTAAAACTTTTACTAATTGATTCTTAATCAATTAAACCTCTATGGATTGTTAAGGCCTCGATCCACTCTTCTTATGTCTCTCAACCTTTCTCGGATAATGCAGTAATGAAAAGGCACATGACACAAGGATTTACAAGGTTCGGCACCAAAGGCCTACATCCTTGCCATGCTCTCCCAGCATGGATTCTCCCATTATAATCTGTTAGTATTACAATGGTCGATACAGCTTCCCACCGTATCTCTCCTGAGTCCCACAGGAGGGTCTTTATACTGCTTCACACAGTGTTACCAGAGTCCCACTGGCCTGCTCCAGAATCCCACTGAAGACTTCTTCTCCCTGAGTCCCACAGGGTCTTCTCTTGGCTCCTCGAGTCGCACGAGTAGCTCTTCTTCACTTTAAGCTTCTTCAAGTATCTTCAGCAGACTGGGATAAAGACTGCTGGCCTTTCTCTGTACCTCTGATCACTTGTGATGATCAGGTCTTCTCGTCTTGCTCAGGCTTTATCACCTTCTTCTAAGGATTACCTGTCTTCTCTCTTCAAGAAACATCAACAACCTCTGAAAAGGTCTGTTGGTCTTGCTCAGCTTCGGATCACTTCTGTTGATCAGGGTCTTCTCAATCTACTAAAAACTCAGACAACCAATCTCTTTAACTTCAGTCTGGCTCAGTCTCACTTCAAAACAACTTCATGCACTGAGTGCATGGCAACTCTGCTTCTTCATGCACAAACTACTTGTCCTCTCAAATTCTTCAAGATCTTCTGGTCTTGGACAACTCAATTGCACACCACTGATTTGACTCTGTTCACGTGTGCACGTGCATGCATGCATGCATGCACTCCCCTCTTTCTCCTCTTGGTGCAATAAACCCTCAAAGGGTGTAGTCACTTTAAGCACACACCTTTTCTTCTTTTCCTTCACACGTTTAGTTCCTTTTGATTACACACATAAATGTGTGTTATACTTTGTGTGAGTGTCTTCTTCTTCTTTTAGGTGAACACACTTTTAGTGCACACACTAGGTTCGGCCACTTTGTTGTTTTGCACACACAACTTGTTCTTTGATTTGCACACACACAATGAGTGCATATTTGGCCTTCACTCTTTTTCTTGCACACACTTAACCTGTAGGTCCTCTTCTTGTTTTGCACACACAAAAGGTGTGGCCTTCACTTGGTGCACACACAAGGCTATGCCTCAGATCTTCTTTTCCACTTAAGCTTAAAGGAAGCGCGCAAGGTGCAAGTTTCTTTACTGCCGCGCAAGCACCAAATCGCGCAAGTGCTTCTGCCTTGGGCACAAGAAGGGCGTGCAGGGTGCTGCGGACACTTCTGTCGCGCAAGCTCCAACCAACCACGAGGACGCGAAAGTAATGCGGCCTCGGGTCTTCCTGCCGCGCAAAGAGTAGGCGCGCAGGGGACCTCCAACCTTCTTGTCGCGCAAAGGTGTTGCGCGCAAGGAACTCCAGCCACGCAAGTTTACTTTCGCGGGGCTTCAAAATCTTCGCGAGGCAGAGCACTCACGGGGCTTCTTTCAAGTTCATCAGCAACCAAAATGAGAGCCTCTGGCTCTTCTTTTATAGGCAGAGGGAGATGCCATATCTTCCGCGTGAATTCCTGAAGTTTTCGAGTATTCAAGATTTTAGAAAATCTTGAATATTTCTCACTGCCGAACGCGGGATCCATTCCTTTTTATTTTCTTCATGTGCATGCGACTTAGAACGCATGCACGACCTTCTTTAAGCACTACCCATTCAAATCATAAACCATTCATAGCCTCGGCAGATTCTCCTGCCTCGGCCGCAACCAAAATCTTCCGTATATTGCATGCACACCACTTTTTATGCATGGTCGTGTTCGGTGTGGAGAGACGAGCTCAATGGAGCCTTCGGCTTCGGCAAAGGTGTCCGGGAACTCAAAATCCATGCTCGGGTTGCTTCTGGTTCAGCGGCTGCTCGCGGGTGGCCTTCGGGCGAGCTCAATGAAAGAGACGAGCTGTTCGCCGTTGGATCAGGCGATCAATTATCCTCGGACGGCCTGGATCAAATCGCGAGTGGCGCGATTAGATGTGCGGTCGAGATCTGGCGCGCGAACGATCGTGCGGCCAGGATCGCTCCCGCGGAAAAATTCCGCATCCCACATCGAAGCGGCCTCCTGTTTTCACGCGGCTTATCAATGTGCCGCTGCCTTCCACTCAGCAATTGATCTTCCCTCCTCACGGTGCCGCCCCGCACCGTGTTCTCCCTGCGGGCGCGCTCTGCGCCCACTCTCGCCTTTTTGCGCGCGCTCCTAGCGCCCACTATGCACACTCGGGTGCGCGGGCTTCACCACCGCGTGCCCTCGGGGCTTATACACGGCCCCGACCCTTCTGCCTCAAGGACATGCTGCCTTGTCCTGAGGGTTCCCCATTGGCGTGGTGACCTCAAGTCCCACATGAGCCTTGGGTGATGACCCCCGGCTGGCCTTCCTTGGTGGCTACTTTTTGGCCAAGTGTTGAATAAACACTTTGTTAATGTTAAAAACAAAGTTCTCCCAATGTATAAATGCCAACCCAAGTTCTTCCAAGCCAAATGCCACTTCAAATTATTCTTCTCCATTTCTCTCATTTCTTCTTCATAATAATTCCTCCAATTCTCTTCAACATTTATTCATCACTTTGGAATGGAATTCCAGAAGGGTCTTCATCTTCAACCGAACTCCCGAATCAAATATTTCTTCAATAATCTTCATTGATCTATTCAGAGATCAAGTTGGATCATCTTCATGTTCACATGCACTAAGTGATAGTGCATGGACTCTTCCATCTGCTCACTTCATCCACTTTGAACTTATGGATGGATCACTTCATCTCCTCATGCATTGTGAAGACAATGCATGGTCTTCAAATATTGTTGTGACTTTGTATCATCAGGATACAAGTTCTATGAACTTAAAGATCAGCTCAACAATCGTCTGATTTACATAGAGAATGTTTCAACCACAACATCCTATGTCACTTAGTGAATCTCCTAAGTGACATGCATCTTAGTACCATGGCCATTCTCCTTTCCTCACCAACACCATCACATCCTTTGTCATTCACATATTGAACCTCCTTGACATCCATCCATTCATTCCTTGACAACAACATACCTCATTGACAACAAATGCAACACAGTGCACTTCAAATTGAAATATATAAAAACAATGTCATGATATGGATGGGAGTACGTATAAATAACATCTGAAACCATACCCTACATATCATAGATCATAAAAATGAGTCATGTAATTTATCCTATATGTTCATAAGACATGAATCATAAGTGAATCATAGAAACAAATTCAGTAGAGATTAAAATAGGGTTAATAAATATAATTATGGAACACATATATGAAAATAAAATATTATTTCAAAGAAACCCATCAAAAAATTCATAACATGTTAGTCTTGGGATAACCAAATGTTTACCTACATTAGGATTAGACTAACTACCCAAGTACCAAAATTTTCAGGCATGGCCTAACAACCCTAGTACATTATTTTTCAGTATTAGAAAAACCACCATTGTATCTTAAAAACACAAAAACCATTTTTCAATACCCATTGAATTCAAGGGTGATATTGGCCCAACCCATCACATAAAGAAATTCACTCACATGAGTGCCAAAATATTATAAAATGTTTAGGATGCCATAACCCATGAAATTAAATGAGTTTCATAAACCTCTCATATTATCATATCTTATGGAGAAGATATAGGTTTCATAATTAATACATTATTTAATCATTGCATAACCTTTGGGAAAAGAAGTGGTTTTTCTTGGAATTTTTCATGGTATAACCTGTGGAAGAGAAACAGGTTTCATAATCATCATTTCATCATAAACATAAAACATTTAGAGAAAGAAAAATAATAGTATCCTTGTTTTATAACCTCGGTTATTAAAATCTAACAACAAATGATTTCATATTATAGAGAAAAATATTATTAAATATAACATGGTACCTTTATTTTAGGGAATATAGTATTAAATTGATGATCATTTTTTAAAGCAAAAACATTTTCAAAATCGTTTTCCTGCAAAATAATCTTTAAAATTTTAAAAAATGTTTAAAATTAATTAAAAAAATATTGTGGGAAAATCCATTCCAAATAGAAAATAGTTTTTTAAACATAATTTTTTTTTTCAAAATACATGGTTTTAAAGGAAAAATGGGTTTTGATAGAAAAAGAGATCCATATTAAAAAACCATTCTATGAACTTTAGACTTGATAAAGAGTAAAAATTTAAGGCAAAACATGTATTATCATTGAATTACTATAGGGAAATAAAATTATTTAGTTTATTGATAGATGGATCAAAAGAGTTTATCATAGGAAAAAAATCATAAGTAATCTTGAAAAATGACGACATTATAACATAAAATATTTATCACATTGGTAAATTTAAAACATATAGTATATGATTTAATATAAAAAAATAAACAAAAAATTCGAGAGGATAAATATTTTCCCAATAATACATGTCAATGGTGTTCTATATACACCACCAAAAATAAGATTATTTCCTAATATCACCATATGTATTCAAGAATTAAAATTGAGAGAAAAATATATACGACCCCATTGGTATCCATTAAATAATAATCCAAATTTAAAATAAATCCTAATATATATATAATTACATTAAATTTTAAAGATACAAATCATAAATTTAATTAATGGGATTTATATACACTAGATAAATAAAATTGGTGGTGAATATGGAATGTGTCTCGTTGTTTAAAAAGAGAAAAGAAATTCCATTTTCTCTTTAGTAATATTTTGAATCTTAATTTCAATAAATAAAAACCAAAATTTAATCATAAAATATTGAAAAAATGAGTATAATAGTTATATAACGTGTTAAAGGGTCAGTATATACATCACACAAAATAAACAAGTTGTTATTTTTCATACATCTCCCAGAAATAAAAGACTGTTGAAATCCTTTAATCTATGCCTCATATTCTATCACATTCATTATAAAATCATATATAATAAATATATTTTTATAATAAATTTAGTAAAAATAATAATTACATTTATTATACTATATATTATTTACCTATATCTATTTATAACATGTTTATTAAAATTACATATTAATGGCACATCTCGAGTAATAACTGGTTTGTTTTTCGTATGTGTCAAAATTTATTATTTTCATTACTATTAAATTGATCATGGTCAAATAACCTAAATAATATTAATAAATAAATAATTTACATATTTATACAAAAAAATTTACTTTTAATAACAATCATAAAATACAATTGTTAGAAGAGATGTATAGTATGATCATAGAGATAGTAGGTTGTACATATGCATGAGTAACACTTCCATTTTTCGATGATCTTTATGGAAAATAACTATGTAATATATTACCATTATAAGAATATAATAATATCTAAGTAAAATATTGTTTTAATAAATATAATTATACATATCATCCTTTCATTTGTAGTGATGTGAAGTGAGTCACATCACATTGTGGAAGTAGTAGTCTACACGTACATGAATGATGTTATCATCATTCAGTGAGTCCAATGTTAAGAATTAAAATTATATATTATATTTTAAGAATGATTAATATTTAATTAATATCATAATTATTTCATTTATATCACATATACTAATCATTATAATCTTCCATGTAATGTGTTAGTGGAAATGAATGATATAGCTACGCGAGGAAGTAGTCCTCCATAAACATGTGTACTATTTTTATATATGTTGTATAATGGAATATAAAAAATTTAGGTATTATATGATAAATAAAAATTTAACTATATGATATATATATCATATATATTCTTTAAATCCATCATCATACCCAACTATGAGAGGTGGTAATGAAAAAAAGAATGAAATCGGCTCCTGAGGTTGGAGTTTGTTGTAAAGAATAATGATTTCATAACCCATTTTATGGAATTTTATATGTCTTTATCTCATTAACATAACATAAAAATATCTATGTATATTTAATACACTATTCTTATTATATTTGTATGGTTTAATTATAATTTAAGGAGTTAGAGGATTAAAGAAAATAAAAATGGTCGATGATGAATGTTACCAATTACTCCGGTAACATTATTTTACATCAACCGAAATCCTTACATGGATATATTTATTAAATAAATATATGACTTATAGGATAATAATAGGGAATTTGGGATGATATTGTTTCATGTTATTGTTTAGAAAAATTTATTTATAGGTGTGATTAAGTTTGGGGGGTGCCCTTTTACAATTGAGGAGAAGACAAATTTTTAATTACCAAAATGCATGCAATGATGAGAGGTCATTATCACTGCATGTCTCACCAAAATTTTTAATTAAAGGATTATATAGATTATATTTTCTATTATAACTTCCATAAAACAAAAAACAAAATTTTAAACATGTCATTATTTTTCTCTTATGTTTTAAAAAAATCATTTTAATTTTTAGCAAAGTTAATTGTTTTGTAACCATCTTAATATATCGATTATATATAAAATAAAAATACCCTAATTTAAAATTTTAAAAATAATGATACTATATATGACATATATATTTTGAATAAAAATCTTATGTCTATGGGAAATTAATTTTAACACAAGTGCATGTAACACACAAAACACTATTTCATCATCAATCATGGAAATTAAATTTGAACTCATTTCAGTAATCACTATTATATGAAAATAATTAATCCTTATTAGATAATATAAATTATTTTAATTTGAAACTTTTAATAAAAGTTCCAGATTCAATTCATATAAGAGAAATATTTTAATTTAAAATCATTCTACAAAACATGATGAGAATGCGATTTTTAATTGAGAAAATTTTCAAATATATGAAATGTTTTTATATCAAAATTCAATATGAAAACTATTTAATTGAACTAAATTTTATTAATATATTTATATTTTAAGTACATAAAATTGAAAATTTTATTTAAATATATTTTATCTTTATAATCAATTAAAACAAAAATAAATTTTTCAGTTAATATTTATTATTATTCAATATACATCAACAAATTAGTTTTTTCATACAATTTCATGAAATTAACAATAATATAATTTATAAATTATTATTTTAAAATATAAATTCATTTTTGAAAAAAAAATTAATAAAATTTATAGAAATTAGTTTTAAAATGAGTGTACAAAACGGTGGGAAAACTTGTTTTTAGAAAATTAATATTTTTAAGAGATAATGTAGTACCACAGGAATGAGGTATGTGGCCTTTTTAATTATTTTTTTAAAGTGCATGGTATGAGTTGGGAAGAGGTTGGTAGAGTTTGGAATGGTTTTGGATGAATTTGGAGGTTTTTAAAGGGGTGCACGGTTTGAGCACGGTTCGTGTAAACCATGCAGGTTCTCTTGGAAACAGAGCAAGAGAGATAGTAGGATTCGCACTGCCTTTGCATGGTCTTCCAAACCATGTGAAGAAACCGTGTGTACCCTTGCTCTCGAGGTAGTAGAGTCCGAACAGTTAGCACACGGTTTGTCAAACTGTGCGGGTTAACCGTGCGGCTACTTAAAAATAAGGTTATAAGTTCCGGGCTCCCTTAGGCTTAACCTATTTCACTCCAAAATTGCTCTCAGTTGTGGCTCACTCGGGTTCTTCGGTTCTCAGGTGGTGGAGGAGCTTTCCTACTCATTTTAGAATCATTTTGAAGAGGGTTCTGGCTGTTTTGAAGGTGGTTTCTCTTAGGTAAGTCTCTCCTCTTGGTTTCCTTTTGTTTTCCTCTAGATCGACATCCCTATCTTTCTTGGTTTTCTAGATCTACACTTGTTGTGTTTATATATAGGGTTTTGGTTTCCTTGGATGATGTTTTTAAGGCTTGTGAATGTTAGGGAAAGGGATCTATAGAGGTTTCGGTGGTTTTTTTGCCGGATTTGAGGTGCGGTTGCTTGTGGGTCGATTTCATGGGAGCCCTAAAGGTAGGCGACTTCTCTCTAGACTCCACTTGGTTAGAGCTAATGGTTTTGGGTAAAATTAATTTGTTGTTCATTAAATTAATTATGTTTGATGTGTAAAATTGGTTAGAAACCTCTGGGGTGATGTTTTGGGGATTTTTGGGGAAAATAGATTTTTTGGGTGAAAAACTATTGTTATAGATTTTAAGATGGAGATTTTAAAATGGGATGTCATGGTTGATTTGTGAAAATTATTGATGGAAATGGTTTTCAATAAAAGGTTTGTTTTATTGAAATGTTGTTTGGCATGGAAAATTGTTTTCAATAAATGGGTGATTTATTGAATTGGATTGATATGCATTGGAATTGGTTGATTGCATGTGGTTGTGAACATGGTGGGTTATATGATTGGCAGTGGCCTGTTTTGAATGTTGTGTGGAAGTGGTGAGTATAGAAGGGATACCATCAACATGAAGTGTATGGGAAGTGCCACTAAATGGTGAATGGGTGAATGGGTTAGATGGAAGCTCCACCGTTTGGTTGTTTGGCTGTTTTGTTGTGCATTGCTTTGCAAGATAGAAGTTGTGGTGATAATTTGAAATGATGAAATAACTTGTGGAAAATTTGGTCGGATATCCCTTTATTTCATGTATTGGGTGTGATGGATTCATAAAGGCATGTTTGTCTTATGAAAATGGTTACTCTTGTGATTTATATTATATAAACTATTTTATATAAATGTGATAATTTTTTTATAATAGTGGCGTGGGTAGGGAAGTCATTTGATGAAATTATACTGAGTTTTAGTACTCACCCCTTGCATTGGCACATTGGTGTCTTTGCAGATGTCGTGTACCATGACGTGGGAAAGGGTAAGGCATCACCCTCCTTTAGTAGAGAATTGTTATTCCTTGGTGGAGCTTGGAACTTGAAGCTTAATGTGGATCTGTGGTGGTGTCATGGCTTATGGTGTTTGGTTGATTAGTTTCCACGGTATACTCTGATGTTGTGTGGACATGTCTAGTTGTATTGGTTTTGAGTTGTGTTGTGGAACAACTTGGTTGTCTTTTGGGAAAGCATGGTTGGGTAATTTATTTTACATGCATCATATAGTGGATGCTAGTGGATGGATTGGTTGGTTTTGTAGTAAGGAAAAATCTTTCCCCAATATGATCTTGAATTTGTCAACATTAATTTACAGCCTTTGGCGTCTTGGGAATGTCTCTTAAGGCCAAGTAACCCTCACCACCTCCTCAAGCCAATGCGGTATGGGTGCGGTGCTATAAGTGGTATCTGTTTGTTTGGTCCTTTCGAGTTGATTCTCGGATTTGGTGTTGACATTTGTTGTGGTGCATTCCTTGAGTCGGGATGGTAGCAAGACATATGAATGTGAAAACATGGAATGTATAGCATAAAAGGGTGTACCTAACCATTTTATGCTGAAATTGAAGTTACCAAGGAGTTGGGTACATTAGTTTTTTGGAGACACTTATAGGCATTGGATATCTCCTTGTCATGGGTGTAGCCAATGAGATGAGCATGACATGCATGGTAGAAATGAATTCCCACTAGGATGCATATTTCATTGGGCATACTGATTTATGGGCTGAATTGAGAAATTGCTTTGAAAATGTGTGAAATTGTAATGTGAATAAATTGGTATTTTGAAAATGGTTTGGTTTTCAAAATGGTGAAACATGGAAAATGTGAACTGGTGGAAAGCCTTGTTGTGATAGTATTATGTAATGTCATTTGAAATGGATTTTCATGATGACTATAGAAGTGAAACTCATGGTTGTTTATTTTTCTTCTTATAGAAATGGCACCGAGTTGGCATCATAGAGAGCAACCAGAGGAGGCTACTGAGAATCTGTTAGCACCCGAGCCTCAGGTGAACTGACAACTAGTTCAATGTATAGTGAAATGTTTCCAGGCTATGGAAAGTGGGAACAAAACGAATTCACCCAGGCATGTAGATCATGCGGTTCAATTTCAAAAGTAGAACCCACCCATATTTAGGGGTGATTTAGAGCTGGATAGGGCAGAATCATGTTGGAATATGATGAACAAGATCTTTGTGTTCTTGGGAACTTCGGTAGAGCTGATAGTGAAGTTGGACATGTATATGTTTGATGATCATGTCGTTAAGTAGTGGGAGGTGGTAGTGAAAGCAGGGACGGACTAGGGTATGATGTGGGAAGGATTTGAGAAATTGTTTAATAAAAAATTCTACCCGCATACGTTCAGAATTCAGCGTACAACTGATTTTTTCAGTTAGAAGAAAGAGCTTGTCTATGAAGGAGTATGCAGCAATGTTTATGAACATAGTGCGGTTTTCACCCAAGGTGGCGGGTAGCATGTCATTGATGGAAATGATCATTGAAGTAAGGTAAAGGAATGAAATATGTTCAGATATAGCGATGTAGTGTATAATGATTACACAGAGATGGTGAATAGAGCCTTAGTGGTGAGCGGGATCTGTTGGGCACATCGGGCAGAGGAAGCATGGTGGTACCCATAGGGAATAGTGGGAACTCTAATGTTGGGTTCAATCGGAGGAGGGAAACTTATTCCCAAATCAGTAATATGGAATATAATCTAATGGAAGGATTGGAAAATCTTCCTCCGAAGCCCTAGAGAAAGTCTAAATGTATTCAGTGTGGTTCTACGAGCCACATCAAGCGGGATTGTACGACAAAACCTAGAGCATGTCATAATTGTAAGCAGATGGGGAATCTGTAGCATTATTGTCAGAATACTCCAACGTCGGGTGCACATGAAACTCATCAGGATCGTAGAAGTCGTATGCTTCGATTGGATGGGGACAGAATCACACCCCACATCAGCAGAGTAAAGTGGGTCATGGTGATTCTCGGAAAACCACGATGCCTTATCTAGGCAATAAAGAGTAGAGTGTGGAAAGCATACATGTGTTTGGAGCTGAGCAGGTTGTGGTGGATGATCAGTCGCGGCCATCCACGGTACAAGGTACTGTTATTTTAAATTATAACTTGATGAAAGTTTTTATTGATATGGGTGCTTCACACTCTTTTATTGCTGCATGTGTGGTTAATTTTCTGGGTTTAAGGGTAGAAATGATGCCCTCAGTTTTAAAACTTCATACTCCTCTGGGTCAAAGAGACTGTTGATCCCTCTTGTATAGAGAATATTGTATCATTGTAGGAAAGGTGGAGCTAATGTGGATGTTCACAATGCTTGAGATGAATGGGTATGATGTAATCCTGGGAATGGATTGGCTGGTGGCTTTAAAGTCTCACATCGACTGCGATGCACCAAAAGTGGCTTTTACGACACACAATGGTGTTAGAAATATCATTAGAGGAGAGAGGCATGAAAGGCAGGGTGCAACAGGTTTGTTGGAACTATCATTGGGCATGTTATCATATCAGTTGGAAGTGTTATCATTAGAATCAGTAGATGGTGTTGAGGAGAGTTTTCTTCGAGCAGTGGTGGATCAGTTCATGGATGTTTTTCCTGAGGAATTCTCTTGGTTACCTCCTGTAAGAGAAGTGGAGTTTATGATTGATCTACTTATGGGGACAAATACTATCTCACTTCTGTCTTTTTGAATGGAACCAGCTGAATTTTAGGAATTGAAATTTCAGATGGAAGAGTTAGAAAACAAAGGGTTTATCCTGCCTAGCCCATATCTCTGGGCTGTGCTGTTGTTGTTTGTAAAAAAAATGTGGATGGAACTTTGAGACTCTATGTTTATTTTCGTATAATTAACCATGTTATGATAAAGAATATATATCCACTCCCATGAATAGATTATTTGTTCAAAAAGTTGAGGGGAGCCCAGTGGTTCTCCAAGATCGACCTGAGGTCGGGATAACATCAATTACGGGTGAGAAAGGATGATATTCTTAAAACAGCTTTCAGAAGTAGATATGGCCATTATGAATATGTGGTTATGCCCTTGGGTCTAAAGAATGAACCAGTGGTGTTTATGGAATTGATGAATCAGATATTTCAGAGATATCTATATTCATTTCTGGTGGTGTTTATAGATGATATTCTGGTGTATTTAAAGAAAAGAGTGGAGCACGAATAGCACTTGGAGATAGTGCTAGAGATCTTGAGGGATCATTGGTTGTATACAAAATATTCAAAGTGTGACTTTTGGATACAAGAAGTTCATTTTCTTGTCCGTGTGATTTCTGAAAGAGGTGTTCCGGTGGATCCGGAAAAGATAGAGGCTGTTATCTCTTGGCAACAGCCAAAGAATGTGTTTGAGATACAGAGTTTTCTTGCTCTAGCTGGGTATTATCGACGTTTTTTTTTGTGATTTTTCACGTTTGTTTTCGACAATGATAGATTTTACAAGAAATAATGTTCAATTCCAGTGTAAGGAACAGTGGCAGTAGTGTTTCGAAAGCTAAATGGTCGCCTTACAACAGTTCCAATCTTGGTTTTTCCAGAACCAGGAAAAGGGTACGTGGTGTATTGCAATGCATCGGGATTCAGGTTGGGGTGCAATCTCATGAAAGGGAATCATGTGGTTGCATATGTCTCAAGGTAGTTTAGAGTGCATGAGAAGAACTACCCAACTCATGATTTGAAGTTGGCAGCAGTGGTCCATGCTTTGAAAGTATGGAGTCATTATCTCTTTGGTGGGAAATTCATGGTATATACAGATTATAAGAGATTGAAGAATATTTTCTCAGAGAGGGATGAGAACTTGAGGCAAAGGATATGGATGGAATATCTCCAAATGTTTGATTTTTACTTAATGTACACAATAGGTAATGGAAATTCGTTGGCTGTTGCATTAAGTTTCAAATCATATGCTCATGTGGTAAAACTGGCATCAGACTAGTGGCGGTTGATATCAGTTATAGTTGAAATGTGGTTGCAATGTGAGGACCAGGGCGATAGCGCTGTAATCTTTCCAAATTTGTTGATTCCTAACATGGTTGTCCTGGTTAGAATGGAACAGATATCCGATTCTAATTGTGTGACCATGGGGTCGAGACTCAATGGTGGGGAGACCATTGAGGGTTGGAAACTGAAGGGAGATTCACATTTGTGTTTTCAGAATCAGATGGTTGTACCAGTTTCTTTTCTGGAGGATATTCTCAGGGCATATCATCATTACAGATTGGTTGTTCATCTTGGAATTCAGAAAATGTATAAAGAACTGAAGTTGCAATTCTGGTGGGCTGGTATAAAAAGAAGTGTGGATGATTTTGTTTCAAGATGCTTGACTTGTCAGCAAGTCAAGGTAGAGCATCAGAGGCCATCGGGAATTCTGTGGTCTTTACCAATCCCTATTTTTAAGTGGGAGTAGATAGAAATGGATTTTTTTCATAGGTCTCCCAAGAACGGTCAGAATGCATGATGCCATTTGAGAGATAGTGGATCGGCTAACGAATTTGGCCCATTTCATCTCAATTCGTGAATAACATACGGTGGAGGATCTGTCCAAAATCTACATCTGGGGGTGGTAAAGAGGCATGGTGTTCTAGTTTTTATTGTATCATATAGAGATCCATGGTTTACATCTCTTTTAGGGAAATCATTACATCAATACCTTGGAACTAAGTTGACCATAAGTATGATTTATCACCCTCAGACGGATGGTCAATCTGAGAGGATGATAGAAACTCTAGAGGATATGTTGCAGGCTTGTGTCCTGGATCTTAGTGGGTCATGGGTGGAGCACTTGTCATTGGTTGAGTTCTCGTACAATAACAGTTATCTGGCATCCATACATATGGCTCCGTTTGAATTGTTGTATGGGGTGCCATGTCATTCTCTACTATGTTGGGTGCAAACAGGTGAGTCCTCGATAGTTGGACCAAGCCTTGTCAAGGAGACTACGAAGAAGATCAAGTTGATCAGGAAGATAATAGAGATGTTGCAGAGTCTTCAGAAATCATATGCGGATCATCGTCGATGGTCGTTGTCATTCAATGTGAGTGATCATGTTTTCTTGAGGATCTCTCCTAGGTTGGGACATCATCAGTTTGGAAAGAAGGTAAAGTTATCTCTAAGGTATATTAGACCTATTGAGATTCTTGAGCAGGTTGGTGAGGTGGCTTATCATTTGGATTTTCCGTCTAGGTTTAGTGCGGTGCACAATGTGTTTCATGTGTCACAGTTGAAAAAGTATCAATCGGATCGTGACCTTGTGATTCGATGGGATCATGATGAGCTAGAACCGGATGCTTCGTTGGTGCATGTGACAGTGCGGTTGTGGATAGGAAAGTGAAAGTCTTGTGTGGTAAAATCATCGGATTAGTTCATGTTTTGTGGCAGTATGGTCATATTCAATAGGAGACTTGGGAGCAGGGGAAAGAAATGGTCGATCAGTGGCCCGGGCTATTTCGGCAAAGTGTCGATTCACTAATTTCTGAGGACGAAAAGTCCAATGTTGGGGAGAATGTAGTTCCCCGGGTTTGAGGTATGTGACATTTTTTATTCTTTTTTATTGTTTTTAAAGTGCACTGGATTAGTTGGCAAGAGGTTGGGAGAGTTTGGAATGGTTTTTTATGAGTTTGGAGGCTTTGAAAAGGGTGCACGGTTTGAGCATTGTTAGTGGAAACCGTGCAAGTTATCAAGGAAACTATAAAAGGGAGACTGTAGGCATCGCATGGCATTTGCACGGTTTTCCAAACCAAGTGAGTAAACCATGTGGACCCTTTCTCTCAAGGAAGAAGTGTACAGACAGTTAGCGCACGGTTTGTCAAACTGTGCAGGCTAACCATGAGACCACTTTAAAAGAGGGTTACAAGTTCCGGGATCCCTCGGGCTTAACCTATTTCACTCCAAACATCCTCCCACTCGTCTCTCACTCAGTTTCCTTACTTCTTAGGGGGTGTAGGAGCTTTCCCACTCATTTTGGAAGCATTTTGAAGAGGTTTCTTGGTGTATTGAAGGTGGTTTCTCCCGAGTAATTCCCTCCTCTTGGTTTCCTTGGGTTTTCCTCTAGATATACATCCCTATATTTATTGGTTTTCTAGATTTACACTTGTTGTGTCTAGATATAGGGTTGTGGTTGCCTTGGATGATGTTTTTAAGGCTTGTGAATTTTAGGGAAAAGGATCTAGAGAGGTTTCAGTGGCGCGTTTTCCAGATTTGAGGTGTGGTTTCTTGTGGGTCGATTTCTTGGGATCCCTAAAGGATGGTGGCTTCTCTCTGGACTCCACATGGTTATATATAATGGGTTTGGTTACAATTAATTTTTTTTCTTGAAATTAATTGTGTTTGATGCACGAAATTGGTTGAATGTCCCTTGGGTGATGTTTTTGGGATTTCTGGGAAAAAAGAGGTTTTGGGGTGAAATGTTATTCTTGTGGATTTTAAGATAGAGATTTTAAAATGGGATGCTATGGTTGATTTTTGAAAATGATTTATGGAAATGCTTTTTAATAAAAGGGTTGTTTTATTGAAATGTTGTTTGGAAAGGAAAATGGTTTTCAATAAATGGGTGATTTATTGAAGTGGATTGATATGCAATGGAAATGGTTGATAGCATGTGGTTGTGAACATGGTGGGTACATGCTCGGAATTTTCTTGTTTTGAAGGTTGTGTGGAAGTTGCGAGAAGTACCACTATAAAAATGGGATGGATAGTGGATGGAAGGGGCACCATCAATGGGAAGTGGACGGGAAGTGCCACTAAAGGGTGAATGGGTGAACGGGTTGGACAGAAGCTCCACCGTTTGGTTGTTTGGTTGTTTTTTTGTGAATTTCTTTGCAAGATTGAAGTTTTGGTGCTAATGTGAAATGATGAAATGACTTGCGGCATGTTTGGTTAGCATTCCCTTGATTGATTGGTGTGGGTGTGTTGGATTGGTAAGGGCATGTTTGTATTATAAAAATGGATTCACTAGTGATTTATTTTATATAAACTGTTTTATATAAATCTGATAACAGTTTTATCCTAGTGGTGTGTGTAGGGAAGTCATTTGGGGAAATCCTATTGAGTTTTAGTACTCACACCCTGATTTGGAACATTAGTGTCTTTGCAGATGTCATGTACCGTGACGTGGGAAAGGGTAATCCATCACCCTCCTTTAGTGGAGCATTGTGATTCCATGGTGGAGCATGGACCTTGGATCATGATGTGGAGCTCCGGTGGTGTCATGGCTTGTGGTGTTTTGTTGATTAGTTTTTGCAGTGTACTCTGATGTTGTGTGGACATGTTTGGTTGTATTGGTTTTGAGTTGTGTTGTGGAACAACTTGGTTGTCTTTTGGGAATGCATGGTTGGGTAATTTATTTGACATGAATCATATAGTGGTTGTTAGTGGATGGATTGGTTAGTTTTTTAGTAAGGAAAAATTGTTCCCCAATATGATCTTGAATGCCTCGGCATTAATTTCCAGCCTTTGGCATCTAGGGAACATTTCTTAAAGCCAAGTTATTCTCACCGCCTCCTCAAGACAATGAGGTAGGGGCGGGGTGTTTCAGATAAATTGCATTTTTTATTATTTATTATCTAGAAAAATTAGAAAAATTATGATAAAAATTTTATTTAATATATTATTTATAAATATAACTAAAATAATTATTAAAGGGTTATTTATTTATTTTTTGACATAAAAGGTGTTTCTGTCCATAAAAAAAGGTTTTTAGAAAAAGATTTTCTTTATTCTTAAATTGTTTTTATTTTCATTTTTAATTTATTGGTATTAAATAGTTCAATTTTTATACATATTGAAATAGAATATATTTACAACTTATTTAAACCTATTCATACCATTCATTCTAGCAGCTACAAGATAATTATCATTTTAATGAATAATATTTTAATAGTGTGATTTTTTTTGTTTTAACATGTTATTGCATGTAATGTGATCTAAACTCAATATTTCATGTAAGGAATCCTAATTTTGGTGTTACATAAAACAAAATATAATCCTAGTGTATCATGTAATTCATGAATTTTAAAAAGAATAAATTTATTCGAAAATTTTATTATAGAAAACAGTGAGTTGTTATATTCTACTCCCATTAAATTAATATCCTCCCTCATAATTTAACACATTCGTATAACAAATGGGTATAATTATAAAAAATTAATTTCTTAGGTTCCCATTTATCATCTTCAATTGGATCAATCCACCATAGAACATTGACCATGTACGTTCTCTTGTCTCATAAAACATTCTACATTTCTTAAAAAATCACTTCATCTTGTTCTTTGTAATGAATTTCATGCTCTAATAGAATGACATATGAAAACATTACATGTGATGAATCTGATATTTACTTCCTCAATATAGATAATAGAACACTTCATGAACAAATGATATATTTGGTTGAAGTTACAATCAATATTCTACCACCCTAAATTGATTAATAGTTTCAAAGGGACTGATATACGTAGGGATCAACTTTAATTTCTACCATAAGAACTATTTAATCATTAGGTTGTTCCAAAATGATTTATCACATTATAGATCACTCATATAATTGAAGATGAATTATTTTTTCATACATCATTAAATTATATCAAGATCTATAATAGAATGATAAGTCATTAAATCTATCTATACGTAAACAAATGTTATCCCTAGTTATCCAATATGAATAAATATTCTTAAGGTGAAGTAACAAAATAATAAATAAAAATTCATCCAATTTGCAACATATACCATTATATAAGTGGTAAACATTATAACCCTCCTAGAATTTAATATATATAATGAAGGTTACTAAATTCCAAAAAATAAGTATAACATTAATTATCCATATATCATAATGAAACACCTGATTTTCACATACAAAACACATGAACACTTTCAGCATGTATTATTTGGAATCAAGGTAATTACCTAAGTTACCATGAAGCCCTATTAAAAAAATACAAAATTCCCCATTCCTTATATAAAAAATAGATTATTGGATATACTCCTTAACTCCAAAAAAGGTGGTAAGCTTCCTCAATGAAAACATAAAAAACATTGTAAATAAATCATTATTTAGTTCAAAGGTAATCAGTAATATCTAATTAAATTATTAATATCCAACCTACCATTATCTGAAAATTATAATCTCAATATCTAAAACATAATAAGGGGTATGAAACCATAATTAATAGATCACCTTTCCATTTAATCACTTTTCAAATCCATCATTACCTTTGGACATATTCTTATAAATCATTAATGATTTTTTTAAACAATTCATATAACTATAAATATATTATTTTTTATATACCATAATTCATATATTAAAATACATAAACACATAAGCAATTTGACCTCATGCATAAACAAATTACTAGAATTCATCATCATTTCCCATAATACCTCATTCATTTCATTTTTCATTTTTAGTTAACTCGTCATCAAAATAAAACCCACTACTAATACCACCATTATAATTTCCTTCTTTATATATTATCCAATGAAATTTGTTTTAATAATAAATATACATTCAAAATTTAAAACATCCATCCACTAAAAATAAAATAGGTTGACCAATATTCAATTTTATTGGATAATATAATCTTCTCATTTAACATCATAAATTTTTTATTATATTCCCTTATTATAAAAACATAAATCATATTATCATTCTATTAATACATTCATTAGAGTTCATCTTCAAACATTCTATACCTATAGGAAACTGAATTTTTTCCCATGTGGTCTCCACTTCCCGAAATCAATGTGAATTGTATCATTATTTTATTTGGTGAATCTGAGAGCTGCTTAGGGTTCATGTTTTTAATTATGTTCTATGATAAATAATTTTGAATAATAAAAATATCATTTTCCCTATTCATAATTCCATTTATGATTTTATTATATATTTTTCCATCACATTCATTATTAACCCAGCTCTTTCTAGTTCATTCCACTAAGAACCAAAAATCCTAGCGTGAGAAACAAAAATCATAGTTTGTAACCACATAATCAAGAAAAATAACTTATATAGGGTCTAGATCTTGAATCCTTCTATTAAATATATTACATCATTGTCTAAATAAAAACATTAATTATTATTATATATTTAAATCTGTCATGACTTTTTATAAATAGTTTGGGAATATCCAAAGAAAATCATCTTCAATTGTCAAACTAGGTGTGCAACAAGGACCATTTTCATGCACCAGGTGACGATCAACTCTATACCAATGTTCCATTTTCAGATTAATTACTCTTATCCACCTCTATTCTAGAGAAAAATATCAAGATAGAGATGCAACTTATTGGAAACCACATTCTAAACCCTTAACCAAAATTCCAATATTGTTTTCCTATAATTTGAATCATCATTACACTTATTCTTAAAATCATCCATAAGAATATCCATTGAAATATCCATATCAGTGTCAATATATATTACTAATCATAAATTCTAAATGATAAACAAACTTATCCTCTAATTCTATTTATTGTGAACCTGTTTTGTAATATATTGATATTGCATTTTAAGATAAAAATTCAATACATTATAATATTACAGGTCAGAGGACCATAATATTTTATAATATTTGAATAGTAGGTTCAAAATATAATTATATAGTGAAATATATTCAATTTTTTTCACAAAGATCATCCCATTTATTACTCTTATTATACATACCATAAATAAAATCAATCTTCATAACCTATATTATGGAAACAAAATACCGGGTGTTTATAGATTCTTAGCAAGGGTAAACAATGGATGTATGCAAAACTAGAATTACAAGAAGGGTATGAGATCATGATAATAATTGATAATGACATAACCAAGACATAATAGATCATAAAATTGAGTCATTTAAAAAATTATGCCAGTTTATATGATATTATTCACAAGGAAATCAAAGTTCATGTGTCATGAGTGCAGAACCATGAAAATATACATAGAATTATGGAATAAAAACAAGAATATAAAATCTTTTTTCTTGGAAACCGCAACATACATTCATAACATGTTAGTATTTTTATAACTACATGTGTATCTAGATTAGTCTAGGGATAACCACCCATATACCCAATTTCATGGGCTTGGTATAACAACATGTGTATGATATTTTAGGTATTGTGATATCCTCCCATATACCCTATGATTTAATTGAATATATTTCAGATCCAAACTCTTTATATATATATATATATATAAATCAAGTATAAAAATATGTGGGGTTCATAATAATTTATTCATAGAACAAAAAATATATGGTAAATGTTTTTTATAATCATTTTTTCATTGTAAAATCTAACCATTTAGATAATGAATATCAATATAATAGTTTCTTAATAACCCCTTCAAAAAATAAGTAGAATAAAAGGATTTAATATTATGTGGAAATTTATTTTTAATGATCAAATAGAACGTTTCAGTAATGAAAAATAACTTTTCTTTAGAAATCACTTTATAAAATATCAAAATTTTGGGAAATATTTTTTATCAAAAATAAACAGGAAAACTTTTAATGTAACATTTCAAAATCATTTAAATTTTCTCATGAGGAAAATATCTTTACCATTTTAAAATAGTTTTTAAAATCCCAAATATTTTGATATTATTATAGAGAACCTAGTTTTGAATGATATATGGTTTTCGACCAGAAAAAAGATTGTTCATCAAAACATTATTTTCTGAACTATTGTTTAGATAACGAGAGGTTAAAGAATGGAAATAATTTACTCTCACACAAGAGGAAAAAATTAATTATTTTAGTTAGAAAATGATGATAATATTTTATCCTTTTGGAATATAATTAGAAAAAATCACAAAAAACAATGACATTGTACTATAAAATATTAAACTATTTCGAAATATTGGGACATATGACACAAGAAATAATAACATTAATATAAATAAAAAATAAAATTATTGTAAAAAAATAATTTTATTTCACGTAAATAAAGATGTATATACACATTAAAAAAAATATGATCACATCATAACATTTTAATATGTCATAAATAAGTAAAATTAAGACAAAAACCTATAACTTCTTTGGTAAATGTAGAACTGAAAATACCAAGATATGGATATTATTAAATTCATATGTAAATACTAATAATTTTAGGGACATATATCATAAAATACTTTCCATATAAGTATGTACCCCATACAAAATAAACATGTCGTGAACATGGAATGTTTCTCTTAGAAGTAAAATGGAAGACATAAATTCATTACAACTTTAATAATAATTGAATCATAAAAACCTATAAATAATAACATTAAAATTAATTAAATGCAATATATTCATGATATATCATGTAAAATGGGGATTATATATACCATAAAGAATACGTTATTGGTCAATTTTCAAATTTTTCCTTGAAATAACAAGGAAATTAGAAATTTCATACAATAAATCTCAAAATCATTCACCCTTTTTTGAACAAACTATGTAATAAATATAAGTTTATTAGAATTCTATTTTTAGATAATACATATATATATGATCTCATAAATTATTTAATTATGTATTGTTATTACATTTTTATTAAACATACAATGTTAACATTACATTTCATGTAGAACCTTCTTCAGTTGTTCAAATATGACTTAATGTTTTATTTTTGGTCATCTTAATTTGATCCTTTTTCCATAACCACTAGAAAATAATCACCAAATTATTATAATAATTTTAGATCAATTATAATTTTAAGTGAAATCCTGAAACATGGGTTTTAGAAATGTTATGATCATGGAGATTGTAGGTCGTATGTTTACATGAGTGAAATTTTCATTTATAAATGATTATTATTGAAATGAGGTAATTAATATATTATAACTAAATAATAATAATAATGTCATACATAAGATACCATTTCTTAATAACACTTTTACATATCATCCATGTGGTATGGGGATGAAAAGAGCGTCACATCTCATTGTGAAGACAGTAGTCCATACGTATAAAAATGAGGTTTTGATATTTAAATGAGTTAAAATATAAGAAAGAAAATGATATAATATCTTTTATTAATGAAGAATATTTATTTAATATCATTATTATTTATATTTCAAAACATATATTTATCCTTATTATCTTTAATTTAAAACATTATTGAAAATGAATCACATCACTTCACAAGGAGGTAGTCCCCCATACACACAAGCAATGTTATTATATAACCTAAAGAAGGGAATGTACAAATATATATGTATTAAATATTTATTCCATAGGTATAATTGTTTTATTAATATCATAAATATATATATATATATATATAATTTATAACCATCCTATTTCTAAATTTTTAGAGTTGGTATTGGAAGATCTACCAGTTCGTGTGGTGGAAGTCCACTATACACACAAATGATGATTATGTAAACCCTTTTATAAAAGTGGGGTAATTTTTAGGTCATGAAATATATATAAAAATATTATTTTATTTTAAATATACTTATATTATTATATTATGTTGTTTTAATAAGAAGTTAATGAGGGGGAAGAAGAAATAAAATACAAATGCTCGGTGTAAACAATTACTTATTCCAAGGGTACCCTCTATAGGATTGCCAGGAAATCCCTCCAATGAAAGATTTTTTCTAAAATTAATGATTCTAATATGGCAATACATATTTTTATTTAATTATAGAAGGATCTGGTTGATGAAATTGGATTTAGATGTGTGAATAAGTGAGGAGAGTGAGTTCCCTTTTATAATTGTGAAAGAGTTTCATTTATAGAAACACCAAAACATTATTCAATAACTGAAGGTAACTCCCACTTCATGTGGCTAAAAATTTGATAAATAACATTGGGTAGGGATGATATGGTCTGGAAACACATCCATGACACAAAATAAAGCATTTTATAAAAATCTCATATCATTTCTGTTATGATTTACAGACATTAAACATTTTATATTTCAACATACTAACTAGTATCTTTTAACAAATGTAATTTCTCAATTAATAATAAAAAATTAACTATATACTATAATGTAAAAATATCTATTATAAATATAAAATAATAATTATTAAATAATATTCCTAATATTGTTTAAAATAAATGTTAACACAGGGTCACAAACGGACAAAACCCCCCTTTAAAACTTAATCATGGAAATTAATTTTTAAATGTTTTCATTAATACTTAATATATAAAAGAAAATTAAACTATTTAGATATTATAAAATATTCTGATAAAAAATTTGGAATCAATTTTTCTATTTCCACTTTACATAATTAGTAAAATGTAATATAAAATTAATCTTATATTTATGACGAGAATGCACGTTTTCAAAGAGGAAATATTCAAATGCATACAAATTATACTCATCAAAATTAATTAATAAAAGGATAAAAATTACATGAATTAAATTAATATATATTAAATTTTATAAAATAAAAGTAATAAACAATTTAAAATATATTTTATCTTTATAAATAACTTAATGAAAAATTCAATTTTCAATTAAAATTCATTATTTTTCATTATTAATCGAAAAAATTAATATTTTAAGATAATTAAAAATATTAAAACTATTGTAAATTTGGACTTGTAATATAAAATTTGTAATTAATTTTGTAATTTGAATACAAAAATTATAAAATTTTATTTTTAAAATAACTACGCAAAAACAGAAGGCACTACTTTATAAAAAAATATATTTAAGTGTTGAATTTGATAAATCCTTATTTATCTTCCAAAAAAATATATAAATTTCTAAAATTTTATGGAATATATAATATATAAATTTTAATAAATTCATTCTAAAAAATTTATTTAATTAATTTAGTTATATAAACACATTTTCATTGACAAGAATAATTCTTCTAAATTAATTATTTTTCCTTAAAATGGTTTTTATTTGAATTTATAATAAAATTTTCACAAAAAAATCCATTTATATACATGTGTAAACCATAAATTTTGATAATTTATATAATCCTATTAATAACCACAATTCAAACGACTAAAGGATAATAATAATTTTAATCAATAATATTTTTTTAGTATGAGACATTTCGTTTAAACTCAACGTTACATGTAACCATGATAAACTCTGCGTAGATTTTAATGAATGAAAAATAAGATTTTTAGGGTAATGGTTATTTTACCTTTGGTTTTATGTAATGAAAATTATATACGATAATAAATTTATTTGAAAAAAATGATTTATCAAAATATTGACATGTTACCTGATATGTTATATTACTGCCTATAGGTTCCATAACTTGTTTTGAATGAATATATTGTATTTCAATGATTTTATTTTATTATCCAATGATATGTTGACTATCATGTCTTGGTAGACCTTTAAGAGTGATTGGGTGAATCATGTCACGATTATGATGAAAATCATAGACATGGGGTAGGGGCAAAATGAACATAAGGCCAGACCTATGAGACGGATTGTATAAGATGGTCATGGGGCCTGAACTAAGGTAGATATAGGGAATTTAATCCTTGTGGTTTCACCCAATACATAGTATGGGAATTTATAAATTGTGTCCTGTATTAGAGTAATTTTCCATGTGGTTGTTGTGGGATATATTATGCCAATATTGTTGACCATGGGTACAAATTATCATACGAATTTCCTTCACAAATTGGCCAAATAAGTTACACTTAGGGTTTATAATTTCTAGCGGATCAAAGAATTTATCAATATTCAATTTATTTTTCTTCCTATTGATTTACATGTTATCATGGAATCTAACTCTTATGCATACATACAAATAATAATGATACATTTGTGATGTCCTACTAGGTTTTACTCACAACATGTATTTGTATCTCAATAAATATATAGAAATAATGATCTTTTATTTGGGAATGTAAAATGGATTAATGACATGGATCTATTGAGATTGAACATGATCTTCATTAGTGGTATTGGGATAGAATCCATAGTAATTTCATTGTGTATTCTTTGTCATTAGGTTTTTTTTCATACATAATATTAGACTGACCAGTATAGTGGTCCTTGGTTTGCTATTTTTTATGTTGACATACCTGAAATTTCATATTTTATGGTATCATTTTATTTACATATTAGTTATAAATTCTATTATTATTATTATATTGCACAATTTCAATTAATGGATTTTGATACATACGGTATAGCCACCCCACTAAACTGAATATACCATTTCAACTAGTAGGAAAATTCTTACATTTGGGGTTTCACAAAATATCATGGAAATGGAATTTTAGATTGGGGTCACAAAAATCCCTATAATTAAATTTAATATATACTGACTTTCATACATTTTACATAAATGGATATTAATTTTTTTCTCTCAGATGTATTATTATAAATTCTTTAAAATTATATATTTACATTCTTTTCCCAAGAACAATTATAATAATTAGAGTCTCCAAAAAACAATATATAACTTGAGAGGATGCAAAATTATTTATTTATATCTACTAAAGTCACATAATTATTACACTGTTCTAAATTTTTTTAAACCACATATGAATAAATAAAATATTTTTTGAGGGTCGATGATAAAACAAAAAAAATAACATACAATCCCTGTATTATTTTCATTATAGGTACTAATAGATTCATCATCTTTCTATTTCATCTTGATGAAATACCATTCTAATTTTTTACTGATATTGTGGAAGTAAATTTATAAAATAACCTCTTAATCTCATCCCATTCCATAGAGATAATATATTCATATTAAATAATATTCTAATTAAGGTTCCATAATATACCTACTTTACCTTAAAAATAATTAATTTCAATGAAAAATTGTTTATCCTTCCACCATTAAAGAACAAAATATTTCTTTTAAGTGAAACTGCTCCATTACTCAGTAATTAGTAGTTTAGAGGAACCACTTAGGGATGGTATAGTTTGCCTCATGAATCAATCATTAATATGTTCATCAATGGTTTGATATTTTGGAGGCACTGTAAGATTAATGGATTAAGATATTTGTGTATACGTATCAATAATATCGTTCATTCAAGTCTTCATTCCAATTATTTTCTCATTATAAAAGTAATCACATTGACAAAAAATTCTTGGTTAAAATAGTTACTTCTGGTTACTGTCATTTATGAAAAAAAGGGATAATATATGTATATAGTATCATAAATTTTAGATAATAATCATATAATCCAAAAAATCATTCCAATTATTTTATAAATTATGAAACCTTCACATCAACATATCACACTTTTGATTCACCCTATATCAATTTGAGTTCCCCAAAGTTTTCACTATGTAATTTCCATTGGTTTTTAATAACCTAATCCCTAAAAAATAAACACTTCTCTAATACTAACTAAAGATAATTTATCATTGTATCCATAAATATTTAATCATTCTGGAAAAACATTCAATACATATCACAATAATGAACACCCTTGAACCATATATATTTAGTGTATTTAGAAACATCATACATAGTAAACACATAAAAGAATTTTTATGAACATATCCAATAATGTTATTCTAATATTGTACAATTCATAGACATATACTTAATGATATCTTTTTTCATAACATGGGTAAATCAAAACATAAAAATGGGTGAGCTCGGATGCCCATTAAAAAAATCATTGGATACAATAATCATAAATTATATTTGACCATAAGAAAAATATAAGGATTTAAGATGTTAATCATAACATAACACATTAATAAAAAAATATTTTTACGTTAATCATAAAATAATAAATTAATAAGAAAATTATTTGATGATCATAAAGTTTGAGTTATGGAATACTTTTTTTATAACCAAACACATGTGTCCGATGATTGCAGAATAAAAAGTAATTTATTAAAATCCATGATAAAATATAATAAAGATCAGAACATGTAATTTGAATTTACTAAATTATTATGAATATATAATAATTTTTATTGTCATGGATCACTTCTATGACCCTCATTAAATTTTGGATTCTTTCACATAGTTGATTAGTTTCCCTATCTATTCCCTTTTAATTCATGGTTGGAAGAGTCATATAATTTATTTGGTTAACCCCCTGTTTTATTTCATATTTTCTTAAGGGATATAAATATTTACAATATCTATTGGAGGGAAAAACAATTCTCATTAAAAATATCAAATTATTAAAACAATACAAATGTATTCCAAAAGATAATGATAATAATAACTATCTCATTATAGCATAATCTTCTTAAATAAGTGAATTGTTTTTCATGAAAACATACAAAAAAATCATCAAAAAACTATCAATAGAAAAAAGGGGATGATATTAGAAGATATTATCCATGTTGAATCAATTGATTCTATTATGTAATGATTATTGTTAAAAATTACTTTTAAAAAATAAATTAAAATATGCATTAAAAAGACGTAGAATATTCATTTTCAATAGGAATATTTTAGAAACTAAAATCAACAAAAGAAATGGGAATATGATTTTATTTAATAAACTATAGAAAAAGGAAATTTAATTTAAATTACTATAACATTAAATAATCTTGGGAAAAATGTTTACGACATGTACATTTTTGAAATACATTCTTTTCACACTTAAGTAACAAACACAAAATTCTCCCTTATAAGAATTTTCAACGAATCCTTTTCATAATTTTTATGTAATTAAAAAGATATAAGTAATTAAAATTTGCAAATTTCTATGTGTAGACACATTCATAATTGAAATTATTTTGATGAACATGGATATATAAGAGAATGTTTCTTGATAATAAATAGAAATAAAGTCACATTTTCATTAAAATTTTTATTTATAAATTTTGAGTTCTAATGAGGGTGAAAATTAAAATAACACGTGATAACACTAGAAATGACTACAGTAGAAGAAAGTGGTTAGATTTTAAAAATTATATAGAGATTATACAATTTCCATAATAGATATTTAGACAATTAAAAACCAAACTAAAAATGATATTATAACATAAACACTTACCATAAGTACCACTTTGTTGATGAAAACCCTAACATATTGTATAATTATTTTAGATTTATCATATATATATATATATATATATCCATTCTTATATTTCTAAATAGGATTAATTCACTATTTTCAATAAACCATTTTATAGTAATTCTCCACCAAAAACTACATTCTTGGTGTAAAATATTTCATTTTGTGGGTATGTTTCCATTTGGTTCTTCTAGTCCTTTATCCTTGGTTATATTTTATTTATATTGAAAATTTTAATAATATAATAAACTATTTATTTATTATTTATATAAAAATTTATTACAATCCATGAAATGTAGTGATGAAAATGGAATTACATCACTTCATAGAGGCATTTTCCCATTTAGTGGGGCTCATTCAAGTGTTTATAATGTCATGATTTTTTACTCAGATTTTATGAATTGGTTTCCAGTTATATGTCTGATAAATTATGTCGGTATAGTTTTATATTGATTAAAATATTTTTAGTTTTCTATACTATATTATCCATCATTTTTTTCTTGATTACTTATTCTAGTGATGTTGCAAGAGTAATTATTTCCTTGACATAGAGGGAGTTATAATTGAGTTGGGGATGGTAATGATATAGGTAGTATTGTTTTGGTTCCAAGGACTGTATGATAATATTTATATTATATGATGAAACCTGAGTTGATGTGGGTAGTTTAGAGGAACATTGGTACAGTTAATAGGATGTGTCCTTGAGAATCCACCTATATGAAGATATATAGAGTCTATTTTTTAGGTGTGTGGTTTGAAATTTAAATTTAGAATCTATTTTTTTGATAATGTTCTATAATGTGTTTTGTATTTTAATTTAATAATATTTTTTTAGTTCCCACTCCTCTTAATGGTTTTTTAATTTAATATCATAATAGGATAAAACTTCACTAATTGATCATATAAAAAGGAATCTCATGAAAATAATCCAAAATAAACATTTATCATACATTGTTATTTTTTTTCTAGAAAATTAAAAAAATTACTGATATTAATGAAGGGTCCTATCTATTTATAAAAATGATATATAATTTTTATGTTCTAATCCTCCAGTAATTTTTATTACTTTATTTTTTTTCAACAAAATGTGGTGCAATTGATCCTTGTAATTAAAGCATTGAACTATTCATAATATTTTCAATTTTTCTAATTTCATAGATAATATTATACATTATATTAATGTTGGATAGGTGTTTTTTAGAAGTTGATGAAAGAAAAAAAGGCAATCGATGTCTCTGGAAGAACTCTTACCAGATTAAACTTTGATCACAATCCTATTCTTGTGGATGTTCATTTCTGTACCCAGAGGGCTACCCCTCTCCACTTTAAATTCAATAATGCTTGGATAATACTCCCAGGTTGCAAGGAAGTTGTTTTGGAGGCAGGGAAAGTGGATTGTTTGGGTATCCCTTCACACTCTTTAAGCAGTAAGTTGAAAGTTGTAATGGAAAGACTAAAGAAATGGAGTATGGAGACCTTTTCCTCCATTGACACTAATATTCAAGAAGCTGAAATGGCTCTCTTAAACTGTCAACAAGATACTTCCTCATAAGATTTTCCAACCCCTAATGAAATAAAATCTACTACTAATATGGAAAAGCTTATTGATCTGAAGGTGAATTTAGCACGAAATCAGTTTTGTATCAGGTAGTTGAAAGATGGAGATATAAATTCAAAACTATTTCACTGTATGAATAGGGGAAACGTGTTAAGAGATCTCTTCCGGCGCTCACCATTGAAGGAAATTTCTTTTCTTCTGAAATGGATATTTCTAGTGTGGAAGTTAATTACTTTGAACCACTATACTCTGACTCTGATGAAGAGATATCTGATAAGATCATCCAAATCTTTTACCCTTCCATTGAAAATGAGTAAAATTTAATGCTGGTTGAAATCCTCAATTCTAAATAGATTCATTATGACTTATTCGCTTTAAACATTTATAGTGTTGCAGGACATGATAGTTTAATGAATAAATTCTTTATGTTATATTGGGAAATCCTTCATTTTGAGATGACTAATGCTATGAATGATTTCTTCATATCTTCCTATATTCCATTTGGAATGAACTCAAATTTCATTTCTCTTATACCCAAAAAGGACAATTCTCTTGACATCAATGATTATAGACTAGTTGATATTGGGAATACGTTACCATAACTCATTAGTAATATTATAACCCATCGCTTGGGTACTATTTCCAGGGGTCTTATATCAATCAATCAGTTTGGATTCATACTTGGGAGGAACATTCAGAACTGTTTATGCACTGCCTCAGTGTGTGTCAATGTGATGAAAAGAAAGGTTAAGGATGGAAATATGGCTTTGAAAATAGATATCTCAAAATCCAATGACATTATTAGATGGAGATTCCTTTTCCATATCCTTCGAATTCATGGGTTTTCAAAAAAATTTATTGGCCTTCTCAACTCCATTCCTACTAGTTCCAGACTCTCCATTCTTGTTAACGGATCTCCGAGGGATTTATTTCAATGTTCAAGTGGTGTCAGAAAAGTTGATCCTCTTTGTGGATTGCTTTTTGCCTTTGTAGAAGATTATTTGAGCTGGTGTCTCACTAACCTTTCAAACTATGGGTGGTTTCAGAGGAGGAAAGTTCAACCTGATTAGATTTCCCCCTCACATCTATTTTATATTAATGATATCCTCCTCTTATAAAGAGCGTAAAAATGCACCATTTCCTATATTAATGGAATTTTCTCTCAATATGAAAAGGTTTCTGGTTAGGTAATTAACTAGACAAAATCCTCTGTCATGTTTGGTAATGGTATCTCTATTTCAAAGAAGATTAGAGTGGCTCGACAGCTTGCGGTCAAGAAAGGGGAGCTCCCTTTTATCTATCTTGGTGTTCTTCTCTTTTGGGGTAGAATGAAGAGAGGATTTCTGGAGAATATTGCTCTGAAAATTATGGCTCAACTATCCAATTAGAAAGAGAAAAACTTGTCTCAAGTAGGGAAAATTTGTTTAGTTAATTCTGTGATAACATTGATGTTTTTCTATTCCTTTTTAATTTATCGTTGGCCTAGGGATTTGATTAAAGATATTGCTGGTAAAATCAGAAATTTCATCTAGACTAGTTTTATCCATGAGAATAAGTTGATCACCGTAGCATGGAAATACTGCATTAATCCGATTTAGATGGGAGGAATGGGTGTTAAGGATATTCATCTCTTCAATGACACATTGATAAAAAATTCACTTAGAACTTAATTTCTTTTTCTGATAATTATATGGATTTTCCTCAATGGAGATTTACTAACAAGCTCCATAAAGGTCATTCAACTGATCTTTGCTTATCAATTTGACCTACACTCAAGAAATATTATTCTAACTTGATGTTATCCTCTAAATGGATGGTGTCCAAAAATTCTGCCCATAATTTCTAGACCACATACTGGATATCAAGGCCTATTTGTGATTATATCTGCATCCCTACTTCATTAAGGTATTTTACTATTACTGACTATCAATGTAATTCCTCTATTATTTACAATCACCCTAGTCATTTTTTTGTGAAATTAACAGATACTCCTTTCATGACTCTAATCTGCTCATTTGGATGTCCAATTTGAATAGGAATTTCACAACTATAGACAGGTATAAAAGCTTATGTTGTCATTCTTGGAATCCCCCGCCTTGAGTTACTATTTTCTATACGCCCTTCATTCCTCCAGAAACTACATTGCTCATATGTGGGGTATGGATAAAATGATTTCCTCTTCAATATGATTTGTAGCAGATTAGAATTAATTTAGCATTGATTTTCTTTTTCTGTCTACATGAGGCTGAATCGGAGGAGCAAATGTTTCTTACATGCTATTTTGCTGCCAAAATATGGAACTATTTTAAGGAAACATTCCATTACGTCCTCTCAATGAATTCAATTGATGACTTGTTCTACTCACTACGCAATGCAGAATGCAGTGATCATATTCATTCGCTGGTATATCCAGTGGTGGCTAGTCCGTTTTCTTATATCTAGTAGTCTAGAAATGAACTCATTTTCAACAACTGTGTCCCCTCATTTCATGTTGGTGTCTTGTCGATTCATTTGGCAGTGAAGACTACTTCATGTATTCTAACCAGGGCAGTGAAAAATGATCTCTCTAACTTAACCATGCTTTGGTCTCTTGGTATCAATGTCAGGGAAAGTAAGTCTTTAATGTTGAAGCATGTTAGATGGATCCCTCGTATTTCACATTGGATGAAGGTTAACGTTGATGGTGCAGAATCTGGAGCACCCGGCCTGGCTGGTTACAGAGGTGTCTTCTGTACCCATAAGGGATTTGTCAAAGTATTATTTTTTCACTACATTGGTAATGCTTTTTCTTTGGAGGTGGAGTTATGGGAAATTATTAAATCTATCAGGTACGCTGTTTTCTTTGGATGGCATGACATTTGGATTGAATCTAACTCATCCACTGGTATTCAAATTCTTTGAGATCAGTCCTGAAATGTGCCAGGGAGTATGCTTTCAGTGTGGTGGGAATGCCTTCGGTTAGAAGACACCATCTCTGATGACGTGCTTCATGTTTAACGTGAGATGAATCCAGTCACAGACGTTATTTCTAAACAGGAGATTCTGGAGGGAGGTTCAACTTGATCCTTTGTTGCACCTAAATTTTGTCATAGATTTGTTCATTCTGATTTACATGGTGATGTTTATACACATATTTTTAAATTTCCATTCTGAATTTTCTTATACCTTTTCCCTTTTATTTTTAATAAATTTCAAATTAGTAGGCTCGCATGTATCCTTATTTTCTTGGTATACATTATATTAAATATATTTTCTTCCTCAACCATGTGATATTCATTGAAAGATGTTTTCCCAAACTGGCATCATATTCAATACATTAGAAATAATCAACTTAGATATTCATTATACCACACTCAGTTTGAGGTACACTATCTTTTTATTCATTATGTCATTAAATTTTAATAGGGGATAATTATCTAGAATCTATTGTGAGGTGGTATGTGTAATATAGAAACCAAAACACTTTTTTGGAATGGGTCTTTCTATTTTTCATTACGAGTTTTTGTTGTGCTATATAGAGAACTAGCTACAGCTCAGTGGAATAAGAATTCAAATTCTAAACCACTCAAATTTTTAGCAAGACTTGTCCATTGATCAGGGAAACTATATATCAGGGTTATGATTTTACCATGGAGTAGGGTATTGGCATTATCCAATAAGTAAATATGGTGTGGATAAGATTTTTATACCATTGTGATATGATGAGGAAAGCTATATTTTTCTTCCATTTTCAGCACCAATATTTTATAAGGGGTAGGATTAAGTGTTGCCTATTTTTTCTAACACCATGATGTAGGGGGTTACATTGTACTTGAAATCCTAAAAAGGATATATGTAATATTGTAAGCCATGATTCAAATACCCGGAGTTTAAAATATGGAAACAACATGGTCTTTAGTATTCTACCATTGTCTACCATGTCGTTTAAGTTCTATACCATGGTATAGGTTGCTGCAGAATACCGAGGTGAGTCAGGGTTTGAGGAAAAACCAAACGGCAGAGCTTGAGCTTGAGATGATGGTTGTCTAACCCTAATGGGGTTAGTGGCTCTCCCCCTCTGCTGCAAGATGGAGGGGGGAGGATGAAAAGGAGGTCTCACGGCGGAATCGTTTCACCCGATTTTCTGACCAAGATTTTTATTATCCTTTTCTTGAGATTCTGATCGGTCCGAAGGTTCATGGCTTTCAGAACGGAGACCTTGTGGTCCCTCTTTCAGTTTTGGAGAACTCAAAAGCTGAGAGTATCCTTGATATGACCTTGATTGCTCGATTCAGGAAGTTTCGACCTTCGGTGTATGATTTCGATAGGTTCGTCGCCAAATCTTGGGGACTTTAGTTTCAGCTGGTTGTTGGATTACTGGATAAGTAGATCTTAATGGTCCATTTCTCTTCATCATAGTACATGGTTAGTACACTGTTGTTCGCTCCCAAGAATTGCAGAAGGTATGAGTTTCATTTATCCAAATGGTCTTATGATTTTCATATGAACAACGATTCTCCTCTCATTTTGGTATGGATTAGCTTGCCCCTACATCCCCTTTCCTTTCAAAACCCAGGGATCATGCATGTGTTGGGGAACATGGTTGGGTGATTTCTGTTTGTTGATTCACATACAGCCTCGGTTAGCCACCCGATTAACCCAAGGATGTGCGTGGAGTTTGATACCTCGAGAGCACCAGTGGAGACGATTTGGATTGATGTTTCTGAGGAGATTCGATGCAAGCAGCCGGTGATCATTGATCATTGGATGGATTTTTGTTCGATTTTCCGTAGACTAGGACACACCATGGCTTGATGCCGATGCGATGGACACTAGAAAGATGATGTTGTGAAGTCTAGAGGTGTTTCGAAAGTCAGCAATGGAGGAGATCACGAGCCTAGAAGAAATGGGTTTAGTATTTCTGGACACTCCTCACCTACTGCAAAGTAGGGTTAAAACCCATCGGTGTCTTGTGTTTTTAGTAGGATCAAGGATGATCTCAAGGTTAATGCCTTTGATAATCATGTTGTTAGGGAGGCAATGGAGCCCTCCTTGTAGATTCAAGATAATGCTAATAGTGGTTGACGTAAACTCATGGGACGTGGTCTTGACCATTTAACAAATGAATATGATGTTGAGCAGTCCCTCCGGATCAGCACTGAATTGGTCAGCTCTTATCCATGCTCCTTGAACCGGTTCTCAGAACTGGAGGAGGATGAGAATGAGGAGTTTAATGAAGGGGAAAAGGATGGGAAGACTATTTCCTCCTTAGGTGACTATCCTCGAAATTTGAAAGATTCAATGATCACACCAGACTCCCGCTTCAACCGGCTGAAGGCAGATCTCACGGGACCTCTCAGCGGTAAGATGCAAGATTGGGAAAGTAAATCCCAGCATATGTAGGTCTGGGCAGAAGGCGAGTCGGATGGGGGAAAGTCATTGGACCGCTCATCTAGAAGTGAGCAAGTGGAGGTACTTGGTTTGGATACTAAGAAAGAATGGAAGGGCGGGGCAGATGTCATTAAGGGGAGGAAAGGGTCTGATTGAGTTACGCCTATTACAACCAAAGGTGAGAATATAGGAGATTTGGGTTCGTCTCGGTTGATGGTTCCCATGCGTAATAGTTTCGAAGGTCTCCTAGAGGCCGATTTGAGTTCTGATTCCATTCCTCTAGGTGAGGATGTCAGGGTCAATGGGCTGGATACTGAAGTTCATGAACCTGTTCACTCGGTATATGAGGACTCAAGCCTAAGATGTGATAGGGACTCCATGGGAAGGAAGGGTAGGAAGGACTACTCCTCTCTACCCCCTCCTCTTGAGACCTGCTCTGCAAAGAAAATGAGCAATATGAAGATGGGTATGGAGGCTCTGATACATCAGAAGCTTGAGGTTCATGAGGACCATCCCACGGTCTTGCTGTTAATCTCCAAAGACCATGTGATGAACAACCTTTATTTATCAACGAAACTGAGGAGTAGGCAGCTAAAATTATGGGGAGGTCTCTTGAGGTGTCTCTTAATGAAGAAAAATATACATGGATTTAAGAACAAGATTCAATTTTTGTTGGTGGCTTCAATCAAGGCAAGATCAGTGTAGAGGAGTAGATTCAGTCTTGGGACCAACTGATTTTTGAGTTTGAGAAGCGGATATTGAAAGGAGCTGATTTACAGTTGGAATCTTTAGCATGGCATCTATTTAGGGAAATCTATTCGGGTAACATAAATTTTATTTCTTAAACTTCTGTATAAGCAATTTTCCTTGGGTGGATGGCTTGAGGGTTTTGGTTTTGTGAGGGGCTCCCTGGTTGTTCGTATTGGCTGTATGGTTGTTCTCATTCCCAACATTCGATATGGACCTACTTTAGATGAGGATCAGAGAAAGAAGTCTCCATCAAGGAAGACCTTCGGATTGGGATGTTGAGAGGGTATGGCATTGCCATCGGTTCTATGCCCGTGCATCTGCACAGGACTGTCTGCAGAGGGTCTGCATCGCTGGAGGTCTTTCATTATGACACAGTTGCTTGGGTGGGGCAGGACCAGTTGATTTCTCTGGATGTTTTTGGTTGTTATGTTCTCTTTTGTGGTTCCTCACTTACTCTTTAACAGCATATTATCTTTAATAAAAAATAACTTTTCAGTCATTATAGGTTGCTTCATTGTGGGCTTGTCTTTGTAGTCTATAAATAAATTTAAACATGGTTTTTGTTATTCAATTTTGTGATGCCTCTTCTCCTCTCAATATAAAATGATACCATAAATGATTTTTCAAGATCTTGGATAACTTAAATCTGATTAAAATGTATTTTTTGAGTTCTTGATTTGGGAATCAATGTGTCATTTAATCGATATGATTATTAGGTTCAACCTAGATACTTTTTGTTATTCTTCTTTTTCATTATACATTGAGAGGTTTGTGGTTTCTCTTTTATCTCTAATTTTTCTAGAAATGAATGGAATTGTTTTCTATATTGTTTTTTCATTACATTTATGTGGTATGAATATTTGATTTTATGAGTGAAACTATTTTTTATGTGTCCATTTTTTTAAATTGAATGGATTTTTAAAAAACAAAATTTCATATAAATTGATAATAATTATTTTATAATAATAAAATGATTTTGATAAATTTTATCTATTTTGGGAAATGATTTTGAATGTAGTAATCTTTTATGTAAAATATATTATTATAGATACCATCATGATTGGGTTGGAATTCATTTTACTTAATGTGTAAGGTTATAAGTACCACCATGAATGTTGGATAGGTTTTAGTCATTGACTATAACCATAAATGGAAACACCAAGCTTGTGTGTATATGGATGGGTGTATTTTTGTCTGAATATAAAATATTTTACCATATGTGAGTTCATGTAAGTATTTATTTTTATTTTTTTCTAACATGGATTTGTATTTTTATTTATATTTTCTATATAAATTATTTTTAATTTTTTTATATAAAATTTGATAACCAGTTTTTTTACAAGTGGTGTCTGTTGGGATGTGTTTGGGAAATTCTTAATGAATAATTATGCTCCCAATTTTTAGTTATATTGGTGTTTTTCTAGAAGTCATATACCGAGTTACAGGTAAATTGAATATATCTTATTTATCTACTAAAGAATATTTATACATTGATTTGGTTTAGTGTTTAGTGAATGTTTGGGTTTGCCTGACATTATTACACGATGTCTTTGAGCCATCTTTTTCTTTTATTTTTTTCATTTGACATTCCATGATTCACTGTCTCTTTAATTTGGTAATTTTATTAGTTTACACATTATATTTTATTATTTATAATAATAAATTTTATATTATGTTTTTATGATTACATTTAATATTGTAGAATGTTTTAATATTTATATAATATAATCTTGAATATATTTTTTAATCCCATGGAATTCATGTTCAAAAATTCGTGTATTAGGAAAGACACCTAACATTAGTAGTACTCCATATCTTCTAATGTAAATGAGTTAGGAATGAATGTATAAAATGGTATCAGTCTTGGATTGTAATTTCATCACATTTTATGGTAGTAAGGGGATAGTAATGTAAAAATATGAAATTTATACATTAAAAATATATTGGTAATTAATTAATAATGAACATCAAGCTACCATGATGTTCAGGTAAAAATGTTCTCTAAGAAAAATTTAGGTGAATTCTCATCTCTTCATTGTGGGTTTATCCAATGAGTGTTTCATTTCATGTGTTTTTATTGAGAATCACATATGGGGAAAAATTATTCATTATGATTTTAATGATTTGAGAAAATGATAATGTTGTCCACTTTTGTAAAACAATGATTTATGTTTATTTATTAAGGTTATTTCTAAATATTATTCTAATCATTCATTCACTACTTTAATGATCCATAAATGGTGTTATTTTATATTTATAGAAAATTAAATAGTGTATATTTCTTAAGAATCATCCCAAATATTCCTTTAAAAATATTATTTCTCTTGATCCATAAGTGAAATAGATAATTATTCAAAGATTAATCTAGGATTTTCATTCAATATGTAAGGGGAATTGGAGTGATTCAGATTTATATGTAGACCAATCTGTTAAGATTCAGGAATATAAACCACTGATATGTTTCTGTGCTTCCGATCCTAAATGTGTTGAGGTGTGGATGAATTAGATTAACTAAAATTTCAAATTCTTTTTCATGCTAATTCAGAAGAAAGTTATGCTGTAAACATATATTATTCTATATCATACAAGAAAATTGATGGATGTATCCTCTTATGATAAAATACAAAGGGAATTACATTAGATTACATTGAAGAATTCTTTTAATAATAGTTCTATCCTCACACATTAATAAATCTAAGAGAAACCTATTTCTTCAGTTTGTAACCAGATAATCTATTCGTCATAGATTATGTGGTTATTTTAATGAAATTACTCTAATTATTCCTCTATGTTCCTCCTATAGTATCCTTGAATTCATACATATTTACATCTAGACTGGGGAAATATAGTAACACTAAGATATTTATTCTTTGTATTACAAAAAATATGATATTTCTAAATAGATAGATTGTGGATGAAAGATATATTTCTCAAAAAATTGAGGGGTGGAATTTTTTTATCATGATAATAAAATGTGGAAAAATTTTAATGAAATAAAGAAGAAAATCCACTCCTATAGTGGGGTAGGGTTTCATAATCAGACCATGGGATTAGTTAATTTACCACCACGACCAAATAAAAAACTTTTTTTTCAATGTAGATCTACTTCCTATTCAAACAAGATTGTAGAACACCACCTATAGGATGTCACAATTGTAAGGAAATCAGATACCTTAACTGGTATTATTGTAATTATCTGAAGACTAATATTGGAAATTCATCTCTTTATATTAAAACATACGATGATTTTTTGGGGTGACCTCATTAGAATAATTCTGATCATAAAAATGATCAATTCAATGTGACTCTAGAAACACCATGATGCATTAGGTTAAAAAATCATCACTAGGAAATAAGGAATAAAAAGGATATACTAAGAATCATTATTTTACTAATAAGATACCCGTGTATTATCAATTTGGTCCATCAACAGTACAAGGACTGATTATTTTTAGTTATATCCTTACGTATGCCTTTCTTATAAGAGATAAATCCCATTATTTTATTTATTCTTGACTCGTTGAACATATAGGTTTACTTTTTGAAATGATGTATTTTTTCATTAATCATCCATCACCACCAGTGTAATAGGAGTTTCATGACTTTACATGTGATGTGTGTACTATAATGAATGATGACACATAGTTGGTTTGGTGTATATATATTATGGAAATGTATATGCCCTGATTTTGTTATTGGAATGCTGAATAATGTTCAAGGCCCCTATTGACTATAATTCATAGTAATTCTATTTCACATATTCTGATGGAATTAAGTATCCTTTTAAAGGATATTTGTATGTAAATGAATATGGAGAAAGGCGTATAGTACAATTTTATTGGGACTATCTCTTATAATATATTAATGGTTACAAGGATTATGTGAATGATTGTGGATATAGATATTTTCCAACCATCAATGGATAATTTCCAGATTTCATTCTGGATAATATAGATAGGTTTACATCTAAAATAAATGTGAAATTAATGATTGACCTACTAAATTAGACTAGTACTATTTCACATTAAGAGAATTGATGGAATTGAAAGTTCTAATTGTTGAATTGAAATGTAATGGGATCATTCAACCAAACATATACACCTGGGAATCACTAGTTCGTTTTTATTTAAATGGATGATAAATCTCTTAGGATTTGTGTGGATTTGGAAAGATTAACCATGTTATGATAAAGAATCAATATTCCTATTATTGGAATTATTATTTGATTTATTAATTAAGGAGATCCCAATAGTTCTATAAAATATTATTTTGATATCTCTATCACCGATTCAGAGTTTGTAAGGGTAATTTTCAGATATCATCATTCCAGATTCATTATGGCCATTAAAAATATGTGGTCATTCCTCTTTATCTTATTAATTCAATAGTATAGTTTTTTCAATTAATGAATTAAACATTTCATAGTTATATTAATTAACTTATGTTGTATTTCATTGATGATATTCTTATATATTTTTAAGACTAATTTTTATCATGAAGAACATTTTTTTATATTGTTGGGAATCTTGTAGGAAAATATCCCTCTGTATTTTTTAGCATGATTAATAGATAAAAGAGGTGTGATTCCTTGTTCATATCCATTATAAAAAATATGTTCCTATAGATCATGAGAATATAGAAGCTTTTATATACTATAAAAGAATAAATAGTTTTTTTGAGACACACAGTTTCCCTTCTTTAGTAGGATATTGTAGATGATTTATTCATGATTTCTCAAATTTTTAATCACCAATAAATGATTTGATAAGGTATGATATTCCTTTATATGGGATTAATGCATACTATAGATATTTCCATGAACATAATTATTAGATTACTTAATCGCCTATTTGAACATTTCAACTGTTTGGATATGGGTATGTTGTCTATTGTTATGATTTAGGGATTAGGATGGGATGTTTTATTATGTAGGGGGCATGTTGTTTCTTATAGATCACAAAATTTTCATGTGAATGATAGGAACTACCAAAAAACATTTAATGGTGTTTTTTACTACATTAGAAAAATAAATTTTTTCATTATCACTTTGGTGATAAATTTATATTTTTTACAAATCATAAGTGCTTGATGAATTTTTTTTTCACAAAGCGATGTGTATCTAAGTAAAAATATGTGGTTGTGATATTTAAAAATGTTTGAAAATTAAATAATGTATACATTGATACAATTTAAGTCAGTATAAGATGAATTGAGTAGGAAATCATAAAAGAAGTTAACAATAAAATCTCTGGATGAATAGAAACAAATGATAGATATAGTTGATATGTATCAGGATTGTATTGAGAAAGGTTATGTAGAGTTTTATTTCTTGTTTCTAATGTTCATAATTTTATTGACTAGGTTAGACATGACCATACAAGTGATATAGAATTTTTAACAGTGAGGTCGAAACCTATTTCTAAATAGACCATTGAGGGATGAATGCAATACAGAAGATGTATGTGACAATTTATGTATCAGATTATATAACCATTATATTATTAGGTAGAAAATAATTCTAACTACCATAATTTTAGAAGGGCCATTCATCCAAAAAATCAAGAAGATTTAAAAAGAACTGAGAGAATAATTATGGTGGGATGGAATGAAGTGGAGGGAATGAATGTTTATTTTGAGATATATAAATTTTCAATAAGTCAAGGTAGAACACTAGTGACTAGTGGGTATGATATAAAAATGACCAATTTATGTGTGGAAATCATAGAAAATAGCTACAGATTTTCTGAAATTTATTCTAGGAACAGTTCAAAAAACACAATTCCATATTTTATATAGTGGATTAGATTAAGGAATCATCACACTTGAACCCTAGTTATGGATCACATATGGTGGAATAATTTTTCATAATCCATATTACAAATGTATTAAGGGAGTATGGAATTCATATTTCAACTATTTCTGATATATACCAAGGTTAATATCTTGATTTTGGATGTCCTTACACCAATAACATGGAAGACATAAGACAAGCATCATAGATTATCATCCTCAAATAGATGGACAACATGAATGGATGGTCCAAATATTGCCTGAAAATATGTGAGATTATGTAACGTATTTTTTAATCTCATGGGAGGATCAAATATCATTATTAGAGTCAACATATAATAAAATCTCACATGAATTGATACATCGGGATGTAGTCTAATAACTATGTACATATTCTTATCATTTTCCACATTTTTGGTGGAAATTGGTGATACATCACTTATTAGACCAAAACTAGTGATTAATATAAGAAAGATAATTCAAATGTCCTGGAAGATAATAATTATAGCATAAAGTTTTAATATATTTTATGCAGACAATCCTTGGTGACCATTATAATTTTTGGTCCTTGGTCATGTTTATGAGATTATATTTAATATTTGAGGTCTATTTTTTGTAAAAAATGAAATCAATTTCTAAATATTTTTTACCATTGGAGATATATCAATAGGTTAATATTATATCTTATTTTTTTATTTACCAACATGGTTAATTTCGGTGAATAACTTATTTCATGTATCATTGTTAAAAAAGTACCAACCTTTCAATGAACATGTGATTTGGTGGGACAATATTGAAATTGAATATGATTATATGTGTATTAATGTCTCAGTTTGTATTATGGATAGGAAATAGATATATTTAAATGGAAACTAATTTGTTTTGTGAAGGTTTTATGGTAGCATGGTAAGATCTTGGAAGAAATGCAGTAGTTTGGAAAACAAAATATTAGAGATATGGCCTAAGATATTCTGAAGAAATTCCATCCTTCCTCTTTCTAAACATGGAAATACAAAATTTGGGGAAAATATATCACCTAAATATTGAGGTATAAAATCATTTTATAACTTTATTTATTTATGTTTGGTTCAAGAGATAATTATCTAAAAACAAATTATAGGATATTGGTGTAATTTTGAAACATAATAACTTCTATGGTGTGGAGATCTGTGCAACAACATCGGTGTGGTAGTTATTGAGTGGGGTGAATATGATGTGTCATAAGGTCTTGGGGATGGAAATTCAAACACATTTAAATTTTTAGTATAGATTCTTCATTGATAAGGGTAATTGAATTACATGGTCTTATAATAAGTCATGGATAAGGGCTATGGTGTAGGTCATTTTATCAATTTAGTGTGGAGGCGATGGACTCACCATATTTATTTGAGGAGGGATGATTGGTGGTACCTAAAATTTAGAACTAATGCAACAAAATAGGTTGGTTATTGTCTAATCCCATTTTAGTTATTCCTTAGTCCATCTAAAAAATATTGGATTTATGGTATATTTTTTCACATTTCTTAGAACCAATGTATAATGTCATATAATGGCATGGTCGTTTGTATTTCACATTATTATATCAAAATGCACCAGCTCTGTGACATGGTATATATGGAACTATTGTGGAATTATGTTTCAATTCTATATATTAATTTGTATCTTTTTTATTTTAATTATATTTTGTGATGCATACTCACATATCAATATAAAAGAAATGATTTATGTTTTCTAGTGATCCTCAATGTTTTGGATCCAAATTAAATGAATATTCAATTATTTGATTGTGGGAATCATAGAGATCTTAAAGAAAGTGTTATGACTAGTGGTTTCTTAATATATCCCTTATTCTATTCTTCGTTATCATCATATATTGAGTGGTAGTTGACTCATTTCTCATCTCATCAATTCGAATGACATGATGTATTAGTCTTCAAAAATGGTATGAAATTGATATTTCTATTGAATTATTTATGTGATTAAAAAATAGATTTTTTATGTTATCGAATTTTGGAAAACTGGATGGCTCTTGGATAAACCTCATTTCATATAAATTTAATATTTTTACTCTCAAATAATGTGATGATTGTGTAGCATAAAAAATAATGGATGAAATCATTTTAAATAAAGGATTGTTTAATGTGAAATATATTGGCATGTTATTTTTCATGATTGGGTATGAACATGTTTAAGAAAACAATTATGTTCTGATGTGCAATAACAAAGGATAGACTGATTATAGTCATAGAATATCAGTTATAATGGTAACACCAAGATTGTGTGTTGGTGTAATGGTGTGTGTGTGTGTGTATTTTTGAACACGTTAAATGTTATTCCAAATGGGAATGTATAGAATTAATATTGTTTATAGTTCTCTCAAATGGATTTCACTTATACCTTTATATAAACTATATTATTATATTTTCAACCATTTTATATAAAATTTTATAACCATATCCTGCCTTATTGGAATGTGTTGGGAGTATTTAGGGAATGCCTATTGAGTTATTACTCTCCTATACATGGGATCTAAGATTCATTTGATGATTTAATATACTATAATACAGATAAATGGAAGATATTTTTTATGCCATTACATCAATAAAACTACCAAAAAATTAAAAAAAAATTCTCAAAAAATAATTTTTTTCATGGAAATGTAATGAGAATAATAATAAAAATTCTAATGAAAAATAAATTAGGAAATATTAAAGTATTCAAAATGTGGTTATGATTTAATATCTAAGTAATTATTATTAATAAAACTATTGATATAAATGTAAAAAAAATATTGTGATAATTTCATTCAATGATTAATTTCATAAATATTTAAAAAATTTAAGATAACATTCCAATAATTTTTTGAGATCATAAAATAAATATTATATTTAATATTTTAAATATTTTAAGGAAAATTTATCATTTTTTAATCAAATTTCTTTCATACTGTATTACATATATATCAAAATATCAGCCTATTAAAAAATAATTTTTTAAATTATAAATACATAAGAAGTAAAATTTTATCAAATATATCAATTAACAGTTCCATGATTCAATGGTAATTGTATGATGTGGTGTAAAAATTATCTCAAACATAGAATGGTAAATATATTAATTTTACTAATAAATTTTGAAACAAAGGGTATTATTAAATTAATTCAATTCACTAATAAAAGATGACCATTAATTTATGTTGTTGTAAAAGAATTATTATGTGAACCCAATTATATATAAAATCTAGGATAATTTGATTTAAATAAACACATGGCTCACATAATTACCAGATTTAAAATTCTATAAACAATTAATTTTATAAAAATTATCTATTTAATAGAAATGAAATTTTAGATAAATAAAACCCATTTATATAGTCCAAATAATTTTGATGATAAAAATATATAGGAACGAATTAAAAAAAATTAACAAATTATTAAAATAATACAAAATTGCTTAAATTGTTGGGGAAAATATTTTAGATGCGATATGAAGGTGTAATGATAATAAACATGATTCAGAAAATGAAATTTGAACTATGGTCCACGTGTTATACATAACCATCTTGAAAGTATAAAAAGGAAAATATATTTATAAAATAGAAACAAGAACATAAAATATTAAATAATATTGAATTATTAGAAAAATATCAAATTAAGTAATAATATTTAAGAGTAAAATAAGCAAATTTTATTAAATAAATAAGGGAATGTCACATTTGATATTTAGTATTCATAAAATAAAACATATAAACATTTGAAGACCTTTAAAAAAGAAACTATTTGATCAATGAAAAGTTTGGTATACAATTATTTATCTCGTTATAGTATTCATAAAAATAATTAATATGATATTGTTTTGTTAAATTAATATTTTACTATTATAATGTTTTAAAAATATAATTAATCACGTTTTCTATACATTATTTTAAAAAATAGAAATAAAATTTATTGTCAAAATATATATTTTTTTATGTCAATTATAAGAATAATAATTAAATTATGAAAACCTGGGAAATTAAATAACTTATTAAAAATGTATTTAATTATGATTTTTTTAAATAGATTTTACTCAATTGTACAATTTTATTACATTAGAATTAGATCTCTAACATGGTTCTATTTTAAACCATATGACTAAAAACAAGATAATATTTTTTACGAGAGCATTTTTTTTAAACAGAATCAGTATAGTAAACAGTTTAATTAAAATTTTCAATATATGACATATTGTTTTCAATATTTATGCTACAAAAAACATAAAGAAACAAAATTATTTATTTCGTTACAATTATATTTCATTTATTTATATTTTAATGAAAAAATTTCTTACAAAATTATATTTCATTATCATGAATGGTTCTAAATAAATTTAAATCATATTTATATTCATGATTTTATTTAATATTAAAATTTTAATCATAAAATCCCCAAAAAAAATTCATTCAAATTTTATTTTTTTTACATAATGAACAATCTATTGAAACCTTTTGTCGCATTATCGATTTTAAATAATATATTTATAATAATTTTCATTTATTTTGTAAATATTTAGAATTGAATATATAAAAATATGTATATATGTGTAATTATTCATCTAGGACTGAAGAAATGTCGCCCAAAAGCCATAAAAAGGTTTAGTAAAAGAGGGGGAACCACCAATTAATATTAATAAAAAATATTCATGATGAATATATATATATATATAACCATAGTCAACAATAATATACTCCCCTCATATCATACAATGAGTAACACCACTGTATTAGTGATTCTGCACTTAATTATAATAAGGAGGATGACCTCCCATTTTGGAGATTATCCACCTAATGATAAAATAGTGGACGTAAAACATCAACGATATTTTTATGTAATTTTATTATATAGGTCCACCACAAATATTGAAAAAAGTCCCCCCCTTAATAAAATAATAGTGGATACCCAATCATTATGTATATATTCAAATCAATGAAATTATATTGGAAATAGACTCATCATAGATATTCATAACTTAATTACATTATGGATGATGAAAATTCACCAAAAATATTCTCCACCTAGTACCATCTTATAGTGGACCCACTCATGATCAAGATTCAATAATATTGACACTGACCTTAATAAAGGACCCCACTCATCAAAATATATAACTCTATAAAAAACATTGAATGGTGATGAATTATATGTATTATGGTGGATCCAACAATGAAAACAAGACTCCCTAAAGAATATTAGATTTCATAAACTAGGTGATACTAATTATGAGAACCCAAGGTCATCGATAAAATTAATTAAGTAAATAAATTGGATTCTAGGGAAATGAAAAACATAAACAAAGCTAGTTAACCAATTTTTTCTATAAAAATTAATGCCAACCAAATAAATTTGGGGAGATTTTTTTGAAGAAAGTTAAATTTTTTGTCACAATGAAGTTGGACAAGGTGATTGGAAATACAGAACTTACATTCTGTAAATACATATATAAAATAAATGTTCTAATCCCCTATGAAATTTATAAATATTTTTGAGATTGTTTATTTTAATTGAATACTTCATTGTTTTCATTGTATTACAGGTCTTAAATTATTCAAAATACTTTAAAAAGGGTGTTCTGGAATATTTGCAAAATACTTGTTTTAAATAAATAAATTAAAAAAAATATGAAATATATGTAATTCATCCACCAAATGATAATATGATACTAATTTTTCAAAACCACATCCAGCTTACCAAATTTACACTCAATTACTATATGAATTTATTTTTAACCATTCACCTTCACTCACATCCAACACCATACCTTACTACAAATACTTATTCATGGATATTGTGAGTTATACTTCCATAGATGGTATCATTTTAGAGGTATAGTGATATTTAAGGTTTGATAAGGGTAAGATAGAGAGTTCATTATGGAATAAAAGTTTCCCTTGTTTCCACATTTAGGCATTTATTTACTTGATATTGGATTCTCAATGTTGGTGTTTTAAGGATGGCATGTGAGCCAAAGTAACATGAACTCTATAACTTATTGACATTCAAATTCTTCCCACAGAGCCAATGATATAAAATATTTGGTATATAGTTGTCAATATTCTAATTATTTCACCAAAATCATACCATGAATCATATTAATTAATAAAAATAATAATTACTCCATTAATTATAGAAAATAAAAGGGATCGGCCAGAATAAATTATTATTAACATGTTATTACAAAGATTGTAATTTTATACTTTTGTGGAGAAAAATATTAATTAAAACATCATATTAAATAATATGACGGGAACTAATGTGGAATTGAAATACAAATATTATAAGTTTTTTTATAATAATTTATAAGAATATTCCATTATTTATACTGTTAAATAAAATTTACCTACAAAACAATTAACATATGGGATGATTTATTATGAGGCCATTTAATTAATATAATTAAATTTTAAAATATCACTTTAAATAATAATGTTTAGGACTGATTGTTGAACTATTTAATGTGTGAAAATAACATATGAAGATATATTTAAATAAAATAAAACTTTTCAAATGTACAAAAAAAATTACAAATCCAGAAATAAAATCTTTAACTAGACATAAATAAATTATTTTTTTCTATAGAATACTAAAAAATGATAAAAATAAAGATAAATAATAATTAAAATTATAAATAATAAAAAATGGAATTTTATCATCCATCATTATTAGAACAAAATTCCCAAAAAAATAATTGATACAAGGAATGTAATATGCCATACCATATTGGACCATTACCGGGAATCTTTTTCGTGCAGTTGAAGTATATATATTTTTTGATAATATTATCTCGAAGATATGATAATTATATATTATGTAGTGTCATTAAAACCCACTAAAATATTTATAATGTCTATATTTAGCCTTGCATAAGTGACCCTCAAATATTAAACCAATTGTAATGTCTCCCACATGTAATGATTATCACCGCAAAGTAACCCTTTAATATTATTGTGACCCTTAAATAAAATTTTCCATCACGGATTAACCCTTTCATTAACTAGTAACACCTATTTAAAGGATAACATCATAGAGTAATCATTCCATGATACGGTGATCATTAATTATCAGATTCTGTATAGGCACATAAAAAATATACTATCTTGGAGTAACGCTGAAAAATATAAGTGAGCCTGATGTATCTGTCTCTAAAGGACTACAAAAAGGTTACTCAGATGTGCTACACAATGTGTAACAGTTTATTTGTTGAATCCATAAATACATACGATTATTTCCCTTTATACTAATTTTCACACTTTTTAGAACAACATACACGGGTAAAGAAGGTTTAAAGTCCCTAAGAGAATCTCAACAATTCTATATCTACCATTTTATATGTGAGAACTATCATAGATCCATGGATGGTTCACCAATTCCAGATCCATAATCTATCAATTTTTCTAAGTCCAGTCATCCTAGACTTGCAAATTTGCATATAAATAGACCCCTCCACAAATCATTCATGATATTTTCCACATATTAAAGAGTGATAAATCCTCATAACTACATCAACTAGGTCTCAAATCCCCCTAGGTAGAATATGGAACTATAAAACTGAGAGGTATAAAACTAGACTTAACTGTGTATTTGGATGTATAAAAAGTTAAGTAATGGCCACATTTTAGTAAGACATCATACATAAGGGATTAAGACTAGTATCATCAACTAATTAGGGTCTTATATCTCTTAAGGACACCACATGGGCCTTCCATTGCTCGAGGTCCTCCATAAGGTCACCCCATACCATAATGTCTTCCATTATATAATCGCATTACCTAAGGTCCTCAACTATGGTGAAAAATTTCCAATGGTCTTTGGTAATTATGACTCATTATACAAGGACATTTATTTTGGATACCCAATCCCTAAGGATGTTTACTAGAGTTATTTATCATCTACAGAATTTTTGATGGATGAACCATCTACCAATGCACTCCACATGGGTGACCCATCAACAAAGGTTTTTCACTTGGCCCACCCATCACCCCAGTATATTCACATGAAACCCCAAAGTCTCCCAACAGGATTAACATGCATTCAATCCCTCACTAGGGGGGAATACATTTTTATCTTTCATAAAAAGAATCCAGGAAAATCTTATTCACCATTGAAAAGAAACCATTCGCCCAAATAATTTATTTTAATATAAAAATATCAAGGCCTATTCCAAGGACATTAGACATACATGATATACCTATTAGTAATGCTGAATTGCCCCTCTAATGATCCAACCTTCCCATTATAAAAAGTATCCCAAAAATATATTCCCAAATAGATGCGTCCCTTAGGTAACATATATCTTAAATACCATTAATATTGAGGGTCCTTAACATTGGTACATTAGTGATACCATCCACATTTTATATATCATAATCTAGCCTACCAAAACATAAATCTGATTTTTTCGGGTTCTTGGTGGATTGTTAAGCACTTTAACAAAGAGAGGAAGCCAAAATTGATAAAAATAAAAACATATACCCCTCCAGACCCTATATGAGAGTGTTCATACATTATCTAACTAGAGCTATAAATATGAATGAAAAAGACATGATGTTATGGGAATCCCCTAGGTTTTTTTCCTCATCAATTTTTAGACAATGAAAAACTACTTATCCAATCATCTATCATGAATATAATTTTTATGTAAATATTAATGGATAATCCCTAACATATGAAATTGATAAAGAAATATAACCCATGAAACCCATTTTAAAATCTTGACTATTCTAGAGATTCATCATCCATTTTTTACTCACTCTTTTTCCCATTATTGTTTATACCAATATTGGGTTGTTGTGTTGTTTCATGTAAAATTAATGAAATTTGGAATCCAATGGGGTATGAAAGGTTGGATCATCATTTTTCCAAATTGTGTGGCCACCCTACTCAAACCGTGAACCCTAATACAGTGGTGTTTTTAATGGTTGGTGCACAATTTGAAAATACATGCACCACATAGTAGAAAAATTGAACCCTAATACAGTGGTGTTTTTATTGATGTTTTTTGTTACCATTTGATTCTATTTCTCCTTGGCTGATGCACTTTACATGTAATATTTTTGTTTTTTGGGATTTTACATGTGTCTTATTATGTCATGGATGTTTATTATACATGAATTATTATAGGAAATCAAGAATTTTGTGTCACATGCATGGTTTTAGGAATACATGGAAAATAAGGATTTGGGTAGGCAATATAATGAAAATTATTTCCCTTGGATTTTTATTAAAATATAAATGTTCTTATTAACAAATTGATCATTATAAATTAAGATAATTATAGAAATTTAAAATGGATAAAATGGTTTTTTAATGGTTAAAATGTGTGTCTAATGGGATACATTGAAATATGAAAGTATTGTGCCATGTTTTGGCCTGGACCCATATGGTGGTTGGTTTGAGGTATTAATGTTCCTCAATTTTTACCATGTAGGTGGGTATGGAGGATGAATTGATATAGATTTACGAGAAAACCAATTACAAAAATGTCTTAAGGATGTGTTATGTGTCCAAGGTTGTCTGTTCTCAATTATATAGATAGGACCTAGAGACAACACTTGTTGATAGGTAAACATGATAACATGGATGTAAAAATGCCTCAAACTATAGAGAAAGAGGATAAAATGGTTTCATTTGGTGTAGATAGAGACCAGTTTGATGAGAATGTTTCTCACTTTACGGAGTTTCTGGAAGAAGAATCATGGTGGGTTCAGTAGAATATGGCTTCTCAATCATTGGGGGTTCCAGTTGCAGTACTCTCAAACATTAATTAGAGAGGTTTGATAAATGGAATATCATTTCTGGAATCAGTGTATCGATATGTCTTTTTACCATTTAGATAATCATAAAAATAATAGAGTCAAGTTTGATTCTTATATGTTATGTGGTCAAGAAAATAATTAGTGTGATCTTCAAAATCATAATGGGAAGTGGGAGATTATGGTATTGAAGGACCTTCAAGAGGTGGTCCATGATTTATTTTAGCAGGCGATGCTGATGCAAGATATAGAGGATAAATTTTAAGAGTTTGAGCTAGGGTAGAATTTTTTTGAAGGAAAATTATAGCCACTTCACTAAATTTCAATGCTTTTTCCAAGAGTTGAAATGAAATAATCCCACTACAATGAATCTTTACTAGAATGGGATGAAACTTGACGTAAAATACAAGGATAGCCAAATTTGACACAAGAAGTTATGTCATGTGGTGAATCAGGATCTCATTTCTTATAGTCAACTAATGAAAGCATCTAGAGAAATGAATGTGGTTTATACAAGATGGCCAGGTGGTTCATCTTTTGATTGAAAGAAGTCTTAATGTGATAATGTAAACTTGGGAAGTATAAAGTATATTATAAGCATAGAATGACATTTCAATTAGAGAATTAATTGGATATACGTACACTAGTGTGGTTGATCAATGCACATTCTTAGGCATTGTCACTTAACACTAGTGTAGTGCTGAGCCCACAGTGAGATAGAGAATTTACAGAGGTATTTTTGGAACCCTCAACTAATTGGCAGTGAAGAAGGAACTAGGGAAGATCACACTTTTGTAAGTGTTTCTTCAACATCATATCATTAATGTAGTTAGAGTTATTTTGGATTTGGTGGTCATGGTGGAGGATATGGTACGTTTGGGAAAGATCACATGTATCAGCAGAGTGATGCAGCTCAAGGGACTCAGAGTGCTTCCCCAAGAATAGGGTCATGATAGTTTCATGATATCAGCAAAAAAAATTGGATAATAAGGTTGGATCATTTATATTTAGAGATAATAATCTTATATATTCTATTATTTCTAGTCCCTTATTTGATATAGGATAATATCATTAATTTATATTTTCTCATAATTTTTTTGGTTTGAGTCTGGCGGTGGATTTTTTGATTGGGTTAATGATAATAAATAACCCGTTGGGAGTGAGGTCATGGGATATCACATTATTCAAGAGGTTTTCTCTCACGTTTGGTCAGTATTTATCATATTAGGACATTTACATACTTGATGTTTCAAGCTATGACTTGATTCTAGGTATGGAATGGCTAGTATTGTTTGGATACCATATATATTATTACAATATGAGAGTGAAATTTCCATTTTTTGGAGAGTAATATTTTATTCAACATCGAGGGTGGGATATCGAAATAGCCCATAAAGGGTTAGTATGAATGAATCTAAGAGAGTTCACCACTCAAGTCATAATGCATTTTCTAGGTGATATGGGTTAAAAGCATGTCCTCTTTCATTTAGTATTAGATCAGTTCCTAGATGTGTTTCCTAATTATTTCACATGGATTCCACAAGGGACGGATTTTGAGTCTACCCTTTATCTGATTCATGGAGCTAAAGAATTTTATTTTCCATCGTATAGAATGAATCCAATAGAAAATCAAGATCTCTATACTCTTCTTGAAGATTTTATGGATAATTTATTTATCCATCCATGTAAATAAACAAGGGATATCCAATCTTGTTTTATAGTAATGCTGATGGTATCATGAGTTTTTATGTTGGTTATTGGAAGATGGCCCAAATAACTGTGCAGGGCCAGTATCTTCATCCATGTGTTTGTGATCTCAAAGACCAAATAATGGGATCTTGTGTTTTCTACAAGATTAACTCTAGGCCGAGGTATAATTAATTGAGTGTAATACAGTCTGATATACCACAAACAGATTTTATAACCATGTTTATTATATATGTGTTTTTCATGATGTCGTTTGGGCTGAAAAATACCGCATCTGTGTTTTTGGTCATGATGAACAAAATCTTGTATTTATAACTTGATCAGTTTGAATTTATTTTTTTATTTTAGATCATGGTGTACTCCAATATAGATGAATATAATACCAATCATATTTACATTTTTCATGGTACTGTGAGAGAGCATAAATAGTACACCCATCAATCTAAGTTCCAATTATAGATTGATATGGAATATTTCTTGGTTCACATAATCCCTAAGGAATGTGTATTGGACGACCTATATTAGTTTTCGACATTGGAATCATGAGAGAATACCAATAATATTTTTGATATCCAATGATATCTAAGGTTGGAAGGTTGTTATAGGAGGTTTTATGAAGACTTCCCCATTTTTGTATCACCACTTTAAGATGGAACAAAAAAATATCAAGTTTGAATGGTTTGGAGCATGTGAGATTTCTTTTCAGGATTTGAAAAAACATTAGACTAACACATGAGTCATGATTTTACCTAAGAAAGGTGAGGATTATATGTATTTTTTTAATGCATATGAGATCAGTGTGGATCATTATTAATGATGGGAGATCGAGTTGGGTTGTATGCGTCACAGATGTCGGGGAAACATGAATATAATTACCCTATGCATGATATCAAGTTACCAATGATGGATTATTCCATAATGTGTAAGGGACTCTATCTATTGGGATATAATTTTATTGTTTATACAAAAAATATTATCTTAATGTATATATTTTCCTAGAGATATTGAAATATATGAATGTAATGATGTGTGGAGTATATGTAAAACATAAAATACATGCCTTCAAATACACCAAGGATGTGAAATAAGTGTTACTATAGCTTTGACCCTAATAAAATTGAATCAGTTAGTTCGGGATTCCATTCTGTAGTGAGATATTGTGACCTTTTTGGATGAGATACATATCACGATTCAAGAAGTCATGGATAAGATTACCCATGTATACCCATCTGTTTATTCCACACTTCTTAGAATGATCTGGGAGTGACCCTATGAGGATCTGATGTGTTTTTCAATGAGGTTACCTTAATAATAGAGAGTCTCCTTCATATTTCACTATAGATGTGGATGAGATCATATATATATGTAATTGGGTTTTTGTGCCAAACGTTTTGTATGAGAAGATGATGCGTGATTTTTATTCCTTAATATGGGTTGTGCATCATGGTTGGACATAAATGTAATGTGGAATACGTCGGATGTATTGGTGGATTGGAATGAAAAATGATATTGAATGTTTCATAACTTGGTTCTAAACCATCTAGTATGTGAATAATGGGCATCAACAAACTTTTGGTTTACTATCGTGGTTTCCCATTCAAGAATGGCGGTTGGATGAATTTTTTATGGACTTGTTGGAGGGTCTCCCATGAAATCCACAAAATAATGAAATTATTATAGTTATTTTGTAGTAATGGATGAAATTACCTATTATTTTTTATTAAGGAATATTTTATAGTGGATATGCTGGGGGGAATGTACATTAAGGATATATTCTATTTATTTGGAGAACCATATAATATTGTTTTAGACAGAGATATACACATTACCTTGCACTTAGGGAAAGGATTAACATATTGGTTTGGAACCTAGTTATTCCTAATCATGTCCTTCCACCCCTAGATAGAAGTAATGGTACAAAGTCCTATACCGGTATTTAAGGATATGTTAAAAAAATTAATCATAGAAATTAGTGGATATTAGGAGAATTAATTTCCACTCTTTCATTTAAGTTATATAAAAATGTATCACGATGTTATTCAAATTACATTATATGAGGTAATTTATGGTAGGTCATGTAGATCACCTCAATGATGGATGGAGGTAGTGAATCTGAGTTGTCGAGTCCTATTCTTGGGCATGAGAAATCAGGGCAGGTCTAATTTACTTGTAAATGTATAATAACAAATCAGAGTATGGAGTAGACATATGCTGATAAACATTAATGAACCCTTAAATTTATATTGGGTGATCATATATTCCATTAAGTGTCCCTTATATTTTTTCACCATAGGATTCAGTTTTAAAGAATGTTGGTACCTAGGTTTGTTGGACCTTTTGCGATTGTGGAGAGATATAGACCAATGGAATATAGATAGGATTTACCATGTAGTTACAGTTATATTCATGATGTTATTCACGTGTCACACCATTTATATAATTAGAATAACCATTATAATTTAACCAAACATGATGGTTTTTTTGTTGAGATCGATTCGTTCTTAGAGGAGCATATGATTTATATTATGGATCACAGTGAGAAAGTGTTTGGGGGAAAACCAATACAATAGTCCATGTTTTGTGGTTTCATGTACATTTTCATGTGGAAACATGGGAGAGGGATGTAGATATGTGGGCCTAGTTTTATAAATTGTTTACCTTTGGATCTTATGAATGATTGGGAGTAAAGCTTGTAGACGAGCTATTATAAGGTGGGAGATTATAGTATCTTGGAAATATTGGAGATGGATCATTTACATTTATATGTATTCTTTTAAAGTCATTTTTTTATACCTTGGTTATGTTTTGTTTTTATGAGGAACTGTCTATTTATTTAATAAATATTTCATTTCATGATAATATATTTAAAAATTATGATGATTTTTTGGGTTTAATGTCCAGGAAACTGGGTACATATTACATGAAATACATATGGATAACACAGTAAAATAATTATTCAATTATTTTGATAGAATCTATTGTTATTCAATCCAATTTAATAACAATGCATCTCATTTTCTTGACACATACATCAATGAAATGGGTGATCATAAAGTATAAAAATGGAATAAATAAGAAAACCCTCAACATGTAATAAATTTGGATATAAAGAAGTTATTACTAATGAATATAAGGAATATAACAATAAAACATCATGAATCCTAACATGGAAATGTTTGTACAGTATAAAAATAGTACATTCACAAGAATACCACCAATGTACCTCGCAAAGGTGTCATATCACCGAATTTCATCTCCAAGGTTTTATATCTCTAAAGTCTATCTCACGGTTTTCTATCACCACGGTTCATTTCAATGGATTTATATCACCAAATTAAATCCCCATAGTTTCAAATCAACAAGGACCATCCCCATGGGTTCATATCCCAAACGTCCATCCTGATGGTTTCATAAATCATAATTATTAAGGTTATTCACCAAAATATCAAAAAAATGTCATCTCTAGTGAATAAGTCATTACACAATAAATTAAAGTGATATTAGGGAACTCCCATTATATTTCATAATTAATGTGAGAAATATCTAACATAGTTTAAAGAATTACCTCAATAACATGTGTAAATAAAGAATAATTTTCTTATAAAAATCATTTCATACAAAGTGCATAATGTGTTGAACAAAACAACATTTTTAACCCATGAAAAGGGAATATGTGTTTAATATAAAAATATATTAGATTAAATAATATATTTAAAAATTTTAGTCAATTTCAAATTAAATTGAAAATATTTGGGGAATCACAATATGAAAATATTTCATAAAATAGATAAAAATTAAATAATACACTTTGTAGCATAACAATATAAAATGTGGATAATGGAAATGGAATAATGGGACGGAACTAAGTTCTCAAATTGATAGAAAATAAATTTTTAATTATATTTACAACCAAAATTTCATGTAATTAATGTATCATGAATAATAGAATACACTCACTAAATATATTGTGTGAAAAGTAAAGAGTAAGAGGAGAATTCCCTTACAAAAATTCGGCAGTATAATACTAAATTATATTGACAAAAATGTATAATGTGAGGGAATTCAGGAATACCATTAAAAAAAATTCCAATCATATTTCTGATCAAATGTTAATAATAAAAATGAATAATTTATAGATATAATTCTGAGAAAAGTGGAGTAATATATTATAAAAGAATATTTTTATTTCCCATAACATGAAAATTTTCTTCCTAAATCATTGATGGGGAAACCCTAGGACCATAGAGAAATATTGGAAACACCTTTGACGTTATTTTTAGATATTAATTATTATAAATTCATGGAAATAATATTTTTAGTGGAGAAGAGTGGGGGAAATGTTGTATTTATACAATAGGGGTGGATTTTATGTGACTAAATATTAGTTATTTTACTAGATGAGCAATCCCCATAGGAGATAAATAAATTAAAAACATATTTATGGATTATTTAATAGTCGTATAGGTTATTTTATCATTCAAGGCATACCCAAAATTAATTATAATTTCTAAACCACCCAAATATTTCAAAAAATAAAAAATAATGTTTATTTAAAAATTCAAATATAAGGTGACAAAATTAGAAGGTATACATTTATAAATTAAAACATATATTTCAAAAATAATATTTAGACTTATTAAATTATATTTTTATTTAGTAAAATGATTTATAATTTTTTATATTATGAAGATATAATAATGAATTCATAAAAGCACAATGATTTTTAATGCCACAATTTTATCATTTTCAATGAAAATTTATCTTTTTTAGAAAATTCAAAAAAAAATCACAATAAGATAATTATAATATGTTGAGTTCAAAAATTAATTTTATTTATTCAATATAATTTTATTTTTATGGGAGTTTTAATATTTGAATAAATTTTTATTTTAATAAAAAATTATATTTGACTAGAAAATATCAATATCCATACCATTGTAGAAATTAATATGAGGTTATTTATAATATATTATAATTTAAAAATCATTTCATAATGTTATTATTAATAATTTATATAATACATTCAGATAAAAAATAATTTAATGTAAGGTGTTTTATATTCAATGAAAATAATACAGTTTGATTATATCATAGAAAATCCTAATAATCAATTAAAAGTGTCTGTGTAACCAATGAAATAATGAAAAACTATTTTATTGACTTATGATCATAATGTCAGGAAACCATTTTCATTTAAAAAAATTAAATTAGATAACATATTTTAAATATAAATAAAAAATAATTCTTATACTTCGCCATTCTCTTCAATTCTATTATGTTTCTATATTTTTTCTAGCATGACTTTTGTTTTACTAACTTTCTTTTTCTTTATTATGTTGCTATTTTCTGGTGGGACGATTAGAGGGGATCAAGGAAACCGGTTTTATTATATTTTACATTTATTATTCTATATCACTCTTTCAATTAAATTGTTGTGATTAATAATAAGAATTTTTATATATCGGATGTGACATTCTTAAATAATGGAAAATTGTGGTGTTAGTTTTTTAGTAATTCTTCTCATTCCTTTTATTTATAAGGCGTAGTAATATATAATCGCATACTATGATGTAAAAAGTTCTAATGATATAAAAGTTTATTTAAATGTACTTATAAAAATAATTCATTATAGAATATGATTTATATTACTAAAATTTTTTTTTGCAGTGTTACACTCTTCCCCCCTTAAAGAAATTTCATCCGTAAAATATTTATAATTTTGTTTCTACTAGACAAATACATATATAAAACATTACATGATATATTTTTGAGGTAATTCAACTATACATGAGGTTTTCATTTCTTCTAGATTGGGATTCATTCATGGAGAGAGGTTTTATGCTTCATAATGGTACCTCAAGATATTTACAAAGATATCTTTATGCTTTAACAAAATAAAACACATCAATTATCTATTACATAGATTAAATGATTGCTAAATCATTGGAAAAGAGTTTATAATAAATAATATAAAAAATATTGAACTTATTTTCAATAATATTTTCTTATTGATTATTCATTTAATATATCAAAATAGGGGGTTTTAAAATTAAAATTTGGTGTTTCCCCAAACAGAATATTCTATTATTTGGTACCGATATACTACATAGGAATCTACCACTTATAAACATCTTGTATATAATTATGTGATTCATGATTTTGAATTATAGGGAAGATTTTGGAAATATCCTAATGAAATATATGTATATTATCATGGTATGAATGTTTATATTGAATGAATTTCCAGTAGAAAAAAATTTATCCTTGAAAGAACTAGGCACAGGAAGTGGCTTCATATTCCTCATAATGTGCATTTCATGTATATTGAATATTGGATAATTTTGTTAAGTCATTTGTTCATAAAAAATGTAAAATAATTTCATGTAGAAATTACTAAAGAGATAGAATATATGTTCATGATCTTCAACCTTCCGTAATTTAATACTCTTTGAATAAATATAATTAATTAATGAAATGAACCACTCATCACTAATCATAATGAAATAAGGGATATTTAATTTCTATTATTAAAATAAATCCATCATAGATATTTATTACTGTTTAGATATATCTTAAGAGAGTATAGTTTATAAATTCAAAATAATCAATCTTATAATGATTATGATTCCCTAAAATTGTTATGATATTATCTTTTCATATGAAAATATATCACTCTTCTATCAAACAATTTTTTGCTATGTGTGGGTTCTAAATACTCTTAACACAAATCCATAAATTAAAAAAAAATCAATATATGATATACAAACTCTATTTCCTAAAATACTATAAGTGTAATTTTTTTCAATTAATAGTGGTTCATAATGAGATTATGAATATACTAAAGCTTTTACCTAAGGAGTGACAAACAATGAGTGAAGAAAGGCATATTGTCATGAACCAGTTTCCAATCGAGTATTTCTCAATTTTTGGTCTTTAGGTGTCACCCCAAAGTAAAAATGTCAGAGATCCGCATCATTTTCTTCTTATCCAAAAAGATGTTTCATTGCTATAAATCCACACAAATACTTCAAACAAAATACAAGGTGGTTTTTTTCTATATATAGACTTATGCATAATATATTTTAATAGTTATTTATAAATATAATCTCCATAAATAACTAAACCTTTGATATCAATTATGATGTCCCACCTATTTATTAAAATAATATTTCATTTCATGATTCAACAATTGTTAATTTGAAATAATATTAGGGTTTATTGTATTTGAAATTGGGTAAAGATTGTATGAATTAAATAAGGATAACAAAAACATATACATTATTCAATTATTATATGAGACTCTATTTCTATTCCATCCTATTTCATCGCAATTCAACTTATATCCGGCAGACAGATATACAATAATGGGGCGAGAAAAAATCCCCAAAAGGGAATAAACAGCGAAACACATAGCATGTGAGAAATAGGCATATAAACAAGGAATTATCAAATTAATATGAGGAACATAATAATATAAAGAACTATAATCATGACATGTATATGTGGATACAACATAAAAATATAACATTCAAAAGAATATATCCATAGTCTATCCCCAATGTTTCATATCATTACGGTATATTCCAAAGGCTTCATATCACTAAGGACCATCCCTAAGGTTTTATATCAACATGTTCCATCCCCATGGTTTTATATAACCAAGGTCTATCACCATTGTTCCATATCACCATTGTTCCATATCACCAAAGTTCATCCCCAAGGATTCATAAATCTTAATTAGTGATGTTGTACATATAGGTATCATATGAATGTAATATATTGAGATTAATTATTTTCCAAATGAATTAGAGAACTATTAAAGAACACACATAACATTTAATAGTTCATGGGATAAAAATTTAACATAAGTTTAATAATTTCATCAAAAACCTATGGAAATCAATAATAGATTTTATATAATTATATGTTATGACAAAGTGATTATTATCATTAAAAAAATTCATTTTCACCCATGAAAAGGGAATATGGGTTTAATATATATAAATCCCAAAATAAATAGACTATCTATATTAATAGGTTAATTCTAGTGGAAATGGACGTGGTTTTCATATTAATAATATGAAAATATTTCACGAAAAGGTGAAAAAAATCAAGAAATAATTTGGGCATCATAATGGTATACATTGTGGCAGATGGAAACGACATAATGGGGGGTGGTAATGATTCCCATTGACACAGAATAAATTGGGAAGTCTATATAAGATAAAAATTTATGAAACTAATGATTTTGGACAATTTTAATATTCAAAATAAAATAAGTACATGAATGGAAAAAAGGCGAGGATAAATACATAAATAATACTTGGCAACATAACATTAAAAAACCTTAACTAATGGAATGAATAATCAGAGGGAATTGAGGTCTAAAATTTCAAAAAAAAACATCTATAGTAGATGGATGATCAAAAGTGCATAAAAATACATAATCTTTTACATTTATATGACTCCAAAAATATGATTACATGATTGAAAAAATATATGAAAATTACTATTACGTTGAATTTTCTGTTCATAACTCATTATGGGGGAAACCAAAGGGCCATGGAGACACTATGGAAACATCATAGAGGATATTTGGAGATGGGAACTAGGAATTAATTCATGGAATTTGTTTTTTATAGTGAATAGTAGAGGAGAAACTGTGTATTTATATAGGAGAATGGTTGGGTTTTAAATGATTTGATATGGGTTATATAAAATAGAAGTAAACCATGTGTGAGATAGATGAATATAAACATTATTGATAGTCTTTTTAGGCGTGGAATAGTTTGTTTGGTCATTTAAGACACTACTAAGATGAAATAATGGTTTTAAATAACCTAATTAATGATCATAAAATAAAAATAATTATTATCTTATAAATTTTATTTTTCTGGTTCAAAAATGAATGGTATATTTTTTGAAATTAATAAAATGAATTGTATATATAGTTTATAAATTATATTTTTATGATATAAAATTTTGGAGAAAATTTTAAACCATCATGATATTACGATGATGTCATAAAATTGAACATATTTTTAAAGCAGCATTTTTCACCATTTCATAAAACATTAAACTTTTTGAAAAAAAATTCAAAAAATATCTCTAATTTTATTTTGATATTATGATTCCTAATATAATGATTATTTCTTAAAAATATTTATTTATTTATTCGAATATTACTTTTAAATGAATAAATTTTATAAAAAAAATTAGTTTAATTGAAAAAACGATCATTTAGAACTTCATAAAAATTAATTTCAAGTTCATTAAAATATATTACAACTTAGAAATCATATTATAATGTTATTTAATGAAATGATATTTTATTTGAGACTTCCACATAAATAATAATTTTTATATAATTGTGTTCATTCTCTTCAAAAATAATACTATTGGATTATATTATTTCAAAATCCTAAAAATCAATTCAATGTTTATATATAACCAACAAAATAATGACCAACTATTTTATTAAATAATGATCATAATTCTGAAAATCTATATTAGATGAAAAAATATGTTAATTGATAAAATTTACCTCAAAATAATGAATCATTCTTACACATGATCATTCATATTGATTCTATCTTGTCTTTTATAGTTTCCAGCATAAATTTCATATTACAAACTTTTTTTTTCTATGTTATGGAATTGTCCATGGATGGGGTGATTATAGGTTATTGAGGAGACCCTTTTTGTTATATTTTTCCATATTTATTCTCATTTTTTCTTCCCATTGTTTTATTGGGATTAATAATTTGAATTATTATAGATTAGATGTAATTTTATTAAATTCTCGAACCATGTTTTGTTAGTTTTCGAGTATGTGTTCTCAAACCTTATACTTATTCTTGGATTTAAAATTTCATCTCAAACTATGATGTAAAAATTTCACATGAAATTTAAAATAATTTATACGTTCACAAAAAAAAAGTTAATTATGAAATTATATTTCTATTAATTTAAAAAATATATATTTTGTAATTTACTATTTTAGGGTTGTTTGAGGTGAATTTGGTGAGATATAAAATCCCATTGAGTCTATACATGGTTTGCATATGGTTTAGAGAGACTATGAATCCATCGTACCAAAAATGTGAACCCCTAGATAGTACGAGATTTGACATATAGCTTATGGTTTTTCAAATCATACCCCACTTAAATAAATTGTGAACCCCTAATGTAATGGTTCATGGTTAAGGCACATGAATCAGAAAAGAGTGTACCAATTCCTAGGAAACAATTCATGTGGGTTTCAAAAATCAAGAAATTTTTGTTAAAATTCCATAACTCCTATGTTTTTATCCCCACTCACCCCACTTCACCAAAATGGGTTTCCATCGATTGTTTATGTCCCAAAGATGATTTCATGTATCCTCAAACCTATTTATTTATGAATTTCAGATCTGATTAAAGTAAGTACTCCCCATTGGTATGTGTTTTCTTCCCCATTGGGTTTTTTATCACCTTTATATATCTATTCACATGGATATAGATTCTAGTTTATCTAACAGAGATGGTTTTTATCTTGGTTTTATTGTTGTTCTTTATTGGATCTTTGTTATAGGTTTTGTTCGATGATATCTTCTTCCATTTTGATTTCAATCATTCCACATAATATTAGTAATTTTAATTTGTTGAATTTATATCAATGGAATTATGGTAGGCTCTCTAATTTTCAATTACTATTGTCGAGATTTTAATTTAACTTATGAAATTGTGAAATTTCTATTTCCACATTGGGAAATTTCATTATAAAATAAATTAATTAATTGAATTTCATGCAATTATGAATATGAATGAATAATGGAATTATAAATTGATTGATTAATGGGTTTTTTTAAATTTATGTAAACTGATGTGTTGTACTTATATAATATAAATGTTTAAATATGATCTATTCATGATTTATTGATAAGATCCTGAATATGGTCTATAATTGAAATTAGGGAAATAATTTGAAAAAATATTTATGGGAATGGATGATAAATGGCTTATTAATGTGGAACCTTGAGATGTGATATTTTGTGACTGATTTATAGGATGATAAATGATGCTTCAAATTCACCCAGGGTGTCAGATTATCACATGAGGCCACAAATATATATATATGAATTGAATGAGAGTACTGAGGTATAGGAAATAGACTGTTACTCAAAATACCCCTGGGGTTCCAGACTACTACTCTACGACCCCATTGTATGAATTAATATTTAATGTTGAAAGATTAAGGAATGAAATAATATAAGAAATTTGATATCCCTTTTGGTGTATGGATTAGGCATCGAAATGGGACAAATTAGATATTTTGGTTCAGGTGTCACAAGGATCCTAGGGACCTATGTTGTTAAATAATTAATAATTTGATTAGAAATTGCTTACTTTATCTTTTGAATATTATTATTTATAACACACCATAAACTATTATATAATGGATATTTCTTTATATTTCAATGGTGGTGGACAATGATTTTTACTGAAAGCCTATTTGGGCTACTTAATTGTTACTTGAATTAATAACATGTTTGCATGATAGGATAAGGGAAAGAACCATATGCTAGATTGCTATGGTGGGAAATGTTATAGAGCATGGATGAGTGAAATATACATGATGTTGAGACCAATTTAGAGAGTTATCTTCATGTCTTTATTTTGGGTGTTATTTTGAAACATGACACTTATATGAAAAACATATGTAATATTTTAGATTGTGTTCACTTATCAATGTATTGAAATTATCATGTGATTTATGTATTTATTGGATATGGAATTATTCTACTTATTATTTATTATCATTTGGATTTGATTATGTATTTCAGATTTTTTTTCTACATTGAAAAAGGTGGTATATTTTCCAAGAATTATATATTATACTAACACTACTAATCAACAACCTCTTCCAAACTATGAGGTATTCCTGGGTCATGTAACCATCTAGAATCTAGAACCTGCCTGAGGTTCCCATATTGATATACTGCACCCATCTTTAGAGAAATTTATTTCATTTTCGAGAACCTCAAATTCTTAATCCTTGACCAATATCTTTTCATACCAGCTCTCAATATAGAGTTTTTCTTTACTTGATCTAAATAAGGTACATTAAATGGCCCTTCCATATGACAATAAATTTCATAACTCAAAATTCATGGGAATTGATTTAAATTTTAATATGATATATATGAAACCACAATACAGTTAAAACCTAACATCAATCAACCTTCCATTTTCACCCCCCTGAGCGCATAGTCCTTAAAAATCCACATACATCCTTTCTCAACGGGCCATATTCCCTCTGACCCACACATGTAGTTCACCTGGAGGGCCATGTTTTCTCTAGGTAACGCCATATTCTACTTACCAGTCTATATTACTAGTGAACCCATATTATTTTCTAGGTGTTATATTCTTTCTATTCTTATCAACATTGTATCTCACAAGACCCCACTAAATATCAATCGAACATATCCTCATTTGGATATATTCACATTGCATAAAATGTTAAATGACTAGTTATGAATAAGTTTCATAGTAAACAATGTAATGAATATTACACATGAAAGTCAATTTTTCATGACAACAAACTGCTTAAAATTGGACCGTATCACACATCACTAATTGGTATTATGTGTCTTATTAAGTGAAAAAACTATGTGCGATATAATTCATTTTACAATGGAATATAGTTATAACATGTCATAATTGTTATCCCAACACTATAAAGATAAATCTACACCCTATATAGAGATAAAATTTCTAGTTTAAAACTAATTTCTATAAGAAATGCTTCCACAAAATGATGAATCACAATCTAATAATAAAAAGATGTAGAACCCATGATACATATATAAGTTCACATAGATAGGTATTAATGATCAATATTTAACACATGGTTAACCAATATTAATTTTTAGTATTTTCCATGTATTCGTGGGACAAAAAAAGAGTTAAAGATATTTTTATTTCCAAATAAATATTCTTTACATGATAGATTCTAATACATGAAACCCTAAGTAAAAAGAAGCAGTAATATGGTATACCATTAAAACATATCTCTAAATAATTATGATATGTATATGAAAAAGAAAATTATGAATTTTTTTTACAAAAAAAATAAAAATACTAGATTATTTGAAATTTTTATTCATTTTATTGTAAAGTAGTTTTGTTCTTCAAAAATACAATTTGTCCAATAATTGTTTTTATTGAATTTTCTAAGAGAAGATTATCATGAATTTATTCCATGTATACTAATTTTATTATATAAAAATTATATCATTCATTAAATTAGAATATCTGAATTATCATTGAATTATTTTTAAAATGTTTTTCAAAATAATTATTATTTTTTGAATAGTGATTAATACGGAATTTTATGAAAAATTGTAATTTTGATTCAAAAATATAAAATGTTATATATTTATTAAAACAAAGGAAAATTAAATATATATCATTTATATTATTAATAATACAAATATTATTATTGGTGTCTACATTTATTTTTTTTTTCAAAAAAATATTAAATGTAAGAAGACAATGTTGTGGAAAATCCCCTTTCATCGAGTTTTTTGGGATGAATTTTAAAATTAATGTATTCTAATTATGAGAATGGATTTTGAAAAAAATTATAATTTTTTTGGAATAATTTTCATTAATATAGTTTAATTTTGTTAACATAATTACTATTTTTTATTAATAGTAACCATATTAAGTTTTTTAAAACCTTGAAAATGTGTAGAATTAGGTAAACCAATTTCTAAATGATTTAAAATCTCTGAAACAACTATGATTTTATAATTTATAGGGTTATTTTTACCTAATATATTTATATAATGATAAATATTATATTTTAAAATATTATTTTGAATTTTTTAACACATGATTGACTTTTGGGAAGGTATGTTATATTTTATTAATATTTAACACTATATTTGGGTCAATTAATTTGATGTATTGATTGTTTAATAACATTTGGTTTTATATTTATATAAATGTGTAAACAATACTTTGAACATAGTTTAACCATTTTATAATCAAATTATTTCTTATTAACATGATAAAATGATTTTTAGCTTAAATCAGGAACTTCCTAAAAATCACTTTTCATGAGTTTCACTTTATTTTTTTAAAGTTTATTTCATCCAATAATATAAATATAATATAATTATATAGAATAAATACATGGAATAATTATTTCCAAAAAACTATGAGGAAAATTTTACTTTATGTTGCATAATTATGTTATCATGGTTAAAGTAAAGTTATCACATCTAAGTAAAAATCGGTTTAAAGATGTTCAACACAGAGGAAATAATAGAATGTGGCAAAAAAATTCAAATATTGAATTTATTGAGTTTATTTAAAATCTATAACATATTTTTTACAATTTTTTCTTTTTTGGATTCATTTGACTTGATTTGTATGTTTATATTATTTAATCTGTTCAGGAATTCCTAGACATCCTAGTATCTCCCTCATAAAAGGACACTGCATATCCTCTCTTCTCTTTACTCCATTATAATTTTGTCTAGACCACTACCAACCATAATTCCATATAAATTAATTACCTATATCCTAGAACTTTTGGTAATTACAAAATACCAACCTTTATGTCTTAAGTAATAAGCCACTTGTTGTTTCTCAACAAAGTTATATAACTCATAACACGGTACATATGATTTTATTTTGTATTATACCTAATATAATTTTATTTTACCCTTAATAAATATTTTAATGGAATATTATTGATATAAGGATATGTCATTATTTTTATTGTACAACTATTTTCTACCTCCTTTCTATCATATGGAAAAAAACATCGTTTGTGCGTGCATACTACTTACCATATCAATAGAGTTGTGTAAATAATTATTCATCACCAATTCACATGGATTATTACAAATATCTGACTAATGAATATAAAATATCATTAAAAAACTAATTATTCTTCTATATTTATAAGTTATTGTTTCTATTTTTTTTATTCTCCCAATTAAATATTATAGTTTCCCTAAAGTGAACATGTGGTCTACAACCTCTATGATGTGATATGATACATTTTTTATATCAATGATTAATGGAATAATATAAACATGGATATAATAAATATATAAGTTACTTATATCATGATTAAAATTTTGGATATGATGAAATCTTGATCAAATCTCTTGATTGATACCACCAAACCAAATTATATATAAAATGGAATAGTTAACACCAGGAAATATAGATTTTAATAATGAATTATTATTGAAATTGTATTCGAATGTTATAATGGGATCATATATTATATTTTAATGATGTATATTGTTTTATTATTAATTAATATAAATATATGTTTATTACACAAGTGGATAAAATCAATTGTGGGTAACGTTAATTTTGAGGGAAGGGATTTTATCTCAATTACTACTCTATAGAGTCAAATTTTATATTATGATCTTATTTTTATTATTTTAATTTATATGATTCTAGTATGATGTATTTACCAAGAATATATATATATATTTTTAAATTCATGTTTTCTTCTTCAAATGGTTATAAGTTAGATGTTCCCATAGATGTATGAATTTATTTTATATTCTCATTTTTTGGATTGCTTTTAATTTGGTTTAAGGGATATTATAAAAAATACTTCATAAAATCCATTTATTTTCATATCCAATAAATATATATGTCCTAGACCATAAACATTATATAATATTGAATTAAGTTAATAATTCCCATTGAGGATCTTTTCAGGTTTAATTTTTTAGACAATTCAGCCATAACTATTACATTACATATCCAAAATTGCAATGTATGAATTTCTACTTAGTATCCATTTTTTCATAAAATATAAACTCTTAAAAGAAAATGAGAATTATTTTCTTCAAATAAAGCTTTTTGAATTCTTCATTCTCTTAGCCTGCCTTATACCCTATGAAAAACATTTAAGAAACATGGGATGAGCATAAAAATCTCAGAAGGGTTATAAAATAATGAATGAAAAAAGTAGTATATTATTACATACCAAACATAAGTGTTTTAACATACCTCATGAAATCATAATATTTGTGAATAACACATTGTAATAAAAGTCATAACGGTAACATGTGGCATTCATAACATACTTATGTTGTATCATTCACATCTACGTAGGGAGTTACATTTGGAATACCCATCATAGTATATTCCCAAAATCTATGAGGAGAAACATTGATGATTACCTCCGTCACATTACCCAATTCATTAGAGAGATATCTCATGGTCACCCACCTTAGGTTTATCATTGAACCACCCATATGTGTAACCAATGCCCAAGGACGATAACATATTCATTACACATAAAACAAGCATAATGGAATGATAATGTTTCCCCATTTCAATCACAATATATCATTTCAATATATTTAAATAATAATTCTCTTCTCAAAATCATTTTCAATAAAAAAAATACAAAAATTATTATATGGTATTTATTATCCTTTTAAAAACATTTCTGGTTGTTAAGGAATCCAAATATGAAATAATGTTCGTGGTAGCGGAAAGATCGTTATCACCACATATGTTAAAAAGGAACATTCATTTTTATCATTTAGTAAACATCTTCGTATCGAAAATATTCCCTTTGAATGAAATTAAATGTTAAATGGGTTTATACACCATATAAATTCATGTCATGTATAAATTAATATATGCCTGAATGAATGGAGATTGAGACGAAGTCCTGTACCTCATGTCTGACATGACACATTTGTTATTTAATCTCCTGAATAAAAAACTAAAGTTAATTTATACTTGATTAAGAACCTTTTTCATGTTTATTATTTCTTTTATATTACATATTACCAAATTATAAACATTACATAATCATTTAGGTTGATAATAATTGTTTTTTCGATATTTGGTAATTGAGTCAAAAATGAACTTCTTATAATTACCAGTTCTCCATAGGGTAAAAAGTCAAATATCTCCAGAATGATATTCATGATTTAGATATCATATATATCCATAATTTATATGTATTTATAATTGTACATAACAATTTGATATATTAAATTAAATTAACCGTTCATAGAGATGGTAAGTCGTACGTACACATGAATTCTACTTTCATTTATATTTTCTATTCAATGGAATAAAAAAATAATGATACATAGGTATATTATAATTCTAGTATAATATCATATATAATTTCAATAACTCCATCCTTTATACATTCCATGTATGGAATGAATGAGTCATATCACTTTGAGGGGGCAGTAGTCCTGCTTGTGAGATCACATCCCCCCATATATTGGTGGAGTCCCGATGTGTATACGTAGCGATCTTCACCCTCCTCTCTAAACGTTCCACCAGATACTCGATGATAGATAACATGGCTTCCATCCATGTCGCTGCAGCCTAAGTTCCTTCATCACCTATGAAGGTGGGAGGATGCTACTTTTGGAAAACCCATGTCAACTCTACCATAGTCAAGGAAGGAGGCGATACTCCTCGTAAGGTCCCCATAAACCTCATGAATCTCTTTTGGAATTGTACACCAACACCTGTATCTGGAATAACGGTTGGTGCCAAGGCTGGCACTACAGGAGGATCTGCTTGTAGTCCTTGATCATCCATGTCTGGTGTCTAGTCACTACCGTGTATTTGGCATACAACCAGAGGGCATCTTAGTGGAATGACTCTAAAAGTTTAAATGCCCACATTAGCTCAAGACTATCAGGGAATAAAAAATAGGAGTGTTAGAAGGGAACAGGTGAAATAAAGCATTCATGATTTTTAAAATAGGGACACACAGCATGTATAACCCATACACGTCATCTTCCATTAAGCCTTCTCAAGGGATTGTGCTCCTTCCAAATCTGGTTGTGTAACACGCCATACACATGGAGTGTTTCCCCAAGACACGGTCTGTACTTAAACGATGTCTTTTTTCCTAAGTTCTTCTACATGACTATCCATCATTGTTCCCCTAGAATCAGACTATATAATGTGTTTGTGTCAGACACGACATGTACTTGATGAAATTCATTGTCCCGTGTTGTTAGTCACACAGCTAGTTACCTGACTGACTCTACATGGATGCTTGTTCCAAACAAGGCATGTACTAATTATCCATTATTCACCAGTGTCGTTGGGCACACGGCTAGACACAAGGTCTATACACAAGGTGTGTACATCTGGTACATGGAATGTTCCACCAATTATTTTCCTACCCCATGTCTTTTCCCACATAGTTATGACATGTTCAGAGACTACACGGCATGTACATACAGTACACATAGTGTACTTAAGAAAAACATTTCCTTCCCTAATAGAAATATACAAGGCATGTATTAATCATTACCCACAATGTATTCTGGGTTTTTCTATACAGTAAGCCTCTGAAACTACACTGGAACCCTGAAAAAACAAAAACTAACATTATAGTTCCAAATCCCGATCTGTGAGGGACCATACTCCCCATGAATCAATGATTGAAATCTTCCACATGTCATATTCAAACATAACTGAGCAATGATCCACCAAATTCTGGTCCATAAGGGCCCATAACACCTCCATAACCAAATAATTACATTCATTTAAACAAAACCACACATATTAGCAATACTCTATCAAATAGTAGGTATTCTATCAAGGAATATATCACAAAAACATGAATACCTAGTAGAACATCTACAAAAAAACATGAAATCAGTAATGAACCCTAAATGGCATAGAAATAATGCGTGACATGTGATCACTAGAAAGTGCCTATATGATGAATGAGATGGAATAACCTCAACTCACTAGGTTTCAACAGAAATATAGCATCAATAATATCAAAAATCATAATAGAAAACATGTGAATCACCCAATTGTTAAATCAAGTAAACTGTAATAATTGCAGACCCAGAAAAATTGCAATATACGAGGTAAATTTCCATTTCCCAGTACATGAGTTAGATACTCTCAGGAATATATTATTTCCATGTTTCTATACCTTCCTATCTCATTTTATAGGCTATGGATAGTAATTCAAGAATAAATTAATTCCAATGATACCACTTTATAGCATCCTGGTTCTAGGAGCCGACCAGAGTTGTCCTGTACCCGGTTGGTCACATGAACTCAAGCACATTTCACCAAATGAATGAGGCTTCTGACTAGAAGTGAGGGCCTTGGGTGTTTTAGTGAGGAAAATATTCTCTTAATATTAGAGTAATTAAGCAGAAAAATAAACAAATAACAATAGTAGAAATAGTGAAAATACCATACAACAGTAAACAACGTATGATGGAAGAAATAAACGTATAGATCACATATATAAATGATGCATGATACATATGTCTATGAATGAATCCAAACAAGTCACAATATTGGAATACAATACATAAATAAATTACAAATAAAAAAATAAACTCTATTAGTATTGAAATCTTCAACTTGGTCCCCTGCTCTCCAGCTCTACAACAATCAAGTACCTGATGTTGAAGGGTGCTTTCCCTTATCTAGAATTAGAGAAATATTATTTCTTTGGGACCAAAATAATGACCCAAATTAGGTGTGAGATGAGTCCCAGTATCCAGCCACCCAATGATATGTTCCTAATAGTCAATGAATATATATGGCAGGCCATAAACAAAAAGAAGTAATAAATAAGGAAGTACTAAAAACAAACAATCATGCAGTTTCATTTACATTAATTTTCATATATCACATGAGCATATAATGAGAAGAAAGTAACCCTATGTGAAGTACTCACAACCAAAACCATCTGGTTTAATGAAACAAGAGCAGGAAACCATCTGGGAAGTACTCATTGTCTAACCCCATAGGTCTAGCTTTAAAACAGACTATCTAAGGATGCACTCACCATTAATTCCCCATGTGGTCTCATATATGTAACTAGAGAAACTCTGGGGAAGTAATCAATGTTAAATTATCTTTCTGGTCACATAATAAAGAAACTAAAGACACTATTAGGGAGAATAATTTATATCCTCTATATGGTCTCGCAACATAAAAAGTAAATAGACACTATAGAGAATCCCTACGTTTCCATTCCCCTTATGGTCTACTACACCAGGATCCCACAGCCCTGTGTAAGTCAATCATGCACAATCAACATATGGAAGATAAATTAAACATCAATAACTACTTGGATAAAAAGTATACAACATATCACAACATGTTAAAAAAATATTCCATCTTAACTACACTAGGCCCGGAAAACAAAGTAGCTTAATAGGAAAATGTTGAAAACCCAGTCAATATCAAACAAACATGGGAAACAAATCCATAGTACGGTAAATAACCCTATTTAAAATCATAAATCCTCTACTCAATAACACAAGGAATAGCAGGAAATAACATGGCTAAAAACCATAAACACATAATACCCTAAACCAGATTATTCGACACTTTTGGACATATAACTCATAGAATAACTATAGAAAGGAAAAAAACCACCTACCTTGGCATTGTACAAATGATATAAATGAACCGTAGACCTTAAATATCCCTAGAATGCAATAGATATATTAAAATGCTAAAAATGAAATATGAGGAATCAGAAAATGAGACTCAAGAAGAACGATTTGATTACTGTGGCTATTCCAATGAAATCAATGATGGTGGAAAAAAAAACCGATGATGGGTTGGGGGATCCAAAAAAAATTACCCCTTATGGTCGCTTGTGGATGCAAAAAATGGAATAGAAGGTATTTCTATAAATGAGTGGCGACCATGGTCCGTTTAATGAAATAAAAAAGAAATTTTCATGGTGTGTCTTTTAAAAGTACATGGCATGTACATTATTTTACCAGGTCTCACTTTAGGAACTCTCTAGGACACCTACACACGGCCATGAACTTGGCTGTTACACGTACAGCACATGGCTACCTGGTACAACTAGGTACATAGCCTGTACTTATACGTACACAACATGTACACCTTAAATTTATAGAACATCCTATTTTTTTAAAAAAAACTACCAGAAATAAAATACATGCCTTAAAATAGGATCTGTGTTCTTACAATATCCATGTTGAATAGTAGAATTTGTTGATACAAATATATTAATTATGTGGATTTTAGGTGTTCTAAAATTTAGCCCAACATAAGGAAGATTCAATATAGTGAGCTATAAAAAATTCCCAACATATTATTGCTTCTCAAGAAACATTAATTTGAAAATTTTAATACACTAGTATAATTATTAATCCAAGACAAAAAACAATTGTTGCACCCATACTGTCCTTCAATTTCCTAGATCCTCCTATGGTGTGACAAAAGTAGAAAAATCACCTCATCCAGTATTGAGGAAGAAGCAAGGTCACAAAAGATATAAAAAAAGTAGTAAAAAAATATCCATTCAAAAAATTCTATGTTATGTAATATTTCAACACATCCATTGAAAATAATATCATCAATAATCTGAAGGCCAAAAAATACTAATGATATGGATCTTAGAGATAATCTATACTATTACCCCCTCTATCAGATATTGGGCCAAAATATTTAAAATTTCTCCATCTATAAGGATATCCTCCCAGTGATGGTTTATTTTAGGAAGGTGATGGTTGGAAACCAATAGAATAATTTTTCAATGTGTCTATAGTCCAAGTATCGGAAGAAAAAAACTGGAAATAAGAAAAATAAATGTGTGAAAAAATATTGATAATTGTATGATGTGGATGATAGTCTATGGTATCACACTATCCTATGTGAAAAAATCAAAAAAATATTATATCCTAGATCATCATAGAATATTAATAAGGAATTCCTTTATAATAATCATATAGAATAATGTGTAAAGGAAATAATCATAATAGGTTATTTGAATAAGCGTCTTCAAAAATGCTTAAACCGACAGACACACTCATCGATTTTCTTCCCCATCAGTTAAATCACAAGAAAGACCCCTCAAAATAGATTCCCCATTAGATAAATAATTACCTTTTAACACTATTGATTTCATTCACATTGTAGAAATATTGAATGATAAGAAAAATGAATATTGATCTGACAACCCAACATATAACTAGTCATCCAAAGGAATGGTACATAGAAAAATATAGAGATATTATTGTTTATACTCACAACTTTCTAGAAAGCACCACACCTAATTGATATATTTTTTCAGAAATTGAGAGTAATACCTTTAGTGATACCCTAAAGAACACAAATACACACTAGATTCCTCTTTTGGTTGTTCAAATTTTCATTTCTTGGATGATTAGTTTGTAGATGTATAATTTTATGATTGAAAATATCTTTTGGGATGACTCAACCCGACCATCTTTCTACTAATATGACTTAATTTCTATAAAATCATGATATATATTTTAATCAATTTAATTATCAATCAACCTATGGATATAGACCAAAGTCACATTGTGAAACTCTATCCCTTACATAATGTGTAGGATGTTATAAAGTATATTTCTATCGTATTAGAAATTATTTCAATCCCCACCCACATTATCTGTCAATAGAACTTATGTAAGTTCATATTGAGGCCATTAGACTCCAATATGAGTTTTTAGAAAAACATCACATGTTCAAGGTGTATTAATTATGACTTCCTAAATTGAATACCACAATGTTATCTCATTCATAGAATAGGATTGAGATGAAAATATATATGGGAACAATAGAGCCCTATATATCTCAATACAACTTAAAAATATTATAACTCAGGGAATATTGATTGAAATTTGATCAATGATAAATATAATCCCAATTTGGATAGTTCTATTACATGACTATAGTGGGGGTGATGTGTCTCCCTAATAACTAACCATCCATGTGTATGATAAATGAAAATAATATTCCATAAGAATTATCAAACCCATGTTCTATTTTGGACTTCTAATATCCATCTATGAGTTCAGTTTAATATAATAAGAAAAAACCTTTAGTGTCATGTTTGGAAGAACATAGGTCTACTAACATGTTGCAGTAAAATATTCTTATATGATATGCTTTATATACTCTATTAATTGATATATAGTAATACAATATTTAAATAGCACTCCATTTGAATATTCTTAGTCATTTTTTCTTGATGAATTCTTCTAAAACTGATAAGGGAAACAAACCATGATGGGAATCAGTATTCAAAACATTAATCTCAATGCTTTTTTAACCACCCCACCATTATCCCACATCATTTCTAATGATAATTATGTATTTTCTATCAATCAAACGAAGGTAATGAAAATTTTGATAATTAAGGTGAGTTTGATATATATTGGAAATAGTTTATCCATGGTATAAAATAGTACATGTTATGGTATCATTATCAAAAAAGCTCATTGTTTATGTCTATGAACCAAATACAAAATCTAATAATATTCATGTTCAAAGGATACCTACAAAGCATTCAAAAAATGATTCTAATAAGCCTCGTTATTATTCATTGAATATATAATTCCTCTTATTTTGAATTTATACTCTGGAATTCAATCATTAACGTTCACCTTTCAAAAAATTTAGATAATAGAATAAGAGTGAAAAAAAAGTAACACCCCACCATAATTAGTGGAATATTTTTCTACCTCCATCGATGAGATAACAAAAGTGGATCTCAATAAATTTGTATTTCCTCAACCCATGTTCATCATTGAATAAATGTCTCCAGTGGAGTAGTAAGAGTATATTTCAAAAATTAAATGTAATTGGATGTTTTTTAGTTGGAAACACTCCAAACATAAATTGTTTAATCCATTGGTTCCCACCCATCATATTGAATTTCTAGATGACCACCATGGGTGAAATCCTAATTAAATAAAAACATAGACAACTCTAACTACCAAGGTTCAAGAACAAGTTAATGAGATCATTAACTACAATTTCATTTCTGAATCAGTGTACATGAACAAGTTGGAGAACATCATCCCAATCATTAAGGAAAATATGTATATATAATTCTATATTGACTTGTGGTATCACAATAAGAACATCACCAAATCTGACTTCCCAGTAACAATCATAAAATTTATGATCAATATGGATATTATAATTGAATCCTTCTCCGTTATTTATTAGAAATACATTAATAATCATATTAGTTTGTCCCAAGATGATGATATTGTCACTATATTCAGGGAACCCCATGGAATATATTCCAATCAAGTGATTCCCATCGGCCTAGAATCCATTGGTACCAAAAATAAAAAAACTATTCCTCACATAATCATGTATTTATTGAGGGAATCCATATAGTGTAACATGGATGAACTCATAGTCCAAATTCAGAAATACTGTAACAACCAAAGATTTTAAGAATTTTTTTTCGACTAAATTTATCTTTCAAATATTTATAATTTCACATTTCAAAAGATATATATGTGTGTGTGTGTGTTAAGACACTAATACAAAAATTTAATTCACAAAAACTAATATCTTGTATTTCACTACATGCGAAAGCATCTTATATTACGCTACATGAAACACCAACTTGTTGTACGATGGACACAGCACTATGTTGGTGTATAATACATGGAACATAGAGTTACTTTGAAAATTCTATTTTTACTATTTTTTAATTTTTAAATAAGAATATTTTAAAAGTAATAACTACGTATAAATATTTTTGTAATTTTTTTATATAGATACTACATATGTATAATAAATGATATGATTATTCGTAAAGTCCTTATATGTTTAAAAATAGAGATTTCCAAAGTAATAATTTTTTTATTCCCTTCTAATTAAAGTAATATTAGACACATTTATAAATTTAATTTGAAACAAAATAATTTTCTTAATTCGGAACATCAAAATTATCCTAGGGTGTTATTTTATATTTTTCTAAGAAACATCATTTTTTTATAAATAATGAAGAATACTTCTTTCTAGTTAAAACCCTCCTTTTTCTAATTAACTATTAATTGTTAATGATATTACAAATATAATTTATGGTAAAAATATTTGAATATTTAAAATAATAATACAATTAAATTCTTTAGTATAAACATAACATTAAAACTGAATACGAAATCTTTATAATAATTTGACCTTTTTCCGACATTAAAACCCCATTATATTGTCTTATCTGCGATATTAGCACTAATCTTAATTTTGCACTTCTATGATTGGAATATAAAAAAAATTACTAAATAATTATATTGTGTATAATAATTATATTCTATTAAGACCATTTTAATTTTTGACAAAAATGATTATTAAAAGTGATTAAAATTAATCATAGTACTTAAGGCCAAATTAAGCATAATTTGGGACTAAACCTTACAATTATGGTGAAAATGACCAAGACACTTAAAAAACCAATTTTATATTTATCGTTCTTCCATACACCATAAATTATTTATTTTTGTGTTTTTATGACTTTTTATGTACAAACATGTGCCCACAAAATTTGTTTCAAAAAATTCCATGTGATTCGTTTTCCTTCGCTATAAAATGACACCACATATACTCATTCCTCACACCTATAAAAACTTTTCAGAATTCCCCTAATCTACACAATTAGACTCCCAACAATTCTACCTTATACCGTGAATCATCTCTTTGGGAGGAAACACTCTTAAATACTCTTTTTGGCACAAACCAAAAGAAGTTAAACGATTAAGAGGCAACATCTTCTCTTAATATCCTTTCTTTAATCATAATTATCCACCCCCTAAAATATTTTTATTACATTATTATGTGACAAAAACTGTATCCTCTATACAATAGAAATCTTCTTTTCAAAATTTCTGACCTACACAAACTCACACTTCCATCTACTGAATGCCGAATATATTGTTTCTGTGTACAGTGAACTGCTACCTCACGAAATGATGATTTTTAATTTATCCTTTACCACCATTCATGGATGAAATTATGATGGACAATATATTTTTTTATTGGATATATTATATTTATTATTTATTAATGCTTATTTATCCCATTTAAAAAAACATCTTTTTACCTTCTATTAGGTGTTAATATGATAATCTCTTTTGAGGAAGTGTGGACTACCACCCCTTCAAAGAGATGTGATTCATTCACACACCACATAAAATGTATTAAGGATGAGTTTTATGAAATATTTATATATATATACAATTTATTAATATTAATTAAATAATTATATATGTACACATACATATATTTACATGTGTCATTTTCATTCTTTCTCTCAATATGACAATAATAACTAAATACAACATTCATGTGTATGTTTGACATATCGTATCAACAAATGGTGTATTCCATTGCATAACTCGTTATCCTATATATTATTATAATATAATTATACTGGATATACAAAATATTTATATCATTTCATACATTCATGAATTAAGATATAAGTATAAGGACCAAATATGTAAGAAATTAAGTCACATGTGAAGAACAAAGTGAATATTACCCGAAGTAAAACCTTAACATAAGACGTTAACAAGATGGTTTTATAATGTTACAATAAAATAATATATGGTAATATATATTAGAGTATAATTCAGTAAAATATTTATAATAAACATATATTTATTATACAAGAATTTGGTATGAGTATAGAGAGTGTCAGGATAATGTGTAAAGGGATTTGATCTCACTTTTAATTTTTGTAACATATAAGCTATGTTCACCACTATTTATTTTTGTGTGGCGTATGTAATGAACATGATTTAATAAAATGTATATTTTACCAAAAATTTATGGTATTTAGATTCCGATTTTATTATCCTTATTTCATTGGGTTTATATTTCAAATGTTACCAAATCGAGAAAATAGTTTTGTCTCAATTTTACATCTTTGAGATTCATGTTTTATTATGAAACTAAACACTTATTTTCAGTCTATATAAATTGATTTTAAATGTAATATCATGAATATAATTCGTTTAATTATATATTATGATTCATTTAATTTACACTTTATTACTTGTAGAGTATGATCCCATGTTACCAAGTTATATGAATTTATTGAGATAATCTCATCGCTTTATGAGATTGATTATGTAATTGATTCTTTTCAGAAAATATTATTATCCATCTCCCAAGAATATTCTTGAGTTTCCTAATACTATGTTATGTGGTTGTATATAAATGTATTATTACCATATTATACTCTTTTGTACATAATATAGTTATGACGTATTTTTTGGAATGCCCAACTTAACCAATTTTTGTCAGAAATGTATTTTTTCTAAAAAGGGCTACCATGAATATTACACCCTTATCATATATTATTTTAAATAAATTTTAACCTTTTTAAATTTTACCAATTTCTTCAAGGGAATATTTATGTCACTTTTTGAACAAGGAATTCCTACAAACCATTTTACCGTGCAAAAGGAATGTTTCTTTTTTACATTGTAGGACATGTACGATACCCAACGTCATTCCATTGTAGAGTACTATTAATTTTTAAATGGTAAAAATTTACAAGAATAATTCTTAGTAATTTTCTAGGAAAATGTTTTCCAATGTGGTTTCAACTATTCATTATATTTTTTCAAGGTAGTTTTTGATAAAATGATTTTAAAATGGTTCTATGTATTAACAAGCCTTCTTCAAATAAGATAAGATATTTTTTTTCAAGGAATTTTTTTTAAAGATATTTCAAAACTATTTTAGATATAAGATAAAATCCATTGTTGTTACTCATTACCTTTTTGTAAATTATGTAATGGAACCATTCATATCCTTTCTATAAATGCATCACTCTAAATGTCATGGTCTTTATGAAACCTTCTTCTCATTCATAGGTTATATGATTACGAAATCCATTTATATTTCAAAGGTTATGCTTCGATGAAATTATTATGAATCCTATTTCTTTTCTATAGATTATAATGTGATTAAATGTTAATTATACCCATTTCATTTTATGGGTCATTATTTGATGTCTATAATACCTATATCTTTTTATGGGCCATGATATGATGATTGTTTTATTATCTTGTGGAATAGTGTGAATGATTTTTCTACAATATGGGTGGGACATATATCTCCCAAAAATTAATTGGGTAATGATTTGTTTTATATTTTTCAATGGTCACATAGGTTGTATCCCATGCCTAAAGATATAGAGAGTGTTTGGGTGGTAGCCTAAGTCCAAAATGAAAAAAGGTATAGGGGTTGTAGCCTAATCCTAAATGAAATAAGTCCATGGGTTGTAGCCCATTCCCAAAAACAAGAATTTACATGGGTTATAACACACAGATTAACGAATGTGGGTATACATTTTTCTAGCCAAATCCCAAAAAATATACACGGGTCGAAGCCCAAACCTAACATGTTATAATTGTCTTGGTTGGAATCCGTAACTTAAAAGTTTCTATTTTTATATATATGCCATAAATATTATGTCTTATTCCATAGTTATGATTTCATGTATCCTGATGTTTTTTTACATATGATTAATGTATTATGAAAATTCTAGATTTATAAGATATATCAGGTTTATGACCACTGATATGTAGGGCGTGACCTCTTAATGTTACTATCATGTTATCAAACAACTATTTTCATGTTATTTCTTACTTGTCTCCCTTATTTACCCTTAAGCCGCATCTAATATCACCCTATTCATATAAATCCTTTCAATAAGTTATCAATAAAGGTTTTAGGTAGAAGTGATAATGGTGTAGAACATTATGGGAGATGTTAAAGATCGTTCACCTAGATTGAATATTTTATTTCCATGTTTCCAAAGACACTGAACTATTACAGTCCTTGGTAATGTATTTTATCAATGTACTAAATAATAATTTAATATTATGTAATATACATGTACGTTATGATGGGGTCTCTATTGTTGGTTTCAAAAGAATGGTTTAGTAATCCTTTGTAATCAAGGATAAGAAAACTAGAGTGAGATACCTAGGTTTATTTCTATGTATATGTCTAGGGATGTATTTAAGGATATGTATAATGACGAGTTAATGTTTAGGAAAATGTCTTCGAATTTTGGTACATGATGGAGTGAGTGGTTTCCTAGTAATAAATCGATGTCTGGAAACTATATGTGTATTTGGGTCCTTCCCATTTGTACCTAGGTGTAACAACTCTTAAAATATGTTCTGGGATTAATTTGGGATAATATGGTACACAATAACGGGACATGTTGCACACCTTGTTTGGAACTAATAAGGGTTATTCTTTGGTAATTCACAAACACTTCACAAACCATCACAATGAATATAGATATATGTTAGCTGTGAATAACCAAGAATAAACCCAATGTATCATATAATATGGAAATTGTCATGATTTATACATCCTATATGTAATTATATTTATGAATAGTTTATTTTATATTATGATAAGTAATAATCATATTATGATTTTAGTTTTTGAAAATTTATGGAATGGGATTAATGTTGAATGTTATGGGATATTTTCTGATCAAAATCCAAGTTGGATAATCCCTAGACGGAAATATATTAGTATAATTCCTAATCAGTTTTCATGTAATGTGATTGACAATGTTTACCTTATCCAACTCTTAGACTCACCAAGGAAGAGAAAGAAGGTGTTCACTAAGAATTTGGGAAATAGAGACCATGGAGGAAAAAATATTTGGTTTCCTTTGTGTTAAAAATGTGCAAGAAATCGACTATGTGAATGTATTATTAGAACAAGAAGGTGTTTACCTATGTAAAATAAGGGGAAAAAAGCAAGCGGCCTCAAGGAAAAAATGAAGAGTCCAGTTAATGAACTAGATGGGAACATTCACCTCCCTATGTTGTCCTCAAAGGATCAATGTTTTAAATGTATAGAAAATGGTCACAATCCAACACAATGTCACAAGGGGAATGCTCATAGAGATAATCACCAAGGTGGTGTAAGTAAAGGTCACATTGCAGATGATGATGATATTGCAGATGAAATGTGAATAGAAAGAGGTATTATAATTATTAGATTATAGAAGATGTGATCTATGTATTTTTGTATTTGGTTTCCAGAATTAAAAATGGTGAATTTTGTATGGATTGTTTAGTTTACATTTTCCTATGGATTTAAAATATTATAAAAAATGATCTTGATGGGATAGAATGTTTATATCATGAATTATAACATTTTGACTACGGTAAGGTAACCCTTAACATGCTATTTATATTAGGGTAATGTTGTATGGATACAAATACGTGCCATATGAATAAATAAATCACACAGTATGGATTCCCTTGGAATAAAATAAATATGTGTGTATAGGTGGTTTATGCTACCACTCCTGAAGTTGAAAACATTTTTTGATTTATGGAGTAAATCCAATATACATTAGAATGAGGAAGCATAAATTGTTTTCTAAAAGGATTTATGGTAATTCAGGTTGTTACTATGTTTCCAGGGAATATACAATATTGGTATTTATATGTTTGGAATGTTACAACCAAGATATACTTTGTGATACATGAGAATAAATGTTAATCTAATTATTTTACTATCATATTATGGTATTAGATTTCTATCTTTCTAAAGGTTTATGAAGTTATTAATTCATGAAAAAATTATGTTAAACATCAGAGGAAGTATTTTTCCACTAATTTTGTGTTTCGAACCTTGGATAAATAGATAATAAGTGAATGAACATATTTAAATGGTTTTAATCTTATATATTATATTAGAATTTTATTTAAAGAATATAATGTATTTTGGGTGACAATAAATCACACCTAACAACGCAATAGGTCTTGTACCCATGACCGAAAGATGATAAGGGTTTTACACCTACCACTATCCTAGATGATATCCTGGTTAATGTGTATTTATTTTAAATGAATAAATAATTATGATGAACGATTACTATTCATTTTTCTAGATTAATCCATATTGTTTTGTAAGGGTAAAGCAGTTAGAATTTATTCTTTTATGGGCTTTAATATCCACTGAAGGCTTATTTTGTAACTTTACACGTAAAAGTTAATTTCTAGACATTAATTCCCAATGATGATGGATGTATTATTAATTTTTCAAAGAACAAACCAATAATGATATTATTTTGATAAATTTCTCAATAATTACTCATCATTATAAAAGTGATTGAAAATTTTATTTGTCTTATACCTTAAATTCTATTAACCCAGGGGATTTTAGAATCATAAAATACTTATGATTTTGATTCCCTTATCTTTCTTTTGATCATTCAATTATTCTTGATTGATGACCTAAATCACTCCCTATAAATATTTACATTCACCTCAATGTCCATTCTTCAATCCCATCCTATGTTCTCCTATGTAGAATCTCTGTTATATGATATTTTGGCTAACCGTTATGGTTCCAAATTTCCTTTTTATGGGAAGTTATAGTAATTGTCTTTATGATGTGGCATTATATGAATGAAACTATCATGTATTTAACTTTTGATAACCCATAGTAATTTATAAGGAGAAATTAATTTTAAGGGTGGTAGAATGTGAAAAACTGAGATTTTGAGAATTTTTTTTGAATGAATTTAACTTTTCAATATTTTTCATTTTCCATGAAACTGAAAATAGTTCAATATATATATATATTAATACATTAATGAAAATAATTATTCCCTATAAATTCCAACTTGGATTGTGCTACATGCAATAAAAACATGGATTGTGCTACACACAACACCAACATGGCTTAGGATGCACACAACACTATGTTGGCTTGCGATACATGCAACACTGAGATTATATGAAAATATATTTTTATTTTTTTAAATATGTAAATATGGTAACAAAAATTTAATAAAAATTTTTAAAAAAATTAAATTTGTTTAAAAAATTCATGTTTATAACAAATGATTTGATTGAAAAAGACCTTCTATGTTTAAAAATATTATTTTTCCAAATAAAATACTTTTAATTCCTTTATAATTAAATTTATTTTTTAAAAATTTAAACTTTCAATTTGATAAAATATATTTCATTTTTGAAATTTTAATTTTTAAATTAGACTTTATTGGATTATTGATATTTTTCTGAGAAACATCACCTTTTATGAAAAGTGAGAAATAATGTTTTTTAGATAAAAACTTCATTTTAGTCTAATTAAATTTTAATGATATATGATATTATAAATGTTTTATAAGGTAAAATTATATGAATATTAATTCTAATAATACAATTAAATTCAATAATATCAACATTACTTTGAAATTGATTAAAATCATAACAATTTTTTGAACTTTTTCAAACTATAAAACCACATTAGTTCATCCCATCTACGGGATTAGAACTAATTTTAATTTTTCAACATACTTTATTAGAATTCAAAAAATAAAACAAAAAAAATTTTATTAACCACAATATTTAGTTTCAAATAAATCCATGTTAATTTTTGAACAAATTTTTTAGTAAAATTGATTAAAATTAATCATAGCGATGAAGGCCAAATTATACTTAATTAGAGACAAAACATTAATAATAAGGCCCAAAATGACCTATAAAATTTTCCAAAACCAATATTATGTCCATATTACTATCAAAAACCTTATATTATTTATTTTAGTTTGTTTTTTATGATTTTTTTATATAATAACATTTGCATACATAATTTTTTTCTAAAAATTACATTTGAGTCATTTCCTTACCTATAAAAGGCCACCACCTCTACCCATTCCTCAAACCTGTAAAACCATTTAATATCATCCATGATAACGAAAATTCACCACATAAATTTCTTAAAATTGACCATGAGGCCTCTCATTGAACATAAATCTTATCATGGATGCCTTTTGGCCCAAACCAAAAAGAGTTACCCAATTATGAGGCAACATCTTTTCTTAAACTCTATTCCACTATTTTACTTCTCCCAACCCGAAATCTCTACTTATTACATTATTATGTGAGAAAAACATTATCATACATATAAATGGTCTTTAAATGAATATTTTTTGTCCTACACTTACACACACCTCCATCTAATAGATGTTGAACATATTGTTTCTGTGTACGGTGAACTACTGCCTCACGAAACGATGATTGTTCATTTATCCTCTACCACCAATCATGGTGGAAAATATGTTGGAAAATATATTTATATATGTAATATATTATATTTATTATGTATTTGATCTTTTTTATTACTTTATCAACACACATCTGTTTACCTTCCATTTGGTGTTAATAAGATAATCTCATTTGAGAAAGTGTTGACTACCGCCCCTCAAAGCGATGCGATTCAATTACATACGACATAATATGTATTGAGAATTGGTTTAAGGAAAATATATGATATATTTTATATATTTATTAAACATTAATAATTATATATATAAGCATTAATTTATATACATGTTTTATTTTAATACTTTATTCTTATATGATAATAAAAACAGAAAACAACATTCATGCATTAGTACGGCTTACCATCTCCATGAAAGGTATATTCCATTATGTACATAATTACGATATATATTATTATAATATAATTATAATTCATATAACTTATATTTATATCATTTTATACATTATATGATCACGATATAAGTATAATTACCAAATATGTAACAAATTAAGACACATGCGAAGAACATACTGAATATTATCCGAATTGAAACCATAACTTATGATAGTTAACAAGAGGTTCATATAATGTTATAATAAAACCGTATATGGTAGTAGATATAAAAATGTACTTATTTAAAATATTTATAACAAACATATATTTATTATACAAGAATCTTGTACGAGTACGGAGAGAGTCAAGACAAAAGTCAAGGGATGTCATCTCACTTTTAATTTCATTTAGATACAACCTATGTTCTCAAATAATTAATTTTTTGTGATATAAGTAATTAACAAGATTATAATATATGAATATTTTAATAATAATTTGGTTATAAAAATTCCCATTTTATGATCCTTCTTCCATTGGGTTAAGCTTTCAAAAGTTACCAAATCGGTAAAACTGTTTTCTCTCAATATTCCTTCTTTGGTATTCATATTTTTTTATGAACCCAAACTCTTAATCAAGTTGTATATAATTCCATTTTAAATTTTATATCATGAATATTATTCTTTTAATGATATATTAAGCTTCATTAAATTTTATTTTTTTACATGGAGAGTATGATCCCATGTTAATAAATCATAAGAGTTCGTTGAGAAAATCTAATCACTTTCTGATATTATTTATGTAATTGCTTACCTTGATGAAATATTATGATCCACACCTTCATAATATTCATGAGTCTCAATATATTATATTATTTCATGATATACTCATGTATTAATAAAATATTTTACTCTATGGTACCTGATATAGTTAATAATCTATTTTCAGGAAAGTCCAACTTTACCAATTCTTCGATAGGAAATCTATGTTTTATAAAAACAGTTCCAAGAATATTATACCATCATCCTATATTATTTTGAATACATTTTTACCCTTTCTGTTTTTTACCAATCTAATCAATTTAATATATTTATTTCATCCTGAACAAGGAAATGTTTCTAACCTTTCTACCATAAAAAATAAATATTCCTTTCTTATATCATATGAAATTTACAGATTTACCCATCATCATTTCATTGAAAATTACTTTTCATTTTTAGAAGGATAATATTTAATAAATTTTTATAAAATTTATTTTCAAGGAAAAATATTTTCAAAATTGTTTCACGTCTTCATTATATGTTTTCAATGTACATTCTATGAAATTGTTTTTAAAATGGTTGTATGTTTTAACAATAATTTTTCAAAGAAGAATGGATATTTCCCTCAAGAAATGTTTTTGAAAGATATTTCAATTATATTTTCCATATAAGATTAAATCCATTGGTGTTACTCATTCCCTTTTTGGAAATTCACTAAATGTTACATTCATTCCTCTTCTATGATTGGGTCATGCTTAATGTCATGATATTTTTGAAACCTATTTCTATTTCATAGGATAAATGTTTATGAAATCAATATCTCTTTCATAGGATATAATTTTAGGTAATAGTTATATATCCTATATATTTTTCCTAGGTTAGTATGTGTTGAAATGTTAATTAAAACCATTTTGTTTTATGGGTCATGATTTGAAATTTGTACGACCTATTACTTTTTATGGGACATGATATAGTGAATTTTTTTGTATCATGTGTCACGTGTTTTAATTATTTTACTATGAGATTAGTGGGACCTATATCTCCCTCTTATTTATTGGGTAATTATATAATTTAAATGAGATCAAAGGGTACATGGGTGGTATCCCATTCCTGATAATGAAAGAGAGTTTTTTGGTTGTATCCCAATACAAAAAAGAAAGATGGTGCATGAGTTGTAGCCCAAGCCTAAATGAAATAGGGTACACATGAAGTATCTCAATATAGAAACCATAAGGTACATGGGTTTTATCCCAAACATAAAATGAAGTGGGTAAACGGGTTGCTATCCCATTACCACAGTAGGTACAAAAAATATATTCCAGTCCTAACATATTATAAAGGTCTTTGATGGTATCCCTAACAACAAAGTTTATATTTTTATATGTAATTAAAAAATCCAATGTCATATTACTTAGTTATGAATTCATCGATCATGATTTTTATTTCATTATGAATGATGTCTTATGAAATTACTAGCTTTATCCCATAGCTCATGTTTATTAACATTGATATGTATGATCTCCTAATGTTATGACCATGTTATAATAATAATAAATTCATGTTTATGCTTACATTAATCCCTTCCTTGCCCTTACTGAGAATATAAGCTCACTAATTTCTTATGTTTTCTTTCTCCAAGTTATAAATAAAGGTTTTAGGTATAAGTGAAAATAGTGTAGATCATTATGGGAGTTGTTGAAGATCATTCACCGGGATATAACATTTTGTTTACATATTCCCAATGACACTAAACTAGTAAGGTCCTTGGGTATGTAATTTTACAACGTTCTAAATAATCATCTAGCATAATTGAATATACATGTTCGTTATAAATGGGTCTATTTAAATACTATAATCATCTAATGTACCTTGGAACAATTTTTCCATTCTTCAACAAGATAGTCCAGATTTGAATCCCCATATGTGAACCTTCATGTATGTGTTTGGTATATTTCATGGGTTTGTTGGGTGGCATCACATAATCAAATTAGACTATAAAATGTGAAAGGATTTTTTTTCCTAAATATTTAAACATAAAATAATTAATTGGAATTCAGTGTAATACCATATATATCAAGATATCCATTTCTAGACACACTAGAAAATGTATACACATTTCTCAGTTAGTGAATAAATTAGTTTCTTACATGAAAATGACATCTAAATGGACTTCAGTGACCTCATGAAGTACCTATATAGAAAGAAAATCCTAATACCCCTTGTTAAAGAAACATTTCTTTTATAATATTTATCAAATATATAGGGTTTCCTTGAAATTAACTTATCTTATATGAATGAAATGGTAAATATAAATAACATTCACTTTTTCATTAGACCATGATTACCTCCAAGACACTATATAATAATATCAATAAGAATGACATGAAATTAATATTCACAACTTAGATATTTAGATAAGGTCCCCAACATTAAGAGAACAATTTATCCTTTCTTGTTTACCCCCTCAAGTATATCCCTAGCCTCCCATCATTAGGTTTTGTCAATACCTCTCACATCAAGAGGCCATTTCTAGGGGGATTCATGAGGGCCAAATCCTATGGAAAGAAAACCCATTGGGTTGGGCCCAAATTAGACAACATCAAGATCATTGCCTAGTTTTGGCCATCACAAATGGTATGAGAGGAAGTTTCCATTATATGTGATAGATAGGATGATGGTCCCATATTGGGGGTAATATTATGAAAATACCACATTTAAGGAAGATGAGAACAAAGAAACCCTTTATTAGGTGTTTTGGATGACTCTCCCATCCCGAGGCCTTTTTCCTGGGGGGCTTCTTGTGAACAAGATAGAAGGGAATGAAATAAATTGTTTGTTAGGCCCAAGGTGGCTAATATTATGATCATGGTCTAGATTGGGCTATCCCAAAATATGTATGGAATGATGAGAATACATCCCAAAAAAGTATGGCCTTACATTAATGCCATAAAAGGTATTCAAGTGATAATTATTTTTAATCTTACATATGGAAAATATAACTCCAAAGAGTGTTCCATTAAATATTGATCCACTAGGTGAGGATTTATTATTTATAAAAATTTCCCCAAATTGGGATGTGTACTGTAATGTTGCTTTAATAAACATAACATGTACACAATTTGGAAAAAAATTGAATCATAAATTGGTTGAATAAGGGATTATGTTGGATTACCCAGCTAATGTAGTCATTCCATATTACTTATTATTATTTTAATGAATCTAAAATAATTAGTTGGAATATAAAACATTCATTTCTTGTCTAGATTTGGACTTATATATACTAGTATCTGAATATTGAAACAAAAGACCATTTGAAATGATGATAAAATAAAAATGGTTAATATTACATTAATATGGAAGAGGAAACCCCTATCCATAATTATGTTCAATATTTAATGAATGAGTTCCAATATGAGATAATTTAGAATCAGGTACCATAATCCTAAAATGAATGTTTATATTCTCTAGATAATGAATAAAACTCTTTTGACGATTGAGACCAAGAAGATTCAATTATTCATATTTCTCATTAATGGATGTTATACACTTCCTTGGTTTTGAAATGAGGGGAATCAATGAAACATACACTACTTCTGACTTGGAAAATAATGAATAATTATCGACCATCACTAACAATTAATATATTTCCATAATTTCTACTACCTTTAAGACTATATCCTACCACCAATGATATACAAGAAAGAAGATATTAATTTTTTGTATAAAACATCACCATCTACAGTGATCATGGATTATAATTGGTCTTAAAAAAATGAGGCTTTGAAAAATATATCGAAGGTGCATCGAAGGGAATTTAATCATTGATATAATATAAGAAGCCCATTTTGGATAATTTGGTTTTAAAAATCACGAAAAATAATTTTTCATCATATTAGAAGATAAGTTTATTTATATCCTTGAGTGATGTTATATTACAAAGAGTTGTCCAAAACTATCCTTTTCTACAAAAAAACATAAATATATATCAGGATATAGACATACTACAAAATTCTATATATTCATATCCATTCACCTATTAGGGAATGGATGTACTGGGTCCATTTACAAAATTTATATCCAGGATGTTTAGGTATATATTTACTACCACTAACATCTTATCCAAAGGTATAAAGGATATACCCTCACAATGAAAATGGAAAAAGTATATTATAGAATTTATAAAGAGAAATAATATCTCCATATTCATTGACCCTTAAAATATATTTTTTTGACAAAATGAATAATTCCTCTTCATCCAAGATGAAATGTTTTTATAATAATTCTAACATAGAGTATAACCACTCTTCTCATAACTATGTATTAAAATATTTATCAATATATGCCATTAACGAGACTCTACAAAACATATAAATTATAATGATGGATAAGATCATTAATTTATGTATGAAAAAACATATACATGAATTTTGAGATTATAATAATACAACCATAATCACTATGTAGAAATACATAAAATCAATTTATATAGGATTGGAGTAGATTTACCCAACATGGCTTACTCACCATACCAAAGAGATTCTATCTAAAATTACCTCATAGAAGAATTATAATCATAAAATAAAATTAATTAATTGGAGAGACTTGAGGATAAAATCATTCACATAATGAATTATTTGGATGTTTATTAGAACTATGTTTTTTGAGCCTCAAAAAATAAATTCCTTCTCCACTCATTCCTCCATGGAGAGCTAGAATTTGTCTTCAAAATATCATCAAGAGTATTAATGAATCCTTCAAATATTGAATCTATGTTGGGAAGATATAATTCCATACTGAAGGATTATTCTAATAGATATTACTCCATTTTAATTTTTGATGTTGAGAAAAATATTCCTCAAACCAATTCATTGTTTCTCAAAAATTAATTCTTATATTCTTCAAATCAATATAAAATTAAAGGATATATTAATTTAAATTAAGTATAATAATTTCCACATGGAAATATTTTCTGGATAATTTATAATGAACTCCCCATATATCATTATACAACATGATCATTGTTCTAGTTTAATGATTTTAAGAAGCATGTCATAGTCCAAGATATAAGACTATAAGTCATATAGCGGTTCCCATATCATCCTTGTATCATGACTTTAAAATACATGAAAATTTACTTATTTCATGAAAAAAATGAAATAATTTGTTTAGGATACACAACATAATCTAGTGTAGGTCAATCATCCCAAATGATGTTAATTTTCATAATCATAATACAAATTTGATCATATATTCATGCCTTTGGATGAGAATTATTCTATTACCTAATTCTAGAATGAAGTATGGATTGACCACTAGTACCACATGATATGTAATGAAACTCATGCTCCATTCCATTGGAATAGATGTAATTTTCCTTAAATTAAAACAATATTGTTATCTGGGAAACTTCTTATGGTCTCATTCAATATGGTTTTGAATTACCCAAAACTAAAAATGACCATCTCGTGTGTATGGTCTATGTCACTATAGGTTCATTTATTATAGGTTAATTTATTGATGAACTAATTTTTTAAAAAATCCATCATTACCTATATATGATAACTATATATATGTGGAATTTTACTATAATGAACTATGTGTAACATGATTACTAGAATAAAAAAAACATACTGAAACACGGATCTCATATCCTAAGCCCAACCAAGAATCTATGTAAAGAATTTTTCCTCTCCCACATGAGTATTATAGGCCTCTTTGGTAATATCTATTTTTCAAAATGGAAATACAATAGGGTGTAAAAATATTTGCATCACCTAGATATGAGTTAGATCAATAAAGAGGCATTTTATGAACTATGCATTTCTTGATACCTCACCCATCAAAATATTTAGTAATTTCTAAGATAAAAATTCTTAACCATTCCTAAAATATCACATAGACCGCGAAAATAATTTTTTGAATATGTTCTATATGACCCAAGATCAAGTTACCTAAAATTATTTAATGTTTTCCCATGCAAAAATCACTCAACATGAGAACACCCCTAGTTTTGTCCACAAGACTTTTCATTTTATAGAATCTCTAGAGCACGGTATCTCCCTTTTTTGTAATTATCCATAAGAGATTCGCTTTATCCGAAATGAATATTATACCCAAAGAGGGTTCCCATTTTACATGAACTACATGGGGATTTATTTCATATCATATAGGATATATAGTGATATTTGAAAATTATTACATAAGTCCAACCATGATTTTCCACATTATAACTGAATGATTTAAAACTAAATATTTAATTTTCATAATTAAATCCAAATGAAAATTCTTCCTCATGAATATTTCATGAACTATCATGTATATTAGATGAAATCATTGTAATATATTTTATTATCAATAGGAAAATGAATCAATCTTTCTTATATTTTATCTAAAATCACTCAATCTAATTCTATTAAATTTAAATATTTTCAATTTTTGAGAATACCATTTTAGTCACATGATGGTCAACTATGTGTCAAAAAATCTTACATATAAGACCATACAAACCATTCATTGTCTCGTATTCGTGAGAGAATTTCCCTTACATATGATCCTTATTGTTGTGAGATCTAGTTAGTGTTTGGACTTATACTCAAATAAAATTCTCTAGTCCAATATTTATCCATGGATACCTTTTTTTTCCTTCAGTATAAAAATTAGAAACTATAGCCTCCCTATATAAATTCAAGATCAATACAATGAAATATTTTTATCGTAACTAAATGTAGAAAAATTCCAACTATAATATGATATGTAGTGATGCTTCAATCCATTATCCTAGGTATAGATTGAAATCCTCTCAACAGAAAATTCAACATTTTAACATTCTGATTGGGTATCTTCGCCATCTTTGTGTATTCATGATTTCCTGGTGTTAAGGTTAAATCTGATTCTATAATCATGTACAAGAGTCTTATTTGTATAGAAAAAGTAAATCTTGAACTACATTTGGATTGATTATTAACCTTGAAGGAAATGTTATGATACATGGGTCATGTATCCATTCCCCATTTGAAAACATATATCAAAACTAATGTCCCATCTTAAATTTATAATATATATTTATATAGGGTATTTTTTCTTATAATTCCTCCTCAATTGGTCTATAATAAAAGTTATCCCCACATTATAACTACATGTTCTTAGATTTTCTATGATATATGATATGTTTTGATGCATATATTTAATATTATAGGTTTGTTTCCCACCCAATCAGTCATTCTTTTGGTCATCAGGTTTCTCCTCTTTCACATGAGGTCTCTATTTATCACCAAATACTATATTAAGAAAATATATTATATTTCATATGAAAACATTACATATAAATGTTTATTCAACTTGAAAACTACATATAGATTGATTCCTATACCATTAATATACGTAGTGATGGTTGGATTCTATATAATTATTCTAGATGTGAATTTCTATAATACCACATCCTTTCCCAATGAAGGCTTTTGAAATTTCATTCTTTTTTTGGATTATGACTAATGGTTTTATCTACTACGGGAACTAACAGAAATGAAGACTATGACCATATAAAATCACTCTACACACCTATTACATGATAAATATAACCTATTTTATATGTTGAATAGTAATTTCAAGACCTTACAGATCCGAAGATGATATAGGGATATCTCATATTACTATAGAGTTAGATTTGGGTAAAAGTCAGTATGCATATATTCTTCTCACATAATGCTAAACATCATGAAACCTTTGTGCAGGTCACATGATGTAAAACATAATGACCCCCTAAATCATCATCACATGTTGTAAAAAAAGAAACTGAATTTTATAATAGATGATGTTAAACTACATGTCACCTAAGTCCATGTCACGTGATGTTAAAAAACTTGAGACTGAAGCCCTTCTCATATGAAGTAATGATACACAACACCTTATGTAAATTTCTCTAGAAGATAAAATTCATGATACAAATTTCCTTGTGACAAGATGTTAAACGGATCAAAATGTTATCCATTATTTCATGATGTTAAACATGAAGACACCTATGTCCTTATCATATGACATTAAATTTAAGAAAACTAATATTCTCATTTTATAGTTTCAATCTATATGACACCAAAGTCCTTATCATATTATGTTTAACTACATGACACTAAAGACCATGAATCATAATTTTGAACTAAATTAAACATATTCCCTTTTAAAATGATTTTAACTACATGAAAGTGAAGTCCATGATGCATGATGTTAAAATATACAACTTATGGCCCTTCTAATATGACATAAGATTATATAGAGTAATTCAGGTTATATGAATGAATTTCCCAACATGGTATACAAATACAAGTAAGAGAACAAGACATGGGGGTCCTATATCAAGGATAAACTGAACCTATTTCCACTAACATTGCCTAGTATTTCAGTCCATACCATATCAATTTTTTCATACAGCAACACAACTTTTTTGGTACAAGGATTTGAATCCATTACTGTCAGTTCCACATTGAAAATCTGAATATCCATCCCCTATATATGATAATGATTAGTGTAAGTAATCTTAATCTTGTAATAACAATGTGTGTATTAAATCATTCCCTTATATGATACATAGTGACTCAAAAATCATTTAAAAATGTAAGAAACAAAATATCTAACATCTTCTAATTATTATACTGTTAAACTATACATCACCAATATTATTGTTTCATGATGTTGAACATTTTGAAAATTGGTCTAATAATTAATCCATAAAAATATATTGAGTGGTATGTATTATGGAAAAAAATTCAACAATGGAGTTGGATCCTTGCATAGATTCATGAAAGATGTTTTTCTCCAATCAAATTTCATTAATTATTCCAGATTCTAAATATTATATCATAATGATTCAAGATTCCCCATAAATAGGATAACTATGGTCAACTAAAGTTTGTGATGCCTGCATCACATATTCGGAACATCCATCTCTATAAATCATACTTTTTGTATAGTGTTTCTATGATTTCTAGATTCTTTTCATGTATTTTCGTATTAATATCATCTAGATTCAAGGGAAACATATACTTCTCTATGCATACATCCCTCAATTTTACTTATACTTATGAACCCCAAGTTATAACACAAACCAAAGTCATGTTTTTATCTTAATAAAAAGGTCATCTAATCTATGTACATAATGAAATCATCATAGTGAAATATTTAATTCAATTAAATTTAATGGCCAATTCATTGTGTAACCTTATCATATCATCAATCCCCATGTGAGATCATTGATCCATGATTTACAACAACAAAACCCTTTTAAAATTTTTTAGGTCTTCATGGCCCTTAATCATTAATACTGATATCTCATTACACTTATTATTAATATATTGATCTATATTCTATGAAATAAATCTTTGTATAGTAAAATGAGATACAATTCATGGTTATATTGAGATCTTCGATCATGTTAGGTCTCATTATGTCTTTTCTATGAAATTGATTAAACATTTCTTTTTTCATGCATTATTTTGGTAAACTGGTTTTTCCTCAATAATATTTACTATATTATTTTCCGGATACCCAGTCACATTGGGTTTTTACATTACCTTACTACTTAGGAATCCTAGATATATTTATCCAATCACTATGATTATAAACTATGTGCAGTTTCTTATTAGATAATCTACAAGTTGTCATACCTTTTTCGTCAATGGTCTATGGCCATATGCTTTGATCCTTATTAAATTCTAGAGAAATAGAACAAAAAAAGAAGGTAAAAAATATATAAACTATCTTGTTCAATGAACATTAAGGGAAGTCTGAGTAAAATTCTAGTCTCCACTCTTTAATTCTCCAGCTTTTGTGTCTTTGTAAGATATTTGAGCATAAATAGAAAAATTCTCTATTCTAATGGGGATCACTAATAGTTGGGTCTTTCTCATTAATGGTTTTAGTTTATAGAAGAAGATTCAAAACATTATTATCATAGATATTATCTTCAATTATGTATTCAAAACATGAAGGAAATTTTTTTTTGGGTACCTAAAACCTCCAGGAATTTATTTTCATCCTTAAAAAACACCATTCCTCAAAAGATTAAAACCCCAATAATCTCCCATGCATATAGGAAACAAGTATATTTGACTCAAACTGAATATTATGATTTTATGTTGATACATGACCCAATATGGATACAACATTAATACCCATAATATATCTTTTACATTGGTAGAATCATCATTATAAGGGGAAGGTCCTCAAATCATTATATTCTATTATACAATTATTTCTCAGCCAATCACTTAAATATGGTAAATTTTTATCTTTGAAATAGGTGAATCAAATAATTATCCTTGATTAAAACTAATTTATTTATTATTTACAAAATTAGTATGCTAAATATTAATTAAAATGTTATAACATTGATGATACACATTCATACATAATACTCATTTTTAATGAATTGTTGTCTCACCCCATTCTTGAGTCTGTTGTCGAGCCTTATCTTATGACCTAAGACCCCATGACATGATAGTTCAAACATAATGAATGTAATGTTAATTTCCCCATTCATAAGGTTTTTTTATTTTTAATACATGTTTTTACTAATTCACATATGGTTGACATTAACTGTGTTACGAGATAAGACACCGAAAATTTTCCTATTGTATGTTATATGGCTTAAACTATAGAGATAGGTTTTTCGGTTTATTTTACCATAAATTTCGGAAAACAATATTAAAAAAACCACCATAAACTATGTAGACCATTCATTCTATTTTTTATAATATAAAATTTGGGATCTTCATTCACATTGAGAGTATATTTTTCAATTTTGTCGTGCAGATAGTCTCACATTTTTGTCATATATTCCCATCCTTTAACATCAGTAACATTGGCCTAACATGGATGTATTAAAATTAAATATATAAATATCTATAATATTTAAAAGGTATAAATACCAAATAAGTAATACTATACAATATTCAATTCTCCACTCACTGAGCATGCATCAAATGCAATATAGAAAAAAATTATTAATATAAACGATCAAATGGAATGTATTTTATTTTTATAAAATCCTAATAAAGGAATGCTTTATAAATTCCATATTCTATCCCCCAAATTATATCCCATATAAGGGTTTGAAAAAATATATATGTTAATAAGGGAAAATAAAAAATGTATGTGGGAGTCCACGATATAACCCCCATATAAGATATTATGAGGTAAAATGGCCCCTTGGCCTAGAATAAATTTAAAGAATGCATTTATTTGCGCATCCCAGGAACATCAATCGAAATTATCCAATATAAAAGTGTAATGATTTGATTTTATAGTATCTAATACCTATTTATTGTTATATTAGTCATTCAAAATTCCACTTTACTATCCCCATAAGATTGATTTTAATTATTTATCTTAATAGACAAACTGTAGTGTTTTGATGATGAAATTTATCCTTATAACCATCTATGGGACACATAAAAATGAGTTCATTCTGACTAAATTAAACAATAAACATGATTTAATGCCTTCCATGGATTGTTAAATGAAAATGTTAAGTGTATTATCTTCAAATTGTGATCCAAGGATTATTAAATTATTATTTATTGGTGATAAATGAAAATTTTAGGATGATAATGTAATAGTAAATTGGAAAGGGGTCGATTAAATTCATTGAAAAATTATATCCAAAAATTTTGGATTCTAAATAATAGTGGTAGTTATTTATAGTGTTCCATCAACATATACAAGTTTTTCATAACAGAATATTGGAATTTCACAAGAAAATTCTTCAATATTGGATAGACTCCATGTTTAAGACTATTTAGTGAGATGCGGTCTTTCTACCTATATAGAATAAATTTCTTTCATTGTAAGTGACTCTTCCATTTCTAATTACCATCCTTCCTTCTGTTCCTCAAAAAAATCCAGTTACCTTGTTAGGATTTCCATTTTAATAGTCAATTCATCAGCTAAGAATAATCAATCCACCACCATCTTCATATGGATAGACTCTTCTTAAGATGATGCATCTCAATGGTTAGAACATTGATGTTAATCATTTTATTTTTATATAATTACTTAAATCAATCTTATATGGCTATATGTCCAAGTATTCTACATAAATATGCCATTAATTAAATGATAATTTAATGCCCAAATTCATAATACAATGAACAAGAAATGGATTCTTGGTAGCATCATATGAATTTTTATGGTTTTTTATGTGATAAAAAGACTTATGTCCCACAACTTATATCGGTGGGATACACATCTCATACCAAGATCCACTTTATTAGACTCTAATCCTAATTCATAATTAGATATGTATTCAACAATCATATCACTCAATGAAGTAATCAATGATGCATGTACACATCATATGGGTTCCCTAACTGCTTGGGTCTCCTTATGTTTATGTGGGTTATCCTAGGGAGCAATTATATCCATCATTTTCTTCTTTATGTGTTCTAATACCACTAATAATCGTCAATTAGATTTCATTTTTGTGGAATGAGTCTATAAGATGATGTTTTGAAATTGAAGGGATATAAAAAATCATGTATAAATTGCCTATACAGTATATAATACATCTTAAAGAGGTGTTACCTAGAATATTGTTGGGACATAGATATCATATTTCTTATAATATGATTTTATATTTACAAAAAAAATATTATTTGACTCTGAATAATAATCTATATCTATACCATTGATTAATATAGTTTGTGTGTTCCGATTCTCTGCAGTTTTGGATACCATGTCATTTTGATTAATGAAAACACCTTGATGGAGATATCCTAATAAGAAGCGTTAATTATTTATTCCATATATATGGGAGAATTTATTCTTCATAGTTCAAATGATGGGGAATTACTCTTCTATAATTGGGGAATCTAAGGGGAGCCATTGACCATGTGAGATTAACATGTCCTCCAATGTCTGGGAATGTGGGTAAATTTGTTGATTTACAACATCATGAAAAAAGCTACAAAATTAAGAAACATTAAAATAGACTCATGATGATAAAATTATTTATAATTTTTTTATAAATCAAATAATAATTTAATTTTATGTTATCAAGGATATCCTATAAGATAACGTAAGCCTCCAAAAGTGTGGTGAAATTCCTTACGTGAAAGGAGGTCAGTGGGTTTTTCATAATATCACAGTGTAATTTGATCACAAGTCCTTAATAATTTTCCAATATAGAATTGGTTGTTAGTGGAATGGTCATTTCTATAATCCCATCAATTGTCTGTGTCCCCTCCAATATAGATACATTATTTAAACTAATAAGATTTTAACATTCCATGGAATCCTATTGATGGTATCCAGAGGATTCACCATGGTCCTATAAGAAGAGAAAGATCCCATAACCATCGAGTTATTTATTTCATTCTAAATAAGAATATATTTATATGATATAATTTAGAAAAAAAACATATATAATAACCACTCATATTGTGAAGTAGATTCTTATCTAATGTTTTAGATTATAGTTACTACTTAACATATAACAGGGAAGGGTCAGACCGTTGCACAAGATGAATCAGTTATGGGAGATGAATGATGGGAGAAGTTCCTTCATATTCCCACCACCACATCATCTATTTTTTATAAGGAGCATTAAAAAACATTTTTCTAGATGTTCCATCTTTATGTTTGACTCTTGAGGAGTACTTGAAAACGTACATTGGAGACTGATTTTTTATTGTAGCTATTTCCAATACCAGCATGTAAAATATTGATCTCTTTATCACAACAATATCTGAAATGGAATGTTATAAATCTAAAAGGATGGGTATTTCATGTTTAATATTGATGAATGTATACCATTATTCATCAAGATAGTGGTTAAAGAACCTTTTGGTGATTCCCTTGTATTTTATTTATTATACCCACTATGTGAATGAAACCATTGAGTCAATATACAAGATCATCATAACTAATTACAATATATTCTTCCCAACTAAAATGGGTTCATTCAAAAAAGTTAATTCTGGGGAGTAATTCATATTTCAGAATTCAATAATGTGAATAATTATTAGGATAAATTCCTAATGAGCATAAGAGTTTTCATTAGATTTTATAATGTTTCAAAACCTTTTGGACTCAAATATATTTATCTTAAATGGATATTGACTGGCCTAATTTTTTGTTCTCAAGAAAATTCTTGCTCTTTATTCCTTAGTATCATCCATTTTATTTCACTATTAGTTAAAACCTCATGTTTCAACATCATACAGACCTCCTTGGAAGAGTCTCTTGATGTACTGGCTCAACCTAAGCTGGAGATGTAGCTTGGCTATTAGAATGAGTTTATGAATAAAAAATGTATGATGTTATGTTCTTTATATTGGACATCTTTTTCCCCAACTGCATTTTCTAGAAGGGTCCATTATGGTGAACATATGAAATCCCTTGGATAATATTCCTTCAGGGTACAATGATATCCATGTTAGGGAATTATTTAAAAATACCACCACAAATAAATCCACATGTGGTTACTTGATCAAAAAATATATAGTATACTAAGTTATTACAACCATATCCATCTTCTCATCGCGAAATTGTTTAATTTATAAATTTCCATTATATGTGGAACAATTTTTTTATATAAGGAATAATATTAGACATTAATATAAATAAGTTACATAAGAATAAAATATGATTTCATAATCAACCTTATCAAATGATAGGTTATCCCTCAAATCCAATATGTGTAACCACTACTTGTATATCCTCTTTTGATCATTATTAATCATTTAATTTTGAGGAAGTTCACATGAAAGAAATTTAAATTCATAAAAAATTAATTATAGTTTATGAGAGGCCCCACCACTGAAATATAGTTTTAAAGTTTTATAAAAACATGTAATTAATGTTTTGTGTTTCTATCATGATATATTTAGAAGAATAACTAGGTCATAAGAATTGATGTGATCCACCGTCCATCTCCATAGTAACTATTATTTCCATGATATATTAAAGGTTTAACTCCTATTATAGATTTGAAATATGAATTTTTTAATCTTATCTTGGAAGAAATTATAATTATATGCAAGAAAATATCGTTATTATAGTTTCTTACTAGGAGAATGTTTTATCTTAGCCACATGGATCAGATTCGAGCTATATGAGTTTCTAAAAGTATTAGTAGGTCGATTTTATACCATAAATTCTTGAAGGATCCCCTCACAATCTATAGAAACTATGTTCCAGAAATACTTCTTTTTTATAGTTAAGTACACCCAATTAGGAATTCTCATGTGAGTCTACATTCGTGATTTAATAGAAATATTCTCATTACATTACAAAACATGATTTCAGTTCGAGGACATGTTTCCTTGCCTATGGAATCCTTGGCCTCTATCAATAATACACGGTCCAAATTTTATGTCGATTGATGATCTACCCACCTAGTCCAAATGGGAATAAAATTATTATACTTGGATCAAAGAATTTTGACCCCTAAGAGAAGGTAAAAATCCAATAAGACGATACCCACATAACTATAGTTTATATGAAATGTGAAGGTCTGAGTATTCCAATAGTTCAATAGTTCTAGAATTATATAATTACTTTTACAAGAACATTTCTAGGAAATCAACAATTCTTATTAGATGGATGCATAATTTTGGTATGTCTGAAATTGTGCACAGATTACTTGAACTCGATATTCCCAATTCCACTCAATCTTGATGCCTCTCCCAGGACACAAGCCCATCTCCACATTTCGACCCAATTCATTATCAATAATAGAAATAATTTTTATCACCTTTTTTAATAAACATTACCTTTGAATATATGTTTTTTACACCCATGGTTTTATGTTCTATGATCCAAAAAAAAGATTTTGTGCAGACAATCGATGGTTAAATCAAAAATAATCCGATGTCTTCATTTGTTCAATATTTTTAAGGATATTTATTACTAATGATCCTCTTTATTTAATTTTTATTATCCATATAAAGGGCCCCAATTGGTGGAAATACCATTAATCTGAATCTTCAACTATCTAGTTGATTTCAGAAGTGGCCTCTCTATATCTGAGATGACATCTATAGAGCTGAATATCATAAATTTATAAGACATTCCAAAGACTTATTAATATGAGTAATAAAAATATGGGGCTTAATTAATAGAAAGGTCTTACATTGTATAATTAAACCATAAATAAATATTGTAGATGATAAAAATATTCACCCAGAAGGCCCGACATAGGTCTCTTCAGGAAGGTGCTGCAATAAATCAACAATTTTATGGTTCCTCACTAAATAAACCTCAAATAGGGAATGAACACATAAATCGCACTAGTAATCCTCATTAGGCCCCCACGCAATGTCACATTGCCTATATGGATGGGTGATTGCACTTACCTTGAGGTATTATAAAGAATTAGAGAGGTAGCTATAGTTATTTTTGTTGACCCCAAGTAAGATGTGGACCAACCCTATTTATTGGTTTCTTGGTGTAGGTTTTCAGTAAAATTGAATCATGTGATGGGTCAAGACCAAAATTGATTTTTAATGATAAACGATTAATCCAGTATGTATATGAATATGAATGATGTGGTAAATGGAAAATAATCAGGTAAAATAGTGATGTGATATATCAGTAAAACTAATAATTAGATCATTAAATATTATTTATAATTAATATATGAAATAAAACAATTAACTTGTGAGAAATTATATCTTTATTGATGGATATGAAAAACATTGTATGTTCGTTGAATTGTGGAAACCAATATCAAATTCTCTCAAGCGGTTACCCACACGTGTTCCAAAATTCTCAACACCTCTCTATTGGAATCTCTTGGGGCTAACACAGAAGATCATATCACTTGCATAGCTCGCCTTTTCTAAGAATTTGAACCACTTCAATTTCATTCTCCTTGATCACTCTGTACTGATGAGTTTGAGTTAGATGATTATCACTCTCCATTACTTGGAGATTTCTTAGAGAGGGGTGCTCTACCGGGATTTGGGAGGATATTCAGGATTCATTGTGCACGAAAAAAATGATTTTATTATCTTGAAAAAGTAACATAATTTGGTAGATAAAATTATATGATAAGAAATAAATAATTTCACAGGTTCCCATTATTATTTATTTAGTCCCTTGGGGAACCACAAGTTTAAAATAAAAATATTATTATTATTTTCTTTACATGTGCATAAATATAGAAATACATTAAATATTTTTTAATAAAATAATACTCAATATATATTATTTCATACAAAATGTATAAAATTGTACTTCTATTCCTCTATAATATGTATGGGTAATTTATTAAAGACAATTTATTTATTTAATAAATTTCACAAAATTATTCTTCAATAAGTATATATATATATTATATTCAATAAATAAAAAGTAATTTCTTAAAATATTTCTTCCACATAATATACTCTTGAATAACAGATGAAAAATATATGTAATCAGGAAAACATGAATAATTCTTAAATCAAATGTAGGAATAATATTTACTCAAATTTATAAGTAATAAATAATAATATATTGTTTAACTGAGATTCTAGATACACATAGTTTCTTACCCTCTTGACCTCTTACTCGTTGGCAATTGGAGGTGCAACCTAATGTCAAAGGTAAACATATAGAAACACACCAAGGAATCCATATAGAAAAATGTTAATGTCTAAATAAAATATTACTTCATAATGATTCTTATTGTTGAAAATAATTCCATTATAAAGATATCTCAAATCGAACATATTTTATTCTCGTGAAGTCAACATTTTTTCGTAATGTATCTCTATTTGATTATCAAGAAAAAAAATAAATATATAACACTATGTCCATGGATTTATTTAGGCTATATCATTTCATTAAATTGAAATAGTTATAATATTACTTAAGGGGAAAAAAGGGACAAATCCTTTATTGTACTATTCATTAATTAATCAATACTCAGGATGGAAACATAGTATCATACTTTTCCATGAACAAATGTCATCACAGTTTTCATCAATACATCAAAGTACACAACTTATAATACTAATTAATAATAATATTATTGTATAAGGATCAATACAAAATTATTTAGAATGAATCCTCCAATGACACATATAAATTTTAATTTCATACTAGTAGGTCTCATTGTAATAATAACCTATACTATATATTTTCATTGTTGTACACCATAAAAAGTTCAGTCATATTATAATGATTATCTAAACCTAATATCCTAAATCATTTGTGTCCCTCATATAATTTCATATGACTATATTACATATATTTAAAATTACAACCATGGATCTTCTAGGATCTCTTCATATCATGTAAATCCTATGAACTTTTAGTGGGACATTCATTTCCAACATCAAAACACAATAATCATTATGTACCTAAGATAAACTGGGAGGAAAAGCTACTCAATAGGAGATCGGTCCAATATTCTCTAGAATTTCATAAGTTATAATGAATGACCATATTATATTTCATTTCATACCAAAACACATAATAATTTTCAATGTTGAGATTCTAAGAAAAAACATGATAACCTACCTCTAAAAAATCATTCATCTTGTTGTCTGCATAAATTTTCTGCTTACTCTGAGCTCTCCTCACGTGTTGATGGATCATCTTCACTTTCTCAGCTACTTTATATATTAATTATGGTCCCATAAATTTCATTTCTCCAACATCATCCCAAACATATGGATTTCTACACCACTTCCTACACAATTCCTCAAAAGGTTCCATATGTATAATGAAATAAAAACTGTTATTGTTGGAAAAATATTCTAAAGAAATATATTGATCACATCTTCCCTAATAGTCCATTGATCAAGCTCAAAAAATATCGTCCAATGTCTAAAACAGTCATTAGTATTATGCATTTTATTGGGGATGAAATGTAGTACTAAAATTTAATTTGGTGCCCATTAACTACTAAATGTCATTCCAAAAGTTAAAAGTGAACCTAAGATCTCAATCAGATACAATGAAAAGAGGAACTCAATGTAACATTAAAAGATAATAGAGGTACAATAAAGATATTAGATCCAAAGATATTTTATCTCAAATATAATGAAAATGTATAGATTTAGTTAGCCGATAAACAATAACCCAAATCGTATTTTTACATCGGGATGTATTATGTAGTCAAACCGTGATGTCCGTGGATATATTCTCCCATTTATTCTCTAGCACAAGAAATGGATGAATTATACCCTTTGATAAATGTTGATCTGTATTTACCTATTGACATGTCAATCATTTTAGAGTAAGATCTACAATATCTCATTTCATTCCATCCCACCAGTAATACTCTCGAAGGTCACTGTATATCTTATTACTTGTTGGATGAACTCAAAATAGAGAACAATGAGCTTCACATAACAATTATTACTTCAATTGGAATCACAATTCACACATAATATTTTTCTAAATATCATCACAGAATCTTTATCAAGGTTTAATGATAGAAACTGACCCATTTTAACCAATTCTACCTTTTTCTGTAGCTCACGGTCTTCCCTATGAGCTTGCTTAATTCTGTCTAATAATGATAACTGAACTGAAACTTGAAAAAAATAGTGGTATTTCCTACACCAAAAATAACCAATCAAAAATTCATAAAATCATTAATCAAGGGATCATGTTCCAATAGTTACATGGTTAATGATGTGTGATGTTTTTGACTCATGGAAACCACCACTTTGTTTTATTTTCCCGTATGGTAATTGATCGTGCAATCATAATCCTTTTTCAGTTCAATCCATCTTCTCTGCCTCATGTTTAATTCCTTATGAGTTTGTATATACATCATAAACGTATGGTATGTTTATATTTGAATTTTGGATTCATATAAATGATGCCTCCAAAATTTGAAAAAAAAAAAGCTTTCAATTCCAAATCATCTGTGGAATAATTGAACTCATGGGTTTTTAGTTTTCTTTAATGCATAAACAATTACCGAATCGTTCTACATAAAAAAACCATGTAACTTCATGGAATCATAACTATAGATGAAAAGATCACAATTTTAGGAAATAAATGCCAAAATTGTAGATTTCACCGATCTATTAGTCAATTCCTGAAAAAAAATCACATTCATCTATCCAAATATATTTAACTCCTTTTCAACATAACATAGTTTCTAGTCTAGATAATCCTAAAATTATTTTAACAAACCATCGATAATAACCTACTAATCTAATAAAACTATGAATCACTGTCAGATTTGTTGGTCTGGAGTATTCATCAACCACGTTTTTCAGAAGAATCAATGATTTTTCCATCTTTATTTACAATGTCCCCATGAATTGAAATCTTTTTTTCATTAAAATTCACTCTTTTTAAATTTTCCATATATTTTCATTAACTTGAGGGTCTAAAAACAACACTTATACATTTTTCATGTTCTTCTTTACTCGTTGAAAATTCCAGAATTTAAAAAACAAACACATCCTCAAAACTATCGAAGAACTCATGAAAGATTATATTCATAAGATCTATGAATAAAACAGGTTTATTAGTTAACCCAAATGACATAAAAAATCATAATTTTCATATCTAGTATGAAAATATTTTTTTTGGGATGTCATCCTCCATCATATTCAAGTGATGGTATCTGGATCTCATGTCAATCTTGGAATAGAATTGTGCTCCCAAGTGCTGATCAAAAAAGTCCCCAATATGAGGAAAATGATATATATTTTTAATAGTGAAAGTATTGAAGGCTCTATAATCAATGAAATGTATCATGGGACCATCTTTATTTTTATCTAACAAAATAGGAGCACCCTAGGGTGAAGTTCCCTGATAAAATAAGCCTTTATCAAGGAAATCATGCTTCTGATTTTTCCATTCACTAAGTTCTATTTGAGCCATTGGATATGAGAGTTTTGAAATTGGAAAATCATGAAAAAATATGTCAATTGTGAACTTGATCTCCCGATCAATTATAACATAGGGTAGCTCATTAGGGAAAAAAATAAAAGTATTCATTTACCACTGGAAAATCATTAAGATGAACAATTCCATTATTTTCAAAAATAGGTGAAAGAAAACATTCATTTCAATATTTCAAAAACTTCTTAGATTATTGATATATAATCAATTGTATGGGATCGTTCTTGTATACAAACTGAAATTATTCCTGAAAAACATCTTCTTTTTCTCTATATTCAAGCATCACATGATAAATAGAAAGGCAATCCAATCCCAGAAGGAAATCATTCTCTACTAAGGAAAAAACAATAAGGATTACAAGTAAATTTGTTCCACAGACCATAATAGAAGGATTATTATAATTCCTCTTTATAATTATATTTCACACTTTTGTTTTGACAAAAATTTGAGGTTACATTTGTTGAGGTGATATTTATAATTTACTAGAAAATTCCTCGGAAATAATGGAATGTGTAGAAACCATATCAATAAAAACATTATAAAAAGACGAGTAATAAAAAAAGGCACCTAATGAAAACTTATTGGATGGATTGACACATCTTGATGTAGTCTTAATGGATCTCACATCACCTTTCTGTTTATAGTATAGATTCTTTAGATCATTCAGATCTCTTTTGGGGAATGCATTTGTATAAGGACACATCTCACCATATTTAAAACACATAGCAATTTTCTTATCAAGATTAGTAATATAATCATTTTCATTACAGTTTTGGGACATATTTCTAATCTTACCACAATGAAAATAGTTCCCAGTTTTGGTAAGGCATTCCCATGGGTGCTTCTTACAACACTTTTCAAAAACTAGACATGGGAATTTCTTAACATATTATTTTGTTGGTGGATTCATACCCATAACTTTCCATCTTCAACTCTTCTTATCCTTGTTGTAAAAGTGCATGTGATCATTAGGAAACTCCATCACTACACTCACATCACATCAGTCGAGTTTCTAATATGAGATGATTTCACATGATACCAATACCCTTTCATACCATGTATTTAATAATGATTTAATACTATTGATTATACTATCAAGATCCTGAATACGATTTGGAGCATACCTCACTAGTCAGTTGAAGTACTCTTTATAAATGGCCACTGAATATTCCTCCTTATACTTCAATTAATTGAATTGATTCTCCATATTATAAAGAAACACCATTGGAAAAAAATTCAAGGAAATGACTTTTAAAATCATCCCACTCTAAGGCATCAACACCCTCTCTATCCTTGGTATTCTTAACCATTGACCATCAATAATTAGCTTCACCATCAAAATTATAAAGGTAAAGACTTAAATTTTTATTATTTGAACATCCCATAACATCAAATATCTTTTGAATTTATTTAATCCATCCTGTAGCATCTACTAGGTCAGAAGATCCATTGAAAGCAGGAGGGTGTTGTCTCATAAAATGTTCCACTATCATCATATTCCTTTTTGGTACATATGGTTGTTCTCATGCATGGATGACACCACCTTTTATTAATTACCTTAAATGAGCCATTACTATCACCAACTACTCAGTTCTAATCCCACCCAATCCGGGTTGCATATTCAAAAGTATATTGTTCTCTCGGTCTCTATCCTCTTCATCTTCTATGTTGCTTCTATAGAAAGTATTTTTGAACAAACATATCTTAGTTGAAAAAACATGGTAATATTCAAATTCTATATCATTTAAAATTATCCATAGAGTAAAAATCATTTATGGAATTATATTAAAATCATCGTCACCCCAAATGTTTTCTAAACCATCATCAGATACCAACTATAAGGATCTGACCTTATTACATTACATAATCTTGAATTTTAGTCCAAAAATCACTTCCGTTAATATTGAGGATCATTTCATGTTCAGAGGTTTAGAGAACTGTGATATACAATATACATAACATTCTATATCCATATAGTGAATATAACAAAAAATAGTATCTATTTCTTCCAAAATATAAAACATTTCAAATAATACATGTTTTATTAGACAAATATTCCTAACATTTAACACGACTGCATTCTTTATCTTACATATCATTAAATCCTGTGAAAATCATTTACAAACATGGTATGAGAAAATAAATCATACTATGGGATATAAAAGGAAATAAATAACACATTAGTCCATGAATACATATATCACATAAAATCATTTAAAAAATCATACTTGTCACCCATATATACATATATTCTGAAACATGATATTTTCATGAGGCTTCCAAAAAACATGTAGAACATAAATATAACCTTAAAGGTAAATTTGGTAATTGATTAAATAAAATTTTACCCCTCTCAGATACCATATAATATTTAACCCTCACAGTTATCTTACAATGTAACCCTCACAACTACCTTATTGTGTAACCGTCACAAATACAGTTGGAGTAATCATATGTTCAGCCTAAAACTGACACATACCCAATGAATTGAAGGGAAATATGGGACCCACCATTCCACATAAAAAATTACAAAGATCCATAACTTAATCATACAACATTAATAAATCCATAAAAACATTTCTTTTTATTTTCGTAAAATAGAATATTGAAAGAGGATTTTTAAAACAAATGTCCCTTAAATTATTATATAATTTAGTTGATACTTAATAGAGTGGATTAAATATGTTCATACACTATAAATATACATATTTAAAAATAATATTTAAAAACATCATCACGCCAAAAAATTTAATACCACATAAATAATGATGTACAATGTTAAACCAAAGAATGGAAATTGGGTTATGAATTCCCTTACCATGGGGTTGTCTTACATAAAACATAGTTAAAACTCATGTATAATGGTTAAATTAGTGTTATTAATATATTTAAAAAATAAATTCAGGTTTATAATTCCTTATATAATAATTTCATTATATCATTTCTCCCTTTAATTGATATTATTTTTTTCCTTTCATTCTTTTGGGTGCATTTTTTACATGATTTCCATGATCGGTTCATGGTGGATATTCTTGTCAATTGGAAGTGAAACTCCAGAATAGGAATGTATTTTTATTTAAATATTTACAAAAAAATAAATTATACAATTTATCATTTTTATTTCTCAAGTGTTGATGATTCATAAGTTAAAACACTATTGATATATGTTTTGGTCATTTTTACGATTCTTCGATTGTAAGGAACTCATTTTGTTTAATAAATTTATAACAGGTACAAAAAATAATTCCAAAACTTCATATAATATATAATATATAAATTATAATATTTTTCAACAATAAAAATGGTTTCTTGAATAGTCTTGATTAAATTAAAATAAATTGAAATCATGTCATCCACGATGTCGGTAAATCGACACATCACCGATGATTTTTTAATTAAATGAATAAATAAGAGTGGAGAAGAAGTATAATGGTGATTCATCACTAAAAATGATGAAATATAGAATATTTTAGATACTATAACATTCATTATTCTTTGATAAGGAGATGTGAGGAAATAAAAAAAAAATGAAAATGAAAAGAAAAGAATGGAAACAAAATATGATGATTACCTTTTGATCTATTCTCCTTGAAATACTTATTAAGGCCTTTTTTTGTCTTTTAATGAGACCATAAGGTCATGGACGTGGGGAAGGGTCTTGGAAAGATTATTGGGTTAAACATAGTCATGGCTCACGACTTGAGAGGGTTGGTTGGAAGAGGGGAATGAGGGTGGTATTTATAGTGAAGAATAAGTGGAATTTTAATGTATTTTAATCATTATTGTTATATTTTTGTTCAATAATATGAATATTATTGTTTCAGGTGACCCCCATTAGTAATAATTGAATTTGGGTTCAAACCAAGTGGTCTTACATCAACCTTGTATTACATATAATAATGTAAAACAATTATTTGGCATTTATCGTATTTTACTATTCATAAAAATTTCAATAATTTTAGAAATAATCCCAAAAAATCACCCTAACCTTTATTCAATGTTTATAATTCAAAAATTAACTCCATATTTTGAAAATAGTTTTCAAAATAATATTAATATAATTTTAATATAAAATCATAATTTATTGAAAAATAAAAATTTTAAATCTATAACACATTTTTTAATACCATGAAAAATTAATCGACATATCATTATCTTAAATCCATATGAAAATAAATTAAGAATATGATTTACTATTCCTAATTTTCATATTAATATTCATAATGGAATGTTACAATTCACCAAAAAAACATGTTTGTTCTGACAGACTCCAAATAACATACAGATCACAATAGTAGATGACCGTTTTTTCAAATTCAAATCATAAAAGTTGAAATTTATGTTTAATTTTTGGTTATAAATATTTTCATAAAAAATTGGCATGGATATAAATTTATTTTAAAAAATAAGGGGTGTAATAGAATGTTCCATGCCCTAGATTCTTTCTTCAATCCATAAATGGATCTCTACAATTACAAATAATTTTGGGATCAACTGGAGTCATAAACACTGTTGGTTGTGTCATATATACATCATCAGGAATCTTCCCAATAAGGAATGAAGTTTTGATATAAATCATCTTAATTATATAATCAGGGTAATATTTAATAGAAATTAAAATTCATATGTATTTAAATATGTATACTGGTGAAAAGGTTTCATCATAATCAATTCCAGGAAACTATTTAATCCTTTTGAGCCACTATCCTTTCTTTATATTTATTTACATTACTTCACATTCTCAATTATCTATTGAATACCCATTTTCACCCCACAGACATCACATCAACATGCAAATTGACCAAAACCCCAATGTGGTTCTGATACAAAGAATCAATTTTCAAATTCTTGTCTTCCTTCCATCTTTCATATTCTAAGATCCATAATGCCAATTCATAGGTGATCATTGCATTATTTTCCACTAATAATGTGTCACTATCTTCAGTGATTAGTGAACAAAATGTTTTGTGGTAACTCACTATTTTAGTGCTCATACATTTTACTTGTGTTTTATGAAATTATTATTTTATGGGTACCTATCTAATATGTCCATTTAAAAAATCTTTTGTTTTTTGAGAATCAACATAATTGATTTTAATCTAGCTCTCAGAATCCTTTCTTAGGTTGTGCTCCCTCTCAGGAAATATATATTTTCTGGTGTCATTCACATTAATTTACAAGGTTTGATATGGATATAATAGCTTTTTTCCTTCTGATTCCATATAAAGATACTCTATGTCAATTAGTAAATATGGTTATGAAAATGGGAATTTATTACTATCTTGTAGAGGGTAGTTCATATGTATAAATGAGTGACATTCCCATTTTTAAGTGATCATTACATAATAAAGGTATGTAACTAAAATATCTCAATAATCATCATTATATAAAAAATATCATATTATTTAATCATATATACATATATATATATATATATGGAATTATTTTATGTAAAAAGAATCACATCATGTTGAGGGGGTGGTAGTCCACACATCCACGAACGACACTACCTCTTTTAAAGTGTCTAAAGGGGTAATAAATAAAATGATATGTATATATATACATTTATATTTTTCAAGAAATATAATAATGTAATTAATATCTTATAGATGTTTTTTATGTCTTATATTTTTAATTATTAAGATTATTTATAAATTCCATTTATCATGTGAACAAATCAGATCACTTTGGGGTGGTTGTAGTCCACACTTCCACAAATGATGTTGTTGTATTAACATAAAATGAAATGTACTAGATGTATGTATTATAAAAGGTTTAAATAATTATAAAGTCATAATAAATATCATATATAACATATATGAACAATGTTTACATCAAAACGGCCACCATACGAGGTGGTAATGGAATAATGAGCAATCATGGTTTTGTGAGGTAGTAGTTCTCCATCCACCGAAACATTTTATTCGTTACCCATTAGATGATGGTGTGCATAACTGTAGGTTATGATTTAATAATAACAACATCCTAGTATACTGAGGATTCTTTTCACATTATACACGAATATAATATTGAGATTTGAAGGTTTGAAGAATTGAAATTAAACTAATGCGATTGAGATAATAATTTATCTTTTAGTCGGGAAACTTCTTTTGGATTGAACCAAAAGGATTTATTGGAAGGTTTTATTCCCAAATATACTATTATTAGTATAGGATAGATTTTATGTGTGATTATTTGTGAAATTCTTGGTCAAAAATAAAAGGTTTGAGAGGTGGGAGGAATGTGTAGAGGTGGTGTCCTTTTATAGGGAAGGAAAATGACTCATCTGGTATTTTTGAAAAAAAGTTAGGTGTGTACGTGTTCATACAACAATAAAGACCTAAAAAACCAAAACAAAACTAACTAATTTAAGGTTAATAGACGAAATGTTTTTATCCAATGATTGTTGGACATTTTCTAGGTCATTTGTGCCCTTAAACATAGGGTTTTAGTCCAATTTAAGCTTAATCACACAGTTATCATAGAAATTAATTTTAATCACTTTCACTGATATTTTTTGTAAAAAATTATGTTGATATTATTATAGAAAAATAATATATTGATTAAAATGAATAAAACTATATTTTTAAAATTTTAAAATTGCCAAAGTGGAAAAATTAATATTAATGTTAATATGGCACACAAACAGATTAACAGGTTTTAGTTGAAAAGGTTAAAAAGATTGTTATGTATTTTATATTAAATTAAAAATTTATATTTATTATAATGAAATAAATTATATTAAAAGATTTATATTTTTTCAAATTTTACTTGATAGAAATTTTATAATATATTTTAGCAATAATAATTATTTAAATGAAAATGTAGTTTTTAACTAAAATGCTGAATTTTTAACTATTCACAAAAATGAAGTTTATCAAAAAAATCCAAAAATGAATCCTAATCTGATTTTAACATTATGAATTAAAAAATAATGATTACTTTATAAAATTAAATTGATAATATTGTCACATTTAATATTTAAAATGGGTTCTCTATTAAATGTTTGTAAAATTTCCGTTGTAAAATTTAGGTTATTATGTGAATTACTAGGTTTTATTTTATCTTATGATTTCTAAATATAATATATTAACATAAATATTATTTTATTGAATATATAAAATATATATTCTATTAAATAAATAACGAATTTTAATTAATTTTATTTATTATGGTAAAACATATTCATTTAAATTAAAAATAGTTTTGTATAAAACCATGCTTTTAATAATAAATTGGTTCTTATATTCATTTATAAATTATTTGTAACAAATGATTTAGTGATAATAAGTATATATTTTAAAATCATAGTTAATAAAATTCATAATAGCTTGTTTATATGTTATTTTATTAAATAATATTGTTTTAATTATAGTGTTTTTTTTGTAAGACTCGGTATTATGTATAGCGCAAGCCATCGAAGAAGGTCTCTCTTACATGTGACACAAGCTATAGTGGAAGTTCGTTGTTGTGTATGATGAACACTAACCCAATGTCTCATTTATTTTAATATGACACATTGTAGATATTTTTCAAATAAATAGAATATATTTGACAGAGTAAATATATTATAAGTATACATATATTATATTAAATTACACGCTTGTTGTTGCATGTCATACACGCTATCGAATACAAGGTTCTTACTTTAGTTCTTCTGGGCTTCACAAACATAAATTGGTAAATGTGCCTAGAAACATTTTTTTTGCATCATCTACAAATATAATTAATATTTTTGGTATATAGAGTTGAATTCATAGTTGATGACCCATCATGTTTGTAGATTGAATCATACCTCCATGGTTATTCATAAAACACAAATACATTATATTGTCTCTACTAATATCTTGAACAATGTAAATACGTAATGATATTGAATTATATTAGGTTCCATTCATTGAATACTTGAAATTGATAAGGGATAAAGTTGTTATAATGTATGATGATCATATATGAAAATATTTCACATTGAGGGTAATGTAGTATGAGATGGTATATGACTTCCTCCCTTATAGAAATTTATTATGCTATAGAATTTGGTAAATTTTACAATTTCCCATTTCTGAAAATTGTAGACACTTATTTCAGTTTTAAATTTCCTTGTTGAATTAATTTATACGAAATTATAAATTTATACCTTGATTAAATAAATGCTAATCTATTACAATATCATTCAATGGGAATATCGAACAAGGTACAAAATCATCGTCCGTAACACATGATTAACTATTTGAAAAATTAAAATATACTGACACTTTTGTCATTGTACCATTTTTAAAAAACCATATAAAATCATATATGGATAATAGATCATTTTTTATTGAATTACCTTATAGGAATTATTTGTATGTCAGACATATTCTTAATGTCATGCATGTATAAAATATGTTCTTGATAGTGATATGGGCATAGTAATTAATGTTCTAGAAAAAATGAATGATCGTATCAAGGCTATGATGTACATGACTTGCATGGGGATAAGAGATGATTTGACATCAGTGAAGGGTAAAGGATATACTTTTATCCCTCCAGCATCGTACACTCTATCCAGATAAGAAAATTTTCAATTTTTAGTTTTCCTTAATACTATAAAATTCTTATAGTGGTATTTATAAAATATCAAGAATGTCATTTAAAAGACTTGTAGCTATAGTGACTAAAATCATAAGAATGTCATGTTTGAATTCTAGATTTTATTTTTTTCATGATTTTGACAATAAATGGATGTCATACATTACCCAAAACTAATAGTTTTTCAAATCCATATCAAATAATGTTACAGACCTGATAAAGTTCATAATCCCGAATAAAGAGGCTAAAGTACTATTATGTGAATTATAGATGTTCTTTTGACATTTATTCTTTGATATAGTGGCCCACCTAATAGTTCACATGGTTGGGGAGGTTCAACTATATGTTTTTATCCACAACCCATGGATGCACACCATTGAATAGTATATGAATCTTTTGAAAGGGTATTCCAAGTATTGAAGTTGTGAAAATTATTTGGTTTCATGGTGATTTACTATTAAAAAAGTTGATGAATTTTATATCAATTAACACTTTTGTATTGTAATAATTTCTCTCTAACACCCTCATCACAATAGATGCCTTGTGTGCGAAGGGGTTCAAAAAGAGAGGATGTTACCATTACATTTATTGGGGACAAGAATGTGCACCTTTAAATTCTTCCTAAATGTGAAGATGTTGATCCTTATGTTGAACCCATAAGGAAATTATTATAGATATGAATCTACCAATTGTGAAAGGATGGATGTCAGAGACACGTAATAGATAACTTATATGATGGTTTTGATATCAAATTAAAAGGGATTATTCGAAAATCCAAAAACTTTTTCAGACAAATTAAGTTTCTAGATAGGGGACCAAATGAATTTTTTTTATCTTACACTAGTTTTGTGATCAATGGTTATGCATTACACACACAAAAATATGATGATTGTAGTACAATGAAAAAAATTGTCTTACTCCTTCAATAGATGTGATGAACATATTAGTTTGAAGGATATAAATCCAACTTATGAAAATATGTAATATTTTTTTATTATCTAATAGATATACACATAGTATTATATAACATTTAATGTTCCCATTTTCCATTTCAAAAGGTTTGATAATATGAATTCAGTTAAAGTTGATGAAATGGTCTTTTTGAAGGTGAATTTTAGTGTGGAATGGGAAAACAATATATTCATAGTATAATCACAATGATTTCAAATAATTTATGTCTCAGATCTTGAAAAAAAGAATTGGTCGATTGTCCTATTGGAGACGAAAAAATTTCATGCTTAATGAAAAATCTATTGAGGATATAACATTCATTAGCATATCACAATAAGATTATGTCAATCCAAATGTAGATAAAGTATTATATTATAGAGGAGACCAAAAAGGGAGAATTATAGTCTAGATAGTGGAAAAATTACTAAATCATTAAAAAAGATAGTTCAATTATAAGGTAAATTTGTTTTTTAACATAATATGTTTTTATCAAAATATAATCTATTATATAGTACATTAACATGATCTAAATTAAATTTTTAGCTAATCTGCGAGACAATATCTTCTAAAGGCTATGATGATACCAATCAGGCATAAAAACAAACTATAATGAATGAAAACATCTTGGGAGATGAAAAGGTACTGTTACACAATACATTCTATATTTTACCAAATAAATATATAATAAAATTTTGATTAATTTTCATTATTACTTTCTGATTTTTTTTATAAGATGGAATCAATTTTTCATTCCATTCCCCTCCAAAATAACCACATACTTGTTCTTCCCCAAAATATATTCACCACTGTAGTGCCGCAATTTATCACATTCATTTAAATTACCTCGACAAGACAATCATAGTACTATTCATGTTGTTTAACAAGTAAAATAATTTTCTATATATTTAATTTATAGTTTCATATTTATATTAAATTTATTTTATTTTCGTATAATTCACATAAGAACTATTTTCTTATATTGATGGATTCTTTTGTTTGAGTTAAGGTAGTATGTTTAAGGACTATCATACGCATGTAAGATTGGACTTTAAGGATGATCCTAAGACAATTAAAACATTTAAATGGGTCAATAATGTTTAAAATAGTCATGAAAAGTTAAATTAGAACTAATTATTTAATTAATTTCTTCATCATCTTAACTAACATTTGTATGTTAATTTCTTTATTATTTTTTTCCAATATGTATTTAGGTTTTTCAAAGATCATATGTGATGTCAAATTAACACAAATATTTTATTTTAGATGATTTGTTTCCATATTTCATTCATTTTTATAACAAAAACTCCATTCATTTCACCTTCATAAAAACCTTTTCAACATTATATTGTTTACCTTTATCAATTTCCATCAATTTACCTCCACTTCTCAACCATGGTTGCAATAATGATTATCTCATAATAAAATCCTTGTCTATATAAATAATTTTTAGGTAAATATTTATATTTAAATTATTTATTTTTATTATTACTCTTCAAACAATGTTTTTAATACACATGTGGATTCTTTTGTTGGAGTTGTGGTGGTGTGTTCGATGATGCTAATGCTCATGAGGATTTCACCTTGATCCTACTACTGAGATAATGAAAACATGGAAATACATAAAGAATTAGTAAACCTATAATAAAAATTTTACTCCTACTACATACTTAATTATTAATGTAATGGTTTTATCACCAATTTTTAAGTTAATTTAGTTAAATATTTTATCTAATACAAATTTAATTTCATTTCATAGATATTTTTTGAAGTCATGTTTTTCATTAAACTATCTATAAAATGAAACAAAATAGGTAAATTGTTACACTCCTCTAATGTTACCATGCCTTTAAATTCCCTTCATTGTTGAACTAATAACACTTCATATTGACACACTGTTATCACCAAAAAATTGATTTTCGGCGAAGAACACCAAGTCAATATGCACTGTTGGAAATTCAAATAATAAAACTAATGGAAACCATGGTGATATTTATTGATTATGTTATTTTAGAAATGTCTACATTTATGAATCATTAACACCCCAATATGACATAATGTGTGATTGGTATGACTCAAGTGCTTGTTTTCATTTAAAATTGACATTAATTATAGTAAAAGTGAATATTTACAAACTCAAAACATAGTAAACATATTCTTATTATTTTTGATAATTTAAGAAAACTATCCATAAGTAATTTGTTATTTTTAGGATTCTTATAAACCATAATATAATACACGGTGTTCTCGATATAACTCAAAGTCTATGTAATTAGTTCTAAATTGTCATTTTACTTCAAAAATAATTACTCGGGGATAATTAAGAAAAAACACTTATATTCTCTTCATAATTTAGTAATATGATTTATAAATCATTTTTGATGTTTAGGAATCATATATCACATCAATCCAACACATTATATGACCATTTTATTACTTTTGGACTTGTAGGAATCAATTATTAAAATGAAATTTTATTTAAAAAAGATAAGTGACTTACTCAATTCTAATTAACAAAATTAAGATTGTTTTAATTGTTTAGAAAAGTGATTAATAAGTCATTTGTGATGTGTATACATCAGCCATGCCAATATCTGAACTGCGATGAGCCCAGTATGTCATGACCCATTATAGAGGGGACCGTTCTGTAACAACCTAAATCCAACCTGTAGTAGTCCAGGGGGTGGAAACTAGCACCGAGTGGGCATATGCAAAAAATGGGGGGCATTTACCTATGTACATGTACACACATGCACAATCTCCATGCCCAAAATTCTGAACAGAAAAAAAATGAGTGGTTAATACATTCATAACATAAGATACCAACCATTGAGTAAAACTATAGGAAAAAGGAATTAAATCTGGTCCAGAATACAATATCATTAAATAAGTAGTCTGAAATAGTGAATTTTCTTGTTCTTGAAACTCGTCCCTAGAAAACCCTAACTGAAGGGTGCATGTATGATAGTTATCCAAATCCATACTAGAATATATCATCCATAAGAACACTCTATGTGACACCAAGTCTTGGTACACCTTGAACTTGTTCAAACCATCGATTGTCTACATAATACATGACACGTGATGGAAAATCCCATGAATGGGTGAGTAAAAAGATACTCAGTAGGACACCCTGAAACAACAAAAGAATACCAATATGATATACATAAAGTATACCAAAAATAAATACCTGAATTATAAAAAAATGAATTCATGGTATACCACCAAGAAACACATGAGGTATACCACAAATAAATAATTATTATACCATAATGAAATACATGTAGTACAGTCTTCTCACACAGGTATAAGTATACAACATGAAATATAGGATTATCAGATGTATTCCATAGAACACCTAGTATTTGTATAATGAGTAGTGTCTATAACTCACTGAGTGTCGATAATAGAAGGGGTGACCATAATACACAGAGTGTCGATAACACACAGAGTGTCAATAAAACACAGAGTATCGATAACATAGGGATTTTCAATAACACACGGAGTGTCGATAACACTAGAATTGTCGATGAAATATGGAGTGTTGATAACACACGGAATGTCGATGTGTCATGCAGCCCTCAAGTCATGTCGTCACCAAGTCACATATTCACCATGTCACAACTCGCCAAAGGATTCCTCTCATAGAAATCTTGTACCAGGATGACCTACTCCACAAGCCACTAGGACATATTCAAAATTCCATAGCAACTCACATATAGTATTTAAAAAGGGAATTCTCATCTCAAATATCACAATATCGAAAACCACTCATCAAATAGAAACAAGGCATCAATGTTATGGTTTTTTTTAAAAAGTTGTGTCCTAGGACCCGTTCGAGTCCAATCTGAACCGACCTAGTCTGGCCAACCCAAATCGACCAAGCACAGCATGAAACGGTCCAGCTTGCTGGGCACAACCTTATAGACTAGCTTGTCCACTAGGCAGCTGTAGCAGCTCGGCTCATCTAGTCTACCTTGGACGTGGGCTTGCTTAGTGCACCACACGTGTCCTACCGTGTGCCTCACCAGTCTATGTGTACAACAATGCATTCAGGTGGTCAAACTACCATCCTCCTATCCCACAGCTTTTCTACCACTACAAGGTCCACACGACCCATCGTCATTGTCTCCCCTAGTCGCAAACAATGACACTTCTCTGGTTGTAGGCTCTAATGTGATCCTGCTAAGACCGTGTCCTACCGCTACCACTTTCCAACTTACTAGAGGCCCACCATCCTACCCTCATGCTCTACCTTGACCGACACCACTAAGCCACATCCTGCTACCACCGCCAACTACCCTACCAAAGGCCCTCTGGTACTGACCAAAGTGGCTTCATCGGGCATCACTGTGTGCCACTGTCATGTGCCACTGTAATCCATTGCATTAGATAAATTAAATTGTGCCTTCCCCATAATGCCTTTGAGGTTTCATAGGGATTATAGATCCTTGGTTTCATATATTTGCGCCATTAATCAAAGGTACAATAATATTCCATACATGAAATAATGAAGAATGAGAATAATGAAATGAACATGATAAAAAAGAGATGCAAAAAATCACCAATAGGACACATCATTCCCTTTTCTCTTTTTGACCTCAATTCATCATTTTTATAAGGATTTATGAAGAATTATAAGGATAATTACAATGATCTATGACTTGTTAACCCAACAATTTAACCATCTCGCATGAACGACCAAACTATGGATCAACTAGTTTGTCGGTTGTTCTATATTCATCATTGGATCCAAGAAGTGGAAATGAAATTAAAAAGAAGACAAAATTACCTACATAGAGTCTCTATTGGTCAATGATGAATGGAGAAGATGCATCATCACCGTTCTTCTATCCATAAAATCCAAGTTTTGTCGATCATGATTCACTAATACATCAACATTCAATGGAGGAAGCTCTTTTTTCCCTGGCTCTGAACATTTTCAAGGTTATGTCGTAACCCTGGATTATTAAAAATAGGAAAAATTTAAATGAAACAGACAAATTTTTAAATAAAATAGTATCATTAAATATTTTAATGATGTTTACATTCAAAAAATAACTTTCATGGTCAACTTGTTTCAGTTATTGTTAGGCCCTTCTGAAGGTAAATTTGTTATTCTGAAACAATTGGGGTCCTTGGATTTTTTATCTTGAAAACCACATAGAATTTATTCCAGTTTAAATAGAAATCACCTACACACTTTATAAAAAGTATAATTTTTTTAACGAGTTATTATGGGAGTATGAGGCCTCATAATCCCACATCTTCTCAGCGTCTGGTCTCATAATTTTCCTATTTAATTTTTAAAAATAACATTAAAGAATATAAAAGTCTTTACATCCTCCTCACATTATATATTTACAACCCCAAAATCCAAAAAATGGAAACTAAAAACAGTGAGGGTACTAATCACGAATCTGAGCCTCCCACTCCCATGTGATCTCCAAGATACTCATGTACTACCACTGAATGCGCACCATATGAATATACCACCCATGAAAGACTATCACCTATCGATCCTCGGTCATATCTCAGTACTCCAAAAATTCACCCCATCATCAATGTCCATGTTTCCCCCATTGAGGACGTGTGATGGATCGTGCACATACCCCCTCAGTAGTGACATGCAGAAGAAATCATGCACCTAGTACAACTGTGGGGGTAGATCTAGGTGGTACACCACCTCTCCATCTATAATCAGAATTTAAAATGGTCTGATGTATCTAGGAGATGACTTGACAGCGCAACCAAATCTCCATAATCCCCGATAAGGTGTGACACGAGAGAACACACTATCTCAATCCATGAACTCCAAGGCCTTCCCTCTCATGTCATCATATGAATTATGTTGTCTATATATTCCTTTTCAACTATATTATGATCATCACCTTCTCGGTGATATCCCACTCCAACATTAGACACATCAGTGCTGAATCTACTAGGATAGTTCAAAAAGTGGAGACCAACATGGTTTCCCATAAAATTTCTCAAATAGTTACATACCAATGGTGGCATGGTAGATATTATTATAAAAAACTATTCTAGAAAATTTTGATCCTACCAATTGCGCCCAAAATCTAGGGGGAATGCACGTTGCATTTCCTCAAGAACTTGAACAGTCATGTCAATTTTTCTATTCACATGGGGATGAAATGTCATGATCATGCATAACTGAGTCTTAAGCACCTCCTTCAATCCCTTACATAGATGGGATGTGAATTTAGAATCATGATATTAGACAATTGTCGATGGTACTCCATGAATCCGAACTATCTCCTACATATAAAGGCATCCCAAGCTCTTTACTTGAATCTACTCCCAAATCAGTAGGTAGTGAGCTGAAATGGTGGGTTGTTCATCGATCACCCAGATGGAATCATGTCTCCTATACGTTCATAGTAAACCCATAACAAATCTCATTGATATACTATCCCACTTCGACTATAGAACCTCAAGAGGATGGGTCAAACATACTGGAACTTGATGCTCAAGATTCAGTTATTGGAAAGTGAAACATCATGAAATGAAATCTTCCACCACCTTCTTTATAACCGACCACTAGAACTGATATTGTACTTCCTAGAACATCATATCCACACACATATTTACCTCTAATAGAATGTGTGGAACTACGTTAGGACCTCCTTAAATGCAACTTGTAAAAGTGTGCACCCTCTAAAATAAACTATGTGCTCCCCAACAATCAAATATCCATATGGTGTATTCAATGTGGACAACTGAGCTTGGTGGGTCTCATAACTAGCATCCACTATATGTGGATCCCTGACTCATTTTATGGGTAAAGGAGTAAAAACCATTTACTAGAGGAAAGCTTCGCCATATCCTTACACAAATGATATTTATAATGCGTCCATCTTAACTAGCACCTCACACAAAAATTGTATACTTGATCTCCTGCTAATACAGTCTACCATTATGATCCCTTTCCTAGGAGTGTAGAAAATATCAATGTCATAGTATTGGAGGACTCTAGACATATCCTCTTCCTCTTGTTTAGATCCTTCTGAGAGAAGATATTCAAGGGACTTTTTGGTTGTAGTAGATGATAAATCGCTCGCCCATCAGGTAGTGTCTCCACATCATCAGTGCCAATAATATCACCGGTAGCTCAATATCATGGGTGACATAGCTCTTCTCATGTTGTCTTAGTTGGTGAAATCCATATGAAATCATTCTTTTCCCCTAAATTATGAAACAACCAAGAATATCCCTTGATGCATCATAGAAAAATAAATACCCAACACCCTCCTCTAGTAATGCCATGATGGGAGTACTTTTCAAGCTCTGCCTCAGATCCTAAGAGAACATATGAAACTTCTCTATCCACACAAAAACATTTCCTTTCCATGTCAAACTATACTAGGGTGTTTCTGCTCAATAAAAGTTGGGTACAAATATCTAATAGTACCCAGCAAAACCCATGAAACACCACACCTTGGTTACACTGTTGGGTGGCTCCCAAGAAAAGAACACATCAATATTCTTGAGATCCACTGTGAATCCAACCTCTAAAATGGCATGTCCCACAAAGTGGACCTCCCGAATTCATAATTGACACTTTGAGATATTCCTATAAATCTGGTGCTGTCGAAGTGTGTCGAGGACCACCTTTAAGTGTATCAGGTGATGATCATAAGCTGCTAATTACTCTAGGATGTTATCATTGAAATCCACCATAAACTGGTGTAATTAAGTTGGGAATATCCCATTCATGAGTCCCATGATCATTTCTGGGGAGTTTTTCATTCAATATGACGTCACCAAGTTCTGATTGTGGCATTATTGACATTTGAATACTATATTCAGTACGTGTTAACCTTGTACATGATGCTGATGATATCCAGAACAGATGTCCATCTTTGAGATCCACCACACTCCCTTTAGATGATTGAATTGTTAATCGATCATATTTAGTTAAAACATTTTCATCAGGGTCACATGATTCAGGTGATTGAAGTCCACACATAACTTCAAGATCTTTTCTTCTATATTGGAAAACAAAACTAAGGCCGCCTTGGGTGAAACACTGGGTCTCATGAAGCCCTTCCAAATCAAGTCCTCTAGCTTTACCATAAACTCACAATGATTTATGGGAGACATCCAATATATAGTTGTAGATATCAGTTTCATCCTAAAGTAAATATACTTACAGAATTCAAACTCCAAACAAGGGTGAAATCTAGGGATGTTTTCAAGAAAGACGTCCTCATACTCCACCACCACTGCAAGAATGTGGGTACTCCTATCATCTACTACATTAAGGGTGAGACTAGACAAATTATGAGTAATCGACTCCAACCTCCTATGTGTAATTTCATAATGTGCATAAAGTGTTTAATTTTTCCCAATAAAGGAAAACGTGAACCCATCACCATGGATACACCACACTATACTCCTAAAACAGTCAATCTGATCATGGACAGTAGATAATCGTCTGATACATAGAATGTGATCGTAAGGCCTATATGCCACTACTAAGAGATTCCAATTTAAAATATCACCACTAAGAGTAAGGTCACACTTTATACACTAATGTGTGATCGAAAAATCCCCTCCCATAGAAGTCTCTAAGCAGAAGGGTCATGTCAACAGTTCAACCAGACTCTTTGTGTCGCGAACATGGTTCGTGGTAAGAAATGAATGACAAGAACATGTGTCTATTAAAAATGTAGATAATGTTGAAATGAAATTTATCATACCTCAAATAATACCTAGATCACTGGGGTCGTTGTTCTCTATTGCATACACCTGTTCTTACCACTATCCACCATCTCCATGAGCCTGGGAAGGACCACCTAGCGGTGGTAGTGTTAATACGTTGAAAATCAACCCCCCATTTTTTTCTCTACCAACTCATATTCCACATCTGCAACCCTACATACCAACATTATCTAATATATCCTTCTTCCTCAGTGGTCCCTCGAATATCTCATGTTCATTTGTATGATGGTTCGGGCCATCTACTTCTAGATATCCCAAACCACCGCATGAGAAACACAGTCTACCTTTTAGGTGAATTGCATTTCCATGAGCTCCTAGTATAGTTGATCCCATTTCATGGGGTCTCCCATGGAGTACATGACCCACTTGGGATTCTTCATATGATTTCGATTACCTACAGAAAAAGTCTCATCTTCCTGGTGCTTGTTATTAGCTCCCACCATTGTCCTCTTCCCCACCAGAAATATCTCCACTAGCAGAGCTCACTACAGCACCCCCATCAAATGTAGGGATGTTAAGGGATTTCATGGATTCCCTAATCTCTTAGAGTATCCCTTAATCGAAGGTATAATCCATGATTAATGGTTCTGGCACCTTATTAGTGGGTTAGAGAGAAAGATCATTAAATATCACCGAGTACACTGCCAAAGACGGATAGCCCTACTACAAATGCAGGAGCTCACGTATTTGAATTGAGTGTAACAAAGCATGAAAATCTTCACCCAAAATATTCAATCGATTTCTTCCCAAGATATTTTCACCTCATCATATGTCTGGGTCACTATGCTCTACCATGTCTATAATGATCCCAATTGAAAATTTTCTTCTTGCACTTCCATTTTGTCGCCATGTGTCCTCAAAAGGCAGAACACACGTTTAAATGCCTCAAGACAATCCTCATCTATCTGGGGGTCTGGTTCAGTCATAAACCTTGGAGGTATCTTCCACTAGAACATGTGAAATATTCCCAGTATGTGTGCATCCCTGGCTAGTAGTGTTGAAAGTAACTATTACTCGATGGGTGTCAATACCTTAGGAAAACCACATGGGGAGCCAACTCTGGTACATTCCCATGTATTACCACCTCGTCACTAGGATGATCATATTTGTGATCAGGTAATGTAATCCTAGATCACTCTATATGAGGAGGTATCCTAAAATTGATTAAGATGATCCATGACCAATAGAGTATACCAGGTGAGCTGACATGATAAAGACAAAAGAACAAACTCAAATACTATATGACGCATGTACTGTTAATTTCCCTAAAACATGTGTTTTCATATTTGGAGTCAAAAAATAGGTTCCCAGTGTATTAATGTATGGATACCTATATCGTCGAACCAAAATTGGATTTTCTAGTTGGAATGATGAACTCAATACACATGGCACTATTTCCCAATACCAACCTTATAGACTCCTGGTCCTTTAGTAGAACTAACCTACCTTTGATATCACTCTATCATTACCTGTCCTAGTAGGGCATGCACCATGACTACCCCAAGCCCATATCCAATTGTCAAGGGGCTAGCAACAAGCACCAAGTATAAATATCACACAAATGGTAGCATTTTCCTATGTACTTGTACACATACACGCAATATAAAATCCCAAAATGATGAAATGTAAAAACAATGAGTTGAAAAGGCACACATTCACTGAGATACAAACCATATAGTACCAATGTAAGATAGTAGAATCTTAACTGGGCCAGAATTCAAGCCCATTAATCAAATATTGTGCAATATTGAATTTAATACTTCTTGGAACTCATCAAAAAAACCCTATATAAATTGTTGGTTTTAGAGAGCTATCTGAATCCATAATATCATACCCCGTCTTTTGGAACACTCTAAGAACCACATGGTTCAGATCCACCTAGAAATTAGTCAATGTGTCAGTCATCTAAATAAAACATGAGACATGTGGATAAATCCTACGCATGGGTGAGTAAAAAAATTCAATAGGACACCATGAAACCAAAAAGGATTACCACTAATAAATACACTATGTACACAACAATGAAATAAATTATTAATACTAATATTAAATTCATGGTATACAACATAGAATCACATGAAGTATACCACAAATAAATACTTGGTATACCATAATGAAATACATGATGTATAGTAATATCACACTGATATATGTCTATAATTTGAAAACCATGATTATCAGACATAGTCTATAGAACACCTTGTATTGGTAAGACATGGAGTATTTATAACACACAAAGTGTCATTAATTGATGGAGTGTCCATAACACACATTGTTTTGTTAACATATGATGTATCGATGACACACTGAATGTCAATAAAAGAAAAGGTGTAAATAATCCATGGAGTTTTGATAATTCATGCATCCCCAAACTCATGTAATCACTAAGTCACATCGACCCCATGTTATAGTCAGATGCAGAATACCCCTCATAGCACACTTGTATTAAGAGAAAATACACCTTAATCTATTATCCTATATTAAAACATTTGAAAAAACTCACTTACTGATTATATAAAAGATAATCACATTTTAAGTATCCCAACATAGTAAACGGCTCCTCAAACAGGAAAATGGTTGGAAGTTTAGTGCATTTTTTATAAAGTGATCCGACCCGAGTCCTGTCCAACCCACTGGACTTGACCCAACAACAAAAATGACATGATCCAGTCCAGCCTTACTGAATCTGCTCTGACTCATGTGGATCATCCCATTGGGCCTACTGGACTTGGATCGCTTGGATGATGGATTGGCCCCACTGCTCTTGTCTAGCCCACACTATATGTTGTCATAGTGCACTATGGCTTCAGTGTCTCTATGGGGTCATTGCGGCCCGTCTGTTGTAGACGTAGCCCATTATTGCTACATCCCCCCTGTCGCTTCCAGTGGCACCACTCCAGTCATACGCTCCCATTTGGTGTCGCCTGGACCGTATCCTATAGCCCATGTTGGCTTCCTATTTGTGTCACACTGTCATGTCCCCACACAACACCTGGACTAGCCACACAAGGTCGTGTCCTTCCACTATTTCTAGCCACCACACAAGATCCCCTCCTGGACCAACCAAAGTCACTGCTCTGGGTTCTGCTGTGCGCCACCTCTCGGTTCTTCCATTAGCTTTTTCCTTAGGAAAATTGTGTTGTTCCCTTTCAGTGGAGCCTTTGTGGTTTCTTTGGGGTTTTAGATATTTGGTTTCAGGTGCTTTTACCATAAATCAAAGGAACAATAATCAACCACTCATTCAATCAGGAGGAACATGAAGAATGAGAAAAAGGATTTGTGCAAAAGATCTCGAAGGACAGATCATGGCCTTTGTTTGTGTATTATTTTATTTTTCCTTGTAATAAGGACTTACAAGAATGATAATGATAATAAAAAAATCTATCACCTGACAACCCTGAAATTTATCCACATCGCAAAAATGAATGAACCATAGATCGAGTTATTAGTTAGTAGATCCATGTTAACCATTGAATCTAAGAAGGAGAATGGAAATAAAACATATATCAAATTACCAACATTGAGTTTTTATTGGTAATTAACTAAGGGTGAAGTGTTATCGTCACCGTTCATTGATCCATCAAATCATATGTTCGTCAATCTTGATTCGCCAATCCATAGAATTTGATTGGAGGATGCTAATTTTCCATGTCTTAGAGGATTGTTAGGGTCATGTCTTCACCCGATATTCTTAAAAATAGGAACAATATAAATGAAACCAATGTAGTAAAAATAATAATATATTTTCATTGAATTTATTACTGACATTTATGTCCAAAAATGAAATTTCACGGTCGATCCACTTCGGTCATTGTTAATCCTCACCTAAAGTAAAGTGGGTGTTCTGAATGCAATGGTTCCCTCAGATTTATGTTTCATGAACTCATTTATATGTTATTCCATTTAAAAAAAATTATGACACACTTTATTAAAAAACTAACTTTTTCCAATGACAAGTTCTAGGTACACCGAGCCTTCGACTCTCGCACCATCTCATCACCTAGTATCAAATGTTTCCCAATAAATATATAAAAATAAATCAAGAGAAAATAAAATTCATTACACAAAATGACTCAATGTGTCCTTTATCAGTTTAAAATGTATATTTTAGTTCATAAAGAATCTCCAACTGAAAACTAAGAAAACGTTCTTGGACTATCTTGATAAGTTAGAAAAATGGTTTATATATCATTTTTTACATCTTTTAATCGATGTCAAATAAATCATATAAACACTGTGACAGGTATGGTTCAGTGTTTAAGATTATATATAATATTGATATTTTAATAAAAAAAGACAGTTGAAATAATCAAAACTAATAAAATAAATTTTCATAGTATTGATACATTAGGACAATGACACATAAGTCACTTAAGAGATGCACGAATTAAACATACCTTAATATGATGCACAATGTGACACATATGACTCCAAGTGTGTATTTTTATTAAAAAATGAAAACAATTTTAGTAAAAGGATAATATACCAACTCAAAACAAAGAAAATACATTTATATTGATTTGATACATTTTAAAAATGAAACCTAATCCATTTGGACATGTAGGAATTAGACACCCCCAATCTGAAACATGATGTGCTTATTATTACTCAAATTCTCCTTTATTATTTTAAAATAATTATTTATTTCCAAAAGTGTCAGTCCCTAAAAAATAAAAAAATCCTTAGATTGCCCTGATAATTTAGGAAAACAACTAATAAATCAATTTTTAATATTGGAATCAGTCTCACATAAAAATCATACAAAATGTGACCGGTATGAGTCAAAGTGTGTGATAGTTTATTTAAATGTCATTTTAGTAACAAAAATATGTGTTCTACTCTAAACGGATAGAACATATTTCGGTTACATTGATAGATTATAAACAGTATCCATAAGTCATTTGAGATGTTTATGAAATATTTGTGCCCCAATCTAATGGACGATGGGACCAATTTGACTCCAAGTGAATCTATTCAATATAAAAGTGTCATTTATGTTTAAAAGGAACATCTCATCACAAAAATCATGAAAATGAGCCTATATTGTTTTATCATCATTATATCAACTATTAATTAATTTATTTAAATATAATTTTTTTATTATAATCTATTAATTAAATTTCATAGAGTTAATTCTTCAAGAATAAAAAGAAATGGTGTGATGTCTAAGAATCAACTTCAACTCAGTATGTTACACATTATTCCTGGTATAACTCCAAGTTTAGTTTAAATTTGACAGATTCTATTAATTTATTTTTATATATTATTACTAAAATAATTATTTTCTTCTTATATAGGTGAATTATTTTTCTTTAGTAGTGGTGGTTTTTCAAAAATATTATGAGTCGGGGAGATCAAAATAAATAAGAACACTAACATATTTGAATGAATGTAATAATTATTACTTATGTAATTTTAAAAACTAATGGTTGAATTATGTATAATATAGAGTTTTTTTTTCTAGTATTTGTTTATTAAATTTAATTTAATTTAAATTATGTTTTCATATTTTTTTTTTTTTTATAGTGATGTTTTTGGTGATGTGGTGTACTGTTACAGCACAATACCCCCGTGTTATAGTGTGATGTTGAAGCACACCATGTTGGTATTATAATATGATGCTGTAAGACATTACACTATTACCCATTATCAAAACGTTAAATAGAGATAATAAATTTCTCTTTATTAGTTCCTTTTCTAACATCGATGATGGTACCCTTTATCAGCCCTTCTATAATCACCTATAAAATTCCAATATATAGGTGAAAAAATAAAATCCAAGAGAAATCTTGTACTTTTTAGTTATTTTAAAATTTGTTGATATATTCATAGTACTTTTAATCTTTCTTAGGTATTCAACGCTTATATATTAATGATAATGTTCATTTTTAATGTTGTTAAAAGCCTATTTATAGTAGTGATAGTGATCATTCTATACAATTATCTATGGTTGTAAACCACAAGAGTTATACAATGAACTCACCTACCTAAAACACTCAGATAAATGTTGAAAATTTATTTCTATGGGATTAATAGTGGCATAGTTTTATTCCTACACTTGGGGATGCCTAAAATGTTATGTAAGTGCTCAAGCTAATGAGTCCACATAATCCAAAGAAAGATGGTTTAATGCTGGTGGAGCTTTTTCCCACAACCATGTTCTTCAGAAGATTATCTCCAATGGATGATAATAACCACCATCAATTTCTCATGATGGTGAATCCAAAAGTCAATTATGGATCCCTTATAGTTTAGGTCCTGCTAAGGGGTGGTCCAATCAACCACTGTCAACCATTCCATCCCTCTAGTACATTTCAATATCATTTTCAATGAACCGCTCAAAACATTCCACCAATTTTAATCATATGTAGGATATTAGGAATACGTATCAGGCATAGAAATAATTGGAATACCATGAGTGTGTTCATATCACCACTACCACTGATGAAGCCCTCCAACATATTCTAATAGTAGCCAGTGGGAAGGCTCATATCTCATCTCACACAGAACAAGCATGTATGTATATTCTCAAAGAAATCATGGGGAAGGAACATATCCCTAATTTTATGAATGATGTTTATAGTCATATTATGGTGGAATAATCATGAAATAAGTGGTATCATATCCCCACTTAAATTGAAGATATTTACTAGTATTAATTGGAGTTAAAATGTGAAAGATTTCATTGCTGTAGACAATTATCTGATGTTTCATTACATTTTTTCAATTGGTGAAGAACACCAAAAAAATATTACATAACTATTATAGATACACGAGAGGGAGAATATACATATCACTACATTCATGGTAGAACAACACTGTAATAAGTATGACCACATGGTTACTCAGTAGTAAGATCACATTATTTCACCAATATTTGAGGATTATTGAAATATTATGTTAATGTGAGAGGTGAAAAAATGGGATCACATGTCTATTCCAAAAATGGATGTAAAACTGAAAGTGAAAATATATATGTACATGGTAACATTACTATTTTTAAATACTATTGTATTACAACAAATTCCCATGATCGGGCTCATATCTCTATTCTGGTTGAGGCTCATGAAGTGAATGTTGCACATGACTATAGATAGACTCATATTCATGTCAAAGAAATATACGATAAATACTCTAATGTCTCATTATTAGGATCATATCCCTATTTTGACTGGGGTTGAGAAGCTGAGAGTGTCACACACCTTGTGACATGCTAATATTTATATCATTTAAGCGGTTTGGCATCTTCCAACTACTCACAGAAACCTTTCTCATATCCCATCATCATCCAGTGAACGACCACACTATCACCATTAAAAATAAATAAATGGGAGGCTCATATACCTTTCCATATTCCAAATTCCAGTTATCATATTATGATAAGGAAACAATATTTTTATCCGCGTCACATTATAGTTATATCTAATGCTCACCAAGTTAGGGTGACATATGACACTAGAACAGCTCATACTCCTTCAAAAAAGACCGGTGGCATTTCCAAAATCCCTAGGATCATGGTCATACCCTTATTCTAGATGGGATCACAATATAAGAATAACACATCGCTCGATATAGGCTCATATTGCTATCAAAAAAGATCATTGGCTTAAGCTAGTGACTTCTCAGCAGTAGGATGATATTCCCACATCACTAGGTGATTATCAACATATTCAAACATCCTTAATAAAATAGGATCACATACCAATATAATTGTAAAAGCAAGGGAATCATATTATGGCCATGATATAGAATAAAGATCATATCACCGATAGACTCAATGTATGTGTCCTTAATGTTATTCGAGACATATTCTCACCACAAAAATGGATTGAATACTCTTTAACAGAAGTATAAGGTTATGATTTCAAGGATATTCCTCCTTATAGTAGTGTGGAGATGGATTATAAGGAATCTACTCCTACCATCCACCATGGCCAACCTCCCTATGGTGAGTATCCCAGAGATAAGGAAATCATACCCTTTCTCGTAAATCTTTTTATAGAGAGGTGCTCAAAACTCAGATGCATTTTGATATAGAGGTTCTCAAAATCATGGAGTAAACCATATATAGTTCCCCATTGTCTTCAAGAAACACTTCACTCTAGTCAATATGTTACCCCAAAAAGAACCTTCTATTTTCTGACCACATAAAGGCATGTATGTCTAAGGAATAGGAATTCAACATTTACATATGGAGAGATTTATCCAGAAAAAACCTCTATAATTTTTTTTGCCCATTTACCCTAATAACATTGAGTTCTCATATGATCTACCAAAATATTTCAGGCCTTAACTATGCTGAAATATGTGGGTGACTAATCATCTATACCTAGCTAATATATCCTTGGCTTCAGAAGCCAAACTATAAAAGTATTGTGTATGTATACAACACGCTTTCTACTATTTCATAAATACTCCATGGAAATTGATCATAAAATTATTTTTCTAGTATAATTATTCAATTAAGAGGAAATTATTGATAATTTTCCTTTATTGTACACCCGTAACAAGAGAACTCCCCTGATATGGTTTTCAGCAATGTTTTATCCTTTGAAAAAATTATGGTACTAAAAACATGAAGTCCTTTTGTTCACTAAAAAATAATTACCCCAATTAAACGGTGAAAATGCATCCTTTATGATGTAGAATGATATTCAAATTAACTTTTAACTAGGACCCGAGAATAAATTTGAATGCATTTCACACACAAAATTTGAATTTTTGGTCAAATCAATAACATCCCATAATGAATGACCCCTATCATTGGATTCCTTTTCACCCATCTCATACATGAGAACGTCTAAGATGAATCGGGTGAATCACTATATTAGTTACTATACTGGCCATCTAGGAGTGAACCCAACACTCCGAGTCGAGGTTATATATACCACTTCCTCTTTCCATCAAATATTCAATGACTATGATGATCTAGGACATATTAGAATCTGTTTAAATAAACCCCATTAGACTTGGATGGGGAAATTTATATAAAAATCATCATCTCTAGGTTTATCATCCCCTTAGAGAGTTCTCTCTAAATCAATGATAGATCCAAATCATCCCTATCTTGAAAGGCCAGTGGAATGTATATCTCATTCTCTGTCCCACAAATCATCAAATCCATAAATTTAATCGTTGAATTCTCAAAAAAGATCAACCAATTCAAATGGAATCCCTAAAATCCCACATCCCCCAGGGCTGGAAAAAATTCATCAACACCATCATTACCACATAGGGAATATGTCTGTATCCAATTATTTTGTCGGGGCGCACATCCTTCTGTCGAGGATATACAGGTTTTTACCCACCATTCTTTTTTTTCCAAATATGGGAATCATCTTTCAATTATTCAGGGATGTTTCTCCTTGATCTAAAAGGGATAATGGGATGTCGGTTCCCCCTTCCATGGATTCCTCCTTGGAACTTGTAAACTAGTCCGGGTATCCATCATAGATTTAGGTTTTGGTTCATGAATATCATTCCCAGTGCCATATCATTGTGGACACTGGTTAATTACACCTCTATTATAAGGACATTACATGGGGTCATGACTTGGTAGAAACCTTCGGTCAGATTATATGACAACATCAGGTATTTTAGGGAATCTCTAGATGTGTGGACATTGGGGAACCTGTATTCTTCCTCATAAGAGGGAATCTCAAGGGAACAGGACATGAGGCATTCTACATCAGTCATGGGTTATCATATATCATAGTCATGTCTCTATGTTTTTTCTAAGCTTCCCGTGTATAACCTAGTGTATTCCACAATTTTAACACATTGTAAAGATGGTTACCCCAAAGGCGTGTCTTCCATATTTTTTCTCAGGAATATCATATTTAACATGAGTTCGGCCAAGAGTTTAATATATTGTGGAGACTGAATTAGAGTTATATGGACACACAATAGAGTCGGATCAGATTGGTATATCCATATGAGGTAACACTAGGATGTTTACCCTATATATGGATCAGAATGACCAATGAGGAAAAATCGGAGGTGGTGTGTCCCAAATATTGATGATATCACCCCATGAAGGATAATCTAGACATTATTGAGGAATGATAAAAAATATTACTCCCCAGAATGGGGAACACAAGATAGAAGTTCAGAATTCCCAATGAAAGCATAGCTAGGGTGGTGTGTCACATAAAAGGAAGATGTCACTCCATTAAGGTTGATCTGGACACCAGTGAGGGAGGATTAGGGAGAGTACACCCTAAAATGGGGGACACCAATGTTTATCATTGGCTGTGATTAAACCTCATTGTGGTTTTTTATGTACCCTGTGTAGACGACAGGTATTGAAAACTATATATTTCGAAGGAGTAATGAATCATCGTGTGCACAACGGACAACGACCCAGAGACATGTTGGGGCATACACATGGACAATGGCCCAAGGGAAGATGGAAACTCTTTATTGAATGATTATGTATTACTTCAGGCTTAAGCATAGTCAGATGCCCTGGGGAATGTCATGACCCCATCAAGATGTGAAGGACTGGGTAGGAATTAGGACGGATGATGGATAGTTGAATGAAGTGGAGAGGGAATGATATGGAACCAATGTGAGGATGACAGCGATGTTGGGATTGAGCCTCGAGGAAAATTCCTACATATCCATATGGTAGGGAATCAATGTGCACGTAGTTAGATGAGGTGATGGGACACCTGATAAGGTGACATGTTAGAATGGATGCATGAATGGGACCCGTAAGAAATATAACCTTCATGTAGTGGCATGATCTTCTCCGGACACATATGCCTGAGGGAAAGGCCAGGATGAGACACGGGTTATGGGAATGATCTTTAGGGAGGCATCCTATGTATCCTCAATACATGGAATCAAAGTCCATGTAGTTTACAATGGTTTAATAGAATCGTTGTGTACACAGAGGGTAGAGACTTGATGACATGTTGGGGATTACGTGTGGTTAGTAGCCTGATATACACTAATGCTCAAGGGGTGGACCAGATATATGGGTCCCAGCAAAGGGGACTACAACATCTTACCATTGATTGGGGAATACAAGGGTTTACCATCAATTGGGTAATTCAATGGATTACTTCAGATTGAGGAACACAATGACTTACTATTGGTTGCGGTTGACAATGGATTACTATTGGTCGGGGTTCTAAGACTTATTGCTAGTTGGGGTTGAAAATGACTTACAGCTGAAGGGGGTTCCAATGGCTTACCACTGTTTAGGGTTCCAATAGAACACCACTTATTGGGGTTGACAATGGATTACCCCTGAATGGGGATTCAATGGCTTGTCGATGGTTGGGGTTGAATCTCAAGGAGGCTTCCTACATACCCTATCCAAGGGACAATGATCAAAGACCATGTTGTTTGAATGTGTATAGTTTAAATTCTTGATGGAAAAAAATATGGTGTATAGTTTAACATCATGTGGGACGAGGATAGACTGATGTGAAGCGGTTGGGACAATTAGGTGTTTGTATTGAACCTCCTGGACAATTCCTACATACATTTCCTTGGTAAGGATCAAAGTCCTTGTAGTTCGGGAGTGTTTGGTGAATTGGCGTGAATGGGTCGAGACCAACAGGTGTTGGTGTTGAACCTCAGGGAGGCTTCATACATACCTTGCCATGGAAATAATCAATGTCCATGTAGTTCGAGATGAAGGATACAATTTAACGTCATGTAGGACAAAGGTAAATTTATGTGAAGGGGTCGGGTGATGTAGGTCTTGGGATTGAACCTCATGGAGGCTTCTTACAAACTTTGCCTTAGCAAGGGTCAAATTCCACGTAGTTCAGGATGGTGGATACATTTTAACAAAATGAGGGCCATATGTGAACCAATGTGAAGGGGTTGGGACAAGTTGGTGTTGGGATTGAACCACAAGGAGGCTTCCTACGCACCTTTTTATGGCAAGGATCAATGTACAAATTATTTAGTACAGTTTGGTGAACCGACGTGAAAGGGTTGGGACTAGTAGTTTTTGAGATTGAACCTTAGGGAGTCTTCCTACGTACCATAACAATGAAAGGATCAAATACCATGTCATTCAAGGGGTTCGGCATATACTAAGGCAGCCCAAAAAAGATCTCATGGTCGCTGTTTACTCTAAGCTAACGCAAGAAAAGCTCAGTGTGAGAAACAAGAGGCAACAATATACCTCACCATTGTGGAACAAAGGTGCGTAACTAAGGGTGGTGAATGGGGCTTACGCATGTACAATGACCAGTTCCACTAAAGAGAATCAATGGTGGATGGGGGCGTAATCTTGGAAGCTTCTTGATTGCCACTAAAGAGATATGACTGTGCATGAGGCTTATTCATAGAATATGCTTGTAAAGTATTCCTCATGTCTATCCAGGAGGGAATCCTAACTCACTGGTGGTTTTAGGCATATAATTGTGGTGTAAAATTATGCACTAGTGCACAAGAGGGATAACGCCAAGGTAATTGGAATAAATCCTAACAAAGGGAGATGAAAAGTTTTAATAACATACCCAAAATTCAGAACAAACTGGGTGTGTCATGGATATGGAGGATAACTATTGGCCTTGTTCGAAACATAGTATCTATATCACGTTATCCTAAAATGGAACAAACAAATAACAGTAAACTTTTGACCATGTTCTAAACACAGGACCACACTTGAAGTTTCCTCCCATATCATCCAGGGCATTGTCCCAGAATAGTAGATGAGCTGAGGCAGCATAAGTGAAAGCCATTAGGGGGTCCCATTACACATGAAAAAGGATAAAGATTTGAATTTAGGACTCACGAAGAATGAGTTTGAGTGATGAAATTTTGTATTGGATTCCAATTCTCTTGAAATTATGCCACTATAATCATGGCATGATGTATCTTATTCTTGTAATGTAAGACATCTCTTATTTGGAACAAGAGGCAACCAATTTTTTGAATGATATGGAATACTACAGTTTGAAGTCATGTAGTGGGGACTGTGGGAATCTAATTCCTAGAATATAAGAAATCTATTTTTTGGAGCAAAAGGTATCATGTATTTGTCACATGGGGAATACTATAGTTTATAGTCATATAGATATAACTATTGACATCTTATGAATGGTGCATAAGGCATCTCTCATTTGGGCAAAGAGGCATCCTATTATTAAATGATAGGGAATGCTATAGTTTATAGTCATGTTGATAGGACTATTGGCATCTTATGCTTGAAGCATAAGTCATATCTTGTTTGGAAAACGAAGCATCCTATGTTTGTCACATGGGGTGTACTACAGTTTATAGTCATGTTGAGAGGACTATTTACGTCTTATGCATCGTGAAAAAGGCATCTCTTGTTTGGAGAATGAGGCATACTATTATTAAATGATAGGTCATGATACATATTATTGTCATATAGGGAGGAATATTAGGCATAAGGTTCCTAGGAATTGCTGGTGTTTGGACATAAGCAAGGGTATCCCTTTCTGGTTCAACATGGAATAGAATTTAGGTGATGGGTTTGGATGAATTTATTGGGTAATGGTTCGACTCAAGGTACTCTGGGAATTAATGATGAGAAACTCAACTCAAGAAATGGGAAACAAACCAAGGGAAATATGTCAACTGTAGGTGTTTCAAGGTGTGCAGCAAAGTATCTCAAATCATAGTATTTGATAGGTGGGAAGTGGGTAAGCATAAGGTCACAATGGAAAATGTCAAATTCCCAGCCTGAAAAGTTCATGGTGCAACTCTCCATTTTACATGGGGGTTAGTGACGGTAGTGAAGGGATCATCCCGGTAATGATCCTAAGGGGGGGTGCGGGGGTTCAATTAACTGTGGAATGGATTTGTGGGTGAGAATGTAGGAGATTTGTGAAGGATAGGTCTTCACGAAGTAGCTTCGCAGAAGAACGGTGCTCGTAGAGCGTGGGGTCTTGTGAAGCAGATTGGCGATGGAAAGGTGATCACGGGGCATGGGGTGTCAAAAATCATGGGTTCTCATGGAGCAATGATGCTCACAGAGAAAGGGGTCTCATGGATCATGGGGTCTAGTAGAGCACATGTTGTTTCATAGAAAAGGGGTTGTATAGAGCTTATGGTCTCTCGGAGCAAAGGGGTTGCGTGGAGCTTACATTATCACGGAGAAAAGGGTCTTCATAGAGCATAGAGCTACCCAATGGAGCTCCATCCTTCACTAAGGGAAGATCCCTTTCTGAATGGAATCACTTCATATTGCTCAGGAGCTTCATGAAATAAGAGGAACACCACCCATGGGGCAGCATAATCATGCTTATGAAGGGGGATGAGCTGACTATTTATAGGCGATGTGGGTCAGAGGAGAACTCCACTGAGCCCAAATGCACACCACGAAGAGAGAATGATTCTGCAAAGGAAATTGTGCTCCGCAACCAGAGGGATTCCTCTCAAGTTTCTCATAACCACGAAGCCGACTTTCATCTAACTTCACAGTACTCACAGAGGCTCTGGTCAAGTTCCCTCAAGTTTATAGTAACCGAGTAGTTGACCTTTATTGACCTTGACGGTGCTCACAAAGGCTCCAGTCATGTTCCTCTACTCTGCGATCGTGGAGGGAGTTTTGGGAATGGGCTCTGCAAACCAGTTTCTAGCACAAATTTGAATGTCCATAACTCTTAATCTATATCTTCCTTTGGGCACTACGACCATTCAAATTGAAGCATGTGATATGGGATACGATATTGGATGATTTATGTAAGAATATGAAATATCTTTTGGATGCATTTACCATTTACAACAATGTATTCTCCATTTCAGTAGGTAGATATCCTTGGTTTACTCCCATATGTTCCTCCTTCCACAAATCAAACCCACGCTATTTGGGTCCCATTTGGAAAATGCGATCAAAATCTCCCCAATGTAACTATTAAAAAAACAATATGTGAGTAATATACGATGAAGGAAATCAGGTCCTGCTGGGGTCGTAAGACAAAACAGTTTAATATGACCAAGGGTTTTGGAAATGACCCTAACACATGCAGTGTAGAATTATCATGTTGTGTCAAGAGTATTGGGACAACTACCATTTCCTGATAAACCTCTTTAAATATCAGCACCTTCAACACAAATGATAATTTTTATCAAGATGTAGAAACAGAGAACCATAATAGGAAAGAATACAATGAAATGAAGACGATATGGATGCACCCACTAAACAACACATTCACAAAACAATAAGATAATTCAAAATTTGGAACATCCAAATATTGTGTTTCTGCCAATATGGTGTAACACTGCGAATCATAAAATGATAGGGGCGCTAAATAAAAATAATGGACTAAAAGTGTATAAATTCCAATCATGGAGGACTATTTGGATAAATATGACAATTAGATACAAAATCTAAAACAACACCAGAATGACCCACTCATATGAAAAATTAACACTAATATCATCTCTAGGAAGAGAACAATAATCCACTCCCATGAATATGGAATTATTCGATCTTTCTAAAAGAGAGTCATCTATACATCAGAACATCTCTATGACAAGGATGATAGTCTACAAAAATGAGTAATTAAAAAATTATTGTGGATTACTTTCATTATAAAAATATTCTCTCCCTATCATGGGTAATAATTCAGTCTGGAGATAGATTGATAATTAGTGGGAAATAAAAATAATTCCACTTGATCAAGCCTCACACTCCCTCTATAGATGAGAGGAGAATTTAATACCAGTACCACAAGAACTACTAAATTCCATCAAGTCCCAATATAATCAAATTAATGACATTGAAGGGTGACATGTAATTGTGTAGCTTAATAAAAATACATACCCCAATTGGGAAGGTGAAACAGTGGTCCCACCAAATTTTTGAAATCCAACCTTCTATACCATTGATGGTTTGAAATACCTAGAACAACATCTCAGTAACATCATGTATAAAGTGGGCCAAAAAAGGCCCTAAAAATCAAAAATATGAAACCAAGATAAGGTGTTATTAAAAGGTTGAAATAGTTCTAGCCTTTTCTGGTATAGTATTCTTCCATAAATATCAATTATAGAATGGGAAGACCGTTATCATTCATTCCTTTGTCGGTTCAGCTCCACACTAAGGCAAAATGATAATTTTTTACCTGATAAACTATAATCAATGAGAAAATAAGAGGTTGTAGGACTTCATAACTAGTTGAAAATATTTTACCTACTCACTCATCATCCCACTGTTGATGTAGAAATGGATGGAATTACATCCCAAATATCTTCGGGATGTAATACAGATACCTATTATCTCAATGAAATATCATGGTTGATTCTATGAGTTTTTATAAATGGAAAACCCTCTATAATACTCCATTTAGAATACTAAAGAAATATTCTTTCTCATTCCTTCATCACAGGGAAATGGATCGGCAAGGTAGAGAACACATCAATTACCCTAAATGTAATAGAAATTCCCATACCATAACATAGGAAGGTCCCAAAACCCACATCGCTTCCTATCATGTAGATGAAACAAATAAAATATCCCTCTTACTAAAAAAAGTTATTTGGGTGACCCATGATTTGAGGAATGGTATAACATATACTCATTCAGAAATGATCATTTCCTTAGATTCTTCTTTCCATCCCTGAATAAGTACCTTCTCAATCTGCCATATCATTGGAATCCTAATTATGTTAACATTGAAAACAATCCCAACTACTCACCTTTAGAATAAATTTTTCATCACAACAAAAAATTATCTATTCCTCTTTTAAAAATACATCAAGCCATGGTTGATTCCAAATCAGATATGTTGGAAAAATACATGGGGCATGAGACTAGCAAAACCATTTCACATTCAATAGAAGAATGTGATTAGAAAAAAAGACATGTAAGGTGTGGCCATAAGGTCAACAAGTAGATGAATCAAAAGACTATCGAACAAGTTTATTCCATCCCAAAAGCATATATTTATATATTTATAATAGTCTCATCACATATGGGGTTACATTATATATCACCCCCAATGGTGTACACAACCATTAAACAAATCAATAGGAAGATTATGAAGATTCAATTTATACCCTAATGCAAGCTCCAAATCATAAAGATTTATTCTCTTCTACATCTAAAACATAGGCCATTCCATATAAAATGGAACCCTCATTAGATAAAAGGGAATATATTGTTTTTTCAATGTGATTGGCATATCCATTATTTGATGATGAATATTCTTCCACGTATGAGTTCCCCATAACAAAATGTGTAATAGGAGGCCACATGTGAAGGAACTGAGAATATGGGGGATGACATGAGTATGGTCAGACCAAATATTTTGATCAATTCCCCATATAAGACATATATGAAGGTGAGATTCATGGGAAATAATCCAAACCAGAATAAAGAGACATAGAGGTGTCAAGAACCCTCTAGTGGTCATCTGTTCCCAATCATCAAACAAGACTTTCCAACAATGATTTTATTATTTGATCAACCTAGGAAAAAGGGACAGATATCATGATGTATTCCAGTGAAAGAAAATACACCTTAATATTTGACAAAGAATAACGACATTCAGCCTCTGATATTATAGCTCCACAACCACCTATAAAAGAGAAATACCTCATTTTTTACCGCATAATATTTTAAAAAAAGAACATCATTTGAAAATAGATGACTTTTTCCAAGCTAAGATATCAATCCTAGAAGTACTCTATCATTCAAAAGAACCCTAAATAGGTAGTGTTTGAATCCCCCCAATGGTTTTAGTATATTAAAACCAATGTTTCTGCCACCACAGATTATCCATTGGATACCAAGAAATTAAAATGGCATGTGTGCATATCATTTAAAGAGAAGAATCAGGTAGAAGTTTATCTCCAATAAACCTGACCATTAATAGGTTTAATTATCCTGATAAAAGACATAACATGATGATCACGCTTAAAACTCAATTTGAGGATCTCACATCAAACTATGGGTTTTTGGATATCTAATAAGACCCCCATTACATGTCATTATCAGAAGGCCCTAGCAGTATACCCACATTGATATATCTTGAAAATTCCATCATTGTCTAAAATAACCACATATATATAATGGTAGGCATACCACAATATGAAAATCTCACATTCAATACATGAGAATCAAAATATTTTGTGGCATGTTTCTATAAGAGGGAATAAAAAAATCATGTTGCATGACACCATAGACGTTGCAACCTTCAATTTATTTCGGATTTACCTCTAAAATACATGATTTAATATCTAGAATGAATATTGTATACCCATTTATCTAATTAGGGGAATATAAATAATCCCAAATGTACCATTTCCTTATTTGTTTACATTGTAATGTGAATGAAAATCATATCTGGAAGCTCTCTGTAATAACTCAATTAGTATAGAATGATAATGTCTTTTCCCATTGCCTCTCTCACCCCTATAGTGAATGATATGCCCTTAGATTTTCCACATAATAGTGAAATAACTCCCCTTGATCAGAGTTGCAATATTAAGAAATTGAACATAAGAACACCCCTCTTATATTTTAGGTAGGAATCTTCACCACTATTGATGTTCATTTAAAGGTAAATCAAGGAACAAAAGAAGACCCACATCCCACATTGATTATTGTCATCATGCTTCTATATGGGAAAGATATGTATTTACAATTTATAAAGGAATTTAAATATTATTTTTATTTGGAATTATACATATATTACAATACTATATCCATATGTGGCTATAGACAATCTCAGATTACCCAATTACCATCAATGTTTCAATAAGGAATCTTGGAGGATAATACCATCTTATGCCAACAATGTAAAGGTGGAAGTATAAAAATTGATCATATCTTAAATTTATGGAAAAGTGTAATACCCATGATTGATTTACAATGGTGTCATTTTAAATAAAAATAATGGGTATATTAGGTCATGCATCACCATTAGAAATGTTAATCAAATTTTCCAAAGGAAGACATCCAATTGGCTATCACATAACTATTGATCGATGAAATTGCAGAATTCTAAGAACTTTCCATCATGTATTGGTACTTTAGGTACAACATTAAAAAGATGGCCCATAAAGATGAAAAATACACTGCCTTTAAGGAACCCTAATGGATATTTTGAAATGAGTTCATGCCTTCGGGTAAAAGAATTATGACGCTACATATCAACATTAAAAAATCATATCATTATAACTTTTTTGGAAAAAATATCTGATTGTTCTGTTGATGAACTGGTTGTCAAATCTCAATGTAAATGTGATCACTTCAAGGATATTCAAATAGTATTTGACATCTCCTGAAAACACATTATTATGTTGAACCAACTAAAATTCACATTCAAAGTTGAACTAAGGATGTAAATTTTTATTATTTTACGACATAATGTCATTGAGTTTGACCTTGAATGGACCTGTGAAATCATGGATATTGAACCCCTTATAATCTCAATTATTTGTGGGGGATTGAAGTGGAACTTTCCTTCATTCGTAATTTCCTATTATACATACAAATAAAATATCTTCCCTTCACATATATAATGATGAAGGTAATTTCCTATTCACGGGATGGGGACTACAATGAATCCTTTTATAGTCTCAGGAAGTACTGTTTACACCCACCAGTATTAATGCCTCTAGTGGAGTGAATGGAACCCATCATATCTGTTCCCTCCATGGTGTGGTCACTTCAATATATCCTCTCAAAAAACAATGATGTGGGGAATTGAAATAGTTTCTTCTATGTCGAATAAACAATTCTAGGAATTACATTTGATATCCTGATGTCGATAAGAATTGTCTTTCATATATCTTTTTAGTTAAAAGGTTGAGGCATTGATTGCAACACTGTATAGTAAAGATTGTGTCTCATATTGATCCTCTAAATTACATCCTTTTTCATCTCATGATGAATGGATGATTATCCAATGTGTTTTCATAATGTAATAATATGAAACTCAGTTCCCATCATTGATGTTAGTTAATTGTAATTCCTGATTTAATTTACTCATGGAACATCTCACAAAAAAATGTACACCAATGTACACTGTGATTTCTTAGGATGAAATTTTCTATTCCTATGATTCTCCACTAACATGGGGGATGTATTTTGATAAAATGAAATCAATTAAAATAAAAAATAGATTGTAAATCCTAACACTCAATCGGGTTGGATTATATATTTTATTTATCTCTCTATATATATCAATTATTCCCAATTATTTTTCACTATCCGAATGCTAGACGAATAAGGAGTCTTAATAACAATTACTCATTCCTAGTATATAAATCTCCTTAAAACTGAAAATTGAATTCTTATATATCAATGGGTATTTTGAGATAGTGTTAAATTAGTTCAATGGTGAATATTCTGTCAAAAATTCCCTCACATTTGTTGCATTAGAGGAATAATGTTAGTTTCCCTTTTGAGACTGTGTTGTATCATGTTCCCCAATCAATAAATTTTCATATTGATGAATTACCTAATTAATTCATGGTTCTAGCTGACTATTGATCAGGAAGAGGTAACTTGCACATCATAAATTGGGGGGTTGGTCACATTGATTACTGTATGTGGCATGGAATAAATAAATGAAGTCAACACCACCCCCATATAATGATGGGATGATTTCAGAACATGGATAGATGTATCCCATAACTAATTGTATATAAAATTGGAAACACCCAATCGATCAACACATAAGGAAGAAGTCATCATTGAGCATCAAACTCTGCCTTTTGGGATGGGCCAAATGAGAAAAAAACTCTTTATAAGTGAAAATTTGGTGGTATCCTCCATAGATTAATAGATGAAAGAGATAATTCTACAGTCATGGAAGAAGTATATATAGGATCCTATAGTGGTCATCAGTCTTGGACTAATCTCTCCCATCAAATTAGTAGGCTGGGTTACTTTTGTAAAATTATGATACAAGATTGTGTGGAATTCTCTTGGGAATTTCATCCATTATAGATTCATAAAAACTTCATCCATCAACACCTGAAATTTCACCACATTTTTAATGAATTTGGCCATTTATGGTATGGGGATGGATGTTGCGATACCATATCCCTTTCCAAAACATTGATCTTAAAGTACATTCTTATTAATATAGAATTTGTTTCCAAGTAGGATGGTTTGATACCCTTAAATGGATTCAGGATGAAGAATATAATGAACATCACGAATTCCCATATCATCACCAGGTTCGTATTCCATCATCTGATATTGATAAACAACAACACCATATTTGTCATACAGTGTCAATGAAATTATTCCAAGTGTACAACATTGCTTCCAATAACTCATCTCTATATGACATGGTGGGAGAAAGTAAAATATATTCCTTCAACAAGAATACCAATTATACTCTAGAAGATGGTGAACAAGGAAAATAATTACTTGCCGGAGACACTCCTCAATACTTTATGGACCTACAGTACCAGCATATTTACTATAATACAAGAAACTAAATATTAATTGGTGTATAAAATTGAGGTAGTGCTACCCATATAATTCTAGTTTCCGTCGATTCAAATATCTATTTATGGAAAAACAATTGATGACGTTCCATAAAAAAGTTATTAGATGAAGTTGATTGGATCAATGAGAATTGTTTTCATACATTTTCATGACCTCAAGGTATGTCAAATTTGGATTGAAAATACCTTAAAAAAAATACCCACCTCTATTTTTTATTTCAAGAAGAACTCGTATTATCTCATGGAACCCCAATGATACCTAGATAAGAACCTCCGATGATGGAACCCAATTGCGAATGACCCTATGTCATATATAAAGTCTATGAAAATAGATATTATTCACTGGCTGTAATGGGTGGGGTTTAGGTCACACCCTCCACAAATATAAGGTTTCTCATGAAATAAAATTAATTGATGACATCAAATATTACATTGGTCCTAGTGGATTATAATTAATCTACCCCAATACATCCTGAATCCAAGATGTTAAACTATAAAAAAACAGTCAGGACCTCATGATGTTAAATTGAATGAAAAATTTCATTACCATATGATATTAAAAAGTATGGTACATTTCATCAATACATGACATTGATATTCAAGGAAAGCATCTTCTTACAGAAAATTAAATTCACAAAATCTATATCTATGAAAAAGAGAAGTGAAATGCCCTTTTATATGTGTGTGAGTAAAATATACATAGATAATTACCATCGAATAACTACGTGTGGCATGACTCTAGAAATAATACCATATGTAGTGGCACCCATACCTCTATTAATTATCCTAAACACTATATTCATCTTTTTTTATATCTAGTTACATTCATCATTTAAACATGCCATTAAAATGAATGGATGAAATCCTTTCCACATTAAACTAAACTGAATGGGAATTCATGAACTATGTACAACTTTATTTCCATTTTAATGAGATATGTATGGTTGTATCAGTCTTATATATTGGTCCTGATAGTGCATGATATATATTTCTAAAGTTTATATTTTCTCCATGTAATGAAAGGATCCCTTATCAATCCTCATTTCTCACACTTAGCATGGATCAGAAGGAATAGCAGTTATAGTAGTGGATTCCCCACATGATTGAGACATATTAACTGAAAAAAGGTTGTCTTGGTCCTAGATGCATGACCAAAAAAGCCACAACACAATTAATCACCACATAATATTAAACTACACAGTTGATGAATATTTCATGGAATAAAAATTCACATTGATAAGGAACCAATCATAGAAGACCACTACACTTAGTATTGGACTTCACTAGACCTCCATTCAAGAACTCTGTGTATCTTGATTCCTATCATTTCATGATACAGAGTGAAACCCATATCAATAATACTCACCCCAGCTATAATAATCAACATGAACCATGCACCATTCAGCATATTGGTCAAAAATATGTAGAGTGATTCCCATTAAATAAATACATGTGTCTTGATTCTTATCATCATAGGATACATAGTGACACCCAAGTATTCTATCATTATCCTAGTTACTACAATCAATGTGATTAATTCCCCACTCTTTGTTTGGGAAATACTTGTGTGAAGATTTTCACAGTCAATAACTACATTTGGCTTGATTCCTATCATCACATGATATGTATTGAAACCCCAATCATCAATAGTGGGCCCAAATACAACAATAAATGAGAAAAATTTTCCCCTCCATGTATGGGTCAGACATGCATGTAGTATTTTTTGTTCAAGAACATCATGTGTTTTGATTCCTATAATCACAAGGTATTTACTAACACCCAAATTATATGTCTAGGTTTCAACTGCAATATTCCCCTTTCAGAACGTGGATCCAATGGCCTTGGAACATAACATTTAAAATCATGGTTTAACATGGACTATATTTGTTGTGTTTTTTTTCATCACACGAAATGTAGTGATGCCTGAATAATTATTTATGTTTCAAGAAATAATAATAAACATGAAAACTATATGGCATTATGACAATAAATATAACAAAAAAAAGTATCACTACTTATTTTCAAATTTAGTTGAGTCACACATTATCATTTTTCTTGTGCATAAGCTCAATAAGTGAACTACAAGCTTTCACATGTGATATATTAATTCATGATGGTCTCTAACATATGACTAACAACCCTTAAGCATGTGAATGGATAAAATATTCTTCCTGCATCTACTACCATTTGTGCAGTGCAATGTATCCCCAATAACACATTGCACATTTTTCACATCAGCTTTCATTTCCTTACCACATGATGTCAAAATGCAAGGAAACAACATCCTTTCCACATGACATTAAACTGCAAGCCAAATTTCATGGTCATGTGACATTACAAATGGACCAAGAATTCATCCCTAATACTTAATGTTAAAATGTCTAATCCATCACCCATCATAATTTTATATCAAAGGACGAGAAAAAACTTGACCATGGTCAACCAAAGAACGAGGTGTTTCTTCCATCATTTAGACCTCTCAGCCCAAATACCACCCATCAATATTTTAGAACATTATTATTCCATAAAACATTTATGTACATTGTTATGGAAATTATATATGTATTTTTCAGAACACAATTAATGAGTATGGGATTATACCTACCAACCAGAGGCATATTGGCCCTATATGAAGGGAATTACAATCCTTGTGATTTTTACCTGACCGTATCCGAAATCGGAACCACATGGTATTCTAGGACATCTGCATCATGATTTTAACATATAACTACTTATTACATAAGAAACTAAATCCATGAGTTACAAAATTTAAATCTCCCACTTAAAAAGATATTGGAATACTCTTGACCATTTGTATCCTAATTGGACTCTTTTGTAACATTATCATCATATTAGGTTCATGTTTTTCAAGATCATAAACTACATAAACATTGATCTACATTGAAAAACCTAAAACTAAAGTCTCAACTGTACTATGTCAACATATCCTAATCTATTACAGAAAGATACAAAAAACAAGTTACGTTGAAAAACCTACAATGTGTGGCAGGATAGAAATTCATTTCTTCGCTCTCTATGAACTTCATCTCTAGAGTTTAGAAAAAATTTAGGGCATAAATAAATTTTGAGTAAAATATCATATGGTATACATGGTATCACAAGTAAATGTCATGTCATTCTCCCTGGACCTCTATTCTTGGAAAAAATTAGATAAATGATTTGTTACACCCCTACCAGTGATAACATATTCACTAGGTGACGTCATAACCTATAGGTTTCTCGAACCCTACTTGAATATTACAGTATATATAATTAAAACATCATAATTTGAGAACATAGGATCACCATAAACCATCCATGGACCTCAGAAAAGGACACATTGCTTCATGAGACCATGTTTTTAAATATTCATGTATTATATGGCCCCTTTATATTCATCTATGGTCAAAAATAATGAATCATTTCCTTGAAATAATGTGACTTTAAATCCTTGATATCCTAAAATCACTGTGGTATAACTCATCACCTTATAGTGTTCTGGGACATTCCTAATATGATTGTCCCATTCCAGCCTTGTGACCCAAGCACATTGGGCAATGAATAACAATCTATATAGCAAGGATCCTCAAAATTATATGACAACCACAATGTTAAATATTATTGTTTTACATTTATAATCAATGTAGGAATCAAGAACGCCATTCCCAAATCTTTTGAGGGTCCACACCGCAAAACAAAAAAGGAAAAAAGAAATAGGGAATCAAATTCATAATTGAAAAGATAAATTTTACTAGGTTCTTAGAACCCTTCATGGATATCCTTTTATCCATATCCCAATTCACTATTCGGATGATTGAGTCCTCAATTATATTTAATGGCCCCTGGAAATTTGTGGGGACACCTCTATTTTATCAGGCTATCAACACATAAGGGCATAGACCAACCAACCATATGAACAAATTCATTGTTGGATAGGAAATTCTTTTTATCATCCCTAGTAAAATTGTTGAGGAACATATAAATGTAGGGTCATATGGGTAATTCCTAAAACATCTTCCCCATCCCATATTCATTAGATCAGACATTTGGGTTAGGGATTACTAAACCCATGCTCCAACTATCCATGTGGAATCAGTGTCCCTATTATTTCTACATTAACCAATATTACTCCCATAAGTATTCCTCACCCTAAGAAAAATACTAGTGACACATAAGTTTGACAATAATACTAAGGAATAAGGGAATTAACCTACTAACCATAGGCATATTCCCAATATTGGAATGAAAAACTAATCATCATTAGATTTGTGAACACCATGGTTTATCTTGGATCATTAGGGTCTTTTGGGTCATCCCTGACATGTTTGTCTCATATTCTATATTCACCCATCAAGTCTTGGTATCAAGAATTCACTACCACAAAACTTGGTTTTCTTAGCACCACCATTTAATAGTGCTAAAAATCTACAGTAAATTGGGGTGCCTTTATTATTGCTAAAAAATCAATCATAAAGGGTACTTTTAATAGTGCTAAAAAAGTGTTGTTAAATGTGGCCCTTTATCTGTGCTTTTTAAGGGCTGATAAAGGAACCCCCATTATCATCATTTTTAGCACTGTTAGAGGGCCCCCGTTTATCAGCAATTTTTCCCTTGGCACTAAAAAATTTTATATTTCAAAAAAAATTATATTTCATAAAAAATAATAAATTGATATATTATCATATATTTATATTCATATTGACATAAATATAATATATATTTCAAATATGTTTCATATAAGTATAAATATACATTTTCACTTATGATATAATATATGTATTTGAAACTACATATAAAATATCTTAAAATTTTATTAATTAATAATTTTATAATTATCATAGACTAATAATATTTTAATTATAATTTTAAGACATAAAAAAATCAAAAAATAAATAAAATATCTAAAATAAGTTGAAAACATAACTGAAACATCAAATGACCAAAACTCAATACTGAAAATATGGCCTTTATCAGCACCTATATATATATGTGTGTGTGTGTGTGTGTTTGTGTGTGTATATATATATATTTGTGTGCACCAGTATTGACGAACTGATATATATTATCTCTATATTCTAAACATATGTATATACATTTTTATATATAATATTTGTAAATATATATAAATATTTATAATTATACTTAAAAATACACATAATATATATTTGTGTGTGTGTGTTATATATATGTATTTATTTATTTATAAATGCATACAAAAAATCATATTTTATAAATGTATTTAAAACTGATTTTATAAGTATATATTAATATATGTATAAATATATTTATATATAAATATAAATATATTTATCTTAATATAAATATATAAATATAATAATATAACTAAAAATATATACTGATATAAATATATATATGTGTGTCTGTGTGTTAATATAAATATATTTTAAGATATGAGTAAATATAACTAAATATTTATATAAATACAAATATATATATTATTAAATGGAGAGAAATTCGTTATAGTGGAGTGTTAATGGTTTAAGCGCACATGCAAGAGGTTCCAGGTTCAAATCCAGGAGGAGGCGGGGCATGTGCATGGGTGGAAATGGGGATAGGCACTGTTAATGGCTTGGGTGGGGTGTAGGCTGTGGTGGGGGTGTTGAAGTGGGCTTCAAGCACCGTTGAATCCCCTCCAAGAATTGCATAATTTTTTTATTAATTTTTATTTTTTTTATCTTTTATCATTAATACAAAAGAACTTATAAAGGTTGAATTTATTATCCATTTTTTCAACACTGATAAAGGACCACATTTACCATAGCTTTTTTTAGGGCTGAAAAAAGGGGTCTTTATCAGCATTTTTTTATTTTTGATAAAGGGAACCACCTTTTATCATTGCCTCAATTAAAAATGCATTATTTGGGCTATAAATAGACTTTTCTAGGGCTGATAAATGCCGTATTTGAAGTAGTGATTAAACTAGTATAGAATCTCTTTATATGATACATAATAAACTAAGCTATAAAAAATGTATGAGATAAATGACCCAAAACACCCACAATAGATGTTCTGAGCTAAAATACCTTAAAAATACAACAATAGATGTACTAATCTAAAATACCATGGACTAAAAAACTAAATGTTCTGAGAAATAATATATTAATCTATAGAAATTCAAGGTCTAAGCTTAAACACCATAAACTAAATAACCAAAATTATTTAGTTTCAAGATCATGAAAAGGCCTGAAACTAGTCGTGTAAAAATCCCTTAAGATGATCATTTGATAAATATACCAATCCATTTCTACTAAGCCTTCGACTGTGTGATTCATATGATGAAATTAGTGTAATATGAAGTGAGAGATGAAAAGATTCTAAGGCCCATAGTACTTCCTTATGTTTGAATGTAATGTGAATTTAAAATATGTATCTATTTACCAAGACCACAAAACTATTCATCCAAACAGGATGAACATCCATTTTTTTATATTCCAATTTAATAATGCAATACATCACCTAAATGTTACTATGGTCTGGGTTTTTATAGCTGGTATTATAAGAAGTATATTTAAAACTATGGGAACAAGATATAGAGAATAATGAATATGGAACATAACCCTATAGTGGGATTTAAGGATATGTATAGAAGAACATTCTAATGTTTTGGTAATGATGAGATTTTTTAGTTTTTATTATAAAATCCATCCTTGTTTGTATACAACAATTTTATGTGGTTCTGGAACTAATGTTCATAGAGAAATAAAATAAAAAATTTACATTGGGCTTGACCTGATCATCACTGAGTACATGACAATGGGCCTTACCACACATAGTTTGACAATCCTAGGATATATTCAATGGAATAGTAACATTATATTTACTAAAAATTATGAAATATTTTAAAACAATGATATCCCTAGGGAAACCATGTTTATGATTAGGATATTATCCCTGCCTTAAATTTTAAATTTATGTAATGTGCTTCATTATTTTTGGGATTACATAGTATATTTTATAAAGTTATCATCTACTCCAAAATAATTATTTTTTAATTAATATAATGACACAATGAAATAAGGTCGGGGGGTAAAAAGGCAACAACAAAAATAGTAATCCCTAATAATGTCAGGACACCCAATTGGGGAGAATACCCCCCCCCCCCATTGTGAAATACAATGTATCTAGATCTAGATCATGGTCTATAAGTTATCATGTTAAAACTATATCGATGATGAAAACTCAGGTTATACATAATAACATTTTTTGTATAGTTCATCTTATAGATCCCCCATGTTATCTAATTACGGTGGAATATTTCTTTTGTCAACAACCTCCATCATTCAATGGGACTAAACATCCCGTTGTAGCTAATAAATGGATACTTTTCATTGAGAGGATATTTCTTGCACAAAGAAGTAATGAAAGGTAAAAACATTTTTTGGAAAATTATCCTCTTTAAAGAGATTCAGATCAGCAATGGAAATTGATTCAAAATATAAAAGATAAAAAATTAATTTAATAATTTAATGTAATTCATTTATGGTAACCTTCTAGAAAAAATATATTCCTCAGGAACAATACTGCGTATGGAGAGACAACCCCTGAGTTAATGAAAAAAGGAAGATTAATTTTTTTCTATGTATGAAGACAACCTTAAAATGTTATTAAGGCCTTCTTTAGACAATGTGCATAATCCAATGATAAATATTTAAAATTTACCTAATGTTTTTAAGCCAAACAAATAAAAGAAACTAATCTCATAAAATTTCTCATCATTCAAGTATATAATATGCTAGGATATTAATAAATAGGAAGAGTTATCCGTGTCTTATGTCTTCAATGGGAAGCAAGAGAAGAATATGATGGTTGATAAAAAATTATTATTTGATAAATAAGATATAACCAAGACATTAAAATAGTGGTTTAAGAAGGTAATAACTATCAAATTAAAATATGTCATTTATTAAAATATTAAAAGAATTCATAAATTAGAAATTAATATAAAAACCAATTGAATATAATGGAAAAGTTTTAATAATCACAACGGTGTGTTATCCAAAAAATTAAATTCATCACAATTAGATAATTATATTAATTAAATATATGTATAATATATTCAATAAAATAATTTTTTTTCATTCAATAGATTTGATTGGTGTAAGGTATAAACATACTTAATTTTATGCCTAAAACTAATATTTTTTAAAGGAATTTCTTCTGGATTCTAAAAGAGAACCTATTTTAAATACACTTTTTGGAACATTAATATATTTTATATTTCAAATTAAACATCATTTTTGAAATAAAAAACATAAAAATTAGTTTAGGTTGATTTTTTTGGTATTTTTCTATAAAGTTTCATTTTTACTTGAATAGTAACAATATTGAATTTTAATTCAAAACTAATTGTTGGCCTAATTTATTAATAAGGATAAATTATATTATTTTTTGTTTTTAATGTTTAATTAGACAAATTTTATATAAATTAATCTAATTTAAGTAATTTAAATCAATATTACTTTGAAATTAAACAAAAAAATATAGAAATAATTTCATCATCTTACTTTATAAACCTACTCTGTTGTCCAATATATGGTTTTAAATTTTAATTAATTGATACCCATTATAAAATTTTAATTTGAAAAATTGATTCTATATTTTGAATAACAAAATTTTCTAATTTCTAATAAATTAAACTTATTTTTGTTAAAAATAATTAGTAGAATTAATTTAAATTAATTATAACGATTAAGATAAAAACTAACATAACAAGGGAATAAACATTAATATTAAATGAAAAATGGAAAAGTCACTTTCTCAAAAGCTATTTCAGGTCCATATTTCAAAAAAATCCATTTTATCTAATTTGGATAAATTTTTGAGCAATATTTAAAATAAAAAACATGGGTGGAATTCCCTTTTAAAACATTTACAAGAATGTAACTCCTCCACCTCTATAAAAATTCAATAAATACTAACAATTATTAAAACATCTAATTTGACACCAGGATTTTCAATTCCATGCTTTGGTTCAAATCCCCTTTCGGTTTTTAACTTTCTCTTGGTTTTCAGGTGTTCTAAGTTAGAAATATTGGTTTCTATTGTGTTGTTGATCTATAAACCTGGACTTGGGGTATTGAATGGTTCTTGGACTCCACTTTTGTAAAAGGGATGTTGTGAGGTTGTGGGGTTTTTATTTTGGATTAGTGAAACTTCTAGTGGCACCACATGTGGGGTAAGCTGTTGAGGTGGTTTGTACCCAACAGTTGGATGGTTTTTTAGATGATAATAGTACTTTTTGGGGGATGTTTCTTTAATTTACTTGTCTTATATTTACCCCGTGGTTTTGCCCTTGGACCCCCATGAAATGGGAAGATAATGGAAGTTTTTGGGTTCCCAGATTAGGCCGCATGGTTTGGCCTCGTGATTTACTAAACCGTGCATGGTGTCAAGTTCATTATAAATACATTTTAAAATTATGTTTTTTTCTCCCATGGAAATAAGTCTAATCTACTCTGTTTTCCAAAATTTAACCCTAGTATCCATGGGAGGCCTCCAAGATCATCAAATCTTCTATGGAACTCATTTTTAAGGAGGATTTTGTGGAAAAAGCTCAAGATATTTCAAATAAGTGAATTCTTTTTGGTTTCTTCGATATTCCTTTAGTTATATTTCCTCTTACTTTATGTTCCACATGTACAAAAGTTAGTTTTAGTACCTAGGGATTGATTTGGTGTCTTTTTGGTCAAACATTGTGGTCTAGGTCTCAATTTCACTCCCTTGTGGTGGGACAGTTGTGCGGTTGAAGTTTTTCACCAAGATTTGGGGGTTTTGACTCAAAAGGTATGTGATTCCACGTGAAATAAAATATTCATGAGTTATCTTGCATGTTCTATTAATTTATCATGTTTCTAATCTTTTTTTTGTTGTCCAAAAACCATTTTTGGTGGCAACTGTTAGACATTTATTATTAAAGTTACATTTTTTTGAAGAGTGTATTTTTCAAATGTAACTAAAGTGTTATCACTTGTGGTAGTTTTATAAAATGTGAAAGGAATTTATTATTTGTTTAAATGGGCTGCCAATTGTTAATATTATACTTTCATGTGGGCCTCAAATAGGGTTTTTAATGGGTGTTATGTGTAAAACCTTGTCTCACCCCTTGAAAGTGTTTTTTGAAAATGTTTGTTTTTCACATGTATCTTTTGTGGTATTATTTGATGTAATTTTATAGAACTTGAAAATGGTTTAATTAATATTTAAATGTCTCAAAATTATGATTTGGTAGGGTCTTGGTTTGATTTTGGTGTAAAAGGAGGGGTTTTAAATGGGTTTTGTGTGAAAAACATAGTTATACCCCTTGGGATTGTTTTGTAAAAAATGTAAATGATTTATCTGGTTAAAAAAGTGGGAAAAGGGTGTATATATACTTTTTGGGTGAGTGTGTTCAACTAATATGGGTTTTTTAAATAAAAAATGGTGATTTAATATGTCAAAAAAAATTAGAATGTTTTATAAATTGTGGAAATGTTTTATCAAATAGAAAGAGAGGTGCCAAACATTTTTGTGGGCTGTTTTGTGTGAGTGTGATGTGAAAAATGAATTTTGGTGATGGAAGATGTATTGTGTGATATGTGTGTGGGATTTTATGTGAGTTTTACTATCTGATAATGGTTTAATAAAACCGTTTAAAGGATTTGTGGAAGTTTTAAAGAAATGTGAAAAAATTTGTCTCTTATTTTTGTGTGAGTATGATTTTAAAATGAATTTGAATGAAAAAGAGGATTATGTTACTTATGTGATATACATGGGGTATTATTGGTGAATTTTTGATAGGTAAGTGGTATTCTGATGATAAAATTATATTTCATGGCATGTTGAACTTTTCTGATCACAATAGGGAATCTCAAGTATCTGGGTGGGTGGATATGTACTAGTATGCTATTGATCCTGTGCGGTTTGGCCTCAGTTTCACGTAGCAAGATTAATGATGAAAACAAAAACTGAACAAAGATTATGTGGATTTTTTTACCACTAGATAATGGGTACTATCCTTACTAGTGTCTCGAGTGCATGATAATAGATATTGTGATGGTTACTCTCACCGAGATATGAGGTACCTGGGACCCATAGTGATCTAGTGCCTAGGGGTTATTTGTTATTTATGATGTCCATTGGATGATTTGAGATTACCATTGTCATATGGTATGTTTGGATGGAAATTTCAGTATCTTTGTTATTTTATTTAAAAGTTTTTATTCCATAAAATTTCCCACTTGAAATAGTTTTTTTAAAGTTGCATCTTTTTAGAAAATTGTTACTTGCATTTCATGTTATGAAAAATTGCATTATTTTCATATTTTAATTTTTATCACATGGAATATGTTAGTTGTGTTATCTTTTTTAGCGTTGGATCACTCCCTACATATCCATTTGGGTGTCAATATACTTGTTTATTTTTTTTTGTGGGTTTGGGTAAAAAAAAAATTCCAATGGTTCAAGTTTCTAGCGGTCCTTCGTGATGCGGTGTTTTGGAGATGGATTAAGGGTGGTTCCTCTTGCCATTTGGAGGCTCTTCGGATATCATATTTGGTTATATACCTTTTTAATGGACTTTTAAATTTTTTTTAAATGGTGTAACTCAATTCTAAAACTTTTTAAAAGATTTTTTGGTTTGAAAAATCCAGATTTGATTTATTCGATTTGTTTGTTGTTATATGTTTATAAACTCAGGTAAATCATTTGTAAAATTCATTTTCTGATACCCATGCACTTTTTCCAGACCTTTTGTATTGGGAACTCCCTTCAAAAAATGCCAGAGGCTTGGATGGGTGCTCTTTTTTATGATGACCAGAATTAGTTCATGAAAAAATTGTTTTAGAGGAGATTCTATCTCTTTGGGTGATGTTATTTGAGGAAGAGTTGTGGTACATAGAGTCAGGATTGTTGATACGTGACATTCTAGTTATGGGTAGTGTTCATTTCCATCACACCTCATGAAGTGAATCAAGTAACCAAGGGATGTTTGGTTTTATCTAAGTCCATTGGTATTCTTATATTGATGACTATTAGGGGAAATGAAAAGAGAGTTGGGTTAAGAGTCTCAGTGATCCTGCAGAGTGTGGAAAGCCATGTAGAGTTATGGATATTTTTTTATAACACTATCATTGATGGTGAAGTAATTGGAGAATGTCCACCAACCATATGACCAATTCTCCCACTGAAAATAGTCTCTTATTGCATTGTCTTGTTCCCTTTAGTTTTGGAATCATGGAAGTTTGGTTTTACAGAAAAAATGACATGGTTTTAAAAAGCGTAATGTTTTTGGGAAATGGTTTTCTAATCTATATGTAATGGTTTGATTTATGAAATTATGGAGTGGAATTTTCATAATTTTTTTGAAATGGAAAATGGTGTGTTTAAACCTATTTTGAAAGAAGGAGCTATGTTAAAGTTTCTTTTGAAAATGTGTTTCCATTAGAGTTTAATAAACTATTTAAAATTGTTTTAATGGGATCTGTTGTTTTGAAATTGTTGTGAATAAATTTAATGTGAGTTCTTATATGAATGGTTGTGCCTTTATGAAATTTTTCGTAAGCTACAAACTGGGATTTTGATTTCGTGGTTATCGGTCTTCAGAAAAAGGATGTTTTGGTTGATTATTTTGGTTTTGAAAAGTGGAACGAATTTTTGTTTTAACCATTAGTATTTTTTGAGCAACCACATGCATGGAGTTATATGGTATGATTTATTCTTTATGGAATGTATGTATAAGTGCTGGGATGGATATGAGGAGGGTGCCTAGTGTGGCCCAAAAATATGCATGTGGGAGGCCCTTAGGGTACCATTGGTGGATACGCTAAACGCTAAACCATTTTTTTCTAAGAAATGTTTTAAAGTTTAACATGAGGTATTTATGACTGGTTTGGGATTGTGTGTATTGTGTTTTTTTGAAAATGTTAATGTTGTTGGTTTTTTTGAGTCTAAGAGCCCCTCTTGTTTGAATGGTGTTCCGGTTTTGTGTTTCTTTGGTAAGTTGGGTTGAAGGGCTGGTTAGTGGTATCTTTTGAGAAATGTTCTGGGAAACCTTTAAGTTTGTTCCCCTCTTGTGTTTCTTTCTAGTTTGTGGAATTTTTTTACAAATGCACTATCTTGGTTGGGTCCTTGAGTTCTTTTCTTAGATAAGGTACACCCCCACCCCATTAAGGGCTAGTGCACAACTGAAGTGCAACCCATGTTGTTTCAACATTGGAAGATCGTCCAGTTGATCTATATAAGAAATATTTTTCTTGATCTTTGTATATTGAGTCTACACCCTTTCCTTACATGGTTTTTTTGATCCCCATTTAGGAGAAGAGTGCTCATGGAAGGTTGAAAGAGACTTTAGTTTCTTAATTTACCTGATTCATTGAATGTGAAAGTAGTCAGTGGTTGTTAGTGTGGATGGTTTCTAAGAGGGCCTCTATGTCCTTCATAGTCTCTTTAGAAAAGGTTTCATGTTAAACCCCCATGATAAGAATTATAGTCATGATATTCCTTTATGGCCACTTAATAGAATTGTGTTTTGTATGGGGATTTGGCATATGGTCCCTTTCCATGTATTGTTTTTATCAATTGTAGTGGTCATGTTCAGTGATGCATTATGATGTAATGTGTCTGCTGACTATGAAGGTGAAGGTTGTGAAATCCTTTGGGAGTATCTATTGTGTTGGGAGTGTGTATCCCATCGAAAAAATAAAAAAAACATCAAAGTCCTCTGTTTTAGGGGAAGGTGTCTATATATGTATTTTCCTTTTATTGTTTCTCACCCTGAGAAACAAGGTGTGATGTTAGTGCATCTTCTAAGCCCTTGATTTAGTGAAATTCTTTGTTAGGGTTACGTGGGTTTTGAATTTGTTTTGTCTCACTGAACCCATATGGGATCAGGTTATAGTTTTGATGGAACCAAAAGGAAATGTTCTTTTTAAGGGGTTTCAAAGCCTAAATGTGAGGCCGAAGATTCTTCAATCCTTTAACCTCCATCCATAGGACCCAGAATAAATCTAGTGTGTATTTAGGAGAAATCCTAGGGTCATTCATACCCTTGTTCTTTTGGAAACGTATAATGGATGTCTACCCCAAGTATTAGGGAGTCCGTTTGGGCCTCCCCTGTTAGTGTCCTGTATCTATATCTAAAAATTTACATTCTCTCTTATGGAAGGGATCCCATTTATGTATCCCCATACTAATAACTAATATTTATCCTTTTTTTGGCTTGGCAGTAGATAGTATCACTTAGAGCTATCTGACTACCTAAATCTTCTTTGGGAAAACGCTGGGATTGGAGAGAGAACATTGGTTTTTATAAAGTAAGGTAAGTGTAACCTTATTCGATGTTATTGTTCATTTGGGTGAATTGATTGAGTCGTGTTCGGATAATGCTTGAGGAGTTTTCTTTTTTAGATAAATTCTAAATGTGCATTTTAATTTCAAGAATGTGGTGTATGTTTTGGTCTCTAAGAGAATTCCTTCCTTAATTGATCATTGGATGTGTATTGGACTTTGGGGGAGAAAAATGGAAAGGGAGTACATCTTGGTTTCTTTGTTAGTTTTTTTTTTGCCTTACTGTGGATTTCTGGGGGTTGGTAAGCTTTATGGTGGGGAGAATTGTCACACCCAGATTTTCAATTCCATCCTTTGTTTCAAATCCACTTTTGGTTTTTAGATTTCTCTTAGTTAGTGGGTGTTCTAGGTTTCGAAATTTGGTTTCTCTTGTGTTATTGATCTATGACCTTGGTCTTGGGTTATTGTATGGTACATTTACTGCACTTCTGTCAATGTGATGGTGAGAGGTTGTGGTATTTTGGAGTTGGATTTGTTACACTCTTAGTGGCACCACTTGTGGGGTAAGTTGTTGAGGTGGTTTGTACCGAAGAGTTGTATGAGTTTTGGGTTGAAAATAATGCATTAATCTGGGGATTTTTCTCCCCTATACTTGGAATATATTTCCCACTTAGATTCCCCCTTAGAACCCCCAAAAATTGGAGGATAATGTAAGGTTTTTTGGGTGCCCAGAATATGCCACACATTTTGGCCACATGGTTTACTAAATCGTGCAGTCGAACCGTTCATGCTGTCAAGTTCATTAAAAATTCATTTGAAATTCTCATTTTTACTTCCCGTTAATAAATCTAATCCACTCTATTATTCTTCTATTTTACCCTAGCATCCTTGGGAGGCCTCAAAGCTCTTCAATCCTCCCATGGAACTCGTTTTTTAGGGAGGATTTGATAAAGAAACCTAATTCATTCTTCGTTTCTTCCCTCGTCCATTATATTTATTTCCTCTTTCTAGAAGTTCCTCATGTAAAAAATTTAGGGTTCATACCTAGGGATTTATTTATTGTTTTTTTGATCAAATATTGTGGTCTAGGTCACGAGTTCACTCTTTTGTGTTGCAGTGGTGGTTCTTTTTAAGTTTAACACCAAGATTTGGGGGTTTTGACTCAAAAGATAGGTGATTCCATGTGTAAAAAATTATTGATGAGTTATCTTGCATAGTATATTAATTTAGAAAATTTATAATCTGTTTTGTGTGGTGAAAACACCATTTTTTGTATCAATAGTAAATAATTTAGTATTAATGTTACATTTTTGTTTGAAGTGTGTATATTTCAAATGTAACTCATGTATTATCTCTTGTGTTAGTTTGATAAAATGTTAAATGGGTTTTTTAGTTGTTTAAAGGGGCTTTCAGTTATGTTTTTGTATTTTTTTAGTGTCAAGTGGGCATAAAAAGGTGGTTTTGAATGGGTAATATGTGTAAAACCCTCTTTTACCCCTTGAATGTTCTTTATGAAAATGTGTGTTTTTTACGTGTATCTTTTGAGATATTATTTGAGGTAATTTTATAGAACTTGAGAAAGGATTAGTAGATATTGAAAGGGATTGCAATTATTCTTTGTTAGGGTCTTGGTGTGATTTTATCCCTGGTAAATGGTTTTGAAGTGAGTATTGTGTGCAAAACATATTTATACCCCATCATATTTTTTTCTGAAAAATTTAAATGTTTTATTTGGTTAAAAAGTGTCAAAAGTGTAATGACCTTCCAATTATCATTGGCTTGAGAGCTCAACGCTTCATTACTAGGCCTTAAGTGACATCCCCATGGTGCCGAGGTTTGGAAATAAAAGCCGAAGGGTTTCAAAATACTTGGGGGACGATTTACCCTTTAACTGAAAACAACCAACAAACAGAGAAAATAGATAAACATCTCCAAGAAACCACTATATGATGCATGATTTAAAACCAAAACCACTCAACCATTAATTTTATCAAAAACCAACCAAAAGTACCAAATTGAAAACCAACACTAAACATCAGAGTAAACAGCGAAAAGGAAACTCAAATACTACAAGACAACAACCCAACTCCATGCTCCACTAGCTCCAAGCTCCAACATCACAAACCAGCCCAAGTATCACAAAGGCGTGCTCTAAACATGTGAAACTTTGCCTTTGCCAACATCCCAGTATATGACATCAAAAAAAGAACCAACGTGCCAAAGTAGGGGTGAGTAATGAAACTCAGTAGGTTTTCCCCAATGACTTCCCAACCCATGCCTTAGGATAAAACATGTTAGCACATTTATATAAAAAAATTTATATAAAACAATTCCAAAAACAGTTCACAATATCACAAGTTCCATATCCAAGCCATTTTTCCAGAAAAACCATCTTTCTCAAGAAAAGCAACCAAGAATGGTTTCCAATAAAATTCACATTTCCATTTTGTCACATTCATTCCATTGCAAAAATCCAGACAACCAACCATGCATACAACCTGGACCTCCATATACTCGCGAGTGGTGAGTTATCCTTCCACTAAGTATTCACCTAGTGAACTACCTTGACGGGGGTACGTCACGATCTTATTCATCCCAGCCTATTAATGTGTGAACTTCTCTCCCTTATCCATCCCAACCTTTTGATGGGGGTACTTCTCGCCCTTATCCATCCCAATGCATGTGAACAAACACCACAACCCGTGCAATCCATGCCCAGAACCAAGTGTGTTCAAAACCTTTCAATAAAGCATTACCCTTTTATTGAAAACCCCTTTTCCCACAAACCATTTTCGAAATCCAGAAAATCCATATTTTTAAAATCACTATTTTAAAATCAAGAAACCAAAACACTTCGCACAAACATTCTTTCAATTTCCACAATTTCATCAAAACCCATAAATCATCACTAAAGAAGATTTATAACATGTTTTCACCACAATATCACAATAAAAAACAAGAAAATAAATCAATTTGAACTAAGCATTCATGTTTTAGGAGAGAAGAATCGAGAATGAAGCCACCTACCTCAACAAATTGGGCAAAACCAAGCCACTGACGAAGAACACTCAAGAACACCAGGTCAAAACTCCAAAAACTCTCCTTGGATCTCTTCTCCTAACACAACCAAGATCAAAACGTGTCATATATGGAATCCATATGTTTAGATCTACCCATAACGGGCGTAGATCGATGAAAACAAGAGAAGAGGAGAAGTAGATCTTAGTAGATCAAAGAAACTAATCATGAACGATCGCATACCTTAAGAATCCGACTTGGATTTTCCAAGAGAAGCCTTCAGATCGCCTCCGAAACGCTTGGGAGAAGTCTTCCGACATTCAAGAGAGAGTAATCCTGGGTTACGACTGATTAGGAGTTTAAACACGGAAATTAGAATCAAAACGAGTCAGATCCACAATTTAAGGATCTAATTTTAAGTGACTGCACGGTTAGTCTGCACGGTTTGACAAACCGTGCGCTAACCATGCATTGGCTACAACCTTTCCCACCCTTCTCACAAGGTTTGGACACATGGTTAGACAAACCATGCGCCAACCATGTGGAAGCCATTGCCTCCAAGACCCACTGCACAAGGTTTGGCCGCACGTTTAGACAAACCGTGCGCCGACCGTGCGACTTCCCCTTTGCCTCAAAACATCATTCCAAGTTTTCCCGGCTCTCCCATTCAACACCCTTAACTTTAGAACCATGAAAATCATCAATAAAGTGTTACATACCATAAACCGGGGGTACTAAATTCTCCCCACCATTAGCCTTTCCATCCCCGAAAAGTTGAAAACCATCGCTTACGTGAAAGATTTCTAGCCACTACTCTTTCATTTATTTCTCGCGTTCCCATGTATCTTCCTGAATCTGACCATGCTGCCATAAAACCTGCACTAGAATGATTATTTTTCCACACAAGACTTTCTCTTGCCTATCCACTATCCATAATGGTATATGTATCAACTAAGCATCCAGCTCTAGGTCAACGTGATCCCATCTGATCACATGGTCAGGATCAGGTTGATACTTCTTTAACTGAGATACATGGAACACATTATGCACTACACTGAACCATCGTGGTGATGACAACTGATATGCCACCTCGCCAACCTGTTCTAGTATCTCAAAAGGCCCAATATATAGAGGAGATAATTTCCCCTACTTCCCAAAACAACGTTGTCTAAGCCTTGGAGAGATTCTAAAAAAGACATGATCACTCACCGCAAATGACAACGGTCTTCGGCGAGGATCCGCATAAGATTTATGACAACTCTGATCTGTCTCCATATTCTTTCTAATCAAATCTATCTTCTCCGTTATTTCTTGGACAAGTCTCGACCCAACTAGTGAAGTCTCACCTCTTTCCACCCAACAAAGCAGAGAACGACAAGGTCACCCTTACAATGGTTCAAACTGAGCCATTTGTATCGAGTCCTGATAACTATTATTGTATGGTAACTCCACTATGTGTATATGCACATCCCATGTGCCACCAATGTCCATTACACAAGCCCGCAACATATCTTCCAACGTCTGTATCATCCTCTCGGATTGCCCATCCGTCTGAGGATGATACGCTGTGCTCATAGTCAACTAAGTCCCAAGGGCTTGTTGTAAGGATTTCTAGAAACGAGATGTGAACCTCGGATCTCTATCTGAGCCGATTGACACTGGTACACCATGTCTCTTTACCACTTCCCAGATATATTTTTTTTAAAGATCTTCCACCGTATGAGTTTCACGAATCGGGATGAAATGGGCCGACTTGGTTAGACGATCCACTATCACCCAAATAGAATCGTGTTTCTGGACTGTTCTTGGAAGACCTGTAACCAAATCCATTGCTATATAATCCCATTTCCACACTAGGATAGGTAAATATTGTATCGTACCAGCTGGCCGCTGATTTTCTACTTTAACTTGCTGACAAGTTAAACACCATGAAACAAATTCAGCTACCTTCCACTTCATGCTGCTCCATCAAAAGTGTGCCTTCAACACCTTATACATCTTCTGTGTACCTGGATGTATAGACCATCTTGAATGGTGGTAAGCATGAAGGAGTTATTCATGAGAATCTTAAGGTAAAACCATCCGATCTCGAAACCGAAAAAATGAACTCCCATCCAGCTATCATCCCTCAATGGTCTCCCAACCATTGAGTTTTGAACTCATTACAACACAGTCTACATTGGATGCTTGTCCGTCCTTTTCTATCTCCACCAAATCAGGAACAAGAACAACTGGAAAGAAAACTGCAACATCGGTTCAGCCTTCACATTCCATACGCATGTCGGCTAGGACCGACATCAACTACCACTCATATGAAGCTTCCTTTTCCAACTGAGCATACGACTTCCTACTTAATGCGTCGGCCACCGAATTTCCCTTACCCAGTGTATACATTAAGTCAAAGTCAAACATTTGAAGATACTCCATCCATCTCCTCTTCCTCATATTAATATCTCACTGTGAGAAAATGTGTTTCAAAATTTTGTGATCCATAAATAGAGTAAATTTCTCACCAAAGAGATAATGTCTCTATGCTTTCAAAACATGGATGACTGCAGCCAACTCCAAATCATGTTTGGGGTAATGTTTCTCATGCACTCTCAACTTCCTTGAGCCATAAGCAACCATATTATCTCCTTGAATGAGAACACAACCCAAACATGTTCCCAAAGAATCACAATACACCACATTCCCCTATCTTGATTTCAGAAAAAATCAAGATGGGTGCTAATGTAAGGCGAACTTTCAACTCTTGAAAAGATATATAACGTTCTTCAGTCCATTGAAATGCACTATTCTTCTTTGTCAATGATGTCATAGGAGAAGCTAGTCATGAGAAGTGATGGGCAAAGTGTCGGTAATAACTAGCTAGACCAAGAAAACTTTGTATTTCCAAGACATTCTTCTGCAGTTGCCAATATAGAATTGCTTCTATCTTTTCTGGATCCACTGAAACACATTTCTTAGACACAACGTGGCACAGAAAACGTACATGTTGTATCCAAAAATCACACTTTGTTAATTTGTCATTCAACTGATGGTCTCTCAAGATTTCCCGCACTATCATCAACTGTTTCTCATGCTCAGCCCTTTTTTTTGAATACACCAATATATCATCCACACACACCACACCAAAAGAATCCAGATATCACTAAAATATCTAATTCATCAATGCCATAAAGACTGCTGGTTCATTCTTAAGACCAAAAGGCATGACTACATATTCTTAGTGGCCATATATGCTTCTGAAGGCTATCTTTGGAATATCCTCCTTCCGAACACGCAAATGGTGGTATCCTGACTGCAAGTTAATTTTAGAGAACCATTGAGCTCCCCTAAATTGATCAAATAGGTCATCAATGCATGGAAGTAGATATCTATTCTTTATCATAACTTTGTTGCGTTAACGATAATCCACATATAGCCTCAATGTTCCATCTTCTTTCATTACAAACAAAATGGATGCTACCCACGGAGACACGCTTGGCTAAATGAACCCCATTCTTTCCAGCTACTCTAAATTCTCTTTAAATTACCATAACTCTTTTGGTGCCAAACTATAAGATGGAAGTGAGATAGAAATGGTCCCTGGAATGAGATCAATCATAAACTCCACTTCTCTTACAGGTGGTAACCCGGAGAATTTTTCAGGAAAAACATCATGAAATTTATCCACCATAGTCGGAAAAATATTTTCAGCAATCTCTTCCAATGATTCAAAAGTCAACACTGCTAATTGGTAAGAAATCGTTCCCACCATTGGTTCCAACAAGCTCTTTCACCTTTCTTTACTATCCTTTATCCTCTAAAGAGATAGTCAATGTCGTCCTTAGTCGTGAAACTAACCATTCTCCTGTAACAGTCGATATGATCCTTAAACCTTGCCAACCAATCCATACCCAGGATTACATCATAGGCATCTCTATCCAACATGGAGAAGTCCCATTCCAGCTCAGCTCCATCAATAGTTATAGCACATGCTCGACAAACTAAGGCTTGACATTCTCTTTCACAAAGAGGAGTTTGCAGTTTCAACACAGAAGGCATCATTTCCAGTTGTATACATAGCAAGTCAACAGCACAAGAAGCAATGAAGGAGTGTGATGCACCAGTATCAAACAACACCTGCATGAGGGTTAAATTCAAAAGAATTGTACCTCTCACTGCAGATGGTCCAACCTGATCATCGACCATCATCTGCTCAGCTCCATACAATTGCTTCGTCGTTGCGCTTCTTTCCTTATTGCCTTACTAAGATTTCCCTGGTTGAGGGGTCATGGTATTCCTGTAATCACCATACCTATCTATGTTCTGTTGGGGAGACTGATTTTGCTATCATCACCTTGTCGAATCATAGTATGATTGTGACACTTGAGAAGTGTCATGAACACCTAACCGTGGAGCACTCTGAAAATATCTCTAAAGATGCCCCATCTTCTTCCAATTGTGGCATGCTCTCGGTGGTGCTGTACATTCTCGTTTCATGTGATCAGTCAAACCACATTGAAAGAAACATGATTTACTTTGGGGTCTTGGAGGAAGGTTGATTGATCCTGTCATCTAGTTCTGATTCGCACTCCCACCTTGGAAGTAGGTGTCCCTCTTCCGCTTGTTCCCAGTATTGGAGTTCCCACCCATTGTCGTGGGTATCATCATGACTCCTCCTATCGATCTCAAGATATCACGTTTAGCAATCGTTGCTCTGTTCACCATCTCTATATAATCCGTAATACAGAGCACATCTATCTTTAAGAGAATCTCCTATCGCTTCCCTGATTCAAAGATGTGTTCCTTCAGTGACGTACATGAAGTAACTTCCAGTGGAAAGGGCACTAAATTCTTGAATTTTGCCGCATATTCCATGATAGAGAGATTCTCTAGCTTCATGCTGAAAAAGTCTGTTGTCCTCTGGATCTTGAACGTGTGAGGATAGAATTGTTTATTGAACAAGTCCTCAAATTCCTCTCAGACCAGGCCTTGATCCACCTTAACCTGCAACACTAGCTCCCACCACTATCATGCAAGATCCTCCAGCATATACGTCACCAAATTTACTTTAAGTTATGCTAGTGTGCCGATAAAATCAAAGATATGATTCATCTTACTCAGCCACACCTCCGCCCGTTATGGTTCATAATCACCATGAAAGATGGGTGGATTCTGCTGCTGGAACTGAACAGAATGGTCTATATGCCATGACTCATCCCTCCAATTCCCTGTGTCCACAGCCTGGAACACTTGAACGATACTCTGAACCAGCTCTTGGTTCACACGTGGTTCAGGTGCAAACACATTCTCCATAGCTTTTTCGGGTTGGTTTCTACGATGCCTAACATGTTCCATTTTCTATACTAACAATGCAAGTCGTTAGTCTCACTTCCTAGCAACTGAAGGATTAGAATTTCAATTTCTATCACATCAACTATCACATCATTGTTTTCCATCCATCAAGAATTTCCACATGTTCAAAAAAATTTAAAACATCCCACATACTTTTTGAAAATCCACCCATTTTCAAAATATACTAAATATCCACTTTTCAAAATCATTCATTTGAAAATCAATTTCTTCATTTTTCAAAAATTTACACCTTGCCCAAAATCATAATTCATTCTTCGCAATGAGATATGACATCCTAGTGGGAATTCATTCTTCTAATGCATGTCATGCTCATCTCATTGGCTAAACCCATGACAATGAGATTTGCAACATTCTAGAAGTGTATCCAAAATAATTATGTACCCAACACCATGGTAAGTTGAAGTTCAGCATAAATTGGTTAGCTACGTCCTTTTATGCTATAAATTTCAAGTTCCAACAATCCTACTCTTGTCTAAGATGATCACCCAACGAATAGACAAGAAGGAATTTCAACTCCAGGACCAAGAACATCAATGACCACTTGATAGACAAGGACCGAACAAGCTGGTACCATTTGTAATGACCCGCCAATTCTCATTGGATTGAGAGCTCAATGAGTCATTACTATGCCTTAAGAGACATCCCCAAGGCGCCAAAGGCTGGCAATAAATGCCAAAGGGTTTCAAAATACTTGGGGGATGATTTACCCTTAAACTGAAAACAATCAACAAACAGTGCAACTAGATAAACATCTTCAAGAAACCACTATATGATGCATGATTTAAAACCAAAACAACTCAACCATTAATTTTATCAAAAACCAACCAAAATTACCACAGCAAAAACCAACACTAAACATAAAAGTAATCAGCAGAAAGACAACTCAAAGACAACAAAACAACAACCCAACTCCATGCTTCACATGCTCCAAGATCCAATGTCACGAACCACCCCAAGTATTACGAAGTAGTTCTCTAAACATGTGACATTTTACCTTTTCCAACGTCCCTGTATATGACATCTGCCAAAGCACCAACGTGCCAAAGTAGGGGGTGAGTAATGAAACTCAGTAGGTTTTCCCCGATGACTTCCCAACCCATGCCTCTAGGATAAAATATGATAGCACATTTTTATAAAACAATTTATATAAAACAATTCGAAAAAGAGTTCACAACATAACAAGTTCCATGTCGAAGCCATTTTTCCAACAAAAACATCATTCTCAAGAAAATCAACCAAGCGAGGTTTCAAATCAAATTCACATTTCAATTTTGGAACATTCATTCCATTCAAAAAATCCACATAACCAACCATGCATGAAACATGGACCTCCCTATACACGTGAGTGGTGAGTTATACTTCCACTAAGTCGTCACTTAGTGAACTACCTTGACGGGGGTACTTCACAACCTTATCCATCCCAACCTATTGATGGGGGGACTTCTCACCCTTATCCAACCCAACCTTTTGATGGGGGAACGTCTCATCCTTATCCATCCCAATGCATATGAACACACACCACAACCCATGGAATCCATGCCCAGAACCAAGTGTGTTCAAAACCATTAAATAAAGAATCTCCCTTTTATTTGAACCCCCCTTTTCCCACAAACCATTTTCCGAATCCAGCAAATCCATATTTTTAAATGAATATTTTAAAATCAAGAAAACAAAATACTTTTCACAACCATTCTTTCAATTTCATCAATTATATCAAAACCCATAAATCATCACTAAAAATGATTTATAACATTTTTTGCACCACAATTTCACAATCAAAACCAAGTAAAAAAAAATTTGAACTAAGACTTCAAGTTCTGAGAAAGTGGAATTGAGAGTGAAGACACCTACCTCAACAAATTGGGTGAAACCAAGCCATAGACGAAGATTGCTCAAGAACACCGGATCAAAACTCCAAAAACTATCCTTATATCTCTTCTCCTAACACAACAAAGACCAAAACATGTAATATTTGGCATCCACACCCTTAGATCTACCCATAACAGGCGTATATTTAAGAGAACGAGAGAAGAGGAGAAGTAGATCTAAGTAGATCTAAGAAACCGATCAAGAACGATCACATAACATAAGAATCCGGCTTCGATTTTCCAAGTGAAGCCTTTAGATCGCCTCTGGAACACTTGGGAGTAGTCTTCCAACCTTCAAGGGAGAGTAATCCCGAGTTAGGGCCACTTAGGAGGTTTAAAAAAGGAAATTAGAGGCAAAACGAGTTAGATCCACAATTTAAAGATCTAACTTTTAGTGACCGCACGATTAGTCTGCACGTTTTGACAAACTGTGCTCTAACCATGCCTTGGCTACTGCTTTGGACACTATTCTCACACGGTTTCGTCATACGGTTAGACAAACCATGCACTGAGCATGCAGAAGCCACTACCTCCAAGACCCACTGTGTACGGTTTGGCCACACGGTTAGACAGACTGTGCGCTGACCGTGCGACTTCCCATTTGCCTCAAAACATCATTCCATATTCTCTCGACTCTCCCATTCAACACCCTTTACTTTAAAACCACGAAAATAATCAAGAAAGGGTTACATACCAGAAACCGGGGGTACTAAAAAAAGGGTGTATATATACTTTTTGGGTGATTTCGTTCACCAAATATAGGTTTCTGAAAGGTAAAGTGGTGATTTAAGATGTCAAACATTTTTATAATTTTTTATAAATGGTTGTAATGTTTTATCATATAGAAAGAGATGTGTGAAACACATTTTTGGGATGTTTTGTGTTATCTGATGTGGAAAATGAATTTTCTTGTTGAAATAAGTATTATGTGATATTTTTTTTTGAAATTATGTGAGTTTTAATATCTTTGAATGGTTTTATAAAACATTTTAAAGGATTTTTTGAAGTTAAAGAAATATGAAATGTGTTGTGGGATATTTAAGTGTTAGTATGATTAAAAATGAATTTGAATGACAAAGGGGATTATGTGACTTGTGTGATATACATGTGGGATTTTTGGGGAATGTGCGATGTGGAAGTGGTATTTTCATTTTCAAATTATATTTCATGGCATGTTGAACTTGTTTGAGCACAACAGGGAAACCTAGGTATTTAGGTGGGTGGACGTGTACTGGTATGCTACTGATCCTGTGGGGTTTGTCCTCAGCTTCACATAGCAAGATTGATGATGATAACACTAACTAAACTATGATTATAATGGCTTTTTGGGATCAATATTTAATGTTTATGGTCCCTACTAGTGTCTCTTATGCACGAGAATGGATATTGTGATGGTTACTCTCACAGAGATATGAGGTACCTCGGAACCCCAGCGAGCTAGTGACTATGGGTTATTTTTTATTTCTTGTGCTCATAAAATGGTTAGTTCTTACCATCATTATATGGTATGTTTGGTTGTAAATTTAAGTAGATTTGTTATTTTATTTAAATGTGTTTATTCCTTAAAATACTCCACTTGAACCAATTTTATTTTAAGTATAATCTTTTTAGAAAATTGTTACAAGCATTTCATGTTATGAAAACATGTATTAATTTCATCTTTGAATGTTTATCATAGAAAATTTCATAATGGTGGTATCTTACAAAAGATTAGCTCACACCCTAATTACACTTTTAGTGTAAGTAGACTTGGGTATTTTTGTCGCAGGTTTGGGTACAGATTTCATTTCAATGGTTTGAGTTTCTTATAGTCCTTCATGTTGAGGTGTTGTGGAGATGGCTTGAGGGTGGTGACTCTTTCCATGTGGAGGTTCTTAGGCTATTATCTTTGTTTTTTACCTTTTTAATGGTCTTTTTACATTGTTTTAAATTGTGTAACTCGATTCAAAATTTTTGTAAAAGATGTTTTGGTTACAAAAATATAGATTTGGTTTATTTGATTTGTTTGTTGTTATAAGTTTATAAACATGAGTAAATAATTTAAAAAATTCATTTTATGATACCTGGGGACTTTTTCCAACCCATGGGGATCGAGAATGATCTTCGGGACTTGCCACAGGCTGGGCCATATGCCGGTTTTGATGGTGACCAGATTCTGGTCATTACATATAAAGTGATTTTGATCTCCCAAAAAATGATCCAATAATATCCCAAAATTTTTATCCTCATATTGGAAGCCTCAACATGGGAATATTGAATAAAAATGAAGTGTTTTTCTATAAACAATAAAGTGTTTCTCAAAAATAAGTTAACATTCTTCAATGATCACCTTCATTTTATTTTCTTCTACACCACCAAAAACTCTTTTTAATAAATTATTATATAATAAAATCAGTATCCAAAATATACTAAGACTTTTTTATTAAACGTTTTCAACCTAAAACGAAGCACCCTTCAATATAATGGGTAATTAACATACCATTCTTGAATGGAGAAATACCGACTCCCAAAAAAAGGATTGTTCGTTTTCTCATTACCCACTATAATTATTTGGAACTAAGAGGAAAAAATGATTATATATTATATTTATTATATCTATAATTTCATTATTATTATTCAATTTCAATATAATACATTAATTTATACATTTTATTTTGAGGAAATATGATAACATATTCTTTAGAAGTGTGTACAACAGCCTCTAAAAAGCGATGTGATTCGTTCAGGATATACATTGAATGTATAAAGGATGGTTTTATGATTTTTTTTTAAATTATATGACATAAATAATATAGTATAATCATAATATATAGATGTACATATATATCATTTACTGTTAGTATTTCAATACTGTTAAGATATGAAAGTTGCATTCATGCATATGTACGGCCTACCGTCTCTATGAACACTGCATTTCAATTCCTATCTCAACATTTTATGGATTATTATAAATACATATATAATGGATATATATTATAAATAAATCATGGAATAAATTCTTTATATGGTGAAAAAATGATCAAATTAATAAGAACAAAAAGTCACATATTAAAACATATGTGATAAACTAGGAAATTAACACCCAAAATAGTGAATATAATGAATAATGGTTAGTAAACAGATTATAAGATATTATAAGAAGATATCATATTATGTTATAAATATTATTATTATTATTTTATAATTTATTACCCTATTTAAAATCACTATACATAAGGTTAATGGACATTCACTCAAAAAGATATTCATGGTAAGGGATTCTTGTCTCACTTTTATTTCTCTTAAGAATAAACCATTTTCACCACTTACTTCTTTTGGTTGGTGGATCTAATGAACCTTTTTAAATAATATATGAATAATAATTTTATCATAATAGTATTTAATTATTTTTATAATGTTATCTCTTTCTTGGGGCTTTTGATTCAATAGTTGCCATGTAGTAAGGGACATCGTCTCAATTTCTATTCTTTGAGACATATTTTATTTTTATGCACCTAATTTCTTATATATTAGGTAAATACTACCACTTTGAAAAATAATATCATGAATAAATTATTCTTCATGATATTTTGATTTTCAAATTGAATTATTTCATCAAGGTATACTCGAATTATGCATTTTTAAGTGGAAAATAACTTCATAACCCAATTTCTTTTCTTTGTGTTATATTACTTCTTCATTGTTGTTAATATTATAAGATAATGTGTGTAATAGATTTTTACTATATATTATTATATTTTCACTTTTTTATATGGATTTACATTTGAGAAACAAAATCTATTCACTGGTTTATACATACATCAATGTTATGGTGTTGTCAATGGTTTACTTCAGAATTTAATTTTCCCAGGATTGTTTATACTTGAATTTCTATAAAATGAAATTATTGGATAATTACTCAATAAAACCTTTAATTTTATTATCATCTAGTTATTGATTTCTTTTTCAAGTGTTGATATCATTTTACACTCATCAGTTCTAAAAATGTTTTAGAAAATGTTTTTAAGAAAACTTGACATCATTTATCTCTTTAATTAGAGAACCACTTTTCTTTTAAAAAAATATTTTTAGCCTTTTTAGAATTATTTATTAAAGAAATTTTCCCCTTTTTTCTTTTACAAATATTTTCCAAGGATTCATCATGTCTCTTGATAAAAAAATAATTTTTCTATCCTTTTTACGATGAATATTGAATATTATATTTACCTTTTACGACATGTATAAACTTACCTAAAATAATTTCATTGAAGATTCACTTTCATATTTAAAAGGGTAATTTAAAAAAAATTATTTCGAAAGTGATTTTCAATGAATTTTTTTTCAAAATAGAAAGGATATATTACTGAAGAATTTGATTAAATGATATTTTTATAGTATTTTTATTCATTAAGAAAAACCTTCTATTTTTATTTTACTTTGGATATGTTTTATAGATAACATCCTTACCCTTTTTCTAAATGGTTTTTGAATAATGTTTCCCAGGATAGTGTTGGAATTTACTTCCTTGATTCCTTTGTTTGTCACCTTGAAATATTAAATTTCTTATGATCATTGAACAATGAATTTCTCCTAAATATTGATATCAGTTTTCATGGATATGATTATTTCTAAAATAGTTTACCATTATTACATATGATTTTTACTTTGAAATTTATTTTATTATTTAGTAAAATATTAATAAATATGAATCCAATATTCAATTTGGATATTTGTTAAGGAATATTATTCAAGAATAAAATAGATTATTTGATATATGAAAAATAATCTAGATAGGTACAACATGTGTGGGGCCCAGTAATAGATAGCTCTATAATGCATCGATAATCTCATGGGATAAAATTAGTTAGAGAAAACCCCTTCAAGTTTGTTTCCAAATCTCATTTTTTTAAACTGTCTTATGAAATGTATTGAATTTAGTATGCTAAAAAATATTGTGAAAGGTATTAATGGAAAAGTTATTATATAATAGAGAAACATGGTGTCCAATAATAAATCATTCTCACCATTGAGAATTCGGATGTTATAATCCTTGATATTTCTGATTTGAATTTATCTATGGATGCTTTTAATTCTCAATTAATTGATTAAATGGATTATGTTTTCAGTTAATTACAATTCCATATTATTTACCCACTTCTTTCTAAATTGTTAACAACATGGAATGTGTTATTAGTTATTTACTATTCTATATAGATTATTCACATTTATTCATTATTGCTTCTGATGTACATTAATGATACTATGAATTTCATCTCACCCATGTTTTGTTCCTTTCCCCAATATTTCATGAAGTAAACTATGGATGAAATAGAAGGATATTATAGATGAAATAATGTTATTACCCTTGAAATAAAACTATTAAGTTTTAATTTGTGAATTCATTTATAATAAAGGACTAAAGTATATATCTATTTTACCAAGATAACTAAATTTTTCAGTCCATTAGGATTTAATTTAATAATATATTATTCCAATGTAATGGTAACATAGAATTTACTCAATGATTTATGGGCTTAGTTTGTTATTGTTTTTATCAAGGCATGTTTAGTATCAACCTTAGAAACTAAAACTTGTAAAAAATATATTACATAACAAAACACTAAGGATGACTTTGAAGATAATAATAGTACAACATCCTATAATTTTTATACAAAATATATTGTTTGGGTATTCCCAACAATACATACATGTTTGGATACTACAAATGGTCGTGGTTATGGAACAAATATACCATGGAGTAACAACTCCAAAAAGGTGTGTCGGGTCAGACTCGAGTATAACATGGTACATAATAGTGGGCCTTACTGTACACCTTTTTTGACACTCCTGATTGATACAATTAGGATATTTCAAATTTTCAATACAAAACAATATGAATGAATTGAATAGATAGTGACAATTAATGACATGTGTTAAATATAAGGATTCTTGGAATGAAATTAATGTGTCAATATTTAGAAATCATAAAAATTATTGTATGGTTTTTTCAATATGATAATTATTTCCCACAGTATGGTCTTTAGAGTCAATAAATTATCTATTATAAAGGATAAACTATCGACCATAGAAACACATGTCCCTCTTTTATGGGTCTTATGATATATTAACCATGTGTTTTACTACTTCAGGCATCAAATTTAATTTTTAGAAATCCAATTAATGGATTAAGGGATGAATTAAAAATTGATCAAAGCATAAAAAATTATTGAATTATTATTATAAAAATAAAATGTTTCAATAAATTATATTTCCTTATATTCATAGGCATTAAAAAAGTTAATAAACATTTGGAAAATAAAAAAAATGTTCTCATAAAACCATATTTTTTGTTGAACTGATGGTCTAAAAAATTATCAAATATTTATGACATTGGGACACAATAATTTCTATTTATTATTCACTTATTTATGATTGATGACTTCAATCACATCCTATAAATAATTATTCATCTATTCTATGTATGTATCTCCAATTTCTGTTGATATTTTTCTACCTAGAAATCTAGTTACAAGTTAGCACATGTGACATTTATAATTCCCATTATCTATTTTATAGTGGATATTTTACAAAACCTTCTCAAAATATAGTATTTCATTATAGTAAATGTCAAATAATATATTTCTATGATTGATTTTATATTTCAAGGACACAATTTATTTAAGGTGGGGAGAATGTAGTGAACCAAAATTCTAGAGTAAGAACATTGTATTCAATAGCGTGTGTGACATGAAACACCAAGCCTATAAAAAAAAATATATTGAAAATATATAAAATATTTTCTATTTTAAATAAAATTAAACAATTTTATAGTTTAAAATTCAGAAGATAGTAAGTTAGGGTGTGTCGTATGCAGCAACAATTTTCTTCAATGACTTTAGTTTCATGCAAGATCGAGTTTTACCGAACCCCAATATATTATTAAATCACTATTACTTAATAATATGATATGGCCAAGATATTAAATTATAATTTATTGATATTACTATATTAATTATTAAAATATATGGTTTATAAAAATATGAAATGAATTTATTGGTTACCAGTTAATATAAAACACAAATGAATATAAAAGAAATGTTTTTATACTCCTAACGGTGTTTTATCCTAATAAATTATGTTAATTAAATTTATTTAATTATATTAATGAATTATATATACTATATATTAAATAAAATACTTTTAATATTAATCTAATATATGTGATAGGTATAAGATAATTTCAAATCGAATTTTACGTACAAAAAACCAATATATTATTAAACGAAAATTTACCACCTTTTAATGGAAAGACAATTTTAAATCCAATATTTTGGTTATTTGAAAAGTTTTATATATATTAAGAAACTTCATTATCAAAAATTGAAAAAAAAATTAGGATGCTTTGACTTTATTGTATTTTTTGTTGTTTCGTTTTTTATGAATAATGAAAATCTTAAATTTTAATACAAAACAACTTTTCGGTATAATTAATTTGTAAGGTTGAATTATATTTTTGAATTATTTTAAAGTATAATTCGATAAATTTATTTCAACTAAAATAATATAAGTTTTTTCAATCAATTTCAATTTTAAATTAAATATAAAAACATAGAAAAAAATTTAACTTCCTACCTTAAAATATTTCTTTATCATCACGTATGTGGGAATAAATTTAAATTAATTTTTTTCACTTATGTAATTAAAAATATAGAAATTTATTCCATATCTTGAATAAGAATAATTTATTATTTAAAATAACTTCAACTTAGTTTTTGAAAAAAACTATTATCGAAATGGACTAAAATTAATTACAATGATTAAGAGAAAAATTTACTTTATAAGTGACTAAACCTTAAACATAGAGACCAAAATGACCTAGAGACGTGTCAAAAATCTATAAGATTGAGATATTTAGAACCACTAACCCCTTTTATAAACTTTTTACCATTATTGGAGGACCACTTAACTGGGAAAACATTGGTGGAATTCCCTTTTTAAAATTTACAAGATTGACACTCCTCCTCCAATATAAAAAGGAACCCCCCCCCCAAACATAATAATACCTCTAAAGACATTTTTATCACAAAAAATCTACCAAAATAAGATCCCATAATCCTTACACTATTACATAAATCCTTACCCAATGAGGAAATAAAACCAATTAATTCTTCTGGTATAAACCAAAAACAGTTTCCAGAAAATGAGGTAACATCACTCAACGATCAATTTCATTTTATTTCACCGTCCACTACCTAAAAAATTATTATACCATAATTATATAATAACCTCCATATACTAAATATACTTATTTTTTTCATACTAAATTTTCATACCAAACTTAAACACAATTTCATCTAATGGGTAAGTAATATATCGTTCGTGTATGGAGAACTACCACTGTGTGAAATTATGATTATTTGTTGTCCATTTACCACCTACCATGGTTGGTAATTATGATGGAGACTATGTATATATATGATATATATTAAATTTATAATTAATTTATTCTTATATAATTTCTATATAACACATACATTTATGGTTTCTATTTTTTGGGAATATAATAACATCGTTTGTAGATTTTTGGACTACTATCATCTCAAAGTAACGCGATTCATTCATGTTATACATGGAATGAATAATTGATGGTTTAAAAAAATATGTGACATATATAAAATTAATATGATACTGTAAATATAATATACATATACATATATATCATTTTCTTTTCTTTCTTTTAAAACAATAAAGAAATGATAGTAGTGTACACTTGTGCGTACGATATACTGTCTCCATGAACAGTGCATTTCATTTACAATATCCAAATTTTATGGGTTTTTATAAATACATATACAATGGATATATAATATATTTACATAATAGTATAAATTTTTAGGATTATTAAATAATGATATATTTAACAAGAACAACAAGTAACAAGTTAAAACATACTCGGCAAGCTAGACAATTAACACCCGAAAGAGTGAAGATAATGAAAGATTGTTAACAAAAGGGTAATAAGAAATTATAATAAGATTATATATTTTTTCATAAATAATATTATGGTCATTTATAATTAACATGTTTAAAACCCTTATACATGATGTTATTGTATGTTCCCCCAAAAGGAAACCTTGGATATGAGATTCTTGCCTTCCTTTTTCTTTCTCTGAAGCATACAACATTTTTACTAATCAGTCCTTTTGTATGGGGTTTATTATACCCATTTTGATATATAATATATTGAGTCATTTTATCTTTGTTGAATTTAATTTGTTATTTTAATTTATCCCTTTCTTGGTTCTTATGATTTAAAAGTTGCCAAATTTTAAGGCACTTCGTCTAAATTTCCATACTTTGAGAAATATTCTATTTTTGTGAAACTAATTTCTTATATATGGGGTAAATATTGTCACTTTGACATATGATATCATTATTCATTCAATATTAATGATATTTGGAGTTTCAAATTGAATTCTTTCATCAAATCAGAATTTAATTAACTATTACCGTGTGGAAAAAAAATTTATAACCCAATTTATTTTATTTGGGTAATATTACTTCTTTATTGTCATTAATATTATTATATTATGTTTGTAATGAATTTTTATTATTTATTATTTTATTTAAACTTTCCTTATGTGGATTTACATCTGACACAAACAATCAATTCTTTGATTTAACCTTACATCAATGATATGGTCTTTTGAGGGGTTTACTTCACAATCTCATTTTGTTCGGGATTGTTTATAATATAATTTTAATTAGAATTTATTTTGAATAATTTTCATATAAAACATTTAATTTTATTCATCTTCTGATATTGATGAAATTTTTAAAGTAATATTACTATTTTTCAACTTTTTTTAAGTCAAAATGTTTCCGAATTTTTTTAAAACAAACTCGACTTCATTTCTCTCTTTAGTCGAAGTGCATATTTTCTCATAAGGATAATGTTTTATTAAAATGTATTAAATTTTTTAAAACATCTCAAAATGATTTATTAATGTCATGTTTACCACTTTTTCTCTTTTAAAAAATTTTTCAAATAAAACTTTTTTTCTCTTTCCAAACAAGTCATTTTTATAACCTTTTACTGTGTATAGGGAATGTTCCTTTTACCATGTAGGGAATATACATATTTACCAACCATAATTTCTATAAATATTAAATTATATTAATGAAAGGTTAGTTTTTATGGAAAATGTTTTCATAAGTTATTTTCAAAGAAATTTATTTTCAAAAAAAATACAAAATAAATAGGGTATTTTTATCAAGAATACTTTTATAAGATCGTTATATAGTAATTCAATTAATCAATTACAAAACCCCTTTATTTATACTCAAATTTGGATATGTTGTGTTAATAATATCTTTATTCTTTCTCTGTATCAGTTTTGATTAATTTCTACAAGGATAGTATTGACATTAACTTATATAATTTTTTCTTTAGTCCCCTTAAAATATTAAATTACCTATCATCATTGAATATTTAATTTTCCCTAAATATCCTGATCATCTTTCTTTGATATGATTAATTTTTTATCCATATATAATTTTTGAATATGATGTTTACATTTATAATAATTTTATTATTTAGGGAAATATTAGTAAATTTGTATCCAGTAATCAAGAAAGTTATTTGATATGTCATATTCTTCCTGAATTAAATTTATTATTAGATATATGGGAAATATCTTAGACCTGTATAACAGAGCTGGGGCCTAGTTATAGAGATAACATTTATGCATCAATCATCTCATGGGATGAAATCAGTTGTAAAAAAACCCCATTTGAGTTATTTTCCAAATCTGAGTAGTTTTAAACTATCTTGTGAAAGGTCTAGATAGTAGTATGCTAAACCTTATTTTGATGATATTAATGATAAAGGTACCATGTACAAAGGAAAAATGACATCAATTAATTGAGAATTTTATTTATTGATAATTTAGTTAGTATTTACTATGAGATTTTTTATTTGACACTACATTTGGATGTTTTCATTTTTTTTTTCATTGATTAAATGTCATTAATTTTTAGTTACTTACCTTTACATATTATTTACTCACACAAATCTCAGTTATTTACTATATGGAATGTGATCTCAGTTATTTACCTTTCCATAATGTTTATTCTCATTGATTCATTATTTATTTCCTTTTACATTACACAGATTGAGTTTTAGATCTCACCCTTATTTTGTTTCCATTCCCCTTGATTCAATGAATTATACTAATAATGATATTAATGAATACTATATATATAATAATGAAGTTATCCTAAAAAAAAGTTTTTATGTTTTAATTTTTGTATTTATTTGTAAAATAAGACACATTTATGTATCTGGATTACAGAAAATATTAAATTGTTCAATCCTTTGGGATGTGATTTAATTATATCATATGCCTATGTAATGGTAGCACTACACCAACTCTGGGTGTTTTGGGGTTTGGCCGATACAAGTCAAGTCCAAGATTATATAATTACAACATATGAAGTTTAATGGTTAATGTTCTTCTATTGGTATTTAGAAATTATTTTATAGAAGTATTTTATTCAATGATATTCTAGTTATATAAAATATGTAATGTATAAGGAGGGTACTATAGTAGAATTTCTTTAAAGATTTGAATGAATTTTTTGAGTGGTATAATGAAAACGTATTCATTTGAAATTTGAACTTCTTGGAAAACACATGATTTAGGGAGGATAACACTTAATATGTTCCCGATGATGAGATAATAAGGATAGATCGGTTTTTATAATGGTACTGGTAGTCTTTATTGTTTATATAAACTTTGATATAGTGGTAATTATGGGTTACTACCATTTGGTAACTTTATAAGAATTCTTATAATATGGTTTTATAAAAAATTCATCTTGAAAGCTGGGTCACATCCTATCACATGTGGAAAATTATCAAGGATTCAAACCACAACAAAATTCAATAACTGTTTAGTTCCAAAAAAATGATCTACACAATATCCTAGTTAATATGTCATTGTTTGTAGTTAAATGATTTTTTTGAAAATAATAATGTCAAAGCAATGGTGTTATTTTTAAGGATTAGATATTAATATATTATATGGGAGATCTTAGGATAATTATATTTGTTTTGGAAAATATTTACAATCATACAAAAAAGGAATGAAACTCTTTTATGAATATTTGGTCCATTAAAATCTTTTTTTAGTTGTTCAAGTATAAAAAATTCACCATGGATATTTATTTTATGTGTTTTGAATTGATGTGGAAATTTATTCAAGAACAACCAATATATGAAATTATGCCTATGAAATGGAAATAGTTCATGTAATTATATGATCATATATTATCAATATATGGGGTAAAGAAATCCTCCAAATGAGGAAAATTATATTGAAATAAATTTCTATCTTAATACCTTCATCTATGTTTAACCAATGGTGTTTTAAATCATCATTCTTTTTTTGGTCCATAACATTCCCTTCAACATTCACTTTTTTATGATCATATACCCTTATCACTCTATATAATTATTTATTTTTTTATTCCATGTCAATATCTTCATATTCCCCTAATGTTCTCTTACGTAGAAACTTAATTATGCGTTATTCCATATGAAATTTTTACACTCCCTTATATATTATTAAGATTACATTTTAAACCCATTTTATGTAATGTGTTTTCAAGAAAATACTTTTCATATAGAAAACTTTTGATTACCAACATTAACATTAAATTGTGAGGATACAATTTATTTACATAGATAGAATTTAATTCCCAATGATTTGAAAATTAGAACATCTTGTTTGATAGTATGTATTACACACAACTCCTTTCTTATAATATAATATAAAATCTCAGTAATGTACAATATATTTTCTAAAAATAAATTCTATCTTATCGTAGCTTTAAATGTAATCAACCCTCTGTTTAAATGTAACATGATGCTCTATTTAAATATAATTATTTAAACAAGACCATCAAATCATATATATTAAATTTCTTAGTATTAATAGTAATAACAAAATAATTATAATACTATGCTTTATATATGTATAAATAATTTAATTCGACATCTAATGATTAGAAATAAAATTAGAATACTTTTAAATTAAAAGAAATTTTTTCTAGATAACTGTATTTTTTTAAAAGGTTGTTTAGTCACATTTTGTGCGCATAATTTATACGTTATATTTAAAAAAATTAAAATTTATTTTTTAAAAGAACATAATTCCTTAAATAATTTTATCATAACTATATTTGTATTAATTTTTTTTAATTTTTCATAAAATTTACATTTTTTGATGAATAATGAAAAATGATAAATTTTAATTGAAAAGTTATTTTTTGTTTAAATTATTTACAATGATAAATAAATTTTTAAAATTTTTTAATAAAAAAAATAGATTTTTGTATGTATATTAATACAATATAGGTCATTGGAATAATTTTCAAATTGAATTTTTGATATAAGAACTCTGTAAACTTTCGAACATTTTCTCTTTGAAAACCATCTTTTACATTGCATCTACTTGATTAATTTTAAATTTAAATTTTCTACTGTGTGACTGAAATTTAGAAAAATATTTTGCATTTTCTAAATCAAAATAAATTATATAATCTAAAATGTTCATATTATTTTTTGATTATAATTAATAGTAAAAATATACCATCATTCTAGAATAATTTATTTTTATTGTACAAGTATTGATAATAATCTATTTTGGATCATTTTTCTAGTAAAAAATGTGGATACACCTCTTTCATTTAAAAAATTACAAGTGTGCCATCACCTCACTTATAAAAGGCCACCTTCTCTCCTCTCTTATTCACACCTAAAAACCATTTTGTTTTAGAAAATAAAAACCCAAAAAACATAAAAAAAATTTATATCATCATTCTAGAATACTATATTTTTTGTAAATCTATTCTATGAATACTTTAGGAATAATCTTAAAGTGGTGGTCGAAAAAGTGAAAAAATTCTTAATTATGTTTTCCATCAACAACTCACACAGTTAGGATTAAATATGGATACAAAATATATACATGTTTTTTAAATTATAATTATAAATATTGATTCATTATACCATATATACCTTTTTTCATTACATTTCATAGGGTATATTGTAACATCACTCATTTGTATGACTGACAACCACCTCGTGAAGCAATGTGATTTCTTTTCACTAACACTTTACATGAATGTTTATATGGATAAATTTATGGAATAAATGTGATATAAATGAAATTATATTCAAGGCATTATTTTAATTAATAAAATATAATATATCACTTTTTATATACCTTTTCACTTAATGAATGATGATAACGTCGTTCAGGTACATGTGGACTACCGCATTAATGAAGCGTTGTGAATATGTTTTCATAGACACACCACATGGATGATATATATAATCTTATTTAAAGTACTAATATGGTGTTTATTATTTTAGTATCATTATGAATGATAAAATATCATTTACCTTTTTTTATCATTATAATGGAAAATGGAAATATCACTCATTCATATGTATATATAAATGTCTCTATGACCATAACATACATCATTTCTCAAAACCACCTTTCACAATTCATCCTAAAAGTATAAGTTATATATAAATATGAAAATTACATGTTTATTATTATTCTGATATGTTGAAATAACATCCTCTCATACTAATAGTCAACCCGCCAAAGTTATTTTTGACCCATAAGTCAAATATTATTGACACACCAAACGTAAACATACTTGATTAAGTCAATATAAATAACATGGAAATAAGTAAAATATGATTAATAATAAACATTAAAAAAAATTAATATATTATATAATTAACATAAGTTTATTATTCCTAAATATAATGAACATGTATGATGAGTCAGACTTAAGGTCCAGAATTCATGTCTCACTTTTACATATGTGAGACATATGCCACATTCACCACTTTTTTCTTTTATGAGGTACATATAATTACATTTTTAATGATTATATCAGAAATTTATTTATTTATTTTGTATTCAATGTTTCATTTTATTTCATTTATTTTATGCATCTTATGACATAGAATTTACTATAGTGATAAGGGTTTATTTCACAATCTCACCATTATTCGAGGTTGTCTATCTTTATGTCTCCCATAGAGAAAATTTTTTAGCTTTATATCGTAAAAAATATATATTTTATTCAATGCTATTTTTTCATGAAAATTTTTAAGTAATATTACCATATTTCTTCTCATTGGTTATTAAAATGATAAAGAAATAATTTTAAGAAAATTTGAGTTTATTTTTCTTTTTGGTCAAAAAAACCATCTATTATGAAACCAGGATTTAACATAAATGTTTGGAAATTATAATAATGATTAATTCAAAAAACAATTACCCATAATTTAATTATTTAATTTTTTTGTAGAATATTATTATCATTTTTTAGATAATATACTTTTCTAATAGTTTTACAGTGCAAAAGGAATTATAATTTTAACTTATATGGAATGTATGCAATTACACTCTATCATGAACATAATTTATTTTAATCTTACTTTTCATTTTTACTATTTTATTTTTAAATATTTTTTCCAATAATATATTGTAACATTTAATTTTTTAAAATTTATTTTCAATGAAAAATATTTTCATAATATTTTATGAATTCATTAGTATTAAAATAAAAGGGTGGTTTTAAAATAAAGGTTATTTTCCCCAGAACTGTACCATGTTCTCTTTAAAAGTAATTTTCTATCTAGTAAGATATAGTTTTTTTTATCTTCTGGTTTATTGTGGTTATACTCTAATGATATCGTCTTTATTATTTCTACTGATGGTTTATGATCAATTTGACTATGAAAGTACTATATAGATACCATTAATTTTACTCCTGATAGTTTATGATTATATATATTGATTGCGTAATGTATTTACCTTCTGTGTTCTCATTTAAATATGAATATTGGGTGGATTATATTTCACCCCTTAAATGAGAAATTTATTTGGATCATTATGTTGTGGGTGGAGCTCACTTTAGCCTCTCGATGCCTTAGGAGTTCTCGTGGGAAAAATTAGATTGGGTTTTGGATGAGGCATTATGAATTTATTTAAATATCATGGAATAAGGACTTGTTGGTATGTTTCATACACAATACATTATCAACTCTGTCATTTTGAAATCATTTATTTATATTCAATGTCATTACTCAATTAGTTAGAATATCTATACATAACTCCTAGTCTTATGTGATTATTAATATGGAATTATTTCATCCGCAATTATTCCTTCCATATTATTCTCATGTTATTAATTAAATATAATGTGTTTTAGTTATTTACAGTTCCATATTTATTGTGCCCTATTTATTCATATCATTGTAGGTAAACATAACCGTACTAAAAATCGATGATCACCACATTTTTATGTTTTATTTTTCCTATGATTATAGGAATTGTTTTTTGTTTGGAAAGAAAATATATAATAATGGGAATAATGGAATTCTCAGATAAAATCACTTTTTATCTTATTTTTAAAATTTATTGTTAATTTAATGTTTTTATCTAATTCTCCATTAATAATAAAATATTCAATCCCTTTAAATATGAATCCTTGTATCTCATCCCAATATAATAACATAAGTCATCGGGTCCGAGTTACTAGGGTTAGGGTTGTTACATTGTTACCCATTTTATGGAATAGGATATAGATGTAAGTGAGCACATTAATATAATAATATATCCTTATATGTAACATATTGATGTTATCTACTTCATCTTTTTTAAATAATTTTTCAAATAATTATAAGACTAAATAAAACTAAAACATTTAGTTAAAGACTATACCTCTTCTTTAGAAAAATCCTTTTATTTATACGTTAAACCCTCTAAAGATAGAATTATTTTAATAAAAGGCCTCTAGATGATGTGGTGGGATGTTAGTAATGTATTTAGGAATTTAATGACTGAACTAAATGGCTTTTTAAGTGTGAGTAAATGAATAGAGGAGGTGTCTTTTTTAAGTGATGGGAGGGACTCTCTTGGGATTACAAAAAATAATTAATATAAATTATTTTTCATTGAAAAAAGGATTAAAATTGATATAAATTCTATATTAGATGATAATGGGACAAAATGATATTATAAAATAAAATATGGTATAGTTAATATTAGTTTTTACAATTATGTTATTGTTTAAACTCATGTTAATCATTTTGACAAATACCGTGATAACGAAGTTTTTTACTCATCACGGGTCATATAGATACTACAATGGAAAAAGTGGCCCATTAATGGACAACTATTAATATTTTAAAACATATATCAATCACATTTCCAAATATTTATTTTGTGTAATTTTAAATAATTTAATAAATTATTATTTATTATAAATTAAAATTGAAGTCATTTTTGGAACTATTAATTTAATTTTAAATTTAAAAATAAATGAAAACAATAAATTTGTAATATAATAAATTAAAACCTATTTAATATTTTATTTATATCTACACAATTCCTAAAACATGATAATTCATTCAAATTAAATTATATTAAAAAATTAAAATTTCCCTTATTTTTCTGTTAATTGAATAAATTTTGTGTCATTACCCCTTATGATTTTAAGGTAAATATTTTATAACTATAAATTAAAAATATAAACATGATAAAAAATAATTTATCATTCAAATAAAAATATTTGAACCAAACCTAGAATATTATTTTCTTTGTCTCAAGGATTTGGAGATAATTAATTAGAGAAATTCGGTTTTTTACTTTTTTTAAAATAAAATAATATCAAGGTCCAAATCAAAGAAATGTGGCACCAATATTATATATTTTAAAATATCTAATGGATATGGATTAAATAAACACAGGAATTAGAAAAAATTAAGGGTTTATAGTTATTATTTAGTCTTTTAATTTATTTTTAACATTAATTACTTAATTTACCCTAACCATGTTGAAAATTATTAAATATGGTAACTATTCATAATGTCCAGATCCAAATGAGAAATATTTATGAAAAATGAAACTCCTGATTCCAAATATGAAATCAAATTTATATTATTCTATTCCTAAAATATAAGGAAATTAATTTAAGATTAAAACAAAAAGTAGAATTTAAATATTTTTTATAAAAAATCATTTTTTTATGTATTAAAAGCTTTTTATACAAAATTCAAGCATAAAATTAATTCCAATGATAATAATTGGATATTTTATAATAAAACTAAACTAATTAAATTTTAAAACAAAAAACAATATGCTTTTAATTTATAAAAAATTAGAAAATAAATTATTTTTCAATGTAAATAAGGATATTTTTTCTATTCCACGAAAAATAATACATTTTTGAAAAAATTTAATATTTTATCAAAATATAATTTACATATACAAATTCTAAAAAAATTATAACTTTTATAAAATAAAATCTAAAAATATTTACATAAATTATATATAATATTTACTCGCAAAAATAAATAAAAACTGTTTTTGAAGAAAATGTATTTTCAAAAAATAAAATGAAATTACTATCAATTGAGTGGTTATTTAATTAAAATTACATAATTCATTTCTATTGAGTATGTGATTCATTAATAATTCATAAATATGTTAATATAATTAATATCCTATAATTACACATCTATGCTATAACTGTTAAATTTTAATAATGAAATTTTTATAGTGTATCCATATTTTCTTAAATCTTTTTATTGTCTATTGAGAAATCTATCGAGAAAATAATTATTTTAAGAACACCTGGTTTTGCGCACACCACCCACCATAATAAATAGAATATTTATAATTTGAAATTGATATTTGTAATTAATGGATTTGTATTTTAAAATAAATTTTATTAAAACTGACAACGTTGAAAGGGTTAATAAAATTACATCTAGAAAAGAAAAAAAGGAAGTTTGGTGGTAATCTAGAATAACACAAACTAGGTTTCAAAATACAAGAAATATAGTGAGTAGTGGAAATATAGACACTGAGAAAAACATAATTTCAAAATAATTATAAAGGGTTGTCAAGATCATTGATCAGAAAGAAGTAAATGATCTTGAGATGGGTAATGACAACAAAACCATTAACAAATGAGGTGCAAAATAGACCATTGATTCATCACAAATGATGGTAATTAAATAAAAACCTTATTTTAAGAACATTCTGTAAGATTTTAGAACTACGTTCACCATCTAGGCTAACAACATATGAAAATATATATACATGGAATATATAATTTCATCATTTAATCAATTTCCACCATAATCTCATCTTTTGTCCCAAATGATGTGTATTAAAGGTGAAATTTTTCATATGCTTGATGCTCTGAAATTATCTTCATAATAAAAAATTGAAATAAAAATATTCATATTATATCAAATTATTATCCAAAACTAAATTTTTATCACATAGTATGATAATATCCAAAACATATAAATCTTCACATGATGAAACAGTACATTTAACTCTAAAATTTCAAAAATTAAAAACAAACATTCAAATTTCATAATTTTATAAAGAACCTTACATATAAAATAAAATTAATTTCCTAAACATTAAATAATATTTTATCCTAAAAAGTGATCTCATGCATTTTCTTTTACATTTAAAAAAAATTAATTGCATTCATCCATACTTATATTTTATGTGGAATTACATGTTTGAGAAAAAGGTAACATATATCTCAACCTAAAGAAGATTCTCCAAAAATAGAATTAATCATTGTGATAAATAAAAATATACTATTATAATGTAATTCTCTTCCCCAAAATTTTAGGAATAAAATTCTGAAACAATCTTGAAAGGTAATCCTTAGATTGAAAATCATTATCTCTAAAACAATTTGTAATGCAATGACTCTAGATACTAAGAGCTGGTGCATTTTTTGATTTCATTTGAATTATTTCAATTAATCAAATATATATGGATCTTATATTTTAACATTCGTGGAATGCCAGATTGCATACATTATACCCATAATACTTTGGGAAGAAAATATAAAAATATGTTGAATAGTAAAATTGAATAAACATCATCCTTGAATCTCAATCCAAGGATTCCTCTTGATAACCTGGGGAAGGGAAACATGAAAAGGGTGCTCTAAAATTCTAAGTAATGGTAAAAAAATAGGAATAAATAATGAATAAATTAACATGTAATGGAAAAAATATAATAACACATTCCATTGAAATAACTATATATGGAAATATTAATATGGAAATCTAAAAAACTGAAAACCCCTAACATTAAATCAATGAAAAAAAATTGAAATAAATCCTTTGATATGTTGATGGAAAATCTTAGGGATAAATAATAACAAAGTTATCAATAAATCCAATAGATTATTATCATACATTGTGTTTCCCAGGAACATGATACCTTTACTAACGAGAGGCAGTTTAAATGATTATAATTTGGCCAACTAATTCATCTCATGAGACTACCAATGCATCGAGGGGATTGGTTTAAAAAGTAAAAAACCTATAGGGATTTTCTTAAAAGTACTAAAACAATTTATTTCAGGTAAAACAAATTCCTTATATATTCTATAAACAATTTTCCTCAAAAAAATTTATCTGTATTCAATAGAAGATATAGATTTATCAAAAATTCTCTATTTAATTAATTAACTATCATAGTGAACACCATACATGAAATGATAAGAGGATTAAGAAATAATAATATAAATTGCGTGAAAGTATGGATATTCAAGAAAAATTCAACTAAAAAATAATTAAAACAATGTGATTTTTTTCAAGATAACATTAATAATCACAAAAGTAAGTGACATTTCAAGGATAATCATTAAAAATATTTTTTGAGAAAAATAATCTTTAAAAATACGAAAGTGTCCCATACCACTTGAAACATTTAAATCATAATTTCCATTAAGGAAATTTATTCATACCATGGAGAAAAATTATTAATGATATAATGTATCAAAATGGTCAATTGATACACTAAAAAACATGTAAATTGTGTATATGGGGTACACCTTATAGAACGAAAAGTAAGACAATAATCCCATACATTAACCTTAGTTTTTGTTGTTTTTTCTTTATACACGTGTTTATTGGTTTAAAATATGTTATTAACTTCTAAAATAACCATAATCATGTTTATAAAATCCTATATTAGCTTCTTATAAAATTTTATTACACATTTTTTAAGACCCTTTCATTATTTTCACTACTTTGGGAGTTAATTGTGTAGTTTTCTCAAGTATGTTTTGACATGTAATTTGTTGTTCCTATAAATTAGATCATGTTTTCATCCTATCCAGAATGTATACTATGACTTAATTATCATATATATTCATTTCATATGCATTTATAATAATATATAATTTTTTGATAAAAATAATGAAAACCACTGCCCATTGAGATGGTAGGTCGTATGTATGCTTGAACACTACTTTCATTACATTTCCATATTAAAAGAATATAAAGTAAATGATACATACATACATATATATATATTATATAAAAATAAATATTTTATATATTTTACAAATATTTATTAAAATAATCTTTAATATGTTCCATGTATAGTGTGAACGAGTCTCATCGCATTAAGGATACGGTAGTCCACACTTCCACAAACGATGTTATCATATTTATAGAAAGTCGAAAGTATAAGGGTATTTATAATAAAATAATTACACAAAAATAAATATATAATAAATAACATACATAACATATATAAATATTGTGTCCATAAAAATGGCCACTATAAGAGTTCGTAAGGAAAAAATGAATAATCATCTTTTTGTGAGGTGGAAGTTCGTCGTACACATAAACTGTATGCTCGTTTCTCATTAGATGAAAGTGTATTTATGTTTAGGTAAAAACCATATCGTATAAAAATATTAGTATATTTATTATATTTTTTTTTTATAAAATCATATAATTAGAATATTTTATGTACTATAGAATGGAAATAAGGATAAAAAGAATAATGAAGTTTGTAACCTATTAAATTGGTAACTTCTTTTGGTTTGTACCAATAGGACTTTGTAGAATGATTTATGAACAATGTCAGGCTTCTAGGTTCAGTGGAGGGGTTTTTATGAGCTATTTTTACAGAATTTTTTTGAACAAAATTTACTTTAGAGGTGTGATTATGTGGGAGGAGGGAGCCCTTTTTATAGTCATGGAGGAGTGACAATCTTGTAATATTTTGAAAATGGAATTCCATGCATGTTTTTCACAGTTAATGTGGATCCAATAATGAACCCAAATAGATATAAGGGAGTATAGAATCTAAATATGGCTAGGAAAGGTCATTTAGACATGTTTCCAAGCCATTAAGACCCTTAAGATTAATGATTAAACCCTTATTGTGATTAATTTAACCTTATTCATTATAATAAATTTTAATTACATTTACAGATATTTTTTTCCAAAAACAATGTTGACCATATTAGAAATTATAAATTTTGATGATTCCAAATATGGAATATATTTTTCAAAATTCCAATCACATAAGTGGTAGAAATTAATTTAAATTTAATCCCACAAATGTGATGACAATATGGTTTTTTAAAGTAAAAACATTTGAAGTATTTTTATGATTTTTAGTCAATTTCAATGTTAAATTGATTAAAATAACATAAATTTTATTAGTAGATAAAAATAATATCTAATTATACTTTAAAACGAGTTAAAATTATAATTTATCCTTATAAATATATTATATGAAAAAGTAGTTTAGACCTAAAAATCAATATTTTTACCTATTCAGTAAAAAATGAAATATCTCAAAAAAAATAAAGAATTCATCCAAATATGATTTTTTTTTCTCATTCAAATATGATTTTTATTATTAAATATTAAATCTATTGAAGTTTCAAATTTCATATGTAAAATTGGGTTTCCATTAAAAGTTGGTAAAATATCAATTATTAAAATATTGGTTATTATGTGTGAAATTGGGTTTGTTGTTATCTTGTGCATGTCAAACCTACTATATGAATATCAAAGATATTTTATTGAATATAAAAAATATATATTTCATTAAAATAATTCACTTATAGTAATTAATTATGTTTATTAAGACAACACCCCTTTGGAAGCATAAGAATTATAATATGTATTTTTATATCCAATTCATTATCATTTTCATTTATCATTAATTGGTAACTAATGAATTAATTTCATATTTATATAAACCATAAAATTTCATAAGTTAGTTAATATTATTCATAATTGAAAAGATAATTTCTAGGTTATACCATATTATATTAAATAATAATATTTTAATAATACATTGTTATTTTGTGAAACTCAGTCTTGTGGGTAGTGCAATCTATTAAGGAAGGTCCCTCTTATGTGTAACATAAGCTACTAAGGAAGCTTATTCTTGTATGTTACGAAAGCTAAATCGGTTATGTGTTCATTATAATCTTTGTCATGTATTAAATTTATTTAAAATTTTAAATATAATGTATGCTCTTGGGATATGGTATTCCCTTAAACGTTTAGTGTCACGTGTTATGCATGCTACCGAATATAATTTTATTATTTTATAATTTCAGTGTGTTACATTCACTCCACCTTAATTAAATTTCATCCTCTCAAATAAAAATTGATATATATAATCAAGGGGTTCAAATTTTAAAATAAAAAATTATTGAAAACCCAACATTATAAATATGGTTAATGACACATCTTCTTAATAAGTGATAAATGAAATTTTAGTTCTCACGTAACCGGGTTCCCTTATCGGAGAAAAAAGGTGGTAAATAGAAACATGGATACAAAAGAAAAATATAACAATCATATTCTGATGGATAATGTTAGGGAACATGTTTAAATAATTATTTTTAACCACAAAACCATAAACCAGTGATGTGAATAAAGGTCATTGATATAAAAAATGCTGATAATAGGAAGAAATTTTTTTATTTCAAGGCCATTTTTACCCGTATTTGAGAAATTATTTCAGACTCTAAGAATATAAGTACATATACATTTCTATAAACATAATATTTTCTTTTGATTTGACCTTGACCTATTTCTATTTCATCTCTTGACACATTATGAGTTATATGGTGAAGTAATAAATAAACTAATAAAATATCATCAAATGATTTACCATTTCATAAATATTTAACTTTTCTAAAACATTATTATCCAAAAAATTGGATGGAATGTCATTGAATTTTCAAAATGAACTTATCATTAGCCATTATTCTTCATGAATTAGCTCTTTAAAAATCACAAAATAAATATGTGAACAACTTCATCAGGTATTATCATTAAATATTATAATAACATTAATTAAAATAATATCTTATTAGAAACATGAATTTCTCCTCATTATTTATGCAAGACACATGTTATTGGATAAATTCCCAATATAAAAAATCTTTTTAAACTCAATTAATGATATAATAGACCACTTGTTGAAAAGTGATTAATATGTTCAATGGTATTTAGAACTTTTCCAAATCATTCATTTATTGATCACTATCTCAACATCAGAAACATCATATAGGTTATATTTACTTTAATAATGTGTTTTTAAAATAGTTTAACTATATACTCAATATTTTTTCTTTGTATCATTCAGTATATGATCTCAAATCCTCAATGAATATGTAATTTAGTACAATCCTTCCATTTTTGATAAATATTTCGATAAGAAAATTATAAATAAAATAATTTTACAACATATTTATTAAATCCAAATATTGTCTTACATTAATCATACCAATTTGTGTCAAAAAAATATGCTTGACCCTGATCCCTTAAGATTTTTGAGGGGATATTTTCATTAAATTTGGGGCATTCATTTGTGTAGTTCCCTATATCCATGCAGTTGTAAGACTGCATAGACATGTTTTCCTTCTTTCATTATCATTACTTTCCTGGTTACCTTTCTCTCTACTCTTATAACATACTCCCAATCCTTTAAAGTATTTACTATGGTTATTCTTTTCATAGATATCACAAGTTGAAAAATACTTTTTTCCCATCATCTTCTTTGAATCATTTCTTTTTTCGTGGTGTTTACAATTTCTCTTCTACTCTTGGTGTCCAATGAATATATTCATCATATATAAGTATTTTTTCTTCTTAATGGAACATAAAACTATTTCATAATGTGATGAAATAATATGAAAATATTATTCCCTTCAGATATAAGGATTAATACCTTCAAATAAGTGGTTAATCATTCACTTTTTACTACATATGTAATACATATAATACCCAGATAACCCTATAAAGGTTCCATCATAGTCTAAAAAAATATCTTATTCTATTTTCATTAATCTATGGAAATTCCTCTTCATCTCGATTTCTTGGCCACAAGGGAAGTATTTAACAAATAACGTATGCTTAAAAGTTATCCATTCCATGAGTTTAATTAATTATTCTTCCCTTTTATTCTAGATCAAGGGCCAAAAATAATCAACATCACCTTGGAGATAATACAATGCAAGTGCAACCTTTTCTTTTTCCCCACATCCTAATTCTATAAATATATTCTCTAATGAATTAATCTATTCCTCATCTACAATTGGATTAGTAGTCCAACTAAATGATTGGAGATTATATCAGGTTAGGTGATACAATATATGAGATTCTTTTTATGGAATAGGTTTCTCCATTAGGGAAATTGTATTTGTTATAATCTGACTAAGATTCCATAATAATCCATATCTTTCTCAGTTATAACACTAGATACATTGAATTTCCCTGTAGGGAAACCTCTACATTGTCTATGAGTATTGATACCTTTATTCCTTTTGGTAACCATATCAAAATAATGGAATACTGTTGATTAGATCATAATATATAATTCTAAATATGGTATAGCCCATAAAATAAAAGTATGAATCCTAAATCATTGAATTACAAACATTGTTTAGATTGGAGAATATTTACTTTTAAATCCTTCATAATGGTATTTAAATAAAATGTGAATTATCCTAATCCTATACCCCAAGTGTTTCAAAACAGGTATGTAGAATGGCTCATTTTCTTGTATCTGGTTACCCTGAGTTAGACCTAGAACACCATGTCAATGTTATTACTCCTTGGAAAATCTATATCAGAACAATTACCACTTGTATTATTCATATAGGTATTTATTTTTAGGAATACTCAGATAATATCTACCATATAAAAATTTAGGGATGTTTTTCTATACTCATCATTAATATCAATATTAGGTTTGAGTTCCCTAATCTAATTTTTCTAAATCTAGTTTCCAATATTTTTTCTAAACATTCATTTAAACACCTTTAATTCTCTAACCCTAGATACTAAGAGATGGTACATTACATTATTACAATATAATTATTATAAGTAATCAAATCCTAAAGGACCATTTAGTTTAGTAGTCTTGGAAATCTAGATTACATAAATGATACCCATAATAAATTGGTAAGAGATAATAAAAACATGATACATAGTAAAGTTTAATAAACATCATCCTTGAATCTCAATCAAATGATTCCTCTTCAAAAACATATGAATGAAAAAATAATATGGGTGGTCTCAAATACTCAGTAAGGGTAGGTAAAGAGGAATAAATAATTAATAAATTAACATGGAAATGTAAAACATTGATAACACATTCCATTCATATAACTAGATAAGGAAATATAAATATGTAGGGGTATAAAATTAAATACATGTTACATTAAATCAATGAACTAATAATAAAATCCATCCATAGATATGTCGACACAAAATCTCATATATATATATAGAAACTAAATTATTAATAAATGAAATTATTAATTACCAAATATCAGGTTTCTCAGGAACATGATACCTTTACCTTCAACTGATGTATCGAGGGGATTGAAATAATCGGTCCCAAACCCGTAAGAAATTCCTTAAATAGTCCCCAACACATGTATTACATGTAAAAATCATTCCTCATATATTTAATATATAATTTTCTATATAAAAATGTATCTGTACTGAATAGAAAATAAACATTTACCAATAATTTTGTAGTTAATTAAATAACTATCAAATTAAACATCGTATGTAAAATGATATACGGTTTATGAAATAATAATATCCATTATGTGAGAATACATGTATTGAATTTAAATTTTAATGAAATTTATTTCAATAAATTGGTGTTTTAAAAGATAAAATTTACACTAAAAAAGAAAGTAATTTTTTAAAGAAAATCATTAAGAACATTTTTTGGGAAAAATAATATGTTAACATCTCAATGTGTCCCAAACCAATTCAATCATTTAAATCATAACTCCCATTAATATTTTTTTTTCATACTATGAAGAAAAATGATTCATGAAATAAGGTATCCAAAGGGTATTATATATAATACATAAAATAAGTATGTGGTAATTGTGGGGTACGACTTACGGAAATAAAATTAATACAAGAATCCATTACCTCAACCTTCCTTTAAATTGTTTGGTATTTAACCTCCTTTATACTAGAGTAAAATATGTTAGTAACTTTTATAAGAACTATAATAATGTTTATAATTTCATATATTAACTTCTTATAATATTTTATAGCCAGTTTGTTAACACTCTTTCATTATTTTGGCTACTTTGGGTGTTAATCGCCGAGTTTTCTCAAGTTGGTTTTGACATGTAATTTGTTGTTTCTATTAATTAGATAGTGATTTAATCATATATATAATATAAAAAATGACATAATTATCCTATATATTATATATATATGAATTTATAATAATTTATAATGTTTGGAGATAAAAATGAAATGTATCGTTAATAGAGACAGGAGGTCATGTGTAGGCATGTACGCTACTTTCATTTCTATTTTATATTAAAAAATAAATTTAATTGAAAAAATTATATAAAAACATTACAGTTTCATATAGGTTTTATATATGTTATAGTGGTTTATTAAAATTGTCTTTAATATATTCCGTGTATAGTATGAACGTGTCACATCACTTTGAGTAGGCGGTTGTCCACACTTCCAAAAACAATGTTATCAAATTTATAAAAAATAGAAAGTATACTATTTTGTGTTATAAAATTATTATATAGTAATAAACACTATATTAATGTAATATATAAAATTTATTAACTGAGTATCTATTATAATTTCAACCATTGGAGGCAGTAATGTTTAAAATGAGCAATAATCATTTTATGAGGCTATAGTTCGATGTACACGTAAATAGTAGGTTTGTTTCCCATTATATGTAATTTTGTGTAATTTTACGTATAAACCTTAAAAAAATATTCAAATATTTTTATGATACTATTTTTCTTCTGATATCAGGTAATTAGAAGAGTTGAGCGACTAGTAATTTCTAATTAAACTGAAAATCTTAAGGAAGTTTGTCACCTCTTAATCGGGTAACTTCTTTTTGTTTAAATCAAAAGTCTTAAATGGATTTATTATTAACAAATTTTAGGATTATATGTTGATTTTAGGTATATTTAGAATCTATTTGGTCAGATCTTTGTCCATAAAAAGTAGATTTAGAGATGTGAGGAATTGTGATGAGAGGATTCATTTTTATAGTGGAAGAGGAATGTCACTCTTGTAATATTTTGACAAATGCATTATATAAAAGTTTCTTTACAATTAAAGTGGAAAAAATAATCAAATGAATCACTAAAAGGGAGTATATATTGTGAATATTAGTATAAAATGGGTGTTGTACATGTATTAAGTCATTTGTGCCTGTATGATTAAGGTTTAATCCCTTATTAAGTTTAATTTAACCACAATCATTGTAATAAATTTTAATTTACTTCACAAATAATTTTAGTCAAAAACTAAGTAAAAATTATAATAAATTATATATTTTTATTATTCCAAATATTAAATCAATTTTTCGAAATTCTATTAAATGTTTTGGACTATATTATTCTCAATTTGAACCTGTAGAAGGGATGAAAATGTGGGTTTTTAGAGTAAAAACATTATAAATATTGTTATGTTTTTAACATCAATTTCAAAGTGAAATTTATTCCAAAGATATAAATTTTATTGATTTATAATATTATTATCTAACTAATCTTAAAAAATATATCATTTAACCTTAAAAATAAATTAGATGAAAAAGTGGGCTTGGACAAAAATTTAGTATTTGTATCTATTCATAAAAACATTATACATTTCTAAAAAATATCTAGAATTCCTACAATGCTAATTTTTATGTTTATATTCTAAATATGAGGATCATTTTGACATGTTAAATAAATAAAATTTTCAAAATTAAAAATTTAAATGGGTTTTCCAGTAAAAGGTAGTTAAATTTATTTTATAAAAATATTATTTTTTATATGTCAAATTTGGTTTGTTCTTTTCATATGTCTATCAATCCTAATAGATGAATATAAAAACTATTTGAATTAATATATAACATATATATTTCATTAAAATAATTCACTAATTGAGATTAATTATATTAATTAATGAAAAAATCCATTAGAAGCATAAAAATAATAATATTTATTTTTATATCTAATTGTTTCTTATTTTCATTTATCATTAATTTGTAACCAACAAATTCATTTTATATTTATATAAACCATAAATTTTAAAAATTACTTTATTACTATTCATAAGTGGTAACACAGTTTTTATGTTATATCATTGTATATTATATAACCATATTATTTTAATAATAAATTGTTATTTGGTGGAACTAGATCTTACATGTAATGCAAGCTATCGAGGAAGGTAGATCAAGGGTGAAACCAAAACTATATATGAATGTAACTCTTGAATGTAAAACAAGTGTACCAAGAGTTTTTTGAATTATAATATATATCATGTATATAATTTATTTAAAATAGTACATATATAGTAGTGTCTCAGGATATTATATTCCCTTACACTCTTGGTGTCGCATGTCATGCATGCTATATAATAAAATGTTCTTACTTAAAAATTTTGGGTGTTTCAAAATCTCCTTATCAATGAATCACTTTCCAACCATCAATATTAACTATATATCACTGTCTAAATAACATTAAAAAATCATACATGAACCCAAATTGTTACTTAAACAAAAAATAGATTATTCTTGCTAAAACCCAATAAATGTATCAAATACCTTAAAAATACCATTACTTAAATCCTCAAAACTGGTATTTATTCCTTCGAATATATGATCAATCTTAAACATATAAAATCATGATGGAATCTATAAATATTTTTTAACCTCACAGGATGATATTTATGCTTCATAAAATTAACAAAAAAATTTATTAATCACAAACTACTGAATAAATTCCATAAATATAAATAATTAATAAAATTCATTCTAGATGACCTAAATCATTTTTTCATCAAATCATTATCTTATTTACTTCATCATTTTCAATCATCTATTTGTCCAATAAACATTAATAACATAATATAATGCATATATTAAGGTTTATATTTCCATTAGTTATGTGTTCTCTAAAAATATAATCATATCATTAAATCACTTTTCGTGGTAATTATTATCATTTAATATATGATTATGAATACTAAATGAAAAATTATTTTTGTAATGATCCTAATATGTTTCGTGATTCTTATAACGAAAATTCCAATGAAAAAAAACTTTTAAATATAATTTTAAAATCTGAATATATGAACACTTCAATCTTCTAACATGTAAGATAGTTAAAACAAAGGTCCTTCCTTGGTCTAGTATTTTTTTTAAGAAGAGTTCATTGACATAGATAATTAATAGGATCCCCACATTTAATACAATAAACTATAAATAGATATCTATGAGGAAATTAATTTCAATTTTTTAAACTCCTCATTTTTCCTCATCAATTTTTTTCTTTAGGCATTTCTTTACCTCACATAAAAAGTTTTCCTATTCCATTGAGGAATACTATAGGATGTCACTCTTGACATTTTTTTCTTCAACTAAATTGATCCTTCATTCCCCTATAGTCTCCACTACCTAATCCCATAGTAGAATCCATCATTCTTTTCTATATTGAGTCTATGTGTTAGTCAAGGTAAATTTTGTTAATCATATATCATGAAAACCGATTAGGATTATTCAAAATGCCTTTGAATTCAATCATAATCTAATTTTTTTCTAGAATCACTTCATTTTATATCACATTCTGTGTTAACATCATTACTCTTAGTTTCATCCCTTTACTATAACAAAAAATTATAGTGTGAGGAATGATAATCATAATTATGAAAATCATTTATATTATTCATAAATAATGAAATATAATTAAATTATTTGAATACATAGGTTTAAACAAGGACAACCATTACCATCATCAATAAAAAACCTTTATTTTTGTTTATAATGAAAATGTGAATTAACCAAAGAATATCCCCTGATAGTGTCAAACCAGGTGCTCAGTAAGGGTATACTCATTGGGCACTATAATTATGGATAATATATAATTGACCAACTCTTTCTAGGAATATTATACCTTGATGCATTAGTTTTAATTCCAAATTCACTTTTAGTATCAAGATAGGGATGTATTTCTAGGGAAACCACAAAATCACTATCTTTCCAAAACCATAACAAGTTTTACTATGCATAAATTTATACCATGGGATGTCACCAAAGGCCTCAAAACTAATCTCCCAATTTATATAAACCCACCATTGATTCTAAAAAATTGTGAATCAATCCTTTTACATATATAATTACATTTTTTAAAAATAAATATCAATTAAATATAAAACAATGATCAAATGGCCATGTGTATTTAGGAAATTTGGTATAAAAATCAATATGAAAATTATGTGTATTTATTTTAAAATAAATAATTAGATATCAAATCTCTTTTTAACTCTTAAAAATATATGGGATAACCTAGGTAATACATAGATAAAAGGGATGATAAAAATACTAATATGGGAATAAACATGATAAGAATCATAATGAGTGAGTCAATGGTATAACATGATATCTTAAAAAAGACAGATAATGTGTAATCACATGGAAGCATAGAATAAAGAACATGTTATCATAATATCATGGAAGCATGTGAAATTTTATATAAACACAATACAATAAATAATAATAAGTTGATGATAACTACTAAGACAACATCCCATTTTGGACATAGCCACATCATGGAAAATGTTTACTCACTAATCTGACACATAATGTCTCATGAGACAAAAAAACATTACCAAATGAATTGGATACATAAATGGATTCAACCATTATAATGTGTTCTTGATTATTTGTTTTATTAAAGGAAATTAGTCATCATACAAGATCATTATAAATACCCATGGAAAAAATGGGTTTCATTATCTTGCCTCATATAATAATCAATGATTTTTTTAAAGATTCACAAGAGAATGTAAAATTTAATATAATGGATATTTATATCTGATTAAATATTCATATATCTCATTTTAATGTTTTAATTTGGTAATAATAAAATTATATGTGTGTTATATAAAAGGATTAAGGGACTGAAAAGATTCCCTTAATCATGATTGATTTTAAATAATGAATTTCAAAAAAAAAATTGTAAATGTATTAATCTATAAATTTAAGGAAAAAAAATAATGGTATATATGAATTATAAATATATAAATAATTTATAAAATATAATAAAATTGATGTGAGAGATAGAGAGTCAGTTGGAGAGAGAATGATCAAAACCTGAAAAAATGGTTGTTTATAGAGATCCCTCACCTTATATCATGTCTTTTTTCAATTGTGTTAGAGACTACTATATAAAAAATAATTTTTTTTAAATGTATCACATAAAATATTGGCATATATCATATGAAAAATTATTTTCATGTAACATCTTACCACCCATTTATTTATAATTTTTTATTAAATTCATTATTATAGGTGATAATTGTTTCTATTTTCAGGCATGTTTTGGTTCAGAGGTCCAAGTACGTATACCTTTATCATGGTTTCACCATATACATAATTTTAACAATGAAATTAATATATTTTATATTCATTATATATATATATATATATACATTTATCCACAAAACTTATATATAAAAAAATAAATTACAATGTTTGTTGAGAAGGTATGTCGTACATACACATCAATGCCATTCCCATTATCGATAGAAGGAACAAAATAAAAGTATATAATAATTCACCTATATAGAATAATAATATTACTATAAAAAAATATATTTATTAATTCTGTCATTATACCATATAGAGAGAGGTGGTGAGGGAAAACAAATTACATCCGTTTGGGTGGTTATTGTCTTCCATACACAAGAAAATTGATTTTTTTACAATATAATGGAATAATAGATGTATTTTATTTTTTAAATTAAATTAATTAAATATAAAAATATTTTATAAAATTATTTTTATTATTTATTCATATTTTTAGAATATTTTAAAAAGTAATTAGAACACATAAAACTTAAACATTTAGATAAACATTATACATCTTCTTTGGAAAACATCCTTTTCTTTACACCTTAAACACTCTAAGGTCAGTATTATTCCCAAAAAATAGACCTATAAAAATGGTATGGGATTTTATTAAGGTATTTTGGTGATTATGGAATGAAATAAAAGGATTTTATTGTGTGAATAAAATAAGAGGGGATGTGTCCTTTTATAAGTGGTGAGAGGGCAACTCCCAGAATTACTATAAATGTTAAATTGTTACAAATTAATTTTCATTTGAAAAGGTTCCAAACTAATATAAATCAGATATATGATAGGGGTAAGTCGAAATTAAATCATGAAATAAAATTATAACAATATGATATTTATTTATTTTTCAATTTTTGTCATTATTTTATCTCATGTAAACACTTTTTGAATAAATATTTTCTCATCATTGCATAAGAATTTAACAAAAAAAATCTTATATAAAATTAAGAAATAAATTACCATGGAAAAAATATGTTTTCTTTACAAAACCCTTTTAAAACCAACCATATCCACTTTATATCCCTATTTCATAAATTTAGACAAAAAATAAAAAGGAATGAAATTTTTAACTTTTCCTTAAATAAAATAATATAAAGTTAAAAATAAAAGAGATATGAAACCAAGTTAACATATTTTATATTATTTGATGTAGATTTATGAAATACACTCATAAAATAGGATAAAGGCAAGTGTGGTGGTTATTTTTTAGTATTTCATATATTATACTTATGCTTAATTACATTATTTTGCCTTACTATGGTGACTGTTATTTACTATGGCTCATATTCATAATGACCAAAAAAGGGACCAATTTAGAAAATTTATACATCATGAATAAAAATATAGAATCCATTTTTAATTATTTATTTTATATAAGTGGAATAAATTAATTTAATATTAAAATTCCAAATGAAATCAAAAACAGTTATTTCAGAAAAACGCCTTTTTAAATATGTATTTTTTAAAACATTTATGTTTAAAATTAATTCCATGTAATATAATTGGATTTTTTTTCAATCAGAAATTGGATAATTAAATTTTTAAATTAATACAAAATTGAAATTTAATTTTTAAATAATTTAAAAGAAAACGGGAATTCTAAATAAAAATCAATATTTTTCACTATTCACTAAAAAATCAAAATTTTCCTAAAATGTAAAATATTCACCATATGCTAATATTGATATAAAGAATATAAAAGTGGTATTATATTTATAAAAATAATTTCTGGAAATTATAAAAATTAATTATACTAATTTCTCATAAGAATAAATAAAAAACATTTTTAATGATAACATGTTTTTTAAGAATAAAATGACTTCACTAAAATAATGTTATTATTGAATAACAATAAATAAATAAATTTTTATTGAGTTTGAGGATTATTAGTATTAAATAATGTGATTAAAATTATTCATTCCTTCTAATTAAATGACTAGGATATGACACTCACATTTAAATAATAATATTTTTATAATATATCCAAAATTTATTAAAGGTCGTTGTGGCTTGTTATGAAATCTATCAAGATTGGTATTATTTTAAAAAATAAATGTGTTATAATAATATGGGTTATGATTTCAATAATTCTCTACTAGATATTCATATAGAATATGTTAAATATTTCATAAGATAATTCATGTGGAAATATAGATCATGGATCACTAATGTTGGTGGTAAAATTTTTTTAGTGGGTGATATTTCATCTAAATCCATTGATGAAAATATTTAAAACATGATACTCACCTATAGATATAGAGTTTTTTAGATTAAGAAATTATTTTCATTTTGAGTTCTCTTATTGTGGTAATATATAATATAAGTCTATATGGGAATCTATTAATGAGAAGTGTTATCAAATATATGAATTGCAAGAATTTGAATGTAAATTTTATATTGATAAATCTCTCTAATTCTAAATCCTTTTTATTAGACACTAGTTCTACGTCACATATTTTAGATAAGAAACAAGGTCATAGGAACTTTGGGGAATTGAGAGTGAAGCTGAACTGCCTGTCGGAATTGGGGAAAGAGTTCCTACATTGGTAGTTAGAACTTTTGATCTAAGTCAACCAAGTAGATTATTTATTGAATTGGGAATATTTAATTATTTTTTATCCATAAATATAAATATAATTACTATTTTGTTTTTTTAAGTAAATAATTTCCATTCATTATTAAGAAAAATATTTCGAAATAATTGATTGATTTTTTTATATAATTGGGGATATAGAGAATAGTATAGACATTGTATATAGGTATTATTTGGTTTATAACATTCAAGATAAGATATTAAATATTTATTCAAACACCATTTGTATTTTACATTATTTCATTTGGAATGTAAATGAGAAATTCATCTAAATAATCTATAGATATGGATTTATTTATTGTTTAATTAGGAATCATTTGAAAGCATTGAATATTCATTATTAGTTAAAATGACCAAATTACCTTTTATTGGATAATATTGGAGGTCTTGTGTATTATCATAATGTATACAATATTATTTATTTTGACCAATGATTAATCGGTAATTTGGTTTATAAAGTTAATTTTATGCTTTAATAATGAATTTATACATTATGGTGATGTGTTTCTAATGAGGCAAAAGATTGAAACCTTAAAAATAATCGAAGTGTTGAAAAGTGAAATACAGAAAAAATAGGAAAACATTATTAAGATTATATAATTAAATTGGATTCAGGGATATATGAAAAATGAATTCATTTATCTCCTAAGATATTTTGGAATTTTTCCAAACTCACTCACCCCTAGAAAACAACTGTGGACAAGTGTGTCTAAGAGGTGGATTCATACCATGTTATATATGGTCTAGTTAATGATGAGTTAGTATGAAGTTCCTATATCATTATATAGATATTATATTAAATCTAATACATTCATACTTAACCAAATTCTATCAAATGAGGTTATAAAGACACCATATGAGATATAGAAAGGGAATAAATGAACTTTTATTTTTGGATTATTTGGTGTTGTGAATAGTATATATTAAATTTTTCATCAGATAGATAAGGAATGTAGAATGATAAATTTCTTTTAATTAGTAATCATAATCATAGTGTGGGATATTACATCTATAGTAATACTATACTCAAACTATTTGTGGCCAAATGTGGTGTTTTCCATGGGAATAATCACATTTTTGACGATTCAGTAGAAGGAATTTTAAATTTAGATACTTCAGGACCTACAAAAAATAATTGTTCCTAATAAATAATATGAGTCTATTTCAAAAAGAGTTTTAAAAAAATTACTATATCATGTTACATAAGAGCCTCTAAGTTCAATGTGGATTCTCTAAAATCATAAGAGATATGAATTTTCTTTTAAATGTGATGGTGAAATAATTTTCATGGATGATGAACCAACTACATACTAAGAAATCATTGATATTTAAAATTATTATAAAGGGTTAGGGGTCATGAAATATCTGATGGAATTAACATACCCAAACAATGTTTTTAATATGGAAGATCCACCTAAATATGTAAGAAACATAGTCTCTAAATGTATTTTTTGAATTAAAAATGAAATAAATGGTATCTTTTATACCGATAAGTGATGTTTTGGGGTAAATCATTATAAAAAAATGAATCATATTAAAAATGAACATAATTTTTAACACGTTTCAATAATAATTTATACTAATATATTTATTTAAATAACATCTCACTATGACAATGAGAAATATCAAATTAATTTCAAATTCACACTGTATATAAGGAATATACTTGGGGATGTATATATGATCATACCTGAAGTTTTGGATGTTCCAAATTAGGTTTATATGTTTCTTGAGTTACATTGGTCTATATACGGATTAAGGAAAGATTCTATGAGTAGATAAATTAGATATGATAATGAAATCAACTATTTTGGATTCATTGACATAGTATATTATTGTCATGTATACATGTTGCTTACTAAGAGTGTTAGAGTAATTCTAATATTTTATATTCATGACATGATTATTTTTAAAATTAAATAATAACTTCACATTATACAAAGGTTTTGTTATGAAATCATTTCCCAACAATGTACAATGGTTAAGATTCTAATATACTAGGTAGAAATACATATAGAGATAGATTGAAGAGGTTGTTTGGATAGTGTAAAAAATACATATATTGGAAAAGTGAGAATGTGATTTAACATTGAGAACTCCAAAAATGTGTAATTACTAGTTCATCATGGTACGAATCATAGGAATATTAAGGATAATTATAAGGAGTTATAAAAGATAGGTAAAATTCATTAATAATTTTTCATAGGATCTATCATTTATGCCAAGTTGTGTATTCAACTCAGTGTTTATTATTATTTGATTATAAAAAGTAGATATAAATCCAATCTTGGTGATATTTTTTTGAATTTATTCTAGGAATATCCTTCAAATATGAGAATATTAAAGGATTTGGTCCTACTCATTATATTTGTGGATCAAATCATGTGAATGGTTATATAGATTGTCACGACCCGCCTTCACCAAAAAGAGGGAAGGGTCAGCAGATTTCCAGGCCCTTCCTTCTTTAAGTCGAAGGAGAGATAATGACCCCCGAGACCTGCCTTCAATAGTTCCCGGAGTGGAGACTAGCACCAAGGGTATAGAAATTTCTCACAAATGGAAGGAATTACCCCTTTTTGTTTTATAAGATCGAGAGATGAGATGATGAAACTCAACAACACCAAGGTAAAAGAAAAGTAAAGCCAAAAATAAACCATTCCCACATGCATGTTCCAAAAGAAAAGCCACAAGGTATAGAAGGTGACTACAAAGGTAAGTACCAAAGAGGAAAAGCAACAACTGCAACTGCCCCAAAGGTCCGAGCTAGTAAGGTCCTTCGTGATCCCCGAAGTCCTCCTGGAAACCTGAAAGCAGTTTTATATATGTAGGGTGAGCATACAAGTACACTCAGTAGGGAAAACCAAATACTCTCGTGCACAAGTGGGGAACGTACTAAAGTCCCGTGAGAAAAAGAGTAAACCAAACACCTATCAAGGTAAACTATCCACCCCAGGCCTCACCAAGGCACACTCCCCAAATAACGCAAGTCAAGTAATATATATAATCAGAGCACATCGATGTTTGGGTACCCCGCGCCACTTTCCCACTAGTTATTGAGACATCCTACGCATCAGACCAATCCCGCCATTCTCACCATAGTCCCACTGCCACACCCGCCCGCACACACCTAGGCCACAACCACACGCAGTCCCACTACCGAAATCCCGCCCGCACACACCTAGGCCACAACTATCATGCAGTCCCACTACCGAATTCCCACCCGCACACACCTGGGCCACAACTGTCACACGTAACCACACCTGCAAACACCTAGGCCAGAACAACCACCACCACGCCCAAAGACACCTGGGCTAGAGAAAATCCACTGCCATGCCCGAAGACACCTGGGCCTCATCCCGAAGACACTTGGGAAACCACCTGCCGCACACACCTGGCCAACCACCACACTACCCCGCCCGAAGGATCTTGTTCTAATAATGGACCTCAGGCCATCACTGTAACATCCCAAGTAAGTAATGAATAACAGATATTTTTATATATGTCTATTAATGAATTAGATAGTGTTTTAGAGGCTTAAAATGAAAATAAATCCAATCTTAAGCATGGAATACACTAATATTTTTAAAAGATTGTTTTACTGCCTTTTGATGGCAAACCATTTTTGAATCTATATTTTGACAATTTTATAAGCTATGTTTGTCGAAATAAACTTATTCTTTATGATTGGAACATCAAAATTTACTTTGTGTGAATTTTTGGTATTTTTCTAACAATGTTCATTTTTTAATGAATAGTGAAAAATACTGCATTTTACATCAAAACTGCTTCTTAATCTGATTTATTTATATGATTAGATTATCTTTTGAATTGTTATTAATGTGTAATATGAATATATGTTTACCATTTAATCCAATGGTGGTCATTGGAATCAATTTCACTTTGAAATTAGACTTAAACTGGTGTCAATCTTTTGATACTTATTGTTTTATAAAAACACGCTATTTGCTCTGACAGCGGGAATTAATTATTAAATTAATTAATGTGACTTATATGTTTTATATTTTGTAAAATAGACTTAATTTTTGAATTCGGAATATCAAATATAGCTTAGGGTGAATTTTTGGTAATTTTCTGAAAAACTTCAATTTTTGATGAATAGTGAAACCACTAAGTGGTACTTATAAAAACTGATTTTTCCGTTTAAATGAAATTTTGCCATTATTGTGTTTTGAATTTCAAAAATCCGACATACATGGTTGTCATTAAGAAGTAAAATGTGGTTCAATGAGATTAAAATAATTTTTTGGTGAATAGTAACTTATTAAGTTTTTAATCGCGATTAGTGGTAATTAGTGTAGTTTAAGGTAAAAATAATGCTTTAATAAAATGAGATGAGCTTGAAACATGTCCTACCGTCCTTTTTTGTGTCATGGCCGACCAAGAAAAGACATGGGTCAACTTGGGGACCCCATGGAACCACTTTGGTTGGGAAATGTCATAAATAACTTTTTATTTAATGTAAAAGTAAAAATTACACAAACATAATATGTTTTACGAAAACAATTTTTACATGGGGTTATAAAGATCCGATTTTTGATTATAAATAGTCATTGGAAAGATACAAAGATTTCATACATCATAGTATTTTTTTTTATAATTTTTAGACTTTAAATAAATTAAATTATTTATGACATCATGATGATGCAGCGATGACCTCATTATTTAACGATTTAAATAAAATGGAAATATAATGTAAAATATAAAACCTAAACATGGCCAAAACCAATTGGATGAGTGTATTTCAAATCCCTATAACCTTATCCTATAATTATATCAATGTGGGACCTTTTGAATCCGAAAATCATTTTAAAATAAAGTAACTTATCTTTACTTTCCAAGAGTGCCCCTCCTCTCCTCTTATAAAAGTCCCCCACCTCTACCTCCGTACCCACACTCCCAAAGCCTTTGGCTCGGCCAAACCCTGCCCATTTTGTCTCTCCACTTCCCTCTCTTACTCCTTGAAGCCTCACTTTGGGAATAAGTCTTCCCAAGGAAGCCTTTGAGCTCAAACCAAAGGGAGTTACCCGATTTTAAGGTAATGTCTTCTTTTGAGTCCTTTTGTTTTATTTTGCTTCTCCAACCCCCTAAACTCTTTTTATTCCTTTCTTTTGTAACAACTCCAGAATCCTCAATATACTAGGATGTTGTTATAATAATTATTTGAGCTACCCTTACACACACCTACATCTAATGGTTAACGAACATACTGTTTCCGTGGATGGTGAATTTATGCCTCCTGAAACAATGATTGTTCAACATTCTTTTAACACCTTCAAAGGTGTCCATTAAGATGTCACTATATTTATATATGATATATAATATGTTTATGTTTTCCTTAAGCTTCTGTATTTTCCTTTTTGGTCATACCTTTATGGTTTCCATTATGGGTGAACGCGATATCTTCATTTAAGGAAGTGCGGACTACCGCCCCCTCAAAGTGATTTGATTCGTTAAATACCATATGTGGGACGTATGAAGGATGGAACTATGATATTATATATGATATTATACTGGAATTATAATATACATTTATATCATTATGATTCCATTCTATAAAATATGAAATAGAAATGAAAGTAGCGTTCATGCGTACGTACGGCTTACCGTCTCCATGAATGGTGCATTTCATTTCTTACCTCTAAATGATTATGTAATATTATAAATGCATGAATTTACTGGATATATATGACATATATGATATCTACATCATGAATAACATTCTGGATATAATGGATACATGAACAACATGTAATTATAAAGTGCTTATTTTTGACTCAAGTACCAATGATCGTTAAAACGACTGTTATTAACTTAAATAATTACATAGTGTTCATGACATGGAAATAAGTGATATAAAAGGAATAATGAACTTGAAAAGGGTTCTTAAGAAAGTAGAAATTAACTCAAGTTTATTATTCAAAACATTAAAAAATGATCGAGTCAAGTCGAACCCGAGGTATGGGACTTCGTCTCAATCTAGTTTCATTGAGGCATATTTTGTTTTATACACAACCTTCTTTTATATGGTGTATAAACCCCTTTGACTTTTACGTTTATTCAAAAGGAATCTTTTTTATACGAAGCGTTTACTAAACGACAAAAGGGAGTGATTTTGTCGTACGTATACGGCGACAACGACTTCTCCGCCGCCGTGACCATTATTTGAGTTTCGGCTTCCTCTACAAGCCATACTTTTTTTAAAGAAAAATAAATACCATGTTTTACTTTTCTTTTATTTTGGTATTGAAAATGGTTTTCATAATGTTTTTATATCAATGTGTTGTATTGATATCTGGTGATTGAAAGGTGGAAATATTATGTTTCCTTTATGCATGTTTTATGTGATACGATTATGTTGAGGTTCTTGGGCATTATTATGAAGACGGGTGGTTCTGTGATAAACTAAGGGCGGGTGAGCCCGATATAGCTCTCCAATACATTGGGTAACGTGAAGGAGTGAAACGTTAAGGTTTCTCCGAAGAGATTTAGGGAATATACTGTGATGGGTATTCCAAACGTAACCAAGAGGGTTACTCCCTACGTAAGAATGTTATGAATGCCTCAAGTTACCTTTATGTCTTATGATTTCAATGATTTATTCCTGATTTGATGAGGTATTTTAAAGTGCTTATGTTTTATGGGTAAAGTATGATTTCATTCTTATGTATATATGTACCCATGTTTCCTTTCCATATTTTTATATCCCTTACAGAGCTTTTTATGCTCATCCCACGTTTTTTGAAATGTTTTTCACAGGTCAAGGGAAAGGTACATGATATGATGATAGTGTCAAGGAAGTGTCAAGAAATAATACATGTTTATTTTAAATATGTTTCCATTGATGGGAATGAAGAATAATATCTTTATGTAACTACTTTGTTTATATGTGGAATGTAATGCAAGTTTTATGATCTAATTCTATAAAACTCTAATCCCGAAAAGATCTTCAATGTGTAATCTTGTAATAACTCAAGATTAAGTAAGGATTAAGTTTGGGGCCTTATAGTTGGTATCAGAGGGAGGTTTAGATAACTTTAGGAGTTAGAATTCTATTAAATGATTACCCAAAAATATTTTTTTTAAATGATATAGCATTTAAAGATTACCATGTTGCTTCATCTAAGACATGTTTGTTCAGAATGGTTTTCCGTAGAGGAAACAGGGAAGAAGTGCTAGGAAAACATAAAAAAGGAAATAACCTTCCGAATCAGCATCCTGAGATGGTCGGAATTGGAATTGAACAGTTAGTTGCAGTAATGGTGCAGTTGAATCAGGCTATAAATGGTGGTGGTATCCATGCACGAGATCAGCCAGATCAACCGCAGAGGAACATGTCAGTGGTGGAACATTTCATGAGGCAACATCCCCCATCATTCAGAGGATCATCTGACCCTGTGCTAGCTGAAGGGTGGATTAAAGCACTGGAGAATATTTTCGATGTCATGAGGTGTTCAGACAATCAAAAGGTTAGTCTTTCTATTTACCGTTTGGAGGGTGAGGTATATCAGTGGTGGTCTATGGTTAAAAATATTAGTGACGCCGATGAGATTGATGCTCTTGACTGGGATGAATTCAAAGGTATGTTTCTTGAGAAGTATTTTCCTAAGGTTGTTCGACTTAGGATGGAAAATCAATTCTTGGAATTGAGGCAAGAGGAAGACTCAGTGGCTACCTATGAAGAAAGGTTCACTTGATTGGCAAGGTATGCTCCAAATTTTATCCGAGACCTTGACAGTAAAATCAATCGTTTTTACTCAGGATTAAAGCCAAAATACCGAAGGGAATTAGCTTCTCGTGAGTTTAAAAGTTATGAAAAGCTTGTTCGATGTGCTGAGAGGGTGGAAATGGAGTTTGCTGATGATCAAGTGTTCTATAACAACCAACAGAAGAAGAGACCGAGGTGGTAGGAGAAAGGTAAGAATTCTTCAAAAAATTCTGATGGTAAGAAAACTAAGTTTCTAGTTTGTGATAAATGTGGCAAAAGGCATGCTGGGGAATGTCTTCTAAATTCTGGAAAGTGCTACCGATGTGGTAAGATGGGACATAAGGCTCGTGATTTCACTGAAAAGGATCAAGGTGAAGGTAAGACCAAATTTGATTTACAGTTAGTGAAATGTTTTAAGTGAAATGAGATGGGTCACTATGAAAATGAGTGTCCGACAAAGAGCTTGAGTTATGGGAATCAGTTAGACTACAAGAAGAAAGGGGTGGTGAAATCCTTTCCAACTACTTCAGCAGATGTCGGGCCATCAAATGAAGTTGTATCGGGTAATTTGTTTGTTTTTTCAGATTATGCCAGTGTGTTGAGGCAAAAAGAATTTATAAGAATCTTCCTATCCTTATCTGTGGAATGAACCTACTTGCAAACCTTATTGTTCTACCTCTAGTAGAGTTTGATGTTATCCTGGGTATGGATTGTCTCACTATTTACCATGATAAGATTGACTGTATAGCTAAAGAAGTTTCTTTTCAGAAAGACTTTCAGTTTGTGAACAAGAATGAACCCTTACTGTTGATAACTTATCAAGAGGCCGAGAAACTTGTAAAATATGGAAATGAATGTTACCTTGCACACATCGTTGAAAATAAAGGAACTGTTCAGATTAATTATGTGCCAATGGTAAATTAGTATCCTGATGTTTTTCTTGATTAGTTGCCTGGATTAATACCATATCGGGAAGTTGAGTTTACTGTTGACTTAGTTCCTGATGCTAAGACAATTTCAAAACCCCCTTATCGAATGGCTCAAATTGAACTTTTAGAGTTGAAGGAGCAATTGCATGATTTATTAGAGAAAGTTTTCATTCGACCTAGCACATCACCATGGGGTGCTCCTGTTTTATTTTTTATAAAGAAAGATGGTTCTATGAGACTTTGCATTGATTATAGGGCCTTGAATAATATCACTGTTAAGAACAAATATCATTTTCCTCATATCGATGATTTGTTTGATCAGCTCCAGGGAGCTTAGTTTTTTTCAAATATTGACTTGAGATCGAGGTACCATCAGCTGAAGGTAAAGGAGGATGATATTCCGAAGACCGCGTTCCGTACGAGATATGGCCATTATGAATTTGTAGTAATGCCTTTTGGGCTAACCAATGCACCTGTTGTATTCATGGACTTAATGAATATAATTTTCCATGAGTTCTTGGATAAGTTTGTGGTGGTTTTCATTGATGATATTTTGGTGTTTTCAAAAAGTAAAGATGAGCATGAAAGACATTTAAGGGTTATCTTGCAAACCTTAGAAGAAAAGAAATTGTATGGGAAATTCAGCAAGTGTGAGTTTTGGTTGCAACAAATTTCCTTCCTTGGTCACATTGTTTCTAAAGATGGGATAACTGTTGATCCTGCAAAAACAAAAGTTGTGGAAGACTGGACAAGACCCACAAATGTAACGGAGATTCGTAGCTTCCATGGTTTGGAAGGCTATTACCAAAGGTTTGTTAGAAATTTTTCACGGTTATCTAGTCCAATGACTAAGCTAACTCGGAAGGGTGTTAAGTTTATCTGGACAAAAGAATGTGATGATTGTTTTCAGGAATTAAAAAGAAGATTGGTGAATGCTTCAGTTTTGGCACTACCTTCCAGGAATAGTGAGTTTGTTATATACAGTGATGCTTCATTGAATGGACTTGGTTTCATCCTAATGCAGAATGATCAGGTAATTGCTTATGCTTCACGATAGTTGAAAACTCATGAGGTAAATTACCCCACACATGATTTGTAATTAGATACTGTTGTTTTCGATTTAAAAATTTGGAGGCATCATTTCTATGGAGTAAAGTGTGAAATATATACCGATCACAAAAGTTTAATGTATATATTCACTCAGAAAGAGTTAAACCTGAGACAGTGGAGATGGCTAGAATTAATCAAGGATTATGATTGTACAATTCATTACCTTCCGGGAAAAACAAATAAAGTGGCTGATGCTTTGTGTCGAAAAAGTAATGCTTCATTAGAAATGTTGCGTTTGGAACGTGATCCTTTAGTTAAGGATTTGATGAACTTTGGTATAGAAGTTGTTGGTGCAGGAAGTTCTTCTATTTTGTTTCAGGTATCAGTGATATCATCTCTATCAGATAGAATCAAGCAAGCACAGAAGCAAGACAGTGAGTTGCAGAAAAAGGTAGAGCTGGTTCCGAAAGGTAAGTTGCCTGAATTCAACATTGATAATGATTGCGTTTTGAGATTTGGGAAGAGATTGTGTGTGCCTTGTGATTCACATTTGAAGAGAGAGTTGTTATGTGAAGCTCATAGTTCTCCGTTTTCAGTTCATCCTAGCAGTACTAAGATTTATAGAGATCTGCGGGAGTATATCTGGTGGGATGAAATGAAAAGAGATATTGCTGATTTTACTGTGAAGTGTTTGACATGTCAACAGGTTAAAGCAGAGCGGAAGTTACCGAAAGGGATGCTTCATCCTTTACCAGTGCCAGAGTGGAAATGGGAGAATATATCCATGGACTTTGTTGTGGGATTACCGAAGACATCTCGAGGTAATAATGCAATCTGGGTTATTGTTGATCGCTTGACTAAATCTGCTCATTTCTTTTCTATACGAGATACTTTTTCCCTAGATCAACTTTCCCATTTGTATCTTAAAGTGATAGTCAGGTTACATGGAGTTCCCCTCTCCATTGTATCTGATCGTGATCCCAGGTTCACTTCTAACTTTTGGAAAGGCCTTCAGAAGTCGTTGGGTACTGAATTAAATTTTAGTACAACATTTCATCTTCAATCAGATGGGAAGTCAGAATGAACAATTCAGACCTTGGAGGATATGCTACATTCTTGTTCTATGGATTATTAGGGAAGTTGGGACCAACATCTTTCTTTGGTTGAATTTTCATATAATAACATTTTTCATTCCAGTATACAGATGGTACCATTTCAGGCATTATATGGGAAGTGGTGTCGAACTCTAGCTTTCTGGGATGGAGTGGGTGAAAGGAAGTTTATGGGACCAGAATTGGTAGAAGAGATGGCAGAAAATGTTCAGCTGATTCAGAAACACATGAGAACAGCTCAGAGCAGGCAGAAGAGTTATGCAGACAACAGGAGGAAGGATCTCTCTTTTGAGGTAGGTGATCATGTTTTTCTCAAAGTATCACCATGGAAAAGTGTGATGCGATTTGGTAAGAAAGGAAAGCTGAGTACAAGGTTCATTGGACCATATGAAATTCTGGAGAGAGTTGGATCAGTTGCATACCGGGTGGCTTTACCTCCGAGTTTATCTCAGGTACACAATGTTTTTCACGTTTCGATGTTGAGAAAGTATATGCCAGATCCATCTCATGTTTTGAGTCCAGAGGTAGTTCAGCTGGAAGAGAACCTATCTTATGAGGAACAATCGGTTCAGATTCTTGACCACAGGGAGCAAGTGTTACAAAATAAGGTGATTAAGCAGGTAAAGGTTTTGTTGAAAAACTACATGATGGAAGAGGCAACATGGGAATTTGAAAATTCAATGACGGATAAGTACCCCCATTTATTCGATAAGTAAATAAATTGCGGGGACACAATTTTCTAAAGGGGGGAAGGATGTAACATCCCAAGTAAGTAATGAATAATATATATTTTTATATATGTATATTAATGAATTAGATATTGTTTTAGAGGCTTAAAATGAATATAAATCCAATCTTAAGCATGGAATACACTAATATTTTTAAAAGATTGTTTTACTGCCTTTTGACGGAAAACCATTTTTGAATCTATCTTTTGACAATTTTATAAACTATGTTTTTCAAAATAAACTTATTCTTTATGATTGGGACATCAAAATTTACTTTGGGTGAATTTTTGGTATTTTTCTGACAATGTTCATTTTTTTAATGAATAGTGAAAAATACTTGATTTTACATCAAAACTGCTTCTTAATCTAATTTATTTATATGATTAGATTATCTTTTGATTTAGTCTTAATGTGTAATCTGAATATATTTTTACCATTTAATCCAATGGTGGTCATTGGAATCAATTTCACTTTGAAATTAGACTTAAACTGGTGTCAATCTTTTGATACTTATTGTTTTATAAAAACACGCTATTTTCTCTGACAGCGGGAATTAATTATTAAATTAATTTAATGTGACTTATATGTTTTTAATTTTGTAAAATAGACTTCATTTTTGAATTCGGAATATCAAATATAGCTTAGGGTGAATTTTTGGTAATTTTCTGAAAAACTTCAATTTTGATGAATAGTGAAACCACTAAGTGGTACTTATAAAAACTGATTTTTCTGTTTAAATGAAATTTTTCCATCATTCTGTTTTGAATTTCAAAAATCCGACATACATGGTTGTCATTAAGAAGTAAAATGTGGTTCAATGAGATTAAAATAACTTTTTGGTGAATAGTAACTTATTAAGTTTTTAATCGCGATTAGTGATAATTAGTGTAGTTTAAGGAAAAAATAACGCTTTAATAAACTGAGATGAGCTTGACACATGTCCTACCCTCATTTTCTATTTCATGGACGACCAAGAAAAGACATGGGTCAACTTGGGGACCCCATGGAACCACTTTGGTTGGGAAATGTCATACATAACTTTTTATTTAATGTAAAAGTAAACATGACACAAACCTAATATGTTTTACGAAAACAATTTTTACATCAGTTTATAAAGATCAGATTTTTTATTATAAATAGTCATTGGAAATCTAAAAAGATTTCCTACATCATAGTATTTGTTTTATAATTTTTATACTTTATATAAATTAAATTATTTATGACGTCATGATGATGCAGTGATGACTTCATTATTTAACGATTTAAATAAAATGGAAAGATAATGTAAAATCTAAAACCTACACATGGCCAAAACCAATTGGATGAGTGGATTTCGAAGCCTTATCACCTTATCCTCTAATTAAATCAATGTGGGACCTTTTTAATCCGAAACTCATTTTAAAATAAAGTAACTTATCTTTACTTTCCAAGAGTGCCCCTCCTCTCCTCTTATAAAATGTCCCCACCTCTACCTCCCTACCCACACTCCCAAAGCCTTTGGCTCGGCCAAACCGTTCCCATTTTGTCTCTCCACTTCCCTCTTTTACTCCTTGAAGCCTCAATTTGGGCATAAGTCTTCCCAAGGAAGCCTTTGAGTTCAAACCAAAGGGAGTTACCCGATTTTAAGGTAATGTCTTCTTTTGAGTCCTTTTGTTTTATTTTGCTTCTCCAACCCCCTAAACTCTTTTTATTACTTTATTTTGTAACAACTAAAGTATCCTCAATATACTAGGATGTTGTTATAATAATTATTTGAGCTACCCTTACACACACCTACATCTAATGGTTAACGAACATACTGTTTCCGTGGATGGTGAATTTATGCCTCCCAAAACGATGATTGTTCAACATTCTTTTAACACCTTCAAAGGTGTCCATTAAGATGTCACTATATTTATATATGATATGTAATATGTTTATGTTTTCCTTAAGCTTCTGTATTTTCCTTTTTGGTCATACCTTTATGGTTTCCATTATGGGTGAATGTGATATCTTCATTTAAGGAAGTGCGGACTACCGCCCCCTCAAAGTGATTTTATTTGTTAAATACTATATGTGGGACGTATAAAGGATCGAACTATGATATTATATATAAAATTATACTGGAATTATAATATACCTTTATATAATTATGATTTCATTCTATAAAATACGAAATAGAAATGAAATTAGCATTCATGCGTACGTACGACTTACCGTATCCATGAAAGGTGAATTTTATTTCTTACCTCAAAATGATTATGTAATATTATAAATGAATGCATGTACTAGATATATATGACTTATATGATATCTACATCATGAATACCATTCTGGATATAATGGATACATGAACAACATGTAATTATAAAGGGCTTATGTTTTACTCAAGTACCAATGATCGTTAAAACGACCGTTATTAACATAAATAATTACATAGTGTTCATGACATGGCAATAAGTGATATAAAAGGAATAATGAACTTGAAAAAGGTTCTTAAACAAGTATAAATTAACTCAAGTTTATTATTCAGGACATTAAAGAATGATCGAGTCAAGTCGGACCCAAGGTATGGGACTTCGTCTCAATCTCCTTTCATTGAGGCATATTTTGTTTTATACACAACCTTCTTTTATAAGGTGTATAAACCCCTTTGACTTTTATGTTTATTCAAAAGGAATATTTTTTATACGAAGCATTTACTAAACGGCAAAGGGGAATGTTTTTGTCGTACGTATGCGGCAACAACGACTTCTCCTCCGCCATGACCATTATTTGAGTTTCGGCTTCCTCTACAAGCCATACTTTTTTTAAAAGAAAAATAAATACCATGTTTTACTTTTCTTTTATTTTGGTATTGAAAATGGTTTTCATAATGTTTTTATATAAATGTGTTGTATTGATATCTGGTGATTGAAAGGTGTAAATATTCTGTTTCCTTTATGCATGTTTTATGTGATACGATTATGTTGAGGTTCTTGGGAGTTATTATGAAGATGGGTGGTTCCGTGATAAACAAAGGGCGGGTGAGCCCGATATAGCTCTCCAATGCATTGGGTAACGCAAAGGAGTGAAACATTAAGGTTTCTCCGAAGAGATTTAGGGAATATACTGTGATGGGTATTCCAAACGTAACCAATAGGGTTACTCCCTACGTAAGAATGTCATGAATGCCTCAAGTTACCTTTATGTCTTATGATTTCTATGATTTATTCCTGATTTGATGATGTATTTTCAAGTGCTTATATTTTATGGGTAAAGTATGATTTCATTCTTATGTATATATGTACCCATGTTTCCTTTCCATATTTTTATATCCCTTACTGATCTTTTTATGCTCGTCCCAAGTTTTTTGAAAAGTTTTTCACAGGTCAAGGGAAAGGTACATGATATGATGATAGTGTCAAGGAAGTGTCAAGAAAGAATCCATGTTTATTTTAAATATGTTTCCATTGATGGGAATGAAGAATGCTATCTTTATGTAACCACTTTGTCTATATGTAGAATGTAATGCAAGTTTTATGATCTAATTCTCTAAAACTCTAAACCCGAAAAGATCCTCAATGTGTAATCTTGTAATAACTCAAAATTAAGTAAGGTTTAAGGCTAGGGCCTTATAATCATATCCTGCCCAAAGATACTTGGGCTATCCAGGAAAGGGAGCATAAAAGGAGCTAATTACCGGCCACCAAGAATAGTGTTGGGAAAAACACCGTCCCCCATGAAATGGGGGTGTTCGGCACTTAAGTGCTCAACTTGGGTGGGGCGCGAATAAGAAACAAAAAACTACAAGTATAGATATAGGTAACAAGCACTCACCCAAAGTCTAGGTTTTTCTAACCAACCTACAGAACACAACACCACTACATCCAAGTCACAAGTCACGACTCTCGCCGTTAAAACCCATTTTTCCCATTCGTGTTTCATGTTCAGTAATAATGTTTAATTTTAAGCACTACTGGGAAACTAGTAGGCATAGGTATAAGTCCAGGAAAGTAAACAGTCAAACATCAACCAAAACGCCCACACCCGGTTCTCAACAATAGAGGATCCCACCACAAATCGTGATATAAACAAGTATCCACTTGGTCTTCAAACTCACAACCACTGAAATCCAAACCAACAGGGGATACCATCCCCAATTTCACACAACCACTGAGGGTATAAAGACAGGGGATCCCATCCCCTCCCACGTCTCCAGCAATCGGCCCGAAAGGAAAAAACCAACTACCACCACTAACACAACTCAGGGCCAGGTTGGTATTTTCAGATTTAAACGACTTAACACACTCCATGATTTCAAATTCTGTGTATTCTAATAGGGAGTTATCATAGAAGGGTTGATCCTGGTGATTTCAATTTATTCAGTCGGGTATACATGATTAACCAATTTAATTTTCACAGCAGGAGTTTAAAACCACAAACAAGCCATTTAAAACATCAGCAGGGTTCATTAGTGCACAATCAACGACCACCAACGGCCTCGATTTTCAGAAGGCATAAGCCAGCACAACTCGACAAGATGGTCATAGAAGAAATAACATCAAAATATAAGACAACATCAACGATCACATCCCCCCCCCCTCCTTTCTTTATATAATTCATTCATTATCTTTAATTAGGTCTGGTTTATCCAATCCTACAGAATCAAAAGCACCCACACCCCGCATGATACACATAATAGAGAGGCAAAGGAGAAATTCCCTACTTGTTTAAACGACGATCGACGCTTAGGCTAGGCTTGGAACTTTACGGATAACGATGCGGCGCGCCCGATGCACCGGAAGCTGTGTGAAAAGCCGCGATTAAGGAAAGGAGAAACCACAGCTAACCCTTAGTTTATAAGATCCATGGACGGTAGAGGTGATAATGCGATACCGCGTAAGGCGCGGGGGTCGTGGGTTGACCACGCGGCTCCACTCATCATTAAAGGGGGTTGGGTGGTTTAAACCGACTCATTAATTGATTATGATTTTAATTAAAGCTCTTATGCGTGTTACAGGCCTTTAAAACACGCCCAAACATGTCAAAATAGGATTTAAATCCCTATTTGCACAAAAATGAGGGCTACTGGAAACAACTCAACAAGTCCGGGTGACGCCGATCGGTCTCAGTGATCGGTCTCACTGATCGTTCTCACCGATTGGTTGTGCCGATCGGTCTCCACGATCGGTCGCGCCGATCGGGGTCCCCGATCAGTCTCACTGATAGGTCTCACCGATCGGACGCACCGATCGGTCTCACCCATCGGTCGCGCCGATCGGTCTCACCAATCGGTCTCCCCGATCGGTCTCATAGATTGGTCTCACTGATCGGTCTCACCGATCCGTCTCACCGATCGGTCGCGCCGATCGGTCTCACCGATCCGTCTCACCGATCGGTCGCGTCGATCGGTCTAGCCGGTCGGTCGCGCCGATCTGTCTCACCGAGATGCTACCCCCCTTAGGACCCGGATTTTTGGCAAAGGGATGGACCAAGAGTGTCTGGGTCATCACATCAGATACCCCTCAAACTATTCTCGCCCTCGAGAATTTAAACAACCAAGAAGGAAAGAGCGGGTCCGAACAACCACCTCGAAAGATACCTCTCAAGAGTGAACCTCATCGTCAACTAAGAACACCTTCCTATCACGAACCGAGAAACATACCATGCCAAACTGCCCGGGCATGTGGTTTGGGGAGTCTCCTCCCCCATGTCAAGATATTATCCACTTTGGGTGGCACTAACTCGCCCGCACGGGTTTAATCGCATCCACCATAATGCGTCTTGATTAGGGGTCAGGTTCTCTCCCACCCCATAGCCGGGGCTTTTCACACACAAACAGAGGAATGAAAACTAGTACATTTCATAGATGAAATACAAAACGTTCTACCACAACAGGTACAACAAGGAACAAAACTCAAAACAACTCTGGGTAATAGGTACGTATCTGTGCTTCCATCTCCCACGTACTCTCCTCAAGCCCACCATGTCTCCACAACACACGAACCAAGGGGATGGTTCGCCCGCGAAGCACCTTCACCTTGCGATCCTCGAACACCACAGGTCTCTCCACAAAGGTCATGTCGTCCTCGATGTCCATCTCACCCCAATCAAGGACGTGTGAATCGTCGTACAGATACCGACGGAGCTGGGACACATGAATGACATCCTGTATCCTTAGTAGCGACGGTGGTAACACTAGATGATAAGCCACTTCGCCGACCCGCCGCAACACTTCGAAGGGTCCAATGAATCTGGGAGAAAGCTTACCCCCCTTGGCAAACCTCCGCTACCCACGCCGAGGGGAGACCTTCAGGAACCCGTGGTCTCCAACGTCAAACTCCAAGGGCCTCCTTCTAGTATCACCATACGACTTATGCCAGTCCTGGGATGCCTTCATCCTTTCCCGTATGAGATGAACCTTCTCTCTCGTGTTCTGTACCACCTCCGGGCCAAGGTTGCCTACCTATCCTACTTCGGTCCAACACACAGGCGAACGGCATGGCCTCCCGTACAAAGCTTCAAACGGGGCCATGCCAATGGAAGAGTGGTAGCTATTATTGTAGGAAAACTCTACCAAAGGTAAGTATCACACCCCTGATTCTCCTGAGTCCAGAACACATGCCCGTAGCATATCCTCCATGGTCTGGATGGTGTGCTCTGTTTTTCCATCTGTATGGGGATGGAAAGAAGTACTAAGGCGTAACTGGGTGCCAAACGCATGCTGCAATCCTCTCCAGACTCGCGAGGTAAATCCTGCATTCCTATCAGAGACTATAGACCTCGTAACTCCATGAAACCGCACCACCTCATCCACATACATTCTTGACAAATCATCCTCAGTAATCGACTCCCTGATTGCCAGAAAGTGAGCCGATTTCGTCAACCTGTCCACTACCACCCAGATGGCGTCGTACCCTCCTTGGACCTTGGGTAGTCCCATGACGAAATCCATCGAGATGTCATCCCACTTCCACTTGGGGACATCTAGAGGCCGTAGTAGGCTACCTGGAACTTGGTGTTCAGTCTTCACTTGCTGACACACTAAGCACTTGGCCACAAACTCTGCCACCGCTCGCTTAACTCCTAGCCACCAAAACTGCCTCTTCAAACCCTGGTACATCTTGGAAACTCCTGGGTGTACCGCTAGGGGTGAGTTGTGAAACTCACTGAGAACCTTACCATGCATCGCCTCTGGGACAAACAACCTTTTCATGAAAAGCATTCAGTTCTGACCATCCTCTGTCCATCCTTTCGGAGCATTGCCCTGGTCAACTTGGTCACGCATCACATCGCATTCTAGGTCTCCCCACTGAGACTCCTCCACTTGTTGAAACAGGGATTACTGCACTGTCATCTGATATAGGCAGCCTCTGCCGCTATCCATCTTCGCATCCAGGTGTAAGGCGGCCAACTCCTCCATTGCCTTCCATGCATCCGTCGACTCTCGTACCGCATCCTTCTGCGTCCTCCTGCTCATGTCATCGGCCACCACATTTCCCTTTCCCTCAGTATAAGAGATCTCAAAGTCGTAATCCTGGAGGAACTTCACCCATCTCCGTTGTCGCATGTTTAAGTCCCGCTGGGAGAAGATATACCTCAAGCTTTTGTGATCCATGATGACCACAAAGCGTTCCCCGATGAGGTAGTGCCGCCCTAACTTTAGCGCAAAAACGACCGCTGCAATCTCCAGTTCGTGGGTGGCGTAATTACGCTCATGGGAACGTAGCTGCCTGGACCCATAAGAGATCACCCCTTTTCGCTGCATCAGCACACATCCCAGGCCCTGTCCTGAAGCATCTCAGAACACCTCATAAGATTCCCCTTCTTCTGGTAACCTCAGCACTGTGGGACTGACTAACTTCTCCTTTAGATAGCTGAAGGCTGACTGGCACTGCTCACTTCATACGAAAGCCTGTTCCTGCTTGGTCAGAGCTGTCAAAGGGGCTGATACTCGGGAGAAGTTGGTTACGAATCTCCGGTAGTAACCTGCCAGCCCGAGGAAACTTCGGACTTCCGCCACATTCTTGGGTGTTGCCCAAGAAAAAAATTCCTCAACCTTTGATGGGTTGACCGCTACCCCCTTCTCAGACACTACGTGCCCAAGGAAGTTCACTTCTCGTGTCCAGAACTTGCATTTTGACAACTTCCCATAGAGCTGGTGCTGCCGGAGGACCTCTAAAACTGTCCTCAAGAGCTCTGCATGGTCCTCTTCCGACCTCGAATAGATCAGGATATCGTCGATGAACACAACCACGAACTGATCCAAGTACTCCCAGAATATGGAGTTCATAAGCCACATGAACACAGCTGGGGCATTCGTAACACCGAAGGGCATGACTACGAACTCGAAGTGTCCATACCTGCACCTGAACGCTATCTTTGGGATGTCTCTCTCTTTCACCCTCAGCTGGTGGTACCCAGACCGCAGGTCGATCTTCGAGAACCATGCTTCCCCTTTCATCTGGTCAAAAATATCATCTATTCTTGGAAGAGGGTAGCGATTCTTGATCGTTACCTGATTCAGCCTCCTGTAGTCTATGTACAATCTGAGGCCACTATCTGCCTTCTTTGCGAATAGGACTGCAGCGCCCCACGGTGACGCACTCGGACGAACATAACCCCTCTTCATCAGATCATCAATCTGTATCCACAACTCCCGTAACTCCAAAGGTGCCATCCAGTAAGGATCCATCGAGATTGGACGAGCACCGGGCTGCAGGTCTATCCCGAACTCGATATCACGTCAAGGGGGTAGATTCGTCACCTCCTCAGGAAATATGTCCATAAACTCACGGATGATCTCTGGCACTTGCACCATTTCAGCATCTACTGATTCCACTATCAGCTCGGTCAACAAAGAGAGGAGAGGTTCCTCTCTCCTGTTTCCCTTCGGACTGCTCCGCTCGCCGGTGAAGGTAACACGCCGGCCATCCAAGTCTGAGAACACCACCCTTCTTCGAAAAAAGTTGATGACGGCGCACACAGAAAATAGCTATTAGATGCCTAGGATGACATCGTATGGATGAATATGTAGCAGAAGAAGATCCCTAACCGACTGATGTGGCCCTAATATCAGTCTACATCCCCGACAAACGAACAAGAAGTCGGTCTGACCTCCGACTGGTGTGCTCAACACCAGGGCCACTGGAAGTCTCTCGGCATCTATACCCAAGGAACGGGCTATACTGGGTGCAACAAAGGTGTGAGAAGCTCTGGTATCGAACAAAGCATAAGCAATAGTGCTAAACAGACTGATCGTACCTCGAACAACCTCTGGCCCTGCTGGAACTACTGCCTCTACGGCGTGTAACTGTCCACGCCCATCTCCCCTGCCCCTCAGCTGTCGGCCACCTCCTTGACCATGACCTGGTCGAGGTCCCTGTGGAGCACCCTGAGGTCGGCCTCCTCCTCCCACGTCAGGCCTCGGAGGAGCGGGAGCTCGCTGTCCCGACTGCTACTGCTGGAAAGCTCTGGCTGGATGCTGCTGCTGGGGCGGGTGTTGGGGATGGCTGCCACTGCTCTACTGCACCCAGTCAGGGAACTGACTCTGGAGATGCCCACGGCTCCCACAGATGAAGCACTGCGGTCCTGGGCCCGAAGGAAAAAGGGCGAGGGCTGGGGGATCGAAACTGAAACTGATGCGGCCTGCTCCCAGAGGGTCGGAACCTAGAGGGTCCTGACGCTGGAGGCCTGGTGCTGATGGCCTTCCCCTTCAATGGTCCCAGCTGGATCCCCTCTCGCGACACTCCTCCTAGAGCATGCATCCTTTCCACCACTTCGGCCTTCTTCTGGACCTCCAAGTACGTCGGAAGGGTAAAGGGGGTAACAGCATACTGGAGGGAGGGTTGGAGTGCCTACTCTAAACGTCTTTCCCGAGACTCCTCGTCGGGAAAGAGGTTTAGAGCAAAACATAAGAAGGTACTTGAACTTGATCCCTAGATCCCTCACGGACATACTCCCCTGCTGGAGCGAGAGTAGTTCCTGCCTCTTTTCTGCCTTCATCGTCGAGGAGAGGAATTCTGCCCAGAACTCCCTCTCGAAATCCGCCCAAGCCACCTCAGACTCTCTCCTCTCCCCCAGGTAAAGCATCCACCACTGACGTGCTGCTCCCCGCATCTAGCTAATGGCCAGAGGAACCCAGTACTCAATCGGGGCCTGAATCTGGACGAAGGCTATAACTAGATCCTCTAGCCAGCCTTCCGTCTTCATATCGAAGGTGCTGCCCTCATACTTCTCGAGGGCCTGTCGCTGGAAGGCCTAAAGAGCCTTCTGCCACTGGTCATCATCTTCCTCTCGATCAGCTCTCTGCCAATCGGCCAAAGTAGTCTCCCGGGCCTATATCGCCTATACCACACGCGGTCGCCTTCCTGGTTCCATAGCTGCAAGGTAAACAAGGAATGCCTAAGCCCAAGTAGTGTAGAATATCGTCTTCAAAACTTCTTAAAATTTAATTTATTATTAATTCCCAAGAAATCCCAGAAACACAAGAACACAAGTCATTATGATGCATGTACCTTTCCTAGGGTCTCTACCCTTCAATCAGTGTGGTCTCACTTGGTTGTTCGGTAGGTCCAGAGTCCTTGCATCGGATCACGGGGGGCCCTAAAATCTAGTGTCCTAGCCTGTCTTCCCTGGCCTAATTCATGCGCCAAGGTCACCCAACACTGTTGCCTCACCATCACATGCAATCCTCATTATGCTTAACTCTAGACTCCATCCTATCTCTCAGCCATCACCTTTGATATCATTCTGTCATGACCCGCCTTCACCAAAAGGAGGGAAGGGTCAGCAGATTGCCAGGACCTTCCTTCTTTAAGTCGAAGGAGAAATAATGACCCCTAAGACCCTCCTTCAATAGGTCCCGGAGTGGCGACTAGCACCATGGGTATAGAAATTTCTCACAAATGGAAGGCATTACCCCTTTTTGTTTTATATGATCGAGAGATGAGATGATGAAACTCAACAAAACCAAGGTAAAAGAAAAGTAAAGCAAAAAATAAACCATTCCCACATGCATGTTCCAAAAGTAAAGCCACCAGGTACAAAAGGTGACTACAAAGTTAAGTACCAAAGAGGAAAAGAAACAACTGCAACTGCCCCAAAGGTCCGAGCTAGTAAGGTCCTGCGTGATCCCCGAAGTCCTCCTGGAAACCTGAAAGCAGTTTTATATACGTAGGGTGAGCATACAAGTACACTCAGTAGGGAAAACCAAAGACTCTCGTGCACAAGTGGGAGAACATACAAAAGTCATGTGAGAAAAAGAGTAAACCAAACACCTATCAAGGTAAACTATCCACCCCAGGCCTCACCAAGGAACACGCCCCAAATAACGCAAGTCTAGTAATATATATAATCAGAGCACATAGATGTTTGGGTACCTCGTACCACTTTCCCACTGGTTATTGAGACATCCAACGCATCAGACTAATCCCGCTGTTCTCACTGCAGTCCCACTGCCACACCCGCCCGCACACACCTGGGCCACAACCACACGCAGTCCCACTACCGAAATCCCACCCGCACACACCTGGGCCCCAACTGTCGCGCAGTCCAACTGCCGAATTCCCGCCCGCACACACCTGGTCCACAACTGTCACACATAACCACGCCTGCAAACACCTAGGCCAGAATAACCACCACCACGCCCAAAGACACCTGGGCTAGAGAAAATCCACTGCCACGCCCGAAGACACCTTGGCCTCATCCCGAAGACACTTGAGAAACCACCTTCCCACACACCTGGCCAACCACCACACTACCCCGCCCGAAGGTTCTTGGGCTAATAATGGACCTCAGGCCATCACAGCCTACCCGATGATACTTGGGCTATCCGGGAAAGGGAGCAGAAAAGGATCTAATAACCAGCCACCAAGAATAGTGTTGGGAAAAACACCCTCCCCCATGAAATGGGGGTGTTCAGCACTTAAGTGCTCAACTTGGGTGGGGCGCGAATAAGAAACACAAAAATACAAGTATAGATATAGGTAATAAGAACTCACCCAAAGTCTAGGTTATTCTAACCAACCTACAGAACACAACACCACTACATCCAAGTCACAAGTCACGACTCTCGCCATCAAAACCCATTTGTCCCATTCTTGTTTCATGTTCCGTAATAATGTTTAAGTTTAAGCACTAATGGGAAACTAGTAGGCATAGGCATAAGTCCAGGAAAGTGAACAGTCAAACATCAACCAAAACGCCCCCACTTGGTTCTCAACAACAAAGGATCCCACCCCAATTCGTGATATAAACAAGTACCCACCCGGTCTTAAAACTCAAAATCACCGAAATCCATACCAACAGGGGATCCCATCCCCAATTTCACACAACCACCGAGGGTATAAAGGCAGGGGATCCCATCCCCTCCCACGTCTCCAGAAATTGGACCGAATGGAAAACAACCAACAACCACCACCAACACAAGTCAGGGCCATGCCAGTATTTTCAGATTTAAACGACTTAACACACTCCAGGATTTCAAATTCCGTGTGTTCTAACCGGGAGTTATCATAGAATGATTGATCCTGGTGCTTTAAATTTATTCAGCCGGGTATACATGATTAACCAATTTACTTTTCATAGCAGGAGTTTACAACCACAAACAAGCCATTTAATACATCAGCAGGGTTCATTAGTGCACAAACAACGACCACCAACGACATCGATTTTCAGATGGCATAAGCCAGCACAACTCAACCAGATGGTCATAGAAGAAACAGCATCAAAATATAAGACAACATCAACGATCACATCCCCCCCTCATTTCTTTATAGAATTCGTTCATTATCTTTAATTAGGTCTGGTTTATTCAATCCTACAGAATCAAAAGCACGCCCACCCCACATGATACACAAAAGAGAGAGGCAAAGGAGAAGTTCCCTACTTTTTTTATCGATGATCGATGCTTAGGCTGGGCACGGAACATTACGGATAATGATGCGGGGCGCCCGATGCACCAAAAGTTGTGTGAAAAGCCGCGATCGAGGAAAGGAGAAACCACGGCTAACCCTTAGTTTATAAGAGCTGCGGATGGTTGAGGTGAGAACGCGAAACTGCGTATGTCATGGGGGTTGTGGGTTGACCACGCGGCTCCACTCGTCATTAAAGGGGGTCGGGTGGTTTAAACCGACTCATTAATTGATTAAGTATTTAATTAAATCTCTTATGCTTGTTACGGGTCTTTAAAACATGCTCAAACAGGTCAAAATGGGGTTTAAAACCCTATTTGCGCAAAAAGGAGCGCTACTAGAAACAACTCGACAAGGTTGGGTGATGCCGATCGGTCGCGCCGATCGGTCCCGTCGATCGGTCCCACCGATCGGTCGCGCCGATCGGTCTCACCGAGACGCTACCCCCCTTTGGACCCGGATTTTTGGCAAAGGGAAGGACCAAGAGAGTCTGGGCCATCACATAGATGATATTTTTAAAATATATAAGGATGGTATGATATTACAATAATATTTAATTTTTTTCCTCAATTGTTGAGAAATAAATTTGATGATTTCAAAATAACACATTATTGAAGACTCAATAAATGTTTTAGAATACATTTCTGCATTCATGGCTATGAAAAAAAACCACTTTTATCAATTATTCGAATAAATTATGATAGATCCCAGTATTTTCAAATGAGTTATCATTTATTTTAACAATAATATAAATTTTTATTCCAAAGGAAACACATCCTCACTAATTGGCCAAATACATTCTGCACAAATATCATATCATTTTAGATATTAATGAGAGGGGTGATGTAATTATCTATTTGGTGGATATGGGAGAGCATATAAAAGATCCATTGATAGGGAAATAAACTTATAATAACACTAATGACTATGTGGTGTCTCTAGGTATTAGATACCTTGGATACTTGAAGTAATTACTAGTTTCAATGGGGTTGTGTAATAATATTATGAAAAATTAAATCTCCGCTATCATTATTATATTTTTTTATAAAATAAATGAATAATAAAAGGATAAAATGACATCAATGCATTACTTTGAGTTATCATTAGTCGATGATCATCTATGAGTAATATGGGTTATAATGATATGGTAAGATTAGAATGATTAGAATCATATATATGATACAAAGATTTGACTCTCTGAAATAGATATGTACCTTGACTAAAATGCAGTAGTGTATCACCAGGAATATCGTATGGTCATTTATATAACTTGAGGTTTCATATTATCATTAATCTCAACTACATGAGGATGGAATGATTCTGATCATGTCAAACTTTACATTTTCATATTATTATTATGTTATCCATGAGGTTGAGAAGGATATGTGTGATCAGTAATGTTGTTGATCATTTTTTTATGTTTTCAAAGAAATGTTTTCTTTCCTGTTTTAAAAGTATTATATTTGGTCCCATGATTGAATTATATAGAGAAAAGTAATGGTGAAACACTATAAATTTTTAAAATATGAACTTCATGTTTCATAGTATGTGTCACACGAAACACCAAGCAGAGAAGTGAATATAAAATTCTGAGACATTATGTTATATTTACTATTTTAAAAAATTGATATACTATATATATTACAATTCATAAATCATTTAGTTTTTCTTGTGCAACATGAAATACCAAGTATTACCGAACAACAATATATTATTAATATTATTATTTAATATGATAGCTATTAAATTTCCATTGGAATGGTGTTCATGAATAATGTTGACTAAATTATGAATAAATATAGATTCAATAACTTTATTTTTTAACAATTGATAAAAAATAATAATAATAATAATTTAAAATAAAATTGATTGTTTTCAGAAAATACTGTATTCTCCTAAAATACAGTTTAGTCGTGCTTGGCACACAATTTTTAAAACAAATTATAAAAAAATTAGAATATTTACATGAAATATTTACTAAACGTTTTATACCATGATATTAAAATTATCTTTTGAAAATGTGTTTGGATTTTTCAGAAATGTTTCATTTTCTAATTAATAATGAAAAATAATGAATTTTAATTAAAAACTATTTTTATATTTAAATTATTTATAATGTTATGTTTATTTTTAATAGGTTTTATAGTAAAAGTATTTAAATTTTATAGATATTAACGAAACTTAGGTCATTGGAATCACTTTCATAATGAATGTATATATAAAAACATTGTAATTTTTTAAACATTTTCAATTTGAAAACCCTCTTTATCATCACATTTCTAAAGTTATTTTTAAAAGAAAAATTATATATATATAATTTGAATTTAGAAAAATATATTTCATATTTGGAATAATAATAATTTATAATATCTAATATGTTAAAAATATTTTTTCTAAATGAAAATTGAATGCAAAAAAATTACCATTATGAAGGTAAAAATGGGCTTGCCATGGGTTAAAAGATATTGATAAGAGTGTAAGTGACTGAAAATATTATATTAATTTAATTTAGTGAGTATATTTAGATATTTTACATAAATGTTTCTTAAATATATAAATTTCATGCCAGTTTACATTAAATATGACCCATATAATAGGTTAAGTAAAGAAAAAGAAAAAAAATATACTTTCTTTCCATTTAATATCTACAGAGGCTTGGGATAGTGACTAAAACAACATCGGTACAGATATACATTATTCTTTGAAATAATAAAGAGTTATTTTAATTGTAATAATTTATCTATAATTTAAATAGATGAATTATTTACATAAAATTATTAAGAAATGTCATCATAATAATTATTCTTTTAATGAAAAATAAAATAATTCATTCTAAAAATATTACAAGTGAATTAAATTTAATAAATTATTATATTAAACTATCTTTGTATATTAATATATCATGTAACATTGTTTTGAAAACAAATATTCAAATTGAAACATTTTGTTGATAAATTTAAATCAAATTTAAATCAATAATTTAAAATTAACACTAATGTTATTTTATAATAAATAATATAGTATCAAAGTATTTAAAATTAATAAAAAACATATCTTAGGCCATATAATTTTTAAAATTTAATAAATATCAACTTTGTTCCATTAATTGACCAATTATTATATTGTAATGACTATATTGACACATATATTGTAAAACAACTCATTTAGTGTACTTAATGTTAAAACGGGGTTTTTGTACATACATCCGCTTCTGTTAAAATACATTGTCAACATATAGTATTTTTTTATTTATAAATCAGAGTTAATACATAGACTTATTGGTTAAAATATATATAATTAGGATCAATTTAATTTAGTCTTAATTTATAAATTACATTTTTAATAAAACTAGTTACCATATAAAAAACCCCAAATACCTAAAATTGGGAAACATAGATCTTAATGAAACAAAAATTTAAAACAAATTTTTTATTGTGAGGTGGTGGTTTATATTGACCATATAATCTGTTTACCTAATTTAATGATCAATCATTGATCCACTTGAGGTAATTTTTACCTCCTATTAGTGAATACATTTGGGTTTTTAAAAAAGTGTCACCCATCCACAACTATAATATGTTACTCACTCCCCTGACATATCTACAAATCCCAAGACATTTGGGTTATTTAAACCCTACCAAAATATCTTCCAAACATTCCTCCCCTCATATTATAAGAATTTGGATTTTTATAAGTCCAACCTAGTAAGGATTTAGTGAAAACCTAAGAGGATAACTGAAGAAGATATAAGGTTCTTCAACATGCATCTTTATTTTACTTATTTCTCTAATAAAATTTATTTTATTAAAGCATGATTATGTAATAAAACCAGTATATTTAATATAGTAATATATTTTTATAATGAAATAATGACATAATATATGTATACTTCGATAAATTTTTTTACGAAATCAGAATTTTCGTTAACGGTGACCAACAACCCCATGAACTGATGTTGTTCCTTTTTTTATTTCCACCTCTCAAGAATGGGTATGATGATAGATATAAATTAAATATATATATATATATAATACTTATAATATATTTATAATTATGGAGTCACCATATCACATATATATATATATATATATATCTCTACCTTAAATTCCTTAGGATATAGGATAACGTTACTTGGGTGTATGGAGGACTACCACCACAAAAACATATGTAACTAATTGTTCACTAACGCTATACCTGCAAGGTGATAAAGATAAATTTATTGAATATATGTGACAAAAATGAAATAATTATGATATTAGTGAAATATTTATCAATATTACAGTATAATATATATCATTTTCTATCTTTCAATTTCACTCACTTAATTATAATTACATCATTATTATATGTGTGGACTATAGCCTTTATGAAGCTACAAGACTCTCTTTTTATCACAACACAATATTGATGATAAATTTATATAAGTATATAATATTTTACTTATTACATTATGATCATTATTTATGATTAAAAATTTACTTACCTCTTTTCCATAATGTCTGTTAAAAAATTGAAACATTAATCATTCATGAGTAAGGCCTATTGTCTCCATAACCCCAACGTAATTAATTTTCATTAATATCATTCATGATTTATTTTTAAAGTTTTATTGATTTATAAATATTACTTTTATGTCATTTTTATTATTTTTTAGATGTCGTAACTATATAATATTCTCAATAACCTGATCTTTCATAACAAAATCAACATGAGAAAATAAGGCAATTAATACCCAAAATAATGAAATTACAGAATGATTTCTAATGAACTGATATGTTATAAAATTATCATATATGATATAATAATAATTATTTCTCCTAATAACATAATAAATTTTTTAAAACTACAATATATGAGGTTAAATCATGTTCAAAAAATAGAATTATAATTTAATGGATTTCATCTAAATTTACATTCCATTGAGGTTTATTTGTTTCTATACAAAAATTCACTCTTATATGGTGTATATACTTCTCCTATGACATGTAAAATAATTATTCATTCATAACCCATGGTATTTCAAATTAAAATTCCACTTATTTCATCCATGGGGGTTTTACATGAAATTATTATATGTGGTAAAAGTTCTGTGAAATCTAGCTTTCCTTTACGAATATTCACATTATATCGAAATTATCACATTATTGTAATTATTTTTCATTGAAAATTAAATATATATGAGATTTTCATATAATTTTTATATGAATGTGATTATTGGATAAACCATATACCATTTTCAAATACAATGTTCACTTTGAAAATTATTTGATTAACTTGGGAATTATTGATAAAGATGTGTCCTTTAATAAATATGGATACATGATGATAAGTAACATTGGATATGAATTAATTAAATTATTCAATATATGATTGATTATTTTTAGAGGTATTACATAGGTTTAGAATCTCTTATATATATCCCTTTTATGCATCAATGGTCTCATTTGATGAACCATTTTTATTATTGTAGTTTAATATGTTTTTAACTAGTATATTTTAAAACATCTAGTGAGGTCTTTTAATGGTAAATATATCACATACCCAGGAAAAATTTTTTCTAATAATAATAAATTTTCTTCATTCTTAATTCAGTTTTTAAAAAATTAGAATATTTTAATTATGACATTGTCTTTTGATGTATTTGATTATCATTTATTAATTAAATGCCATGTGTTTTCATTTATTTACCTTAACATATTTATTATTCCTTATATATTCATGTTTTCAAGTTATATAAATGGAATGTGTGTTCAGTTATTTACCTTTTCATATTTATTATTCTTATTTATTCACTATTACTTCATGATTACATCAACTACACTTAACCCATACTGGGCATTTGATCTCACACTTATTTATTTCATTCCCAATGATTCTCTAAAGTTTACAAAGATGTGTAGGTAAGAATATGTTAGTGAGAATAATAATATTCATCAAAAAAGTCATGGAGTAATTTTTTTATTCAATTTTAATGTAAGAATCATGTATGTATCAAGTTTACCAAGCTATTAAACTTATTGGAACATCATAATATGTTTCCTTGTAACCCCCAATAATTTTATAGGTTTTTATCTCATTAAATTAATTCAATGTCTTGCACTACACGCAACACCGAGTTCGAGGGCACCACGCCATACAAAATTAGTCATTCAAAAAGTAGTTATGAATGTATTAACTACATTTTTAATTTATAAAATCCATATAATTTTATAATCCATATTATATGTTTTATAGACATAATATAATAAGAAATTCATTTTTTTCAGATAAAAGAAGTATTTTTCAAAAAAAGAAATTTTACCGCCTTTTAATGGAGAACACTTTTAAAATATAACATTTGACACTTTTATATATTCAATTTAATGAAATTAAATTCTTCATTAGAATAAGGACACATAAACTTAGTTTGGATATATTTTTGGTACTTTTCTGATAACTTTTATATTTTGATGAGTAGTGAAAAATATTGAATTTTAATTAAAAACAACTTTTCTAATAAAACTAATTTATACTATTAAATTAATAATTATAGTGGTCTTAAAGTATAATTAGATTATATTTTAATAATTTAATATAATTTAGGTCTTTATATGTAAATTCACATTAAAATTGTACATAAACACATGTCAATCTTTTGGTAGTTTTTACTTCTTAAAACCCCTCTTTTTGGTTTTGATAATGAAAACTAATTTTAAATTAATTAATGCAACTCATATGTTTTTAATTTGTTAAAATAAACATAATTTTTATATTTTGGGTATCAAAATTATCTTAGGGTGAATTATTAGTATTTTTCTGAAAACTTTCAATTTTGATGAATAGTGAAAAACATTGTGTTATTGTTTAAAATCGACATTTATTTAAATAATTATTAATTTTGATTAAATTTATTTTAATTTAAAATAGATATATAATACTTATATTAGTTCAATTTAATTAATTAGAGCCATTTTATAATAATATTAGCTGTATAAATGTTTATTGAATTTTTTAACGTCTTTTACCCACCTTCTAGCCACATTCGCAAATTTGCATAAAACATAATTTTAACGCTTCAATGAATTGAATATCAGAAATCCAAGAGGCATGGTTGACATCTATATGTAAAATGTGGTTCAACATGATGAAAATAATTTATGGTGAATAGTAACTTTTGAATTATATTTACCACGGGTAAAAGTACATATGATAATTAAAGGTAAAAATGATATTATAATTACCCTAAAACATGAAAAAATTCAATTGGATAACTGTATTTCGATAAAAATTAGCCTTAAAAATAAAATATGATCATTTTTGTCCACATGGATTTGATTAAGACATTTATTATTATTTTATATAAAGAAGGGTTAAAAGTGATAAATTTAAAGTTTAATAACTAAACCATTTTTAATATAGGGTTATACATAAGATAAATTCGAATATAAATATTCATTAGAAAGAAGAAAAATTCATACATCATGTTTTTTTTATTTATAATTTTTAGACATTAAATAATTAAATTTATTTATGAAACAATGATGTTGTACTAATTACCTTATTAATGAACGACTAAAATAATTGATATTAAAAATATCAAAATAATTTTAAATTGAGACTTTTGATGCATTACAAGAATTTTTTTAGGTTAATATGACATTTCAGTGTTGTTCTAATATATTTTTTTATATGTAATCATGTTTTTTTGACTATCAGAAAAACAAAATACTAAATAGTGTCAAAATTGACATAAATTAGTTTTTAAAACAAATAATATATTTTTAAATGATATAATATTCCTAAAAATAAAAGGTTCATAAAAGATACTTAAATAGTGATATATATGTCATTAATGAACCAATTTATGTTTTCAGGGAATTATATAGTATGTTTATTAACCATGTAATATAAAAATACAAGAAGACATTGTAAAAGTTATATTTTTTAACTATGAATTAACTCTAAAGGATAATGTTAATATGGTGACCTAAATTTTTCTAAAACCTTTTGGTTGAGAGGATATTGACCCATCCCTTTCTTATTCTAGAGATAAATTTATTTGGATCCATTATAAAGTGAAAATTATTTTGTAATAAAATAATATTTCAGGCTTTTCCTAAAGTGACCCTTACCTCTCTTATAAAAGGGTACTTCCCCTACTCTAAAAATCAAACCTCTAATGACAATTATCTTAGCCATACCGTACTCAAAGATCCTCCCAACTACCCTCAATTAAAACTAGAGGCATTACATTGATCAGAAGCTATCTTAAAGACCTATTTGGATCAAATCAAAAGGAAGAACTTGAGGAAGAGGTAATTACTTCATAACCTCTTTCAAAGTTCTTTTCTCCTTCCACTTCCTCTTTATTTAATTTTTTCCATAATAAAATAATAAATCAAGTACCTTGTACATATGGAGATATTGTTATAAATATGGTACAACAATATTAATTATTCAATCCATCTTATGAATAAAAAATTCACCAAACGTGCGTACGTACTGCTTGCCGTCTCTACATCGTGTTGTAGTTTGTTATTCAACCCTTCAGTATTTGGGTGTATATAATAATGATTATAGTTGATGTAAAAAATAATTATAATTTATAAATTATTTTTTCTATATAATATACCATCCAATTACATACGATTTCCCCATCAATATAATGATATCGTTGCTTGTGCGTATGTACGGCTTACTATCTCCACGACGTGATAAGATTAATTTCCATGGTCACCATTCAATGATGTTTATAAAAATATATATTATTAATAACTATGTAATATATGAAATAATAATGCTACTAGAAATGTATATATATATATATATATATATATATATTTATGTATGTATGTATGTATGTATGTATGTATTTACATATATCTCATTCAATTACTTCTGTTCAATACGATATGAAAACAGAAATAACATTTATGCGTACGAGCGTCATACGGTCTCCATAAAAGTTGTTTTAAATTTCATATACCTGTATATTATAGATATTTATATTATGAATATATATGATACGTAAATAATTTTTTATACTATGGACATAATTAAATCATGATATAAGTTATATGATCAAGAATAACAGGTTAAAACATGTAAGATAGAGAAAGCAATTATTACCCGAAATATTATTTTCATATAGAAATTAATATTAAATGTGTAGTATAAAACTATAAATGAATAAATTATGATATAATAAATATGAATATGGTGCTGTAATAATTTAATAACATACTATTTTCATTATACAAGAGGTTAAACATACCCTTGACAAGAGGAAAGGAAAAGGTAAGGTTCATTTCCTCAATCACATTATAATCCGATATTTTTTATCTATAAGTATCTAATGGGTCATATTTCTAATCTATGTCCATATTTAATAAAAACTTTCTGAAAAGGAATATTTTAATTTTTTATGGATGTGACTCTTTAACAAGATTATCATCTTAAATGTTTTTAAATATTTATTTTTCTAAATCTTTTGATTAATTTCCATGTTTACAAAATTATTTTACGGATTTATTTATGTATAAAAGATTGTTTTAAAGTGTCAATTTATTTAAAAAAGTTTCAAAGGGGTATGGGACACTTTGATTTAGAAAAATATTTTAAATTAATTCCTTTATAAATTGGTCGACTTTTGAATGATTTATTGAAAATGGGTATTTCTCTCAGTGAGTTTATTAATTATTTTCGACTATGTAAACATCATTTATAGGATATTATTCTTGATTGAGGTTGATTTACTATAATAAAATCTTCCATATTGAATTGAATGAGTTATGATATATTTGACTATGGATATTCTATTTTTGTACCATTCAGGGATAATGGTTAAAGTATTAACATTTCGAAGGCTAGCTTTAAAAATAATGTATCTATTATGTTTCAGCCTTATCATATAAGGAATACATTGGACTTAGTAAGTGATGGGTGGATCCCTCTACAACTCCTCGATGCATCGGTAGGTATCATGAGACAAACTAGTGTCTTGGAAGAATACCTTGACAAAATCATTATATTTAGTCTTGGCATGAGGCCATGACTAGGTAGTAATGATGTCTGGCATTATGCATTCCATCATTATGAAATTAGTTATTGATATTTCATGTGGTTATTCAACTATTAGAATATCCAAGTTAATATGTAAATGGAATTATTTTATTTATCATTTCTATATTATGCTAATGTTTAATATTAAAAGTTTTCTATTTTAGTCATATAAATTTCCTTAAATGTGTATGCTTATTTATGATAGTTTCTGCTATATTGTTATCCTTACTGAGCATCTGAGCTCACCCCTTTCTTTTGTTTTATATTTCCCAGGATGCGAAGAAGTCTGTTATGATTGATATTTCAGATTAAGCTAGGGGAATAATAGAATTCTAAAAGGATTATTTATATTGTGTTTTATTTTAAAAATTGTAAGGTAACTTTCTAATATGTAATCTGTTTTCCAAGAATGCTTAACTAAATAGTCCATTGGGACTTGATTCCTTATAATCGTGCCAATTTATTAAAATAATGCCTCGACTCTAGGTAACTAGGGTCGGGGAGTTATAGTTGGTTTTAGAGGAATTTTATCAATAACCTTGGAAATATATTTAGATAAACTATTATTTTGAAACATTACACTAAGATACACTTTGATTATTAGAATAGAAAAACTTCTTAGAATTTTGGTAATGTAGAGATTTTGTGAATTTTCCAAGTAATATATCCATGTCTGGATATGATTAGGTATAGGCAGCTTTGGAACAGATGTACCTAATAGTGAAAGCTCTGACAAGGAGTTTCAGGCTTGACCAAGGGTATCCTAGTACATGAAAATTAGCCTTTCTGCACTCTTTGTTATGACACTCCTGGGGGATATGCTTAGGATAATTCAAATTTTCTTTGCAAATCATTATACAAGATTTATGAGTAAATACTTCCACAAAGAAAACATCTTTTTATGATTATGGATTATATGCATAAACTATTCAATTTATGGTAGGTATTTTACATGTTTGGAATTATAAATTATGATTCATAAACTAACCCAGTGTATACCATTGTTTAGAAAATTTTCCTAGTTGAAGGAATGAAATTACAGCAATATGCATGATCCAAAGAGTATGAAGGGTCATATATTTCTTGGTCATTAGCTAACATTTAGAAGGAAAATAGTCCCCCATGTATTCCCATCATATGAAGAAATAGTATCATTTGTTAATAAGATAAGTAAATAATTCTATGAGTCATATGGAATTAAAGGGAAGCCACAGAAGAAAAGGATGGTAGAGAGAAATATTGATAAAGGGGAAAAGGGAAAAAAGGATTTTCCCATATGTGATAACTATGGAAAGAATCACCTTGGTAAATGCATAAATAGAATGGAAGTTTGTTATAAATGTGGATAAAAGGGACACCAAGTACATGATTTTGAGGGTAAAAAAAGGTTTCAAATGTACAACGCTTTATCTGCAATGAGGTGGGACACTACACGAATAAATGTCCCAATCATTAGAGTATACCACAAATGATGTTGTTGGATAATAATGAAGTTATTATACTACGGAAGATGAAGAGAAATAACTAGTGTTATTATATTGAAATTAAATAATTATGCCATTTGAGTGTTGTATCAACGATGTACGGGTTATAAGAATTATTGACTATATGTGTATTGTACTGTAGTACTATTTCATTAAGGATTTGAAGTTGTGTGGTACCAATAAAAGTTACTCAATAGTAAGTTAATCATTTTATAAAATACATGGTCGAAGAAAATATAAACTGTAATATAGTCTTATTACTGAGGAATTTATTTTGGAATAAGAGATGATTGTTTTGGAAAAATTATATTTGATATTATTGACTTCCTTTGAACTAATTAATGGTTTTTTTTAATTCCATCATTGTTGGACATTACATAATTTTGGATTTAAGGAGTATATCCAGTATTCTATGTTTTAAAGAAATAATAAATATGTACATACCAATTAAATTATTGTTTATTAGTAATTTATTTTATTACCACATTTTAAGAGAATATACGATGAAGTTATTTACATTATTATTATGTGTCATTCCTTATAAATTTTGGACGGTGAGTTCATACAGAAGTATTGTGGATAAGTCAAATGGATATAATGGATTAATTTCGATATTGGGTACTATTTTTAAGGTTAAATAATTTTTTAATATTATTTTTGGGTTTTTATAAAAAGGACAACCTAGAGGTCGGGAAACTACAAGTCGCGTTCGAAAAGGTCGCGCGACATGAACCCACAACTGAAGGGTGACAAGGGTGAATCACCTGCCTCGGGCCTATGTGATTCTCATGATTTTATAATGTAGTTTTTTAAAATTTCTGAGAAATTAATTATAAATTCATTTTTTTGGAACCTTATACGATTAGGATAAATATAATATTTTGTTTTTTATTATCTTTTGGGAGTGAAAGTTGAGAATTTTGGTATAAATTAGTTATAGGATGGAGCTCTACTTGTCAATATTTTTCTTCTTATTCTATGAAGAAATTAATACTTCAACAATAGGGAAAGTATCTTAAAACCAAAAATGTGTTATCCTAATACCTTATGTTACAATTAACCAATAATATTTTAAGTCATCATAAATTTATGACATTGACGCCCTCAATTTTCTATTTATTGTTCACTTGTTCGTGAATAATGACCTCAATCACTCACTAAAAATATTTATGTTTTTCTTCAAATTATGTGTCTCAAATTTCCACCAATGTTAAATTATTCAAAATCCTGATTTGGTGATGAGTTTTTCGTTTTTGTTTCCCTCTTATTAAGAATAAATTTTATTAACCCTATTTCCAATGTGGGTTTTCCACAAAGTTATTTTCAATTTCTAAATTTTTGTTTTTGAAGAACAATTCCAAATTACGAGGATGCAATTTGTTGAATGAGGTTATAATGTAACACCCTTGGATTAAAAATTATGTTATCTCTCTAAAATAATTCAATAACTTGTGATACACGCAATACCAAGTTCGAGCGCATCAATAATTACCAAACTAGTTGTCCAAAAATAAGTTATGAATAATATTAACTACATTTTAAACTTTATATACTCCATATAATTTTTGAATTCATATTATGTGTTTCTTAGACATAATATATGAACAAATTCATTTTTTTCATATAAAAGAAGTATTTTTCAAAAAATGCATTTTTAAAGCGTTTAATGGAGAACCCTTTTTAAATCAAATGGTTAACACTTTTATATATGAAATTTAATAAATTTAAATTCTTTTTATAAGGGGGACATAAAAAATTAGTTTGGATACATTTTTGGTAATTTTCTAATAACATTCATATTCTGATGAATAGTGAAAAATACTAACTTTTATTTGAAAATAAATCTTTTAATAAAAATAATTTATATTGTTAAATTATGAATTTGAGTGGTTTTAAAATATAATTAGATTATATTTTTATAATTTAATAAAATTTAGGTCATTGAATGTAAATTGAAATTTAAATTGTACATAAACATATATCAATCTTTTGATAGTTTTTACTTCTTAAAAAAAATTATGTTTTTGACAACATGAATTAATTTTAAATTAATTAATGAAACTCATATGATTTGAATTTGATAAAATATACATCATTTTTTATTTGAAATATAAAAATTATCTTTGGGTGAATTTTTTGTATTTTTCTGAAAACATTCAACTTTTGATGAATCATGAAAAACACAACGTCATTGTTTAAAACTGAATATTATTTAAATAATTATCATTTTTATATTAATTTATTTTAAATCCAAAATAGATAAAAAAATTATCTATATTTTTTTAATGTAATTCGTTGTAGTCTTTTTATAAAAATATTGGATGTATAAAATTTTATTGAATTTTTTAACGTCTTTTACTCACCTTCTGGGTACATTTGAAAATTTCCATAAAATGAAATTTTATCTCTTCTTTGAATTGAATTTCAAAATTTTGAAAGACACTATTGAAATCAATATGTAAAATGTGGTCCAATAGGAAGAAATTAAATTTTTTGAATAGTAATTTTTGAATTTTATTTACCACTGTTAAAAGTAAATAGGGTAATTAGAGGTAAAAATAGTATTATAATTACACTAACACATGTCCTAATTCTATTATATTAGTTTATTTCGACTATAATCAACATTTGGAATAAAATATGATCCTTTTGGTCAACTTGGATCAGATTAGCACATTTATTATTATTTTATTTAATGAAGAGTTAGAAGTGTTAAGTTCAAAGTTTAATAAATAAACCATTTTTAATATAGGGTAATACACAAGATAAATTCGACTACAAATATTCATTATAAAGATAAAAATATTTCATACATCATGGTATTTTATTTATAACATTTTTACATGATATAATAAAATTTATTTATTTCACAATGAAGGTGCAGTAATTACCTTATTAATGAAAAATTAAAATTATTGATATTATAAATATAAAAATAAATTTAAATTGAGACTTTTGATGCATTAAACGAAATTTTAAGGTTAATATAACATGTTAGGGTTGATTTAATGTATTTTTTTCTTTTAAATAATCAAGTTTTTTTTCAGTTTCACAAAAACCAAATACTAAATAGTGTCACAATTGTCATAAATGAGTTTTTAAAACAAATACAATATGGTGACCTAAACATGTCTAAAACCTATTTTTTGAGAGGATTTCAAACCATACCCATCTTATCCTAGAAATAAATCCATTTGGAGACATTATAAATAGAAAAATATTTTATAATAAAATAATATTTCTAGCTTTTCCTAAAGTTACGCTCACCTCTCTTATAAAATGGCACTTCCCCTTCTCTCAAAACCAAACCTCTAAAGCCATTTGGCTCAAAAAACCCGACTAAAAAATCCTCTCAACTTCCCTCACTTAAACCTAGATTCCTTACATTGATTATACGATAAAATAAGAATCCCTTTTCGTCAAATCAAATGGAAGAACCTGAATAAGAGGTAATTACTTCATCCCCTCTTTCAAAGTTATTTTCTTTTTCCACTTCCCCTTTCTCTGAATTTTTCCGTACTAAAATAAAAACTTTAGTAGCTTATACAAACTAAGATGTTATTATCAATATTTTACAACCATATTAATTATTTAATCCATCCAATGAATGTAAATTTCACCATACGTGGATACGTAAGGTTTATCGTCTCCACGTCGTGGTGTAATTTGTTATTGAACACTTAATTATTTGGATGGGTATAATAATGAGTATAAATTATGTAAATAATAAATATAACATGTTAATGATTCTATATATATAATATACCATCCAAATACAAACTATTTAATTATCAATATAAATATATCGTCGCTCGTGCGTAAGTACAGTTTTCCATATCCACGAAGCGATGAGATTCATTTCCATGTTCACCATTCAAAATGATAATAAAAATATATATTATTAATAAGTATGTAATATAATACCTAAGAATGATACTATATATATATATATATATCATTCACTTACTTTCGTTCAATTCAATATGAAAACATAAACATTGTTTATGCGTACGTGCGACATACCACCTCCATAAACTGTGTTTTCTATTTCATATATCTATCTATTATACATATTTATATTCTGAATATATATGATACATAATTAATTTTTTATATTCTATAAGCAATTAAATTATGATATAAGTGATACAATCAAGAATAAAAAGTTAAAACATGTACGATAAAGAAAGCGATTATTACCCAAAATATTATTTAAACATAGAAATTATTATTAAATTGGTAGTATAAAGCCATAAATGATTAAATTATGATATAATAAGTATTAACATAGTTCTGGTATAATTTTATAACATATTATGGTCCTTATAAAATAATTTAAGCATACCCTCAACCAAAGTAATGTACATCATAAGGGTTATTTCTTCAATCTCATTATTATATGAGATTTATTAGTTGTAAGTATCTACTAGAAAATATTTATCATTTCTATCCATGTTTCATTAAAATGTTTCAAAAATGAATATTTTATGTTTCTATGTAAGGGAATATTTAACTATATCATAATTTTAAATGTTTTTAAAGATTTATTTTTCTAATCTTTTAATTAATATCAATTTTTTCAAAATTATTTTTAGAATTTATTTACGTAGACATGATTGTTTTAAAGTGTTAATTTCATTCAAAAGTTTCAAAGTGGTATGAGACACTTTGATTAAAAAATATCTTTTAAATTAATTCCTTTATAAATTTTTATACTTTTAAATAATATCCAGAAAAGGGGTATTTCTTTTAAAGATTTTTATTGATTATTTTCAACTATGTCAATATCATTTATTGGATATTATTTTTGATTTAGGTAGAATCACTAAAATACAATCTTTTATATTGTATTGAATGAGTTATGATATGTTTGACAGTGGATGGGATATTTTTATGTCATTCATGATTTACGGTTAAAGTATTAACATTTTATATGCTAGTTTTAATATGAATTTTTATGTTATATTTCAGCCATTTCATATGAGGAGTGCATTGGACTTAGTAAGTTACGGGTGGAGACCGCTATAGCATTTCGTTGAATCGGTAGGTCTCATGAGACAAAATAGTGTCTAGGCACAAGGCCTAGAAAAAATCATTATTTTTGGTCTTGGTATAAGGCCTTGAAAATGTGGTTATGATTTCCAGAATTATGCATCCAATCATTATGACATTAGATATTGATATGACATGTAATTATTCGACTAGTAGAATATCCATGTGAATATGTAAATGGAATTATTTGATTTATCTTTTACAAATTATTCTGAAGTTATGTTTAAAAGGATTTTGTTTTAGTCTTAAACATTTACTTAAATGTTTATGATTATTTATGATAGTTTTTGCTACATTTTTTTCCTTACTGGACAGCTGATCTCACCCCTTTCATATGATTTTTTTCTAGGATGTGAGGGAGTGTGTTATGATTGATACGTAGGGATAATATAAGGACCCGACCTTAAACATTACATAATATTTAATTAAATGAATAATTTCCATTGAGTATCTTTTCAGGTTTAGATTTTTAGAGAATCAGGTCATAAATATTATATTACAACTTGAATATTACAAGTAGACACTACTACTCAGTATCCATTTCTTTCATTAAATAAAAATTCTTAAAAAGAAATATGTCTAGTTCCATGTTTTGATAGCATGAATTTTCCTTGATCCCATCCTTGACCCTATTCATCTTTATGTTCTGTGGAAAACAATTCAAAAACATGGGATGAGTATAAAAAGATTAGTAAGGGTTATAAAATAAGTAAGGAAAACATTATCCCATCAATAAATACAAATCAATGAAACCACACTTTTAAATCATAACATACCTTATGATATCATAGGATTTATGAATTACACAGACAAATCATAAATAATAATGGTAACTTATGGAATCCATATAAAACTTACATTGTAGCTATCACAGCTACATAGGGAGTTACAATTTGAATACCCATCACGGTATATTCCATAAATCTCTTAGGAGAAAAATCACGTTCACCTCTGTCACGTTACCCAATGCATTGGAGATCTATCTCAGGCACACCCACCCTAGGTTTATCACGGAACCACCTGTATACGTAAGCAATGCCCAATAACCAAAACATAATCATAAAAAATAACACATGTATAAAGGAAATATAACATTTCCACATTCTAATATATCAAATCAAGATATTGAAATAAACAATTTTTTATCAAATCCTTTTCAAAACAATTTAAAAAGATATTTTTGAATCAAAGTGTCTCACACCACTTTGAAGCTTTTAAATGAATTATCATTTAAAAACATTAATGTTCATATAAATAAATCCAAAAACCCATTTTGAAAACATGGACATTAATGAGAAATATTTATAATAATAAATCATTAAAACATTTAAAATGATATTTTAGTTAAAGAGTTTTTTAACAAAAACAGAGACACTAGAATACAAATAATTGATGAATAAAATTTAATCAGAACATGATAATAAAGTTATTCATGATATAATATGTCAATGTAATGTATATACACCATATAAGAGTGAATTGGCGCATAACAATAATGAAGTCTCAATAGAAATGTAAATTGAGATGAAATCCCTTATAAAGATGGTATCCTTAAATTAAGGATAAATCAATCACATATTATGTGTGAAAAATATAAATACACAAAATATAAGTGTATATTAAGTGTAAAACAATCAGATTTCATTCACAAATATTTATTGGGTGACATATTCAATAAGTACAAGTTGAACCCAAAGAATTGAAATTGGGTTAAGAAGTTCCCTTGTAAACTTCGACTGTCTAACGACGTCAATTTAAAATTAAGAAAATGAGTTGATGAGATAAAAATGGTATCTTATCACTTGTAAATAAATATAACATCAATAAGGATATATATTAAAATGTCCCAGCATAATAATATGTAAATTAAAAGACATAACAAAAAATTGTTTTAAAAAGAGTAGGGTGAAAGGTTCCCTTACCGATTTGGTAACTTACAAAACATACACCACATGAAAGAAAGGATCATAAAATTAAGATGTAAATACTCATAAACGAAATTATATTACACCAAGTGTACAATCATGGGCAGTACATACACCGTACAAAAGGAAAATAGTGGAAAATATAGCATGAATCTCACGGGAATAAAAAGTGAGACGAAACCCTTTACCTCGTTGTAATCAATTGATTCAATTGATAAATTGTTAATAACAACAAAATTAATCACAGAATACCATTAATAAAAATATAATCATGATAATATATATGAAATTTCATTACATAATACACCACATGCAATAAATAAGGGGCGAACAATGGAAATCTCACAGAATTAAAAGTGATATAAGAATTACCCTTACCTTGTGTCTGACTTGACTCGATCATTCATTAATCTCCTGAATAATAAATTAAAGTTAATTTCTACTTTCCTAAGAACCTTCTTCAAGTTTATTATTCCTTTTATATCACTTATTACCATGTTATAAACATTATGTAATCATTTAAGTTAATAACGTCCATTTTGTCGATATTTGGTACTTGATTCAAAAATGGAATTCTTATAATCACATGTTGTTAATGTGGACAATGGTTCAATATATCCATAATTATATTCATGATTTGGATATCATATATATCATATATATCTAATATATACATGAATTTATAATAGTACATAACATTTGGATCTAAGAAGGAAATGCACTGTTCATGGAGACGGTAAGTCGTACGTTCGCATTAATGATACTTTCATTTATATTTATTATTTTAATGGAATTAAAACATATTGATACATAGTTATATTTTAATTACAGTATAATATCATTAACTTCATCCTTTATACATCCCAAATAAGGCATTAATGAGTCACATCACATTGAGGGGGCGGTAGTCCGCACTTCCTCAAATGAGATTATCATATTTACTCACTATGGAAACCAAAGTGTGTACTATAAATGGGAAGTACGGAAGCATAATTAAATCATAAACATAATATATACATTATATATAAATACAGTGCCATCATAATGTCCACCATGAGAGGCGGAAAGAGGTAATTGAACAGTCATCGTCTCGTGAGGCGTTAGTTTGTCATCCACAGAAACATTATGTTCTTCACCCATTAGATGGAGGTGTGTGTATGTTTAATTCGAATAATTATCATAAAAACATCCTATTTTATTTATTATACTGGTGCTGTTACAAAATAAAGGAATAAAAAGAGTTTAGGGGTTGGAGAAGTAAAATAAAAGAAAACAATTTAAGAGAAACAATTACCTTTTATTTGGGTAACTCCCTTGGGTTTGAACCAAAGGACTTCTTTAAGTGCCTTATGCCTAAGGTAAGGATTCTATGTGGAAGAGAGGGATGTAAGGAGATTAATTTGTCAGATTTTGGATGAGGAAAATGTCTTGAGAGGTGTGAGGAATTGGTTAGAAGTGGTCTCCTTTTATAATGGAGAGGAGGGGCTCTTTAGGAAAGTGTGAAAATATTATTTTATTACATAATGATATTCTGTTTCTAATGGTCCAAAAATCATTACAGTCGAAGATAAGATGACTAATGGTCTAAATAAAATCATCCAATAGGAATTTCATAGGTTTGTTATAATAATTTAATCATTATGATCGCATTTATTTAAATGATTTATTAATGAGGTAAACATTGCATCATTATTGTTCCATAAATAATTCCAATTATTTGATGTCTAAAAATTATAAAAAAAATACCATGATATAGGAAATCATTTTAGCTTTCCAATTAATATTTATATTTGAAAAGATAATTTATATAAGCCCATATAAAAATTAATATACTAAAAGATATTTTCTTTTGTCATTTTTTCCATTACTTTAAGTTAATTAATCTAAATTGTCATTATCACTCCCAAGTGGCTCAATGTGGTCCCAAAATTGACCCAAGGATGATCAGGGTCTTAAATGACTTAACCAATAAGGTTTGGACAAGTGTTAAGGTAATTTGGAATTATTATAATATTCTTTTAACCTTGAATTACACAATTTACCTTTAACCGCGGTAAATAAAAGTCAAAAGCAACTATTCACAAAAAAATAATTTCATCTTAATGAACCACATTTTACTTCTTGATAACAACAATGTGTGTAAGATTTTTGAAATTCAATTCACAGAAGTGGTAAAATTTCATTTAAATGAAAAAGTCAGTTTTTTTAACTACCACTAAGTGGTTTCACTATTCATCAAAAATTGATGTTTTTTAGAAAAATACCAAAAATTCAGCCTAAGCTATATTTGATATTATGAATTCAAAAATGATATCTATTTTTCCAAATTCAAAATATAAAAGTGGAATTAATTAATTTTAAAATTAATTCCCGTTATCAAAACAAATAGCTTGTTTTTAAGAAATAATAACTATCAAAAGATTGATACTTGTTTATGCCCAATTTCAAAGTGAAATTAATTTTAATGACCAACATTGGATTAAATGGTAAAAATATATTTTAATTTAACTTTAAAACCAATTAAAAAGATAATCTAACCATATAAATAAATTAGATTAAAAGGCACTTTTGAATTAAAATACAATATGTTTCACTATTCATTAAAAATTGAACTTTATCGGAAAAATTCCAAAAATTTACACAAAGTAATTTCTGATGTCCCCATTATAAATAAGGATTTTATTTGTTCATATAGAATGTATTAAAGTGACCAAAACTATATTTAAAAAGGGTTCTCCATTAAAAGGTAACAAATCGGCCTTTTAATGTAAATTATGCTTAAAATTAGATTCATTCACATTTTAAGCATATAAATTTTAATTAGATAATGTAAATACATTTAACCATCATGTATAATCATATTGTAGTTATTTTTATTCATTCTATCCAATACAACATCTAGGATTTAACGACCATTTAAAATAATAATACTATATTATTAGTGTGCAACGTAAGATTTCAAAATAAACATGTTGTTGTGTATCAGGTACGCTATCGTCCATAGCATCCCCTTTAATGTAAAATTAATATTTAATTCACAAATATTAATAAATATAAAAGTGCCTTATTCCTTATTTATCTGGGATGCTACATCCTTCCCCCCTTTTGGGAATTGCGTCCTCGCAATTTTAAAATTGTGCTCAGGAACTTCATTGAATGCCCCACATCAAAAAAAAGATTCAATTAAACTATCACTTTAAAATAAAGGAAGAGAAGTAAAAAGGTTACCCGAGACAACAGATACTAGGATTCCATGAAAAAATGGATATGAAGGAGAAAACAAAACATCATGTTCTGATGGAGAGTGATAGAAAACATGTTTATGAGAGAGATAACCACCAGAAAATCACAAACTTATGATGGGTTAAATAGTCTTTGATTCCCCAGTAGGAAAAGATAACTGAAAAGGTTTTTGTTTAATGTTACTTTTCATTGAGGAATTTATTTATTATCCAAACCAAAAACATAAGGAAATATACTTACTTTTCATGTAGACATTCATCTTTTACTATATTTCTAAAACAAACTCATATTTTCTCCAAACGATGAGTATTCAGGATGATTTTTCTTCACATTAAAAGCATTATAATCAACTTTGAGAGAATCACCTAATCTACAAAAGATGAACTATATATTTCCCATTTCTTTATACCTTAACCAAAACCAAAATGGTTTGTACAAGATCGGATAATCCACAAAAAGGGTAATCTACTACAAAAAAGAAAAACTACTCTTAATCTCCAAAATTTGTCCAACAAACCCAATGTTCACCAAATACCATTCAATAAACAGTTATCCATAAAATTCTTCAAATTAATCCAAACTATTATTTAAACCCAAATCTCCAAAGTATTTAATCACATAGTCTTCCAAGATAAATCTTAACATTTATCTCTAAATAACATCAGTTACTCTTAAAGTCTCATATTGAAATGTAATTAACCTAATCACATATCCTCTCTGTTAGGTTAATCATTTCCATAGATAACCCAAGATCAACTTTTCTTAGTTCATAAGATCATCATTATAAAAATAATTATTCAAACTAATCAGGGGCTTCACTTAGTCTAGTGGTAGGCGATAAATACCAGTCACACTTTGGTTGTGGGTTCGATTCCCGCAGCTTCGTCCGACGCAACAGGTTGTCACATGGTCTACGTGTTGTCCCTTTTCAAAAACTATATAATTTTATAACATTCCCAAAAAGAGATAAATTTATCAAAAATAACAATAGAATATTTAAACCAAGAAGGTTTTCTAATAACTTTCATCTTTCATCCCAATAATGTATTAACCTATAATTTCATCAAATTCAAGGATCATATAAACCCAAATGGTTTTTTATAACTATATCCACAAAATAAAAGGTAATTATTCCTTGAATAAAATTTTCATATATCAAACTTCAGGGTTACACATACGATAAATGGTCTTCTAATGTAATTCCCATCATCAAAAGTGGCTTAATACTTTTAGAAATTTCACCATCCTAAAATCTACCATAACTCTTGAATCCCTTATATGTTTACTTCTTACTCATTAAACATTCTTCAAGATACATTAACAATTCCTTTTCAACTTGTTCTGAAATACTTCATTCCTACAAATAGAATCTTGAATCATATCCTAAGATTCAAAAATATCGAAACATATGTTAAGAAATAATCCATACCTTTCATTGGTCATTTTCAGTTTCTTCATCCTCAATCAGAATGGAATTAGGTATTGGTAAAAAAATATTTATATGATCTTGTTGATACCATTCCCAAAACATCTTCGTAGGACACCTGTTTGTATAATGACCATTCACACCACATTTAAAACAATCAATTGATCCCTCAGAAATAACATCTTTCCCTTTCCTAGAGTCAAATGGATTCTTCCTTTTTCCATGGAAGGTTCTTGCTTTATGACCATAATTCCCACATCTATAGCATCTTACCGACCCTTTGAAGCTTTTTCATAGGTGTTTCTTTCCACATCCTTGACACATAGGTTTTTGAACATACATACCTTTATGATTATTACCTGAAATTCTGTTTGGATTTGTTTCTCGCATAAATGATGCCTTATAAAAACCACCAAGGATCATGTTTTCAATCATGATTCTAGATAGTTAGTTGAGAATAACCACAAGAGTTCTCATTGCATCTCTCATTTCATTCAATTGCTCGTTCAGAAAATCGTCACAGTTTTCTTCACATCCACTGTTACTTGATGCATACTATATCCAACCATTTACTAAAACCAAAAAGGTCAGTGTGAGTATATCAGTAAAATCATCATATAATATCTTATAAGGAGGGTAAATACTTATTCATGTTATCTTAACCTCATTCAAAATAACTACGACTCTTTCTAATATGCTAACCATTATGGTTGTGTAACGTATTCTTAGATAACACCCTAACCTCTAAAATTGTCTAAACCGAACTTTGATACCAACTATAAGGACCCGGCCTAAAACATTACATAATATTGAATTAAATGAATAATTCAAATTGAAAATATTTTCAGGTTTAGAGTTTTAGATCATTAGGGCATAACTATTACGTTACAACTTTAATATTACAAGTAGACACTACTACTCAATATCCATTTTTTTCATAAAATAAAAACACTTAAAAAGAAACATGTCTAGTTCCATGTTTTCGAAATCATGACTTTTCCTTGATCTCATCCTTAACCCTATTCATCTTTAAGCCTTGTGGAAAACATTTCAAAAACTTGGGATGAGCATAAAGAAGCGCATTATGGGTTATAAAAAAAGAAAGGAAAACATTATCCCATCAATACATACAAATCAATGAAACCGTACTTTTCAATCATAACATGCCTTATGATATGATAATATTTATATATTACACACACAAATCATAAATCATAAAGGTTACTTATGGAATCCATATGAAACCAAAATTGTAGCTATCACAACTATATAGGGAGTTACACTTGTAATACCCATCATGGTATATTCCCTAAATCTTTTAGGATAAACATCACATTCACCTCCGTCACATTACCCAATGCATTGGAGAGCTATCTCGGGCTCACCCGCCCTAGGTTTATCACAGAACCACCCGTATATGTAAACAATTCCCAATAAACATAACATAATCATAACATATAACACATGTATAAATGAAATATAACATTTCTAAAATTCAATATATCAAATCAAGATATTTAAATAAATAAGGTTTTATGAAATCTTTTTAAAAACCATTTAAAAATAGATTTTTGAATCAAAGTGTACCATACCACTTTGAAGCTTTTAAATGAATTATAATTTTAAAACATTAATGTCCATATAAATAAGTCCTAAAAACCATTTTGAAAACATGGACATTAATGAGAAATATTTAGAATAATAAATCTTTAAAACATTTAAAACAATATTTTAGTTAAAGAGTTTTTTAAAAAAAAGAGAGACACTTGAATACAAATAATTGAGGAATAACATTTAATAAGAACATTATAATAATGGTATTCATGATATAATATGTCAAAGTACATTATATACACCATATAAGAGTTAATTGGTGCATAACAACAATGAAGTCTCAATATAAATGTAAATTCAGCTGAAATCCCTTATAAAGATGGTATCCTTAAATTAAGGATAAATAAATCACATAATTATGTGTGAAAAATATAAATACACCCAATATAAGTGAATATTAAGTGTAAAAAAAGCAGAGCTCATTCACACATATTCATTGTATGACATATTCAATAAGTACAAGTTGAACCCAAAGAATTGAAATTGGGTTAAGAAATTCCCTTGTAAAAACTTGACAGCCTAATGACGTCAATTTAAAATTCAGAACATGATTTTATGAGATAAAAATGGTATATCATCACTTGGACATAAATACTACATCAATAAGGATATAGATGAAAATTTTCCAACATTATAATATGTAAATTAAAAGACGTAACAAAAAAAGTCTTTTAAAAAGAGCAGGGTGAAAGGTTCCCTTACTGATTTGGTAACTTACAAAACATACGCCACATGAAAGAAAGGATCATAAAATTAAGATGTAAATACCCATAAATGAAATTATATTACACAATGTTTACAATAATTGTCTTTACATACACCACACAAAAGGAAAATAGTGTAAAATATAGCATGAATCTCACAGGAATAAAAAGGGAGACGAAACCCTTTACCACGTTGTAATCAACTGAGTCATTTGATCAAAAGTTAATAAAAAAAATTAATCATAGAATACCATGAATATAAAGATAATAATTATAATATATATCAAATGGCAGTACATAATACACCACATGCAATAAATATGTGACGAACAATGGAAATCTCACAGAATTAAAAGTGAGATAAGAATTCTCCTTACCCTGTGTCCAACTTTACTCGATCATTCTTTAATCTCATAAATAATAATATAATTTTAATTTATACTTTCCTAATAACCTTTTTCAAGTTTATTATTCCATTTATAACACTTATTTCCATGTTATAAACATTATGTAATTATTTAAGTTAATAACATCCATTTTGTCAATATTTGGTACTTGAGTCAAAAATGGACTTCTTATTAGCACATGTTGTTCATATGGTCAACGGTTCATTATATCCAGAATGATATTCATGGTTTGGATATCATATATATCTTATATATCCATTATATACATGTATTTATAATAGTACATAACATTTGGAGTTAAGAAATTAAATGCACCATTCATGGAGACGGTTAGCCGTACGTATGCATGAACGCTACTTTCATTTCTATTTCTTATTTTAATGAAATTAAAACATTATTATAAAAAGGTATATTATATTTAGGACATTGGGTTTGAAAAAAAAAGGAATAAAAAGATTTTAGGGGTTGGATATGTAAAATAAAAGAAAAAAATTTAAGAGAAATTGTTACCTTTAATTTCGGTAACTACCTTTGGTTTGAACCCACGGACTTCTTGAAGTGCCTTCTGCCTAAGGTAATGCTTATATGTGGAGGCTAGGGATGTAGGGAGCTTAATTGGGTAGATTTTGGATGATCCAAATGGCTTGAGAGGTGTGAGGAATTGGTTAGAAGTTGTCTCCTTCTATAAGGGAGAGGAGGGGCTCTTTAGGAAAGTGTGCAAATATTATTTTATTATATAATGATATTCGGTTTCTAATGGTATCAAAATAATTATAGTAGAAGATGAGATGACTCATGATCTAAATAAAATCATCCAATAGGAATTTCATAGGTTTTGGATAATATTTTAATCAATATAGTTTTATTTATTTAAATGAATTATTAATGACTTTAACACTACATCATTATTGTGTCATAAATAATTTAAATTATTTGATGTCTAAATATTATAACAAAAATACCTTGATATATTAAATATTTTTATCTTTCCAATTAATATTTATTGGAGAAAAGATAATTTATATAACCCCTTCTAAATTATAATTTACTAAAAGATATTTGCTTTTGTCATTTTTTCTTTACATTAAGTTAATTAATCTAAATTGTCATTATCACTCCCAAGTGGCTCAGTGGGGTCCCAAAATAGACCCAAATATGCTCATGGTAGTAAATGACTCAACCAATAAGGTTTGGAAAATTGTTAAGGAAATTTTGAATTATTATAATATTCTTTTAACATTGAATTACCCTATTTACCTTTAACTGTGGTAAATAAAAGTCAAAAGTTACTATTCACCAAAAATTATTTTCATTTTAATGAACCACATTTTACTTCCTGAAAACAACCATGTATGTCATATTTTTTAAATTAAATTCAGAGAAGTGGTAAATTTTTATTTAAATGAAAAATTCAGTTTTTTTAACTACCACTAAGTGGTTTCACTATTCATCAAAAATTTATGTTTTTTAAGAAAATACCAAAAATTAAGCCTAAGATATATTAGATATTATGAATTTTAAAATGATGTCTATTTTAACAAATTCAATATATATAAGTGTCATTAACTAATTTTAAAATTAATTCCCATTATTAAAACAAATAGCGTGTTTTTAAGAAACAATAACTATCAAAAGATTGATACTTGTTTATGTCCAATTTCAAAGTGAAATTAATTCCAATGATCAACATTGGATTAAATGGTAAAAATATATTTTAATTTAACATTAAAACAAATTAATAAGATAATATAACAATATAAATAAATTATATTAAAAGGCACTTTTGAATAAAAATACAATATTTTTCACTATTCATTAAAAATGAACTTTATCAGAATAATTCCAAAAATTTACACAAAGTAAATTTTGATTTCCCCATTCTAAAGAAGGATTTTATTTTGTCATATATAATGTATTAAATTTCCCAAAACTTTATTAAAAAGGGTTCTCCATTAAAAGGCGATAAATCGGCCTTTTAATGTAAATTATTCTTAAAATTAGATTCATTCACATTTTAAGCCTCTAACTTTGTATTTGATAATGTAAATACATTTAACAATCAAGTATAATCATATTGTAGTTAGTTTTGGTCATTCCTGCCAGTACAATCACTGGGAGTTAACATCCATTAAAAATAATAGTATTATATTATTAGTGTGAAACCTAAGATTTCAAAGAAACATATTGTTGTGTATCGGGTATGCTATCGAACATAGCATACCATTTAATGTAAAACTAATATTTAATTAAAAAATATTAATAAATACAAAAGTGTTTTATTCCATACTTATATGGGATGGTACAGTTAAGCTAGGGGAATAATGGTGTTCTCAAAAGATTACTAATGTTGGGTTTTATTTTAGAAATTGTAATTTAACATTCATATATGTAATCTTTTTTCTGAGACTGATGAATTGATCGGTCCTTCGGGACCTGATTCATTGTAATCATGGTAATGGATTAAAATAATGCTCCGACTCTGGGTAACTGGGGTCAGGGCATTACATTCCTTGTATCTTATTCTAATGTAATAATGTCAGTATAGTCTATAGGATTCTAGGTTTGGGGTCACTATAGTGGGTATTAGAATAATTTTAATTGAAATGTTGGGAACCAGATTTTGGAAATCATAGATTAGAGAACATAATAATAGGACAGAATTTGAAGATATTTATAGATGAACATACAAAAAGTTTACTAAGGAATAGATTTTTTTTCAGAAATAAATCCATGACTAGATACTATAAGTGCATGTGAATCTAGAATAGATGCACCTTTGGGTAATTAATCTAAAATGGGAGCATTATGATTGACTCGAGTGTTACCTAGTATGTGAAAATGGGCTTTACTATGAACTTATTTTGACCCTCTCAATGGATATTCATATGATAATTCAATTATTTTCAAAATATAACGAATGATGAGAATAAATGATCATAATTAATTACTAATGATAAAACCTATACCATGTAAAGACTTATGTGAAAATAAAATGAATTAAGTATTTGTCAATTGGGAATCAAGAATTAAATTTTTGAAGTATTTTACCAATAGTATTTTGGTTAAAATAATTATAAATCATCTCAGGATTGTGTGAAATTTTAGAATAATGTTCTTTTTTATTACCTTAAGAGTTATGAACACTATAATAGTTGTCAGTATAAGGTTGATCATTACATCAATTTCATAAAAACCCCTTTAAAAATTTGTGTGTTTGGGGAAATATATAGCATATATATGTTTTAATAGAAAATTTAGGTGAGTAACATTGAGTTTAAATTTTATTGAAATAAGTTTAAAGATATTAATAAAAATTAGGGTTAATGTGATTATTAATTACATTTTAATAATAGTGAAACAAAATTATTATACTTTATAAAAAATATATTGTATTAAAAACCATAATGAAAAAGGTTATTTAATTATTACTTTTATTTCAAGGATTCCCATAATATTTTTTTCTAAACTAATAGGAATTATATAAATATAGATTAGAAAAATAAAAATTGAATTCTGGGTAATGACCCCTTGTGTAGGTAAACAATGAAAGAAATAAACCCATGGCCTAGTAACGAAAAGTTTTCATCACCTAACACTATCCTACATAATGTCCTAGTTAATATGTCTTAGTTAAAAATTTGGTAAACAAATGTTAATGTTGATACAATAGTGTTAATATTGAGTTTTGTAGATTATTTTTTTAGATAACTTGTTTTAACCATATTTTTTTGGAAAATAGTTTGATAAATTTTTAATCATTCCCTCTTTTTTGGATCTTATGATTCATTAGAAGTTAATCTTAGTGATTAAGGCATAAAAAGTACATTTTTGGATATTTATTTCCTAGCGTAATCTATCTAAGAACAAAAAAAGGGTAACTTTTTTTTTATAAAATAGAAACATTTCATGTAAGTAAATTTTATTATACTCTTAGATAGAAAAATAATTCATCAATATTAGGAAAATAATATTGAATAAAAAAAGTTTACCAAATTGAATTCATATCTGATGAATTACATGGCCATTTAAATCATCAAAAATTTATGCCCCAGATGGCTTTAACATTCCATTGATCATTCGATTTCTTCTGATAAATGACCTCAATCATTTTCTATAATTATTTATGATTTTCCCCATTTCCCATATCTTTACTTTCCCTGTATATTCTTCTACTGGGAAAACTAGTTTTGTGTTATTCTAGATAACCTTCAAACATACTTTCCTCTCTTATTAAAAGTATGTTTCAAAAAACCTTGTTCTATGTGGGTTATTTAATGAATTAATTTTCAAATATCAAACCCTTAATTACCATGATCATGTTTAAATTATGAGGAACAAATTTTTTTTACGGAGGGTAGAATATAGTACCCCAATGCTTTAAAATATGAAAATCATATTCGATTGCATGTATGCCACCCAACACCAAGACTATAAGGGAATATAAAATTATTATACTTTATAATATATTTATTATTTTAAATAAATTCATTATATTTTATAGCTTTTAATGAAAGTAATTCTGATTTTAACATGCATTACAAGCATGTCTGAGTTTTACTAAACAACAATATATTATTAATATTATTATTTAATATGATAGTTATCACGTGGTCATTGGAATTTATATAATGAATAGGGTTTAATAAATTTTTAATGTATAAATTTTAAAATCATTTATTGATTATCTATTTATTACAAATAATAATAATCATTTAAAATAAAATAAAAAAGAAATGTTTTTAGAAAAAACTATACATTACTAAAATGTTGTTTCATCGCATTTGATGCTCACAATTTAAAATTGCTTTATAAAACATTTATAAAATTTTTTTAAATAATAAATTTCATTGTTAAATATGAATATTGAAATTTTATTAGCGGTAATTTTTTGGATTTTGTTGAAATGATTCAATTTTTTATGAATAATAAAAAATACTAGATTTTAATTAAAATCAGTATTTTCATTTAGATATTTTATATTGATAAATTATATTTTAAATGGGTAGTAGATATAAATTAGTAAAATAATTCATCAATTAATCTAATTTAGTTCATCTTAATAAATTTCATTATAAATTTGGAAACAAAAACATTGTAAACATTTGAACTTTTTCACATTAAAAACTCTCTTTCTAATAACTTCTTTGATATTAATTATAATGTAAATTTTGGCACTTATGTAAATAAAATATTGAAAATGGATTCCAAATTTGAATTTATTATAATTTATAATGTCTAATAAAGTAAATATAATTTTTTACCAAAACAATTAGTGAGTGTAATAAAAATTATTTGTAGCGATTAAGGTGAAAATTTCATTACTGAGAGGTAAACTAGAATGATTAGAATGAAAATGTCCTAATATATTATCTTAATTTTACTGAAGGATTTATTTAAATATTTTCTACCCCTACCTCTTAAATATTTTAATTATTTTCCACTTTCCTTGGAATATTACCCATATAATAATTTAAGTAAATAAATAGAAAAAAAAATAAAATGTACTTCCTTTAATATCTATAAAGCATTGGGATAGGAAAAAAATGGGTTCATTTATCCATATTATATTTAAATATAAATGAGTTTATGTTATAATAATAATTTATTTTTATTTTTTGGATGATAATTCATTACTTAAAATTCTTATGAAATGCCAACACAGTAATTATTTTGTTAATAAAAATTAAAATATGTGATAAAAAATAATAAAAGGGAATTAGATTTAATTAATTATTTTGTTCAAAGTTTTTTAGATTAATATATAATTTTAAAAAAAAATTTAAAATTTTATATTCCAATTCCATCATTGTATTTATATTTTAAAATAAAATTAAAAAAATAATTTCAAAATTGACATTATTGTTATTTTATAATAAACAATACTTTTAAAAATGATTTAAAATTACTAAAAATCATAATGTCTAGAAATTGATTTTTAAATGTTAATAAATATCAACTATATTTCATTCATTGACCAATTTTTCTATTATAATGACTATATTGACCTGTGAATAGTAAAAAACTGTCTTATCCCAATAATGGTTTAAATGGTGTTTGTTAGATACATGTGCTTGTGTTAAAGTGAATTTTCAATGCACAAATGAATTTAAATTTTCTAAACTGGATTTAATAATTATAATTAGTGGATTAATGTTTTCTAATAAGGTCAATATAAATTTAGTATTAATGGATAAATTACCAAAGTTATAGAACAAGTTACAATAGTAAAAACCAAAATAGTAAAAATAAGGAAATATATTAGTTATGGAAATGATTGATTACAAAGTATGCTTCATCATGTAGTTTACTTTTTTATAGACCTTATCCTCTTTATACCCCATTAATTATCAATATTTTACAAAATTTATGTAATATTTCCTCCCAATAGTTAATACTCTTGGGCATTTAAAAAAGAGTCACTCCTCCTCCACTATAAAAGGGGACTCACTCACCTCACTTCCCCACAAATCTCAATCCATTTTGCTCATCCATCCATAGCCCAAATAAATTAAAAAAATCCCTCCCCTTATCCAAGAGTCCTTATTTTAGAAATAGTTCTTTCTAAGTAATGATTTAGTATAAAACTAAATAGGATTGATAAGACTCTTTTGTATATATACTTTATTTTCATTTATTTATAGTTTTTCAATTAATTATTCGACAATGCACATGGAATGTGTCTTATATTCAAGTAAAAATCATTACATATTTTCAAAAAATAAAATGCAGAAAAAGTGAAAAATCATCCAAGTACAAATTGGGAGGATTAAATTGACACCGTGTACATGAGTATCACAGCCTAACCCAATCTGTGAAGCCAATTCATGACCATGAAGCTAGAAGGAAAAAATAAACTACACATCATGACCAGACCGACCACACCCTAACACACAGTAAAAGTGGTTAATGATAAATCCATGAGGATTCCACACAAAAGCTATCACACCAGAGTACACATCATGAAACACTTCTACACATCATGTACCTTTTTAAACATCATATATGAAGGAACCCCTTCTTATGTGGGAGATTCGATGAAAAATGACATAGATCGGGGGTACATATCATGTACCATATGAAAACATTGTGAAACAAATACCTATATAAATAATTGTGAAGGAGATCATTAAATAACATAGAGAGAGATCTTATTTCTCCCCTATCGATTCCCTATGATCAATTCTTACTATTTTCCCTTTGGAACACAATTTATTCATATCTCTTTAACATTTATTTTAAATCAGTATTCATGGAACATAATTTCTTTAATACCTTCTTTTCCCCATTCTACGCTTAAATTTCAATTCCATTTTTTTGTCTCAAGTAAGTAATTTAGTTTAATTCATAATTATCTTATGCATTTTTCCCTTAATCATCTCAGAATCTCCTTTTTTGTAAATCTATTAATAATTCTTTATCTAGTTTCTTTTATTCACTCATTATCCCAAATGAGTAGTTAAATTTCATACGGGTAGGGATTAATCTTGATATGTCTTCATAATTAAATATACCTTTTAATCTAAATGTGGAAATCCTAATTGAATTATTAACTATGATATAAAACCCATGGTTTCTCCCATTTTTTTGAATGTCACAGACCACAGGATGGTCAAACAAATGACGTTATCCTAATTGGAGTAGACTATGCTCTGACCACTAGCTTATAAGACTTTCTACTCAGAAAACCAAACTTAATGCCCCTAGGCTATCGCTCCCTCCCGACCACAGAATAACTACTTCCCAGGTAGGACTAGGAGGCTAACACCAAAGTCAACCAGTGACCCCTGATTGCTTCATAGACAAATACATAGAATATTTCCATGGTTATAATTAAAATACATCCTTCATTGAAATAATCGTATTGATCTTGAACCCTAGTTTATCATTTAAATTCATCTAATAATTGAACATAGACTAAAATCCAAAACAAAAGACTTTTAGAAAATACTCCCTTATATGTTTAAAAACCAGATCCTCTCAAAGTTTAAATTGTATCCTTTATAGGTATTCGAACCCATACTCCCACAACACTACGTCATAGTTGTTGGTGAAAGTTAGAGAAAATTTATAAATTCAAATTTTATTTATGTCGGAAGAAGTAACCAAACAACCACGTATACTTCATCAATTTTCTGGCACCATTTCTGGGTAGACAACACATTTTCATAGAAGAAGTCTAGGTTTTATAAAGCATATGATTACCTTTCCCTCACCATTGTATGACTTTAGTTTCTAGATACCCTTGCATATTATCATTCATATTCTGTGTTTGTACCAACGTCCCTATACCTGATCAAGGAAAACTGAAGCACAATAACCATTAATATTCAATCCAAAGATGGAAAGGCATCTTCTTTCACTCCTTCTATCAACAATGTCCCAGAAACATAACAATGCGGTACCCATCCCACCAATTCATCAAATCATACTAGGAGAGAACCTAATGCACATTGAGAATACCATCATGGACTATGGCTGGCCATAAATCCATGGTCTGATTCCAAGAATTGTTCTCCCATCAGTTCAAGCACATAACTTTGAAATCAATCTTTCACTCATCCATATGATTCCTAACATGGGACAATTTAGTGGTCTTCTAAGTGAAGACCCACATGAGCATATTTTCAATTTCCTGGAGGTTTTTAATACCTTTTATAAACACTAAGATTCTAATTCTATGATAAGACTCCATGTATTTCCATTTTCATTGAGATATAGAGCTAAATATTGGATCAAAAGACAATCTCCTAAGTTAATCATGACTCGGGATTATCTTGCAAAAAAATTATGATAAATAATTTCCACTAACTAGAACTAGGAAACTATAGAATGAAATTGGTAACATTTCACAAGAAGATGGAGAATCCATGTGGGAAGCATGGGACCGATTCAAGAACTCATGAAAAAGTGTCCATATCACAGACTTGACACTTGGATTCAATTGAAAACTTTTTTTCAAGGACTCCAGCCAATAGCACAAACATTTTTCAATGCTTTTAATGATACTATTATGATGTTCAAAACACCTAACATGGGTAGAGATATTTTGGACAATGTATCCCATAATGCCAGTCTGTAGATATGTGACTATGGACCAACCCGGCGTAGAATCCACCAAGTTTATGAAACCACCCGGTTATCATTGGAAGTCGAATCACTAACCAAGAATCACAAGCCATTTCAAAAACCAACCACACAAACCCCTCCAACCTCAGTCATGCTGATCCAATCATAAGATATGTGCAGTGGACCACCCCAGTATCAGGACTACAAAAAAGGATATGAGGAACCACAAGATTGTAAATACATTAATTGCAATCAACAAAATCAATCATTTTAGAAGCAATAACAATAACTATTTTTCTAACAAAGGCCTACTCATTAGCAACATCAAAACAATCAAGAAAATTTTCAGTAGTGTAGTGGTCAAGCTCAGTTCCACAACCATGTGCCACTAGGGTATCCACCAATGAACCATGTCCCAAGTCTACAACAGATGACACATCCGTAACAACCCTTCTTGAGGCCCCAAAAACAAATATTTTTACCCACCCATCCATGTACACAATAGCCACTTCCAGCACTAAAAATTAACATGGAGAACCGACTGAAATCATTTTTTCAAAGATCATATCAAAGGATGAACACACAAGAGACAGAAATGAAAAATCTATGAGAATAGTTAAGAAACAAGGATTTGCAAATGTGGCACATCTCAAAAACCTTATCTGAAAGATTACGAAGTACTTTTCCAAGTAATACTGGGACATACCCACAATATGAATCTAAGACTATAGTGCTGAGGAGTGGAATAGTATTATATTTACAACAATTAAAGGAAATAAGGCCACATGAATATCACAAGTAACAACTAGAAAAAGTATATTCAGTAAAAGATAAATAAGTGAAACCCCCAAAAAACCAAAGAAACCTATTTATGTAGCCGCACCTCTACTCAAACCACATCTTCCTTTTTTATAAAGAGAAATGAAAGGTAATAAAGATGATCAGTATAAAAAGTTCCTTGAAATGTTAAAACAATTGCATATCATAATTCCTTTTGCTAAGATAATCGCTCAAAGGAATATTTATGAGAAATTTCTCAATGTCTTGGTATAAAAAATATAATGATAGAATATCACAAAATCATCTCATTAAATGAGGATTTATCTACTGTTTTATAGTATAAAATCTCTCCAATTATGAGAGGTCATGGAATATTTTCAATTCTATGTGTAATACGAGAGTACATATCTAGAAGAGTGCTATGTGATCTTGAATCAATAATTAACCTCATGTTGATGAGTTTTTTTCACAAACTTTGACTCCAACAGCTCAAAGAAATAAGAGTATTGTTGCAGTTAGTTGATCATTCTGTTATATACTCACGTGGTATTCCTAATGATATTCTGGTTAAAGTCAGTATTTTCATTTTTTAAGTATACTTTATCGTTATAGATATGGAAGAGGAAGGAGATGTCTCGATCATTCTCAAAAGACCCTTCCTAACAATAGGGAATGCATTGATTGATGTTAATCAATGATGTCTCATCTCTATATTTAGAGAAGAAAAAATGGTGCTTAATCAAATAAAGGCTATATAAAATTCAGATGATAGGGTTGACTGTCACACCATCTCTCTTTCTTAGAAAGAAGGGAAGTACATGGATATTGAGGAATAAAATGATGATTTAGGTTTAGAAAAGGAAGAAGTCTATGACTTCATGGAAGTCAGCTTTATTGAACACCTACCAGAGGCATTGTACCTATATTTATCCCTTCTATCATTTAGTGACCCGATTTAGACTTGAAACCATTACCCAGTACATTGAAGTACTCATACTTAAGAGATTGATTCTCTTAACCCATCATGGTAAACACCGAACTATCTCTGGATCAGAAAGATAAATTGGTTGATGTCCTAAAAAGACCCAAGAAATCAATTACCTAATGGTGGAGGATATTAAATAAATCAATCTTTCAAAGTGAACCATTCAGATTTTACGTGAGGAATATACAAAACCCAAAAAAGACAACCTTGGAGGAGGCTCATGCTTCCAATGAAAGATGTTGTCAAGAAATAAGTGATAAAGCTTATAGATGCTGGAATAATCATTCTCATCACATATAGTGATTGTGTGAGTCCCCTTGAATTCATTCCCAAAAAGGGAGGACTCACTTTAGGAAGTAAAGTTGATAATGAACTCATTTCAACACACACCTTCAACTGATGGAGAGTTTACATTGATTATAGATGTTTGAATGTGGGGACTAGGAAAGATCAATTTCAATTTACATTTATGGATAAAATACATGGGAGGCTAGTTAGACCTGATTTATACTATTTCCAAGATGGTTATTCAGGATACAATCAAATTGTAGTAGACCCTACTGATTGGACCAAACCCACCTTCACCGTCCCCTTTGGTACTTTTACATATATACACATTTCCTTCGGTATGTGAAACACACCAGCGACATTCCAAAGATGCATGAAACACATTTTTCATGATATGGACGAAAATTTTCTCAAAATATTCATGGATGATTTCTCCATCTATGGAAGATCATTTGATATCTATCTAAGAAATCTAGAATTGGATATCCAATACTGTGAGTAGAAATGATTAGTGTTGAATTGTAAAAGTTTCACTTCATAGTGTAGGGAGCAATTGTATTGGGTCACAAAATCTCTAAATAAGGCATTGAGTTTGATACCAAAAATATCAAGCTTATCAAGGTTCTTCCAGAACTACCAAATATAAAATAGATCAGATGTTTCCTCATGCATGATGTATTCTACATATTCTTCATAAAATATTTCACTAAAGTAGCACATCCATTAACACACTTGTTATAAAAGGATATTCCTTTTTTATTCAATGGGGAGTACCAAAAAGATTTTACAAAACTGAAAAATAATTTGATTGCATATATGGTGATCATTACACAAAAATATGAAAAGGAGTATGAGATTTTGTGTGATTCTAGTGACTTTGTTGTAGGATTTGTGCTCGAACAATGTATTGAAAACACTTTCTTCCCAATCTATTATACCAGCCACAAATGAAATGAATCCCAAATCAATTATATGAATAATGAGAAGGATCTACTAGCTATCGTATGTGGATTTAAAATTTTCTATTAATACCTTGTTCTATCAAAATCCATCATCCATACAAACCATGATACCCTTTTATAACTAATGAACAAGAAAGACACAAAACCAAGATTGATATGATGGATTTTTTACTACAAGAATTTGATGTTGTAATAAAGGAAACTGAAGGGACAGAAAATGTCATTAGTGATAATTTGTTATGATTACCTAGACCATTATTAAATAAGTCATAGAAACTGATATTGAAGTAGATTTTACAGATGATACATTGTTTAATGTCAAAACCTAGCCTTGATTCTCAGATATGGACAACTATCATGCCACAGGATATCTCCATAAGTTCCTCTTATACCAACAATGAAAGAAATTTCCGTCTGATTCCAATCACTAATTTTGGGATGAATTGTTTCTATTCAAGAGGTGTACCGATGGCCTTTTACGATGTTACATACCAGAGGGAGAGATAAAAAATGTGATCAAAATGTTCCACACATCTCTCACTAGAGACCATCATGGACCATAGTGCATAGTGGAAAAGATCCTACAAAGAGGATATTTCTGGCCCTCATTGCATCACGATACTGTGGGAGTCTGTCATGAATGTGGGAGATGTCAAAGAACATGGAACATTAGTAAAATAAATTTGATTCCACAAAAACCCATTCTGGAAGAATAATTTTTTGACATTTGGGGTATTAACATTATGGGACTATTCCCCTGGTCACTTGGCATAGATTACCTTCTAGTTGTATTAGACTATGTTTCTAAGTGGGTTGAAGCCAAAGCCATAACAAATGACACATAAAAGGTATTCATAAATTTTCTTCTAAAATAATGTGTTTGCACATTTTGGATTTCCATGGATACTCATTTGTGATCACGTAATACCTTTATGAAATCCGCCTTTATAAAAAATGCTTCAAAATATAGAACTCTAAACAATACTAGAACCCCTATCATCAAAAAACAAGAAAGATAGTTGAATTATCCAATAGGGAGGTGAAAAAATCTTATAAAGGACTATCAACACCAGTATAATTGATTAGACCCTGAAATTTGAAGATGCATTATGGGCAGATTGATCTGCATATGAAACACCCATAGGCACCTCCCCATTTAGAATGGTTTACAGTCAACCATGTCATATTCTGGTGGAATTGAAACATCCTTCATTCTGCGAATTAAAAAAATGAATTTGGATTTAGAAATGGCTAGAGAGGAATGACTATTTCAATTAACGACATAAGAAGAAATCAGAAGATGTGTATACATCAACGCAAATATTTACAAGGAAGAAAACGAAAAATGGCATGACCAATGAATTACAGGATGTACCTTAATTCCAATGAATAAGGTTTTTCTATTAAATTATCTATTAAGACTATTCTCAGGGAAGTTGATGTCACAATGTTATGGCCTTTTTGAGGTTTTCCACTTTTTTCCATATGAAACAATCGAAATTCAACGAGACGGTGAAACACTATTCAAAGTAAATGGTCAAATGTTGAAGATCATTCAGGAACCATTCCAGGAAGACTATTTCCTCAACCTTAAGTTCCACTAAAACATAAATGGACTCAATCTCTAAACATTAAAGGAATCACTGACTGGGAGGAAACTTAGGTTTGGAACTCTTTAGGTATGTTAGATCAGGATTAGTGACAATAACTCTATAGTTTCAAGGAAGATAAAGTACGAAAGAAACAAGAATATTGGACAAACCATAGCTAAGTTCACATCATGAACCCCATGATCATGATGTGTATCTTTTGATCCTAAAAATAAATAAATAAATAAACAAATAAATAGATAAATTGAACTTCAAATCCTAATGTGACCATGTTGTACACGCCGGGAACTCTTTCAGTTCTTTTTTTAAAAAGTGGAGGTCATAACCCACAATGTCACGACCCACAAACTTTTACCCTGACACCTCTCCTCCCCCTCTCCCTCTCCCTCATGATCACGACACACAAACAAAACCCCTACCTCTCCCTCACAATTTCCCCCCAACCCCTCCCTCTCCATCACAGTTACACTACCCAAACCCCTCCCTCATCACGCGACACTACTCCCTCTCCATCACTGTCATGGTACACCAACCATCCTGCACCAATGGAATGCACCGAATAGCTATAACCCTCATCCACCACATTCTCCACCTCCTCATCATCACCATCCATGAAAATCCTACAAACAAGAATCTTCGGACTACTGCCGACGAACATTCTGCACCAGCAACAACCCACGTGGCCCCAACCCCTATGCACGGTCTGATACCACAACCACTTCCATTGATGAAGACCTACACATGAACCCCATCATGCATTCCTCCAACCCAATGAAAAGGGTTAATATTATCAGGTTACAAGAAAATCATATCTAGACAAATAATACCCTAGTCAGGAGGACCCTCTCCTGGCTGAATATTGCAGATGTTATCACCAACCTTCTCTAGGCTCTTCACATTTCCACCATTATCGTGGTCCAAGAGGGGACATACAGGGAGTTATTAATGGATTTTTTTGGCCATCATTGATATGGGCATCGACGGTCTGAATTTCTTCTTAGGTGTTTGCCCACATGAGTTGACATATTCTGATTTTGAAGTTGAGCATGAAATATATACCGATTAGTTTATCATTTTGGGCATTTATATGATGCATCGGCTCCATCCACCTTGAGACATCTCCATGTAGTTATGGTGTATGATATCATGTGACCCTCAATCACATCACAACCTGTGAATCACCAATCCCACTCATTTACGGAGTCCAAAATTGGACATCTTACATAGATCTGTGGAACATGGTTGGTTTTCTCATGCTAAGGGTCAGGCAGCATCTACCAGGTGGATGTGTTGATTCTTGCAGCAGTAGTGGGCAGCCCAGCCATCAACATGGCCTCCCAGTTTTCTCAGTAATATAGGACACTCGAATAGTGGATGCATGAAACACTCATGGGTAGAAATTTAATCAACAACATTTCTAGTAACATGGAGTTTTTTGACGCTTTGTAGCCCCTCACCTTCGTTGGACCACTGGAGATGATCATTCTTGAGGTCCTGCATAAGATGAGGATGTTGATCAAGGAGGGGGAATTATATTTGTAGGAATCAGTCATCCAAGAGACCACCCCAAATGAGTAGTACACAGGAGTAGTAACAAACCCACCAGCATATCCCCTGCCTTCTACCACAATACCACCTCCACCCCGAACATCCTCCAACACAGCTACCATCCCTCATACCACCCATCCTACCCCCACATAGGTACGGAGTCTCCAACAATGCATTTTGGAGAACATTTTCTAGATCATTGCACATATCCATCTCCCCTACATTGAGCCTCCTACATTTACACCATCACCCACACCCAGCCCAACCGGCCCATCCTCTTATACTATTCCACCACCCCCTTCTAACTAGTTGGACCATCCCCTGATATCAAGGACCCTACCGCACAGTAAGAGTTCCTGGAATAAGGCCCATCTAGGAAAGGGTGTTGCCATTGAGGCCACCCCATAGTTCTCATTCATTGATCCAGCTGCCAGACCCACAGCCCCAATCTGGAAAAGGACTTTACCACCTTCCACCCCAATCCATCCCCATTCCTATGTCGCAACACCACCCACCACCACTGCACATCCATCCTCCACTTCTTCTGATACTGAAATTACTACCCTTATCCAGATGATCGAGACACTAGGTAGTGTGATGATTCTCAATGAGATTTTTGGTGCAGCTATATGATCTTCATTTTATCTATCTTTTGGTATTTTTGGGACATTTCCATGAGTTTGGGCTGGTTATATTTTCATCATTTTGTATCCCACCCTTGTACAGACTTACTAATTTCTATATATACTTGGGGATTTATTTTTACATACTTTTGTGTTTTTATTTCCATGTATTTTATTTAGCAGGTCATGCCCCTCAAAATCATCTATCATCCTCGATGTTCATGTCTTACCAGTAATCATAGAACAATGGGTTTTCAAGCACATCCTAGAAAATTCTATACTACTTCACGAGCTATCTTTTTCTATTCACCAAAAATTGTAACTGTGGTGACCAATGATTAAAATATTACCACACCTCTTACATTATCGCGCGATTGTGGCCAAAGTAATCATCCTACCATAGTGACCACAAAAACTTGCAGACACTACCTCTAGTAGCTATAAGAGGAATATGAGCTACTGAGCCAGTGGACTAGGTGACAACAATCTTTTTCCACCAATCTGGCTGATGACATTTAGTTAGTGATTTATGTTAGGTAACTCATACTTCTTCTCTATTTTTTCACATATTGATTGCCATGTCTAGTTCATTCCCTTTTTTTCATTTCTTTATAGCATGCAACTACATTTTAAACTTATTAACATTTAAATAAAATGACTCTCTCGGTTTCTCACTCTGTGTGTCTACCCTTTTATCTATTATTACATCTTTTTATACCTATGGAGAATATTTTTTCTCTAGTGTTGGATTTCCTTCTCTAAAATTTTTTCATGAACAATGGATATTCATGTTAAGACAGCACAAAAATCCCCATGGTAAAGAACTTTTCCTAGGGAGCTCTTGATTCCCTCTTATTTTATCCAATATGTCATTTAAAAAATCCTTAAAATTAAATTCCATACCAATCCCACTAGTTTTTCATTGATAGTAGGGAAACATTATGATTTTAAGGGTATGCGTCTTCTCACAGTTTCACTGATGATACACTTTAATTTTTATTATTCTCACTTTTCTATGAGATGTTTTTCTTAATAATAAGCATGCTTGAAACATGAAAATCCTTATACCCATGTAATTAAAGAAAAATTTAAGTAGAAAAGTTTTAGGGACTCTGTTTAACTCGTGATTATATTATTTTATAATGATTGATGAGTTTAATGAAATAATTAAAATTCAAAATATTCAAAATACTGATTAATTGACATAAAACGTAGGATTTATGCTCTTTGTGATTGTCATTTTTTTGTTGATTCTCACTATAGGAGTAGACTGAAAGACATAAATTTCATACTACTATATGATAATATTTATATAGAGATACATGGGGCCTAGAAACCAACTAGAACATGTATAGATATCTTATCAAAATGGTAACTGAACAAGTATGGATTTAAAATGATTAAATAATTCTTTGATGGCCACTTTCCTGGAGACCCACATGACATATATCCTTTGTTTATCCAATTTTTTCCATAACTGAGCTATTATAATGAATCTATACCAATCCTATTTTCCTTCCTACCTAGATTTGGTATAATTCACATAGATATCTTCAAACAAGTGTGGGGGAGATATTCAAATAGCTTGGGATGCTTCCACTTTAAAAGATGCATGGATTTCTCACCTGACTATGATGTTGTGATCCATATACCACTTGTTGTAACTCAATCATATTATATTCCATTTTGAAATTTAAAAATAAAGAAACATTGATAGGGGTTATGTCATTGGAAGGTCAAAAATCACCATTTTCCAGATAGATGAATCTCTTGAAGGATCATATGTTGTTAAGTGGTGGATGTGATATCTGTATGAGGCATAACTTTTGAAAAATAATAATGAAAACGAAAAATAAAAAGGAATGGAATAAAATCAATTTTTCATATACATACGTTCCATAGATATGGATCTAACTTGATCTGATAGAGTACGGACTTGACCATATTGAAGGAGGAACATCATATCACTTGTCCATTAACTTATTTACATTTTACTATAGAGAATACCCTCCTATTTGTACCAGTTTTTTCACATTTTACCTACCTACCCATAGTCTTAGAGTCCTCAGAACCCGGTTGCCTAAGCCCCCAAGATTAATCTTATTCTTGTCTTTACATAGTAAAGATGATCGAACCAGTGTTGTCCTAAGGTTTGGACCATGTACACAAGGTATGAGCATACCTCTATGCAAATTTCCACCTTGAGTGATGGGATAAAAGAATGGTGAGTTACATTACAATTGGGCATATATCTTAAGGAACATTTAAGAGGATATGATTAGAAGACCAGAATTTGTTTTGAAAACAAGACTCTGAGTCATGACTAACTCTCTATGTGGGTTTAATTCTGGAAATTGACTTTTCTCTTCTTACAAAAAATTGAAATTCATGGACATAATGTATATTTATTGATTTAGAAATTACATGTCCTTTATGAAAACATTATTGAGATGTATTTCTTGAGGAAAATAAATTATTCAATTTTGGGGTGGATTTGATATGCAACACTTTTATATATACTTTTCTATCATTTATTTATAGTTTTCCATTTAATAATTCGGTCATTAAAGTGTTATGTGTGTAATTTCTTAGGAAAACACTTTATAGGTTTTTGAGAGTGAAAAGGAATAAAAATGAAAAATTAGCCAAGTACATATCTTGATGATGAAATTCCCGTCATGTAACAGAGGAACACAGGCTAACCAAATCCATGAAGCAAAGTCATGACAACGAAACCAGAAGGAAAGCTATTACACATCATGACCAAACTAGCAACGTCATGACACCCATCCAAATCGGTTAACATAAAATATGTGAGGATTCCACACAAAAGATACCACACCAGAGTACACATTGTGAAACACATCTACAAATCGTGTACCTAGTCAAAATTCATATCTGTGAGAACCACCTATAACGCTAGAGATCTAAAGGAAAGTAAAACAGATCGAGGGTACACATAGTGTACCATAGGTTCATGTCACGACCAAAAATGCCTATATAAGGAATAGATCACCAAAGAATTAAATAATATAGATAAATTTATTCCTTATCCCCTCTCAATTCCACATGAACCATTCTTACTCTTTTCTATTTTGAACTCAATTTAATCATAGTTCTTTCAAATTTCTTTAAATTCAAGAGACTTGGAGTTTACCTTATTCAAAAAATTCTTTTCTTTATTATGATATTTAATTTCAATTCTGATTTCTGTCTCAAATAAGTAATTTTTTTAATTCATAAATCTCTTTATGCATGTTTTCTCTTTTTCATTCTAGAATCTCCTTTTTAATAAATCTATTAAGATACTTTATCATGTTTATTTTATTTTTCTACTATCGATAATCAGTAGATAAATTTTTTAAGGGTACGGATTAATATTTATTTATCATAATAATTAAATATAACTTTTAATCTAAACATGGAAATATTAATTTAATTAGTAACTATGATATAAACCCCTATCCTATCTCATTTCTATCAATGTCTTGGACCAAAGGATAGTCAAACAAATGACCCTATCCTAGTTGACATAGAAAAAGATATGACCACTAGATTTGGGGACATTATGTTCAGAAATACAAACATAATGCACCTATGTTTTCATTACCTCCTGACCACAGAATAGCTACTTCCCAGGAAGGACTAGGAGGCAAAGTCTCAAGTCAACTAGTGACACGTGTTTGCTTTGAAGACTAAGAAAAAGGATCTTTACAAGGTTATAATTAAAATAAATCCTTCACCCAGATACTCGACTTGATCATGACCCCTCGTTTATCATTTAATGTCATCTAAAAATAAATATTAAATGAATCTCGTATACAAAATAATTCTTGAATGGACTCCTTAAAAAGTTTAGAAACCAGATCCTCTTAAGGTTTAAACAGCAATATCCCTAGGGATTCGACCCTGTACTCCAACTAAAATACATCATAGTAGTTGGAGAATGTTTGGGGAAAATTATAAATTCAAATTTGATTTATTCTAGATGAAGTAATTACACCACCGCGTAGAGGCCATTAAGGATACCTGAAGAAGATGTAATGTTCTTCAACATGCATCTTTATTTTAAAAATTTCGTCATAACCATAAATTTTGTTTAAAACATTAATATAATATAACCTCAATATATTACATATTATTTTGTATTTTATAATAATTTAATTACCTAAAAACATCTCTAATTCTGTCAAATGTTATACTAAATCATCGTTCATGTTTTCAGTGGACTACTACCTCAAGAATCTATGTCGTTCTTTTTTCTATTTAACCCACTCATGGTTTAGTATGATGATGGATATAAAGTATATTTATGATATTTTAAAAGTATTTATCCCTATGTTGTTACAATATCTTATATATCATTTTCTCATCAATTCCATTAGAGGTGCAATAACATCGCTCATGTTTACAGTGGACTACCACCATACAAAGCAATGTGATTATTCTTCTAATAACACTTAACATAGATAGTGATAACGATATTGTTATTGACTAAATATGTTATAAATTACCTAATTATGATATTAATGACATATTTATCATTCTAAAAATAAAATATTTTTTTTCTTTCTTTCCATTTCACTCAAGTAAATATTATGACATTCTTCATGTATGTGTACACAACAGAATTCACAAATCAATGTGACCACCTTTTCATCACCACCCCACATGGATTATATATAAAATTATGTAATATGGTATTATTAAATTAATATCATTATGTAAATGTAAAATATTAATCAAATCCACTCCATAAATATCATTGCAAAATTGAAATGTAACTCAGGCATATGAATGTCATACCGTCTCCATGATCGTAACGTACATCATTTTCAAAAAAAATCATTCATGATTGATTTTAAAAGTATAATTGATTTATAAATTTTATTACTATTTCATAGTTATTATTATCTACCTGAAAAAACTATATAATCTTCTCTATAATTTTAAATTACATAAAAAACACTCTTGGTAAAACCTCAAAATTAAATCCCAAAAAATAGTGACAATAATGAATATTTATTAATGAATGATAAGTAAGAAGTTACAAAAGGATAATAAGTGAAATTAGAGATATTATTATGGGTCTATAATAATTTAATAATAGGTTTAAAAAAACACTAATTTATGTTAAACCAGGTTCAATAAAAAAGGAAGAAAAAGGTAATGGATTTCATCTCAATTTACACTCTATTGAGACTTATTTGTAATTATGGCCCAATTAATTTTTTTGGGGTATATATACTTCCATATATAAATTTAATATCATGATTAATTTGTAATTCATAGAATTTTAAGTTCAAAATTTAATTATTTCACCCAATTCTATTTGAAATAAAAATTTCTGTGTGGTAACAGTTTTGTGAAATATAACTTTCTTTTGTGATTGTTAACCTTCACTAGAAATAATCACTTTATTAGAATCATTTTTCACTATAAAAGCCATTTATATTACATAAACATATTTATTTATTTATATATTTATTTCATAAAATATATTCCATTTTTACCTATTGTGTTAACTTTGAGTATTATTTTATTAACCATTGAAATATTGATAAATATGTATCCTTTACCCAATATGGATACCTGATGATAAGGAACATTTTATATGATTTTAATTAATTATTTAATAAATAACTATTTATTTTAATGTGTGTGACATGTCTTTGAGACTTTTTATAGAAATAACCTTGACGAATTTCCAGGCTCATGTGACAAACCCATTTTCCTTTTGTAGTTAAGTGGGTTTTTACCTAGCTTGTTTTAAAATGTCTTGTCAAAGTTCATCATGGTAGAGGTATCATTTACATAGAAAAAATGGAATTAAATAATTATGATTTTCATTAATTATGTATTAATTTATTTCTATATAGGATATTTATATAAGATATTATCACTGGATGCATTTTATTGTGATTTATAGATTAAATGGAAATTTTTTGAGTTATTTACCATGCAATATTGATTATGTATTATCTATTCATGAAATATATTTTTTGAAACATTATTTATTTTTAGTTATTTACCTTTACATATTGAATATTCTTATTGAATCATGGTTTCATCAATTGTACTTAACCCTTACTAGGAATTTGAGTTTAACATTATTTTGTTTCCTTCCCTAGGATTCCATTAAGTTTACAATGATATATTTATAAAAATATACAATATAGAATAATATTATTATCGAAAAATAAATTTTGGTGTAATTTTTCTATTCAATTATAAGGTATGAATTGTGAATATATCAAGTTTACCAAAACTACTAAACTTATTGGTCGTTAAGTGTTTGATTCCTTGTACCATATGAAAATGTAATAATGTGGTTTCTAGCTCTTGGTTTGTAGGGTTGATGACACTACACACAAACATTGTTAGTTTAGTGACATATAATTTTCTCAAGAACATGAATTCATGACATTTGATATATTTTTTTCAATTGTATAGTTTCTTTTTTAGATTAATGAATATATGATATAGTCAATAATAGGTTTATATATTCCATATTTAGTTGTCACACAATGTATTTGAAAAATGTATTATACAATAATGCATATAATTTAGATAGAAGTGTCTTTTAGTGAACATATTCATATATATATATATATATATTTGTGTTTTTTTATCAAGATCACACAAAACCCCATTATAGAGTGGGTGGAAATTATGTTTTATTATTGGTAGATATTTTCATACATTTATATATTGGGGAATTAAAAACTATTTTCAAAGATGAAAAGGTCCATAAAATTAGCCGTGAGGCCATAAAAGGAAGATTAATTTTGGTAAAAAGTGTGTCTCAAAAACTTGAGGGAGATTATGATATTATTTTCCAACATAATTAGGATGGATTTAGAATGTTTTTTTAAGATTCAATATAAATTAATTATGGATTTATTGTGAAAGGGAGAGTTTTGAGTTTTTTTAATAAATAATGTACCATGACATAGGGAATGTCACCATGTTATAGTGAGTTATTCTTATATTTTTTTTCTACATCAAATTTCCCATGAATAATGGTATATAATATCATTAGATAAACTCTATCATAATAATGATTGTATTTATTTTATCTCATTAAAACAATAAAATATGATATGTTGAAATTATATTTCATATTAATGGATTTTATCAATCAATTGAATAAATTATGTGGACTATAAAATTATTTGGATAATTAAAAATATTTGGAATTTTATGACACTTAGAGGATCCTTTATTTAGTAAAATGTAATATATGAAAATTTTCAATGAGAATAAAATCCCACTTTGTTATAAAATATAAATGTCATAAGTGAAAACAAAAATATTTATTCGTGAAAAATACCATAAAATGTGTTAAAGGATTTTCATAAATGAAAAATCCTGAATAAGGCTTTGTAATGTTCAATCAAATATTTTCAGAGTAAGAAACTAATTTAGGATGAGATTATGAGACTCATAAAGCCTCATCGAAGACAGAATAAAAATATCACATATATTATATTAAGATATAAAATTTATTTAAAATAATTGAATTACTCCAAAATGGTGCATCATGTGAAAAAACTGGATACAATCATTAGGTCTAGAATATGGGGTTTACCCTAGGTGGCATATAACATTTTTATGCATCGGATGTTTGGATGATTTTAAATCCATAGAAACCTTTTTTATTAATTAATTATTTATTCAATTTTTTATTTAATAAATAACTAATATCTATCAAATAGTATGTCATATGAGAATTACAAGACCACCATTGCATCCAAAATGGGTAGTTTACCCTATGAAAGGTATAACATTTATGTTAAATGGTCATTCGGTGTTATTTAATTTTTAAGTTAAATAATTAATTTTATTATTTTAATAATCAACAAATATATAATAAAACTAAATATAAATTCCTTTTCTTCGATGTATTCTTCTTACCCAATTGTGAGGAGTCCATTGATGCATGCAGACACCCTAAAAAACTCAGGTTTAAAAGTGATTTTTTCCAAAAAAATCATCAACCCATAAAATGGTTATGTTAATGACTATGTCCATATTTTTCTATAGAATTTGTGTTTAAAATAGAGTTTTGATTTTAGTTGAGCCCATAAATGGTTTATGGTTTTATATGAAAGTGAATTCTAACTTCTGTTTGATCTAATTGAGTCGAGTGATCTGATAATCCTTTGTTTATTAGAGAACCCCCATTAATCAACTCATTGATCCCCTCTCAAAACAAAACATGTAATAGTAGATCAATCTTATTGTGGGGCTCTGTGTGAGGATGAAGAAGGATATATTTGTACTTTCTTTTATATCATTTAAATTTAATATATTTTGTGATATTGATCAGTTATACGCACTGTCTGTGTCATTGGTTACCTTTCGACGAGCAGAACCTATATATTGTTTTTTGTTTCAAATGTATAAAGGTATTCCTCAAATTGATTTTTAGAAATGTAGATGGATCTTTTAAAATAAATTATCTATTGATGATTTCATAGATTTATCGAGAGATTATTTATAACATTTTTACACGATAATTGTTTTGAATTATCAAAAGGAAATGTCATGTTTTATCGAAAAAAATTATCATAAAATTATTACGGGATAATTAAAAAAATTATCACTCAATAATTTTTGGAAAAAATTATCACTCAATAATTTTTGGAAAAAATTATCAAAATATACCAATGAAATGGTAATTTTTATAGAATAATTTTTAGAATATAATTATACAAGTAATCAAAGGATAATTATTTATAATTATAAAATGATAATTAATCGATTATATAATAATAATTATTGAAATTATCAAATGATGATTGATATATAATAAAATTTTATTTATTAAAATTCCAAATGATGATTACTAGATTATCAAAACATAATTAAGAATGATAATTTATTAGAAATTATCAAAAAATAATAATAAAAGGATAATTTAAAAGAAATTATCAAAATATAATAAAAAATGATAATTTTTGAGAAATTATCAAAATATAATTTTAAAAGGTTAATCCATGAAGAATTATTAAAATATAATTATAAAGGGATAATTTATGGGAAATTACCAATATCTAATTATAAAATTATCATTTATTGGAAATTGTCAAAATAGAATTATGATAGGATAATTTGTATTAAATTATCAAAACATAATTACAAAATAATAATTTATATTAGATTATCAAATGATTATTATTAAGGATAATTAATGAGAAATTATCAAAATATTATTATAAAAGGATAATCTAGGAAGAATTATCAAAATGTTATTATAAAGTGATAATTAATGAGAAATTATCCAGGAGTGATAATGAATTGTCAATTATGATGTCTATTTTTGTTTTTTGTAGTAAAATAATAGGGTTTGGTTCTAGGAACCCTTGATGATCATTGAGATTGGATGAGTCAGTGATAATGATTTTGAGACCATGATGAGGTGTATCGAACCAGACATGGTGGTTTATCCTTTCCACAGTTCACAGTGACCTTAAGGTAAGAAGTTATTTATCCTTTTTGGATCATTTTTAAACAAGTTTCTATATTTTATTTAAGTGTTAAATTACTTGAAAACATTATTGATTGTGATATCATATAGGTAGTGTGTATCCCATAGTATAAAATGATTTATTTCTATGATATTAATGTGATATCTTAATTCCATGTGATGTTTTATTCACATGTTGATGTATATGATGATGTTATGTTTCACATGATGTGTGATGTGGTTATTATCATGCTATGACTCATAATTTTTTCCTTTTGAGGATTGGTATCGGTATAATTGACTGGTGTACATCATGATATAATTACCCCTCATGGGTGTAAACATGATGTGTGAAGAAGACGGAAAAAACTGCATGAAAACCGTGTAATATAGAATCTACTTGATTCCTTGGGGATTATGAGTGTTACCTGATGCCTTGTCAATTCTAGGTTGGTTATAGATACTCAATCCAATATAGATTCTGAGTATTTCTCGATGCCTTGTGGTTTATGGGTAGGTTGGTTTCACTTAGTGACTTGTGGATTCCGAGAGACTTTCAAATAGACTTTTGGAATGTTTAGGATACTTTTCGACTTATAATATATTTCTGGAATGGAGTTGAAGCAGGTACATCCAGGGGTTTTGGACACATGGTTAGCACACAAATGCTCGATTTTCGATTTTGCGTCATGATTCTTATTACAAATTTATTTTATTATGGAATACACTTGTATAATTGAACACATCAGGTTAAGGATTAATTAATGGAGTCCTACTGAGTCTTATATTCACACCCTACTTGGGAATTTTGATGAACTTATAGATTGCATGAGGGATCTGGTGAAGGGAAGTGACACTAAGGCGGATAGCTAAGATGAGGAGCATGGAGATTGTATCAAACTGGGATGGACCCCAAAGATCCTCTATTTATTTTTTACTTTATTTAATTTATTTCCTAGGGACATGCTCGCCACTTACAGAAGATATTTTATTTGTATTATATGAATGTAATCATTAATTTTCCACATGTTTAATTTGATTATTTATTATAATTTTTTTGTTGATTATTGATCCTATGACATGATATTTAGGGTATAGTCTCCTCACATACAAACTTAGAACATCACTGCTAATTGGTAGCGTCTTGTGTACGAGGAGACGAGCATGAGGTCATGTGGAGTTATAGCTTAAACGTAGTGATTCAGTTCTAGATATAACATGAAATACACATATAAATAGACATTAATGGGGCTCATTAATTAAACTGGGGTTGATCCTTTTCTAATATAAAATATCTATAATTCTGTTAAACCCAATATCCTTCTATAGTAATGAATTGGCACAATGTTATTGAGAAGAGGTCCCAATAAAGAATTAGATAATTATAGTTTTTATTGGATGTCATCATTGTTAAGAACTCATTGGTTATTTCTTGAGGCACTAAATTAAAATCACTAAGAATTAAGATCATAATATTGGATATTAAGTATTCCATTTTATCGTTTTTCTTATTTTTTCTTATTTTTTCTTCTCCTAGATGATATTGGAATATTTTTCACACATTCTTCCATAGAAGTTGTAAATTTCAATATTCCATGAAACCCTTCATTTTCACAAATCATGTTTCTACATGCATCTCTATATATAAATACATAGAAAAATAGGTGAATGAGAGAATGAGTTTTTTCTTAAAAATTAAAATCCACTTCACAATTCCATCAACTAACTCTATGAGATAGGACACATAGAGAACATTGAATTTATTAATTATTCAATTGGGTTAGTTAAGTTAACATTAAAATGTTTTTGGAGGATTGTATTATAACATGTATGCATTGAATCATGGAAAATAAAAATGGGTGAAAAATATTTTGTGAATAAAATACATCAAGGATCCATATTAAAAAATAATTCTATATGGATTATGAACAATTTTTAAATGAGAATATGGGATCTAAAATTGATTTATCATAAGAAAACTTGGTCAAAGTATGTGAGTGGGATAGAATATCATTTATACGATTTTATAGGAAATCTTAGATCTGACTTCCCAACACTAAATCCAAGCCTTGGACATTGCAAATATCTTATGGGAGAATATTTCATGTATGGTTTAGTTATATATTTTACGTAATTATTTAATAAATTCATTGTATAATAAATGGTTTAAAAAAATAGTGTGTACTTGTTAAAGGAGACAGAGAAGATGTGGAATTCAAAGATCAGTTAAATAATGTGCACATGAAATATCATATTGTTATATAAGATGAATCAAGGGGAGGGAAAATAAATGGTAGATGATGAGATTTAAGGAGTGTTGTTTTATGGTTTTTAACATTAGATTCATGCTTCAAATAATATCTATTGATTTAATAATTAATGAATTTAATAATTAAACTTGAGAAAAAGTGGGATATTTATAAAACAAGTAAAAATCATTACTCATGGAAAATTAATCACTCATGTGTTGGGGGAAGTGAATTTCAAAAATATATTCACATTTTTTGGTGTTTTTCAGCTTCATACCTTGTATTTTTCAATTAAGAGTAGTGGTTAAACAGTATTTTGTGGCTATAAAGTATTTTCAATGTATGATATTACTATAAAATTAAGGATGTTAAAATTTAATACTTCTATTTTAAATTGTTTCTCATGATACAACATTGTAGATCCAATTTAGTGTGTGTCCAAGATCGTGACAGTGTCCGTAAACTAATGCAACAAGATCCCAATATTAAGAGTACTCCAAATATAATCATTTACGAAAAATTATATTACCAAAAAATCACAATCTCAATTATCTATTTCACTAATATTCTTAAGATGGTATTATTTATCTATATTATTGTGCATTAACTTACTGGGACACTGCTAATAGAAACACAATGTGAAATTGAACCAAAAACTATAATCATCTTTAGTAAACTTTTCTGTAAAACATATTATAATCTTCTCAACTCAAAACAAGATTTGAAATAAACTAATTAAAATGTTAAATCAAGTCTCTAATGAGAATTATGATGCTTTGTTTTTATCTAATTTAAAAATTCAACCACTTAAGACAGTGAACCCCAGACAACAATGAATAATCACATCATTAAGTGTGAGAAGTAAAATCCTGTAAGATATGAATGAAATATATGAAGATCCCCCAACACAGTCTGAGTTAGTAGAAATAAAATTATCTAAACTATCAAATGATATCTCCACATCCCACATAGACAATGTCCGAACTGATAGTGTATTAATGATCACTTTATAGGGTTGTTTTTTTTCAACCAATAAAATGCCAAAATAGTTATATATAAGTTCATATAACCCAAAATTAATTTATAGAGACATAAATTGATCAATATAGAAGTAATAATTATATATTGATAAATTTAAATCATTGATTAGCTATGGATCCCCATGGCTGATAAAAAAATTTAATGAGAACCAAGGTAACCCCAACACATTCCTATCTAACAAAATCTAATAATCCAACTACAAGAATTATATGTAGAAACTGAACCTTGAGAAAGGTAAGAGGACCCACACGGGTAATATAAGTTGATATATGTGGATTTAATTGATGTTAATTAATGGAAGTACATGTGTAACGACCCCAATTCAAGTATCCCAGAGTTAGTGTCTACATTATTACACAAATATAGATATAAAGGGTAAAATCCCAAACTATTAATAAATTTATATGTTTTATAGAAACATATAAAAACCCAATACCATTTTACATTGGGACTATAAAATTAATCATAATAAATAATATAAGAAAATGATACTTAATCCAGGAAAACTCATTCAAAGATCTCTTCTTCGTAAACTCAGGAATGGAAATAAAATATATTTGTGCTCAAATACTTAGTAAGGGTAATTCACATCAGAATCTATATTGAATAAATTAGGTTATACAACATGTAAATTTAAATTACTGATCAAACATTCCATTTAAATAACGGGAAAAGACACAATCAATAAGGAAGGGTAAATAACTTAAAAAAATTATACTTAATCAAAAATTTGAGAATGAAAATCATCCAGAGATAAAATCATTCTGGAAATATCTTGGTTTATAATAACTGAATAATCAATAAATGAAATACTTATTTTTTGACATCATTTATTTGGTGTATTAAAAACACTACTGTCACGATCGGTCCTCAAAAAAGGTTTAAATCTACAGGTAAAATCCTATTTAATTTTTAACCAACTAATTTGTATTATGAGACCGGCCAATGCATATATGGTTGATCTATAACTATGTCCCACCCATATATTAAATTAATATTAATTTCTCATATATATAATAATCAATTTATTTCATGAACTGTTTTCATTATCATCAAATATTTCTATTGAGTACAGGATATATATTTGTCAATATTTTCCCAGAAAATCAAATAACATTCAACATAAGTACCAAATGTAATAGTAGTATATTATTAATGCAAAAATCATATCCATTATAAAATTATATTTATATTTACTAGGAAATTATTTTACCAAAATAATTATTATAAGTAAATGATTCAATCAAGATAAATCTGTCAAAATAAGGTGATATTATGCAATAATTTTACAGCTTTATAATTATCAATTCAAATACCCTTAGATGATATAATTAAAATTAAAAGTTAAAATAGTATGAATTATTAATTAATCATGATATTACTAGTTAAGGGTATGTTTATACACTATATAAATTAAATTAGGTGTATAAAATTTCAAAACGTCTTAATGAAGGGAATTTGGGATGAACTCCCTTACCTCACGCTTCCTTTTGCTTAAAAAAGATTTAACCTCTTTTATAGTGGTTTTAAATATGTAATTAAATTATAAAATAATTAGATTAATATCTATAATATAATATATGATCCTTTTATAACATACTTTTACTTGTTAATTGATAATATCTCATTATTTTTATTGTTTTTTGTGTAAATTGCATTATTTTCTCACTCGCCCTTTGTCATAAAAGTTCTAGTTATTGTGTATATTATATTGTTTAATCATATATAGAATAACAATCATTACATGTTTATATAATTGATACATCAATAATAATTTTTAGTCCAACCATGAAATATGGTTTTGAGAAATGTAGTGCTTTATGAACATGGAGACAGTTGGTTGTAGGTAAGCATGTGTAACATTTTCATTTTCAAGGATTACTATATAGGTAAGTAATATTTTATCTTCAAATAATGATAATAATATATCACATTCCATATAATTTCTTTAAATATACATATTTATGTCATCCATATGGTGTGGTGATGAAATAGATTCACATCACTTAAGGATGGAGGTAGTCCACATGTACATGAACAATGTTATCACCTTTAACTGTAAAAAATTAATAAATAAAATTTTCAGATTGATAAATATATAAATAATATCATAATTATGTCATAAATATCATATGTTCATTAAAATTATCTTTATTACACTCTATTCGAATTGTTAGTGAAAAATGAATCACATTACTTCACGAGGTCGTAGTCCGCAGTACACACAAGTTATGTTATCTTATCCTCTAAGAAATGGAAAGTAAAAAATGTATATTTTATACTTATTATAGTATTTTAATTATATAATATATATAATATATATAAATTATATCCATAATGAAACCCAGCTGTGAGAAGTGGTAATGGAAAAATGAATGACATTGGTTTGCGAGGTGGTAGTCTGTTGTACACATGGATGGGGATTTTGTAAATAATTTGATGGGTGTGGGGGTGTTTTTTTAATTAAACTAGAATAACATTATCATAGAATATTGAATATATCGAGGTTATTATGTCATAAATTTTTAATAATAATTTAATTATGAGGAGGAAGAAATAAAATAAAAATGCTCATTGTAGAACGTTACCTCCTCTTCAGACATCCTCCTTAGGTTTGCACCAAATCCACACTAGTTAGGATTTCATAACAAAATAATGATTTTAGTATGATATTATATAATTTGGAAAGTTATTTTTCTAGGTTTTTTTCAATATAAATGTATCTTGTGTTTTGATAAATTGATTGGAGTGAGTTCATAATTATAATTGAGGAGAAGGGTAATTCTTGTAAATTTCCAAAACTATTAAATAATTGGAAGTCACACTCAACCCAAGTGGCCAAAAAAATTTATAAATAAATGGTTTCATGGATGATATGTTCATTCTAAACCTCCATCACACAAAAAAACACATGTTTTAAAAATTTTGTTCCTTAACTTCTATGTATCCATCCTTTTACCATTTTGGGTGTTTACAGTAGTAATAGAAATCTTAACATAGGTGATTTATAAATTAATATTAAATTAAATTTATAATTATTAGATAATTTAGACCCTTGTATTCTGTATTTTAAATCAAATTTACCAAATAAAAATAATATTTATTTTTAAAATTAATTCTAACAAATGTGCATATAACATGTTAAAACATCATTTTTACCATAACACCGATAAAAGATTTTTTACTATTTTAGGTTCAATATAGTAACTATAAAAGGAAAATTGGTCCATCGATGGACCATAGTTTATATTTTTAAACATTTAAATAAACTTGGATGAAAATAGGTTTTAATTATATTTAAACTATTTAATAAAATATCATTTTTCTATAAAATAAAATTAATGTCAATTTTGACATTATTCATTTAATTTGAACTTAAAAAATATCAAGAAAATGATGGAATTAGAATCTATTATATTCATAGAATTTAGATGACTGCATCACCGATGGTAACATCTGTCCCACAACTGATTCACCACATTTAAAGATATTTTATAAACAATTTTTTGATTTTCGAAGTGAAGTTAGAAATCTCAAAATGAGATTGTGTGCTGAGGGAATGAATCTATATCAGAGCCTAAGTAGCCAACAAAATTTGTGGCCTATTTTTTTGGTTTTTTATAGCTTCTCACCACATATATTCTTGAATAAAAAATATGTTATGATGATATTGATGATTTTTAGACCAAAACAGCTGGGAAACAATATTGATGTGTATCTTTCACCATTGATTAATTATTTGAAACTGGTATGGGAGATATTGGTTATGTAGGATCGAAATATGATATGAGATGCTCAATATACAAGAGGGGGGGTGAATTGTATACTTTAAAAATTCCTTTGGAACCTTTAAAGTTAGTTATGAACAACTAAAGTTTCCTTAAGAAAAGGAAAGGACTAAGTTTAACAAAGTTAAACTAAGTAGATTCACAGCACCTCTAACACCGAACTAAACTTGGAAAGAGATTCCAAAAGTAGATTCCGGAAATATGGTTCCGGAGATTGAAACTTAACAAAGTTACAATATGAGATTCTACCTTAAAGCGTATAGAATCTAAAAGAATCAGAGTAAGTAAGGAAGTATAAGAAAGTTATACTTTCCTTAAGATACAAATTGCAGCAGAAAAACAACAAGTAGTAAAACTACTAGTAACAAGATAATAGTCTTTTAACCCAAAGAGAAGGGTATCCAACAACCTTGGATAAAGGTCCCTTGATTTATACTTTCAAGCAAGTCTGTCTTACCCACACCAGGTTAAGCCCTCGATACAAAGATCGGTGTCTCTGTCTTGTTATCCCCGCAAGCCCTCAACTTCAAGGTAGTTGGCAACCTTTGTCTTCCTCAGCAAGGAAGTCCTCGATCTTTAAGGTAGTCGGAAACCTCTGTCTTTCTCAGCAAGAAAGCCCTCGATCTTTAAGGTAGTCGGCACCTCTGTCTTCCTATCCCCGGAAGCCCTCGAATGTAATCACCAACATTCGGAGTCGCACGAAGATTTGAGAGTTAATAAGAGACTCTCTCTCTAGAAATCACTTCAACAGCATGTAAGCACTTTTTCAGCAATCCGCACCGAGCTCTTTCAAATGAGATCCTATTTATAGGAAAGGTCGGCTCCTTCTCCAACGGTCATATTTCCCTTAAAGTTCGGAGGGACCTGTACACGTGTCACTTAGACAACGGTTAGTTTATAACAAAATGGACGACATCGTTTTATAACAAAACAAGTGTAACAGAAAGTACGACATCGTTTTAAACTCTAACATAAAAGTTCGGAATAGAAATTTCGGAGTGAAAGTTCGGAGTGAATAAATTCAGAGTGTATAAAACAATGATAATCAGATTCTGTTTAATAGGTGAATTCGGAATGAGAATTCGGAATAGGAATTCGGAATAGGAATTCGTCATCAGAAATCGTAATGAGAATTCGTTATTAGAATTCGTAATGAGAATTCATCATCAGAATTAGTAATGAGAATTCATCATCAGAATTCGTAATGAGATTTCATCATCAGAATTCGTAATGAGATTTCATCATCAGAATTCATAATGAGAAATCGTCATCAGAATTCGTAATGAGAATTCTTTATCAGAATTCGTAATGCGAATTCGGAATGAGATTTCTTCATTAGAATTCGTAATGAGAATTCTTCTTCAGAATTCGTATCCTGAATCTGGAATAGAACTAGGTCAGAATTCATATCCGGAATTCAGAATGAAACTTCCTTATAGTTCTTGTCCAGAACCGAATCCTAAAAACAGAATACTTTTATATCAATGTTTTTATGATTCCGAGAAAGTGAATCCGAATTTCATACTTAAGAAAAATATTAATGAAAATATGATAAGGATAAATTTTTCTTATAAAAGCGTTTTTCCTTAAGAAAGCATTTTTCCTTATAAAAGCAATTTTCCTTAAGAAAGCATTTTTCCTTACAAAAGAGATTTTCCTTAAAGATAAGGTGTTTGTGATTTTCAAAACAATAAGGAATGGAAAAGTCATAAGGAAAACCTTATTGACTCAACAATCTCCCCCTTTTTGGAAAGCACAAACATCCTTACGAAAAATCTATTCTAAGAAGAAAGAAACATATTAAAGCTTATCTCCCTTGGTTTAAGAATATAGATGAATACGACTAACTCCCCCTTAGGCTTTGAGTCTCTAAGGATCGTATTCATATTTCTGGAGTGATGTTTCTTTAAGAAAAACTCCCCCTTAAACAAACTCTTATTATAGTTCTATCTCCTTGGGTATTTTTCTTTCTCCCCCTTTGATAAGCACTTATTAGATTTCCTCTTTTTCTTAAGGATCTTTTCCTTCTCCCCCTTTGTGATTTTCAAAAAGAATTGGAGGGAATGGAAAAAAATAACAAAGTACCTGAAAATATTAGTAACGACAGCAATAGAAACAACAAGCACAATTTTCATTATATTTGAAATGTCAGCAACAAAAACAGATTACAACAAAAAGATCGGATTGGTCATTTCGGATCTTTCTCCTTCGACATGAGCCCCTTGAGAATTGTCTTGATCTTCTTGAGATCCTTATGATCTTCCTCTGCTTGCTTTTCTAAGGCAACTATTCTTGCTGACTGAGCTTGAATGATTTCTTCCTGAGCCTTCAACTTTTCTTCCTGAGCTTCCATTTTCTCTTCCTGAGACTTTATCCTTTCTAGAAAATTGATCCGATGATCCCTTTCAAATTTCCAACTTTGATTAACAGAGTTGAGCTTTCCATTCAGATCTCTTACTTCCTGACTCCGAATGTTCTTTTCCTCTGTCAATTTCTCATCGAATGATGCAGACATCTCATGAAACTTCTTGTCCTCGGTTTGAAATGAATCCTTAACATTCTCCTGAAACTCATCCAGCAACCTCATCTCTTCCACATTCTTCTTCGACCAGCTAGTCATCCATTTGCACGATCTTTTATGGGCTTCGTAACCAATAAAGAAATTTTTGAACTGGGCTTCTATCTCAACACATTTATCCATAACCATGGATACGGAGTCGTTTTTCTGATTCATTGTATGTTGGAGCATCTGGCACCGAGAGTCAATACTGGAGAAGGTCGGAATTGTTCCCACCAACTTCTTCAAGGATTGTACAACAAAATCGTGCCCCAACGATGATGACTCCGAATCAGAAATCTTGCTAGGAGAATTTTCTTCCTCAATAAGCTCCAACTTCCTCTTAGAAGAGCTACCAGCTTCCTTCCTCAAACTTTTTCCTGAACTCGGGGTATCAGCAAGAATTTGCTTTCCCTTTTGTTTTTCCGGAATTGAAACATGTTCCGGAGATCTGTTCTCACTATCGGAGACTTGAACAATTTTATCTTCATCATCAGCAACTTCTTGAACATTGGCTTCCACATTTCCCATCTGAGCAGCATCAAGTAAAATATGTTCTTGACAAGTAACTTCTTCTTCTCCCTTTTCTTCTTCCATTGCAGGAGTAGCAATCTTTGAAGATTGAGCTTCAGATGTTCGGAGCGAAAGGTGTTCCGAAGGAGTTCCCTTATATTCATCTACTTGTTTGAGCACATCTCCTGTCTCACCACTTCCTTCAGCCGCTTCTTCAACCTCTTCCACTAGCTCTACTTCCTCAGTAGGAATAGCTTCTTCCGGAGTTACAAGATTTCTTCCTGGAGTCTCAGGTAGAGATTCCAGAGAAAAAGATCTCGGAACGGGAATGGTTTCTGAAACCATTTCATTAAACTTCAACAAAGCTTGCACAGCCTCAGCTTCTGACAACTTTTTCTTCAGCTTTTTTTCCTTAGCTTGCTTCTCAAGCTCATCAGCAGCCTTTTCTTTCAGAACCTTAGCCTCTGCAGGATCCAATCCGAACTGCGGATCTCCTTCCTTCCTCTTTTCCTTGTCAGCTCTCCACTTCGCTGCAACCTCATCAGTATATGTATTCTTCTTCTTAGGCTTAGGAGGTGCGGAATGGACTTCCTTAGACTTGGGTTCCTCAGCTTCACCTACCACTTATTTCTGTTTCCTCTTCCTTACCGGCTTTGATGATTCCGGATCAGCCACTTTCGGAGTCACTTCTGCTTGAGGCGGTAGATCAATGAATTTCCCTGACTCCTTGTTAAAAGCTATATTCATCCTTTTAAGAGTTGCATCACTGAGAAACATGATCTTGCAAACTTTCGGCTTAGAACTACAAGCAACCTTGAAGGATTCTAGGCACCGAACTATCAGCTTCGATAATATTGCCGGGTACATCACTATCTGAGCTCTCAGATTCCCCTTCTTCAAATTATCAATGTTGAGAAGAATATGCTTCATCAGGTTGAACTTTCTTAGATTTATCAGAAAATCCAAGATGTATATCTCACTCTTCTTCAAGCTGTCCTTGTCTCCTTTTCTCGGTACGATAAGCCCTTGCACCCATAACTCCAGAATCCGGAAGTTTGTAGATAGGGTTGCAATTTTCGGAGCCTTATCATCATCCAGTCCGAGAATTTATAAGGCTTTCTCCTTGTTGAAACTACCCAAGGAGTCTGGCAGAACGTGCGAGATAAACTCAGCTTCCCCTTCATAACTCAGCCCTACCAAGCTTGCAGCCTTGGTGTAAGATAGTTTATATGTCTTTCCATACGATTTGAAAGAAAATTTTTCTCTATTGTCTTCCACGAAGAAAGCAACTGTCTCATAAAACTCGACAAGCAAGTCTGAGTAGACTTCATCTTGGTTGCCGGTTTTTGATATCGCAACATCCTCCCAGCCATTTAACTTGATATTCTTCGAAATGATAGAATCATAGTTGCTGAAGAAATTCGGATGAACTAACCGCTCTCTGTAGACTAACCACTGAGAAATGGGCTTGGTTGAAGACATCTCTTGAGAAGCTAACTCTGCAGACATTCGGATCTGAAATCTCTGAGAAGTTCGGAACTGAGAAGACTGAAGTTCGGAATGGCCTTAAATCAGAGAGTCAGAGCTTCAGCACGCAAAAGCTTGAAATCGATGTGGGACGAGAAAATAGGGTCCCCTTTATATAGGCATTGGGATGACGGTTCAACTTCCTCGGTTGATCTAACGGTTTAGAATGATCTGAGATCAGATCTAACGGTTGAAAGCTTGAATCCGATCTTTTTGAGGTTTTATTAAAGTAAAGATTTAAGAAATTCAAAAACCAAAAACAAACTATAAGAAATTGCCAGCAAGTAAAATATGATTACGAAAACTTCAGTAAGGAAATCATACCTTTCGGATTAGCTTAGGAAAATTATTCGTAATGGGTAATATAAAGATGACTACAAAAAGCTCAATACGAAAAACTAAATACGAAAACCTTAATACGAAAAAGTCAATATGAAAGACTCAATACGAAAAACTCAATACGAAAAGGTAAATACGAAAAGTCAATACGAAAGACTCAGTACGAAAGTTCCGTTATGAAAATACCAGTACAAAAGTTTTCCATTCCGGAAATTTTCAATACGAATACTTCCATTCCAGAAGTATTCTGTGCGAAAATATCCTTTTTGGAAAATTGTTGTTCCGGAAATTCCATTCCGGAAATTTTCGTTCCGAAAAGTTTGAAAACAAAATTTGAAAAACTTTGTTAGATAATCAAACAAATGTACTCCTCCTATGAAAAGGAGTTTTATTACTGTAAGGAGATTTTTCAACAGAAAGTTAATTGAGGAAGATTACCTTACGGTTATCATTCCTAACTTCTGTTTAATATATTCAAATCTATCAGAAGGTAAAGATTTTGTGAAGATATCAGCAAGTTGATCTTGCGTTCCGATAAACTAAAGAATAATATCTCCTTTAAGTGTGTGATCCCTAAGAAAGTGATGCCTAATATCTATGTGTTTTGCACGAGAGTGATGTGCAGGGTTTTTACTTAGGGCAATGGCACTTGTGTTATCACACAAAATTTGAGTTTTAGTAAAACTCAAGCCATCGTCTGTGAGTGTGTGTTGCATCCACAACACTTGTGCACAACAACTTCCAGCTGCTACATATTCAGCTTCAGTAGTGGAGAGTGCAACAGAATGTTGCTTCTTGCATGACCAAGAAACTAATGAATCTCCTAAGAAATGACAAGTTCCGGATGTACTTTTCCTATCCATTCTACATCCACCAAAGTCAGCATCAGAAAAGCTTTTTAGAACAAAATCATTTCCAGAAGAATAAAATAATCCTAGATCCATGGTTCCCTTAAGGTAGCGAAAAATTCTTTTTACTGCCTTTAAGTGAGATTCCTTAGGATTGGATTGATATCTTGCACATAAGCATACAGAAAACATTAAGTCTGGTCGACTAGCTGTTAAGTAAAGTAAACTTCCAATCATACCTCTAAAAGATGTTTGATCTACTGGTTTCCCAGCTTCATCAAGATCTAAAGAGTTTGAGGTACCAATGGGAGTACTTATACTCTTAGTGTTGTCATAGCCATAATTTTTAAGAAGATCTTTAATATACTTATGTTGGGATATGTAGGTTCCTTCTGGTTTTTGAGAAATTTGAAAACCAAGGAAAAATGTTAACTCACCCATCATACTCATTTCAAACTCAGATTTCATTAGACTAGCAAAAGAGTCAGTCAAAGATTGCTGAGTTGAACCAAATATAATGTCATCAACATAAATTTGAACAATCAAAACATTTTTCTTATCTTTCTTTATAAAAAGGGTTGGATCTGCATTTCCCTTAACATAGTTATTTTGAAGCAAAAATCCAGTAAGTCTATCATACCATGCTCGTGGAGCTTGTTTAAGGCCATACAAAGCTTTGGTAAGTCTAAAAACATGATCAGGATGTTTTGTATCTTCAAAGCCAGGAGGTTGTTCAACAAAAACTTCCTCTTGAACATAACCGTTAAGAAAAGCACATTTCACATCCATTTGAAATAGTTTGAAATTAAAGAATGCTGCAAAGGCAAGTAGAATACGGATAGATTCAAGTCTAGCTACTGGAGCATAGGTTTCTTCATAGTCTATTCCTTCTTGCTGATTATAGCCTTTAGCAACAAGTCTAGCTTTATTTCTAACAATGACTCCATTTTCATCACATTTATTCCTGAAAACCCATTTTACTCCAATAACAGAAGTTTCCTTAGGTCTTTCAACCAAGGTCCAGACTTTATTCCTTTCGAATTCATTTAGTTCATCTTGCATTGCTTTGATCCAATCATCATCACCTAAAGCTTCATCAGTGCTTTTAGGCTCTAATTGGGAAAGAAATGCTAGATGTTCTACTTCATTTCTTAAGGAACTTCTAGTCCTTGCAGGTTGATTTACATCACCAATGATACTATCACTGGGATGATTCTTAAGAAACACCTGATTTGGGTTTTGTAAAACCTGTTCATCAACATAAGGTAGAAAGTCTTCTGGGGTAAATGTTTCAGAATTATCTTCTAGAACAATTTCCTTATCAGAAGGTTCTTCTATCAAAGGTTGATAATCAGTTTTTGAAAACACATCCGAGGATGTAGGTTGGGCGGTTTTAAAAACAAAAGGATCTGATTCATCAAATTTTACATTTACTGTTTCCTCAACAGTACAAGTATTTTTATTAAAAACTCTATAAGCCTTAGAGGTTGTGGAATAACCTAAGAAAATTCCTTCATCAGACTTTGGTGCGAATTTATGTAAGTTATCTTTAGTATTCAAAATGAATACTTTGTAACCAAAAACCTTGAAGTAGGAAAGTCTTGGTTTTCTACCATTCCATAACTCATAAGGTGTTTTATTAAGAAAAGGTCTAATCAAAACTCGATTTATAGTATAACAAGCAGTACTTATAGCTTCAGCCCAGAAATGTCTAGCAATAGAATATTCACTCAACATGGTTCTAGTTATTTCTTGAAGAATTCTATTTCTTCTTTCAACTACACCATTCTGTTGAGGAGTTCTAGGTGCTGAAAAGTTGTGAGTAATACCTTTCTTACTACAAAAAGTTTCAAAATCTGAATTTTGAAATTCTCCTCCATGATCACTATGAATAGTTTTCAATGGAATGTTTTTCTCATTTTTAACTTGGGCTCTAAAACTTTTGAAATAAGAAAACACTTCAGATTTCCTTGCTAGAAAATAGACCCAAGTAAATCTAGTGTAATCATCAACAAGAACAAACACATAGTATTTGCCTCCAATGCTTCCAGTTTGTGTTGGACCAAAAAGATCCATGTGCACCAACTGTAATGCATCGGTTGTTGAGACTTCACCGATTGACTTAAAACTAGATTTATGTTGCTTGGCATATTGACAAGGATCACAAACTTTAGAAGAATCAAATCTAAGCTCCGGTAGATCCTTAACAAGTTTCTTCTTAGAGAGTTTACATAGGTTCCTAAGATTACAGTGTCCTAATCTTCTATGCCATAACCAAGAGTGATCTTCCATTGCACTTAGGCAAGGTAAATCTTGGCTTCTTAGGTCTTCTAAGTTTAAGGTGTAAACATTCTCTTTCCTATTGGCAGAGAGAATAAATTCTTCCTTGGAATTGTGAACTAAGCATTTATCATTCCTAAAATTCACAAGGTAACCTTCATCACATAACTGACTTATGCTAATGAGGTTGTGCTTAAGACCTTTAACAAAAAGAACATTTGAAATCAAAGTTTTACCTAAAAGAACAATATTACCAATACCAACAATCTCTCCCTTAGCATTGTCTCCGAAAGTTACCTTTCCTCCTTTCGTTTTGATAATCTTTTCAAAAAAGCTTTTCTTACCAGTCATATGCCGGGAACATCCACTATCCATGTACCAAATATTGTTGCTGGAACTTTCTTTATTTTCCTGAAATTAAGAACAAAGTTATACTTTCGGAATCCAAACTTGTTTGGATCCGAGATTTCCAGACAATAAAATTTTTGGTATCCACATTTTCTTAGAAAAGTAAGCTTTATGAAAACCTAAGGATTGGGTTTTGTTTAAAGAACAATTTCTTGCCCAGTGACCACCACATTGACATTTAGTGCAAAATGGGGCACTTTGAGGAACAAAATAATTGTTGCTGAAAACAGGTTTTGCTTGGGTATAACCAAATCCAGATTTATTTCTTAAAGGTCGTATTTGAGAATACATCTTATCAAAATTTTCCTTACCATGGGTAAAGTTTGATAAACACTTCTTTAAGGAAAAAATTTCGGACTTGAGTTTTACAACCAAGTTTTTATCCTCAAAATCATTAGTTTTTGAACTAAAGTTAAGCTCGAAAACTTTTTTATTAGAAATTACTTTTTCTAATTCTTTAGAAAGTTTATTCTTCTCAGAACTTACTTCCTCAAGATTTTTTGAAATATTTTCAAAATCAGCATTTTTCTTATCAAGATCTTTAGAAAGATCTGATATCTCTTTAGTAAGAATAGAATTCCTAGAATTTGCCTTATCAAGTTTCTTGTTGAGTTTGGAATTCTCAATCTCAAGAAGTTCAGCAAACCTAGAGACTTCTTCAAAAGTAGGTAAAGTATTTTCCTCATCAGAAGATGATTCTTCATCAGAAGAGTTATAATACTTACTATCATTCGAATTTAAAGAAACATTGGTCAATGATTCAGCATTTCGTACCTTAGCCATAAGACAATGATTTTCAATGGGTAATATGGCTATAAGACCAAGATTCTTCTGTCCTGAAGATTCATAATCAGAAGATTCATATGAAGAGTCACCACCACTGGCACTCCAGGTGTCATTAGCTTTCAGAACTTTCTTAGCTTTGGCTTTGTAATACTTCTTCCTATTCTTTTCTGAATGTCTTTCCTTCCTTTCTTTCTTTATGAGCATAGGGCAATCTGGTCTAATATGTCCAGCTCTTTTACATTCATAACAAGTAACTTCTCCATCTTTCTTATCTTTCCTATCCTTTTTCTTATACTTGGATTGAAAGTTTCTTTGTCCAGCTATCTTGTTCATCCTTCGAGCAAGATTGGCTAATTCATTTTCTGAAACTTCACTTTCACTAGATTTGGAATGGAAAATGACTTTCTTAGATTTGGATCTGGTTACTCTCTCAGGAGTCTTAGCTTTCATCTGATTTGAAGTTGAAGTAAAAGCAACAGTACCATTTCCATTCTTCTTCTTGATGTTGTCAGCATCTCTCTTCATTCTGGTCTCATGTTGTAGAAGAGTTCCAAATAATTCATCAAGAGTAATTTGAGTAACCTTCCTGTTCTCATCTATAGCTGTTCTCTTGGATTCCCACTCATTGGGCATAATGTCAATTATCTTGTCCACAAGAGCTTCATCATCTAAACCTTTCTCTCCCATAGATTGTAGACTGTTGACAATAGTCATAAATCTTTGTTGAACTTTACAGATAGGTTCTCCATAAGGAAAACTGAAGCCATGATATTCATCTCTAAGCATAGCTCTTCTAGTCTCAATCACCTTAGAAGTCCCAAAGTGTGTAACCTCTAGCTTCTTCCATATACAGTTAGCTGCTTCACAAGAAGAAATTTGGATATATATATTTCTAGTCATTGAACATAATAAAGTATTGCGTACCTTATAATTGAGTTGATATTCTTGCTTTTCCTGGTTAGTAAAGGTTCTGACTTCCTTGTCAGGAATTTTATAGTCACCAGTAAGCATGACAAAGTTATCTACTCCAGTATTGATAACAAAAGTCTTCATACGATCTCTCCAGTATTCATAATCATTACCATCAAAGATTGGTGGTCTTGTAGGATTCAGATTGTCAATAGAACCAACGTTCATTCCTGCCATACTAAAAATAACTTTGCACACAAACTAGTTAGTAGCAAAGATTAGTAATCAAAAAGTTCGGAATGGGAAAAATTCGGAATGGATAATCCGGAATGACAAAGTTCGGAATAAAAAAGTGAGCAAGAAAAACTTGTATGTGAGTACAAGAATTTCAGTAACCTTCCTTTGATACAAATTGTAGGATCGAAATATGATATGAGATGCTCAATATACAAGAGGGGGGGTGAATTGTATACTTTAAAAATTCCTTTAGAACCTTTAAAGTTAGTTATGAACAACTAAAGTTTCCTTAAGAAAAGGAAAGGACTAAGTTTAACAAAGTTAAACTAAGTAGATTCACAACACCTCTAACACCGAACTAAACTTGGAAAGAGATTCCAAAAGTAGATTCCGGAAATATGGTTCCGGAGATTGAAACTTAACAAAGTTACAATATGAGATTCTACCTTAAAGCGTATAGAATATAAAAGAATCAGAGTAAGTAAGGAAGTATAAGAAAGTTATACTTTCCTTAAGATACAAATTGCAGCAGAAAAACAACAAGTAGTAAAACTACTAGTAACAAGATAATAGTCTTTTAACCCAAAGAGAAGGGTATCCAACAACCTTGGATAAAGGTCCCTTGATTTATACTTTCAAGCAAGTCTGTCTTACCCACACCAGGGTAAGCCCTCGATACAAAGATCGGTGTCTCTGTCTTGCTATCCCCGCAAGCCCTCAACTTCAAGGTAGTTGGCAACCTCTGTCTTCCTCAGCAAGGAAGTCCTCGATCTTAAAGGTAGTCGGCAACCTCTGTCTTTCTCAGCAAGAAAGCCCTCGATCTTTAAGGTAGTCGGCACCTCTGTCTTCCTATCCCCGGAAGCCCTTGAATGTAATCACCAACATTCGGAGTCGCACGAAGCTTTGAGAGTTAATAAGAGACTCTCTCTCTATAAATCACTTCAACAGCATGTAAGCACTTTTTCAGCAATCCGCACCGAGCTCTTTCAAATGAGCTCCTATTTATAGGAAAGGTCGGCTCCTTCTCCAACGGTCATATTTCCCTTAAAGTTCGGAGGGACCTGTACACGTGTCACTTAGACAACGGTTAGTTTATAACAAAATGGACGACATCGTTTTATAACAAAACAAGTGTAACAGAAATTACGACATCGTTTTAAACTCTAACATAAAAGTTCGGAATAGAAATTTCGGAGTGAAAGTTCGGAGTGAATAAATTCAGAGTGTATAAAACAATGATAATCAGATTCTGTTTAATAGGTGAATTCGGAATGAGAATTCGGAATAGGAATTCGGAATAGGAATTCGTCATCAGAAATCGTAATGAGAATTCGTTATTAGAATTCGTAATGAGAATTCATCATCAGAATTAGTAATGAGAATTCATCATCAGAATTCGTAATGAGATTTCATCATCAGAATTCGTAATGAGATTTCATCATCAGAATTCGTAATGAGAAATCGTCATCAGAATTCTTAATGAGAATTCTTTATCAGAATTCGTAATGCGAATTCGGAATGAGATTTCTTCATTAGAATTCGTAATGAGAATTCTTCTTCAGAATTCGTATCGTGAATCTGGAATAGAACTAGATCAGAATTCATATCCGGAATTCGGAATGAAACTTCCTTATAGTTCTTGTCCAGAACCGAATCCTAAAAACAGAATACTTTTATATCAAAGTTTTTATGATTCCGAGAAAGTGAATCCGAATTTCATACTTAAGAAAAATATTAATGAAAATATGATAAGGATAAATTTTTCTTATAAAAGCGTTTTTCCTTAAGAAAGCATTTTTCCTTATAAAAGCAATTTTCCTTAAGAAAGCATTTTTCCTTACAAAAGCGATTTTCCTTAAAGATAAGGTGTTTGTGATTTTCAAAACAAGAAGGAATGGAAAAGTCATAAGGAAAACCTTATTGACTCAACAGGTTAATGTTTTCGAAACATACACGAAATAATGTTTTATTCTTCATGTTATGATAATGTCCACTATAAATTATTTTCCTATATATGAAAACTTATCTAGATATAGTGTTAATAGAAAAAAATCATGTCCAATTTTTGAAAAAGAGACCTCATATTATCAACTTCAAAATGGAAGAAAGATGGTGTACATGGGATATCAAATATTTGGTCCAATTTATCATCCCTTTTATGGATTGAAAAAATCATTTAATGGTTTATAATAATAAAATCTTCCCCTGATGACCATTTTAATTTGAATAATGCTATGGAATGGTGAAAATTATTGATCAGCATTTGAAATGAAAAGTCGTCCTGGTCATCAAAAAAATATAGAAAAAACACATTGTCTTTTTCAAACAACCTTATTAGATATTTTTAGAGATAAAACATAAAATTTATGTTATACATTTTTAGAAAAACATATGTGATATTTTTTTTAGAACATTGTTAGACATAAAAGGAAAGAAGAAGATATGGATCACATGCTATGTTGGACTTCATATCAATGGGAATACATTTATAGTTATCTACCACTATGAAAGGAAATTGAACATATTTACCTTTTTCTTGTCACACATTAAATAAGATTGAGAAGTTGAATTTCTATCATTTTCATCATGGTGTTAAATTACACATTCGTTATTCTTCAAATGTGAATAATTTTTTGTCACTAAAGGATTGAAAATTAATAAGTATGAATTCTCATGATTTTCATGTATCGATGCAACAACATACACTAGTCTCATTATGTGGTATATTTTTGACAACTATTATAAATTCTATCATCATGTTATTTAATTTTGTCAAATATATTTGTTTAAAAATCTTTTATCCAAATTTTTTATATGTTTTGGATGATGAAGAATCTCTTATTCTTTGAAAACTTGGAATGTATTTCTCTCATTCATTTTTTAATATGAAAGTTCATCTGGTGATTCATTTACTATGTATGATAAAAATATGTGGTCCTGCTTATTTATGATGGATGTTTATTTTTTAAATATATATGAAAATTTTAAAGGGATATGTTAAAAATTATTATTGACCAGAGGCATGTATTGTTAAACAATATATATCGGAAGAGGTGATAGAGGTATGTACTGATTATTTGTATGAATTGGATCATTTTGTTCCCCCTATATCTCCAAATATGAAAGTTGATGTTTAAGTTAAAGGAATTAATGTCTTAAAAGTAAATTTCATTCCACTTGATGAAGTGATGTAGAAAAATTTATACATTTTGAACGAAAAAGATGAGGTTCAATCATATATATCATCAAATATTACTGAATTAATGTTTCAATATCCGATAATAAATGAACAATGGAAGATGATTGATCATAAAAAAAATTCTTTTATGGTTTAAAGGAAAATTCATCATAGATATATATGCATCAGAAACATCGAAGTGGTTGGCATGGGGACTATCTCATAATGTGATCACATGTTCTGGTTTTGATATTTAGAGGTACACATATTACACAAAAAATCATCATGATAAGAGTACCATTAACAATATTGGTATAGTGCTCATCGCTAAAGCACTTAATTTTTTAGTTCCAAAGATAAAACCTAAATTTCTACATTAATTAAATATTTTGGAGTTCTTGATGACATATGGGGAATTTATTATATTATGTTTTCAGTCACCGTGTTTAAGTGTAATTGGGTTACCAATAATAATGGGGTTAAAAATAATTTATATGGGATTAAACTGGTTGATTTTCAAAGATTTAATATCAATCAGGATCCATTTAACATAGACACGCATGAAAAAAATATTTTTTTTGTCATTTATCAATTGAAGGATCAGTGGTTTATCATTTTCTAAGGATAAAAAATCAATTTGGTTGATGAAAAGGATGAGGATGATGATATTATTGATTTATACGAGGCCTCTTCATCCTTTATATGCTTTTTAGATAAAAATGACTATAATATAACAATAATTCATGTAGCATGACATGATCATGCTGAATGGATATGGGAAATTACTAAATTATCCTCCTAATTGATTTGGAAATTATTTAGATTATTTTTCTTTTTTAGAAATTTACATGTCTAGAAACTGTATTATTTAATTTCAAATGGATATTTAAATAAATAAATGTTTCTATCATTTTACAAGACATTTCTGTATTTAATATTTTACCTTATATATTTGTTTTTGTTAAGAATCATAAAATAATTATTTTTATCTTTAACATACACATGTGTGACCTTTTTTACTTACATATTTCAGTTTTAATTTTTTATAATTATTCAATTGGATAATAATATGTTGGTCCACAATAATTTCACTACAATTGTCTATTTCAATGACAGATATAGATATAGACATAGTGGAACATGTAATAAGATATTTATCTTTTTTCATATTATTAAATATCTTTTAATATATTTATATAATGAAAAAATAATAATTTAACAAACAAAATATTATAGGACTACTAATGAGACTTCAGTGGTGGTGTCTTAAGATATTACTATTACGAAATAAAGTTCTTGAGTTGGTAAACGTGGAATTTCATGTTTATCAAAGATGTCACTTTCTTGTGATGATGAGTGATAACATGTTACTTCTGATGATAATAATAATTCAACTAGATATAGTGAAACAAAATTTACCCACTACATCTCAATACAAAGCCATTGTAGGATTACAAAATTATATTCTAGTTGGATGGTCATCAACAAGATAGGTAAATATCATATTTGGGAGGCAATAATGGTATAATATCTCAATGGATTTATTTTAACTTATATTTTGAATATAATATATTTTAGGTGAATAATTTTCATTTCAATCAATTGATATTGAAATTCAATTTTGATGAAACAATAGAAATTAATAATAGATTTCTTAATTTTTCGTGGTTATATGGAGATATTTAAAAATGAATTTGACAAAAAATTATGTTTTTTAGAAATAAAATAATAAAAACCCATGCCTCAAGTATGATTTTATAGATGAATATATATGGAATAAATTTATTTTGAGTCGACATGATGAAGCCTTTTTGGTATGATAATTATATTATATTTTAAAATTATATATATATGTGCCTATTTACATATTAGTTTACTTTTTTTATAACATGACTCCAATAAATCTCATAAAGACATCCGATTGCAGAATGTATACCCTCATACTTTATCGTGTGGAGATTATCACTTATTGGAGAAAAAAATGATTGAGGAAAAGTTTAAAGAACATAGGGCTCACTCCACTAGTGGTTATGATGAGGTCTAGTTCAGTTAATAATCTCTCCCATCTCACCATAAAAAATGGAAGAGAGAATGAATAAGAAAAAATGAAAAATATATTACAGAGAAAATTAAGTAAATATCTGAAAAAATTATAAGTAAATAGTATTTATTTTCATGAATTTTTATATTTTATAAATTTAAATAACCAATATAACATTTTCATTTTTCATTTCAGGATGAACATCAGGATAATGATACATAGGGTACTTTTATCCCTAATGGTATGATTGAAATCCTAGACACTATTCTAGAAATGCCAAAACACCTCAGCCACTTAAGGGGATGTCAGGTGGGTATTAGTATTAAGAATGTTTTTGGTCATTGGAGTAAGAAATCAAGAAAACCAAAAAACTAAATCATTAAATGATGAGCTAAACGATATGAAACAGTCCATGGGTGATCAAATTTAATCATTTTTTCTTGATATGTTAGTTAAATTGATGAGATAGTCAAAGGATGTGAAACCTTCCCAACCTATACAGCCTACACAAACTGCTTTACAACCAATATAGCCATCCCAGTCGAAACACCTTGTCCAGCCTGCCTACTGTGATCCTCCATCTCCTCACTTAGATCCACTATTATATTGTGAGTTTTATATTTGAGATCCTTAAATACATATTGTAGTGTTTGGAGTAGTGAATGTTTTATTGTATTTTGTACATCATCAGTTTAGGTAGATCAGATAGTTTTGAGTATTTTTAATTGATATTATTGATAATACTACTCTACAAACATTTCTTACTGAGGTAGTTACCATATTTGGAGGTTGTCTGGGTCATTTTTTTACTTTTTCCATATGGCCTTCTTCATTATCTTTCATATGAGGTATAAATTTTTTAAAATATTAATTACAAATTGTTTAAAATAACTTTTAAAGTTTTTTACCAATTAACTAATATAAGAGTATTTGAAAGAAAAATAAATGACATAGATAAAACAAACGGTTAGAGGGAAAATAGTTTTAAATACATCTGATATTTCTAACGGGATACAAAAAATGTCTCAGGAATGTTCTTCCTTGGGTAATATCTTTGAGTTTTGGATGATGTCTAATATATGTAGAATATATTTTCTATTGAGAATATTTAGAAAATATTTCATAGATCTAATTGATTTTGAGGAACACAATCTGAATGTGTTGTAGTTGTTTTCCATTTATGTAAATTGATATTTTAATTTTTATTTCTTTAATTAATGTTGTTTTAAATTGACTAACTATATTAATTCTTTAATTAGGTATCTACAGAAAATTATTATATAAAATGACATCATAAAAAATTATTGTTTTATGGATCTAGAATTCATTTCCATGGATGTGGAATATGTGAATAATAAAAATAGGATTTCATATATATGTGAGAGATTATCACAAATGGATTTTGTGTGTTGGTTCTTCCAATTTTTGGGTGGGTAAGTACAAAAATATAATAATGAACTAATGTTCCTTATAATGTCATTAATTATGAACTTTTTGTATTGTCAAGGAAATTTTATGTTAGGGGATTTACTCCCAATTGAATTAACCTTATATTGGCATTTCTCTTTACTTGGTGATGTTCATAAAACATTTATCACCCTGTTAAGAATGTAAGTTATATTATATTTTATAAGTTCATTATATTTAATTTTTATTGTATATACATGTATTATTAATTGATATATATTAAAATTCAGGTCATGGAAAAAAGTTATTCAATATCATTTGTTGACAAAGACACCAAATGGAATCTAATATGTAAAAGCAACGGCATATATTTTTTACAATAGATATTATTCTGATTTTTTATGTATATATATATATATTGTTTTTTATTATCATGATAATGTTTTATAACTAATGATTAATCCTGAACAAGGACATCCTGATTGTGGTTATTATGTTATACGATTCATGTATGAGATAATCACAATTGGGGTGACTGCTGAATTTGATAAGGTTTGTTATATTAATTATTTTATATCTTCTATCATAGTATTCAATTTATTAATCTCATATCATTCAATATTATTATATACATTGAATTATGATAAGTATTATATGAAAAAAAAAATTACCCAACATTGATATTTGTCAGTGAACTATTTGTTAAGTATGATTATGATTTAAGTTATGTATATTATAATGTTTATAGTTAATATTACATTTTACAAATAACATTTTTTCAAAAAACTAATTTTTTCTATAACAAGTTTTTGAACATAATGATATAAAATTAATGTTTCAACAATAATCAACAATGATCATGTTTTAAATTTCAAATATCTGTTTTTATATTTTACTTTATAACACTAATGTGTAGATAATGTTTTGATTAACTAGATAAAATATTATTTGTTTTTATAGAATTTAATAAAGGATATGTTCCATTTAATTTATGTATTATTTTTTCTATTAAATGGATTATAATTATTTGGGGTGTTTCATATTCAAAAGTATCAAATTAAATTAAATTTCAGCATTAGTTTTAATAAAAACAGACGTCAAATAATTAAGCATCTTTTTCAATGTCTGTGTTTATAAAAAATGACACCAAAAACATTATTTTTTATATCACCTTTATCTATTTAAGTTAAAAATCAATGATAGAATTTAAAAAACTGATATTAAATCCTATTTTCTCACATGTGATGCTAAATGCAATGAAGGTTCCTTTTTTCCTTCAACTTTACTTAACATATTAAGTAGGCCAATTTCATGGATAACTACCCAAAAAACTTATCCAAAAATATATTAAGCTGGCATGGTAAACATTATTCCAGCCAATGGGTGTTTTGAAATTTTTGTACTTCATTATAACGTTTATCTTTTTAGTTTAACCCCTAAGAAAATCAATTTTCAACTTAACTGTTGTAAATAATTTTTAGATTTTTATTTTTGTCTAAAATTTAGTTGAAATTACTTCAAAATATAAACATTTTTATTCCAAATTTGTAATAAATTTTCCCATATTCCATTATTATAATTGGAAAATCTTATTTTAATATTAATCATGCATATGTGTCGTGAATGAAATTTATTAAAGGGAAAGTTTCCAAATGTTTACAATGTTTTTATATAAAAATTAAATAAAAAATGATTCCAAGTACCTAAATTGGACTAATAGATATATAAATTAGCTAATGTTACTTTAAAAAAATTAAAATAAAATTTTAATATATAAATTTTATAAACAAAAAAGTCATTTTTTAATTAAAATTCAGTATTTTTGACTATTCAATGTAAAATTAAATATTACATTAAAATTAAAAAAGTTCACCAAAAGAAATTTTTGATATGATGATTTCATGAATAAAGTTTATATTTTAAAATATATTATATTAAATTGATTAAAATTAATTTTAAATTATGTGTGGGAAGCGTAACTAAACACTATTTTAGAAAAAATACAGTTTTCCAGAAAACAATTATTCTCATTTTAAATGATTTTTATTTTATTTCTAATTAGTATATAACAATAATTTAATAAAATATTTAGTACTTATAATAACATATAATTTAATTTCTATCTTATAAGGGTGTACTATAGTTTGGTTAATTTAGAGTAGGGGTTTCATATTTCACAAGAAATCGAAGAGATTAGATTTAATGTAATATATTTTGTGATTTTTAAGCATGATGTTTCCTCTCACAAACACTATATAAAATAATGGTATTCATTTAAAATATAGTGGTTTCATAGTATCCCCACCATAAATAAATTTTATTAAAAAAATTTAAATTTGATCCCATTAAATAGGGGTTTAGAATTTGGAAATACCATTGTAGAAAACTAACATTGTAAAAAAGGTTAATAAAATGTCCTCTTAATAATAGATTAATGGAAGTCAAAGGGTCATTTGAAATAAGTCATACTAGGTTTACAAAATGCAGAACATAGGTGGGAACTGAAAAAATGGACATAGAAGTGAAAACTAACACAAACATACTATTGGAGAGTGATAGATAACATGCTCAAGAGAAGGTTAAAAACCATAAAGACACAGACCATAAAGGTGTAAAAATAGTAATTGATATCACCAAAATTGATTATAATAAGATAAAAAAATTTAAAGTCTCTTCCCCAATATTTGGTAAATTATTTTACTCTATATGAATATAATAAAATATACTTGGTATATTTTTATTTCAAAAGAACTATTTCAGGTTTGGTTTATTCTTTAATAAATTTCCAATTCATCTCTTACTCTAAGAAATAAGTATCAAAAATTTATTTTTATGCATGAAGCGCTAAAATTGACTTTTAATGGATCTTAATATCAATAATATAGTTATATTACATTACTTCAATCTCTATTTTATATTATAATAAAATATTTAGTTTAAGTTATCCAATATTCTTAAATCTTCATATGGTGAAGTAATACATTAATCTATAAAACCTAATACCATGTTAAACATAAACCATTTCATAAATGGTTAACCTTATGACCCTTCCAGGAGATTAAGATCTAGAATCTAATAAAAAAGGTCACTACTTTTTCAAAATTAACTTATTATTAATCTCTTGAATTACATGAAAAAACTATTAATAGTCACATACCAAACTTGTGAATACCTTAATCATTTATTTTATTGAAACATGGTAATATATTAAATTACTATAAATCATTATTAAAAACTATAATTATTTCTTTATAATTTAATTAAAAAAAATTATTGGATAAATTCATAAAATCCATAGACGATGTAAACTCCTTCAGTAATAGTCTACACCACTTTTTCAAAAAAAATCATTAATAAGACACAATGTAGTATATTCAATCCAATTTACTTTGTACATATCAATAATATATTTATCCAAAAATCACTACTTCAACATCATGACCATATTAACATTAATTTTCCTTTATTCAATCCAATTTACTTTCACCTTCAGTTTTATTAATAGAATAATCTTGAACATGATCATCTGGATTCTTCTATGATATATTCACTTAAATATTGGGGAATACATTTGTGTAGTTCCCTATATCCTAAAATTTGAAGCAGAATACATTGGAAAAATTATTTATTTCCACAGAAATCCAGATCATGGTGTTATTCCTATCTAAACATATATTAAATTCTCATTCCCTTCAAGAAAAAACAATGTTTTTTCTATCAAAAAATATAACATGTGGGAAAACACTTATTTCCCTTCATCAATTTATAAATTTTCTTCTCTTTCATACTATTCTTCTCTTACTCCCCTTAAAATTTATACTACATGGAGAATTATTTCTCTTAATTTAACATATATAATACTATTTAAGAGAATCAAAACTATTTTTGAGAGACCATTTCCCCCCATAACCCTTGATAAATCCCATAAAAATGATGAATCTTGAACTTTGTCTTTCATATGTAATTTTGAGCATAACAAGATAATATTGTAAAGTTATCTTCACAATCTATAACATGTTATACATCATTTTACCTTAAGTTATGGAAAATTATATTCTTATCAGTTTTTTGTCTCATGAGGAAAATGTTTTTCAAATATTTCATATTTAAAATATTTACATTCCAATCGTTCTATTTTATATTCCTCTATAATATTATATATGAAAAACCCTTATATATTAGATATTACTTTTCTAAAATACACTTAATTTATGGCCCTCTACTTTTCATTATATTTTGAATATTTAAATATCTTCTCCAAATACCTAATCCATTAATATTCTACCAATTAATTATAATTCCCACGAAATTATGGGGGTTCTATTGCATAACGTTATCTAACATAGTATAATCACACTCTTGAATAATTATTTCCATATATAAAAGGGTATTTTTCAAAACATTATTAATCTAACCTAATATATCATGAACTTACTCAGATTTATTGTTGGTTGTCTTTTCATCCAAAATGGAAAGTTATACATTGGTCATAGATAACGAGGATGTAAGAACCAAGACATTCTTTCCTGGTATGTTTTTCCTTTTCTGGTGATTTTTGAGAAAAACAGAGGAAAAATAGAAGAATCTGGAAATTTTCTAAGTACACGTCGTGTTCTTTATGAGTACACAACGTGTACTTTTCATCCGCGTGAGGCCGTGTGCTTGACATGTCTGGGCCACACAAACGGTGTGTAGCGGTGACATGGAGGCCGCTTAATGCGGTGTATGGAAAGGGCGAGTACACACCATGTACTTTCTTTTTTTCATTAAACGGACCGGGGTCGCGACTTAACCCCGAATATGTATTCTTCTCCAGCATCTTCGACCGAGAGTGAGGGTATGACTGTTGATCATCTTTGAGCTACTGATCTATCACATGTGGTCTGAATCGAACGTCTTCAGTTGCAAGAGAATCGTAGCGGTGGGTTATTGGTTCCTCTTTGGCCACGTTTCCTGATTCCTTCTCTAGTGAGAGTTATCTGAGTTTGAAAATTTTAGACATTTTTGCAGATATTCTCCATTATAGGCTGATTAACAGGCCAAGGATCAAGTATATTGATCTTTTAGGATCAAGGTAGGTGGTATGTTGCCCTACGTTGAATGTTTTTCAGTTTTTGGTGCAAAAGTGTCGGCTACCCATGTATCGGGTATCTAGGGTTAGGGTTTTGATTCTGTATTGTTATCTGCCTTAGATTGCAGGTATTATTGAGGTTATTAGATGATTGATAATGGCTTGTTAGTGTGTTTGAGGATCACCATGTGGGTGTTTCCCCCTGTTTGACTGTTTATCGCCATTTGGATTACGTTCCCCGTGAGGCATACCGTGTTGCATTGTTTTCCTACCTTGATATAATTGATTTCATGTACTGCCTGCTATTTATATGATTTTAATTCATTGTATCTAGTAGACAAGTATTTTTTTGAGCTTAATTTGGGATTCTAAGAGTTGGTTACGCACGACTACACTACTCCGGGAGGTGGGAACCTGGTGTGGTAAACTAAATAGGGAATTAACGATTAGGGATTCCCTAGAGAATCTGTTATAAATTATTATTGTTCACAGGATCTATGGGAATGGGACATTGTGCTTCCTTAGAGTGTCCTTAGTTACGCATCGAGATTATAGGTATAATTATATGTAAGTGCTTCTTTAGAGAGTCTATAGCTATCGTTTCAAGACTTCAGGGGAATTGACAGTGATGCTTCCCAGAGTGTCTATGCCTTTGTATGTTTAATTGACTAGATGGTTCTTCCAGTGTGATCCACCCAGAGAGTCACCTTGTATATTTCTTGGTTGGTTGGGATGAGTCCACCAAGCCAAAGAACAATATTGTGTTTTGTACTGCTTGTAGTTTAGGTAGTCTGCTGAGATAATTGTTGTGTTACTTGTTATGCTTTGAGAATATATAGTGGTTTGATAGATTCCTTGGTTAATAATTTGATGAGTCGATTAAATTAATAAATAAATGTGAATAGATATTGGTTGGATTGTTTACTTTAGAGTACTCATGTTTCTCTACTGCATTTATTTCCATTATTTTTTTTATATTTCTCACTGACAGTAGGGCACAGATCATGTGGTTATTGCCGAATGGGATTAGTCTCACACCCTGTTTGGGTCCTTTTTTTCAGCCCAAATAGGTTATATAGTTGTAGGTTTGGATAGGTACTGTGGCCCTTATACTTCTGGTACTTGATTGATGGTTGGAGCTGGAGAGAATAGGACCGAGCCTAGGCTTGCGATGCTGTTGGAGTTTCTGTTTACTTTTAGTACTTGTTCTCAGTTTTATTTCAGCACGTTGTTGTGTTTGTTGGTTTCATTCAATACTTGTACCTTCTGCATAATTTTCATCATTATATTACTATACATTGTTTCTGCTATTTAGTTTTAGTTGTTGTATGTTTTTTATTGCTTCCGCTATTAACTGTTATTTCTTGTACCTTGTATACCTTACCAAATGAGGGCATAGTTTCCCCAATAACTTACCAAGGCCCTCGCTTCTAGTCGGTAGCCTATGGTGTTTAGGTAAATGCGCTTGAGGTCATGTTGCAGACTGGGCATGGGGCATCAAATGAGGGGCTCCAGATTTGGGTCGTTACAAAGTGGTATCAGAGGGGTTTCTTTCCTTTTCTATTAACTTACTGTTTAGAGACATTAGATAGGGATATGACAAAATAGGTAAATTGTAAATAGTTGTGCATGGGTGTTCTAGAACCCTTGTATAGGGGAAAATCTAGATTACCTCGAATATTTCAATTTTCAAGTTTTTTCAAATGTTACAGTTTAATTGATTTCATCGTTAGGTGGTGTACTTGTTTTGTGCTACTACTGTTTGTATGATTCTGGTTCTATTTTGTTGAAACCTGATGAGATGAGGGTATGTCATCTCATGCATCATATAGGAAGTTTTTATAAAATCACATTTCATGCATTTTTTCATGCCATCTAGATTGCATCAGAATTTGCATGTTGTTGTGATAGAATTTGTGATAAAAGATGCATTATGTTGTGATAGCTGCTGTGAAAGAATACCTGCTATTTTGAAAGGGTATCGGTTGTTTAGATCTTATTTATCATAGACGCCAAACTTTGGTCCTAGAGGTGTTATGGTCCCTCGAGGATCAGAATTTGGTGGGTCGTGAGTTTGTTATATTGTTTACTTGTTATATGCATGGTTATGATGCCAATATTTGATTCGCGGGGAGTATGGGCCCCCATGGATCGAAATTTGGCACCATAACACGTGTTTTTCTGTGTTTTCTGGGCTCCGGTGTAGTTCTGAGGTTACTATCTAGAAAAACCCAGAATAAATGATGTGTACTTTATGAATACACACCATGTAGTTTTTTTTGTCGTGTCACTGATCGTGTGGGTAAGGACACGGGGTCCTAGAAAATCTTGTAGGAACACGCCGTGTACCAGCTTAGCACGCTGTGTAGTATGGAATAGGTATCTGTCTGTTTCACAAAAAACACGGGTTGGGGTTTTCCTTCAAGTTCACACTATGTCCCTTGGGAACATGTTGTGTATAGTTAACCATGTAGCCGACCGTGTAGCCAACAACACGGGTTGGTGTTATTCCTTCGTGTACATGTCGTGTCCGTATGGAACACGCCGTGTAGTGTCGACCGTGTATTAGGTGGTGTCTCTAACAACACGAGTCAGGTTAGTCAGGTCAAGTACACGCTATGTCTCATTTAACACGATGTGTAGTAGTGGTCCGTGTACTAGTCTGTGTGACTAATGACACAGATAGGAGAGAGATCTTAAGAAACTAGCCGTGTAGTGGACAAGCACGCCATGTAGTTTCCGGCTGGGACAGTCCGTGTTTCTAGTCATGTAGGAGTGAACGGGAAGGGAGAAAATGGTTAGTACACGCCATGTAGTTTAATAAAACGTCGTGTAGTTTAAGAACATTCCGTTTAGTCAGGTGGTTTACACAGCCATGTATGGCCAAGGTACACGCCCACGGTATACATTTAAAAAACACATCGTGTAGTAGTACTACAGGCCGTGTAGTCATGTTTCCCCGCATTTTTAAAAGTTTTTCCCTCTTGTTCCATTTTACTCTCTTATGTTTCAACTGTTTTCTTCATTAATGAAGGTGTGTTTTTGATCTTTCAGACCTATGGCACCAAGAAGTCCTCCCGTTTCACGTCAAGGACCAGGCAGTGATCGTACACCTGATACGACAGATCAGGGACTACCCGTAGTTCTGCCTATTGTTCTAGACATGGAACCTGCAATGATTCCAGACACTGGTGTCGATGCTCAGTTCAGAGAGGGTTTCATGAGATTCATGCAGATCTTCCAGGTAGCTCAGCATTCTACCCCGACTATGGTAAATCTGACGCCGGTTTTTCAATAGTAGCATCCCCCACGTTCTCAGGGGATGGAGGACCATAGGCTATGAAGTCATGGCTAGAAGCCATGATGTCAATCATTGAGCATCTGGATACATCTCCAGAGAGGAGATTGAATCTCGTGACTTATATTCTGTGAGATTCTTCCACGATATGGTGGGATGTGGTTACGCAGATAGGGTGCCAGCAGGCTATGGCTTTGGACGAGTTTTAGCGTACGTTCTATGACTACTTCTACCCGGCCACATTGAGGGCTGACAGAGCCAGTGAATTCATGAGCCTACAATAGGGTACTCTCTCAGTTATGGTGTATTCCTCTTTCTTCACTGAGTTACAGCATTTTACTCCCGTTCTGGGGAATGACGAGCTGTTTTTAGCAAGGAAGTTTGAGGAAGGACTCAGACCAGACATCAGATCACAGGTGAATGTCTTTTAGTTGACTTTTATTTCTCTGATAGTCAACGAGGCACTCATCACAGAAAGGAACCCGAGGGAGACTGGAGCTGTGGACCAGGGTGGTTCAGCATCTAGGGATGATTCTTTTCAGGCTGACAGTAGGAAGCGCCCCCGAGAGTCTACACGAGGTGATCTGAGGAAGCAAGGTGTTTCTTCTGGTAGATGAGATCTTCCTTCTGGGACCCAAGTGGTGTGTTAGCAGTGTGGAAGTAGCAGGCATAAGAAGCCTCAGTTCCCGAGAGACCCTGTGGAGTGTCGATCTTGCGGCAAAATGGGTCATCTGCAGCGTTTCTACAAGGTTCCCCTTCAAGAAGCTAGTGAAGGAGGATCAGTTTTGACTCTGCATAAAAGAGCAGGATTAACAGTTCCATATAAGAATAGGTGCTGGAGTTCTTTAGGTTATTCATGCCAGGGTAAAGGCTGTGGACGCAGTGTTCAGGCTGAAGGAGGAGCAGTACAGGGATCTCAGGCTACTACACAGGGCCATGGTACATGCCAAACTTTTTTTGTAGAGCAGATTCATCAGGTGCAGGATCTTGGACATTCTATAGTTCGAGGTATGATGTTAGTAGCCTCGGTTTTATCTTTATCTCTTTTTGATATTGGTGCTTCACATAGCTTTATCTTTTTTGCTGTCATGGAGAGCCTTGGGCTCTATATATTTTTGTCTACTGATGTGTTGACTCTTAACACGCCCTTGGAAAAAATGACATCTAGCATACGTCAGTGCAAAGAGTGCCCTCTTGAGGTTGCAGGGTGTCACTTCTTATGGGACCTCTATTTCCTAGAGATGGCAGGCTATGATGTCATTCTCGGGATGGACTGGTTGGTTCCCTTCCAGCCAGTCGTTGATTGCTATCGTCGTAGGGTGAGCTTCGTATCACCAGACGGCAGTTCCTTTCCTCATAGAGGCGGGTGAGATGTTCAGGCGGGTAGAGCTGGACCTGACCATCATGGGCTAGCTAGGGTTACAACCCTGATTTCTAGTCTATATCAGGATGACCAGGGGACTTCACAGTTAGACTTTCCTCCAGTGGTGGATCGTTTCAGGGATTTCTTTCCAGAGGACTTTTCAAGTTTGCCTCCAGAGCATGAGGTAGACTTCTCGATCGAGCTCATGCCTAGAGTGGCACCGATTTCCATTCCCCCATATAATATGGCTACACCTGAGTTTCAAGTGCTCAAGAAGCAGTTGGAGGAGTTGTAGGCAAAGGGTTTCATCCGACCGAGTACTTCCCCATGGGGTTCGTCTGTCCTGCTTGCGAAGAAGGCAGACAGAACCCTTCGGCTTTGTGTGGATTATCAGAAGCTGAACCAGCTCACGGTCAAGAACTGATATTCCTTGCCTAGGATCGATGACCTCTTTGATCAGCTTCGAGGAGCCTGAGTGTTCTTGAAGATTTACTTGAGATCCAGCTACCATCAGTTGCATGTCATACCATCTGATATACCTCTTACAGCCTTACAGAGCAGTTATGGTCTGTATGAATATTTGGTTATGTCGTTCGGTCTCACGAACGCGCCAGCAGATTTCATGGAACTGATAAATAGAGTTTTCCATCCTTACATGGATTCCATCGTGGTGGTTTTCGTGGACGAATTCTTGGTGTACTCTCACACTCGACATGACCATGCTACCCATCTTGAGATCGTTTTGAGTACACTGAGAGAGCCTCAGTTATATGCTAAGCTCTCAAATTTCCACTTTTGGATGGACAAGATTCACTTCCTGGGTCTTTTCATCTCATAGACTAGAGTATCAGTAGACCCAGAGAAGGTGAGAGAAGTAGTTACCAGGGAGCAGCCGAAGAATGTCTTCGAGGTACGAAGTTTCTTAGGGCTAGCTGGTTACTACATGAAATTTATACAAGACTTCTCATGCTTAGAAATTCCGTTGAAGGGATTGACTAAGAAGGGGTGAATTTTTTTTGGTTAGAAGCATCTGATACAGCCTTTCATAAGCTGAAGGGTAGATTGACTTCAGCACCGATTCTAGTTTTGCCAGAGCCGGGAAAGAGTTATACAGTTTTCTGTGATGCATCTGGAATCGGGCTTGGAGAGGTGCTTATGCAAGAGTATAGTGTTGTTGTGTACGAATCTCGGAATTTGAGGCCACATGAGAGGAACTATCCTACGAACGACCTGGAGTTGGCTGTAGTTGTTCATCCTTTGCATTTTTGGAGACATTATCTTCTAGGAGAGCATTTGTTGGTGTATACAGACCACAAGATCCTCAAGTATATATTCACCCAGCATGACTTGAATCTGAGATAGCAAAGGTGTGTTGAGTACCTGCAGTCTTTCGATTTCGAGCTTTCCTATATGCCTAGGAACGGAAATGCAGTGGCTAATGCACTAAGCAGGAGGACTCATATATAGGTAGTTCAGGAGGCTAGTAGTGAGTGGAAGCTTATGGCTCTGTTCTTTAAGATGCATTTGGAGGTGCACGACAAACAGGTTAAGACTTTCATATCTTCTGTAGCTGTTACCTCTACGCTTCTCGACTGAGTTCAGATGAGGTGGTTATCAGATTCTGATGGCCTAGTTCTAAGGGAAAGCGTGTCCGGAGAGGACCCTCTTCCCGGATGGAAAGTAGGCGAGGATGAGATATTTCATTTCCAGGGATGCGTATGGGTGCCAGCAGATATACGCAAGGAGATGATGCGAGATATTCATTCCTCAGTCTGGGCAGTTCATCCTGGCATCACCAAGATGTATCATGATCTACACCACTAGTATTGGTGGCTAGGTATGAAGAGAGATGTTGCTGGTTTTGTCATGAGGTGTTCCACCTATACGCAGGTGAAGGTGGAACACCAGCAGCCATCAGAGCTTTTGTAGAAGCTACCCATTCCCTAGTGGAAGTGTAATGATGTCTCGATGGACTTTGTGACAGGGTTACAGAGATCTCCTCAAGGGAACGACACGGTATGGGTTGTCATTGACAGGCTCACGAAGGTTGCTCACTTCTTGCCGATAAAATAAATCTTCAATGTTAATGAGATTGGACGTTTGTACATATGTGAGATTATGTGCTTGCATGGGTTTATGAGTAATATCATGTCAGATAGGGACTCTCGCTTTACATAGCATTTCTGGAAGGGGCTATAGAGGGCCTCAGGTACACAGGTACTTCTGAGTACAGCTTATTATCCCCGGACAGATGGCCAGTCAGAGGGCACGATCTAGGTGCTTGAGGATATGCTCCGATCATACATTATGGACTTTGGTGGTTCTTTAGAGAAGTATATTCCTCTTGTGGAGTTTTACTATAATAATAGTTTTCAAGAGACTATTCAGATGGAACCTTATGAGGCTTTGTATGATAGGACTTGTCGATCACCTTTGTACAGGCTGGAGGCAGGAGAAGCAGTTTTACTGGGACCTCGTCTTGTTCAGGAGACCTCAGAGCAGATAGAGTTGATTCGGAGGAGGATGGATACTACATATTCTCGGTAGAAATCTTCTGTTGATCAATGACGATGACCTTGGGAGTTTATGGTCAGGGATCAGGTTTTCTTATGTTTTACCTCGAGGTTGGGACACAAGATGATCAAGAGACAGGGTAAGCATTCACCGAGATACGTTGGGCCGTTTGAGGTTCTATAGAGAGTCAGGCTGGTTGATTACAGGTTTCAATTGTCTCATAGGTACTAGGATATGCACGATATCTTCCATGTTTCTCAGCTTCGCCACTATTTCTTAGACTCGTCTCATGTTTTTCAACTTGAGGAGGTTGAGCTGGAGAAGGATTCATCATTCAAGGAGCATCCTATCAGGATTGTTGATCATAGTGCAAAGGTACATTGTGGTCACTCTATTCCTCTGGTATGGGTGTTATGGAAGCACGGCCGTGTGTATGAAGACACATGGGAGAGGGAGGCCGATATGCGATCACAATGTCCAGAGCTGTTCGAGGTTTCTTCTTCACCACCTTTCTAGGGAAATTCGGGGATGAATTTCATTAAGGGGGAAGTTTGTAAGAAACTAGACCTTCTTTTTAGGAATTGTTTTCCTTTTCTGGTCATTTTTTGAGAAAATAAAGTGGAAAAATAAAAGAATCTAAAAATTTTCTAAGTACACGTCATGTACTTTATGAGTACACACCATGTACTTTTCTTCTATGTGAGGTTGTGTGCTGGCCATGTTTGGGCCACACACACGGTGTGTAGTGGTGATGTGGATGCTGCTTAATGAGGTGTACGGAAAGGGAAAGTACACGTTGAATACTCATGAAGTACACGTCGTGTACTTTCTTTTTTTCATTAAATGGATTGAGGTCCTGACTTAACCCTGAATATGTCTTCTTCTGCAGCTTCTTCGACCGAGAGTGATGGTAAGGCCACAGATCTTCTCTGAGCCACCGATCCTTCACCTGCTGTCCGAATTGAATGTCGTCGGTTGCAAGAGAATCGTAGTGGTGAGTTCTTGGTTCTTCGTTGGCCACATTTCCTGATTCCTTCTCTTGTGAGAGTTGTCTGAGGTTGAACATTTTAGAAATTTTTGCAGATCTTCTTAGTTCTAGGATGACTCACAGGCTGAGGTTCAAGTATATCGATCTTCTAGGATCGAGGTAGTTAGTTTGTTGCCCTACGTTGAATGTTTTTGAGTTTTTGGTGAAAAAGTGTCGGATACCCATGTATCAGGTTTCTCAGGTTAGGGTTTTGATTCTGTATTGTTATCTTCCCTAGATTTAATGTATTCTTGAGGTTATTAGATGATTGATAATTTCTTGTTAGCATTTTTGAGGATCACCACATGGGTGTTTACCCCTGTTTGGCTATTTATTGCCATTTGTATTAGGTTGCCTGTGAGGCATACCAAGTTGCATTGTTTGGCTGCCTTGATATAATTGGTTTCATGCACTTCCTGCTTTTTATATGCTTTTGATGCATTATATCTATTATCCATGTAGCTTTTTTATCTTACTTTGGGCTGCTAAGAGTCGGTTACGCAAGACTATGCTACTCAGGGCTTTGGGAACCTGGTGTAGTAGACTAAAGAGGGAATTGATGATTAGGGCTTCCCTAAATAGTCTGTTATAAATTAGTATCGTTCACATGACCTATGGGAATGGGAATTTGTGATTTCATAGAGTTTCCTTATTTACGTATCGATGCTATAGGGGGAATTATACGTAAGTTCTTCCTCAGAGAGTCTATAGCTATCATTGGAAGACCGGAGGGGAATGGACGGTGAGAGATTCCCAGAGTGTGTGTGCCTTTATATGTTTACTTGACTAGAGGGGTCTTCCAGTGTGAGCCACCCAAAGAGTCACCTTGAATATTTTTTGGTTGGTTTTGACGAGTCCACCAAGCCAAAGAACAATCTTGTGTTTTGTACTGCTTGTAGTTTAGGTAGTCTGCTGAGATACATGTTGTGTTACTTGTTATGCTTTGAGTATATAAAGATGTTTGCTAGATTCCTTGGTTGATAATTTAATGAGTGAATTAAATTAATAAATAAACGTTAATGGAGATTGGTAGGATTGTTTACTTTAGAGTACTCCTGTTTCTCTACTGCATTTATTTCCGTTACTTTTTCTATATTACTCACTGACAGTAGGGCACAAATCTTGTGTTGATTGCCTACTAGGACTAGTCTCAGTACCTATTTGGGTCCTGCTTTTCATCCCAAATATGTTATATGGTTGCAGGTGTGGATAGGGATTGTGGCCCTTTTACTTCAGGTACATGATTGCTGGTTGGAGATGGAGAGAATAGGACCGAGCCTAGGCTTGCAATGCAGCTAGAGTTGTTTTTTACTTTCATTACTTGTTCTTAGTTGTATTTCATCATGTTGTTGTGTTTTCTGCTTTCCTTAGATACTTGTACATGCTGCATCATTTTTATCTTTATTATATTATACATTTCTTCTTCTTTTGAGTTTATGTTGTTGTATGTTGTTTACTGCTTCTGCTATTGACTGTTATTTCTTATACCTTTTATACCTTACCAAATGAGGGCATAGTTTCCCCAATAACTTACCAAGGCTCTCGCTGCTAGTCGGCAGCCTCTGGCATTTGGGGAAATGCGCTTATGGTCATGTGGAAGATCGGGCACGGGGCATCAGTTGAGGGGCACCAGATTTAGGGCATTACAGATGAACTTCTTCCTTCCACATTCTATTTCCAAAAAAAATTGGAATTTATTGGATTACATCACAAAATTATAAATTTTTAATCATAATTTTAATTACAAATATGGTGTGATACTTCGAAAAAATTAAAATTTATGCATTATAAGTCTCAGAATCATAAACATTGTTTCTTCAATAATATCTTTATTTTTAAATCCATCATAATAGTTTGTCAATAAAATTTGAATTATCCAAATCATATCTCAAAGAAGTTTCAAACCAGCTTCCTATTAAGGCTAACTATCATGAACCATGTGATGATCAAGTCAAGAAAAATGTTCCCTTTTTGGAGTTACTACCCCTAGGTACCTATGTTGTAGAATTATGTCAACATGTAATATCTAGAAATAGTTTTATTTCATGTAATACCCATATTATATTTTCATTAAAAAATTAAGATGTTCTTCTATACATATTCTTAGTGATTATCATATGATTATGTTCCCTAATTTATTTTTTCTTTATCTAGTTCTAAATGTTTTTGCTAAACTTCTTATGGTACCAATAGTAATAACCCCATCTCTAGTAACTGAGAGTCGATGACTGACTTATTTCATTAGTATAGATACAAAGGGTAAATTCTCAAAGGACTGATCTATTCAAAAGTATTAGATAAAAAAATACACACATGAATCCCATTTTACATTGGGAATATAAATTTAAAGATAATACATAAAAAATAAAATAAAATTGCATCTTTTGAAGCTAATTAGGTGATATTTTTTCATAACCTATCAACAAAATAATGACAATAACAAATTATTATTAAAGGTTATGTACAGTATAAGATATCAGGCTTCAATGATAATAATCATCATATCATTGTAAATAACTAAACAAAAATTATTTTTAAATAACTAGATATGGCATAATTGATAATGAAAGAAAAATAACAAAATAGACATTCTATTTAATCAACAAACTGAGAATGAAATGAATCCTGAGATACTATAATTGTGAAAATATCAAGGATAGTAACTAATTTCTTAATAACTAAAATTATTTATTATTGTGAATCATGCCTCATTCAAATGAGAACCTCTATAATCAATATTTATCCTCAAGACATATATAAACTACTCGTAGAAACCCATTTAATTTTTTTAAAAAATTATCTCATGAAACCTATCAATTAATCGAGGGGATATCTATAATTAGGCCCCACACTTAAATACATGTCCTAATATTTCCTAAAATATTGTATAATTAATTTAATTTATGAAAAATGTGGCTTATCATAAAATATATTTATTGATTAAATGATACAGATTTATCAATATTTACCCAGTAAATCAAATAATTGTCAATGTAAAAACTATGTATTAAAATGATATACAATGTGGAAATAATATTATCCATTTATAATAATATTTATATTTAATATAGATGTAATGTTTAATGAAAATTATTACATGGATGTGCTTGCTTCAAGAGAATGTTAAAAATCACAAAAGAAGTGATATTGTACAATAACTTTTACCACTTAATAATTTTCATCACAAATCCACTATGATAAAATAATTCAAATTGAAACATAAACCCACCAAAATTATTATTTAATCATGATATTACTTAATAAGGGGAAGAATATACATCATATAAAATGGTGTAGGTGTTTAACATTAAAAAATGCCTTGGTGAGGGGAAATTGAGATGATGTCCCTTAACACAAGGTTCTGTTTGGTTGAAAATTATTTAACCTCCAATATAGTGTTTTAAAACATGTCATTTACTTAAAAAAATACCATAATAATATTTATAATATCATATATGATCCTTTTTTTACATCATGTCAGCCATTTATTAATAATATTTCATTGTTTTCATTGTTTCATGTGTTATTAACTTCTTTTCTCATTATTCCTTTATAATGAGTGTTGTAATTCATGTGAATATTATATAGTTTCATAATATACTGAATTATAATAATTACATATTTATACATCGATTATACTTTTATGTCTAATCATGGAAGATGGTTTTTATAAATGGAGTGTGTTACAATCATAGAGAGAGTATGTCGTATGTACGCATGAGTGTCATTTCCATTTCTCGATTATCTTTATAAAAAGGAGGTAAGTGATATTTTTTCTATTCATAATGATAATAATATCATAAATATCCTATTATTTCTTTATATATATACATCGTCAATATGGTTTGGTAATGAAAGATAGTCGCATTACTTGTTGACGGCACCAGTTCTCATGTAAATGAATGAAGTTTTTATATTTAAGTGTAAAAAAACAATATATTATATTTTAAGAGTGTTAAATAATTCATTAATATCATAATTTTTTTATTTATATTACATATATTCATTAATATTTTTTACTACCTTCCATGTAAATTGTTTGTGAAAAACCAATCGCATCGCTTCATGAGGTGGTAGTCCAGTGTACACATGAACGATGTTATTGTATCCTTTATATAATTAAATGTAAAAATTTTTATATGATATAATGACTCAATAGGTATAATTATTTTATATCTACTTTGTATCTATTATGATTCCCAACCATGATAGGTGGTATTGAAAAAAACAAGTGATATTGTTTCACGAGCCGGTATACCGCCACAAACAAGAATAATGATTTCGTTACCAATTTAATTCATGTGGGGGAGGTTTTAGGACATTAATATAACATAAAAAACGTCTCATTATATGAATAAAACTTATTTTATAATACTATCATCATTTATGAAAATTTTAAGAAGGTGTAGGACGAAATAAAATAAAAATTATCATTAAAGATCATTACCACTTCTTCAGGTATCCCCATTAGGTTTTCATAAAATCATTCCAAGGGTGGAATTATAACCAAAATAAGGATTATCATATTCGGGGAAGGATTTTGGGAAGTTATTTCATTAGTTTTTGGTAGATTCAAATAGATTGAGTGGTGTGAAGTAGTAAGGGGAGTGAGTTCCTTTTTATAATTGAGGAGGAGTGACATTCTTGTAAATTCTCAATGATATTCAATAATACATGTCAATTTCACCACTAGGGGATCTATAATTGATTACTATGGTGTAATATGGATATTATGGATGATAAATACCCAAACCACAGACATAAAAGCTTTTTTAAACATGTTATTCATTAAATTATATGATTCTTTACTTTTACCATATTCATGTTTCATGGCGGTCACTACTTTTTTTAAACAATGTAATTCATCAATTAAGAATAAAAAAGGAGACTTGATATATAATTCTGACCCAATTATTAAAAATATTAAATAAAATTTATCAAATAAAATTTTTATTTTGAATACAAATTAATTTTAACACAATCACATATAACTTGAAAACAAAATATAACCTTAACAGTGCTAACTGATTTTTACTCTTCAGGTGTCAATATAGTCAATATAAAAGAAAAGATTTTAAATTAATGGGAAATATTTGGAATTTATAAATATTTAAAATTAACTTATTATAATATAGGATTATATGAATTTTAAATTCTTAAATAAAATATCATTTTATTATAAAGTAACAATAATGACTATATTGAAATTATTAATTTAATTGGAATTTAAGAAATATCAATACATAGAACGAATTAAAATATATTATTTTCACATCTATATAACATGATATATATATCTATAAAATGAGAGTAGTGAATCAATTTATTAAATTTTCTTTACTTTTAATTATTTTTACTATCATTTATTTAATTTTTCTATTATCTAAATTATTACTGAGTTGTGTTTTATAATAATATAAAGTACTTATTTCATCTATATATTTTTTAAAAAATATAACCTCATAAAAACTAATTTATTATTCACAATAATTTTTATAACCATATATATGTTTTTTCTCTCTGTCCAAACGATGTATAGATATTAAAAGCAAGGAAGGTTTTTTTCTTTTCCTTTACATAACATATTATATAGGTCACTCTCATTATAAAGTATCCCACAAACACTTAATAATAGATCCTATGGTGATAAGGGGAAAATTATTTCCGTTAAATGAGATATATAATAATTCGTAAATCATTTTAACCCTTATGTTCTTAGTTTAACTCCCAAATTAACCAATATTCCCCTTAAACATGGTGATTAATTTTACCTTTTTTCACTACTCTTTTTTATTAATAATTATGTTAACCTTATTATTAAATAAGATTTATTATTATTCAAAATATGGAATATAATTTTTTAAATTCTATTATTGTAAGTCTAAATTTTTAATTTTAAAATTTAATCCCACAGACATGATGAAAAACCAAGAGTTTAAAGAGAATTTTTCCCAAATATTAAAATGTTTTTTATCAAAATATGATATAGAAACAATTAAAATATCTTAAATTCTATTAATATATATATATATATAATTCAACAAATTATACATTAAAATAAAATTTAACTTTATAAATTATTTAAACGAAAACACAGTTGTTAATTAAAATTCAATATTTTTCACTATTCATTGAAAAATGAAATATTTCAAAAAAATCAAAAAAAATATAACTTAATATAATTATTATATTTTGATTTAAATATTTTTAAAACTAAATTTTATGAAAGTGTAAAATATTATTTTAAATTATGTGTTCAAAAAGAGAATAATCTAACTTTTAGAAAAAAATATAATTTTCAGAAAACATATTTTTCTTTTAAATAGTTTTAATTTATATCTAATAAGTAGATAACCATGATTTCAGGATTTAGTTAGTACTATTAATAATCAAAAAATAAAATCTTTTTTTTAACTATATAATATATTACAATTCTTTTAGACTCAGGATTACGTGTTCTGCAAGCTATCAATGAGACTGAATTTAAATAAATAAATTTCATGTTTTGTTTAAACTTAGTGTTGTGTGTGTAATATATTATCTAAAATAATTTTTTTATTTAAATATATATGGGTGTCAGAATAATTGAAATGACCAAATTACCTATGACCTACTACAATTTTTCTATGAAAACGATTAATAATAAAAACAAAATGAAGAGAAGATTGGAATATATTTGGAATTATATTAATGTATTGAAAATAGGGGAATACATACCACGTAATAGGTTGAGGATTATCATCTATGTATACTTATTAAATTAGTTCTATAATTGTAAAAAAATTAATATGTTCTCACAATAAATGGAGATTTTATTTCTATTTCTTTTTTAGAGAATATAATATTCTCATTCATGATAATGAACAAGATTTATTCTATATAAATAAATGAATTGTTTATGGAATTTTTAATACAGTGAATGGTTTATAAATTATAGAGATATATAAAACCATCTATAACATCCAAAATAATTAGGTCATTATAATTAATTATCATACCTCTTATCATTGGAATTGTTTTCATAGAAATATAATTGAGAAATTAATATAAAAAATACATAGATATATACTGTTAAAATAATTAGATTATGAATAATCAGAAAACTATGAATCGTTTTTATAGGAAAAAATAACCCAATCACTTTTTAGTAGATAAATTGAGAGAGATAGTGGACCATTGGATCATATACATAGGTATGTATATGGAACAATGAGTACTCACTCAATAATAGGGTATAGGTACTTTATAACATTTACTAACAACTTTAGTCAGTATGGTTATGTTTTTAATTTTTGACACAAGTTGAAACATTCTAAAAGATCAAGTTGATTAAAATTATAGTTCAAATTAAATTATCAAAAATTATTAAACTTATTTGATTAGATCGGGGTGGTGAATTATTAAGCTAGGAATTTACTGATCATCTGATGGGTTGTCTAATTGTTTCATCATTTTCTCCTTTAGAAACACTATAATGTAATGGTATTTATAAGAGGACCAATCATATCATTTTATATATAGTCAAAAAAATTATTGAATCAATGTGAACATCATATATCATTCATGTTATATAATTTTTAATCCAATGCATTCTTACTTAATTAAATTCCATTTAATGTAGTTATAAAGAAACCATTTGAGATAAAAACTATATGGGATCAAAAAATTGTCTTCTATAGGGATTTTCTATTTTGAAGCATGAGTATGATATTATATTTATATAAAATTATCACTAAATTCTAAAATTTTTCTTTTTATAGGTTTCTGACGTAAGAATATCATGAGAATTTCAGTAAACAATTTCAAACCCATGTTAAACACAATAAATAGTGGTACTTCATATGTCTCTACTAACGAGGTTTCTTTTACTATTTTTCCCTTATATAATTTGAGTTTGGTGTCTGTTAAGAATGAAATTTAAATGTTTTTTCAATTTAGTGATTAAACTGGTGTTTTAAACTTGTATATTTTCTCTCTCTTACTATACATATCATAATTCTATATGAAAAATCCCTCTCTCACTTTATCTAAAAATCCAATTAATTTATATCCTTGTTAAATTTATTTCTAATTGGTTAGTGTTATGACTGCTACATTCCCTAGTCTTTCCTAACCTAGATATTGTAAATCTATAATCACTCATGAATCAGCCCACGTCAATCAATCACATAGAATTGAAGATGTTCGTAGGGGCCTATGTGTGTTAAAACCAATATAAAGAAATAGAATTGGTGAATATAATAAAGTAGTAAAAACCTCATACAGTCTATAGAAAAAAAAATTCAATTAGATGGAATTTGAAATAAGTAATCCATTAATAATCATAATTCACTCTAGGGTGTGGGGGAAGTACTACTCAGATTGAACACTAATGTCCTTTTGTTCCATCTCTGGAGCAGCAATAAAAATAAAATTACAGAAAAAATAAAATCTCTTGCATTAGTTTCAGATTAATTTTCTAATTTAAAATGTAGTTTCATTCTCTCTCACGAATAGTTATCCACCTTGTAGATATAGCATAGTGATTAGTGGCTCTTGTTGTGATTTAGTAGAATTATCTCCCATGTGAGAAACAAAATGTTCCACTTCTACTTATAGATATTCTAGTTATTTTTATATTCTCCTCAATTTAAATGACCAGACCCTATTTCCTCTAATGGCATCCACATGTCTTGATTTAGTGTTTTGATTCCACCACCAACATCCTCTCCCAAATATTCTTTTTTCTTGGAAATAATCTCACAATATTAAAATTATTCTAGTGTTGGATGGATGAAATATTAAAGTTTGGGTAATGTATTTTTTGATTTTGTTAAATGAGAAGACTAAAAAAAGAAATTCAGTTCATGCCCTACTTATTATGTAATTTTCATATTCTACTTCCCATGGTCAAAAATTAGCAATGTCCCGAAACTATGTGAACAAAAGGAAGCACATTTCATATGAATTTTATGTATTACATGGCTCCTAGGAAGTGTAACATGGGTAATTTAATTCATATGTTATGGATACTAAATTATTATGGGATATTGATGTCAAATATGTATATTTGGGAAAGTAATATACTTGGGTTGGTGAAGTGTTTTCTGACATAGGGATGTCATACGGGCTTGGTCAAATGTCATATGAGCCTCTAGTGAATGAGTTGTAAAATTACCTTGGGAATAATATGTGCTACCCCAATTTCATTTTATAATGATAGACCTGAATTCTAAAAATATCCAAGACAAAGTCGTATGAAATAATACATTTTCATTTTGTGTTTTTGCATAGAAATCTATAATCCATAAAACAAGATAGAATTTGTCTAAATTTTTTTCCTAAATTCTAGAAAATAGTTTATGAAATGATGATCAAGTTTAAAATAATTTTATTACTTCATGATAAAAAACATAAAATCAATTTATTTTTTCATAATTAATCATGAAATGAATAAACTATTAAAACAAAATATTTGATCTAATTGAAAACTAAATTTTGGATTCAAAGTTTTACAAGTTTTTAATCATTTATTCTATATTTAAAGAAATAAATTATTAAAATAAATGAGAATTCATAAAAAAATTATAATTTGTGTCTTGATCACTCCTCTACACATAAAAAAATAAATTTTTTCAAGTTCACAAGGTTTCCACTTCCACATAATAAAATTTTCTTGTACTATGTTTATGGGTATAATATAATTTCATGTAATTTTATTTTAGAATCTTCATCCTTTTAAAATATCTTTTATAAAAGATCTATTTAAAAAGTTTCCTTTCAAACTTTCATGATACTTTATAAATTAAATTTAGATGTATCATTTTCTACTTCTTCATCCATGTTCATAATTCACCAAATATTTTAATACCCATTTTCAATAATCACATATTAAATTTTCCCAAACATTATTCTATAAAGAACATATATTTTTATTGTACCTAAAAATAGAAATAAACCATCTAAATACCATAGGTATCTGCCAAGACAATTTTTAATAGTCAAGAAATAGGCGTAAGGCTTGAGTAACTATCTCTAATTTCAATCTAACTCATATTCCTTGGGAAAATCACACACACATGTGCATTTTCTAACATAGGATGCCTTCTATAATCAACATGGTATTGGATCGATATAGATCCCATTTCAAGAAAAAATTATCAAAATAATGATAGAGTAGTATTAAAAAGGGGATTACATAAATGGGAATGAAAGACACCACGCATGTCCAAGTCAAACAAAGTAGTAAAAATATTAATTTTGAGGAATGGCCATCTCAATATGGTCTCTAAAATTTTCATTTTTGGAAGAGAATAAGCAACTTGATTGGATCCCTTGTACACATCGGTGACATCTAATTCAATTTTTTCAGTTAAACATATACATTCAATCCAAAGTGGGAGCACCCACTATGGGACACATCAGGATCAATTATTTAAAAAATGACCAGTAGTTGTGGACTCAAATTCCACCCAAATATGTATCATGTTGTGTTGAACTGTCTATTTAAAGGACTTAATAGTTTCCCCAAATTATACCTCAATTGTAGAACCAATACCAAAAAATTCTAGAAGTAGTGTTTTCGAATACCCTGAGGAGTACATAAGATGTCACCACAAAACTATGGGCATAATTCACCTGAGGCCACCCCATCCACATATACCTTTAACCCATATAAAATTTGGGGTATTCAAATAATTGACATTATCACTAGTTGTTTCACGATCCTTCTAGCAACACCAAATATTTCTAAAACAACAAGGTTAGAAAGATCATTATTCATTATACCATTTTGGACCTGGGAAGAAGCTGAAACCTCCCTACAAATAGTAGTGATTAAAACAAGGAAATATGGACATTTACATAAAAAATATAGATCATTTCTTTCACTCTGAATGTAAGAAATGAGAGCATAGACTATTATGTGATGTATATTCTAATACTCGTGTTATAATCCAAATTCAAGATGTACAAGAGAGTGTATTCAAATCTAACAACCCTTAAATTTATTTGATACAAAAATTTAATATGAATCTATATATGACATTAAAAGGTATAATAAGTAAAGACATGAACAATGGATTCATCCTATGACATGTATAGGAAGAACACATGCACAATTTAAAGTCTAGTTCACTTTAGTTTCCCATATAATGGAAACCTGCATCACTAGATCTTCCACATGAGTAGCAAGTTTGATGGTGTAATGAAACGTTTCCCAAAATTTCTCAACCATAGAGGAACGACAATTTTGTCATTGCATTTGTTTTTTATATAATCCATTAGAAGAGAAGTGCCGAACAGGATCGGTAGTCCTCCTTAACATGTCAAATACAAAAGTGACATACCTATGTACTTACATCAATATATCAAGAGTTAAAGAGTCTAGTAGTGCATTATAAAGTAAAGTATCATGGATATAAATGATTTTTTTTAAGAAAATATAATTTTTCAACTTTGACTATTTCGAATCCTCCACACCAGGAAACCCCCTCCCCAGGAAGGGATCACTCAGGAGAGAGCCCCATATGGGAAGGATCCTTTTCCAGCCAAGATAGCATAGTGTCTCCGAGGGTGACAACCCGACTGGTGATGGATTGACACAGCAATCTGCTAGCAAATGTGGGTTGCACCTCATTTTTTCCACCCAATCAAGAACCAGTTTAACCAGCAAGGCGAGTGGATCCCAGGGTGTATGCTTGAAATTTAAAGTTGAGTGCCTGCATTAAACCCATTTTGAGCACCTCATGTGATCTTTATAAGAAGATTTAATTGATATAAATATTGAAGAAGGAATATACATTGAGTAATCATTCATTAATTTTTATATGAATCTACATAAGAATAATTCCAAGGATCTTTCATTCGAGTTCAGTATATTTTAATTAAACATACTAAGAAAAGTATCATTAAAGAGGAAAAAAACATTGTTACCCAATCCAACCATATCAATTGGACTGATACAATCCTTCCAGGACACCTATATAATATTCATATTAGGGATTGATCCAGTCTATAAAACCTTTCTGATAGAATCATAAACATCATTAAGAATGCATTTGGGAAATTTATAAATAGAGAATTTATAAACATACATTGATGTTATCAGTGAGTTAACTAGTATTTTTCATACTACTTGAAACATCATCTTCCCCTTCCAAGTTTACATATGATAAATAATTCATAAATAATATTTCCTAAGAAACACATTTTGGATATTCCTTAGAAGAGAGGCACTCAAAAATAGGTGAGAGGCAGAGTTCCCCATTTCATTCCAAGAATTCTAGACACCAAGTTCTTTTTTGAGGTAATAATTGCATCACCAAAAACCATAAATGATTTTTACCAACTAATAACCTGGCTAAAGACCACTCCATAGTGAGAATATATCTTTTAGAGATAATAGACTATTATCATGGTTGCATATCCAAGGAGAAAAATATCATCAGCATAGAATAGGTGAGAAGGGGTGAAAAAATCACTTATATCCATAATTTTTCTGTATATACTAGCTTCTATAAGATCATTAATGTTGACACAAAACCAATATTCAGCCATAGAAAAAAAAGGATTCCATAAAGTGGATCACCATGACCGAATCCTCTAGAGCACTAGAAGAATCCACTAGGGGAGGCATTAATCAGTATGGAAACCTCACACTTTTTAAAATGGTACTGATTAATTTGATGAAGTCACTAGAGAAACCATACCTTCTACGCATTTCAAAAACAAATATCTGCTTTATTTGATCAAAATCCATTCAAATTCAATATAAAATCCGAGGTAAATAAAGAGTAAGACATTTTCATATTTATTAATATTTTTGAATTAAATATTTATTTTAATTTAAAGGGGATACTATTTTCAATGGAATATGCGACACATAACAACGGGTTTCTTTGGAATCTTATGTTGCACACAAGGCTGAGTCATATTAAAAAATAATAATATAATATTATTTTAAATGGTAGCTAATACATAACTATTGTATTGGTGATAATAAAAAAAACTAACTAAAATATGATTATACATGTTGTTAATTGTTTTTAAATTTATCCAATAATAGTTATAATCTTAAAATGTGAATGAATCCAATTTTAAGCATAAACACTCTAATATTTTTTAAAAGGTCAATTTACAACCTTTTGATGGTGAACCCTTTTTAAATCTCGTTTTTTTTTCACTTTTATATGTTTTATTTGAAAAAATTATACTCTTCTTTAGAATTGGGATATCAAAATTTACTTTGGATGAAATTTTTGTATTTTTCTAATAAATTTCATTTTTAATGAATAGTGAAAAATATTGCATTTTAATTCAAAATGCCTTTTAATATAATTTATTTATAAGGTTATATTATCTATTTAATTGCTTTTAAAGTGTAATTATATTATATTTTCATTAATCAATCCAATTTTGGTCATTTTAAGTAATTCACTTAGCAATTGGACATAAACAACTCTCAATATTTTGATTGTTATTATTTCATAAAAACACGCTTTTGTTTTTACAACACGAATTAATTTTAAATTAATTTCTTTCACTTTTGTATTTTGAATTTTAAAAAATGGATTCCATATTTTGAATCTAGAGGTCCAAATATTTTTAATAGGAAACTTTTATATTTAGACATTATCAATATTTACACCACTAAATATTTTTTTTACCATGGTTATGGGGTGAATATGGTAAATAAGGGTAAAAAAATATTATTATAATAGTATTAAATTACCATAACATGTGTCTCATTCCTATTGGTTTATACATTTCTGACCATGGGAATCATTAGGTCTATTTAGGGACCCCATGGAGCAACTTTGGAGTGATAATGAAACTTTATATTAATTAATTTAAAGTAAAGACAAAACTGACATTAACATATATCCTATAGTAAAACAATATTTACATGCGGTTATATGATGTATCTCTTGGATTATAAATATTTATTTGAAATATAAAATTATTTCCTACATCATGGTATTCTATTTATAATTTTTATACATCAAATAAATAAAATTATTTATGACACAGTAACGATGCAGTGTTTACCTCGTTAAAGAATGGTTTAAATAAATAAGATTATAATATTAATAAAATATCCAAAACATGTCCAATTCTTATTGGATGATTTTATATAGAAGAATAGTTATCTTATCTTCTACTTTAATGAGTTTTTAACCTTTTTAAACCTATAATAATTTTATAAAAAAATAATAGTTTCAAACATTTTTAAAGAGCCCCTTCTTCCCCTTATAAAAATCCCTCACCTCTAACCAATTACTCACACCTCTAAAGCCCCTTGGATCATCAAAACTCTACAAAATTAATCTCCATAAATTTATTTATGCCTCCTAGAATACTTCCCATAGTAATAAGACAATTCAATTAAATCATTTGGTTTAAACCGAAGGGAGATACCCAATTTAAAGGTAACATCTTCTCTTAAGTTGTTTTCTTTTATTTTACTTCTCCAACACCGTAAACTAACATTATTAATTAATTTTATAGATAAAACAGTATCATAAATATAATAGGTTTTTTTCATGATAAGGATTAAAACAAAACTTCAACACACCTCCATCTAATGGATATGAACATATTGTTTCTGTGGATGACAAACTACGGCCTCATGAAATGATGATTGTTCAAATATCTCCAACCGTCACTCATGGTGGCCATTATGATGGAACTGTATTTATATGTGATATATGTTATATTTATATTGTCTATTTACATCTGTATTTTTCATTTATAGCATACCTTTATGGTTTCCATAATGGTTAAATAAGATAATTCCATTTGAGGATGTGCGGACTACCACTCCCTCAAAGTGATATAACTTGTTCATTCCATACGTGGAATATATAAAAGATGATGTTAAAAAAAATTATATGATATTAAACTAGAATTATAAAATACCTATCTATAATTAATTTTTCAATCCATTAAAATAATAAATATAAATGCAAGTAGCGGTCATGCGTACGTACGACTTACCGTCTCCATGAACAATGAATTTCATTTCATATCTCAAATTGTTATGTACTGTTATAAATACATATATATATATATATATACGAAATATATATGATATATGTGATATCTAAATCATTAATATCATTCTGAATATAATTTACTTTTGACTACATGGAAAACTAGTAATTATAAGAAGTTCATTTTTTACTCAAGTACAAAATATTGACAAAATGACCATTATTGTCTTAAATGATTTTATAATGTTTAAAACATGGTAATAAGTTATATAAAAGGAATATTAAACCTGAAAAAGTTTCAGAAGCAAGTATAAATTTACTTTAGTATAATATTCAGGAGATTAAATAACGAATTAGTGAAGTCCGACATGAGGTTAGGGACTTTGTCTCAATGTCCTTTCATTGAGGCATATTTTGACTTCTACATGACTTTCTTTTATATAGTTCATAAGACCCTTTGATTTTTTATTTCATTCAATGGGAATATTTTTTTACATGGAATTTTACTAAATGAAAAAAAAAATGGAATGTTTCTTTTTAACGTAATCATTGAAAATGACCTTCCATCCACTATGATTATTATTTGATCTTTGGATTCCTTAACAAGCCGAAATGTTTTTAAAAGGAAAATAAATACCTTATAATATTTTAATTAATTTTTTATTGAAAATGGTTTTGATAATGAATTAATTATGTCAATATATTTAAATTGTATATTGTGATTTAAATGTGGAGATGTTATCTTTTCTTTATCTTTTTTTATGTGTTATGATTATGTTATGGTTCTTGGGAATTATTTACGAATATGAGAGGTTATGTGATAAGACTAGGGTGGGAGAACCCGAGATAGCTATCCAATTCATTTGGTAATATGACGGTGGTAAAAATTAATGTCTCTCCTAAGAGATTTAAGGAATATACAGTGATGGGTATTCCAAATGTAACTCACTATATAGCTATGAAAGCTACGAAATAAGTATGTTATGGATGCCACAAGTTACCTTTAGGATTTATGATTTCTATGTGTTATTCATAAATATTATTATTTCATGAGGTATATAAAAGACCTTATGTTTTTTATGTATTAATGGACTAATGATTTATTTCTTTATATTATAACTCTTACTGAGCTTTTTTATGTTAATCAATTGTTTTGAAATTTTTTCCATATGGCATAAAAATGAATAGGGTCATGGATGGGATCATGGAAAAGTCATGATGTCTAAAACATGGAACTAGACCTAAATATTTTTTTAAGAGTTTTTATTTTATTGATAAAATTGAAGCTAAGTAGAAGTGTCTACATTGTAATTTTTTAGATGTAATGTAATAGTTATGGACTAATTCTATAAAACTATAAACCTGAAAAGATGATCAATGTGAATTATTCATTTAATTCAATATTATGTAAATGTTTAAGGTTGGGCTTATAGTTGGTATCAGATGTTGGTTTAGACAAATTTAAAATTTAGAATATTGTAAAATTAATGTCCATAAATTAATTTGTGGTCAAATTTACAATGATAAAATATTTACATATTACAATGTTGCTTCTCCTAAAATATTTCTGTGTTTAGAATGGTTTTCTATAGAGGAAATTGGGAAGCTATGATGGGACAACAATGATAGGAAAACAACCTTCCAAATCACCAACCTGGGATGGCCAGAATCGGAACAGAATAGTTTTTTTGGCAGTGATGTCATAGTTGAATCAGGCTATAAATGGTGGTGGTATCCATGCATAAGATCAGCCAGATCAACTATAGAGGAAGATGTCAGTAGTGTAGCATTTCATGAGGTAATATCCCCCATCATTCAGAGGACTATCTGACCCTATGATAGTTGAAGGGTGGATTAAAGCACTGAAGAATATTTTTGATGTCCTGGGTTGTTCATAAAATTAGAAAGTTAGTCTCACTATTTACTATTTTGAAGGTGAATCTGATTAGTGGTGGTTGATGGCTAAAAATATCAAATATATCGAGGAGATTTATACTCCTAATTGGGATGAATTCAAATGTAATTTTCTTGAGAAATATTATCCTAAAGTGGTTCATCTTAGGATGGAAAAACAACTCTTAGAATTGAGGCATGAAGATGACTCAGTGGATACTTAGGAAGAAAAATTCACTTGACTAGCAAGGTATGCACCAAATTTCATAATAGATTTTGATAGAAAAATCAATCATTTTTAATTAGGATTAAAGCCAATATATCAAATGGATTTTTTTCTCATGTGTTCAAAAATTATTAAAAACTTATTCGATGTGCAGAAATGGTGGAAATAGAGTTTGTTGATGATCAGGTGTTCTTTGACAAACAACATAATAAGAGGTATAGGTGGAATATGAAAGGGAAGAACTCTTGGAAAAAGTCTGATGGTAAGAAACATAAGTTTATAGTTTGTGAAAATTATGGAACAAAGCATGCTGGGGAATGTCTTTTAAATTCTGGTAAGTTCTACCGATTGGCTAAATGGAGAATAAGGATCATAATTTCACTAATATGATTAGGGTAATGGTAAGACAAAATCTTATTTATAGTCAGTAAAATGATTTATGTGTAATGAAATGGTTCATTATGCAAATGAGTGTCTAACAAAGAACTCAACTAAGGGAAAGCAGTCAGACTAGAAGAAGAAAGGGGAGGTAAAATCCTTTATAAGTACTTCTGTAGATGGTGGTCCATTGAATTATGTAGTATTAGGTACACAGTTTGTTTATTCAAATTATTCCAGTGTGTTGTTTGATTCAAGGTATACAAATTTTTTCATTTCTGAGGGGTTTTCTAGTAAATTTGGAATTCTATCTCAATATATGAATCCTGAACTTATGGTAAAAACATCTGGAGGAAATTTTTAGACAAAAATATATAATAAGAACCTTCTTGTCCTTGTGTACGGAAAGAATCTACCTAAAACATTACAGTTTTTCCTCTTGTAGAGTTCTATGTTATTTTGGTATTAGATTGGATTTCCTTTTATCATGATATGATTGACTATAGAGCTAAAGAATTTTCATTTCATAAATAATTTCAGTTTGTGTACAAGAATTAACCCATATTTTTAATAACAATATCCAGAAGTTGAGAAACTAGTGAAATATGGAAATGAATGTTACCATATACATATCGTTGAAAACAAATGAACTATCTAGATTAATGATGTACAAGTGGTAAATGAGTATCTTGATGTTTTTTAATGATTTTCCAGGTATAATACTAGGTCAGGATGATAAATTTACTATTGACTTAGTTCCTAGTACTAAGACAATTTCATAACCAGATTTCAAATGGCTCAAATTGAACTTTTAGTGTTAAAGAATAAATTATAAGAGTTATTATATAACAGTTTCAATCGAACTATAACATCACCATGGGGTGACCCTATATTATTTGTTAAAATGAAATATTGTTCAATGAGACTTTTCATTGATTATAGAGCACTGAATAAAATCACTATTATGAACAAGTATCCTTTGCCTAATATCAATAATTTGTTGGATCAGCTCCCAGGAGCTCAGTATTTTTCGAAGATTGACTTGAGGTCAAGGTACCATCAGTTGAATGTAAATGAAGTATACATTCCAAAGACTGTGTTTTGTACTATATATTCCCATTATTAATTTATATTTATGCCTTTTTGGATAACCAATGCACTAGTTGTATTCATGAATCTTATGAATAGAATTTTCTGTGAGCTATTAGATAAGTTTGTGGTTGTGTTCATTGATGTTATTTTAGTTTATTCTAAAATTAAAAAGGAGCATGAAAGTAATTTAAGGGTTGTCTTCCAAACATTAAAAGAAAATAAATTGTAAGTAAAATTCTGAAAATATGAGTTTTGGTTACAACAAATTTCATTCTTTGGTCACATTCTTTTAAAAAATTTCATAACTGTTGATCCTGCTAAAACAAAAGTTGGTGAATAATGGCCAATACCCCCAAATATAACTGAGATCCCTAGTTTTCATAGTTTAAGAGATTATTACTGGACTTCTGTAGAATGTTTTTCAAGGTTATCTATCCTACTAAATAAATCAACTCAAAAATGTGTTAGGTTCATCTCGACAAAATAATGTGATGGTTGTTTTTAGGAATTGAAAAGAATATTGGTGAATGCTATAGTTTTAGAACTACCTTCTAGAAATGGGGAGTTTTTTATCTATAGTGATGCTTTGTTTAAAGGACTTGGTTGTGTCCTAATGCAGAATGATCAGGTAATCACTTATACTTCACATCAGTTTAAATCACATGTGTAAAATTACCCTACACATGATTTTCAATTAGCTATTATTGTATATTATTTAAAATTTTAGAGGCATAGTTTTTATGGGTTAGAATTTGAAATATATACTAACCACGAAAGTTTAAAGTATATATTTACTCAAAAGGAATTCAACATGAGATAGAGGAGATAGTTAGAATTAATCAAGGATTATTATTTCATGATCCATTACCATCTGAGAAAGGTAAATAATGTGGTTGATTCTTTGGGTTCAAAGTGTAAAGATACCTTAACAATGTTACATTTGTAAGAATACCCTTGGATTAATGATTTTTTGAGCTTTACCATAGAAGTTATTGGTGCATAAAATTTCATTGTTTTATTTTAGGTTTAAATGAAATCATCCCTAGCAAATAAAATAAAGCAAGCACAGAAAGAAGATAGTGAGGTGAAAAAAAAGGTAGAGATGGTTCAGAAGGGTCAGTTGCCTAATTTTAACAATGATAGTGATTGTATTTTTATATTTGGGAAGAAATTATGTATGCCTTGTGATTCATAGTTAAAGAAAGAGTTGTTATGTGAATCTCATAGTTCTCTATTTTTAGTTCTTCGTGGCAGTGATAAGATGTACCGAGATCTTAGAGGGTATAACTGGTGGGATGGAATGAGTAAAGATATTATTGACTTTATTGTGAAGATTTTGACTTGTTAATAGTTTGAAGTAGAGTGACAGTTATTGAAAGGGATGCTTCAATATTTGCTGATGCCATAGTGGAAATGGAAAAATATATCCATGGAATTCATTGTGGTATTACCTAAGACATATTGAGGTAACAATGAAATCTGTGTTATTATTGATTGATTGACTAAATATTTTAATTTCATTCCTGTACAAGGTACTTTGTCTCTGGATTAACTTTCTCTGTTGCATGTTAAAGAGATTGTCAGGTTGCTTGGAGCTCCCCTCTCCATTGTATCTGATCATGATCCCAGGTTTACTTATAACTTTGGGAAAGGGGTTCAGAAGTCATTGGGTATAGAATTTAATTTTAGTACAAATTTTCATCCTCAATCAGATGGGAAGTCGGAACAAATAATTCAGGCATTGGATGATATGCTACATGCTTGCTCAATGGATTACCAGGGAATATGGGACCAACATCTTTAATTGGTTAAATTTTCATATAATAATTTTTTTCATTCCATTATACATATGGATCCATTTGAGGCATTATATAGAAATTTGTGTCAAACTCCAGCTTTTTGGGAAGAAGTAGGTGAAAGGAAACTAATGGGACCAGAATTTGTAAAAGAGATGGAAGAAAAAGTTCAATTGATTCAGAATCAGATGAGAACTGCTCCGAGCCAGAAGAAAATATATTCAGATGAATGAAGAAATGGTATTTATTTTGAAGTAGGTGATCAAGTATTTCTCAAAGTTTCTCCATGGAAAAGTGTGAAACATTTTGGTAAGAAGGGAATGTTGAGTCTGGGGTTCATTGGATATTATGAAATCTCTGAGAAGCTTGGACCAGTTGCATACAAGTAGATTTACCTCCATGTTTATCCCAGGTACACAATGTTTTTCATGCTTGAATGTTGACAGAGTATATGTCAGATACATCTCATGTTTTCAGTCCAGAGGTAGTTCAGTTGGGAGAAAAACATTCTTATGAGGAACAACTTGTCTAGATTATTGACCATATAGAGCAAGTGTTGCTGAATAAGGTAATTAATCATGTGAATTTTTTGTGGAAAACCCATATGGTTTATTATTCTACATGGGAATATAATAATGAAATGAGGGATAAATACCCCCCATTTATTTTATAGGTGAAAAAAATTGTGAGGGTGAAATTTCCAAAATAGGGCACGGATGTAACATCCCAGGTAAATAAAAAGTAATACATTTTCAAATTTAAGAATATTTAAAAATTAAATATTAATTTTACTTTCAAGGGGATTATATGTTTCATGGCGTACCTAACATGCAACACCAGGTTTCTTTGAAATATTATGTTTCACACAAGGCTGAGTAATGTTAAAAAGTAGTATTATATTATTTTAAATTATAGTTAATGCCTAATCATTGTATTGGAAATAATGAACAGAAAAAAGAAAAATATGATTATACATATTTGTTAAATTTTTATACATTTATCCAATAAAATTTATAATATTAAAATGTGAATGAATCAAATTTTAAGAATAAACATTGTAATATACATTAAAAGGTTGATTCACTGCCTTTTGTTGGATAACCATTTTTAAATATATTTGTTATCACTTTTATATGTTCCATTTGAAAAAAATAATATTCATCTTTATAATCGGGACATCAAAATTTACTTTGGTTGAAATTTTGGTATTTTTTTGACAAAGGTCATTTTTAATGAATAGTGAAAAATACTGCATTTTAATTCAAAAATGCCTTTTAGACTAATTCATTTATATGGTTATATTATATATTTAATTTGTTTTAATGTGCAATTAGATTATATTTTTACCAATTAATCCATTTTTTTCATTTAATTAATTTCACTTTGAAATTGGAAACAAGCAAGTGGAAATCTTTGGATAGTTATTATTTCATAAAAACATGCTTTTGTTTTAACACCGGGAATTAATTTTAAATTATTTTCTGACACTTTATTGTTTTGGATTTGGAAAAATGGATTCCATATTTGGAATTAGAAGGTCCAAATTTTGTAAATAGGTAACTTTTATTTTTAGACATTTTGAATATTTACATCAGTAAATATTTTGTTTACCATGGTTAAAAGGTAAATTTGCTAATAAGGGAAAAAACATTATTATAATAATATTAAATTACCCTAAAATGTGTCCTATTCTTAATGGTTAATACATGTTTAATCATGGTCATACTTGTATTGATTTTGGGGCTTCATGGAGCCACATGGGAGTGATAATGACACTTTATACTGATTTATTTAAAGTAAAGACAAAAATGACATAAACATATAACTTATAGTAAGACCATTTTTACAAGGGGTTATATAAGCTATCTCTTCGACTATAGATATTAATTTTACATATAAATATATTTCCTACATCATGGTTTTTTTTTATAATTTTTTGATATCACATAAATAAAATTATATATGATACAATAATGTTGCAGTTTTTACCTCATTAATGAATGATTTAAATAAATAAGATTATAAAAATTAAAACAATATTAAAAACCAATCCAATTATTATTATATTATTTTATTTTGAAATAAATATATCTTATCTTCAACTTTAATGAGTTGTCGACCTTTTAAAACTGAAAATAAGTTTATAATGAAATAATACTTTCAAACCTTCCTTAAAATCCCATCCTTCCCCTTATAAAAAACTCTCACATATAACCCATTAATCACACCACTAAAGCCCCTTGTATTGTCCAACCTCTTCCCAATTAATCTCCCTATGTCCCTCTATTCCTCATAGAAGCCTTCCTTTCGGCAGAAGGCAATTCAAGTAAACCTTTTGGTTCAAACCAAAGGGAGATATCCAATTTAAAGATAACGTATTATCTTAAGTTCTATACTTTTATTTTACTTCTCCAACCCCCTAAAATATCTTTATTCATTTGTTTTATATAAAAACAAGTATCAAATATAATTGTTTGTTTTTATGATAAGGATTAGAACTACACTTCCAAACACCTCCATCTAATTGATACGAACATACTATTCTTGTGGATGGAGAACTACTACCTCATGAAACGATGATTGTTCAAATATCTCCAACCGCCTACCCAGATGTCCATTATGAAGAAGCTCCATATATATTTTATATATATTATATTTATATGGTCTCTTTACTTCTATATTTTTCATTTATATTATACCTCTATGGTTTCCATAATGGGTTAATATGATAATTTCATTTGAGGAAGTGCAGACTACCGCCCACTCAAAGTGATATAACTCATTCATGACATACGTGGGACATATAAAGGATGAAGTTAATGAAATTTTATATGATATTATACTGTAATTATAATATACCTATGAATCATTAATTTTTAAATCCATTAAAATATGACATATAAATGAAATTAGGGTTCATGCGTACGTAAGGCTTACCGTCATCAAGAACGGTTCATTTCATTTATTATCTCCAAATTTTATGTACTATTATAAATATATATATAGATATATATATTGGATATATATTCTATATATGATATCTAAATAATTAATATAATTCTGTAGATAATGTACTTTTGACCACATGGAAAAGTTGTAATTATAAGAAGTTCATTTTTTACTCAAGTACCAAATATCAAAAAAATGACCATTATTAACATAAATGATTATATAATATTTATAACATGGTAATAAATTATATAAAATGAAAAAACCTAAAAAGGGTTCTGAAGAAAGTATAAGTTAACTTTAGTTTATTATTCAAAATATTTAATAATGAACGAGTCAAGTTGGACACGTAGTATGGGACTTTGTCTCAATCTCCATTCATTGAGGCATATTTTGATTTATACATGACTTTATTTATTATGGTGTATAAACCCCATTGAAATTTAATTTCATTCAAAAGGAATATTTTTCTACGTAGCATTTTACTAAAAGATGAAAATGTATTGTTTCTTTTTAACATAAGCGGTGACAACGACCTTTACACCTCTGTGAGTATTATTTGATCTATGGCTTCCTTAACAATCTGTAATGTTTTTAAAATAAAAATAAATACCTTATACTCTTTTACGTAATTTGGTATTGAATTATTTTTGATAATGGATATCTTATGTCAATATATTTAAATTATATATTTTCATTGAAATGTGGAAATGTTATGTTTTCTTTATCTTTGTCTTATGTGTTAGGATTATGTTAGGGTTCTTGGGCATTGTTTACGTATACGGGTGGTTCCATGATAAAACTAGGGCGGGTTAGCCCAATATAGCTCTACAATGAATTCGGTAACATGACACAGGTAAACATTAATGTTTCTTCAAAGAGATATAAGGAATATTATGTGATGGGTATTCCAAATGTAACTCGCTACGTAGCTGTGAAATATATAAAATAAGTATGCTAAGGATGCCACAAGTTACCTTTATGATTTATGATTTCTATGTTTTATTCATATATATTATGATTTCATGAGGTATGTTAATGAGCTTATGTTTTTTACATATTGATAGGTTAATTATTTCTTTCTTTATTTTATAACCCTTACTGATCATTTTTATGCTCATCCCATGTTTTGAAATGTTTTCCACCAGACATAAATATGAATAGGTTCAAGTATGGGATCAAGGAAAATTCATGTTGTCTAAAACATGTTACTAGACATGCCTCTTTTTTTCAAAAGTTTTTATCTTATTAAAAAATGGAAACTGAGTAGAATTGTCTACATTTTAATTTTTAAGATGTAATTTAATAGTTATGGCCTAATTGTACAAGACTATAAACCTAAAATTACCCTCAATGTAAATTATTCATTTAATTCATGTTTATGTAAATGTTTAAGTTTAGGTGTTTATTATCAATATTTATAGAAAAATTACCGTTCCTAACTTTTTTTCATCATTATATCAAAGCATTTTGAGGTCATTAAGAGACAGCTCTGAATATTCCTTCTAGGGATAATTCCAAACTTGTTTAAATAAATAATCCATTTATAAATAGATCATATCCTCAATTAAATAACATTGCTAATGATTTTAGGAAAGGTGTTCAAAATAGAAATAATATGGGAATCCTTTACATCCACTACATTTTATTTTTTTTTGGAATCAGGGTAATAAAATTTGGATTGATTCCATAGGCTATTGATTCATGGTTAAATAACTCCCTCACGGAATTAAGATGATCAACATGTATAATTAAGAAGTAGAACATAAAAATACTATTTGTGAACCCATAAAGACTATAAAAACAATAAATATTTAGAGAAAATGGGATCTCCTTACCTCCTCATGAGGAGCTTTAGTTAGAATAATGTTTTGATGATTATAAATTACAAAGTTTATTTTATCCATCATTTTTCAGGTGTAATAATCTTCCTGACTTGAGAATAGTCCTTCAAAATATCTAACCAAAACATTGGAAATTTCATTTTTGAATTTTATAATGATCCATAAATGTAAAGGAATAGTATCCACCTTCTAATATTATTTTCTCTATGAAGAGTGTGGAACAATATTGTATTTATGTCACCCATCAGCAACCATATTATGTTATACTGGTTACGGGTTAGCATTTCTTTGATGCTCAAGAGATCAACCAACCTAGATAGGGCCTTAATATCATCATTTGTAGGGAAATTATGATTCTAGACAATATTTGGACATTTTAGTAGAAATTATTCAACCTCCTTGATTTAATTATCTAGATTAGAAAAATAATATTTTCACCATAAATGAATTTGTATTTTTTTACATTCTTTATATTTTAACCCAGACATGGATTGAACATCCAAAGGATTACATGTTCTATGCTTTGTTGAAAACCTCCTTACAACCAAAAATATTAAGCCATGAATTGTAGAATTTAAATGCTAAGAGGGACGACCTTATTTTGTTTGTGAGGATATCCAACACAATGGTATTTTTGTTAGAGTGTCAATTTGATTACCTCAATCTCGATATATCAATGACCTCATTCCTATAATAAATCTAAACCAAAAATCTATCTAGTTTTCTTAATTATAGTCCTTTGAGGGTGTATCTACACCAAGTGTAACCACTACCCACAATTAGTACCTCAACTATTTTTCACATATCATGGAAATATGTGAATATAGTAGCTTAAAAATTATTAAAATGAGAGCCTGTTTTTTCATCATGCCTTAAAATAATGTTAACATCACCTACAATAACACAATAATGCGTCTTACTATCAAATATTCTTTCAACGTTGTCCCATAACTGCCTTATTTTGTTTTAAGGTTTGGAGGCATAGATAAATGTCAAATATATTACAATAACCTAGATTCCAATGGCCATTAATACATCTTATTGATTTTTTTACTAGAATAAATGGTGATATTATCATGTTTTAAAACCCAGAGGTTTTTATATTCATTATCACATGAATTTTATGAGATAGAGGAGTAACTAAGGGAGTCCCATTTGAATGAGTTTCATTTTTGAAATTTCATCTTAGCTTTAAGAAGACTAACCATCATAAGTCTACTGGACATAATAAAATGTCTCGGGGTCGAGAAAATGGAAGTTTTCCCAAGCCCTTGAAAATTCCAAAATAAGAAATTAATTTATTTAAGTATGATCTTGCCCTTTTTATGGCCCTTCATCCCTTAGAGGATGAAAATTTTTCTTCTTACCTCCCACTTTCTTCATTCCCTTTTCATTCCTCCAATCCAAAAAACCATCATCCTTCTCACTGATATATAATAGTATGCTATTGGTGGGAGAAATTTCCTCATCATCCTAACCTTATAATCTTCCACTAAGATGGCTAAATTGATTGGAGAGTGATCAATTATAAAGTTTTTTAATCCTAAAACTCTTCTTTTTTAAAAATTTATCAGGAATTACTTGAGTAAATATGTCCCCTTTATCATAAACCTCTTTATCAGACATAAATACAACTATAGGGAATACATTCCCAATAATAGGATCAGTACCATCCATTTGTGCGTATGGTATAGAAAATATTATAATTTGTGGGTCCGTAGTAGCTTCATCATGTGATCCACAGAGGTCCAGGGAGGCTATAAACATCTCCTACTGGACATCAATGGACGAATATGGGAAATGAATATCCTGATATGATACCTTGATGGTCTTCTCATATTCTTTCATACCAGCATTGAAAAGTTCATAATTATCCCTCACAATTGGAGTGGGAACATAGGCATCATCAGATGAAACCTGGTAATTCTGTTCATTAGCATTCACGATCACAGTATTTTGAGGGGGTTGTACAACTCTGTAATACACTAAAATAGTCTTGGTCTCACCCACATAGTTCAAATTGTTAGCACACTTACTTTGATCTAGGGTCTCCATAGGATGTGGATTATTAAAGATATCATACATGTTAACCACAAAAAAATTATTAAAAGAGTGATGTATAAGAATATATTTATTTTCCACTTCCAAATCAACAATATCAACAAGTGTAGAAATATTAGGGACATATCCAATAGACTCCTCATTGGATGATCGTGTAATGTTACCAGAAGTATGTGAACCATGAAGGGGTTCCTTTTCAGGTTTAAATTCACCTACAGTTATACAAGGACCTAAATTAAAATTGACGATAAGAGTATCATAACTCTTCTCTTTACAATTATCCAAGATTCTTCTGCATGATAATTCATTATAAACCTTTAATTTTATTTTTTCAAAGACCACAAATCTGTTTCACTAAGATGATATGTGGAAAAATAAATAGTAAGTTTTGAAAAACCTAGGCTTTCTTTCATTTAAAATTTCTAGATTAAATCTTTCATCTTGTGTGGTAAGAACCACCTCCTCCACTAATGGGTTGGCCATATCAACTTCAAAAATAACCCTTAAAATGTGTTTATACATTCATTTATCAATTTTCTCATCGATTATTATCATATTACCAAATGAAGATGAATTATCCCATAGATTTATAAGATTCCATTATATCTAATTGAGTTTAAAAATTAAAATCCACACGTGATTATGTCTGTTATTAACACTGAATGGATCTAAATTCTGATCCCATTATTGAATTCTTTGGATTTTAGGATTTAAATGGATCTGAAGATCAATGTCCTCCATTTGTTCTCATTAGAAGGAAACATAGTGTGAATGTTTCATTTCCCCATTACATATTTCCTCCAGTCACCAAACCCATAAATCATGGAAATTCAGTCAATCAGATCATTAAAGAACTACATTCTCTCACCCCTTAGGGTCATGACAAGTTCTATGATCGAAAATATATAAATCATTGACCTATATTCAAAAGCTACCTAATTGGCTGAAACGTGTTCAGTTTTACCTTTCTCGATGACTGTTCTGAGAAAAACATCCCCAAAGTCTGAGAAAGTCACGCTTGATTTAGATATTATAACCTAGCTATATTTTTTTCTCCTCTAAAATTATCTTAGACACCACTTATATATAATTTCCACAAGAAATTATCGATGAATAAAAAATAAGTGATGAGACAACTTTCTATAAGGGATATAACCTAGTAGATTCTTTATACATATTCATACGGGAGGATTTTGAAATCCTCTCTAGGTTCCTTCCAAAATTATATATAAGACCACTTCATCTATTGTTCATTCACTGTAATGGGTTATGTAAATTCAATACATTTGATATCAACTTCAGCAAATGAAAATTTTTTATTCACTATAACGGGTCCAGTCTATTTTGAATGATGATTTCCATTCATTAGTTTCATATTTAAGTATAATAATAGAACACTATATCTAACTTTAATATACATTTTTCTAATTAATATGTCGTGGATATATCTACATTTTTAATTTAAAATAAGAAGTTCTTATATGATTGTTTTCTTAGGTACTTTATTTCAATTATTTGGATCTTCTTCATCTATCCATCCCTACTATATTCAAGGTTTAATTTCTTCACATCCCAGTACAATTTTTTATGTAGATCAACAGAAATGCGATAACATTTTCTATACACTATTCAGTAAGTGGACATACCTTGTGAGTATTAATGGAAGTTTCGTATACCCAAAGTGAATATTCCAACTTCTAACTCTGGTTAAGATGTATTATCCTTCCAAGAAACTTATTTATTTATCTATTAGATACCTTGACCTACCCATTTTTTTCTGGGTCATATGAAGTGTATGTATTACATTTCACTCTATATTTATTCATGGAAAATTCCATGCTCCACTAGCTGAAATGTGTGTTTTGGCCGTTGATTATTTCTTGAGGTATTACAAACCTATAAAAGACATGTGATTTTAGAAATTTAATAAAATCATCAGATTAATACATTCTAATTCCTTTAATTTAATCCATTTAGAATCATATTCTTATAATTAAAATATATATTAAAATCCATAAGAAATAGTAAATAAACCTAAGATATCAAATCCCATAAATCATATATTTCATAGACAATCAAATTTTCATGTTCAATTCCAATTATTTAATAAATTACTCTAGAATATTAACCATTTTTATATATTTTAAAATAATTATATGAGTAATTAAATATTTTTGGTCCAAATAATCTATCTTATAATACATTTCTAGCTATTCTATGAGGTCCAATGTAACCTCCACGTGTAAGGGTTTGACAAAATACAAGAACAGCTTAAATTGATTTTCATTTTCTTTTTAAAAACCCATAATACATGATATATGAATCTTAATGAAACATATTGGAATATAAATAAAATAAAATAAAATAAAATAACCAAATTTAGATACCAAAAAATTTAAGATTCAAAACTAATGATCTGAAAGCATGTGGATTTTTTGGAAAGAAGTTTGAGGATGACTGTTAAGATAATTCATGGAGTCTTTCACATAAAAATTAATATGGGGTCACAACAATAGAAAAAATGTTCCACATAATTTACTTATTCCTTAGGGATGCAATATATAATTAACTTATCTCTAAAAATTTATGAAAAAATTTCCTCCAAATGAAAATATTTTGAATAATAGTTTAGTATAATAGTTTTATAATTAAAAATGAATGAAGGTATGTTTTATGTGAAAAATAAGGCTCGTATATCAGAATAACATGGTACCTCAGTTAATTCATAGAGGTTATCCCCATGGAAGGAATCATTTATTTTTGTTTCTATTGGTGTTTTTTATTTAGTGGTGTGGGGAAATCAACTCATGTGGTTTTCAATTAGGTTCTCAAAACCCCTCATGTATTTTATCTCCATGTTGAACTCTTGTATAATAATAATATACCCAACTCATCTTCAATTTTCATAATACTTATTGAATTAATATATGACGGTATTGTGATCATAGTAAATACTTAATTTACATCATAAAAATAAGAAATCATTTTCTCTAAAGCAACAACAGTTGCTAACAATTATTTATTTGATATTGTGTAATGATTGGGATGTGTAAAAATTCTCAAAATAATATACTAGAACATTTTAATTTCCATTGATCTTATTGGAAAACATTCCCCTACACTACTTGTTTATAATAAATACACAACACTTGAAATTGTATATTTATGGATTTGTGGTCAATTTTTTATTGATTTCACCAATGGTCTTCCTATATCAATCATCAGACACCAAAGAAATTTCCCTTTTGATCATGTTAATAAAAGGAAAAAATTTCTAATGTATTTAATAAATCTTCTGTAAAATCTCCCATGTCATACAAATAATCTAATGTGATTCATAATGGTGGGTTAGGTATGGGTGTAAATGATGTCATACTAGGACTTATCTACTTTAATTTCATCCTTATATATTCTATAGCACAACATATTATCTTTTCCAACCATAAAATGAAAATTTTCAATGTTTAAAACCAATTTATATTCGATTAATTTTTAAATCCCATTTCACAAAATTTCAAGATAAATTTAAAAACATACCAAATACAAAGTAAATTCATCATGAAATACATATGATAAGAATTCAATCATATCTAAAAATATCCTTAACATGAATTGTTGAAATGCATATGGTCCATTACAATGCCAAATAGCCATCATTCAATATGAAAATATTCCAATGGGATAGGTGAATGCAATTTTATCTTGGTCTAAAGAGCTATGGGTGCCTAATAATAAAAGTAAAATCCATAAATAAAAAATATTTCTTATACCATCTAATATATCTAACATTTGGTATAAAAAGGGATAGTGAAGTTTCATTTTTGCGTAACATGGTTTACTTTTTCCTCAATAAATCAAGACCCTCCAACTATTTAGAATCCTAGTGGAAACTAGATAATTATTTTCATTTATCAGGGTGGTGAATCCAATTTTTTTTGGACAAATTGGAATGAGAATCAAATTTTGGGATTCTAATATGGGGTATATTATTCTATCTCCAAAAAATATCTTAATTTATTTTTTTCAAAACTTTTTTATGGGTCTAGTTGAGCCTTATCTGTGGTTGTCTCATAGGATTTTAATCATTATAAAAGATAATATTGTACACAATAATAGTGGGACAAATAGATGGGATTTTATCTAAATATAATCCTTTTATCTAATGTTTTTTTTCTTAATAAATAGCCAATTTTTTTCTTGATTTGGTTTTAAACTATTTTTTATAATAAAAGGAATTTTTTCATTTTATTTCAAGAAAATCATATTTATGATTAGTTATAAGAAACTTATGTTTTATTTTAGGTATGTTTTTTAATCATGGTTTGTGTTCAGTATTTTCTATGTGTTCAGATTGTATATGAAAAGAAGATATATTAGTAATTGATTTAATAAAGTCATCAAAACATTACTCATCTAACTAGTTACACTGAATACTAAACATGTATGATTCATGAATAAATTAAATTAATAAAATATAATTATCCTAAACTTTTGGTTGTTAAAAATATTATCCTAATTTATTTATCTCATCTAACATTTCGGCTTCATCCTTAGATAAGTACATTATTTCATAATTATAAAGTATAAAAATATACAGTTCCTCTAGATTGTATTTCATTGAATCAAAAATATATAAATTAATAGTTTCATCTCAAAAATCCATTGAATGTTTTCATTAATATTTACCATAGTTTTATTAGTTTAAATAAATGTACTAAATAAAATAATAATGGGATGAGTGATACATCTTTATTCATCTTTGATTACGATGTCAAAAAATCTATAAAAAGTATTCCTATTACTCTTACAAGAAAATATTCCAAAACTAATATTTTGTATGAAATAGTTCTATTATCTATATGAATAATAAATTTTGTTATCTTTAGTTATATTATCTATATGTGAAAGTAAACTAAGTAATTCATAACTTTGAAGTAATATCCTAAATCACAGAGTCCATTAGAGAATGTATTTTCTCATATGGGGCAAGGGAAAGTGAAAGTACTTAGGTCATGACATTTCCTCGTTAATATTGGGGTTAGTAGAACATAAAAATTTATTCCATGGATTATATTTCCATCTCCTTGAGAAACATAAAATAACTTGGTATTTTAATGACGAAATATAATATAGGTATTTTTTCTTTCCCTTAAATGTTTCTATCATTTCCATTTGTAAGGTTTATTCACTAGTCTTAATAGGTGGTTTTATTCTTATAAGGAAGAGAGGATGGGGATGAGTTCCTTCTTCAAGCGTTCATTTTCCCTAATAATTTTCACTAATTTTTTCATAAAATGAAAATTCAATTCATTCTCTACAAAGGTTGGCTCTTCTTTTCCCTAAACAAGACACTTGAAAATTCAGCTTATGTTTGTCTTTTTTCATTTCCTTTTAACAACATACCAATTATTAAGTAAATATATCCTATATATTCATTGGGATTAGGAATATTCTTGGTTGGGAACTTAAAAAATCATTGGTTTATAATGTTTTTAGAGTTGATATAATCTATCCAAATAGAGATTTTAGCTCCTTCGCCTTTAAACTATGAGGGTTGATGGTGGAATTTTGATTTATTTTGGTTTCCACAAGTATTTTATGAATTTATGTCATAAATTAATCTTGGTTATTTACATTATGATAGCTTATTAAGTCTAGATAAATATTTCTTTAAAATCTTTACGGCAAGTAAGGTCATCAAAAAGCATACAAAAAGGGTTCTCATGTTATCTGGTGGATTCTATCTTCATATTGAATGTTTAATTACTCTTTTATTCCTTGATTTTTTGTGAGTTTTTGGTACTTTATTTCACTAAAAATTCTCAGTTTATTTCACTTGTTAAGAAACCAACAGCGTAATTATCTAAAGAGTAAAAGGTAAAATAATTGATGTGCTATGGATTCTGATTTATTTGGATGCTTTTTTAATTATAACGCTCTCAAAACATAACAGATTATATTAATTTTAGTTTTATGTATGGAATAGTATGAAATATTTACCCCATTTAATCCTCTAGTATATTATGTTTTATTAACCTGTTGAGAGTTTTTTAGATCTTATTTACCATTTCTATGGAATAATTTGGTTATTTTTCTTTATGTTCACCTCTATAAGATGCATCCAATATATTTTTATCATTATCTAATAGTCATTGTAAAAAGAACCCTAAGAAATAGTGTTATTAAAATGGTTTATGTGGGTAGGTTGATATTAGACTCTTGAATATATCCTATGACTCATATAGAGTTTTATTATATTATTGGTTGATCCCTTATATCTCCTTCATTATCTTTGTATGTCTTTATGGAAGGAAGAATGTCTTGAGGAAGGTTCTCTAGAGTTCATCCTTGGTGGGGACTTATCCTCATTTTAGGTTATACATTTACTCCTTTAATATTGATGTAATCTATTTATATCCTTTACAACCTGAAAAATAACATTATTATTATCTGGAAAAAAATCAACCAGGTTTCTCAATATACACTTCTTGAAATTCTCCATTAGTGAAGGATGACATGAATATATTTTGAAAAATCTCGAATCACCTTTGTGTAGTGATTATAATAAAAATACAAATAGTATCAAGCCTATAAACGTGAATGTGAGACTTATTGAAATCAATTCCTTACACTATTGGGTATCCATTATACAAAATCCATGCATTTCCCCCATCAACTATACTTTATCATGTTATATTTTAAGAAATATCATCATCGTTTCAATAAACATATAATTTTTAAGGTCGGTTACCATGTACATGTTTACATTATTCTTGATCTGATCCAAATATTCATTCATATCATCAACCCAATTTTTATTGCCCAACTATTTTTTCAAATCCCTTCGATCAACCTATGAAATAAATTTGGAATGTTTCACTATGCTCAATGTTCGTGTATTTGGAATAATTCTTCAACATTACCCATGATATTTTGGACCTATAACCCCTTCATATACCTTGTATGATTTTAAAATGTGGTTATTAAATAATTTAAATGGTTGAATCTTACTTTTCTGGTTATGATTATTCAAAATTATTATTATTATTTAGATATTTAATCTACCATTTAAAGAATTATGCACCATTATCTTTACTTATAGAACATTATTCTTGATGTGTGCTTTATTTTTTTGAGGATTCAAGAATTCTCAAAACATATTTTTCTACAATTTATTTTTTCTCTATTATAGATATGATATCCTCTTTAATTTGGTGGATAACTAAAAAAGATACCATCAAATACTCATTAATCCATCTTCCTCAATGTTTCAACATTCACCGTTACATTACTTGGGCATCCAAATACCATAATGTATTTTAATATTGAGGTATTAATCAAATAAATATCAAAAAAATCATATCTAAAGAGTATGGAACAAATTATGGTATTGAATCAAAACTAAAATCATTATTTCTTACCATTATAAAAATTGAAAAGATTCATGCTCCAACAACATGCTATCTATTATTTCCATAAAGCCCATTATCTTCCATTTAGGAAAACAATTTTTTTTATCAAGTATATATTTTATTGAATTTTTTATGGATACCATGTTTTCTAAGATATTGTGCAAATTATATAGTTATTTATTATATTTTTTTAATTTAAAACATCTTCTAGGTGAAACCACACTTCTTTTATATACTTCGTTTATAACTCATAAGCATATTAAAGTCCTCTTAATTTTGATTTTAAAGTATAATTCAAGTAATATGAGTCATTAAATTAATAAAATAAACAATATAATTATCTACATTTCTCTATTACTTCATTATAGTGACACAAATATCTCAATTAATTATATTGAGTAGGTAATATTTCTGAATATCCAATATCTTATATGAAGAATTATAAATCATACACTTTTGAAACTTAGATCACCTCCATTTTATTTCTCTATTCAAAATCATCACATAAAAAACATTTTTTCTTGGTTATGATACATCATATTCTTCTACACAATGTTCCATGTTATCAATTCAATAATTAATTATCTTTCATTAATCTCAAGTAACCTTAAACCACCTAAAAATATTACTCTTCATGTACTCTTATTAGTACACATGTATATTCCGTCCTCTTTACCAAACACTCATCCTTATGAAAATTATTTTTTCACTTCATCAAATATTGTGAATAAATTTCCATGTTGTTTTTTAAACCAACCACAAATTAAGTTTTTTTTATTTTATATGGAATTATCTAATGATAGTGGAACCAAATCTTTATATATTGAGTAAGAATCATTTATAGAATTCATTAATAATTAATTTTACTAATCATCATGGTTCAATGGATTCAAATATCCTATCATAGGTGAAGATAACCCAGTATTGAAGATCCATGAACATTATTTTTGAGAATCATTGAGAGAAATTTCAATAAACAATGACCCATATTTTTATTTCTATTTCTTATGCTAGTAACTTTGTGTATTTTTATTAAAACTTACTTGGGGAGGAAGAATAATCAGACAATATTCATTATATTTTTCTTATTTATAACAACTCATAGAAATATCAATGAATGATTAAATATTTTCTAAATATTCTACCAAAAGATTTCATATTATTTATAAAAATTAATTTCTTGAGTGGTATGAATCCAATGTTAACGCTACCTCTCATAAACATCATATTATTATAGATATTAGTAATTGAACCAACATCCCATTTGAATTTGAAAAATTCCTTCACAATACCTATAGTAACCATAAAATTAATACTTCTATTTGAAAACTACTCTCTTTATAGAATTATACTTGTGATGTTCATCTACATTTTGACAGTCAAAACCTGGATCCTCTATATGAAAAAATTATTGTAGAATCCAGATACTATATTAGAAATTGTAGTACACTTTCCTTATATTATCATATAACATTTTAAAAAAAGAATTATGTTAGAATTCCTAGAATTTCATGATCTCTAACAATCATTTTTAGACACAGATTCTATTTTATATTTCTATATATTTTTATCAATATTTTCAACAATATTATTTATATATATTTATCCATGTTCTTGGATATCATTATAAAAGTTAGATATGAACTTGATTAGTTTCTTCAATGCTTCCAATTATTTTTAATTTATATGTTCAAGTTATTTGACCTTTTCATCAGACATTTCATCCATTCTATAATTTAAATTATTATCTTGAGGGTGTCACTTGTTCAAGTTACCAATTATAGTCATAAAATTTGACTCATTTTCAATATATAATCTTACTCAATTAATTTAATGTTGATAAAATTTCATTATATTTTAATTTTATTATCTAGTTTCATGATCATTGAAAGTGACTCCCAAATTTTCCATTTTACCAAGAAAACCATTTTTGTTTATACCTCACTTCTATGATTTCAATTATCATCACTACTGAACACTTCCCTCCACTACATTTTTAAATATAAAATTTTCTCCAAAATCACATGAAATGTAAACTTCATCTTCATTATAATTCATATCATCATTGTCAAAAATTGACAATAAATTTATCTTCTGGTATTTAGACAGATTCTTACCTTTCCCCTTTGAAATAAACCCTAACAGAGTATATTTTGATTAATTAGTCATTGAGGAACTCCTCGACTTATCTTCAATTAATTAAAATATTATTATTTAATCAACTTAATATATTATAAAATTAAATGTGAAATATATCCCAACTTGAAACATTTGAAATTTATCTTCCCTTAGTAATTTCATTTGATACTTCTTACAATTCATTAAATCAATGATTTGAGTTCCATTATAAAAAATTGACATTTTTTCTTCATTGAAGTCATCTTTTTTCCAAAAATACTACATTCCTGTGATTCTTTTATTTCAATTTTTTAAAAATATTTATATATCATCTTTAAATTTTTAAAAAAAAAAATCTACTTAAACATTTCATAAGAAATCAAAATGTTGTAGAATTCAATGAATTGATGATAATTTAGATTAATGTCTCCATAAACCAAGACATATGAATCAAATGATTCTTAAAATATATATAGCATCGTCTTAATAGTTATATAATCCAATAAATTCCCACCAAAACATATGGTGGTGTTAAAAACATCATTAACTTTTATAGTATTTGTTTTCCTTTATGTGTTTTGATAATCAAATTATAATGATGAAATCAAAAAAATTAAGTCAATAAAAAAATATTTTAAAAATTATTGTATGTATTTTATTTTTATTTATTTTAAACACTAGGTTTTCAAACTATAGATGATAAAAATATTTATCAATACGAATATTTATGTTTTTTTAAATCTATTTCAATATATAATTCTTCATAATTTTATAAATTTGCAAACATTTTTTTAAATCCTTCATGACCTTCGGTGAAAATCATTGATCCCTAAAGTGTGTGTTAATAGAAAAATATACCTTGAATATGTGGTTGATTGTCAGTTATGGGATATTACTCGACTAATTAGGGGAATGTTACCCATTATTTTTTCTCACCCCACCCTATTTCCATACCTAATTCTATGCAAATCCATCATTATCTAAATTATTTATACCATCTGATATCATAAAAACCCTTCCCCAATAGGTGTAAAAAATCAAAGGTAGTTTTCAAAACATAGAATCTTGTAAAAGATGACATGGATGAATCTGATAGTTTAATATATAATATTTTTCCCCATTAAAAGTTGTAATCCCCTTATTCGTAATTGGATTAATATGATCTATTTTAAATAATGAAAAATTCCAAACAACAAATAACAAACATATTGCAACTTTTATACTCTAAAAAATAAACAGTTTATTGTCTTTGAATAAAATTTTAAAGATATTATAAAAATTGAAAAGGGGTTATATCCAAAGTGATAATTATCTTATAGGGGAATTGAATCAATGAACTAAAATCCTTTTATGTTTATCCTAAAAAATCATTGATTCCTGTTAAATTGACTGATAATAATTTTATAAAGAAACTAAAAAAACTCCAAGGAAAAAATGAAAAATATAACACAACGACATCACTTTTACATTATATTTTATCTAATGATTTATTTTTATTAATTACTCTTTTAATTTAGTAGTTCAAAATTGTATTTTTTATGTAATGGTTGATTTTTTCTATCACACAGTTAGCGCACAGTCAGTGAATACCATTAAATGGAAATAATATTTTAGAATATTTGTTGATATAGTCTGTTCTTTGATTTTCCAACCATGAAACCAAACCATGAACAGGTCCGAGGTTTTTCTAGTGAAGGATTCATGGTTTGGTAAAACATATAGCCAAACCATGTGGATCTTCTTACTTTTGTTAGAATGTAGAAGATTTTGATTTCCCAATTCCTGGTAAAAGAAATTTGGGTTCTCCATCCATACCCATTAAACACCCATATCCAAGGCATGAACCCCATATTAGTTCCCTAACATTTATAGGCTTATCTGTGGTATTTCTCTATATTTTATGAGTGATTTTCCATGGTAATATCCTATATACTTCTTTTTTTCCTTCTCTTCTTCATTTTCCATCTATATTTATAACCCTAGAATATCTTGGTGAACTATGGTTTGTATTGGCACAAATTTAATATAGTTATTATTTGTTTTAAGGCCTATAATTTTATTTTATGCTTCACTCGTACCATTTTGTGATGGTGTGAAATTTTGTTCATCGGAAGAGAAGTAAGTGAGTCAGGTCACTCAATACTCAATATTTTGAAATTGTAATTTTTGATTAATTTCTTTGTTTCTCATATATTTTGGGAACTTTTTAATTTATAATATATTTATCTATCAATTACAATTGATTTAAGTTGGTCTCATCACAGTTTATAATTGGATTTAGATATTTTTCCAAAGTTTATATGATAAAAACTATTTTATATCAAATTTTCACACATGGAGCTCATCTTAATACCAATGAGGATCCTTTGAAAATTATTTCACTATAGAAAGGTGTGTTTTATGTTTCGTTGGTTTCTAAGGAAAGTAACCCATGTCTTATAATTTCTTCCTTTGAAGGATGTGATGGGTACATCCTATTACTATGTATTTCATTGATTATATGATTTACTTGATTTTTTTTATGAGGTTTGGTTTTTCAAAGTTGATTTCAGAACAAAAAAATTATGTGATATTTACATGGCTTGATATGATATTTCTCTTATTTTACTACACATCTCATGATCCCCTTGTATTATAATTTTTAATATTTATGTTTAAGATGTAAATATGTGTTTCGTTATTTTAGGACGTTGCAGGTGATGTGAAGTTTACTACTCAAGTTTTAGGGTTGATATATGTGTTGATTTTGTGCTCTATATTTTTTCTCACCTCTAGTTGTTAATTTCATGGGAACCCTAGGAAGCTATATTGAATATATGGATGAGTATTACCCATTTATAAATTTTTCATCGGAAAGGTATTGCAGCCTAGTTAGACCAAGTGAGAATCATGATGGATTATTTGGTAGGACATGTATGGTAATGTGACTTAGTCAGTCTAAGAGGGTTATCGAGATGATAGATAAGATTGCATAACCCGCTCATTGTTCCATGATTCCAATTCTATAAACATTCAACGTCAAAAAATAGAGAGTTCTGATTATGTATATCTCTATGTTTATGATATTATTTGGAAGATTCATATTTCATAACTATTTTGTCTCTTTATTGTGATTTTTTAGAAGAATAATTACTAATGTCAGTAAATTTTTGAATTCCTCTATTTTCTTGGTTAGTTCCCCATTATTTGTGGTCCATATTTAATTTTTTGTGTGGATTTATTTTTAAATTGTTATATATAGGATATTTTTCAGAATGTTTTTAAAATAAGGTAAAATTGCTTGATTTATGTTTCATAAATTTATAATTCCACCACATTATAGTTTTAAAGTGTTTTCCATTTTAAAAAGTGGTGTATTTCACTTCATGGTGAGTTTATTGTTATTAAATGTGTGACTTTAATGATTCAAATATAACAATTTAAAATTATAATATTTTGGGATTGGCTAGTAATAATATTTAAAAGAATATATTATTCTGTTTCTTTAATCATGAAATGAATTTATCATTAAATGTTAATCAAGTGTCACGGGAAAGATATTTACTATGTATTTTTTTCATTAAAATCATTATGAGTTATTTTCATGTTTTTTTGGGATGTAGTGGGTTTAGGTGTGCTATAAGAAATAATATAAGGTGTTTCAATTTATGTATTGAGGAAGATAGTGGTAGATTTATTTTATTTCATTACCTTGGTCTTCAGCTATATTGAACCATGTTGGAAATTTTTTCAAGTTTCCTATCTTGGCTCTCAGTGTAGTTATAATAATGAAATTTCTTAATTTGATATTGGGATGTATTTTAATGGTATTTTATACTTCTTTACTAATAATGAGTTATGTTCACATATTTTTATTTGTTTATTTTTTTTATTGGAAATTTTAATTTTAATGACAGGTCCCTCTACCATATGGAGTAGTCATGTAGGACTTCATATGTGAAATTACCATGGTTATTTATTCTTTTATCAGGTCAAATATTTCCCTCATGTGTATTCTTTGATTCCATGGAACTAGTTTCCAATCCATGAGCATTGGGAATACCCTTGAGGTCAATTGCTAAGAAGGATTAGGTTATGTGTTACATTAATCCATATTGGTTCATTACAAATGGTATTAAATAACCATGTTTTTATCTATAGATACTAGTATTGTAAAGATATAACTATGGGATTTCAAGATGTAGGTCTTGGGAAGGTTCCTGATCACTACATTTTAGGATAACGTTTTAGTTAATAGAATATTCAGTATGCATGAGACTCAAATTTGAGATTCATTCACTATTATTTTTGTAATTTTTGACTTTTATTTGAGTATTAATGTTTTCTCTTTCATGTTATTGTGAGTTATATGGAAAAACTACAAGTTTTTTAGTGGGATTTTGAAAGAACCCAAGGGGAACATTTTTACTTTGAATAGTCTGGAAAACCATGATTACATTACGTAGTATGGTCTCTAAGGTAACCAATAGTACTCACATGGTTGGTGATTACTTTTCAAGAAAATATACCCAAACCATTCACAGTTTTGAATTTTCTAGAATTAATAATATGTTTTCTTGGAGGTTTATGATTGTTTTAATTTCTTTTTTATTCTTTATTTGATAATAATAATTGTGTTTTTATTAGTTTATTTGTATTTTTTTGTTATGAAATTTATAATTTTAAAACTATATCCTCAGTGTTATAAATAAATTGAATGAACTATTTTTTTAATTTCCAATGTGTATAACAAATGGGTTTGATTTCTAAAAAGGATTATGTTCAGAATAATGTATGTTAAATGTCTTATGAACTATTTTGAATAATTTTATAATATATCATGAACTTATTTGAATGTTTTTATGTTTTAATTTTTTCATAAATTTTTTTAACGCTCACATTTAATTAAGGTATAGATTCATGAATATTTTGTTTTGATAAGGGGGAAAATGTTTTAGAAATTTATGATTCATTCCGTTTTTTTATAACTCTTTTAGTCTCAGTCAATGTTATTCATTTTATGATTTCTCTTGGAGAGTGGTTTTGAAATATTTTGGTGATAAAATGATTTTTTGATAGATTTAACAAATTCTGATAAGGATATGACAAAGGGGATTTGGAAAAGTGTGATTTTTATATTTTGTTCTATTTTAATATTAATGACGTAACATTGAATGTTTAATGGGATAAAACATTTTAGAGGTTATTTTAATGAAAAAGAATGTTTCTTTAAATGATTCAATTTTAAAACTAAATTTTAGTAAGATATTTGAAAATGGATTTGGGAAGTTAATTTGAGTTTTATAGGAAGGTCGGAATTTTAACTTCTGGTGGAATTATGAAATTATTTTTTTCATGTTTAATTTTTCAAACAAGCTGATATATTTTCATTAATTACATATATTTTTTAAATTAATTATTTTAGTACTATTTTAAATGTAGATGGTTCAAAAATAAAAAAAATTATAAGTGAACTCATTTAATGAAATTTTGGAATTTTATTTTTTCTTGTTGTTTAGATAAATAATATTTTATTTGAATTACGATACATAAATGGAAGGATTTTTTTATAGTTTGACTATTCCACAAAAGGTCTTTAAAAAGGTGGTAAGTAGGTATCTATGATGTCTTATTTCATATTATATGGGTTTATTAGTTCAGGATTTTTTATGGTTATATTTTAAGGCTTATGTTTGTTGGTTTGGAGAATTTAATGATTATATTGAAATTTTTTTTTGATGTATCTCTTTGGGTATTCCCATGATGATTTATTATGGGATGTTGACTATTATGATGATGTATATGCCTCATTTTTCTGCTATTTACTTATTTATTTTAATGTAATGTTTTTTCTTTCATGGTTTTATCTTTTTAGGGATTATATACAGTATGTATTTAGTGTGTTCTTTTGTGTTTGGTATATGTGACAGACCCATCATAAATTTTTCTTTGTTTGGTTCTTTACTTTTTTAATAAGGTTTACCATGATTTAGTGTTTAGAGAGTGATGTCCCTAGTTTTACTCACTTGACCCAAGGATAAACCTTGTGTTGATTTTGTAGTGGATTATTTTACTTGAAGAAATTTCATCTATGTATTTTATTTGCACACTGGTCTATAATTATTTTTAAGTAGTTTTTAACTATATTTTTTAGTTTATTGATATATCTTGATTATTCCCATTGAGGTATAATAATTTCCAAACATTTATTTTGATGAAATTTTTAGGTTTTACCTTATAAGAAACCATGTTGAAGAATATTGTATTCCTTCGTGATTTTCTTAAATTGATTGGGTGTTTGGAATTCCTTTGGAAAACTGTGTTCTATGGTTAGATTTAAATTTTGAAGGAATTCTTTAATTTTTTGGTTTATTGGAGTATTTGGTTGTTTTGGAGTATTAATATTTTAGTGGAATAATTATGCGGCTAGAAATCCCCCATGCATGTTACCTTTCATAAAACCCTTACATGTTTCTTATTTACATAATATTGCGAGACTGCAAAATGTTGTATCAAGTTTTTCCATATGAACCTTCCCTATGGTGTTTTTTATTCTATGGTATTTTAGTAATTTTGATGATTTGATAAAGTGTTTTTAGGGATGATCCTATGTGTAAAAGATAGGTTTGATGGTATGCTCAACATTTCTTTTTTGGATAGAGTTCTGAACTATTGGTTATGGTCTCTAAGGTTTTTTAGGTTTTAAAATTGAGTTTAGTGGATTTATTCATTTAATGCATTACCATGTCGGGTTCCATGGTTTTCCTTGGGTTTTAATATTAATGAAATTATAATGAATTTAAACATCACTATTTATATGGTTGTTATTTTATACTGAGAGCATTCTTGGGGATGAAAGTGTTATGCTGGGGAGAATTGAAACACCTTGATCCTGTGTTTCCCTGATATTATTTCCTTTATTTCATTATATTAATTTCTCCTGGATTTAGGTTGTTACCCTATAAAATTTGGAACTAAGGGCTTTTCTTTTCATATCTCCTGATTAGTGTACGATTAGTGAAAACCTTTTAGTGTTTATGTTGGAGCATCTTTAGTTTTTAGTAGAGTTTCTCACATGGTTGGAACACTGTTTTTCAATCATGTGGATAAATTAATAAAGCTTCCTAGTTGTGAATAGTGAAGGATACAAGGTTGGGACACAATATTATAAATAGTGTGACCAAAATGTGTGATCTTTCACGTTTAATTAAATATTGAGATTGCCATTTTCCCTCTTTGGTTTTATCCCTTTAAGTCTCTTCTTTCTCCACCATTTGACCCCAACATTCTAGGGGAACCTCCCCTTTTAGTTATCCCTCTTACATTTGATACTCCATTGTATTTTTCAATGATTTAGTAGTGATTAATCAAGGTAATATCATTTATAATTATTACACTCCTCCTCTTTATCATTTCAATTTTTTATTTATGACATTATAATGATCTTAGTGACCTAGGATCAGTATTGGATCGAATTTAACTTGTATGTTTCTTTTTTTAGGTATTTTAATGATATTTTATAGGATACTCATTACATGTTAGGATGGTTTAACACTCACTACATTTCAAGTTAAGTGATTGATTTTGGATTCTCTATGCTTGATCCTTTATTTTTAAAGTCACTGAGTGCATGTTTTCCTTAACACCTATTTTGATGACTTTTAAATTTATAATAGACATATATAATAATTATTTCTTCAAGATGTTTTTTCTATATATATTATTAATTTACTTTTAATACTTTCCCAAAAAAAATTGGAAAAAAAATTTATATAAAATGTGCACACCTGATGAATGGTTTTTCTACATAAAGGCTCCATTAAAAATAGTTTGAAAATGGGAAGTAGTTTTTTAAGTTTCTTTTGTTTTTATTTTATTTAATAAATGTTTTATGGTTTTTTATTTTAAGATATTTAATGTGTTCATCCATTTTTTATTAATTTCTATGATTGTATGAGTTACTTGATATTGGTTGAGAGCTTTGGTTTTTCTAATATGATTTCATAACTTAATATTGTGAATGATATTTAAATATAGTCTTTTCACTTATAAAGTAATTTTTAGTGATGTTTGGGAAGTATTTTAATGAACCACTTATGTTAAACATTTTATTTTTGATTTGTAATTTGAAAATAGTTGTTTTTTGTTATGAGGTTGTAGGAAGTGATATGAGGTTTAATTCTCATTTTTTAGGATTGATAAATGTTTTGATTATGGGTTCTTATTATTTAATTATTTACACAAAAATGGTTATATTGTGGAAACACTATGTTTTTTAAAGATTATTTGTATGATTTTTACCCAAGTGTAGATTGGTCACTATATGAAAGTTTTGGCCTAGTCAATTTGAGTGAGCTAACTAGATGTATTATATGGACTAATGAGGATTGTTATGTAGTCTATTTAGTCAAAGAGTACTACTAGTATGATAAATATTTTAACATATATGGATATATTTCATGATACTGTATACAAAACCACTTAATTTTAGAACTCTGGGAGTTTCCATGAAATATATCTCACGGTTAATGGTTCTTTTTATTTTTTAGGATTCCCATTGTATACCCTTTTTACTACTTTATTTATTATTTCTACTGTTGTGGAACCATTTCATATCTACTTTTTTATTGTCAATTTTACCTTTTATTGGATTTTTTCCTCTTTTTTATGTTCCATCATTTTTTAAGGTATGGATTTCATTTTAACATATTTTTAATATGATATTTTTTATAATGTTTGAAAGAATTTATATTTTTTTGTTTTTCTTTTCATAAATTTATAATTCCACCAAATTATAACTATAAAGTGTTCTTCTATTTTGAAAATGGTTGATTCTACCCCTTTATAAGAGGTTTTCTTTTTGAAAGGTGTGATTTATTTATTTTAAATATAACTATTTCAAATGGGAATAAATTGTGATTATTTTGTAATGGAAGTGTTAATCTTATATAATACTTGAATTTAAACTATAATGAAATGGATTTATATTTAATTGTTATTAATATTTTATAGGAATAATTTCTACTAAGAATTTTTCCCATGCCTATAATTAATGGATAAATATAGCTTCTACTGGAATGAAATGTATATCCTATTTGTTTTTGGTTCGATTGTATTAGAGACTGCACGTAAAGGCATTTCACTTTAATCATGGGTTCTTTTAAAGACTAAATTTCTTTATAAGGAGTTATAATGGAGAAACATGGATAATAAAATTTTTCAAACCTTCATAGAATCTATCATGTGTGTCATGTTGTGAACACATACTAACGCCTCTTATGATTTGTGCATAATATCTGGATACCAATATGACCCTTATTGCATTGACTATATTTATTTGAATAATATCCTTAAGTAATTAAGCATAAGTAATGATATATTATTATTATTTTGTAATGTTTAAGATCACATTATAATGGGTTATAGATATTCTCTATTAAAAATAGATAAGTATGGTGTGGATATTTAATATAATTTTTCTCCAACAGTGGAGCTATCAGTTCGAAGAGTCCCTAAAAAGACATTCTAACATAATTGATAGTAATTTAAGATTACATAATTTCATTAGATGCTTAAAATTAATATAGATAAATAAATCCATTAATAAACATGGGGTGATAAAATATTATTGAGGTAAATTGAGTTTTACTATAAAGAAAATCGTGTTATTTCTTTATACAAGGTATCAAGGCCTTATAAAAATACACAATGTACATTTTTTTAAATTCCACCTCATTTAAGAAATCATTAATAGTGGAAATGTAAGTATCTAAGGGGCGGATACTTGGTATAATGTATTATATCTATTTAAAATCCATTAATACAAAAAATACTAAGGGTCATCTAACATATATGGATATTATATATATGAAAGATAGGATTAAATGGTAATTATTGATATAAATGAAACTTAGTTTTAAAATAAATGAAATAATTATTTATCATTAATTAAGGTATGCTCCATACATTACATGAATAGTTTAATGATAAGATCCCATAAAGGTATGACTTTGAGTTATCCCAAAACAAGGATTTTCGTAGTGAATTACAGTTTTTTAGGATATTCTAGGAATATAATCAGTAGAATATCATGTAAATTGAATAGTATAATCACAAGTTAATAAGTGGATAATTATTATCAAAATATAAATGACATTGTATATCACAAGGAATTTCATATGGTCAATGATATATGAATCAGTGTCTATGGTATCCATTTCCCCACTCATAGTGTCACTTTTCCATAAAGCTTCTATATTTTATCCAATAACTTCATGAAAAAATATATATGGAGAATTAGACATCCCTAATATCTTTTCTTCCATCCATGCCACCCACCTAGGTTGTATTAACCCAAATGAACTTTATATGTCACTTCTAAAAAGTTAAAAACACCAAAATTCAATATTAATTGGTTTTCAAAAACTATTTAGCATATGTGATTAGGTCATTTGGTATTCCAAAGTTACCTCGTTCGATTGTGTGTTCCCTTGATAAAAAGGCATCTCCCTCTTATCAACCCAAATAGATAGGTATCTCATCTGTTTAAAATCTTTCCTCCCCTCGATAATGAGTCCCCTCATCATAAGTAAATCGGTGATATCACCCAAGGCTCATGTTTCTCATCTTTGCAACTAAAATTATTTGTTTACTTCTCCTTACCGTTCAGTAAGACATGTGGTTCGGGACTTACTCACTAGGTGTAAACCCTAAAAACATACTAATTTATGATTTAATCACCATGAATAATCAATGATCTAGGGAAATATAATGATCCTTTATCATAAAATTCCTTCAATATGTTTCAATTCATGACATTATAATCAGGTGTCATCAATGTACTAAGGATATCCATATGTACAAATCATGTGTAATCTCCAATATATCATCATCATGGATCCATAACCCTCATCCATCAAGTATTCCTTCTATTTAACCACAAATCATAAAATCATATATATGTTTATGGGCTTCTTACTAGGTGTAATCCCCAAAACATTTTCCATGGGAAGCCAATGTGTCTACCCCAACTCATCCCCATGGGGCCCTACCCTTTATGGAACAGTACTAAAAGACACATATTTTCTATAATCCATCTTACTCAAAGGGTTATATTCCTTATTACCCATTCCATAAAAGGTCCATATTCCTATAAAACCACATATATGGGCCACCCATGTATAAACCCTACTTTATCCTTTGTTATCACCACTTTAATGACATGGGAATCCTGGTCGCGCGATGTAAAACTTCATGACATTGTCCATACCACACAATTTTAAACTACACGGTACGGTCTAATCACATGGAATTAATTAATGGAACTTGAATTATGACTAATTTGACTCCTTCTAATCAAAATATATAAGATGTCACTTCACGTTTAAAACCCAACATCCAAACCCATAATTCCATTGGGGTATACTCTCGTTAGAACCTATACCTTCACTAGTCTATATTCCTTGTGAAAAATATTACACATTCTCATTAGGATATATTCTTAGTGACTCATATAATCCATGTTTATTTGTACATTTCCCTTGTGAACCCACCACACCTTATACTATTTAGTTATTAATGTATTGGGTAATCTAGAAATGTATTCTCATATATAATTCTTACACCAACCATTATAGTGGACATTTTACTTATTATTTTGTTATATATGAAATTAAACTACATTGAAGTAGTCATTGTCACAAGACCTTAAAAGGTACTACATTGTATTATCTCATGGCCATAAATGGTATGAAATTTCCCATTATGTGGAACCGAAATACATTGGATATGATTCCTTTCACAAGGATAAATTGGATGCCAATAACATGAGCATCATCCCAACACAGTAAAAACCAACCACTAGTTCGATGTAGTTAAATTACCTAGAACTTGAATATGTGGATTTAAAGAAAACCAATAATCACTAATTGAAAATATAGATATGGATAACCTTTGACACATATAGAAGATCACATCAAAACATGGTCTCGAACAAATAATTAACATTGTTGTATCATGTCTGGTAATGGTATTTGGAGAGTTTTCCAGAACATATAAACCAATATAAACTCCATAAGAGACTCTTAAAGTAATATGAATTCCCTAAAAGAGTTATATGAATCTGACCACTCATAATATTGACCAATCAACATTCCATGGTGTCACCGGTAATGTCCTAGTGACTGTCGTACATTAGAAATCAAGTCCATGTAAACCCAAAAATGCCACAATAGAGACATGTCAAGATTTCATTGAAAATAGTACATTAGAGTCGGTAAAAAAGAACCAAATTTATTATATACCTTGTATTATAATGGTAAATATTTAGTTTCATTTATAAATGATTTATTTTTATTATTTTATTTTTATATAAGTGATATGTGATAAAAAACTTAGAGTGTTTATCACATCAAAATGTTATTGAATTTACCCAGTATAATGAGAATATATGAGAACTTGAAAATATTATTAAACTATATACCTTAGTCTAGAAACATCAAATTGATAAGAAAAAAAATGATTTAAGACTATCTGGTCATAGGATCTCATAATCATTGAGACTTCTTCTATAACAACCCACGTATTTTAAATAATATATCAGTATAATGTTTTATCAATATTCATGTCATAAATTTATATTTATTCAAGAAATATCTATTTTAAAATATAATATATTTTTATTTCATGTTATAATAGAAAATATATAATTTATTATAAATTCATTATAAATATTAAATTTTTATGATTACTTGATAACAAAGAATATATTTTATATATTGAATAAATATATTTTCCTAACAAGATATATTATTTATATATATTTTTATAATTTTTAAATTATTATATATTTCATAAATAGATAATTAAGTTTCTTTTATAGGTTTATATTGATACTTTTAATTATTATAATATTTTAAATAATTCTTGAATGTTACAAAATAAGAATGACATTATTTCATTTGAAAAGAGAAATGAGTTGTACTAAAAAATAGTTTATTTTTAATATATTATAGATTTTTTTTAAAGATAATATTTAATAATATTTGTTTAATTTTAATAAAATAAATTTTATTTTATTATCTTTATTTCAAAATTTAATAGAAATTGATTTGTTATTAGAAAATAATACAAAAATTAATAGTAAACAGTGAAAGGGATATTTAAAAAAAGTTAAAAATCAATTACAATAAATGTTTTTAAATGATATTTTTTATTAAAATTATATAATTTTACATTTATAAAATATATTTTTAAATCAAATATTCAAATTCATTTTTTTTATAAGTCAAGTGATGCATCTAAATTTGTATTACTTAAAAAATAAGAGTTTTTTGTCAAATTGAATTATAGTACGGATTATTTTTTAAGAATATAAAATGTTTTATAATAATTAATAAATTTATTAAACATATAATAATATTTTTTATTTTAAAAAAATTAAAAGATAAATATAAAAAATCTATTTGATTTCAGATTTAGTAACTTTGTTTAATTCCTTTTTAAAATTAGAGTTCAAGTTCAAATTAAACATTACAACCCATTTTTACTTATGTGTTTAGAGTATTATATATCCTAATATAAATGAATATAACATGTTAGAATAATTAATATATAAAAAAAATAATTGAAAATGTGAATTCTATAATTTTTATTTGTTACAGATTCGGTGAAACATTCAAACACATTTTTAAATTATGAGTATAATCTCAAATATAATATCATAACCAATTATTATATATTTTTTAAAAATTATATAGAATATTATATAAAATAATGAAACCTTTCATAAATGATAATATATTTTAAAAAATATATATATTATATAATCAATTTAAATTATTCCACATTACAAATTCTTAAGCAGTGTTGATATAGTTCTTGTGTAATATATATAGAGTAAAAAATAGTAACTTTGATGTAACATTGAGAAGCGATATGTTGGAAGACGAATAAAAAAATTAAATATGATTTTCCATAAATTATTTTGATGTATATTAATGAATTATAAATTATAAAACAAGAAAATTATCCAAAAACATAACCAGTGCTTGTGTAGCATAAGAAAACCCCAAATTTATATCTTAAATATGTTATCTTTATAGAATTGAGAATAAATAATTTCTTAATGGTTTTAAAAGATAATAAATATTAATAATAAATTTTTTAACTTTTAATTCTCTTTTTTATATTAAAATATAATCTATGTATCCAAATTTCATAATGCAATGTTAACTCAGTGATTGTGCAAGCAGAAGAAAAGTAAAAAATAGAGGCTTTAGAATATTCAATGATGTAGGGTTTAGAGTAATTATTTTATTTCACGGTTTTTAGGGATAATTATTATTGTGTATAAATTATTTAAACATTAAAACCTAAATTATAAAATTTATCATATATTTTTAAACTCAAATTATATGTTTAACACTGATAATATATATAAATAAAATTCTATTTTTAAATTGTTTAAAAATTACTAATAAATTATGAAACCTAATATTAAGACATTTGTGGACGATTAATGCATTAAAATTTCTCCAATTATTCTTTTAAGAGACATTTTAAATTTTAATATTACATTTTTTATTCCTTATGGAATGAATATTTTCTAAAATACCATCAAATCTTATTTATAATTGGGGAATAATTTTTCCAATTCAAAAACAACCCTCAATCATGATTTTATCTCTATAAAAGTTTCAAATTCCTTATCCTATAATATTTTCTCATGTTTCATATCATTTTATCTCAAGAATAATTCCTAAATGTTTCATTTTAAATAATTATCACAATTAAATATTGTTTGATCATGAGATTTTATGATGGCTACAAGAGGTGGGTGAATTGTAGTTTAAAAATTAAACTATCACAAAAATAAAAATCCTATTTTAGTTAAAATAATAGTAGAATCTAAAATTTTCCAATAAATAGAGTATAGGTACTAGAAATTTATGTCATTTGATAAATTCGTGTTGTTAATAGAGCACATATAATTTTCGATGAAATATATGTTTAAAATATTGGTAAAATGACTATATAATTTAAATTTTACAAAAAAATTGTAAAAAATATAGTAACAACTAATATGAAATCTTATAACAATGTAGTAATAACATAAAATATTTATAAAATTAATATTACCCTTAAACCTTAAGTGATAATGAATAAAAAATCCTAACTACAGATATCCACAGTTTCCAAACTAACTTTAAGGGCTGACTTTATTTACTACGAAAGACCTCATAAAATGATCAGAATTTGTCTATCTTCTAAAACCCTAGAATCCCTCGATACGATCATCATTTTCATCTCAATATTCATATCCCTTGAATACCACAATTCAATGGATTGTAATCACCTGTCTTCTTATCCATATTATCCCACAATAAAAACCTTGATCGGACAAAGATAATACAAAAGAAAAATATTCAAAGGATTTTACAGTTCCTCACTTTGAATCCATAGAACTACAACTCTATGAAAAAATAAATATCATAATAATAGTATATTTATGTCGATAATAATCTCAGAGGAGTTTAGATAAAAATTAATCATCTACTATCACATTGAATTCACCCTTTTTTATTGGCATCCTTCAACAGTCATATTTTTGTGATTCTCAAAAGATGGTTGCAATGGCTTGATATTTTCTTCGCTTGACTGCTTATCAAAACATTTCTATCTAATATTGTTTTGGTTGAAAAATTAATATATTAGAATAAATTTCATATGGTAGAAATAGTTCTAAGAGATCAAATTATAAAAATTGGATAGTATGATGAAGTATATTGCTTTTTTTAAATCCAATGAATAGAACCATGGTTATCCTAACAGATCTAAACTATTATCGTTGAAGTGGATTTGAATTCATTCAATTTGATAGACATAACAATTATTCAGATAGATGCATTTAACACTATTTAGTGTGATTCACCATACTCTTAGTCAATTTAATTAATTGTATTAAAGAATAAAAATATTATATTCATTTACCTTGAAACTATTTCTGTGTTCAGTAGAAAAGGTTTTTTTCTATAAAATCATTCTAAAACACTTCAGGATATATAAATTTAGTAAAATATTATTTTTAATACAGTGTTTCTTATTTTTTAAAATATGAAAATAAAAATTATAATTTATAATTTTGACTCAAAAAAATATTCTTTTTGAGGGAGCATAAAACACAACACATAAAATGAAAAACTACTTACTTGGATTAACATACAACCCTTGGTAATTTTAAGATCTTAAAAGGAAATATTCATAAAAATAATATTCCCTTTACTTGTCTTAACTCCCCCGAAGTTGATAACATCTTTTTTTCTACATTCTTAACGTGATAGAAAATATAACTACTTTAGATACTTCCCCTTAATATATTTTTTTCTTATATTTTTTTAGAGGTGTCTTGGATTAAAATGAAAAATCTAAATTTATTAAAAGTTATAAGAATACAAAAGATGAAAAGTATAAATTTGTATGAAATCCTTTTCATATAGATAGTATAAGTTATTGGGTAACTCCTTTCACTACAAGAGAACCATATTAATACATTTATTTTTCAGCCCATGCGCCACTACAGTTGCCTCTCAGAACACAAGAGTAACTATCTAGTTCATCTCTGAGAGAGATCTTATAAATTTTATCCATCGAGAAGTGAGTTTTCATGCTAGATAAGTCACCCAATTCTAGATGTATTGAAAAATTGTCATAGAATTGAAATTATATCCAAATATTACCCAAACCTTTTGTCTTAGAAAAGTGAAAACCATGTATCATACTAACGATTTAGGCTTCTAAGGAGAAGGAGGCTCCACATGATCCAAAAAACATCCAATAATTTGATCACTATAGTATCTGTAGATATCCCCACATCCAGCAAGGTCCAGGATTGTGACAACCGGGCCCCAGTGACAGCACAGCCACCCCGCCTTAACATGGTCGTCGGGTCCTGGCCCACCAGGTACCACCAGTTGCCCCCACAGACACGTGGGGCCCACCCCGGGGTCTACCCACGTGCCCGAACGGGTCATATGACTAATGACATTCCCCACAGGCCAACACATGTCCTTTCCAGTGTGCTTTGTCCTCACTCACACACACCCTGGGAAACTTCTCAGAGGGTCACCCATCCTGATCACTACTCCAAGCCAAGCACGCTTAACTGTGGAGTTCTAATCAGACAGGCTCCCGAAAAGGAAGGTGCACCTTGTTGAAATGAGTCATATCATTTAGTCATTTAACACTTTATCATTTGAAGATGTTACAATCACCCCCCTTTAGTGCACGACGCCCTCTTTGTGGGCCCTACATCTCAACCCAGGCAGTGCACCGCGCACTTAAGGCTGGGTTCCTCCTCTGATACCAAATGTGACAACCGGGCCCCAGTGACAGCACAGCCACCCCGCCGTAACATGGTCGTCGGGTCCTGGCCCACCAGGTACCACCAGTTTCCCCCACAGACACGTGGGGGCCACCCCAGGGTCCACCCACATGCCCGAACGGGTCATATGACTAATGAAATTCCCCACAGGAATGCGGTTTCTGATGGCACCTGATTCCGAGGCCCGGTGTGCCCGGAATCAATTTCAGAAGTTTGGCTTGGGTACGTTTAGTGAACGAACGAGAGGGAATTTCTAACTTTTGAACCGGTGCTCGGAATCAAATTCTGAGGGCACCGATGAACTCGCAACGCCGGTAATCGCTTAAGGGAACCTTTCCCGTAGTTCCGTTTGTGTGGGTGAAGAAGTTAATTAATGGGGTTTAATTAAAAAAAGTAAATAAAATTGTTGAATCAATTTTATTTCATATCAAGGTGGTTATTTTTCTCCCATGGGAAGTTGGTGGTGGGGCCCACATCCACCCAACTTCCCATGTGTGGTTAATTGGAAGGGTGGGGACCACACGAGCCCCCCCCCCCCCCCACCTTATCAAATCCCTTCACTTTTCTAACTCCCCATTAACTCACTTTCATTAATTTTTGACAACTTGTTATAATTAATAAGGTGAGTTACTTAATTTCAAACTCTTGAAATTCAAATGGTTAGGTTGTGTTAATAAATTAAGACTTGGTATTATTTTATTATTGTTAGAGTTTTTTCCACCTTGAGAGGATTGGGAAGCGTGAAGTCTTCTTCTTCTTCAACCTCGATGAAGAACGTGAAGAACATCTCGGACTCCGACAAAGAACATCGTTCTTCAACGAGGAACATCTCCGCCGAAGAACGCGATGTCTTATTCCAATGACGTTTCCTCTTCAAACGCACCTCGACGACAACGGAATCGACATTCGTTTTCCGCGACGCCCGACCTTCGCGATGCTCGTCTTCCGCGACTCGTTGACGTGCACCGTTCTTGAATCCGAGGTAGGGGTTTGAATCTTTTTAAGTTGGTAATCTCTTTCCTTCGAATATGAAAGATAAATCTGACGGCCATGTTCCAATTTTAATTTAAATTAAAAATTGTGAAGGTTAAACATTTTACGTTTCGGCCAACTGCTATAGATATAAAGGGAGGGGATTGGTCCACACAAACACAGCCGATACCCCTCCCCCCTTTGCTATTCTTTGGTTTTGATTAGAGAAGATGGTAATGCATCGTTGCACCGCGCTTGAGCAAAAGGAGACGTGAACGATGCGGACCACGATGAAGAAACGTGACGCCGTCGCGCCACGTCGAGGGTACGAATGAGGCCGCGGCCGGAGTCGGGCCGCACCGGAAGGAAACAATGTCGTCACGCCGCGGCGGACAAGTTTGCAGCCGTCTTGGAAGTGGTGGCCGGAAAAACCGGCTGCCGGTGAACACGAAGGAGGCGGCCGGAACCCCGGCTGCTGGTGCGGGAAGGCGCGGGACCAGGGGGTCCTGCGGCGAGAAACCGGCCGGCCCTACTCTGGCCGGCCGTTACAGGGGAAAAGTCAGGGGGTTACACCCCCCGGGTTGCACACCTGGCGCGGCCCCTTAAAGGGGGCCGCCGTTTTTTCATAAAGTAGGGGCAACGCCCCTCCCTTGGGCGCGCTCGCATGGCACCCTGGCCGCGCTGGCCGCGCCGCCACGCCGCCGGCCGAGTCAGGCTTCCGGTCCGGGCCGGTTCGTCGGTCTGGGTCACTGCCCAGGCCGGGTCGACCCGGTTCGACCAACCTAGGGGGTACTAGGTCGGGCCGGGCCGGGCCCAGACCCCCTTTTTTTTCAGACTGAGTTGGTTCAAATGCCCATATCTTGGGCTACGGACCTCCGATTGACAGGCCGTCAGCGGAAACGCGAACCTTGGATCGAGACGGACATTTTGGTATATCTCACTCAAGGTTTCGGAATACTTTGAGTTCGGCCGGGTTGGTTCGTACACAAAACCAACCGGGCCTTCGGAGCGGAAACGCTCATATCTTGAGCTTCAGACGTCCGATCGACGAGTCATCGACTTTGTTTTTTTCCTCTAAGTGAGAAAGATCTTTTGGCATACTCCGCCCAAGGTTTGGATGCAGGTGGAGTATGGTCGGGTTGGTTTTTCCTTAAAAACCAACCGGGCCCCTTGGACGAAAAAACCAATAACTCTCAGACCGGGCATCCGATTGACGCGTCGTCTACGACGTTGAGTTCCTGTTGACGATACGGAACTTTTGGACACATAAACTCTAGAACTTGTGTCAGTTGATGTATCAGCCTCTTGGCTCGTGGAGCGGACCCTCCCGAACGAGCTTGCTATGTGCATGAACCCTAGTGCTGGCTGCGACTTCGACGACGATGACTGTTCAGAGATCCTCAGTGGACAGCGACGATGAAAAGTGTTGGTCTTGTATCCTATGTGGGTCCCAGCTGTGCTGGTCTTGTATCCTATGTGGGTCCCAGCTTAGATGATTCAGTGTTGGTCTTGTATCCTATGTGGGTCCCAGTATAGATGAATCAATGAAGAGTGCTGGTCTTGTATCCTATGTGGATCCCAACTGTGCTGGTCTTGTATCCTATGTGGGTCCCAGCTATGCTGGTCTTGCATCCTATGTGGGTCCCACCTTAGATGATTCAGTGCTAGTCTGGTATCCTATGTGGGTCCCAGCATAGATGAATCAATGAATAATGCTGGTCTTGTATCCTATGTGGGTCCCAGCTGTGTTGGTCTTGTATCCTATGTGGGTCCCAGCTTAGATGATTTAGTGAAGACAGCTGGTCTTGCATCCTCAGTGGGTCCCAGCTTAGATGATTCAATATCTTTATCTGATCATCCCTTTCACCTTTTCGACGAAGTATACCTGTGTGAGCTGAAACCTGTTTTGCTTCCTTTGTGGATTGAGTTGTGCTATCCTGTGTGGATTACGTTTTTCTTTCCTGTGTGGATTACGTTTTTCTTTCCTGTGTGGAATACGTTTTGCTTCCCTGTGTGGAATACGATTTGCTTTCCTGTGTGGACTGGGATGTACTTGGGCTTTGTGGTTGGAGCATGTTGGAATTGATGACTTAGGTATATGTATGGGCATATACCTAAGAAGTATCGGATGTTAATTCGTGATTTATCCTTCCTTTGTGGTTTATCCTTTGTGGATTTTGGGAGACCTTCGAGGGTCTCGAGGTCCCTAATGAGTAGCTTATACTCACCCCTGCACGGGCTATGCCCGCACTACGTTGTGTTGGTTGCAGACGACAGACAGCGCTGATCACGGTTGAGGCTTTCGGAGCAGGACGGTACCCGGAGGTGGACCACTGGGCAGACGTACTCGGAGTAGACGGCGGGACCTGAGGAGCTGCAGAGGCTATCTGTACACACCCATCAAGAGGGACTTCTAGTGGACGTCTCGAGGCTATAGTTTTACTTTTCAGTTGCTGTTTTCCCTTTCAGTTTTACTTTACAGTTGGGCTTGTATTTCCGGCCCCCTTTACATTCTGCACCTACTGTTGTACAGTTTTACTTAGTGTTTACTTCTTCCGCTTGTACTCTGTGGTGTTTTTTTACTCTTATAAAGGCAACTCCTCCCCTGATATCAGGATTTACTCCTTTGGTGCTAGTCGCCATCCCCTGGCCTATGGAAGGCGGTCTTGGGGTAGTCGCAGCACGGACCCCGAGGACGGGTCGTGAAAAATTGGTACCAGAGGAGTTCGGTTCTACCACAGAACTCAGGACTCTGATCTTTCTCTATGTGAAGCAATAGTGTTAAGGGTACCGAGTGTGGTCTTCAGCTCATGGAGTCTAGTGTTGGTGTGGCGGCCGACGCATTCGTACACCAAGACCCTGACTACTGATTTCCGACATTGTACACAAAAACACTGATTGCGTGTGTGTTTCCAAAGTATTAAAGTCAGCTCAAACTAGGTCAGCTCACCAGGTATAAACGTTGACCATGTCGCATCTGTTCAGGATGTCTCCATGCAGACAGTCAGTTGGAGTTCCGAGAGAGTACTCGATGACGGCTCACCGAGCGACGAGGCTCTGGTGCAGGGCCTTTTTACTATGTTGGTACCCTCGGGTGGTGTACCAGTAGCACCACCACCTATTGGGAAGAAGATGCCAATAGCTTTACTAGCAAACTGTGTACGCTGGCAGAGCACGTTGCACGAGTTCCAGCAGCAGCGACCTCTGAGGTTACGAGGCAAGATAGATTCCCATATAGCAGAGAAGTGGCTAGAGGAGATTGCTAGAGTTTTCCGCCTAGCTGAGACATCTGTAGAGTGGATGGTGGACTTGGCCACTAGTGTTTTCCGGTGAATGACCATGAGGATGGTCCGCTCAGTGATGAGGCTTCGGTACGTGGACCGATTCCTGAGATAGTACATTTTGGTAGTATGCCAGCTATACATCACTACCTGTTGGTCAGCAGTTACAACCGGCGGTACCGGTAGGTGACACATGTAAGCTTACTACCTTACATGTGTTCTAACATCAGATATCCTCAAGTTCCGAGGAGAACCTGACTCACAGGCGGCTGAGGACTGGCTTGAGGGGGTGGCAGAGAGTTTTCTAGAGCTTATACAGTTTCGGCGGGACGACGTGTTGATAGCTGAGAATTCATCAAGGCATACTGAACATACCGGGTTCATGATGGATGCATTTCAATCAGTTCAATAGAGGTCGGACCTCTGAGCATGGTATGTTTAAGGTCTTCCGAGCCAGCACCTTTTCTCTATGCATTCCTACTTAGGTCAGGGTGGTAGAAGGACCCTTTGTGGTTGAGAATTCTTTGTTGAACAAATACAGCCAGAGAATGATAGAAGTTTGGAAAGCAGGAAATTGGCGCCAGTCTCGGGGACTTGGGCATGTAAAATGTTTCAAGAAGAGGAAATGTTAAGGACATATGAATCTGCAGAGCAGCAGACATGGAGGCAGAGCTAGGAGAGCATCTTGTGGTGGTGTACATTTCAACATGTTACCCTCACCCGCCTTTGTAGTCCCCACTAGACTCAGGGAGTTGGAGAGCAGGGGAAGAGATTAGCTTCTTGCGGTCTTGGAGTGCGACCAAAAAGGGCTCTAAGGATGATTTGAAGTGCAGAATTTGTCTTCTACTAGCTACCGTAGCCACAGACATCGATACGAATCATCCCTTCCTTCAATGAATCTAGTCCCAGACCTAGAGTTTCCGATTAAGCTGTTGACTTGACCCTCACGTCTGGAGATACCTTTGGGAGGAGACTCGATAGTCACACTTACGCCGACAGTGTGATCTGACCCTTGAGGCGAGAGTCTCGGTCGGGACCTCTTGGTGGCAACGTCGAGGCCTTACGATGTTAGTTTGAGCATGGATTTGGCAATCACTGTTCATACTCAAATTGACGGTATTAGGCAAGCATCGGGATGGTTTTTCCTTCGTCGGAGAAAAGGAAACCCCAGGCAGCACAAGTTAAACCCATGCACGGGAGGGTGCGACTGATCACTCTTGAGTCGGCAAACCTTACCCTCGTGGAAGCAATCATTTGAGTTCCAGTTCTAACAGGAATTGGAAACATCTGGAGTTCGAGGATGACGATCACGTCCTTATACGGGTCTCACCTCGACGAGGTTTACGGAGATGTGGCCAAGGCGGCAAGTTATCTTCGAGGTTCAACAGACCTTTCTAGGTCCTCAGCTGGGTAGGAGAGGTGGTTTACCACTTGACCCATCCACCTCTTTTGCACTAGGTGCACGATGTCTTCCACGTATCTCAACTGAGGAGATACGTTCTTGATCCTTCACACATCATCGCCCTCAGGGAGTTGGACGTTGATGACAGGGCATCATGCAGAGAGGTTCTAGTGGGGATTGAGGATCGACGGGAGCAGGTCCTACGAGGACGGTTGATTCCTCTTGTGCATTTTCGTAGGCAGTACAGAAACCTCCAGGTGAGCACATGGGAGCGGAAGGCTCTAAGTGCGTGCTCAGTACCCACTTTTGTTTCCCTAGTTATGATGTATCTTTACGGGGACGTAAAGCCCTGAAGTGGGAGTAATGTAAAGACCCGTAAAATTTAAGGGAAATTTTTTCTTAATTTTCTTTAGAATTTTACAAGAACGCGGTTTCTGACGGCACCTGATTCTGAGACCCAGTGTGCCTAGAATCAATTTCCTAAGTTTGGCTTGGGTACGTTCAGTGAAAGAACGAGCGGGAATTTCTATCTTTTGAACCGGTAATCGCTTAAGGGAACCTTTACCGTAGTTTCTTTTGTGCGGGTGAAGAAGTTAATTAATGGGGTTTAATTAAAAAAAGTAAATAAAATTGTTGAATCTATTTTATTTCATGTCAAGGTGGTTATTTTTCTCCCATGGGAAGTTGGTGGTGGGGCCCACATCCACCCAACGTCCCATGTGTGGTTAATTGGAAGGGTGGGGCACACACAAGCCCCCCCCCCCCACTTTTTCAAATCCCTTCACTTTCCTAACTCTCCATTAACTCACTTTCATTAATTTTTGACAACTTTTTATAATTAATAAGGTGAGTTACTTAATTTCAAAATCTTGAAATTCAAATGGTTAGGTTGTGTTAATAAATTAATACTTGGTCTTATTTTATTATTGTTAGATTTTTTTCCACCTTGAGAGGATTGGGAAGCATGAAGTCTTCTTCTTCTTCAACCTCGACGAAGAACGTGAAGAACATCTCGGACTCCGATGAAGAACATCGTTCTTCAACGAGGAACATCTCCACCGAAGAACGTGACGTCTTCTTCCAACGACGTTTCCTCTTCGAACACACCTCGACGACAACAGAATCGACGTTCGTTTTCCGCAACACCCGACCTCCGCCACGCTCATCTTCCGCGACTCGTTGACATGAACCATTCTTGAATCCAAGGTAGGGGTTTGAATCTTTTTAAGTTGGTAATTTCTTTCCTTAGAATATGAAATATTAACTTGACGGCCATGTTCCAATTTTTATTTAAATTAGAAATTGTGAAGGTTAAAAGTTTTACGTTTCGGACAACTGCTATCGATATAACGGGAGGGGATTGGTTCGCACAAACACGGCCGATACCCCCTACCCCCTTTTCTATTCTTCGGTTTTGATTAGCAAAGACGTTAATGCATCGTTGCACCGCGCTTGAGCGAAAGGAGACGTGAATGATGCGGACCACGATGAAGAAACGCAACGCCGTTGCGCCACGTCGAGGGTACGAACGAGGACGCGGCCGGATTCGGGCCGCGCCAGAAGGACGCGGCGTCGTCACGCCGTGCCGGACGAGTTTGCAGCCGTCTTGGAAGTGGCGGCCGGAAAAACCGGCTGCCGGTGAACATGAAGGAGGCGGCCGGAACCCCGGCCGCCGACGCCGGAAGGCGTGGGACCGCGGGGTCCCACGGCAAGAAACCAGCCAGCCCTGCGCTGGCTGGCCGTTACAGGGGAAAAGCCGGGGGGGTTACACCCCCGGGGTTGCACACCTGGCACGACCCCTTAAAGAGGGCCATTGTTTTTCATAAAGGAGGGGCAACGCCCCTCCCTTGGGCATGCTTGCGCAGCGCGCTCGCGCGGCCCGCTGGCCGCGCGGCCGCGCCGCCGCACCTGGCCGGGCTTCTAGGTCGTTGGGCCGGGTCGCCGCCCGGGCAGGGTCAACCCAGTTCAGCCGACCCAGGGGGTACTGGGTCGGCCCGGGCCGGGCCCAGACCCCCTATTTTTTCGGACTGAGTTAGTTCAAATGCCCATATCTTGGGCTACGGACCTCCGATTGATGCGCCGTCAGCGGAAACACGAACCTTGGATCGAGGCGGTCATTTCGGTATATCGCACTCAAGGTTTTAGAATTCTTTGAGTTCATTCGGGTTGGTTCGTACACGAAACCAACCGGGCCTTCGGAGCAGAAACGCTCATATCTTGAGCTTCGGACGTCCGATCGACGTGCCGTCGACTTTGTTGTTTTCCTCTAAGTGAGACGGATTTTTTGGCATACTCCGTCCGAGGTTTGGATGCAGGTGGAGTACAGTCGGGTTGGTTTTGCCTTAAAAACCAACCGGGCCCCTGGGACGAAAAAACCAATAACTCTCAGACCGGGCGTCCCATTGACGCGCCGTCTGCGATGTTGAGTTCATGTTGACGATACGGAACATTTGGATACATCAACTCTTGACCTTGTGTCAGTTGATGTATCAGCCTCTCGGCTCGTGGAGCGGACCCTCCCGAACGAGCTTCATGTGTGCTGGAACCCTAGCGCTGGCTGCGACTTCGACGACGACGACTGTGCAGAGATCCTCAGTGGACTGCAACGATGAAGAATGTTGGTCTTGTATCCTATGTGGGTCCCAGCTGTGATGGTCTTGTATCCTATGTGGGTCCTAACTTAGATGATTCAGTGCTGGTCTTGTATCCTATGTGGTTCCCAGCATAGATGAATCAAAGAAGAGTGCTGGTCTTGTATCCTATGTGGGTCCCAGCTGTGCTGGTCTTGTATCCTATGTGGGTCCCAGCTATGCTGGTCTTGTATCCTATGTGGGTCCCAGCTTAGATGATTCAGTGCTGGTCTTGTATCCTATGTGTGTCCTAGCATAGATGAATCAATGAAGAATGCTGGTCTTGTATCCTATGTGGGTCCCAGCTGTGCTGGTCTTGTATCCTATGTGGGTCCCAACTGTGCTGGTCTTATATCCTATGTGGGTCCCAACATAGATGATTCAGTGAAGACAGCTGGTCTTGCATCCTCAGTGGGTCCCAGCTTAGATGATTCAATATCTTTATCTGATCATCCCTTTCACCTTTTCGACGAAGTATACTTGTGTGAGCTGAAACCAGTTTTGCTTCCTTTTTGGATTGAGTTGTGCTATCCTGTGTGGATTACGTTTTTCTTTCCTGTGTGGATTACGTTTTGCTTTCCTGTGTGGAATACGTTTTGCTTCCCTGTGTGGAATACGATTTTCTTTCCTGTGTGGACTGGGATGTACTTGGGCTTTGTGGTTGGAGCGTGTTGGAATTGATGACTTAGGTATATGTATGGGCATATACCTAAGTAGTGTCGGATGTTAATCCGTGATGTATCCTTCCTTTGCGGTTTATCCTTTGTGGATTTTGGGAGACCTTTGGGGGTCTCGGGGTCCCTACTGAGTAGCTTATACTCACCCCTGCACGGGCTATGCCCGCACTACGTTGTGCTGGTTGCAGACGACCGACAACACTGATCACGGTTGATGCTTTCAGAGCAGGACGGTACCCGGAGGTGGACCACTGGGCGAACGTACTCGGAGTAGACGGGGGGACCCAAGGAGCTGCGGAGGCTATCTGTACACACCCTTCAGGAGGGACTTCTAGTGGACACCTCGAGACTGCAGTTTTACTTTTCAGTTGTTGTTTTCCCTTTCAGTTTTACTTTACAGTTGGGCTTGTATGTCGAGCCCCCATTACTTTCTTCACCTACTGTTGTACAGTTTTACTTAGTGTTTACTTCTTCAGCTTGTACTATGTGTTGTTTGTTTACTCTTATAAAGGAAATTCCTCCCCTGATATTGGGATTTACGCCTTTGGTGCTAGTCGCCAGCCCCTGGCCTATGGAAGGCGGGCTTGGGGTAGTCACGGCACGGACCCCGAGGATGGGTCGTGACAGGGTTTCCCATAGAAGTTCCATGAATGTTGATCCATTTTCGACCTTGAAGTGGAGGGTGACAAAAAACATCAAGAAGTCCAGATGACTGCATGTATTTTCTAGAAAAACATATTTTTGTTATGGACCAGGAAGTCATGGTAGAGGTTGAAGCAGTGTCTGTTTTGCAGGTTGTTTTCTTCTTGTGCTACAGTGATAAGACGAACCAGCACCACCTGCATATAAAATGTCCTTTTTTCATGTACAATGTAGTTCCTACCATTCCATATAATGTACACATTATTTTCCATAGTCTCTAGTAGCATATTTTTTAGTTGAGGTGAGGTATGTATAGTTGTATAGTGATGAAACATGTATACATCATTGAGTATAACAACCAGCTGAAGATAAAATATATCCAATATGGAATTCCATAGGGATTCAACCGTGGAACAATATAGGAACAAATGAGAGATATCCTCCCTATACTGGTTACAATACTGTCACATGAAAGATAAAGAAATGCCACTAAACAGTAAATGGTTATTAGTGTGGAGTTTATTGTGAGTATGTTTCCAAATGAGGTTTAGCCAAGATGGTCTAATCCAAATTTTATCATACTTTTTGATCCATTAGTAATTAGTATCTACATAAATGTTTCAATATTAGAAACTTTTGGAATCCATAATTCCATTCATTACTACTTCCCATAATAATATGTCTTTTGTGGAGAAAAGAGTTAATTATTAAACAGACTACACAGGCTATCAGTCATATCCATTATGGGGGAGTCCATAATATCATGTATAGTGATTGTATTGACCAGCGGAAGGTTTTGGGAATCAGTATATGAGGTGAGTGGGGTACCCATACAATTTTACATCCAGAAGTTAAGATAATACTTCATACAAGCAATTCAATGTGAGTGAGACATGATGTTAAAAAAATATTTCATAGCTTATAAAATTAAAGATCCCATGTAAGAATTTTTTCCATTATTCAGTTTTCAAATGAATATGTCTCTAAGGAATCCACAATCTATGGATTTGTTGGTAAGAAGATTCCTAAAAAATCTGGTCGAGGGAGATCCATTGAACAATCTAAGGTTTTTATCACCAAGACACCTTTATCAGTAGGCTTGAATCATTTACTCCAAGGGACGGTGACTAGTTTTTTTCCATCATGTTACCACTCAAAAATATGTTCTCGATAAAGATATTCAAGTGATTGATAAGATAAATGGGATATTTATAAATAAAAAATCAGTGCACCCTCTTGGAGACAGTGATATATTTAACCAATAAAATTCTGCCATCCATAGACAATGATTTCCCTTTCCAAGATGAAAGCTTCTGCTTAATCTAATCCACAATTTTTACTGAAATGATGAGCTTTAGGTATTCCTCAGAAAATAGTAACTCTAATATATTATATAGGAAAGAGACCGTTCTTTAATTCAATGCTCTAAAAAGAGTTGAGTTTTTCTTGAGGTTGTGATGTAATTTCCGAAATAAATGTAGGATTTATTCCAATTAATTACCTGCCCTAAAAATATTCATAGTGGGAAAGAGACTTTTTCTGATTTTGAATATTTTCCTTTTCCTCATTGTATAAAAATGATTATTTCTTCCACAAAAAAGAGGTGAGTTGGAGAAGAATGTTTCCTTGAGGCCATAATAGGCTTCATCCATCCTTGATCTCTCATCTGAGCAAGTAATCTAATCAAATCATCATCTCCAATTGAGAAAATAATGGCAGATAAAGGATCTATGCGCCTTACACCTTTAGATGATTGAATGTACCACTTGGAGAGGAATTAATAATCATATATATATTAGAATACTCAAAAAAACATTAACCCAATTCACAAAACTTTCATTGAATCTAAAATTCTACATCACATTGTAAATAAATCCCCAATTAATCAGGTCAAAGGATATTCTAATATCTAGTTTGAGAGCAAGACAAACACCTCTAGAAGGTTTATTAACAATATTGACACATTATGAATTTTTTCTAATGGAATCTTGAATATTTCTTCCTTTCACAAATCCAAACTAAATCCAAGAAACGATTTTACTTACATTTTCCGTGAGAATATTGGCCAAGAGTCTGGATATAATTTTATTGCATATGTTGATGAGCATAATGAGCTTGATGAGAGGTACTTCTATGGAATTATCCACCTTGAGAAAAAGTGTGAGGAATTATATGTGGCTCCCTTGAGGAAAAATACCATAGTGGAAGAATGTTTTCACCAAATTTCTTACATCAACCTGAATGACATCCCAAAATTTTTGAAATAAGAAATTTGAAAATCCATCAGGACTCGAGGTATTGTCCATATTTAAGCTGAAAATTACCTCTCTAATATATTTTTCAAGAGGATATTGATAAGTCTATTATTTTCTTCTTCACTAACCATGTTGGGAATGATTCCATCTACCAGATCTTTATTCATACTAGTACCATTGAACAGATTAGAGTAGTATGTGACTATATGCTCTACCTTTGACTCCTCATTATCAATCACCTTGTCTCCATATTTAAGGAAAGTGATTGGTCTATAGGCCTTTCTGGATATGTGAAGATCATTTTAGAATTATGTTTTGTGATCCCCCTCATTAATCCATTTAACTTTGAATGTTTCTCTATATACATTTCCTTTGAGAGAGAGACGAGAATTCAGGCTAGATGTGAGATCAATTTTGCACTAAATATTTACCTTAAAGACAGAACCGGTGACTTCTAATTGAATGTTCCTAAGCTCATCTTCTAGATTAATAATTTCCTATTATATTTTTTTGAAATGTTCCTTGTACCAACCTTTAACCTTGATTTTTAAAATATTAAAATTAATAAGACAAGAAATATAATCGTTTCTACCATTGATGGAAATCCAATAATTATCCACATGCATGATGAACTCTGGTTATGAGGCCCATGTGTTATTGAATCTGATGGGGAGCCTAGGTTTGGTGGATCTAGTGATGAGTCTGACCAATATAGGTTGAGGTCCATAGTTTATCCTTTTCAAGGTAATTCTAGTAATAGTGTCCCATTTCTACTGGGCTTGATCATTAGAAAAATCTCTATCATGATTTCCAGTGACCTTTCTATTGTTGTGTCTTCTATACCAGGTATATTTGGCATCAAAAATATTGATTCCAATATAATTTTCCCATCCATACATTCCTCGAATTTATTTTAGGAGATATATTGATGGAAATCACCCAATATTTCACTAGGACAGAGGATGTCATTAAAATCATCAAGCAGGATCCATGGATCTTGTATTCTCTAATTGATAGACTCAATAGTCTGCCAGTGATTCCTCAATTAATGAGGGATTTTTTTGCATAAAAAAGTATAAGAAAATAAAATTTGTAATATCTCTTTCAGAGGTAATCATTTTCTCATAAACACATAAGACACCGATTGTCAGAATAGGTTCATGATAAAAAACCCATAGGGACTCTGTATTTCTAGAAATATTATTGGGGGAGATTAATCTAAAACCTCTTCTTTCTATTCAAGTGAAACCAGGGAAATAGAAATTTTTTGGGCTTTGTAGTGCCGAAAATATTTGGTGTATTTACATAGATGAATCTTTTCAAAGCTTTGGCAATGACCCTATTTATTATTTTGAAAGAGGAATATGGAAAGTAATATATTCTCTTAAAATTTTATAAAACATAAAAAGAAACTATTTTTATAAATAATAATTCTTCCAAAATAAAATATAAAACATTCATCCAAGAAAAATTGAAAAACATTCGTAAAAAAATTATCAATAATTTGTTCAAAATAAATTTCATTCAAAAGGTTTTACATAAAAATAAATTAAGAGTTTAGTAGAAAAGATCCATCACTTCCTATACAAATTCATATAAACTAATTTATTCTTATTCAAATACTCCAAATTATTCTAATATTGAGCTACTATTGATTTAATTGTTTCTATCCACTCTTCCACGATTAGGAGCCTCTGATTCTCTTCCTTAAAACATACAACTTCCTCTTAAAGCACACTAAACTACTCATTTTCCCCATCCAACCTAAAAAACTCTTCCTCAAAGCATTGGAATCTGATATTCTCTTCTTTTTGCTTCAGAATTACTTATTTTCATTCTAATATCTTTTAATTTTTATATTGTGTGATTGTGAAAAATCTTTGAACTGCTCCACAAACATTATCCTATCTGAAACCACTATAGATAACTTATCAAAGGAATCAATAATATCAAAAAAAAAACATTCTTAACATCCAAAATATGATCATAATGATATTTCAAGTAACCATCTACTTATCTTAACCACCTAACCATATAGATGAATCTCATTTTTTGTACCTTTGAATTTTCATTGAAACATTTGATATAAGCTTCATTTTGAATTACTGACTCTTTCAACAACTTCATGGTTTCTAACTTCCTGTTTGAATAATTTTGAATATATTTTCACCTTGATTAATTATCAGAATGATATGAAATTGAATCCATAATCTGTTTCAGAGTCTAATAAATGTAATCTATAGTGTTCATTGATTTAGTTTCCATTGAATCTAATAACTCTAATTTAACCTCTGAAATGTGTGGCCAAGATGGTCAAGCATCAACGTTTTCTTTCACTCCAACATTTTCTTCTTCTAAAACTTTTAAAATGTCAACTTCTTCATCAATATCTTCCTTTTTTAAACTTTATTATGAGAATGATAACATTAATATTCTTTATATGATATTGATTGACCACCCACTAGTACATCTACAATTGTGTTCTTATCAGACTGATTTGATATTTATGTAGAGGGTTAGGATGATTCTATTGTACTTTATTCTTGTTTTGTTTATTCCCCATCTTATTCTTCTTATTCATGTTTCTTTCTTAACCACCATGCAGTTCCTAAAACCACTTTTTCAACCTTCTGTTTTAGTTTTTGTAATTTCTCATGAACTAAATTTATAGCATATTTTGGGATTGTTTCATGAACCGACTTTTTGACATGGGTTTGAACATATTTAAAAAAATTTCCAATTTTGTTGTTAATATCATCTAGAACAATTGATATTTCAAAAAATTATAATTCATCTGGTGCTGGAGGATCAGGAAGCGTTTTAGGAATAGTATAAATGTTCTAAATCCATAATCTGGTATGACTACTTATAATGGATATAGTGAAATAAGTTGATTTTTTTGTGGCTTGTTCAAATCCTTTAAGAAAATTATATAACATCATCGGTTTATATAATATCTTAATCTACTTGTTATTTTCTTTACATAATTCATTGAATCTTCTAATTTAATTTTAAAATCAAATTCATTTACTTTTTTTATTTCTAAATAACAGAATATCTAGATTTTTCTGATCTTTTTGAGCCATCAACCTTTCAAATCCATCATCAAAAATTTGTTTCTGGTCCTTTTGATCTTTTTGAGGTGAAGATTAAGTAATGTTATTTCCTTGTATAGATTGTTTCTATTTCACAACTTATGAACTAGACATTACATATTTTATTTTTCTATAAATTTCTTCATCCTTTGATTAAAAACTAACTTCTAATTCTCACCAATAAGAGAATAAAATTCTCAAATCTCATATGTTTTATTTTTAATTTGAAATAAATCAATACTATTTACTAATATCTTATTAATAAATCAAGATAATATGATAATTTATTATTCAAAAATTCCTTCTTAATATGTTCAATATAAATAAAAATAAAATTTTATAATATTTATCTTCCTCATATTAACTAGAAAGTAAAATATGAGAATTTTGAGGAATTTTAGATTATACCTATCACTTATTCATGTAATAAAGTATCCTTGCATCCATAGAATTATGAAGATCACATCCACATTGAGGTGAGATAATTTTCTATAATATTTTTAATAAGGTAAAATTTTATCTTCTGATTTTTTTTCTTTAAACTTATAAGATTATATATAATATTTTCTAATAGAAGATACACTTCATATTCTAAAGTAACTTCAACTAGCTTAAAAACATTTTAAAATATAATTTTACAAATATATCCAAAGAGAAAAAAATTATGTATAAACTTCTATATTGAACAGTACTAATGAATATATTTCTCTTATGATTTTCAGATAGTGTTTTTCAAAATCACCCTTTTCTACATAGATTTTCTCCCAACCATGAAATTTATTAACTTTTTGTAATAAATAATCAACCTTATAATACTATGACTTCACAATTAATCTTTATTTAACAAATTCCCACATACTGAAATATTTTATTGATTCCATATAACTGAATATAATTTTGAATCTTACACTAAAGAGGTGAATTAAATGAATACCAAACATCTAGACTTTGAAATAAAATGGGTGTGGTGGTTTGAGAGAAAATCCTAAAAACCAAATGTGGGATAAGGGTGAACTACAACTTATATATATTCTTGGGGTGACACTTCATATTCCATAAATCCAATGCCTCGGATTAAAAACCATTTCCTGATATAAATGTTGAGATTTTATCCATGAATGGTTTAATATATATTATGAACTCTTAATGTTTTTTAAGAAAACTACTATTCGAACCATAGTATTTTTTTAATAAAATAAACATTAAAATTTTTGTTATAAATTGAATGTTTTTAAAACATAAATAATATATACTAAACTATAGAGAAATAAAATTAATTTATAATTTAAAAAACTAAAAGTTTATTATAATACCTCTCAAAGTAAAATTTATTTTTGGTATTGCAAACCTATTTTTCTTTTTTTTATAACCTATATTGAATACGATAAATTTATTATAAGAAATATTTTATGAACAAAAGTTACAACCATTTTGTTGTTTGAAAAAAATTTAGTAAAAATATTGATTCTGAAAAAATAATTAAATTGTTTCCCAACTTTATTGAATATCTAATGTATTTGAGGTTATTATAGGATTAATAATAAATTTTATATAGTAAAATCCAAATTTATTAATAATATATTTTATATATTTATCTTCAGATAAAAATTTTCTTCTCTTTTTTAGAAATTTAAAATCCTCGAAAATAATTAAGATACCCATTAGGAATATTTCAAAGGAAAACACCAAAAGATTCAGAAAGGAATCTATTAAATTGTTATTTAGTAAAACCTAATATAATGTCATTGAAAAATTTTAAATAATGATTATTTTTTAGAAACTTTTTTATAGAAATAGGTGGATTCACAGCTCTGTTGACAAAGTTTTTTTGTAAAAAATATCTAGTTATCCTATAATACTGGGATCTATGGGATTATTTAAGTCCATAAAGTTCCTTAGTACATTTCAATACATATTCTGGATATATTTTATTTTCACAACCAAAGGTTTATTCTATATAAACATCCACGTTAATATATCCATTAATAAATTCACACTTTGCATCTATTCATAATAGATTAAAATTTTAAAATATTTCATATTCTTAAAGTATAAAAATAGCTTAAAGTCTAGATAAAGGTATATAAGTTTCATCAAAATCTCTTCCTACTTTTTGATTATATATCATAGCAACAAAACAATCTTTATTTCAAAATATTTTATCCATTATAAACATAGTTGTTCATAAAATCCATTTTACACAAATTACATAAGTATCTTTAGGTTGTTCAACCAAAGTCCAAATTTGATTTCTCTCAAACTCATTGAGTGCATCTTGAATTTCCTTTATCCATTCTTCATACCCTAAAGCATCATCTGATTTCTTAGGTTTGAATCAATATGAAAATGAAAAATGTCCAATTTTATTTCAAAAACAACTTCTAGTTATAAATGGTTGATCTACATCACCAATGATATTATAACTATGATTATTCCTAAAAACAACTAATTTCTTGGGTTTAAAAAACACTATTCTTAAAAAAAATATTGAAAATATTCTTCAGGTATAACATTAAGGCTATATTCTTCAGTATTTATCTCATTAATGAAAAATTCTAACATAGGTTGGAAATAATTTTTAGAAATAAAATCTGAGTATGTGTTTTGACGTTATTGAATTAAAAACGACCATTTTCATAAAACATAGCATGTATTATTTTTCAACAGTACAAGGTTTTTATTAAAAATCATATATGACATAAAAGTTTTAGAAAAATATAAAAATATTCATTTCTCATATTTTTCATAAATTTTATCAAATTTATCTTTACTATTCAACATGAATACCTTGCATCAAAAAACATTGAATTAAAAATGTATTTGTTTCCTTCCAGTCCACAACTCCTTAAGAGTTTTATTAATAAAATGTATTATTAAAAAACAATTTATAGTATAACATGTATTACTAACTAATTCATCCTAAAAAACTTTAGTAATTTAGTATTCACTTGTTATATTCCTAGAAATGTCCTAAATAATTATATCTCTTCTTTCAACCATGCCATTTTATTATGGAGTTCCAGGTGATGAAAAGTTATGTATAATACCATTTCTATAGCAAAAAAATTTCAAAATCAAAAAATAAAAAATCCCCACCGTGATCAATAAAAATATTTTTCAATGTAATAGCCTCTATAATTTTAAAGAATAATATAATTATTGATAGAGTATATGATATGCCGCATCAATCATAAATGAAATTATAAACATTATTATTTAATTTGAAATTTATCGCATAGTTTTTACAATGGAAGGAATGAATAATATTAAATTAATTGTGAAAATATATTTTCAAAACAAATGTATTATTAATTTCTAGGGGACCAAATAATTGTAAATGAAAATAAATCCCTTTTTAAAACAAAAGGAAATACTTTTCTAAAAAATTGTAATTGTGCACAAGTGTGTTTTATAAAAATAAATAATACAATCAATTTTTTTAGATCTTATTTATTAAATATATACATCATATATTAAATATAGTATTTAAAATTTAGCTTCTGATTTTTCTATATGTTATATAATAACAAATCCAATTTTACATATAGAAGAAGTTTTTTTCAAAAAGGCATCTTCGGTTAATTTTGGTGGTGCACTTATTTTTTAAATAGTTTCTGAAACTCTAATAATTTTTTTTTGAAAAACTATTCCTATTAATTTAAAGCATATTATAAAATTTTATTTGGGTGGAATTTTTAATATACTTCTGATAAGATTCATTTTTTGATATATATTAAAAAATACTACATTTTTTTAACTAGTTTTGTATAACTTATTTATATTGTTAGATAATATTTTATACATTTTTTAATATATAATTTGATAAATGTTTTTATCATTTAATCCAATTTAGTTCATTGGAATTAATTCTATGTTGAATTTGGATATAAAAACATTACATTCTTTTGAAAGTTTTTACTTTAAAACCCACTTTCTTCTTTCATCAACAATATTATTTTTAAATTAATTTTATCCTACATTGTGTATTGAATTATGAAAAACTGATCCCATATTTTTAATAGGAACTCTCAAATTATGTAAATAGTTCTATTTTATTCTTTTATAGTGTGAATAGTAAATTCAGTAAATTTTTTATATTTACAATGGTTAAGGGTAAATCTAGTAATTAAGGGTTAAAATAATATTATAAATATTAGAGAATGAAACTAACACTTGTCCTAATTTAATTGGATGATTATTTTTCTCCCCTTAGAATTAATTTATCTGTTACAAGACCATTTATATCCTTTTAAAATAAATATTATTTTATTAAACGATATAAAATTTATAAAAATATAAATTTCTTTACAAATATTTTTATAAGTCTTAAAATTTCATTAATTACACATTTTTTGTTATTTTTTCAATCTATGGTAAATTTATTAACCCTCAATGTATAAAATTACATGATATCATGATAATAATTTAAAAAGTTAAGCATGGTTTAAATAAAAAAGATAATGATTTAAAAATATTCAAAACCTATGTAATTGTCATTTTATGAATTTAGTTAGACCCAAAAACATCATATGTTCAAAAAAATCAGTTTGGATCTATTTTTTATATAAAATTAAATTATATTAATTTAGTAATTTTAAGAATTCCAAGACTGCCTTTGTTGACTCTTATAAAACATCATATATTCTTATCTTTTGTTAATTCATAAATATTATTTGGTTCATAAAATATCTTCCCATGTACCTTCCTAATCCATACCCACATTATGTTGTTCTTAGTTTGGGAATAACACACCCCTTAGATGTGTTAAGGTCCTAAGAAAAGGTGATCGTCTGAAGAATAAGTATTTTTTTAATTATAAGTTTATATTTTATTTCTTCTTACTAATCATTAAAATATAATTCCATAGATAAGAAATAATAAATATAGTATCATAAATATAATTATATTTTATTATATTAATATCATCACCTAAATACATCTCCCCTTCCTTTAAATGAGAACAGAATTAATCATTTGGGTGTACTCCAGATTACAACCTTGTGATCCAATATAAATTGGTTTCCGTAACCATCTCTCAAGATTAGTTTTAATGAAGGAATTAATGTTTTTATATAATATTCATGAAATATTTATCATTATTTAAAAATAATATATCATTTATGTTCTAATCATTTCTTTCACTTGAAAATGATAATGTTGTTCATGTGTACGTGCGAACAATCACCTCCACAATGTGATGTGATTTTTTTTCATCACCACATCATGAGGATGATATATATAAGTATATTTAAATTAATAATTCAATATTTTAATATTTATATGAATATAAATTAACACTTTACCTCTTTCCAAAATGATCAATGAATAAAGGAAATGTTACACATGCGTACGTACGACTTACCGTCTCGATGATTATAAAGTAGTTCATTTTTCATATCCATATTTAATGGATTTATTTAAAATTATAATTGATTTATAATATTTATTATTAATTCTTGAATATTATTATGGATCTGATGGACTAATACCATTTTGACTATATATTCCAAACCTAATCCATTTTGGACTAATGTACCGAATATCATCAAAACATCCAAAGAGAACTTATATAAATAGGTAATTTCTATAAAATAGTATTAAGTGTTATAAAAAAATAATAATCATGAAAAATATTTTAAATAATGTAAATAATTAATATAAGTTTATTATTCTCGTAGATAAAGAATATATGTGACAAATCGGACTCATGGTATTAGACTTCGTCTTAATCTCCTTTCATTGATGCATATCTTGATGTTATACACCTACCTTATTTTATAATGTCTATATACAGACACGTTGACATATAATATCATCAATTTATTTTAACATCATGTTATTTAATTTTTTATTAATATTATTCTTTCATTTGGAATATTATTTAAATGTTAAAAGTGGAACGGGACGCTTTGAAGGTTTAAATATTCAATTCTCATTAATTTTTCTCCATGTCAATAATCTTGATACTATTTTACATGTTTATTTTTATGGATGTAAAATGACTATAAAAATCATTTTTTATCTATTTTGATATTTGAATTCCTCTACAAGTATCCATGTTTAAAAAAAATTCCTCCCCTATTTTCCTTTTCTCTGTATTATTTTACTAAAAATGGGTTTTAAAAATGGATTGATTATTTCTATAACATGAAATGTTTTATTATGAGTGAAAATAAAATTTTAATAGTGAACTGCTAAAATTTCCAAGATTTTATATCTAATTATTATTTAATGGTACTTAGAAATTTTACGGGAGGATACGTGTTAAATTAAATACTGGTGGTTCCATGAGAAACCATGAATGGGTGGTAATTTTACAACCTACAATGCATTGGTTATGGAAGCCAACCATATCGATATTCCATTTCTAATAGTGACATGTATGGAAGTTCACTGAAAAGTTATTTTATTTATAATAGTGATAAGTATAATTATTTAACAAGGTGACTTTATGTATTTTCAAAGGAAAGTATTTACTACTTATTATGGGTGATAATTATTATGTCATAATATTTTTTTCATAGGTTTTAATTTTTATCAATGGATTAATGGTTTCTTTCTTTCTATATCCCATACTAAACTACTTATTCTCATATCATGTTTTTTTATATGACTTAATAATGAGTAAGGTATTGAAAAAATTCATATCGAATATCATGAATTGTATCATAAAATAGATCATTTTTTATTTTATTAGTTTTACATTATGGGAAAAATAGATAATTCTTGGAAATTTCCACTTTATATTTTATGGTTTTTTTATGTATGATTTATGGTCTAATTTTATAAAACACTCAACCAAAAAAATACACAATGTGAAACAAAGTAAAATTATTGACATAAATGAAGATTATGTAATGTTTGAAGGTTGGTTCCTTATATTTTATATCAAAGGAACAGTTAATAAAAATTTAGGGATTTTGAATTATGGTTAAACATAGGTTATGTTTATATTTATGTTCTTTTAGTTAAACCTGTGTTTTATAACATTTTCATGATCGAGGAATGTTTTTTACAAATGGATGGAGGAAGATCTAAAACAATATTCATATATCTTCCTGATGACATTCTTGATATAATTATTAGAAATTCAAGACCTTCTAATTCGGAAAATTTTTCAAACATACAACTCACTTGAATATAGTTGTATGAAATATCAAACACCTCCTCTATACCTCGATACCATTTTGGTTCATGGTTTTTTAATCAAATCCAATTTTCCCAATATTTTCATATTTTAAAAAAAATGTAAATATGATCAAGGTATTTTTGGATATTTTACCTTATCACATGATTTTGAACCATATTATGATTTTTCATAAATCTTCAAAAGAAAGATCCCCTTACCCAACCTTTTTATATTTGTTTTCAACTTATAGTCTTTGAGGACATACTTTTGGTATTTTAAAAGGACTGTTGATTGAATGTTTAAAAACAAAACCAGTCTGAATGTTTTATACAAATCAATTTTTATCATATGTTTTGAAATTATATGTTATTAAAAATTATTTTCCAGGACTATTTCTCAATGAATTCTCATACGACCCAAGTTGTTCAAGTTGTATTAGGACAATGGAATAAATATTCTTTTAAGAAGCTCAAAACCATTTTTTTCAATTTTTGGACCATCTATCTACGTGAGAAAAATGAAAATGAAATCATGTGGACACCATGATCAAGGTATAATGTTTTTATTTTTGGAACAGTTTCATTAAATCATAGGGAGATGAAATTTAAAATGTCATGATATAAGGGACTCCATGAACTAAGAATTTGAGTTAATTATATGTCCGGATATAAATGGGAGGTATAAGATAACCACTGAAGTTAAAAAAATTATATTAAAAGATGAAATTATACATTTCATGTATTTATGTATTCTTATGTTTTTCAGTCCAAGTAGTTAAAGAATTCAGAAACATGAAGAAAAATATCTTAAAATTTTGTTATCTTTTTAATTTTCATACTGTGTTATCAATGACCTTTTAATCTATCAAAGGATTATGTTTTTGTGATTGTAATCTTTCTCTTGATGATGTTCTCTATCAATATCCAATAGAACTAGATATCTATTTTTTCTTCTATATTCGTGTTTTCCAATATAGAAACATCATATATGTTATCTCAGGTGACCATCATGCTTCCCATTCTTTATTTTAATGTGAAAGTTTCATTAGTCTTTTTTCTGATGTCGGATTTCAACAAAATTATTTTGAAAAGTTAAACCCCTAGTTTTTTATCCTTAGTTCATATTAAGAGGAAAAATTTTATAATAGGTGGACATGAAATATCTTTTTTATGAAAATAAATACTTTTCTTGATGGCATATATGATACGCCACATTGATCTTAAACGAAAAACTAAAAATTATTATTTAATATGGTAGTCATCGCATTGCTATTAGAATAGAGGGAATGAATAGGATGAAGTAAATTATAAAAATATGGTTTAAAATTGTATATATTTTTAATTATTTGGTTACCAATTAAATTTAATGTAAAATAAAACCCTATTTAAAATAAAATAAATGTTTTTTGGAAAAACTATTTCAATGTGCCCAAGTGTGTATTATAATGATAAATAATAAAATCACACTTGTCGAATTATATTCATGAAATATATATTTATATATATGTATATATAATATAAAATATAATATTTGAAATGCATCTTATGAAATTTATAGACATTATTTGAGATTAAATCTAATTTTATGAATAAAAGAACTATTTTATAAAAAATAGGTTTGTTTCCCCCTTTTGATGGCGCACTTCATTTAAATATATATTTTGACACTTTTATAAATTATATTTGACAAAATAATCTTATTATTTTTTATATGAATATCTAAGTTTATTTTGGATTAATTTTTGGTATTTGTCTAATAGTATCCATTTTTTGAGAAATAGTAAACAAATGCTTTATTTTGATTTAAAATTTCTTTTTCCTCTAACATATTTATATTATTTGATTATATTTAAGACTGATTTTAAATTATAATAAGATAAATATTTTACCATTAAATTTAATTTAGGTTATTTTAATCAATTTCAATTTGAATTCTGATATACAAACATTTAAATCTTTTGAAGGTTTCTACTTAAAAAAACTTGCTTTCTAGTTACGCCAATGGGATTAATTTTAAAATAATTTTAGCCAATTATTTTTTTTGAATTTTGAAAAATGGATTCCATATTTTAAATCGTAAGGTAAAAATTATATAAATATTTCCCTTTTATTTTTGGAAAATATAAATAGTTACTTTATTAATTTTATTTTATTTAACCCGGTTAAGGGTAAATCAAGTAATTAAGAGAAAAAATAATATTATAAATATAAAAAAATTACCCTAACACTTGTACTAATTTTATTTGATAATTATTTATTATCTATAATAACTAAAGAGCCAGTTATTAGACCATTTATGAAATTTTATGAGAACATAACTTTGTAATATTATATTCAAAGAAAGTCATATATTTTCATACTTTTGTTTTTAACAAGAGAAATATTTTTAATGTGGGGTTATATAATCGTTTTATTTGAATATAAATATTATTTAGAATTATAAAATGTTTACCTAAATAATTTTAATTTATTTTTAACTTTTATGGATAAAATAATTACCTAAAAATAGTGACACAATGATGATGCATTAATTGTTTAATTAAAGGAAATATCAAACAAATGATATTAAATATAAAAAAATAAATATAATTTTTTATGATTAATTTCATAGAAGAATTTAATATATTCTTATGAAATTTTATTGTTTATTAAGAGGTATTTTTTCAAATTTATCTTGTTTTTATGATATTTTTAAAAATTCATGTAAGGAATAGTCTCAAAAATTACATTATTGATATTTTAAAATAAATAGTATTTTATTAAATGATAAAAAAATTGTATAAAAATATAAATTATAGTAAAATTATATTGATAAGTCTTAAATCTTCATAAATTCCTCATTTATTGGTATTTTATAATTTTATAGTAATTATATTAACCCTCAAAATGTAAAATTACATGATGTCACGATAAAAATTAAAAGGTTCAATAAGGGTTAAAACAAAAAATATAAGGATTAAAAAATAATAAAAACATATATAATTTTAAATTTATGAATTTATTTATAACCATAATTATCCTATCTTTTAAAAGAATCATTTTTGGGTCCACCTGGAATATTAAAAAATTTATATTAATTTAATGATTTGAAGAATTCCAAGAGTTACCCTCAACTCTCTTATAAAAGGGAACCCATTATTATTTTTTATTAACATATAAAAACCTGTTTATTTCTTCCAATAACAACCCAAATACCATCCTAGAAACCCTAACCACATTTTATAGTCCTTATTTTAAGCATATAACCCCCCTTTGAGGTGTTAAGATGATAAGAAAAGGATATCGTCTAAAGAAGAGGGAGTGTTTTAATGAAGTGTTTCTATTTTATTTCTTTTTGATCTTCCATAAAATATTATTCCAACATGATGAAATAAAAAATAAAGTATCCTAAATATAATTATATTTTATTATGTTATTTTTTTCATTAAAATATATATCCACTTCAATATAAAGAGAAAATAATTAATCATTCTTGTGTAAAGCGGATTACCCCCTCACGAACCGAAATAATTCATTTTCAATCACCATCTCTCATCAATGGTTTCAAGCATGGAATTAATTTTTATATATGATATTAATGAAATTTTATAAATATTTATGAATAATATATCTTATATTATCTTACCTTTAAATTCACATGAAAATGACAACATCGTTCATGCGTACGTCTGAATTGTCACCTCCACAAAGCGATGTGATTCATTTCTCATCACCACATCACCTAGATGATATATATATATATATATTTAAATTATTATTATGATATAAATGATATTATGGTAATTATATAATCATAATAAAATAATTACCATATTTCCATAATGATTACTAAAAATGGAAATTTTACTCATGCAGACGTACAGCTTACCATCTCCATGATTGTAATGTAGTTCATTTTTCATATCCATATTTAATGGATGGATTTAAAAGTATAATTTTTTTAAGAATTTTATTATTATTTCGTTGATATTATTCATTATATAATTTACTAAAACCATTTTGACTATAGCCATCAAACCATATTCATTTTGGACTCGTGTACCGAATATCATCAAAACGTCCAATGTGAGCATATATGATTGAGTAATTGTTATAACTTGAAATTAAGTGATATAAAATGATTCATAAACTTGAAAAATGTTCTAAATAAAGTAAATAATTTCCATATGTTTATTATTCATGAATATAAAGAACATACATGATGAATTAGACTCAAAGTAAGGGACTTCGCCACAATCTCCTTTTATTGAGGCTTATCGGGAGATTATACACACACCTTCCTTTAAGAGGTATATATACAGCCAGATTCACATATAATATAATGAATTTATTTTATTCTCATGTTATTTATTTTCTTTATAATATTCTACTTTCATCTGGAATATGATTTAAATGCTCAGAGTTGTATGAGATTCTTTCAATATTTAAATATTTAATTGTCATAACTTTTTCTCCATGTCAATATTAATGTTATTATTTTATATATTTATTTATATGGATATAAAAATATTATAAAATACATTTTATGTCTATTATTATAATTTTATTCCACTACAATTTTTCATGTTTCTAAAAGAAAAATAATATCATCTTACCTTTTCTAGGTATTTTGTTACTAAAAATGTGTTTTGAAAATGGATTGATTATTTCAAAAACATGAAATGTTTTCTTTTGAGTGAAAATGAAATTTAAAGATTTAAATAAAGAAAATTTAAAGATTTTATGTGTTATGATTGTTTAATGGTACTTGGACATTTCATGGGTGGTTGTGTGATAAACCAAGGATGGGTGGTTCCATGATAAACCAATGACATATGGTTATGTTATAACCATCAATGCATTGGGTATGGAAGATGGTCATATGGATATTCCATTTTTAAGAGTAACATGTATGGAAGTCGGCCACATGGTTATTCTATTTATAATAGTGAAAAGTTCAATTATTATATAAGGTAACTTTATGTATTTTCCATTCCTTATTTGGGTTTTATGGTATTATTATTATTAAAAAAATGAAATGGTATTATTTTGAATGGAGAGTCTTTAATACTTGTTAATGGTGAAAAGTATTACTTTATGATAATTTTTTCATAATTTTTATTGTTTATCAATGGAATTAGGGTTTCCTTCTTTTAATATCCCTTATTAAGTTATTTATGACTATCCCACTTTTTTAATGATTTTAATAGGACTTAAGGATGAGTAAGGTATTGAAAGAATTAATGTTCTATGTCCTGAAGAGTATCATAAAAAATATCAGGATTAATTTTAAATGTTTTATATTACTAAGAAAATGAATATTTTATGAAAGTGTACACTTTTTATTTTATGGTTTTGTTATATATGATTTATGGACTAATTATCTAAAACTCCAAAACTAAGAAGATCCTAAATATGAAATAATGTAAAATTACTAACTTAAATCAAGATTTTGTAATGTTTTAAGGTTGTGTTCTTATAATCAAGAATAATTTTTTCTCATTTTTATCATTGATTTCCAAATTTTTAAAACAACAAAAGGCTTTCGAATTGTTTCATGAAAATAAAAACCAGTATTTATAGTTTAATCATCAACTAAAAAATATAAATATTATTTCCCACCAATAATTATAGTTTTTGTATAAAAAAAAGTCCATAGGAACTAAATATAAATCATAAGTAGTTGATAGTTCACTAAAAGACTTAAAACTTGACTTAAATTTCATTCCAAATTGACAAAGATCATAGAATTTGTAAGTATCAATGATATGTTCTAGTATATCCTTAACATGTCCTTTATTAAGAATCTTAGCAAGATTTATAAGACTAAAATGCCTTAATCATATATTCCATAACAAATACTAGTCTTCCATTTCTCTAAGGAAAGGGGGATCTTGGCTCATGAGGTCTTCTACATTTAGTGTGTAAACATTATTATATGGATTGGCAGATAGAATATACTTATCTTTAGAACTATGAATAGTACATTTATCATTCCTGAAGTTTATAAGATAACCCTCATCGCATATCTGAATTATTCTAATTAGTTCTTTCTTAAGTCCTAAAAAAATAAAAAAAATTAATTTAATCCTTTTCTAATAAGAACAATGATTCCTATTTTAATAATTTCACTTTGATCATTATTTGTAAAAGTAAAATTTCCACCAGTGAAAACTGGGCCCCACCCATCAGTTTCCCCACAAACACGTGGGAGCCACCCTAGGTCCCACTCACATGCCTGAATGGGTTATCCAACCAATGACAGTCCCCACAGGCCAACACATGTCCTTTCCAGTGTGTTTTGTCCTCACTCACACACACCTTGAATAACTTTCCAGGAGGTCACCCATCCTGATCACTAGTCCAGGACAAGAATGCTTAACTGTGGAGTTCTAATCAGGTAGGCTCCCAAAAAGGAAGGTTCACCTTGTTGACATGAGTCATATCATTTAGTCATTTAACCCTGTATCATTTAGGGATGTTATAATCACCCCCCCCCCTTAGAGCACAGCGTCCTCATTGTGGGCCCTACATCTCAACCCAGGCAGTGCACTGCACTTAAGGCTGGGTTCCTCCTCTGATACCAATTTTCCACGACTCGTCTTCAAGGCCCATGTTGTGACTACCCCAAGCCCGCCTTCCATAGGCCAGGGGCTGGTGACTAGCACCAAAGGCGTAAATCCCGATAATTGGGAAAGCATTGCCTTTATAAAAGTAAACAAAAATCACATAGTACAAGAGGAAGTAATACATTAAGTACAAAAGATTGTGCTGAAAATTAAATGGGCCAGAATACAAACCCAACTGAAAAGTATAGCTACAACTGAATGAAAGTACAACAGAAAAGACAAACATTTTGGAGAAAGAAGCAGCTCATGGGTCGTCCACCTCAGATATTACCTGAAGGGTAGGTACAGATAGTGCAGCTCCTAGATCATCCACCACGGATCCTACCTAAAGGGTAAGTACATATAGCCTCCTCAATGCTCTCTCCCGTCAACCTCCTCCGAGTGTCGTCTCTTCATGAAGACCACATCTGGATACTGACTCGTTGTGAGGTCCACCTCTGGGTACCGTCCAGTCCTCAAACACTCGACCTCTGTCAGCTCTGTCCGTTATCTACATCCAACAAATTAAGGTGAGCTCATAGCCCGTGTAGGGGTGAGTATAACGATACTCAGTAGGGACCCCGAGACCCTCAAGGTATCACTAAATCCAACAAGGATAACCACAAAGAATTATCTAAATAGATAACCCTTACTTAGGTATAAGCCTATACATATACCTAAGTTATCAAGTAACCCATCTCAAACATGAGGTATCACAAAAATATGAAATCAACAGGTAACCACTAATTAGGTACATGCCCATACATATACCTAAGTTATCAAGTAAACCATCTCAATCATGAGGAATACACAAAGATCATTGACTCATCTCAAACCAGGATTTTCATTAAAGATATCAAAACCAAAACTACTGGAGAACTCCTCCTCTGTCGAGTACAGTAGCCCTGTCACGACTCCGAGGTGCTACTCACTAACCTTAGACTGATGAGGAACTCCTCCTGTCGAGTACTGCAGGTCCACACCCAAACACAGTAGTGCTCCCCGCCATGGGTCTGCCACTCAAACATAGTAGCGGTTCCCCTCATTGCCTACAAAGGCACTCCTCCTACCGAGTACCGCGGGTCTGCTACAAACTACCAGGCGCTCCATCTGTCATCGGTCTGCTGCCAAAAATCGGGCGCTCCGTCCACTGGGCAAGTCGACTCAATCGGAGTCTAATCGGTCAAGCAGTCGTCAAGTACACAGCTATAAGGTCTCCGCACACAGCACACTCGTCTCCAGGAGGATCCGCTCCACAAGCTACTGGTCGATACTCCAAGTATCACAAAGTCCCACAAAGAAGTATTACAGGGGACTGCCTCATCACAGGGGTCTCAACGCAACAGATGGTGCGTCGATCGGACGCCCGGTCAGTGAGTTATTGGTCTTTTCATCTCGGGGGCCTGGTTGGTTTCGTGTATGAACCAACCCGACAGTATCTCAACTATTCCCCGAACTCTCATAGGGTAAACTCAAAATCACTGTTTCTCAACGGGATTACCAACTCCGCTGACGGTTCATCAAACGGACGTCCGGTCTAAAAGTTATTGTGGTTTCCGTTCTAGGGTCCCGGTTAATTTCAAATCTAAACTAAGTCGACCATACTCAAATTGTGTCCAAACCTCAGGCGAAGTATTCAAAAAAAAACTATCTCATCGAGAGGAATCCAACAAATTCGACATCACGTCAATCGGACGTCCGGAGCTCAAGTTATAAGTGTTTCCGCTCCGAGGGCCTGGTTGGTTTTGATTTCGAGCCAACCTGGCCGTACACAAACTTCGCCGAAAGCTAGAGTGTAATATACCGAAACGAACGACTCGATATAAGGATCCCCAATCAATTGATGGTGCATCAATCGGAGGTCTGTAGCCCAAGATATGGGTGTTTGATCGAACCTTGTCTGAAAATAGGGGGTCTGGGCCCAGTCCGACCCAGCCCAATAACCCTTGGTTCTGCCCGAACCGGGTCGACCCGACCCAGGCCCGGGTCAGGGCCGATTGGGCGCGGCCCGGCTTGGAAGCCGGCCGCAGCTCGGCGATGTCCTAGCGGGGCGCAAAGGGGGGTGCCGCCCCCTTGTTTCCGAAATGGCGGACCCATGGGGTCCGCCTTAGGTATCTACTGGGGGGTTACGACCCCCGGTTTCCTTCGAATGGTCGTCTGTGATGGTCGGCCTTGTGTAACCGTGGGACCCCCCCGGGTCCCACCTCCAGGTGGCGCTGGCGGCCGGCTCAGCAGACCGCCCCTTTGAAGACCGTCGTGGCGCGACGGCGCGGCACCCCTCTGCCGTGGTCCACCCCGGTCGCGGCCCCCTTGATGCTCCGATGCGGCGCGATGACGCCTTGCCCCTCCGTCGTGGCCCACTCCTCACTGAAGCCTTTGTAAGATCCTCAAATGATACAGGGTTAAATGACTAAATGATATAACTCATGTCAACAAGGTGCACCTTCCTTTTCGGGAGACAACCTGATCAGAACTCCACAGTTAACTGTGCTTGTCTTGGAATAGTGATCAGGATGGGTGACCTCCTGGAAAGTTTCTCAGGGTGTGTGTGAGTGAGGACAAAACACACTGGAAAGGACATGTGTTGGCTTGTGGGGACTTTCATTGGTCAGATAACCCATTCAGGCACGTGTGTGGGGCCTAGGGTGGGGCCCACATGTTTGTGGGGAAACTGGTGGGTGGGGCCCAGTTGTCACAATTGGTATCAGAGGATTCAGTTCTACTACAGAACTTAGGACTCTAATATTTCTTTATGTTAAGCAATAGTGTAAAGGGTACTAAGTGTGGATTTCAGTTTAGGGAGTCCAGTATTGGTACGGCCGGCCGACGTATCCATACACCAGGACCCTGACATCTGATTTATGACTCAATGCACAAAAACACTGATTGCATGTGTGTTTTCAAAATCTTACATTAAGTTAGCTCAAACCAGGTCAGCTCACCAGGTGTAGTCTTTGACCGTGTCACATCTGTTTTTTTCAGGATGTCTTCACCTAGTCAGATAGCACAGGTACCGAGTGGAGAGCGCGATAATAGCTCACCGAGCAGCGAGGCCTCATCACAAGGCCCTCTATCAGTTGAGACATCAGCAGAGAGTTCATGCCACTTGAGCGCGATGCATGAGTTCCGGCATCACAGGCCTCCGACGTTTCAAGGCGAGTCGGATTTTCAGATGGCGGGACACTGAATAGAGTTTGTAGCATGAGCTTTCTACACAGATGGGACACCCGCAGACTTGATGGTGTACCTAGATGTTAGACTCTTCCAGGGAGCAGCTAAGAGGTGGTGGAGCCACATGTTCCAGTTTTGCGATGGAATGACCTTCACCTGGGGAGACATCGAGACCTTATTCAGGGTGGAGTTTATACCAGCGACTCTACACTCTGAGCATGCTCAAAAGCTGGTGCCCTTTCTGCAGGGTTTTTCTTCAGTAGGTGAGTCATATATAGGCAAGATACGGATGATATAGAGGTCCAAGAGGGCCAGACCTCCAGGTGTTCAACTGTAAGACTCAGGTTCAGTAGTGCGAGGCACCAAGGGTAGAGATAGAGCCAAACTTGCCATGCTGTGTTACACATGTGGTGGACAGGGTCACATGGCTCATGACTCTTCGACCCACCGCTCGGATGATCAGTAGATAGATGAAGAACCTCCAAGGCAGCGGTAGAGGTTCAATCGATGCATACCGCAAAAAGCAGGAGGCAAAGGTAGATGAGCTAGACGTGAAAATGGAGGTGGATGATGCTTCGAGGTGTTGTCGCCGCCTCCATCCAGAGGACCACCCCGACCACAGGGAATGGTTGGAAATGGGAGAGCACAGCTTCAGGAAGCGGAAGCATATGACTACGAAGCTCCAGAAGTAGGTGTAAAGGAGTGGAACTAGGCATGGAGACCCTTGTTCTTGGTGTTTTAAGTTTCCATGTTGTCACTATTGTGTTTACTTTGTGTCTTTGTACTACGAGTTGCAGTAATAAAAGACACCTTTCTTTGTCGTGTTTACATTCCTGTCCTCTTTATATGGTTGATACTAAGAGATTCCAGTATAAAACCGTTGACTTGTCCCTCACTTTTGAGATACCTACTGGAGCAGACCCAGTGACCACACACTACAGCCAACAGTGTGACTCGACCCTTGGAGTCGAGAGTAACGGTTGGATCTCTTGGTAGTAGCGTCGAGGCCTTACGGCGTCGTCCACGGCATGAATTCATCATTCATGTCAAGATTGACTGTATTAGTCAAAGAACGTGGTTCATCCAGGGGATGAGACCAAATTTCTCTTTTCGGCAGAGGAGAAATCCCAGCAGCTCTTTGGTGGAATGTAGACAAAAAGGGGTGTAAATGAATTCTTACAATTGGATAGTCTCACCCAATGTTCGTTGATCGAACGGTTTACGGTTCTCTCCATCTAAATAATCTCAGGCCTATCTTCTCTCAGAAATACATGAACTTGGGACAGTGGTGGTGGCTTGAATTCCTCCAGGACTATGACTTTGAGATATATTATACTCCTGGAGAGGGGGACGTTGTAGCTGATGCTCTTAGTAGGAGATCGGGCATTTAGCTGTTAGGAGTGGCAAGACAGCAGCCGAACATGTTACAGATATCCTTTGGGGATAGAGATTGAGTTAGCACGTATAGAAACAGATATGGTTCAGGTCCTGATGAAAAAGGTACAGATCGTCCAAGAGTGGATGAAGGCTGCATAGAGCAGACAAAATTCCTATGTTGATAGGATAAAAGACCACTGGAGTGTGAGTATGACGACCACGACTTCTTACGGGTCTCACCTCGGTGGGGTCTATGGAGATTTGGCTGGGGCGGCATGTTATCTCTGCATCTCTTTGGACCTTTCCATGTCCCTAACAGAGTAGGAAAGGTGGCTAACCGCCTGGCCTTTCGATCTCAGATGCACCAGGTGCACAACGTCATTCACGTATCTCACCTGAGGATATGTCTGCACGACCTATCCATTATCATTGACCATGGAGAGCTGGATATCGATGACGGGGTGACTTTCACAGGGTTCTAGTAGAAGTTGAGGATCGACATGAGAGGGTCATACGTATAAGGCCCCAGCCTTAAACCTTACTTAATCATGAGTTATTACAAGATTACACATTGAGGATCTTTTCAGGTTTAGAGTTTTAGAGAATTAGATCATGAAACTTTCATTACATTCTACATTTAAAAAAAGTGGTTACATAAAAGACAGTATTCATTCTTCCCATCAACGGAAACATATTTAAAATAAAACATGGATTCTTTCTTGACACATCCTTGACACTATCATCACATCATGTACCTTTCCGTTGACCTGTGAAAAAAATTTCAAAAACTTTGGATGAGCATAAAAAGCTCAGTAAGGGATATAAAAATATGGAAAGGAAACATGAGTTCATATATACATAAGAATGAAATCATACTTTACCCATAAAACATAGGCACTTTAATATATCTCATCAAACCATGAATAAATCATAGAAATCATAAGACATAAAAGGTAACTTGAGGCATTCATAACATTCTTACATAGGGAGTAACCCTCTTGGTTACGTTTGGAATACCCATCACAGTATATTCCCTAAATCTCTTCGGAGAAACATTAACGTTTCACTCCTTCGCGTTACCCAATGCCTTGGAGAGCTATATCAGGCTCACCCGCCCTTAGTTTATCACGGAACCACCCTTTTTCATAACAATGACCAAGAACTATAACATAAACATATCACATAAAACATACATAAAGTAAAGATAACATTTCCAAATTTCAATCACAAGATATCAATACAACACATTGATATAAAAACATTATGAAAACCATTTTCAATACCAAAATAAAAGAAAAGTAAAACATGGTATTAATTTTTCTTTTAAAAAAAGGTATGGCTTGTAGAGGAAGCCGAAACTCAAATAATAGTCACGGCGGTGGAGAAGTCATTGTCGCCGCATACGTACAACAAAAACATTCCCTTTTGTCGTTTAGTAAAACACTACGTATAAAAAATATTCATTTTGGATAAACGTAAAAGTCAAAAGGGTTTATACACCGTATAAAATAAAGTTGTGTATAAAATAAAATATTCCTCAATGAAAGGAGATTGAGACGTAGTCCCATACAAAGATGGTATCCTTGGTTTAAGGATAAATCAATTACATAATTATGTGTGACAAATGAATACACCAAATATAAGTGGATATTAAGTGTAAAATAATAAAATGTCATTCACACATATTCAAAGGATGACATATTCAATAACTACATGTTGAACCCAAAGAAATCGAAATTGGGTTAAGAAGTTCCCTTGACAGCCTAACGGCGTCACATCAAAATGAGTTGATGAGAGATAAAAAGTGTATCTCATCACTTGGACATAAAAGTTACATCAATAAGGATATATGAGAACATATCCCAACATAACAATATGTAAATTAAAAGACCCAACAAAATAAGTCTTCTAAAAAGAAGAGGGTGAAAGGTTCCCTTATCGACTTGGGTATCATTCAAAACATACACCCCATGAAAGAAAGACAATACATCATTGTTGTAAATACTCATAAAAAGAAATTATATTACAAAAAGAGTAGAATAATGGTCAGTACGTACACCACTCAAAGGAAATTGTGGAAAATGTAGCATAAATCTCACGGGAATAAAAGTGAGATGAAAAATCCCTTACGAAAACTCGGTAGCCTAACGGCGCCACATAAAACTTACAAAAATGTATTGATGAGATCAAATTGGGTATCTCATCATATTAACATAAAGTTTATAGAAATAGGAATATAAAATAACATCCCCCCAACATAACAAAGTGGATCTTAAAAGAAGTGACATAAAAGAGAGTACTTAAAAATAAAGAGAGAGGTTGGATCTCTTACGAAAAATTCAGCAGCCTAACGGCGCCACTCAAAACTTCCAAAATGGATTGATGAGAGAGAATAGGGTCTCTCATAATATGAACATAAAAATTAAAGTAAGAGTAATAAAAATAATATCCCAATAACAAGAAATATGATCTTTAAAAGGAATGACATAAAAGAATGTACTTAAAAAGAAAGAGAGGTGTAGGATCCCTTACCTCGGGTCCGACTTGACTCGATCGTTCTTTAACGTCCTGAATAATAAACTGGAGTTAATTTCCACTTTATTAAGAAAATTTTTCTAGTTCATTATTCCTTTTAGATCACTTATTGTCATGTTATAAACATTATGTAATCATTTAAGTTAATAATGTTTGTTTTGTCGATATTTGGTTCTTAAGTCGAAAGTGGACTTTTTACAATTACATGTTGTTCATTTGGTCAAATGTTCATTATATCCAGAATTATATTCATGATTTGGATATCATATATATCATATTTATCCATAATATAAATGTATTTATAATATTACATAATAATTTAGAGTTAAGAAATTAAATGCACCGTTCGTGGAGAGGGTAAGCCGTACGTACGCATGAACGCTACTTTCATTTCTATGTCATATTAATGGAATTAAAACTAAATTAGAGGTATGTATATTTTAATTCCAGAATTATATTCATCATTTAGATGTATCATTAATCATATATATCCATTATATACATGTACTTATAATAGTACATTACATTTGGGGATAAGAAATGAAATGCACCGTTCATGGAGACGGTAAGCCGTACATACGCATGAACGCTACTTTCATTTCTTTTTCATATTTTTATGGAATGGAATAATAATGATATAGACATATATTATAATTCCAGTATAAAATCATATATAATAACTTTAAATCCATCCTTTATACGTCCCACATATGGCATTAACGAATCACATCACTTTGAGGGGGAGGTAGTCCGCACTTCCTTAAATGAAGATATCGTGTTTACCCATAATGGAAACCATAAAGGTATGCCCAAAATGAAAAATATTTAAGTTTAAGGAAAACATAAACATATTATATATCATATATAAATATAGTTTCATCTTTATGGCCACCTTTGAAGGTGTTAAAAGAATGTTGAACAATCATCATTTCAGGAGGCCGAAATTCGCCATCCACGGAAACAGTATGTTCTTTAACCATTAGATGTAGGTGTGTGAAAGTGTAGCTCGAATCCTTCTTATAACAACATACTAGTATATTTATTATACTATATTTGTTACAAAATAAATGAATAAAAAGAGTTTAGGGGGATGGATAAGCAAAATAAAACAAAAGGACTCAAGTGAAGACATTGCCTTAAAATTGGGTAACTCCCTTTGGTTTGAGATCAAAGGCTTCCTTATGAAGACTTCTGCCCAAAGTGAGGCTTCAAGGAGTAAGAGAGGGAAGTGGAGAGAAAAAATGGGCAGAGTTTGGCCGAGAAAAAGGCTTTGGGAGTGTGTTTAAGGAGGTAGAGGTGGGGGCCTTTTATAAGAGTAGAGGAGGGGCACTCTTGGAAGGTAAAGAAAAGTCACTTTATTTTAAAACGGTATTCGGATTTAAGAGGTCCCACATTGATGTGTTTCGATTATAAGGTGATAAGGGTTCGAAATCCACTCATCCAATAGGTTTTGGACATGTATAGGTCTTATATATTACATTATCTTTCCATTTTATTTAAATCGTTAAATAATGAGGTCATCACTGCATCATCATGATGTCATAAATAATTTAATTTATATAATGTCTAAAAATTAAAAAAGAAATACTATGATTTAGTAAATCTTTTTATCTTTACAATGAATATTTATAGTCAAAAATCGGATTTGTATAACCCCATGTAAAAATTGTTTTAGTAAAACTTTTCATGTTTGTCTCATTTTTACTTTAACTTTAAATAAAAAGATATTAATGTCATTTTCCAACCAAAGTGGCTTCCTGGGGTCCCCAAGTTGACCCATGGGTTTTCTTGGTCGGTCATGACACATCCAATGAGGGTATTACATGTGTCAATTTCATTTCATATTATTAAAACATTATTTTTACCTTAAACTACACTAATTACCTCTAATCGCGATTAAAAACTTAATAAGTTACTATTCACCAAAAAATTATTTTTATCCCATTGAACCACATTTTACTTCTTAATGACAACCATGTATGTCGGATTTTTGAAATTTAAAACACAAAGATTGCAATATTTCAATTAAACGGAAAAATTAGTTTTTATAAGTACCACTTAGTGGTTTCACTATTCATCAAAAGTTGAAGTTTTTCAGAAAAATCCCAAAAAATCACCCTAAGCTATATTTGATATTTTGAATTCAAAAATGAAGTCTATTTTACAAAATTCAAAACATATAAGTCACATTAATTAATTTAATAATTAATTCCCGCTGTCAGAGCAAATAGCGTGAATTTATGAAACAATAAGTATCAAAAGATTGACACTAGTTTAAGTCTGATTTCAAAGTGAAATTAATTCAAACGACCACTATTGGATTTAATGGTAAAAATATATTCTAATTTCACTTTAAAACCAATTCAAAAGATAATCTAATCATATAAATAAATTATATTAAAAGAGGTTTTGAATTAAAATACAACATTTTACACTATTCATTAAAAAATGAACTTTATCAGAAAGATACCAAAAATTTACACAAAGTAAATTTTGATGTCCCAATTCTTAAGAAGAGTTTTATTTGGTCCAAAAGGATTTATAATAGTGAACAAAACTATATTTAATGACGGTTCACCATCAAAATGCGATAAGTGAACCTTTAGTGAAAACTAGGGCATATACGCCTAAAATTGAATTCTTTCCGTATTTTAAGCCTTTATCTTTTATTGGATAAATGTAAAAACATTTAAAAACATATATAATCATATTTTAGTTATTTCTATCCATTCCTTCCAATACAACGGCTACATGTTAACTACCATTTAAAATAATATTATTTTATTATTACAGTGCAACGTAAGATTCCCAAGAAACTCGTTGTTGCGTGTTGGGTACGCCATCGAGCATAGCGTCCCCTTTAAATTCATATTAATATTTTATTCACAAATATGGATAAATATGAAAATGTCATATTCTTTATTTACCTGGGGTGTTACAATACGTGGATGGTCGATTCCTCTAGTGCACTTTCGTGGGCAGCACGGGAACCTCAATGAGAGAACATGGGAGCGGGAGGCTCAGATACATGCTCGGTACCTTCTTTAGTTTCCCTAGTTGTGTTGTAGCTTTACAGGGACATAAATACCTGAGGTGGGAGAACTATAAACACCTGGAAAATTCAAGGAATTTTTTTTTGTTAATTTCTTTCGAATATTATGAGTGCGCAGTTTCAGACGGCACCTGATTCCGAGGCCCGGTGTGCCCGGAATCAATTTCTGAAGTTTAGCTCGGGTACGTTCAGTGAACGAATGAGCGGGTTTTTCTATCTTTTTAACCGTTTCTCATAATTGAAATCTGAGGGCACCGATGAATTCGCAGCACCGGTAATTACCTAAGAGGACCTTTACCGAAGATACGTTTTCCCGGGAAGAGATGTTTAAAAAAAGTGTATTAAATAAAAAGTGAATAAAATTGTGGTACAATTTAATTTTTTTTCTATGGTGGTTTTATCCTACATGGGGGAGTTAGGGTTGGACCTACTAGCATCCTAACTACCCATGTGAGGATAAATGTAAGGTGGGGCCCACATGAGCCCCAACCTTTTCATTTTCCATAACCCCTTAACCCCTTGGAATTAATTGTGTAACCCTTCCACCTTCTCTCTCTCTCCCTCTTAACTCTTGCCAACACACATTATACAATTAATTGAACCTTTTCAATTAGTTAATGAAGTGTTTGAATTCTTGAATTTTGAATGGCTTGGCATAAACAATTAAAATAAGGTGTGACCTTATTTTAATTTGGGTTGGCTTGTTGTGTGGGAGTTTGGGGAGAGAGCCTTCTGTAAAGAAAGGAGGAAGCTCCACCATCGTTGAAAGGACGTCATCCTCTCCACGAAGAACGACACCTCTTCGACATAGAGAACTGAATCCACGAAGATCAACGACGCGCAATCCTCTTCTTCTCTCCATGATAAAAGAGGAGACGTCATTTCCTCGGGTGCACATCGATGATAACAAAAATGATGCCATCATCTGCAGTGCTTGACAACCGTTCCGGTGAGGCTGCGACCAAGAGCGGGCCACGACGAAGGGGCGTGGCGCCGTCGCGCCGCTCCGGTCGGACAAGAGTCGCGGCTTAACGCGGTGGCGGTCTTCAAAGGGTCGGTCGACTGAGCTGGTCACCGGCGCCACTTGAAGGCAGGACCTGAGGGGGTCCCGCGGTTACACAAGGTCGGCTATCACAACCAGCCATTCGAAGGAAACTGGGGGGTCGTAACCCCACAGAAGATACCGAGGGAGAACCCCATGGGTCCACCGTTTCGGAAACAAGGGGGCGGCGCCCACCTTTGCGCCCCGCTCGGCCAGCGACGAGCCGTGACCGGGTTCAGGGCCGACTGCAGGCCGCACGGGCTAGGCCGGCTGCACCGGCCGGGTCGGACTTGGACCCGGGTCGGGTCGACCCGGTTCGGGCCGACCTAGGGGGTATTGGGCCGGGTTGGACCGGGCCCGGACCCCCTATTTTTTGACCAGGTTCATTCAGATGCCCATATCATGGGTTACGGATCTCTGATCGCCGTACCGTCAGTTGCCTAGGGACCCTTGGATCGAGACGGTCGTTTCGGGATATTACACTCTAGCTTTCCGTGAAGTTTGGGTATGTCCGGGTTGGTTCGAACTCGAAACCTACTAGGCCCTCAGAGCAGAAACGCTTATAACTTGAGCTCCGGACGTCTGATTGACATGCTGTCAACTTTGCTGGATTCCTCTCGATGAGATGGTTCTTTGGGTATACTTCTCTTGAGAACAATCGGGCCCCTGGAACGGAAAAGCCGGTAACTTTAAGAACAGACGTCCATTTGACAAACCGTCAGCGGCGTTGGTAATCCCATTGAGAAATGGTCCCTTTGAGTTTACCCTATGAGAGTTCAGGGTACAGTTGACATATGGTTGGGTTGGTTCATACACAAAACCAACTAGGCACCCAGGATGAAAAGGTTAATAACTTACAGACTGGGCGTCTGATCGATGTGTCTTCTGTTGCATTGAGACCCCTATGACGAGGTTTTCCCTTGTGATACTTCTTTATGAGACTTTGTGATACTTGGAGTATCGACCAATATCTCGTGGAGTGGATCCGCCTGGAGATGAGCGTACGGAGTGCGGAGACCAAGTAGCTGTGGATTTGACAACTTCTTGACCGATTCAACTTGGAGTGAGTCGACCAGCCCAGTGGACGGAGCGCCCGGTATTTGGCGGCAGACCCACGGCGGATGGAGTGTCTAGTAGTTGGTAGCAGACCCACGGTACTCGGCAGGAGGAGTACCTCTGTAGGCTATTAGAGGAACAACTACTGTGTTTGGGAGGCAGACCCCTAGCGGGGAGCAATACTGTGTTTGGGTGCGGACCTGCGGTACTCGACTAGAGGTGTACCTCAGCAGTCTAAGGTTAGTGAGTAGCACCTCGGAGTCGTGATAGGGCTACTGTACTCGACAAAGGAGGAGTTCTCCAGCATTTTTGGTCACGATTTCTTTAATGAAAATCATGGTTTGAGCAGAGTCAATGATCTTTGTGTATTCCTCATGATTGAGATGGGTTACTTGATAACATAGGTATATGTATGGGTATATACCTAAGTATTGGTTACCTTTTCATTTCATATCTGTGTGATACCTCATGTTTGAGATGCGTTACATGATAACTTAGGTATAAGTATGGGCTTATACCTAAGTAAGGGGTATCTGTCTAGATCCTTCTTTGTGGTTATCCTTTGGTGATTTAGTGAGACCTTGAGGGTCTCGAGGTCCCTATTGAGTATCATTATACTCACCCCTGCACGGGCTATGCCAGCACCTCATTGTGTTGGATACAGACAACGGAAAATGCTGAAAGAGGCCGAGTGTTCGAGGAATGGATGGTACCGAGAGGTGGACCTCATGACGAGTGAGTATCCAGAGGTGGACTTCACGATAAGACGACACTCGGAAAAGGTTGACGGGTAAGAGTGTTGAGGAGGCTATCTGTACCTACCCTTCATGTAGGATCCATGGTGGAAAATCCAGGAGCAGCGCTATCTGTACCTACCCTTCAGTTTGGATCCGAGGTGGATGACCCAGGAGCTGCTTCTTTCTCCCAACTGTTTGTCTTTTCTTTTGTACTTTCGTTCAGTTGTAGCTCTACTTTTCAGTTGGGTTTGTATTTTGGCCCATTTACTTTTCAGCACATTCTTTTTTTACTTAGGGTATTACTTCTTCTTGTACTCTATTTTGTTTGTTTACTTTTATAAAGGCAATGCCTTCCCAGTTATCGAGATTTACTCCTTTGGTGCTAGTCTCCATCCCCTGGCCTATAGAAGGAGAGCTTGGGGTAGTCATGGCACGGGCCCCGAAGATGGTTCGTGACACCACCATTCATCATTATAATCTTCTTAAATAATTATTTATTTAGAATCAAGTTTTTTAAGCAACAACTATCCATGTACCAAATATTTTTGTTTTTAGTGCATTTCTTATTTTTTTTAAACAAAACAGTAGCACTTGAGAACCCAACCCTTCCTGGGTATAGTATTATCAAAACATAAAATTTTCAGAATCAAAATTTTTCCAACTTAATTATGTTGGGTAAATGTCATTTATTTTTAAAAAATAACATTTATAAAATCCTAAATATTGAACTCTTTTTAAAGAACATTTAGTCTTCCAGTGCCTATCACTTTGAAATATAGTGAAAAATAGATCACTTTTCATAATAAAGTATTTATTGAAAAAAATAAGTTTTATTTTTGTAAAACCCATTTGGGAAATATCTCTATGAGTTATAATTAGTTTATAGATTTTATAAATTTTTTTCTCACTATGAGTAAACTTACAGAAAGGATTTTTCAAACTATAAATTTCATAATTTAGTTTTAAATCTAAATTTTTATCCACAATAGATTTTGTATTCATACTATGTTTTACAACAACATTTGGTAAACTAGTTTCCTCAAAATAATATTTTTCAGTAGCTTTTAAAATATTATATTTTTTAGAATTATATTTACCATGTTCTTTAGAATGATATGATATATTAGTAGATGAACACATTATTAGTGAATTTTATTTCACAAGATTTTCTTTAAAACATTCAAGTTTTTTTGAAAGCATAAAATTTTAATTTTCAAATAATTTCCCAAATATAGAAACTTCTTAAAAAATTGGAAAAGAATACATTTCATTAGATAAATAAGGTTATTTATTAGATGACACAAAACAACTATCATTTTTACTATCAGGATAATTTTTATTTGATGTTAAATTTATAAGAGATTCAACAGTTAACTTCTCCATGAAGAAATTTTAATACTTTGGTAATTCTAGATAGAATTCGATATTCTTATGTTCTAAACATTCATTGTCTGATGAATTCTTAGAAGAACTATCTCCTCTACTTAAAATCCAAGTATCCAAATCTTTTAGACATTTCTTGTTCTTATGACAATAATACCATTTAAAATTCCTATCATAATTTCATTCCTTTTATCCTTTTTACATCTTATAAAAATATATTCCAATATATCTGGTCTTTATAAATTCATAACATATCACTTTTTTAAAATAATTCTTTTCACTTTTATTATTATGACTCTTATTTTATTTATATTGAAAATTGTTCTTTCCCATTATCTTATTTATCCTTATCTCAATGTTATCCAACACATTTATTGACTATTTCAAAAAATTGAAATCTTAATCAACAACATTATTACTTTTATGATACTTTATAACATTCTCAATAGAATTAACTTTAATATGATCTTTTGATGTAGTTGAAAAATTATCCCATGCATTTTTCTTTTTCATTTCAATTTTTCTCTTTTTATTCTTCCCTCATATTTCTTAAGGGTTACAATAATATCATATAGAATAAGATTAATAATCCATATTGTATTATCCAAAGTAGTTCTTTTAGATTCTCATTTACTAGAAATCATCACAGCAATATTTTCTATTAATATTTTATATGTATAATATTTCTCACTTCGATACATTAAACTTTTACCAATTTTCATAAACCTTAAGTTCATTTTAGAAAATGTTCCTCCATGTATAAAATTAAAATCCTGATAATCATCTCTAAAAATACCTCTTCTTGTCTCAACAGCTTCATAAGTTCCAAAATGAGTTACCTCAATCTTCTTCCAAATACTATTTGTTGCTTCACATGATGATAACTAGCTATATATGTCTCTAGTCATAGAACTTAATAGAGTATTCCTTACTCTATAATTCCACAAATATTCCAATGTTTATTGATTAGTAAAATTAGTAACATTTTTCTATAAAATCACTTTTTCACCATTAAACATCACAAAATTTTCAACTCTAGTGTTTATAAACAAAATATTTCATTCTATCACTCCAGTATTCAAAATCATTACCATTGAAGATATGAGATTTTCTAAAATTCAAATTCTCAAGTGCAGTGAAATTTAACCTTTCCATATTATTTGAAAATAGAAACACATTCTATAAAAAAATTAATGTAAAAAAATTCATAAAAAATAAAATATAAAGAATAATAACATTTAATAAATAAAAAAAGTAAAAACTCAGTATGAAAATAAATAAAACCTTATTTAATACCAATTATTTGATTTTAAGAGTTTACAATGGCCACAATAGGAGGGTGAATTTTAATTTGAAAATTAAACTAACATAAATAATAAAATCTCATTTTTGCTAAAAAATTATTAGACTCTGAAATAATATGATAATCATATAATAGGTATCGGACTCAGAATTCATCTGATAAATAAGGGTTTTTAATTTGATTCAAATTCATTCTGATAAAACATATATTTGAATTATTAGAAAAAACAACCTTCAAATTTAAATTGAATAGTGGAATGTAAAACTTTAAGAAAAAATTATTATGAAACCTTATAAATAAGTATAAATAAAATTCAAGATTTATAAAATTAATTATACTATTTAACCTTTAGAGTTAAGGATGTCATAAATTTGGAATAAAGATATCTATATTTTTCAACCTAATTATAATTGTTTATTTTTCCTTACCTGTAAGTCCCTTGCTATGATCATCAAAATAATTTTGTTTTTTAAAAACTTAAAATCCCTCGATACGATGATAGGTGTATTCTTTGTCATTATATCCCTGAAATCCCATGACTTAGTGGATCATAATCTCATATCTTTCTATCTATGGAATCCCTCAAATGAAACCCCAATCGGATAAAGTGAATTAAAAAGAAAAATGTTTCAATTATTTTATAATACCTCACTCAAAATGCATGGAACTAAAACTTCATAAAATTTACAAAACATAGAATTGATATATTCAGAAAGAGGAAAATTTCATACCTATTGTGTTTAAAATATATCATCTCCTAACTCCAAGAATGTAATTTAATTTATTAGAATCATTCAATCGTCATATTTAAATTATTCTCATATTTGGTTGTAATTTCTTCAGACATTATTCACTTGAAAGATTAGAAGAATATTTTCATATAATGTCTTTTTTGATCACCATTACAATTCTATGATAAACTATGTTCGACATAAATAATTCAAATTACGCCTATTATAAAATTTCCACAGTCCCAGAGACAAAACTATTAGTTTTCTAATCTGATGAACTGAACCATAGTCAGTCCAATGGATCTAAACTAATATTGGTTTTATGGATATGAATATGGTCAGTCTAACAGATATAACACTTTTTCAAACCACTGGATAGAAAAATATTTAGTCTGATGGACTAGACTCTTATTTCGTCCAATGGATAAGATTAATGCATAAAAATATTATATTTGTTTACATTGAAATTATTTTTACATTTGGTAGAAAGGTATGTATTGAACAATAAGATATTATAAAACACTTTTGGATAGATAAATTTTTTAAAACAATATTTTAATAATGTTTTTTCAATTTTCAAAACTAATTAAAGGAAATATAGAATGTTTACTTTTGACTCAAAAAATATTTGACTTTTCATCAAATTTAGAGTTCCAGGTATGGTGATTCTCTTTTATATTTCCTTTTTTAATAAATGTTCCATATTACTCACATATTTTTATGGTTAATATATTTTATCTTTTATGTATTTTATTCTAATTTTCATTCAATTAAATAGTATTAAAATAACATTTCATTTTCTCTCTTTCGTTGGTTTCAAACATATCTTTACCAAGGTTAAAATGGGATTCTTAACACAATTTCTTTCCACTGAGTTATGAACATTCTAATTTTTTTATATTATTATAACATTTCATATATTATAAAAAATTTATTTTTTATATTACTTTTTTTATTTTTAATAGGATTTACATTTCTATCTCATGATATCTTATTGGTTTATTCTTAAATCACATGTTATAATATTTAAAAATGTTTATTTTTCTCTTAATCTATTAAATTATATGGAATTGTATCTTCTTTTGAGTATATATTTTTATTATATTATTATGTTCTTAATTTTATTCCAAGTGTTTTTTTGAAGAATCTATTTTGTTTCCCTTAAAAAATATACTGGGAAGGTAACATTTTCTCTCTTCCTTTATTCGTCTCTCTTTGTTTCTTTCTCCCATTGATTTCAATTATTTTCATGTTCTTGCATCCTATAGAATTTTAATTATATCATGTTCTTCAAATACATATGATTTTATGTTTAATTAATTTGTATTCCAGTTAATAAAAAGTTATTTATTTTAAAAACATCAAATAAAAGATCCAATTATTCATAAATTTTCTTACAAATTCTTACTTTCCACCGTAAGAATTTTCATTTATTTCAATTAACTTTTATTTTATTATTTAATTCATAGAAAAATATATTATTCATGATAATTCTATAATTCCATTTCATTTTATTATTAACATGAAATTATTTATCTCATTTTATCTTTTTTATTTTCTTTTTTTGTCATTACTTTAATACATATGATTACAGTTTGGAATGAAATATCCTATGTGTTTTATTCAAGTTGTGATTCATAAAAATTAAATATTATGAATTTAATGAATGATATATATCACCTCAATGCATTGGATAATTATTTATTCTCAAGATAAGTTGTGATGTAATTAACTGGTAAGGTTATAAGATTATGGGTGATTATAGGTGATTATGAGTGTTTATGAATGAAATGAATATGTTATTATATGAAACATTAATGATTATTATAATCTATTTATAACAAAATAATAATTTTCTTAAAGATCCTATTCTAATTACAATTATATTATTACTATATTTGATTTCATGATTCAAGATAAGTTATTTATTTTCTATGAGTTCAATGTATCCTCTTATGCGATTGATTCATCATCACGATTTTTCTTATATTTTAATGCCTAATGAGATTCATCAATTTTATTACCTTTTAATTTTATTTTTATACTCAATATATGATTTTTAATAATTATAATAGGATTTTGGGATGATTAAAAATGATAATTAAATCAATATTTAATTTTTTTTGGGTCATGAATCAAGAAAGTAAAAAACATAGCTTGTGGAATAAATTGATGTTTATTGGGTTCTAAAAGGGTATTTTTTATTTCCATTTTAAAAATTTATGTGTAACAATTATCTAAATCTATAAACCCAAACATATTTGTATTGTTAATGTTTTGATAATTGTGGAAAATCGATTATTTATGGGATGGTTATACAGAGGCTATTTCAGGTGGTATTAGAGTAAAATTTAGATAATATTAGACAATAAAATATTATTGAATACGGATAATTAAATTTTTTTAGATAATATCTAATATTAATATGTGTGTTTATTAGAATAATATAATAATCATAGATACCCTTAGAAGTTAGTATGTGATTTGATATTTAAGTGATTAATGTTATTTAGGGATAACATTATAATTTTTTATAGAATATTTGTTCAAGGTTAAAATAAATTTTGGAGTCGAATTTTTAAATGATTATTTTATGAATTTTTTAGGTTATCAGTTTTTTTATAATAAATTGAATATGAATTAGAGTATTAAATATAAAGTAACATAATATGAACAAATGGTGTCATCTTTTGAATTTATTGCATTAAATGTTAGTTTATCATGTGATTAATTTTTCATAATAGGGTGATTTATAATTTTATTATAAACTATATACACTCAAACTAATCACTTTAGTATGAGTAAATGTCTATTAGAAGGAGTAAAAACTGATTTAATAATCCTTAGATTGTTGAAAATGATCCAAACACAATACCAAATGATGAAATTGAGCCTATGGAATGAGAAACAAATTCAAGTAAATACATTTTCTCACAATCTCTATCTAAAAATAGAAAAATAATTCCTAGAAATTGAGAAAAGGGTGGATTAATTTCCTAATAATTAAATTAGAAACACAGCCAAAATCTTAAAGAAAACGTATATAAAATCCTTTATAAGTATGTTTCATGTTACATCACAAAGAGACACGTATGTATTAAATAGTTATGATTATTGATAATCTTGACATATATATGTTATAAAGTAAATGATGAAATAATTTTCCTACCTACGAAACTGAAGATGAGTTCTCCATAAAATATTTCTTTTGGTTTTTCAACTTTATGATACACTCATTTTTCATCCTTAAGAACAAATTAAACTTTTTATGATATAATTTCTATAAGCGGAGAGAATGTAACAACCTAGTAATTTTTATTAATATATCAATTTTATGTTTCATTAATATTGATGTTATGAATTTATATTAATTTATGAAATATTTTTTTTCAAAAATTTTTATATGTTTATTTCATGTCAAAATTGATGATATGTGATAAATTATAAAATTATTATAAATTTTTAACAACTATGATTACTTTATGAAAAGAAATAATTTATTTAAATGTTAAATATAATTTTCAAAACATGATTTCTAATTTTTGATCAATTTAAAAAAATTATTATATTATTAAATTATTATATTTTTAAATGGATATTTAAGTAAATTAATGGGACTATATTGATAGATTTTTTATGATAGCCTTTTAAATATTTATGGAATTGTTGGAAACACAAATTGTGTTTTTTGTTTGAAAGGAAATTAAATATTATTATAGAAATATATATATTTGATATATTATGATTTTTTGTTAAAAAAGATAATATATAATATTTATAGGTTTATTAATGAAATGTATATCATATTTTAAAACTTTATTTAAAATTTTAATAGAAATTTTTATTTTATAAAAATACAGGAAAGTTAATGTATGACAGAAAATAGTGAAATTGATTTATAACCATATTTCTTGAATAAAAAAATATCAAAAGTTTATAAATGTTATTTTTAATTAAAAAAATTCAAATTTAACTTTATATAAATGATTTTAATGTCAATTTTTGTACCCATTATTCTTATAAGTTGATTGATACATAGAAATTTGAATTCCTCTTAAAAAGAAGAGTTTGAATTCTAATCTATTTCTACTACGAATTAATTTTAAAGCATTTAAAATTTTTACAAATGATTAAGAGATACACAGTTGGTCTCAGAAAATTTAAATACCCTAAGAGTTGGGGGAGAATCCAGGTTTATTGATCTTTGAAAAATTAACCATTACCAATGAACTTTTTCAATCATAATTATAAACACTCCTCTTTATCAATGTTTATTTAAAGTGACAAAGAAAAAAGAATAGGAATGTAAGAAAATTACATGGTTTGTCTAAATTGGGAAAATTCATGGATCATTTAAAGGAAATGTGTTGATTCACCTAAAAATAAAGTGATCTATTTGTAGGTTATAACTCAGAGTGGGTTCCCTGGCCCTCTAGGTTTACAGCCCTCAAAATACAAAGAACTCACTGCTCCAATTTCATCCATCAATGAACTCCAAAAAACTCTAGTGATATTGTCTCTTGAATCCATCTCTATCTTTCTAGTACAAGTATATTACTCCTCTATTTTATCACTTATCTTGATTACTCTTTTGTGTTTATATGTATATAATCGCAATCCTTCATCCCCTAATGAAGAGAATGATATCTCTCTTATCTTTAAAGAATCAAGATGTCTCCCTCATAATAATTCATTAATTCACCTTCATTATGTGAGGAACATTCATCCAATATCCCACTACAAATCCAATTAAATATCTTCTATTTAATTACCTCAATTACCTCCTTAAATTTAGGAAATTTAAATCTATAATTATTTTGACTCGATGCTATCATGGAGTGTACATCAAAATCATGACGTGACATTTAACTTATACTAAAACTATATCATTGAATTTCTATATCTATGTTGTTTCACTCATCATTATTGTATATAAATACAAATCTCTGAATTACATGGATCACACCCATAGAACATATAAATGTGATAAATCTAGGATTCTCCATTGCCTCACACACAATAGAGAAACACTCCCCATCACACCATAGTCACAAAGACTCTAATAATATTACCTCTTGAATAATGAGCCTCTATAGGTGTGATTCTCTACAATGGCATGGAAACCTACAAAATGGAAGAGCCAATAAAATCTACATTGTCCCCTTAATAGTGTGGGCATTCCTCCCAATACATTAAAAACTATATTATATTTTAAATCAAAGGAAATAATCCAATTTATTCTCCTCTGCACTACAAAAAAATAATTTTATATAGTGAAGGACTTTTCCATAGTTCTATATGATACTTCCCTCATTGTGTGAAATAGGCTCCAAAAGTGTGGCCTAATTAAACAACTCTAAATATTCCAGAACCAAACTCTGATGTGGTCTTCACATGATTTGATCTACTCCCCATGATTATAATCTTTAAAATAAATTATTCTACCATATCTTGGCTATAGTTTGATTATAGTTTTAATTATTTTACTATTTTTTTTCTCCCAAAAAAATTGAAAAACCCAATGTATGATTTCTAATACCTTTCTTTACAATATTAAAGACTATTATGTATAAAAATTACCACCTTCTATATTAATTTCATTGAAAAAAACGTTTTATGAGTGACCTAATGTTTCATGATTTAACTTCTATAATTTATACAAAATGGTTATAATCTATAAAAAATTATCATGAACATTTAATCTCCTTTGGAAGTCTCACCAAACTAATGTTACATAAATCACAACTCAAAAATTTATCAAGGTATTTTTTTTTTCTAACAATATAATCCTTTATAATTATTGAAAAAATATATTTAACACATTCTTCTTTAAGACCTACATAATTGAACAACACTAGAGTTTGAAATTTTATCCTTCACATCATGAATCAATTATTCAATAATCAACAAGTCTAATCCTACATGATTCAATATCATCATGAGAAACAAGAGTTAAATAAAAAGTAACACATTAAAAATATTAATTGAATATCCATGATTTTATACTCTTAAATACTTCTAAATTGAGAAGCTCTACTTAAATAGGCATTAAAATACTACCCCTTTACAAAAAACAAAATGGGATTTATTCCCCTTTTTCGATTCGAAATAAAATTCTCACCCTTATTAATCACCAATCATGGATAAATTATCTCATGTAACTCATAGATAACTTCTCACCCCTTGAAATAGTACACAAAGGGGAATTCTATAAATGTTTAAAAGATAATTTTCGAAATATAAACATGGTATTAAAGATACGTTTACTATATTCTTTGTGAACAAAAAATTCCATGTGGGTTGGTGGACCCTTCTACAACCCATCTAGTCTGATGGAGATGGTCAGACTACAAAACACAACTGATGCATCTCAAACTCATCCTTGGTTAGTTCATAATGATTTTGGAAATATGATTTTGTATTGATGTATACTCTAACATAACTAACACTTTTTCAACAGTTTCCTTGATGAAATAATGATTTATCTCAGTGTGATTTTTCCATCAATAATGCATAGTATTTTTTCTAATATTAATAGAACATGAGCTGTAATATCTTATTGTAATTGGATTTTTCACTTCAACTCATACGTCCTCATGTTATTGACTCATATCTAGTAATTAAGTACATACTTTAGTAAATTAAATATATTCAGGATTCACAATGTTATGTGAGATATAGTATTTATTTTTTCATACACAAAAATAAATAAAACTCTATGATAGAATGTATGGTATGATATTTACTTTTGATCATATTTTGAACCATAAAAATCTATATTATTCTATAAAAAGTAATTATTTATATTATGTTTTATGATAAAACAATATAAAATACACCATTCTACTAATTTAATAAATAATTCTATTTACCTCTAGAAAGTGACTTTCCATAGTAAAATATCTCTCTAATTTGAATTAACATGCATAAAACCCAAAATCAATCCATTTTTTCACGTAAAAAAGTCTTCTAATGGTTTTTATATAATCTAGTACATCAAACGTTTTATTATCATCATCTAATTAAAACTTTATTAGGTTATTCATCAAATTTTTCATCAGTCAAGAATCTACCATTTCACACCATATGAGCACTTATTTTTATTATTTTGTTTGATAAATAAATGTTCCATACATTCCTTGAGATACTTGTTAATTATTGAAAAATTTTAACCCTAAAATCATCAAAATTTCAAACCCGCACATAATCTATTTTGCAAGAATTTTTAATTTTGTGTTTTTTTGGTCTTGAAAATTTTACATCTTCTACATAGATAAGAAAAAATATCCTTTGAGAATTCTTGTTATTGATATTGATATTTTCATAAAATCTATAGTTTTGGACTCAAACATTTCTCAAGTGTTGATCAAACCCAGAATATGAATCTCTTAGTACTTGATTTAGCTTGGTAAATTTCTTATTCAATAAAAAAATGTCTCATCATTATCTAAAATAAATCGATATAGTATATTAATGAAAACATACGAATTAAGAACTTTATTAAAGAAAATTGGTTTAATATTTAGTTGATACACCACTAATACCATTTTTACTAAATAATTGATTAATTTAATGGTTTCTAATCATGGAGTAGGGGAAAATATCCCATCAACATCAAACCCTTCAATATGAGAATACCCCTTGTATTCCATTCATGAATTTTTCAGAGTTAATTTTCTATCTTCATTGTGCTATTTAAAAAACATTGAATTGGTTTTGATTAAATATTTATCCTATATCCTTGAGATAATTTCCTATTTTTGGTTCATATAAATTTTTTTCAGTTCTTTATGATTCTATTTAACCTAATTAAAATCATTGGAATTTTCTTTAAAACACTTAGGATCTACTTGAGATAATAAAGAGATTTATTTCAAAGAAATTATCCTATCATTTTTTACTAGAGTTATGTGATCATCATTTATATTTATTTTATTTATTTCATCTATTATTAATCCCTTATATTTATTTTTTAAACCTACTATGATATTCTTATCATCAGTTTTTTATTATGAATTTATTATACTCCCATGTTCTCCCCCAAGTATTATAAAATTATCAACACTGTAATAAGATATTTCATCACTATTTTATTTTAAAAATTACCAATTTTATGTTTAAATATTCTTAATTTCCATAACCATTAAATCTAGACATTCAATTATTTTACCAATTCTTTTGTTGTTTCATTTGTACACCTTTATTTTAGATTAGTACCCAACTAAAATATCTTCATCCCCCCAAGAATCAAACTTTTTATTCTTATTATTGAAGGAAAATTAAATAATTGTATAAATTAAAAAATGATTTATAAAAGGACTCTCTATATACCACATCTTATAGGGTGTATTTTCTTTATTCAGTAATAGTAAGGTCCAATTTGAGATAAAAACCGATGTAGTCTTTACCTCCTTCCGATATATATCTAGTTTATTTATAATGGTCATTATCTACGACATATTATTAACAATTATATTTCTATTATCAATTACAATGTTTTATTGAATATTCCCCACTGTACAATATAGTTTTTTATCCTATACTTCTTGAGGTATTATTCTACCTGATTATTAGTGAATTTCATTCCATTTTCATCATAAAACTTTAAAATTTTCAGATCAAGCATCATATCTATAAATATTTGGTAATGTGTGATATAATTAAAATGTTTGGACTTTTTTAGGGATTACCATCTAAAATTAAATCTTTTTTTAACACGCATGTTGTAGTACTCCCGGTTTTAGGTACATAACCCCTTTCCTCATGTTTTTTTTAATTGGGGTGTCTTTAATAGAGTGTTTCTATAAAATATAAAGTCTCCATAAAATAGAGAGTTTCCATAATGTGGGTTGTTTCCATAATTTTTGGTGTTCCCATAAAGTGGGTTGTTTCTATAAAGTGGGGTGTTTCCATAAAGTGGGTTGTTTCCATAAAGTGTTGTGTTTCAATAAAGTTGGATGCTTCCATATAAAATTAGTTTCCCTAAAAAGGGTAAAGGTGATGGATGGGAGATTTTGGGGGTTTTATAAGCATTTTTGGGACCAAAAGGGAGGTTTCATGAACCATACACTGTTGGACCAAACTGTGTGGTAAATCCTTGTGCAGCAGTCAAATCTGGATCCTATTTTCTTGGATCTTACTCATTTTTTATCTATATATATATTTTTGGCCTCAAAACGCCCCTATTTTGAGATTACTCTCCCTAGAAGTCTGGATAACCCTCCCCACATGAGTTGGATCCAACCCGGATCCTTCCCTTGGTGATTTCAAGTCCGATTATTGAGGTTTTTCACTATTCTTTCCGGATTTTTCATGTTTTCTTATATCATCTTAGATCTACTTCTCTGATCTCTATTATTTCCCAGATATGAACCTATAGTGGTTAGATATACGTTTTTGGATTCCAAATAATTCAATGTCGAGCCATGATATTTCTATTATAAGAGAACTAAGGTCGTTCTTGGAGAATCGACCCGCTTTCTTGTGCGTTCTTCATTTTTTGTCAAAGTTTCGTCAAAACCTTCGTGGTTTGTGGATTAACTCACATCTGCTATTGATATAATTGATTTGATTATATTCAAATTGGTTTATTTATTGTCAAATTCTGGGAAAAATCATTATTTGTGATGATTTATGTTTTTTGTTAAATTGAGTGATCATGGTGAATATTTCTACAAAAGGGGGTTTAGTTTCATGAATTTAAAATGATGATTTTAAATTATGTATTTTTTGGAAATGGTAAATGGTTTATGGAAAAAATATTTTCAATATAAATTGTTTTCAATAAAAATGGGGTTATATTGAAATGGTTTGGAATTGAAAAGGTTTGGGATTGAAATGGTTTTGACGGAAATAGTTTTCCATAAAAAGTGCTTTTATTGAAAGGGTTGTTTTGGCATGATCATTGGGAATATGTGGTGTGTTTTCATGTTTCATATATGGGGATTGGTTAAAATTTGACCTTTTTATTAGTGTCATATGTTTAATGGCATATTGTAATTTCATACACGGGGCTTGGTTAAAATTTGACCTTGTGCTCGGTGCCAAAAGGGTTTATGGCACATGGGAAAAAATTACCTGGTGATGACTTGGTAGATAGACAAGAAACCACTCATGAGTGTGTAACTTTAATAATGTATCATGCATGGTTTGTTTCATGTATTTGAGGAATGGTTGGGTATGCTGATAAAGGGATATTGTGAAATGGTTCCCAAGATTGTTTAGTTATTTTTCAGGAAAAATATCATACTGGGGAAATTGGTTTCAATTTCACTTGTATGATTTTGGTAATGAATGGTTTTTCAAACTAGTTTATATTTAGATATAAAATTTTTTTAGGAAATTTGTTTAAATAAACTATTTTATATAATTATTGTTAACACTTCTATCCTAGTGGTGTGAGTAGAGATTTCATTGGGGGAAATCGACTGAGTTTTCTACTCACCCTTGCTTTGGCACTTTGGTGCTTTTCCAGATGCTATCTTCCGGGACAAGGGAAAAGGTAATGTTTCACAAATTTTTATCACTAACTTGTGATGTTTGGGCTCTTCAATGATTTTGGAGCCTGGAGCTTCTGTAGCATGGAGCTTGTAGGTCTTTGGAGAGTCTTGTGTAGTCTATCCATTGTGTACATTGATACTTGGTTATTCTTCTATTGTTTATTACTTTGACGTGATTTTTATATACATGAAGTTTTTGAGTTTTCTTCCATTTCTTTATGCATCATATAGTGAATGTTTGGTTATGTTTAGTAGGTTTATTGTTTTATTTATTAAAGGGTAAATTATCCCACACTTGTATTTGAAACCCTTCGGTATTTATTACCATCCTTTGGCATCTTGGGGATGTCGCTTAAGGCCAAGTAATGACTTGTTGTACTATCTAGAAAAAGAGAATTGACGAGTCCTTATAAATGATATCAGCTTGTTCGGTCCTTGCCTTACAAGTGGTCATCAATGTTCCTAGTTTTGGAGATGAAACCTATTCTTGTTTATTCTTTAGGTGGTAGTCTTAGAAAGTATTAGGATTGTCATAACATTAAATATATAGCATAAAAGAACGTAGCTAAACCTTTTATGATAAACTTCAACTTAACAAGGATTTGGGTAAATAAGTGTTTGGAGACACTTCTAGAATTTTAAAATTTCATTGTCATAGGTTTTCAAATGTGACGAGAATGACATGAACTATAGAGGAATGACTTCCCACTAAGAGTGGATACATCATTTTGAGGAATAATTCATGTTGTGAAAAAAATATGTATTAATTTTTGAAAATGAAGGGAATTGGATTTCAAATGAATGATTTTGAAAAAGAGAATTCTTATCAGATTTGGAAAATCATATAATTTTTAAAAGCATGTGATGTATTTTTAAAAATGGTTCAACATGATAAAATGGTTTTTTTGGAAAATAATGTTATGATAGTTGATGTTAGAGAATTTCAAATGCTATGCCAATAGTTTCTAGAGAGTGAGATTAACGGAGATTGTTGTTAGTTTAGAAAATGGAACTTGTTAGGCGTCGTCGAAACCAACCTTAAAAAGCTATGGAGAATATGGTTGTACCTAAACCACGTGTGAAACAAGAGATGGCTCAGAGTATTGTTCAAGATTTTCAAGATTTGGAAATAGGGAACCAGAGGAATGATCTAGTTCATGTGGATCATACCATCTAGTTCATTAAGAATAATCCACCTAACTTCTAGGGTGATACTGAACTCGTGAAGGCGGGGGTGTGGCTATGTAAGATGAATCGTATATTTGACTTCATAGGCACACTGGTAGTGCTAAAGGTCAAACTGTGAATGTATATACTTGAGGATCTTTCTTGTCAGTGGTGGGATTTAGTGGTTCAAGATAAATTGGATGAAGGACTTACATTGGAGGATTTTGAGGAATTGTTCAACAAAAAATTCTATCCTCACAAATTCAAGATCCATAAAATGATGGACTTCTTCAGCCTAAAACAAGAGATTCTCTCTGTCACAGAGTATGTGTCTATGTTCATGAACTTGGTATGCTTTTCACCCACAGCTGTGGAATGTGCCTCTTTGAAGGTACGCATCTTCGAATCCGGGCAACGACAGGAGATTCAATCAATGATTGTAGTACTTTGTATTACATATTATATAGAGATAGTGAACAGAGTGACTGTGGATGAACATGATATCTCGGGATCTAGGGTAGGAGACATAACTATAACTACAAGAAATGGTGGAAACTAAACTAATGGGAACAAGTGGAAAATGTACACCTATTTCCAAGGTGTAAGTGGAAATCAGAACTAGAAAACTAGATCTATAAACCTTCCTCCACTACCCCAGAGCAAAGAAAGTTGTTTTCAATGTGGTTCACTTTATCACATAAAATGATATTGTATGGATCAACCTAGAGCAAGTCATAATTACAATAAGATGAGACATCTTCAACACTATTGTCGTAGTTCTTGCAGGTCAGGTGCTTGATACACTTCCCAAGTGTCGCAAGCATCATATGCTTCGAATGGACAAGGATAGCATAATCAGTCTCTTCAGCAAAGCAGAGCTAGAAGTGGTGATTCTATAAATACCATGACTCCTCAAATAGGGCAACCTCAATAAGGAAACAAGGAGAACATTATATTGAAGAAACAATTGTATGGAGATGATCAGATGATTGTTGATGACCAGGATGGACCATCTATAGTGAGAGGTATGATTATTTGGAATTCTGCCTTTGTGCAAGTGTTGTTTGAAACTAGTGCATCAAATTCTTCCATTTAATCTCTTTCGGTTGACTTGATATGTTTAAAACTCGAAATGATGCCTTCTGTTTTAAAACTGCAAACTCTTCTCGGTGAAAGTGAATATCAAGACTTTGTGTGTAGAGAAAGTGCTATAACAGTTGATGGAGCTAAGCTAAAATAGTACTTCTCGATGTTGGATATTGATATATATGATTTAATCCTAGTTATGGATTGGTTGAAAATGTTCAATACTCAAATCGACTATTATAGTACAATAGTTAGTTTCATGACTGATGATGGCATCGGGAAACTCTTTAGTGGAGAGAGGATTGTAAAGAAGGGTGGAAATAGCTTGTTAAAACCAATGGTGGGAACGATATCTTACTAATTGGTAGTTTTGACTTTGGAATCAATGGAATAGATCAAGGAAAATATTTTTCTAGCTATTGTAGATCAATTTTCATATGTCTTTCCCAAAAAAATTCTCACATTTACCACCTCTAAGGGAGGTGGAGTTTTCGATTGATCTCCTTTCATGGACCAACCCTATTTCCCTTCCGTCTTATAGGATGGTACCAATAGAGTTATGGGAATTTAAATTGAAGTTAGAGGAGCTAGAAATCATGGTTTCATTACACCAAGTACCTCTCCGTGGGAAGCACTGGTTTTGTTCGTGAAGAAGGCAGATGGAACTCTTTGGCTGTGTGTTGATTATCATAAGCTTACCCAAGTTACGATAAAGAATAGATACCCAATTCTAGGAATTAATGATCAATTCGATCAATTAAGGGGAGCTTAGTGGTTCACCAAGATTGAATTGCGATTAGGATATAACCAATTGATAGTTTGGGAAGAGGATATTCCAAATACAACTTTCAGAAGTATATATGGACATAATTAATATATAGTCATGCCTTTGGGTCTAATGAATGCACCAGTGGTCTTCATGGAATTGATGAAATGGATATTTCAACAATATCTAGATTCTTTTTTTTTGGTGTTTGAGGATGACATTTTGGTTTATTCAAAGACAAGGGATGATCTTGAGGTGCACCTAGAAACTATGTTGCAAATCTTGAGAGATCATTGTTTGTATTCCAAATTATCAAGGTGTGATTTTTGGATACAATAGGTACATTTTATTGGCCATGTCCTTATTGTTAAAGGCAATTCTGTTGATCCTTAAAAGATAGAAGCCATTATCTCTTGGAAACCACCAAAGAATGTTTTTGAGATATGAAGTTTTTGTGGTCTAGCTGGTTACAACTGATGATTTGTGCATGATTTCTCGTGACTAGCTTCACCAATGATAGCATTGACAAAGAATGATTCTCCATTCCAATGGATGGAGTAATGGTAGATTTATTTCTAGGAACTAAAAGTTTGGATTACATTGGCACCTATCTAGATCTTTCCAGAATCAAGATATGGGTATGTGGTGTATTGTGATGCTTCAGGATCAGGGTTGGGGTGTGTTATCAGGAAAATAGATCAAGTGGTTGCTTATTATTCAAGGATGTTGAGGGTGCATGATAATAATAACCAAAATCATGATTTGGATTTAGCTTTAGTCATCCATTCTTTGAAAACATGGAGACATTATCTCTTTGGTGAGAAATTTACTATGTTTACGGATCACAAAATATTGAACCACATTTTTTCATAGCGAGATTTGAATCTGAGGCAAATGAGATGGATGAAGTATCTCTGAATGTTTTTATTTGACTTGATGTATAGACCGGGGAAATAAAATTCAGTGGTGGATGCATTGATTAGAATTTCATATTCTTATTTAGAGAAAGATGCTTCAGATGAATGGAAGTTGATCTCAGTCTTAGCTAACATGCATGTGGAATGTGATGACCGAGGTGATTTTCGGGTTATCTTTCTAGCTACATTTGTTCCAGATTTAGTAAAAATAATCTAATAGACACAAACATTTGATGTATAATGTATGGTTATAAGTTCAAAACTCGTTGGTGGGGAGACCATTGAGGGATTGAAGATTGATGGGTGTTCAGTTTTGTTTTTCAGAGATTGTATGTTTGTACATATGGTTTGTCAGGAACAACTCCTTAATTCATACAACTATTTGAGATGAGATGTACATCCAGTTATATAGAATATGTATAGGGAGTTGAAGGTGCAGTTTTGGTGGAGCATTATAAAAAGAAAGTTGGCCATGTTCATCTTGCGGTGCTTAACTTGTCAACGGGTTAAAGTAGATCATCAAAAACCAACTGTTATGTTACAATCTTTTCCCATCTCAGTGTGGAAATGGGATCAGATAGAAATGAATTTTGTTATAGGTCTTCTAAGAACGGTCCAAAAACACGAAGACATTTGGGTGACAGTGGATCATCTAACCAAGTCAGTCAATTTTATACCTATTCATGATACTCATACGATGGAGTATCCTTCAGAATTTTATATCTAGAAAGTGGTAAAGAGGCATGGTGTACCAATTTCAATAGTCTCAGATAAAGATTTGAGGTTCACATCTCATTTTGGGAAATCCTTATAGCAAGACATTGGGACTTAGTTGACTATGAAAATGGCGTATCAACCTCAGATTGATGGGAAATCTGAGTGGATGATACAAATGTTTGAAGACATGTTGCAGGCTTCTGTAATGTATTTTGGTGGCTCATGGGAGGAGTATATACCCTTAGTGGAGTTTTTATACAATAACAACTATCAAGCCTCAATACACAAGGCTCCGTTTGAAGCATTTTATGGGTTTCCTTTACGTTCTACACTATGCTGGGTGGAAACAGGTGAAACTTCACTTATCGGGCATAGCCTCACCTAAGAAACAACAGAGAAGATCTAGTTTATTAGAAAGAGGATAGAGAAGGCTCAGAGTTGTCAGAAATCTTATATATATCACCGTCAAAGACTGTTTTCATTCACTGTGGGTGATCATGTCTTCTTCAGGATCTCTCCAAGGCTTGGACATCATCACATCGGGAAGTAGGTCAAGTTATCTCCAAGATACAATGGCCCTTTTGAGATACCAGAACGGGTTGAAGAGGTGGCATATTGGTTGGCATTACCACCACAATATAGTTCGGTGCATAATGTGTTCCATGTATCCCAGTTGAAAAAGTATCACCATATCCTGACTATGTGATCAAATAGGATCACGTTGAGCTAGAACCGGATGCATCACTGATACATATCCCAGTGAAGATCATAGATAGACAAGAGAAAGTCTTGCATGGGAAAAAGCATCAGTCTCTTGTGGGTTTTATGGAAACATGTTTATATTTAGGAACAGATTTGGGAACATGAGAAGAAAATGAAAGAGTTTTGGCCGAAACGCTTTTGGTCCAGTGAGTGTTTTCTACTTTCTGAGGTCAGAAAGACCAATGGTGGGGAGAATGTACTACCCCCGGTTTCAGGTACATAAACCCTTTCCTCAGGTTTTTCTAATTGGTATCTCTTTAATAGAGACATTCCATAAAATAGAGTGTTTCCATAAAATAGATAGTTTCCATAAAGTGGTTTGTTTCCATAAAGTGGGGTGTTTCAATAAAGTAGTTTGTTTCCAAAAAGTGGGGTGTTTCCATAAAGTTGGTTGGTTTCATAAAGTGGGGTGTTTCCATAAAGTGGGATGTTTCCATAAATAATGTGTTTCCATAAAAAGGGTAAAGTTGAAGGATGGGATATTTTGGGGGTTTTATATGGAGTGCTGGGACCAAGAGGATGGTCTCATAATCAATACATGGTTGGCCCAAACTGTGTGGTCAAACCTTGAGTAGAGGTCAAATCTAGATTCTATTTTCTAGGAGCATAATCGTTTTTGCTCAATATATTTCTTTTTTGCTTCAAAACGCCCCTATTTTGAGATTAATCTCCCAATAAGGCTAGATAACCCTCCCCACATGATTTTGAGCCATCCCAAAGCCTTACCTTGGTGATTTTGAGTCTGATTCTTGAGGTATGTCACTATTCATTCAAGATTTGTCATGTTTTCTTAGATCTTCCTAGATCTACATCTCTGATCTCCATTATTTCTCATATCTAAACCTATAGTGGGTAGATATACATTTTTTTATGCCAAATAATTCATTTTTGAGTCGTGATATTTCTAGGATAAGAGAACTAAGTCCATTCTTTGAGAATGGACCCGCTTTCTTGTGCGTTCTTTGTCTGTTGTCAAAGTTTCACCAAAACCTTCAAGGTAGATAGCTTCACTCTCATATCCTTTCGGTAGAGTTGATTTTAATATATTAAAATTGGTCTATTTATTGATAAATTCTTGGAAATATCTTCATTTTTGATGATTTATGGTTTTTGTGAAATTGCGTGATCTTTGTGAATAGTTGTGCAAAAGGGGGTTTAGTTTCATGAATTTAAAATGATGATTTTAAATTATGGATTTTAATTTATTGAAAAATGGTTGATGAAACAGATATTTTTAATAGAAATGGTTTTCAATAAAAATAGATTTTTAGTGAAATGGTTTTGAATGGAAATTGTTTGGAATTGAAATGGTTTTGACGGAAATGGTTTTCAATAAAAAGGTGTTTTTATTGAAAGGGTAGTTTTGGCATGATTGTTGGGAATATGTGGTGTGTGTTCATATTGCATATACAAGGCTTGGTTGAAATATGACCCTTTTCTAAGTTCCAAAGTTTTAATGGCACATTGGAATCTCATACACGGGGCTTGGTTAAATTATGACCTTGTGCTCAGTGCCAAAGGGTTAATGGCACATGGGAAACAGTTACCTTGTGCAACATGGTATATCAACGAGAAACCAATAATGAGTATAGAACTGTAATTTTGTATCATGCATAGTTGGTTTCATGGGTTGGAGGAATGGTTGGGTATGCTAATAAAGGGATATTGTGAAATAGTTGTAAAGATTGTTTAGTTATTTTTCTGGAAAAATATCTTGCTGGGAAAATTTATTTCAATTGCACTTGTATGCTTTTGGTAATGAATGGTTTTGGAAACATTTTATATTGAGTTATAAACTGTTTTTTAGAAAAAGATTTATATAAACTGTTTTATATAATTATTTCTGACTATTATATCATAGTGGTGTGAGTAGGGAAGTTATTGGGAAAAACCTACTGAGTTTTATACTCACCCATATTTTGGAACTTTTGTGCTTATGAAAATGCTATCTTCTGGGACATGGGAAAAGGTAATGTTTCACACATGTTTAGCACTACCTCATGATGTTTGGGATATTCAGAGATTTTGAAGCTTGGATCTTTTGGAACATGGTGTCTTGAGTACTTTGGAGAGGATGTGTAGTCTATTTGATGTGTACATTGATACTTGGTTATTCTTCTAATGATGCTTACTTTGATGTTATTTTTAGAGACATGAAGTTGTTGAGTTGTCTTCCATTTTTTCTGGCATCATATAGTGACTATTTTGTTATGGTTGGTACATTTATTAGTTTTTTTCTTAAATGGTAAATTGTCCCCCACATGTATTTTAAACCCTTTGGTATTTGTTGCCCGCCTTTGGAATCTTGGGGATGTCTCTTAAGTCCTAGTTATTAATCATTGTACTCTCAAGACAATGACAATTGGCGGGTCATTACACATGTCCTCATGTACCAGCACAAGATATCTCATTGAATTTGTTTCTTTCAAATTTTTAGTCTTTTTAATGATTTACCATTTTTAAAAAGTATCACATTATGATTGACATCAAATAGAAGCTTAGGTATATCATGATCTCATTAATTATTTACAAATTCTTCAAAATAATTCTAGATCCATTGGCTAAACCTCTAGTTCTGATGATGATTTAATTCCTATTAGATAGAAAGAACATGTATTCATCTCTACCAAAGAATTTGAGATTTCCCTTAGTGTTTTTCCCATGAATAAAAATTCAACCATTTATTCCTTGTAAGATTCATGCTTTCTTTTTGAAATTTACTACATGCCCTGGGTCACATAATTCTATTACACTTTAAATATTATAACCATGACCTTCAATAAATATGACATTCATTCACCTCTAATATTTTCCCTCTAATTTAAGTTTTCATGGATCCAATAATCTTTAAACCTTCATTATTAAAAAATGAATGAAATTAGCTTTGTTGAACTTTATTCTTATAACTAGATTTCTTTTCTTATCAAATGTAAATTGAATCCATTATCAATGATCAATACTATAGCCCAATTGGTCTCTATCAAATCAATCTCTATGAAATTTTCCATATTATATTTTCATTTATTGATCCATATTTTATACTTCACTTAATTTGAGGGGAAATGAGATTTTTCTACCTCAATATCCATTGGATCATTCTCATATTGAATGTTTTTTCATTTATTATGAGTTTTCTACCCACTTGATGGAGCTTCCAGCTACTAAGGCCTCATTTTTAGGGTCTTTTATGGAACACTTATGTAAATTTCATAACTTATCATGAATAAATATTACATCTTAATCGATTTATATTCATTAAATGACATAGTGATCCATACCTAAATCATTTTGGTCTAGTGCCTTTGGAAACTAGGACTCATAAAAAATATTCGTAAGTGAGCTACAACATCTCCCACTATGTTCTCCATAACTAACATCATTCTTAAACATATAATATATAGTACCTTTATTTATATCCAAGGTAACGGTAATATAATAGAGGGTGGTATCAGATGCTAAATAAGGGTAAAAATGGGAGATATCGATGATATTAAAAGAATAACATGGGAATAAGGTTTGAGACTATGATTTTAACATTTGAAGACCAAACCGTGAATATCATATATCACAAACATGATTCATGGAATATAACATGGTATTTCATAAGACACAAATCAAAAAGGAATAAAACTAAATAAGCCATGATATTTTAATATTGTCATAATATATATATTCTTGGTAGGCCTATAATCATAAAAAAATTGTTTCCTTAGAAATAGATGCATATATAAAAAAACTATCATAGTGGAATGGTTTCACTTCCCAAACCATTTTATAAGTCAAGGTTTACTCACTAGACTATCATAGTGGACAATGTCCCTTACTAAACTATGTTTACTTTCCATTACGGTTCTCTTTATACAATGAGATATCAAACATTACACAATGTATTGGTTGGAGATAAAACTTCTACCTGTCATATAATAAAAATCATTTATACCTATTCCATAAGATCATAAAACAATATTTTTATAAAAACCAATGAAATTAAAATGTTTTTGTAAACATTTCTTTATAGCATAACCTATCAAAAAGAAACAAGTTTCTTAATCATTTTATCATTAAATAATAGAAAGAAACAATGAAAAAAGTGGGTTTCATAATAATTTTATCATGGTATAACCCAGCCGAGCGTGTTGCGACCATCGGGCCGAACCCTATAAGTCATGCCTAGCAGGCCGGGATGGGCCACCCCCTTCACAGGTAGGGCCAGACCCAGACCGGGATGGGTCGACCCGAACTGGTTCGGGTCGGTTGGGGCCAATTCGGACAGGACCTAGGCCCACCTTGGCCCAGATACCCATTTTTGGCCATGTCTTGATAATCGGGTGTCTATTTGATGAACCATCTATGGCACCGTAATCCTTGGATCAAGATGGTCCTTTTTGTATACTCCACTTGAGTTTTGGATAATGTTGGTGTATGGCCAGGTTGGATGAACGCGAATCCAACCGGGGCCTCAGAACAGAAATGCTTATAACTTACAGATTGGGCGTCTGATTGAAATACCATGAGAGGCGTTGGGTCCCTTATGATGTAATGGACCTTCGTGTTATTTATTCATGGGGCTTAGTGGAATTTGATGTATCAACCAGTGGCTTGAGATGTGGATCCTCCCGAAATAAAGTGTGCTTAGTACGGGGATCCTATGGTTGGCTGTAACGTGAAAAAAGAACATTGGTTTTGTGTGGGTAAGTATCTATCCGATCATTTGTGGGTTAACGCTAAATGATCATGCGTGGGTCAGTGCTCAGCGATCCTTTGTGGGTCAGCGCATACCGATCCTGTGTGGGTTAGATCCAGTGTGGATCAGCAGGGGTTAGTTACTTATCGATCATGTCTCTGTCGGATCTTGTGTGAGTCAGTGGGGGTTTGTTTCCTATTTATCATGTGTGGATCAGAAGCAGTTGTACATAACAGAATATGATGATCCATCTTAAAAAAAATCATTTGTACTTCTGTACTTGAGTTATACCTGGTTTGAGATGATTATTTTACCTTCATGGTGTTATCTACATGGTGTTACATGTGTCGTACTTCTATCTTCGTGGTGTTACTAGTGTGGTACTTTGATCTTCATGGTGTTACCTGTATGGTACTTTTATCTCTTCGGTGTTACTTGTGTGGTACTTCTATCTTTGTGGTGTTACCTATGTGGTACTTTTATCTTCGTGGTGTTACATGTGTGGTACTGTTATCTTCGTGGGGTTACCTGTGTGGTACTTCAATATTCGTTGTGTTTCCTGTGTGGTACTTCTATGTTCATGGTGTGACCTGAGTGGTACTTTTATCTTCGTCGTGTTACCTCTGTGGTACATCTATCTTCGTGGTGTAACATGTGTGGTACTTCTAGCTTCGTGGTGTAACCTTTGTGGTATTATTCCCTCATGTATGAGATGAGTTTATCTTGATAACTTATCTATATGTATGGGACTATACCTAAGTAGTGTTGATGTATATCGCTTCATGATTTGAGTTTGAGGACTTTCTTTGTGGATTTTCCTTTATGGAACTTTGGGAGACCTACAGGGGTCTCGAGGTCCCTACTGAGTATTGTTATACTCACCCCTACATGGGCTACACCCACACCTTATAATGTCTTGTGTAGATGACATAAAACGTTGATCGAGGCTTGGGGGCCAGGACTGCATGGTACTCAGAGGTGGACTATTTGGCATGACGTGATGCAGGGACTACTGAACGTGAGTTCTGCCTACCCTCTTTGTAGGATCCCTGGTGGATGATCCAAGAGTTATTTTCCCCTTTTAAGTTGTAACGTACCTTTTAGTTGTACTTGTAATTTTACAGTTCGACTTGTATTTTGGCCCCTTTTTTTACTTTCAACACTCTTTTACTACCAAATTTTACTTAGGGGTTGATTCTTATTATGTTCCTGAACTATGTGTTCATACAAGTTAAAAGGAAATGCTTTCTTGTTTTTTGGATACACCATTCTGGTTATAGTCACCAGCCCCTGCCCTATGGAAGGTAGGATAGGGGTAGTCATGACATGGGCCTCGAGTGACGCATCATGACAAAGTGGTATCAGAGAAATTCAGTTCTAATGAAGAACTAAAACTCTGATCTTTTCTGTGTGGCAATAGTTTTTAGTATAATGAGTTTTGTTTTCAGTTTAGGGAATCATGTGTTGGTGTGGCGGCCAATGTATCCATACACTAGGACCCTGAATTCTAATTTCCATCTTAGTGCACTAAAACACTGATTTTGAGTGCGTTTTTGAAGAGTTTTCTTTGTGATTTCTTTGGAGTCAGTTTACTGGGTATAAATTAATTATCGTGTCACACCTATTCTTTATTGGGATTTATCCACATAGACAGACAACTAGGATTTCTGAGAGAGTACACGATGATGGCCCACTGAATGATGAGGCCTTGGTTCAAGGCCCTCTTACGGTGTTAACACCTTCAGGTGGGGTACCAGTAGCACCACCACCCATTAGGAATCAGTTACCACCAACCTCAATGAAATATGGTACACGCCAACTAGACGCGTTTCATGGGTTCCAGTAGCAGAGGTCTCCAAGATTTTGAGGTGAGACAGATTCCCAGACTGTTGAGGACTGGTTGGAGGTTGTGGCTATAGTTTTCCACCTAGATGAGACACCAGTAGAAAAGATAGTGATCTTAGCTATTAGTATTTTTCAATGAGTTACCATGAGGATGGTCCTTATAGTTATTAGGCTTTGGTATATGGATCGTTTCCCGAGATAGTACCCTTGGTAGAGTGTCAGCTATATCACTACATGTTGGTTAATAGTTACAACCGGCAGTACCGGTAGAAGACACATGTAGGCTTAGTGCCTTACATGCGTTTCAGCATCAGATTCCCCTTAGGATTCGAGGCGATCCCAAATCACATGTACCTAAGGACTATGCTGAGGAGGTAGCCGAGTTTGCATCTATCAAGGGCACCATTTGATCAGATGGTAGTCCTGGTAGAGAGCCCTTTATGTGGCTCAGCGGGATGATGACAGGGTTTAGGTTACCCTGATCTTGCAAAGAGGTGACTTTTCCGAGGACAATCATGAGAACCTTCCTCAGATAAGGGGGTCTCTTACCATAATGATATATGGTATGAGAGTTCCCTAGAGCTTCTACATCTTTGGTAAGACAACATGTCGGTAGATGAGTATTTATCAAGGCATACCGACCATCCCTGGTACTCGATGAAAATAGTATGATCAGTGCTTTAGGGCTTAGAAATCCAAGCGAGGTGTGTTTAGGGACATCTGAGCTAGTACTATTCCTCTATGCATTCCTAGTTATATTAGTGTTCTAGAGAAAACCTTTTTTGTTGAATGTTATTTGTCTAAGCGAATACAGCAAGTGAATTTTAGTAGTATGAAAGTAGGAAACTAACACCAGTCTTGGAGACTTGGGTGTGTAAAATGTTTCAAGAAGATGAAGTGATAGGGACAGACGAATCTGCAGGGCTGCAGATATGGAAGCAAAGCTAGGATAGAATCATGAGGTGGTGTCTATTTTTACATGTTACGAACCACCCCCCCCCCCCCGGATGTGGTCCCCATCAGGCTAAGAGAGCTGGAGGACAAGGGAAGAGAGTAGCTGCACGCGGCCATGGAGTGTGACCCAGGGACTCTAGGAATGATTCGAGGTATGGTCTGTTTCTACTGCTAGTTGTCATTTTAATAGACATAGGTACCAATCATTCTTTCCTTCCGCAAAACTCCTCCAAGACCTAGAGTTTTCATTTAAACCATTTACTTGACCCTCACATCTGGAGATACTTTTGGGAGGAGACTCGATAATCACATTTACGCCGATGGTGTGATTTGAAACATGAGGTGAGATTTTTGGTTGGAACCTCTTACTGAAAGCGCTGAGGCCTTACAAAATTAGTTTGGGTATGCACTATACATCGATAGTTCATACTCATATTGACTATATTAGGCCAAAATGTTGTGTTTTATCTACAAAATTGGAATGGGGTTTTCCTTGGTCAGTGAAAAAGGAAACCCAGGAAGCATAGGATAAACTCATGCATAGGAAGGTGCAGCAGATCACTCTTTAGTTGGCCATCCTTACCCTCGTGGCAGTGGGAGTTTTGGGTTTTTGGTTCCCAATATGAGTGGCAGAGTATGGGGACATCTTTTCAAAATATGTTTCTAGGGTTACCTCCCTAAAGAGAAAGTGACTTCTGCTTTGGATGGGGACTACTATTGTTTTTAACCATACTTCTCTAGGGTGGAGTCGCCCTTTTTATCTTTGACAAAGAAGGGGGAGCCTTTACTGTGGATAAAGAAGTGTTAATAGAGCTTTAAAGAGTTTAGATTGAGACTGACAAGAAGAACTACGCTACCCATGACCTAGAGTTAGTAGCAGTGGTCTTTGTGCTGAAGATGTGGTGGTACTACTTGATGGGTGACCATATCACTATTTACTTTGATAAAAATAATATCAGGTGTATCTTCTCATAGAAGGACATGAACCTAAGATAGCAATGATGGCTAGAGTATCTCCATGACTATAACTTTGAGATAGTCTATAATCCTGGGAAGGGGAACATGGTAGTAGACTCACTCAACAAAAGGTCTAGTCTACAACTGCTAAGTGAGGCATCAGAGAAGCTAGTCATGCTATGGATATCCTTCATGGATAAATATGGAGCAGCTACCTCTAGTGTATGCCTGTTACTCCCCTAATTCTTTAGAAAATTTGGGTGGCATAGCTTGAGACGTTCACTGCGAGGCCCGACATTCTCAGATATCCTCATGAGGGTCTCCTAAATGATTTTTTGAAGGTGGAGAGCTCTTTATCCTTTACAGAGGATGCACCATGGTACCGGTGACGCTTCGGAAGGAGGTGTTGAGGGAGATCTATACAACCCCTTTAACGGTACATCCAGGAGTGGAGAAGATGTACCAGGACCTCCAACATCAGTACTGATGGCCCGGGAAGAAGGAACCAGTTTCAAAGTTTGTATCACAATGCTTCACTTGTTAGTAAGTGAAAACAGCTCAGAGCTGGCAGAAGTCTTATGCCGATAGGAGGATGGAGACCATGTCTTCCTACGGGTCTCACCTCAATGAGGTTTGCAGAGATTTGGCCAGGGTGTCAAGTTATCTCCAAGGTTCATTGGACCTTTTTATATTCTCAGCAAAGTGGGTGAGGTGGTGTACCGTATATCTCTTTACCCACAGATGCAACAGGTGCATAATGTTTTTCATGTTTCGCAGCTGAGGAGAGGTGTGCATGATCAATCGCATGGTATCAACTTGGGCGTGTTGTACTTTGACGATGGGGTGACTTTTATTGAGTTTCTTGTGGAGTTTGAGGATCAACATGGGTGTGTCCTTCGTGGGTATTTAATACCTCTACTGTGTGTTCATTGGAAGCATGGGAACCTCTAGGAGAGCACATGGGAGCAGAAGGCTCAAATTCGTGCTCAGTGCCCCCATTTGCTTCCTTAGTCTGTGTTTTTGATTTCATGGATGAAAATCCCTATGGTTGGGAGAATGTAATGTCCCATAATTTCTCTATATTTTTCTTTATTATATTGAATTATTTGGAGACCATGATATCTGACAGTGTGTGATTCCGAGGATCTGAGTAAACGGAATGATCCGTCAAATTTTTGTTAAACTTTAAATAGTACCCGTAAGCATTTTCACAAAAAAAAGTGGAATAACTCTTGAACGGTTATCTGGATCAGAAATTTTAGGGCACTGTTGCGCTCAGGATGGCAGTTTTACTCTAGGCAGGACTTATGTTTAGTCAGTGCGGACCTCCTGTAAGAAAACCCAAATATGGCATAACCATTAATAAAATAATTAAATAAAGTTATTTCATTTTTCAAATGCATATAACTCACAAATGGTAACTTAGATTAAAAATCTGATACCACCGATAAAATTGTGAGGGTATGATCTCTTTAGATAGATACAAACATTGGATGGTGTGGGCCACAAGTGAAAGTTAGTTTTGGGTCGTAAATAAAATAATTATGTGACAATTGTTTTATTGTAAAATATGTAACTTCTAAATGGTAAGTTGGATTGGAAATCCAAGAGTACCATTGGGTTCATTGGGGTGTGTTTCACTTAGGTATAGCCGAACCTCGACTAGCTCATGTCAAGGGTGACTATCATTAATTTTCTGAACTTTTCTTCGGGTACATTCAGTAAACTCATGAGCGGTGTTTCTTAACTTTTGAACCGGTATTCGGATTAAAAATCCTACGGCACTGTTGAATCTATAACGCTTGTATTCTCTTAAGGGATACATTACTTTTACTTCTGTAAGTCTAGAGAAAAATTTCTGTTTTGTGAATTTTTAAAAGAAATAAAATAAAATAACTTCTTTATTTTATTTTCATTATTATCCTCCAACGGACAAGTGGAGCATGGGACCAACGATGTGTCAAGCCATTAAATGGATTGACCCTTCATTCTAAGTAACAGTAATATTGAAGAAATTAGGATTCTTTTAATTAATGAGCCCCATTAATTCCCAATTTTGTTACTTACCCTACCCCTCTCCTATTTTTATTGAGCTTGGGGGGAAGAGACGGAGGGCTTCACCAAGAAGTGAAGTGATGATAAGGTGATGAGACGCCTAACCCTTGGAAAACCGAACAGGTTTTGGTGAGCGATGAAGAACGAAATCAAAACCCCGAACCAGATATCGACAATTGAGAAACATTGTTAGAGGCCAGATGTAGGGGATGGTGAGCATCGACCCACTTCCTCAACCACGAGCGTTTCTCCATCGTTCTTTAGGTAGAGTTTTGATTTTTGTTTAAAATTAAAGTGAACCTATTGAACCCCTTTATCATCGCTCTTGATTACAAGAAAACGTAGAGGGTTCAGGGCTAACGAACCCGGATCGGACCCTCCGCTTCCTTGATACTCCCTTTCATTCTTCGTGGAAGACTGATGGTGTGGCAGTACCGGCGACCAGCATCGGTGTGGACCAAGGCGACGGTCAGTGCAAATGTGGTGTCGGAGGAGGTTGCGGCCTGTCGGCTAGGGCGGAGAAGGGTGGCGGTCGGCACATCAGCCGGCCACATGGAAGTCGGGGTGGTGCGCGTCCGCGTCGTAAGAGTTGGTGGTCGTGGCTGTTGAGCTGCAGTGGCCCACACGTTGGGCGGTCGGCACCCGGCCAGCCATGGAGGCAACAGCGGCACACAACAGTGCCATTGGAAGGGGAGCCCGCTGAAACCCTGACCGACTACGTCACACCGAGAAGGACCCACTCTGGCGGGTCTCGCGTATCAGAAGGCGGTTCCACGTGGCACCTCTAGGTTGGTCAAAGCTGAACGGTCCAACTGGACTGTTCAGGAATCCCTGGGGTCATCTCTCCCGGGTGGTGGCTAGGGTAGGCCCCGCCATGGCGGACCATACCTAGCCAAGAAAGTCATTTCGAGCAGGCCACACCCATTGGGTCAAACCCTTCGGGTCGCACCCAGCATGGGCCGGGCCAGACCGCAGCCAAGCAGGTCCGGCCCCCTGCGGTCCGTTCCATCTTGGTCGGACCCAGACCGGGTCAGCCGATCCGAACTGGGTCGGGCGACCCAAACCAGGTTGGGTCGGCCTAGGGCGGGTCAGGCCGAGTCAGACCAGACCTAGGCCCATCTGGACCCAGATATTCCTTTTTGGCCATATCATAATAACCAGGCATCTATATGATGAAACTTCTACGGTTCTAGAATGCTTGGATCAAGACTATCCTTTTGGTATACTTCACTTGAGTTTTGGATAAAGATGGAGTGTGGTTGGGTTGGATCGAACCCGAATCCAACCGGACCCTCAGAATGGAAACGCTAATAACATACAGATTGGGCGTCCAATTGACACGCCATCAGTCACATTAGGTCCCTTATGATGTAATGGACCTTCATGTTACTTCTTCATGAGACTTCATGGTAGTTTATGTATCGACCGATGGCATGAGGAGGGGATCCTCCCTGAATCAAGTTTTCTTAGTGTGGGGATCCTGTGTCTATCTGTAATGTGAAGAAAGAACATTAGTCCTGTGTGGGTTAGCATCTATCATATCCTATGTGGGTCAGTGCTCAACGATCTTGTGTGGGTTAGCGCTCAGCGATCCTGTGTGGGTCAGCACATATAGATCCTGTGTGGGTCAACTGAGGTCACCTATCAATCATGTGTGGGTCAAATCTTGTGTGGTTCCACGAGGGTTAGTTACTTATCAATCCTATGTGGGTCATAAGCAGTGATACTTAACATAATATGATGATTTAGCTTACTAGTAATCATTTGTACTTTGGTATATAAGATATACTTGGTGTGAGCTGAGTCTTTTACCTTTGTGGTCTAATATATGTGGTGTTACTGGTGTGGTACTCCTATTTTCTTGGTGTTACCTATGTGGTACTTCTATCGTCATGGTGTTACCTGTTTGGTACTTCTATCTTCATGGTGTTACCTGTGTCGTACTTCTATCTTCATGGTGTTACCTTTGTGGTACTTTTATCTTCATGGTGTTACCTATGTGGTACTTCTATCTTTGTGGTGTTACCTGTGTGGTACTTAAATCTTCGTGGTGTTACCTCTGTGGTACTTCTATCTTCATGGTGTTACCTAACTGGTACTTATATCATCATGGTGTTACCTTTGTGCTAATTTTATCTTAATAGTGTTACCTATGTGGTAATTCTACCTTCATGGTGTTACCTTTGTGGTATTCTTTCCTCATGTATGATATGATTTTTTCTTTATAACTTAGGTATATGTATGGGCATATACATAAGTAGTGTTTATGTTTATCACTTCGTGCATTGAGTTTGAGGTCTTTCTTTGTACCTTTTACTTTTTAGAACTCTAGGAGACCTATTGGGGTCTTGGGGTCCCTACTGAGTGTCGTTATACTCACCCCTGCATGGGCTATGCCGACACCATGTTGTGTCTTTTGCAGAAGACGTACAGTGTTGATCCTGGCAGAGGAAACCAGGACTGGACGATACTCAGAGGTGGACTATTTGGCGGGACGTGATGCAGGGACTACTGATCGTGATCTGTACCTACCCTTCAGGTAGGATCCTAGGTGGATGATCCCGGAGTTGTTTTCCCCTTTTCAGTTGTATTGTAATTTTTATTTGTACTTGAACTTCTATAGTTGGGCTTGTATTCCGGACCTTTTTTTACTTTCAACACTCTTTTACTACATCAGTATACTTAATGGTTGCTTCTTTTTGTGTTATTGGACTGTGTGTCTATACAGGTTAAAAGGAAATGTCTTCCCATTTTAGGGATATGCCTTTCCAGTGCTAGTCTCCATCCCCTAGCCTATGGAAGGTGGGCTTGGGGTAGTCACGGCATGGGCCCTGAGGGACGAGACATGTCAGGAATGATCTCAACATGTCTTTTAATGTTTCAATAGTCCTTTTAAATTGTCCATTGGTTTGAGGGTGATAAGAAGTACTCAAATGAAGCTCAGTACCCTAACAATTATAAAGAATCATGAAGATATTTTAGGTAAAATGGAGATCTTAAAAAGTCACAGTCGATATAGGTTCACTATAAAGTCTTAAAAATTCATTAATATAGTGTTTTTATAAGAACTAAAGATTTAAATCTTCTCTTATATCAAGAAATTTTATTTATTTTTTAAGGTTAACAAAAATAACCCATATCATATCATTATTTCTGGTGGTATTTGGTAGTCCAGTGATGAAGTCCATAGTAATGTCATACAACATTAACATTGGAATATGTAGAGGTTGCATGAATCCTCTAGGTTGTTTTCTCTCATCCTTCACTTGTTAAAAAACCATATATCTTGACACATGGTTAAAAATTTCATGCATCTTATTATCCCACCAAAATGTTCCTTCATATCTCTATACATATTGGTACTACCAAGGTGTATAGATATATTTAACCTATGAGCATCATCTAATAGTTCAAATTTTATCTCAAGTTTTGATATAACACATAACCTTATCCTAAATTTTATAACTCCATCCTTATACAATATTTCTTCCAATCTTCCATCCTTAGTGGATTTAACTTTCTTTTGAAAATTCCCATCATCATAATAAAAACTTTTTATCTTTTCCAATAAATATGGTTTCACAATAATTTAAAAAATGAGTGATGTTTCCCCTTATTTTATAATTACCATATCCATATTTAATAAATCCATGAACATAGGATATTTCTCAATACAAATTTGGGATATAAGTCCATGATATCTCCTTCTTAATGCATCATCATCCTTTTTTCCATGGTACTAGTGTTTTGAGAAATCAAAATCTTTGAGTAACTTGAGTCATAATATTTTCCACATGTTGAGGTCTTTCGGTGTAAATATGTATTTAAAAATCTTTTGATTCATATATATCTCAAATCCTTCACCACAGAGGCAGTGTGTTCATATCTTCAATGAAAAGATTTATTATTATAACTAAAGATCATGAGATGAATAATTTTGTTCATTAAACCTCAACTTCCTTGATATAGATGCAATAAATTTATCATTTTTCATATAGAAACAACATATTAATTTATTTGATGCATCATTTTATATCTCAACCCCCATAATTTCATGATGGTAGAGTCACTTTGATTCTTAAAAACATTCTAAACATCATTTCTTCCATGTGAATATAACCCCTTTACATGTGATCATTGTTAAAGGGTAAGACAATTAGGAAAAATTATGAACAAAACACCGATACTAACCTATTAAACCAATAAAACTTCATATCTCAGTTATGCTCATTTGTGTAGGCCATTATTTGATTTCTATTTCTATTACAGGATCCACTGAGATTCCATCCATAAAGAAATAATGACCAAGAAAATAAATTTTTCGAATCTCGAATTCACACTTGCTAAATTTACAATGTAAATCTTCCCTTCTGAGAATCTCAAGAATGATCTAAAAGTAATTGTATGGTCTTAATATTAATTATAATATAATATAATATCATAAATTAATACTAAAAAATAATCACCATGATATTTCATAAATACACTCTTCATTAGATCCTTGAAAACCAAGATTTCACTAGTCAATAAAATGGCATTACTTTAAACTCATAATGTCTATACCTCATCTGAAAAAGAAGTCTTTGGAATTTCTTCCATCTATATTTTCAATTGATGATACAATTAACAAATGTCAATCTTATAAAAATATTATGATATATAATTTTGATCAAATAAATCATCAATACAAGGTAGATGATACTTGTTATTTATTTTAAAAACATTGATTTCAATATATTTAATCCATATCCTCATGGATTGTTCTTTCTTCTTAATAAAGATAAAAGGGGATCCCTATGAGGAAACATTAAAGTGAATATATCCATTATAACTCAACTCGTCTAGTTGTTTCTTAATCCCCACTAAATCTATAGTGTCTATTCTATATGGAGTATTTGATATTGGTCTTTCATTAGGGATTAAATCTATGTTAATCTCATCTTTACACTCATGGGGTGTCTAGGTAATTTCTAAAGAAATACATCAATTTATTCTGATAAAATTATTACACCCTAAAATTGAATATTACTTTCCTCATCCCTAGACATTATTTTCTCTTCATACCCAAGAACTTCATTCAACACATCTACTCAAGGTGGATCTAGATGAGAATAAAATGATGATGCTTCAGCTCTAAAGATAAAGAATTTTACAACTTCCTTACAAATTTTATTTTTCTTTTTATTTCAAAACATTTTCGTGTCATATTTTGAAATAAGATTCATAACAAGGATCATATAAATTTCAACCATAGGTATGTTGATATTTTTAGGAAATAAATAATTTTTATATATCATAAATGGTATACTTTGACCCATATTTTTTGTAATGAGACTTCCTTAAAGAGTTTTCCATCAATTAATTCAAAAATAAAATGTCTAATTTTCGTTGAAAAATTTGTATATATAAAAGAGTTAGATGATCGAGAATCAAATAATGAATTAGATAAATTTGAATATGGGATTAATGTGTATTTCACCACATTATTTTGTACTTCTACATTAGTAATATTGACTACATAAGATTGAGCATGTCCCATTGGCCTCTTCTATGTTGGATTCCCATGGGGAATGGGACATTGGATTGAATAATTCTCCATTTCTTTATAGTTAATGCATTGAACATTGTTGATTTTTTTTCTTCCCCTTGCATTCATTAGCTCGATGGCCCTTTTCTCCGTGTAACAGCCCAAGATTTTATAAAAAAATATTCTTTTTAATTTTATTAATGTCTTGTGTTGTACGCTACACCAAAAGGAGCTTGCACAACACGCATCCTTGTATTGCCTTGCATTACACGCAATCACGACCTTCCTCGATAGCGTGTGTAATACGCAATACCGAGTTTCACCAAACAACGATATGCTATAAAAATATTATTAAAACTAGCCGTTATGAATAGTAATAACCACTTTTTGAAATCCAGTAAATCTTATTTTTCAAAATGAACTTTATTTTTGGATTCGGAGTATCGAATTTAGCCTAAGGTGAAATTTTGGTACTTTTCGGATAACTTTCATATTCTGATGAATAGTAAAAATTACTAAATTTTAATTAAAAACAACTTTTTTAATCGAAATAATTAATATTGATAAATTATTAATTTGAGTGGTTTTAAAGTGTATTTAGAATATATTTTTACAATTTAATACAATGTTGGTCATTGGATGTAATTTCACATTTAAACCAGTTATAAACTAGTGTCAATCTTTTGATAGATATTGTTTCTTAAAAACACGCTATTTGTTTTAACAGCGGGATTTAATTATAAAATTAATTAATGCAACTTCTATGTTATGAATTTGGTAAAATAGATTTCATTTTTGAATTCGGAATATGAAATATAGCTTAGGATGAAATTTTGGCATTGTTCTGAAAAACATCAATTTTTGATGAATAGTGAAACTACTAAGTGGTAGTTAAAAAAACTGAATTTTTCATAAAACTTAATTTTGCCGCTTCTGTGAATGGAATTTCAAAAATCCGAGACACACGGTTAATATCAAGGACTAAAATGTGGTTCAATGAGATGAAAATAATTTTTTGGTGAATAGTAACTTTTTACTTTTTTTTACCGCGGTTAATAGTAAATAGGGTAACTAAGGGTAAATATGATATTACTATTACCCTAACACATGTCCTAATTCTATTGGATAAGTGTAATTCGACCAAAAACAAACTTAGGAATAAAAAAATGACCATTTAGGCCCACTTGGATTAGATTAGGACATTTATTATTAATTTATTTAAAGAAGAGTTAAAAGAGTTAAAATCAAAGTTTATTTACTAAAACATTTTTAATATGGGGTTATACATAAGATAAATTCGATTGTAAATATTCATTAGAAAGCTAAAAAGATTTCCTACATGATGGTATTTTATTTGTAATTTTTAGACATCAAATAATTTAATTTATTTATGACACAACGATGATGCAGTAATTATCTTATTAATGAAATATTGACATAATTGATGTTATAAACACCAAAATAAATGTAATTTTAGATTTTTTATGAATTCCAATAATTTTCTAGGTTACTATGATATATTAATGTTGATTTAATCAACTTGGTTCGAACATTTAATTCTGTTATGACTTTTACAAAAATCATATATCAAATAGTGTCAAAATTGACACAAAATAGTTTTTAAATCAAATATTATATTATTAATTGTTATTGTATTCCTAAAAATCTAAGGTTCGGCCAAATGACTTAGATAAAGATATATATATTAATAATAAACAATTTGGGGTTCGTTTGTCATGTTATAGTAAGTGTATTAACCATATAGTGAAAGAAAACCAAAAGACATGGTAAAAGTTAAATTATTTAACTTAGAGTTAAATCTAATTGATAAGGTTAAAATAATATCCTAAACTTGTCTAAATTCTATTGGTTGATAGGATTTCGACCCATCCCCACTTTAGCTTCGAAATAAGACCCTTTGGAACCATTATAAACCGATTTTGACTTTAATATAAAATAATATTTTGAGATATTCCTAAGGTGCCCCTCTCCTCCCCTATAAAAGGACACCTCCTCCCCCTCCTCCTCACACCAATTTGAGCACTCAAGCTCGGCCAACCCCTGCCAAAATCTCTTCTCCACTTCCCTAGCAACATCCTAGAGGTTCTGGTATTCCTCAAAGACCAATTTTAGTGCCCTAAGAGGAGGTCTCAAAGAGGAACTTCAAAGAAGAGGAGGTTCGGACACTTACAAAGCAAGTCGGACCTAAGGTAAGGGAAATATCACAATCTCATTTTTATCCGAGATTGTTTATTCGTAAGTATTTACTGGGGTGTATTTTATCATCCACATCCATGTTCCCTCAATATGTAGTATTGTTTCCATCCACTTGCAATTGTTTAAATCCAATTTTACCCTTAGGTGAGTTTTTAGTAAAGAATATGAAAGGAATCTTTTTTCGTTTTTCCGTACGAGGTACTTTTTGACTTTCCGAAAAAAGTACGAAGAATGTTTTTTTTAACTTATACGGCACGAACGGATTTCTACTGTTTTATAAAGCCTTATTTTCATGAAGCTTCCTCTAAAAGATTTCATGACTATTTTCAATAAAATCTCTTTCTTTTAAAATTGCATGATGTTTTGTGAAAAGAAATTGATTTTGAAGAAGAAAGGATATTTTCCTCAAGAATTCAATTCAAGTGTTTTATCAAAATTATTTTCAATCTAAGATAATAAAGGGTTCTGTTTATATCCATATTTTTACATTGATTTGACTATGTTGTGATGGAATTATGTTTATGAATTCCTTTATCTTATATGAATTAATTTATGATGTCATGATGTTTCAAGAATCCCATTTTTGTTACATGTGTTATGCGATGATGTATGTTTTATGATTATGTGGCACACATAAGAAAGGATTCATTATAAGATGGGTGGGACCTATATCTCCCTCCAATGCATTGGGTAATGATTTTATATCTCATGAGATAGACATGGCTGGAACGGAAGGTTATTTCGGTTCAGTGATACAGGACTGAAACGAGGAGTGAACTCGGTTCAGAAAGGGACTTTGTCCACTAAGATAGTCTTGGCAATGAGTCATGACTAACAAGAAATGATTTTCCATGATTATGTGTGCATGCCACAAAGTTTCAAGTTTCATGTTATGATTATGGTGATCTTATTTTCACTTCTATGATTTGTTCCATGTTAAGATATTATGATCTCTTTTGCAGGTTATGATTTTCAAAAAGATATGATATGATTTTTATTTCTTTTGTATACCCTTACTGAGCATTTGAGCTCACCCTTTTATGTTTTCTTTTCCCCAGGATATAATGAAAGGTTTTAGGTAAAAAAAAGGGAAGATCTTTATGGGAGATATTGAAGATCTTTCACCACGTTTAGAAGATTACGTTCCGAGTTTCCAAAGACACTAAACTATTACGATCCTTGTGTGTGTGTCTTTGTTATGTACTAAGTATTCCGCAAAAGTAATGTAATGTCCATGTACGATAAGCTTCGGGTCTCTACAGTTGGTATCAGAGGAAAGGTTTAGTCAACCTTTGGAAACTAGGATGCGAAAACTTTAGTGAGATCCCTAGAGATATTTCTAAGGTATGTCTAGGGATGTCCCTAGGGATAAGTATACGTATAGGTTATAGTAATAGAATTACGCTAACGATCATAGAATTAAACCTAAGATGTTGGATATTGAAGGTACTCTCCCTTTATTATGTTGTTTTCCCTAGCATGATTTTTGCCTCTCACACTATTCTTTTTGGGTTTTAGAAAATGGCTGGAAACAAGATGATTCACGATAATGGAGGATATGATGGAAAATGGAATGATATTATTCATAATGAAATAGGATTTGGAAGTCCAAACATAATTATTATGCCGAATCAGCAATCTCATAATATGATCAATAAAGTAAAATTTGGTAAGTTTCCTGACTCGGCTAATAAGATAAAGATGGAGTTTCATGATGATCATAGAGGAAAGAAAGTTCAATTTCCCCTATGTAATTCATGTGGGAAGAGGCATCAAGGAGAATGTTTCAAAGGAACTGGAAGATGCTTTGGGTGTGGAAAAGAAGGACACAAAGCAAGTAAGTGCAAAGGAAAAGGTTCAGTTAACACCATGGATGAGGATAATGGTATTGCTACGACATCAAAAATGGTTAAGTGTTTTAAATGTGGAATGTATGGGCATTATGCAAACCAATGTCCTAAGGGAAAGACTCGTGAAGAGAATCAGTATGGCCATATGGGTAGTATTTATGTGGATGATGATGAAGAGACTACAAATGATATGTGAGATGAAAGAATTGTTGAAGCTCGGTTAATGGTTTAAGAATGTAGTGGAATGATTACATGTTTATCATGTGTAATGTTGTATAAGTAATCTCATGGTACTATGGAATAAAGAGACATGTAAGGATTGTTACATTGTTTTCTGATTAATGTTACCAGTAACCATGAAAGGTTATTCAGATACTTTTGGAAAGTAGATGATAAGTGCATAAGGAAAGGATAAGAAGATAATGAGATGTTTGATTGTATTCATGAGCTCATGATTGATATAAGGACTAAGTGATATCATGGTTTGAGTATAAATAATTTTGAGGATTTTGGTATGTGTAAAGTGTTAACTTTTAACTGCATTCATGTTTTCACTAAGGTTCAATGGGTATTCAAGAGTATACATGATTAAGGACTTTGAATGTTTGGAATGTGACCAACAAAACATATCTTATGATATATGGGGATCAACGATGGTATTAAATCTCTGGTAATCGTTTTCACTATGTTATGAGAATGGACTGCAGTATTATGGATAAGCCTAAAGATTGGAATGGATTATGTTGGACATAAGTTAGTATTGTTTAAGGATAGAAGTTTTTTCGATATTATTGATGGGATGTTATAGTAATATAGTTTTAGAAAAAGGGACAACCTGCAGGACGGGCGACAGCCCATCGCTTCGGACAAGGCTGTAGGAATCGAACCCACAACCGAAGTGCGACTGGCCTTTATCGCCTACCACTAGCCTACAGGAAGTCCCTGATTAGTAGAAACTAGTTTTGTTATATTAAGCAGTATGATATATGAAGTATAAGTCCATTTTAGGAACCATATGTGATTAATCTCACTATAGAATGACTTATGTATATTTAATAACTTTTTCTAACCTTTTGTTTGAGACAGATGGAATGACCCATCATTCTATCACATAATCTGCTAACACTTCACAAATAACAAATTCAACTTCATTTATTTAAGAGATGAAGTAGAAATTGTTCAAGGCATGAAAAAAAGTGAGATTGTACCAAAATAAAGTAAGTATTTATTTTAAGCAAATTTTCAACTTTAGGGAAATGATCTTGAAAACCAAAAATGTTGTCCTAGTGATCTTATACCTGATGAATCAGATGGTACCTTATATCATCACAAATCTATGGATTTGTGATTACTGGCTTTTCCATAGCCATGTTCTCTACCACTCTCCATCAGAACCTGATGGTTAGATTTTTCATTCATATCCATATTTTCACCTATGTGGAAACCCAGTGATTAGTTTATTTGGGTAACCGTTAAGTTTCATACTTTTGTTTTTAAAGATTGGTTTTGATATTCCTTTTTACGATGTGGGTTTCTATTAAAGAAACTTTCGAATAGTAAACCATTTATAACCCCAACGAATTTCGAGGGCGAAATTCATTTTAAGGGGGGTAGAATGTAACAGCCCAAGATTTTATAAAAAAATATTCTTTTTAATTTTATTAATATCTTGTGTTGTACGCTACACCAAAAGGATCTTGCACAACACGCATCCTTGTATTGCCTTGCATTACACGCAATCACGACCTTCCTCGATAGCGTGTGTAATACGCAATACCGAGTTTCACTAAACAACGATATGCTATAAAAATATTATTAAAACTAGCCGTTATGAATAGTAATAACCACTTTTTGAAATCCAGTAAATCTTATTTTTCAAAATGAACTTTATTTTTGGATTCGGAGTATCGAATTTAGCCTAAGGTGAAATTTTGGTACTTTTCGGATTACTTTCATATTCTGATGAATAGTAAAAATTACTAAATTTTAATTAAAAACAACTTTTTTAATCGAAATAATTAATATTGATAAATTATTAATTTGAGTGGTTTTAAAGTGTATTTAGAATATATTTTTACAATTTAATACAATGTTGGTCATTGGATGTAATTTCACATTTAAACCAGTTATAAACTAGTGTCAATCTTTTGATAGATATTGTTTCTTAAAAACACGCTATTTTTTTTAACAGCGGGATTTAATTATAAAATTAATTAATGCAACTTCTATGTTATGAATTTGGTAAAATAGATTTCATTTTTGAATTCGGAATATGAAATATAGCTTAGGATGAAATTTTGGCATTGTTCTGAAAAACATCAATTTTTGATGAATAGTGAAACTACTAAGTGGTAGTTAAAAAAACTGAATTTTTCATAAAACTTAATTTTGCCGCTTCTGTGAATGGAATTTCAAAAATCCGAGACACACGGTTAATATCAAGAACTAAAATGTGGTTCAATGAGATGAAAATAATTTTTTGGTGAATAGTAACTTTTTACTTTTTTTTACCGCGGTTAATAGTAAATAGGGTAACTAAGGAAAAATATGATATTACTATTACCCTAACACATGTCCTAATTCTATTGGATAAGTGTAATTCGACCAAAAACAAACTTAGGAATAAAAAAATGACCATTTAGGCCCACTTGGATTAGATTAGGACATTTATTATTAATTTATTTAAAGAAGAGTTAAAAGAGTTAAAATCAAAGTTTATTTACTAAAACATTTTTAATATGGGGTTATACATAAGATAAATTCGATTGTAAATATTCATTAGAAAGCTAAAAAGATTTCCTACATGATGGTATTTTATTTGTAATTTTTAGACATCAAATAATTTAATTTATTTATGACACAACGATGATGCAGTAACTATCTTATTAATGAAATATTGACATAATTGATGTTATAAACACCAAAATAAATGTAATTTTAGATTTTTTATGAATTCCAATAATTTTCTAGGTTACTATGATATATTAATGTTGATTTAATCAACTTGGTTCGAACATTTAATTCTGTTATGACTTTTACAAAAATCATATATCAAATAGTGTCAAAATTGACACAAAATAGTTTTTAAATCAAATATTATATTATTAATTGTTATTGTATTCCTAAAAATCTAAGGTTCGGCCAAATGACTTAGATAAAGATATATATATTAATAATAAACAATTTGGGGTTCTTTTGTCATGTTATAGTAAGTGTATTAACCATATAGTGAAAGAAAACCAAAAGACATGGTAAAAGTTAAATTATTTAACTTAGAGTTAAATCTAATTGATAAGGTTAAAATAATATCCTAAACTTGTCTAAATTCTATTGGTTGATAGGATTTCGACCCATCCCCACTTTAGCTTCGAAATAAGACCCTTTGGAACCATTATAAACCGATTTTGACTTTAATATAAAATAATATTTTGAGATATTCCTAAGGTGCCCCTCTCCTCCCCTATAAAAGGACACCTCCTCCCCCTCCTCCTCACACCAATTTGAGCACTCAAGCTCGGCCAACCCCTGCCAAAATCTCTTCTCCACTTCCCTAGCAACATCCTAGAGGTTCTGGTATTCCTCAAAGACCAATTTTAGTGCCCTAAGAGGAGGTCTCAAAGAGGAACTTCAAAGAAGAGGAGGTTCGGACACTTACAAAGCAAGTCGGACCTAAGGTAAGGGAAATATCACAATCTCATTTTTATCCGAGATTGTTTATTCGTAAGTATTTACTGGGGTGTATTTTATCATCCACATCCATGTTCCCTCAATATGTAGTATTGTTTCCATCCACTTGCAATTGTTTAAATCCAATTTTACCCTTAGGTGAGTTTTTAGTAAAGAATATGAAAGGAATCTTTTTTCGTTTTTCCGTACGAGGTACTTTTTGACTTTCCGAATAAAGTACGAAGAATGTTTTTTTTAACTTATACGGCACGAACGGATTTCTACTGTTTTATAAAGCCTTATTTTCATGAAGCTTCCTCTAAAAGATTTCATGACTATTTTCAATAAAATCTCTTTCTTTTAAAATTGCATGATGTTTTGTGAAAAGAAATTGATTTTGAAGAAGAAAGGATATTTTCCTCAACAATTCAATTCAAGTGTTTTATCAAAATTATTTTCAATCTAAGATAATAAAGGGTTCTGTTTATATCCATATTTTTACATTGATTTGACTATGTTGTGATGGAATTATGTTTATGAATTCCTTTATCTTATATGAATTAATTTATGATGTCATGATGTTTCAAGAATCCCATTTTTGTTACATGTGTTATGCGATGATGTATGTTTTATGATTATGTGGCACACATAAGAAAGGATTCATTATAAGATGGGTGGGACCTATATCTCCCTCCAATGCATTGGGTAATGATTTTATATCTCATGAGATAGACATGGCTGGAACGGAAGGTTATTTCGGTTCAGTGATACAGGACTGAAACGAGGAGTGAACTCGGTTCAGAAAGGGACTTTGTCCACTAAGATAGTCTTGGCAATGAGTCATGACTAACAAGAAATGATTTTCCATGATTATGTGTGCATGCCACAAAGTTTCAAGTTTCATGTTATGATTATGGTGATCTTATTTTCACTTCTATGATTTGTTCCATGTTAAGATATTATGATCTCTTTTGCAGGTTATGATTTTCAAAAAGATATGATATGATTTTTATTTCTTTTGTATACCCTTACTGAGCATTTGAGCTCACCCTTTTATGTTTTCTTTTCCCCAGGATATAATGAAAGGTTTTAGGTAAAAAAAGGTAAGATCTTTATGGGAGATATTGAAGATCTTTCACCACGTTTAGAAGATTACGTTCCGAGTTTCCAAAGACACTAAACTATTACGATCCTTGTGTGTGTGTCTTTGTTATGTACTAAGTATTCCGCAAAAGTAATGTAATGTCCATGTACGATAAGCTTCGGGTCTCTACACTCCGCACTTATGAAAAACTCACATTATATTCAGGAATTTACCAGGATGATTATTTCAACGATTTTTACTTAATGGGAATTTCTTTTTTCCCTAGTTTTCTTTTATTATTTAAATTTTTCATGTTTATTATAAGACCTCTTATTATCTTGATTTCCATTGAACATGTATTATCTACAAGATTACTTATCTATTTTTATAGAACTTAATACTATTTCATTATATGATTTAAATGTTTGAGAATCAAGTTACCTTCCTAGACTTGTATTAATACCATCAAATAAATGATCAAGATTGTTTTTTGAATAATTTATATGATCTTTATCATACTTGGATAGTCTTGTAAAGGTTTCCTCGTACTCTACAATAATATATTCTTTCTTTTTCTTTAAGCTAAATAATTTTCACTTCATTTTAGTTGTTTTATCAAGAGGAAAATATTAGTTCAAGAATTTTTCCTTAAACGTTTTTCATTCCATGTATTATATTTCATCGTACTACTTAGTATTCTTGATCAATGACCACCATTAACCAGCATCGCCTATGAGGAAATGTATCACTAGCACTACGTTTTTCCATTTATCACTTCCCAATGCCAGAAATACCTTTTCAAGGGAATTGATCCATTAATCACCTTCCCAGGGAATAGTAATAACATTAAAATATTGTTTCTTATGCCTCTTGAAACGATACAACATAGGTGTAGTATGTATATTCATCATAACCTCAGCAAGTTGTCCCAATATGGTCCTAATCTAATCAGCTCCAACACTAATTATGCTAAATTATTAGGGATAATCCCTACATTGTCTACGGGTATTTATTCATTTCCTTCCATTATAATTCGTCACTAAATAATGGAACACAATGATTTATCTCATAATCATCATGATAATTGATAAAAAAAATAATAAAGTATTATTATAATTCCCATTTTTTTTAACATATAGTTCCCAAGTTTTCAACTAAACATGCTATGAAACTAAAAAAAATAAACCCAACCCTAGTATCCTAGCATCATTTGTTATTTTATTACAATGGCATAGATACAAGAGATAACATCACCATGTATTGATCATTTTACAAGTATTGAGGATGAAACTACATAGATGGTTCCCTTATTACAATGGTAATTAAACATAAAAAGAAAATAAACATATTCCTTAAAACTTCTTTAATTATTTCTTCTTCATAACCTATGCAAGTAATATAAATAAAAGGATGAGTTCAAATTATCAGTAAGTGTTATTTATAGAAAAAACATGAACCAATAATAACTGAAGCATTAAAAATATGGTAGAACTAGGAAATACATGCCACAAAATCAATAAACTATGAATGAAAATGCATACATAGATTTTGTCATAGTGAAAATATCATAAATAGTAATAACTAAATATTGAGAGAAGGAAATGATTAATTATTGGACTTCTTGTATATATCACATGAACCACTACCATCAATAAATTTAACTATATAACTTATTCTTGTGGGTAGAAACCTGACTGATTCTTCTTTGAAAAAAACGTGAAGGGTTTTTCACCAACAATTTTGTCTCTTGAGTCCAGTCGATGCATCAAGGGGGTATGTAATTTCATAAAACCCCCATCATTTCAAGTAAAAATCATTATTCATATAAATATATTTATCTCATGACCAATATGCCTTAACAAAATATCTATATTGAGTAGAGGATATGGATTTATCAATATTACCCCAGTTAAAATAATATTCAAAGTAAACATTGTATGTAAAAATTGTATATGACTTAGATGATAGCCATATCCCTAATACCAGAAATATAGATATTTAATTAAATATTCAACGATTTATGATAATAAATAAAAGTTTTAGTATATACACTATAGAAAATAAAATAGTTGCATAACATAAACAATATGCCTCAAAGAAATAAAATTGAGGTGAAGTCACATACAAGGATCATATCATTAATCAAATGAATGGATTATGTGTAATCACTATAAAGTAACTTAAAAACTTCTAAATACAACATTATATAATCAAAATTCATTTTACACATAACAATATAAAGACATAATGAATGAAATGGATGTTTAACCTAATGAATGAAAACTGAATTATGAAATCCATTACCACATTGTAATCAATTGAATCATATGCCCTATAAAATTAATGATCATAAAGTGAAAAATTAAATATCATAAATATAAATAGATTCATGATATGATATATTAATGTTCATTATGTACACCACATATAAGAAATATGGGTTGAATAAGTAATATAACTCACATAAGTAAAAGTGAGATGAGAAAACCTTACCACTTGTAATCAATCAAATCATATGACCCATCAAATTAATAATCCTCAATTGAAACATTTAACACCATGAAGATACATAGATTAATGATACGATATATCAAAGGGTAGTGTACACATGTCATTCATATTAAATAAGTTATGAGTAAGGAAAATCTAATAGAAATAAAAGTGATATGAGAAACCCATTACCTTATGTCTGAAATAATTTTTCACTCACTATTGGAATTGAAGGTTATACCAATGTTTTATTACCATTGGTATAGGTTTTAGAACAATTAGTATATCCTATACCAATTTTTCTATAAATCATTGGTCGTAGTGCTCTTGGAAAAGGCCTATACCAATGGTTCTTAGTGAACAGTTGGTTTAGGGTGATCTAAGTTTTATTTTGACCTTTAGTTCATAGTTAACCATTGGTATAGAGGTATCCCAATCGTTTTAAAAAGTTATTATAGACCCCCCCAGTAATTACCAAGATAGAAATATCACCACCCTTCTCACAAAACCTAAAATCAATTGATAACAAAGGAAAAAACCGGTAATGCAACCAACAGAACATCATCAACAAATAGAACCTACAAAAATTGAAAACAAAACCTCTAAACAAAAATAACCATTAACAAATGAAAAATATCATCCTTAAATATCCACAAATCAGTACACAAATAATGATAAAATATTAAATCAATTAATTAATTTAGGTAGTGATAAAAACACAAACAAAATCACATATATTCATTTATAACAATTCATCAAACTTCAAATTTTATAAATATTAGTCCTAAATGTAAAGAATCAATCTGTCCCTCATCAACATAAATATCTTAACCATCATCCTCAGCCCCATCCTCATCCTCATTTCTTCCTCTCCCTCCTCCTCACCATCATCCTCACCCACTTCCTCATCATCATCCTCATTATCAGCATCACCAGTAATGTCACCCTTCTAACCACCACGAGGTTTAATTATTAGTTTACTATAAAACATACTCATCATTGGAATATATAAATCCCAAGGAATGGTAGTTTCTAGTGGAATTAAAGTACATAAAACTTCCATCAATTTCATAAATTCATTTTTCCCTTTGATCCTATTTTTTCATCTATATGAGCATTTTTAAACTTTTCTGCCTTAGCCTCAGCCTATGCTACCCCTGCATTCAAATTTTCTAACTCAGTGCTACATTAACTGTAATCTAAAGCGGTACAATACCACATTGGTACAATACTCTTACTTATTTGATAGCATACTCTTACATGTTTCTTATCTCTAAAAACATGATGTTAGTGATTGTGTCGACCAATGTTTAAATTTACTATTAAGTTAGAAAATATATATTAAAATATGTATTAAACAAATTAAATCTTATAATATTTCATTGTTTCAGTTCATTTACCACAATTAATTATTTTTCTTTCTTCTTGAAAAAAATAATTTTTCTCAAGGAATCTGTCCTTCAATATTCAAACCCTCCCTCTAAAATGACCTTGAATTTAGAAAACCATAATTGGGAATAGGTTATTGAAAATGAATTTCATAACTCAAATAAAATGGATATAAATTATATATATATATATTTGAAGAGAAAAACATATGTTATATGAATTGTAACTAAGTATCAATGAATGGGATATCAATAGATTTAACATATATATAAGTTAACATCTCATCAAAGTAATCAATAATAATATGGATGGGAGATCACCATAATTAATGATAATATGAACAGGTATTACTATAACATAAATAAATATGCATCAATGGGTATTCAATACTCCAATTATAACTATAAAGTAAATGAATTATGTTTTCTTATGATTCAATAATAAAAATTTCATTCCCTAAATGATCATTTTGATTTTTTAAATGTATTAATTGAGTTGTTTTTATTTAATGATACAATTGATTTATTTTTCTCAATCACATTTAGTCCCAGTGTTCTTTTGAACCCCTCATTATTTTACTATGATGAAAATAATGAATGAAAGAATGGTTTTTCAACATTTGTTTCTAATTGTAACATTCTAAATAACAAAAGGATGGTTTATGTTCTTCCTAAATAGAAGTATTATAATTATCCAAATAAGTACTTCATAATAATGATATCAATCATGTATTATAATATTTTCAAGGGGTGGGATATATAAAATATTGAATTACATTATACAAAATTTCAGTTATTATCAGTGTGTATGATGAGTGTTCCACTGCCATGGGTATTGTGTATCTAGGAATATTACCATGGGGGTGATTTATGTATTGTTTGGAATTATATCTATCAAATATATCATTTTTTTAATTATATTTTTTTATAAATTATCATATATTAAACTGGTAAATTTGATGCTTTATAATATCATATGACCAATTATATGTTCCAATTGGTCTACACCACATAGATCATGGTTTTAGTTTCAGGAGATGACATGCTATGATTGGAACTAATTATGATGGATAAATATTTTAGTTCCCATTCTTCATTTGAATGTTTTTGTTTATTAATTATAATTTTTCACATAAACCCAATGTTTTCTTCAAAATACATCTAACTGATTTACTATATCATTGTTTAAGGTATTATCACTTTCCATTACTAATTATCATTTTCTTATATAATTTATTTTTTAAAAATATTATTTATATAACATTTTAGTATATTTCTGCAACTTTTTTTTCATACCCTAAGGTATTAATTATTTTATCCCTAAAATATTTAAAGGGATGTGGCCCTAACATCATAATTCCCTTTCCTATTAAAATTATCAGTAGTTATATGGGTTCACGACATGCACACAAAAATAAAAATACTAATCCTGAAATTTCAGTACACACTAAATAATTTCAATAATAAAATAAGGAATACATGATCATTTATCTTTCCCAAATATAAATATAATGAAATATAGAGGAAAAAAATAAAGTGAAAGCAATAAAAAAATTATAAATGAGTATCGTACCTACTTTCTCTCATGGTCCAATAACATAGTCCACCCAAAATTTGATTAATACCTTTAACTCGGTACTCGTCCAATGAGAAGTCATTTCCTGGTTATATTATACCATATAGTCATCCATGATAGGTGTGGCCTCCAAATATTTAACAACTATTGCATGCCAACTGTTATACAACTCATTATTATAGACTCTCTATAGCTCACCTAATTCCATGAGATTTGTTGGCCTCATAGCCTCAATATTGGAAATATTAAAACGAATCTATCACCAAAAATATTAATTAATATAAATAAAATAATAATATAACATTAGATACAATGAATTTATTTACACATATTTTTTCCCAAGTATTATCCTTTACTTCATTTGGAAGGTTTCTCTAGTAGAGTGGGTGGATAATAATGAGGTCAAAGTATTTGTTAATCATCACTAAAAAACTCCTATATTACTTCCTTTTTTCAATCATTTGGTTTTCTTCATTTTACTCCACCATTAGTTGTGTGTGGTGGATCCACACGAAATGAATGTGTGTATGCCCATTCCACTCACTACTGGAAATGCTGTTTTTTCCAACGGGTGTTTACCAACGGTTTTAGCAAACCGTTGGGCTTGAAGGATTAAGAAAGCCTTTCCCAACGGTTCATTGAAACCGTTGGGAAAAGCCACCCCTTTGCCAACGGTTTGAAGAAACCGTTGGTAAAGGGGTGTGTTAATCACCTTTTGCCAATGGTTCTTTTGAACCGTTGGGAAAGGGTCACCCCTTTACCAACGGTTTCCTCAAACTGTTGGCAAATGGGTCCTTAGCATCTTTTTCCCAACGGTTCTTTAAAACCATTTGGAATTATTTCCCCCAAATCCAGCCACGGGGCTGCTCTCCCCCATTCGCACAGAACCTAATTTCATCTGCTCCACCGCTCTCCTCTCACGAAATCCGCTATCCGAAGAGGTGAAAACCATCTGAAATCAGGTATCTCTTCATTTATACACATATACTTACTTATTTTTATTATTATTACTTTAGTATTTTAGTTTTACGTTATCAATCCACCTCCAGCTCTCTGCTGCTCTCCAAATCCCCCATCCGAATAGGTGAAAACCCATTTGAATCATCTCAAATCAAGTAATTTTTTCTTTATACACATATGGTACCTTGTTTTTATTGTTATTGATCTAATATTTTAGTTTTAAGTTTGGATTTTGATGTTATTTCACCATGTAAAATAGGGAAATGAATAAATATTTTGGTAATTAATTAGTTTCCCCTGGAATATCAGTTGTGTTATAATGTCCATACTAAATAAAGGGGTAATGTAATAAAAGACCATGAATAAATAAATTGTGGAAGTTGGGGTATGTTGCCTCTATGAGAGGTTTTTTGTTGTGTTTTATTGTATGTTGTAGGCTGTTTTATGGGGATTGAGGTGACCAGTTGGGCTTTGTGATATGTGGGGTTGTAATGTGATGGTTAGTGGGCATGGATGTGTCATGTGAAGTTGTATGATAGTGATGATGTGTGGTGGTGTTGTGTCATTTGGAGGTGTTGTGTGATGAAGTTGTGGTGTATAATGTGGTGAGGTGGTTTTGTTTGTGCGATGGTTTTTGATGTGAAATATTTTTATTGTGATATGTAGTTGTTTTGGTGTGATGGTTGGTCGATGTAACATGGTGTAGATGGTTATTGTGAGATGGTGAGTTGTTGTGTGGTGGTTTTATTAGTTTCCTGGTTATCTATGGAATAAATTATGCAGTTAAAACAAAAAAACAAGATATTAAATAAATGATATGGAATAGAAATGGATGTGTGGTAAATGGATTTTATTAATTTAACATTAAATGAATGGACAATGTAAGTGTGAATGAAGTGGCTTATAAATGAATGTGAGAAATGTTATGCGTCTTCTGTGGTGGTGGTGTGGTTTATGTGTTTTATGGTAGTAGTGAAGTGTGTGATTATGTAGTTAATGTGAACCCATAGGTTGAGTATTTTGTGCTATCTATATATCATGTATTTTTATATTATTTCTATACATTCCAGGGGGTGGTATGTCTTGGTGGTGGTGGTGGGGTTGCAGGGGAGGGGGTTGTGGGCTGTTTGAGAGGGTGGGCGGGGCTATCCAGGGGGGGTACAGGGTGTCCAGGGGGGTACGGGGGTGGGAGGGCTGTCCACAAGGGTGGACGGGCTGTCCACGGGGGTGGTCGGGCTGTCAAGGAGGGGTTGGCGGGCTGTCCAGGGGGGGTGGGTGGGCTGGCCACGGTGGGTAGGGGTGTCCAGGGGGGTGGGTGGGCTATCCAAGGGGGTGGGGGGCTGTCCATATGGAGAAGGGGTGTCCAGGGGGGTGGGTGGGCTGTCCACGGGGGTGGTTGGGCTGTCTAGGGGTTAGGGGGTGTCCACGGGGGTGGGCGGGGCTGTCCAGGGGGTGTGGGCTGTCCTGGGGGTCTAGGTGGGGTGTCCTGGTGGGGGAGGGGTGTGTGGGGTGTCCAGGTGGGGTGGTATGTCTAGGTGGTGGTGGTGGGGTTGCAGGAAAGGGGGGTGTGGGCTGTTTGGGAGGGTGGGCGGGGCTATCCAGGGGGGTACGAGGGTGGGCGGGCTGTCCACAAGGGTGGATGGGCTGTCCACGGGGGTGGGAGGGCTGTCAAGGAGGGGTGGGCGGGTTGTCCAGGGGGGGTGGGTGGGCTGGCCACAGGGGGTAGGGGTGTCCAGGGGGGTGGGCGGGCTATCCAAGGGGGTGGGGGCTGTCCATATGGAGAAGGGGTGTCGAGGGGGGGTGGGTGGGCTATCCACGGGGGTGGTTGGGCTGTCTAGGGGGTAGGGGCGTCCACGGGGGTGGGTGGGTTGTCCACGAGGGTGGGCGGGGCTGTCCATGGGGGTGGGAAAGGCTGTCCACGGGGGTGGGCGGGGCTGTCCAGGGGGTGTGGGCTGTCCTGGGGGTCTGGGTGGGGTGTCCTGGTGGGGGAGGGGTGTGTGGGGTGTCCAGGGGGGTTGGTATGTCTAGGTGGTGGTGGTGGGGTTGCAGGGGAGGGGGGTGTGGGCTGTTTGGGAGGGTGGGTGGGGCTATCCCGGGGGGGTACGGGGTGTCCAGGGGGGTACGGGGGTGGGCGGGCTATCCACAAGGGTGGACGGGTTGTCCACAGAGGTGGCCGGGCTGTCAAGGAGGGGTGGGCGGGCTGTCCAGGGGGGGTGGGTGGGCTGGTCACAGGGGGTAGGGGTGTCTAGGGGGGTGGGCAGGCTATCCAAGGGGGTGGGGGGCTGTCCATAGGGAGAAGGGGTGTCGAGGGGGGTGGGTGGGCTGTCCACGTGGGTGGTTGGGATGTCTAGTGGGTAGGGGGTGTCCACGGGGGTGGGTGGGTTGTCCACGGGGGTGGGCGGGGCTGTCCACGAGGGTACCCTACTAATATGGTTATGGTATGAGGCATTCTCTGATGTGATAACACATTAAGTTCTTGTTGGTTTTACATTTTTTCAATAACACATTAGTATGTTTTTTTCACATGTGTAGTTGATACCATGATTATTTTCTTCCTTTATCATTTACTTAAATGCATTTTCTTTTAAAGTTCAATCCTATTGAATTGTTTATGACAAAATGACTTATATGAATTTTTTTACAGAATGGACAGAAGTTGGATGTATGAAACCGATCGTATCTCAAGCGATTTTCAAAACAATTTGGAGAGCTTTATATATTTTTCATTTCACAATGCTTCAGATAGTGGTCGCATACACTGCCCATGTTCCAATTATGTTGGTAGACCTTGGTTGAGTTGTGAAGAAGTCAGCTACCACATAACCAAAAATGGTTTTCAAGCAAACTACTTTGTGTGGTATCACAATGGCGAGAAAATGAAATCTCAAATTGGTGATGAGCGAAATGAAAGGACTGGAATGGAGAATTTGTTAGATGATCGGTTTCCGTTTATTCGTCATCATGAAAAAGAAAGGATTTCGACTCAAGAAGACGTCGATATGAGGACAACTAATGCATCTAGTGAAAATGATGATATTGATAGGGTGAAAAAATTGAATGATGCTGCCACGACTCCAGTATATCGACAATGCGATAAAATGAAAAGGCCGGAATTTTTAATCCGATTGTTTCATGGAAAAACTATGTATGGGATTTCTAATACAGCAATCGATTACATTCTTACCCTCTTGAAGGATTTACTTCCAGATGATGCAGATATTCCCTCAAACCACTATATGGCATGGAAGTTAGTTGAAGAACTTGGATTTTCCAGAAACAAAATTCATGATTGCCTGAAACATTGCAGTTTATTCTGGGAAGAAACCGCTGAACGAAATGAATGTATAAAATGTGGCACATCCCGCTGGAAGTGAAAATCTGATGGAACACCATCTCGCGTTCCACAGAAAGTAATGTGGCACTTTCCATTGATCCCCAGACTCCAGAATCTTTTTATGTCTGATGACATATCAATAAAAATGAGATGTCATGATACCGAGAGAAAGAAGACTAATGATGAGTTGGTTCATCCTGTATATGGATTTGCATGGCAGAGATTTGATGCTCGACATCCTGATTTTGCAGCTGACGTGCGTAATGTGAGGCTGGGTCTTTCATGAGACGGTTTTAATCCGTTTGGGCAGATGCTTACTTCGCACAACACATGGCCAGTTTTTATACACATTTATAATCTTCCCCCATGGTTGTGTACGAAAAAATCTTTCACTTTCATGAGTATACTCATATATGGTCCTTCTGATCCCGGCATTGATATTGATGTATACATGCAACCTTCAATAAAAGAGTTCAATCTTCTTTGGGATGTGGGTGTGCGCACATACGATGCATGTTCGAAAGACATATTTCAGATGTGTGCTACGCTTATGTGGACGATCAATGATTTTCTGGCTTATGCAATGATGTCTGGATGGAGCACGAAGGGAAAACTGTCATGTCCAGTTTGTATGAATAATACACGATCCAGAAGACTGAAACATCGTTTTAGTTTCAGTTTTATGGGACATCGACGATTTTTGCCAAAGGATCATCCATATAGAATGAATCGTCGAAGATTTGATAATACTATAGAGACCGATGATCCACCTCAGCGTATGTCTGGAACTGATGTGCTTAATGAATTGAAATATTTCAGTTTTTTGTTCGGGAAGGGTCAAATGAAATCTGGAAAGAGAAAGAATGTTTCCACAGAAACCTGCTACAATTGGAGGAAGAGGAGTATCTTTTTTGATTTGCCTTATTGGTCAACCAATTTTCTACGTTATTGCTTAGACGTAATGCATATTGAAAATAATATATGTGAAATGTTGCTTTCAGTTCTTCTAAATTTCAAGGGGAAGACAAAAGATGATTTACGATCTCGACGTGACTTGGTGGATTGGGGAATCAGACCAGAATTGCATCCTGTGCGTATCAGTGAAAATAAATGGCAACTTCCATGTGCTTCTTATGTGATGACACCTACTGAAAAAAAACAATTTTTGGAAGTATTATAGACTATTAGAGTTTCTGATGGCTATTCAAGAAACATATCTAAATGGGTCAACAGAAGAGAGTTGAAGATAAAATCTTTGAAGACGCATGATTATCACGTTATACTGCATGAGTTGCTTCCAATAGCAATCTGTCATCTTTTGTCCAATAATGTAAGGGTGGGTGTTATTCAGTTGTGCCATTTGTTTAGAGATCTTCGTGCTAAGAAGTTTTCCAAGTCTTTCTTGCAAAAAATGTTGACAGATGCCCCATTAATTTTGTGTGAGTTGGAGAAAATATTTCCCCCATCATTTTTCACATTCATACTGCATCTGACTGTCCATATTCCAACTGAAATACTTCTCGGAGGACCTGTTTCTTTTTGTTGGATGTATCCAACTGAAAGAAATATGTTCACATTAAAGTCTTATATTCGAAACAAGAATCATCCCGAAGGTTCTATCGTGAACGGTTACTTAGCTCCAGAATGTATGGATTTCTGTTCAATGTATTTGTCTGAACTTACTACAAGAATGAACAGACCAATGAGAAATTAAGAAGAACAGTATGAGAAAATTGAACCCAGTTTTCCATCACTTCCTCAAACAGGAGGACTTCCTGGATCATATACATTGAAGACATTAAGCCTTGAAGAGCGGGAGATGGCACATCGCACAGTTTTGTTCAACTGTGATTTGTTCGATGACTATATCAGGTAACAAAATTGAATATGTATATCTTACATATATATCTGTTAAACTATTCATATTTTTTTATCTACAGGGAACATAAAACAATGATAAATAGGAAGCATCGTTCTTTATCTTTGAGAAGGAGAGAGACTTTTCATAGCAAAGAGTTTTCTTCTTGGTTAAAATTGAAGGTAAAAATATTACTGTTTAAATTAATTATTTCAATATTTACTTAAGTTTAACTGTTATTTATATTGCAGGTATTGAGTTTGTCTGCTGACTCTGTCTCTGAGGAAATAAGAGCTTTGGATTTTGGTCTTAATACCGTGGTTCGTGACTGTAAATCAATTTTTATCAATGGGTACAGATTTATTGTCACTGAACGAGCCAAAAACATGAGAACACAACATGATGGTATTATGGTTACTTCCACAACAGATTGTTATGCAAGTGCATCAGATAGTAGACCGCGACTTGAAAATGTGGGTTATTATGGAGTCGTTGAGAAAATAATAATATTGGATTATTACTCTCATGGACGAGTCACAATGATGAAATTCCATTGGTTTGATTCGATGACGAGACATGGCACATTTATTGATGATTGTGGATTTCGAGTAATTAATATGACCCGCACTCTTGCAATCAAAGAACCATATGTGTTGGCATCAATGGATAAACAAGTTTTTTATGTCAAAGATCAACTTCAACCTGAATTTGGTTTCATCGTTGAAGTAATTCCAAGATATATTTTTGATGATGCTGATGATGGAATTGACACTGTCCTTATTCCCATTAGAACCAATCCATTTATTTCTTTTGATGACTCCAATAGCTCAATTGTCAGAGTTGATTGTGAACCTGAAGTTGTGGTTGGAAATATATAGAATCATTCATCCATGTTCTCAATTCTTTTTGTTTACCTCGAGTTGGGTTGTTAAGGTTGGTAATATTCATATTTATTTAGTATTGATCACAAATATGTTTTAGATGACTTGACCGTTATGTGAATTTTCAATGTTTATTGGTTGCTGTTTTATTTGAATTGCATTTTCTAATTTGGAATTGAACTGTATTCAAACCAAATCAAACAATATTTCTAACTTGGTGAACATTACAACTTGTATGTTTTATTAAATTCATTCAAGCTCTTCTAAAACAATTGATAGCTAAATTACCAATGAATTCCCTCATTCCCTCATATATTTAGTTTTTTGGTTTACACATTAATTTTCGTTTTCTAATTAATTACATAATTGTATTCAAATGCATGAAATGAAGCCAATTGAAGAGAGACGAAGAAAAAAAATAGCGGAGAACAATCGTCGGATGGAGGAGATGGGCATTCCACCATTAGTTCCTACAGTGAGTACTTTATTTCAAATATATATATATTTACAGAATATATAATGTCATGTGATTAATTTTTTTTTGTAAACTTTTTTGTAGGATCCACCATTACGTCGACAGTTATTCGACGAGGAGCCTAGTACTGGTCCTAGTACTCAGGCCGGTGGTACGAGGAGGGTTCGTACCAAAGGTGGACGTAGAGATGCACGTGCCCGACTAGACCCTGCCCCTCCCACTGACATTTCAGCCTTCCCACATTCTGATCCTGGTGTGTCGTTAGGGACGCACGGGGTATTTAGGCCTCCCATGTTTTCTCTACCTTCTGCATCTTCTGCCCCATCATTTTCAAATCCCATGATGATTCCCACTCCCCAGTCAGCATCATGTCATACAGCTGTTCCATCTTCTTTTTCTTCTACTTCTGTCTCTCCGAGCTTTTATATTCCATCGTCTTCGACTCCTGTTCCACCAGAGGGTGTTCCATCGGGTTCTGTGGATCCGGCGCCACTCATTGATCAGACTAGCACAGGTATATTTATAAAACCCTAACAAATTTTTATAGCAATATTTATTTTCATTATAACATGTTTTGATAAAATATTTGTTTTTCTTTCTTGACAGATACATCTACTGACAGGAGGCGGGGGCGGGGCTGTACACGCATGCGTTCGGTGTGGAACCGTTGCACACAGGTTATGGTGGAATATAATGAAGACAATCAGATGGTTGAGAAAATAGGGTAGCAATGTCGGAGTTTTCTGGAGACGCTTACCCAATACTCCGACATCATTCCCGTCTGCCCGCTGTTCTGGAGAAATTTTCCACATGAGGTCAAAGATAGAGCTTGGGCAGAGATATGGGTAAAAAAATCTGTTGTATTTAATTCTATGAATTATTTTTGTATTTATATGAATTAATATTTTGATTTCAACTTCGATTTAATTTTCCTGATGGTGAGGGTGCGTGACTGGAACGTCTAAAGGATTTAGGAGAGCTTTGGAGAGCCTACAAGCATGAGATGTATATTGGCTGGCGTGCTAGAGTTGGCACTGAGTTAGAGGTGGTACCAGTCGTGGATGATTGTCATATAGAGCAGTATCGTCAGATGATTACTCATTGGACGAGTACCCAGTTTAAGGTATGAATTACATTTGAGGTATTTAAATAATAACTTTCAAGTTTTGCATTAATATTATCCTTTGCATTATCGAATTTTATTTAGGAATCATCTGGAAAAAATAAAAAAAACATTGATGCAAAAAAATACCTCCATACACTAGGACGCACGACGATGCCGGATCATGAGAGGCAGCAGGTATGACAATTGTTTATAAGTTTTCTTTATGACTTACATTTTATTTTGTTTCCTCAATTATTTAATCATTTGAAAAAGTTTTTATATATCTTTTTTATTCAATGTCATTGTAGAGGCAAGTACAAAATATTGAAGGACGTGTGCCTCGAGCAAAACTGTTTTGCTCAAGTAGACGAAAAAAGGATGGAAGTGCTGTCAACGAAGCGACTCAGCAGCAGATTGTAAGTTTTAATCTGTTGATTTTATATTTTAATATCTATTTCGTAACTTAATAATATATTTATATTTGTAACAGGATGCTTTAGAGGCCCTCGATGCCCAAGAAGCAGACAATTTTGGGCCATCTGATCACTTACATCAGGTGTTGGGAGAGGATCATTATGGAAGAGTACGCTGCCGACCTAGGATAGCCCCGACGAGGTATTGGCCTTCCTCAGGTACGAGTTGTAGTGCCACCGAGCTGCAGCAAGTTAGGGCACAGGCAGAACAGGCTGAGAAAAGGGCCACAGAGACGACAGAACAGTCTTCTAGGGAAAACAGTGCATTTATGAAATTTATTGAAGTTCTACGTCCAACACTTCCAGCAGAGGCCAGCCCAGCGATTGATGAATACATGTCTTCGATACATTCTATATATGGTGCACCAGGTGGCAGTTCCAGTGGTGGTCAGGCCTATGTCCAGCTTGAAGATGATGATGGCGAGGAGTATGATGCGGAAGAGGAGGAAGATGAGGAGGGCGAGGAGGAGGGCGAAGGTGAGGAGGAAGGCGCTGTGGAGGGTGAGGACGATGAGGAGGACGATGACGAGGGTGATGATGATGATGATGATGGTGATGGTGATGCTGATGTGGGACATATTGATCCGTTACATTTTTGACTTATATTACTGAGATTTGATGTTTAATCTATTCTAGTTGTTGGTTTTATCTAGACTCGTAGTATAGTATTGGAGTTGAGTTATTTTTATATATTGTCTGTTTTTATGGATGTTGTTGTCTTTTAGTGGTTGTGTGTTTGTGAACTCCCTGGACAACCCCCTCATTATTGGACCCTAGACAACCCCCCTCCCCCTTGGACCCCGAACACCCCCCAAACACCCCCCGGACAGCCCCGCAGACAGCCCCCCGTACAGCCCCCCGTACAGCCCCCAACCCTCCACCCTGGACCCCGGATAGCCCCCTGGACAGCCCCTCGAATAACCCCCCCACCCTCCCCCTTGGACCCCGGACAACCCCCCAAACACCCCCCGGACAGCCCCCTGAACAACCCCGGACAACCCCCTGAACAACCCCTGAACAACCCCTGAACAACCCCCTGAACAACCCCCGGACATCCCCCTGAACAACCCCATAAAACCCCCTGAAGAACCCCCAAACACCCCCCATACATACCCCGCACATCCCCCCCACCCTCCTCCTTGGTCCCCGGACAGCCCCCCGGACACCCACCGGACAGCCCCTGCGGACAGCCCCCGCGGACAGCCCCCTAGACAGTCCCCCGTACAGCCCCCAACCCTCCACCCTGGACCCCGGATAACCCCCCATACAGCCCCCCGGACATCCCCCCAGACAACCCCCCCACCCTCCCCCTTGGACCTCGGACAACCCCCCAAACACCCCCCGGACAGCCCCCTGAACAACCCCGGACAACCCCCTGAACAACCCTTGAACAACCCCTGAAAAACCCCTGAACAACCCCCTGAACAACCCCCGGACAACCCCCTGAACAACCCCGTACAACCCCCTGAACAACCCCCAAACACCCCCCGGACAGACCCCGCACAGCCCCCCCACCCTCCTCCTTGGTCCCCGGACAGCCCCCCGGACACCCACCGGACAGCCCCCCCGGACAGCCCCCCGGAAAGCCCCTCCAACTTCCTTAATTTCATTAGCTCTGAAATGTTTCATAGCACGATCAACTAAAATCTAATCCATACTAAATATGATATAAAAATATTCTATATGAATTTCCATAAGATTTTAAGTGAAAACAAAAAGTGAAATACGAAAAACTGACCAAACGCATTCGAAATGTGTTGATGCTTTAAGACAACGATCCATGGGTCATATGTGACGTGTACAAATCAACCCCGCCTCAATCCGAGGCGTGGTGCGGTCGGAACAACTCAAAGTGTATGTCTTTTGTTTCAAAAGGACATCATTTTAAGTGAAAAACATCAACTGGCATACGGAAAACAGGCCAAACGCATTCGGATTGTGTTGATACTTTAAGACAACGATCCATGGGTCATTTGAGAAGTGTACGAGTCAACCCCGCCTAAATCCAAGATGCGGTGTGGTCGGGACCACTCTAAGTGACTTTCTTTTGTTTAAAATGGACAGTATTTTAAGTACATACGGAAAACCGACCAAACGCATTCAGTTTCTGATGAAACTTTAGGAGAACGATCCATGGGTCATATATGACGTGTACGAGTCAACTCCACCTCAATCCGAGGCGCGGTGTGGCCGACACCACTCAAAGTGTCTCTATTTTGTTTAAAATGGACTTCATTTTTAGTGAAAACAAAAAATGACATACGGAAAACCGACCAAACGCATTCGGTTTCTGTTGAAACTATAGGAGAACGATCCATGGGTCATATGTGATGTGTACGAGTCAACGCCACCTCAATCCGAGGCGCGGTGTGGCCGACACCACTCAAAGTGTCTCTATTTTGTTTAAAATGGACTTCATTTTTAGTGAAAACAAAAAATGAAATACGGAAAACTGACCAAACGCATTCGGTTTCTGTTGAAACTTTAGGAGAATGATCCATGGGTTATATGTGATGTGTACGAGTCAACGCCACCTCAATCCAAGGCGCGGTGTGGACCCCCCTCACGCGCGTTTATGAAGCGCGCGCATCACTTAAAACACGAATATTGAGCCGTACCGCACAAACCGCACGTCCGATTGGCATGTCGTCTGCGCGTACACATCACGAATAATAATTAGAATGTTTCACGGTGTTTTCAGGTCAATCCGAGGTCGTCCGCTATGAATTTGACCGTTTGACGCCCGTTTTGGCCGTTTATGACACCAGAACTGCGTTGTCGGTCACCGCGGGCACATGGCATGTCCGATTGACGTGCCGTCTGCTCGACCACTTCAGAAATCACTCACCCGTATTTGTCGTCTGATTTCAGGCCATTCCGACTTCGTTCGGCCCATTTGGACCCCCCTCACGCGCGTTTACGAAGCGCGCACATCACTTAAAATACGAATATTGAGCCGTACCATGCAAACCGCATGTCCGATTGATGTTTCATATGCGCGTACACGTCATGAATAATAATTAGAATGTTTCACGGTGGTTTCAGCTGAATCTGAGTTCGTCCGCTATGAATTTGACCGTTGGACGCCCGTTTTGGCCGTTTATGACACCAGAACTGCGTTGTCGGTCACCGCAGGCACATGGCACGTCCAATTGACGTGTCGTCTGCTCGACCACTTCAGAAATCACTCACCCGTATTTTTTGTCTGATTTCAGGTCATTCCGACTTCGTTCGGCCCATTTGGACCCCCCTCACGCGCGTTTACGAAGCGCGTGCATCACTTAAAATACGAATATTGAGCCGTACCGCGCAAACCGCATGTCCGATTGACGTGTCGTCTACGCGTACACATCACGAATAATAATTAGAATGTTGAACGGTGGTTTCGGCTCAATCTGAGTTCGTCCGCTATGAATCTGACCGTTGGACGCCCGTTTTAGCCGTTTATGACACCAGAACTGCGTTGTCGGTCACCGCGGGCACACGGCACGTCCTATTGACGTTCCGTCTACTCGACCACTTCATAAATCACTCACCCGTATTTGTCGTCTGATTTCAGGCCACTCCGACTTCGTTCGGCCCATTTGGACCCTCCTCACGCGCGTTTACGAAGAGCGTGCATCACTTAAAACACGAATATTGAGCCGTACCGCGTAAACCGCACGTTCGATTGGCGTGCTGTCTGCGCGTACACATCACGAATAATAATGAGAATGTTTCACGGTGGTTTCAGCTCAATCTGAGGTCGTCTGCTATGAATTTGACCGTTTGACGCCCGTTTTGGCCGTTTATGACACCAGAACTGCGTTGTCGGTCACCGTGGGCACATGGCACGTCCAATTGACGTTCCGTCTGCTCGACCACTTCAGAAATCATTCAACAGTATTTTTCGTCTGATTTCAGGCCATTCCGACTTTGTTTGGCCCGTTTGGACCCCCCTCACGCGCGTTTACGAAGCGCGCGCATCACTTAAAACATGAATATTGAGTCGTACCACGCAAACCGCGCGTCCGATTGACGTGCCGTCTACGCGTACACGTCACGAATAATAATTATAATGTTGAACTGTGGTTTCAGCTCAATCCGAGGTCGTCCGCTATAAATTTGACCGTTGGACGCCTGTTTTGGCCGTTTATGACACCAGAACTGCATTGTCGGTCACCGCGGGCACACGGCACGTCCAATTGACGCGCTGTCTGCTCGAACACTTCATAAATCACTCACCCGTATTTTTTGTCTGATTTCAGGCCATTCCGAAATCGTTCGGCCCGTTTGGACCCCCCTCACGCGCGTTTACGAAGCGCGCACATCACTTAAAACACGAATATTGAGCCGTACCGCGCAAACCGCACGTCCGATTGACGTGAAGTCTCCGCGTACACGTCACAAATAATAATTAGAATGTTGCACGGTGGTTTCAGCTCAATCTGAGGTCGTCCGATATGAATTTGACCGTTTGACGCCCGTTTTGGCCGTTTATGACACCAGAACTGCGTTGTCGGTCACCGCGGGCACACGGCATGTCCGATTGACGTGCCGTCTGCTCGACCACTTCAGAAATCACTGTCCCGTATTTGTCGTCTGATTTCAGTCTATTCCGACTTCGTTCGGCCCGTTTGGACCCCCCTCACGCGCGTTTACGAAGCACGCGCATCACTTAAAACACGAATATTGAGTTGTACCGCGCAAACCGCATGTCTGATTGATGTTCCGTCTGCGCGTACACGTCAAGAATAATAATTAGAATGTTTCCAGGTGGTTTCAGGTAAATCTGAGTTCGTTCGCTATGAATTTGAGCGTTTGACGCCCGTTTTGGCCGTTTATGACACCAGAACTGCGTTGTTGGTCACCGCGGGCACACGGCACGTCCAATTGATGTGACGTCTACTCGACCACTTCATAAATCACTCACCCGTATTTTTCGTCTGATTTCAAGCCATTCCGAAATCGTTCGGCCCATTTGGACCACCCTCACGCGCGTTTACGAAGCGCGCGCATCACTTAAAACACGAATATTGAGCCGTACCGCGCAAACCACACGTCCGATTGACGTGCCGTCTCCGCGTACACATTACGAATAATAATTAGAATGTTTCACGGTGGTTTCAGCTCAATATGAGGTTGTCCGCTATGAATTTGACCATTGGACGCCCGTTTTGGCCGTTTATGACACCAGAACTGCGTTGTCGGTCACCGCGGGCACACGGCACGTCCGATTGACGTGCCGTTTGCTCGACCACTTCATAAATCACTGTCCCGTATTTTTCGTCTGATTTCAGGCCATTCCGACTTCATTCGGCCCGTTTGGACCCCCCCTCACGCGCGTTTACGAAGCGCGCGCATCACTTAAAACACGAATATTGAGCCGTACCGCGCAAACCGCACGTCCGATTGACGTGCCGTCTGCGCGTACACGTCACGAATAATAATTAGAATGTTTCACGGTGGTTTCAGCTCAATCTGAGTTCGTCCTCTATGAATTTGACCGTTGGATGCCCGTTTTGGCCGTTTATGACACCAGAACTGCGTTGTCGGTCACCGCGGGCACACGACACGTCCGATTGACGTTCCGTCCGCTCAACCACTTCAGAAATAACTCACCCGTTTTTTTTGTCTGATTTCAGGCCATTCCGACTTCGTTCGGCCCATTTGGACCCCCCTCACGCGCGTTTACGAAGCGCGCGCATCACTTAAAACACGAATATTGAGCCATACCGCGCAAACCGCACGTCCGATTGGCATGATTTCTATGCGTACACGTCACGAATAATAACTAGAATGTTTCACGGTGTTTTCAGGTCAATCCGAGGTCGTCCGCTATGAATTTGACCGTTTGACGCCCGTTTTGGCCGTTTATGACACCAGAACTGCGTTGTCGGTCACCGCGGGCACACGCCACGTCCGATTGACGTGTCGTCTTCTCGACCACTTCATAAATCACTCACCCGTATTTGTCCTCTGATTTCAGGCCATTCCGAAATCGTTCGGCCCGTTTGGACCACCCTCACGCGCGTTTACGAAGCGCGCGCATCACTTAAAACACGAATATTGAGTCGTACCGCGCAAACCGCATGTCTGATTGACGTTCCATCTACGCGTACACGTCACGAATAATAATGAGAATGTTTCACGGTGGTTTCATCTCAATCCGAGGTCGTCTTCTATGAATTTGACCGTTTGACGCCCGTTTTGGCCGTTTATGACACCAGAACTGCGTTGTCGGTCACCGCGGGCACATGACACGTCCAATTGATGTGACGTCTTCTCGACCACTTCAAAAATCACTCACCCGTATTTGTCGTCTGATTTCAGGCCATTACGACTTCATTTGGCCTGTTTGGACCTCCCTCACGCGCGTTTACGAAGCGCGCGCATCACTTAAAATACGAATATTGAGCCGTACCGCACAAACCACACGTCCGATTGACGTGCCGTCTGTGCGTACATGTCACGAATAATAATTAGAATGTTTCATGGTGGTTTTAGCTCAATCTGAGGTCGTCATATATGAAGTTGACCATTGGACGCCCGTTTTGGCCGTTTATGACACTAGAACTGCGTTGTCGGTCACCGCGGGCACACGGCACGTCCGATTGACGTGCCGTCTGCTCGACCACTTCATAAATCACTCTCCCATATTTTTCGTCTGATTTCCAACCATTCTGACTTCGTTCGGCCCGTTTGGACCCCCCTCACGCGCGTTTACGAAACGCGCGCATCACTTAAAACACGAATATTGAGTCGTACCGCACAAACTGCACGTCCGATTGACATGCCGTCTATGCATACACGTCACGAATAATAATTATAATGTCGCATGGTGGTTTCAGCTCAATTCGGAGACGTGGTGTGGCCGGCACCACTCAAAGTGTCCGTCTTTTGTTTCAAAAGGACGTCATTTTAAGTGAAAAGCATCAACTGGCATACGGAAAACCGACCAAACGCATTCCAAATCTGTTGATAATTTATCCCAACAATCCATGGGTCATATGTGACGTGTATGAACCAACCCGGGATGAATCTGAGTCGCGGTGTGGCCAGGATAAGTCTAAGTGACTCTCTTTTGTTTAAAATGGACACCATTTTAAGTACATACGGAAAAATGACCAAACAGATTTGGTTTCCGTTGAAACTTTAGGAGAACGATCCATGGGTCATATGTGACGTGTACGAATCATCCCCGCTTCAATCCGACATGCGGTGCGGCTGACACCACTCAAAGTGTCTGTCTTTTGTTTCAAAATGACGTCATTTTAAGTGAAAGGCATCAACTGACATACGGAAGAACGACCAAACGCATTCGGATTCTATTGATACTTTAGCACAACGATCCATGAGTCATATGTGACGTGTACAAGTCAACCCCGTCTTAATCCGAGACGCAGTGTGGCTGACACCGCTCTAACTCTGTCTCTTTTGTTTAAAATGGACATGATTATAAATGAAAAGAACAACTGACATACGCAAAACCGACCAAACGCATTCGTAATCTTTTGATAATTTATCAAAACGGTCTATGGGTCATATGTGACATGTACGAGCCAACCCGGGATGAATCTGAGTTGCGGTGTGGTCAGGATTAGTCTAAGTGTCACTCTTTTGTTTAAAATGGACAACATTTGAAGTACATACGGAAAACCGACCAAACACATTCGGTTTCCATTTAAACTTTAGGAGAACTATCCATGGGTCATATGTGACGTGTACGAATCAACCCCGCCTCAATTGGAGACGCGGTGTGGTCGGCACCACTCATAGTGTCCGTCTTTTGTTTCAAAAGGACGTCATTTTAAGTGAAAAACATCAACTGGCATACGGAAAACTGACCAAACGTATTCGGATTGTGTCGATACTTTAGCACAACGATCCATGGGTAAAATGTGACGTGTACGAGTCAACCCCGCCTCACTCTGAGGTGCGGTGTGGCCAGTATCACTTCAGGTGTATGTATTTTGTTTAAAATGGACATCATTTGAGGTAAAAATATATGGTATAGAAAAAACCGATCAAATTATGAATTGAATTTCGGATTCCACATATAATTGTCATCTAAATTTTAAAATGAATTCTAAATGAATTATGTATGTTTATAATTATGTTATGAATTCTACTTTAATTATGGATGTTTATATTTTCAGGATGCATTATATGTGTTGGTTGGTTGGTTTTCATTATTTGTTTGTGTTGGTTTGTTCTCTATATGTATGCATTATATGTGTTACAGGTACAATAACTGGATTGAAAAATGAATTGAAAACGAGGGAATAATTGGATTGAAAATTTAATTGAAACCGAGGGTGAATGCCCAAAAACCAGACCTGCTGTGCAAATTGCAGGCTGCTGTGCAATTTGCACAGCAAAGCCTATGCCAACGGTTTTCAAACCGTTGGCATAGGCTCTATGTAGCTGTTTTTACCAACAGTTCAAAGAACCGTTGGTAAAAACACCCTATCCCAACGGTTTGAAACCGTTGGGATACCCTGTTGCATGGTTGTTTTTACCAACGGTTCCATGAACCGTTGGGAAAGAAAATTACTTTTTGATTTCCCAACGGGCCAAACCGTTGGGAAAGGCCTTTACCAATGGTTTGGCAGAACCATTGGGATAGGTTGATTTTTTCTGACCTATCCCAACGGTTCTATGTAAACCGTTGGGAAAAGCCTTTCCCAACGGCTTACTTCCCCACGGTTTGCAGAACCGTTGGTATAACATATACCAACGGTTCTGTAGCCTTTCCTAACGGTTCTAAACCATTGGGAAATGCTGGATTTCCAGTATTGACTTATCAGAAGATCCAACTGTTAAACAAGAATAAAAAATATTTTATCAATACGTCTTATAATGAAAATAAATTATGGTAAAAAAATTACTACGGTTCTATAAATATAAATGAGGCAATCTAATCTGTGGGCATCGTCACATCCCTAGGAATTGATGAAACATCAACCTGTATAGATGGGATGAGTCCTAGTTTATGCTCTACAGGCTTCGAATGTGTTAGTTCATGAGTAGAAGAATTAAAAATGTTGAAGCCCATAGTGAAATAAGTAGAATAAAAAAAAGATGTAATAGATGGTTGAGAAAATCCATAATATGGATAAAGAGAATGAATCATCATCAGATAAGGGAAATATAGGTGATGTGGGACAGATGAAAATGGTGGTGAAATCATGGGTAGCCAAAATATCATAGGTGTCTCTAACAACATTGTCGTATTAGAAGGTGTGGTAGATGGTATGTTTGGGGGAGGGAAGGGTGTGATTGGTTACATCGACTGTAGCACCTAGATTTAGTAACACCCCCCCCCCCTTCATTAGATTGAGAAGTGGAACCACTAGGATGGTTGGAGAATAATTGGCACCTATGTGGTGGATCCTGATTAAAATTTAAAAATAGAATTAATCACATGACAATATATTTTATTGATATATATTATTCAAATAAAATACTCACAATGGGAACAAAAAGAGGGATTCTCATATCACTTATTTTGTGATTGATTTATGACACTTGTCAAACCAAATACAGGATATGTAGTGATATAAATAAAAAAATATAATGTTGGAAGAATATCAAAATGTAAGACATGTCATGGAAAAAATATATTAAAATTATCATGTTTAGAATGGGTATGTTATTGTTTTACTCCATTTTCAATTTGATCCAATTCAATTTTGGTTCATTCATCTGGTTCATTTTGGTCAATTGATTAGCTCATCTGTCCATTTTTATTATTCTTAGGTCATTTGATTCATTTTTCAAAAGAATATGTCATTTCTCCATTTTTATTTGTCTTAAGTCATTTGGTTCATATTTTGGGTTAGATCATTTTTTCTATTTTTTGGTAATGTCATTATTTCAATGGTTTTTAATTTTATATAAATTAGTTTAATATGTCAAATTAAATTCATCTTGTTTTTGGTTTGGTAGGTTTGAATAATTTTCAATTCAATAATAGAAAATTTAACTCAAAGAAACATATAACTAATAAATATTGAAAATGCACTTGATGTTAAATTTAGATAAAAAAAAATAGTAATCAATAGTAAATAAATTTATATAGAATCAACCTCAACAACCCACATCGAGGTAAACTAAAATAACTAAGAAGACAGATAGATGATTCTATTTATATCCCACCACAAGTTCAGGTTCACAATCAACACTGACAATTGATGTATTGAATTCATCAAAAGTATTAAATGAATCTAGGTCAATGGTAATAGGGATTGTGTTAATTCCATCATCACCATCATCAAAATATGTCTTGGGATTAATTTAATAATGATGCCAAATTCAGGTCAAATTTAATCTTTGACATAAAAAAAATTGTTTCACCATTGATATCAATACATATGGTTCATCTGTAGAAAGAATGTGAGTCAACCCAAGAATTGGAAATCCACAATCATCAATAAATGTGTCGTGCCTTGTCATCAAATAAAACCACTGGAATTTCATCAATAGTGACTCAACCATGAAATTAATAATCCAATATTAGTGTTTTCTAAATGACTCCATATTAAAATCGAGGTCTACTATCTGATGAACTAACATAAAAGTATATCATTCTGGTTACCATAACACTATTATGTTGTTTTCACATGTTATTTTCTTATTAAATGATAACAAATCTATACTCCTTCATCACAAACGTCTTTCATTCAAACCCCATTGAATTATGACCTAAACACAAAGCTCTCATTTTTTCAAAGACTCAGTCACCTAAAATACTCAATACCTGAAATATAAATTAATATTAAACATAATTAAATGTGGGTTTTATTAATTTTTTATAGTAATATTTCAAATTAAATTTCAACCCATAATAAAACTCTTTACTGTGTAAAGTATCTCTTTTTCTAAAAGATAAATAATGATTATTTCTATTTATAATTTTTTTATGTTCCCTATCAAAAAAATATAAATAGTATAGTAGATACATAAAATTTCATGAGATGACATAAGATATAAATTTTCAAATAAATTACTTGATGTAGTCATCGAACAAAAAATATTTAAAAAACTATGTGATCTATCATCTCTTCCTCATAAAGGATTAAAGTTGTCAATGTATATGATCTAGGAATTCCTCTTATTTAAGGAAGTGATAGAAAATTGGGTTCAATATTCTCATATTGGTATTCTTTATTTATCATTGGATTTTTCTATCTTGTAGTCAGATCAAACAAAAACATTGAACAGAAATACATACATTCTTGAGCTCAGTAACCTTTCACGACAGAACCATCAGGATGATTTCTATTATAGACATATTAATTCAATTTGAACACGATTGTTTCAGTTGGATACATCCAATAAAAATAAACGGGACCTCTGAGAAGAATTTTAGTTTGATGATGGATAGTTATATGCATCATGCATGAGAAAAATTATGGGGGAACTATTTTATCAAACTCATACAAAATTAATCGTTCCCTTACCAAAAAAAATTAAAATAAACACATAGATTACTTCGTAGGATAAAGATCTCTAAAGAAATAGCACAAATAAAAAACTGACACCCTTACATTATTGGACAGAAGATAATAGATTATTATTGGAATCAACTCATGAATAAGGATGGGATAACCATGAGTCTTCACAGATTTCAATATCAACTCTCTTTTGTGTACCTGTTTTGACAAGTTTATTGAATAGAAATAAAGAAAATTAATAGACTCTTGTACTTCATGAAATTTATATTGTTATATAGGTATCATAACACAAGAAGGACATAGAACATTCCATTTATTTTCATTTATACACACAAGATGCAATTATGGTCTGATACCCCAATCCACAAAGTCATGCCGAGATTATAAATCATATTTTTTTATTTACCTTAAAATTTATAATAATTGCAAGAAAAATTTCATGTATATTCTTTTCAATGTGAATTAAATCAAATAAATGAGGTAACACATTTTTTGACCAATAAAGAAACTCAAAGAAGATACTTCTCTTCTTACAATTGTAACACTTTTCAATGGAAACATTTTCCCTCTTTCTAGATTTCATCTTCTCTATCCAAAATTAAAAACTAAAATACTTCAATTCTGTTAGAACATCAGTTATAAACATCTGTTGTGGTGGATTTTGAGACTCCATTGTACTGTCAAATTTTTTACGATTATTACTATATGGATGGTTCATTATCAAGAATCATCAAAGTCCCATAAAATTTAAACTATAGTGATATTTCAATATTATTCCGATATGGATGGTTTATTAGCAAGAATCATCATTGTCCTATACAATTTAAACTATAGTGATATTTAAATCTTATGGATCATGTATTCTTCATAATAATAGGACCTGATTTTTTTCTCCATCCATAAATCATTGCATGATTAGATAAATAGTTGATTTTCCACATAATCATAACATGCATATATAATATTTATTTCAAACAAGCATTGTATGTTTGTACACCCACATTCAAAATATGTTCCAACTCTTTTATTAATGATTGAATGTATAAATATATACAATTTAGAGAAAAAACGTTCAGATATTAGTATACACAATAAATTTAATGGGTTTTTCATAAACATTCATGGAGGAATGTAATAAATGTGTATTAAAACTGGACATATGTTTTGAAAAGAAATCATCTTTCTAAATGGATTAAAACAATAAAATGAAAGACCCAACCTCACATTACACAAATTATCTGTGAAATAAGGATATCAAGAAACAAATATCTTTAATTATGATACATCTATATGTTGAACCAAGCCACTGTTATTTTCCTTTCTCTCAATATCATTAAACTACATTTTTATTTATATTTCACCATACATGAAAAAGATTATTTAGTCTGGGGGTCAATGGAAAATGAAACGTTAAATTATGTGGCACATGGGATGGTGTTGCATCTTATTTTTTCTTCCATAATGATGTGACACATTTTATAAAATCATTTCATTCGGCATTTTTTTTCTAGAATAAGGTAAAATCTTTCGGTGAAGTGATCGCACTGCGATCCACTGTTTTATTTCACCCTTACACCACTTTTTTAAATTGATTTTTACCATAATTTCAAAATTTAATAAAAAAATATCACTTCATGTTTAATTCTAATATTTTTTTAATCAATGTTAAAATGGTTAAATTTACTTGTCTGTAAAATTTCATTGTAGGTGGAGGTGATTTGGAGGTCCAGAGTTGATATTGAAGAAAAATGGGCCAAACTGTGCATGATTCCAGGCACACTAGTGGAATGAAATGGACATTGAATCTAAAACGTGCATCTAATAGGGATTATATTTTATGGGATAGTACAAAGTACATTGAGATAAAAAATTTATGAAGACACAAAATCTCAATTAGTCCATTAAAGGGCCCCACCGAACTGATCAATCCAAGCCATTGAATCAGTATGAAATTAGAAGTAGAGTGATGTATTTTGTTCATATCACATTATGTTAACCACAAAATGATACCAAATTCATATTGGAGATATTAAATAAAAGAAAAAAAGTTTTTAGTTTTCTCCAAAGAATGATAAGGTTGCCTACCCACCCAAAACCATGTTCCAAATGGTTTCTCAAATCTAGGTGCCCAAAACCACCATCCACTTTGCCTATAAATAGTAACTTGGCCACCCAATTTTTAAGTTAGACCAAGGAGAGAAATATATTCCATTTTGGATTTATATTTGAGTCATATCCTCATCATAGAAGTTTGATATGCCCCTATCCCTATATGGGGGGTCAAGCATGAAGAAGTTTATCCACCCAGCTTCCTCCCCCTCCTCATGTCAGGCTAAATGGTGGGAGTTCATTTTGATATAGCTATACAGATGTCAAGGGAATTCCAACACAAATAATAGCTACCAGTTTGGATAAATTTGGGTTTTAAAACATTTAAATCCATTTATATTACATTATTTCGTATTTTAATTCTTTTTTTAATGCATGGGATTGATATGATCTTATAATCTAACCAATCAGAGTGAGGTTTTCAGTGCATGGATTGTGTTGTTTTGATTGTACAACAAAATAATCCTTTTATTTCACATTTTCAAGAGATTTCAATATGATTTGGAAGCTCTTATTACAATTATAATTTCTAGACCCTGACTATAGGATAGTTATGTCAATGTTTTTTCCTCCAAGCATTGAAATCAAATATTATAAATTAATTGGGATGCCCATTAATTTAAACCAAAGAATTAATACAAACCTAAATGAATATATAAGAAAAAAGAACTTGAAATACATGTATAAAAATCACAAAGAGCCATTTATCTCATAATTCTAAACACTCCACCTTCCTTTTTCAACTATTAAACACTTTAAATTAAATTATTTTCTTAAAATTGTTTTCAAAACCACCCCTATTTTAAAACTATTTATTTAAAATTCGCTCTATAAACCTATCAATCTTTCCTAAGCGATGACCTAGTGTCACACCCTCCTTTTTCAAATAATTTTTTCTTTTTTTACTCTTGGTGTCGGGTGTCTTGCCAAAGTTCCGGTGAGTCTCGGTTCAAATTTTTGAAGTTTGGAAAGGTTTGTGGGTTTTAGGCCGGTGTGCAAACATTGTGCGTCTTAGCGGAAGTCGTGCAGAACATTTGGATACCATGTGGTCACTGCTAGAGCGAGCATGGGCCACCGTCCGGCCCACGCATGGTCGACTGAGCCGTGCAGGGCGACCGAGCAGCCGCCCACCTTTGAGAGTAATTAAATAAGATGGTTAAGCGGCAATATAGTGAATAAAAGGGAAGTCAGGTAAATATGTATATATATGGGTATATATATATATTGAGTGTGCTATTTTTATTATTATCAATGTTCCGTTATTATTATTATTATTATTAAAGTTTGACACAAATTTCTATTACATAAGTTTTATTAGTATTATTTTTATTAATAAAGTTTTATAATAATTATTATCGTTATTATTAATATTATTAATTTTTTATTTTTTTATTATTATTACAATTATAATTTTCAATGTTATTATGGATTTATATCTATTATATATTAAAGATTTATTATTTTTAATTGTGTTATTTTTTTCCTTCTTCTTTTTCTCTTTCTTTTATGCTCCTGCTACCCTACTTCTCCCCTCCCCTCTCTCCCTATTGCAAACCCCCATGTTTCCCTAATTTGCTACGCCGCCACACCCCTCTCATCTGCCCTTGCTGCGTACCACCCCCCTTGCTGCTCTGATGTTCCTACCCCGCTCACCCTGCACTGCACCACCCTCAACCTTCTTCCTCTCTGCATCCCGCACACCCCTTGCACGCTTTGGCCCAACCTCCCTGCCGGCTGCACCACCGACCAACCGGCCTCCCCTGCCCTACAACAACACCTCCGTGTTTGGCGGGATCCTGTTAGGTCCACAAGGGTGAATACCCTGAAAGGGGGGGTGAATCAGGGTATGACTAAATTAAAATTAATGCTCGTTATGATCTTCTTTCGCTATCAAGCAAAACACTCTTATCTCTCTCTCCTGCTGCACAAAGTATATAGAAAGTAAAATATGCACAGGACACAAAAATTTTACTTAGTTCACCGCAAAGGGCTACGTCCAAGGAGCATACGCCGACAAGTTTTCGGTTGTTTAAAATTCCACTAAACTTCACTAGCTTTGGATTACAAGGTTCGGGAAAGATCACTTCTAAGCCCAGGATTACTGCCTTTACAAGTTTAGGGTCCGCTCACTTCTTTCCCAAGGGTCACTCCCTGTAGGTCTCTTCATTTTCATGAAATAATTCATCTTCCTCTTTATGTAGATGCTCTGTTGAAATAAAAATTTCACCCGTAGATGAATATCTCTTTGCACCGAAGGTATCGGGAAAACTTCCAGCTTCCACGCAGCCCGAAAATCACTGATGAAAATAAACCTTACTTGGCGCGCAAGTCAATATCAGCGTGCAAGTAACGGCGCGCAAGTCACAATGGGTGCGCAAGTCCTACTCAGAAACTTGCGCGACTCAAGCTTCCTCAACTCCAAACCTGCGCGACTCACTTTCTTTTATGCCCAATCCAATATTGGCGCGCAACTCCACATTGGCACACAGCTTCAAACACTGGCGTGCAACAATCACCCTGGCGCGCAAGTCCCACCTGCGCGACCACACACACCATTTGCGCGACCACCACACCTGCGTGACGGGAGCACTGATTTCTCAAAGTGTTAAACTCCAGTGAAGAATGAAGAGGGGTGGTCCAGTATTTATAGGCAAATTGACCACCCTACGCGACGGCGCGCAAGTCTCCCTTTGGCGTGCAAGTCTCGACGTGCAGCTCTCTGCCCCTCCAAGTTATTTGTGTGACCCACTTCCAAACATGCGTGAACCTCATTCCTTTGCTATATTTTTATCTTCTGATCTTGAAAAACCCTAGGCGCGCAAGTTCTCAAACTTCAAAGGCATCGGCACGCAAGTATCTTTCACAGCGCGCAGGTCACCTGCACGACCTCACCAAAACTTGCACGAACCTTATCCCTTTTCCATATTTTGATGATCTAATCTTGAAAAACATATGGCATGCAAGTTTCCAATTCTTGATGTACACGTCACACAAGTCCCTTTACCAAAAACCACTTTTCTTCATTTGTCGATTTTTAGGCCCAAAAATTTGGCAAACATTGGAAAACGGCACCACCTTGTATCTGTTCTTTTGTACCGCCTCCAGATCATCCATTCCTTTTGTCGATGTTCTTGAATCAAACATGGATCGTTGACCTCAGCTCCTGAACTCGACATTCCATCATGAAATCCTCTTTGTCAAAAAATTTTTATATCATTGTTTTGCTTTGTCAACAATCACCACTCAGATATCCACTTTGTCAACAAACAAAATCACCTAAAAAATGATTCAATGATTCCTTGATGGATTTTTTCCCAACAGATCCCACTACCTCCGTACCCCCAACTCCCCTGCGGCCTCTGCCTCCTACCCTGCTCATCCCGCGCTGCACGACCCTGCCCCATCCTGTTGCTGCACATAACTAGCCGACCTCCCTCGCAACACCCCTCCTGCTTCGCCGTCGGTGCCCCATTTTGTTTCCTGTAGCACCTGGTCGCCCCTCCTTGCAGTTCCCCCTCTGTCTGGGCGTCCTGCGCACTCTCAGCCGGCCCAACACTGCTCCTGCCCAGCAGCCTCGCACCCTGCTCCGCCTCCCATTCAAGCCAGCATCCTACGCCTCCGCCCGGCTTCCCATCACGGCGCCAGCCAGTGCACCCCCACTCTTTTTCCCTTCCTTCTTGGTTCCTCTCCCTTGGTCCATGTAGCACCTTCGCCCAGCATAGTGCCTCCTATCGGCTCCTTGCAGTGCACGCACTAGCCACGCCTGACACCCCCTTCCTCCTTGCCTATCGTGAGCAGGCAGCCCGCAGCGCCACAATACCCCTACCAGAGACCATATTCCTTCCCTGAACACCCTTCATCACCCTCTCCAGCAAACCGCTACTCTCCCCCTTAGGTAATTTTTTTTACTCCTCCTTTAGTATAAGGTTATTCCATGGTTAATTTTTAATTTTGGTATTCAATTTATTTAATGTCGTTACCAATTTTGGTGCATTGGGTCCGATTCAGATTCCCGCATGTGCATTTGAGGCGCGCTCGATGTTTCACACCTATTTTTAGTGTGTTGTTAATATTAATTTATTATTTTATAATTTTGAGAATATCTTTATTAGAAGGAATTATGTTATATTGTAGATAATTTTTATTTGGTTAATTGTTTCACCTAAATTATTTATTTGACATAATTTGTGATTAATTGGTGTGGTGCAAAGTTTAGTTTTAAAGGAGCATAGTTTTCACGTTATTTTTTTGTATCTCGCTCGTGTGAATTAAGGTGTCTTTTGATGATGGATAGTTGCGTGTTTTTTAATAACTTTTATTAAATTTAGAAATTTTTAATTTTAACAATGCAGGTCGTGAACGTTCTGATATAGTGTGTTGAGAGTGAACGTTTAATTATAAAAAGTGGTTTTGAAAAGGTTTTGGGTGTGTAAAGATATCTCTTTAGATTTGTTTAATAAATTTTTTTATGTGGTTTAGTAAATAGTGTCAATGGTGCGAGTTGTGATTTAAAAATGTGTTGAGGTGGTTCTTTCAAATTTCTTTCTCGTTTAAATTGTATTAAGTCTGTGGTTATAAGTTTTTGGTTGTTGTGCATTTATTGCAGTGTGTTGCCGAGGTCACTTCGCGACACCCCGGTTATCGGCTTGCGCGTGCTTGTACGTTTGAGTGAGGCATGTCGAGTCGCCGTGTTCGAGCTGTGAGTCGAGGTAGGTCCCCCCTATGCACATACCGTTAGATTTAGAATTTATTAATTGCTTGATGTTTTATTAATTTTAATAAATTTGAAATAATATAATATAATTAATTTTTATATGATTATTTGGTGTGAAAAGAGCTGTTTATTTTAAACTGAACACTTGAAACATTTTCATGATGGGCAGACACCCAGTATTGAAATAATGCCAGTTTGGCCTTTAAACATAATTCATGTAATTTCAAATGTACTTCTGGTTATAAAGATAAATGATTTCTTCTAAACAAGTGCTTTGGGTTTTCTCGAGAAATGAGGTTTTTCTTTAAAATTAGTGAAGGCTCGTTTGGAACTTTAATAAAATAAATTATTTTGGAAAACCCATTCAGGGGTGATCTTTGGTGTGCATTGATTGTGTGAGTTGTGTGTGTTGTTTTTGCATTGTGACTGATTAATCTACATTATGGATGCTCCACTTTTTATTGTATGTGTTGAGATGGGAACCTGGCATAGGGAGTGAATCTTCTGAGAACAATTGTTGCACTATTTTAGAATATGCACTGGCTAGTGGCCCCATAGCAGGGGAATACTGAGTTATTGCCTCTATGGGGATTGGGCCCCTTGGTTAGACCATGTAGGGCTCTGCCGAGCGTTAGGGCGTTATAAAGTCATCGATTTAGGTCATGCCTTCAGGATGAGTCATATGTATAGTATGTTCTGGATTGTTCACGATCTCCTAGGTTTGCCCCATTTTTCTTTTATTGTTTATTTGTATGTGGCGGACGATTTAGAGGTCTAGTTCGGTTGCTGTCCCAGTGCACCACTTTTTCCATTGCCCACAGTGTGTGTTGTGTGTGGTTTTCCATTTGACCAACAACTAAAATTTGGATTTCTAAAATTGTTCGCAAAAGTGTTTTAAAATGAAATGCATCTTCTTCTTCCAAATACCTAAAGTGTTCTTAAATTAAAAGGGGAAATGGAATGTTACTTGTTTTAGAAATAAAAGTGTGTGTGGAGACCAATATTTTATATATGTTAGTTTAAACTTGGAATTGATAAATTCTTTATTTAATGGTATGTACATTGGGAATAGAATTAGTCGGGCCTACCTACTGAGTTTTAATACTCACACCTATAGTGTTTTACAATTTTTAGTTCTGTTGTAGGTTTGAATCAAGCTTTCTCACCATGGGTGAGAGTTGGTTGTGGTTTGGTGAGCGACTCTCGGGGTCGCGAGGAGTTCTAGTCATGGTCAAGATAGTTTGTTTTTATTGGGCGTTCTTTATTTTCGTATTGTTTATTTACTTTGTATTGTTCGATTTTCCTTTCACTACATTATTTATTTTCATTGGGAAAAATCATTCCCTCCTACCTTATTTTGATGCCTGTCACTAGTTGCCAGCCCTTGGGGATCGGGAACGCCCCTAGGGCCATGTCGAGGGCCGGCTCGGGTGACCGGTTCAGGGTCGATTCAGGTTCTCTCGTGACAAAATGGTATCAGAGGGAGGTTGGCTCTAGAGCGCACCTTGTTTTCCAGAGTGCCCATTGTTATTTGCGGTTTTCATGGTAGAAAGAGTAGAATTTTCGGGACTCGAGGCGTACGGACGAGCAGGATGTCATGAACCCTTGCTTATCTTGAACCTCGGGTTACCATGGGATGTTTGGGTTGTCGATGTCTTTTGATTCTTATGGTTTGTCTGGTATTGGGAAATGAAATGAGAGTCAAGCAGATGACATTCTTGATTTTGCATGGTCTGGAAAGCCATGTGGAGCTGGGGACTTTGTCCTAGAATGCTCTCAGTGAAGATGGTGTGACTGGCGTATGGCCGCCAACCATATGGCTGAGTCACCCATCATCACTAGTTTCCCTCTAGTGAATCGTTTGGGTTTTCCTTATTTCTGAAAATCATTGTAAAAAGTGTTATTTTGGTATTTGGAATGGAAATAACCATGTTTTGATTATGTTCTTTGTTTCTTTGTTCCTTAGTGTTCGCCCCCACGACGGTTTGATGGATGCCCATGGTCCAGCTTCAGGTGGTGCGCCCCTAGATAATCATCTAGTTGATCAGCCCATAGACTATATTCTGGAATTCCGGAAAGTTGAACCCGCCCCTGTTTTATCATCAAGCAGATCCACTTGAGGAAAAGGAGTGGTTTCAGAAGATTGAAAGAAAGTTCAGTTTCATTGGGTTGCCTGAGTCATTAAAGGTGAAGATAGCTACCTTTATGCTTGATGGCCCAACCTAGAAATGGTGGAAGTCCGTGTCTCAGAACAAGACACAGGAAGAACTAACATGGGAGTTTTTCAAGTCATCGTTCATCCAACAACACTTCTCTAAGTTGAAGAAGCTGAGGAAGAGGATGGAGTTGTGTTGTCATCAGTAGGGCGTTGAATTAGTAATGGAATTATATCAATGTTTCATAGAACAAGTTCCTTATGATCAGTGTTTTTTTGTGAATGATCCTAGGAAGGCTCGACAATTTGAGTCTGGACTCCTACCTGATTTGCAATTGAAAGTGGAAGAGCTCATACTAACCACCCTCTCAGATGTTGTGGGGAAAGCCTTTTTGTCTAAAGCTGGATTAGTAGGAGGACTTGAGGTGGAGAATCCTCCAACTTTGGGAAGCAATGTAGATGATGGTGATAAGAAGAATGAGAAGCGACCTAATGCTAGTGGTGCTGGTAGAGGAATCAAGAGACCTTCAGAACTCCAGTCATCTTCCTCTTAGCGCAATTCCTTGATCTGTCACCAGTGTGGTAAGCGTGGGTAGAAGAGGCCGATGTGCCTGAATTCTCCAAAACTCTGCCGCACATGTGGACGTCTGGGTCACTTATAGCAATTCTGCCGAGGTGTTTCCAAGAAGAGCGTTGAAGCCAGACCTGGTTCATCGAAGGTCACCTATGACCGTCAGCGAGAGTAGGGCGATGTTTCGGGATCAGTTTTAGGTTTCTTCTTTTTAGTGATTCTTGGATGTAGTAATCATCCTTTGTAGCATTTTGTAGTGTTTCTTTTCCTTCAGTTGTAATAATGGTTGTTGTTTAACCTCTTTGATACTTTTATTTTATCGGATGTGTGTTTGGTGAATTTCTGGTTTTTTAGTTATGTTCGGGAATTTCTTAAGCCTGACTATGAGGCATGAGATGCTTCAATCATCGGTGGTCCATCCATAGGCCCCGGAGTGAAGTTGGCGCGTAGTCAGGAGAACCCCAATGGTGAAGAAGGGTCTTGGTGTAATCCTAGTATTTGGTGTGTTACTTTTTGTGTTCTTTTGAGGGTGTGACGCCGTTGAGGTAACAGCGGAAGTAGTTTTGATGTTTGATTGGTTGGGCCCTTCACTCCCCTACCCTTGTGGTGGGGTTTCTGGTCCGTGTGGAAAGTCATTAGGTTCATTTAATATCATCAGTTCTTATAGTGGGGAGACCCACAGTGGGTCTCACAGAGTTACACCGAAATTAATTTAGGGTTATCTCAATCCTTATGGTGGGGAGTCCATTCGGGCCTCCCTGTATCAGTATAAGAGTTTATTTTCTTGTATCGTTGGAGGGTAGTTGGTCTCGTGCGGAACAAACTATCCTTGAGTTCGTCCTCTCAAGTAAACGTTGAGATTAGAGTACACCCAACAGTTTCGTTGGATGAAGATTATAGGGATAAGTCTCAGAGGTAATTTAAGTTTGTTTGTTCCTTCATTGAAATAGATGGTTTGAGTTCTTCTTGGTGGCAATTAAGGTGACTGTGTTTTAAAGGATGAGTTTCTTGTCATGGGTTTTCAGTGTCTGTTTGGAACAATCAACTGGAGGCGCTTAAACTTTTTGAGGTGGGTGACAGTTAAGAAGTATTATCTTTGGGTCTTGACCTTATTGTGGCTTTCCGGGGGTGGAAAGCGTTATGGTGGGGAGATTTTTCAAACCCTCCTTTTCAAGTAATTTTATCTTTTTTTCCTCTTGGTGTCGGCTGTCTTGCCGAAGTTCCAGTGAGTCTCAGTTCAAATTTTTGAAATTTGGAAAGGTTTGTGGGTTTTAGGCCGGTGTGTGAACACTGTGCATCTTAGCGGAAGTCTTGCGAATAGTTTGGATACCCATGCGGTCACTACTAGAGTGAGCATGGGCCACCACCCAACCCGCATATGGTTGACTGAGCCGTGCGGGGTGACCGAGAAGTCGTCTACCTATGAGAGTAATTAAATAAGTTGGTTAAGTGGCAATATAGTGAATAAAAGAGATGTCAGGTAAATATGTATATATATGGGTGTGTATATATCTATATTGAGTGTTCTATTTTTATTATTATCATCGTTATGTTATTATTATTATTATTAAAGTTTGACACAAGTTTTTATTACATAAGTTTTATTAGTATTATTGTTATTAATAAAGTTTTATAATAATGATTATTGTTATTATTAATATTATTAATTTTTTTATTATTATTACAATTATAATTTTCGAGGTTATTATGGATGTATATCTATTATAGATTAAAGCTTTATTATTTTTAATTGTGTTATTTTTTTCCTTCTTTTTTTCTCTTTCTTTTATTCTCCCACTACCCTACTTCTCTCCTCCCCTCTCTCCCCATTGAAAAACCCCATGTTACCCTAATTTATTGCGCCGCCACACCCCTCTCTTCTACCCTTGCTGCGCACCACCCCCCTTACTGCTTCGTTGTCCCTACCCCGCTCACCCTACACAACTCCACCCTCAACCTCCTTCCTCTCCGCGTCTCGCACACCCCTTCCATGCTTCGGCCTAGCCTCCCTGCCAGCTGCACTACCGGCCGACCGGCCTCCCCTGCCCTGCGACAACACCTCCCTATCTGGCGGGATCCCGCTACCTCTGCACCCCTAACTCCCCTGCAGCCTCTACCTCCTGCCTTGCTCAGCCCATGCTGCACGCCCCTGCCTCATCCTGCAGCTGCGCACGACCAGCCAACCTCCCTCGCAACACCCCTCCTGCTTCACTGCCGGTGCCCCATTTTTTTCCTGTGGCACCCGGTCTCCCCTCCTTGCAGCGCCCCCTCTGTCTGCACCTCCTGCGCACTCCCAGCCGGCCCAACACCGCTCCTTCCTATCAGCCCTGAACCATGCTCTGCCTCCCATTCCATCCAGCACCCTCTGCCTCTTCCCGGCTGCACAGCACAGCGCCAGCCAGCGCACCCCCACTCTTTTTTTTCTTCCTTCTTGGTTCCTCTCCCTTGGTCTGTGCAGCATCATCTCCCCGCATAGCGCCTCCTACCGGCTCCTTGCAGTTCACACACCAGCCATGCCTGACACCCCCTTCCTCCTTTCCTGTCGCCAGCAGGCATCCTGCAGCGCCGCAAGACCCCCTACCGGAGACCCTATTCCTTCCTCGGCCGCCCTTCATCACCCTCTCCAGCAAACCGTTACTCTCCCCCTTAGGTATTTTTTTACTCCTCTTTTAGTGTGAGGTTATTCCATGGTTAATGTTTATTTTTTGTACGCAATTTATTTAATATCATTACCAATTTTGGTGAATTGGGTCCGATTCAGATTCCCACATGTGTGTTTGAGGCACGCTCGATGTTTCACACCTATTTTCGGTGTGTTTTTAATATTAAATTATTATTATATAATTTTGTGAATATCTTTATTAGAAGGAATTATGTTATATTGTAGATAATTTTTATTTGGTTAATTATTTTGCCTAAATTATTGATTTGAAATACTTTGTGATTAATTGGTGTGGTGCAAATTTTAGTTTTAAAGGAGAATAGTTTTCACTTTATTCTTTTTGTAGCCTGCTCATGTGAATTAAGGTGTGTTTTGATGATGGCTAGTTTCGTGTTGTTTAATAACATCTATTAAATTCGGAAATTTGTCATTTTAACTATGCAAGTGGTTCACATTCTGATATGGTGTGTTGTGAGTGCGCGTTTAATTATAAAAAGGGGTTTTGAAAAGGTTTTGGGTGTGTAAAGGTGTCTCTTTAGATTGGTTTAATAATTTTTTTAAGTGGTTTAGTAAATAGTGTCAATGGTGTGATTTGTGATTTGAAAACGTGTTGAGGTGGTTCTTTCGTTTTTCTTGCTCGTTTTAATTGTCTTATGTCAATGGTTATAAGTTTTTGGTTGTTGTACGTTTATTGCAGCGTGTTGGTAAGGTGACTTTGTGACACCACGGTCATCAGCTTGCGCGTGCTTGTACGTTTGTGTGAGGTGTGTCACGTTGTCGTGTTCGAGATGTGAGTCAAGGTAGGTCCCCCCTCTTCACTTACCTTTAGATTTAGAATTTATTAATTGATTGATGTTTTATTAATTTTAATAAATTGGAAATAATATAATATAATTAATTTTTATATGATTATTTGGTGTGAAAAAGATATGTTTATTTTATACTGAACACTTAAAACATTTTCTTGATGAGCGGACACCAAGTAGTGAAATAACTCCCGTTTTTCTTTTAAACATAATTCATGGAATTTCAAATGTAATTCTGGTTTTAAAGGTAAATGATTTCTTCTAAACAAGTGTTTTGGTTTTTCTCGAGAAACGAGGTTTTGCTTTAAAATTAGTGAAGGCCCGTTTGGCACTTTAATAAAATAAATTATTTTGGAAAACTCATTCAGGGGTGATCTTTGGTGTGTGTTGATTGCATTAGCTGTGTGTGATGTTTGTGCATTGTGACTGATTGATTTACATTGTGGACGTACACCTTTTTATTGTATGTGTTGACATGGGAACCTGGCATAGTGAGTGAATATTCTGAGAATGATTGTTGCACTAGTTTAGAATATGCACTAGTTAGTGGACCCATAGCATGGGAATACTGATTTATTGCTTCTATGGGGATTTTTCCCCTCGGTTAGGCCATGTAGGGCTATGCCGAGAATTAGGGCGTTATGATGTCATCAAGTTAGGGCATGCCTTCAGGATGAGTCAGATGTATAGTCTGTTCTAGATTATTCATGATCTCCTAGGTTCGACCCATGTTTCTTTTAGTGTTTATTTGTATGTGGCGGACGATTGAGAGGTCTAGTTCGGTTGCTGGCCCAGTGCGCCACTTTTTCCATTTCCCTTAGTGTGTGTTGTGTGTTGTGTGTGGTTTTCCATTTGACCAACAACTAAAATTTGGATTTCTAAATTTTTTCTCAAAAGTGTTTTAAAATTCAATGCATCTGCTTCTTCCAAACACTAAACATGTTCTTAAATTAAAAGGGGCAATGGAATGTTACTTGTTTTAGAAATAAAATTATGTCTAGAGACCAATATTTTATATAATTTATTTCAAACCTGGAATTGATAAATTATTTATTTAATGGTATGTACATTGGGAATAGAATTAGTCGGGCCTACCTACTGAGTTTTAATACTCCTGAATATAGTGTTTTACTATTTTTAATTCTGTTGTAGTTTTGACTCGAGCTTTCTCGTTGTGGACGAGGCTTGGTTGTGGTTTGGTGAACAACTCTCGGGGTCGCGAGGAGTTCTAGTCGTGGTCAGGTTAGTTTGTTGTTGTTGGGCGTTCTTTATTTTCGTATTGTTTGTTTACTTTGTGTTGTTCTATTTTCCTTTCACTGCATTATTTATTTTCAATGGGTGAAATCGTTCCCTCATGCCTTGTTTTGATTCCCAGCACTAGTTGCCAGCCCGTGGGGATCGGGAACGCCCCTCGGGCCATGTCACGGGCCGGCTCGGGTGACCGGTTCAGGTTCGACCCAAGTTGGTTCGTGACACCTAGAGTCTTTCATATACTATAATATCATCTTGAAATCAAAATCAATTTGACATTTCAAGAAAACATGTTCAAATTTTGGTTCCATTTCTAGTGAGTTATTTGGTTTTCAGTGCGTGTTTTTATAAAATATTTGTAAATGTTTTGAATATTTCTTTTTTTATCTTCTACTGTCACATATATTTTTTGGTTTTTATTCATTTAATTTGTAGGTTCTTTGAATGATTCATTGTAGTCCAAGATATTTACCTCCTTTTGAACCCAAACTAAAAAGGATCATACATCAATGACACTGAGACACACAAGACATCCCTTTCCAGGAGGACACACCAAAACATACTACTTTTCTAAACCCCTCTTCATCTAGGACCAAATTAAAAATTGAAAACAATTAGTATAACATAAATGGAAATAAAATAACACTAAAATAACTAACCAATTCTAATGTTCATATCTGACCCACTTATATTCAAATTCAAGGAGAAGCACCAAAAGTTGAACTAAAATCTAGTCTAATTCACTTATTACCAAGATTTCACGGACTTGCAAGAGAAGACCCACATAAGATTTTAACTGAATTTGACACTGTGTGTTATACATTAAAACCTAGTAATGTGGATGAAGAACAATTAATAATTAGCGTATTCCCTTTTTTCATTTGAAGATGCTACAAAAGATTGGTTTTGTTATTTTAATTCTCCTATTAGAGGTTGGGTGGATGTGAAATTCCATTTTCATGAAAAATATTTCTCATCCGCTCTAACTACAATAATAAAAAATTAAATTTGTGGGATAAGACAATCACAAGGGAAAATAATTCATGAATACTATGAAATATTGAAAAAGGATTTGTTAAAGTTTCCCACTCCACCAAATTGGAGATCAAATTTTAATACACTATGTTAATGCAGGATAAATTCCTATAAATCGCAACATGATTGATGCTGTTGGTGGTGTTTCAATAGTGGATAAAACCCCAATTTCTATAATGAACCTCATTGAGTACACAAATCATAATAAACAACAATATGATTCAATTTTACCCATTCAAGGTGTCCATGAGGTGATAAGTATAGAATTTGAAAAGAAGTTGAACACAATGTTTGAAGAGTTAAGTACCATTCTTCGATAACATGCTCTGACACCCACTATTCTGACCAATGCCCTCAATTTAGAGAACTATCTGAGAGATTTGAGGTAATTTCTCTAGGCCACCCCTATTACCAACCCATTAGAAAAGAACCATATTATCCATATAACCCTAGGGGGAATTATAACCAATCTTATAAGCAAGAGGTATCCAAACCAACCCCATCAACTATAGAACCAACCGGGGAAAAGTATTCATTGACCACCACCACCCATAACTCTCAACCACAACAAATGCATTTAAAATTACCCCCTCAAAAACCTCGGCCTATCCTAGAAGACATGATGAAACGAATTACAATAAATAATCTCCAATTCCAAAAAAAACACCCAAACAGTCATAAAAGAACTAAAAACCCAGTTTGACCAACTTGCTACCTCAGTGGGGGGAATTCAATGTCAGGGGTTAGGTAAACTACCCTACAAAGCACTAGTAGACGCTATGGATAATAGAAATATCAGTCCCATAACCCTTAGGATTGAAAAAAACTAAAAATAAAAATGACATATCTATTAGAGTAAACCCCTCCTGAGGAAACCACCTACCCAACCGCTAAAAAAGGTCCAAAAGTGGACAAACCTTGTCCTGAAAGAAGCCCTTCTAAAGGCAATAATGTTTCATTTGATAAACCACGAATACATACCATTCCCATTCCATTTCCCCAAAGTTTCACCCAACCAAGGAAACAAAAATAAATCGAATGTGATAAATAAATCATGAAAATATTGAAAAAAGTGCATGTTAAAATATCTTTAATTGACAGTGTAAATAAAATTCAATGATACGAAAAGTTTCTCAAAGATATGTGTACACACCGAAAGAGACTTTAAGGTGATGAAAATGTGATCATGGGGAGGATCATATCAACATTAATAGATCCATCACTTCCCACCAAATTCAATAATATTTTAACATTATTGATTCCCCACGCCATAGGGGAGTATTACTTTTCCAAAGCTATGATTCAATTGGGTTCCTCTATAAATGTGATGCCTCACTCTATTTTATTCTTATTATAGGTTGGTTAATTTAATCCTGCTAAATTGTTTTTGAAATTAGAAAACCAGAGTAAAACTCGCCCCACCAGTGTGTTAGAGGATCCTCTTGATACGGTTAAAATTTAAATTTTTTCTACTCATTTTTATGTGTTTAAAATGGAATATGATAGGATGAAAACATATAACCCACCAATAATAGGGAGTAAATTATTTAAAACTATCAAAATAATAATTATTGTCAACAATGGTACATTATCTATGGATTTTTGTGCTGATATTTTCCACTTTAACATTCTTGATGCCATGAAGCACACCTCAGAAGAACAATCGTCAATAAAAATTAATTCCATTGATGTACACCCTTCCCCTGAAAAAAAATATTTTCTTTCCCATGATCCCCTTTTTGAGTTTTCATTATTAATAAATATTCTAGGAAATTAATAATGCATATAATGTTGTACGTTTTTAGAAAAATGTCATGCATGTTTTTTAATTGATGATTTTTTGAACTCAAATGATTCCATGACCATCGATGATATTTTTAAGCTTGTAAAAGCTCATTCCTGATTTGAGGATATTTCTACTTACTATTTTCATGAGATCAGTGACCTATTAGTTTCAAATCCACTCCCATGAATCCAAAATCATCATGAATTGGAACTTAAACCTCTATATGAAAATTAAAAATATTTATATCTTGACAATGGAAACAAGCATATCATCATTATTGCTAGTTAACTACCTATATAACATGAATTGAGATCAAATGAAATTTTTAGGGAGTATAAATAATATTTGGGATAGATAATTATAGATGTTCTTGGTATTATACCATAAATTTTCATGCATTATATATGGTTAAATTATGAGGATAAACCAAAGAGGGAGAAACAACATCGACTAAACCCAAAACTCATAGATGATATTAAAAATTAGGTAACAAATTTATAGTCTACTAGAATCATTTACCCCATCTCTAAAATCCAATGGCTCAGTTTAGTTCATGTAGATACCAAGAAAACTAGTCTTAATGTAATTATAATTGAGAATAATGAATTGGTTCCAGACCGTGCGAAGAATAGTTGGCGTGTCAATATAGGTTGTCAATGACTATACCAACACAAGAACCATTTCCCATTACCATTCATTGAATAAATTCTAGAGAGGCTATCAGGGATGTCCTATTACTATTTTATTTTTGGGTATTATAGATACTTTTAGTTCCATATTTCCCATGAAAATTAAGAAAAGACAAGCATCACTTTCCCCTATAGAACATTTCATATTGAAGGATTCCATTTGGTGTATGAAACACTTTGATTACTTTTCCAAAGATGCTTGGGTTTTAATTTTTGGATTACCTATAATATTTTATTAAAGTATTCATGGATGATTTTACACTTTATGGCTCCTCTACTGATGAAGGTTTGAGTAATATTAGTTTTTTCCTATGTCGTTATATTGAAAAGAATCTCATACGGATTTACAAGAAATGATATTACATGGTTTCCAAAGTTATGGTTCTTGGGAATTTCATTTATAGGGATATATCTAATTAGATAAATAAAAATAAGATTTCATTTCTTCCCAATAATTATCCAAAAAAGTATAAGATGTGCAGTCTTTATTAAGTCATGAAAGATTTTACTATCATTTCATTCATGACATAAGTTGGATTTCACTCCCCCTATCTGAATTACTCCAAAAAGAAAAAGAATTTGTTTTTGATAAAAAATGTGATTAATATTTTCAAAATTTTAAATGGATTCTCACGTCACCCCCGGTAATCTACCCACCTCAATATGATTCACAATTTGCGCTCGTGTGTGACACATATAACTATATGTTGGTTCAATATTATCACAAAGGGCTGATTGAGCTCCAAATTTTCATAGAATATTCCTCAGTCACACGAGACTCTTCCTAAGAAAACTACCCCACAACTGAAAAATAATTCCTTTCTATTATTCCTGACTTAGATAAATTTGGTTCATTCTTTTGAGGGTACAACTTAATTGTGTTCTTAGACCACGAAGCCCTCCAGTTTCTCCTTAAGAAACTATGAACCAAACCATGTCTCATTCTTTGTATTATCCTGATTTGGAAACTTAATTGTGAAATTGTAGATATAAAAGAAGGAGAGAATGTGGTAGCTAACCATATCAGTAGAAAACTCTCATCCTCAGAGATTGACCAATCGCCTTGTAATCCCATAAATGACAATTTTCTTTATGATAAATTATATCGAGGGAAATATGTAATTCATTGGTATTCCAAAATTAAAAATTATTGGGTAGCATCTTGAATTCCTACATATTTCAATAAAAACCAGGATGATCGTCTAAAGCATGAGTCTTATTGGTACATTTGGGATAACCCATACCTTTGGTGAACATTTTGTGAGCAAGTCTTCAAGTGTGGTGTTCTCAATAGTGATTTTCAATATATCCTTAGGTTTTACCACACTCTTTCTTTTGGGGACCACTTTAGCCCCTAACAGACTACATACATATTCCTTGATTTAGGATTCCTTTATACAAATTTTTTTTGGATTCCCATGATTTTTATAAATGTTGTACTCACTATAAAATAATAGGGAATGTATCTAATGGAAATGAAATCCCATAACATCTATTCTCTACGATGACCTTTTTTATGTTTGGGAAATCTAATTTATGGTGACATTTCCCAATTAATTTAGAAAATAGTACATTCTTCTAGAAGTTGATTATGTGAGAAAAATGGGAATTGGCACAAGCCATGATGAAATATGATTTCAAAACAGTTGTGGAATTTTTGAAAAACCAAATTTTATAGAGGTTTGGTTTACCTAGGTTTATTATCTATGATTAGGGTTCTAATTTCTATAACAAAACAATTCAATTATTGTTTCATCGATATATGGTCAAGTAATGAGTGTCTAATGTATATCACCCATAGACTAATTGTCAATATGAGGTGTAAAATAGAGAGGAAAAACAAATTCTTGAAAAAAAAAGTTCAACCAAACAGAAAATATTAGAGTCATAGAATCGATGATTAATTATGGGATTACCAAACTTTCATTAAGACTCACATCGGAATTCCATCTTATAGGATTTTTTAAAAAGAGTTTCCAGCTCCCTGTTGAGATAGAGCATGGATCAAACTTCACCATTAAATAATGAAATTATAATCCTTATAGAGTAGTTTCTCAAAGGAAGCTATAGATTTAGGAGTTAGAGTAAATGAATAGAGATTCATATGATAACTCTTGGATTTATAATGAGAGATCCAAGGCTTCCAATGATCATCTCATCCATTATCTTCAATTCCACATTTGGAAGAAATTCCTACTTTATAATGTAATGAAAAAAGTTTCATTTAGGTAAGCTTCATTACTACTGTTTTGGACCATGCACTACTACTAATGTTTATCCATTTAGTTTTTCTCAAGTTATAAATGATGAAACAAAACAATCCTTTACAATCAATGGGTAGTAGCTGAATCACATTCATGATCCCTTCTGGAGTCCACGATGGAGGAACTCCAATTTCAAGATACATCCAACAAATGATACCTAATGGGTTTTATCCCTCATTACTATAATATATTTTATTATAATGGGTAAAATACATACTCTAGGTGTGGAGGTGAGGGCTACATTCCAAGGTTATTGAGAAATTTTCATTATCTTTTTTATTTTCCTATTTTTTGCTTGATGGTTAATATTTTTACCTTCCCTCCCCTCATTTACCACCTCACTTTTGTGCTTGAATATCGATAAATGATTCAAAATTTATCATGGAAAATTATTTACACATTATCATGGAAAATGGTTCCCACTTCATCCTGAAATTTATTAAAAATACATGAGTAATTTCCCTATTTCAAGTTGTTTAAACTTTTTTTTTCAATTATAGAATGTGTGTTTTAGCTTCAATTTAACATTGAGGTGTGAAATTTTCTTGAAAATTGGTTTCTTTTAGATGATATAAATTGTTGTATCATTTGGAAACATTTTTTAAGAATAGTTCCCTTTATTTGAGTAATTTACGAGAAAATTAAGAAACTAAAAATCTCCACACATCTTTGCACTCAACCATGAAGTGAGAAATTTTATTAATTAGTAGATGGAAAATATAAATTAGGATGGTATTTATCAGCTCGCGAAAATTATCTCTCCATACATTCCTTCTTAATCTGATCTTTTTCATTACTATTCCAAATTGATCTATGCATGTGTACCAATTATACATCTATTTAATTCCCTAAAAAACTAAAATTAAAAAAAATTAAAAAACAACAAAAAACTGATAATAATAATAATAAAATAGGGGAGTTATTAAATTTAAAACATATGGGATATCTAGAATTGAAGCTCAATGTTTGACTTTTAAGAATTTTTAAGTGAGTGAGTCATGAAATTTTATTTTAAATGATGTAGGGATGGTTTAGCATAAAGAAGCATTTAATTAAAAAAATAAAAAATTACTTATATTAACTGGATAGAAAGTAGAAAGATTAAAATGAAATGGTTTTCACACAAACTTGTAAAGAATTACTGAAATGGTAGAATTTTGGATTAAATTCTCATATTGGTGTCATGTATATTTTATAATTTCCTTATAATACAATTTATGAGACAACTTTTTCCATGATCACTGAGAATAACTCCTTAGTGTGATTATTTCTTTGTTCGCATTGTTATCACAAATTCAATTTTCATTGAATGTAAAATCTTCAGGATGTTTAGAATATCTTCTTGCATAATTTTTTGATATGTTACTTTTTATAGGATTGAAAATTTTTAGGTGTGGTGGTGTGATGGAACAACGATTCACTATTTTATTTCACTCATACACCAATGTTTTAAACAAATTTCTTATCATAAATTACAAATTTAATAAAAAAATTACACTTCATTTTTTTCAATTTTTTAAAATAACTGTTAAAAGATGAAATTTTACTTGTTTTTTATAATTTCATTATAGGTGGAGTTGATTTGGAGGGCCTAGGTTGAATTTGATGAAAAATGGGGCAATGTGAGCATGATTCCAACCACACCAGTGGACTCAAGCAGACGCTAAAACCAAAATTTTCAATATATTGGGTCTATATTTTTTGATTTATTCCAAAATTAATTATTCTATTAATATTATTAAGATAAATAATCTCAATTTCTTCATTAAAGGGCCTAACCAAAATTTTCTCTCTATGCCATTGAATATATACAATGTCAAAAGTAGTGTAATATATTTCATCCATATCTCAACCTATTAGCCTCCAAATGATTCCAAATTTTATATGGAGGTGTTAAATAGGTTTAAGAACAACATTTTAGTTTTATAAAAAACGAATAAAGCCTATCAAAATACCCAAAACCATGGCCTAATTGGTTTCTCAAAATATAGCTCCCCAAAACCGCCTTCCACTTTTCCTATAAAGGTTCACCTTGGGAACCCCATTTATAAGTTCTACCAAGAAGTGAATTTGAACCATTTTGTAGTTCCATATGAGTTATCCCCTCATCGTACATGTTTTGAAGGCCCCTATACTTATTGGGATTTCCTGAATATAGAAAGAGATCCACCCGAGCTTCCTCCTCCTATCTATGTAGTGATAAACGGTGGGTATTCATTTTGATGGAGCTACAGACATGTCAAGTGATTTTCAATTCATATATTAGCTTCTGGTTTGGAGTAAGTTTCCATTTAAAACATTTCATTTCATTTATCTTATATTATTTTCTATTTTAATTATTTTTTGATGCATATGACTAATATGCTCTTACTTTCTAACTAATCGGTGTGAGATTTTGAGTGTGTGACATATGTTGTTTAGATTGTACAAAACAATAATACTTTTATTACCCACATTAATGAGACTTAAATTTGATTTTCATGCACTTTTTTCGTGGATAATTTCTTGGACCTTTGACATACAATTGTTATATCCATGTTGGGTTCTTCAAGCATTAAAATAAGGACTTATGAATTAAATGGGATTCCAATTAATTTCAACCATATAATTACTCCAAACCAGAATGAATATATAAAAAAAATTAACATGAAATGTGTGTAGTAAAATCACAATGACTTATTTCTCCCATAATTCTAAAAACTCCACCTTGCTTTTTCAATTATTAAACTCTTTGAATTAAGTTATTTTCTTAAAAAAAATTTAACCCCCCACCTATTTTATTACATTCAATTAAAATAAAAACTCCAAACCTATAAATTATATTTGAGATATGACCTATGTTATTCCCTATACTATAAAATCTTTTTTAAATCATAATCAATTTGATGTTTCAGGACAACACATTCAACATGCATGATTTTTTTTCAAAATCTAATCTCCTTAACTAAATTATAGGTCATATAGTGGTTTGGGGGAATATCTACATCATTTGAAAGTAATTATATAAAAAAGTTAATAATGTAATCAATTATAGCATTATAAATCTCAAACATGGTTTTCCCATGAAATAGTTGAATTGAAAATTCTATCCTTTTCATTTTAACACATTTTGGATATATTGGATTAATGGAAGCGTCATTAAATTTTTTCACCCTGTTAACATCATAATTTTCATTAGATAAATCATGTTTTCCTGTATCAATGTCTTCTTTGGTTTTCTTCCTTTTCTTGTCATGATGAAAAATAAATGGAAACCAGTCATCTAAGAAATTCTCAAATCGAGTCCTCTCATTTGGATCATGAGAATTTTGGGATTTTATTTTCTCCCCCATTGTGATACAACACATAGTATTTTATTTGAAAACAGTATTTTTTTATTTTGTATCTAACTTCTTCACAGCCCAACTAAGAAATTTCAACACAATTATAACATAGGATGTGTGTGTTACCACTATCTAAAGCATTTTAAAATTCAAAATCTAAAAATATCTCCTACATGATTTGAAAATTTCGTACGATCTGATCTGTTTCATACATCCAACTTATATGAATTTTGTAAAAAAATTATATTTCATTTCATAAAATCAATTAAATTAGATTGAAGTTTAATCAAAAATATATTTTAGGAAGTGATAACTATTAATTTTATATGAAACCATAACTGACACACTAGTCTATATGAAAAAAATAATTTAAAAGATAAAAAAATAAAATATATATAACAAAATATTATAAATATAAAACCATGATATTGAATTCAATTCTATCAATGAGTAACAACTATACATAAAATTACACAAAAAATATATCTAATTTCTCTTTTTCTATTTTCTCTTAATTTATTCACTTTTTAAAAAATGTTATAATTATTCAATAAATTCATGTTTAAAAGATTACTAATTATATGTAACCATATTATATTTGATTTAGATCAGTTTTGGTATGTTTTATTTGTTTATTATTAGTTTAGTTCTTGTCAATTAAGTTTGGTTGGATTTGGTTATTTTATTTGGATTGGGTAGATGCATGCCTATTAGAGTTTTACTAAAGATTATTCAATTCAGTTAATTTTTTATCAATTTTATATAATTTATTTTATTTAGGTTCAATTATGTTTACATCTTTTTATTTTAGTTCATTTTTTATTCATTTTAGTTTAGTTCAGATCTACTCAAGTCTACTTGGGTTAGATCAAGCCACATCAATTAAATTCTGTTGGTTTGGTCATGTCGGTTTAGTTATGATATTGATATGACATGTTAGATCGATTAGGTTTTAGTGTGAAATGGATTGATAGGTTCATTTTATTTATTTTCAATACAAGTTAAGTCAGTTTAGTACAATTTATTTTACTTATGGTTTGGTCAATTCATGTAAATTTAGTTTATTTATTGGTCTATCATAACAATGAATAAATTGGGAGATTATTTGAAACATAGTGGATGTCATGAAAAATCATTATATAAAGATAGATCAGTCTAGTATAATTATGAGAAAACATTTCAGATTATGTATAAATTTATAGAGATCATTGTATCACATAATTAATGATATTTCTAATCAATAGTTACAGCCATGAAAAGATATTTGTTTTGGGTATGGAATCAAAATTATTGTATTCCTGATCAATGATTTCATAGCAGGATATTTTAAAGATAGAATTATTATCACGATACTTAGTATATGTTAAATATTTTATACACCATTTAAGATGATATTTTTATAGGGTGTGTTTTTTAAGGTATCCATCTTTGAAAAAGTCATTTTCCATTGATTTATAATTATAATTTTTTATTCTATTGACTGTTAATGACTATCATGGGACTCGTATGGTTTTTTATAGGCTACTATTTGAGTTTGAATTCATCTATATATGAGTATTATAATAATCTAGTATATATTATAGTATGTGATAGGATTACCCTTGTATGTATATTCATTTAATTTTATTTTTTATCCAATAATTTGTTTCTTATTTCTATATTTTTATACACTTTGATAGTTAAGCCTATTCTAGGACTTTCTATCTTAAGACACTCACCAAAATTTGAGTATTGTACAATACATAATAGAATAAAACTTACAATGGATCGTACTAAGAGAGAAGAACTATTTAATATAATAACATGATTTATCCTATTGATATATAATTATTTTTTGTCATAAATGGTAATTTTATTTAATACTCTATGAATATTAAATAAATTTCCATCACCTCCTCAAGTTATATATAATTTTAAAATATTTAATAAAATTTTATGAGGCTATTGTAGATGAGGTTGAGGTATATAATGTCTTTAATGGTCAGGGAATCATAGAAAAAACCAATATTAGATTATTATATACTTAAATAATAGATATTAAACAACCCCTATTAGAACTATATTTTTTATCAATCATTTCAAAATAAAACTCAAAATTTGATAACATGTTTTATAAATAATATCATCAAGATTTATCATGTAGTATGGAGATAGAACTATTAAATATTTATTAAAATAATCATATAGAATCTATAAATCATTAAATACATTAGAAATAATAATATAAAGGTTCTAAAAATATTTATTCCTTGTGTTGTACCAATACAACCTTGTCTGTGTGGTTATAGCCTCATCTCCATAACATTGATCTACATTGAGAAGTCTTCACATAAATCTTTTTCGTATTGCATTGGTAACATAATTTCGATACATGGTCGAAATATATACCATAATATGGCTATGAATGTTCCATCACCACACTCTAAAAAGAAATATTTCACAATACACTTGATCCTCATTCTCTTTTCCAACACACACACTATATATTTTCTAAAACAATTAGTGTATATGGTCCTACTAGCCATAATTTTTTATTATATGTGATAGGGATATATATAAAATAACTACAAAAACATACCCAAAAAAACACTATTGGATTTATTAGTATGGTTACATCTATTTCCAGATACCATAGAAAGATACCCCACCCTCAGAAGATATGATTTATTTGGAACATGAAAATTTCATATTCAATAATAATCAAATAAAAAAAATAAGGGATGAGAGATTGAAATGGATGGGGAATGAAACTAAATTTGGTAGATAAAAAGAAAAATAAATCCAGTGAAAATATATAACACATTTGAAACTCACCAATTTGAAGTGGAAGAAACTAAATGACTTAAACTAAGGATGTATCGTCAGTTGGGAGGAAGAGGAACGCTCGGTAGGGTAAAATTCGAATCGATTTGAAAATGAGAAGGGATGGTCGTGTGGTGTATTTTTTTAAAACTATATTCCAATGGTTTTAAAAACCCAATGGGATAGAGTATCTATACCAAAAAAATTAAAACATTTTGGATGGCCTTAAATAAAATTTCATCTCCCAGCCATTCAACAAAACTATTGGTACATGGGTGTTAGTATAGACTACCACTCTAGTAGTGACTTGTACTTAAGGTTCTGGATAATAAAATTATATTCATTAAATACTTAATTTTGAACATATTAAATTTATATTTTATTTTTTATAAATTTAATAATTTCATTTATTTCCATTCCAATGATTTATAATGTTTAATTTTGTCATTCTAGGGGAAATCTTTTCAATATTTTATTATCGGACCCCTTGAGTTTAATAGTATGATTTCTTATCAAATGGATGAAAAACTAAAAAATTGAAATTATATGATATTTATTTTCCTCCATAATTATAAATGGTTCTATGTATCATTTTTTAGATATTATAATGATTCATTATATAAAATTTTAATCACAATTGATGAGTTTATTTTGGCCATTTTTATGATCATCATGGACTAGTATCAATTTATTCAATTTTATGATTATATAATGATTATAAAACATTAAATATTTATTATTAAATATATTATAATAATATTTAACCATAAAAATGGTTTTAGGACCACTCTTAAATGAGTTAATGAAAAAAAACTCATCATCCATGAAGGTGTTTAATCGACACCTCATAGATGATGTTTTCATTTTTGAAATTAAAAGGGGAGGAGTGGATATTATATGATAATTATTCTAGAAAAAAAAATTACAGTATATGTATCATATTGGAGATACCATGCCATATTAGAGAGGGTATTTTAGGATATTATATAAAAATAAAATAAATTAAAATATATTGAAGGAGTATTTTACCCCTCGAATATCATCTCCTTGGGAACCTCCTTAAGACACATAGATTTATTATTTTGGTAATTACATCCGGTCTTAAAAGTGGGTAAGAGGTTTTCTAAGGTAATTTTGAATAATTTAAAATTTATTCAAGTATTATAAGGTGTGTGGATAATAGGTGGTTAGTCGGGGTATTTACAGGGAGAGGAGAAGGGTGTTTTTTATTATTTTATTCATTAGTTTATTATTTTTGGATCAAGACTATCAATAGTATTGATTATTGTGACTATGTATAATAACTAGTACATCATATCTAAAAATAGTGGGTTATTACATCACGAATGACCCAAGAATTCATTTATCTGGATTAAAATGTTAAATACCATAAATTACTGTATTTCACTATTCAACAAAATTCAACTATTTTAGAAAATTCCCAAAACTCCACCCCAAAAATTGTTATATATGTAGATTTAAAAAATGGACACTATTTTATGAAATGAATTTTATATATATGATAAATTTTGTTTTTAATTTAAACCATTATTTATTCAAAAAATATCGATTTTAATACTACAACGAAATATACGACAATTTCAAAAATTAATTATGGTCTCATAAAATAATTTTCTAATTATAATATAAAAAATATATTAATTAATTAATCTATATTATGAAATAAATTTTCCTTTATACAATTATATTAATTATAAAATTGTAAATAAACATTTTAGTTTCACAAAAATATCAATACTTAATTTATCATTTTTAAAACAATTATTTACATATTCTATAATATAAATATATCATTTTTCATTTGGGAGATACTTGATTTTTATTTATAATTTCATAGGTGATATTATCTTTATAATTTCCACATTACATTTGATATCAGTAAAATTAATATTCCAATAGTCATGTTAGTATTAAAAAGTATATCATTATTTTATTAAGCTTGGTATTGCATACAATATAGGCTATCGAATAAATTGAATTTATTTAATATTATACATTTTGTAAAATCATTAGGTGTTATAATAATGAAAAATATTTAACATATAAATTTCAATGAAAAACTAATTGCACATACAATAAAATAACTACAATAGAAAAGAGTCTCTTAAACCCTTTTAATTTTTTTATAAAAAAAGATCACCCATCAATACCAAGGTACACCATTTATGTCTACTACTAATCCCTAATATACTCTGTTGTTGTTATAATACATTACTCTAGTGTCACCCAATTTAATGAATTTATAAAACAAAGAATTTATTGGATATCCCATCATATTAGGTATTTTTTCACTAGATCATGTTTTAAATCATTGGTTAAATATGTACTCGTATCTCTTGTGAGGTTTGATTCTAGGGCCTATAATGACCTCGCCATTTTCTACCATGTCTTCTATTTTCATCTAGAATGTCAGGGGAATTATATCTCTTGTGAAATATTAGTGCATAATTATAGATGATACCCTTCCCAAGTATTCTATTCAAGTTGTTACAGAGCCAAAACATAGTACATAAACCATCCATGTGTTTGTATCCAGACTTCATGTGAGACACTTATTACATGACTGTCTAACCGATGAACACATTTGGATATTTTGGAAGGAGAAAGTGATGGAGGATTTTAAATCATCTCTACAATATATTGTGTTCATAGTATCTTATCTCTATCATACTATTTATAAATATATTATATATAAAATTTGATGTTGGGGAAAGAGAGGTGATATAGAAAACTCTTTCTACATTAAATCTAGAGTTTCATGGTTTCTTCATTGTAGTGGATTTCAACACTATAATAAAAAATTATATGAATAAAGGTAGGTGTAATTAATCTATAAAATCTAAGAGAGACTTCAAATAATTTTTTCATACCAATAACATTTTGAATAGGGATTCATAGGTGATCGGTTGTCCTGTTTCAATAATAATCAAGGAAATTATAGAATTTAGTATCTCTTGGATATGTTTATTTCAAATATTAAAGGGATTTATAATTTTATGGGCACCTTTGTTACTCATCTGACCCGATCTATGTTAGATCACTCTACCATTATAGTCAAATTGTAGGGATTTTATGGTGGCACCCACATATATACTTATATAATTTATAGATTTAGAAATATGATTTTATCTATGTGGGAAAAAATTATTTTGAAGTCTCCATGCATAGAAAATTATGGGATTTTCTACATATCAATAACATATAGTTTAAATTTGACCTTTAAAAATGGTTTAGTATTTATAATAATTCCCACTTTTGGATTGTAAATTTAGAGAATAAAATAAAGTAATCCAATAGGGGGATTAAATAATCCAAGAATTATGATATATTTTTTACCCATATTTCCATGAAAGGTAGTTATTGTAAAGACTTACTAAGGAGGAAAGAATGTTTTACAATAGGTCTAGGATATGGTGGCTCAAATGAGTGATATAAACATTCCAAATTTCTAAAATTGTATTATAGAAAATGTGTATTTTGAGAATCTAACCATAGAATTATAGGATGGTTCTTAGACTGGTGAATTTAGTATTATTTGTCCATTTTCTAATATTCAATTATATGACTTTATTAATGAACCATATAATGATAAAATAGGGGTTACCCAAGTGATGAAATGTTATTTCCCACACTATGGTTGAGTGAACCAATTATATTAATTAAACTATCCCAAATGAGGATGAGATTTTGGTGATAAAATTTTTTTTGAATCTAGATAGTACCTCAGGACCAATGGTTTTACAAGATCTTTTTATATTGTTTCCAAGGAACTCATCAAGATGGTGTTCACCATGGAAATATATGATTACTTAATATGTGGTTCTATTCCTAGATCAATGTGTATAATATCCCTTATTCTCATCCCTAATATTAATCATTGTTTTTAATTCAATAAATTATGGACCACAAGTGTAAGTAATTTATTTTCTAAATTACTTATTGATATCATTAATAAAATTATTACCCCACTCCTACCTCAGTGTATTTTGAAAGTGCAATTGGGTTTTACCAAAAATAGATATATTTAGGGTGCTATATATTAACCCTAATAAATAGTTCATGAACTCAATCAGAAATTATTGGTTTTTTATATTATAGTGAATTTCAAAGTGGAAGGAGAATATGATATATATTAGTGGATCATTATTATCGATAATGTGTGCCATTATGGGTTCTATAAGGGGTTTTGGGACTTTTTCAGCTAGTGGTTTTCCTCCCTGTACTTCTTAGTCACTCTAATGTGGATGAAGTTTGGTTTCTTTAAGACCTCCAAATGTTATCATCACGGATTCCCAATATCTCTTATATTATTCAACCTCAATCAAGATTAACTTAGTAGGAGCCAACATGATGATATATATTCAAGTATTTTATTTTATTTAAAGGCATGTGAAAATCTCTAGGGATATTCCACTTTTTTTAGAGGTGGAATGAAATTATTTCAAAATGGTATATGAAAATAAATCAGGGCATTCAAATAGATCCAAAAAAAGATATCATAAATGTATTTGTAATAGAGGAAATTTTCTAATATATATATATATATATTGGTGTTATTTAGACATTTGTGCTCAAAAAAATGAGTGATGTATTTATTTCTCTAGAGGAATATTCCACAAGGTGTATGTTTGAGAGTTATTGTCTACAAGAAAGATTCATAATCATTATTTAAATGGTTTTGGTAATAGAATCATCAGGTGTATCACCTATAGGAAGAGTGGACTTCTAACATTTGGGGGGAAATAAATCTAATTAAAAATGTCTTATCCTTGATCCCAATGAATATTTTATCAATTATCAGAGTACTCAAAGGCAATATCCAGAGCACTGAATAAAATCTTAAAATATTCCTTTGGGTATCCCATCATAAATTAAAGTGTCACTAGGAAAAATATAATCATATAGAAAATGGTTCTGAATAAGGTGGGATCAAATGGAGAATCATGAATGAATACATACGGGAAACATATTTAAAACTATAATCGGGTGTTATTGTAGGAGATTATATGAAGGATATATACATGATAAAAAAATATGTAAAATATTTTGATACCACTTGTCACATTCCTTTAATGTAATCCTTATTGTGGTGGAGCCTTCAAGGGCCTATTTGATCACTTATTGATCATTCACAATGGATTTCTAGATGGTGGAAGATTTTTTTTAAAGATAAACATATAGGTAGTCCTTTATTCTTTCTTAGCTACCTGACCCAAGACCTGAGTTTTAAATTTGTAAAACAGCATCCTAAATTCATTAATATCATTCCAAGAGGATATCAGATAGTATTATTGAAAAGTATTTAGTTGGTTGAGGAAAAAGATCACTACTTCTAATCTAAATCTATATCTAATATCTTAAACTTGAAATACAATCATAAATCCAAACAAATTCAACATGGGATTATTAAAATGTGAAAATCCTTCTATATTATTATATACTTTTACATATGGATTTTTTCTATGGTATTCTTATCAAATTTCACTTCTAACCAAAAATGCAGTCAAATGAAGAGATATTCAACTAAAATCAAAATTCCACTTTTTATTACACTGATAAATAAAGATTAATGGTTACCTTATTTACTATGGATACTAGGATAATGTCATAAAGTTAATCTCCAAGTCGTGATTCGGCATAAAACTCAACCTTAATTTCTTTGATCTATTATTGTCTACATGGTTTCACAGTGTCCAACTATTCTGGAAAAGGTATTGTCTACATTGTGGATTTTTTTGGGATGTGTTGGTCCATCTAAAAAAAATGAATCATACCAGAAATTATGATATTCATATCACCTTCTAATATCTAAAAATAAGGATATTATCTATGATTTATTTCATGGAACATCTTATCCTTGGTTTTTTTCCCTTATTTATAGGACCTACATCTCAATATCCATGTCTCATAACGTATAATTAGTAAAAGAAGTACTATGAATTGGATGAAATGGTTTCATCTAGTGTCTAGTTACAAAATCATTACCAACATAGTCTCTCGAATATAATTATGGGAGATAGCGGAATTACTCATGATTGGAGGGGATTAGTGTTTTTTTATTTTTTTTATGTACTATAGAGAAGGATATCCGTTGTGAGTGGAATATAAGGCCCAAAATTTTTGGAACAGTATATATAAAGATAAGATAAAACATTTTACTATTATAAAATCTCACTTATCTATGATTTTCAATTACATGAGAGTTATCTCACTATCCTATTGGTAAGTTCATCATTTTTTCTAGGAATATAGAATGCCAGTTAATCAGGGATGTGAGTGTTAAATATATATAGTGAGAGGGTAATAAACAAAAAAACATATTGGCATATGAAATAAAAGAATCTATGTACTTTAAAATCAATGCCTCTTTATGATAACTCTTTCCAGATTGTAAGGATATTTTATATTGGGATTCCCTTATAATATAACACTTTAGACCCCCATAAACATTCATCATGGTGATTTTTTCACATTCCATTTTAATAAAAGTATATATTTCAGTTTATTGAAGCTAAAATTAATATTAACTACTCAAGGTAAATTACAAAACTAATGGTGTTCAAATAGAAACCCAATTTAGTTCAATGGGAAACAAATCATAGATACTCTTTCTTCAAAATATAATCCAAAATAACTAGCATAGACAAACTAATCCAACAAAAATGATAAACCTGTTTTAAAATTCCTTTTCTTTAACATATTTTAATAACAAAAATATATATAATGTCTGTAACATAATGGGGAATTCATGAATTCATACTCACTACCCACAATAATCATATACTAACCAATTGAATCAAACGTAATTATTGAAAAAAAATTCTAATTTATAAAAGAATGGGAAAACCCATTTCCAATAAGGTCACTATTGAAATAATTCATTTATCATAAGCTTAGAAACATATTTATTAACATTTAAATTGAAATATTTCCCATCTCATTATATAAAATCCTAACATAGACTATCAACATCACCTAAATAATTAAAAGGTATAACAATGAATATCCAAACCAAGTTACACATAATTCCTTGATTCATGTACTTTATAAGTCATAAATGAATCATGATTCAATAAAGTCAAATATTTATTAAACCTTAAAAAATTTTAAAAGAAAAATAATCAACAACAAATCAAAACCCCTTTTCCCTAAAACATTTTCATAATACTAATGTAAATCCATTAAACTATTAGATTTTAAAGTATCATTGAAAAACCCTTCAACATAAAAACCATTTGTTTCATTTAAAACCCTTATAATAAAGTGAATATCCAAACTTTTAGAATATAAAACTGTAAAACTAACTCTTAAAGAATTTTATATCAAATTAAAATATTCACAATCCCATTTATTATCAAAAATAACATTTTATTTTAGATTTTAGAAAATTCAGAAAATAAGAAAATTAAATATCCCCACTAAGAAAAAAACTATATATTTATTTAATTATCATCATATTAATATGCCAATCACTAACCAAGAATCCCATTATACACAATATAGAATAATAAACAAAAAATTACAAATTTCATGAACTGGGATAAATAATTGGATTACCACTCACAACAAAAATTTGAATCAGTATATTTTAACTAGGTCAATTCCATCAATTAAAAGAAATCTAGGATATTTGATATTAAAATTAAAATCATTCGTTTTGAAAAATAATTCCCTAGATATATCACAAAGGTAGAAGAAAAGAAAAGGAAACCACTAAAGTTCTAACAAACCCACTCAACCAGGAATTACAAAACCAACTTTAGTCTCTATCATGAATGGGTTCATTAAGTTTGTCTATGGATTTCTTCTTATGTTCCAATGATCCTACATCACCTTGTTTATTATACCAAAATACTAGTTTTTAACAAAATAACCCAAATATGTAGTTATCTTGCCCAAACCAATGCATCACATACCTAAGGAATGTTCTTTATTTCATTACATTATAATAGGTGTTAAAGTTTATCACACATATACAATAGAAATGAATTTAAATTCACTAAAAATAAGGAGTACAAAAACTTCTATAAGTTGAATAAAAAATTCAATATCAACTCACAAATAAACAAATCAAAACATGTATATCAATATCAATATTATTCAACATGAGTGATAAAAATTGAAAATAAAAATTAAAATGAATACCCAACTATCTTTATATGACGCATGACCCCTCATATATCATCATCTTTATTTATCTTGATCAAAGACAATAGTCTACTCCTAATAGTGTCAGAATATACCTTCAAAACAAACCATAGGAACCAAAAAAATCAACATACACATAGGGTTGTGTGTGTAGGGTGTAAAATAAATCCTAATAGGATACCAACTATAATATATATAAATACTTTTATAAATCTTTCCCAAATTTTTATTTGTAAATACATACATTTTCATATTTTTTATGAATGTAAAAAATACATCTCATCATATTTTCAATCCACTTCCTATTAAATTGAAAATAAGTGTGAGTGTAAAATAAATAAATAATGTTTTAAAGATAAAAAATGAATAAATTATAGAATGAAAAGAATATAAAATGAATCATAATATAATTTTAAAATCAACATAAAGTGAAACATCTCAAGAATAATCCATAACATAGGTTTAGTCACATCATAAATGGGAAAAAATATAATAATAATATTAAAAATAAATTCACAACTAAAAGTAATATTCATGGAATTAAATTTTTTTCTAATCATGGTCCAACATAGGGATCTAAATTTAGGTCAAATAAAGGGGTATAATGGGACCAATCTAGTAGAACACTTGTTAGAAAATAAATAGTACTCACAGACCAGGTGAAAACTTATAATCAACATATTCAGGATACAACCACTAATAATTGTTAAATTATGACTATTTATATCATATATAATCAATAATTAATTTCTCATAGTCATTCATGATATTATTTTATATCATTTTTCATGTAGGTGGATATACTGACTCAAACATGAACATACCATATTTAATGGATGATTATGATTATGAATGAGGTTATTTTTCGAAAAATATAATTATTATAGAATGATAATGATATTATTTAGATAATTTTAAGGTGTTGAATTATATTTTAAGATAGGTTAAACAATAATAAAGAAACTAGATCAAAAATTATATACATTGCTTCACAGTGGTGGTAGTCTGCATAACGCATGGTTAATGTTTTCATTTCTCAACTAAAAAGAGGGAATGAAGTTAGATTATAATTTGTCACATAAAAATCCTAGAAATATTATTTATTTCACATTTATTATTCAATTACATCTTTATAACTATTGATACCAAGATTTTTTGAGATGTATTGAAGATGATGGTTGTAAGAAAGTTTACTTGAGGTATTTTATTTTTTTATAATCATTTTTTACTTAACTTTGTTAAGTAAAAAAATCACTTACGTTTAACCTTGTATATATGTTCAAAAAAATTATCAAAAAATGTTAGATAAATTAATTTTTATGATTTTTGAAATAATCCAGAGTTCATAGAAAAGTTTCAATAAGAATTATGCAATTTTTAGAATAATATTTAGAGGAGAACAATTATAATAAGGTCGTGAAATATAAACATTACTGTATGGTTATTTTTAAATATTAGTAAATAAAATTAAATATATATACTATTTTTTTAGGAAGAATATTTAATGAAGGAATTTAAGAAAGACTTGGAAATTTATGTTGAAGAATTTGGGAAACTCATTGTGGGATTTTTTCCAAAAAAGAAAATATGGCCAACCATATGCCATCTAAAAACTAGCTTAACAAACATATGGGACCATAAGTGTAAAAAATTTATTAATAAGTCATCTTGGATAGCCTATAGTAGCAGGAGGAGGTTTCATATTACCATTATAGGAACGAAAGAGTTCATATAGACGAACGGCTGCATAGCACTAGCAATGCAAGCATAGGGGTCAGCATGTTCGCCTGCCCAAGGTGGGTGAGTCAATGTATGTCCAGGTTCCATGGCTTTAGTAACAAGTGGAAAGTGATTGTATTTTATGGAATCTTAATACTGAACAAATGTTTGATGTGGTATGTGTCATGAATAATAACTATTCTTCTATTTAAAATGATACTGATTGATGACCAACCATTCAATCGGATTGATATGGACCATTTGATCAGACCAACATCACCCTTAGAATCTTTATGATTGGAGAAGCTTCTATTCATTGGGATATCCATGCTGAAATGATGGATAAACATAACCAAGAAGGTTATTTCCATGCATAACATCAGATGAGGTCATGATATCTTTTAGAATTAAAACCGAAGTTATCAATAACTCTATATTATGAAAGATTATGAATAAATCAAAGTTGAAACCAATTCTAAATGACAACATCAATATTAAAGTTATATGTAGAAATTTTTATTCATGTGATCATTATCAAATGCACATGTGAAAATCACTATGAGGATAAAATCAAAATCATATAACAAGGGACTCCATGTTTTTTTGTGTTGGTTCTTTGTGAAAAAGCACCAGTTTAGGATGAATTAAAAATACCATGACATGGAATAATTTTCAGGATCCATGATGTTTCATAATACTCAAAGCTAAGGTGAGGTGAGGAAATGGTGTGTTGACTAAAAATACCATGCTTCTAACACTAGAGAGGTTTATATTGATAAGGAATGTCAAGGGATCTTGTTTTCTAGAATAAAACATATTGTAATGAAACCATTATTTCATGAGGAGAAGTTATATTAACTCTTCATCTTGCTTTAGGAAGAAGAACCTTCCATGACCCCCATGGTTGTCAAGAAAGAGATATGAGGCGTTCATGACAGAGAGATTGATGGAGGAACGGGAGAAACTCATGCACCCTGGTATCTGGGATACCCTAAACCACCCGCGAAGCCTAAATTTATACTCTTATTATTCGAATCTAGTCATGAATTGGCAAGGTCTGTCATCTCCAAAGAAGATCAAAGAATCTGTGGATTGTGATTTAAAAAGATTTTTGTCCTTCAGTGGATTCTCAGGTGCTTCTTTCAGAGCTTTTTGAAACCTTGCTTCTCAAAGGATCATCAAGAAAGGTTCGTTAGCCCATGTTTCTGCATCAGATGATGATGTTTCTGAAAGATTGGAGTTATAAAAACAATTAGTTATTGCTCGAATCTTCTTGTAAAAAGGTATGAAACCCTGGAAAATTGTTGACCTGGTTCCTCGCCTAGGTTGCATTTGGGAGTTTTTGGATTTCAAATGCATTTCTTTAGGACGTGGTTTTTTCCATCTGTTATTTCCATCTGTGGAAAAGAAAGATCAAGCATGGAGTGTTGGGTCTGTCAACCCCAATCCCAGAATTTTGTGGCTCCATGAATGGATTCTGAACATTAACCTTAATGAAATTGGGGATACTTGTGCCCGCATATGGATCATAATTCATGGCCTTAATTGGGTATTATGGAACCCAGAGATATAGTTTGATATATCTTCGGCGATAGGTACACCGATTAGACTTGATAGTGCTACTGAATCTATCTCTTTTGGTCACTATGCGAGATTTTTAGTTGAAATCGATTTAAGTTGTACCGTAATTGATAGAGTGGTTCTCTCTAAGCCACATGATGAGATCAACCTTCGCATTGGGTTTTATAAAATCCTTGTATTTTGTGCTTCTTGTAAAACAATTGGGAATGACATTTCTACTTGAAGGAGACATTTAAGTTGTTCAAATTGTAATCTAAAAGCCCATGAGTCTCAGTTATGTAGAAAGAAGGTCATGATTGATAGTAATACACCCATTTTTCCCCCTGCTGAGAATAATGTTAATGATCCCAAAGGACTTGATACACTGGATTTTGTGAATGAAACAATTGAACCTACTACGGATGTCCAAGTCTTTCACCCTAATGGCCCATTGACAGACAACATAGAGGTTCATGCTAAGACCCAATCATGGGAAGAACTGGTTGATGAACACCTGATTGAGGTTGGAGTTTCTTTTAAAGATGATCTATCAAGAGGCATTGATGAAGATATAGTTCAGGATAAGTCAATAGATAGTCAAAATTCAATTGAGTTAGAAGATCAAGCTATTGTTGACCAATGTTTTTGGCAAGAGAAGATCACGATTTATTCTAAAAATTTCAATGGAAAGGCTAAGGTAGACACTGCTACTTCTACTATGTTTGGAATAAGGACTCACTTACATGAACATTGCAGATCTTCTCCTACTAATAAGGTTGATGGATTTGCAGGTACCTTTAAAAAGGATGATCATTCTAGAGAAAATTCTGGCAGTGGACTCAATCACTCTAAGAAAGCACCATGAAAGGAAACCCCAACATCAAATCACACTTGTGAAGACACTGTGGATATGTATACTCTCCCAGCACTGCATCCAACTTCTGGATTTAGTTTGGATGCACTTTCTACGGAGCACAGGTAGGCTGCTCATGCTAGATTCCAACCAATCGCTACATCTTCTCCAAATTTTGGTTGCCTTTCTGAAACACTTGCTATGGTGCATGGACAGATTGCTCAGGATGGATTTCCCCCGCTATGACATCTTTTCCAGGTGTTGGTTCCAATTTTCAAACATCTTCTAAGGGGCGTGGGCCTTCTACTCAAGTTGGTACCCCTACTGCATTATTTACGGCAGCCCCATCCCTTCTAAATGTGGCTACTGAGAAGGAGATCATTCCCTCCAATCAAATGATAATAATACAAGATTCCAATGTTGCTAATCACGGTGGCTTTGTAAATTATACAAGGGCAGCAACATCTCCAGATTTAATTTGTGCTTCAGCACTGAGTCAGAGTAAGAAATGTAATAGAAATGTGAGTACTCATAACTCATTTGAATTACTTGTGTCTGCTAGTAGTGATGATGATGGAAAATCAAATGATGGTGGGTCTAGATATAAAACTGACCAAGCTGTTGAGACTACTGAGAACCCAGATGATGGCGGTGGACCTTGGACGCAAACCAAATCTTCAAGAAGAGGACGGAATCCACATGGCAGGGGTGGTCAACTCTCGCATCATAGAATGAGCACTCATTCTCAAATGTTTTGATGTCCTTTTGTGGAATGTTTTTGTATGATTCCTATTTTAATCTTCTTTTTAACTTTTATATTCAATAAAGGGGCCTTGCTACCTCAACCTTTTATAAAAAAAGAAGGAAATGATAAAGCTTCAGTATACATTTTTACATGAATATTATCCTAAGATTCACAAAGATCATTTTCTATAAAAAAAAATAAGACTCTCTTTATATTATTTGAGTATTCTTGAAGAAAACTATTCTACCTTATAATAAATACCTTAATCAAACACTGCATATGAATAACTTTTATAGAATATCGAGTTCATATTTTTTTTGTGAAGGGGCATGAAAAAAGTGTATAAGATAGTGTGCATGAAAACATGTATATATGAATGTATATTCATTTTAGAAAACTTATAACAAAATATTAAGTCAACATAAAAAATAATAATAAATTTGGTATTTGAAAGTTTTTATAAATACATGGTATAAAAGAAAGTCTTTTCCAACTTCAAGGAAATAAATTGAAGAACAAAGAATGATTTTCTTAAAGAGAAAGTGTCAATAAAACAAGAATCATAGTTAAAAGTTACTAAATCCTATTGGCGAAGTTAATAAAAATTATTGTAAATATATTTTTTACATCATTAACCTATATGAGGAGAAAATACACTATTAATTGATTAAATTAAAATGAAAGTGTAAGGATACTTCAGTATTTCATAACCACATACAAGTGATAATTTTCTAGTGGTTTATTTGGTATTGGATTATTGAAAAACCATGCCAAGGAATAGAAACTCTTATTTAGAAGTGAATATTTTAAAAACATGACATGGTTATTCTTGTGTGAGTATCATTAACAAAGTCACACCACTATAATAAGAGGAGATTTTTATTCTATACAGATAAAAATATAAAAAATAAAATATCATTGATTCACCGTGTCCCCCTCCACATGATCAAACTTTTCCTGATTGGTCCCTTCAACTAGCATCAAATGGGTATTCCCTTTATTGAATTCTTTCTAGATTTTTTGGCAAAGATAAGCCACTCTAGATTTTCATAACTTTGTGAAGAGTTAGGGGATTACTATTAGGTATGAGAACAAATATCATATCTATTATGATAGAATATTTCCATATCTTACTTCCATTGGTCATAAAATTGTTGAATTTTTTATATATGGTTTCATGTTGAAAGTGTTCCATTGAAAGCTATTTATAAGAAAAATGTATAAAATAATGGGTAAACTTGAAATATCATACATTCCTCAATCTATTAAATTGAGTTTCTTAGATTCAAAGGAATTACAATAGCTAAAATCATTTGGGATAAATTGAAAAACATCTATGAATTAAGAAAAAAATTGATGTAATAAAAGTTAAAAAAATGGTAGATTAAAGTAAGAAGATCTTAAGATGGGTGATAATAAATATATTGGTCAATTATTTAAAAGGTTTAATGAAATTTTAATCCCCATTTTATATATTGGTGACAAGTTGTAAGATTAAAAAACTATTAATAAGACTCTATGAATTATTCTTGGTAAATTTTATTCAATTGTTTCATCAATATAATAAATAGATATTTAGAATCTATCTATGGATGATCAATATAAAACTCTCACCACATATGACATGGGATGATAAAAGATGATGAAGAAAAAAAATTTGAAGAATCTTTGTTGTATTTTTTTAACAAAGATTTGTATTTGTTTACAACTAACCATTCTTGTTAAAGAATGTTTTTGATATACAGGAAGATGTAGTTTTTTGTTTCTAGAAGTTTGAATTTTTTGTAATCAAAGAATGAAATAAGTTATTGAGTTTAAACGAAGTTACTGGGTTTGAAAGAATTTATTGATTTTGAAAGTTGATACAGAAAGAAGAAGTCCTTTTTTGCTGAAGATTTTTGAAAAACGATGTTGGTCAAGAGTGAAAATTAAGAAGTTATAATGTTTCTCAAAACTATCTAAAAAAAGAATATTTCACTTTTCTAATCAAGAAGTTTTCACAAATCATGAAAAAATTCATGATAAAAATATTTTCAAGATATAGTGGAGAGGGTTGAAGAAATAAGAATCACTAATAAGAATATGAAAACATGAACATATTTTCTACACCAATCGGAACTTGAATTATACACAAATAGGAAAATGAATTTTACAAAAATTGGAACCTAAAATATGAAAATCTGAACCTGAATTCTATATGAATCAAAACCATAATTCTGTACAAATTGAAACCTGAATTCTATATAAATCAATTCCTCAATTATACACAAATAGAACCTAAATTCTACATAAATTGGAACCCTAATTCTAAAAAATTTGTAACATGTTTTCTGAAGAAATCAGATCCACTTTTATTAGTATGTTTCTAGGAAAAATTGTAAAATTAATTCCTAACAAATTAGAACATGTTTTCTGAAAAAAATCAAAATCACTTTTATGAGCATGTTTCTGGGAAAAATCAGAACCTGAGTTCGGAGAAATTTAGAACCTCATTTTTGACCAAATCAGAACTTGTTTCTTGAAGAAATCAAAACCACTTTTCTCAGAATGTTTCTATGGAAATTGGAACCACATTTCTGATCATGATTCTGAGAAAATATTAACAAAAATTTTGATCATGCTCAAAAAGTAAATTTGAAAAAAAAATCTAATCATGTTTTTGAAAAAAAATGTGAACAACATTTCTGAGCATGTTTCTGAAAAAACCAGAACCATGATCCAGCATTATCGTACTAATAAGGATATGAAGAGTTTGAGAAGTAAAGACTAAATTTAAATTTTGTGTAAAAGGAAGAGCTCTTGATAATTTAAAGTGAAAATATCCCACAATATTAAAGAAGGTTTCTTTGAGTGTTTGAGTAGGGAAAATCAGAATCATCCTTATGGTACTAAGGAGATTGGACTTATTTAAATTGGACTAAAAATTCAAACTGATCATTTGTAGAGAAGATTCAATAAAGATTTTACTTTTTTTGGCTCAATTGTTCTATAATCAAACATTGTAAACTGATGAGATTCGTTATAGTCTTTTATATCGAGAGATATGAAATGTCAAACGATAGGTGACACAATTTTGTACTCTCTTCTTCCTTATAGTGGATTTCTATAGAAACAAAGGAGTGGCTACGGTAAGGAAATAGGTTCTCACATTTAGTATGAAACATATAAATCATTCCTTCCTTACATTCTATACTATTATTGCATGCATAATTATTTACTAATGGTTGATAAGGAAATAAATCTTAACAAGTTATAGGGGTTAAGTTTCCTAAAGTTTAGAAACATATAAAAAGTGAACAAAAATTCAACCCCCACCCCCCACCCAATTCTCAGTTTTTATTCAATCCATGTAACTTCAATTGGCATCAGAGAGAGGTTCCCATGTTTAATACATATCATGAATAATATCAATTCTATCAAAAATAGTTTAATTCTTATATTCGATGGAAAAAATTATTATGTTTGGAAAAATATGATGTTTCCTTATCTCATATATCTTGGCCTGGAAGTTATAGATACTGCTAATATTGGTCTTTCTCCAATTGATAATAATGCACCTATGACGTTTGCTGATAAGATAAATATAGGCGTTTATGGAAAGGCTGTAAATTCACTCCTTATGTCCTTATCAAAAAATCCTTATCAAAAGGTGATGGGTCTCAAAACATCCAAAAGTATGTGGGACAATCTAGAAACTATTTTCAAAGGGAATACTAAAGTCAATGAAGAAAATCTAAAAATCTGGAATAGTAAGTCCGAAGACAGCAGAATTAGGGATGAAGAATCAATTGATGAATACTTCACTGAATTAAATCAAATTGTTTTCAAAATCAGTGGCTTTGGATATATCCTTGAAGATTATATAATTGTGAATAAACTTATGAGAAACCTTCTAGATAGGTTTGATTATAAAATTTATTCTTTATAAGATAAGGATGATTTATCTCTTGATGAATTTCATAACATTATTATTGCTTGTGAAATGAGAAAATCCCCAATATATAAAAATAATTTAAAAGATGAAATGGCTTTAGAAGCGATGATAAATATAAAAATCCAAGATATTGAAGAAGTATATATTTGTGAGTCTAAAGATAAATAGGATGATGAGATGAATTAAAAAAACATGTCTCCCATATCCAAGAACTATTGGAGAGGAAGAGTAAAGTACGGAAGAAAGATTCCTCTCAAATGTTTTGAGTGTGATGGAATTAGGAACTTTTATATGAATTTTCCAAATAAAGAAGTTGTATAATATTGAGACGATTCCAATGAAATACATTGTTGGAAGAAGTGGAACAAAATTGATAAAGAATAGAATTCTTCCAAAAAAATCAAGAAGAGGTATTCTAGAAAGAAAAAAATTATGATGGGTAAGAAGGTTGAATCAGACACAACTGAAAATGATTCTACTTAAGATTATTGTTCAGAAAAATTTAGAACCTTCATTGCAAAAGTAGAGAAAAAAAGAATCCTCAAAGAGTAGTGAAGGTGGTGAATGATATTATAGAGATTATTAGCTCTGAACCAAACTTCTTGCATGTCTTGAGAAAAAAATCACTCATCAAATAAATTATAGTAATGAAGAAAATCGTAAAGAAGTTTTTGGTGCAATAAAATATATCAACAAGAAGTATGATGAATACATTCATGAGATTTTCAGTTACATACTTAGAATTAGTTAACATGGAAAGATTATTAAAGATCATAGAAATAAGTTGGAAGATAAGAAAGAAGAGGTCAACAAGTTGAAATAAAAACTTCTTGAATCCTAAAATACCCTAAGAAAGAAGAATGAAAACTTCAAAAAAGCTACAGAAGTGAAATCTGAGACTTCTAATGTTACTGAAAATGATCATTATGAGAATTAGGTAAAATCATCTCTTTCTAAAATAATGTTTCGTCTATTTATTCTAACATTTCATGTTATAGAAAAAGTATTGGTAAAGATTGGGAGGAGTTAAGATGTGAAAAACTTATCAAATCTACAAAAGATGAAAAATATCTAAAACGAAAAGATGGTCCAAATACTGATTATGTTAGAGCCGAAAGAAGATATCAACCTCAAAAATGTTTCAATAGAGAAATATGTTTCTTGAATATAAAATAATGATTTTAATGCTATTGTTGGTGCTGTGGAATATATAGGAATAGAGCTTATAATTTTTTGCATAATTTATCTCTAACTGAAATAAGGCTTGAGAAAAGTGGAATAAATAGTGAAAATCTAATGGTTATCTTTTTCAACTCACAGAATGTTGAAAAGGTGAATTCTTAAGATGATAGAAATATTCCATAAATAATTTAATTTGAATTTCTGGAAAAAGTTTGTGGAATATAAGATAAGTCTGGTCATCCTTCCGAAATATGTTGGACACTCCTTCCAAAAATGGTTTCTTATGATATAAAGGAAAAGAAAGTTAAAAATAAGAAGGTTGAGGAAAGTTCTCTTGTTGTTGAGACATCTTTGAAAGTATGAAAAAGGAACAAACCCTGGATACTTGATAGTGGTCTTTCTTTAAATGTGACTAGAGATAAAAACATTTGAAGCATTTTTAAAGTCATGATGGGTGAGCAATTTCTTTTATTAATGATGATTCCTTAAAAATTATTAGAATCGAAATTGCAAATATTGAAGCTAAAAAATTAAAATCCACGGAGGTTCTATTTTTTTATGCATTAAAACATAACATACTTATTGTAAGTCAACTCTACAATGATTGAAAATAAGTAATCATTAGAAAGGATTATTGTATCATCAAAGGTGTGAAATATTAAATAGTTATTATAAAAGGAGAAATAACTAGTGGGAATCCCTTTGAAATTAGAGAACTTAATAAGTCATGTTACTTGAGTTTTGATGATGAAAACAAATTGTGGCATCGAAGACTTAGGCACCTTGTTCAGAAAAGTATGAAAAAACACTCTAAATTTGATGTCATTTGTAATTTTCCATACCTAAAAAAAGAGATGGATATGTTTCTAATATTTTTCAGAAAGTAAATATGACTAAAAAATGTAATAAAAGAGTTCATATTCAATCTAAAAGACCACTTGATCTTATTCATTCCGATCTGTGTGGTCCGATGAGATATCAATCAACAAAAGGGGATTTTTATTTTATCACTTTTATTACTGATTTCACATGGATTACAAACATCATGTCCATGAAGCATAAGTCAGAGGCTATTGAAATGTTCTAATTATTCAAAAAATATGTTGGGAAATAATTCGGGGTTTCCATAAAAATATGGGAATGGATAATGGAATCAAATTCACAAAAAATTGTTTTTAAATTTATCTGAGAAACTATGGTATCAAACATCAGTATAGTGTTCTGTATACTCCACAATAAAATGGAGTAGTAGAAAGGAATAATAGAAGCTTGGTGGAAATGAGAATAAGTATATTAGCAGAATAAAAACTTTCAATATTATTTGGGAGAGAAACTTTTAGTACAACTAAACATGTTAAAAATAGATTCTTGTTAAGACTGGAAACCAAAATGACTCCTTATGAATTTCATTATAACAAAAAACCATCAATTATGTACTACAATGTTTTTTTAAGTCCATTTTTTCACAAAATAAAAACTTTGGATAGGGAAAACATTGATGGGAAAGCTGAGGAAGGAACTTTATTGGGTTATTCACCAAATGGAAGAAGTTAAAAATGGTGGAATAGATGTTTACAAAAGTTAGTGGAGTCAAATTTTGTACTAGTAATTGAAAACCTAATTTCCTCAATAATAGTTGTTAAGAGAACTGAAGAGGATAAATCGTTGAATCCCCACAAAAGTAAATGTAACTCAGATGAGTCACATAGTGAATAAAGTGATTCTGGGAAAAAAACCGTGATATTTTCTACCTCATAAAATCATGTTGAATATGAAAACATTATTCGGAATCAAAAGGCACAAGTTTAGAAAAAAAAAGTAAGTTGAGATTAGAAAATCATAGTTCACATATCCTAAAAGTTCTTCCAGAAACAGTTTCAGAGGCTATTCAACATAAATAATAGGTGGATGTTATAAAAAAAGAGTTGGATTAGATTGAGAAGAATGAAACATGGGAACATGTTCCAAGGCCATCAAATAAAAATATTATCAGAACAAAGTGGGTTTATCGAAAAAAATTAATGAGCATGGATATTTTCAAGAAAGAAATAAAGAATTGTTTGTAAAGGATATTAATATGTGGAATGTGTTGATTTTGATGAATCCTTTTCCCCCACTATAAGGCTGGAAACTATTTGAATATGTCTTGTAGTGGATGATCATCGGAATTATGAAGTGTATAAGATAGATGTAAATTCAACTTTCTAAAATGGTGAGATTGAGGAAGAAGTTTACATTGAACAACCTTTGGAAATTTTACATGATGAGAATGAAAAAAAAAGTTTGTAAAATGTAGAAATATTTGTACGGGCTAAAATAAGCTCCACATGCTTGGTATTCGAAGCTCAATAATTATTTGAGAATGATTAAATTTTCTAAAGGAAAAGTTGATAGTAACTTGTATATAAAAGATGTTGACTCTGGAACATTAATTGTAATTTTTTATGTGGATGATATAATTTTTTTTGGGATGAAGAAAAAGTTTGTGAAGAGTTTATTGAAGAGATTAATAAGAACATTAAAATGTCAATGTTGAGAGAATTAACGTTATTCTTTTACATAAAAGTTCAAAAAAGGAAAAGTATATATTATTATCTCAAGAAACATAGACCAGTGAATTGTCAAAGTAGTTTGAGAAGGCTGAATACAAATAAGTTTCAAATCATATTTCATTGAGCACAAATTTGAGTAAAGATAAATCTGGAATAAGTGTGTATCAGAAATACTTTCAGAAGTTAATAAAAAGCATTATTTACCTTAAATCTTCAAGGATTGATATTTTTTATGTTGGGAATTTATGTTCTAGGTATAAATTTAATACTAACGAATCACAAATGTTGGCTTCAAATAGGATTTTGATATATTTCAAAGAACAACTTCACATGGGTTATTATGCAAAAGAAATAGTGAGATGAAGTTTCTTTGTCATACTGATGTTGATTAGGATGGAGATTATAATGATAGAAAGTCAATTGTAGAGGAAAATTTTTTATGGTTGAATGTTGTGGGATTTGGAATAGTAAGAATCAAATTTCGGTAACTCTAAGCACAGATGAATTCGAATAAGTGGTACCCACTAAGGCTTGTACTCAAATGTTGTGGATGAAAGTTTAGTTGGATGATTGGAAATTAAAAGTTTCTAAACCATTGAAGATAATTTTGGATAATCATTGTTCCATTGATCTTTCCAAGAATTTTTTCCAACATTCAAGATCAAAACACATTCATATAAATTTTCACTTTATAAAAGACAAAGTTACTACTTGAGATGTTTTGCTGGAATATATTTCAACAAAGTATTAGATTTCTAATATCTTTAAAAAATAAATTTATTAGGAAACGTTTTTTGAATTGAGGATACAACTTCATGTTTAGCCTCCTCCCATTTCTTCTTAAACCCGATAAAAAATTACCTCCCACCATGCTTTGGATTATGTTGACAAAGGGGGATAGAAAGTAACAACTTTCTTCTTTTTAATAAGTTTTAATTATTTTAATTTTTTTAATCTGAATTTTTTGTTATCATATAATTGGGGATAGAAAAAGAAAAGTGAGAAAAGAAAAAGATCACATTGAGAGAAGAATAAAAGATAGGGGGTTTATATTTACATGGCTGTAAAATTATCTTTACAACAAGGGATGAAATTCCATAAAAAACATTACATTATCTAGTAGTGTGGTTTTTGGTCACTCTCTTTAGAGAGAGTCTATGTTTTTTTAAAAGTAAGAAAACATGACTGTTTGGAAAAAGATGAGTTTTGAAAAAATCTGAGAGTTGTAAAAAAAATTATGAGTATTTTCAACAAATGCAAAGGGGGATATTGAAGAACCTATGTGGGGTTTTGTTTTAACAAATTTTTATATTTTTTCACAAATAACTTTTCTTGTTGATGAATGTTTTTTATATATCGGATGATAATTTTTTTGGTTGATGTAAGTTTTTATTTTTCGTAATAAGAGAAAGAAATAAGTTTTTGAGTTTCAAAGAAGTTTTTGATTTTGAAAGAAGTTGTTGAGTTTGAAATATGTTTCTGAAAGAAGAAGTCATTTTTTTGCTGAAGAGTTTTGAAATATAATGTTGTTAAAGAGTGAAAGTTGAAAGCTATAAAGTTCCTCAAAACTTTATAAACCAAATTATATGATGATTTTCTAATAAAGAAGTTATCACAAATTATGAAAACATTCATTATAAAAGATTTTGATCCAATGGTGGAAAATTCTGAAGAAATAATAATCACTAAGAAGAATCTGAAAATTGAAACATGTTTTCTACACAAATTGAAATATCAATTCTGCACAAATCAGTACTTGAATTCTGTTCAAATTTGAACCTCTATTTTATACAAATCAGAACCTAAATTCTACATAAATCAAAACCTGAATTCTATACAAATCGGAACCTGAATTCTGTACAAATTGGGACCTGAATTCTTCACAAATCGGAACCTAAATTCTCTATAAATCGTAACATAAATTCTTCACAAATCAGAACCCTAATTCTACACAAATCAAAACCTATTTTCTAGAGAAATCATAATCACTATTATGATCATGTTTCTTGGAAAAATTGGAACCTAAATTTTTCACAAATCGGAACATGTTTTATGAAGAAATCGGAATCTCTTTTCTGAGCATGTTTTTGGGAAAAATCAGAACCTAACATCTGAGTAATTTGGAACCTAATTTCTAAGAAAATTAAAAACTATTTTATGAGAAAATTAGAACCTATTTTTTGAGAAAATCAGAACATATTTTATGAAAAAATTAGAACCACTTTTCTGATCATGTTTCTTAGGAAATCAGAACCACCTTTTTGGGAATTTTATTGAAAAAATATTAACAAAATTTCTGGGTTAGTTTCTAAGAAAAACTGAACAAAATTTCTAATCATTTTTTTGAGAAAATCTAAAAAAAAATTCTAAAAATGTTTCTGAGAAAACTGGAACCAAGATATAGCATTATCGTACTAAGAAGTATATGAAGAGTTCAATAAGTAAAGCATGAATTTCAATTTTGTGTAAATTTCATAGAAATTTAAGGATATTTGAATAAGATAAATATTGAACATTAAATGTGAGAGATTTTAGGAGTTTTTGAGATTCAAGGAAGCCTAAAATATTTCAGGTTTTCCTATTTTAATTTTTGAGTTATCTATTAATATTTTCTAGATCATTTTTTCACTTGTAACATTTTACACGTACACAAAAGGTAGAGCTATAGAGAATTCATAGTGAAAATTTCCCACCATATTGAAGAAGGTTTCTTTGAGTTTTGAGCAGGGGAACATGAATTGTCCTTACCATACTGAGATGATCATACTTAGCCAAGTTAGACTATGGATTTAGACTAATCATTTGTAGAGTAGATTCAACAAAGTTTTTATTCATATTTTGGACCAATTTTTCTTTATGAAAACATTGTAAACTAATGGTATTTAGTAAAACTTTTCTTATCAGGATATAAAAGGTGTCTAATAGGGGTTGTCAAAAGTTTTATTCACTTCTTCCTTATAGTGTAATTCCATAAACCCACAGGAGTGACTACATCAAGGATGTAGGTTCTCACATTGAGTTTGAGCCTTGTAAATCATTTTTCACTTACTTTATTTACTATTATTGAATGCATAATAATTGATAAAGGTGGATAAAGAAATAAATATGGACTTGTTTTAGGGTTTCATGGGTTAAGTCTCATAATGTTTTGAAACTTATAAAAAGTGAATAACTAATTCAACCCCTCTGTCTTAGTTGTTATTAGATCCTTGGAACATACAATTGATTAAGTAATTTCTTTCAAATATATTAAGAAAGGAAATTATAAAAAAATGTTCTTAAGGAATAATCTATTTAATCTGATACTCATGATGAGTTTAGTGAAATTTTTCATGAAATTATATCTTTCTTTTCTAAAAATATACAAAGTGTAATATAAAATTACAAATTAATGTTTCCAAGGATATTTTATTGTTTTAGAGTTATTGAAAATTTAAAATAAAACTATCATTGAAAAAAATAACATAATTAAAGTGATGAATATTATAGAAATTTAAAAATATCTTTCAAGATGAAGGTAAAAAAATAAAAGATCTATTCTAAGGGAAATTATGATAAGTTCTCTAAAAAAGGGGGAAACTATTTGTCAATGTCTGATGAAGATTATGGCATTGAATAATAGGATGATAAATTTAGTGATGATGATACAGAGAAAATTTATTATTACAAAAGTGAATGATTGAAAACTCACCAGTGGGGAAATCAATAGTTCAGAAGAAGAAGATAAAACTCATATAGAATTCATGCTAAAAATATATTTGAGAGAGACTTTTATAAATACTATAAGACTTAAAAAATAGAAACATAAATCGAATAAATTAAATCTTAATAAAATAACCAACAATCATCTCTTCAAGAAAATACATGTTTCTAAAATATATTGATAATCTGAAAAGGTTTTTCGATGAAAAGAAGATCATAAATGTCAATATTTAAGAAGATTTTAAAGTCAAAGATAAATATTTATAACTTATTCAAAAAAATCATTACATATTTGGGTAAGGACTTGAAATGTTCCATAACTCAATTATATAATTTTTTGAAATTTATAAATAGTTTCATCCCTAAAAGGATCAAAAAAATATCCTCGAAGGTTAATAATAAATATGACGTTTCTCAAAAACAAAATTGAGAAGACCATGTTTATAGTGAAAAAAAGTAGAGTTTAAAAACCTAATATTCATGAGCTCTCAAAGTTTAAACCAAAATCTACTAAAAATAAAGATTCTTTTAGGGTAGGAATAAAAATTTCATGTGGTAACCAAAACCTTAGTGAACACTGAAATACCAAATTGAAAGATAAAAAGTTGATGAAAAGTCAAAACCCATCTCAAGGAATTATGTATGTCACAAGAAGAAATATTTATTTTGTGGTCATTACTAAAATTATGGAGAATTTGGGAATAAAAAATAAATGTTTTTGTTTATACATATCCAAGAGAATTTGGAGGAAAATATTGAGTGAGAGTCAACCCACTCAAAGTATATGACCCAAGAAATTTAGACTAATGAATTAAAATAGATTCCAACCCTTGGAAAATATTTATGAATGATGAGATTAATATAGAAATATTTCATAAGGACATATTATCATTATACCAACACAAAAAAATATCCAAGAAATATAAAAAGGCATATTAAAATGATGAAATATGAAAAGAAATGGCCTTAGATGTTGAAACTAAACTCAAAGAAAAAAAAGGAGAATGACCCTAGATTTCATATAGTGGATTTTCTTCACATATGATAGAAGAGTATAAGTTGTTGAAAATTTGATATATTATATATAAGGTACAATGGATTTTGTAAAACATATTTCACTCAAAATCAAATGTGTTAGACCTTCTATTATCGAAGAAGATAATTTAGAATCATAATATCCTTGTTATTTAATGGGATGAAACACAATTTTTTAAGTGTTTCAAAATATTTTGATGAAGGTAACTATTAGTTAAAAAAATATGGTTTTATTGGTAAGATAATAGAATATATAAAAGTTATTATGAAAGGACAATGATCTTAGGGGAACTTATTTAAAGTTGGTGGTACATAAATTTCAGGTTATCTGAGAGTGATGGAATAAAATCAACTTTGGCATAAAATGATGGGGCATATATTCCAAAGAAATATGAGTAAGATACTAAAGGGAGAAATTATTCATGACATTCCTGATATGAATAGAAGAATTCACTTGTGTTGTTCCATATTATAGAAAATGATGATTACAAACTCATCTCATAAGAAGGTTGAGATATATTCATCTCATCCCTTAGAGATGATACACTTTGACATTTGTGAATGGGTAAGTAAACTATCAAAAAATAGAGATAATTATGCTGTTTGTTTTATTGATGACTTTGCTCTCATTACATTTATTTTTGATTAAAATTATACATTAATGGCTATCAAAATGTTTAAGAGTTTTAAGATGTATAGAAAAATAATATGGACACTCTGTGAAAAAGATTCGGACTAATAATGGTGGATAATATTCAAGTAGAGAATTCAAATATTCTCTTGAGAAGAATTAAATTAGTTAATTATTTTAGTGAACCATACAGACAACATAATAATGGTTTCATGGAAATAATAAATAGATTTTTGGTGTATATAGAATGAACAATATTGATTGAAAATGATAGTTCTTTATATATTTAGATGCAAGATATCATAGCACCAGTTTTTTTAGAATTTATTTTTTCATAGGTAGAACATTGATTTCATTTCTTATGAGATGTATTAAAAATAAATCGTATGTTTTAAACACCTAATAATGTTTGGAGTACTATTAATTATAATTTTCAAAGAATAGAATATTGGGATGTTAGATTAGAGATGCGTTCTTAAAATATTTCTCAAATACCCTCATAGAGGTAAAGGTTACAGGTGAAATAATAATGAAATAGGAAGTCTTGTTTACTGGATAGATGTGAGAGTTATTGAACAGTCTAATGAGAATGTTTCATAGAATACATTATATGTAGAAGAAAATAAAGATAAAGAGGTTGAATGAGGATAATATGACAAAGTTTGTAACAATGTTAATGCTACTTGAGATTAGGATTCTGACTCAACAAATCTCAAGTGATTAGGAACAACTTCATTCATCCCATCCTATAATGAGGAAGAGAGTAAAAGTTAAAAACATCAATGGTGGTCAACGATAATAGGTTTAAAAAAATATCTTCAATTTTTATTCCTAATACTTCCTTATATTCAAAATTTGATCCAAATTTTTTTTCTGAATCATTTTAGCATCAAGAGTGGGTTGATGTTATGAATAAATATTTAGATCAGATTGTGAATAATGATACATGGGATCATGTACCCAAAATAAAAAATAAGAATGTTTTTAGTCTCAAGTGTGTGTTCTGAAATAAGTAAAATTATTAAGGTAAATTAATAATAGACAATACATGATATTTTTTAAATCTTACTCATAAATTGTTGAAAATGAATTTTATGAGACCTTTTCTTTGCTGGGAAGATTATAAACATTTAAAATTATTCTTTTTATTAAAGAAAAATGAAGAAATAAAATTTCATAGATGGATTTCAAGGCATCCTTTACTAATGGAGATCTAGATTATGAATTTTATATTTAAAAACTATGTTTCTTCATGCTTGGAAAAGATAAAACCTATGTGTGCATCATAAATAAGGCTTTTTATAGTCTAAAGCAAGCTCCAAAATCTTGGATTTCTAAGTTGGATGCTTGATTTTAGAATATCAACATCAATAAATATAGGTTTTATAGCAATATATATATATATATATAATAAAATAAATAGATTTATCCTATAGTGATTTTCTATATTAATGAAATTCTATTAATACTAAATAATGAAGAAACTTGTGATAAGTTTGGTGAAAATATTTTTGAGATTTCTATGCTAGGAGAAATGAAATACTATCTTGGATTTCAAATTCTACAAGATAAGAAATATATTTTTCATATCTTAAGAAATATATGCTAATAAATTTCTAAAAACGTTTTTCATGGAAGACTCAAAGCTAGTTTCCACAGTAATTTTATTGGGAATTTTTTTCCAACGATAGGGAAGTAAATGTGGTAGATCCTAAATATTTTATAAATTTGGATGGGGTTTTATTAATCTAATGGATTCTCATCAAGATAAGGTGTATACCATTATACTTAGTTCTATGTGCCAAAGTGCTACAAATTTATATCGTCTCATAGATCAAAAATTAATCCTTAGATATATCAATGGAATAGTAGATTTCATATTTAAATTTGATGGTGTAGTAAATATTGATTTATTAGGATATATATAATATGATTGGGCAAGAATTTAAAATTATAGAAAATTGACTACTGGAGGATTTGTTTTCTTGGGATAAAGATGTGTTAGCTGGTATGTAAATAAATATAATTTAGTGAATTTTATTACAATAGAAGTTAAGTATATTTCCACCACTCAAGGAACAACCCAACTTATATATATGAAGATATTGTTAGAAATAATATATTTATGTTAATTTTCCCCTTTTTTAAGGATGTGATAATCAAAGTTATATAAATTTCACTAAAACCCCAATAAAAATTCTCATTCAAAGAAAAATGATCTTAAATATCACTTCATCAAAGAGAATTTGGAGATGAATGAACTGAATCTATAATTTGTTCCTACAACATAAAAAATTGCTGATATTTTCCCCAAGACATTGTAAAATGAAACATTTAAAAAGCAGTGGTTGATCATTGGTTTACAAAATCTACCTATTATAATCTAAAGTATCTGAATCTCTCCCCTATCCATCTTGTCTGTGGATAGTGTTTTCATAGGTGAGAAAAAATTTGTAACATAACATAAATCTATACATTAGTATGTGTTTTACCATTTGAAGTAAATTATGTATTTATGTGGAGTTTTTAAAAGGGGTAAGCTATTATTTTAGCATGTGAACTATTTTAATAGTTTTGAAGTGGATACAAGAAATATTGTTCCAAGAATATGATGTTTTTTTGAAGATCTAAGTGGAAGAAGGAATATTTATTTAAATTGTTGTTTTTTCAAATCATAGAATTATTTTTTAGTGATTGTTATTCAATACACTATAATTTATAACATAGGCTTAGAATTGCGGGATATATAATATATTTTATGTGTTTTACATTTTTAGTGATTTTTGTTCCTTGGATTTATAAAAAATCCAAAGGGGGATGTTTTTGGGACCTAGATAATTGGAGACGTTTTGAAGATGGTGGTCATAAGATAGTTTTCAGGAGGCATTGTATTTGTTTAATCAACATTATTTACATAACATTAATAATTACATAAACCACTTATATTTTTTGACCTTTTATGTATGGTGACCAAGTTATATTGGATAAAATTTTTGATAAATTAATTATGAGTATTATCGGATAGATAATAAGGTCAAAGACATGTGTCAATAAGGATGACACGTTGTTTACAAAATGTTTACAGAAGTATAATTGGAATAAGGCCATGAAATATAGATTTTTTTCATGAGGATTTGTTATGATTGTTGAATATCATGAAAAATATATAATATTTTTCCATGAAGAATATTTGAAGAATGAATTTTAGAATGTCTTGGAGATTTATGTTGATGAATTTAGAAAAATATTTATAGGTGTTTACTCAAAAATTGTGTCCAACCATAGGCTATCCAAGGATAAATCAACCACACATGTGGTGACCTAGTGTTAAATCATATGGTAGGAAGTCAAACTAGAAATTCCATGGATGAAGGAATAGGTTTCATAGAACCTTCATATGCTGAATGGAGTGATCATGGGTGTATTAGTGAATAGGGCCCTCAAGGTGCACACTATTGTGCGTATGTGGGCCAGCAGGTTGGCACATGCCATGTGGGTGTTTGAATGTGTGTCTTGGTTCTGACCCCAGTTCCATGGCTCAAGAATCAAGTGGAATGATATTATATTACATGTAATCCTAATACTAAACAAAATTTTGATATGGGATGTGTTTTAGCACTCATTTTTCATCCATCTAAAATGTTATAGATATAACACAATCCATTTGAACATTTTAATATGGTTTGTTCAATAAAACCTCCATCATCATCTACTTCTTAGTTATCATAGAATCTTTTGTTTGATAGGATCGCCATGCCACAACTATAGATAAATCAAACCAATCTTGTTATCACCATGTTGATGATCGAATGGGGTCATGAGATTCTCGAGACTTAAAAACTGATTTTATTGGTAACTCTATTTTATGAAAAACTATAATGAACTCAAAGATAGTGCCACTTCAAAATGAGAAAATTGACATGAAGATTATTATAGGTAGTGGAGATTCATGTGATCTTCATAACATGAACATGAAGACTTCACTACAAAGAGAAACTCAGACTTACATAACAAGGGACACTATTATTTTTTCCATAGGTTCTTTGAACAAATCCATAAGCTTTATATGAATTAAAAATACATTGACATGGAATATTTTTCATGTTCCTTGATGTGATATAATACTTGGAAAAATTAAGTTCAAGGTGTTGGTGGTCTACCTATAAAAACATATATTCTAAGATGATATAGGGTTTTTAAAATAGAGAATATCCAGGGCTCTTATTTTCCATAATAAAACAAATGTTCAGGAAACCATTGTTTCATGATGAGAATTTTTGTGAAGCCTTATTCTTTCATAAAGAAGAATAACCTTATGTGATCCACCTTAGTCATAAAGAATGAATGGATAAATCTATGATATAAAATTTTAAATTTATATTTTCCAAATTTGTGTGAATACACATTGGATGTGATGATGAGAGCCTCTCTTTGTAATCACTGAGTATTCTTGAAGCATGTTATTACACTCAATAACAAAGATGATCTTAAGAATAAAAAGTTCTTTAATAAGAACATGTGTAGAATATTGATAACGTAATTTGGTTTCAATAAAGTGGAGTAAATAAGTGGATAATATAATTTGAATGTATACAAGAATACATGAATTCATATTCATTTGAGAAAACTCAAAAAAAATAAGAGTACAAAAAAAATTGTTATGCGTTATGGTTTAGGAAGACATCATAAAGAAGGAATTTCTTTTCTATTTTTGGGAAGGAATGTTAAAAAATAAAGAAGTAATTTATTTAAGATAAATTTTGAAGAAATTTAATCAGCATATAGATAACTTACTAAATCTATTGGGTGAATGTTCTAGAAGTTGTTGAAAAAATAATTGTCGCATCATTTTCTTTTGTGAGGAGAACATGTGACGTTAATTGATTAAAGTAAAACACAAGTGTAAGGATACTCCATGATTATTGTAATCACGTGCAAAGGATTATTTCAATTTGTTTTGTGGTATTGGTTTATTTCCAAACCATGCCAAGAAATTGACCATTTTACTGAGTAGTGAGGATTAAAAATACCTATGTCCATATGGTTGTGATTGTGTGCATGTATTTATAAAAGTGTCATCTATTTAATAAGAGTTCAAGGTTTTATCATAATAAATAAATTAAAAAAATATCACTAATTCTTCCCTACAACTCTCAGTGGTCATACAAAACATGATTGGTACTTTCAATAACCTATAAAGAGCTGTGGTATAGAAAAATTGAATACATTGTTTCGTGGATGTGCTAGTCTGCAGAAACAAACGATCAAAGTTTTATTGTTTTTATAAGTGAATGGGAAGTAATAAATACTGGTTATTCCATTAATATAATAACAATTAAATATACCAATGACTCTTAGGTATTTATTTTACGGTGGATAGGATTGGTTGGGAAGATAAATATTAAGAAAAAATGGATAAGGATTAAGTAATAATCATATTGTAACTTTAAACTTTCTCTTGAAATTACCCATGAAATTATGGGATTAGGCTAAATAGTTGAGGAAAAAGGCTTATAATTTTGTGATATGTTTATAGGAGGAGACAGATGGATTTTTTTGACAAATTAATTTAAAGGAATAGGTATTCAAAGAAGTGATGTAAGTGCTTCCCTTTTTTATGTGAAGAAAAGGGTCACTTTTCTAGACACCCATTATTTTTCAATAATGGAATGACACTATTCAAGTGTCAGTGGATACAAAAGTGAGAAATATTTTAGTGGTGTGGAATAAGGTTTATAAATACCCTACCTTATATTTTATTACATGTTGTGAACATTTTTCATGTCTTTTACCATCATGTTCTTACATTATAAAATTTTAATTTTTACCTAGGTAAATAGTTTTTAACTATATAATATATATTTTATTCAAAAAATAAAAAAAATAAATACCAAGAGAGTGTGTTATGACCATATATTTATAATCTATTTAATATAATACAGTTTATAATATAAAAATAACATTTATATTAAAACATTTTATATATAGAAAATTTGTTTTCTAAAAAATGTTTTTTTCCATTAAGTGTATTTAATATTATATATTATTGATTATAAATTGAATGACTCCAAATATATTTCAAAATTTTATAAAATTAATTTTTTATAATATATTAATTTATTTTATTAGATAAATATTAAAAGAATATTAATAAAATAATTCATTGGAAATAAAATTTTCTCCATTAGCATTGTCATTAACTTTAATTTTAGTAATCTTACATTTATGTCGAAGAATGAAATGGACCATATTTCCAAATATTATCATGTTAATATAAAATATTAAGTCTATTTTTATATATTTCATTTCTATAATAAATGAAAACAAATTTTAGTATAAGTAAATAAAAAAAGTTTTTATTGTAAAATATCAATTTTGTTTACCAAACACTTCACATGGGTTTAATAAATAAAACATAATATTTTTTAAATGATCTATATAACATTGTAAATATATATTTTCTATATAAAATTTTTCAAAAACTTTTAATTCATTATTTTATTATGATAATTTCATAAAAGAAATGATATTAACAAAAATTTTATTTTAAAATATTCACATAAAAATCAATTATTTTATAAAAATATAAATAATTCACGCTAAACTAATTTTTTATGTATAATTATAATATGAATTTAACTTTTTAAATTAAAAATTATAAAAATTATATATTTAACTTTTAAATAAAAATTAAATATATATAAAGAAACTCCATAAAATTCCTTTTTAAAACATTAAGTGTTTTCAGTCATATTTTGAATGAATTTTCTAATTTAATGCAATATTATGTATTAACTAAAGGTATCATTGTTATTTAATTTTATTAGTTATAAATATGTTGTATCTTATTTTAGTTTTTTCTTTCATGTGGAGCTAGCTAATGAAGATAATATTAATTTAATGGGTCAAAAATATAAATTTATAACATTTTAACTCTCTACACTCAGTTTTCAAGGTCCTTGGTAAACGTAATTGATTAGTAAAATCACTAAGATGATGCAGAGAGTGTTATTGGAGTGGAATATAGTATTTTTGCGCACTGAACCACTAGATATCATTGTATCCTCATATCTTTATTTTAATATATGTCTACTATATGACTTAATTAAAAGAGAATTAAAGATATGGTAAAATTTCAAGAGGGAATTTAAAATTGGTAAATATTATTAAAGGGACTAAATTTACCCCTACCCCACCCCCCTCACTATCTACTCATCTCTGGAAAAACAAATTGGTATTTGAGAAAGTTCTCTTTCTGAAGAATCTTTGAATTTTTGTTCTTGGAATTAGTACTTGTGATCTTTTACAAATTCTATAATTCTTAATAATATTGATTTAATGATAGTCATGAAGAATTATTTCAATGACAGTTATAAAATAATTTATGTCCATGATATGTACTCTTTGTTTTCAAGGTAAAAATTAGGGTTGTTAGTAATCTATGGTGTTCTTCAATCTAAATAATCTTGATCTAAAAATAACTTGAAAGAAATCATACTAAAAAATATTCTGGAATTTACACCTTACACTTGGAATGATACTTAATAATTTTTTATGATTTATATTATTAATCTATGAATGTGATTATATGTGGAATTAGTTCTAGTTAATTCAATAGAGTTTCTCATTGTGGTGTTAATTTCTATATATACGAGACTATTTTTATAGATTATGAAGGTGAAAATTTGTCTTGAAAACTTAGGTATAATACTATTAATCTAAAGTTAGATACATTTCAATTAGATGAATATGGAATCATCACTAAAATGAATAGAAGGAAATAAAGGATATGCAATGATATTTCTACCGTGGGAAAACATATTCAAAATTTTATTAGGCTTTATGGGTATATATAATTTAACCCTCAAAGTGGAAGGAAATTTATACATATATTCAAAAATCCAATCGTATTAAAAATACGAAGGCTAAGGATTTTATAAGAACTTTAAAGATGTATTATGTTAAAATAAATCATGAAAATAAAAATAATATTTCTTTCAAAAAGGGGAATTTTTCTCTCAATGATCCTACCTCAAATGTTAGAGAATATTTTTATAATTAATCTTGTGGTTAAAACTCTTGTGTTTACATATCATATATTACTATAAAATTTATAGAATTGTATAAGAAGAGAAAGAAAAATATAAGAAATAATGAGGAAAAAGAGTTTTGCAGCTTTGTATTTAAGAAGAAAGTTCATTTAAGACCTAATTACCATCAACTAAATTTGATAATGAAAATCATAAGAAGAATTTATTTATTATGGATCCATCTGAAGAAGTAAAATATTATTTTTTCTATAAAACTATATATTTTTTAAAATATATCATTTAATAAACTAAATTAATATTATCTTATGATTGAGGAAAAATTTGAATCTTTAAATTAAAATAATAAATCTTTAATGAAATCTTATGAGGTTGTTCTTATTGAAAAATAAAATTTATCTAAATAAATTTCTGAGTTACGATAAAATTTTAGTAATAAATTATGTTCTTTTCATGATAATAATATTAAGGATTTTTTGTTATAAGTGTTTTTTTGAAATAAGCTAACATTTTTTTAAAAAATCATAGAATTATTTAAATAAAATACTTTATAAGCATAAAATTCATAATGGAATATTTTTAATTTGTAGTAAAGGGGAATAAACAAAACTATTTAAAAATTAAATTGAAACTTTTTATAAAATTAAAATTATGTCTTATATTAAATAATAACATTATGTAATTAATATTTACAATGAAATTAGTTTTTATTTTAAGATTATTCATTTTTGGGAGAAAACATGTTCATTTTTTAAAAAATGTATCTAACTTTAAATCTGAATTTTCCACTCAAAATTAACATATATAGTTGCCTAATTTTTTAGTTGATAACATTGTTAGATCCAAAAGCATATGGGTACTCAAAGGAACACTTGTATGACATTTTTTAGGACTATATTAAAAATCTCTAGTGTAAAATCATATGGAGGGTTCTTAAATAAATATAGACAAAGATAGAAAAGAAATGTTCTTAAAGATGGAATTGTTAAATCCATGTAGTTATTACTTTTGTTTTTGTTTTTTAATACTTAAATCTGAAATTAACTAAATTTTCTATATAGGGGATAATAAAGCTAAATTTTTTAACGTTTATATTTATATGTATTACCGTACATGTAATTAAATTTCAAAAATGGTTTAAACTAATATCATTATTGTATGTTCTTATTGTATGGCCAGGATGCATGTTTTCTTATGTTTTATCTAATTTCATGTTGGAATGTGATAAAATTAAGGTTTATGTATTTATTATAAGATTATTTCTTTAATTTATCTTACTTGCATATGGGAATTGTTTTTATAAATCTATTATATTTACACTAGAACATTCCTTTTAATTTCCTTAAATATCATTGATATTTAGGGGGTTATTTTTAAAAAATTACTAACTGCTAAATTTTTTTTCTTATAACATTAATTAAAACTTTACACATTTAATTAATTGTTTTTAAATATTTTTATAATTCCTTGAATATTCATTTACATGTTTTTGTGTCTCTTGGAACATAAATGTTTTATAATGGAGATGATTAAAATTTTAAATACTTGGCGTTTTTTTTCTTTTCATGTTGTTTAAAATGGAGAAGTATATTTTAGGGGAGGTATTTTATATTATATATATATATATATATTCATCATTTAATAGGGAGAATAATTGTTTTTAACTATCCCTGTTTTTATGTTTTTGATAAATATTGATCCTTTTTTATGTATATTATTTCTATAATTTTGTTTTTCTAATTACTTAAATCCTTTTGTTTTAATTGTTTAATATAGTGGAACATAATGATTATATTAATTTAAAACTGTTTTTTATAATATAATAAAATATATATTATTCATTAAAGGGGTAATGTGGTTTTTAATAAATAAATATATTCTATTATGTTGTTCTTGTTATTATTTGTTAATTATAAAGAGAGTTTATATTTTTATTGAAAATATTTTAGATCACCCTTATTTTCAAATATTCTTATTCATTTAATGAAGATGAATATTGTGTGTTTAATAAATTATTAAAATGATCTGGTATTATTTTCTCTGTCAGTTCACTTTGATCCTTTCGCATATATTGGTTTGCTAAACTAGACTGGACAATAATATCTTACAAAGAATTAATTTGCACATGAAATCATTTCTTCTTCTAATATGTATCTTATTTCAGTTTTGTATTCTCAAAATATGTTCAAGGAGACCCTCCAAAACATACACCTTTAACATGACCATATTATTCCAACCACATCAGAGAGATTAAAATTGGTATTCCTTCTAGTATTTTCATTGTTTATTCCTATGTTTAAACTGTATATAAAACATATGAACACAAATAGATATTTTTATATAATACTACTATAAATCAGAATGAATTATTTTTAAGTCATACTTACCCATGTTTCCCAAACTATTTTTGTGTTTTTAATAACTAGTTTACCCTTTTTATTTATGTGGGTATACTTCCAAATCACATTACGTGGGATAGAAGTGGATTATGATTTTGATATATAAATCCTCATATATACCAAGGAAAAAATTTTATTTCATGTCACATAAAACTTTTATTTTTTATTTAAAATATATACCAATTTCTTTTCTAGTGAATCATACCCCATCCTTGCTTTGAGATAGAGGTACATTGGTTTTGATGCACAATCTTTATTTTCATAAATCCTTTTCTATTTCATAAATTAACAATTTTGAATAAAATATGTAAAAAAATGTTAAATAATATATTATCTACTAAAATTAACCTAAAATTATTTCTCATCATGATAACTTATGAAATTATTCAACGTTTCTTACTTTATAATGTGTGTATAATGATTTTGTGGGTAGGGCTTTACTTTCCCGTCAGCATCCCTAAGATGAAACTTGGTTAGAAGAGTCCAGAAGACTCTATGGGATTTTCCAGCAGCCATTAAGAAATATTTCTTATGTAAATTGTCTAAAATAACCAAAATCCTAAAGAAATAATGAAAATTATATCAAAGTTTCATTATATATATTTTTTGGGAAATAGAGAAAGTATATCATAACATTACATTTATATCTTTATAATGGGATTCCTTTGTTTTAGGATAACAATGAAACTATGAATCTATATCAATCTTCATATTCATTCTCATTATATCCCCAACATAACTAAGGAAAATTAACTTTTTCGGGTCAACAGGTCAGTCGCGTTGATTCTATATAACCTCAAATTTTATAACCTTGTCTCTTGCATTCATAATTTTAGTCAGTACTATTATGTTGTATCATTAATATTTTTTAATTAACATATTGTTGATCCAATAATAAAACTAGAGTTTCAACATCAAATATATAATAACCCTTCTCTTCATTATACACATAAACATGATTTATTAAATGATATTTCACTTTAAAAAACTCTGAGGACCGAGAGGTCTAGGGTTTTGGGAAAGTTTGGAACATTACAAAACAACTTAAAACATAAAACACAACATATTTACTAAAATATTCTTTTACATGACCATAAAATTTCTTCATACTTAGAATTAAATGGGATAACCTGAGGACATGCATAAGAAATAAGTGAGCTATAAAGTCCAATAAGAGAGTAAACAATGAATAACATGGATAATATAGTACATGTTAGGAAATAAGCGTATCAATAGAGCACAGGAGAAATATGAAAATAAAAGGAATGATATAGCATGGTTTTCATAACATGGAGATGTGGAAACAACATTTAACAGGATATTAGCATAAGCCAAGGCTTGTTGCACATAGAGCATGAGTAAAACCTCACTGCACTTGAATTTTCATGTTTAAATACCCATTAAACTTGAATTAAAATGATTAAACCCCCATTTCACTTTACGTATCATGATATTAATCTTTAACTAATGAATTGGAGTGCTATCAGGGTGAACCCTTTATAAATATTTAATTTTATGCATAAGTGTGACACATGGATCAAATAACATGGATTCATTAAACATCATATTTTAATCAATGAATCAGAGATGTGGAATACAAAAATTTAAGTCCAAAATAAACAAGAACAAGTGCATAAAGGTGGACACCCTTGATATATAAATGGTTATGTTATTCTCTTACACAATGATTTTGACATGGGAAATTTTGGTGTAACATCCGCTGTATAACAACATCAAATAGAAATTTTAAAATGGGTTGATGAGAGATAAAGGGGAATCTCATCATTTATAAATGAAATTGAATGTAAGGGGGGTAATTAAAATAATATCGAAACATATATTATGGAATTTAGTGTATAATATAATTTAAGTTCTTGAATGTAAATAATAAGAGATAAATTTCTTACAGAATTTTGACATGGTAACGGGTGTTCATGGGAGACATTAATGAGAGAGAAAGAGGTATATCATCATTAAAACGTAAGTTAAAAATTTTGGGGGAGGTTCTAAATCATAACCTAACAATAATATTCATTTTATCTAAATAATTTTCTAAATATGTTAATTTTCACTTTTAAAATATAAACTGAAATTTATTGAAAATTCATGGGTTTTGACAAAAACAGTTTTCAAACAATAATGGAAATTTCAATTTTATTCACAAATATTATATGATGATTTATATTTAATAAAAATTAATTTAGTAATAATATTTTATAAAATATTATTTAATTCAAAAATCCATTAATTCATCAAAATTGATTTCTTAATTGAATATTATCTAAAGATATTATTTGTTCCTTAAAACCCATTTACAAAGTAACAATAATAAAATGAATGTATATTATTTATTCTATAAAAATATAATTCACATAATCATATTGCTAGGGTCTTGTTACATAACCCCTTATAACACCTGTATAAAACTTATGGGAAAGGTTTGTGATGGTGACAGACTCATGGGGTGGGTCAGATAACATCACTCAGGTGGTAATATCTATTAACATTCACCTATCTCATAGGTGGTTTAATTTAAGCTTAAAGTGTTGAATATCAGCTTGGGAATGGTCAAAAGAGAATCCCAGCAATGCTACCTCATTTCTGAGCTCCGAAAAATTGGCTTCATATGGAGAAATTCTACCGGATGAGACCATCGCTTCCTTTTTCTGAGTAAATTGGATTTGTTAAAGCCCTATACTTATACTAATAATTTAATTACGGTTCAACAGATATATTAGAAATGGTAACAATTCTAAATGGTATTTTAAAATCCAAAAACATAAAACCAATGTAGTGTATATGTTTTATATAACCATTATATATAAAAAACATTTAATCTGATCAACATGAATTTTCATTAATAAAAATTTGGCTCATTAAAGTCTTCCCCCCTTAAAACTTTCTCCCTTAAAATTTCATTTTACCACACCAAAACATATGGGGGTAACTCTACTTAATTACTTACTTTAATTCGCATGTTTCTTTTTCAAACATGTTGTTTTACTATAACACCTTGATGGGGGGCATTGTCTTATTTTATAGAACTTTTTCCCTATGATCTAACATCTTCATCGTCTTCTCTTCATAGAAGATTTCATTCTCCAATGGTACCATCTCTATATTGGGTACATGTGGAGGGTAAGGTATGTACTTCCTCTAGTGTGATACATGGAACACATCATGTACTTGAGATAGGTTTGGTAGGAGTTTTAGTTGGTAAGCCACTACTCCAATGTGATCAAGGATCTCAAAAGTGTCTATGTACCTTGGAATAATCTTTCCCTTATTCCCAAATCTCATAACTCCCTTCCACATTGATATAAATAAGAATACCATATCTCAAATATCAAACTCTAGGTCTCGACAATGATTGTCAACATAACACTTTTTTCAACTCTGAGCAACTTTAATGTGCTACTGGATGGTCTTAACTTTCTCCACCATTTCTTCGACCATTTCTGGACCTAGAATTTATTTCTCCCCAACTTCATCTCAACATGTCGGTGTTCTGAACCTCTTCCCATATAAGTATTCATAAGGATCCTTATTGAATCTTGGGTGGAAACTTTACTATAATAGTACTCAACCAGAAAAAGATGCTGACCCTATCCTCCTTTGAAGTTAATTGAGAATGCTTTCAAAATATTCTCAAGTGTTTGGACAGTCAGCTCATTTTGGACATCAGTTTAAGGATGATAAGTCATAATGAAGTTCAGCTCAATATTCATAGCATGTTGGAGACTCTTCTAGAACTTAGATCTGAATCTTGGATCACGATTGGATATAATCGATAAGGGGAATTCATGCAGCCTTACCACTTCTCTAATGTATATACATGCTATTTGATCCAATGATAAATCCTCTGAAATTGCAATGTAGTGTGGAGTCTTTGTAAGACTATCCATAAAAATACAGATATCAATGTTTCCTTAGAAGTCTTTGGAAGTCTATTTACAAATTACAAGGTGATTTTCACCCATTTCCATGTTGGTATGGGTAATGGTTGAATCATCCCCTTAGAATTCTGTATCGTAACCTTCACTTTCTGACATACTAGTCACATTTATGTATACTCATAGATCTCCTTATTCATGTTATCCCACCAATAATGCTCTCAAAGGTCTTGATACATCTTTTTTTCCTAGTTGAATGGAGAAATTTGAACTATATGCGTCATCCAAAAGTTCATTCTTTGACATAGGATTTGATTGAACACATAGTCTTAACCCAAATCCCACAACTCATTCTTCATTAACATTGAACTCAGAGGAGTTCCCTTTTTTGTTAGTTTCCACTTTCTTCTGAATTCCCACATCATCCTTTTGATCATCCATTAACCATTCCAAAAGAGATGGTTTAGCTACCATTTGTTAAAGGATTGATGGTGTTCCCTTCTTTTTGATTCGCATGTCCATATTAATCAAATCTAAGAAGATTAGATCCTTTTCAATTCTCATCAATGATATAATCGCTGGGTCCTTTAAAATTAGAGAATCCACCACCTTGTTCACTTTTCAAAGGTGGTAATGAATTGATAAATCATAGTATTTGATTATATCTAACCATCTTCATTGGTGCATGTTCAACTCTTTCTGTGTGAATATATACTTGAGGATTTTGTGATCCTTATATATTTCACACTTGTCACCAAAGAGGTAATGTGTTCATATTTTTAATGCGAAGATTCTTACTTCCAACTCTAGATCATGTGTTGGATATTTTTTCTCAGCAACTTTCAATTTCATTAAATCATAGGCAATGACTTTTCCATTTCTCGTTAACACGCAGCCCATGCCCGTCTTTGAAACATCACCGAATTCCATGAAAAGTTCTTCACTTGTGGGTAGTGTGATCATGGGTGTAGTGATAAGACTAATTTTCAAATCCATGAAGATATCTTTTCATTTATCACTCCAATAAAACATGACTCACTTCAGGGTCAGCTTGGTAAGTTGGTTGGACAATCATAAGAAATTTCTCACAAATTGGAGATAATATCCAGATAACCCCAAGAAGCTACAAATATCTATAAATCATGTTGGCCTCAGTCATCCCTCAATTAAATTTGTCTTAGAGGGATCCATAGATATCCCATTTCTTATGATGACATGACCCAAAAATGATACTTCCTTCAACCTAAACTCACACTTTCTGTACTTTTAATATAGATTCTCCTTTCGCAAGGTCTCTAGTATAGTGCTTAGATTATCCTCATGTTCCTCCTTGGTTTTTGAGTATATTAAAATTTCTTCTATAAATAATACCACAAATTTTTCATGGTAATATATAAATACTCTATTAATCAATTCCTTGAATATTTAGGAAGCATTAGTGAGTCCAAAATAAATTACTATGAATTCATAGTTCCAGTACCTTGTACAAAAAGCAGTCTTGGGGATATCCTCCTTCTTCACCCTTACTTGGTAATATCCTGACTGCAAATCAACCTTGGAGAAGTATTGTGATCCATGTAGCTGATCGAATAAGTCATCAATTCAGGGTAGAGGATACTTGTTATTTATTGTGATTTTTTTGATCTCCTAATCATCAATGAAAAGGCGTATTGACACATCCTTCTTCTTGATAAAGTTGATTGGTGCAACCCATGATGAAACATTTGGGTGTATAGACCCTTTATCCAGATTCTCCTATAGTTGTTTCTTTAGCTCCTCAAGCTCCACAATAGCCATTCAATATGGAGTCTTGAATATTGGAAAATCCCTAGGTATAATATCAATCGATAATTCAACATATCTTCTAGGAGGAAGACTAATAAATTATTCAGAAAATACTTCAGTGAATTCACTCACAATAGGTATGTCTTCAAGGATGGTTTCTTCCTTAGACTCAATCATCTGAGAAAGATATGAATGCTCATAGGGCGGTAATATCCATTCTTGATATGATAGTGATAAAGAAGATACATCCACCTCCTTACACTTGTACAGAATCGAGGGTCGATTCACTTTGGCAGTATTGATGGAAAAAGCTCACCCTTTCTACCTTGGAGGTTTTTTATTGCATCTAAAAACCCATATCTTAGGAAACTAGTTTGTAAAGTGTCGTGGTTATTTACAGTTGATGAAATTAATAATGCATTGAGGGTTAAACAAAGTGTTCCTCTCCTCTATCACAATAGTGGGGTTTTCTTGTCTGCAATTATTAGTCTAGTCCCCTTTTCTTCTACAGCTAAAGCATTTCCTTATCACCTTCAAGCAATTTTTAGAGTGCTTATTTTTGAACATATGGTAAGTGGGGTGATGGAATTTATTAGATTTATTAGATTTATCCCTCAGACCACAATAATTAAAATCCACTTTCCACTTCTTATCCCCATGATACCCCTAAGATTCACTGATCTTCATTTCGACTCTGAGGGCACATTAGATAATTTTCTCAAACCTATCAAAGTCACGGATCGTCAGGGATTTTTGTAGGCTAGGTTTTAGGCCACAAAAGAAGTGGTCAACCTTGAATTTGGGGGTAACGACAAATCCAGAGGCATATCGTTCAAGCCTTGTGAATTTTATCATATACACTTTGATGTATTCTTCGTTTTCTTTTTTAGGGAAAGGAAGTTCCTTTCCATCTTAATTCAGAGGGTTCACTGAAAATATTTATCGAAAAACATTTTCCAGAAATCCTTCTATTCCAACACCTCTATCTCTTCCTCAGGCTTCGTATTTTTTATCAATTTACATCATTGATTATCTTCACCCTCCATATGATATGCATCCAGATGAACCCTATCTTGTTTGGAACATTGAAGGATGAAGAATATATTTTGAATGGAGTTGATCCATTTTTTGGTGAATGAAGGATTAGATGATCCATTAAAATTATGAGGCCTTTGTCTCATGAAGCTCTCGATTGTGGATTCTTCTTTCTTTGGGGGTTGAACATTTCTCTTGGACCGTGTTTTTATTAAAAACATGAGTTAACTGAGAGAGTATCATGAAATTTTTTTTGATTCCCACTCCCATTGGATTGGGAATCTCATTAGAACTATCATCACATTGATATTTTGCATCGGTTGTTAGCCTGAGTCCACCTATTACTGTCCATTGGATGGAATAAAAGAATATTTAGGGGTAACACATAAAGGGTAATCCAATGAAAAAATGGGATAACTTATAAATTACATTTATTTCCTTAGCTTGTGAATTTATAGGATTCAATCTATGTTATCTATGATCTACAAACCAACATATATTCTTAAGGGAATTTTTTTATTCCCATAATCATGTTTCATACTAAGATTTTGAATTTTCCAAAGCATATACCCCATGATTTTTGTAACCAACAGTGCTGCAAGTCTCTTTTTCGCGCACCAATTCCCATTCGAGTGTATCTCAAAGCAGCGTTTTCAAGTTTTACCCCTAGATACATCTGTGTCAGAGCCACCTCTACTAGTTCGTATCTAGATAGGGATATATTTTCTTAATAAACCACTTACTCAATACTCACCAAAACATAGGGATGCTTTTTTATACTTAGTCTAATCCCTAATTCATTTATAGGGGTTTTCTTATCCTAATCCCAAAAATAAGTAAACATATCCTCTGATACCAACTATAACAACCGTGCTCTTTATTACACATATAAACATGATTTGTTACATAAACTTCCAGATAAGACAACATTGAGGATCAATAGGTCTAGTGTCTTGGATAAATTAGGAACATTGCATAACAACATAGAATATAAAACACAACATATTTATTTAAAACTTTTTTTACAGGACAACAGCATTCCTTCGTACTTACCATTTCATGGGATAACTAGAGGACATGAATAAGAAAAGGGTGAGCTATAAATCCCCGTAAGGGAGTAAAAAAGGAATAACATGAAGAATATTGTACATGTTTTGGAAATAGTCATATCAATATATCACAATATAAACATAAACATAAAGTGATGATATAGCACGGTTATCATAACATGGAGATATGGTAACAACATTTAAAATCATAGTAGCATGATCCAAGGATCATTGCTCATGGAGCATGAGTAAACCATCATTATACATGAATTATCATGAGTAAAACCTCATTGCACTTGATGTATCATGATATTAATCTTTATCCTATTCATTGGAGTGCTATCAGGTAACATTTCATTTCATGCATAAGTTTTCCACATTTATAAAAAAACATGGATTCATTAAAAATCATAAATTTTTTCATGAATAAGAGATGTGGAATACATAAATGGAAGTCCTAAATACAAAATTACATGTGAATAAAGGTGAATACCCTCGATAGAGAAATGGGTATGATATTCACTTAGATGATGATTTTTGCATGGGAAATTTTAGTGTAACTTTTGTAGCCTAACGAAGTCAAATAGAAATTGTAAAATGGTTTATTGAGAGAGAAATGGGTATATCATAATTTATACATGAAATGGATAGTAAGGGTTTCATGTAACATAATATCCCAATATATGTAATTTAATTTAGATGTATAATATAAAATAATTTCTTGAATGTAAATGTGAAGAGAGAAATACCTTACGGAAGTTTGGCATAGTAATAGGAGAACAAGGGAGTAATTAATGAGAGATAAAGAGGTATATAATTATTAAAACATAAAGAGATCAGTATGGGTAGGTTTAAAATCATACACCAACATTTTTAAATCAAAATAAAATAGTATAAAAACATAAATAAATTTGGACATAAATGAGTAAGAAAGAAATACCTTACTTAGAATTGTGATCCCAAAGGCTTGGGAGAGGGTTGAGAGAGGCATATAGAAATATTGGGGCACCTATGGAATATTATAGATTGATGAGTCTAGAGTTAGGTCGTGCGAAAAAGGTTTTGAGTGAAGTGTAATGGAATATTGAGTGAGTTTATATATGAAAGGAGATAAAATTCTTTATTATTTAGGTTTGGGACACTACACATTAAACAAATCCATAACACAAACCATCCCATGGTTTTTTCCCATGATTTTTTTCAAAGGGGAGTGGAAAAAATTGTTTTATAAGTATAATGGGCTAACATAAAAAAATTATTAATGATTATGTGGAGGTGAGTCACTCTCATGGAAATCATTTTAAAAAGTTAACATTTATTTTAAGTCTCAGAGGGTCCACTAAAGCACCATAAAATTAATCAAACCAATATAAAATAACATTATTTTAATTATAAAACATATATTGTCTAAATAAAATTTTTATTCTATTTTATTACATCATTATTGTGTCATTATGATGTCAAAAAACACATTTTATATTTAAACGGTATTTAATTTTTACAAAAAAATCAACTGTCTCAGAAAATTATGAAAATTCACCATTAAAAAATTTCGACGTCCTTATTCCAAAAATAATCTTCATTTTATCTAAATAATTTTCTAAATATGTCAATTTTTACTTTGAAAATAAAAAACAACATTTATTTAAAATTAATGGGTTTTGAAAAAAATTGTTTTCAAACATAAATAAAAATTTTAATTGTATTCATTAAAATTATATGATATTTTATATATATTAAAAATTAATTTATTAATATTATTTTATTAGAATATTATTAAATTAAAAATTCTATTAATTCATCAAAATAGATTTCTTAATTGAATATTAACTATAATAGTTATGGGTTCTTTAAAACCCATTTATAAAGTAAAAATAATAAAATAAATGCATATTATTTATTATATACAAAACTAATTCACATAATAATAGTGTTAGGGTATTGTCACATAACCCCTTATAACACCATCATAATACCTAAAGGTAAGGTGTGTGATGGTGGTAGACTCTTGTGGTGGCTTGGATAACCTCGCTCGTGTGGTAATCTCTATTAACTTCCACTTCTCCTGTATTTGGTTCTATTCAAGATTAACATGTTGAAGCTCATCTTGGGATTTGTCAAGAGCAAAGCCCAATTATGCTACCTTATTCAGAGCCCCAAAAAATGGGCTTTATATAGAGCAATTCTACTGGATAAATCTATTACTTCCTTTGTCTTAGTAAAGTGGATTTTCGAAAGCCTTGTATTTATACTAATCATGTGATAACATATTAGCAACGGTAACAATTCTTAAAAGTATAGTAAAATACAAAAACCTAAAACCAAAGAAGTGAATATCTCTTATATAACCATTTTACACAATAAGACATTTTATCAGATCAAGATGAATTTTCAGTAAAAAAACTTTGGGTCATTACAAACTATATTTTCTTCCTTGATATTAGTAACATCATCATGTTCATAGGAAATTGTTTGCCGTAGTAGTCAAATTCATAATTTAGATTACTTTAATACAGTATATTACACATAATATTATGAGAAAAACATAGTATATTAAAAAACATGTTAACATTATCATTGGAATCTATTTATTTTTATAAAGGTTAAAGGGGTTTGGATCTTTTATCAAGAATAAAAATCCCCCTTTCTAGTCCCCAATAACATACAAGACATCATCTACATTGGGACCCCCATTAACTGATTCTAATCTCTAGATGAAATGGTCACCCTTGATAGAATTTTCATTTGACCATAATGTTGTATTAGTTTCTTGTAGTAAAATCATTTAATTCTTGTTTTCTAGATCTAAGACATAAAATACATTCACTAATTGTGATACCATTATAAATGGCTCATCCTTTTCCCCCTACACACTGAAATTATACTTTAAAAATCCTATTTCATCAAATTTCACTACACTCCTATTGTCAACCCATTTTCAACATAAAATTATCACTTTAAATGGTGTATAATCCAACTCATATATTTATTTTATAATGAAAAAAATATACCAAATTCACCTAAGATGGATTTTTATCCTTAGAACCAGATATGTTAATCGCTTCTACTACAAGCATAAATCCTTTATTTGTCATCATACTTTAGATATCTCTTTATTTTTTATGGAATATATAACCATTTATTACAAAACAAGTGTCAGATGTAACATTTTCATTTGGTCCCCAAGCTATAAATAGAAGTTTTTCAACAATTGAATTCGTATTCATATCTAACTCCTTATAAATATGATCTTGGAACCATCCTATAAACTATTAATTATGTGTATTTGATATATATCCATAGGTCCATGATGAATTAAAATCTCTAAGAATTGTTTTTGTGCTTCATCATATGGATCTAAATCATCATTATTATGTAAAATGTAAAGGTATGATAATTTTAATGAGATCTCTTCCATAAGTCCTTTCTCCCATAAGGCGTATTCTTTGAATGGAATTTTGGATCCTGATGCTATCAACATTTGATAGGTGATCAGTAGAGAATTAAATAACTTATTCAACAATAGATCATTATGTAATACAACCTTCTGGACAACTTTGATTGTTGACATACCCTTTGAAAATATTCATATACCATATAATGGTTTACATTCGTGTGTAGTGGACAAGACCACATATTTGAACCTCCCAAATCAATTCAACCATTAGGTGGACCATTATACCAAAAAATTATGGTGGGGATAACATGTCTAATTCACAAAATAATACTGAAACCTCTTTATTCATGATTTTAATCTTCACGGGGTCTATAACATTATTTCATATGGATTGGAAAATAATTAGATTATGGTTAATGTATGTCTTACATTTTTAGTAAAAATTAAATATTAATTAAAAAGGATCAAATGAATGCATCAAAAAATTATAGTTATGCTATTGTATTCCCTATAACTTTAAATTACTATTTGGCATGCCATTATTGATATTTGGTGAATATATTTCTAGAACTTTTACACAATTAAAGAAAATGAAAATTTTCCATTTTTCCTATATGGATAAAGTGTAACCTGTTAGAGGAATAAAATTCCACCCATCACCCTTAACTGATGCCAACTTTTCCCTTATCCACATGTAAATCATTTCCATTATATCCTTGATTCCATATTTTATTTTATTTTTGGAACATTTTATAATTATCCAATAAAACTATAAAATACATTTTTTTACATGAATAACATCAAGAAATTTTCTAACGTACCAAAAAAACAATATGGTAATTTAAAGAAAATTGATATCTTTTTACAACCTAATATCATAATGGTTTCTAAAAAAGTTTTACCGAATATAGTTTCAATATATTTTACTTCATATAAAATTTCACCTCCCATTAGTGGAGATGGTGTTTTATATTATACAATATTCCCATAAAATGTTATCTTCCATGATCAGAACTTATTTTCCCAAGGTAAAAATTTTTGATTCCAGGAAAATAAATTATTTTAGGAATGTTTCAACCGAACTAAGTGTGTGAATTCTTCACAAATGGTACACCCCAACATTCCTTCAATGATATAGCTTGAAAAATTTCCATCAGCAAGAAAGTTATTTATCATTCTTTACAACATAGAATCAATGTGAATTCATACATTCTACAAGAACCATACATTGTAACACATGAATCCCAAATCAATTTCATATATTCAATCAATGGATCCAAATAGAAATTAATATCATTTTCAAGTTATTTTGGTCTAGATATAACCTAATACATCATAATATATTTTTGCTCCATGAATAAACATGGTAGAAAGCTATAATTTGACAACATGACTGGACATGTACTTTGAGTACTACTCTATACACAAAAAGGATTCATTCCAACTTTATAAAATTAAATATGAATGTTTCTTGGCTCATTTCCAAATTCTGAATACTCATAATCAATTTTCTTCCACTAAGGAGAGTCTTCTATATGATGTAGTTTACGATATTAAATTCTTGTATCTATATGCCATCTTAATTTTCTTGTGGTTTCTAGACATCCATATAGTCTTCTAAGTCATAAATTATAGAGAATTGCTATAAATATTTGAAGAACTTGGTTTATCTTTTTTTATTGATCCATGCTACACTTAATGGAATTTTATTAGTGATTCACGGTCCTTGTGAAAAAAATATGCAATTATTTGGACAAGCATGTATTTTTTTATAAATCAATCCCATTAAATGAAGAATTTGTTTAGTATAATATGCAAAATAAGTAAGTTCATTTTCTTCTAGTATCATATCATTAAGTAGACCAAGTAGTTTTATAAATCTGGTGTCACTCTATTAGTTTTAAACATTCAAATTATATAACATTAATATAGTAGAAAATGTTGTGTATTTAGTATAATAAGTATAAGATGTTCTCTTAGCATAAGAATTTAACTTCCCAAACAACATTTAAAAATATTGAATGTTTTCTTCAATTTCCATCATCATTTATTTAATATGATCTCCATAATCATTTATACTAGTATTCATATCAAATGGTCAATAAAGTACAGTATAATCCCAATAAGTGTGAACTTTTAGTTTTTTCTGATGTTTAGTCCGACAATTGTAGCTCGAATGTATTCCCTAACATATCATATCTTATTCTAATAATTCGGGACTATTTTTTCTTGAATAAAAATAATATAAACACGGATAAAGGATTTCATAAGGGTCTTATTCATGCTCTATTAAAAATATGATGAACTATTTAACTCCATATTAATACACTTGTGTCATATAATTAGTGTGCATCCATTTTTGATTCCTATCAAATAAATTAGGTTCATTAAATATTCATTTTTTATAAAAAAAATAAATAAATACACATATGATATTGATTATCAAAAGATAATTTTATACATAATTCAAACAAGCGAACTCAATATTTGATAGTTTCAAAAAAATTAATTATAAATTGATGGAAATGGATAATATAATTTAAGAAAATAATTATTCCACTTGTGGTAGGTGTTATCCTCTGAATTCGTCTACATTGATCGCTGGTACTTTGTATAGGATGACTAATGCTCAGAGTAGTTCAATAAACATAAGTTCATGTCCATAAGAGATAGGGTATGTATCTCAAGAAATAGAATTCAATAATTACTTTTCAGGAGATAAAGCTTATGAGGTTGAAATTTCTCTACTAAAATCTAAATTTTTGAAAGGTGGGAGTTGTTGAAGCACCAGAAAAAATTTCTAATTCTATTACGTAAAGCTGAAAAAAAGAATCAATGGTAGTATAATCCCTAAAATGGGTTCCATAATATGTGTGGCCAGGTGAATCCTCAACATGATGGTCTTATACACACTCATACTGAGATAGTTTTTAAATTTTCAAAATTCAAAGTAAGGCTTCAATTACTCCCTAAAAATGAAAAGACCTTTGCTCTGAGGGATAAATTTAAAAAGTGATTAGCTTCCTATAAAAATAATAAGAAGTAATTATAGGATGGTTTTTATAACCTTGAATGGTGTGATTATAAAAAGTGTTAGTAGTTGATGTTTATTCATTTATTCACTTTGTATTTGGTGGGCTAGGGGTGCTTTACTGATAGTCTGATTGGAGCTTTAAAGGATTGACAAAGTTCAGGTGATCGTCACTTGTTAATGGAATGGTTTCACGTATGATTATTTTGATGATCTATAAAAATTAGTGAGAAATTAAAATAATATGGTACATTTGACAAATGACAAGTATCTTTCAACCCCTGATATTTATTTCCTTTAATTATGACATTTTTCCAAGGATAGGTATCCACATCAAGAATAAATGCTTCCACTATATTTTATTACCATTTACCATGTTATGATACACTTTTCATCATAAATGAAGGTCATTTAAATCATTATATTTTATATAATTATAATATATAAATATATATAAATGTTTGGGGGTAAAATTACATTCAAACAAACACATATGCCTCAAGAGATAACCTAGTACATAGCCCCCACCCCCACCCCCCCACCCCCACCCACCCAAAGGATATGATTGATTAAGCCCCAATCTTATTTATATTATATATATATATATGTACCAACACTACCCCAATACATAATCCCCCATCATGTAGGGCCCTATATACTGCTATCTTATGTGGCCCTTCATTCCATAGATACCACCGATTTTTCCTCCATACATCTTTATGCCATAAGTTGGCCATCAGTTACCCTGTATCATTGTGAGTTGTCACTTTACCCTCAATGACTGCAGGTTCACACGCCACCACCAGAGACCACCATACCACATATTCATTCCCCCTTCAGGTGGAAATCCTCCAACCTACCCACCTTCAAGGACCTCACTCTTTGGTCGCAGACGCCACATCAGAGATCATATTCCTCACACCACGTCACAAAGGCCATCATCTGCAACCGATTTCGGCCCATGAGTCTAGTACTAGAAGAATTCTTGGCCCTCCCCTTCTACATGAAACAATTATGTCTATCTCCCACTATCTAGTAGGGTACCTTATTAAACCACCCACAAAACATATTCTAGATTCAAAAACATTGGTGTTAATATATGCCAACCATCCCTATAATAATACCTCAAATAAATGAGGCCAAATATGATGTGGAAAGGAATCAAAGCCATGCTACCTTGGATGCATTGGGTTTTCTAAACCACTTCAATACCCATCATGTGCTATAATTATAAAATATCTTATTTACAATGTTAATAAAATGGATTTCTTACTCAACTGAATCACTTATATACATATATTAATCTAATCATCAATAATAAATATTTTGAGAAAAAATTATTATTAGATGCAAAGAATCCCTCATAAATTCTTGTTCTTTATTAACATTTAAATTTTTCCCCCAAAACAACAAAAGGAAACTATATATTCCAGTATAGATTTCCGTACAATTTCACTAGAAAGTTTAAATTAAACTTACCTTGGTTTTAAACTCGGGAATTCTAGTCGTAGTTCATGGGATGAAATGGTAAAGAATAAATTTAAAACAATGTTATAAGTTTATAATAGACTATCGTTATTAATTTTTTAGGTTTGTTTAGGTTTAATTTTAAACTTCATAACTCAAAAATCAACAAAAGGATTATAATCGAGACAATATATAACCATATTTCATTTAAGGGGCCATGTTTTATAAGGGAAATGTCTCAAGTAAATGAAATAAAAATTCTACAAAAACTTTTGAAGAATTATTAAAGATGTAAATGAGAAAAAAAATATTTAAATCATATTCAAAGAGAACCCTTTTCTAGATTAATATTTTAATAACAATTTCCACACATTAACTCTCATAAAACCATTATAGTTTTCAAGTGTGATGTTTGGGTATATATATTAAAATTTTTTGGTTTTTCATAGTAAATAATTTATTCTCACCTATTAAACCCACCTTCCAAATCATCATTGAAACACTCTTTACCATAGGTAATGTTTGGTTTGTTGAATATTTCCTTATTCAATTTTAGGTGGGAATAAGTGACTCTAATTATAGAAATTTGTTGAGGTTAAAATAAGTCCACTCTAGTTATATTAAATTAATCATGGTGGTAATTCAAGTGGAGGCCATTAGCTACAATTTTATATAAAATATAATTAATAATAAACATTCCCAAGGGTTCTATTTCTTTAAAAGTATAAGTCAAGAGAAAGTGTGTGACACTTTAATAGTATGAGGTTATGTGAAAAGATCTAATATGGGGTACTAAATTGGAATTTCATGAAATGGTCTGATTTTTTTTGACATTTGTTTGTAGGGGGTCACTAAAGTTGTATTTTTAAAGTATGGTTCACAACAAATAATCAATATACTGTGATGATATATACATATAATCGTATATAACCATTGAATAAAATTAATCCTTTGTATAAAAAATTTTTTTGAAACCATCGACTCATATTTTTAAATTTTAATATGAATTTTAGAAAAATAATTTTAAAATAGAGGGAGAAATGTTTTAGGCATATCCTGAGAATCACATGGTGAATTGAGACCACCTACCAGTATTAGTAGAGATAATTTAATATTTTAAATGATCATCAGAAACCCCTAAAACCATAGAACTTTAATTCCATAAAAAGAGATACTAATTCACAAAAAACACTATAATTAATTATAAAAAGTATCATTGAAAATTAATTTTGTTTACAATATAAATTCCAGAAATAATATAGTATCCATAAGACATAAAAACAGTTATTGGAAAATATAATAAATCCATCCATAAAAATTCAAATCTAAACTATAAAACATTATGCAATTTCATTTAATTAAAAATTTTGATTAATGAAGAGTAAAAAATCCACTGAAACCTCCTTAAAGTAAAAAATGAGTAAGAATCTTGGTATAGAGTGAATTACACCATGTTCTAGTATAATTTATTCTGAAATCCAAAACTAATGCTTTTAAAATTAGGTAAAAAGAGAGTATAGGTAATGAAAGACGAGGAGGAGATAATACCTTTATATTTATCTTTTAAATATCCCATAGATTCACCTAAAATATAGTGGATAAAAGAGGAAGAAAAAGGAGAGATAATGGTGACCATGAAAGGGATCTTTTTGGTTAAGAAGATATTATAATCAAGGGGTGAATATATGAGTATTAAAGAGGGAATTTTTAAAATTACCATAAATTTGACACTAAAAATACGTTCATTCAAGATATCAGGTGCCATTTAAAGGGCCACCAGGTAGCCAATGGAACCCTCAGGCCACCCAAAAAAATGATAGGACATGCGGGTACCTGATGGACTCCCAAAATATATCTAGTTTCACCTATAGTTTTAATCTATAGATTCTACCCTTTCCTAGATACCTTGATCTCCAAAACCCCTATTAATACTTTAACCCTCTTTAAAAATACTTTATATTTCATCCCAAAATACTCAATACCAACTCTAAATCCTCAAATCAAAAACTACCAATCCAAGAAACTGAAAAATCAAATGAAACCGTACAATAGTCATCTAAATTCCACTAAAATTTCAATAATGGATTAAAATTTAAGGAAAACATGGAATAAATATTAGACCATACCCATCATATGACATCTCATCCTAGATAATTTCTAGTAGATATTTTCATGAATTAATAAAGCCACTAATTCTAAAATCCATACACTAATGAACATATTAAACATGTGGAATACACCTCAAAAGTGATCACATGTCACCAAATCCAACAAATATTAGATCCCAAATAATCAAACCATAACTATATTTTGAATATATAACTCAAAAACACACCCTAAATTGTGAAACAAATCACTCATCGTATTTCGTATTCATAACCCCCATAATTGGCCTAAATCAATAAAAACCAAAAACTTTGGACATCCAAAACTATCCTAGTAAAATGAAACATGATTCTAGAATCAATAACCATTAAACCACAATAAATACCCATAAAAAATATGAATAACAATAACAAAAAATCAAACATATCCACAAATAAAATCTAAACACCATATTGAATGAGACATTAAAAATTTTTAACATGAAACCAACTAGGGTTTTGAAAATATAGTGAAGAAATGAGAGAGGATAAACAAGAATATTGATGGAGGATAAAATTAAGGATAAATATTAGATACACTATACCTGGAAGCACGATACTACTGATCCAAGATAACACCACACTACTAAAATTTAAAAGGCAAGAAATGAGAGATGAGGGAAAAAATAACATACCATATATTTGTGGCTTGATTCATATGAGAGAAGGTTGTGGGAGAGTGATAGCAGAACTGGTCATTCATGATAGATTGAGCATCAAGATGAAAATTTTGATTTCCTAGACTTGATTCACTCAACCATAATCAAACCCAGTTGGACACATGTTCTTAATCGTACATCCTCTTATTCTAGAGGATAGAAACAAGAAACAAGTATCCATGGTGGAATAGTGTGTATTCTATACCTGCATGATCGAAGTGTAGAAAAGTAGTATAATAATATTAAACAATAGGGGAATCATGAAAGAATATTGAATAGTGGAATTATAAATATCTATCATATAAATAACCAAGTAAACACATCCAACAATGTTATATACAAGATGATGTTCATGGAATTCTATACAAAAAGGAATATAAATAATACATAGAAATCAGTATCCAGTATAATACATGTATCAAAAGTACAGAAGGACCAAAGAGGATCTATCCTCAGATAGAATCATGAGTCATAGCCCAATTATGTTTTCCCTATATCTTGTGAAAAAATCAACCAAGAATATTCAAGTGGGGGATTACCCCTATCCCAGCCTATATTCATGAAGCCTATCCGGGCACCATAAAGGAAACCTTAGCAGGGTGTGAGATAAACTTAGTAGGCCACAACCAACTATGTCTAATTTCATCCAGCCTATGAATATATAATAAACAATGTTTAGGTACTAATAAAACTATAAATAAAGTTTCATATATAAATAAACCACATAGGTTTGGGTTCCCATGAAACACATGTCCTCTACTACATACTTTGGCCTAAGCTGAATTGTCTCTTAGTAATTTATAATTCATGATTTGGTTAATAGTGGATTCTAGAGACTTGTCTCATAGCCTAAGAATTCCCCATGTAAAATATCCAATAGGATGTGTATGATAATTCCATCAATATAGTGTATATCTCTGATTAAATCCAAGCTTGTGCTTTGGCTTAGTAGACACATCATATAATCATTTAATTATTATTCATGTCCAAATATCCCAGTACCATTCATTGTAATACTAACCTAGAAACTAGGTTTCACTTGAGGTATAGTATGAACCAAACACATTACAAGATCATCCCAAAAATCCCACAGAGTAATCATGGTATCACTCTAGGTGTTGTATAAATTCACCACCCACTAAGTCCATCCATGGTGGTCCATAATGGGAACCCAAGTCTCACTCATGATACACATGATAAACTACCCTATGAGTCCATCCTTGGTATTCCACAAAGGGAGACCATTGTAACTCAATGAATAATGAAATTATTTCCTCTAAGTCATTCCTTGTATGTATATAAAAGATTCCAAGTATCACGTTGGTATATATGATCTATATTCCAATGGAGTTTGCCCATGCTGTTTTCAAAAGAACCCATGTGTCACCCAAGATACATAATAATCAATCATTAATCTATCATTTAATTATTTGAGCCAAGAGATTCCATCTATGGAGATTCTAAAATGGAACCCACCTCTCACTCTCATCATGTAAATAATAATTATATTGGTCTCATAGTCTAACCATGCCATATAATATTACATTTAAATACAACTTTTCATCATATTTGTAATCAACTAACTCACCTCAAAAGGTTTTTAAAATTAAATAATAGGCATAGAAGTCCTATAATCACATGAATGATTCTATTTTTTAATTGTACATTTCATTTATAAATATGTCTCAATAATATGCAAAAAATAAAAATGTAAAAAGTCTTAAGGACATGGACTTCAATTCCCCCTTTCCTTTATTCAATTTAATGTTAATTTTAATAAAATAGCCTAACATCCCAAAATAAAGGTTTAAAGGACACACCTCAATAGGTAAATCAAATAAAAATTCCACTCAAAGATGTTTAATTAAATATTACAATTCACCTAATGGGTGGTTCAAATTTATGGTCTTTAACCTATAATTACACCACAATGTCTCTCATGGGTCCTCTAACTCATTCTTGATAAATAAATTTAAATAAAATTTCCCATTATAAGTGTTTCTTAGAAGAAACAGTGCAAAACACAATGAAATAGTATTTAAACATCATTATTTTAAGGGAAAATAATGGGATCACCTACCTTAGCATAGTAGAAGAACACTCATTCAATAATATCCTCTTATTTGATCCCAATTATAAGAAAACAGACTAATAGATTAATTCTCAGATAAATGGTAATAAGATCCTACACTAAAATAATGTCTTTTATAGTAATGGAAATAGATAAAGGTGCAAGATAAATAGATTAGTCACTGGTGCACATCTAATGTAACTGATGGTGACTGATTCTAAGTTCAAATCGGGAATATATAGCAAAGATTATGATAGGATTTCTTGGGAGCTTCAAATGGGAGGAGAATCTATCGGTAATAGAATAAATACAAAAATAAGGAGCAGGTTTAAAAATAAAGGTAATTAAAGTAAAAAATAGTGATTTCCCCCCTAAAAACAATTCACATAGTTCGGCCCCACGGTTGGGCAGACCACGCACCAATGGTTCACCCATCACTACCTCAATACACCTCTCAACGATTCATAGTGCATAGTTATAAAAATTGTACACTGATCATTCATTTACCCTCTATCAAAAACTATACATAATTCATGTCGTTGTGTAGACAATGTACACGGTTTGGAAAAACTATGCTTCCTATGTTGTGTACTTAAATTCCATTCATGTTTTACTCAAACTATGTGTCTTGGGCTACACAATGTAGAAACTGTGTATCCCAATATCCTCCTCTAAAATATCATGCTCTGAGCTCCATAAAACACCCAGATACCCCTATTTATTTTTTGACCCTACTAAAAACTCCTATAATGATAAAATTAAGGAATAAAATGTAAATTCTAAAGGTTTTGTACCTCATTGAAAAGCTGATATCTTTTAATATCCCCCAATTAAAGTAATTAATCCAAAACATACCCTTATAAGGGTGGTCAAGTATCATTCGATAGTTACTCTAGCCCCTAGGCATGTATGTCATCCTCCCTCTCCCAATTCTTGTCATATATATAGCCATACTTCCATAGAACCCGTACTAAAGAAACTGATTGGCCTCATAGAACCTTCAAAAAAGATCAAAAATAGGTATAGTATGCTCTTTATAGGACACATCTACCTCAAACTCAACCCATTAGGTTGAATAATATGTGACAGATTAAAATGATATCAATGAATCCAAGATACATGAAAGATGACGTGCATGGCTCAGTACCTCAAACTCTCACAGCCGACGGTGATGATTAGTGTATGATTTCTATCTCAACTAATTTATAGAAATCATCTTCCTAAAAATCCTAACCTTATATGAATTATCTTGAATGGGATGAGGACCTATAGGAACTACCACTCCTACCTATTTTATCATAAGGGTTAATGTGAGGTCCTACCGTATAGGGCCATATAATGAGCCATCTGTATGGTCTCCTAAAAACTATTATTACAAGAAAATATTCATAGTGGTAATTGTTTCTCCAAAGAACAACCATAATCAAAGATTCATGCTCAGATAATATCCTCCAAAACCTATATCATATGCTTAGACTAACTGTTAGTATATGGGTTATAGGTTTTACTCAATAGTACTTATAAACCCAGTTCACTCTTCAACCACCGAAAGCACTATGACATGAATCGAGCTTCTCTATCCAATAAAATAGAATGTGGAACCCCACTGAGGCATATTATATCACTAATATAGATCCTCCTTAGCTTATCCACTAAAATTTTCTCCTGAATAGGCCAAAAATGAGTGGCCTTTTAACTTATCTAAGATCACCCATATGGTGTCACTGCTTTGAGGTAATCTAGGTAGTCCCATAATGAGATCCATAGTGAGTTCATCACATTTACACTCAGGAACAAAAAATTGATTTAATATATTCGTAAGTATTTGGTGTTATACCTTCACCTAATGAGAGGTGGAACTCCTAGTAAGAAACCCAGCTATCTCCTACTTCATCCCGAACAACTATTATTGATGATGTAAGTTACGATACATATTGGTAAGATCTAGATTCACACACCATATAGAGGAATGGGACACTTGTATAAACTACTCCTAGATGTATTTAGGAACCTATAGAAGTATGTGGTTGTGTGATATCTTATACTCAACAACAATCCAACCAGGAGGTGGGTCATCACCTATAACGCTCTCTCGTATGACTAATCCCTCATAATTTGATAGCTACCTCATATTCACACTATACAGAATTGAAGATGTAATAGATAATAATGAAAGTATATACTACCCATGATAGTCATGAACCTCAATATTCATCTCTAAAAAGTGTTCCATAATCTTACACTCACTACTGGCCTTTTGAACCGCACATGTCTGAACCCTCAAGCTCAGAGCATTGACAATTGTATTTCCCTTTTTGGGAATATATGAAAACTAAAAGTCAATGGAATAGAGGTATTACACACACCTTAACTTCCTAATATTTATTTCATGTTGTGTAATGATGTAATTAAGGATTTTTTTTCTTTTTATACACCAAAAAATTCCATCCCAGTAAGTAATTCCTCCAACAGTGCATGGCACGAACAACAACAGTTAACTCGAGACTGTGTGCCGAGTAATTCCTATCATGTGGCCTCAACTAAAAAGACCCATATTCAATAAATCTCTCTTCCTTAATTATATATTCTCATATCTTAGTGCTCGATGTAGCACATTATATTGTATAGTGTTTTCCCATCTTTGAAAGTATTAGGATCTGCGAGGAAGTTAGCCTCCCTTTTTTCTCTTGAAAGGTTTTCTCATAGGAATTTTAACATATAAATTTGAAACTATTCTTATTTGATATCATAATAGGTTATTCAAGGCATGATAAGTCATTTATGATGTTATTATAATGGCCAGTTATCCAAAAATAAACTCTATATATCAAATATGTTCTTGGGATGCTCCCAATTAGCTACAACTCTCACCTTCTCGAGGTCAGCTGATATTTTTTATATGAGACAATATGACCTTGAAATAGAATTTCAACAATATAAAAGTGGAACTTTTAGAACTTATATTGTAAATAATTCTCTCTCAGAGTATCCAATAAGATCTCAAGATGTTTGTAATGGTCATGTCTACTATGACAATGCAGCAAGATACCATACACAAATACCACTACAAACAAATCAAGATAAGGATAGAAAGCTCAGTGTATCAATGAAATCAAAGATACTAGAGAATTCATGAGATCAAACATCATGACCAAATACTCATACAAACTATATCTGCAAAATAATGTTGTTCATGGTATATCTAACGGTCTAACATGAAAATTATGATAACCTAATGTCATATCAATATTTTATAACACCAGATATCCTCACATCTGGTCAAAGGTAACATTTATATGAGTTAATGGATATTATTTCTTATCTCTAAGTAGGTTCCGCTAATGGTAACCTATAAAAATCCTAAGGATACCATCCACCTTCTTGGTGAAAATGACCAGAGAGTCCCACAGTGAATAACTAGGTTTTATAAACCTCTTTACTTACAAATCCTATAGGTTCCTCTTGAGATCTTGTAACTCAGTAGTATCCATCCTATAAGGAGGAATGGATACTGGTGTACCTCTAGGATCTATCATTATGGAGAACTCTACCCCTATCTTTTGAGGCATTTCTAAAAATTATTCAAGGAAAACTTCTCTAAAATGATCTACAATTAGCGGGAAATATTCCTAACGTGTTCCCTAATCATCCAGATATAATCTATAAAATCTAATATTCTATCCCATCCATTCCTTGATGGATTGGTCTAGATCAACACTCTTGGAAATTCCATTCACCCATCTGGAAAAAAACTCCACCCTCCGGTAATGTGAAGGTCACCCATCGGTGATAGTAGTCAACATAATCATGATAGAGAACCAGTCATTCCATCTTGAGAATGATGTAAAACCAAGTATTCTCAACGAAAAAGAGGTACTAAACAAAGATACACCCACCAATATCAAGGGAGAACTCAAAAAAATTTCATACACTCTCTGATGAAATCATCAATAGGGTATCAAGTTGTATAATGCCATAATAATACTAGACATCGATCCCAAGGATCTCCATGACTAGAAAAATATAAAAAAATGAGATGTGATTATATAAAAAAGAGAGGATACTAATGTATAGGATGCCTGAATATTAAATCTCACCATAAAAGGTTTGACACTCTGCCACTCAGGTATCGTATGTATAGCTTACATCAAGCCTGAACCATGTCCCAAAGTTATATCCTAACTACCTTGAGCTGGTTTTCTCTAATATTTTTGAATACCTTTTGTCTGAATAACCCATTCATGACCACCTTATCAGCCTGATTGGCATCCCATAATTCAGTACAATACCTAATGAGAAAATATTGACCCTACATCTAAACATGATTCATTATAAACCCTCTCCCACTAACTACATGAGGAAAACATCTACAAAATAAATTTATATGGACCATAAAACCACAAGATTGGTACTGTACTAGGTCCCTAGTACACTGAGGAATCATTTTTACCTGTCTATGACACTAATGAAACCTCACCTAGCTACCTGATTATGTATCCTCGCTACAAATAGAACTATGTGGAAGCTCAAGATGATGCTTCCAAATTTTTGTTGATGTAGTTCCAGATCATGGTGTCAAACCACCCTAGCTCACACCTCCATCCTCTATTATATTATGCTCTATAAAATTTTCCAGATTCAGTATTCTAGATATGGTAATAAGCTAAAAGTCATTCACCTTAAATCATATGTTATACCTAATAGCATCCTCAAATCACCTAGTTTTAGATAACTCACCACCTAATAGAATAGGTGTGAAGAACTACAACTCTATAAAATAAGATGAGTAGTCTATGACTAATAATTTTCCCCACTATAGGTGAATAAACTCTCTTCCCTTATCATCCCCCAGGATCTTGGGAATGAAATAATAATAGGACATATGAAAATTCCACCAATACATTTCTCTAAGATGATCCATCTGAATAATAATGTCCCACCATATCATGTAATAATCGTGAAGAATATATGCGGAATGATTCAATATCCTCTTGGTAGGTGTCTTGATATGACCAAATATTATTATAATGGCCTCTATCCAAGAATTGTTACCCTATGGTATTCCATCCCTTGAAAACATGGGAAGATGTTGTTGCTTGAACTCACATGTCAACTCATCCATAATCTGGTCAGGTCACGGGGCTCCCTAAATGGTCTGTATAAAGTGTAGGAACCTATCTCAAAATTGGGCATCATCACCCATATCAAGTATAACCAGTGATTCCACAAGAAGAACTGCTAGAGTTTATATTAGTGACCCAGGTCCCACCAACTATGGGGAATGGTTGTCTCTGGCCTCCTATTGCATGAGTCAAGGATATCATGGTGGAATGTATCTATGAATTCCAAACACACACATTATAAAAATATTCAAAAACTTATAAAAACATAGACATAGGAATGGGATAGGTAAAATCATCCCTATATAAAAGTTGCATCCCTATGCCTTCTCCATAATCTAGGTTTGTGCTATGAAAAAATCATAAGATAAGAAAGAGACACTACCTACAGCCCACTACTGAGGATGGGTCAGGGTCAAGTTCTCTTATATAGGTCCAGGTATACAGAGTTTGAATTTCAATTTATAAAGGAATACATCCATTAAATTACAATTGGAAAGACTATTTAATATTGACAATTTCATTTTAGAATTAAATTTTATTTAAATTAATTCTCATTTATATATAAATCACTCTAAAAGGTTTCACTGTGTGGATCCCCCCCCCCCCCCGGGGAATTTATAAGGTACCATACTCTATATAAATTGATGTGTGTAATCCGTTTCATCCCAACCGGTGATTTAACAAATCCTTTCATGAAGTGTCAACAAAATTGTATGGACAAGAAAATAAAGGAACAAAAACATGTTGAATGTTATGAATGTGGTAATATAAATGTGTCACAGAAAAATTCATGATATATAAATCATGAAGTGCTAATAAATATACATGATGCAATACTTCCTTGTCATGCCAGGACAAGGGAATAAATATATTATCATAACTAACATCAAGAATCAATTTCATCACCCAATTATGAACTCAAGGAAAATGTAATAAGTAGAATCCATAACAACATGTCCCATATTAGGTAATTTTTATTTTCATTGTACGTGGGTAAGCTACTCCTAAGAACAAAAATTTTACCAAATTATATTACATCCTAGTTTCATTTATAATAAAAAAAAATTGTAAGACAAATCGAAAAAAAGATGCTCTAATACCACTTTGTGATGTCCTGGACACGGTTCACTCAACAGTGTTAGAACTCGGTTGGTCACATGGCCTCAACTTCACCTCACCGTACACCTGAGTTTGACGGCTAGAAGAGAGGGGTCCATGGGGAAACAGTGTTTAGACTATAACATCATGAATAGATTTTAGAAAATGGAATAATAATATCAAACAATAGTGGAAAAATAAAATAATACTGAACATCAGATATCTAACTATCCTTCATATAAATAACCAAGTAAACACATCCCTCACTGTCATATATAATATGGTCATCACAGAATTCTATTCAAAAAGGAATATAGGTAATACATGGAAATAGGAATCCTGTAAAATACTTGTATCAAAGGTTAAAAAGGACCAAAAGGAAAAAATTTCATATGGTACCATGAGCTATAGTTCGGTTTTGTGATCCCAAATCCTGTGAAAGAATGTGTCAAGCATCTGTAAAAGGGAACTTGTCCCAACCCCTACTTGCATCCATGAAGTCATTCTAGGAACCATAAAGACATCCCAAAAAGGCTGTGAGATAAACTCAATAGGCCCCCACAAATGAATTCTAATTCCATCCAGTTTTTGAATATATAATAAATAGCTAGTAGGTAATAATAAAACTAGAAATAAAGTATGGTATATAAATAAACCACAGAGTTTGGGTTCCCATGGAAGACCCATCCTCTACAACCTACTATAACATAATCTGGATTGTCTCTACGTAATCAATCAATCATGATTTAGATAATAGTTTAGTCTTGGGACCTATCTCATAGCCTAAGTATCCCCCGTGTAACATATCTAATAGGATGTGTATGATAACTCCATCATTGAAGTGTAAGGGTCCGACCAAGTCCAAGATTGTGATTTGGGTTGGTAGGTGCATCGTATAATCATTTAATTATTATTCATTTCAAAGATAACTAAAGACCATCATTGGAATTCCTAAGTTGGAACCTAGATATTTCTCCTGGTATAGTATAAACCAAAACACACACAAGCCTATACTGGGCATCCCTCATAGGAATCATAGTATCACACCTGGTGTGTTATAAAGTTACTACTCACTAAGTCTATCCATAGCGGTCCATAAAGGGATCCCAAGTGTCACTCATGGTATAAATGATAATATTACCTCTATATTCATCATTGGTAGTACAAAAAGTGAGTCCAAATGTCAATCATTGAATAATAAGTGTCTAGGCACAAATTTCTTCCTTAGATGTCCAAAAAGGAGTCCATGTATCACTCTGGCATATATGACCTTGCTACCAAATGAGTCCATACATGGCATTCACAAAAGAACCCATATGTCATCCAAGGTTCATAATAATAATTAATTAAAAAATAATTAAATTATTCAATCCAAGAGAGTTTTTTTATGGTTATCCTAAGTTGGAACCCAACTCTCACTCTTGGCATGTCAATAATAATTGACATGGGCTTATAGTCTAACCATACCGTATAAGATTACATTTAAATCCAACTAGTCATCATAGTTATAATCAAATAACATACCTTATAAGGTGGTATAAATAAGAGCATAGGATAACAAGGAATAGAATTGAATGAATCCTTCCATTTTCTTTAATTGGACATTTCATTTATACATACATCTCAACCATAATAGAGTGATAAAAATGACCAAAGGCGTAGGATTATGTACTTTAATTCCATCTTTCCGTTATTAAATTCAATTTAAAATTTAATCAATTCACATAACAGCCCTAAGGAAATGGGTAAAGAAGAAACCTCCATAGTTTAATCAAATTTAAAGGCCACTCATGGAGGTTCAATTAAATTTACCAACACACTAAATGGTTTATTCAAATTCAACATACTTGACCTATAATTACACCTCAATGAGTCTCATGGGTCATCTGCGTCATGCTCATTCAATCAATTAAAATAAAATTTAAATTTATAAGAGTCCTCATAAGATTTGGTCTGTGGAACAATGTAATAGTATGTATACATCCTGTACTTATGGTAAAATCATGAGACCACCTACCTTATCTTGGTAGAATAACACACGTCAGGTCTCAACCTTTGATTTGATCGAGATCATAAGAAAATAGAAGAACAGATGAATTCCTAGAAAATACATAATAAGAGCTTAAACCAAAAAAAATGTCTTTCATATCAATGAGAATATTGAAAGCTGCAATATGAATAGAGAACTCACCAACATGCATCAAACGAGACCATCAATAAGTGATTTGGAATCCATATCCATAAGATACAGTAAATCCTAGGCTAGGCTTACATTGGAGCTTCAAATGGGACCATAAGATATCTAATGGAGAATAGATAAGAGAAGAAGGAAGTGGTTTAAACATTTAAGGAATCACAAGAAAAACAGAAATTTCATCTCTAAAAAATGTGTCCCATGGTTTGGCTACACGGTTGGATAAACCACGTTTCAATAGTGTTCCCTTCACAGCTTCAATACCCATCTTTCACGGTCATAGTACACAATTAGAAAAACTGAAAGCCAACCATGTGTTTTCTCTCTATCAAAAACTCTATAAAATTCACATGGGTGTGCGGCATGGGTCATATAGTTAGGGAAAACTATGTACCATTTGATATGAACTGAAATTTATCACATGGTTTCCTCAAACTGTGAGACCTGGGTATCACAATTCCTACTTACCGTGTAGCCAAGATGCCTCCTCCAAAATTTCAAGCTTTGGGCTTTGTAGAAGAATCAAACACCCATGTTTCCTCTCTAGCACCACTAGGCACTCACATAATGATAAAATTAAAGAATCCAAAAGAAATTAAAAAGGTGTCATACCTCATAGAGAATTTGGGATCTTAAAAAAAGAGGTTTGGTTAAGGTTCTTTTCTAAAACATCAGGAATTATTTTTTTCAATACCACCAAAAATGTTCATATAAAGAGGGATTTTATTAGTGCTCAAATAATAATCATTGAAAAAATACCACTTTATCATTGCTTTTTAGTGCTAGTAAATATGTGAAAATGGTTTATAATTATAATTGTAAATAAATATATTTCAATATATATTTATAAATATTTTAATATAATTATAAATATATTTGTATCATTATATATATATATAATTACATATATTTTTATTTAATAAATATATATATAATTATAAGTATATTCAATATTTAAATATATTTATTATAATTTAATAATTATTTATATATAATATTACTTACTTATAATTATATAAATACTTTTTAAAAAAGTTATATTTATTTATTTATAATTATAAAAATATAATTTTATAAATATTGTAAATATAAATTTATAAATATATTGATAAAAACAGCATTGGGGAAACTCCCATTGACTCCCAATAGCATTTTTATGTTTTATATTTATTGGGCCTTTAATCTTACTAGGGTTGTCGCTTTCATTCTTCTCTTGAAGAATGATGGGTATTATAGTACTTCATTTAATGAGGTGTTGGTCCGTTAATCCTCAAATCAGGTTGATTATAAAAACATGATTATTGAAGGTAATGTTAATGGTTATAGTGATAAGAAATATATCTCTCGTGATGAAAATCATGTGGTGGAGGGAAACCCAACTTTGGCATGTGAATAATTGAAACATGGTCATTTTTCCTAACTATATTATTCGATTATGCTTGATTTTGATCTTCGAAATTTGGTAGGATTGCAAAAAATCACTCACTAGATTTAGTTGAAGAAATACATTCTCTTATCTCACAAATGATTTCTAAGTGCTAGAAATCAATCATTTCTCACCTAGTTAATCAATATGGAATAAATCCATGGAAGCTAGAGGACATTTGATTCCATCTTCTTCAATTTTTTGTGTTTTTGTGTATGGAGGATTGCGTCTCTTAGTAATTAATTCTTTACTATTATCTTGTCTTCTATTGATATGAAGGTGAGATCTTGGGGTATGATATTTTTGTCTCTTAAACCTGGTGTTCTACGTATCCAAGATTGGGACCCCTATTTCAACCAAGCTACTTTTGGTAATTCTATAGCTCTGGTGTGGATTCAGGTCTTTGGCCTTAGCTGATATTTATGAAATCCTAAAATCATGTAGGATGTCATCTATGTTTCGGGGGTCCCAATAAAATTTGAAAAGGAAATAGAATGGGAAAGGTTTTGTTTCTTTCTTCATGCTTTTATTAAAATTGACATGAATATGACTACTATTGACACAATTGTTCGGGTGTATAATCCATTCCAATTTGAGTTTATTATTAATACTAAAATATTACCACATTTTTTTCGTAAATGTTTAAATGTTGGCCATTTTCTGGATAAATTTTTTAAAGTCTTAAATTGTGTTAATTATAATAGAATCTAGAATGTGGTGGATATATGTAAATTTAATATTCCAATTTCAGACCCTATGAATGAGGAAGAAAAAATATCTACTGGAGGCAGGAACCCCAGACTTATTTTGTTTGAGACAGTTGGGCATTTTGCAGGAAATGATGTAAATATGGTGTTATCTCATATAAAATCTACTCCTAATGTTGTGTAGACTTTAAATAAGCAATATTTTGTTCAATTGGATACTATAAGGCTTCCGGATCCTTAGTGTCAAAATGTGTCTATTTTTTCTTTACAGGAGCATGCTTCTCCTTTCATTTAATGATACAAAGTATCTACCACCAGTCAGTCTAGTATGTATATATTAGTTCGATATTTGGTTGATTCTAACATGAAAAAGAATGGAAATTCATAGTTTCGTATTAATTATGTTTCCATATAAATTCATATTACGGTAGATACTTTAGTGGTGGTTGAGGAAGTTGTTCTTACTACCTCCATATTTAATGAAAATGATATGTCCATGATAACAACCCAAGATCCGTACATCTATATCCAGTGCTAAAAACATAAACATTATATTCCTGACATTGATATTGGTAAATTTTACTTAACTTTTTACAAAAAAACAAAAAACATCAAAGAGAAATATTAGATCCATTATATACCCAAGTAACTTTTTGGTTTAGATTTTTAGGTAATTAGTACAAACTCTTAAAAACTTGGGTTCATAAACAACTATCTTATAAAGATCAAAATTGTCTCCCACTATTCCCAACTTTTACAAAAGGTCATCAATATCATCAATGTTTGATCCTTTTAGACACAATTCATTTAAAATATTTCCTCCTAACCTATGTAAATGAAAACATAAGAATGTTGAGATCAAATGATAAATAAGGTTAAACATAAGATTAGTATTCCTACCAAGATCAAATGAAATCATTAGGTGAGCATATGGTTATGTGATCATGAACAAAACATTTGAATACTATACCATGTATATCAATGGTAAGAAAGTTGAGTCATGAAATAAATCATGGATGTTCAAAATACATGAGTTCTAAAATAATCAAATAACATGAGCCATGAGACAAACCTAAAACAAGGAATTTTGGAAATAACATATTACACGAGAGAAACATGAGCCATGGATAACAACCAAGACTATATCCCATATTGCACAGGGTCCCATAAAGGAATTAGGTTCACTCATTATCCCAACATGATGTCTCATGAGACTATACATCATCCAATGCATTTGAGTTCTATTTGGGAAAATCCATCATAACATGATCATGCATTTTTTCGTTATAAAGAATAAAAAAACCTAATGGTTATACATTGAAAGAAATAAAATTATTAAATATCATGATATCCTTAAAATAAACCATTCATAAATAGAATAATAGTGGTATCCTTGGATCATATCCCTAAAAATTCATGGGAAACACTAACAGAAGTCGTCGTAGAAATAAAATAATTTTTAAATATATTATTAAAACATTTCTTGAGGAAAATATTCTTTCCACTTTTGAAAATGATTTTTAAATTATAAAAAATTTAGAAAACATATTTTTTTAAAAATAACCTATAATAACTTATCAAGAAACATTTTAAAACCGTTTTAACAACCTTTAAAATTTTATTTTTTGTAAATTCTTAAAATATCATTTGAAAAAAAATTGAATTTTTTTTAGAAAGAATAGTTTTTTTAGTAAAAACATTTCTCACTGAAGAGAAAATTAAATTAAACTTATAATACAAATAAAGGAATAATATTAATGATAAAACATGTAAATGTAATTATATATACTTTGTAAGTTAATGTATGTTTATAACATGACATGTGTTTCAATGAAGGATAATTGAGACAAAATTACCTTACTGGTTTGGTAAATTTTGAACTGTAAACCCCATGAAAGATATATAATAAAATGAATATGTAAATACCTATAAAATTAAGGATAAGGATCTTATATTACATTCATGGTCATAATATACACAATATAAATATTAAATACTGGTGAATATGGATTATGTCTCCTTGAAATCAAACTAAGACTATAAATCCCCTTACAATTATCATATCGTTGAAGTGAACAATAATAAATTGAATTTATTATGTATATTTTTTTTAAAAACAGTTAAATTTTTTTTAAATAAAATGTAAGATAATAAAAATTCATCTCACACATAATCATAGAATAACATAATCAATGAAATTGTATTTTAACCCAATGAATGGAAATTGACTTAAGAATTCACATACCACTTTTAATCTATTGAATCGTATGACCCATAAAAGTAATACTTATAAAATGAAAAAAAATTATACCCTGAAGATAAATAGATTAATGATATTTAATATCAAAGGTTAGTGTATATACTCCACACAAAATTAATTAGTGTAAAATAAGGCATATATCTCACAATGTTAAAAAGAGAGAAAAGAAACACTTACCTCACGCTTCCCTTTAGTGTTTCATACATTAACCTCAATATTTTAGTTAAATAATGTTATTAACTCATAAAATATCTTTGTTAATATTTATAATACCTTATTTTATGATTTTATAATATAATATGATACATTCATTAATAATAATTCATTATTTTAGAGGTTTCGTGTGTGTTCGATTCATGGTTTCATGATCAGTTTATTTTTGTATAATTTTGTATTATCTTGTAAATGGGAATTAAAATATATAAATGGAATGAAAAATTATTAATGATATTAAATAATTATGAGTGGTCTCATATATAATTTTTATTTCTTAAAAGAGGATGATTCATTAGATAAAACATTAATGATAAATGTTTAGTTCATTTGGGTGGTTTTTCCAAACATCCCGAACTAGTTTCGTTTTATTTATTATTATGAGTATATATTATTTATAGAATATGAAAAAATAATATATTATACTTATTAAAATATTATTTTACTATATTAATAGTTTTATTATTGACCATGAAGGTGGTAATGGAAAATGAAGAAAAACATCATCCATCGAGGAGATTAACTGTCATAACTCGAATAATAGTTTCATTTCATTGAAGAAGAGAAGGTAAAAAAAGGTGTGTATATTTGATATTTAATTTTAAAAATAAAATTAAATTATGTACATTATTATATAATTATTATTTCATAATGTATGAAGTAGGTGAGGAGAAATTAGAATAAGAAAGTAAATTAAGAGAGGTGTTCTGAGAAAATTACCTCATGAATATCACCTCCTTGAGAAACCCTTAAGGGCCTTGGATTTGTTCTTTTGATGATACCAGTATCAATAGAACATAGGGAGAGTGATGAAGAAATTTTTTGGTAGATATTTTATGGGATTTATGAATTTTGGGTTGAAATGGGGTGGTGATGGGTGGTATTTATACTTGAGGAGAGGTAGGCTTAATTGATTAAATATTAAATATTTTATAATTAAATCCAACCACAATGAGGTGGCATTAAATTTGTAAGAACCTGGTTCTTATTTTTGAGGTACGGGCTTCTTCTTTTTCCTTTTCCTTAAGTGTTTTTGAGAAAATATGGAAAATGGAAAAAATGCTAAATTTCGAAACTACATGTCGTGTACTTTGTCCACACGCCATGTACTTTTGGCCATGTTGGGATGAGTACACGGGGCATGTAGCCTTGTCGGCGATGAGGGGTGTAGGAACCGACTACACGTCGTGTAGTGGTACCTAACATGCCATGTAGTCAGTCGGCAGGCTTGAATAGTAAGGCGGTGGAGTCACCGCCAGCTGGGCGACAGTACACGCCGTGTACTCATGAGTACATGTCGTGTACTCAGGTCGAAAGATGAACAGTGTGGCGATGCCGCTAAATGAACAGTTAAATGAAAGAAGTACACGCCGTGTACTCAGAAGTACACGCCTCGTAATTTGTTTTTTCGGCTTAAAACAGGCAGTAGCCTCCTCATTTGGCCGAGGAGACACTTGATCCGATTTGAAGCCAAAGGAGGAGGTCGAACCTTCGATGATCCGCTGGTTGTTCGTCTGGAATCCAATTCGGCTTCGGGAGATCTCGTCAGAACCGCATGGGTAAACCCCCTCCTCTCCTGGTACCGTTCTTACCAATTCTTTCCCGAGTGGAAGTTATTTACGTTTGAATGGGTTTTGTTCGTCGTTAGATTTACGCCGTTCTTGGGAATTTCTGGAGTCTGCGTTCGGGTATAACGTTCGTTGGCATATAAGGTAGGTGGCTTTGTGTTTATTTTCCAACTGTCATGTGTTTTCGTGTGTTTTCGTGCCACGAACCCATATTGGGGTGTCGTGTGGATGAGGTCGTTGCTATATTTAATGCCTAGAACTGCATAGGTGATTAAATTGTGATAATAAAATGCTGGTTGGGATCTTTTCTTGGATCTGGAACCACCCTCGGGGTGTGTTTCACTGTTTAGTTGTTTGGCCAGGATACCCGAGGGTATGCCTTTAAAGTAGTAATTGTAGAATTTCCTTGAGAGGAATTTCTTGTTACTGCTTGTTTACCTATTGGGCATGGCCAGGTTACCTGTTTAGCCGGAGGGCGTTGTTGTATTTGGCCTGAGGGCGTTTTTGTGATTAGCCTGAGTGCACTGCACTATTTAGCCCGAGGGCTGTAGTATTTCACCTGAGGGCAACCTTTCGTGCCTGAGGGCTTGACTTCTGTGCCTAAGGGAGATACTTCCTACACCTAAGGGAAACTTATGTTACGCCTGAGGGCTATACCTGTGGGTTAGATTCTGCTTACCTGAGGGTAAGGTTTTGTTTGTCTGAGGACGTGGACTGTTTACTTAGAAATGAACTGTGGTGATTTCTAATATTTAATGGATTAAATGAATAATAAAATGGAAATATAACTGGTAATTAGTTACTTTTGAGTACTGATTACTTTATTGCATTTTACTACTGCACACTATCGTTTCATTCTTACACACAGTTGGGCACGGGCCTTTGGTGGGTGTCTACTGAGATATATGTCTTACACCCTGTTTGGGTCATGCTTTTCGGCCCAAACAGATTACATTTCTGTAGGTTTAGATAGGGGCAGGAGTCCATATACAGGTACTTGACTCTAGCTTAGGAGTAGGAGGGCATGGGACTGAGTCTTGGCTCGCGATTCTGCTGCCAGCTGTTTTGCTTGCTTTGCTGCACTCTGTATATTGTTGAACTGTATTGATGTATAACATGTTCTGGCTGTTTTCTTTGAACATTAAATATGTAGCATCATCATTTATATATAATGTTGGTTATATCCACTATTGTAGTTTATTTCAGTTGTGTATGGTTTACTAATTCCGTTGTTTGTTGTATGTTTTATTTAAATTCCTTTGTGCTACACTTTGAGAAATGAGGGCATCGTTTCCCAACTATCAGACCTGGGCCCTCACTACTAGTCGGCAGCCTATGGCGTTTGGGGAAATGCGCTTGAGGTCATGTGGTGAACCGGGTTCGGGGCACCCGTTGCGTGGCACCCGGATCCGGGACGTTACAAAGTGGTATCAGAGGGGTTCTTTTCTTTGACTTACTATTTGGAGCCGTAGTTAGGGATAGGACAGAATGATAGTTGGTAATAATTTATTCTCGGGCGTAACTAACTTGTGTACAGGGACAATCCAGCCTACCTCGTATTTTTCAATTCTTCTGATTATGCAAAGTTTACTGTTGATGTGATTTCACCGTTGGGTGACGCACTTGTATTGTGCTGGTTATATTTTATCCGTGGGTTCTATTTAGTTGCAACCCGATGAGATGATGGTATATCGTATCATGCATCATATAGGCACATTCTAGATATCACATGCCATGCATAGTTTCCATGCCATGTAGGTGCATTAGAATTTGCATGTTGTTGTGATAGATTTTGTGCTAGAAAAGCATGTTGTTGTGGTAGCTTCTTGATAAATACCCACCTTGTGATATGGTGTTTTTGTTTGAGCATGTTTATAGAATGGACGCGAAAATTTGGTTTTTGGGGAGTATGGGCCCCCATTGACCATAATTTGGTGGATCATTAATTGTTTATTGCTTATAACACATATAAGATGTCAAAATTTGATTCGTGGGGAGTATGGGCCCTCACGAGTCGGAATTTGACACTAAGGTGTTGTTTTACAGTATTTTCTGGGTTTCAGAGAAGTTTCTGAGGCATACTATCCAGAAACCCAGTATACACACCGTGTAGTACTTTATACACACCGTGTATATTCTTCTGTTCGGGAAGAAAAGTGAACTTTTTTAGTACACGCCGTGTACCCGGAGTACACGCCGTGTAGTCTCTTCCCGTGTCACAAACCGTGTTGGCGGCGACACGGGGTAGGGAAAGGCTTGGGTAAAACACGTCGTGTAGTGTTGACCCGGATTCCGACCATGTAACTAAAAACACGGGTCGGTGATTTCCTTCACAGAACACGTCGTGTCAATGATGCACAAGTCGTGTAGTGTAACCTGGGGACTCAGCCGTGTCACTAACAACACGGGCCGGTGTCACCTCCCTTTAAACACACCGTGTACCTGTGGGACACGCCGTGTAGTCTTGTCTGAGGATAGATCGTGTGGAGTTAGTCGTATGGCTGGGAAATGGGGTGTTGTACACACCTTATACAGGTGTAACACGCTGTGTAGTGTCAATCCGAGTAGTCGGCCGTGTCACAGACGACACGGGCAGTTGGAAAAATTACATTGTACACGCCGTGTAGATATTATACACGCCATGTAGTTTTTTTAAACGGAATCCGTGTGGGTTAGCCATGTAGAAGGACCCGGGCAGGGGAAGGGAAGTCAAGTACACACCGTGTAGTCATTGTACACGCTGTGTAGTCTTGTTTTTCCAATTTGGAATGCCTTCTTCCTCTTGTTTCCTTTGTGGTTCCTTCACTTTTCGGTCATAATAATTTTCAATCTGAGGTGTGCTTTTGACCTTGTATTGTCATGCCGCCTAGACGACTGCGAGTTGTTCGCAGGGAGAGCGGCGACAATTATACTCCAGATATGGTGGGCCATGGGCTACTAGTAGATCCTCCAACAGATCCAGATGCGGCACCAGCTGCTATACCGGACAGAGGCGTAGAGGCGCAGTTCTGTGAAGGTTTTATGCGGTTTATGAAGACCTTTCAGGGAGCACCGCAGGCTGCTACATCTATGTCTGAGCTAACACGTATCTTCTAACAGCAACATCCGCCTACGTTTTCAAAGGATGGCGGACCACAGGCTGCGGAGTCTTGGCTAGGAACGATGCAGACTATTTTTGAGAATCTTGAGATGCCTCCAGGGCGGAGGGTCAATCTCGCGACTTACATGCTGTGTGATTCCTCCAAGAGGTGGTGGGATGTTACCACCCAGTTAGAGCATCACAGGGACATGGCATGGGAATATTTTCAGGCAGTCTTCTATGACTTCTTCTTTCCTGAGACGCTGAGGGTAGATAGAGCTCGAGAGTTCATGAATCTGCTATAGGGCGCTATGTCAGTGATGTACTATTCTTCTTGTTTTACAGAGCTTCAGCGTTTTTCACCCGTTCTGGTGGGTGATGAGACGCTGAGAGCCAGACGTTTTGAGGATGGTCTTCGGTATGACATCTGAGTGCTAGTGAATGCTTTCAAGTTTCCTACTTTACACGCCATTGTGAACCAGGTTCTGATCATAGAGAGGAACCTGCATGAATCTGGTGGTGTGGGCCAAGTCAGTTCAGCACCAGTTACTGGTACTATTTCTACAGGCAAGAGGAAGAGACAGATGGACTTATCTGAGGGAGGCAGTACCAGCCAGGAAGCTTCTACAGGTGGTCCGATCAGGTCCTACCAGTGTGGTAGAGAGGGGCACAAGATACCGCAGTGTCCACGAGACCCAGTGGAGTGCCGAGCTTGCGGCAAGATGGGTCCTCTACAGTGCTTTTGTAGGTAATTTCCACCAGTGTCTAATGAGAGGGGTTCTGTGCAGACTCCGCGTGTGGGAGCAGGACCAGTAGATTTTTACCAGTCAGGGAACTGGAACACGTCAGGGCGTACAGGCAGAGATGGTGTTCATGGTCGTGGTAGCCAGACACCAGGATCGTAGAGGCAACAGGGCGGGACAGCTCTGGGTAGCCAGGTTGTGTCGCAGGGCCGCAGCACTGGGTAGGCATATGCAGTGCAACAGACCCAGCAAGAGCAGGATCTCGGACCTTCTATAGTCAGAGGTACTATTCTAGTAGCTTCTGTCTTGTCTTCAGTACTTTTTGATACGGGTGCTATGCATAGTTTCATATCTGTACCCGTTGTATAGATCCTTGGGCTAGGTGTTTCTTCTTCTGATATCATGACGCTAGACAGTCCGGTGGGGACTAGAACGGCTGGTGTACATTAGTGCAAGGAGTTCCCCCTTGAGGTTGGTGGGTGTCACTTCCTTTGGGACCTCTATGTCTTGGAGATGGCGATCTATGACATCATTCTTAGGATGGACTGGTTGGTTCCCTTCTGAGCCTTTGTAGACTGCTATCGTCGCAGGGTGCGTTTCACGTCACCAGAGGACGGAGAGTTTCTATACAAGGGTGAGTGGGATGTTCAGGCGATTCGAGTTGGACCAGAGCATCATGGTCCAGGTGGAGTCATAGCCCAGATTTTGAGCTTATATCTGGATGACCAGGGTACTTATCAGACAGATTTCCCTCCAGTTGTCGATCGTTTCAGGGATGTCTTCCTGGACAACTTTGTAGGTCTACCTTCGGTGTGTGAGGTGGATTTCACTATCGAGCTTGTGCCAGGAGTAGCACTGGTGTCCATTCCTCCTTATAGGATGGCCACGCCTAAGTTGCAGGAGCTCAAGAGGTAGTTAGAGGAGTTACAGGCAAAGGGTTTTATCCGACCCAGTACTTCTCATTGGGGTTCTTCGGTCCTTTTTGCGAAGAAGGCGGATGGTACCTTTAGGCTTTGCGTGGATTATTGGAAGCTAAACTAGTTGACGGTTAAGAACTGATATCCCTTGCTGAGGATAGATGATATGTTTGATCAGCTTCGTGGAGCACGAGTGTTCTCAAATATTGACTTGAGATCTGGATATCATCAGCTGCGGGTTAGACCATCTGATATACCTCCCACAGCATTCAGAAGTAGGTATGGTCTAAATGAGTATACGGTTATGCCGTTTGGACTGACGAACGTGCCAGTAGTTTTCATGGCTCTGATGAATCATGTGTTCCATCCGTATCTTGATTATTTTGTGGTAGTATTCGTGGATGACATATTGGTGTACTCTCACACTCGATACGACCATGTCACCCATCTTGAGATCGTATTGAGTACACTAAGAGAGCATCTGTTATATGCTAAGCTCTCAAAGTGCCACTTTTGGATGGACCAGATTCACTTCCTGAGTCACATTATCTCAGAGGCAGGATTTGCAGTAGACCCAGAGAAGGTGAGAGCAGTAGTTTCCTGGGAGCAGCCTAAGAATGTGTTTGAGATACGAAGTTTCTTAGGGCTGGCTGGTTACTACAGACGCTTCATACAGGACTTCTCCCACTTAGCAGCACCGGTGACAGGTCTGACTAAGAAAGGGGTGAAGTTCATTTGGTTAGAAGCTTGCGAGACAGCTTTTCAGGACTTGAAGGGAAGGTTGACATCAGCACCAATCTTGATACTCCCAGAGCAGGGGAAGAGCTATACAGTTTACTGTGATGCATCAGGGATTGGGCTGGGAGACGTTTTGATGCAGGGTGACCGAGTTGTCACGTATGGGTCTCGGCAGTTGAGGCCACATGAGAGGAATTACTCGACGCATGATCTCGAGTTGGCTGCAGTTGTTCATGTGTTGCGCTGTTGGAGACACTATCTGTTGGGTGAGCATTTTGTGGTTTTCACTGACCACAAAAGCCTCAAGTATATCTTTACTCAGCGTGAACTGAATCTAAGGCAGAGAAGGTGGGTCGAGTACCTACAGTCCTTCGATTTTGAGCTTTCCTATACACCTAGTAAAGTTAATGCAGTAGCTGATGCACTGAGCAGGAAGACTCAGATACAGGTAGTGCAGGAGGTCAGTGGTGAGTGGCAGCTTATGGCTTTGTTCTTTGAGATGTATCTGGAGGTGCATGACAGTCAGGGGCATACTTATCTTTCCTCATTAGCTGTGACTTCTACCCTCCTGGATAGAGTGAGGATGAGGCAGCTATCTAATTTTGAAGGCCTAGTTCTACGGGAATCGGTGGCAAGTGAGGACCCTCCTCCCGGTTGGACGATGGGCGACGATGAGGTTTTGTGTTTCCATGGACGAGTTTGGGTTCCAGGAGATATACGCGAGGAGAGGATGCGGGAGTTCCATGCTTCATCTTGGTCAGTTCATCCCGGGGTTACCAAGATGTACCGAGACTTGAGGAATCAGTACTGGTGGCCGGGTATGAAGAGAGAGATAGCTGGGGTTGTTACAAGATGTTCCACCTGTCAGCAGGTGAAGGCAGAGCATCAGAGACCAGCTGGACTGTTACAGCAGTTACCTATTCCAGAATGGAAATGGGATGATGTCGTGATGGATTTCGTGATGGGTTTGTCGAGGTCACCTCGTGGCAATGACGTCGGGTGGGTTGTTGTGGACCGACTCATGAAGGTAGCTCACTTTTTGCCGATCAAGGAGACCTTTGGTGTGGACGAGCTCGGAAGGTTGTATATCTGAGAGATCGTACATTTACATGGGGTCCCTCGTTCTATCATTTCAGATAGTGACGCCCGCTTTACGTCTCATTTCTAGCATAGTTTTCAGAGGGCACTGGGTACTCAAGTGCTTCTGAGCACAGCATACCACCCTCAGACAGATGGCCAGTCGGAGCGTATGATACAAGTGCTAGAGGACATGCTTCGCGCATGCGTCCTAGACTTTGGAGGCTCTTGGGATAAGAATATACCCTTAGTCGAGTTTTCCTATAACAATATTTTTGAGGCAACTATTGAGATGGCACCATACGAGGCTTTATATGGTAGGTCATGCCGATCACCTTTGTGTTGGTTAGAGGTAGGTGAGGCAGCTTTACTGGGGCCACAGCTTGTGTAGGAGACATCTGAGTAGGTCCAGTTGATTCGGAAGCGGATGGCTACCACATAGTCTCGTCATAAGTCTTATGATGATCGTCACAGACGACCTTTGGAGTTCATGGTCGGGGATCAGTTTTATCTACGTGTTTTGCTGAGGCTGGGACACAAGCGGATCAGGAGACAGGGTAAACTTTCACCGAGGTATGTAGGGACATTCTAGATTCTGGAGAGAGTTGGGCTGGTTGCCTATCGGTTGCAGTTACCGCAGCGGTACCGAGCCATGCACGATGTCTTCCACGTGTCTCAGTTGCGTCTCTACCATTCAGACCTATATCACACCTTTCAGCCTGAGGAGGTTGAGCTTCAGCATGATGCATCCTTTGAGGAGAATCCGATTCGTATCGTTGACAGGAGCACGAAGGTTCTTCGATACCGGTAAATTCCTCTCATATGGGTGTTATGGCAGCATGGCCGAGTGCAGGATGAGACCTGGGAGCGGGAGGCTAACGTACGTGCTTAGTGGCCAGAGCTGTTCTGAGCTTTATCTTCTCCACCCTTGGAAGGGAAATTCGGGGATGAATTGCTATAAGGGGGGAAGTTTGTAAGAACCCGGTTCTTATTTTTGGGGTACGGGCTTCTTCTTTTTCCTTTTCCTTATGTGTTTTTGAGAAAATATGGAAAACAGAAAAAATTGCTAAATTTCGAAACTACATGTCGTGTACTTTGTCCACACGCCGTGTACTTTTGGCCGTGTTGGGATGAGTACACAGGGCGTGTAGCCTTGTCGGTGACGAGGGGTGTAGGAACCGACTACATGCCGTGTAGTGGTACCTTACACGCCGTGTAGTCAGTCGGTAGGCTTGAATAGTAAGGCGGTGGAGTCGCCGCCAGCTGGGTGACAGTACACGCTGTGTACTCAAGAGTACATGCCGTGTACTCAGGTCGACGGATGAACAGAGTGGCGGTGCCGCCAAATGAACAGTTAAATGAAAGAAGTACATGTCGTGTACTCAGAATTGCACACCGTGTACTCAGAATTACACGCCATGTACTTTGTTTCTTCGGCTTAAAATAGGCAGTAGCCTCCTCATTTGGCAGAGGAGACACATGAGCTGATTTGGTTCCAAAGGAGGAGTCTGGGCCTTTGAAGATCCACCGGGTGTTCGTCTGGAATCCGATTCGGCTTCGGACGATCTCGTTGGAACCGCACGAGTAAGCCCCCTCCTCTCTTGGTATCGTTCTTACCAATTATTTCTCGAGGGGAAGTTATTTACGTTTTAATGGGTTTTGTTCTTCATCATATCTATGCCGTTCTTGGGAATTTCTGGAGTCGGCATTCGGGTATAACATTCGTTGGCATATAACGTAGGTGGCTTTGTGTTTATTTTCCAACTATCTTGCGTTTTTTGTGCATTTTCGTGTCACAAACCCATGTTGGGGTGTCGTGTGGCTGAGGCAGTTGCTATATTTAATGCCTAGAATTGCATAGGTGATTAAATTTTGATAATAAAATGATGGTTGGGATTGTTTCTTGGATCTGAAACCACCCCCAGGGTGTGTTTCACTGTTTATCCATTTGGCCAGGATACCCGAGGGTATGCCTTTAAAGTAGTAATTATAGAATTACCTTGATAGGAATTACTTGTTACTGCTTGTTTACCTATTGGGCATGGCCTGGTTACCTGTTTAGCCTGAGGGAATTGTTGTATTTGGCCTGAGGGCGTTGTTGTGATTAGCCTAAGGGAACTGCACTATTTTGCCCGAGGGCTGTAGTATTTCGCCTGAGGGCAACCTTTCGTGCTTGAGGGCTTGACTTCTATGCCAGAGAGCGAAACTTCCTATGCCTAAGGGAAACTTCTGTTACGCCTGAGGACTATACCTGCGGGTTGGATTCTGCTTACCTGAGGGTAAGTTTTTGTTTTTCTGAGGATGTGGACTGTTTACTTATAAATGCATTGTGGTGATTTCTAATATTTAATTTATTAAATGAATAATAAAATGGAAATATAACTGGTAATTATTTACTTTTTAGTAATGCTTACCTTATTGCATTTTACTACTACACACTATCGTTGCATGCTTACACGCAGTTGGGTACGGGCCTTTGGTGGGTGCCTACTGAGATATATGTCTCACACCCTGTTTGGGTCACGCTTTTCAGCCCAAACAGATTACGTTTTTGCAGGTGTAGATAGGGGCAAGAGTCCCTATATAGGTACTTGACTGTAGCTGAGGAGTAGGAGGGCATGGGACCGAACCTTGTCTCGCGATGTTATTGCCAGCTATTTTGCTTGTTTTGCTGCACTCTGTATATTGTTGAACTGTATTGATGTTTAACATGTTTTTGCTATTTTCTTAGAACTTGAAACATGTAGCATCATCATTTATATATAATGTTGGTTATATCCACTGATGTAGTTTATTTCAGTTGTGTATGGTTTACTGCTTCCATTGTTTGTTGTATGTTTTATTTAAATTCCGCTACGCTACACTTTGACAAATGAGGGCATAGTTTCCCCACTATCAGACCTGGGCCCTCGCTGCTAGTCGGCAGCCTCTGGAGTTTGGGGAAATGCGCTTTAGGTCACGTGGCGAACTGGGTTCGGGGCACCCGTTGCGTGGCACCCGGATCCGGGACGTTACAAAATTAAAAATAATTTTATTTTTAATTAATTTTTTGGAGTATTTTTATGGTATATTAATACCTCAACCAACTATTAAATGTTTTTATTTTTAGTTATTTTATGTTTTCTCCTTTTAACTTGAACCACTGTCACTATTTTACCTATACTTCGGTAAATTCTTTTTTTACCACGGTAACTTTTTTATGCCTTAAAATAAAATTGACCTTACAAAAAATTTGTAACTTATGATTCCAATATGGAATATATTTTACCAATTTCTATTAATAGAATTGGATAAATAATATTTGAAATTAATCTCATAGACATAATGAAAAAACGTGTTTTTACAGTGAAATGTTCGAAATTATGAAATGTATTTATATACAATTTCAAAGGTAAATTGATTCCAATTAAATAAATTGGATTAATTTATATATAAATTAAATAAATATAATTTAAATAAAATTTAAAATATAATTTAACTATATAAATAAATTTCATGAAAATGTAGTTTTTAGTTAAAATTTAGTATTTTTTACTATTCATCAAAAAAATGAAACTTCTAAAAAAAATACAAACAATTTACCCTAAGATAATTTTGATATTAAGATTTAGAAAATGTAATTTATTTTTTCAAATGTAACTTATAAAAGCCTAAAATTTTAGTTTTAAAATAGGCATTCCATCAAATGGTGGGAAAACTACATTTAGAATAAAAAATACATCTTTTATGCTTTAAATTGGATTTATTCATATCATAATCCTATCAAAGATATTAAATAAATTTAAAAATAAATTATTTAATATATAACATATAAATTTCATTAATATATTTCACTAATAGTGATTAATTTAATTTATTAAGACAAAATATCATTGTGAGAATAAAAATAGTTTTTCTAATAGATGTTCATTCTTTATGTTCAATTGGTTTTTATTTTCACTGATAATTAATTTCTAACCAATAAATTCATTTTATAAACATCTGTAAAGATTATTTTCAAAATTTAGTAAATCTTATCCATTCCTGTCATTCCAACAGTTAGGTGATAACTATCAAAATTAAATTATGATATTTAGTTGTTTGTTTAGACTCAGTGTTCTATGTGGCATAAGTTATCAAAAAAATTGAATTTATTTAAGAAGATAATATAATAAAATATTGGGTTGTTACATCCATCCCATTAGCTTTAGCTAAGGATGTTTCTTTTTCTACTTTGAACATGGATGGGGCCTCAGGAAGTGAAACTAGTATTAGGATTGGATCTCAAGAAGAAGCAAATAGTGGGGGCTTCCAATCAGGTTTTCAGTTCATTGACAAGGTGAGGAAAGTTACCTCTTCTAATACTTCTACTTTTGATGCAAGGGTTCTTGTCTCCAAAGATGTGTTTCTTGAGGCAGTGAGCATAGGGAATATGGGGCTTTGATCTGGTCATCAGGAACAATGCCAGAGTGAGGGATCTGGTATAATGGTTGATATAGACACTAATGTAAAATATTCATTTGATGTTCATAAACCATGGAAAAGAGCTAAATCTTGGAAGCATGGTTGTCATCCCTGTGGAAGAACTCCTCGTGATAGGGTTAAGAGATGTCATAACCTTACCTAGGTGGTTGATTTCCCATATTTTATGTGTCATTCTTTATTTTTTATTATTAGATACTTTTTTCTCTTCTCTATTTTTTGATGTGGGCTGTCTTATTGTATATGTTCTTCTCTACCTCTTTGTTTCTTCTTTTTTAACAAATGAGATTTTACCTTTTCCAAATATATATCTGTGTGTGTGTGTGTGTGTCTGTTTATATGAATGTGTATATTTCTAAATATACTAATAATTATATATTTATAGTTATAAATATATTTATATCACTATATTTATGTATATAATTATATATATTTAATTAATATATATAAATATAGTAAATATATTCATTATTTAAACTTATTTTTATAATATTATAGTTATAAATATATTTATATCATTATATATATTTATATAATTATATATATATTTATATTTATTTAATAAAAATATTTAAATATAGTAAATATATTCATTTTTTAAATATATTTTTTATAATTTAATTAATATTTAAATATATAATTATTTATTTATAATTATATTAATACTTTTTAAATAATATTTATTTATTTTTAATTAGAAATATCTAATTTTATAAATATATTAAATATACATTTATATATATATTTATTTATAAATATTTGTTTAAAATATATTTTTAACATTATTAATGAATATATAATCTTAGATGCATGCATGTTAAAAATGAGTGAAATTGAGTAATTAGAAATGAAAAAACTATAATAATATTTACAAAATAGATAAGTTTTATTGATTAAATATATTATAAAAAAATAAGGATTTATATTAAAATGAAGATGAATAAATATTAAAAAATTTAAAACATACTAAATAAATATTAAAAATTATTAAATTCTAAAAAATTAAAAAATATTTAAAGTGAATGAATGATACTAACTATAATAATATTTAATATAAATAAATAAATTTTATCTATTAGATATGTAATATATTAAATATATCTTGTTAAAAAAAGAAATTATAAAATAAATATTAAAATTTGAATAAATTGCTTAAACATTATGTGTATGTTTTTTAAAGAGATGAGACCTCGCCCAGAAAAGCAAGGATCCTTTATTGAACAAAAACAAACAACTTACACCAGTCTAAAAACATGAGTCTTATCATAGTCTCTCTTAAGAAGAGATAAAAACTCACTAGGAATAAGATCATACCAAAGAAAATCAACAATGCCAACCCCTTTACTTGTAAGGCCATCTACCACCGAGTTTGCTTCTAAATAAGTGTGAGTGATGATGTAATGAATTGAGTAAAGATAATCCAAGAAATTAATCCAACGGTTAGTGATCTTCCAAGATATGTGAATAGATCCCAACCTGATAGCTGAAACAATAGTCATAGAATCACTCTCAAGCTAGAGATTATTCAACCCATGTGTCTTAGCTTGTTCCACCGCAACAATAACTGCAATCATCTCAACTTCATTTAAAGAGGCGACACCACAAGAACCATGAAAACAGCCAAGAACACTACCTTGGTGATCTCTGAAGATAGCAGTATAGCCAGAGGGACCCAGGTAGCCTCAAAAAGCCCCATTACAGTTGACTTTAATCCATCCAAAAAGTGGTTGCTTCTATAAAACTTCCAAAGTACCATATGGAGGCCTGAAAGAACCTTTAACTCCAAGCCGTTTAAGAATAGTCAAGTCATGAATTGAATTGGAGTAGAAGTGTTTAATTGGAATGATGGACTTCCGAATAGCAGTAAGAATGTGAACGAGATCATTACAGGCCAAGAAGGTCACACCAGAATCTAGAATCTGGTTGCGGATATACCATATATGATGTAGAAATTATGATACAACAACCAGGAATAAATCAAACATCTATATGGAAAGAGAGAGGGACCCCCAACTCTGAATGAAACCTTGAATGAGAGTTTCATATGGCAATGATATTTCAAAAAAATCTCCAATGGCTTTCCACATTGAAGTAGCAGCAACACAGCTAAGAAAAATATGATCTGGATTCTCCCTATGTTGATGGCAATGATCACATCAGGAACATAAATATATGCCACAGTTTTGCAAATAACAGTCTGTTGGGATTTTCCATTGAGAAACTATCCAAACCAAAATAGGTTGGGATAGTCTAATTAAATTCTTGTTCCACCCCTTCATCCACTAATATTCCACATTGCAATTCAAATAGAACCTGTAAAATAGTCTAGAAGAAAGCAAACCAGTAGTAGTAGGTTGCCAAGCCCAGAAATCCACCCAATTAGAGAAACAATACTAGTTAACATGATTCCCAATTTTCTCCATAAGATCCTCCATGTTAACCAGTTGGTCCCTAATAGAAATATTCAAATCCAAGTTAGTGTCTACACCCCCCCCCCCAAATTAACAAGAGGATTGTCACACCAATTTTTGTCCAAAAATCAATAGAGGACCCCTTAGAAACAAGCCATCATGAATGAAGATCAATTGAAGAAAAAATTGAAGATATACCAAATAGAATAATCAAGATGATTAAAATAACCCTTCATAATCTTGTTCATAAATTTAGCCCGAAGGATAGAAAGCGCTTTAGAGTTGTTATTGAAGAGTATCCACATAAAAGAATCTTGCATAGAATCATTGAAGATCTCAAGATTTTTAATATTTAAATCCCCATCATCACATGGTTTACAATAGTTGCTCCAAGAAACCGTAGCTAGTTTACTCTCAAGAGTGTTTCCACTCTAGATTAAGTTCTTGAGATAAACGTTGATATTCCTTATGAGATAAATAGGCCATTTGTACACCATAAAAGATTAAAAAACATGGAGACAATAACAGAATTAACCAATCAAACCCTACCAGCCATGGAGAGAGTTTTTCCTTTCCATGAAGCATGCTATCTTATGACCTTGCTCAGAATATTTGATTTATAGAAAGACTTAGGACTTCCCCAAAACAAATGAACCCCCAAATAATTAAAGGGAAGAACTCCCTCATGAATTACCAACACTCTAACAATATCATTCTTCCTGGAAATAGAGATGTTCCTACCAAAGTAAACAAAATATTTGTCCCAAATTATTTCTTGACAAGAGACAGAGGAGTAGTGAGAAAGGGCTCTTCTGATACTCATGATATTTATCCAATCCCCCTTGCTGAAAATAATAATGTCATAAGCATATAACAAGTGAGTAGGAGCAATCAAACCCCGACCTGCATTAATATCCTTCATTTTCCCATTTCCTTCCATAATGGAGAGAAGTTTGCTAAGGTAATCCTCCTAAATTGAGAAAATAATAGCAGAAAGGGGGCCACCTTGTTTGGCCCCTCTAGAACAATCAAAAAACACCTTAAGGGATCCATTTATAAGGATAGAGATATGTGAATATTTGAAAGTTAAATTAACCCAATCAATAAATACACCATTAAACCCAAACATTTCTAGAACCTTGCAAATGAATCTCCAGTCCATTGTGTCAAAGGATTTTCTGACATAAAGCTTGAGAGAAATGTTTCTACCCCTCATGGATTTCTTTAATAGATTAACACATTTAGAAGCAGTGATAAGACAATCATTAATCGATATCCCTTTAATAAAACCAAACTGTTTTGAGGAAACAATCTAGACAGTAATCAAGTCTAACCATGTGGCCAAAATTTTACAAATGATCTTCTAGATAAAATTAACTAGAGAAATTGTCCTGAAGAGATGTATTTCATTGGAATTCTCTACCTTTGGAATCAGAGTCAAAAATTATTCATTCAAGACACGAGGAAGGGAACCCTCTTCAAATAAATTAATGACAATCCTGCAAGCATTATATTAAACAATGTCCCATTATTCTTGAAAGAAAAGATTACCAAACCCATTCGAGCCTGGGGAACTTTCATATTTGAGACTGAATACCGCTTCTTTAATCTCAAGATTCAAAGGAATAATAGTGAGATTGATGTTTTCTTAATGATCGACATGTTTGGGAATGATTTCTTCCAAAGGATCATTATTAAGGGAGGACCCATTAAAGATATCCCTGAAATAAGAAATCATATGACATGAGAGATCCCCCCTATTGTCAAAATTTTGGTCCCCATTTTTTAATAAAGAAAGAGTCCTAGAAATCTTCCTTATATTTTGAATAGAATTAAAGAACATGGAGTTCCTATCACCATCACTCAACCATTTTTTCTTGAAAATATTTCTTTGCAAGGCATCTTTAAAATTCAAAATATTATTCATATTTTAAATACACTCTGATTCCACATGAACATCACCTGAGAAGTCAGACAAGGTACTTCATTCCTATAAATTCTGGAGAGAATCATCAAGAGATGATATGTCCTGGTCAAGAGAACTGAAACTAACTTTGATCCAAGTTTTAAGAGCCCTATTAAGGAGTTTGATCTTGATGACACAAGAAAACACATCCTTCCTACAATTCAAAGAGCTCCTTGTTTTTTCAAAAATGGTTATACAATCTGGGTGATTTTTCCATGCTTTGTTGAACCTAAAAGGTAAAGGAGGTCGAGGATCCTTACCCACCAAGTCAACCAGAATGGGATGATGATTCGAATTAAATCTGGATAAAGGTGGGAAAGAAATGGAAGCCTAGTATTCAAGACAATCTTCATTGACAAAATCCATGTCAATAGGACTAGCAACAAACCTTTTAAAAAACTATCTATACAAAGTATATTTGGCTCCAACAATATTGACCTCAAACAGACCATTTGAGTTAATACAAGATTTAAATTCCCTGGATGAACTGGCATTGGATATGGCCCCCAATTTTTCATCTGGATTCATGATGGTATTCAAATCTCCTAGGACAAAACATGGACTAGTAATAGTTATTTGAGGTTCTCAATATCATTCCATAATCTTCTACGATCCTGATAGTTGTTAAAAGCATACACAATGGTGATCAAATACTGAGAACCAAGGTACCTAAATGAACAAGTGACATACTACTCGGTATTAACAATAAGGGAAATTTATGAATTGGAGTAATGAGCCAAAAACCATAACCTCTTGACCTCATAAAGACAGTTATTTGAGCTAATAAACTAAAGAACCCAAATTTTCCAAATTAGCAATGCTAGAGGAAAATGTTCTTTTAGGTTTGGATAAACCAATAAGGAGAGGTTTATGAATCTTAATAAAAAGCCTTAGATACCATAAAGTGTCTCTATTTTCCAACCACTGGAAATTAGAGAAGAGAATCTTCATTTAAACTTGATATTAGGGTTGTGATTCACTTTTTTAGATACTATAATTTTTGTCTTTCCTGCTTTGGGCGGTCTCCTAACTTTATTTTTAGGGCAAGAATTATCCTGAATAAGATCACTAATATCGAGGTTGTTCTTGTCTCCCTTTCTTGTATTAAGAGGCATCCCTCTACCACAATTACCTGGTCTCTTCCAAAGAGAACCAGTATCAGCCTCACTGCCAATATTTACTTCCACCATATTATCAAAAGGATCCTTTTGAGGATCAATACAGCCCTCCTGTAATATGTCATCATATGGAGATACATTGCATTTAGGATTTTCATTGCTCTTGAAAATTTCATAACAGAGCAGAATTTCAGGGGGATGCAAAAATATAGGACTTGAAGAGGTAGATTTGCCCAAGATTTCTACACTTGAAGAGTCTAAATTGACAGTGTTGGAATGCCTCATAATAGGGACTGTGATAACCACATTCCTGCTACCTGTAAAACTAATATGAATTTGAAAACTGGGATCAATGGAAGTACTTTTTAAAACATATCCACACTTTGGGCTATTGTAATTAGTAGACTATCATTAGTCTGGGTACAAATAGAGGGGAGGTTGGAAAGGTCATCTGGAGGAGGGACCTTCCCTTCCTGCATACTCCTAACCAAAGTAGCAATATCATTGGATATATACTGTAGCATCAGACCTTCCTCCACTTTAGATTGAAGATACAAAACCATGTTAAAAACATCATTTGACATGTCAGAAAATAGGTCATGTTCATCAAGAATGAACATCTTGGTTTTGGAGGAAATCAAGGCCTCACTGTCCATCTTCTCTTCCTCCACTAAGTATGCCCATGAATACCTCAAGTTGAGGAATGGTCCAAACTGAGATATAGAAGGAGTCTTAGAGGATGACATACCATACTGATACTTAAAATGTTGTGATTCCCTTACTTTCTTCCAGGTATCTCCTTTTTTTTCAACCATAGCATTCTTATCCCTTCTATATCTATTAGCATCAATCCATTCAGAGGTTTTAGGATCATAAATTACTTTCTTATGTGTCACTCTACAATTAACCACTGAGTGGCCTACAATCTTTCATACATCAAAAAATGAAGTCACATTTTAATATTCAACTCTAATATCAGATGTGATGCCATTAGAAATAAATGATATATTGGTCGGCCTTTTCAATTCCATGTTAACATCCACAAGCATCCTTGCAAAAAATCCCAACTCTCCATCCAGGGTCCTTTGATCCAGTATAACGGGAGTACCATGGCATGAGGCAAGATCATTGAGGATCCTTGGATGCCAATATACCCAATTCATCCCATGAAGCCTAACCCAAATTTGGGCATTGGATTTCATGAGCTTCAATGGATTGAAATTCACATTCCATTCGGATAATTTTAGAACTCCAGGTTTTAATATTAAATTACCAAAACTCCAAGATGCATTCAAAGATTCCTTTGAATGAAGAAGGATATGGAAATACCCTAGCCCAATAGAAATGGGTCGCGAGTCTCAGTTTCCCCAACAATGAGACACCCTAATTTTTGGATCTGTATAAGACCAAGGATGATCACCTTTAGAATAAATAACATTGCCCAGGATTGAGAATTTGCAGAGACTAATTCATTGATGTAAAGCCTCCAGATCATCCACCACCGAGAATCCACCATTACCAAGTCTGGTAACATTTGAGGATCTCGAATTATAATCCATGAATGGCTCTGATGAACCAAACCCAGAAAGAACCTCCGTGAAGGATAATCCCTTCTTTTTCAAAATTGAGGGCTCTGAAGTATCCAAAGAATTGATATAATCCTTCAATAAGGATCGATCATCTTTGAAATCCCATTCCCATTCAAGATTGAAGGATTCCATTGAAGAAATCAAAGAAGAGACTCGAAAATCTAAGAATCTCCATCGCCAAGCTCTAGGTCTTCCATTCTCATTCCAATATCTATTATGTTTATGTGTTTCTATTAAGATTTCACATGTTACGTATATATTTGTGTATGTTCCTTTTTTATAAAAATTCATTAATTACTTTTGTGTATGCGTGAAATTAATGAAACACACATTTTATAACTATAAAATTAAAAAATAAAATGACATTCAATTAAATGTCAATTACTCAATACAATTATTCGCTATTTTTAGTTATTATAACGTTTTTATTATAAATCATTCTTTAAAAAATATATGACTTATTTAATTTAATAAAAAAAAATTATTATATATATAATATTTTAAGAAATATTCTATATATAAATATATATTAATATATTTCTGTATTAAAAATATTAAATGTATTAATAAATAATTATGTATAAAAACAATTAAAAATTAATAATAAATTAATATGATTTTAAATATTATAATTTATTAATTTTATATATTTATATTTAATATAAATTATTTATTACTATTTATAATTCAAGCATATATATAGTTTAAGTTTATTCATTTTTATTAATAATTGTTTCATTATTACATATTTTCTTAATTGTGTATTTTATTCATTTTTTAATTTTTTGGTTAATTATTATAATTTATTTATTTTATATATCTAAATTTAATATATAATATTTATTAATATTTATAATTTATATATATGTGTATTAAATTTATTCATCTTTATTAATAATTATTTAATTAATAAAAAAATTTATATTTTTTAAATTTACTCATTTTTTTACTTGGTTAATTATTTATATTTAATCATTTTATATATATCTATTTAATATATACAATTTATTAATATTTGTAATACAAATATACATATATTCCTTTTATTTATAATTATTTAATTAATAAAAAAATTAATTTTGTTTTAATCTATTCCTTTCTAATTTTTATTTGTTTAATTATTTGAAATTTTTAATTTTTTCATACTTTTATTTTTTTAAATTTTTATTAGTATATATTAAAAAGTCTGGGTCAAGTCGTGTACATGCCATGATGGTGGGGCAGGTGGTCCAACCTCGACATACACGGGTGGGCTAAATCGAGGGAAACAAATAGTGGGTCAAGGACCGTGTGGGATTATGGGCCCACATGTGTGTATAAGAATAGTGTATATAAGAGCCCATCCCATGAACCATCTTATAACCTTGGCATGTGGAAAAATCATATATAAATAAGTGGCTGAACTTGCGTTATTTTGATGTGGGGCTCGTAAATGTGATTGGGTCCTTTATCAGTGCTAAAAATAATGTGTTAATAAAGGTAGCCCATTATCAGGGCTGATAAAGGTTATCTGTTATTAGTTCTTTTTTTAGTGCTGATAAAAGGAAACCATTGTCATCATTTTTTAACATTGATAAAGGAATCCTTTGTAAGATTTTTTCTCTAGGGTTAATAAATTCTAGCATTATATATTGTACCTTATATAGTAGTGATGTCATAAAACCAAAAGGATGGCTTCAATGGTCATTTGGATTCTCTAAAAATTAATCTAAGTATTTAAATATGTTTCTTGTCATACAATACTTTTTCATATTATATGTCATGTTTTATGATGATATCTAGTGCTACGGATCTCTAATTGAAGTGGTTCTTAATGAGTTGTTAATTATTATATAATTTTCTAAATAGAAAATAAATAGACCGAATGGTGAATCCGATATTTAGGGGATCTAATATTTAACCAAATATACTGATATAGAGATGGTTCAAACCTTCAAAAATGTTTTTTTGAAAATGGATTACCCTTACATGGGAATTTGGCTACATGATTATATCCACCTTTGTGGTAAAATAAGCTTAGGTAATGATTTTATTATGTCCATTTTATCATGATGCGAATAGAGATTGGTTGATGTAGTATTTTAATAATAAAAAAAATATGAATGCTATTAGAGAAATACTTGGAAACAATTTTGAAATTATGATTTCTATATCACATGTGAAAACTAGAAAACTCATACTATAATCCTATGACATCACATGTAAACCAAGTTAGAATGATTATGGTGTTTTATACAGAACATAAAATGCAGCATAGTCACTACATACAGGAACTCACACAATATGCATTATGAGCCAGAATAGAGAAGCTTAACATATATGAACATTTTTTCTCAGTTTAACTAGAAATATAAAGAGTGTATAAGTTCAATAATAATATGTTCTAATTACTGGCAAGCTAAACTCAACATGCAAAACTCGATCTAAGTGAAGAGATGTGATAATGAGACCCACGTTGAAGTTTTAGTGATCTGTATGTGTGTAAAACCTGCAACATGAAGATATATCATGCTGAAAGTGAAGTTTATACTAATTTAATAAAACTCAAATAAGGTGTGTGACATTATAGATAAAAAACATTCATTTATAACTCAAAATCACATCTCTAGATGAATTCAATTAAATGTAAAATGTAAAAATAGAAGGAGATGAATGTATCATATAGAAAGAATCATGAAAACTCAAACTGATATATAGCGACTTGCGTAATTTTCACTATCACAGATCGCGCTTGATCCATCATTGAACGTTAACCATGATAAAAAAAAGCACCAATAAATGGGTGAATTTTTTCAGTACTCATAAAAAATAGTGATAAAAGGGGTTCCTTTTTCATCGCTTGGTTCCATAATTCATCAAATTCCCCCATTTATCAATGTTTCTCTCCAGCGATAATAATGGTTGTAGTGGGTAATTTAATTTATATCAAAATATTTATATAATTTTAAATAATATTTATATAAATTTTAATAAATATGTATCTTACTTTCATAATTTTATATATAAAAAATTATCATGTTAATATTAGTCGAAATGTTTAATAGTATATTTATATACATTAACTAAAATATGTGTATATAATTAAAATAAATATAATATATTAATTCTTTATTTAAAAAAATATATAATATATAAATGAATATATTTATTTAAAAATATATCTATATTGATATTAAATAATTTAAAATATATGAACATGTATAACTGTATGTATGTATGAGTATGTGTGTACATGTGTGCATGTATATCTATGTGTCTGTAGATGTGTATGTGTATATATGTATGTATGTCATGTGTATATGTTTTCATGTGTGCAAGTATCTTTATTGATTTAATATTATTTATTCTCATTTAATATCTCTCCATTTTTAGTATTTTCTGTATGTATTCATTTTTATTATTCATTCATTTTTTATTTAGATTTATTTTTACCTATCACTATTATAGATATAACCTTTAAAAACTGTCATGAACCAACATGGGTCGAACCCAAACTGGTCACTTGAACCGACCTGTAACAAGGCCCGAGAGGCATTCTAGATCCTCCGGGGCTGGAAACTAGTGTTGGACATTTAAATAAATTAATTTGGAATGATTTGACCTATAAAAAAATGAAAAAAAATTGAACAATAAAAACAAACACTATCAGAGAAAACAAATAAAACTATACATACCCCCGTGTGACCCTGCAGGGTCTCCACAACCCACTAAACCAATATTACCCCACGATGATTGAGTCCAAGAAAAGAATTTCCCCAGAAGATAAAAACAAATATATATTTATATGTGTGAGTCTTAAAACTCAGTAGGCATTCTAGAATAAACTATTCCCTATGTCATTACATTAAAGAGGAAACCAAGACTTTCCAGTTTTGAAATAAGACATATAAAAATAAGTTTTTTACATTCATTTCAAATAAAACAAAAAATTTCCATTATCAATAAAAAAAATTACGTTACATTTCAGAAAAAATTTCCAAAATATGCATAGTCTTTTTTTTAATATTCATGTCACGCCCTGTAAAACGTTAGTAAATAAAACATGCTTTCTATTAATTTTGACACAAATTATAAACTGAGCATTAAGAACTTGATAAAAAGTACCATATAAAAAATTTAAATAATAACAAGCACCAAGGAAAATCTCTAAGTAGCTAGGGGTAGTGGGGACCTCGGACCCTCATACCATAGTGATGAATGTAGCCCAAAACCACATCATCCACATTCACAAGACACTAGATAGAAGTCAATCCAAATTTCTAATGGTCTTTGATCATCATAAAATGTTTAGTTGGTTTTTTAGTGTCAATCCTTCTAGGGGGAACCAGGTCACAGCCCGACCAATCTACCTAACATACTAGACATACTCTACCTGCCTAGGTACTCAATATTCCCATGTTCTTTGTCCAAATTGTGGTGAGTTTTTTTATCAAGCTAGCATATACATACATATCATATTCTTTACCCAACTCTTCACCACCAATATCACTCCCTATGTGTATCCCCTATTTCAAGCAATAAAACAATGCACAAGCCTATTCACTAGAAACATATCACAAATAACACATTTAACACATACATCAACTTTCTAAATCAAGGGTAATGACTCAAGAGGGGTTTTCTATATATATAAAACATTATCAAAGTGCCAAACATGCCTTGTGATTTTTAAAGGAAAACTTTAACATTATAAAATACAATTTCCCAACACTTGTAAGTTCAAAAACATTTTAAAAGACCAATTCAATATTTAAGGAACTTCAAATTTAAAAATTATCTTGAAACCATGTCTAAATCAAAGAAATACATTATAAAATATTAGAAGAATGATTTAGAAAAAGTAATAAGAATCTTTCCAAGAACCAAAACCAATTATTTATATAGCATATGAATTTCATATAAACTAGAAAAATATTTTTAAATTCACTAAGTAATCATGGATTATACATTTAAAGGGTTAGATATAGATAACCTACCTCAAAAAGGAGAGAATCAAGCAGAAACACTTCAACACTCGAGTCCTTCATTAGAAATAATTTGAATCATACTTGTTCCACTTACATGAATATGAACATTCACACACACACACACACATATATATATAAGGACACCTAAAACCTATGTACATATTTTCATGGAAAAATATGTATAAGGGTGTCCTTACATATAAGCTTATACTTGTATATACCCCTTTACACTTACACGTGTATTCATTTCAATATATATAAACAAGAACACCTAGCCCCAATGTATATATTCACACTTCCATTACTGAATATATAAAAAGAGGGAACTTACATATATATATATATATATGCCTACCAATGCATACACATGTAAGTTTTCTTCAACTTAGGAGACTCAAAACCACTTCAATGATGACCAAGATGCACAAAAAATAGCCAAAAGGTTCAATAGTGAGGCAAACCCACTCCATCCAAAATTTAATAATCAGAAAAAAAATCATAAAATAACAAAAAGGGTTTAAACATCCAGGTAAAAAGGGTTCCATGCACATCTACCTCAAAACAATTTGAGCAAGATTGGGACTAAAAAGGACCATTACAATCATGAATATGCAATGGAATTCTTTGAAAAAACATCAACGACCTGGTTATCCTCCTTGTGGACATGTGTAACATCATGAATGAGGCCACTGGTGAGCTATATACATTAAACCCAAGGTGAAAACATTTTCCATGGGAATTTCTTGGACCAACTCTTGAGGATATCAACTTCCACCACCGAGTCATATTCTAGCTAGAGGAAGCTTCATCCATGATGGACAACATAGGTGATGACCTTGATCATAGTTCAAAGCTCAACCTCATGGGAAGTACCCTAAAAAATATAATGATAGATGTATCCTTTAATGAATCCCTGGTAGTTTTGGAAGACACCACCATAGACTGAAGGTCCAGGTACACCTAAATCCACCCCATCAGCATTGACTTTCAACCGAGAATGATTTGGGGTAATCCACCTGATAAAATTCAATACCAGCGGATTTTTGTTCTTGTAAGGGACACCAAAACTCATCAAAATAATGAGTACATTCAAATAATTATAAATACATCCTATCTAGATTATTGAAGTAGTGATTTCATACCTATCTCTGATATCATCCTATAGTGTTGGTGTTTTATTGTCAAAAGCAAGTGCATTGTGAGATATCCTGGAATACTAAAACAAAGTTGTAGTAGAATCCAACAACATTCTCTACACTTCATCAATGCATGTCATAGAGGTAATTAAATCTTGTAGTTCAATAAGGCTGATGTTATGGATCCATCACCCAAGAATATCTTATACAAAGTCCCAAATACTACAAGTGAAATCATAGAAAATAAAGACATGCTTGATCTTTTAATCCACAGAAAGACATAGAGGGAAAGCTGAAGCAAGTTGTAGGCTAGTTTTTTACAGAAGAATATGCAAATAAAGTCTTAATTTATAGATCCTCCATAGGAGAAGACAAGTATTTAGAGGGATATAGAAAGTATAAAAATCCATTAACCAATGAGGATTCATGATCTTCCCATCACACATGTGTCAATACTAGGAACGGGTGATAAAATGGCCAATGGAGTGTGGTTTCTATATGGGAGTTTCCCTATCAATGAAGGCATGCCTTTGAATTTTAGTTCAAAAATACACAGAAAAAAACATAGGTGTTCATTTCATCAGCTTGGAGAGCAGCAATTGAGTTATGCATCAAGTATGGGGGAATATCCACAGCCTCATTAATCATCCAAGTTAACCATGGATTAATCCATGCATTAAAATCATAATTCTTATAGACAATGCATTTTGAGAAGTACATGAGGTTATTAAAGGTAGATTTCAAGGATATCCAGATTGAGGAGGAATGATTAAAAGTAAATCTATCCCAAAATTTTTGCTAGAGGTGATAAAAAATACACTCCATTAATTTTTCATTGGATATGAGAAGACTCCAAGTGGATTTGTTTAAGATAGATTCATTTATGAAGATCAAATTCATTATACATAAGCCTCCCATAATAATGGATTTGATGAATTCTGTCCAATCCATATTAATGAACTTATTCTTATTAATGGAGCCAATCCATTTGAATTTTTTATTAGTCTCTCAAGATCCTTCATAAGGGTTTCTTCCATCTACAAATAGAGTATACATAGAAAAACATGGAGGTGATCAATGAGTTGACAAGGAATATTTTTTCAACTTAGTAGATGGATTTCCCCTTCTATGTTAGCATTGGAGAAATAATTCTATTGATGGAATTTTCAAGGTAACACTTTCTCACTTTACCCTAAAAGAGTGGTACTCCCAGATAATTAAATAGAAGAGAGTCTTTATTTACCCCAAGAGACCATTCAAATCTATTTACATTTTTTATGGGTGTCTCATCCCCAAATAGCACAAAATATTTCTTCCAGCTAATGGATTGGCTATCCACATCCTTGGAGTGCTTAAATATGAATTTTGTTGAAGAAACATTCCTCCCATCAGCTTTCCCAAACAAGAGGATGACATTGGAATAAAAAAGAAGATTAGGGGTATGAAGTACCCTTCCAGCTTTAATATGATTGTATAAACTAGACTGTAGAATTTCACTAATATGTAGACTCAAATAGTCTTCAGCAATAGAAAACTCCCCTAGAGCATTGAAAAAATCCCCTTTCATAAGAAACCAACCTCAAATAGTAGTGGGAGAATCGAAAAGGTCACATATGCTTCACCATTGGTGGTGAATAGAAAAACATGCTCGAAGAGGACCTAAGAGACCTATTTTAATTCCTAACAATAGAAAATAGAACCACAAATTGGGTTTACCCATAACATAGGGTTTGACAGGAAAAAAAATCAGACTATAAGGGAAGAAAATCATCGGAATAAAGAAGACAAAGGGAGGTTCAGACAATAACTTTGGGTGAAGACCATGAATCCCTAAGGAATCATAGTAAAATGGAATGGAGAGGAGGCTCAAGATAGGGGTTTTTCATGTGGCCATGGGGGAAGGGGAGTGGGTCGCACGATGGATAGGGGGAAGGAAGGAAGAAAAAATAAAAGGATTAAAGAAATAGAAAAATGATACAAATAAAAAAATTACAACTTCTAAAAAAATAGGGAAACCCAGATGGTTTTCTCTTGATTAACACACTATGTGCCACCCATGCACTGAACACTATCTTTGTCAAGCACCCTAATATGGTTACCACTTGGTAGATGCATGGTTGAGAAACCCATTCTAAAATTGTTCCACTAAACACTTTCAACTCTCAAACCCAAACAAAAAACATTCCACACAACATAATAAACAGTGTGAAAAATGTGTTCCATAGTACAGACCCACCTGGTCACCCACACAAGCACTGCATGGTTACTAGTAACCATTTAGGCTAACTTTGAAACAACTAAAATCCCTAAAAAAATTTGTCCCTCTAACTATCATAACTAAAACCCACTCAAGTACAAGTCAGAATAAGAACAATAATAAATAAAATAAAATATAAGTTTCAGGTTAGTGTATGAAAATTCTCCCCACCATTTACACTTTCTTCCCCTAGAAAGTTACCCAACCAAATATTTAACAGAAAAAAATAATCAAAACTAATCAAAGAAAAACAGAACCATGTAACCTCGTGTGACCTTTCAACTCCCCAAGTCACACCCGACCAACTCTATAGAAATTGAAAAAGAGTCACATGGTGGAAATATAGGGGTGTCCCCACCATTAAATAACTGACTATAATAGTAATTTAACTGTGAGTAATGGTCAAAGATACCACCAACCAAAATGATAAGGGTTCATCTATAGAGAATTGAATAGTCCACTTGTCTAGTCCAAAATTCAAAAATTTACAGGAAACATGCGTCCCAAAATTCAGACCACCCATAGATTAAAACTAATCTAAAGGAAAGATAACCACTTAAGAAGAAATCAGGACCAATGGATGAGTGGGAGGAAAGGGGAGAGCGGAGGTCTCCCGATGAATCCCCTCTGTAGGTGACGACGGCGGCCTCTGTGCCGATCCCTCCCCCTTCGATGGGGGAGGGAGAATCGTCGTATCTTAGGAGGGCGAGGGCCTTCCAACCTTTCTCTAACCCAGAGTTTCTCCCTTCCTTCCCGAATGTGGCTTTAAACCCTAAGGTCCCGGATCTGGTGGACGGGGTCCCGAATCTTCATTTATCCTCGACGGAGTTTTCTGAGTCGACCAACCTATTGAATCTCACTCTTGTTGCCCGCTTCAAGGACAAGAGGCCCTCGGTTGATGAGTTTGATCGTTTCGTTTTTGGTTCGTGGGATCTCCAAGAACGAGCGGTGGTGGGTTTACTCGATAATAGGCAGATAATGGTTCGCTTCGAGACGGAGGCTGATTTGATAAAAGCATGGTCAAGCGCGCCTCGTTTTTATAAGGGATCCCGCTTTCTGCTGCTGCGGTGGTCATTCGACCTGCACATGAAAAGGGACTCACCCTCAATCGCAGTTTGGGTAAGTTTTCCCAAGCTTGCCCTACCGTTCCAGAACCCTGCAATTATCCGAATACTTGGAAATATGGTAGGTAGATTCCTTTGTGCGGATAGTCGAACTGAAGCGCTCTGTCATCCAGTGAATCCTCGTGTTTGCGTTGAGATAGACGCATCTAGATCTCCCTTTGAGTATGTTTCTGTCACGATCGGTGAAGAGTACCGCTGTAAACAGCGGGTGATTTATGAAGATTGGATTGATTTCTGTGGGTCTTGCAGGAGGTTAGGGCACTCGACTGAGGTCTGCCGTAGGGGACTTCCTCCTCGGTCGACCAAGGGAGATGGTAAAAGGAAATATATCCCCCCATACTTGAAGGAGAATAACTATTTGCAGGTTGAGGAGGGTTCTCACTCAAGACCAGTGGAGCCGGCTACCAGAGGAGAATGCTCTGGGGTGGCTTCGATGACACTGGATGGGGAATCAGTCAGGACTGGTAAGGCAATTCTGGAGGGCGATTCGGGTACAGGGTCTTTGGATGGGAAGGGGCCAGGTAGTCATCCGAATTTGGATTGTTCGAAGGATTCCAGGAGATTGGATCCTGTAGCTCCTCCCTTTATACCTTTGAGTAATAGATTCTCTATCATTGCCGTGGATGGTCGATCTGAATGCCTGAAAGAGAATGGTATTGCAGGTAAGGAGAATGGTGACAGGGCCTTAGGGGATCAGTTGGCTGGAGGTTTGGAGACTGAAGTTGGCTTCATTAGAATGGAGGCTATGGAGGTTATGCAAGAGGGTGACAAGGGACTGGGGTTGGAGGGATCACCCTTGGCTGTTTGCACAGAAACCAGAAACTCCTTTGTGATGGGAGCTGATGAGGGCCAGGCTGAACAGGGTCTGGAAGCAGTCCCTGCGGTTACAGTGGATGAAGGTGCTTCAGTGGGGGTGCTTCTGCCGGTGATAGAGAACCCTACTACAGGTCAGGTCGATAAAGGAAGGGAGTTCCCTTTGGGAGGGACAGAGAAGGTGAGCAGAACAGGTGACCGCTTGTTCAGTGAGGTGGTGCAGAGTGAGAAAACCTCCTTTCCGGTTGGAGGGCCTGGTTCACCCACAGTAAGACGTCGGTCAAGGAAGGATTACTCCTGTCTCCCGCAGCCGATGCAGACTCGTTCAGCATCTAGGAAGAAAGGCAAGGTCGCTGTGTCTTTTGCGAACAACATTGTGGCTGAAAGGATTTCACCAGACCCGGTTCTGGAACTTCTCAGGAATCGGGTGCAAAGTCCTCAGTATTGGAGGACACTAGGTTGGGAAACAGCCTCGGCCACTGGAGAAGATGAGTCTGGCAGGGGATGCGGAGAGGAGTACGCATATGATGATTTTTACTAATGTTTTTAGTGTGTTGATTGCTGTTTCTGGGTTTTTTTTTGTGGTTGTACGCTTGGGCACCGGAACCCATTAAACCGGCTTTTGAAAATCAAAAAAAAGGATTTCCAACGATATAAAAAAAAACCACTTAAGAATTCACATCCACAATTGGAGTTCTGAAGTATCAAAAAAACTATAACGGGGTTGAATTAGTTTTTTACTTTTTCTATGTTTCAACACTTTTAAAACATAACCCCTATAAAATATTAAATCTCATATCCTTATCATTTTGTTGTAAATACTCATGCATGGAAAAAAAACAAAAACAAGTAAACCACATGATATTTAAAAGGTTCGTCACCAGTGTGAGAACCTACATCATTTTCCTAGCCACCCCCATGGGTCTATAGAAATTAAGTATTTTGAATAAGTGAATACAACATGTATCGACTCCCATTAGACACCATATATCTCCTCATATTAATGATTATACTGACTCTCATTAGTTTTCAAATTTTTTTAAAAACCAATTGAACCAAAAAAATAATAAATACTTCGTTAAATTTTCTTTGTAAATGTTCTTGGGTCTGATGAACCTAAATTTGATGACCTTCGGTATAATGAACATAATCAGATTTAATCAGTCTGACTGACTCAAAAAGATGATCCATTTCTCAATCTACACTTCACAAACTCTACTAAAAAACATAGTTTGATCTTCCTCAGTCTGATCAACTCAATATTATATTCACAATATGATGTTTCTTAGGCCTATAAATAAAAAAATATATGTCCAATCTTCTAATGATATATCTATCTAGAAGGAACTTTCACATTAATTATTTAGTGCTCTCCCTTTTCTACTAAAGTGAGAAGTTAAAAAAATGTGAATGAACATTTCTTCTAATTATAGGTGATTCAGAAAAGGAAAGGCAGGAAACTGAAAAATGGTTTCCTCTTGCTCAAATTTCAAAACACCTAAAATCACTCACATTTAAACTCTAACTTTTACTTCTTAAAAACCTTTAAATATTACTTCCAAATTAGTCATCTTGAACAAACTAAATTCTCTTCAATCCAATATAACATCCTTTTATTTAGATTTATCTTCTCATTATGATCTACATTTCTTTATCATCTCATTATAATATGACATTATTTCCTAGATTATTGTGATCTTACAGCCTTACTCAACTCATTATGATCTGCCTTTGTTTCTTCTCAAGAAAAAACAACTCTTTTAGGATCTTAATTTATCTTCATAAACGATCTCCCCTTAATTTATCTACATAAGAAACTCCGATTACTTTGATATTCTACATCCAATGTGGTATTTATGTGAGCCATTAATTTGATGAAATGATGTCTGTTGTTGATCTAATAGATATTCATCCATATAGTCAATATTGTTAGAAAAATCATAATTATGGAATTCTCATTATGATGTAATTATCATTACAATATTCTTTATCCTATGAAGAATCCACCTGGAAACATTAAGAAACATCAAACTTCATCAGCTTTACACATTCTAACTTCTACCAAGTTCTTAGTCCAGTACTTTTGGATCATATCTTCTATGTATGTGTTTTTGGAACTGATAAAAGTATTAAATTTCTTCCATTTATTCAAAATCTTTCATCATTATAGTTTTCATTATTTTTGAGCACTAAATTTCGATAAAATAATCGCCTGATTTACGTTTTATATAGTATGAAAACTTTTTAACTCCTAACTTCAATTTCTTAAAATATCCTCTTCAACAACATTTTGACTTCCTCTCTCAATAAATTTTGACTCTCTAACAAGAACTTTGTTTGATGTATCTTCAACATCATGTCAATGGTTCTTCATGTGATGGTGCATCTGATCAACAACTTTATAGAACATCCAGCTTTCATCTTTCTTACACCTTCTGCGTCTGGTGTTTCTCAATATAAAAACTTGTGTCTGGAAACGTATTTCCAGAAAACAACTTTATTAAGGATAAATCTTTTCTCTCATTTTATGTTGGGATTCAAAAATATACATAAACTTTTATCTTTCTTATTAAAACTCTTTATGATGAAATTTATCTAATCCTGAATAAAATAAAATTCTTTTACAAAATGTTAGTTTTCAACAAATACAAATACTTTGTTAAAAAACATCACAAAGGTTCTTCAATCTTCCCCTTTGTATTTGTTAACAACACTCGTTATCAAATTTTTTGAATCTCAAAAAAAAATCAAAAAAACTCAACCTTTTTAAACAACTCATGTTCTTTTTTAGTTTTATTAAAACATAGACTTTCTCAAAAAAGAGTGTCCTGAAACCACACTATTAGAAAAATTAATATTTTTGAAGGAGTTCTATCCCTAGATGGAAAGAAAATTTTGTGGCCATGTTAAGATAAACTCCACCTCACTATTCTTTTTCTCTCAACCATTTTAGGATAACCAAGACATATAATTTATTAGAGAAAGATAAGTAAAAACATCTTAATAATTAAAAATATTATACTTTCTCTCCCCCTTTCTCCAAAAAATACAAAGTATGGAGTGAGGCCTATTTATGTTATTTAGTAATTTCTAAGAGAAGGATAAACATGAATTTTCATTCTTAATTCAACAAACATTTCTTTTGGACTTACCTTTGTGAAGATATCAGCAATTTGATACTTCATTGAGATATATTCCAACAAAACATCTCTTATAGAAAAAATTGTATATTATAAAGTGAAACTGTATATAAATGTGTTTTTATATTTAGTGATGTATAGGATTTTTTGGAAGATCAATTGCACTCAAATTATCACAAAGTTTCTTCAATGGTTTATAAAGTTTTACTTTCAAATATTCTAGTTGAACATTCATCCACAACATCTGAGTACTCACCTATGTAGATACAACATATTTTGATTCTATTGTGCACAAATTTACTAAACATAATTTCTTACTATGCCAACATACATAACATTCACCCAAGAAAATTTTCCTTCATAAGGTTGATTTTCTATCATTATAATCTTCAAACCAATCAGCATATGTATAACCATGAAACATCATTTCATAATTTCTTTTCTATAACAACCCATGTGAATTTTTTCCTTTGATATATCTCAAAATTCTATTTACTAACAACTTATGTGATTCTTTTGGTTTACTTTGATACCTGGAAAACAAATTCATAGAGTAAATAATATCAGGTCTTGAGGTTATAAGTAAAATTAGATAGCCTATCAACTTCCTAAAATCATTTTGATTCACATTTTTTCTAGCTTCATATTTACTCAATTTTATGATCATATATATAGGAGTAGAAAATTATTTGGATTATACCATACCAAATATATTTAGACATTACTTGTAAAACCTTTCATGAGAAAAGAAAATGTACTTTTTGTTTTGTTGAACTTGTAATCTATGGAAAGAATTTAGTTCTATCAACATTGACATTTCAAATATATTTTTCATTTCTTTAGAAAATTTTAAAAAATGTATTATTTATCCCCATAAAAATATATATCATCCATATAAACAATTATAATTAAATTCCAAGAGTCAACATATTTCACATATAAGTTTCTATCAACGTTTCCTTTAGAAAAATTCAACATTATCAGACAATTTTCAATCTTTGAATACAGCACATGTGGAGCTTGTTTCATCCCATAAAAATAGTTCTTCAATTTAAAAAAAATCAACCTCATCAAGTAGAAACCCACAAAAGTTTTTAATGTAACCAACTTCCACAATTTTTACATTTAAGAAACACAATTTTAAATCCATCTAAAATACTCTATAATTTTAATGTGTGGCCACTAATAGAAATATTCTAATAATTTATAATATTTTTAATGGTGAGAAATTTTATTCAAAATACACACTTTCCACATGTTTGTAACCTTAAATAACAAGTCTTTATTTGATTATTGAATCTTTTTCATGCTCGTTTAATTTTTTTACGTAAACACCTTTTGTTCAGAAATCATTTTTATTTACTGTTTGTGGAATAAGTTCTCATGTTCCATTTTTCTCAATCTGGTCCAACTCTTCATTCATAGAATCCACACATTCATTGAGTTGATTAGCATATAAAACTTATTTTAGTTTAAATATTTTACATAATTTAAGTTTGATTTTATTATCCCAACTTTCTTCTTGTCTGAACTAGAATATTGTGATTCCTAATAATGTTATCAGACTCAGCATTCTTTTGTAAAGTAGGAAATTTTAAAGTTTCTTTACTAGTATTACTTTCCTCATTAAAAGATTCTTTAGAAACTTCATAAGACTTTTTTGTATCATTATTACTTTTATTAGAAACCTTTAGTTTATCTTTATCAACATTATTAACAACTTTTTTTGGGTTTTAAATAAAATTCAAATCTTATGAATCCAATAACTTTTTAAAATTTTTGTTCCAACATTTTTAACTTCTTCCATTGGGTAAATAACCCATAAATATTCCTTCTTTATCTTTCTCATTAAACATTCCCAGATATGGATTATTATTTTTAGAAAACATGGACTTACAAAAAAATAATGTACTTAAATAAAGGTTTTTTTATACAAAAATACAAAATAATCATTTTGGATTTCGATCTCAAAAAAAAATATGTTTTTCATATGTATAGAATCACTAATAGATTAACTCCAGTAGAACTTTTAAAGTTTGTATTATACTAATAAACTTCTTCCCATTTCCACCAAACTTCTTTTATTTCGCTATTATACTTAATTTTGTTCTAGAGTGTTTAGAAAACTATTCTGATTTTTGATACCTTTATTCCTTATATAATTTTCAAAATTATTAATTTTTAATTCAGTTCCATTATCTATTCTCAATGCCTTTATATAAATCCCCTTTTCTTCCCCAAATTCTTTTTTGAAAAATTTGAACATTTCCATAGCCTCTGACTTCTATCTCAAAAATATGATGTTTTTCATCTAAGAAAAATCGTCAACAAAAGTAATAAACTATAAATGTCATTTTTTTATTGAAGTATCATTGGCCCACATAAATTGGAATGAATATGTTCCAGAGGTCTAATATATTTAATGTCCACCCTCTTATAACTTTTATTAGTCATGTTACCATTACTATAAGTTACACAAACATATTTTTGTCTTCTTTTTAATTATAGATAGTTTCAAATATAATCAACCTTATCAATTTTGTTCATTATTTTTTTCAAGGTTTCCAAGTCTTCGGTGCTACAATTTATTTTCAAATTCAACACTTAAGTAACAGGAGTTGTTAGATTCTTCTATTTGGATGATATTCCCACTATTTCTTTCTCCATTTGTAATAACATTTCAACCTTTTTCACTTTTGATAACACAAGAATATATTTTTAAAATCAACTATTTTTCATCGTAAAATGGTTTACTTACACTATTTATGTTATGTTTTATCCCATCAAAAAATAAAACATCTTTAAATTTTGACATTTATACTTTAATCTCATCAGTTCAGATTCCTCTTATTTTTAAACAACTATCATTTCCAAATGTAACAGGTACCTCCAACATAATGTTTATCATGTTTTAATATTTTTAAATCACCTACAATGTGTAAATAGAAACAACTATCAATTTTCCATGGTTTTATCTTTTTACTTGAATTCAATGTAGTCTTAAAAAAATATTTCTTCAACTTTCTTTTTTCTTTATTCTTTTTCTTTTATTTCATACAAAACTTCTCCGTGAAGATTATTCATGAATTATTTAGCAATATGATCCGCATGATCACCTCTTCTACAAAATTCTTCCACATGGTTAAATTTATTATTCATTGAAAAGTTTCTAACATCTTCAGAAGTAACATTTTAAAATTTTGGAAGGTTAAGAAAGTTACTCATTATTTATTCACTATTTATTCCACTCTTCTCAATCCTTCTTCTAGGTATGGATAAGTTGTGACAAAAATTATAATCCATGTTCCCATATATTACACTACACCAACAAAAACTATAAAATATTGGTTTTTATTGAACTGAGATCTTTCTCTATAGAAATTTTTTTAAGGTTCATAATTTCTTCCTATTCCAATATTCTTTGGCAATAGACCATCTTTACAGCTAAGTTAGTTATCAAATTTTGTATATGTGATAGGTTTCTCACATCCTTTCTCTATAAAAACATTTTTAGCCATTTTATTCTCACCTGAAATGTTTGAAAATTAGATGAAATGTTATTTTTGGTGGGAGGGGATTTCACCCTATTATTGATTTGAACTTTCTCATCAACATTAGAAGTCTCAAATTTTACTTCCAAAGATTTGTTGAATTTTTCATTTATCTTCATTAAGGTACATTTATACTAAATATGTTTTTATTTTAAATTTTAAACTTCGTATTCCCTATCTTCCAACTAATAACTAAGATCTTCAACCAACTTTCTCTATTCAGTAATTTTTAACTTTTAACATAATATATCCAGATTTTATTCTTCCTCCTGCTAGATGACAAATTTTATTCCTTCAGTAACTTATTCACAATATTTATTCATTACTATGATTTATTTCTTGAGAGTTTTGTTTTTCTCAAGAAATGCAAAAATTTTGGTTTTGAGTTGAAATACTCTATATGATTCTTCATCGTTTTCTTCACTATCTGAGGAATATTTTATTTTCTCAACTTTTTCAATGAAGGTTCTGAATTTTTCCGAACATTCATCTTCTGAATAATTGTTTTCAGTTGAGTCTGATTCAAATTTCTAGCTCAGCCCACTCTTTTTGTATCTAGTGAACTTCTTCTTATATTTTATAAAAAAAATTTATTCAATATAACTTTTTTCTACTTATTACAAGGAGTTTTTTCATCAAAACCATCTTGATATTCTATAAATTTATTCTTGGAGAAATTCATCCAAAACTTTCTAATTCCACCACACTCAAAAACTTTGAGAGGAATTTTTTGTCCATACTTTCAACATACACTTTTATAGTTCTTGGATATAAGAGACATGATTTTTTTCAATCAAATCATAAACCTCTTTATATTTAGAGTCATAGGGATCAACACATTCAACATCTTAGTTTTTCCTTTTTCTCATAAATTCAAAATCCATTTCATATTTCATATTCTTTTTGAACATTGGATCTTTTGTCATTTTATAATAAAAATTAAATATATGAAATTAATCAAGAGATAAATCATCATTTTCTTCTATAGAGGAAATTTTAGAATCAAACATGTCTGCAATGTTTCTCATAAGTTTTTTCTCAATTTTAGAGTCTTTCATCACTTCACAAAATCCTCTGATGTTACAAACAATTTCATTTATCCTAATAATGTATTCATCAATATTTTCTTCATCTCTCATTTTTATGTCTTCAAACATACTATGCCATATGTTTATCTCTACTTCTATCACTTTAGTATTCCCTTAAAAAATACTTCAAATATTTTCCCACGTACTCTTTGAAGTTTTGAAGCCCATCACCTTCATATAAAATTTTTTTGATAGATACATAAGAATAAAATTTCTATCATTTCCATCAGATTCAATAGTTATTTTTCTATCATTCATCATAGGATAATGTTTCTAAATATGTCTAAACCTAAGTGTTGAAACATCAACAACTTCTTATCCAAGAGATTGGAGATAATGAATCATCTTATTTTCCAATCCATAATATTTGTTTCCCTAAAATATAGGAATTCCTCTACAATTGAGAGAATTGATATTATCCCTGATAATGATTCAACAATGGATCCTTGTCTATGATACTTATTAATGTTCCAAAGGATCAAATAACAATTGATAAGGTGTTTAATCGGTTGTTTATTTTTTATATGTTTTAACACTTTTAAATCTTATCACTTGTAACTTGATTAAGTTCATATCCTTATCATATTTTTGTACATACTAATGCATGAAAAATAGTTAAAAAAGTAAAGCACACAAGATTTACATGGTTTGAACACAATGTGAGAACCTAAATCCTTACCATATCCAGACCCTTGGGTATATGGAAATTCACTATTATGAAGAAGTGAATATAATGTGTGACAAGTCCCATTAAATAAATTTTACCTCTTGATCAGAATAATTATACGGAATCCCTTTAGATTACAAAGTTACTTACAAAAAAATGGAGCCAAAATAAAATAATAAATAATTTGTTCAATTTTATCCATAAAAGTTCATGATTTAGATAATCCTAAACTTGATGACTTTCAATCCAATGAGCATAGTTTAATTGACTCAGCCCGATTGACTCAAAACGATTCTCCATTTATCAATATGAACATCTAAAACTCTTCTCAAAAACTCAATATGATCTTCCTTAGTGAGATTGAATAAATTTGTTATTATCAATATGATATTTCTTGTTCAATTACACAAAAAAAATATATGTTTGATCTTATAATGATATCTATATCTAGAAGAAACTTTCAAATGAATTCTTGTGCGCTCTGTCTTTTCCACTTAAGTGAAATGTTATAAAAAGCTAATGAACTTTTCTTCTATTTATAGTTGACTCATAAAATCAAATGTGGGAAACTAAAAAACATTTCCCCTTACTCAAATTAGAAAAATATCAAAATCACTCTCATTTAAACTTCAACCTTAACTTCATAAAACCTTCTAAAGATTTCCTTGAGGTCATTCATCTTGAAAAAACTACCATTTCTTTAGTCTGATATAACTTACTCAAATTCAACTTCCTCATCTCATTACAATCTTTATTTATTTCTCATCTCATTATGATCTACCATACTTTATAATATTATTATGATCTCACTATCTTTATCAGGTCATTATGATCTGCCTATTTTTTCTCAAGAAAACCCAACACTTTTTGAATATTCACTTGTTTTCATAACAGATTTACCTTTGATGGATGACATAAACAACTCTGATTACTCTAATATTCAACATCCAATGTGTTATCGATGTGAATAATTCATTTGATTAAAAAGTTCATATTAATGATTGAATTTATCTTCCTCCTTAAAGTCAGTCTAGTTAAAACCTCATAATGGTGTAATTGTCATTATGATGTAATTATTATTATGATGTTCTCCATATGATGAGGACTCCACACAGAAACAATGAAAAACATCAAATATTCATCATCTTTAAACATTATAACTTCTAATAACCTCTCAGTCAGGTACTTCTGGATCTAATCTTCTATGTCTAGGTTTCTGGAACCAATACAAACTTTATGAATCCTATATTTCTTCAAATACATTTATCATGATATTTTTCATGATTTGTAAGAACTTCATGATCATAAAAGAATAATTTTATTTAAGTTTTAGAAATTATGAAAACTTTCTTACTCTTAACATAACTTTCTTAAAACATCCTCTTTAGCATCATTCTAACTTCCTCTCTCAGCAGCTTATGACTTTTTAACAAAAATTTCAATTGATGGATCTTCAACATCATGTCGATGGTTCTAAGTCTAATGGTGTGTCTGGTCAAAAACATTATATAACTTATATATTCCATATTATTTACACCTTTTGTGTATGGTACTACTAATTTTGAAAACATTTGTCGAAAAAAAGTTCTTCAAGATCAAATTTGTCTCTCCCTTTTTGTTTAGACTTACAACATTTAGAAACATTCATCTTTCTTATGAAAAATCATTATGATGGACTTGATCCGATTGTGAATAAAAACATATTCTAATAAAAAATGGTTATTTGTCAAGAAATTAAAAAATAATATTAAAAACCAAAAACATCACAAAGGTTTATCAAAAATGCACAACCATAAAAATTTCAAGAGAGGGGCCACTAGGATCATAAAAACAAAAGTTTCCCAAGTACATAAAACAACAATAGGGGAAAAATTTAATGGTTACCAATCTAACATCAGAGACAACATGTTTGATCTATATCCCTCACACTCAGAAATTCTCACACTGCATGAAAAGCTTCACAATAGAACCTATGTCTTGAGCCCTGATACCAAGAAGCATCTAGTTCCCTGTAGTTAGGAACTATAAACCTATGACTCATGCATCCTCTTCTGGAAACACATCCTACAAAACTCCTTTGTGGCCACACCGACAGAAATCATGTGAATTATTACATCAATAGGTCTTAAAGTTAAAAAACTAATTATACCAAAAAAAAATGAGTGAATTGTCTTAAAAATGAAAGGCAGGAACTGGCAAGGAGGATTTCTCAGAACAGATTCCTTCAGTTCACACTCCTTATCGAATGAGGAACCTCCATCATAACTAAAAAAATTGGTCCTTGAACCCTGGAAAGATACCCCACACGAAAGGAGGTTATTCTAACTAACCACTCAACACTTTCTCTAAAAAAGTAAACTAGCTCATTGAAATGATCAACCTTCCCCTTCATTTTGAGTTGACCTTATCGAGCATCCATGATCCTAGGAACTTTATTCTCCTTCACATTCTCAAAAATAAACAACTGGATAAATGTGGTTTTCAATATCACTTGAGACATCCAAACTCACAATGAGGAAGAAATTATCACCTTCCTCTAGTCCAGTATCAGTACCTCAAACATTCCCAAGACAAATCAAACTCTCACAGCATCTGGATATACCAAAACAATAAAGACAACCTCAACTTCCTAAAGTTACTACATAACCTCTAATGTACTTAAATAACCATATACGATTGGAAATGATCAATAATTTCTTATCTCTACCATCCCACTAGGAGTCTGGTCGTGGTCAATGTCTGGGAGAGACACCTTAGAAACATTCTTGGTCATTCTATATTACGTGACATAATCTAAACCACATAAAACAAAAAACTAAATCAAATTCGAACCATAACATGACCAATTTATATTTTAAACCAAATACCAAGCTCATAAACCAACATATCACAAAACCAAATCAAATATAAACAAAAAAACTAGAACAAAATATCAAAACAGGCCAAACACCCTCCTTTAGATACCACCATTTCCAAATTCACCCATTTTCAAATTAAATTTCCCCTTTCAAAATAAAAATATTTTTCTGTTTCCAAAATATTTTTATCACATACACTTAAAAATTCAAAACATTACACCTCTTTTCCCTTTAAAATCACAAATCTTATTAGAAAAGAATCCCCTTTTTAAAAGAAACAAATTTTCCCTTTTAAAACCCACTTTTGGAAAAACTGATTCAAACCTTTGATTTTAAATACTAATTCATGACATCCTATGAACTGTCACATATCTGTGCATCCCAATTTTTCTTATATCATCCATGTATACATACCAACAGGCAATTTCCACCCACATACACATATATGTGAATGTTCATAATAAATAATAAGGGTGACATATAAAAATTTTTCCACCAAAATGAATCATTTACACTTTACTTCTCATTCCACATTTTATAAAACCATTAAAACTTTAAATAATTCTTCATTAATCCTTTTAAACCAAAAATACCATTAGAAGAAAAACCATTTTTAAAATCCCTTTTTCACTCTAAAAACCCTTTTCAAAATCCATTTTCCTTTTAGAATACACTCATAGCAACCAAATACAAACCACAACATCACACATACAAAAATAACTGAAATAGGAAACTAGTGGCCATGCATACCACATCTAAATGGTTTATCAGACCATGTACTGAGTATACACCAACCACTAGAAGCATGTCTAACCATGCATGCATGCACCACATGGTTTGTTGCTCCATGTATGCTCACCTGGTAGCACCGTATCACTTCAAATATCATCCCCCAACATACAAAATCTCACCGAACCCAAGAAATGCCAACACCATAAACTCAAAATAAAAAAATGAAGACTCAAAACCTAACCCCCCTAGTGAATTAGGTGTCATCATGAGTGGTGGTGATCAGGATCCAGCCTATGACTTAACTCCATAGCCTTGATAATCTTATCTCTGATCTACCTAACACCCCAAATAATAAAGGTCTCCTCTAATACCTTTTTTTTATGAACCAAAATGGTTCAACCCCAAACCAATCATTCAATCCATCCCACAACAAGGCCTGAGAGGCGTTCACAATCCTCTTGGGTTGGAAACTAGTTTTGGGAAAAAAAATAAAGAAATTGGGGATGATTTTGAACTAAAAAAGACGAAAAAATTAAATATTAACTTCATAATAAAAATGAACATTATGAGAAGAAATAAATAAAATTACACCTACCTCCATGTAACCATGTGGTTCAACACTGAACACTAAACCAACGTCACCCCATAGTGATCAAGTCAAATATGGGAACCAAAGTATAAGATAAACACAAAGATAGAAATATAGGTGTGAGTATTAAAACTCCCAAGGTGTTATTGAAGAAACTATTCCCTATTTCACTTCTTTAAATAGAAAACAAAGACATGCCAGTTTGGAAATAAGACATATAAAAAAAGGTTTTCCCTTTCTTTTCAAATATAAGTAACAGGCTTCCATTCTAAAAAAAATATTTATTCCATTACATTTTGAAATAAAGTATCCAAAACATTGATATACTTATTTAAAAAGAGGAGAGTGTCATATTAAGTGCTAAAAAACATGGGTAAGTAAAGCATGATTTCTATTAATTTTTACACAAAAGGAAAACTAATATTAAAAACTTGATAAACAAGTACCATATAAAAACAAAGGTAAATAATAAAAATAACCACGGGAAATCCCTAAGTAGCTTGGGTAGGTCGGGACCTATGATCCTCAAACCTTGATGATGAATGTTACCCAGAACCCACAACATCCTCATGCATGAGCCACTAGAGAGGAGTCAACCAAAGGTCTAGGGCATTTGATCATCATAAAATATCCAGTTGGTGTTTTAGAGTTAATACTAAAAAGGGTAAACAAGCCTCTCCCTTACCAATTTTCCTAGCATACTAGACTTATTCATCCCCCTAGGTACCCGGGCTTCCCATGTTCTTAGTCCAAATTATTGTGAGATTTTTTATCAAGATAGCATATGCATACATATCATGTTATTTACCAAAAAATCACTCAAATACTCACCACCAATATCCCTACATAAGTACATCCCTTTTTAAAGCCACACAAAAATAAACAAGCCTCTTCACTAGGAACATATCACATATCACACATTTAAGACATACATCAACTTTCTAAATCAAGGGTTATGCCTCAAGAGGGGTTTTTTTCCTTCCATAAAACCATTTAAAAGTTCCATAGGGGATTCATTACTTTAAAAGGAATAATTTCATTTTTGAGAACACAATTGACCAACACATTTAAGTTACAAAACTATTTAAAATTGAAATTTAATATTAAGGAACCTCTCATTTAAAAACAAGCTTGAAACAATGCTTAAATAAAATAAATCCATTCTAAAAGCATAAGAAAATTCTTATCAACAATGAAAGATGTATATTTATAACAAACACAAAAAATTATATATATATAGATTATTCATTTCATATAAATTGGAAAACACATTTTTAAAATCAAAATTCGGTCATAGATTCCACTGTTAAAAGATTATTCCAAAGGGAAATACCTCACAAGGCAGAGAATGAAAGAAAAACACTTTGACACTCAACGTTTTCATCATTGACCACTCAATTATTCCCTTTTTTTGATTTTATGAATGTGAATGCTCACATATATAAATATAAGGACACATATCCCCTATGTACATATTTTCACGTCCATATATGTACAACTAGATCCTTAGATATATGCTTATACTTTAATATACCCCTTTAAACTTACAAAAGAATGAATTTTTCAAATATATATATATAATCACCCCTAGACCTGATGTATATATTTGAATCAACATGAGTGAATATATAAAAAGGGGGAACATACATATATATATATATGTGTCTACCTATGCATACACCTGTAATTCGCCTTCGACTCGAGTGACATAAAACCACTTCAACGATGACCAAGACACACATCAAAAATACTAGGAACCCATAATCACAAAATGAACACAAATAAATCTTAGAGAAAACCAAGAGGTAAAAATAACCATCCTCAAATATCATTAGGCAAACTGAAATGGCCGGATATGCTTCACCTTCTGCAAAGGATGCCTAAAACATGCTCGAAGAAGACCTAAGAGGCCCATTATATGCACTAATAGCAGAAAAGAGAACCCAAAAATGGTTTAATCCATAACCAAGTTTTTGTATGAATAAAATATAGATTTGGAGAAATAAAACCCACTATAATAATGAATAATGAGGGTGACAGATACCTTACCATGGGGAAAAGACAATGAATCCCTGAGGAATGGTGGTAAAATAGAATGGAGAGGAAACTCGGGAGAGGGAGTGGTATGGGTCCATGGAGTAAGGGGAGGGATATCACACAATTTATAGTATGAGAAAAGAGGAATAAAAATAAAATTAGTCAAGAAATAGTAAGAAATAGAAAAAGAAAAATGAAATAAAAACCAATTTGTTTAAAAAAATAGGAAAACATGCATTGTTTGTGCCCTGTTTACTAAACTGTGCACCAACCATGTTTTGGAAATTTCCCAGAATAGATAACCATTCATGTTTAATCCCTAAGTAGATGAACATATTATAAAACTATGCTAAAAAAACCACTCGATGCTATCAACTCCCAAAGTCAAACCGCACACTTTCTGCATAGTTTAATAAACCGTGTGAAAGTCAAGAACCAAAACAAAAACCCACTTTGAAACCCAGATGGGCACTACATGGTTACTACTAACTGTGTTGGCTAACCATGAAATAGATAAGGGCACCAAAAAGAAAAATAAACTCTATCCCACTGACTTCTGAAACTCAAACCCACTCAAGCACAATGTATAGTAAGGCCAAAAATAAATAAAATAAAAGTGAGGTGTTAGGTTCGGGTGTGAAAACAGTGAAAAAAATGGGATTTAATAGTACTAAAAAATAATTGTTTTCTTAAGCACTATTAAAATGGAGTACCCGTTTATCAGTTCTAAAAAAATCACTTATAAAGGGAACGCTTTATCAGTGATATAAATAGAAATGATAAATCCCCTACTATTGTAGTGTGGTGTTGAAATTGTAGCACACTGCAGTAAATACACCTTTATGAAAAAAACATGTATTATAATTCAGAATTTATTAGAAATAAAATTTATATAACAAATAAAAAAATGTTATATTATATACATTTCGATAAATGTTTATTATAATTACATTTACAATCAATATCCAAAAACATTTAAAAACATCAATGTTGTATTGTCTCTCGAACTCGTGAACCTCTCTCAAAAAAGCTTGATCATGGTGTAAATTACTAAAAAATTATCACAAACCATGAAAAATAATTCACCTATATAGGAAAACTATTCCTATGTTAGTAAGACTATAATTAAATTAACTAAAAATAAATTTGAAACAACACATTAATAAAACGTTAATTTTAAATAAGAGGATACAATTGGAGTCATATTGGTCATGCCATCGATTGGACTGATGTGGATCTTATTCTTAAATTTCAAGAATAACTTATGGGTTTTTTATAAATTATCAAAAAAATATGAATTTTTTTCTCAGTTTTGTGTATGTCACCTGTCTTTTTTACTAAAATTTCATTTTTAACTGAAAATACACAGTTTGAGTCATACTTATCACAGTGTGTCTTGGTTTGACATGATATTGATTCTTACATGTTAAATATGACTTATAAATCATTTTACTACAATATCATGACAATTCGAGCACATTTTCTTAGTTTTCAGTTACTGAAACATGTTTTGAACTAAATTTTCAATTTTAGACTTATAACAGACACTTTGCGTCATACTGAGCACACAATGTATCAGATTGAGGTGAATCTAGTTCCTACATGTCAAAAATTAATTATGGATAGTTTTACTAAATTATTAAAATAATATAAATGAATTTTCTTATTTTTGAGTACGGCACTTGTGTTTTTTATAAAAATATCTATTTAAAATAAAAAGGCACATAGTGAGTCATATTGGTCACATCATTTTTCGGATTAATGGTTGGTCGACTGCAACACATGAAAAATGACTTATATATTATTTTACTTTTGTTTCAAAACAATATGAGTCTTTTTATTAGTTTTTAGTATCTCACTTTTGTTTTTTATCAAATCGTCATTTTAAACTAAAAAAATGCACTTTAAGTCATACCAGTCACATCATGTATCAAGTTGACATGATATTGATTCTTACGCATCATAAATGGGTTATGAATCATTTTACTAAATTATCAAGACAATCAGAGTGTGTCTCTTTGGTTTTCATTGAGAGACACATGTTTTTAACTAAAATGTGAATTTTAAACTAATAACGGACACTTTGAGTCATATTGAACACACGGTGTATCGGATTGAGGTTTGTCTAATTAAAAAATGTCACAAATGACATATGGATAATTTTTCTAAAGCATCAAAACAATATTAATGTGTTTTATTGATCTTTATTATGTCACTTTTCCTTTTTACGAAAATTAATGTAAATTTTAAATAAAAAGACCCACTTTGAGTTATACCAGTAACAACATGTGTCATATTGTGGTTCGGTTGATTCCTAAAAATTATAAACAACTTATGGATCATCTTCCCAAAGTATCAAATCAATCTGAAAGTGTTTTCTTGGTTTTGAGTTTGTCAATTTTGTTTTTAACTAAAATGTCATTTCAAATTAGAAACACGCAATTTGATTCATATCGGTCACATCATGTGTGTTTTTGTTGTGCGACTGATTCCTACACATTGAAAATGAATTATTTATTATTTTTATAAATTATCAGGAAAAATAGAATTTTTTTTTCTGATTTTTGTGAGTAACACACTTTTGGAACTAAAATTTCAATTTTAAACTTATAACAGGCCCCTTGAGTTATATCAGAAACACCATGTATCATATTAAGGTGTCGCTAATTCCTACATGTCAAAAATTACATATGGATCATTTTTATAAATTATCATAACAATCTAAATGTTTCTACTTGGTTTTGAATATGATACTCTTTTTTTACTAAAACTAATGTCAATTTTAAATAAAAAGACATGCATGGAGTCACACATTGTGTACCAGGTATCAGATTGAGGTGAGGATTATTACTAAACATAAAAAATGAATTATAAATCATTTTAATAATGTATAAATATAATAATAATTAATTTTCTATTTTTTGAGTATGTCATTAGTGTTTTTGACTAAAATGCCATTTTAAATTGAAAACACGCACTTTGAGTCAAACCAGTCACATCATGTTTTGGTTTTATATTGGATTGATTATTACATGTTTCAAATGAAATATGAATATTTTTATTAATTATCATGATAATAAGAGTTAATTTTCTTAGTTTTTAGTGAGTGACATGCGTTTTAAAGTGAAATGTGAATTTTAAATTGACAACAGACACTTTGAGTTATACCGGGCACATGATGTATCATATTGAGGTAAGAATGATTCCTACATGTCAAAAATGTATTATATATAATTTTATTATTGTATCAGAATAGTGTGAATGCATATTCTTGGTCTTTATTATTTCACTTCTCCTTTTAACTAAAATTTATCTCAATTTTAAATAAAAAGACACACTTGGAGTCATCCTGATGACACTGTGTGTCAGGTTGAGGTATGGTTGATTGCTACACCTAAAAAATGAAAAATGGTTTATTATTTTAATGTATACAAACAATCATAATCTAATTTATCGATTTTGGTTTTTCCTCTTGTGTTTTTTTTCTAAAATTTAATTTTAAACTGGAAACGCACGCTATGAGTCATACTGGTCACATCGTGTGTCAGTTTTTTGTGAGACTGATTCAGACATCTTAAACTGACTTATTAATCATTATCTTAAATTGTGAATACTATTGGAGAGAATTTTCTTAGTTTCCAGTGAGTGGAGAAATTTTTTCACTAAAATTTCAATTTTAAACTGATAACGTATACTTTGAGATATATCGAGCACATCGTGTAATAGATTGAGATTCAAATGATTCCAAAAACATCAAAAAATACTTATGGATCATTTTTATAATGTATTAAAACAATATAAATGTGTTTTATTTGTTTTGAGTATGTCACTTTTCTTTTTTAATAAAATTAATGCCAATTTTAAATACAAAGACACGCTTGGAGTCATATTGGAAACATTGTTTATCTTATTGAGGTGCGGATGATTCATACTTGTCACAAATGACATATTGATTATTTTCCAAAAGTATAAAAACAATATGAATGTTCTTTCTTGGTTTTTAGTATGTCACGTTTCTTTTTAACTAAAATTAATGTCAATCCAAATTCTTTTTCTAGGTTTTGAGTATATCACTTTTGTGTTTTACAAAATTATTGTCAATTTAAAATAAAAATCCACACTTTGAGACATACTTGCCACACCATGTGTCTTATTGAGCTATGGATTATTCCTACACCTCAAAAATTACATATTAATCATTTTTCGAAATTATATAAACAATATTAATGTGTTTACTAATCTTTGAGTATGTGACAATTTTTTCAACTAAAATGTAATTTATCAACTAAAAACATAAAACTTATGTCATACCAAGAACATTGTGTATTGTATTGGGGTGTGGTTTATTGAGTATGTGATTTTTTTTTCTTTCAACTGTCTATAACAAGACATAAAAGATATAACATTTTCCATTCCGATTGAAACATGAACCCCTTGCTTCCTGAAACACCCCATTCAAAAGAAACATGTTCTCTCTTTTCTAGATTATTTTAGATAGTTGAAAGAAAAATATGACTTCCCAAAAGATATGAAAAATAAAATAAATAATTATAAGATAAAAAGGAAAAGTAAATAAACATAAAAATAATATATATAATGGTGAAAAAAATAACTAAATAAGTAGTATGAATTAACCTTTTTATGATGTATGTATACATTCTTGACACATTTCCTTATTTCCATTATCTCAGTTGTAGCCTCAAAGTCTAATATCTTATGAGCACAAGCAGTTTTGAACAAACCTCCTCAACTTAAGAAAAATAAACCTCCTATATAAGAAAAAAATTATTATGTTATTAACACTATAATTAAAAAAATTAAACATAAATATGGAAAAATGCATTAATAAAATGGAAATTTTAAACTCAAACCACACATTTTGGGTCATACCCAGTACACCTTGTTGAGTGTAAGATTATATTACATGAGTGAATAGTCCTTGATAATGAAGTCATTTCTTCACTATCTCTTTGAAGATTATCAAAATAAGTATCAAATAAATATAACGAGGAAATTAACTAAAAGAGTATATAAAATGGTGATAAAATCAATTAAATAAGTAATAGGAAGTTACATATTTATAATATATGTTTATATTTTGAGACTAGGTATGATTCCAAGTTGTTTATAAATAATATATTTTGTATTTTGAATATGTGTAATTTCGAGAGTCATGGTATTACTAGAAAAATATAAATACACATAAGATTAATAAATGTTTTAAATGAAATAGTAATTATCTTTAAAAACACATATATGAGGATGCTAGTTTTTTTATTGTATATGAAAGCACCCATAAATTTGAAAAAATAATAACCATAACCTTTTCAATTGGTTTGTTTTGTATAAAGTATAAACATTGAGAAAAATAAGTAATTTTTTCATATGTGTTTTGATAGTGAAATCCTATTATATATACCCTAATACTTATCCACATATAGAAGTCCACTAGCTACTTGAACGCATATCCTCATTCCATGATTTTGATGATATTTAAACATAGTACTATCATAATAGAATTATCATTAAAATAAAATATAAAATATAAAACTTGATTTTTATTTCTAAAACTTAGGATGTGGTGAATTAAAAATTGACAAAACATTATCATGTGTGGTCAGTTTGTTGTGTATTACTTTAGTAAATCCATAAAAAAATCTAAGAAGTATCAAAATTAAATACAATTATTATACAGTATTTCCTAAAAAAATAAGTAATGGAAGTAATAAAAATATATTTTGTATAATTAAATTGTGGAGTCTTACCATTATATTATTGGTAATAAGAAGATTTATTCATTTTTAATTTTTCTATCAAACATTATGTCAAGTTTTTCCACTATGGAATCAATTTGATCTAGATCCAATGAAGTTATTCATGTATAATTGATCAGAGGATGAATGATTCCAACTTTATATTCATATGATTTTATATTTAAATAGTATTAATAGAGACACGTGTAAAAAAAATATGAACTGTTTTTATTCATAATTAACATAGTAGATCAGCTATTGGAAAAAAATCATGAAAACACATGTCATGTATATATTTACAACTGATACTCATATCCAGTCATACATTAGGATTTCATTTATATTTTCATATAAATGGAGTCTGTAATGGATTCTCTGTAAATTTTTTCTTCAAAGTCATCTATGAAATTACTACCTCTTTGTAACATTGTATCTATAAGAACCTTAAATGTTAATAAATTTAGATATTGAATGGCCCGGTTAAAAGTGCTTTGTCAAGATCTTTTCAATTGTTCAGTTGATTCTTTAGATCATTTTGATTCAACCTATAATTTCACTCCCTTTCCTTTTTTCAATATGTAATAACATTGATCAGTTCAGACCATTTTTCATTAAATTTTGATGGTTTTACGTGAAAAATAATTAGAAATTAACAACTCCTTGTCAACTTGTTTTTTACAAGATCAGATGTCAATGATATGAATATTCTAATAATTTTCTAGAACATATGAATATACGTTTCACTAAGTGGAACAGGTATCTTGGTTCTCAGCTCATGATCTATGCTAATCCCCACTATCACATGACCTAATTTAGGTTTCCTATTATGTAGAGAATATTCTTGGATATTGAACATGGTATCCCTCAGAACAAGGTGATGTTTTGGTGTTGATATATTTAAATCACAATCATTTTCACCCTATAGAATATCACAAAAATAAAGGTATCAATGTATACCTAATTAACATTTCATATAATAAATTATGATAATATTTATTACCTCATCTAAGAGAACTTTTTTTGGGTAATGGATAGCCTCAAAGCTAGTGGGTGGTGGTGGGGGATCTCCATGTAGAGATTATTCTTGATTTTTTTCTTCTATTTTCTTCCTTCCCATAAAATGTTATAGAAAATCAGGCTACAAATGAAATTTTTCTTCAAGAGAAGCTAATAATGTCTGCATATCTTCCATTTTTTATCTTTATCCCCCACTTTTTATTTTTTCTCAAAATATTTTGAGTGTGTCACCCTATAACCTACACCTATGACATAACCACACTATGTTCGCCAATTCAGGGCCACTGGTAGTAGCTTCTCATCCAGTACAACTGATGATTATTCATATATCTAAGTTAGATAAAAATTATTGGAAAATAAGTTAATATTGTTATGTAATACTTATTATAATAAAAATAACTTTTATTATGTCATACATACACATGCTTCTCAAACTATATGTGTCTTTTCATTTATTATAATCACGTATTTATTTATATGTATCTCCTTCCATTGTAAATTTTGTGGGATCAAAATGACTTTAGATTTGGATTTATCAATACTTATATTAATAGAGGACCATAATTATTTTTTTGTTTCATGTCACTTTATATTATTACATTAGATCTAAAATTCATACCTATTTTTTCACGTGAAGCGTACCCCATAATTTCTTTACGGTAGGGGTATTTTGGTTTGGTATCCTATTTATTATTTTCAACACCCGATTATTGTTTTTTAAAATAAAAATTCTTAATCATGGTGATACATACACATATTTTAAAACATTTTATTTACATCCACAATGAACATGAAAAGATATCCTCTCATCATGAACAGTAAATACATCCCACATTTCGGGACTTATCAAGTGTTCATGAATATGTGGTGAGTGTGGGTTTATTTTCTCTTTATTATCTTTGAGATGAAACTTTTTTAGAATTTTGAAATACCATCTATACGAATTTCCAACAATAATTAATAAAAAAAAAATTGGAATTAATCTACTATAAATTCAAGTTGCAAGGGATAATGAAGAGTAATTTAGTATTTCATTATATTATTTTTTTAGTAAAATAAAGAAATTATTTTATAATTTTACCCTAATATCTTCACAAATTAGTGTCTTAAGTGTGAACACAACAAGATTCCATGAATATACATAAATCTACATGTGTTTTCAAGTGGTGAGCCTAATGAAACTACTAAACATTGCATTATTGGGGTTAATATCCTGGTTCTGCGCATTCCATACAACCTCGAATTTGATTCCTTTTTTCACTCTTAATAATTTTTTTCTAACACTTTAATGTTGTTGTGCTCCAAATTTTTCTAGGAGATCAGTTCTTCACCATCTACTATTTCCTCAGGTTCGGTATCATCGATATGTTGTTCCTCTAGATTGGTATCATCATCATGTGTAAAAGGTTTTTTTTCCTCTATAATGGTAGAACTAGTAGGCTGAGAAACCTTTTTATCCTCAGGATGGGGGAGCATAAACATGTGAATAAGTCACTATCTACAGAATTGGTTCAACATTTAATTTATATTACATAAATGCATCAGTGAAATGATAATATTATGATGAAACAAAATGTATATTAAAAATAAATATATAACCTGATTATTAAACTCTCCTTTTTTTAAAGGATGAAAGGATTTGAACCATCTATCGAGTGTCCAAATCAATTCATTGTAGTCTCCTATGACATACAAGACCCCATAGATATTTGGAATGATGTCAAATGATTGTGATTTCCTAATGAAAGGGCCATCCTTAGTTGAATGTTCATCTGACCATTCAGTGGTTTTGGTTGATAATAGAACAACTAAACACTTTTGGTTTGTGGGATATGTAACATAAAATACTTGTACTGCATATAATTTGAGTATAAATGGATCTTCTTTATACCCTTCCTTACTTAAATCCTCATTCAAAAATCCCAATTCATCTATTTTACCATCACTCCTAATATCAACCCACATGTACTGAAAAATCAACACATGGGATGTTGTATAATCCAACTCCCATATTTTTTTATGATGCCAAAGTATGACAGATTCACATAAATTAGATTTTGATCCTTGGTACCAGATAATTGCATTACTTCAAACACAGGTGTACTACACTATTTTTTATGGTACTTCCTTCATCGTGTTCATTTTTATAGAACATATAACTATTATAAGGAAATACATACACACTTGGACCTCTGTCTAGACGTCAAAGTCATTCTGAAATTGAATCCAGATTTTCATCCAAATATATTAAACTATGGTCTCAAAACCATCATATCAACTTTTTATTATGTTTATTTGATATCCAAATTTTTTTCCTTGATGGATTCAAATGACTAAGAATTTTTTTTGGGTTTCAACATATGGGGAAACCTCAAAACTATTAGGAAAAAATAATGGTGGGAATGCTTTTGATCTGTAACAATTATTGTGAAAACATATATTCTAGAAATTCTTTTACCCTCAAGCCTCTTAATGTTATGAGATTTTGGTAGACCAATTATTTCCACACTAGGCTGGTATTCAGTATATAATTCAACAACTTCCTCAACAACATATCGCTCTATAATGCAACCTTCAGTTCAACTTCTACTTTTCACACACCTTTTCAAAAAAAATTAAATATTGTTCGATAGGGTACATCAATATATAATGTACAAGACCGCATAATCAAAAATATCTTACCAAGTGAACCATCATATCTATGAATGTTGGCAGAAATAACATTTCCAATTTACGTAATATGGTGGAAATTTCCTTTTCAATAATTGGAAATTATTATAGTTCAATAACTTTGATATATATATATATATATATATCTTTAAAAATTAAATAGATCATTGTTAATTTATGATATAATTTATTGGGAAAAATGAAATTTAAAGCTCTAAGAATTAGATCTTGCATCCAAACATGAAAATTATGTGATCTCAAACACTTTAACTTTAAATCAATTATTGACATGAAATTATTTATATTTGATGATTAGCCAAATAGAAACTTTACATCCTTCAATAAGTTGAGAAACTAATATATCTCTTATCTGGAAAGAGTGTAAGTAGGTAGAGGAAGAAAATCCCATTTTTTACCCTTAACTACTGCCAACTCTTCCAGTATTCCCATGTTAATCATTTCTAGTCTAGCCTTAATTTCATAACTTTTTTTCTGGGTGTGTTTAGTAATGTTCCAATGAAACTATCGCAAAAAACAATTTCGACATGCATAACACAAATAAAATTCCCAACGTATAGACATTTCTAGTATGGTCATTCAAAAAAACTGATCACTTTTTTCAACTGATTTTTGTATGGTTTTTTAAAAAAGGTTTACCAAAATAAGTGTATATATCTTTTAATCTCTCAAATAGTTGATCACCTGTTAGTGGATATGGTGGTGTACATTCTTATGAACTCCTGTCGAATGATTTCATTAAATATTGGTACTTATATCACTATGGTATAAATATGTGATGCCCAAGAAGAATAGTAATCGATGAATGTTTCATCCTAATTGACAGGGTACCTAGTTCAAAAATGGGACACCCTTGACTTCCTTTAATGTTATATCCTATAAAATTTATATAAGTTTGAATGTAATTTATCCTCTCATACAACATGGATAACAACATGAAATCTTCATTTATGTAAATATTGTACAATGTAACACCTGAATCCTAAAATAATTTCAAATCTTTGATTAATTGAGCCAAATAAATAGAAATATCATTACTCAATTGTTTTGTTCCTGATATAAGAATAGATAACATAATGCATTGTATTTCATTCATAACCATGGTACAATTTTATAATTTATGAGTATAGCAGCCCTTTTATTGTGAGTTCTTCTTTAAAAACCAAAAGGATTCAATACTTCTATAGATAGAACAAGACAAAGGTTTCTCATCTCATTTCCAAATTCATGATACTCATGATAAATTCCCTTTTACTATAGAGTCAATTTTGGGTGATAAAATTGCCCTTTTTTCCTTGTATCTATAGGAAACATCAAATTCCTTAAAATCTCCTCACTTCAAAATAGGTTCCTAAACCATGGAATGATTGGAATGTACCACACAACTTTTGTACAGCCTTAATCATCTTTCTTGTATCAAGAAGAACTACACTTTAGTAATTATTTATTGTGATTTGTGGTCTTTTTGAAACTGTATATAGTCATTTTGACATGCATGAATTCTTTCAGAGATCATAGCCTTTGAATTTAAAATTCATTTAGCATCATATATTAATCTATAAATATCCCTATCTTATTAGAGAGTATCATTCATAATATCATGTAATTCTTTAAAACTGGTGTCACTCCATTTGTTTCCAACTTTTATACTATACAATTTCAGTACGGCTTCCTATGTTGTATATTTAGTACAATTTCCATAAAATTTCATCTTTTCACAACTCTTCGCAAACAATTTTGTACAATCACAAATTTTATCGTCAACTATCATTGTAATTTCATCAATACGATCTTAATCAATATTCACACTTGTAATTACATACTCAACACAATATTCTTCATTATCCACACTTATAATCACTTCATATGATCCATTAAACTTAATGTTATCCCTAACACTAGATACATTCACATTTTCACCATGTTTAGTCTTACATTTATAACATTGATCTATTCTATGATAGGTCATCTGTTGTTCTAAATCCTATGGACTTATTAGTATTTAATAACAACAACATAAACACAGAAAAGGGATTTGAGAAGGGTCATATGGAAGGTCATTTTCAAAATTTATAACCTCTTTCACCCTATCTTCATAATATTTTTTCATACATTGGGATTCATACATTTTTAATTCATATCCATCCTATTTGATTATATAATATTAATATTTAAATAAATACACAAAAGGGACTTTTAAAATAGGGTAACCTAATATTTGATTATTTCAAACCAATTCATCATGCTTTGAAGGAAATGAATAATTTAATTTAATAAAATATTAACTCCACTAGAGGTAGGTTTTATCCTTTGAATTCATCCATAGTGATAACTGCTACCTATTATGGGATGATTGCTGCTCAGGGTAGTTCAAGGAACATTGGTTCATGTCCATAAGAGATGAGGGATGAGTATTAGGAAACAGAATAAAATAATAACTATTCATGAGATGAAGCTTATGAGGAAGATATTTGTTACCTTAAATCTAAATGTTCCTAGGTTGGGGAGTTAGCAAAGCACCAGAAAAAATTTCTTAGTTTGTTTATTAAAGATAAAAAAGTAGTAGAACTAGTTTGATATCTACAAGGGGATCCTTGATTGGTGTGTCTATGAGAAGGCCCATCCAGTTGGTCTTATACACACTCATGTTGATACAACCATTTCAGTTTCAACATTCAGAGCTAGCCTTAAATTACTCCCTGAAAACAAATAGTATTTTGGTTTAAGGAAAGAATTTCAATACTGCTTATCTTCTTATGGGGCCAAGGTTGTGGGAGAGGAGATATGATATATATCATATGTGATTGATGGAGTTTGTGACATGCCCATGCCACTATGTTATTATCAATCTATATTATGTAGAATGATAGATTCTTTGAATCTAGTATGTCTCTAAAGGTTAAAATGATCAAATAAATATAGATACCACTATTTTTACTAACACAATTATGAATTTATAAATATAAATACCAATAATCATATTCAATTCATAAATATAGATACCACTCATCTTTTTAACACATATTTTAAGGATTGTTTGAAAAGAAAAAAAGGAAATTAGTTTCTTTAGTTTAATCCATTGAAAAATTGTTCATGTTAGTGTGCATTACTAAGGCTTCATTTTCCATAATTTATTATAACTTCTCATAGCACATAAATTTGAATTCATGCTTCCTAAAAAAGGGAATATACTAAAATTTTACGTTTTATTGAATTTTTCCACTATTTGACTATTTCATTTTTTATTTGATATATATTAACCAGCATTACATCTTCTGCTATAAGATATTTTTTTTTCAAAAATTCCATAAAATGTGTGAAGTGAACCACTACTTGAAGTTTAGTTTTTTTTATTTTCATTTTAATTTTAATAATGATGATTCCATTAAATAGTTGATTTTTTAAATTTATTTATTCATGTTTCCATTAATCTTTTGATTTTACAAATTTAGTTATAAATATATTGTTTCATAATATGCATGAATTAATAAAAGAATTAGTTTTTCATGTTTCCATAGAGACTGAGGAAGCACTCCAAACTAATTTTTGGAGCTTTGTGGTCACTATTACGGTCTAATTACTTCCCACATCAATTATTCATCAGGAATTAGAGTATTTAGGTCATTATTACTAATATAATTTATATATTTTTTATTTTTCTATATTTCTAATATTTTCATTATAAATACACGTTTCCTATCTCTAAATACATGCAGTATTCATTCACAATTAGAATCTACATGGCTTTTTAGGAATATTTATATTTTCCAGAGTAAATACTTATATTCCCTACATAACATTTATTTTTTATTTTAATTTGTAAAATATGAATATGAATTATTAGGTTGGAAAATGTGATTCTTTTAAATACCCTAGTTGGTGTCATCCCCTCACCCTATGAATATATTCTAAAATTAAATCCTTTTCATGCTAGTTTGAAATATAACTATATAAGTAAGATGCTTATTTTAATAAAAAAATCACAGATGGTCATAATTTAAATTTATTTTACCCAATTTAAATATTATAATCATTTAAGTAAATCATGATTAAAAACATTTTATGATTTGTTCCTATTTAAAAAAAAACAAATAGTTTCTAGGACATGATTTGTAATACATATATATTTAATGTAAGGTAAGAAAATATACATTTAAAACCAAGTTAAAGAACACACTATAATAATAAGAAAATAATTTTAGAATAATTGAAAAACTTTAATGATAATGAAACTATTACACAAAAAATAAGGACAAATATAGGTAGTAATAGGAACCACTGGAGTAGATGAAAATTTATAGAATATAAGCTATAATATCATCCAATAATGTAGTAAAAAATTAAGAAAATATATGTAGAAATAATATTCACTCAAGAAGAAATATAAAATAAAATATAGGCAATGTGATACACTAAAGTAACAATAATCAATAGTATCAATTCATTGGTTAACATAACATAATAGACTAGTGTAGAGAAGTAGTATTTGGTCGCTATTCAGGATGACAACTAACTTGGTAGAGGGGAGTTGTCTCACATCACTAGTAAGGATGAAAAATTAACTAGTAGAGAGGTGAAGTATCATGTTATTATTCCAGATTATTCATAAACCTAGTAGAGAGGTTTGATATCACATCACTAGTTAAAATAACACATTGAACTAGTTAGATTAAAATTTCTTATTTCAAGAAAAAAATTATCTTAAGAACACCCCATTTACAAAGTAAAAAATTGGGAATTTGGAAACATATCTAGAAAATAAAACCATAAAAAAATACATTAAAAATCCTTTCAATACAATACATTTTTTCATAAATTACACTCAACTATATTCAAATCCAAATACTAAACAAAATTTTCATAAAACACATAGAAAACATTAACCCATATGGTATAAAAAAAATCTCATCTTTTTTTGTAAGACCTTTTTATAAAAACCTGAGTCTTCTCCCTGTAGAATCATAAAGAACCATAAAAATCATTATAATTTATAAAAACATCCTTAAAGATCCAATAATCCATTTAATCAGGTAATAGTGGTTCATAGTATATAAACCAAGTTTTATATTGTAAAACATGATTGGAAACTCCTTTCATATAAAATGAAAACCTAAGGAAAATAGTTATCACGTGGTGAAATCCACTAATTAATCATGATAGAATTCATAAAGCAATATAAACAATTTTTAGATTCTATAAGAAATCATTGTTATAAATTGAAAAATTCATTCATGAAGCAACCTATCTTAAATCCGTCTCTTTTATATGGTACCACGCTACCAAAACAAGGAAAAAGAACTGTTATAATTTCATTAAAATCCATTAAATAAGAAAATTAAAGTTAATATAATTCTATAAAAATTTGTAGGTCACAAAATCCATACTATTAAAGGTAAAAAAAGAAGGTAAGGATGAAGGAGATGAGGGGGATGGCTTTGATGTGTTATATGTGGAATCTAGTTTTTGTGGAAGCTCTGATGGGTGGTGTGATATGATGTAGGGGTGCAGTACATGGCTATAAGACACATAAAAATAAGAGCAAACTCCATCAGTGGTCAAGGAATAGATTTGGAGTCGCTAAAAAAATAAATTGGCACATACGTTAGATTTGGGGAGGAACGATTCATTGGGAAAGCAGTTGAAGATCAAGACTGACAGCGGTAGTATGGCTCTACGAGAGTAGCAGTAGTATGGTTCCATGAGAGCTTAAAGACACGGGAGAGAAGACTCTCTTAGGGTTCATTTTATAAGATTGGATAAGGCTTTTATCACTGCTAAAATAGTAAGCGCTAAAAAACTACTCATTATCATCACTAGAAAAGCAATAATAAAACATGTCTATATTAGTAATGAAATTCGAGTGATAATAACGAGTTATTTTATCATCACCTTTTTAGCATTGATAAAGGGTGGAATTTATCTACGCTAGATATGGTACTGATAAAAATCTAATTTCAAATATATATATATTTATTTATAATTATAATTACAAATAAAAAATTTTCTATATATTTATAAATATTTGAATATATTTATAAATATATTTATATAATCTTATATATTTATATTGTAATATATATCTATAAGATTATAAATATGAAAAAATATTTATTATTTAAATATATTTATTATAATTTAATAATTATTTATTTATTTTTATTTATTTATTTATAATTATTATTTTAAATAAATATATTTAAGAAGTTTTGATATATATTTGTAAATATAATAAATTTATTTATTATAATGTTATAATTATTTAGTATTTATTTATTTATTTATAATAATTATTATAAATAAATATATTTAAAAAGTATTTATATATAAGGATAAATATAATTATATAAATATATATATTTATTAATATATATTTAAAAACACAATAAATATATTTATTTTTAATTTATTTTTATTATAATTTTATAATTATTTCGATATATATTAATTTTTTTATAATTACATAAATACTTTTTAACAAAATATATAAATTTATAAATGAATCATTAAATATTTAAATTAGAAAATTATTAAAAAACAATAAAATAGATTAATTATATGAATTTCAAAAATATTTTAAATGTTGAAACTTAATCACAAAAAATGAAAACAAAAATATTTATATAAATTAAAAATATATTGAAAATATTACATGAATAGTATATAAATATTAGTATAAATAAATATTAAAAAATGATTAAATATATTTTCAACATTAATAATGAATATATAATAATAAATTAATAAATGAAATTAAATAAATTATAAAAATATTATGAATATAATTTGTAACATTTATTAGAATTGCATACCTAAATATGTACACTTACCCATCAACACATAGACACATATACATACACACATGTATGAGCATGATGAATGGTAGTGTCGGTGATCTGTGAAGATGGATTGTCATGGAATCATATAGTGACATCAAATGGCACTTTGATGACTTTGGTGGTGCATACGTACGAGATCAGTTGATGATGGTCATGTGCACATTCGACATGGACGACACTTTGGCTTCTGTGTGAAGCCAACGGTGGATTTAGTGACTGTGATGATGGACGGTGAACCAGTGGTGACAACTATGGTGTTCGGCACATTGCCATGGGTTGTGCTCCCTCGTTAACATCTAAGATGCTTCTCTATAGCTGTCTTTCACTAGTGCAGGCCTTGTAAGTGGGTTTGTGCAATGGAAGGCCACCTCCATTGAGGTGATGGAGCTAATGCTTGATGGAGGAGGCTGGTTATGATGGAGTTTCTCAGTCGAGGGAGGGCTTCATATGGCTATCAGCTGTCAGGGTTGTGCTAGCTGTGACAGATGATATCGGGTGCTTATGTTTCGGTGATAAAAAAGTTCTCTAAATGGGTGTATGGAGTTGGGCCATGCAATGGGCATCAGCAAAAAATGGGCCTATAAAGCCAAAAAAATCAGACTGGGTTTTAAGGCAATGATTTTTCATGGGAACAACAGGCCTATAAATATATTAATAAATAAAAGGGTTTGATGGGTAGGTAATCTCTAGGGGGACTATGACATTCCTTTTCAACCATGTGGGAGTGAGTGTGTGTTCGTTTCAGTGTAAGTGTTCCCCAACTACCTAATATATATATGTGTGTGTGTGTGTGTGTGTGTGTGTGTACTTATATAACTATATTTATAATCATATATATTTATTAATATATATTTATAAATAATTATAAATATAATAAATAAATATTATTTAAATACATTTATTATAAATTTATAATTATTTATATTTATATTTATATTTATAATTCTAATTATATTCAAATATTTTTATATAATTATATATAATTACATAATTATATGTGTATATAATTTTATATATTTATTAATATAAATATATATATATATTAAAAAATATAATAAACATATTTATTACTTAAAAATATTTATTATAATTTTATAATTATTTATATATATTTATTTATTTATTTATTTATATATTTAATTATTTTTTATATTTTTTATTTAAATATATTTATTATTATTTTATTATTATTTTAATATTTATGTATTTATATATAATTTTATAAATATTTTTTTTAAACATTATATATATAAGTTTGATTTAGTAAAAATTATATATTAATATATCATATTTATTTCAATTATATATATGCATTTTTTAATTAACGTATATAAATAAACATTATTTTTTTAATATAAATATTGTAATTTTATATATATTAATACTATTTTTTATTAAATGTTTTTATTAGCAATCATAGAGATCAACCTTTATCAGTACTAAAAAACATTAATAAAGGATACACCTTTATCTATGCTTTTTTAGCATTGAAAAAACTTACCTTTATTAGTGCTTTTAGCTAACGTTGATAAAGGCAAACCATTTATCAGTTTCTTTTGTTTAGTACCGATAAAAGTAGGCACTACATAAGTCGTGAGCTATGTAAGTGTATTCATCATGAATATATATGAGTTTTCTTTAAATTTAATTTGATTTAATTTAATTATTAATATTTTGTATAGTTTATATAATTCATTTTTATTAATTTTGTTAATTAATTAATATAATCTATTTATTCATTTTTCTCACTTTTATGTGTTGGTAATTCACGTAAATGTTATAAATTTTCTTTTTAATATTTTTTTTTGAATTATTTAATTGTATTTATTCATTTATAATTATATATTAATTAATAATGTTAAAAATATATATAATCATTTTGAAATATTTATTTATACATATATTTATTTACTATACAAGTAATACTTTCATTATTTTTTTAATTTATATGATTAATATTTATTCATTTTTTTTATTAAGTTTTAACACTTAAAATATGATTGAAATTTATAAAATTTATCTATTTAAATGAATTTTTTAAATATTTTTTAATTTAAATAATTAATTATATAATTATAAATATATATAACTACCAAAAGTATTTATTAAATTATAAAGAAATATATATATATATATTCATAAAATTATAAAAAATATATTTATTTTATTTATAATTATATATTAATATATATATATATATATTTATACAATTATATTTGTAATTAAATAAAAATATTTATAAAAATATTTATTTCTAATTATAATTATAAATTAATATATATAATTTTATAATTAGATGGCGTGGGTTTGGGAGCTCCTGGATGATGGCGATTACAGCTTCCTGGTTTGTTAGGGTTTCTCAAAAATGGGTTTCCCCCATTGTCTTGGCTCTACCATTCTAGTTGGAGGCAGAGATTATTCTTAGTGAATGACAATTAAGGAGGACTCCAGTAAGTCATGTCATTCGGGTTTCAAAGGGGTCAGGGTGGCCATCAATGCTGCTTTTTCCCGACTAAAGATGGAGCTCAAGGGAAGACGATGGTGGTTATGGAGTCTGGAGATCATCGACCTTTGTCAGCTTCTTGTGATTTTCCTCGATCTACCATCAATAATCGGAATAGCATGGTTGTAGAAACTTTTATTATTGATGGGATTAAGGGTTTAGGCGATCGGGTCCTCAATGGAACGATTCCTGTCATACAAGTTTTGTCGTGAGGCAGTAGCAGTGATTTCCAGAGCCGTGGTGATTCGTCTGGTGTTTGAGATCCACAGCATGATGTTACTCCAAATTGAAGTCCCCGAGTGGATTCAATAGTAAACGTCTAGGATACTAGGGCTTGTAACCTGCTGGCTTCATATGAGAGGAATACGACACCTGGGTATGACTCTTGGCCCTTTGGAACGTTTAAGGATTCAATGGTTGGAAAGACCATCAAGAAGGGTCTGACATCTCATTTCATTACAAACTCAAAAGCCTTTTATGAGTGATGGGAGATATGAAACAAATTCCCTTATGGAAAGATTTATTATCCCAAGGGGTGAAAATTCTAAGTGACATGATGATCTGGTTAACTGTGTTTCATGTGTTCGGGGGTTCTCCAATTGAAAGAGCATCTCTCTTAGCCATGGATATTATCATTTTTCCTTTATAGTGATCTGTAGGAGTGTTCTTGGAGTAATGGTGCTATATATCCTGAACATGGTGTGTTTCGGGTTCATGAATGATCAATCAATTTTGATCCATCTGACATGATAAACTCATTTTCTCATGACTGGATTCATTTATATGATCTTAATTGGGAATTATGGAATCCAAAAATCCTTAATGACATTATTGTCTCTATTGGTGTTTCTATTCGTCTTCACAGAGAGACTGTAAATAATATGTTTGGGCACATTGCAAGGATTTTAGTGGAGGTTAAGCTTATTGTGGTTCTCATTAACAATGTCATTCTTTCTGCTCTAAATTATGAGTTCACTTACAAGTTGTATTTGAAAAGATCTAATATTTTTGTGAGGGGTCCAATTCAGTGGAGAATCAAAATTAAAAGTGTTGAAGGTTGATTTTTTGTGTTTTTGTGGCATGAGGGGCATTTGAAATATGTCCTCAAGTGGTCAGGCTATGTGAAAGGAAAATAAAATCTTCATCCCAAAGTCACACATGTTAGAGAGGTATGGAGTGATTATTCTCGGTCAGATGTTGGGCCTCATTTGGGTTCCATATGTAAGAAAACAGTTTCATCTTAAGATAATCTCCCTGGCAGGCTGACTCAACTGGTCAATAAAAGTACTGGGGGTGACATCTCTAATGTTCTTGTGTTCAATCATGCCGCTAATTGGGGGTCAGACCTTGAAAATGATGGTATAAGGACTGTCATGGAGAAAATTTTAGATAGTGAGCATGTTTCTAGACATAAGGAATCAAACTACAGGATCAAAGATGATGTTTTGATAGGTGCAAAATTGATTTGTCTAAGTGTTATATCTAAACATGTTCAACAGGTTGGTTGTTGTAATCGGATTTTCATGAAACTACCTATTCAGGATAAGAAGAACACTAGTGTGGTGGGATAGTCTAAATATGTTTCTATTGGTTTTTTTTAGGGTGTTATCCCTCACAAACTCGTGAGAAAGGTTGTATTATACAAATGTTGGTGGAAATATTTTCAAGGAATGTTCTAAGGAAAGATGGGTCCAATCATTATACTATTCAGAAGAGTGTGTATTATCTTCAAAAAAACCAGATTCTGTTCAGTTCTTCAGTAATGTATGGTAAATAGGGTAATGTTTCAAATGATGGATGTGACAAGGAGAAGAAAATATTTTTTACTATACACTACTCTTCTCTGATGTATGGGAAGCAGTAAGCATGTTACTTTTAAAGATGTTGTTTTAAATAAAAAGGGAAATATAGACATTAATGAAGGTATGATTCCTTAAAATATAAGGCTTTAGAAGGATTATTTCAATCTACCCAGTAATGTGTCTATTGGGTCTTCTTCCAAGGAATAAAAGATCCAACTCACTCGGGGGAAGGAAAGATCCATGGAGAGAATCCTTGAGATGCTCAATCAAGGTAAATCACATTCATAGTGGTAATATAATGATAATGATGATGATTACAATTATGGTTATAAAAATTATCTTTTCTTTTTTTTATTTATAGCTTTTTTTCTGGATGAAGGCATGTCTCTTTGTGTGACCCCATAATTTTTTTTGTTTTTGTGATTTATTTTTCTTTCGCTTTTAATATACAGTCAACAGATTTTTCTTCTAGCTAGACCTTTTTATATATATTGAAATAATAATATAATTATAAAAAAAATTATTTAAATAATAAATATATTTCTTCCTTGCATTGTGTTTTTTGGTGGAGAACGTAATCGAACAAGTATAAATACTTTTTAAATATATTAATTTATTTTTTATTTTTTTAATAGGTAGAGGGAACTCCCTGAACTTTTTACTGAAAAAAAGTCCCTTATTATTTTGGATAGGGATCCTAATAAAGGGTCATTAAGGACCCATTTCGATATTAAACCTATTAAAATAGGCTCTTTGTCCCACAATAACACTGCTTTTGCTAGCTCCACCCTCTTTTTTTAGAAATGTCATATTTTTTCAATTTCACCATCAATAGAAGTGTCTGCTACTTCCCCAGCAGAGACATTGTGTCCCATCGTAGGTGGCTCCCACCACCACCTGCATCGTAACTATTATCCACAGTAACCAGCACGCCCATCAATGTCATATCTCCATTATTTTACGTTGTCTATTTAACCCACTACACCACATATTTCATACCAATCCTAGCCGGAATGTCATTATCCACATTGACATCATTGACTAGTAGCATCGTTCACCCGCCATGGTCCATTGCTACTGTCTGTACAGATCACAACACCGTTAGAAAATCTACCTAGAAAATATTCCCCCATAGACACACTAACCCTTTCAGTGCGATCTACCCCCATTAACACACCACCCTCCATCAAATCTCTTTAATTGGAGACCAGTAGGATTTTAACCCTTCTTTTGATATAGTATTAAGTGGGTGTATTAACACTAGTTCAATACCCCAATTGCAAAAATATATTTATTTATAACTATTATTATAAATAAATATTTATTTATTTAAATAGTTATAAAATTATTGTAAATATATTCAAATAATTAACATATTTATCATATTTATAATTGTATATATTCATATATTAATATATATATATATAACTATATCCAAATGGTGCACCCATAGATTTGGAAACCAAATCAAAGACCCCAAATTTATTGATAAAAGTAAAACATACATGTAAGGAAGTAGGTAAACAAGTCACAAAATGGAAACATCAAGTGATAGAACCTAAAATCAAGAATTTTCTCTAGTTCCCAAATTCCTAGGATATCTTCCTCTTCCATTTGGATGTAAACCTCTCTTTTATGTCTTAGCGCTTTGTAGGTGATCATATTATTCATATAATGATGATTAATAGGATTCCTCCAGCATGGAGTATATTGTGAACTTCAATGACATATCCCAAAAGTCCATATATGAATTCAATCGAAATCCATCTTCAATATTTATTGACAACAACTTATAAACTATTAAATAGTCACTATAACCAAATGCATCTAACTCTATCATGGAAAATTGAATTTAAGTTTCAATAAAAACAATTTTTTATTCCTTAGTGAGGCCTTCAAATGGAATTTATCCTTCTTGGTCTTCTAGATGAAGGATAAAAGAGTTTCTTTCCTTTTCAGTAACACATTTCTCATCTGAGGCCTTTCCAAAATATGCCTATGCATTTTTAATTAATTCATAAAAATTAGATGGATAAGTACATTATACATTCTTACAGTCATCATAACACCTACATGAGGAACTTCTAGTTAGATGTTTAACCTGGATAGGGGTTCAATATGATGTTGGGAAGCCATCTAAAAAGAATTTTGAGTAGGAGATTTTTCCCCAACATAGATTCATTCACACATGCATTGGATTTCCAAGGGATGACCAATTGGAATCCCTGTTCATCCACTAAATTTTACTTACCTTTAATATGAGTCTATTTCTTATTCACTTCCATTGATATAGCTACAATATGAGTGGATGTCGCTGGAGATCCCATATCAGATTTATTTCTCTGGAACTAGTCAAAATCCTTTGAATGATATCTCTCTGATAAATTGTATTATATTTTATAGATTTGAGTTCCATTTTGAGACTTTGAACGCATAGGGGAATAAAAATTTATCTTCCCCTAACCCTTGCAGGATCGTAAGGGAATGATCTATTCATGAATTAGGTCTTAATCATCTATCTCATGTGTGACCTCTTCATTATATGTTTTCAATTAAATAGTTATCTCTTCCTATACTATCTATGCCCATGTCCTAGAAACATACTTCCCTCCAATAGACCTTTCATGAGACTCTGAATTAGAAATAATATTAGTAAATACCTTTTTACTATCTCTAGTGAACATATCAGCCATATGAGAGTCACTAGGAACAACCCTGGAGAGCCCATCTTTGTAAGATGAGAGTTCACCAAGCTTTAGGATATGCTCACATAAAAACATAAACCCCTCTAATTCCACATGTTTCCCACCATAAGTCTTAAATTTAGGCTCTAATTACCGAAAATATAATTAATATAATCAATTTAAATATCATCAAATTTGTCCATATTCTTTGAATCCACCTAAACATTAATTCCACCCATAGGAAGAACATGACCAGCACTTTCATGTCCATCTAGAGCATTCAATTCCACAATTCTAATCATTTAAAAACGTGATTTTTCAAAATTTACATCAATATAATAGAAATAATAGATTATATATCTCTTGAAATTAGAAGTGTCATTTACTATGACCTAAAAATCCATGAAAAACTATGGAACTCTTTCTTAAAAAATTCTCTTAACAATTTCATCATCACCGGTGGAAATAATTATTCAGTCAACTAAGGTAGAACACAAATCTACTTCCACTATAAACCGATCATTATGTCTAAATATGACCACCTCAGTTTCCATGTCCATTTTAGTAGGAATACCTATCGAAATTTCAATTTCATAGAGAATCCAAGGGTGCTAAAGTATCCAATTTAAACCATCTACCTGGACATGTAATTGAACATAAGAATTTCCAACCTCTATAGAACTGAATGTAAGATCCCATTCTGGGATGTGCAGCATTCTTGGCCTTAAGTAAATTGAACCAAGTTCCCAATACCTCATCTTTAGATCCTCCAAGGGGAGGATCATGTTAAAAAACCACATCCCAGAGAAAAACATTTCCATTTTGAGATGCACAGAATTTTTGAAACCCACTCAATCAAATCCCCGATTTTCCATTGTGTATATCCTCTTGGTAAGATGAGATGAAAAATGATAGAGTGATCACAAATTTTCAATCATTCCAAGACTGTTATTATATTATCTTTTACATGGGAAACATTACCCTTCTAAAGAAAAACAAATGGAACTAAACCTTTTAAGAGAGACAGAGAAAGATTGATTGTTCACACCTTTATCAGGAGAAACAACTACAAAAACTACAATATTCATGAATTTTTTACATTATGGTTTGACATCCACTTTCTTGTGGGAGTAAAATTTTCCTCGATCAAGGAAAATATTAGGTAGGGAGTAGATTGATGAATAATCCAAAAACATAAATCGCTAATCACCAATGAGGGTAATAGATAAATTATCTCATTATCCCAAACCCATCATATTATATATAATTATATAAATATATTTTATTATATGAATATATTAATAGTTATGTTCAAATATTTTAAAATATACTAATTTACAATTATAAATATAATTAAATAAATATATTTAATACATGACTAAGGGCGCGGAGGAAGTTGCAGCGTATAAGCCTTCAAATCTAGTCGTCCAGGGGGTTTTTCAGTTCAAAATTATCTTTATATGAAGATTGTGATGTAGGTGAATTTCAATTCTTCATCCATTGACCCAGTGAAAATTTTGACTGATTTGAAGGTTAATTAACCTCACATAACTAATGATCACATTGGTTCTAAATTTTTTCCTAATTTTAGATAATATTTGAAACCCTCACATAACATTATGAGGAAAGGTGATTTATCCTTTTTTGAAGTAAAACCTAAATTATTTAGGGACCTAGTCGAGGTATAAAAGAATTCCATCATCACATGATTGTCTCCACAGTGAAGCTCTAATTCCTGAAAGCTTGATGATTTGAAGAGATGCCTTATTTAGGTTTGGAGTTTCGATAGATGGAACATAGTTTCAATTTTCCTGGGTTTCTTGTAAATCATTTTCCCTTCATAGGATATAAAGTTAAAAGCATGGGGATTTGGTTGTATATCTCTTAGGTAAGGTACAATGTGATTTTAATACTAGTGTCCATGGTTTGATCCAGCTTAGGTGAATAACTCAACAACCCAATCTTGGATCAAGATCACAAGACTGAATTGTTTATTTTCTGTATCCTAATATTCTATTTAATTTTGCCTCTATTATGGGGAATCTCATCAAGATTGAAAAGAAGACCAAGATGGCCATATATGGGAACATTCCATTTATTCTTGTTCAATTTGATATATGATATCTTCCAATTTAAACTATTTATTTAGTCACTGATAAATTCTAATTTTAATTATCTATTAATTATGATCATATAACTAGTTTTTTCATAAATTTTTGCTACATTGGATGTATTAAAGAGAATTTCCGTAGGTGTTTGAATTGTTCCAATTAAAAAAAAATATTTTTCATTTACATGAACATCGTATGTTCAAGATACCTCTAGTAAATTATAGGAATGATAATGATAAACAACACGTGCTAAAGGGGATGAATAAATAATGGTTTATGGTAAGAGGGAAAAAATTTACCATGACGATTCGAAGAAATTTTAGGGTAGGAGGGCTAAACCTTTATACAAAGACAAGATTGTGTCTTCTGCTGGTACCTCTTCCTTTGAAATCACAAAAAAAATTTTAATCCCACTAGTCTTTTATCTGTTCATAATCATACATGACTGTAGAATGGGGAAAAACAATGCTTTGATGGATTCACAGACAATACAGAAAATGGAGGCCACATATTTTTCTTTTAAATAAGATCATGATAGGTTAATTGATACCATGTTTTCTCATAATTATAATCATGTCTAGGTTCAATAGGCTGATGAATTTTAGGCATGCATATAGAATGGGGCTACCCTGATGGCTCACCTGATGATGATATGGTTGATTTTAATGGTTATTATTACTTTAAAAGAAGTTATAAGTGTAATAATTCATGTATTTACCAAGTGATTCTATTGGTAAAAGACTAAATATAATACAAGGTTGTTGTTAGGAAGGAACTGAATACTCCTAGTAATTCTACTAGAAATTGGATCACACAAGATTTTATGAGTGTTGTCTCCACTTATATGAACAATTCATTCCCTAACCTACTTAATTTATCTTTTAATTCCCTATGACTCGTGAACTGTGGAAGTAGGGATTGAATCCTTTTGTATGTAATGTTAAAGAGGGAATTGAGCGGCCCCCATATCCACATTATGGAATGGTTTTAAGTTATAATGATGGGGCCAACTTTAGGGGAAAGTATTCATAAGAAAAAGATACCTTGGATTCATGTTTTGGAGATGCGGAAGGGTTTCCTTCTCTTTCTATTGAATTTTTTATCACTGACTCCAGGACTATTTATATGGGAGTTTATAATCGAGATGGGAATATAGGGAAGAACAAGAGTGTCACCCCACCCAATTTCTCCACAATAATAGATTCCATTAATAGCTATGAATTTGAGCAATTATACCTTGAGATCCTTAAGAACAAAGGAATCAAAAATAAAAGGAGGATACAGGTGGGTTGTCCACATCCTGTTAAAAATGATGATGGTAATGTTAATCCCTCTTTGATGAATGTGTAGGTTTTAAATAAGGATCTACATGTGAAATAGGATTCTCATTTTGGGGGTCCCTCTATCCAATATTATGATTTTTATTCAAAAAGAGACAAAAGAAATACCATACAATAAAGAAATAGGGTGTCCATACCTAGGGGGAGAAAATAATGAAGGCAAAGGGAATCACCCCATATAAGATTCACCACCTCCAGTTTAAAATGAGACACATTAGAAAGGAAAAAAATTGGGGCCTGAGCAGATTAGTCAAGACTTGGGACATTAAAATCAGTCAAGAATTTCCTAGGGATAAGCCTCTTATTAATGAGACCATTCCCCAAGATGATACAAGAGGACAAGACATGATTTTTTTATATAAGATTCTAATCTTCATTTCTAGAAAATACTATAGATAAAGATCAAGATACTAATTCATATAGTAGGAAGGATGACCCACCTGACATGGATGATCAAGGTGATACTTGGAAAGCTCCAAAATGATGGAGGAGAGGTACACACCCAAGGGCCCTGAGCAGATCACATGAAAGGGCGGTAGACATAAAAAGTGGTGATTGTGAACATTATTCTGTTGTTTTGGGGTGGTTCCTTGTCTAACACCTTTTATCTTACTACTCCATCATTTATTTTTTACATTATTTTTCTTTTAATAATTTTATTGGGGCCATTAGTTCTAATCCATGGCCTGCCCCATTCCTGGTATATATTAATACATATATATATATACAAATATTTACTAATATATAAAAATTTTAAAATATATTTATTTATAATTATAACTGTAATTAAATAAATTTATATGTATTTAAATAATTATAATACTATAATAAATATATTTAAATATATATATATAATTATATAAATATATTATTACATAAATATATTCATAATTACACACAAATTTTTTAAAACATATTTATTTATAATTATACAAAAAAAATTAAATATATTTATTCATAATTATATTTATAAATATGTATTTTTAATTATTTAAATTGTTATTTATAATTATATATATTTAAATTTTTCAATTATATTTATTATATTATTTATTTTAGGTCTTAATCAGCATTGATAACGATTTATTTTAATTATCAATAAAAAACACTAATAAAACATATCTTTATCAACACTATAATTTTAGAGCCACTAAAGATACGTATAATCAGTGGTTACTATTTGAGGGATGATAAAACCACTCTTTATCTTTACTATTTTTTAAATATGCCATAAAATCATTCCTGGTCTTTTAAATAGAACTGTAACAGGGTCGTCCACACTCACGATGTTCAATATCTCACGAAAATAAATCGCTGATGTTGCTCTTCATCAATCTTATCGACAAGTCGATCCTCTCAAAAGATAAGGAATGTGATTATTTTTATCCCTCCTTAATAATTATTCTCGAAATTTCCCTCACCTATATATTTTGTTAGTGTGAAAAGATCTGCCATATTCTATCACATGAAAAACAGTTGATCGAACCACCATTGGCTGACCACTCTGAAACCGCTTGGCTTCCACCACTGAAACATTATTCATTTACCCGAAAATGATTCCTTCAATATCATAGCCACCCCAATATCATTATGAAATACCCAAAAAATTATCAACTTGACATTAAATGTGATTCCATGACTAAATCCTCAATCGACCGAAACCATTTTTTCACTCTCCTACCCACAATCCTGCCACAAAATAATTTATGAGTGGTTTTAGTCGACTGCCATTATCAATGATACAAAAATAATAGCTTTCATGGTAATTTTGATCAATTACTCCCCCACAAACATCTTTATTTGTATTTAATTCTCCCAATTCATTTGACCAACACACGCATGTAATGTCCTAACTTTTTCTAAAGGTATATACCATTAGTTTTCAGATTTATTTCCTTGATTTGGACCTTTAAATGTTTCCTAATGGAGTTATGGATGTCTCAGGGGTGTTTGGGGCTTGTTCAGGGCCCGAATCCACAAAATTTGAATGAATGAACTTGATCATACGGTTAGTAGAAACCATATAGCCCAACCCACATGGTATATCTAACTTCATGGATTTAGGCAGTGGGGAGTACGGTTCTGCACGGCTTCTCTAAAACCGTGTGAGGGGGTCCTCACACCTGTTAAACATGTCTCAGAAAAGTTTCAAAGCTGTTATGCATGGGATGAACATGGTTGCCCTAACTGTGCACCTAGCTTGTGTTTGGTTCCCCTTGGAGAAGAACCTGGAGTATGGTTGGCACATGGTTTGGCCAATCATGCATCCAAACCATGTACCCCTACCTTTTTGTTTGAATGGACTGTTTTACCACTAATTAATATTTTAACCCATTTCTTCTTCTCCCTCTCTTTCATTCCAGCGGACTAACCCTCTTCCTCCTATTTGAAGCATCCTCTCTCAAGATCTATGGATGGTGATATATCCCTTATTTATCATAAATTTCACTCATTGTTGGATCCATCAAGAAGCTATAGGTAAGATCTCCAATCCTCTCCCTTTTATTTTAAGTTTCTCCTTATCTCTTTTGTTCTATTTTAGTGCATGCTCATTTGCCCCATTTTCAGGGAATTTAAAAATTTCTTTGATATCATCTATTCTAGATTGAATCAAATGTCAATGATGGATGAGGGAATCACTACAGGACTAAGGTAGGTGGTATATGTTATTTCTGTTTATTTTGTTGCATCTAATAACATGATTCGTTGTACCGTGAGCCGGACCTTCCCAAAGATGCCTCATAATTTCTAATTAAATTAAATAGTAAATCATACCACATTAATTGTGATCCGGACTAATGGTGAATCAACCCCTTGGGTTTATTGCCTATAATTATGAAACCTCGATGGGTGTGTTTCACCTTTGAGGCTTATTTTATTTTTTTTCTAAATTTTCTAAACACTCCTTGAGGTGTTTTGACTAATAACTAATGCATTTAGGTAATTAAATAGTTTCAGCTAATTGAATTTTCTATGATATTAGGCCATGTGCCTCATTCCCTATGACATAAACGGATTTTCCAATAGAAATTCCTTGACCGATATTCTTATTATTATATAAATGCTTGTTTAAATTCCTTCACCTTAGTTCCAAGGGTGTTACAAGGGGTTTTGACTTAAGGACAACTTGGAAGGGATCATCGTTCCTTATTTATAATTTATTAATGGTTGTAAAAATTCCAAGAGAGACACTAGCTATGCCTGGGATGGGATCACTAAGCGTTATTACTTTTTTACCTCCATATGAGTGACACTATTACCCTAGTGGAGACCCCATGGATGGTCTTGACGAAACGATGGTTGTGCCATTAAATGAGAGGGATTTGGTCCCCTACATGTGATAAGAGGGACAGAAACTAATGTTATTTCAAGATGTATTCACACCCTACCTAGAGTGACACTTGGGTCTTCATTTCGGGTCACCTTTGATGGACTCCCTCAGAATTGGACTTATACTGAGCCCCTAGAGTGATACTTGTAATTATTCAAGAATTTCCATGGATAGGTTTAGGGTGACTCTCTATATTTCCATAAAAAGGTTAAATTGAATTAAAAATCAAGTGAATCATTTAAATTAAGAAATGATATTTTGGTTTTGAAAACATAGGGACATGTACCCCAAGTCCAACCATAATCTTGGGGACAATACATATTCTTACATTTTATATCCCCCACTTTACCTTTGTAGGTTTTCTTTGATCAGACACACTGGCTTAGGCCTAAGTAGGTAAAATTTTATGTGTGTCCTATTGTAACCCAGTCCAGTTTATTTATTTATTTATTTAGTCTTACATTTATTATTAAAGGCACGTTGTTTAATTTATATCTCATTATATGGACTAATATAGACACCTTTAGTGGTGGCATACTAGGATTTTACCTCACACCCTACTTGGGATGCCTTTGGTACTCAAGTAGACTTTATGAATACAGTAATTAATAAAGGGAATTTTCTATATTTTGATGCTTGGTTTTTAGTTATAGTATTGAGTGTGGCCGAAAAGGAATGATCTTATCATTAAGATTCTAGTTGTAGCATATTTTGTCCTTTTTAATATTTTTTGTAGCATGTGTTAAATGCATATATCCACTTCCCCCAACATACTTACTTTTGTATGGTAAAAGTAATTCCATCAACATAAAATTTTATATGTTTATTACTAAACATCCACTTATTGTTTATTTATCCTATATGTTTTATTATTATTTTTCTGTTGTTATATGTCTATTGTTATTGTTTCTACTATAGTTGGTTACTGGTCCAATCATAAAGTGTCTATTTCATCTATTTCCTTTTCCCAATATATTGATGTGTTGCACTCTAACCTATGTGGGCGTAGTCTCCCCATGAACACACACTTGGCCCTTGCTGCTAATCATCAGTATTTGGCATTCGGGGAGATGTTCTTGAGGTCTTGTGGCCCACTATATTAGGGCATCATTAAGTGGAATCCAAGGTGGGATGCTAAAAAGTGGTATCAAATCCTTTATCGTTTTTCTTATTATTGGGATTATATAGGAGAGTAGGATATTGGGATTTGGAAATGATACTATACCTGGGAGTATCTAACCAATGTATAAGATAACCACAAATTATCTTGGATGGGTAAATACTGTTATTGTTTACACTTGTTACAGTTTCATGGATTTTCACTGTTAGGTGATGTACTCATTTTGTGTGGTTTATATTATTGATATTGTTGTTATTATGGTTTATTCATCCAATCCCAAAGATATAAGGGTTTTTAAACTCATGAATTATAATAGGAACCCTAGGATAAAATTTTTGTGCATTATTCCATGCCATATCTATATTCATCATTCATTTCTTGCATTTCATGTGATTATTATAGTTCCATATCTTTTATTCCTTATGGTGTGCTAGTGGTATCCATGATCACATAATTGGTTCAATTGACCAATAATTTCACATTAGTTGGTTTTATTGGTGAGTTCCAATGTCATTTTCTTCAATCAAAATACTACTTGTGGCATGTTACTCCCTATGTATGGTGTAAAGTTTAGGATACAATTACTTGATTCACAATTTTCCATTTATAAATACTATGGGCCTTTATAAATTATAATTTGTGATTCACATAACTGGATAATGATAATAATAAACAAATAGATAAGAATGAATTTAATTAAATTGGAGATTTCTAATAAAAAGGTTACCACAAGATGAAGATGAATTATGAAAAGTAAAGGGTTATTTCCTCTATACCTTGAATTTGACACTCCATATACCATAAACACTGCTATGATGTGTAATAACTTGACCCAGATCATACTTAGTAGTGGGAAGTAAGCTACATCCCTAGTGATCTATATGTAATATTTTTTTGACCTTTTCTGATCACCCAGAACTAGGTCCTAGAATAGGATGAGTGTTATAACACGTTATGGGAAGGCTTTGTACCTATCCTTCTTTACCACTTTCCCTATCTATTATAAATCCTATCTAAGGCATACACTTGGAAATTTCAAATCTATGGAACCATGAAGACCTCATTCTATACACCAGGAGAGTGGTGATGAGAACACTTCTAAGGTGGGGGGCCATGAGCCTCCTATAAAACCACTTGTAGTTATACCAGAGGTACCTCCTTCAAATATTCCAATGGGAATTGTTGCTCAATTTTGGGATAGTTTCTTTCCGTTTTTACAATTTGTATAGGGAGCTCCTTGACCCACCCTTACTATGGCGGAGTTGACCAGTGAGTTCCAGTAGTAGCATCCTCCCACCTTTTCTGGGGATGACAGACCTCAGGTTGACAATTCATGGCTAGATGTCATGATGTATATATTTTATAATATAGAGACACCTCCATAGGGGAGGGTTAATCTTAGGACCTATATGGTATGGGGCTCTTCCAATCATTGGTGGGACATCCTTACTTAGGTCAGTTGATATCACAATATGGTCTGGGGTGACATATGTATATCCTTCCTCAGATATTTCTTTCCCCACACCATATGAATATATCTTGCTCGAGAGTTCATGCACCTTCATCAATGTGACATGTTGGTGATGGAATACTATGTTCACTTCCCTGAATGGAAGTTTTTTCATCAAACTTGTTCAATTATGAGTTTTCTATTGTGATTAGATTTAAGGATGGTATTAAATATATAATCCTCTCATAGATGAACATCTTTCAAATGACCACCATTTTAGAGATAGTAGACCAAGACCTCATCACTGAGGAGAACCTGAGGGAATCAGGCGATGAAAAATAGGTTAGTTCAGATTCCTGTAAGACTATTGGTTTATCCAGTGGAATGAAATGGTTTTTTTTTAGGATAAAAATAGGGTAAATACCATTTATGTAATTCCTCGACCCCAATTACCTAGATTCGTTGCATTATTACATAACATTGTAATGATACAAGGAATCATGTCCCAAAAGACTAATCAGTTTAGTATCCATGGAAGTACTAGATACATTCATAAGTGTTATATTACATCATGAAATAAAAAAATCAACAAAATTTTATCTCCTTTTGAACACACTTATATCCTTAGCCTATCCTTGTAAGTTAACCATAAAATACATCTTTACATTATGGGAAAAATAAAATTTAGAAATGGGAGATCTCAGATGCTCAGTATGGATAACAATATATAGAAAACATTCATAAATAAGCATAAACATTTAAGGCAATGTATAAGAATAAAACAAAAGACTTTTAAACTTAAACATCATCATAATATGGAAAAGATAAATAAAATAATTCCATTTACGTAATAACGTGTATATTTTACTAGTCAAATAATCACATGAAATATCAATAGCCACTTTCATAATGATGTAATGCATAATTCCAGACTTCATAACCACATAGTCAAGGCCTTATACCAAGAATACAAATAAGATTTTGTCAAGTCCTTGTGCCAAGACACTATTTTGTCTCATGATACCTACCAATGCATCGAGGATCTATAGTGGGATACACTCGTCACTTACTAAGTCAAATGCATTCCTCCTATGAAAACGTTTAAACATAACATAAACATTCGTATTAAGATTAGCATACGAAATGTCAATACTTTATCCATAAACCATGAATGGTGTAAAAATAACACATCCAAGTCAAACATATCACAAAACCTTCAATAAAATATGGAAGTTTAGTATCATAATAAATCAACTTTAAACAATCTTAAAATCCATCAAAGGATGTTGACATAAATGAAATCAAAACTTTTTTATAGAAATACATCTTTCTAATTTGAAATCATTTAAAAGTCATATAATTATAAAATAAAACATTTATTTTTAAAATATTATTATAATCTTGTATGGAAAGATTCAACAATGATATAATGGTAGAAAATAGCCACACCCTCCATATAAGTTAAAAAAGACATTCTTAACTTAATTTTGTTGAAAATGTCATAAAGTACCTTGTTTAGAAAACGACAAAAATATTACTTTCAAAACATATATGGTCAAATACAGTTTTTAATTACATTAACCCATAGTATAGTAAATAATAAAAATTATTTGAATTAAATTTTTAAAAAAACACAGATGTGGATGATAAAGAGGTCCTAGTAGATACTTACATAAAAATAACCTCAGATAATAAAGAGATTGTGAAATTAACCATTACCTTGTACTTTTCATTAGTAGATGGTATGTTAACCTCATGTATAATAGTTAAAACATTTTTATTAAATTATACAATAACTATATACATAAATATTATATCATATATGATCCTATATTATTGCATTGTTAAAAATATTTTAGTAGTATCATCATTTTCGGTTTTAACAGACCTGTTTTCCTTTATATGATAGGTAACGTAAGCCATGTTTGTTATGGATAGGATGTATTTTATTCATATAAATAATGATATTAAGTTCTTAAACATTATTTTTAATCATAAAATGAAAATTATTCTTGAATTATTATTATGGGGAATGAATCTCATCGCGTTCATGGAGACGGTAATCCGTACGTACGCACGAGCAACAATATCATTATATTGATGGTAAACTTTTATGTAATTGGATGGTATATCATATATAAAGAATAATTAACATGTTATATTTATTATTTACATCATTTATACTCATTATTATACTTATCCAATTAATTAAGTGTTTGAATAACAAACTACACTACGACGTGGAGACGGTAAGCCGTACATACGCACGTATGGTGACTTTGTCATTCATATGATGGATAGAATAATGAATATGGTTGTACCATTTTTATAATAACATCATAGTATATAGAATATTCTAGAGTTATTATTTTATAATGGAAATAACAAAGAAAGAGGAAGTGGAAGATGAAAATAACTTGAAAGAGGGTGGTGAAATTATTACCTCTTTTATGGGTGTTTCTTTTTGAGTTGATCCAAATGGCTCTTTATGCTGGATTTATGATCAAAATAAGTCCCCTAGGTTGAAGTGAGAGAAATTGGAAGGATATTTGGACAGTGTTTGGCTGAGACAAATGGATTTGGAGGTGTGATTTTGAGAGAAGGTGAAGTATCCTTTTATAAGAGAGGTGAGGGGAACCTTAGGAAACGATTGAAATATCATTTTATATTAATATATTTTTAGGTTTCTAATGGATCCAAAATAATTTATTTCGAGGATAAGGTGGTTATGGCTCGAAAAACTCTCAACCAATAGATTTTAGATAGGTTTGGGTCACCATATTTACCTTATCTTTTATATTTAACTCTTAGTTAAATAGTTTAACTTTTACCATGTATTCTGGTATTATTATAATAATTGGTTAACAAGCTTACAATAAAATTCCAAGAGAACCTCAAGGGGTTAATTAATTATATACCTATCCTTATATAAGTTCTTTGGAAGAACATTATATTTTTAAAACTATTATATAATTTAATAATATAGTATTTGATTTTAAAAATCATTTATGTCAATTTTGACACTATTTAGTATTTGTTTTTTGTGAAAGTCATCACAACTTATATGACCCCATTTATGTAGAAAATATTTTTATATTTATAATTAGTATTTATAGTCATAAATATAACTTATATGACCCCATTTATAAATTATTTTACTAAAATATATATCTTTATGTCATTTTTGTCTTTACTTTAAATTAATTAATATAAAGTGTCATTATCCCTCTCAAGTGGCTCCATGGGGTCCAAAAATCAACCCAAATATTCCCATGGTTGTACATGTATCAACTAATAGGAATAGGATACAAGTTCGGGTAATTTAATATTATTATAATATTATTTTTTACCCTTATTTACCGGATTTACCCTTTAACCATGGTAAATAAAATATTTACTGAAGTAATTATTCATAATGTATAAAAATAAAAGTTACATATTTACAAAATTTAGACCTCCTGATTACAAATTTGGAGTCCATTTTTCCAAATTCAAAACACAGATGTGGTAGAAATTAGTTTAACTTTAATACCTGTCGTCAAAACAAAAAACATGTTTTTAAGAAATAATAACTGTCAAAAGATTGACACTTGTTTATTCTAGTTTAAATTTGAAATTACATACAATGAGATAAATTTTATTAAAGGATAAAAATATAATCTAATGATACTTTAAAACCAATCAAATTTATAATTTAACAGTATAAATTATTTTGATTAAAAAAGTTTTTTTTAAATTAAAATTTAATATTTTTCACTATTCATCAAAATTTGAAAGTTTTTGGAAAAGTACCAAAAATTCACCCTAATATAATTTTGATATTTCAAATTAAAAAATTAATTTCATTTTAAAAAAATATTTAAAATTTCAAAAAGTTGTTATTACTATATATAACGGCTAGTTTGATTGGTCATGGTGTGTTAAAACTCAAAGTTGTGTACAACGAAAGCTACTACATTATTCAAAGGGAAATGTACCATGGAAGCTTGGGGTGTTACATTATCCCCTCCTTAAAATAATTTCATCCTCAAAATTTCTGGAATATTTATGCATAAAAATATTCAGTTGGTTCTTCATCATAAGTTCCTCAGGTTCCCATGTTGCCTCTTCCATTTTATGGTATCTCCATAGAACTTTTACCAGATGAGTCGTCCAGTTTCTCAGCACTTGTTCTCTAGTATCAAGAATTTGGACAGGCTCTTCACTATAAGAAAGATCGGGTTCCAGTTCAATTTTCTCATATGTGTGTACATGCATTGGGTTAGACATGTATTTTGTCAACAGTGAAATGTGGAACACATCATGACCTTTGGAGAGGCTTAGAGGAATTTCCAAATGATAAGTTACAACTCCAATTCGTTCTAGAATTTTGAAAGGTCTGAGGTACTTGGGACTCAATTTACCCTTTTTACCGAAACATATAACACTCTTCAATGGAGATACCTTCAAGAAAACATGATCTCCTTCTTGAAATTCCAAATCCTTCCTTCAGTTATCGGCATAGAGCTTTTTCCTACTTTGAGATGCTTTGATGTGGGTTTGTATAATCTTCAATTTTTCCATTGTTTCCTCAACAAGTTTTGGGCCTACAAGTTTTCATTCTCCTACATCATCCCAACAAGTTGGTGTGCGACATCTCTTTTCATAAAATGCTTCATATGGTGCCATCTGAATACTTGAATGGAAGCTATTGTTATAGGAAAATTATACCATAGGTAAATATTGATACCACATACCTTGAAAGTCAAGTGAGAAAGATCTCAACATTTATTTTATGGTTTGAATAGCTGTTCTGATTGTCCATCGGTTTAAGGGTGGTAGGAAGTGCTCAAACGAAGTTCAGTATCCAGGGCTTTCTGAAGACTTTTCCAGAATCTTGATGTAAACCAGGGATCATGATCAGAAAAAATTAATATGGGTACTCCATGAATCCTTACAGCTTCATTAATATATAGTCTTGTCATACGTTCAAGTGGTAAATCTTCACTTATAGCATGAAAATGTGCTGACTTGGTAAGACGATCAACAATGACCCATATTTCATCATTCCTTCTAGGAGTATTTGGTAGCCCAATAACAAAGTCCATTTTAATATTATCCCATTTATACTTAGGTATGGGAAGAGGTTGCATGACTCCTCGAGTTTGTTTCCTTCCATCTTTCACTTGTTGAAAAATAGTACATCTTGACACAAAATCAACAATCTCCCTCTTCATATTGTCCCACCTAAAATGTTCCTTCAAATCTCTATATATCTTGGTGATCCCGGGGTGTATAGAGAAATTAGAGCTATGAGCATCATCCAATAATTCTCTTTTTAGATCAGGTATGTTAGGAACACAAACTCTATTCCCAAATTTCAAAATTCCATCTTCATATATGAATTCACTCAATCTCCCATCATTCACATCTTTAATATTATTTTGAAACTCCTCATCATCAGTCTAATAACTCTTTATCCTTTCTAGTAAATATGTTTTGGAAACTATTTGAAAAATTATTAATGCTTCACCTTCCATGGTTATTCCCATATCCATATTTACTAGATCCATGAAAAAAGTGTCCCTTTAAACTCGCATCTTGTTCAAAACTCCATGATCCTTTATACTCAAAGCATCTGCCACCTTATTTTCCTTCCTCGGGTGGTAGTGTATAGTTAAATCATAATCCTTTAGTAGTTTAATCCATCGTCTTTGCCTCATGTTGAGTTCTTTATATGAGAAAATATACATCAAACTCTTGTTATCAGAATAAATCTCACATTTTTCACCATAGAGATAGTGTCTCCATATCTTCAGATCAAAGATTACAGCTGCTAACTCAAGATCATGAGTAGGATAGTTTTTCTCATGAATTTTTAGCTACCCTGATGCATAGTCAATAACTCTGTCTTTTTTTATAAGTACACAACCATGTCCTCTCTTTGAAGCATCACTATAAATAAAAAACTCATCATTCTCTGATGGTAGAGTCAATATAAGAGCATTAATTAATCTTCTATTCAGTTCTTAAAAACATTTTCACACTCTTTTTTCCAAATAAATTTAACCCCTTGGATTTCCTTGGTCTTTGAAGGATCAACTGAGATTATATCCTTTGAGACAATATTTCCAAGAAAATAAATCTCCTAAATCCAAAATTCACCCTTGATAAATTTCCCATATAATTCATTTCTTCTAAGAGTCCTTAGGATAATGTGCAAGTGATTTTCATGATCTTCATAGCTTTTTTATTATACCAAAATATCATCAATAAATACCACTACAAAGTCATCAAGATATTCCTTGAAAACTCTATTCATTAGATCCATGAAGACAGAGGGTGCATTAGTCATTCCAAAAGGCATTACTGTAAACTTGTAATTCCCATACCTGGTTCAAAATGTTGTTTTCAGAATTTCTTTCTTCTTTAGCCCAAATTCCTTATTTTTATTTTATTATAGATAATCCCCCTTTTAAGGGTTGAAGGGGAACCTGTACATGACCCGTAGGCCCAAGGCACAAGGCCCGACATGACCCATAATACATGACCCGAAGGCCCAGAGGCATACCATGCCCAATACATGACTCGTAGGCCTATCCCACTAGAACTGCCCCTCCCGAGCTTCTGCATCATTGATTGCCTTTAGATCCACCCTAATTTTCTAATCGGCTAGTATTGCCCCGTACAAAGCTACACGGTGCCTGGTCCTGATGGTCTTTGCCATACCCTCTCATTATTCCAATTCGGTTAGCTCTGCTACTGGTGCTTTGATCCTCATTTGGGGCCTTCTCTGTGTGAACTAGGATACTTCATGGTCTTCAATGGCCTGAAGGCCCTGTGGCCCAAAGGCCTTTGATGGCCCGAAGGCCCTGAGACCCGTAAGCCCAAACCGGTTGCCAGAAATCCCAAATTAGGTGAATAGTCTGGCTGCTACATTACCAAATAGTGCCTGCTACAGTGCCTACTACAGTACCCAAAAATTAACCTCCACCCAGTTTTGAATGTGGGTCTCTTGGATGCCAAGCAGGAGCCCTTTTTCTTTATTGTTATACCATTGACCTCACTGTAGTTAATGCACAACCTCATAGATCCATCTTTATTCTTAACAAAAAGAACACGGGCTCCCCATGGACAAAAACTAGGGAGAATAAATCCCTTACTACTAAATTCCTATAGTTGTTTCTTTAGTTCCATAAATTCCACAGTGTCCATTCTATAATATCTCTTCAATATGGGCCTTGAACCAGGAATTAAATCAATAGAAAACTCAATTTTTAACTCTAGAGGATGTCTAGGTAAATCCTCTGAAAAAACAACAACATATTCTTGAACAATATATAAGTCCTCTATTTGAACATTATTTTCCTTGCCCATAGTTATTTCACTCTCTTCCTCCCCAATAATTGAATTTAGTAGAGCTACAGGGGGTGGATCTAGATAAGAATCAAGTGGTGATGTTTCTGCTCTAAAGATAAGGTACTCTATATCATCATCAAAAATTGTAACCTACTTCTTCTTATAATAAATTTTCACATAATGGTCTAAAATATAATCCATACTGAGGATTATATCAAATTCAATCATGGGTATGACGATGATATCAACAGAAAAAGAACATTTGTATGCCCTAATGGGAACTGATTTACAAAACTTTGTTGTGATGATACTCCCCTTATGTGTTGTGACTGATAACTCCCCTACTAAGTAAAATTGAAAATATCTAATTTTCTTGTCAAAATGGGAAGATATGAAATTATTTGATGATCTAGAATCAAATAAATCACTGGCTAAACTTGATAAAACCATTAAATTACCTTCCATAATGTCTTTCGGAGCTTCAACCTCAGCAGTAGCGATCACATAAGCTTAGTCTTGCTCCCTTGGCCTTTTCTGAGGTAAGTTCCCTTGGCACTTAGGACATTCATTTTCATAATTCCCCTTTTCTCTACAATTATAGAATTCAATATTGAAAGCCTCTTTCTTCCCCCTGCAATCACAAGCTTGGTGGCCTTTTTCACCACACTTGTAACTAACACCCATTCCCTTCAGGCAAGTACTGGGGTGTTTCTTCAAAAATTTATTACAGAATAGATATTCAACTTTTCCCTTCTTCCCCTTATTTCCATTTCCAGAGTGTTCAGCAAATCTCTTCTTCTCTTGGTTTGCTTTGAAGTCATAATACTTAAAGAATTCATTTTCTGTATTGATAGCACATGAGACAATATCTTCATATGATGAGAAAGATTTTGAGACTAATTCTCGATGGAGAAATGGATTTAACCTGTAAAAGAATCGATCAATCTTACTCCTTCCATTATGTATATAATCTGCCACATGCCTAGCTAACCTTGTAAAGTTAGCCTCATACATTGCGACATTATCATCTTCTTTATTCCTTAGACTCAGAAATTGTCTTTCAATATCCGCTCGATGGTCACAAGTAAAGTGTTTTTCTAGGAAAATCTCTTTAAATTACCTCCATTCCATGTGTGATACTTCTTCATCTTCCTTTGTGTTTTGGATTATTGACCATCACTGATCTGCATCTCCAGTGAGGCGATGAACTACCATGACAACTTCTTCCCTTTCTCTACTCCCCAAAGCATGAGATAATTTTTCTAAGGAACTTATCCATTGCTTAGATACTAATGGATTTGTACTCCCATTGAATGTTGGTGGTTGTTGCCTCATGAAGTGGTCTAACATTTATCCTCCGTATTGTGGATCAGGGTACTCCATATGAGTAAGGTTATTATTCATAACTTGAGTGAGTTATCCTAGTATGGTGATAAGTTGATTATCACCAGTTGTATCACCAAATCCACTATAATTACCTTGAGTAGGAGGTCAATAACTACATAGATTACATGGTTTGATACAGTTTCTATTCCTTCCACTAGGCACCATTTCTAAACAATTGAATACACTAGATTAGTTTATGAATCGTAATACATAATTCCAAAGTTGTAAAATAGTTAACATAAATTGAATAGTTTATGGATATAATCCATAATCATAAAAATGTTTTCTTTGAGGAAGTATATACTACTAAACCATTCATAATGGTTTGTAAATAAGATTAGATTTATCCTAATCATATCCCCCAGGAGTGTCATAACTAAGAGTGCAGAAAGGCTCATTGTCGTGCTCCAGTTTTCGTTTGAGTCTAGCTCAAAGTGGTGTTTTTAGGTTTTAACCCTAGGTACATTTCTTCTAGAGACGCCTCTACCTGCTCGTATCCAAACAGGGATGTATTTCTCAGAAAACTCACAAAATATTTACATTAACAAAACTCTAGGAAGTTATTTATACTAATCCTCAAAGTATATCTTAAGGTAATTTTCTCTAATCAGAGTTTTTCTAAATCTATCTTCCAAGGATTGTACTAAACTTCATATGATACCAGCTATAATTCCCCGACCCCAGTTACCCAGAGTCGGTGCATTATTACATAAGATTGGCATGATACAAGGAATCATTTCCCGAAATACAGATCAATTTAGTAGACTTGGAAGTACTGGATACACTCATAAGTTTTACATTACATCATGAAATAAAAACATTAACAACATTTTGTCCCCTTTTGAACACACTTATATCCTTAGCCTATTATTATAGGTTAACCAAAAAATACTTCTTCACATCCTAAGAAAAATAAAACATATAAATGGGTGAGCTCAGATGCTCTGTAAGGATAATAATATAGCAGAAACTTTCATAAATAAACATAAATATTTAAGGCAATGTATAAGACTAAAAAAATCCTTTTAAACTTAAACATCAGCATAATATGAAAAAGATAAAATCAAATAATTTCATTTACCTGATCACATGTATATTCTATTAGTAAAATAATCACATGCAACATCAATAGCCACTTTTATAATGATGGAATTCATACTTCCATACTTCATAACCACATATTCAAGGCCTTGTGCCAAGACTAAAAATAAGATTTTTTCAAGGCCTTGTGTCAAGACAATAGTTTGTCTCATTATACCTACTGATGCATTGAGGAGATATATCTGGCTTCACCCATCACTTACTAAGTCCAATGCATTCCTCATATAAAAATTTTAAAACATAACATAAATATTTATATTAAAACTAGCATATGATATGTCAATACTTTATCCATAAACCACGAATGGAGTAAAAATATCACATCCAAAGTCAAACATATCAAAAAACCTTCAATACAATATGGAAGTTTTGTATCATAATAAATCAACTTCAAACAAACTTAAAATCCATCAAAGGATGTTGACATAGATGAAATCAGAGATTTTTTAGAGAAATATCTCTTTCTATTTTGAAATCATTTAAAAGTAATATAATTATAAAAGAAGACATTTATTTTTAAAATATTATTATAATATTATATGGAAATATTTGATGATGATATAATGGTGGAAAATATCCACACCCACTGTATAATTTAAAAAAAGACATTCTTACCTCAATTTTGTCAAAAAGGTCATAAACTACCTTGTTTGGAAAACGACAGAAAGATTCCTTTCAAAAACATATATGGTCAAATAAGGGTATAAATTAATTTAACCCATAGTATAGTAAATAGTAAAAATGTTTTGCATTACATTTTTAAGAAAACATGATGTGGATAATAAAGAGGTCCTAGTAGATACTTACGTAAAAACAACCTCGGATAATAAAGAGATTGTGAAATTAACCCTTATCTTGTACTTTTTATTATTCGATGGTATGTTATCCTCCTGTATAATAGTTAAAACATTGTTATTAAATTATATAATAACTATATACATAAATATGATACCATATATCATCCTCTAATATTTCTTTGTTAAAAATATTTCAGTAGTATCATCGTTTCGGGTGTTAACTGATCTGTTTTCCTTTATATGCTCGGTTATTCAAGGCATGATTGTTATGGATAGGATGTATTTTATTCATATCCAGAATTATATTAAGTTCTTAAACATTATTTTTAATCATAAAATGAAAATTATTCTTAAATGGTTATGATGGGGAATGAATCTCATCGTGTTTGTGGAGACGGTAATCCGTACGTACGTACGAGCGACAATATCATTATATTAACGGTGAAATATTATGTAATTTTATGGTATATTATATATAAATAATCATTAACATGTTTTATTTATTATTTAAATCAGTTATACTCATTGTTATACCCATCCAAATAATGATGTGTTTGAATAACAAACTACACTATGACGTGGAGACGGTAAGTCATATGTATGCACGTATGGTGACTTTTTCATTCATATGATGGATAGAATAATGAATATGGTTGTACCATTTTTATAATAACATCAAAGTATATATAAGATATTGGAGATATTATTTTATAATGGAAATAACAAAGAAAGAGGAAGTGGAGGAAGAAAAGAACTTGAAAGAGGGTGGTGAAATTATAACCTCTTCTTCGGGTGTTTCCTTTTGAGTTGATCAAAAGGGATCCTTATGTTGGATTTGTGATAAAAATAAGGCCTCTAGGTTGAATTGAGAAAACTTTAAGGATAATTGGATAGGGTTTGGCCGAGATAAATGTATTTGGAGGTGTGATTTTGAGAGAAGGGGAAGTAGCCTTTTATAAGAGAGGTGACTGGCACCTTAAGAAAAGATTGAAATATTATTTTATAATAAAATAATCTTTCTGTTTATAATGGATCTAAAATAATTTATTTCGAGGATAAGGTGATTATGGGTCGAAAAACTCTCAACTAATAGGTCTTAGACAGGTTTGGGTCACCATATTAACCTTATCTTTTATATTTAACTCTTAGTTAAATAGTTCGCCTTTTACCATTTATTCTTGTATTATTTTAATAATTTGTTAATAAACATACTATAAAATTTCAAGAGAACCTATAGTGGTTAATTAATTTTATACCTATAATTATATAAGTTATTTGGGAGAAAATTATATTTTTTGGACTATTATATAATTTAATAATATAATTTGTTTCTTAAAACCCATTTATTTCAATTTTGACGTTATTTAGTATTTGGTTTTTTTTGAAAGTCATCACAACTTAATTAATTATAACCAAATATATTTAATCAAACCTAAAATGTCATACTCACCTAGAAAATTCTTGTATGTCATAAAAAATATGAAATTATATTTATTTTAATATTTATAATACCATTTATTTGATTCTTTCATTAATAATGTAATTACTACATCACCATTATGTCATAGAAAAATTTAATTATTTTATGTCTAAAAATTATTAATAAAATAAAATAATGTAGGAAATATTTTTATCTTTATAACTAGTATTTATAGTCTAAAATATAACTTATATAATCCCATTTAAAAATTATTTTACTTAAAGATATATGTTTTTGTCATTTTTGTCTTTACTTTAAATTAATTTATATAAAGTGCCATTATCACTCTCAAGTGGCTCCATGGGGTCCCAATATCAACTCAATGATACCCATGGTCGGAAATGTATCAACCAATAGAAATAGGACACATGTTTGGGTAATTTAATATTATTATAATATTATTTTTTACCCTTATTTACCAGATTTACGCTTTAACCATGGTAAATAAAATATTTACCGAAATAATTATTCATAATGTCTAAAAATAAAAGTTACCTATTTATAGACTTTAAAACTCCTGATTCCAAATATGGAATACATTTTTCCAAATTCAAGACACAGAAGTGGCAGAAATTAATTTAAAATTAATACTCTTTGTCAAAACAAAAAACATGTTTTTAAGAAATAATAACTATCAAAATATTGACACTTGTTTATATCCAGTTTAAATAGGAAATTAAATACAATGACCTAAATTATATTAAATGATAAAAATATAATGTAATTATACTTTAAAACCACACAAATTTATAATTTAACACTATAAATTATTTTGATTAAAAAAGTTGTTTTTAATTAAAATTTAGTATTCTTCACTATTCATAAAAAATTGAAAGTTTTTAGAAAAGTACCAAAAATTCACCCTAAGCTAATTTCAATATTACAAATTCAAAAATGATGTCCATTTTTAAAAATAAAATTTATAAAATTTAGAAATGTGGTTATTACTATTTATAATGGCTAGTTTGATTGGTCATGGTGTGTTAAAACGCCAAGTTGCTTACAACCCAAGATACTGCATTATTCAAAGGGAAATGTACCATGGAATCTTGGGGTGTCAAAATTTAGGTGTAATTAATTTATAGATATGTGGTGTTTCCCCAATTTAGTAGGTAAGAAAATAAAAATCTCCAATGTGTGATAAACCTAATCGAGTATCGATCTTGCAGTAGAATGGGTGACCTTTAGCATTTCTGATGATTTGTTCCTCTAATGCCAAGTGAGTGGGGATTAGTGCCAGAACTGTCTTTAAGTGTAGGATCAGTGACTCATCATCAGGAAGGGAGCTCCTCTTCTATAATAAATTCAGGTCTAGATGGTGGTCGTGGCCAAGTAAATTAGGCCTTAGAGCTCCAACGACATTAGGGTGCACCTTCTCAGGCTACTCAGGTAGTATCTCAGGGTAGTGGCTTAGGACACATCTATGAACTGTATCCTATTCTTGATGAGCATAATCCCAGGCCATATATAGTTATAAGTTCCATTATGGTACCCTCAACTCTAGTTTCACCCCTACTTGATACAGCTACATTACACTCTTTTCTATCTTTTACAATTATAGGATGTCTAGGATTAGTTATAGAGTGATCTAGTGGAATTACGACCCTTGAAAGTTTTTTTGATTTCGATCTGAGGGTATAAATACTGCAAGGAGTTTCCACTTGTGATAGGTGGGTACTATTTTATATGGAGTTTTTTCATCCTTGATATGTCCAGTTTTGACTTCATTCTCTCTATAGATTGTCTTGTTCCATACCGATCTCAAGTTGATTGTTGTTGTCATCAATAATATTTCACATCACCTAAGGGTAGCACATATAACCATAAGGGTGAATGTAATATCCAATAAATCTGTCCAATACCCAAGTACATTGGGCTATGTGGAGTGATTTCCTAGATATCCAGTCTCTTTATGAGAGATCAAGGAATGCATATCATGGAATTTCTTCTAGCATTGGATCATTTCAGAGATATATTCACTAAAAATTTCTCTAGTTTACCTCTTGAGAGAGAAGTCGTGTTAACCATAGATATTGTTCTAGGTTTGGAACCTATATTTATTCCTCCATATATGATGGCCCTTATAGAGCTCCATGAATTTAAGAATTATCTATAAGATCGAGAGTCTAAGGGTTTTATTCGACCCAACACCCTTCCATGGGGTCCAATTTTCCTTTTCACTAAGAATCCAGATGGTACCCTTAGATTGTCTATGGATTACAGTCAACTAGATAAACTTATGGTGAAGAACCAGTATCCACTTCCTCATATAGATGGACTCTTTGACCATCCCCAAGGATCAATAGTTTTTTCCAAGATTAAATTATGGTCGGGCTACCATCAGGTGCATGTGAGGAAATAAGACTTACCACATACAATGTTTCTGAGCAAGTATGGCTTGTTTGATTATTTGGTCATGTTGTTCTGTCTGAATAATTCACCACGGTCTTTATATATTTGATGAAGTTTTTTTTCACTCATACCTTAATTCCTTTGTGGTGGTCTTTATAGATGACATCATCGTGCATTCATGCACCAGAAACGACCTTTAAAATCATCTTCAGACCATATTGTGTACACTCAAAAGTACCATATTTATACAAAGCTCATAAAATTCCACTTTTGGATAAGTAAGGTTCAATTCTTGGGTTATATAATCTCTAAAGTAGGTGTATCAGTTTACCAAGAGAATTTTATCATCATGGTTTCCTTCAAGAAGCCCTAGAATGTGTTTGAAATATGTAGCTTCTTAGTGATGGATGGATATTACAGGTGATTCATTTAGGACATATCATGCCTATTAGCACCACTTATGGTCTTGACCAAGAAGCGTGTGAAATTTTCCTAGATTGTAGTTTGTGAGATACCTCTTCAGGAGTTAAAGGGGGGACTAGATTCCGTATCGATTCAGATTCTACATGAGCCAAGCAGAGGCTATACTATTTAGTATGATGATTCAAGAATTTTTCTAGGGGAAGTTATGATGTAAGGTGATCAGTTTGTAGCACATGGGCCCTACTAGTTGAGGCCTCATGAGAGGAATTACATTACATATGACTTCGAGCTAGTTTCCAGGTCTATGCTTTACACTGTTGGAGGAATTATCTTTTTGGTGAACGGTTCATCATTTACTCAGATCAAAAACTAATCAAATATTTCTATACATAGTGATAATTGAATCTAAGGAAATTCAAGTTGGTTTAATACCTGAAATAGTTTGATTTTGGGCTTACTTACACACCTAGAAAGGTTAATGTCTTAACTGATACCTTGAGGTGGAATACTTAGAAACAAGCCATAAAGGAGGCCAAAAGTGAGTGGAAGTTGATTACTTTGTTTTCTGAGATGCTCTTGGAGGTTCATGATCTGTACAAGAATATACTTTTAGTAGCTCTGGAAGTGAAATACTCACTTTTTTTAGTAGGTTTGGATGAATAATCTATCTGATTTTGAGGGCTTCATCATGTGGGAGAGTTTTCATAGGAGATAACCCACCTCTTGGTTGAGTTGTTGATAGAAATGTGACCTTTCACTTCAATGGGTGTGTTTGAGTTCTTTATAATATATGGGAAGATTTGATGAGGGAATCACATGCCTCTATTTGGGTAGTTTATCCAAGATTACCAAGATGTACTGAGATATACATCATCAGTATTGGTGTCAAGGTATGAAGAGGAAGATAACATTTTTCATTATTCAGTGCTCCACCTATCAATAGGTGAAGGTAGAGCGCCAGTGACCTATTGGAATTTTATTTCATCGCTCCATTATTGAGTAAAAATGCACTAATAAAACCATGTATTTCTTTAAGTCCATTCTAAGATCCCCTTTCAAGTAGTGATGCAGTTTGGGTAATCATCAACATGATGAACAAACTTTCACACTTCTTATTGATCTGAGAGACCTTCTCTATTTATGAGCTAGGAAGTATTATATTATGGAGATAATGCACCGTTACGGGACTCTATGTTCTATCTTTTCGGATTATCATTCAAGATTTACATCCTATTTCTAGTAGGGGTTTCAAAAGGCACTGGGTTCACAAGTTCTCTTGATTATGACATATCACCCTCAGGCTGACAGGCAGTCTGTGTGGACTATACTGGTGTTGTAGGATATAATCCAAGCCTGAATCCTTGATTTTGTTGCTTCAGGGGAAAAGAATATACATCTGGTTTAGTTTTCCTAAAAAAAGCTTTTAGAAAACAATTCATATGGATTTGTATGAAGACCTTTATATTAGTTCATTCCATTCACCTCTATGATGGTTAGAGTTTGATGAGGTAGCTCTACCAGTTCCTCATCTTTTTCAGGAGACTTCAGAGCAAGTCCAGCTGATTCAAAAGCATATGGATTCATCTCAATCTAGGTAAAATTCATATAATGATCATCACAATTAACCTATAGAGTTTGGCGTGGGACCTCAGGTCATTATTCTAGTATCGCCTAGACTGGGTCACAAAAGAATCAAGAGATAAGAAAAAGTATTAACTCAATATGTTAGGCCTTTTGAGATAGTGTATAGGGTTGGATTGGTATCCTATCAGTTGTTGTTACCCCAAATGTAACATTTACATGCACGATGTCTTCAAAGTATCACAACTTTTTCAATATCACTTCATCCCATCTCATTCATTTGACCCTAAAGATATAGAGTTTTAGGTGGATGTGTCTTTTGAGGACAATCCATTATGTATCGTTAATTGGAGCACAAAGGCTCTCTAAGGAAGGTCAGTTCCTATGGATGGGGTGCAATGGTAGCATGGCTGTGTAGAGGATGTGACCTAGGAGTTGGAGGGCGATGTAGGTGCGTAGTGAATAAAACTCTTCTTTGACAAAGCTTTACCACCCTTATAAGGGAAAATTGGGGACATGTTTTCTTAAGGAGGGGAAGTTGTAACATCCTGTATTTTCTCAAAGGTATGAACCACTAATTTTCAACATTATTTACTTTCTTTGGACCTTTAAATGTTTCCTAGCTGAGTAATTGATGTCTAGGGGGTGTGTAATTCCCTAACCCCAGTTACCCAGAGTCAGTGCATTATTTTAATATAATAGCATGATTATAAGGAATCAAGTCCTGAAGGGCTGGCCAGTTTAGCAGTCTTGTAAAATAGATTACATGTATTAATGTTGCATTACAATTTCTAAAATAAAACACAACATAAATAATCCTTTGATAATTCCATTATTCCCCTATCTTAACCCTAAATATGAATCATAATACAATTCTTCACATCCAGGGAAAAATAAAACATAAGAAATGAGAGATCTCAGATGCTTAGTAAGGATAACCATATAGCAGAAACCATCATAAATAAGAATATACATTTAAGGCAATGTATAACACTAGAAAAAAAGCCTTTAAAACTTAAACTTCAACATAATATGGATAAGATAAATCAAATAATTCCATTTACTTATTAACTTGGATATTCTACTAGTCAAATAATCACATTTAAATCAATAGCTAATTTCATAATGATGGAATGCATAATGCCAGACATCATAACCACATAGTCAAGGCCTTGTGCCAAGACTACAAATAAATATTTTTTAAAAGACTTGTGCCAAGACACAAGTTTTCTTCATGAGACCAACTGATGCATCAATGATTTATAGAAGGCTCCACTCATCACTTACTAAGTCAAATGCATTCCTCATATAAAAAATTTGAAACATAACATAAACATTCGTATTAAAACTAGCTTACAAAATGTCAATACTTTAACCATAAAAAATGAATGGTATAAAAATATCATATCCATATTCAAACATATCTCAACTCATTCTATACAATATGAAAGACTGTATTATAAAAAATTGACCACAATCAATAATAATATCCAATAAAGTATGTAGACATAATTGAAAATGATCAGTAAAAATCTTTGAGAGAAATATCCATTTTTGTGAAATCATTTAAAAGTCATGAATTTATAAAGGAAGTAATTTAATAGCGATTTTTGAATCAATTTTTCCCATAACACTTCAATAATTTTCAAAGGAATTAACATTTTAAAACAATCATGTCAATATAAATAATTCCTTAAAATCATTTTTAATACCTATACATTAATTAAAAAGATTTAGAAAAATAAATCATTAAAACACTGAAAATATGGATCTTTATAAATGGTCCCTTCCATAAAACCTTAAAATATTCATTTTGAAAACATTTTTATGAAACGTGTACATCAGTGATAAAAATTTCCCAGTAAATACTTACACATAAACAATCTTGGATAATAATGAGATTGTTGAATTAACTCTTACCTTGTACTTTCCTTTGGTCGAGGGTACGTTTAACCTTCCAAATAATGAACATAGTATATTATTAAATTATTCCAGAACCATATTCATATTTATCATATCATAATTTATTTATTTATGGCTTTATTCTACCCATTTAATAATAATTTCTTTGTTAAAACAATATTTCGGGTAATAATTTCTTTCTCAGTCGTACATGTTTTAACTTCTTATTCTTGATTGTATTACTAATATCATGATTTAATTATTTCCAGAATATATAAAATTATTTATGTATCATATATATTCAGAATATAAATATGTATAATAGATAGATATATGAAATGTAAAACACTGTTTATGGAGACGGTAGGTCGTACGTACGCATAAACGTTGTTTTCGTTTTCGTATTGTATTGAACGGAAGTAAGTGAATGAGACATATGTAAACACACACACACACACACACACACACACATATATATATATATATTCAGTATCATTATTATTCCATATATTACATACTTATTAATAATATATATTTTTATAATTATTGTTGAATGGTGAACGTGGAAAAAAATCTCATCACGTCATGGAGATGGTAAGTCATAATTACGCATGACCGATGATATCATTATATTGATGGTAAAATTTTATGTAATTGGATGGTATATTATATATATATATATAATTGTTAACGTTCTATATTTATTATAATCATCAATTATACTCATTATTATACCCATCTAAATAATTAAGTGTTTAATAACAAACTACACCGTGACGTGGAGACGGTAAGTTGTACGTAGGAACGTATGGTGACTTTATCATTCATAGGATGGATAGAATAATGAATATTGTTGTACCATATTTATAATAACATCTTAGTATGTAGAAGGTACTGGTGTTATTTTTTTAGTATAGAAAAAATCAATGAAATAGGATGTGGAAGAAGAAAATAACTTTGAAAGAGGTAGTGAAATAATTACCTCTTCTTCAGGTGCTTCCTTTTGATTTGATCAAAATTCCTCCTTAGGTTGGCTTTATGATCAATTTAAAGTCTCTAGGTTGAATTTAGGGTAGTTGGGAAGATATTTGAGTAGAGGTTGTTCAAGCCAAATGGCTTTGAATGTGTGATTTTGAGAGAAGGGGAAATACCCTTTTATAAGAGAGGTGAGGGTCCCTTTATGAAAAGTGTGAAATATTATTTTATTATAAAATAATATTTGAGTTATAATGGATAACAATGGATGTATTTCTATTCTATGGTGGTGATTGGTCGATATACTCTCAACCAATAGGTTTTAGACAAGTTTAGTTCACCATTTTAACCGTATCTTTTGGATTTAACTCTTACTTAAATAGTTTACCTCTTACAATGTCCTCTTGTATATTTATATTACATCATTAATAAACTTCCTATAAAATTCCTAGATAACCCCAAGTGGTTCATTAATGACATATATATAATTATGTAAGTCCTTGGGCCAAACCATAGATTTTTTAGGAATATTATATCATTTAATAATATAGTATTTTTTTTCAGAACTCATTTATGTTAATTTTCACACTATTTAGTATTGGGTTTTTTTGAAAGTCAACAAAACTTGATTACTTTGAAAAAAATACATTAAATCAAACCTAACATGTCATATTAACCTAGAAAACTCTTGTAATTCATCAAAAGCCTCAATTTACATTTGATATTTATAATATCAATTATTTTATTCTTTCATTAATAAGGTAATTACTACTTCATCATTATTTCATAAATAAATTAAATTATTTAAAGTCTAAAAATTATAAATAAAATACCATGATGTAGGAAATATATCTATATTTATAATGAATATTTATAGTCTAATTTATCTTATGTATAACCCTTTATTAACAATGGTTTAGTTATTAAACTTTGAATTTAACACTTTTAACTCTTCTTTAAATAAAATAATAATAAATGTCCTAATCTAATCCATGTGGACCAAAAGGATCATATTTTATTCCTAAGATTGATTTTGGTCGAAGTACACTTATCCAATAGATTTATTACATGTGTTAGGGTAATTATGATATCATTTTTACCTTTAATTACCCTATTTACTTTTAACCGTGGTAAATAAAATTCAAAAGTTACTATTCACCAAAAATTATTTTCATCCTATTGAACCAAATTTTACTTACTTATATCAATCGTGTATCTCTGAGTTTTGAAATTCAATTCACAGAAGCAATAAAATTACATGTTATGCAAATTTGCAAATGTTCCTAGAAGGTCGGTAAAATGTGTTAAAAATTTAAATAAAATTTTATACATCTAATCTTATTATAATATGTCTCTAATGAATTACATTCAAATAATATAGGTATTATGTATCTATATTGACTTTAAAATAAATTCAAATAAAAATAATAATTATTTAAATAAAATTTAGTTTTAAACAATAACGTAGTGTTTTCACTATTCATCAAAAATTAAATGTTTTCAAAAAAAATACCAAAAATTCACCCAAAGATAATTTTGATATTCTGAATCCAAAAATGATTTATATTTTTCCTTATTCAAAACATATGATTTTCATTAATTAATTTAAAATTAATTCCCATTGTCAAAACCAGAAAGTAGATTTTTAAGAAGTAAAAAACCATCAAAAGATTGACATGTGTTTATGTACAATTTAAATGTGAAATTACATCTAATTAACAAAATTATATTAAATGATAAAAATATAATTTAATTATACTTTAAAACCACTAAAATTCATAATTTAACAATATAAATTATTTTGATTAAAAATGTTTTTTTTTAATTAAAATTTATCATTTTTCACTATTCATCAAATTTTGAAAGTTATCAGAAAAGTTCCAAAAATTTATCCAAACTAAATTTTTATATCCGTATTCTAAAGAATAATTTAATTTCATTAAATTGAATATATAAAAGTGTCATTTATTGGATTTAAAAAGGGTTTTCAATTTAAAGGTGGTAAAATTTAATTTTTTGAAAAATACTACTTTTATCTGAAAAAATAAATTTTTTATTATATTATCTCTAAGAAACACATAATATGGATTCTAAAATTATATTGAGTATATAAAATTCAAAATTTATTTAATACTATTCATAACTTCTTTCTGAACAGCTAGTTTAGTAAATCGTGGTGTGCTCGAACTTGGTGTTGCATGTAGCGTAAGATATAGAATTAATTTAAAGAGATAACGTACTATGAAATATTGGGGTGTTACAGGGTTTTAGGGTCTTGTTAAAAGCTTGGAACCCCAAAATTTTAAGTAACAAACTATTCTACATGGTTAGTAGAAACCTTTCCAACCATCTCACATGGTTTCTCTAATCGTGCCGCTTGATACAATGGAGACCAGGGCTCTACATAGTATCTCTGAAACCATGTGAGGGAGCCCGAACACCATTGAAGCTTGTATTAGAAAAGTTATAGAGCTGTTTTCCCTAGATTATTCAAGATTACCCTAACCATGCACCTAGGCCATGCAGGGTTCCCCTTGGAGTAAAACCACGCAAACAGTTGGCGTGCAGTTTGGCCGACTGTGCATCCAAACCATGCACCCCTACCTATGTGGTAGAATTGATAGTTTTCCCCTCATTAATATTTCAACCTATTTCTTAGTCTCACTCTATTTCATTCTAATGGACCATCCCTCTTCCTCCCATATGAACTCTCCTCCCTCAAAATCATGGGATTACGATATCTCTCTCGTTTCTCATCTGTTTCACATGATGCCAGATCCATCGAGAAGCTAGAGGTAATCTATACAGCCCTCTCCCTTATATTTCAATTTTATACTTATATTTATTATTATATATCATTTAAATCTCATTTCACTCATTTTCAGGTCATTTTATTATTTCCTAGATATCTTCCATTCTAGCTTGAATTAAAGGCGGATGTTAAACTAGGGAAGCACAATGAGACTAAGATAGGTGGTCTAGGTTTTTTACACTTGTTTCATTGCATACTTTAACATTTTCATTGTGACTTAAGCTATAACTTTCTGGAAACACCGAATAATTACAAACTATAATAAATGGGAAATTATACCTTGCTAATTGCGACCCCAGATAGGGGTGAATCAACCCATTGGGTTGATCACCCTGAATTATGCCATCCCAATGGGTGTCCTCCACCTTTGAGAAGTACTTTACCTTCTTGTAAATTGTCTAAGCACCCCTTGAATTGTGTTTCCTTATAACTAATGCATTTAGGTAATGAATTAAGTTAAACTGGTTGAATTTACTAAGATATTAGGCCATGTGTCTCATGCCCTACGATATAAATGGATTTATTAATGGAAATTCCTTGAAAAATATGCTTATTGTGATATAAATGCTTGTTTAAATACATTATCCTTTGTGTTGAGAGAGATACATTGGGTTCCAATTTCAGAACCCCTTCATGGGCTCATTGTGCCTTAGTTGTAATTTATTAATGGTTTGTAAACACATCGAGGGAGACCCTTGCTATGCCTGGGATGGGCCCTCTAAGAATTGTTTCTTTTTACCTATAGATGAGAGACACTCGTTCCCTAGAGGAGACACAATGGATGATCTCGATTTCATGATGGTTCTACCATGCCATGACAGAGACATATGCTCCTACATGTGATACTAGGGATTGACTCATAGTTTGTTCAATATATCTTCACACCATGCCTGGAGTGAAACTTGGGAATTCATTTTGGGTCAACTTGGATAGACTCCCTATAAAATGGACTTAGACCAATACCCTAGAGATATTATTGTAATTATTTTAGAATTTTGAAGGATGATCATAGAATGAATCTGAATTTCATTAAAAAGGTTAAATTGAAATAAAAATAAAGTGAATGATTTCAATTAGTAAATGATATTTTGGTTTTGGAAACTTTGGGAAACACCCAAAAATCCCAACCATAAGATTAGGGACAGTCCATCTTATTAAACATTATATCCCTCACTTTACTTTCATAGGTTTTCTTGGATTAGACTCACCGACTTAGGCTAAAGCAATTAGAATTGTATGGGTGTCCTATTAAAACCCAATCTTGTTTTTTTAATTTTTTCTTTCATTTATCATTAATGGAACACTATTCATTTTATAGTGCATGAGATGGATTGATCCAGACACCATTGGTGGTGGCCAATTAGGATTTAATCTCACACCCTACTTGGGCCTCCTTTGGTACCTGAGTGTACATTATGGCTGAAAAATATATAAAGCGAAGCAAACATATTCTAATGTTTTATTTTCAATTCTAGGATAGAGTATGGGGGCATAGGATCAATCCTATGCTCAAGAAGCTAGTTATAATATCTTTTGGTCTATTTTATTTTGTGTAGCATGTGGTATATGCCTATATCCCTCCCCCTACATACTTACTTATGAATAGTACATTTCATGTCATCATTATCACTTCGTATCTATTTATGACTTAGATTCCATTTATTGTTTATTTATCATATATGTTTTATTATTACTTCTTTGTTTCTATTTATCTATTGATATTGTTTCCACTACAGTGGGTTACTAGTTCGGTCATATAGTGTCTGTTTCAGATTTTTTTTTACCTATATATTAATTCAATGTAATAAGACCTAGGAAAGAATAGTCTCTCATGGATACTCAAGGACCACATTTCTAGTTGTCAGTATCTGGTGTTTTCAGAGGAAGACTCGAGGTCTTGTGGACCACCATATTAGGGCGTCGTTAAGTGTCTTATGGGCAAGGATGCTATAGCGCACAAGTGATCTTATTTTTTCTTGATTTACCTCATTGATTATCCACCTAAGAACCCTTGCATCAAGCCATTGCTCGTTCACACTCTCCCTCACCTTCACATTCATTTCACTAGTTCAACATTATTTTTCTCTTTTATTTCTTGATGATCCTTGTTGTGCACCACAAATTGTTTTTCCACATATCAGGTAAGGTTTTGAATGGAAATGATAAGTAAGAAGAATTTTTTCAGTGTATAGATGGTAATCGACTCCATGTTCCAAGTATTTATACTACTACTTGGGATTAAAATCAAATGGTTCTTCTCCTTTTCTTCAATTTATCCATTCTAATCCCATGTATTAAAACCACGATTCCTTTTTAAAACATGCCATTAGATTTTGTATTTTATTTTTAGTGACCATTAGAGCATTATCTTTCAATGTTATTTTATTTTCAAGAAACCAACGTATAATGAAATATGGGTTCATTACAGACCCAATTTCCATAGATATTTGTGGAAATTTTATTTTAAGAATAATTAAAAAATGAGTTCTTCTAATTTATTTCTTTGTGATTTTGTTAATTTTTTAATATTATTATCAATATTATATGAATTAATTTTATATTAATATGTTATGAATTGTTTTTTTAAATTATATTTTTTGAATCCACATACAATTAATTTTAACTGAAATAGAATATATATGTTTTTTATATAGAATATAATTCTTTTTAACATAGAACAAGTGTTCTATGTTTAGTTTTGTATTTATTATTGATTTTTTATATGTAATTTTTTATTATATTCTATGCTATTAAATAAAAACATATTTTTTAGGAGTTAAGACATATGTTTTCATGGATATTGTTTTATAAAATCAATACTTTTGGCAAAGGTTTTATTCTTTATTTAGTCATAACATTTGTAATTTACAAGAGTTTTATATTGATTTTTTTAAATATTACATTATATTTTTAAAATATATTTATTAATAGTTTAGTTATTAATATAAGAAATTATTTTTTAGAGATAATGATCTATTTTTAAAATTTTATAAAATCTTTGTGCACTATATTCTAACATAATATTTTCTCAATACACAACTATTTATTCCATAAATTTTGTTTTTTATCTTAAAAATTATACGATATATACTATATCATTATGTATTAAAAAATTTACATATTATATATATTATGTTTATCTATTTTTTGATATGTAACATATTTTTTTAATTAATTTTTTTATAAGTTTCATATAGAAAAAAAAATTGATAAAAAAATTTAACTATCATGATTTAAAGTTTTATTTTTCATAGTCATTAATTGTTATACGGTTGAATTTGAATGAAACAAGTTAATTTTTATTCTCATTGGTATGCAATTTTTAATTTTAGTCTCTATCCTATGAGAATCAATTATACATTTCTTAAATGGTATCATTTGAACATAAGTTAATTTTTAGTAAATTTTCAATATTTAGGTGTTTTTTTATCAAATAATTTTCTATAATCTTTATTGATATTGCATGAACTTATTTCAATTATATTAAAGTGTCCCTATTTTTTTATTCACTTTTTAACTATTATGATTAAATAGTCCCTTTGACTAACATTAGCATCATTGCTTAGTTTTATGTTCAATTAAAAAACATATTTAGTTGATTAAGTACATCATTTATCCTAAATTAAAAATCCATACTTATACTAAATTATTTCTATATAATCATAAATTTATGATTATAGATGTATTTTCTTATTTTTTAGATTCATTTTATGTAGGGAAAGAATATATTAAGTATATGTGAGTGGGTTAGTTGTAATGTGGTGATACATTTTTCTCTATTTTATTTTTTCTTATATCATTTTATTATTAGTTTTTCATTGTATTAAGTATCAATGTCATGGTCTATTGGAAGAAAGATTCATGGGTCAGTATTGTTTTCATTATTGAATCAATATGAATTCTATAGGGGTTGGGTCTTGAAAATTTTCTTGTTTAGTTTAAATACATAGTTATTTGAGAATATTTTTTTTTTCTAAGGAAGTATTGAGAGTCTTCAAATTATATAAATTCACTTTTTTTAGGAATACCCATCATCATGAATAAAAAAAATTAATGTATATTTCAAGACACTTTGAATGAATATTGGTGATAAAATTATTAAATTTAAAATTCTATTAAGGTCAATAATATCCTTATAAATAATAATTATTCATTAAACTAATTCATTATATGGAATGTATATTGTACCAAATGTTGAGAGATAAAATTTTAAATTTGAAAAAATTTAATTTTTGTATAAAAATAGTTATCAATAATTGATATGGATATATATTTTTGAAGCTTTGTATTGAAGGCCATATGTTGATCATGCCTATGTTGGGTTCTGATAGGGGAGCAGTCTCTCTTAGGACCAAAATTAGTGTAAGAGATGGAATATTATGTTCATTTAATATAGAAAAGATTAATGATAACCCCTATTAGTAAAATAATTACCATTAATAAACTAGTGTGTGTCTTTAAAATCATAATCATAAATAATATTACCTCGCCTTAATATTTTAATCATAAGATGGAATTTTCTATGAAATAGTTTTTTCGGTTTATTTATTTTAAAAAATAATATTATTATTGAATCAAATAGAATGGATATGAATCTAAAATGGGTGGATTATAATAATATGACAAAACATATGAGGATGGGGTGAAAAACTTCATAAAGTTTTTAAAAGATCATACATGTGATCCATGGAAAATCCTTTTTTTGTGATTACATTTTTGTTATTAAATATTAATTATTTTAGTGGGGTTGGAAGAACACATAATATATATTGGATAATATGAAAGTAATAAATTTTTTAATAAACAAGGGGAAACTTAATGAAGCTAGTGATTGGGATAATACAGTGTTTTATGGATCATTTGGTATGATTACAAGTATGGGAGATGATGAAGATCATATTGAAAATGATTTTACATGTGTGAATGATAATGAAGATCGTATTGAAGAAATGAAAATTGAAGTTTAATATTAACTTTGTGGTTGTCCAAAAAATTTTGAAAAGTTAAAGATTTGTGAAAAGACTCTATTGTATGATGGTTTTACTGAATATTCTACATTTTCATCCATACTAAAACTGTATATTTAAAAGTAAAAAATAGATGGAGTGACACCAATTTAAGGGAAATAGTTTCTCTCATCAATGATATACTCCCATAAGATACTGATCTTCCTTTTTTCACATATGATAATAAAAACATTCTATATTCAATCGGCATAATCTCTAAAAGAATACATTCTTATACATATGAATGTGTTCAATTTCACAAGGACCAGAAATCACTAAAAACTTCCTAAAGCTTGCGGATTCTTTATAGAATAATTATTATTCAAGTCCTATGAAAGTTTTATTGTACTTTACAATCATTTTAAGATTTTACAGACTGCATGGAAGTGATTATACTTCAATATAATTGACATCAACTCGTATACTCTCCTCAGTGTAAGAGAATTGATCACGACTATCCTGAATTTATAAATGAGCCAAGAAACCTTTATCTTTCACAATATATAGATAGATTGAATCCTTTTTGTTTTAAAATCAGCACTCATAGTATAAATTCTATTGTGTTTGTAAATTAAAACATTCTACCATGGTTATGTGTGAAATAAAAATAAATTGTGTTATCTATGATTATATCAGGACAAAACCAAATGCGTAATTATATTGATTTTATTTGGATCCATTGATCACATGTGTGAAATTATTGTGGGATTACGGGGTTACATTGTATGATGCTTATAAGAATTATGATTTCAGGTTGAGATCCATACTTTATGGGATGATAAATGAATTTCCAATTTTTGGAAATTTGTTAGGATATATAATTAAAGGAACTAAATGGAGTCTCATTTGTGAAAAAGGTACACAGTCAATTATGTTGAAACATTCATCAAAAACATTGTTTCAAGGAAATCGTATATTTCTACCTCAACAACATAAGTACCAACCACTCATGATGTCATTAAATGGGAGTTTATAAGAACCTACAACACCATATACACTAAAAAGTGATCAATTGTTTGAGAAATTAAAATATATGGACATTTCATTTGATAAACATTTTCAAAATACCTTACAAAAACAAGTTGGAAAATGAGAAATATTTTTGAATTACCGTGACAGATTTTTTTATGTCATGAATCTTCTTGATGTTATGCATGTTGAATATATTAATGTGATAGTGTCATTGGAATGTTACTAAATGAAACTATAAAGATAAAGTATTTAATTATGGCTAAGTTGTACATGATTGACATGGGGATATGAGAAGTATAGTGGCCTTAGACTCTCATACAGGGATATTATATCTTTTTATATGAATTTTAATTATATTACACAAATACACATCTAAGGAATAGAATAGTTTAGTGCCTTTGGAGACTATGTACACAGTCTTCTAATTTGGTGAAAAATCGTCAAAATATCCCACAAAGCTCTTCTCATATAGTACTCCTCTTAGTAATACCCTACTTAATAAATTATTTATAACCCAAGAAAAGAATCATAATAAAGGGTTATATTAAACACTTAGTAAGTGTAAACATAATAAATATCAATCTATTATCATATGAAAGAATAATATAAACATAAGGGTTTATTATCATGAACATAACTTATGATGTATATACCAAACCTTTCATAGATCAAAAACATGATTCGGGGCATAAAACATTATCATTTCCAAAAACAAGGACCATAAGTGTGATAAATCTTCATAATACAATAATGAACAATATTATCATACCATAAAATTGTGGCACGATCATAAATATTGAAAACCATATTAGATATCGAGGTTAACTACTGAGACCATCAACATAGTAGCTCAGGACTCGTCACATGTTTCCCATTATAGATTAAGACACACCATTTTCCTATAGTGCATCAATACACACATGTTTCCCAATGTGGATTAGGAAACACCTGTTTCCCATAATGGATTAGTACACACTTGTTTCTAATATTGGATCAATCCCATCAACTTGTTTCCAATTTATATATCAAGATATATAAAAGCTTTAAATAATTCATTGGATGGTGATATATCTCACACCCACAATATAATTAAAATCATACTTATTTGTGCCACAAGATCATAAAAATAATAATATCATAACCCATGAGATGAAATGAGTTTTATAAAAATGTTATCATATCATAACGTGTGGAAAAGAGATAGTTTTCATAATCATTTAATGATTTCATCATAGAATAACCTATGTAAATGAATTAGATTTATAATAATTTTATCATGGTTTAACCCGTGGAATAGAAATAGGTTTCATATAAATCTTTTCATCCTAAATCATTGAAATAAAGAATAATAATGGTATCATTTGTTATTATCCCTAGTAAAGAATAGGTTATATCGATGAATGTTTTCTTAGATAGAGAATGATTTTGAATGATAAATAACATGGAAAATTTCTTAAGGAAGATATATTTTATTTAAAAATTAATTTTTAAAACTAAAAATTCATAAAATATTTTGAAATTCATTTTCTTTTAAAATAACCTTGAATGATTTTAATGTAATCTTTAAAAATTATTTAAAACCTTCCTTAAAGAAAATATATTTTCTACTTTGACAAAAATTAGTAAATAAACATTTTGAAAATATTTTAATTTGAAAATAAAATTTAAAACTTATATATTAATCTTCATATCAAATAATGGTCATAACTACGAGAAGTATCATTCTTTTCATGCACATTAAAATAAATATTCCTTTCATGTTTTTGGTAAAATCTAAACACACATTATTTGTAAAACGTTATGATGATTCCTTTCAAACCATTGTGAAAAAAATAAAACATGGTTAAGAATTTTTATAATAAATAATTTGTATAATGATAAAGAATATTGAAAAACATTTTTATAAACATGGTTTTGGAATAAAAAAGTTTTTTGTATGAAGAGATAAATAATGAAGATTTTTATTAAAAATATTATTTTAGTCTCTTGAGTACATAAAGAAATAAAAATAAAGATAAAACATGTATCATAATCACATAAATAAATAAGAATAAAATTAATGATTTTATTAAGATATGGATAGTAATATTTTTTCATCATAAACATAATCATGAACATCCCTGAAAAAATATGAGATTATAACACAAAACTCTTATAACTTTGTAAATGTTGAATTATAATCCCCATGAAAGAATAAAATTAAATTAAACTTGAAATATAATGAGAATAAATAAATTAATTATATTAAATTTAAAATGGTTTATATACACACCTCATAATAGATGATAGGTGCATAAAATGACATATGTCCCAAAGAAAAAATATTGACACAAAAATACCTTACTGCTTGGGCATCTTTTTAACCATAAACCCTGTAAAAGATAGATCCTAAAATGGATTTTTAAATCCCAATTATTTTCATGAGAATAAATATAGATGACTTTATGTGCATTATATGTTCCATTTATGATAATCAAGTGGTGAATATGGAATGTATCTCACAGATATAAAAGTGATATAAAAACAGCTCACCGCTTTGGAAACTTTTGTACAATAAACCCTGTGAAAGAGAGATCCACAAATGGATATATAAATACCTATAAATTTTAATTATTATAGTCATAAAATAAATCCATGGGCATTATATACACCATATAAAATAAATGGGTGGTAAATATGGCTTGTGTTCCACAAAAGTAAAAAGGGGAGAAGGAAATCACATAACTGAAGTCTTAATTTTCGTCATAAGTTAAAAAAATTTGTATAATAAATATAATTTTATTATAAATATATTAATGTAAACTATTTTTATATATCATACCATTTATTATTTTCTTATAAACTTTTATCACCTTTTTATTAACAATTCCATGTTGAAGTTATGTTTCAGGTAATAATTTCTTTTCTTTTCAAATATATTTTAATTTGTATTTTTGGTCATCTTACTTCAATAATTATTTCATAATATAAAGAATTTTAATAATGATATAAATATAATATAAATTAATTATATATGTATTATAGTAATACAAAATATTTATTAACAGAAAATGAAGTTCAACATTCATAAAGATGGAAGGTCGTACATGCGAATGAACGTTGTTACCATTTTCTTATAGAATTTAATTAATAAATTTAAATGATATATTATCATTAAAAAATAGTTTTTATGACATATATGTCACATATTTTAATTAAACCTAACCTTATTACCTTTCATGTAAAGTAAAAATTAACCACATCGCTTCTTGAAGTGGTATTCTATCGTACACAAGAGCGATGTTATCGTATTCCCACGAAATGGAGAGTATAAAGTTATGTGTAATAAAATAATTACATGATAATACTAATATAAAAATTTTATATATAAATAATAAATATATCATTAATTTTTGAATTTATAAGGGGTAATGGAAAAATTAATGGAATCGATTCATGATCTGGTAGTCAGTCGTACACACGAATGATGATTTTGTAAACCATTTGAAGGATGTGGGAATGGTTTTAGGTTATTAAATTCAAATAAAAACATATAATTATATAGGATATAATGGTTTTATTATATTATAATAGTCATGAAATAATTATTTGTGGAAATAAGTAATAAAATGAAGGATCTTATTGAAGACAATTACATTCTCTTAGAAGAACCTCCTTTGGATATCATATTAAAGACATCGATAATAGTCTTTTTTGAGGACCAGAAGATCCATAAAATATATCGGGATGTTGGGGATGGGTTTTTTAGGTTTTTGATAAACTATATATATTTATAGGTGTGAATAAATAGAGGTTGGTGGTGGCCTGTTGTAAGTGGGGGAAAGGAACCCAGTTGGAAACTACTTGGAAATTTCCCAAAAGAATACAAAATAAAAAGGTCAATCTAAAGAGAAAAGTTTCAAAATGACCATATATTATAAATTAGAATTATAATATTTAAATATTTCCATAAAATATGAATTTTTATAGTTTTACAGTCATTTTAACCCCCATCTTCTCAGTTTAACCCCATGTTAACCCATTTTTACCATAATCATGGTAAATAATTTTTTACTATTTTCATAATTAATTTTGATAAAAAATTATTTGGAACCTATTATATAATAATAATTATTCTTATTCTAAATATTTATTCCATTTTACCAAATTAAATTCATATAATAATAAAATTTTAAATTAAAATTAACCCCACAGACATGATGAGAAATCGGGGTTTTAAGGAGAAAATGTTCAAAAGATTACAAAGTTTTATATCAAAATTAAAAATTAAATTGATTAAAATTACATAAATTGTTTTAATTTATATATAGTTAATATAATTTTACATTAAAATAATTTAAAATACAAATTATCTTTATAAATAAATTAACAAAATATCGTTTTTTAATTAAAATTCAGTATTTTTCACTATTCATCCAAATTTATACTTTTCATAAAAATCCCAAAAATGACACCAAATATAGTTTTGATATTATAATTTAAAAAAAATTATTTTATTTTATAAAATTATTTTTATAAAAGTTTAAAAAAATATTTTTGAAGTAAGTGTCCAAAATGTTATAAAACTTCTCTATAAAATAAAATAATTTTTAAGCATATAGTTGGATTTATTATTATATCTCATCTATAAAACACATAATATGAATGTTAAATAGTTCATTTAATATATAATTTATATATTTCATTTAAATAATTCACCAAAATTGGATTGTTTAATTTATATAAGTAAAAAATGTTTTTTGTGTAAAAATGGTTTTTCAGAAAAGGATTTCTTTTATCTTCAAATAGTTTTTATTTTAATTTTTAATTAATTAGTAACCAAGGAATAAACTTTATATATTTATATTTTTATAATTTATTTAATACTATTTATATATTCCATTTCATTGGTTTGGTGATAACTGTAATATTTAATAATAATTTCTTAATGGTAAGTTTCATTTCATTATAACTCGCAAGCTAAACTCCATAGTGCATGTAACATTACCAAAATTTAGTCTTTTTGGAATCAAAATCCAAAAAAAAATATTTTTTTAATAAAAAATATGTATCCATAAAATTTATTTGACAAGAATAATAATTCACAAAGGCTCAAGGTGTTACATTCTACCCTTCATAAACTGAATTTCGCCATCAAAATTCATCTTGGTCATCAAAGGTTTAACATTTGAAAATTCATTCATAAAAACACAAATTTTAAAAAGGGTTAACAAAACATACTATTTAAAAATATAAATGGATGTTTGAAATGCATCTAGAATAACACACACTTAGTTTCCAAATTGGATAACACAAGTGGGAAGTGATAACATTGACATAGAAGAAAAGTGTTAATAATTATATAGAGTGATATATATAATTAATCATAAAAAGTGGGTGATCTAGAGAAGGTTAACAACCAAAAAATCATAAACCAAAGAGGCGTGAAAATGGTCAATGATATCATCAAAATTATGATAATAGTACAACATTTGTTTTAAGATTTTGGTCCTAATATTAAGGAATTTATTTTTTGAGAACATTTGAAAATGTACTTACTTGAAATCATTTTACTTCATAATCACAATTTCATATTTTGGTTGTTCCTTGACTAATTTATAATTCATATATTACCCAAATTGAAGAATTATTTTCATATCTGAAGAACTAAATAAGACGTATAATATAATGATAATTTATTCCTTATACCTTTAGTAAAAAACGTTAACATTTGTTATCCAATATAGAAAAATCTTCATATAGTGGAGTAATATGTTAATCTATAAAACCTCATAAAAAGTTCAAATTAAACCATTCCATAAATGTTTAACCATATAACCCTTCCAAAAATTCAAAATTAATAATAATGTTAATAAATTTTCCAAAATCAACTTAACATTAGTAATAAATATATCATAAAGTATCTATTAATGGTCAAATGCCAAATATGTGAATACCTTGGCCATATATTCTACTAAATCATGGTAATAACTATAATTACTATAAAACATGAAACACTTGAGTGTATTTGGTGCATTAGTTGGCATACATTTCAACTCTAGTGGTTTAACTAGACCATTAATCACATTTTGAAATTCTCAGGATTTATGACCTACCGTTTCACATTTAAGGCACCTCACATTTCCATTAAAGTAATTCCCTAGATGTTTACTCCCATATTTATGGCATGAATATGTATAAAAATTCATTCCACCATTTAAGTTTTCATGATACTCTATCTTTTAATTTTACTCAAAACCATAAAAATGTTGGGAATATATGATTTCCATTTATATCTTCAGTTCATAGTGAATGAATTCTTCATATATACTGAAGTATCTTATATCCTAGTACTATAACAGACTTGATTTTAGGCCACCAAATAATCATTAAATTTTTATTTTATGTTCTATGATTAAACTAGATGTTTACAATGCAAGTCTTATAAAATTAGCTTCATAATTACTAGTAGATTCGTCATCCTTTTTCTCAAGTTAAAGGAATTCATTATCCATATTTTTTCATATAATATGAGGGAAGTAATTATTGATAGAAATCCCCTTAAACTCTTACCATACTATAGTTTCAATTTCTTTTTATTCCCTCATATTCTTAATAATATTCCACCACATATCTTCTTCACCTACCAAATGATAAACAACTAAAATAAATTTTTCATACAACTAAAACTGAAGAATAGTAAATATCTTTTCAGTGGTACTGGTCCATTTCATAGAAACAATTGTATCATGGGAACCACTAAAAGAATATCCAAACTACCTCATGAATGACTCATCTAAATATTGTTGACTCCTTATCTTATTTATAAGTTCAATATGATTCGAAGCTTTAGAAAGTTGTTTGAGCACATCAACCATATTTTTCATTCCAACTCCCATAACCTTTTTTCTCAAGAGAAATATTATTGCATAATTAATTATATTCATCATTAACATGGTTCATTTGGGTTCAATACACTCACTAAAATGAGAAAGTATTGTTTACGAAACAATAATCATAGTGTAAACCCACATAATAATGAAAAAATCATTTATAGGATGTCTAAATCATGACACATTATTTTCAACCTATGACACCTTAGAATTATCCTATTTCATTCATAGTCCCTATATATATAAATCCTTTATGATGGTTTATAAATATTTTTTCAATTTTCACATAATATCCTTTGGTAGTTTCAAACCATGTGTGCAGCAAGGTCCGTTGTTGTATACCAGGTGATGATCGATTCTAGCTCAATGTGCCTATTTCAGGGTTATTACACCTAGGTACCACTATACCAGAACCACTCTACTAGTAATATCCATAAAGGGACGTAATTTCTTGTAAACCATTCAATCTATCATTTACCAAAATTCTAGGAAATTTCTTAATACTTTGAATCATCCTTATACTTTTCCTTATACATATCCCCAGATGTATCCTCAAATATATCCCTAATGATTTCACTAAATATTTTTTATCCTAATTTCAAAAGGTTAACTAAACCTTTACTCTGATAACAAATATAGTGGTCTAGAATTATTTCCATTGGAATACAATTGATACCTATCAGGGAACTCCATGGTCAGGTACTCATACTAGGAGGGAAAAAACACCATCCCTAGTAGAAGCCCTTTCCTTATAAAGCACATGGGAGGAGATCCATGCTTCATATAAGGCTAACATATGATAGTTCCCAGTATCGAATTTCTTCTCTTACCTTTCATAATAACTATAGGAACCCAAAAATTTCATATATGGATATTACACATTTTAATATGAATATTTATTACATTACAAAGAACATGCCTAAGGACTATAATATTTTAGTGTCATTGGATACTAAGGATAAAATATTCTAAACTAGTTAAAGATCTTAAACATCTTCCATAAAGATCTTCTCATATAGTACTCCTTTAAAAAATACCCTTCTTAAAAACTACTTCATAACCTAGGGAAGGACATATAAGAAAGGGTGACCTTAGATGATCATTAATTGTAAACATAAGATATATCAATCTATGATCACATGAAACCATAAGATAATAATAAGTTTATGTGATTATTAACATGACATATGAAATTCATACCCTACCTTTCATAGATCATAAAAATTATTCATGTCATAAAACTTTATTATTTCTGAAAACATGGCCCGTAAGGGTGATCAATCATCATAAATCAATCATAAACCATAATCTCATGTCATTAAAGTGTGGCTCCATAGTAAATATGTAAAACCATTTCATATTTCAAAGTTAACTACTAAGATAATAAATATATTGGATTATAACTAGTCAATTGTTTCCCATTATAGATCAGGATAAAACTATTTCCTATAATAAATTAAGACACGCTTATTTCCCATAGTGGATCTGGACACACTTATCTCCCATAATTGATTAGGAAAAACTTATTTCCCATAGTGGATCAAGCCCATTTACTTTTTTCCCACTTTTATATCATGAGATATAAATATTTACCCAATGAATTAGAGGGAGATATAACCTTCACTTAATTAAACTATCATGTATGTGTTCCATAAGATCATAAAATAATGAATATATCATAACCCATTAAATTAAAGGGGTTTCACAAACATTTAGTAACATCATAACCTGTGGGAAAGAAAAATGTTATCATAATCATTTCATCATTTCATCATAGCATAACCCATAGAAAATATGTGGGTTTCCTAATAATTTTATCATGGTACAACCCAAGGGAAAAAAGGTTTCATAAACATAATTTCTTCTTAAACCATTTAGATAAATAGTAATAATTGTACACATGGATTATATCCCTAGTAAAGCATAACTTACATCCACAAATGTCATCTTAGATGGAGAATAATTTTGAAATATAAATCACATAGAACGTTTCTTAAGGTGGTTATCTTTTTTTTAAATCACTTTTTAAAACTGAAAATTCATAAAATATTTTGGAAATAATTTTTCTAAAAATAACCTTGAAAACTTATAATTGAATTATTAAAAATCATTTAAAAAATTTCATGAGGAATATATTCATTCCCTTTTAAAAAAAAATAAACACCAAACATCTTGAAATCATTTTTATTCGAAAATAAGCTAGAGAAATTATAAATTAATATTCAAATCAAATAATTTTCATGATGATGAGAAATTTTTTTCATGTCATACTTATTAAAATAAAGTTTTCTTTCACATTTTTGGTAAAATCCAAATTGGTATTTTTTTAAAATAAAAAAATATTACTTTAAAAACATTATTTAGAAAGAAAAAATGGGATAAATTAATTTAAAAATTCTTTTTGATAATGTTAAAAACATTTTTGAATTTTTTTTTTTGAAAACATGGTTTTAGAAAAATAATGGTTTTTGACCAAAGAGAGAATTAAAGATGATTTTTATTTAAATATCATTTCAATCTCTTCAGTACATAAAGAAATTAAAATGAAGAGAAAACCTATATTCTCATTAAATAACCATAGAAGAATAAATTTCATGAGTTTCTTTATAGATGGATCATAATATTTTATCATTGGAAACATATTCATAAACATTGCTGAGAAAAGATGAGACTGTATCATAAAACTCTTACCACTTAAGTAACATTGAATCATAATCCCCATGAAAGCATAAAATTAAATGAAATATAAAATAAATTTAGAATAAATAAATCCAATATATTAAATGTCAAAGGGTATGTATATAAAACTCATAAAATAATATAGGTTCATGATATGACATATGTATCAAAAAAGTAAAATTGAGACAAAAATCTCTTACCGTGTCGGTATCTTTTGAACAGTAAACCCCATGAAGTATAGACCCTAAAATGGATATTTAAATCCCAATAATTTTCATGAGAATAAATATAAATGACATTAATGGACAGTATATACACCACATATGTGAAACCAGTGGTTAATATGGCAAGTATCTCATATATATAAAAGTTAGATGAAAATCCATTACAACTATGATAACGTTTGAACAATAAAAAATATAAAAAAGAGATCCTGAAATTTATATTTAAATACAAATAATTTTAATGAAAATAATTATAAAATACATTCATGGTAATTATATAAACCACACAAAATAAATATGTGGAGAATATGAAATGAGTCTTATAAACTAAAAAGTGTGACAGAAATCCCTTACCTTAAGTATTGAATTCCATCATACATGTAACACCTCGAGCTTCCACGATACGCTTCTCTTTCAATAATGCAACAGCTTGCATTGTATGCAAGTTCGAGATTCTAATGCACCACAACCAATCAAAGTAGACATTGTGAATAGTAATACCTACTTTTTGAAATTTTATAAATTTTATCTTTCCAAATGGACTTCGGTTTTTGTATTCGGAATATCAAAATTATCCTAAGTTGAATTTTTTGTAATTTTCTGAGAACTTCCAATTTTTATGAATAGTGAAAAATACTTAAAAACAACTTTTTTAATAAAAATAATTTATAGTGATAAATTATACTATTGAGTGGTTTTAAAGTATAATTAGAATATATTTTTACCATTTTATCCAATGGTGTTCATTATAATTAATTTCACTTTGAAATTGGACATAAACAATTGTCAATCTTTTGATATATATTATTTCTTAAAAACACGCTATTTTTTGTGACAGCGGGAATTAGTTATAAAATTAATTAATGCAACTTATATGTTTGGAATTTTATAAAATAGACATCATTTTTGAATTAGTAATATCAATTATATCATAGGGTGAAATTTTGGCATTGTTCTGAAAAACTTCAATTTTTGATGAATAGTGAAACCACTAAGTGGTAGTTAAAAAACTAATTTTTCGTTTAAATTAAATTTTACCACTTTTGTGATTTGATTTTCAAAAATCCGACATACATGGTTTTCATTAAGAAGAAAAATGTGGTTCAATGGGATTAAAATAATTTTTTGGTGAATAGTAACTTTTAAGTTTAATTAATTGCGATTAAAGGTAATTAGTGAAATTTAAGGTAAAGATAATGTTATGAAATGACCTTGACACATGTACTACCCCTATTGGATAATTCATGGCCGACCAAGAAAATCCATGGGTCAACTTGGGGACCCCATGGATCCACTTTGGTAGGAAAATTACATTAAAAACTTTTTATTTAATGTTAAAATAAAAATGTCACAAACATGAATTGTTTTACTAAAACAATTTTTAAATGTGGTTATACAAGTCATATTTTTTACTATAAATATTAATTAGAAATATAAAAAGATTTCCTAAATCATGATATTTGTTTTATAATTTTTAGACATTAAATAAATTAAATTATTTATGACACCATGATGATGCAGTGATTACCTCATTAATTAACGATTTAAATAAAATAAAAAGATAATGTAAAGTCTAAGACTTAAACTTGTCAAAAACCTATTGTATTTTTATATTTCGAACCCTTATCACCTTATCCTAGAAATATATAAGTTTGGGACCTTTAAAATTCGAAACTCATTATATAATAAAGTAACATTTGATGACTTTCCAAGAGTGCACCTCCTCTCCACTTATAAAAGGCCCCCACCACTACCACCTTACTCACACCTTCAAAGCCTTTTGGCTCGGCCAAACTCTACCCAAATACTCTCCCAACTTCCCTCCCTTACTCCTAGAAGCCTCAATTTGGGCAGAAGTCTTCCCAAGGAATCCTTTGGCTCAAATCAAAAAAATAAGTTACCCGATTTTAAGGTAATGTCTTCTCTTGTGTTCTTTTGTTTTATTTTGCTTCTACAACCACCTAAACTCTTTTTATTTCTATATTTTGTAACAACTCCATTATCTTCAATATAATAGGATTTATTTATGAGAAATATTTTATTTAAACTTACACACACCTTCGTCTAATGGTTAACGAACATATTGTTTCTGTGGGTGGCAAATTACTGCCTCACGAAACGATGATTGTTCAATATTATTTTAACACCTCTCATGGTGTCCATTAAGATGTCACTATATTTATATATTATATATATTATGTTTATGTTTTCCTTATTCTTCTGTATTTTTCATTTATGGAACACCTTTATGATTTCCATTATGGGTAAACGCGATAATTTCATTTTTGGAAGTGTGGACTGCCGCCCCCTCAAAGTAATTTGAATCGTTAATGCCATGTGTGGGATGTAAAAAGGATGGAGTAAATGATATTATATATTATATTATACTGGAATTATAATATACCTTTATTTAATTATGATTTCATTCCATTAAATATGAAATATAACTGAAAGTAGCGTTCATGCGTACGTACGGCTTACCGTCTCCATGAACGGTGCATTTCATTTCTTACCTCTAAATGTTATGTAATATTATAAATGAATGTATATACTAGATATATATTATATATATGATATCTAAATCATTAATATAATTCTGGATATAATGGATATTTCACCACATGAACAACTTGAAATTATAAGAAGTTTATTTTTGACTCAAGTACCAAAGATTGACAAAATGACCGTTATTAACTTAAATAATTACATAATGTTCATAACATGGTAATAAGTGACATAAAAGGAATAATGAACATGAAAAAGGTTCTTAAGCAAGTATAAATTAACTCTAGTTTATTATTCAGGAGGTTAAAGAACGATCGAGTCAAGTCGGACATGAGGTAAGGGAACTTCTTAACCCAATTTCCATTCTTTGGGTTAATATCCTACTCTCAAATTATGTCATGATATTATTATGTCCTATCTTGTATTTATACATTATTTATGTGTACTTATAGTGAAAACACATAATAGATCTATTTTATTTAAAAAATGATCTTTGTAAGGGACTTCGTCCCAATCTCCTTTCATTGAGGCATATTTTATGTTATACACAACTTTTTTTTATACGGTGTATAAACCCCTTTGAATTTTACGTTTATTCAAAAGGAATATTTTTTATATGAAGCATTTTTACTAAACGACAAAAGGAATGTTTTTTCTTACGTATGCGGCGACAATAACTTCTCCGCCGCCGTGACTATTATTTGAGTTTCAGCTTCCTCTATAAGCCATAACTTTTTTTAAAATAAAAATAAATACCATGTTTTACTTTTCTTTTATTTTGGTATTGAAAATGGTTTTGATAAAGTTTTTATTATATCAAGGTGTTGTATTGATATCTTTTGATTAAAGTGTGGAAATATTATGTTTCCTTTATACGTGTTTTATGTGATACCATTTTGTTATGGTTTATTATACGTTTAAACCTGTTCATATGAGGAATGCATTGGAATTAATAAGTGACGAGTGCATCCCTCTATAGCTCCTCGATGCATCGGCAGGTCTCATGAGAAAAAATAGTGTCTTGGCACGAGGCCTTGAAAAAATATTATTTGTGGTCTTGGCACGAGACCTTGGCTACGTGGTTATGATAGTCTAGCATTATGCATTATATCATTATGAAAGTGGTTATTGATATTTCATGTGATTATTCGACCAGTAGAATTTCAATGTGAATAAGTAAATGGCATTATCTCATTTTACTTTTTCCATATTATGTTGAATTTCACGTTTAAAAGGATTTTTTTAGTCATACATTGCCTTAAATGTTTATGTTTATTTATGAAAGCTTCCGCTATATTGTTATCCTTACTGAGCATCTGAGCTCACCCCTTCCAATGTTTTAATTTTTCCAGGATGTGAAAAAGTATATTATAAATGACCTATAGGGATATTATAAGGGGATATGAAGAAAAAATGTTGTTTTAGTTTAGTTTTAATTTATGATGTAATGCAAGACTTATGAATGTATCAAGTGTTTCCAAGGCTACTAAACTAATCGGTCTTTCGAGACTTGATCTTTTTGATCATGCCAATGTTATGCAATAATGCACTGACTCTGAGTAACTGGGGTCGGGGCACTACAGTTGGTATCAGAGGTCGTTTAGTACTAACCTTGGAAGCTATATTTAGATAATCCTTTATTAGAGCACATAGCCCAAAGATAGACTTTGAGTATTAGTATAGAAGAACTTCCTAGAATTTTGTTATTATAGAGATTTTGTGAGTTTTCCGAGCAATACATCTCTGTCTGGATATGAGCAGGTAGAGGCTGCTCTGGCACAGATGTACCTAGGGGTAAAACCCTAAATCACCGCTTTGAGCTAGACTCGAACGGGAACTGGTGCACAACAACGAGCCTTGCTGCACTCTTGGTTACGACACTCCCAGGGGATATACTTAGGATAATTCTCATTTTCTTTACAAACCACTATGAAGGGTTATGAGTATATACTTCCTCAAAGAAAACATTTTTATGATTATGGATTATAACCATAAATAGTTAAATTTATGTTAAGTATTTTACAAGTATGGAATTATGTATTTTGATTCATAAACTAATCTAATTTATGCCATTGTTTAGAAATGGAACCTAGTGGAAGGAATGGAAACTGTATCAATGCACGCACTCCGTGTAGGGATTTCCCTCCTACTCAAGATAATTATAATGGAGCTGGTGATACAACTGGTGCTGATCATCTTATCATCATACTGGGACAACTCACACAGGCTATGAATAACAACCTTACTCGTATGGAGCACCCTGATCCGTAACATGGAGGATCAATGTTAGACCGCTTAATGAGGCAACAACCTCCAACATTTAATGGGGGTAAAAATTCATTAGTAGCTAAGCAATGGATAAACTCCTTAGAGAAAATATTCCATCCCTTGGGGAGTAGTGAAAGGGAAAAGGTTATCATGGCAGTTTACCGCCTCACCGGAGATGCTGATCAATGGTGGTCATTGATCCAAAATACAAAGGAAGATGAAGAAGTATCAAGTATGGAATGGAGAGAGTTCAAAGATCTTTTCTTAGAAAAATACTTTCCTCGTGACCATCGAGCAGATATGGAAAGGAAATTTCTAAGTCTTAGACAAAAGGAGGATGAGAATGTCGCAAATTATGAGGCCAACTTTACAAGGTTAGCGAGGTATGCTGCAGATTATATATGTAACCCAAGAAGTAAGATTGATCATTTCTTTGATGGGTTAAAACCATTTCTCCGTCGAGCTTTAGTATCACAATCATTCTCATTGTACGAAGATATTGTCTCGTGTGCTATCAAGACAGAAAAGGAATTCTCTAAGTCTTATGACAACAAAGTAAAGAAAGAGAAGAAGAGAATGGTGGAACAAGAGACAGATAAAGGGAAAAAGGGAAAGAAGTATTTTCCATTATGTGATAATTGTGGGAAGAATCACCCCGATAATTGCCTAAAAGGAATGGGAGTTTGTTATAAATGTGGAGGAAAAGGTCACCAGGCTCGTGATTGCAAGGGAAAGAAAGAGTATATCAATGTTGAATGCTACAATTGTAGGGAAATGGGGCATTATGCAAATGAATTTCCTAAGAGTCAGGGAAACTTACCTAAGAAAATGACAAGGGATCAAGGACAATCTTATGTTGTTACTACAGTTGAAGTGGAATAATTAATGTATTGGTGCTTTTGGACTCAAGGATTATATTCTGGATATAAGGATAATGATATATATATATAAGGATTGTACTGAAGTACTTGTTGTTTTCATTAAGAACTTAATATGATGAAGGTAATCATATTTTTAGTATGTGACAATAAGAGAAACTTTACTTTGTTTGGGGAATCTGATGTTACAATTGATTTTGGAATTTAGAGACCTTTTAGAGAAAGTCTGGACAGAGGTATTTTGGATAACTATAAAGGTTGGAAGGGATTAAGTTGAACTTTGGATAGTATTGTTTAAGCTTTAAACATTTATGAAGAGTATTTTTGGAATATTAAAATACTATACTTTTAGGAAAATGACAACCTGCAGGTCGGGGGATAACCCGTTGTGTCGGACAAAGCTACAGGAATCGAACCCACAACCATAGTGCGACAGGACTTTATTACCTAACACTAGCCTACAGAAAGTCCCTGGTTATTACAAAAAAGTTTTCCTAATCTAAATTGTATGTGGTAATATTTGGAACCTTATACAATTAGGATAAATAGAATATTTTTGAGTTTTGTTACCATTTGGAGTGAAAGATGGGTTTGTGGTAAAAATTTATTAAAGAATGAAAGTCTACATGACAAGTAAGTATATTTCCTTACGTTCTTATTAAATATCCTAAATAAATTCCTCAACTTTATAAAATGTAACTTAAAACAAAAACATTGCTGATTAACGTTTCCAACTGGGGATTCAATGACTGTTTAACCAATCAAAAGTTTGTGATTTTCTTGTGGTTAACTTTCTCCTAATCCTGTTTTCTACAACTCTCCATCAGACCTTGATGGTTTTTTTTCTTCAATATCCATATTTTCATAGAATCCTAGTATGGGCTATCTCAGGTGACCTTTGTACTTCTCTTTCTTTCTTTTAATGTTATATTTTTATTAACCCTATTTCCGATGTGGGTTTTCCACAAAGGTATTTTCTATTTTCAACCATTTATTTTCAAATAAAAATGTCAAATTGTGAGGACTCGATTTATTTAAGAAGGGTAGAATGTAACACCCCGAGCTTCCACGATACGTTTCTCTTTCAATAATGCAATAGCTTGCATTGTACGCAAGTTTGAGTTTCTAACGCACCGCAACCAATCAAAGTAGCTGTTTTGAATAGTAATACCTACTTTTTGAAATTTTATAAATTTTATCTTTCCAAATGGACTTTGTTTTTTATTTGGAATATCGAAATTATCCTAAGTTGAATTTTTTGTAATTTTCTGAGAACTTCAAATTTTTATGAATACTGAAAAATACTTAAAAAAAACTTTTTTAATAAAAATAATTTATACAGATAAATTATACTATTGAGTGGTTTTAAAGTATAATTAGAATATATTTTTACCATTTTATCCAATTGTTTTCATTAGAATTAATTTCACTTTGAAATTGGACATAAACAATTGTCAATCTTTTGATATATATTGTTTCATAAAAACATGTTATTTGTTGTGACAGTGGGAATGAGTTATAAAATTAATTAATGCAACTTATATGTTTGGAATTTTGTAAAATAGAAATCATTTTTGAATTAGGAATATCAATTATAGCTTAGGGTGAAATTTTGGCATTGTTCTGAAAAACTTAAATTTTTTATGAATAGTGAAACCACTAAGTGGTAGTTAAAAAACTGATTTTTCGTTTAAATTAAATTTTACCACTTCTGTGATTTGATTTTCAAAAATCCGACATACATGGTTTTCATTAGGAAGAAAAATGTGGTTCAATGGGATTAAAATAATTTTTTGGTGAATAGTAACTTTTAAGTTTAATTAATTGCGATTAAAGGTAATTAGTGAAATTTAAGGTAAAGATAATGTTATGAAATGACATTGACACATGTGCTACCCATATTGGATGAGTTATGTCCGACCAATACAATCCATGTGTCAACTTGGGGACCCCATGGAGCCACTTTGGTAGGAAAATGACATTAAAAACTTTTTATTAAATGTTAAAATAAAAATGTCACAAACATGAGTTGTTTTACTAAAAAAAATTAAATGGGGATATACAAGTCATATTTTTGACTATAAATATTCATTAGAAATATAAAAAGATTTCATACATCATGATATTTTTTTATAATTTTTAGACATTAAATAAATTAAACTATTTATGACACCATGATGATGCAGCGATTACCTCATTAATTAACGATTTAAATAAAATAAAAATATAATGTAAAATATAACACTTACACTTGTAAAAAACCTATTGTATGAGTATATTTAGAACCCTTACCACCTTATCCTAGAAATATACAAGTGTGGGTCCTTTAAAATCCGAAACTCGTTATATAATAAAGTAACATTTTATGACTTTCCAAGAGTGCCCCTCCTCTCCTCTTATAAAAGGCCCCCACCACTACCACATTACTCACACCTTAAAAGCCTTTTGGCTCAGCCAAACTCTGACCAAATACTCTTCCAACTTCCCTCCATTACTCCTAGAAGCCTCATTTTGGGAAGAAGTCTTCCCAAGGAAGCATTTCGCTCAAATCAAAATAAAGTTACCCGATTTTAAGGCAATGTCTTCTCTTGTGTTCTTTTGTTTTATTTTTCTTCTACAACCCCCTAAACTCTTTTTATATCTATATTATGTAACAACTACAGTATCTTAAATATACTAGGATGTTTTTATGAGAAATATTTGATTTAAACTTACACACACCTTCGTCTAATGGTTAACGAACATACTGTTTCTGTGGGTGGCGAATTACTGGCTCACGAAACGATGATTGTTCAATCTTCTTTTAACACCTCTCATGGTGTCCATTAAGATGTCACTATATTTATATATGATATATATTATTTTTATGTTTTACTTATTCTTCTATTTTTTTCATTTATGGCCCACCTTTATGATTTCCATTATGGGTAACGCGATAATTTCATTTTAGGAAGTGCGGACTACCGCCCCCTCAAAGTGATTTTGAATCGTTAATGCCATGTGTGGGATGTATAAAGGATGGAGTAAATGATATTATATATTATAATGGAATTATAATATACCTTTATTTAATTAAGATTTAATTCCATTAAATATGAAATAGAAATGAAAGTTATGTTCATGCGTACGTACGGCTTACCGTCTCCATGAACGGTGCATTTCATTTCTTACCTCTAAATGTTATGTAATATTATAAATGCATGTATATACTGGATATATATGATATACATGATATCTAAATCATGAATATAATTCTGGATATAATGGATATTTCACCACATGAACAACTTGTAATTATAAGAAGTTTATTTTTGACTCAAGTACCAAAGATCGACAAAATGACCGTTATTAACTTAAATAATTACATAATGTTCGTAACATGGTAATAACTGATATAAAAAGAATAATGAACATGAAAATGGTTCTTAAGAAATTTTAAATTAACACTAGTTTATTATTCAGGAGGTTAAATAACGATGGAGTCAAGTCGGACACGAGGTAAGGGAACTTCTTAACCCAATTTCCATTCCTTGGGTTAATCTCCTACTTTCAAATTATGTCATAATATTATTATGTCCTATCTTGTATTTATACATTATTTATGTGTTCTTATAGTGAATACACATAATAGATCTATTTTATTTAAAAAATGATCTTTGTAAGGGACTTCATCCCAATCTCCTTTCTTTGAGGCATATTTTATTTTATACACAACTTTTTTTTATATGGTGTATAAACCCCTTTGACTTTTACGTTTATTCAAAAGGAATCTTTTTTATACGAAGCATTTTTACTAAACGACAAAAGGAATTTTTTTTCTTACATATGCGGCGACAACAACTTCTCCGCCTCCATGACTATTATTTGAGTTTCGGCTTCCTCTATAAGTCATAACTTTTTTTTAAAGAAAAATAAATACCATGTTTTACTTTTCTTTTATTTTGGTATTGAAAATGGTTTTGATAAAGTTTTTATTATATCAAGGTGTTGTATTGATATCTTGTGATTGAAGTGTGGAAATCTTATGTTTCCTTTATGCACATTTTATGTGATACAATTATGTTATGTTTTATGATACGTTTAAACCTGTTCATATGAGGAATGCAATGGACTTAATAAGTGATGGGTGGAGCCCGATATAGCTCCTTGAGGTATTGGCAGGTCTCATGAGACAAACTACTGTCTTGGAACGAGGCCTTGAAAAAATATTATTTGTGGTCTTGGCATGAGGCCTTGGCTACGTGGTTATGATAGTTTGGCATTATGCATTCCATCATTATGAAAGTGGTTGTTGATATTTCATGTGATTATTCGACCAGTATAATATCTATGTGAATAAGTAAATTACATTATCTCATTTTACTTTTTCCATATTATGTTGAAGTTCATGTTTAAAAGGATTTTGTTTTAGTAATACATTGCCTTAAATGTTTATGTTTATTTATGAAAGCTTCCGCTATATTGTTATCCTTACTGAGCATCTGAGCTCACCCCTTCCAGTGTTTTAATTTTTCCAAGATGTGAAGAAGTATATTATGAATGACCTGCAGGGATATTATGAGGGTTTATGGAGACAAAATGTTGTTGTAGTTTTGTTTTACTTTATGATGTAATGTAATACTTATGAATGTATCAAGTTTTTCCAAGGCTACTAAACTAATCGGTCTTTCGAGACATGATCTTTCTGATCATGCCAATGTTATGCAATAATGCACCGACTCTGGGTAACTGGGGTCGGGGCGCTACAATACACATTCAAACCTCATCTATTATTAATATAAGTTTATTATAAATATATTATATAAATATATATATATATTACTATATATTACTATATATTATTTTCTTATGGACTTTTATTACTAGTTTGTTAACAATTCCAAGTTAAAGTTACGTTTTGGGTATTAACCGCTTTGTTTTTCATATATGTATTGATTTTTAATTTTTATCCTATTACTTTGATCCTGATTTAACAATATTCATAATTTTAAACATGATATTAATATCATATATATTTATTATATATGTATTTATAGTAATCCATAAAAATTTTTGATATGAAATAAAATACATTTTTTATGGAGATGGTAGGTCATACGTACACATGAACGTTGTTTCCATTTTCTCGTCAGATTGATAGAAACAAAGGTAAATGATATGTTATCAATAAATAATAATTTTTATTTCATATAAATCACATATTGTCAATAAAAATATCCTTATTACCTTCCATATAAAGCATGAACACATCACATCCCTTTGTAAGGTTGTAGTTCATCGTACACATGAGCTTGGTTATCATATCCCCACTAAATCGAGAGTATGAACATATGTTTAACATAATAATCCTATAAGTATAATAATATAAAATATATAATTTATAAATAATAAATTCATAATTATTTCCATCCTTGATAGGCTCTAATAGAAAAACAAATAATATCAGTTCTCGAGGTGGTAGTCTACCATACACATGAACGATGTTTTTGTACCCCATTTGATAGAAGTGGAAATGGTTGTATAATATTACATTAATAGAATAAAATATAAGTATATATTATATAATTTTTTATTATTTCACAATACTTAATACATAATTAATGGGGGTAAAATAATAATGAAAAATAAATAGATTAGTGAAGACAATTACCTTTGCTTAGAAGCACCTCCTTTGGATCACTTATTAAGGACCCTAGTGTTGGTATTTTAGGAGGACCAGAAGCACTAATAAAATTATGGGGATGTTGGGGAGGTATTTCAGAAAAAAAATTCTAAAATATATTTTTTTACTAGTTTTAATATGTTTAGGGTGGCGGTGGCCTTTTATAAGTGGGGAAAAGGAACCAACTTGGAAACTACTTGAAAATTTCCCAAAAGAATCCAAAATAAAAAGGTCATTCCAAAGAAAAAAATTCAAAATGAACATATATTAAAAATTTTGATAATAATATTATATTACGTCTACAAATTATTAATTTTATAAGTTTTATGATCATTTTAACACATATCTTCTTACTTAACCCACCCCCCCCCCCAGTAAACCAATTTTTACCTTAACTGCGACAAACAATTTTTCATTATTTTCACAATTCATTTTAGTCAAAAAATTATTTTAAATAACTATATAATATAAATTATTGTGATTATAAATATGGAATCCATTTTTTAAAATTAAATTCACATATTTGGAAAATTTTAAATTGAAATTAAACTCGCAGACACGATGGGAAAGTGGGATTTTAAAGAGAAAGTGTTCAAAAGTTTACAGGGTTGGTATATTGAAATTCTATATAAAATTGATTCCAGTGATATAAATAGGATTAATTGATGTATAATTAGACTAATTTTAAAATAAAACTAATTTAAATTACAATTTAACATTATAAATTAATTAAACAAAAAGGAAGTTTTCAATTAAAAGATAGTATTTTCCCTATTCTTCAAAGAATTGAGCATTATAAAAAAAATCCAAGAATTAACCATAAGATAAGTGTTATATCATGGTTTAAAATATGAAGATTATATTATCATATTAATATTATAAATTTTAAAAAATTATTTTTTAAGTAAGTGTGCACTAGGTGACAAAACTGTTTTTTATAAAAAAAATATAGTTTTAAGTTTAAAATTATGTCTATTATAATCTCTCATATAGAAAAAAACTATGAATGTTAAATAGTGTATTAAATATATAATTTATAAATTTTAATAAAATAATTCACTAAAAGTTTTTTTTAATTTATTGAGGTTAAACATGTTTGTTTTCAAAAAAATTGATTTTGATAAAAAGATTCCATTTATTTTAAAATAGTTTTTATTTTAATTTTTAATTAATTGGTTATAAAATAATTAATTTTATATAAATATATTTTTATAGTTTAGTTAATCATATTCATACCCTCTAGTCCAATGGATAGGTTGTAATTATCATATTAATTAATAATTTCTTAATAGTAAGTCACAGTTCATTCTAACTCGGTGTTGTGTATAGTGCAAGCTAAACTAAGTATTGTGTGTAATAAAAGATAAACCCATAGTTGTTTGTAATAAAAGAAAAACATGATATTTCATTTAATGAAAAATATAGAATTATTTTTTAAAAAAAAATATTTCACTGAATATTTGGGTGTTACAAGAAGTGTTGGCGCCAGTGAAGAGTGAAGACAAACTTTTCATACTCTACCTACTTAAAATCTTTCTAGGAAAGAGAGATATCAATTTTAAAATGTCATGAATGATTTAAAGTTTCCATAGTTTTATTCATCAAATCTTAATAATATTATTTCAATGGATTAATTAAAGTTAAAGTGTATGAAATTACATATCTTTCATGCTTTGATGAAAAATTGAATTCCTATAGCTTTACATTTTATTTTTACCAAGAATTAATGTCATACATTAATCAAGATCTATTTATTTTTTGAATATATATGCATAACATTCATACATTCTATGAAATTGATAACTGTGGAAAAGAAAAATTTGGTCATATTATATGAATAGGAGATGTTCTTCCCACTAACATTCATTGATAAAATGGTTTATTTGATGGTTAACTTAGTAAGAGAGATGAAACTATTTGTTCATCTACATTATATATGGATGTACACCATTGAATGGCATATGAATATTTTTAAAGGGTATGTAAAATTTTGAATTTGGAAAGAAGGTTTTATTATAGAGTGATTTGTTTTGAGGAATAAATTGAATTCTTTTCCATCTACCAATCTGATGTGGAAATCATTAGTCTACCAAAATCTCATCACACTAAGTGGCTTGTGGTTGAAGGAAATTCTGTAATATATGTTTTCGCAATTAATATTATAGATCTATAGAAATAAATCCATTACAGTTTTTATAATAGTTTCGAGGTTTTCCCATATTTTGAAACCCATAAAGTAATTATAAGGCATTTGAATCCAATAAGTACTGAAATATGGATATCAAATACACATAATTAACAATATATAAGATTTATCGGAGACGATATTTTTAAATAATATACTAAAAATTTAGATTCAATTTCATAATGACTTTGATATCTATCTAGAGAAACAAGTGCACATATATTTTCTTATAATGGTTATGTAATTAAGGGATATATGTTCTATACAAATGAATATAATGAACGTAGTACCATGAAAAATAGTGTATTTAAACTTATGGCTGAAGAGATTCATGTATCTCCAACCAAATAATGAAATCCAATTTATATGAATATATTATAATTTGGCCTTATCAAAAAATATGGATTTTGGATTATACAACAATCAAACTGCTAATTTTTCAATGCAAGTGGTTTGATGACATGAGTGCTATTAAAATAAATGAATTGGGATTCATGAAATTGGATTTTAGTAAGGAAGTATACAAAGAAGAACTTTTTATGATGTAAACACAAGTAATACAAGTATTTTATATTACATATCCCACAAATCGAAAGTGTTTAATTATTATGTTATTGACTAAAACCACTAAAGGGTTAGATGTCAATTCAACTGATTATGACCCTTTCATTGGGACGTTACAATAATTTAATAGTGGTGCCAATATAGATGGTGACTTTTATGTTAGAGGTGACCACAATAAAGGTATTTAGATTCTAAATTGATTTTTCAAATCCCTTTTACCATTAAAAATATATTTTAATCATCAAGTTATATATATTTTTAATATGCATTTCATTACCCCACATTAGTATCTATTCATTGCTTCATTTACATAATCTAAATTAAATGTTCAACCACTTTCATAGATAATAACTTCTCCATATCTATATGCTCCCTATCATAAGGAAGAATAGGTTTCTCAACATTAAGGTGCTTATAATGTGGAGGAACAACAACCTTTTTCAGATGCTAATGCTTCCAATCCAGAGGAACAACATACAGATGATGTTGAAGCTGAGGAAATGGTAAATAGTGAAAAAAGTTTGTCCCAAAAAAATAGAAGCACCATTGCATGGAAGTGTCAGTAAATATTATTGAGGTGAGAAACAAATTAATCAAATTCTAGGTTATATAGAATACCCATAGACAACTTGTTAACACCTACATGGGTCATGTTTAGTAGTTATGTTGTGATCACCACACAAATGCATGTGTTGATTGATGTATATTTCTAGAAAAATGTTTTTATCATTCTTAAGACACTAATTTGGGAAAATATTAGAGTAACATTATGATACACTTTCATTATTTTAATAAAAAATAAAATAATGAAACATTGACTTACTCTTCATTATTCCTTGTAGAGTACATTTATATTAGATGACTCCCAAATGAAGTTTTTGTTAATTATCATTCGAAACGGTCATAAAGGCTTTCAGATAATTCTTATGAAGTATCACCTTAAATATTTGGAGGGGAAAATAAAACCACACCCACCATATATGTATGCATACCAGATAAACCAACAAGGATGGGATGTGTTTATTAGTTATCATTATGGGTCTTATTTTTCAGTACATTGTGAAAAGTAATACATTGAATGAAAATATGTTTATTGATCACTTTGATTAACAATTGTTAATTTATGAAATGTAAATTGAGTGTTGAAAAGATGCAATTAGTATAAAAACCAATATACCTTTATTGTAAAGCAATGATGGGGTATACTTCACTTAGAAAAAACAATACATATTTTAAATCAGCCATAATACTTTCATGTGACATTAAACAAAAAATAATAATAATGTTCCTATATTTATATGAAGATTGATGAATCGAAATAAAAATCCACTTCCACCCCACATCATGTGTTACAAAAGGAGGCACGAGTAAATAAAAATTGATACTAATAGATGAAAACACAAAAAAAATTGGGAATCATGTGTAAGTATTGAACAATAAAAAAAATTCTTTAAATCGGTATTATATAATAAGGACTACTTATTTTCCTATTTTTTATTCTACTATGGTAAAAGAATAATTTTCACCTATACTCATTTAACAAATACTATTAGTGGCCTTGAAGTGTCCAAAATAGTATGGCCCTATCTCCGGTGCGGATTTTGGGGTGTCACCCTGAAAATATTTTGAGAAACTAATTGTAAAGGGGGGTAAAGATAAGAAAATTGAAGAGTTTTAGGCCTAATTAGCTACCTTAGAATAAAAATTTAATTATGAGTTATAATTTTTTAAAAAAATTATATAAAGGAATCATGGAGCATAAGAAAACCCTAAGAGAAACCACTATATGATGATCCCCCCACCAGCTTTGTGGTGAGCTATTCCTCTCAAAGAACTATCTTAGAATAGGTAATAAATATTTTCAAAATTTCTTTTGTGAAATTTGAATCATAAAGTCATTGATATATTTACTATAATAATATGATAAAGATTTAAAATGATTGTGATTTATATCAATCGACACCCACCCATAGCCTTGTTGTGTGGGGTATCATTTACAATATCAAAGGAGATATTCTACACACACAAAAACTTCCAATAGGTCATGTGGGAGTAGGGATTCACATATATCATGAGATAATTATTGAGATACCTATTCCACTTGATGATTTGTATATTAATATGGCCTTTCAAGGTATTGGAAATTTAATTGTGTGGTCATTAGATCCAATGAAAAACATTTGTACAAGGAGGTATTCATTTTTAGTTTTTTTCATCCAAAACTTGTAAAATTAATGAAAAAATACATTAACCAATGAATTTTATTACATATGGAAAAATGGAAGTCGTGAAATGGAAGTTTGAGTCAAAAAAATATAAATTATCAACTAACCAATTGAAAATATCTTCATAAAGTGCCTTTACGATACCAGTTCAACTTCATCATTTACTAACATTAAAACGTCATGTGGATAAAACATTATCAAGTGGTCATTCGACAATAATTGATTTTGAAGAATAGATGTATAGAGATTATATTATAGAATGTATTATTCTTAATAATGTAAATGAAATCCTCATACATGAATGTCTAGTATTCTCAGTTGTAAATGTATACCAGAGGTGTGTTTTAATGATTTGTTTATCCAATAGCAGATCTACTTTGTTAATTATGACTAGATAATATTCATAATTTTTTCAAGAGTATATATCAACACTATTTTAAGGGGAACCATGTGAATAGAAATTTTGATTGATTGGTTATCACATTACTTATAAAGAATAATTCACATTGGAACCAAAGAAATATCATGGAATAGTGGAAAAACTAGCCAAAATGTTTTGAAGTAAACTTATATACAACGGACTCTTCTTAATACCCTTGATTCAAGGGTAAAAATATTAAATTTAATCAAATAAAATATATTTTCAATCATTTCATTTCTTTTTAATTTTTTTTTTAGGAACTATTTGTTACTCATTATAGTCAATTTTTATAGTATAAAGATTTTATTTTTAGATTCAATGCATGGATACCCCTAAAAACTGACCACACGTGATGGATTTTACAAATTTTTGATACACCACATGAAACATTTTAAAACAAAACTTCAAGTTATATATTTTATATTATATTTTAATGAAAATTGTGTTATGATAGTGTGGTGTTTAAATATCATCAAAATCATGGGTTGAAGAATTTCCCTGAGCACAAAGAGCCTATCAACTTCAAAAAGTGGATATGTATTAGGGTATATATAATAATATTACAATATCAAAACATAAATAAAAAATACATATTTTTATCAATGTTTATATAGTTTTCAAAACAAGTTAATTAAAAATAATATGGTTGTTATATTTTCAGATTAATGAAAGATATTATATACCATCAATAAATTAGAATGCTTGAAGAGATTTTTTCAAAGATAATTTAATTGAAAATATATATTAATAATTTTTTATTTATATTGTTTCAATACTAAAAAGAGTATCTATAGTACTCATATTTACAAGAAGAAATATATTTGTTTAGAAATTAATGGGAAGTATTTATGGTGTCATTATTTATACAAAAATCATGAAGAGGTGAATTCCTACTACTTATTTAGCTTATTTTATCGTCATTTTATATCATTTTTATTAGTTAATTTCCTAATAATATTTATATGATACTATATGACAATGATCTATAAGTCATTTTTGACATGTAGTAATCAGCCACATCTCAATATGATACATGGTGTGTCCAGTATGACTTAAAGTTCTTGTTTTTAGTGTAAAATTGACATTTTAGTTTAAACCACATGTCACATACTCAAAATCAATCAAACACATAAATATTTTTTAATACATAAGTAAAATTATCCCTAATTAATTTGTGATATGTAGAAATCAGCCATACCTCAATCTGATACAGTATATTCCTAGTACGATTCAAAATGTCCATAATGAGTTTAAAATTGAAATTTTAGTTAAAAGAATGTTTCACTCACTAAAATTGTGATAACACACTTGGATTGTCTTGATAAATAGGAAAGAAATTAAGTATTTTTTTATGTGTATGAAATAGACTCATGTTAAATTGATATACGATGCCACAGGTATAACTCAAAGTGCATATTTTTAGTTTAAATCAGTATTTTAGTGAAAACGAAATCTGATATACTCAAAAATAATAAAACAAATTTTTAATATATTGATTAATTAATAAGAATAACCTTGGGACATTTTTGACATGAAGTAATCAAACTCATGTCAATCCGGCGCACTGTCTGACTGGTATGACTCCAAGTGTGTATTTTTAATCCAGAAGGAAATTTTAGTAAAAATTATATGTAACATACTCCAATATGAGTAAAAACATTCATATTGTTTTTATACTTTATAAAATTGATCCATAAGTTATTTTTTATGGGTAGGAATAAGATTCACCTCAATCTGATGCACGGCGTGACCAGTATGACTCCAAGTGTGACTTTTTTTAAAATTTTAATTTTAGTAAAAAAATAAAAGTGACAAATTCATAACTAAGAAAAAACATTTTGATTGTTTTTATACTTTATTATAATGATCCATAAGTCATTTTTCATGAATTTTAATTAACCTCACCTAAATTTGAAACAGGGTATGCTTGATATGACTGAAATTTTCTGTTATTAGTTTAAAATTTATATTTAAGCTCAAAACACGTTTCACTCACTAAAAACCAAAAACATGCTTTCATATTATTGATATTATAGTAAAATGATTCATAAGTAAATTTTTATGTTTAGTAATATATCTCAAGTCAAATCGATACACGATGTGATCGGTATGACTCAAAGTATATGTTTTTCATTTAAAATTACATTTTAGTAAAAAAATAAACAACGTACTCAAAACTAAGAATATGTGTTAATATTTTTTTATACTTTATAAAAATTATACATAAGTCATTTTTTTATATGTATGAATCAGTATCACCTCAATTTGATTCACAGTGTGAATAGTATGACTCCAAGGGTGTATTTTTACCTAAAATTCAACTTTTAGTAAAAAAGAAAATGGACATACTCAAAATAAATAAAATTCATTAATATTGTTTTAAGACATTAAAAAATGATCAATAAGTAATTTTTGACTTATAGGAATTATCCTAACCTCAATCTGATAAATGGTGTGCACGTTATGACTCAAAGTGTCCATTATCAGTTTAAAATTGACATATAAGTTCAAAACATGTCTCATTTGCTAAAAACTAAGAAAAATGATCATGTTATCTTGATAATTTATAAAAGTTACTCATAATTTATTTTTTATGGGTATAAATTTTTCTCATTTAAATATGACAAATGAAGTGACCAATATGACTCAAATTGCATGTTTTTAGTTGAAATGACATTTTAGTAAAAAAACAATTAACTTACTCAAAATATATAAAACACATTTGGATTATTTTAATACTTCATAAAAGTTATACATACATCATTTTTGATGTGTTGGAATCAGTTTCACCTCAATATGACACAATGTGGGACTGGTGTGACTCCCAATGTGTATTTTTTTTAAATTAACATTTAGTATAAAAGAAAATTGACATTATCAGAACCAAGAAAACGCATTCATGTTTTTTCAATAATTTAGAAAAATTATCCATAATTCATCTATGATGTTTATGAATCATACACACCTCAATATGATACATAGTGTTCCTAGAATGACTCAATGTTTCGATTATAAATTTAAAATTAATAGTATAGTTCAAAAGCCGTTTCACTTACTAAAAACAAATAAAAATCACATAGATTGTGTTTATAATTTATTATAGTGATTCATAAGTAATTTGTGAAGTATAGGAATAATTCTCATGTAAATCTAACACACGATGTGACTGGTATGGTTCAAAGTGTGTGTCTTCATTTTGAATTGACATTTTTGTAAAAAAGACAAGTGAAATACTCAAAACTATGAAAAAACATTCCTATTGATTTGATACCTTATATAAATGACTTTTAAGTTATTTTTAACGTGTAAGAATCAACTGAACATCAATCTAGTTCATGGTGTGATCGGTATGACTCCAAGTACGTATTTTCATTTTAAAATGACATTTTAGTAAAAACAACAAGTGTCATACACAAAATTTAGAAAACACATTTTGATTTTTTTGATACTTTAGAAAAATGAATCATAAGTCATTTTTGATGTGTTTGAATCAGATGCAGGTCAGTCCGATTAAAATTGTGATCAGAATCACTCGAAGTGTTTCTATTTATTTAAAATTGACATTTTAGTAAAAAAAAGACATGTGACATACTCAAAAAAATCATTCATCTTGTTTGGTACTTTATTAAAATGATACATAAGTCATTTTTGACATGTATGAATTATCCTCACCTCAATATGATTCATGGTATTCCCTTTTTGAATCAACGTGTATGTTGTCAGTTTAAAATCACATTTTATTTCAAAATGTGTCTCACTCACTAAAAATTAAGAAAATAGACTTAGATAGTCTTGATGATTTAGGAAAATTATTCATAAGACATTTATTACATTTAAGAATTAATCCCACATCAAACTGACACATGATCTGACTAGTATGATTCAAATTGTATTTTTTTAGTTTAAAATTATATTTTAGTAAAAAAACAAGTAACATACCCAAAACCAAGAAAACACATTCATAATGTTTTAATACTTTAGTAAAATGATATATAATTCATTTTTAATATGTAGGAATCATCCTAACCCCAATTTGATGCACGGTGTGACCAGTATGACTTCAAGTGTCTCTTTTTATTTAAAATTAACATGTTAGTAAAAAAGACATATGATGTACTCAAAAATGATAAAAAAAACATTTGGATTATTTTTAAACTTTAGAAAAATGATCCATAATTCATTTGTGATGAGTATGAATCATTCAAACCTCAATATAACACAAATTTTGCATGATATTACTCAACGGTTCCACTATCAGTTTAAAATTGACATTTTATTTCAAAACGTGGTTGACTCATTAAAAATAAAAAAATGCGATTATATTGTCTTAATAATTTTAAAAACAATTCATTAGTCATTTGTGACATTTAGAAATAATTGTCATGTAAAACTGACACATGATGTGGCCATTATGACTCAAAGTGCATGTTTCCAGTTTAAAATGAAATTTTAGTTAAAAACAAGTGACACAATCAAAATAGAGAAAAAATATTTATATTGTTTTCTACTTTAAAAAAATGATCCATAAGTCATTTTATGATATCTAAGAATCAGTCGTACCTCAATATGAGGCATGGTGTGACCAATATTACTCAAATTGTGTGGTTTCAGTTTAAAAATGACATTTTATTAATGTATTTTTTCATATTTATGTTTAATTTATTTCTTTATAGTATTAATAACATAATAATATTTTTATTACAAAAGTGGATTTTTGGTGAGATTTTTTGGAAACTGATACCATGATCAAGCTTTTTAGAGAAGGGGTCGGGTTCCCAAGGAAAAGAAACCATTGATGTTTTTGAAAGTTTATAATAAATTTCACTTACTAATGTAATTGTACAAAAAAAATGTTTTAAATGTCTGTAATAGTGTATTTTTCCTTGTATTTGTGATCTAATTTTTATTTTAATTAAATTATGAATTGTTCATATCCTGTATTTACCTATATTTTCCTGTATTTCTTGATGTAGTGTGTTGTAATTTTAATAGTCCATCATAGAAGTTTGGATTTTATTAGCGCTAGAAGTAGCACTCATAAATTCCACCCTTTATTAGAACTTTTCTAGCAATAATAAAAGGTCCCCCTTTTAATAACATTTAAATCAACATCACTTTTTTAATACTGATAAAGAATTTGGTATAGCACTGTTAAAAGATTGTTTTGTAGTAGTGTTTCTTATACAGAAACTTCACCCATGAATGATATAAGTGCTTGTTATACAATGTAGATTTATGATATGAATAAGTACACACATAAACATTATATTATGATATAGAGGAAGGTATCCATGGATTGAAAAATGATTTTCACATTATGGGTTCTTAGAAAATGATATCATGTAAACATTTTATGATCAAAATGGATAGAGAATACATGAGGAAGTTTGAAACATGCATATATCATGCTTTTAAAATGTATATAGAATATGGTAAGATTCTATGACACGAAGAAAATTTATGAAATTTATTTATTGGAAGTTATGATACACTATTTAACTATAGTTTCGATATTTCTATTCACTATAATTATGTATGATATCGTATATATTTTTAGTTATTTGGATATTTATTCTTAAAATATTATTAAAATATACTAATAAGTTGAACATATTTTTATATAAAATATAGTAAGTTTATTTATTGGATTATATTAACATCACTTTATAGAGAAATTGTATATTATAATTAATATTCTTAACATGGATTATTAAAATTTTAATCTTAGATATTTTTGTAGGAAATTATCATTTATTTTTTATGAGATGTTTTCTACTGCTTTATTTATATCAATGTTCAACCTATTCAAATGAAGAAATTGAGGAGATGTTTGAGGCTATTGATTTTTAGAAAACCCAACTATATCAACAGGAATATTTTCATGAAAGATGAAGTTCATGAGTGCTGATATTTTCATGGAGTTGTTTTTGGATTAAATATTCATATATTTCTAAATACTTTTTTCTTGAAGATCATTTATAGTAAGGAGGTGTATTTACTATAAATAAATTTATAGAATTTTTTTACTATTGTTTTAAAATTTTCTAAAATGGAGAAATTCTAAATGGATAGAAAACATATTTATATATACCTTTTTATGGAAGAATGAAGAATTATGATTGAGTGGAAATAAAAATAAAATGATCTGTAAATTCTATTTATACTACATAATTCCTTTTAAGATGTAATTGGAATACTTTGTTTTTTTTATTCTCTCACTACTTAAAGGAAGAAGAATACAAACTAAGTTATATATAAGATAATTTAATTCTATTTATTATAAAATAATCTCATAAATAAATTTTATTCTCTAGTAACTATTTAAATAAAGAAGTATACTTTAATTTCATGAAGATATATTTTGGATACTATTGTGCATTCCTAAAAATCATTTTCCATATGCTAGTTATAAAAGAAACTGTGTGATAAAGTTGTTCAAACCTTATAAAACCCATCTATTTTTTACTATGTGTTGAATAATTTTAGTCAATATTGGTTGAGTTTCATATTCTCAAACTAAGTTTTTTTGGAGTGTTATCTTCTTATAATAATTTTTCTAGGTTCTCAATAAAAAGAATATGAAGGCCCTGTAAAATCCATGTTTCAATTTTTCAATTTATTGAACTTGTTTTTCGAGGTCCCTGGAAAAAGGAACAAATTAGTAAAACTATAAATCTTTTGAATAGATAATTTGTGGAGTGGACTAGTGTAATTGTTTCCTCTAACCACTATACATCATTGTGTCCTCATCTCTTTATTTTATTATACTTCCACTGTATCACTCGTTAATAAATAAAATAACATATTTGATTCTATTTCAAGAGGTATGTTTAAATTGGTTAATATTTTTAAAGTTACTCAGTTAACCCCCCCCCCCCCAAGCTTTAACTACTCATCTCTAGGACCACGGAAACTCTCTATATAAGAAATTGGAGATTCAAACAACTCACCCATTGGAGCTTATACATTCGAATATTTTTTCATCTATTATAAATGAATCATCAAGTAGAGATAAGTATTTTATTTACTTTTTCAACAAACCTAATATTGTCACTTATATTATTCTTATGAATCAAACATAAAAGGCTTGAAGAATTTTCAAAATTTTTATAAGAACTAATAAAGAGTGTGATTTCTCCTTAAAAAATATACATACAAAAAATGGTGTAGAATATAATAGTGAAATATTTAAAGAATATCTTATGAATAATGGTATTCACCATAAATTTATTATACATTAAACACCATAACAAAATGTTTCTTCAAAATTAAATAACATAAATTTTATAGATATGGATTGTACCATGTTGACCGATCATGATACTTATCAATATTTCTAAAGATAATCAACTGGTGCAGTGGATTACATTTAAAACCATTGTTTATATCAACCAAATTTAAATATACAATCATAATATATATACATATATATATATATATTATTACATGTCTCAAAGTTTTAAATATTTAAGGGTGTTTTGCATCCCATGTATTATAAATGTGAAATGTGAAAATCTCTGGAAGGTTTGACATAGAGGAGTGGATAGTATCATCCTTTATTATTCTCTAAATGAAAAAATATAACGTTTTTGTAATAAATATACTGGGAATATTATTTTAACTACTGATGTACAAGTTCTAGAACACTCAATGAAATATAACAAATATCAATAATTGTGTTCAATAAGTAGAGATGAACATATTTTTGCTGAGAATCATGATGATGTTTTTTAAAATAATGTAAATTCAAAAAACGTATAGTTTGAATATGATGAATTGTCCATTTATAAGAATATAACCCTCTCTCATATCATTCAACGGTGATAAAGTAGGTTTAAGTTCAAAATATCATTAAATAATGATTATAGTGGGTTCAAACTATAAAAACTTTGAGGATAGTGAAATATACCTCACTATTTTCTCATTTTGAGCAAAGTGATGGGAAAGAGAATTGGGAGAATTAATAGTCAATTGATTATTTGAAAGAAGAAGTAGATTATATCTATAATAATGAAACTTTGGAGTTAATACCAAATCCAACAACCAAAAATTTTATCAGAACAAAGTGTGTGTTTTGAAACAAATTAAATAAAATAGGAAAAGTTATAAGAAACAATGAAAGACTTGTGTGAAAAGGGTTATCATATGTTGAAGGAATTTATTTTGCTGAGATCTTCAAAATAGTTTTTAAATTAGATACCATATGGATTTTTATTATCATTATATCATAAATGAAATAAAATATTTTCTAAATGGATGTCAACAATTCATTCCTTAATGGTGAGTCGGAAGAGGAAGATAAACCTAGTAGCTTCTTGCTTAGTGAATATAAATGTTAATTTTCAAGATAAATAAGGCCCTATATGTGTTAAAACAGGCCCCAAGAGCATGGTATTTAAATTTATATTATTTCTTGAAGCAAATTAATTTTATTAAAGGAATATTGGAATATATCATATATATTAAAGATGAAAAGTCAGTATCAATTATTATTATAGATGTGTATGATATCATTTTTATATAAATGAATAAGGTGTCTATGAATAATTACCATTGTATAACGTTTTCTTAAAATTTCAATGCTATGATAAATGAGATAATTTTAGTTCTTATATATTTCTCAAGTGTAAGATCACAAATTTATTTCTCAAGATGGAAATTCTTGAGAACTTATGAGTTTGTCTTTCAGGAATTCAGGATTCAAATATATATTACATACTACTTTTCATGAGAAAAAACTATTGAATGATGAAAAAGGAAAATAAGTTAACTCAAGATAATTTCAAAATATAATTTTAAGTTTGTTATACTTGACAGTTTCAAGACTGGACACCTTATATACTATTACATTATAATCTAGGTATCAAAAATAAACAATGGATTCTCTTTTCATTCTTTAAAATATAAATTTAATTTACATTAAAGTTATAATATATTATGGACTAAAATATTAAAGTAATGAAAATATTTATTAGTTTAGATATACATAATAAAATTGGGATATAAATGTAGAAAATGGAAAAATAATATTCAATGGAGTTTTCTTTTTTTGTGAAAGGTGTATATATTTTAACACACACAAAAATAGTTCTTAGTGACCATGAGTACTTATAAATTAAAATATGTGACTAAAACACAAGCTACAAACCAATCAATGAGGATTGGGACTCAATTGGAAGACATTAAGGTGGAATTTAAGTTTTCACTACTTGTGTATTGTGATAAATATTGTACTATTAATATATCCAAAAACATGGTTCACCATTCTCATTCAAATATCATTTATATAAACTACCACTTCATAAAATAGATTGTGAAGAAAAATGAGTTGAAGATATAATTTTTTTCACCAAATTTGAAAATAGTATATGTTTTTAATATACCATTTGAAAATGATATATTTTAAATATTTAAGTTAATAGTGGGAGTTCAACCTCATTCTTATAAAATATAATGTATGTGGATTCTATCCCCTATCTCACTAGTCCTTTATATGTTTTTTTGAAAGGGAGATAAATAAAATACAAATATACATTTATTTTTATTATGTTATATATTTTAAAAATGTATTTACAAAGTATGATAAAACCATTTTAGAGATAATACAAAGATATGTGTTTAACCTAATTGGGTTGTGATATCTTATTTATTCGGACCTTGTATATAGAGAGAGATATTAGAATGGGTAAGTTGTGAGGTCAAATTGTGGGTGGGGGAGGTTTTTTATTTGTAAATTATTCTAACATGTTTTGTGAGAATTTACCTCGGAACTTGTGATATAAGGGTTTAAAGGATATAATTGAAAATAGAGAAAAACTTATTCTTAGTTTGTATCAAGTGGTATCAAAAATAATGAGGAAATGGAAGTGAGTCACTTTTTATGGATAATATTATTATAATGATCAATATTCTTGTTTCTTATATAAATTTTTCTCACATTGGATTAGAACTATTGAATAATTATTCATTTCTAAAAGTGATGGGTTTTAAAGTGATTTAAATTCAATAGTGTATAAAAAAATACAAAGGGTAATATCATTCATCCCATGAATAAGTGATTGTGACATTAGAGAGATTTTTGAACCCAATGGTAATTATTTTCGATTTATACTTGAAGAAGATTCCCTAATCATTTGGTATTCTTCTTAGAGGAGAATAATTGATGAAGATATAGTGGATATGTTTATTGTGTTTGATTTTGTTTTTCATACATAAATCATAATAAAATTAAAATTAAATAATACTTATTAAGTGAGGGAAAGGTTTTTTATAGTTTTGAGGTATTTTGAAGTTAATTGTGTTTATATGAAATTATTCTAGTTATTTTTTGTCTATATGTATAATTTAGTCTAAACATTTTTAAAGTCTTTCATATGTAAGATTTTTTTAGTTTAATAGAAAAAAAATTAAAAAAGGCATGAAACATACTCAATGTATAATATTTTTATCAAGAACAGTTAAAAATTTTGAACATGTCTAAACCTATTATGACATAAAAATTTTTTATATTAAAGATATTAAAATCAGCAAATGAAAGAACATACACTATATGTGTAAGGTTTTTTTGTATGCATATGATTTGAAGAATTGGTATGGGAAAAAATTACTCTGATATGTATGATTTTATAATTATTATATAAGATTTTATCAAATATTGGAAATATAGAAAAGGAAGGAATCATCCTAATATGCATCACATTTTGTGGGAAACATGAGATATTTTATTATCACAGATAAGATATTTATGCTAATTAAATATTAAAATATTGCTCAAATATAGGGTTTATACATAAAGTTTTATATATATTACATGATATGTAATATATTTGTGAGACAGAAAATTTTTTTATAAGTATGAATAATATTTTTTCTCTGGTTTGTATAATTTTTGAATTATCCAAGATTCGAGTTTCATAAGTTACTAAGGAGGTTTGGAAGTCTTATTTCCTAAAGTTTAAATAATCGTGGATTATTATATATCTATCATGATAAATTATATCACCCGAATTAGTTATGAATATTTTTAGTGGTTTTCTTAAATATGATGATATTGAAGGTGTTCATGCATGTAAATATTAAGAATAAAACTTATAACACTAGAAGTGGGAGGAGAAACTAGTTCACACCATGAAAATTATATAACACCATAATCATATAGTTTTAGAAAAATAAAATGAATCTTTTCACCATGATGGGTAGTGATTATATTTAAGGTTCAATATGTTATTGAGGAAGAATATGGTTCACACCATAGAGAAAACATTTATGACACAAAGGAATTTTTGGTTTGAGAAACCACTTTTCTACTTCACAATGTATGTTAAAACATCATGATGATCTTGAAAACTATGAACAATGAATAATAAAAGGGAAATGTGATGAAAGATTTGATTTTTTTAAGGAAATCATTTGTTGAAATATTTTAATTTGATATAAAAAATTTATTTTAGTATAATTGCAACTTGCATAAGGAAATATATTCACTGATGTTGTGACAATATAGATGATATTCACTAAAAAAAGAAATAGAGAGATTATTCAGTAGAGATAAAGCAATATGAATATGAGAATTATAGCTATGTAAGTAGAAGAAGAAGAATAATAATAAGGAATAACATGGACATAACTGGATGGATGTCTTATTTGATTAAAGAAAATTATTATTGAAATCAATTTTTATATCTTTTTATCAGTTCAGAAAAACTTTAAACTATTGGAAGGCCATTTTGTAACATGATTTCAAGGATAATTATAACTCAACTATAATCCACATAATTAAATTGATATATTTTATAATGTTAGGTGAACCCTCATCATGTCAGGACTAGCTACTTATATTAAGTAGTTAAACATTTAAATCTGTTTTGTGTATATTTATTTGAGTATTTAACACTGATCTAATATTTTCGATAATAAGTGATGAATATAGTTTCAAAAAGAATCATAAACAAAACTAACATTAATGATCCCCCCCCCCCCAATAAACTCTCACTAATATTGAGAGACTTTTTTAAGTGGTATTTTAGAATTCAATTTTTCTTCCAAGATGGTCTATTTTTTAGAGTGTAAAGAGAAATATTTCTTATGTATTTGTGCTTTCAGACACTGGTTTTTTTATAAAGATGGATAATAATAATTTAGTAAACTAAAAGTGGATCCCCACTTTAAATGTAAAAAATTATTATATATATATATATATATCGGATTTTATTTCATTTATTATCAATTAGTTTAGATATTTTCAAGTCTAAAACTGGTGGTTTTATACCACATGCATAATGTACTTCTATAATAGTAGTTGATAGAAAGAACATGGAGAATAATTTCCATGCTCAGAATTATATTCTATCATTTCTTTCAAATAATAATTTTCTCAAGGTAAAATGGATCAATAAGCTAATTAAATATGGGATAAGTTATGAAATATCTATGAAGGAAATAAAAATTTGTATCAAGAAAAACTACATGTTTAGATAATTAAGAATAAAGACACTAATATTCTTGATGATGAAATTGTAGTGGACTTATTAACTCGAGTTAATTAATTTACAGAAAATTAATGATTTTTTGCTAAGAAGATAGAGAATATTATGGTTATTGAGAAAATAGGTTTTATTCTTACAAAAATTATTAATGAAAAAGTCTCAACATGTGATGATAAGTTTTAGGATATCATATTTATTGAGAAAAAACATCATATTTTTTCATACAGTTTTGATGAAAAAGTATCAATACTTGAAGACCATGATCTAGGTATACTTCCCTTAATTTATTTATATATTTATCTTATTACATATGAGAATCTAAATAGAATTTTTTTTAAAAATAATAGTATGGAAAAATAAATAAATTTTTTTAAAGCCACAAAATAAGAGAAATGCATGAAAGAATTAGTTTTTGAAGTAGGGGACTATGATGAAAAATAATATTTTAAAGAAAAGTTTGAAAAACTCATGTCTCTCATCTCTAAAACTGAAATAAGAGGTCATATATATTTTCAGAGAAATATACCATTGAAATGTTTAATGTGTGTAAATATTTTATATTTTGAAAAAAACATCCCAATGTTGATAGAAAACAAAGTTTGTTAAGATAAGGATGAGGAACCAAGGATACCCTCTAATATTAAAGCCAAAAAATATAATAAATCAATGTTTTATTTAAAATGTAAGGGTAAAATTTTCTATAAGTTTAAAAATATAAATATCTTGTCAATGTTTTACAATAATGAGATTACTAATGAATATGGGGAACTTAATACTTCTTGTGATATTGATTAAAAACTAATTATTTATATAGTGAATGAGAAACAATTAACAATTGATGAAATTTGTGATGTTGGTGGTGAGGAAGAAATATAAATGGATTTTATATTGAATATATAACTAAATTAATGTATCTCAAAGAACTCAAAGTTAGATAAGGATATAAAATATTTATATAAATATAATAAATCTTCAATCAATAAATATTATTTTCATATTAATAAAGAGTCGTGGTTGATGAGTAATATTGATATCTTAAATAAAATTTCAAAAAAATTAAAAACATTAAAATTTAAAATATAATAAATTATTAAAATAAAGGATAAGTAACTTGAGAATATCTAACTGTATTTGATCAATACTAAAAATTAATTACACAAGTATAACCCCAACATTCATAATTTTATCCCAAAAGTTGGTGAATGTTCAATGAAGAAAGTTATGAAATATTTTCAATATTAGTATAATGATGAGGCCCAATTTTAATAGAAAATATCACACTAAAATGGTGAAAAAGATCATGTAATTGTAGTTATAAAATATAAGTTGAATTTATAGGTGAATAAAGTCATGTTTGAGGGAAAACAAGATGGTTCTCAAAAATCGTGAAATTCTTGGAATACATACATAAATGTAAAACTTTCTACAATTCGTGATTTATAAAAGGATTGAAATAATCTTAGAAAAAAATTAGAAATTATTATGAATATAAAAAAAATTGTGTTCACAAAATGATCCTAAATTGTTGACAAAATGATACAACAAAGCATGTGTCAATATATTTATACTAATATATTCTTCAAAGGTAAATATTCATTTTAATGTTAGTTTTGGTACCATGTAGGATTTGGGTACATGAAAAAAAATTGTCTTAATTAACAATATTCTTATGATCCTATAAGATTTTGGAGGAAAAATTTGATGGGGGTTATCCCACTAAAAAGAGAAAATTTTAGATGAAAAATAATAATTATGGACTGAAGGTTGAGAATAAATTTCAGAAATTAGAAAAGTTTTGGGGAAGATATGGCTATCTAAATAAATATTTTGAAGATTGTCTCATTGTCATATTGTCCTAATTGATTATGAATCGCAATATTTAAATTTATCATAGGAAGAAGAAAAATGCTTTTGTTATTGAAGTTTCACTTAAAGAATCTGAAATTGAATGTACATGGATTATAGACAGTGGATGTACTTAAAACATAATAGGATATTTAAAACATTTAAATGATGTTTAAAACTGCAAGTCTTTATGACCATTGGAAATAATAGGTTACTTAAAATCAAAGGATTCATATCAACATTTATTGGAAATGTGATGTTGGATTCCAAGAACACTTTATATATTGATACAAATCAACCAAATCTATTAATTATATATCATCTATTTGATTAAGGTAATAAAGTGGTTCGTTGTAAATATGTGTTATTGGTTAAGAGGAAAAAATATTAATGTACATATACTAGAAGACAATGAATACAGTTTAATTTGTTTTAAGTTGGTGATACTAAAAATTCAGGACATTTAAAATTAATAGAATAAAATCAATTATGGAATTGAAGGTTTGGTAATCCTAGAAAAAATGACATGAAAATATTGAAATGAAGAGAGAATGTCCCTGATGTACTTATACTGAAGAAAAAGAGTGTGAGAGGGAGAAATTGTATTTTCTATATATGTCAAAAGGGAAATATTGATAATTTTTGGGTGGATGTATGCCTATTAATAATTGTATTTATAACTACATAACTCAATTTAATTTATATTTTTTTAATTTTATTTTATATTTAGTTTGTTTTTTATTATAATATTATGTAATGTGTTTCTAGTTTTCTCATCTTTGTGAAATTTTAGTTTTAATAGTTCACTATATTTTGATTATTTATTAAGAAATAGTCTTTGGGATTTCACTCCCCATAATATATTATAGATATAATAATATTATATAAGTTTTTTCAACTATGATAAATGATAAATTAGTCTTTTGATATTCAAATTTTTTTCGAAAGTTTTTTATTTTTTTTATGATACAATATATTTTTCATATTATAATCATCTTATATTTTTGGAAGATAACATGAGACATAAACACAAGAATTGTATGCTTACTATTGAGATGGATAGCCAATAGATTTATATATAATTCATAAAACCAAAACTATGGAAGATTTAGTCAATAATATACTCCAAAATTTTACCAAATTACTATAATTTTTTTATCATCATATAGTGGTTTTCTAGATTATATGTGCTTCTATTTTTCAATGATACATCAAGATAAAGATGTCATATTAAAGTGGTTATTAATGAATTAAAAATTATATAGAATTTCCCAAATATATTTTAACTATAAATAATATTGAATCATATATTTATGGGATCTAAAAATTAACAAAAGATGTTAATATAATGATTGTTCACAAATTTAGAAGTTTGAGTTTAGTAAAGGGATAACACTTAAGTGGAAATTCATCTATGTGAGTTTATTTTCCTCTATGGTAAATTTTATTATTTGAATTCATGTATTGTTTACATGGATTAATTTATGATCACTAGGATATGGTAGGAACCGCTTCCATGGAAAATAATCTTATATGGTGATTTGTTTTCTTGCATTTTCTTATGATGCGAATATAACTTGGTTGATGTAGTATTTTACTATCAAAAAATATATATTATTTTAATTAGAGAAATATTAGGTTTTTATTTTCATGTTATGTTTTCTATATCACAAGTTAAAATTGTAAAACTCATGCTAGAATTTTATAACATTACATGTGAACCAAATGATAATGAATATGGGTGTTTTATGCATCGTAGTAGGTGCATTAAAGAACTCAGACAACATGAATTAGTAAGTGGAACATGGAAGACAAAAATATATGAACTCTTGTTATAGTGTTCAGTTTATCTAGAAATTTAAATCATGCATAAGAACAATTAAATATGGTCACATTACTAAAATTATGAACTAAACATGTATAAATTTCTTTGGGAGAATGAATGTGAAAATTAGAGTTGTGTTATAGTTTGTGTTCTCTATCTACATATAAAACCTGCAAAATATAGCTATTTTATGTTGAAAATGATGTTCACACTGATTTACTAAAACTATAATAAAACTTTTGAGGTTGAATAAAGAATATATAAACATATTTTTGTGGTTTAACCCACATGGATTTAAAAAAAATGAGGTTTTTAAAAAATCAATAGGTTTATTGATTTGTTTCTCATATGTATATATGTTTTTTTAAAGGGGATACATGGATTTTTCATTACTTGGGATTTTTAAGGGATGAATTTTTATATATTTTTGGGATTCCTATAAAAGGAGGGAAAATAATTATCAAGAACCAGAATGATATAACAAAAATAATGTGGGAATCGATAGCTAAGCAGAGACAGGGGTGAAGATTTTTGGGCATGGGTAGCAGTGAGTAATATAAAATCAGGTTTTGAAACAACTTATTTGACATTGTTCAATGATATTTCTTGTTTAGAATTTATCTTAGATGGGTGAAATATTTTCATGATATGATTATCATAGAAAATTTATAGGCGTATCGAGGTGTGGTTTTTCATAGGTTTTCTATACTCTCTCTATAATTCATGTTTTGGGATTTTACTTGGATTTTATAGACTCTGATTATAGTTTAATTTTTTAAATTTTCCCTACGATTTTTTTAATCCTATTCATTAGTGGGTTTTTTAACATTAATAATCTATACCTTAATTTATTTCTTATTTTTTGCGTCAATTTTCATTAGATATTCTCACAATATTTCTCTCACGGCTGAGTTTTTATCATCGGACCAATCTATTTCCTACCTAACAATTTGTATCATAGAAGGTAATATGTGTTTCTTAATGATTTTATATGGTGGATTCGTGTAACACCATAATAATTTAGAATATATTTTTTGGTAAAAAAGTATATTTCTTTGATATTGTTTCTTACATGTAACACCGAGTTTAAATAAATCGTGATATACTACTAAAATATTTTAATTTAATGTGACAATTATCACCTAGTTTTTGGATTAGTGCGTATGAATATAACTACTTAATTATGAAAAAATTATATTTTAAACATGTATAAAATTAATTCATTGGTTATCAATTGATTATAAATTAAAATAAAAATCATTTTAAATTAAAAGAGATGTTTTTTTATAAAAACTATTTTTATACCCACAATGGGTCTTTATCATAATAAATTTAATTAATCTCTATTAGTGAATTATTTTAATGATATTTATATATTATACACTAAATAATTAAATTTAAAATTAATATAATATTTTTTATTTCCATTTAATAATAATAAATCCAGTTTTGTGCTTAGAAATATATCTTTTCTAAAAAGATAGGTTTCTTCATGTTTTGCACAATTAATTTCAAATTAATTTCTTCCAATAAATTAAGTTAAATAATAAAAAACAAATCCCATATTTTAAATCAAGAGATTCAAATTTTTTAAATATATACTTTTATTTTTTGGTCATTATGAATACTAACCTTAGTGAATTTGTGTCACCTTGGTAAATATAAAACAAGTAAAATAGGGTTAAAACATTAAGATAAGGCCTTAAATTATCTATAGAACCTTACTTTATGATAATATATGTGTCTATTTCATCCATTTACCTCCATTTATTAAATATATGGCCACTTATTTCCATTTCTATTTGGTTATGACCTTTATATAAATTTAAGAAAAGAATAAATAAAAAATGTCACTCTCTAGACATTAATATCTATAAAATTTTTACACAAGGATAAAATGTGGATAATTTCAGTCATAATTATTTATTTAAAATATAAATTTCTTCATTTTATAAAATTAGTTTATTTATAATGATCATTAATTTAATAATTACTTTATATTCTTATGCAACACCGACACAATATTTGTTCAATTACAAAAAAATATATTAAATGATTTTATGAATATTAACAGTAATAAAATTTAAGTAAATTATTTTTTTCCATGAATGTTTTATATATATATGAAATATTTGGGATATGTGAAAAAATTATATTTGAATTACACCTTTATCTTTGTGTCTTCAAATTCAAATTAATGATTAGTTCCAAAATTGACATTAATGATATATTATGAAAAACATATTTTGTTAAATTATTTAAAATCCCTAAAGACATTTTCATCTTCCAATTGAATTAAATATGGTTTAAAATATCATTATTGTTTTATTTTTATTCATTTTTAGATTTATGGTATTATTCCATACAAATTAGGATTGGAATATATGTTACTACAGTTAAGGTAAAAATAGTTAACAAAGGGGTTAATTAGAAAGATAATGTTTAAAAATAGACAAGAACCTATATAAAATTAATTATATGATTTTATTTTTAACCGAGTCCCTTTTTATTTTAATTAATTTCTATTTGGAATCATTTTTCTTGATAATTACTTTATTATGTTTTAATATTTTATGAAATTCCAAGTGTGTCCTCTCTCTCCCATATAAAAGGACAACCATATATTCTTTTCTTTACACCACTTTGAGACACCTATATTGACTAAAAATTATCAAATTATGTTATAAAATTCTCTAGACACATTATATATGTTATTTTATCCCCAAAATTTCATTTATAGTGTCCTTAAGATGAAATCTAAAGGATTTCTTTCAAATAATAGGTAATCACCTTAACTGGTCACTTTCTTTTTCACTTCTTATTTTACCTCCTATAAATAAATGGTATTTATAATAAAATTATATATTCATTATCTTAAATTTAATAAAATTTTATTATGATTATGTTACCACTATTATCCACCGTCAATCTCATCAAATGGGAAGTGAAAGTGTCACTTGTGCATATATGTAGACTACAGCCTCCACATAGCACTATAATTTATTTTCCATCTCCATATTTCATGGATGGTGATTATAATGGATTAAATGTTTATAAATTATATTTAGGAAATAATTTTTATTTTATATTTATAATATCATATCTATTTTATTACCTTCTAATTTGTTGGAAAATGATAACAACATAAGTGTGTGTGTATGGACTACAACCTCCACAAAGTGATGTGATTCATTTTTTTATAATTTAGATGGATTATAAAAAATACATATTTTATAAATATATATGATATATATGATAAAATAATTATTTTATAAAGGTAAATTTTTAATTACCTTTCTTGCATTCCTTCTATTGAAAAGTGAAAATTGTGTTCATGTGTACGTATGACTTATCATATTCTTGAACGATGTAATTCATTTTTCTATCTAAATACTTTAAGAATGAATCTAAATATATATAACGAATATAAATTATATTTAAATAATTATTAATATTCTATATATTTTGGAACCATAATCGAAGTATAAGGAATAAAACTATAGAACCGAACTTCTCATGAAAAATGAAATAGTCAACATATGGAAATAATTTTTTTAACAAGGTTTTATTAATAAACTAGTGTTATAATGTTGTAATTGGATAATATATGATATTTTAATAATTTAAAAGACACTGGTAAAATATTATAATATATTTTAATTTATTATATAGAAGGATAGAGTGATTTCGAAGTAAGTGGGACTCGAGGTAAGGACTTAATGTTACAATCTCATTATTTATAGGGATAGTTTATGATTAAGTTTATGATTGTGAAATCACATGATCTACCTCTCAGTAATCTCCTAAATTTTATTATCCTTTTTTATTTCAATATAATACATGTTTTTCTTAAATTTTTCTCTCTTTATGTACCCAAGATAAAGAAATTTTTTTTTAGGAAAATCAACTTTATTTCTAAATTCATTTGAAAATACTTTTTCTTCTATGTCTATGTATTTAATTAAATATTTTTAAGAATTTTTTTATATTAAAATATAATTTTTTAAAGTCATTTTTAACCATTTTTTAATTTTTAAAAAATGGTTTCAAATAAATATTCTTATCAATTTCTGAATGAGGTACTTTTTAATTTTTACTAAAAATGTGAAAGAAACAATTTTTATAACTTACACGTTATGAACAGAATTTCCCACCATCATTATTGCTCAATTAATTGAAGCTTACATAAAAAGATTCTAGTTTATTTTCAAGTAAAATTTTCTCCTTAATATTTGGGAATTTTTTTGATTTTAAAGAATTGATTTCAAAACGAAAAGTTAATTTTCCACAAGAAAAATTCCAGAAACATTTTTAAATGTATTTTTATATAAGATGATATCATTTTAGGTAACTTATTATCTACTAAGGATATGATTCAATGATATCATATAATTTAATTATTTGGTTTTCATATGATAATGATGATTGAAGGATGATTCAATGAAACCCATTTCTTTTTAATGGGTTCATTAAGTAAGGAAACTCTTTTCTTTTCTACAGGTTATGATATGATGAAATGATAAAATTTTTAGGAACCTCGTTTCCTTTTCTTAGGTTATGATTTTATGAATGATTTTTGATATTGATGCACACATTTTTATGATTTTCATTATTTGATACGTGGGTTATAATTCTATGTCCCTCCAATGCATTGGTTAAAAAGATAGATATATTTTGAATTAAACAAGGCTCAAATGGGGAGTGAAACCTATTTATTAAGGGACTTTATCCACAATGATAGTATTGGGAGTAATCTTTAAATATTATTATGTAATTGGGAGTAAACCCATTACAATAATATAGTCTTTCTTAGATCCTTAATTACAATGGAAATTATTTTCTATACTTATGTGTATTCCCAAAAATTATGTGTTATTCCAATTTTATACTATTAGGGATCATGTTCTTTTATTCCTTTATGATTCTTGTATTATAAACTACCAAAATTTTTTCTATAACATAATATTATGATTTGTGATATATAAGGTATGGTTTTTTAAATTTTATTCTCATGTTCTCATACCCTTATGATCATATTATGTTTAAGTGATCATTAATATATCCATTTTTTACCTTTACTAAGCATACATGCTCACCCTTTCTTATATTTCCCTTCCCCATGTTATGAAGAAATTTATTAAGTATGTTATGTGTATAAAAAGTTCAAGTTATGAAGAAATTATTTGGAGATGATGTAGTTCACTTATAAACTTGTTGTTTATGTATCTAAGTTTCTAAATATACTGGGCCTATATGATTCTTGTGAAAATCACAATGCTATGTAATGAATATTAATCAAATAAGATGTAATAATTATGTATGAAAATTATATGCCACTATAGTTGGTATGATAGTGAGTTTCAGTTAACTTTGGAAATGAAGATGAGAAAAATTTAGTGAGAACCATGGTAATAAATCTAATTATAAGTTAATATCCAAAAATTTTGGCAATAATCATGGATATCTTATGTTTAAACAAAGGTTTCATAGATTGAAAATAAGTTTTCTTGATTTAGAATTTTAACAAATTACATTTTTGTGATTTTGTGGTTTCCCATAATGATGGTTGTTTCTCACACTATACTTTTCTGGTCATAATCAATGGCTGGAACCCGAAGGAATCATGTCAACACCAAATGTGATAGAAAATGAAATGATTTTCCTCCTGTTCAAACAAATTTTATAAAATATTGAATCCAAAATCTCTTTTTTTTACATAACATTCTCAAGTTATGAATCATGTTGATATTCTAAACGAGTAAAGAAGAGAAAACAGTTTAGTTGATTTTTTTATAAGGCAAAACATGATTTCTTTTAATGGGTATTCTAATCTAATAGTTACTAAGAAATTGATTAGTAACACTCAAAATATATTTTTTATTCTTTAGTGTTTTAAGCATGAAAATTTTATTTTGTTTGTTTAACATTTTTTAGGTAAATAAGATCAGCGGAATCTTATCAAGAACATGCGGCAATGAAAATAAATTGAATCTATGGAGTGGGATGATTTTAAGATATTATTTTTTCAATAAGTTCTTTCCTTGTATACTTTATATGAAAATGGAGAAATAATTAATTATAATAAATTATAAATATTATGAATCTATTAATATTTATGAGACAAATTTATAAGACTTTTAAGGTATGATTCTATTATTATCATTGAACCTGAAAGTAAGGTTGATCGATTCATCTGTGGCATCAAACTAAGTCTTCAAAGAGAATTATCCATAAGAGACTTCAATTTCTATGAAGAATTAATTCAATGTTCTATTAGGTTGGAAATATAGATTGGATTTACTTGTCCCATATAATAGTTTTGATAAGAAATTAAATATGGAATTCAATGGAAATTCTAAAAATTATGTGGAGAAGAAGATGAAATATCATTTAAGCTTATATTATGGAGGGAAAATGGTGGAAATTATATTAATGGGAATGGTAAATGTTATAAGTGAATAAAGAAAGGTCATCAAGCAATCAAATGTTATTGTGATGGGAATAAGTTAACTAATTATGGAGGGAAATAACTTTAGAATGAACCAACCACACTCCAGATTTTCAAATACATGGAGTATAAGAATTATACTAAGAAGTTTTCAGACCTAGATGTTAATGAAAATGATATATGGTAGTAACCTATTAATCCCATAGAAAAATAGAAATCTCATGTTATTACTATTTCTAATGTGGTTTATGATAACAAAGTGGTAAAAGGTAAACTTTGAATCCACTATAGAATTACTAATGTCTTATTTGATTTAAGATCTACCCAATATTTTATATCAAAATAATTTTATAAGGGTTTCACATTACCGTATCAGGGATAAGAAATTCAATTAGTACTAAAAACCCTAATGGTATGATTACCACATCACAAGTTTTTTATTCTTCTCTAATTTAATTTTGTGGGAATATGATTCCTAAATATTTTGTTATTATCCATCTAGTTGAATTCAATGTTATTTTGCTAATGTATTGGATTTATTTAAATAAATCACACATAAATTATCAAGGAAGGGAAGTCACACTTGATATTGTGAACCAACTTATGTTGTTCTATCAGTGCAATGATAAATATTATCTTCCAATATAAATTAAATTCATTTTAAAGGTCTTCATTCCTATTAAAAAGTGGTATTTATCTCAGATGGTTGGGGATAAACTCAAAATTGATGATATGGTTATTTTGTAGGAGTTTATTGATGTCTTTCAAACAAATTTTGATATTCTTCCAATGAATCATATAGTTGAATTCTCAAGAGAACTTATACTTGGTGTTATACATATTTCAATGACTCTATATAGAATGGCTCTGAATGAGTTGTAGAAATTAAAGAAGCAAATACAAGAGAATCTTTAAAAGGTATTTATTCTTTGAATTGCATAAACATGGGGTTTATATATTATTTTTTCTTAGAATAAATATGGATCAATGATACTCTACATTTATTATTACGAACTTAAGAAGATCGTAATAAATAATATGTATCCTCTACCTCATATTGATTACTTGTTTGATCAATTGGATATATCTCAATACTTTTCCCAGACTTATATTCATTCTAGGTATCATAAATTGATTTCAAAAAATAGGATATACCTAATATGGAATTTTATACAATGTATGGAAACTATTAATATAGATTGATTCTATTTTTTTATTCTAATTATTCCACTATCATTGTGGATTTATTGAATAAAGTCTTTAGATATTATCTTGATCAGTTTGTGGTAGTATTTATATATGACATTATTATATATTCAAATATCATGTAAGATTATGAATATCATTTTATGATTATACTGAAGACCCTAAGGATTTATAAGTTGTGAGAAAAAACTACAAAGTGTGAATTTTGACTACAAAAGTTTCATATTTCTATTATATAATCTCAAGTATGGGTATATTTATAAATACATCAAAGATAGAAGTCATTAAACATCATCATTGACCAGCCACTGTGATTGAGATCTGTAATTTTCTTGGTTAGACTAGTCATTATTGATGCTTTTGTGGAGAATTTTTCAAGATTGTATAGTCTTAAAAAGAATTTAACTCAGGAAGAAGATAAGTTCCTTTTAATAGATGAATGTGATGAAAATTTCAATGATCAGAAGAGATGGTTTGTTAGTGAATATGTGCTTACATTACCCTACATTGGAGAATGGTTTTTAATCTATAGTGATACATTAAATAAGGTAATTTTATGTGAAATCATACAAAATGATATGGTTATAGGTTATGACTCATGAAAATTGAAGGTTTATGAGAAAAATTTACCAACTCATGATTTGGAGTTAGTTGTGTAAATTTTTTCATTAAAAATATAAATCTATGATATTTATAGAGAAAGATTAGATATATATAATAATCATAAAATTCTAAATTATATATTAACTTAAAAATATATGAATATTCACCAACAAAGATATTTGAATTTGATTAAATTATGATTGCTCAATACATTACCTCCTTGGGAAAGTGAAAAAGGTGGATGAAGATATGAGTCAAAAGGATTATGATAAATAATCTATTATAAGGATAAAAAATGATCCAATATTTCTATATTTTCAAAGGATGGATATAGAAATCTTAAAGAAATTATATAAATATTATCTTTCTCAAATGATTGATCAATCATCTATCCATGTGAGGATCAATGATTCATAAAAGGAATATGTGGAACTGTAGAAGAAGGCCAGAAATTTTTTTGAGTTAAACCTTGATTATGTTGTACTGATAAGGTCCAATAATAATGTATTTGTTCCATCCATAACTAATCTAAATAAGGATCTATTGAATGAGGCCCATAGTTCTTCATTCTTTGTTTATTCTGGATGTATGAAGATGTATAGATATTTAAAGGAGTATTTCTGGTGGGAGAACATGAAGATAGATAGTGTTGACTATGTATCTTGGTCTTTGGTATGTCATCAAGTTTTCGTAGAGAGACATATGTCTAAGGTGATATTAAAACCATTAACTATACCATAATAAAAATTGGAAAACAACACCAATTATTTTTCTATTAGACTCCCCAAAACATCTAAAGGTTGTAATTAATTTTCTATTCTAGTTAATATTATTACATAGTCAACACACATAATTGATATCAAAGAAGATTTTTATCTTGATTGTATTATTAAAATATACATCATATAAGTGGTTAGGTTATATAGAGTACCACATTCTGTTGTATCTGATTGAGATATGAGGTTTACCTCAATGTTCTGGTGAATTCTTCGACAAGATCTGAAGATAGTGTTGGGTTTTAGTACTCCTTATCATCCTTACATAGATTTTTAGTCTAAGAGGACCATTAAAACCCTACATGATATATTAAGATATTTATTAATGTATTTTAATGGTGATCAGGATCAAAAATTTATTCAATTTAAGTTTTCTTATAATAATAGCTTTCACTCGGGTACTCAGATGGCTCCTTATGAATCCCTTTATGAAAAGAAGTATATAACTATAATATGTTGGGATGAATTCAGAGAAAAAAAAAGATATTGGGAACTAATCTATCTGAGGAAATTATATATGAAGTTAAAAATATTAAGAATCATATCAAAGTATATCGGATTTGATAGAAAAGTTATACAAAAAATATCTAGAGAAATATGGAATTTGAAGTTGGTGAGAAAGTATTCCTATTAATTTCTCCATGGAAGAATGATATGATATTTTGAAAGATGTGAAGGATAATCCATATAAATATTATCCCCTTTGAGAATATTGATCAAGTATTTATGGTGTAATATATCAGAGTTCGTGAAGGTATGTCCTTATTTAAATTCTATTTTTAATCCCTTAATTTTGGTTAAATAGATGTTTATTGCATGTCTGAGGAGGTTCAGGGGTGTCTTGGGGCTCGGTACCTGAAATAAAGGAGAAATTGTCCCATGTTGTGCATGTCGTATAGTTTGTGCATGTTTCGTGAAAATCGTGTGAGGGGGGATCCAAACTATGCCCCCATGGAAAGAGTCTTCTTGCAAGGTTGGTTTATAGTTCATCAAACCATGTGAGAATTTCCAGGTAACTGTGTGGCCAAACCCTTCTTGGGTAGAGGTTGGCTCACACTATGTGGACAAATTGTGCACCACGTTAAAAATTGTAACATTATAAAACTCCCCCCTCATATTTTTTTATTTCTCAACCAACTTTCCTCCCCTTTCTTCTACCTCCATCTCTAGTGATGAACCAAAAAAATTCAAGATCTTCCAATGATTTATATCCCTCATTTGAAGGACATTTCAAGCATCGTTGGTTAGGGAGAAAAGTTTTGGGATAGTCTAATCTTCCTCTTGCATCTCTTTTCCGAATTAGAGATTATGGCTTTAGTAATATCATTCTAAATCCCTAAAAAACTATTTTTCTATTGGATTAAATATTAGCGCTTCAAGGGGTTCTTGAATCTGGATCTAAGCCTATGGTTAATAGTGCATTCATCTTTGAAATCATGATAGGTGGTATATAATTTATATCCCGTAGTCTTGGAGATGATCTGTGCTTGCATGGTTGAGTGTTTATTTCTCGATTGGTGCATATTTCAAGCCTTTGGTAATATTTGGTAAAAACTTTTGTCTAAATGATGATTTTAACCCATCAGGGTCCCCATGGAATGTGTTGAGGTTGGTTAGACCGATTTAGGGCCACTCATAGGGTATTCTAAGATTCCAAAACATGGTAAATTGTGATATTAATTATAAAATTGATTTTTGATAGAATATAGACCTTGAGAATTATGTTGATGTGTTAATTTAGTTAAAAAGGGGATGTTGATGGTTGTTTTGAGTATTGAAAATGACATAAGGAATTATTTGGATTAATTTGAAATGGGTTGGGTGAAATAAAATGATTGGGCTATGTGGTTTATAAATTGTACATAAATATGAAAATTGGGAAGTGTATAGAAGTTTTTTACCATGTGAAATGGTTTGAGACATAAAAATAGAAATGAGTTAAATGGGATATGAAACATAAATAATGAATTTTCTGATGGGTTAAGGGTTAATGTGGATTTATCTATTGAATGATCATGACATGTAAATGTTATAGGTATTGAAATATATATGGATCATGACATGTTATATGTGGTGAATGAATAAATAAGAATGTTCCAATGGCTTGGTGGTGTAGGATAAAGGACTAGGGCTCCTCCCCTAGATTGGGTTTGACTAATGTTCTAAACCCCACCTTACAATGTGTGGGTTATGGAGACATTTGATGTTCTAGGTCCCTACGGATGCATTGGATGATTACCTGGACTGAAGCTCTAGGGTAAGTATTCTTAATTTGGTTGAGATTAATTGAACTGATTCTCCAATGTATGTGAAATGAAATTTCTTGAGTGAAAATCACCCTACTAAGATATGGGACTAGATTTATACCTTATTCATAGTGGTTAATTGGTTTGGTTCATAGTGAAATAAAAGAAATACTAAACTCATGTATTTAAAAATGGTTTACCAGAAGGTTTGGGAGAAATCCCCTTTCTTAAAAAAAGAAAAATACAACAGGAACGCCTTTTGAATTGGGTTTGGGAAAACTCATTACAATCCCGTAGGCCCAGTGGGATCAAACCCATAAAAAACCAAGAAAAAACCCATTACTGTGGCCCAAAATCCCAAAGGGACAAACCCATTACATTAAAGAACCAAAAAAGCTAAAAACCACTTTGGTTTCTTCCATGAGAGTGGACACCATGATTTTTAGTTTTCTGCATCAAGCCAGCCGCATCCTCCCTAGTTTTGACCAGTACCTCCTAACCTGGCAGCCTATCCCTCCCACTAGAGAGTAGCCACCAGCCCCCCTCCTCTATAGATCTGATCAAGCAGCTCTCCCACATCCCTCAAGAATACTGTATTCTACCTCCGCTTTGGCGAGCACTGGACAGCCAGATCAAACAGATCTAGAAACCCTGAATCGTTTTGCCTATACGGTCTCTAATGTGGGTCACGGCTAGACTACCCTGGCCCAAGTTGAGCATGCTGATGGTTTGTTGGCCTTCACTAAACCAGATATGACATTCTTCCTTCATATTCTGTTGCAAACAGCCCTGTAGAACTCCATGTAGTGCCATTATTGTCACCAAATCATTCTCTTCCTCATTGTTCTGCAAAGCCACTATGCAGGTGGCACATCCTCCTTCCACAATGAGTGGCCTATAGCTTCCCATCACACTGTGCACTGCATGTCTAGAACCCCACTTCATTTTTTTTACCATCACAACAAGAAGGGGTCGCTGCCCATGACTCCCTTACTCATTCATAATGGTTTACTTAAATGATAGTTTAATAATGTAAACTTTTAGTCCTTGTTTAATTTTATATTTAGAACATGCATACACTATCTATTTAGACTGTTTTTTTGTATATTCCATTGGTGGTGGCCTACTGAGTTGTACTCACACCCTACTCGAGCCGTTGTTGGGTACCCAAGCAGATTTCATGGTTCTAGGTCAGGACAAGGGTAAAGGCCCGATGATAGGGATTTGATTTGGGAAAGGGACATGCATAGATGGGGATCCATGCATGGAGTCAAGTCCCAATTTGGAGAGTCATATTTTTCCTTATTTTTGGTTTCCTTTCACACTTAGCACAATTATCATGACACGGCATGTTTACTTGTTTATTTGTGGTTTGTACTCTATTTGGGATTTGGTTTTTAATGAATTCCCCTGGTTTATTGGTTATTTTTTTCTTTTATATATACATATATATTATCTATTGTGGATTAATCTGAAAAAAGAGGTTATAGTCTCCCCATATGATTTACCAGACCCTCCCATCTAGTCAAAAACCTCTCGCACACAGGGAGGCATGCTTGAGGTCATGTAGAGACTTAGCTTGGGGAATCATATAGTGGCTTCTGGGTTGGGGGTGTTACAAAGTGGTATTATAGAAGTTATTTTCTATGGTCTTATTATTTAGGATGGTATACAATATATTAGGATGTATCGTCCTTGGAAACGAACTCATGATTGGGAGTAGTTAACCCAAGTAGGAGGGAAAACCCAAGTGCCCAGGGTGGAAATTGTTATTTTGAAATGTTTTGTTTTAGATGAATGGTATTTCACTATTAGATGATGCACTTATTGTGTGATATGATTTTATCATGATATTTTTCTCATGGTCGGAACACCATGAGGTTGTGCATTCGTGAATCATTTTAGGAATCTAGGATATAGGTGACATGCATCATGGTAGGAACACATGGGATGGGTGTGTGGGAAATAAAGAGTATAATGCATTTCACTTCCTTGAAAATATATAGAAAATGGTGTCTAATAAAGATGATGAAATTTTTTTAAAAAAATAATATTAAATAGTTGTGCATAATGAAAGGGTGTTAATGAGTTAAAGTGTTGGTTGTTATAATTTTTGAAATGAGTAATGCACCTGAGATGAAAATATTTGTGATGTACAAACTGAAAAAGGTTTTGAAAAAGGTGTCTAATGAAAGAATTATGACCATGTATATTGGTTTACCCCAGATTATCCATGAACCATGGTAGGGATATTCGAGGGTATTGTTATAGATGTGACGTGGTCTGATGGGATAGTGCATGAGAAATGGGATGGTTATGGCTAGTGAAGATCCTTCTTTTGTATAAATTATTAAACTATATGTTATGTATTCTAAGACTCATGTTTGAAATAGTAGAGAAATTCCTCCATGATGACAAGTGCCGATTGAGATACAAGAGTATATCACTGAGAATGCTCACCAAAAGAGGAGAAAGATGGCCTAGTGGACCAGGAAAATAGAGGAATTGGTGGAAATCCCACCTATACCAACAGTTATTTCCCAAAGGTTTTCAAAAACTATTGGAATAAAGAGGAATAAAAACGATATACCAATGGTTCTGTGAAACTGTCGGTATACATTAATATAAGTTGGTTTTACCAACAGTTTTAGTGAACCATTGGTAAAACCCGGCTCAATAGCCAATGGTTTTTATGAACCATTGGGATAAACCTACCTAAAATGTGACCCTCCTCCCATCCCAACTTCCCCTCGTGTCATGCCCCCACTTCTTCATCATGAAATGCTCCTCGACATACCGACCCCCCCCCCCCCTCGATGTCGTTCCCATCCGAACTCCCCCTCGTCATTTCTCCCATCCCAAATCCCCCTCACTACCAGTCGTAGCTCACCGTGTGCTCCCCTCCTCCCATTCAAACTCCATCTTGCAGCTCACCGCTCTCTTCTCACCGCTCGTCGTTGATCACGCATCCCCCTCTTCATCATCCTCTAGTAGAGCATCCCCTCCGAGGTCGCACATCCCCCCCTAGGTCGAGATTTACCTCACCTGATGCTAACTCCCCTAGGTCGAGCTTTCCCTCACTAGATGTGAATCCCCCCTAGGTTGAGAAGGTCGAGCATCCCCTCTGGTGGTTGGGCATTCATCCTAGGTCGAGGATCCCCTCTGGTCAAGAATCCCCTTCTAAGTTTCTGTTATTCTTTGGTAGCAATTCCCAAATCTTCTTCTGGTATGATTAATATATTCATTGTTTAGTTTGAGTTTTGTTGATTCAATTCGTATCGTTTCATATTTTTTCATTCATCTATGATATATGATTGATTTTGGTTTTCCCAAAACATAAAAATAGTTATCATTGTATTGTTTCATTCATCTGTGATAAATGATTGATTTTGATTAATTGTTTTTAAACTTTTGGTAGTCTAACCCATATAGTGAAGTTTTATCCTACCAATGAGATGATAATGCAAAATAGAATAAATGAATTTTGAACGTCCAGTGAGTGAACTTATAGTAAATTCAAGAATTTAACTTGATCACAATAGTAGGTTGTATAACAATTATTTTGTATTTTATTTAAGAGAAACGTGAAATTCCTTCCATGTTACTTTCTTCATAGATACTCCTCAAGGTTGTTTTATTGAACACGCCAATTTAAATCCTCATATACATTTTTTGGGGTCTTCACCTTTAAGATCATGGAATTTGGGAAGTATTTGAATGAATATATTTTTTATTCCGAAGTAATTTTTCATTTTAGGAATAGTTATATTAATATTATGATAATTGAATTGTGGTTGACAAAGGTCTATATGGTTTTGGTTGGGGTTGTTAGGTATAATCATGTATAATTCCATGCTCGGGGTGAACACCTGTGTTTTCATTTGAGTTAGAAATATAAATTTCATCAAGTTCAAATTTCAAATTAATGTTTCTAAGTCTCATCAATAAGGTTCGTTAAATTTCAAGGTCAAGTGGTTAAGGGTTAGTGTTTGTGATTCTATTCATGGAATTTAATAATTATGTTGTTGGAACTACCTCCCTTACCATGATGTCAAGTTTTGATGCACACTTTTCATAGGATACATAAAAATAAACTTATTAATTATGTTTAAAATTCATTATAGTGTCTTACATAGGTTATTTTCAAATACAATCATACAATAATCAAGTATGTAATATTAAATTAGAGTAAAATGGGGTGTTATTGGTCATAATTCTTGGAAAAAAAATGTTAAGTAGTAAGAAAGGGTTTGAAATAGATTAATACAGTAAGTCGTAAGGTTAGATTTGGATTACATTTTGTAAATATTTCATAGTCCAAATAATATTTTAAGCCTATATTCAAATTTAATGATAAATTAAAGACTCCTAAATCAAGTTTCCAATCACCCTTGGTTCATGTATATGATGAATACCACTAATATGTGTATGAATGGTTATAAATCACTCTTGAATTTCCTTGGAAACACTTGTTTGGGAATTTTTTCCCCATAGAAATCCAGAAACAACTAATTACATCGACACACATGTAATTGATCTATCTAATCTCACCCATATACAAATTCTAACCAATCAATACAAGTTTCTCAAGGTATAGGGTGTATATTGAAGTTTAACAAATGTTGTAAAAAATAAATGACACAACCCCCCCCCCCAAATTCACATTAATATAATTGAGATCCACTATAAAAAGAAATCATTGAACATTAAATGAGATAGGGGGGTTGTCCAGGGGCGTGGGGGCTATCCAGGGGGTTTGGGGGGCTATCAATGGGGTTGGGGGTGTTTAGGTGGGTGGGGGTGTCCATGTGGGTGGGGGGCTGTCCATGGGGGTGGGGGTGTCCAGGGGGTGGTCGGGTGTCCAAGTGGTGGGGTGGTGTCCAAGGGGGTGGTGGGGCTATCCAGGGGATTGGGGGGGCTATCCAAGGGTGGGGGTTTCCAGGGGGTGGGGTTGTCCAGGGGGTGGGGGTGGGGTATCCAAGGGGATTTTAGGTTGGTTTATTTTTCCCTCTTTGTTTGGCCCAATTTAATTTGGGGATTTTGGTGATATATTTGCCCATGAAAAATCAATATTAGGTATGAATTGTATTAATAAGACTAATTTCATGATCTACTAGAACCAAAATGTACGAAATTGTGCAAGATAATATAAACAAAAACAAGAAAAACTAAATCTAATGGAAATGTCCCAAACAAACTTGTATCGAAAAAAGTCAAACTATTTTGAAACTCAGGCCAAACTGATTATATACCATTAATAGGAAGAGTAATTGTTAATTAATAGGAATGTACTATTTGATATTATTATTTTGAAACATGGATATGTTCCCCCCTTTCTTGCAGGAACATGATTTGACCCATGGGGTTTTGTGGTTCTTATATGTTGGGCGGTGATATGTATAGTCATAGGAGACAAGTATTTTTTAGTTTAGTTTTTTATTTTATTTTCTTTATCGCATTGGCCACTTAAGTCTTTTACTGCTTTCTATGGACAAAGAGTAGTTATATTCTGCGAAGGGGCCAGAAGGGGTTCAAATTGTTTCAGTCCACCGACTTTGATTTGAGGTAAGATTTTATGGTTACTACTTGTCTCGCACCTCATGTATTTGGGGATTTTAGTGTTTTTTACTCCATATTGAGTTTTTGTTAGGGTGTTGGATCATTTCGTGTTGGTTTGGGTGGATTTGGTTCTCTGTTTCCAATCTAGGTAAGGCTTTAATGTTGTTGGTTGGTTTCTCACTGGTTATTTAGCATCCTTTATGTGTTTTAAGGTTCCTAATATCTTTTTTTGTAGTGTGTTTATCCCTGCTCGTTGGTTTGGAGTGGCCAAGCCAAGGGTGACTCGCCTACATGTGCATAGGTAAGTAAGTATATGTATGTGGGTTCCCCCGTTACGTGTATATTCACCAATGGCAGTGATTATGCATGTATGGGGCTAGGTGTTCCCATGTATATATATATATATGTGTGTGTGTGTGTGTGTGTGTGCATATTTATGTGAGTGGAGACCGGTATATGCATATAAGCATATGTGCAAGGATCCCCTTGCACATGCTCATTGCCATGCAGGTGTGTGCATAGGGGCTAGGTGTCCTTGTATGTGTGTAAAGGTGCATATACCTAGTGGGGGACCATTAGCTTTCAGTTAGAAAGCTCCAAGAGCCAAAGTGGACGGCTTGGTTCCACCTTGAGGTAGGGTCCCTCTCCTAGCCTCTTTAATTCAAGAATGTTTTAAATTGAATTTAACTTATTTCTTAAGTTTGCTTAATTATATTGAATTTCATATCTTTAATAACTTTTTTTTAATATAATTGTTTAATTTGATAAATAAATTCATGTTTTTATAATAAAACCCCTCCAACGAAGGTGCAATGTCCGTGACAACTCACAGTGATAGTTATGTTGATCTAGTTTCTTAAGTTATTGCATTTGATTTGTGTTGAATGAGTTTTAGAATAAATGTTAAATATAATTAAATGAATTTTGTGATAAATCCATGACATGAATTTATAATTAAACCCCTCTAATGGAGGTGCGCTATCTTCTAAACCAAAGTGTAGTGTTGGTTATTTGTATCATGTTTAGATTTGGTTTGATTTTTTCATATGTCTCTTGTTGGTGTTTTTTTTTTGGCATGTTAGTTTTTGTTTTCTTTGAATAATATAAATTTGCTCATCATACTCATTTAGATCAAATGACATTGCCTAAGTAGGCATATGTCTTGACCATGACACTTTCTTTTTCACCCTTTGAATATTATAAATGAAATTTCCATGTTTAGGTGAAGTGAATGAATTTGTAAATGGTTTGTTTAGGGTGTATGATTCTTTTCTGTCATTTCATTTCCCTTTAGATGTTGCATCATTGTGCTGCTCACTATAACCTTCTGATGATCCCTTATTATAACATATTAAATATTTTATTTTTTCTATCATGTACGTTGTGACCTTATTATATGGAGAAACTCATTTTGGGTGTTTTTTCTGGCCTCTTGGCCACCCCTTTGGGTGTTTACCCGAGCCTATATGTCTAAAAACACTGATGGTGTCATTGTTTAACACATTTCAGGCTTATGGTGCTCCCCACCATAAGCTTCATCTTAACACCGTTTTGGGTGTTTGCCTGGCCTCAATGCACATCTAATTTTTTACATATATGAATTCTCCCATAATATTTTTATTGCATCCTGAGATGTTAAAACATACTCAAATTCTATTGTTCTCAAGGTGACTGAAGTTTTATTAGCGACGTTCCAAGAAATGCATATACCCTTCGCTCCTGACCGGTAGATGCTACCCCACGGATGACGCTGGACCGGGTCAACACACGGCGGTCATGTCGTTGTCACGCTGCGGTCACACTGCGGCAACGCCGCGGTCATGTCGAGGTCATGTCGCGGTCACGCCGCGATCACGCCATGATTTGGCCCTGCTCCAGGATGACACCCCGTGGCGGTTCCCAATCCTGTAGGAATTCGATGTATGATACCTGGATAGAGTTTTACATACATTACCCACCTATAGTTAATGGGGATGAAGGCCCTTAGGTAGAAAATATCTGGATTGATTCTCTCATAAAAATATTTAGTCACCTGTAGACAACATTGGAGATGAGGGTGAAGCTTGCTACTTGTATTCTACAAGGACCATCTAAGTGATCAATGTTGAAACTGATTAATCACAATTTCTGTCAGTGGGGAGATGGTCAGAATGTTTCCCCACCTCCTCCCACTCCCTTCTCTTCTGGCCGGAAGATGTTTCCTTGCGGATGTCATTGGACTAGACCAACATGTCGTGGTCATGCCGCGGTCACGCCGCGGTCACACCGCAGTTGTGCCGCGGTCATGCCGTGATTTTTCCCTGCTCCAGAATGACACCCTGCGGCAGTTCGTAGTCCTATCAGAATTCAATGTATGATAACTAGAAAGAGTTTTAGATGCATTACCCACCTATAGTTAATGGGGAGGGAGGCCCTCAGGTAACAAATCTCTGGATTGAGTCTTTCATGAAAATATTTAGTCACCTGTAGACAACATTGGTGATGAGGGTGAAGCTTGATACTTGTATTCTACAAGGACCCAACCACACTTGAAAACAGACGTACGCACCCAACCACACGAACACATGCTCCCAACCACCAACACAAGGAGGCCTCCACCATCCACTTACGAACCACTATCCACCACAACCACCACAATCTAGCTAGCACCAGCAACATCCATCCCAAACCAGCCTCATTCCACCTTCATTTCAGCCCGCTGCTACCAGCATTCCAGCCCGCAACAACCCCCCCCCCCCCCCCCTTCCACCTTTGAATCGTCCCGCACAATCCCCCCACCACCTACAACTAGCCCCCTTCCACCAGCATTCCAACCCCCTTCCACCTGCATTCGAGTCCGCACCAGCCCCCATCCACCTGCAATCTAGACCACACCAGCCACCACACTAGCCACCACACCAACCCCCACCCCCCAGCCTCCTGTAAAACACTCATTCCATCCCTCTTCCACCTGCAAAACAGCCCTAGCCACCAGTTCCAGCCCTCACCATCCCCTGACTTTCTACATCCCAACCCGCACCAGCCCCTGCCACATGACCAACAGCACCCAGCCACCTGCAATCCAGCCCACACAAGCCCCCTGCCACCTATTCCAGCCCGCACCAGCCCCTACCATCCCCCTGCCACATTCCTTCCCACCCACACAGCCCCGCCACCTCCGAGGATAGCCTTCCCACCCCTTGGACACCCCTACCCTCTGGACAGCCCCCCCCCCCCACCTCCATGGACAGCCCACCCACACCCCCTGGACACCCCCCACCCCCTAGACAACCCCACCACCCCTATGGAGAGCCCGCCCATGCCACCCCCCTAGATACCCCCATGGACAGCCCCCCCCCCCCCCGGACTCTACCCCACCCCCCTAGACACCCCCATGGATAGCCCCCATCCCCACACACACCCTGTAAACCCCCATGGATAGCCCTCCCACCACCCCACCAACATGGACAACACCCCCCCCCCCCCACACACACACACACATCCCCCCTTGACACCCCGTACCCCCCTAGACAGCCCCCGCCACCCCTATGGTTAGCCCGCCCGCCCCTAGATAGCCCCTCCCCTTATGGACATCCCCCCCACCCCCTGGACACCCCATACCCCCCTTGGGCAGCCATGCCCACCCCCCTGGACACCCAGTCCCCCTGGACAGTCCCGCCCACCCCCTAGACACCACATACCCCCTAGACAGCCCCGCCCACCCCCTGGACAGCCCTTCCCATGCCCTGGATATCCCCTCCCCTTGTGGACAGTCCCCCACCCCCATGGACAGCCTGACCACCACCCTGGACACCCCTACCCCCCGTGGACAATCCATGCACCCCCTGGACATCTCGTACCCCCCTGAACAGCCCCATCCACCCCCATGGACACCCCCTTTCCCCTAGACACCCCCATCCCCATGGAAAGCCCCGCCCACCCCCTAGACACCCCCGACCCCCTGGAAAGCCCTTCCACCCCCGTGGACCCCCACCCCCCCCCCCCCCGGACAGTCCCCCACCCCCTAGACAACCCCCACCCCCGTGGACACCACCCCACCCCCTTGGACACCACCCCAGTCCCATGGATAGCCCCCCAACCCTTAGAAACCCCCCCACCCCCCTGTACACCACCCCACCCCCTGGACACCCCCACCCCTTGGACACCCCCACCCCTGGAAATCCCCCCCAACCCCCTGGTCCCCACCCCACCCCCTGGACACCCCCATGGACAGCCCCCCCCCCCCCCTCAAACACCCCCATCCCCCCAGACACCCCCATCCCCACGGACACCCCCACCCCCCTTTGACATCCACCCCAAACCTCTGAACAGCCTCCCAATTCTGTATGAATTCATACATAATTCTGTATGTATTTTGCAGGTATAATTGTTAATGGTGTATTGTGTTACTTATTGTATATTATTCATATATTATGTTGTGTATTAAAATAGTGTTCAAGAGTTTGTAGGAAGGATCGATTATAAACTGGCTATATCTAGTACAAAGAGCGCAATTGAGAGACTGTAATTTAATCAGGATACTGTAAAACTATCGAGAGATAGTAAAGTATTTTTGGGAGATAACCCATTTTTATTCACCTATGTGATATAGTTGATATATTAGTCTTATAAATTACCCAAACACACCAAGGATTAAACACCCACATTGGGATCCAACCATGTAAAAATACTATATACTTATTCTTTGTCTATTATTTTTCATGCGGTAATTGTGCATTGGGAATTCATAAGTAGATACATATATCTAAACTGATATAGCAGTTTAAATTAATTTTTAAGGAATATATATAGATACATATATAAATGGGGTATATATTGGATATATTTTGAAATCTGGGGTGTATTTACAGTGGTATTGTAGAGGGATACAGGCTGCTCTGGTGTATTGGCAGTAATTGCAGAGGGTTGCAGGCAGGCTGCTGGGAGGGATGCAGGCAGGCTGTTTGGAGGGATATAGGTAGGCTGTTGGGAGGGATGCAGGCAGCCTTCTCGAAGGGATGCAGGTAGGTTGTTGGGAGGGATGCAGGATTTTGGGAGGGATGCAGGCAGATGCAGGCTAATGGGAGGGATGCAGGCTACAGGGAGCTTTGAATGTCAGCATCTATATACCAACGGTTTCCATGAACCATCGGTAAAGATTTTAGTGGAAAACATATATTCCAATGGTTTATGAAACCTTTGGGAAAAAACATATAATTCATGTATACCAATGGTTCAAAATCTGTTGGTATACATATATACCAACGGATTCATTGAACCGTTGGAATAGGTTAGTTGCTAGACAGCATTTCAACCAATGGTTTAAGAACCGTGTGTACACATATATACCAATGGTTTTACTAATAATGTTGTCATATATTACATTCAGAAATCATATACCAATGTTTTATAATAAACCATTGGCATAGACCTATTGGAACGGATAATAGAAAAATGGTTCTGGAAACAGTTGTGATAGACTATCCCAAAGGTTTTAGGCCATTTCCCAACAGTTTGAAACCGTTGGTAAATGTGAAATTTTTAGTACTGAGGAGAGGAGTAGTTCTAGGATAAATTCACTCATTTTATTTAGATGATGGAATGGGACTCAGGGCAGGTTTCACTGAGTATGTTTGAGCTGACTCATGAGTTTAAGATGTATAACCCTCTAAACTTTATCAGAGGGGGTGGGAAGAGGTGGCTAGTTTTAGATATAGTCCATCTATTTGGTTCTTGATCACTTAGATACTCCTCCTAAGAAGATAATAAATATGTAAGCCTATATGTTGTGAGGTCAGGCAAAGCATTGGTATGATATATTGGTTTTGACACAACAAGTAGAGGGGATACTATGGAAGGGTTTCTTGGAAGTTTTTTGAATCATTATTTTCTGAATACCCTGATACAGGATATGGCTTTGGAGTTTATGAGATTTACCCAGGGAACTATTTCAGTGATGGATTATGTAGTTAGTTTCATGGATTTGATGTTTTTCCCACTTTAATGGGAGATGAGTTAGTTATGGTGTGATGATTACAGGATAGACTTTAATGTAGGATTAAGTCCTAGGTGAATATATTTCTTCTAAATAGTTTTGCAGAAGTAATGGATTAGGCCCTTGTCTCATATGGAAATCTCATTGAGGATTGGGGTAGAGGACATGTGGTTCCAGTGGGGAAATCTTATGGAGTGATTCCCAACGGTAAGAAATGTCACTTTGAGAGCATCTACCAGGGTGGTGGTGGAAAGGGTAGTTTAAAAGGGAACTAGTGTCTCCCGGAAGAATCCAAGTTTTCTATTATTAGTGTAGTGGACTGGGACACAAGTTGAGTTAGTGTTCTCAACCACCAGTTGAGTGTTGAGTATTAAATAGGTTGTGCCATGTGCATAGGTTCTGTAGGATCCCTCATCCTATAAGAATAAAGGAAGGATTTAGAAATAATCCAAGTGTAGGAATGGGGTTGGTTACCCCATGTTAGGTAGGTATTTGGATCTTGACCGGTCATATCATTCATTATAGAAGATGTGGTACTGCGGAGAGGGAGCTTCCACATTAGTAGGGAAGCACCACACTAGTATCTCATAATGGAGCCTGGGGTTGAGGGGCATGCCAGCTTCATGCAGTTCAGTCTGTATTAAGAGGTGGAGAGGCTGGACCATCAACAGTTCGAGGTACGATTCTAGTAGCTTCTACTCTTTTTGGTGATTTATTCAATACAAATGCCTAAAATTGTTTATTTATTCTCATCTTATGGTTGTGTTAGGTATAGAGATAAACCATATGTGTAGAGTTATGTCAATTGATACACCATTATGGTTGTGACTAGAAAACATTAGGTAATATAAGGGGTGTTCCTTAGAGTATGGTGGATATCAGTTTTTGTGAGATTTGTTCATGTTTGGGGTGTTAGGATTTGATTTTATTTTAAGAATGGATTGGATAATGTAATACTAGGCCCATATTGATTGTTACCTTCATAGGGTAATGTTCACATCACTCGAGGGAGGACCTATATCTATTGTGGTGAATGGGATGTTCGGTTTGGATGTGCAGTGCTAGCTTGGCACTAGTTGGGTGAGATCATAGCCCAGGTGGCCTGTCTTATTCTTGATGATCTGGGTGAAGAGAATCTTGTCTTTCCTATGGTGGTGGAATGGTTTCAATATGTGTTTCTTAATGACTTCCTGAGGTTTCTTCCCAAGATAGATGTTGAGTTCATGATAGAGTAGCTATCGGGAGCAGAACCAAATTTGTTTCCACTGTAAAGAATGGAAATGGATGAACTATATGAGCTTAAAACTATGTTGGAGGAGTTGGTGAATAACAGGATTATTCATCCTAGTATGTCACCATGTGGATCACTGATGTTTTTTCAAATAAGTATTATGGATATTTAGGATTCTGTTTCAATTATAGGAAGCTGAATCAGATGATAGTCAAGAAATGATGCCTTATTCTTAATATTGATGATCTTTTTGACTAGATGTGGGATTTTGTGGTGTTTTCCAAGATTTATTTGAGGATGGGGTATCATTAGCTAAGGGTGATACCTTATGACATACCATGTACTGCCATCAGGAGTAGGTATGGGTTGTATGAGTTTGTTGTTATATTTTTCAGGTTAACCAATGCACTGATAGTGTTGATTAATCAGATTAACTGAATATTTCACACTTATTTAGATCAATTTGTATTTGTTTTTTTGACGTTATCTAAGTGTACTCAAAAACTCATGACGATCATTCCAAAAATCTTAATATCATCCTGATTACACTAAGACAGAATAGGCTATATTACAAGATATCAAAGTGTCAATTTTGGATTGATAAAGTGCATTTATTGGGTCACATCATCTCTATAGAAGGTGTGTTAGTGGACCTAGATAAATAACAGGTAGTGGTGTCTAAGAAACATCCCAAGAATGTTTCTGATGTTCAGATTTTTCTAAGATTATCTAGTTATTATCTAAGGTTCCTCAAAGATTTCTCACATGCAACAGATCCACATTTAGGTATTACTGAGAAGGGAATCAATTTTGAATGGTCTGAAAATGTGATAATGCTTTCTAGGAGTTAAATAACCAGTTGAAAACTATATAGATTATGATCTTACCCGATCTAGGTAAGTAGTATACCTTGTTTTTTGATGCATCCGGTGGTGTTCTTAGGTTCATATTGATGCAAGATGATTAGGTAGTGGATTATGGGCCACGAAATTTGAGGACTCATGAAATGAACTACCCACTCATGATCTTGATTTGGTTATGGTAGTTTACACACTAATGTTTTGGTGTAACTAATTGTTGGTAGAAAGGTTTATGGTGTATATCGATCATAAAATTCCGAAGTACATTTTCTCTCAACATGATTTGAATCTTCAGCAATGAATATGGGTTGAGTACATGTAACCTTTTGAATTCGATTTGATTTATACACTGGGAAATGGAAATATTTTCGTGGATGCCTTGAGTTGGATGGCTCAAAATAAGATAGTATGGGAGTCCTATACTGAGTGTTGGATGATAGTTTTGTTTGTTGAGATGTATCTATAGGTGTAGGATGAGAATGGGAATATGACCCTTGCATCTGTGTTAGTTGATTCCATGATTTTGAGTAGGATAATAGAGAAGAATCTTCAGGATAAAAAATGTTTATCAATAAAGGAATGTATTAAAGGTGGGGAGTCACCTTCTTGTTGAACTATTGGTAGTGATGAGATTATTTATGTTCATGGATCTATAGTTATTCTATCATATATGTGAGAATAGTTGATTCGAGAGTCTCATGAATCGAAGTGCGAGGTACATAGTGGTTTGAAAAACAATGTATCATGATCTCCATAGGTATTATTGGTCGACATGAATTAAAAATAAATTTTTTGGTTTTGTGGACTGACACCATCACTGTCAGCAGGTGAAGGATGAGTATCAATGACCAAGTGGTTTGTTGCAACCATTACCCATTCTGGAGTGAAAGTGGGATGATGTGATTATGGACTTCATCATGGGAATTCTAAGAACACATTAGAATAATGGTGTTATATGGGTAGTTGGGGATCAGTTAAGGTATATCACTTCATGCTAATTCGAGAGACTTTCACAATAGATCAGTTGAGTGAGATGTATGTTCAAAAGATAGTATGGTTGTATAGGGTTCCGCATAATATAGTTTCATATTTTGATCTATGTTTTACATATCATTTATGGTAGGTATTACATAATTTTCTTAGTACCCAACTATTTTTAGTACAGATTTCCACCTGCAGACCGACGGGCAGTCGGAGCGTACTATTCAGGTTTCCCGACTATGATTCAGATGGAACCATTTGAGGCACTCTATGTTAGACCATTTTGATCTCAATTATGTTGGATAGAGGTTGTGGAATCATATTTTTTAGAACCGAGTATTGTGAAAGAGACATTAGAAATAGTTTAGTTGATTAAAAAGTGTATGTAAGTGGCTCTCAGTAGGTAGAATTCATATGCATATCGGCTTCGTAGACCAATTAAGTTTGGGGTGGGTGATGGGTGTTCCTTTGGGTGTTTCCAAGGTTGGGTCACAGTCAGATTTAAAAATAGGGAATGTTAGCACCCAGGTATGTGGGGTTGTTTGAGATTTTTGAGAGGATAGGTCCATTGGCATAACGATTGGATCTACCACTGTTTTATAGTGGTATGAATGGTTTTTTTCATGTTTCAAATCTTCATAAGTATAACCCTAACCCATATCATGTGGTTGGTGTTAAGGATGTTGAACTTGAGGCTAATACATCCTTTGAGGCTCATTCGGTTTGTATTGTGGATAGTAGTTTGGGAATCTTTCAAGGTAAGATAGTCCCCCTGGTTCGAGTCTTATGGAAGAATGGTAATGTTCAGAAAGAAACATGGTAAAGTGAGTTAGATATTTTGTCCCAAGGTCCAAATATCTTTTCTTCATAAGCTCAATGATGCTCAGGAGCACGGATTGAGGACGAGTCGTTATAATGTGGGGAGGTTGTAAGATACCAGAATTCATGAAGGTATTTCCTTATATAAATTCTATTTTTAATCCCTTATTTTTGGTTAAATAGATGTTCACTGGGTGTGTGGGGAGGTTCAGAGATGTTTTAGGGGCCTAGGACATGAAATAAATGGGAAACTGAGCCATTCTATACATGCTTCAGGGTTTACACATAGTTCATGTAAACTGTACAAGAGGGGAACCCAAACCATGAAACCTTGTATTGTGGCTTCTCAAAAGGTTTTTCAAATCATGTGGGCTTTCCCAAGTAACTGTGTGACCTAACACTTCTTGGGTAGAGGTTGGCACACGGTTGGTGAATCCTTTGGTAGACCATGTGGCCAAACCATGAACACCTTAAAAAGTGTAAAATTATAGAAATGAACCTCATAATTTCAATGTTTTTACCTTATCTTCCTCCCCTTTCTTCTACCTCCAGCCCTAGTGAAAAACCTAAACCCTCAAGAGATCCCAAGGATCAATCTCCATCATTTCTAGGCCGTTTGGAACAACATTGGTTGCAGATTGAAGCTCTGGGTAAGACTAATCTTCCTCTTGATTATCCTTTCCAGATTAGGGCATGTGAATTTTCATATTTCCTTCTAAATCCCTAAAACCATATTTTTTGTGGATTCTAGGTTAATGGTTAAAGAGACACTTGAATCCAGATCTAGGGCTAATGTTAAGAGTGCTTTCATCTTCGGAATCGAGGTAGGTGGTCTAAAAGTTATATCTGATAGTGTTGGTAATGATTTGTGCTTTCATGGTTGTGTGTTTACTTCCTGGTTATTTCAAATATGATACCTTTGGTAATATTTGGTAAAAATGGTTGTCTAAATGATGATTTGAACCCATAATTCTCCCTGTGGAATGTGTTGAGGTTTGTTAGACCGATTTAAGGCCACTCATGGGGTGTGCCAAGATTCCCGAAAATGGAAAATTGTGATGTTAAGTATAAAATTTATTTTTGATAGAATAGATCCCTTGATATTTATGTTAACATGTTAAATGATATTAAAATGGAATGTTAATGGTTGTGTCAAGTCTTGACAATGACATAAGGAATTGTTTGGATGAAGGTTAAATAGGTTGGGTGAAATAAAGTAATCAGGATATGTGATTTATAAATTGTACTTAAATATGATAAATGGGAAATGTATAGAAATTGTTGATCATACAAAATGTATTGAGACATTAAAAGAGAAATGAGTTAAATGGGATATACAATGTAAATGGTGAATGTGCTCATGGGTTAAGGGTTAATATTGATTTTTCCACTGATTGATCATGATATGTAAATGTTAAGGGCACTGAAATATGTATGGATTGTGACATGGTATATGTGGGGAATGAATAAAAAATCATGAGAACATGGCTTTGTGGTGTGGGATAAAGGATCGAGGATCCTCCCACAGTTTGAGTTCAACTGATGCTCTAAACCCCACCTTATAATGAGTGGGTTAGGGTGTTATACTATTGGTCTTGTCCCCTACGGGTGCATTGGATGATTACCTGAACTAACACTCCCTGGTAATTATAGTAAATTTGGATGAGATTACCTAAATTAATGCTCCAAGGTATGTGAAATGAAATTTCTTGCATGATAATCACCCTAGTGAGATAGGGGACTGAATTTATTACCTTATGCCTAGTGGTTGATCATCTTGGGTCATAGTGAAATATATGGAATTCCAAACCTGTGTACTTAAATGATGATAATGGTTTAGTTAAATAATGATTTACTAATGTCACTTTTTAATCCATGTTTTCTTTTATATTTAACACATACATATGCTATCTATTTAGACTGGATATTTTTTAGACACAGTTGGTAGTGACCTACTTAGTTGTACTCACACCCTGCTGGGGCTGACATTGGGTACCCAGAAAGATTTCATGGTTTTAGGTTAGGATAAGTGAAAAGGATCGATGATAGGGAGTTGAGTAGGGAAACTGATGTTCATAGATGGGGATCTGGACTTGGATTCAAGTCTTGTTTTGAGGAGTCATCTATTTGTCCTTGTATTGGTTTTTATTTCACACTTTGAACTATTATCATGACATAACATGTTTATTTGTTTGGTTGTGGTGTGTACTCTATGTAGGATTTGGTTATTAATGAATACTCTTGGTTTAGTGGTTATTGTTTCCTTTTATATATATATTATCTATTGTGGATTGCTCTAAAAAAGAGGATATAGTCTCCCCACATGATTTATAAGACCCTCATTGCAAGTTGGAAACCTCTAGAGTATGGGGAGGCATACTTACGGTCCTGTGGAGACTCAGATCATGGAACCATTTAGTGGCTTTTGGATCAGGTAAATTACATATGGAATCTTATTTTTTTGAAATTCCACTAAACCTCCCTCAAATTCACAATTTGTTCCATATATCTCTCCTAAGGAAATACACACCTAATTGTTTATATGTACCAAAATTAGAGTTCATGCCATTGGAGAATGATATTACATAAAAATAAAAACTGGTATAAATCATGGATCATAGAGATAAAGTTCTAAAGAATAGGATTACTAGCCTGGTTAGATTTATCTGGATGAATAAATAATTCAAAGAGCCTATTTAGGAAGCTAAGGATGCAATCAAACAGTGATATCCTCATTTTTTGTATCAAAGTGATGAAATATTAAGGTAGAAATATATTTTAAGGGGGTATAATATAATACCAAAATATTTTTGAATAAATGTTTTTAAAAATAAATCTGATTTATTTGATATCATATTAAACGCAACATTGAGTTTAAATGAATTGCAATATAATAGTAAAATATTATTATTTAATGTGATAGTTATCGCTTAGCTATTAGTTTTGTGGGTATAAAAAGGAATATCAAAATCATGAAAAAATTATTGTTTATACGTGTATAAAATAAATTTATTAGTAATTAATTTCTTAGAAGTGAAAAAATCAAAAGATATTTTTTTCTAAAAAATTGGTTTTATGTACACAATGTGATTTTATATTAATAAATTCAATTGATCATTAATGGTGAATGATTTTAATGAAATTTATATATTATATACTCAATAAAATTTCTAAACATTCATCTAATATTTTTTATAGTCATGGGATAATAATAAATCTAGTTTTAAGCATAAAATGTGTTTTCCTAAAAAATGGTTTTCACCGTGTTTTACGCACTTATTTTAAATAGAATTTCTACCACTTATAGTATTTTATTCTTGAAAAAATGGGTCCCATATTTTGATTAAATTTTATTAAATATTTTAAATGGGTAATAATTATTTTTTTTCATTGTGAATTGTAACCTTGGTGAATTTTAGTCACCCCGGTAAGGTTAAAACTGGTAAAATATGGTTAAAATTAGCGATAAGGCTTTAAAATTTCTCTATAACATTACTTTAACCAATTGGATTGGTGGAGTTAATCCATTTATATCCAATTATATAATCAATGTCTTTTTGGGTTCATTTTTATTTTATTATGAACATTATGTAAATTTAAAAAAAGAATAAAACAAAATATCACTCTCTTGACCTTAGTATCTCTAATATTTTTACATAAGGATAAAAGTAGGGAATGTTAATTAATAAATTTTATTTTAAAATATAAATTAATTTTATTATCATATTAATTTATTTAAAATTTTATTAATTTAATAATTACTTTAAATTATTATCTGAGGCTGGCCTATTATTTATTCAATTAATAGTTAAATAAAATAAAATATTTTAAAGATATTTAAAGTAATAAAATTAAAGTGAATTATTATGTTCCATGAATAATTTAGATACACATAAAATATTTTGGATGCTTGAAAATATTATATTCAAATTCCATATTTATCTTGGTGTCTTTAAATTCAAATTAAATGAATAGTACCAAAATTCGCATTAATGATATATTATAATAAATAATATTTTATTATAAGATTTATAGTTCATAAAAAACTTATCTTGGGAAAAATTAATTAAATATTGTTAAAAATATCAACCATGTCCCATTTATGAGTTATTTTTCTATTTAGGGTAACATGCATAACCCATTAAGATTGAAATAGTTGTTACCACAATTAAGGTTGAAAATTGTAAACGATGGGGTTAATCTAAAAGATAATGTTTATAAAGACACATAAACCTATCCAAAATTAATTTTAAGATTTTATTAATACCCTAGACCTTTTTTAATCAAATTAATGTCCATTTGGAATCATTTTTATTAAGAATTACATTGTTATATTTTAATCTTTTAAGAAATCCCAAGTGTACCCTCTCCATCCCTAATAAAATGACACCCATCCCATATTTTTATTAAACAACATTGAGTCTTTCAGATCAACCAAAACACGCCAAAATATCTTATAAACGTCCCTATAAATTTTCTAGAGTTTTTGGTCTCCCAATAATACAAAACCTAGGTTTCTTAAGAAGATATCTAAAGGATTTCTTTCAAATAATAGGTAATCTCCTTAATAGATCACTTTATTTTTACTTATTCTTTTTCCTTCTATAAATATGTGATATTTATTAAAAATAAAAAATCATGTATCCTAAATATACTGAAATTTTATTATGACTATTTAACTACCAATATTCACTCTCTATTTCATTAAATGAGATGTGAAAGTATCATCAGTGTGTACGTGGAGACTACCGCCTCTACGTAGCCATACAATTCATTTACATAAATAGCTTAATGGGTGTTTATTATGATGTTTTTCATGTATATACATGATATTTATGAAATAGAAATTATTTTAAATGTATAATATCATATCTACCTTCTTACCTTCCTATCCGTTTAAATATAATAATGTTTCTCATGTGTATGTATGGACTACCACCTCCGTGAAGAGATGTGATTAATTTCTCATTTATGATTTACATGGATGAAAATAAGGGTAGATTTAATAAATATATATAATATATATGATATAATAATGATTATAGAAATTAGAATTTTTATTTATCTTTCTTTAATTTCATCCTTCGAAAACCGAAAATCGCATTCATGCGTACGTACTGCCTACCCTCTTCATGAACAATTTAGTTCATTTTTTTGTATATATACTTTATGAATATATATATATATATATATAATGAATATATATTATATTTATATCATTATTAACATTAGGGATATGATTTAACCATAATAAAAGTACAAGTAACAGAACTATTAAACCAAAATTCTCATGAAAAATGAAACATTTCACACCCAGAAACAAATATTTCAATAAAGAGTAAATAATAAAGTGTGGATAAATATTATAACTGGATAATATATGATATTATAATTATATAAATGACTCTGTTGTATAATTATAATAAATTTTAATTTATTAAACATGAGGATTTTATTCTTTTAATGCAACTCTAACTCAAGGTAAGTGTTTTATTTTATAGTCTCATTAATTATTAGGATTGTTTATGATTAAGTTTTTTATGATGAAATTTCATGATTTACTTATCAATATTTTGATGAATTTTATTATCCTATATTTAGTTATAATGAATAAATTTTTTCCATTCATTTTACTCTATTTAACTACACAATAGATTAAAATAATATTTTTTTGGAAAATAAATTTTATTTCTCTCTTCCATTGAAATATTTCTCTCTTCGGTTGAAAATCCATTTTCATCCATGTACATGTTTTCACTAAAAAAATTCAAGAATGTTTTTATATTCATATATTATTGTTTAAATTCATTTTTACTCATGTTTTAATTTTTTAAAAATGGTTTAAAAGGAATCTTCTTATCATTTCCCAAATGAGCTACTTTTTTAATTTTTACTGAAAATTGGAAAGGAATCATTATTTTAACGTACATGGAATGAAAAAATTCCCAGTGTCATGACACCTTAATGATTTGAAGATTATTTTAAAAAAATTTAAGGTTGTTTTATAATAATAAAAATTCCATAATATTTGTTGAAATTTTTAATTTTAAATAATTTGTTTCAAAATGAAAATGTTATTTTCCTCAATAAATATTCCATATATCTTTTAAAGGTATTTTCATCAAATATGATATACTTTGATGCTACTTATGACTTACTAAGGATATGATCCACTATTATTTTCCACTTTAATTCTTTATAAGTCTTACTATTTTGATTATTTAAGGATGATTTTATGAAACCCGCTTCTTTTCAACTAGTTATTTAAGTTATGAAACTCATTTATTTTACACAGGTTATTCTAGGTTGAAATGATATATTTATGACAAAAATAATTTTCATGGGTTATGATATGATTAATTATTTATAATGTTTTGGAACACACATGTGTGATTCTCATTATGTGATGGTTGGTCCCAGAATTATATAACCCTTTAATTCACTAGGTAAAGATAGATATCTCATGAGATAAACAAGAATGGAATGGGGAGTAAACCTAGTATAGTAAGGGACTTTTTACTCTATGATAGTGTTGGCAGTGAACCTTGACTACTATGATTGAATGGGGAGTGAAACCAATCAACTAGGACATTCTTTTAAGTTATCCTTGAATACTAATGAAATTATTTTATATGCATATTTTTATACCCAAAATATATATATTATGCCAATGTTATAATCTAAGGGATCATTTTCATTGGCTCATTTATGATTCATGTCTTATGAACTACAAATATTTATGTCATGACTCAATATTGTGATCTATTATTGAAGGGTATGTCATTTCAAATGTTATTATCCTGTTCTCATACCCCTCTTGTCAAGTTATCACACTATTATAATCATTTTATGATTAATTAAACATTAATATCTCTATTATTTACCATTAATGAGCATCTAATTTTACCCTTTTATGTTTTTTCCCAGGTTATGAAGAAAGGTGTTAAGTATGATATGTCTAAGAAACATTCTAATTATTAGGAACATAGTGGGAGATGATTTAGTTCACTTATGAACTAGTTTTTTATATATCGAAGTTTCTAAAGATATTATACACATATGATTCTGTCATGGATCATAATGTTATGTAATCAATATTCATCAAAGAATGTTTTATACTTATATAGGAAAATTATGGGTCACAATAATTTATTCCAAGGTATTTATGCCTACATAAATATTTTTAAATGGGAAAAAGTTTTTTACTCTATGGTAGAAACTAATAAAATATATTATGTTTCATGAGAATATAGAGAACTCATTGAAGAGAAAAATTAAAGAAATCGTTGAATATGAGAGATGGTGACTAGAATGATATGAGAGAGTCAGAAAAATCATAATCTTGATGTATTTGGCTGATAATACTAAATGGGAGGTAATGAATCGAACATATTTAAAGGAGATATGGGAAAATATTGAAATTGGGTATAAATATAAATCCCCCACAAATAATTTATATCTAAAAAAATGATTATATCATATCTGAATAATAGAGAATGGATATTTAGATAATCATCTGGATGAGTTCATAGAACTTATGAAAGGGCTATATTTCATGGAGGTCAATATAGATAATAAAGGTAAATTGATACCTATTAAAAGGAATAAGAATGAAAATATTTTCCTCTACTAGGATTGTTGTCAAATTCATATGATAATATCATCACCAAATTTTTATTCAGGAAAGACACATTAAATTTAGATTACGTTATTTCATCATTGTTGATGAATGAGACTCATAAGAAGACTAATTATGGTGAATCTCAAGGTAATAGTGGTATTCATTTGTGATAGACGGATATAGTAATTAGAGAGGTCAATCAAAAATAAAAACAAAAGTCAAGTGTTTCTTTTTTGATAATGAGGTCCACATGCAGATAAACTATAACACTTTGAAAAATCATAAGTATGACAAGAATACATAAGATACTGATTCTAAGGATAACAATATAAACATTATAAATAATGAGTTCTATTTACTTTTAGTGGGTGTTTAATGTTGTTGTTCAGATCTACGAAATGAATGGGGGATAGATTCGGCTACATCATAACGTATTTCACTAAATAGTAAAACATTTTCTTAATATGAAGAAGGTGAATTTACTAGATTAAAGATCATAAATAGATATTATTTTCGTGTCATTGTTGTTGGTGATATTTATATCACTAAAAAATCATGTAGTATGTTGATCTTGAGGGATGTGCAACATGTACCAGGTATACTACATAATTTATTATATTCTTGTACTATTGATAACGATAGGTTCATGAGTTTTTTTGGAAATATAAAAATGAAATTTTATTCAGGATTGATAGTATATTCATGAGGTAGTATGGTTGAAATAATTTATAGGAATTATTTAAACATGTGCATTAATGTAATTAATTTAGTTTCAAAGAATACATTGTTATATTTTTGGCACAAAAAATAATCATTCATGAATCAAAGACCATCGACAAAGATGATGAAAGTTTGGGAGTCTAAGCAGGTCAAGTTATTATTTTTAACTCATATATCTAATTCCTTTTCTTTAAAGAGTGTCAATAGTGAATAAGGAATTGAAATAAAAGATCAATATGATGTAATGAGAGTTACAGACTTCTTGAAGGATGTTGAGAAATGGTAACAATTAGTTTAAATAGATACTTCTAATTGTGTGGTGATCATTATTATGGCGGATCTAGGTATTCTTGATTCCAGTCTTGTTTTGAAGTTTTGTACAGACATAGGTATAAGGAATACTTTTACATTTGGATTTCTTTTATTTGGGGCGTTAGGTTTCTCTAAAAACTGCAAAAAGGGTGTATCATATTTTTTATAAAGGATGATAGTTGATGCGATACAAATGGGTTTTATTCCAAAATGATCTTATTGAAATTCACCTCCTTATTTAATGGTCATAAGGGGGATATTTTTTGGGTTTATCCTTTAGGGGTTTAAAAATAATACTAGTTTTTTTTTAATTCAAAAGGTGGCATGATTTTCTATTCATGTGGATATATTTTTTTTATTTTGAATTTATATTAAGGGTGTATGGATTTAACCTTGAAAGATATTTTGTAGTGATGTAAATTTTTATATATTTATGGGATACCTATAAAGGAAGGAAAAGTAGCAACAATCGCATGAATGAGATAAATAATAGTGTGGGTGTTGTCACCTTAAGCAGGAACATGGGAAATTGTTTTTGGGAATGGGAGGCTAGGATCATTGGAAAATCATGTTGTTCAATAACTTATTTGAGGTTTCATAATGACGCTACATGTTTAGTTTTGATCTCTAAATGGTGATGTATTATCATGAGATGATTATCAGATAAAATTATGATTTTTCATTGGGTTTTGATATTCTCACTTTAATTAATGTTTCAAGATTTTACTTAGATGTGGTCAAATCTATGATTATAGTATAATTTTTTAGATTTTCCTCATGGTTTTTTTGTCATCCTCATTAGAGGGTTTTTTCAATAAAAAAATCTAAATCTCAATTTATTTTCTACTATTTTCTGTGATTCTATTTTGATTTGGGATTCTCACAATATCTCTATCACAATTTAGGTTTTATCCTATTAATGATCCATAAGGAACCTTTTCCACAGAAAATAAGCATACATAATCATCTTTTTCATGTATTTTCTCACAACATAAATAGAACTTGTTTGAGGAAGTATTTGAATATTAGATAATATGAATGCTTCTAGAGAAATAATTGGTCATTATTTTCATATTATGATTTTTGTAGCACATGAGAAATCTAGAAAACTCATGTTGGATTATTATCATTCCATAATAAAACCAAATGAAAATGAATATGGGTTTTGTATGCATTGTAGAAGATATATATAGGAACTCATAGAACATGAATTACAAACTGGAATTAGTAGTATTAACATATACAAACACTTTTTGTGGTGTTCAATTTATTTTGAAATATGAAGTGTATGGATGTAGATGATGAATATATTCATGTTATAGGTAAGTTAAACTAAACATATGCAACTTGATCAGAGAGAAGGGATATGATAATGAGAGTCATAATATATTTTGAGTTCTTTATCTGCATACAAAACCAATAACATGAAGATATCACTTTCTAAAAATAAATTTCACACTGATTTAATCAAACTATAATAATTCTTGTGACATTTAAAATGGAAGAGATGAACAACTTTCCTTCGTAACTCAAAATATCAGCCTTTATATGAACTTAACCATGAATACAGTTTAATAGAGTTCACCACGACATCAATAAATTGTACACATAGAGGAGATGAATGTCATATATAGAACATATCATGAAAACATGAACAGGTACATAGAGTAATTTAGAATCTTATTGTAAAATTACTTCACCAATGAAGGATATAACTTATTTTTATGTAGAGTGGAGTTATTATATACAAAAGTACAAATACAAACATGGGATTATAATGTAGAGGAAGTTTTTCATGGAACAAAGAATGAGTTTCACATTATATATTATCAAAATACGATCTCATGTAAAAAAAATTGTGATTATAATGGACATAGAATTCAAGATGAAGCTCAACACATGCAGACAACATGCTTTCATAGAGTATACAGAATAAGGGAAACCTTAGGGACACTAATATAATTTACAACATCTATTTATTTGAAGTTATAATACTCTCTGTTACTAGATATTTGATATTTTTATTTATTATAATGATATTTGGTAAATTCTATCTAGTTTATCATTTTGATATTGATTCCTAAATCCTTATTTAGATCAAATAAGATATTGGAAATATTTTCATATAGAACCAAGTGAGTTCTATGATTGGGTTATATTAATGACACTTTACAGACAGTTCAGACGATGTGAATGATACTTATAGTATGAATTATTAATGTTTTAATAGTTAAATATTTTCAAAGGATATTTTAATTGTTATTTTTGTGAGAAGTTTTCTACTACTTTATCTATATCAATTTTCAACCTATTAAAATGGTGAAATTGAGTATTTTTTTTAATTATTTGGTTTTGAGTAAACCTATCTACATCAATGAGGATATTTTCCTAAAATATCAAGCCCATTAATTTTTTATTTTCATAGAGTAATTTTTTATTAAATATTCAATGATTTTTTAATATTTGTTTCTTGAATATTATTTAGAATAAGGATAAGGATTTATTATTATGAAATTTAAGGAAGTGTTTTAAACTTATTTTCCAATTCCCAAAGAGAGATAAATATTTAAAGGATGAAAAATATATTCATATATACCTTAGATGAATTTTTGGAAGAAGTAGAATGAAGTGGAATGAAAAACACAAAAGAGTTATAAAGACTATTTCTACTACTCAACACCTTTGATGAAAGAATTGTAATACTCTATTTATTCATTATTCTCTCACTACTCAAATGAATAAAAACATATCTAATTTATTATGAAAAAAAATTCTATGGCATGAACAAGAATAAGCATGTTCAATATTGTTGATTCTTTTTTGTGATTTGAATGAATAAGGAAGCCTACATATCTTGAAGATCCATTTTGGCTATAATATTTTATACAGGAAGATAATTTTACAATGGTCAGTTGAAGAGGAAACTATGTTCTAAATGTGTTAAAAATGTCATAACTAATCTATTTTATGATAAGTGTTGACTAATTGTACTCAGTCATGGTTTCATGTCATATTCTTATACTAATATTTGGTAAAATTAAAGCTTCTTGTATTAAGTTGTCGATGTTCCTAGTAAAATAAGATAAAGGTCTTGTGAAAGCCTTTTTTGTATGGTGTCAAATACTTGTAATTAGTTTTCAAGGTCCCTAGTAAAAGGACCTAATTATTAGAATCACTAAACTCATCGAGAGATTGATTGTGGGATGGACTATGAGATTTCTTCCCCTATATCACCATACATTGTTGTGTTATCATCCCTTTATTTTCTTATATTTTTGTTGCATAACTCATTTAAAAAGATAAGGATGGATTTAATATAATTTAAATATTGTTTTTTAATTGGTTAGTATTTTTAAAGGGACTCAATTCACCCTTATAACATCCCGATTTTTTAGAAATAAAAAAACTATGTTCGATAGCGTACAAAATATGCAACACTAATCTTAAAATAAAAATGAAATATTAGAATTTTGATATGACCATTATAACATAGCAATTAAATTTAAGGGAATGAATAGTATTAACCACATTATGAATAATGGTCCTACTCATTTCTAATGTATTAATTAATTCTTTTCAAATAATTACTAGATTTTTAGTTAAGTTATTTTATTCTTCAAAAAATATATTTTCTTCAAAAATCCTTTTAATTATTTTTATGGGTGATTACTATAATTTATTTCAAGAAATTTCGAAAAATATATTTTAAAAAATATATTTTTCATTTTTAAATTCATCATGTAAAAAATATTTTAGAATCATTTTTTGAGAATTTTCTGAAAATATTGATTTTTCTAGGAATAGTAGAAATACTTATTTTTATTGGAAATTTATTTTAATTTAAATTACTTACAAGTAAAATTATTTTTTATTATTTTTAAAATTTTTTAGTTAATTATAATTTAATTTAATCCAACTATTATTTTTAAAATGAATTATATACTTGAATTTATTTTAAAATAAATTATATTTAAAATAGTTATTTTTTCAAAAAAACTATTTTTCATTGAGTTTTTTCAATTTAATTTTAAATTAAATTCAAAAACATCTATGTTTATTATTTTGAAAAATTAATTTCATATTTGAAATTAGTGGGTTCAAATTTATTATATAATTCCATTTAAGTTTTGGTTAATATGAATAATAACTTTAGTAATTTTGGTAACCATGGTAAAGGGAAAATTAGGTTATTTAGGTTAAAAATATAATGATAATAACAATAAAATGACCCAAAAAAACTTACCTAAATATTATTGGATGATGTTATCTCTACCATAATCATATAAGGGTAGAATTTATGACATTTTGTGGATACTTGGATAATATTATAACCTTTATAGTGTTTTAATTAAAGAAATGTCAAAAATGTCATGCTCTTGTTTTTAATAAGTGTAGTATTTCTAATCTGGTGTTATCCAGAAGATATGTTAGACTATAAATAGTATTTTTAAATATAATAGATTTATCTTCATCATCGTAACTTATTTTTAATTTTTAGGAAAAAGATAATTATCTTAAATGCTTGCACAACGTTGATGCAGTAATTACTCAATTAATGAAAAAATAATAAAATAAATCTTATTAAAAATATTAAAATATATATAATTTTAGATATTAAATGTGATCCATGAATTACATATATTACCATTCCAATTTTATGATATAATAAAATAATAATTTTTTAATTTGACTTGTTGTATTTATTTTTTTAAAGTTAAAGAAATGAATAGTATCAAAATTGACAATAATGATATTTTATAGGATTAAAACTTTATTAAATTGCTTAAAAATATTAAATAAGCACAAATGGGATTAAATATGGTATAATATTTCATCTATTTTTTATTTATAGTCAATTTTCAAGCATTTTTATATAGAATAGTCTTATTATTTTTTCAATACTTTGATAATTTCTAGGAGTGCCCCTCCCCTCTCTTATGAAAGGGAACATGTTCTTCTCATTTCTTCACACTTCAAAACTATTTTTTTTTTATAAACCCTTCTCAAATAACTTTCTAGAATCCCTCCCCATATTATAGAGTTTATTTAGTTAGAATATCATTCTTAGAGGTTTTAAGGTGTTAAGTAAAGGAGTTTTTCCAAAGAATAGGAAGATAAAAAATGTATGTGATGAGTCGAGATAAAGGTAAGGGAATTTCCTTTAAAATACTCTTTTAAAGTTACTTTTTCAAATATTTTTACAAATTCTAAAATGAATTTATTTTTTTAAATATATGATATGAATTAGATTTTCAACTTTCATTAGGCCTTAATATTTTTAATCCTAATTTACATGTTTATATAATTACTTTTAAAGAAAATGTTTTCTTTTGTATCTGTGAAGTTTTTCAAATTAATTGATTTAAAGATGAAAAGTTTATTTTCCTCAGGAATGTTTTTAATAATATTTTTTTCAGATAAAAACAATATTTACCATGTTTTATAATTTTTTAAAACGTAAAACGGGTTTTTAAAATAAAAGAGTATTTTTATATCCTAAACTGTTTTTAAATATTGGATTTAAAGAGGTTTTCAATGGTCTTATAATGAAAAGTGGAAGCATACAATTTTTTATTCATGATATGCTACTTGAGAATTTTATATGAAACTAGTGAGGCTGATATATCTTATATGATGGGTTTGATCCCTATTATATCTCACGGGTGAGTCTCATACAGTTTATATATTGTGAGCACCCAGATAGTGCCAGGTGAGCCTGTTATAGCTTTAGGTGCACCCAAATAGTGCTCCAATATATTTGTTAATGTACATTGACTTTTGATGTAATAAGAAAGGAGTTATAGAAGGGTTTCTCTTATGGATTTAGCTGATCTCTAGTTATTTCTAACACGGGTTTAAAATAGGTAATGAATATGATGCTCAATGTTTCCAAAAATGGTTTTATTTTATTTCTATGGGTTTTAATGACTTTCATCGAGCTAAAAGTTTTTTTTTAATGAGAAAATGATTTTTTTCATTAGATCAAATAAATTTGAGAAAAAGTTAAATATTTCTTCGGTTATCATGTTTTACACTAGGCCAATGGTTTTATTTCTTTGTATTTCCCATGCTGAGATTTTTCACTCATCCCATGTTTTTAAAATGTTTTTCAAGGGATTTAAAAATAGGAAGAAGTCAGGTTAAGATTCGTGATGTTTTTTCATTAAAGTAAAACATGTTTAAGTTTTAAATATTTTTTTATAGTTAAAATGTATACATAGTAGAAATATTCACTTGTAATGAATGAGGATATAATATAAGTGTTTTTCCTAATTATTAAAAACTTTTAACTGAAAAGATCCTTCAAACTGTAAAAAAGTAAATTCTAGTTCAGAAACAATAGAATGTGTAATTATTATGGTTTGGTCCTGACAGTTGGTATCATCTGAGGTTTTATAAAACATTATAGATTAGAAAGTTTTCTTGTGATCCATTATTAATAGTTAAATATATAATCATGGGTTTATAATTTTAAGGTTGATCATAAGTTTAATGTCATAGAACCCCATTTTGTATTTAAGTTATTAAAATTTAAGGTGACAACGGTATTTTGGGAGACTATTTTTGAGGAAATTATGGGTTTTTACATTTTGGGAAACAAAATAAAATTATGATATTATAAATGAGGATAAAACATGTACTTAATAATGAATATATTAAGGTTATTTTGAGGATTTTATCATATTTATGGGAATTTCATAAGTATTATATTAATATATTTTTATAATAAGGACAAAACGTTGGATGGGTGAAAACCTATCACATCTGGAAAGGCTCTGATGTTTAAATCCACAACTAAAGGGAGACAAGGGTTCATAACCAACCATTGTCCTATGTGAAGTCCCGATTAGTAGTGAATTTTAATTTTTGTTAGACGATGTGATAGATAAAGGTTAAGTTAATTTTGTGGACATATTTTTTATTGAATGTATAACCATGGGATTGGAAAATGATTTGGTGTTAAGTGATTAATTTTATTTTGGAAGATGTTCACTATTTTGGGAAAACTATATAATTAAGGTAAATATAATACTATGAAGTTTTATTTGAGAAATAAAGGTTGAATTGTCTTTTGGAATAATATATTATCATGATGTGGATTTATGGTGATTCATGTGATTTATGGAAATGATTATCATGCCTTAAAGATTATGTGAATCAGGAAATTACATTTTTGGTATAATACTCTAAGAGTCGTTGATATGATTTAGAGATAAATATTAAATTTATCTTGGAAGACAATGTGATCAAATAATTCTGATTTTGGGGTTTCAAAATTAGTCTAGAATATTTTTTAGGAATTTCAAGTATAGTTATTTATAGAATGATCTATGTTGAAATTTGTGGACTACTGTTGAATTTTGGAAATTAAAGAAGTTTTTCATTATATAAAGGTTTATCTTTTAGGGGAATTATCTTTTATTATCCTAACCATTTTCGTTTTTATTAATGACTAAAGATAAAAGGAATATGTAGTTATTATTTTTTGAATTATTTGATTCATTAGAAGTTGATTATAGTGCCTCACGCATGAAAAAATCATACTCATCATTTGGATAAAAATAGGAGATTATGGGGGAAATTGATTAATGGGTGAAAATATTCTTGTCAAGTAAGTATATTTCCTTATTTTATCAGTATATATGTCAATTTAATTCATCAACTCTAAAGAAATGATATTAAAATAAAAACATTATTCATTTAATTTTCTTATTGAGAAATCATGGCCTTTTAACTCATCAACGATTTTGGATTTTATGAGAGTTAATATACTCATGACCATATTTTCTATCACTATCTATCAATCCTTGGAAGTTATTTTTTATCTTTTATATAAAATTTTTCACTTACCACTTATATTCTCATACGTTTAAACCTAGTATGTGTTACTCTTGATGAACTTTTTACTTCACTTTTCTTTATTTTTAAGAGGAAGCTTTATTAATCATTTTTACAATGTGGGATTTCAAAAAAGAAATTTTTAACAGTCAAAAACTTTTTTACTGAGCTCAAGTTCAAATTCAAAGGATGAAATTTTTTAAAGGGGGTATAACGTAACCTCACATGTTTCTTAAAAGGAAAAACAATATTAATATCAGACAAATTACACAATGTTGAGCTTAAATGAATAGAGAAATATTATTATTTTAATGTGATTTTATAACATAAAGATTAAATTAGAGGTATTGAATAGTCTTAAACACATTATGAATAATGGTCCTATTCATTTATAATGTCTTAATTAATGTTTTTTTAAATAAGTACTATATTTTTAGTAGTAATTTTATTCTTCAAAAAATACATTTTCTTCAAAAATGAGTTCTACTATTTTTTATGGATGATTATTAAAATTGATTTCTATAAATGTTTGAAAATTTATTTGAAAATATGGTTTTAATTATTAAATTTATCATGTATAAATTATCTTAAGATGAATTTTTAATAATGTTTTGAAACTTTTTTAAGGAATGATGAAAAATATGGATTTTTATTGAAAACTATATTTTATATTGAAGTATTTACAACTAAAATTATGTTTTTTATTAGGTTTAAAATTTCACTAGTTCTTTTTTTAAATTAAATCCAATTATACCTTTTAAAATTAATTTTATATATAAATTTAGTATAAAAACCCTTTATATTTAAAAGGGAAATTTTCAAGAAAAAAGCTATTTTTGTTGTGTTTTTTCATTTTAATTTTAAATTAAATTATTAAAATTAATTGTTTTGGATTTTGAAAAATGGATTTAATATTTGAAACTAGTGGGTTTAAATCTATTAATTAGGGCCCTTTTATTTGTTATCAATATTAATAAGAACATTAGTAATTTTGGTTACCACAATAAAGGGTAAATTGGGTAATTTAAGTTAAAAATAAAATGATAATAACCATAAAATGACACAAAAACTTACCTAAGTATTATTATGTGAGTTTATCTCAACCATAATAAACAAATAGTTGAATTTATTACCTTTTTGGTTCACTTGGATAGGATTGTTACCTTTATAGTATTTTATTTAAAGAAAGGTCAAACATGCCACACTCATGTATTTAATAATTATAATATTTTAAATATGGTGTTATCCAGAAAATATTTAGACTATAAGTAGTATTTAGAAATATAATAGATTAATTTTCATCATGGTAATTTATTTTTATTTTTTAGGGAATGAATAATTACCTTAAATTCATTCACAACACTAATGTTGTAATTATTCAATTAATGAAAAAATCAAATAAATGATATTAAAAATATTAAAATAAATATAATTTGAGATATTTAATATTATCCATGAATTATCTATATGAACATTTCATTTTTAGGAATTAAAAAAATAATTGGTTTTAAATTGAATTTTCTTTATGTTTTTATAGTCAAAGTAATGAATAGTTTCAAAATTGACAATAATGATATTTTATGAAATTAATATTTTATTAAATTATTAAAATGTCATTAAAATATTATATAAGAAAAAATAGGATAATATATGGTCTAAAATTTCATCTAATATGAATTTATAGTCCATTTGGGAGCATTTGGCTCTAGAATATTATTATTATTTTTCAAATATTTTGAGAAATTCCAAGAGTGACCCTCCCCTCTCTTATAAAAAAAGAACCTCTTTTTCTCATTTCATCACACTTGAAAACTCATTTTGTTAATACAATACCTTCAAAAATAACATCCTAGAGTCTCTAACCACATTATAGATGTCTTGGTTTAGGTAGAATACTAATCTTAGAGGTCTTAAGATGTTAAGTAAAGGAGGTTTTCCAAAGAAGAGGAAGATAAACAATATATGTGTTGTTTCAGACTCAAGGTAATGGAATTTATTTTAAAAATACTCTTTTAAAGTTCCTTTATCAACTAGTTTTTCATAGTTCAAAAGGAATGTCTTTTTTTATATTTACAACATGAATATAATCTCCCATCGTCATGACACCTTAATAGATTGAAGCTTACTTTATATATTTATATGGTTACTTTCAAAGAATTTTTTTTCTTTTGTACATGTGTAGTTTTTTTCAAAACAAGTGATTTCAATATGAAAGTGTTATTTTAATCAAGAATATTTTTAATGATATTTTATTCAAATAAAAATAATATTTAACGTGTTCGAGGTATTTTGATAATGTAAAATGGGTTTATAAAAGAAAATGGTATTTTGATATCCTAAAGTTTTATGCATATGGGTTTTATAGAGTTTTACAATGTCTTTATAATGATAAGTGAAAGAGTAAAAAAATTATTCATGATATATTAAATGATCATTATATGTGAAATGGGTAAGCTTGAGACAACTTATATGAAGTGTTGAGCCACGTTATAGCTCATGGTTGATCCTTATATATCATATACACTGGGTTTTAATAGATAGTGATGAGTGAGACCATTATAGAATTGAGTGTGCCAAAAAAGAAATATAATGAAATGGTTAATGTATAATGTCTTTTGTAGAAATAAGTATGGGGTTAGAGAAGGGTTTATCCTATGGATTTAACTTAGGTATATTTTTTTCTAATAAGGGTTTAAATTGTCTTATGAATTTGATTCTCTATATTTCCAAAATGTGGTTTTATTTACTTGATATGGGTTATAGTTATTTTCAATACGCTAAAAGTTCGTGTTTTCTCATGCAAAAATTATTTTTTAGAATCTTAAATAAAATTGAGATAATGGCTAATATTTCTTGGTTTTTATGTTTTTCACTAGAAAAATGGATTTATTTTCTTTATGTCCCCTAATAATGTTTTTTCACTCATCCTATGTTTTTAAAAATATTTTATTAGTCTTTAAGAATGGAAATAAGATGAGTTTATATTCATTAATTATTTTCATTAAAATAAAAAAAATTTAAGGTTTAAAAAGTTTTGTTTTATGGGAAAAATAGATACTGAGTAGAAGTGTCCACTTATAATGTATAAGATTTAAATTTAAGTGTTTGTATAAATTCTATGAAACTATAAACCAAAAATATCATTGTGATTTTAAATAACTTATTTTTAGTTCAAATAAAATAGAATATGTAATGCTTAAGTTGAGGACCTTACACCCACTCCCCCTTGAGTCTTCATCTACCAATCTCTAGGACCACACTAACTCTCCACATAAGAAAGTATAGATTCAAATATAACACCCATTAGATATTATGCATTCATAATTTTGTGGGACTCTAAGATATAAATCAATATGTGTATATAATTATTTTATTTCCTTTATTGATGATTTTACTCATATCACTTATATTGTGCCTATGAAGCACAATTTAGAGGCATAGAAAATGTTCAAAAGTTTCATAATAACTAATGAGGAGTGTGGTTTCTCCTTAAAAAGATTATGGGAAACAATGGTGTAGAATATACTAGTGGATAATTTGACACATATATTAAGAATCGGTGTATTCACCACAAACTCATACACCATACACTCAAAAATAAATTGGTGATGATGAATGAAAAATAGAAGTTTTGTAGATATAGATAACACCATTTTGATTGATCATGACATTTCTTAGTAATTTTGGATATAAAAAATTAGTGAAGCATTTAAAATTCAAAATTATAGTTTATACAGAACAAATTTAAATATTTAATCATAAGATATGTATTATAATAACTCTCTGATATTTAAATTTTTTAGTCTGTTTAGAATCCCTTACATTATCAAAGTGAAAAGTTAAAATATTTTTAAGTTTCAATAGAGAGGAATAGATGGTTTCTTATTATCTTATCCTCCAAATAGAAATGGATATCACTATTATAATAAATAAATTGCGAATATTTTTGAAACTACTAATGTACAGGTGCTAGAATATAAAAAGATATAATACAAACATCCAGAAGCATATTTCAATAGTAGAGATGAAGTTTTTTTTATTTTGAATCAGAGTGAAGTTTCTATAAAATGTTAATTTATAATAACTTCAAGGTGAAGATTATGATTCATCTATTTCAAGGATCTTTAACTTTACTCATTTTAATTAAGGCTAGAAAAGTATGTGTAGGTTCAAAATATCATTTAAAAATAATAATAGAAGGTTCAAACTATAAAAAATTTGAGGGTAAAACACATACCTCACAGTTTTATCAAGTTAAAAAAAAGATATATAATAGTGGATTTAGAGTATCAAGAGACAATTTATTATATAAATTAATAGTTAGATCACATTAAGAAGAATAAGTCTTAAGAGTTATTACCAAATCAACCCAATAAAAATGTTATCAAAACAAAGTGCGTGTTTCAAAAAAAATGAATTAAAGAGGATAAGTTATAATAAATAAGTAAAAACATTTGTACAAATGGTACTTAGAGGTTTATAGAATTCACTTTGATGAGACCACCACACTATTTTTTAAACTATAGATCATAATTATATTTATTTATATTATAAAATTATTAAAATACAATATTTTTCAAATGGATATCATGTCTTCATTCCTAAATGGAGAGTTAGAATATGAATTGTACATTGAAAAACCAAGTGGTTTATTTCTGGGTAAAGATAAAAGTGATGTTTTTAGGTTAAATAAGAGGTTATATGGGTAAAAATAATCCCCAATATCATAGTATTCAAAGTTATATTCTTTATTGATATTGTTGAAGTTAAATAACGGATGATTGAACAACAAACTCTATATCATAGATAAAAAAGTGGTGTCACTAATTATTATGTTCTAAGTAGATGACATATTTTTTAGGAAATGAATAATGTGTTTGGAAATAGTTTACTTTAGAGGTGAATAATTTTTTTAAAATTCTCATTTTATGGGAAATAAGACAATTTTTGGGTTTATAAATTTCTTAAGAGAAATAAAATATATTTCTTTCTCAAGAAAAACATTATCAATAACATCTAACAAATTTTGGAATAAAATATTTAAATCCACTTTCTACACCAATTTTAATGAGAACAAAACTATTAAAGGATGAAAAGGTAATATAAGTTAACTTAAGATAATTAAAAAATCTAATTTCCTATTTTCTATAATTTACAGCTTCAAGACTAGACATTTTCTATGTTGTTACATTATGTTCTAGGTTTTAAATTTCATCAAAGGAGTCTCAATTAATTCTTGAGGAGGGAGTTTTCAAGTATATTAAAGGTACAATGAACTATAAAATGAAATATGACAGCAATGTAAATCTTGATCTATTTAGATATAATAAATAAGATTAGGATAGAAATATATATTAACCAATATCAATATCCAGTGGAATTTTATTTTTTGTTGAAAGGTTTGTATGTTAGCCCACAAAAATCCAATTATCGATGACCTTTAGTACTTCTAAAGTAGAATATGTGGCTAAATCTCAATCTATAACCAAATTGATGAGTATGAGGAACCAATTGGAAGATATCAAGTTCTAAGTGAAGTTATCATTACTTGCGGACTATGATAAATATAGTGTTATCAATATATCCAAAAATTGTGTTCATCATTCCCAATAAAAGAACAATGATATAAAATAACACTTCATTAAGGTTATTATGGAGAAACATATGAATAAGATATAATTTTTTCCACCAAAGGATAAAATATTATATATTGTTTTTACAGAACAACTAATAAATGATACATTTCAAAGATTGAGGTTAGTGATGGGAGTTCTACCTCATTCCTATAAAGGCTTAGGTATAGTGATTCCATCCTCTTTATCAGTTGTTCTTTTTATGTTTTCATTAAAGGGGAAGAAATAAAACATAAGTATCTCTTAATATTTTTCCCTATATGTATTTTCAAATATGTATTTACAATTGGAGAAAATTATTTTTGAAATAATCAAATGATATGTGTTTAACCAAATGGTGGTGTGATCTCATATTTAGTAGGAGACTGTATATAGAGAGTTTTATTAAAAGGTTTAAGGTGTGATATCAGTATTTTTTTTGTGTGATTTTAGTGATTTTTTAACTATTATAACATGTTTTGCGATCATTTGTTTAGGAACCTATAATATACAGGTTTGAAAGATATCATTGAAAAGAGGAAAAAAATTATTCTTAATTGGTATCAAGAGGTATTAAGAACTATGAAGGAATGGATGTGAGTTACTATTTATGGAAAACATGATTTTATTTTTCAGTGTTCTTGTTTCCTTCATAGACTTCACTCATGTTGTTTAAAATTGTTTAATAATAATTAATTTCCAAGAGTTATGGGTTTGAAAGTGATTTATGTTCAATTTTTTCCAACATGAACAAAAGGGAAAAAAATTTAACCCATGAATAAGTGATTCTAACCTTCAAAATATTTTTGGGACCTAAAAATAATTTACTAATATTTGGAGTTGAAGAAGTTTCCTTTGGTATTTGGTATTTTCTCTAGATAAAAATAATTTAAGAATAAAGACTTTATATTTTTGTTATGTTTTATTTTATTGTCCTGGAAAAAATTATATCCAATGTCATGTTCAATAAAGTTTATTATGTGATGTGAAGTTTGTTTGAGAGTTTGAAATTATTTTCAAGTGATTTGGATTTTTTTGGAATTAATATGAAGGTTTTTTTATCTCTATGGAGTGTAATAACCCATTATTTTTTATAAATAGTTTTCCTTATGAATAATCATATATTTCATATTTCAAAATATAATATAATATAAAACACTTACACCACTTATTAAAAAACCACACCAATTTATTATATTAATTTATAACATTACATATAGAGAATCAATATACTCAATAACATTTATAATATTTAAATGGGAAAATACACATAAAACATTTACTAGAATAAGAATATTTAGATCATTTTGATCTTCTAAAATTATCACACCCGCAAACAATAAAGTAAAAAAGGAAAAAATTATTAATTTAATCAATATTTTGAAAATAAAGAATATAGAACCATAATATGAATTGAATTGTATTATGAATAAAGTAAATTTTATTTATTTATAGGAAGTATAAAACCAATATGATTGTTAGAATTGTAACTTGGCCATTACGAAAAATAATCAGACTATTTGGAATTGTAACCTAATAGTTATAATAGTGATCTAACCGTTAAGAGAATAACATAACCAAAAAAGGTATATAGACATGTAAATAATATTTACCATAAATAAATTAATTATATATAAATAGTAAAATTCTATAAAAAATGTATTCAAATTGTAAATTCAAAGAAAGTATAAGTGCATTTTTTATTAAGTTTTTTTTTTATATTTTTTAAAAACCCACAATTTTTTTGTTAATAAATAAAATTAACTATGTAAAAAAATTATTATGATAAAATAAATTTTAGTTATGGAATTATCAGGTTTAAACTATCTAAGGGTGAATTTTTTGGTAATTTTTTGAAAAACAACAATTTTTTTGTGAATATAACAAATACAGTTTTATCGTAAATGGTATGTTTTAATCACTTCATTAAAGATATAATAATTACCTAATATATTTTATAATTTTTTTATTTACCAAAAAAAATATTTAATATTATAAATAATCAATTTAAAAATAATAAAATAAAATTCCAAACCTAAAATGTAATTTTCAAAGTCTAAAAATGTAAAATATACCATTAAAAACCCATTTTCTTTTCTTCTTCTTTACTTTTGAATAAACTAATAAATTATAAGATTTAAAGTTTAAAAGTCCTAAAATTATGTAATTTTATTCAAATATTATTTATAAATTCAAAAAATACCATTATTACAACATTTAATTTGTAAATAATAATTTATTCATCATTTTAACCAAAAATACCCCTCTCCTCAAGTATAAATACCCTATCACCATTACCTCAGAATATAACTTCTTATACACTTCTCCAATCTCCAAATCTTCCTAATATTCTTATTTTAATCCCCTTAGTACCCTTATGGGTGTTTTAGGTTCATACAACTCCATGCCTTAAAGTTGTTAAGGTATTAGTAAAGTATCGACTTAGTAAACAAGGTAACCTCATCCTTTTCTTTCTCTCAGTTTTCTCCTTCAAATTTTCAATTATACTACTAAAATATATAACTAATATTACAAATTAATTTGATTAGTATATTAATATTTTATTAATTAAAATAATCTACTATAAAAATTTTATTTATAATATAGATATATATTATAATTCTCTCTCCTCGTTTTTTGACAATGTCCTGTTAATGGTAGGTTAACCTCCAATGAGGAAGTTGTTAACTATTTAAATATCACCACCTTCATGGGAGGTCATTATAAATTACATATAATATATGAACATATAATTTTAATATTTTTTATTTTTTGCAATTAATTTTACTGATTTATAAATGGAATTGAATCAAAGTTATGAAATTGAAACAATGTAGGATAATATAAAAAACATTCCTTTAAGCCATTCACTCTTTAAATCAAATAGTAGTAAATAAATTCCAATGATTATAATTTATCAAGAATGACTAAAATAATATCATATAATTTTTATTCATATTTTAATAAACATAATTTTATTATATAGGGTGTGAAAATTTTGAACTAAAACACAGCCTAAGGTTAGGGGAATATCAAACCCAACACTTTCCTTTTGGGTTCATCACCTTTTCTTACTTTATTTTAAAAATGATAATTATAAATCCATTCTAAATGCATTTTTTATCTCTCTTTTTTATGGGGATATACATTTTCATACTTAATTTTCATTATTTTTAAGATACCATCATGATTAATGATAAACTATTAATTCTCAATTTCCCTCCTTCATTATTCCAACATTTATTCTTCTATTGTTAAAGAATCGTTATCATATCCTTTATAACACCGTGAGATTTTAAAATATGAACACAAAGTTTTATAGTATGTATGACACATAATTGTAATATTAGAAGAGAATATAACACCCCAAGACTTTATAATATATTTATTTTTTAAATAAAATCAATATCTTCAATAACATTCAATTCACGCAAGACTATGTTTAAATAAAACATGATACTCTATTAAAATATTATTATTTAAACGTGACCATTAAAACCCAGCTATTAAATTGGAGAGTATGAATATTAGTAACTAAATTATAAAAACTATATAGTTTATACATGTATAAATAAATTAATTTCATATCTATATATTCGAAATAAAACAATAATCATTTGAAAGTAAAGAAATTTTTTCTGAAAAACATTATTTTTTAAAAGGTGGTTTTGTTGAGATTTGCACACATAATTTACAATTAATTTTTAACACATTTATAAAATTTATTTGAAAATATAAAATTAATTTTTTAAATCATCATATAAAAATTATCTTAGGTTGAATTTTTGGGATTTTTCTTAAGAGTTTCATTATTTTATGAATAGTGAAAAATATTGAATTTTAATGGAAAACTACATTTTATTTTAAGTTATTTACAAAGTTAAATAATATGTTAATTTTTTTTCAAAATAAAATTAGTTTAAATATATATCTATTTATCCAATTTATTTCATTTTAATAATTTTCATATTGAATTTTAATATAAAAACTTTTTAAACTTTTGAACATTTTCTCATTAAAAACTCGCATTCCCGTTGCATCTGTAGGATTAATTTTAAATTTAACTTTTTCATATCTATGAATTGGATTTGGAAAAAATGGATTAAATATTTGGAATTATAATAATTTATATTATCCAATAATTTCATCATAATTTTTTACTATAATGAATAATAAAAACTGTAAAAAAATATTTACCACAATTAAGGTAAAAACACATTTACCTGGGGATTAAAATAAGAATATAATAGTTAAAATAACCCAAAACTTGTAATAAACCAATTATATATCCATATTTAAACCTTATAATGTATATTTATTTATAATAATCTATTTTTTACCATTTAGGCATGTGAAAAATATAGTTACACCTTTTTCTTTTAAAAAAATAAAAATGTGTCTCTCACCTCACATATAAAAGGCCACCCCCTCTCCTATGTTCATCACACCTTAAAACCATTTTTTTCAAAAAATAAATATCCATATCAAATCCCAAAATTCATACTCTCATCCTAAAATCCTTGGTTTTTTTATAAATTCATTCTAGGAATACTTTAGGTAAAATCCTAAAGAGGTGGATTGAGAAGAGGTAAAATTCATAACTATGTGTTTTTTATTTTTTTTCTCACTCCAAATCATTCAAATATTATTAATTTATGGTAATATAAAATCACCATTAAATAACATATATTTATATGTTGTTATGTTAATTTAATTACCTATATCTGTCTCCTCTTCCCTCAAATGGGAAACAAAAATGTCGCTCATGAGTACGGTGAACTACTGTCTTTTGAACCAATGTGACACGCTTCCATAAACACCTCTCACATTTGGGTATGATTATGGATATAAAGTATATATATAATATATATAATATAATTATATATTTTTTATTATATCATATATAACTTTTTAAATTTACATCCCTTGGGGGATACAATAACGGCGCTCATGTGTACGGCGGACTACTGCCTCGCGAAGCGATGTGATTCATTTTTCATTAACACTTTAGATAGAATTTAATAAGGATAAAGTTAATGAATATATATGATATAAAATAACTAATATTCATTTAATATTTATCATTCTTAAAGATAATATATCATTTTATTTCTTACTTTTTCCCTCACTGAAAGATGATAACATTGTTCGTGTATGTGTAGATTACTAACTTCACAAAGCGATGTGACACTCTTTTCATCACCACATAACATTGATGATATATATAATTATATTTTAAAAAATTATATTTAAATTATGATATTATTATAATTTTTTAGAGATAAAATATTTCCTACCACCTTTCCACAGTGATCATTGAAAAATGGAAATGTTACTCATGCGTACGTACGGCCTACCATCTCCACCATCATAATGTATTTAATATATCAAAACCAATTTAATTATTGTTATTAAAATTATGATATATTTATAAATAAGATAATTATTTTGTCATTATTATTTTATAGATGTTGAAATAGTGACCAATTAGACCAATAGTGAACCTACCACGGTCATTTTTTACACATAATTCAAATATCATTGAAATAACCGATGTAAATTTAATTGATTGAGTAATTGTATATAACATGGTAATAAGTAAAATAAAATGAATAATAATCTTAAAAAAAATCTTGATTAATTAAATAATTAACATAATATTTTTATTCAGTTATATAAATAACGTACATGATGATTTAGACTCAAGGTAAAGGTTTCTCATCTCACTTTTATTTTCTGATACATATTCCATATTCACCACTTATTTACATTATGTGGTGTATATACTACCTCATTGATATATTATTTCATGAATATTTTTATCTTTATAGTATATAATATTTCATTTTATTTTATTTCTATTATGGGTCTTATGATTCATATGTTACCAAAGTGGTAAGGGTTTATTTCACAATCTCATCATTGTTTTGGATTGTCTAACTTTACATATCCTTTATAGGAATTATTTGATATTTAAATCTTAAAATAAATTCATTTTAATCACCAATGTTTATTAATGAAATTTTTCAGATAATAGTACAATTTTTCCTCTCTTTGGTTCTTAAAATGATTAAGAAAAGTTTTTTAAGAAAATATAACATTATTTCTCTCTTTGGATGAAAATATTTTTTCTTCAAAAACCATGTTTCCTAAAAAATGTTTTAAATTTTTTTATAAAATATTTCAAATTATTTATTAAAGAAATTGTTACCAATGTTTTAATTTTTACAAAACATTTTAAAAAGAATATTCTTGTAGTTTTTTAGAATATTATCTTTTATATCCTTTTTATAGTACAAAAGGAATGTTCTTTTTAACTTATGTAAAATATACATAATTAACGACCATCATGAATATAAGTTATTTAAAGCACACTTTGTAATTTTATAAGTTTATGTCTAAAGAAAATTTTTTCCATAATATTTTTTAAATTTATAGTTTTTAAAATTGATTTTAAAATAAATTGATTTTTTCAATATTTTATGAATTTTGTATTTTTTTTAAAAAGGTGACTTTCAAAGAAAGGTTATTTTAATTAAGAAATGTTCCAAGTGATCTTTCAAGATAATTTTTCATAAATGGATAAATCCTTTGATATAACTTATTCTTTAATGAGGATATACTCCAATGATACAATCCTTATAATTTCTTTGTGTGGTTTATGATCAGTTTGATTGGGGATGTACTATGTTGATACCATTCATTTTATTCTGGATGGTTTATGATTATTTTTATTGATTGAGGAAAGTATTTAGATTTAGTATACTAGTTTAAATATGACTTTTCATGTGTATTATGTTTCACCCCTTTCATATGAAGAATTCATTGGACATAGTAAGTGATAGGTGGAGACAACTATAGCACCTTGATTCCTTGATAGGTCTCACAAAACAAACTAGATTTGGTTTTGGATAAGGACTTACCCATTTATTTATGTTTATTGGGAAAATTCATGATTTTATATTTTATATGTTATAAATTATGAATTCCATCATTATGAATTTATTTATAGATATTTCATGTGATTATTCAATTAGTTATAATATTCATGGTTAATATTCAATATCATATGATTATTTATATGGAATTATTTGATCATCCATTTTATTTCCATATTATACTCAATTTATTGATAAAATAGAATGTGTTTTACTTATTTAACATTAAATATTGATTATTCCTGACTTATTCATAGCTTTTGAGGTACATTTACTCTTATTGAGCATCTGAACAAACCCGTTTCTTATGTTTTATTTTCCCCAGGATACCAGGAAGTGTTTTGTAATTGATATTTAGGTATTTGATAAGTGGAATAATGGAATTCACAAAGAAAACATTTTGTGTATTTTTAAAAAAAAAATTATTGTGAATTTCAAGTATATTTATAGTTTAACAAGGCTAATATACTATTTGGTCCTTTTAGATGTGATTCCTTGTATCTTATGATAATGTAATAAAGTAAGACCCCGACTCCGACTTACTGGGGTCAGGGTTTCTATAGTTGGTATCAGGGGAAGATTAGTAGAAACCTTGGGAACTAAATTTAGGAAAACATAGACTAGATAACATAACCTATGATATAATTTGAAGATATGTATAGAATAATATAATAATATTATTGTAAGGAAGATATTTTTTGGTTTTTCCTAGAAAATAGTTCCCTGCATGGATACTAAAAGTGGATATAGTTATAGAACAAATGTACCTAGGGGTTATAACTCTAAAAATAGTGCATTGTGCATGATCTAATCATCTCTTGGTGCATGAAAACAAGCCTTCATTCACAACTAGTTTTACACTCTTGGGATATATTCTTAGAAAAAGTAAAAAAAAATATAAACCATTATGAAGGAGTTAAAAATAAAGATATCCCCAAAGAAATAATGTTTATGATTATGATATTATCTATGCATAAATTTTTTAATTTATGTAATGCGGTTTACTTTTTTTGGGATTATAAATTATGTTTCATAATGTAATGATCTAATCAAGTGTATGTAATTTTTTATAAATGGTAACCAATAAAATTAATGGGAACTATATTAATGTATATACCCTCTTTAAGGGTTTCCCCATGGTAAAGATAATAAAGGTTTATTTGATATTTAGTTGGAACTGATCAAATTATAACCATATTAGGGCATCTCACTTAGATTATGAGTAATAAACTTTCTTGTATAGAGAATTCTACTAATCCATGACATTGTGAAATGATGTTACACTGCTTCATGAATCAGAAACCTCCATTATTGGGAAAATATTTTCCTTATTAGCGATGAGGAGATATGGATAGAAAATTTGTGAGTCTAAGATTAAAGTAATATAAAAATGTTTTTAAGTGGGAATCAAACATTACATGGTTATAAAGTCATGTTGTGGACTATATACATAATTAGAAATAGAAATATTGACCATTTATTTGATGGGATTAATATATTCCATTGAAGGTAACTAGTCTCCCAGATGTTCTTATAATATGAGGATATATTATCATGTGTTATTAATAAAGAGAAATAATTATTCAAGCCTTATGACTATGAAGGAAAGAAATAGAAAAAGTGGATGGTAAAGTAAAAGATGGATAAAGCTAATAAAGGAAATAATTATTTTACAACATGTGATACTTGTGAAAGGAAACACCATGGTAAATTCTTAAAAGGAAAAGGAGTGTGCTTCATGTATGGAAAAAAATTCCACTATGATCTTGATTGAAAGGGAAAGAAATAATCTGTCAAATGTGTAATGATTCCACTGTAGGTAGATGGGAACTACACTAATTAATGCCCCAAGATTCAAGGAAATATACCTCAAAATTAGCTAAGGGGTAAATTTCAAGATTATGCTATTATTATTGATGAAGTGGAATGATTGATGTACTTGTGTTTATATTCAATAGTTATGTAATAGTATTGTTTTAATCAATGATATTATGGTTATAAGAATTGTGAAATTTATAAGGACTATACCATTGTAATGTTTATTTAAGGATTTGAAAGCATGTGTTTAATGGTACCATGAAAAGTAATTCAATGGAAAGTTAAAATTCTTGGAAAACACATGATTAATGGAATAAAACACTTAATATGTGCCCAATGTTGAGTTAATAATGATAAAGTTTTTTTATGAAGGTATTGGAAACCTTTAATATTTATCTAATCCTTGATGTTGTGGTAATTATTGGATATTAAAATTTGGTAGCATTATTGGAATTATAATAATATAGTTTTAGAAAAAAAATACAACCCACATGCTGGGTGATAATCTATTGTATTCGACAAGGATGTAGGGCTTGAACACACAATTGAAGGATGATAAGGGTTTAGCACCTACCAATAACCTATGTTATATCTTGGTTAGTATTTCATTGTTTTTATTTAATTGATTTAACAAATAAATATTAATGTTAAACTAGAGGTGTTACAATTGAGATTCAGAGATTAACATATTATATTGAATAAATTTTGATAACCATATTGGTTTTGGAAAATATTTATAAATAGACAGAATGAATTATCACTCTTTTATTCATCTTCTAATCCATTAAAAGTTAGTTTTATTTCTTTAGGTATAAAAATTAATCTTGGATATTAATTTATTATTGTATGAAATGAAGTGGGAAATGATCAAAGAATAAAAAAATAAGAAATTGTACCTATGAATTAAAAAACATAAGAAGTAAGTATATTTCAATATATTCTCTATCAAGATAGTAAAATAATTCCTTAAATATAGATTTGTATTTTTTAAGTACTTAACTTTTCATTGGTCATTCACTATCTTGTGATCAATGACCATTATCACTCTCTATAATTATTTTCATTTTTTCTCCAGGTCCATATCTTCACTTTCCACAAACATTATCCTACTTTGAAACCTAGTTATGTGTGATTCCATATGAACTTTATAATTTCGTTTCAATATTACTAAGAGGATTTTTTATTATCCCATTTTACGATGTTAGTTTCAAACATTAGTATTTTCAAATTTCCAAACATTGATTACCAATATCAGGATTAAATTTCAAGGATTCAATTTGGGGTGGTAGAATTTAACACCCTGATGTTTTAAAATAATAGATTCATGTTTGATAGTGTGTATTACATGAAAACCCAAGCTTATAATGTAATATAACATCCTGATACTATATGATATATTTATTTTTTAAATAAATTCAATCTCCTCAACATCTTGTGATGCAAGCAATAATGGGTTTAAACAATACATGATACTCTATTAAAATATTACTATTTAAACATAACCATTATAACCTAGCCATTAAATTGGTGAGTATGAATAGTAATAACTAAATTATGAAAATTATATGGTTTACACATTTATAAATAAATTAAATTTAAAATTTATTATAGATATAATAATAATCATTTAAAAGTAAAATAAATATTTTCTGAAAAAAACATTATTTTTCTAAAAGGCGGTTTAGTCATGATTTGCACACATAATTTAAAATTAATTTTTAAAAATTTATTAAAATATTATTTGAAAAAATTAAGTTAATGTTTTAAATTATCATATCAAAGTTATCTTAGGTTGAATGTTTTATATTTTTCTAAAATATTTCTTTTTTTGATGAATAATGAACAATACTGAATTTTAATTGAAATCTACCTATTCATTTAAATTATTTATAAATTAAAATTATATTTTAAATTGGTTTTCAAGAAAAATTAGTTTAGTTATATATTTATTATCCCAATTTAGTTCATTTAAATCATTTTAATGTTGAATTCTTATATAAAAACTTTGTAAACTTTTGAACATTTCCTTTTTGAAAACTCGCTTTCTCATCACGTCTGTAGGATTAATTTGATATTAAATTTTCCTAATTATATGAATTGATATTAGAAAATTAAATTATATATTTTAAATCATAATAATATATATTTTATAATAATTTCATCTTAATTTCTTACCATAATTAATAGTAAAAATTATTTACAGTGGGTAAGGTAAAAAATGATTTACTAGGTATTAAACTAAGTAGAGGAGGGATTAAAATGACCTAAAACGTGTCCAAAACATATTTAATGGACATATTTAGGCCTTATAATGTATAATTTTCAATAATAATCCATTTTTACCCTTTTAGGTTAAAAACGTGGGTACCCCTTTTATTTTAAAAAAATTACAAGTGTGCCCCTCACCTCACTTATAAAAGGAAACCCCCTCTCCTCTCTTGATCACACCTTAAAATACTTTTTATTTGGAAAATAAATTCCCAAATAACTTCCCAAATTCTATAACCTCATTCTATAATCCTTTTTTGGTCATAAATCTATTCTAGTAATACTTTAGGTATAATCCTAAAGAGATGGTTTGAGAAAAGGTAAAATTCTTAACTATGAATATTGGTTTTATTTATTCTTATATATCCTTAAAATCATATTCATTTATGTTTATATAATAAAAAATTTTATAAAATATAATTATATGTTATTATTTAAGGTGTGTGACCTATATCTATCTCCTCTTCCCTCAAATGGTAAATGATAATGCCACTCATGTGTTCGGTGGATTGCCGCCTCACGAACTAATGTGACACGTTTTCCAACAATACCTCTCATTGTTGGGTATTATGATTAACATAAAGTATATATATGATATTTATAACATAATTATACATATTTATCCATTATATCATATAAACCTTTTTACTGTCTATTCCATAGGGGATACGATAATGTCGCTATTTTGTACGATGGACTACCACCTCACAGAGCGAAGTGATTAATTTTTCACAAACTCTTTACATAAAAGGTAATAAAAATAAAGTAAATGAATATATGTGATATAAATTACATAATATTTATTACATATTTATAATTATGAATATAAAATATATAATTTTATTTCTTACCATTTCAGTCACTGTAAGATGATAATGTCATTTGAGTACGTGTAGACTACCACCTTAACAAAGTAATGTGACCCTATTTTTATCACTACACCACATGGACGATATATATAAGTATATTTAAAGAAATAATATGGCATTTTTTTATTATGATAACTATGTAAATATAAATATAACATACCTCCTTTCCATAATGATTATTGAAAAATGGAAATTTTACTCATGCGTACGTATTGCCCACCATCTCCATGATCATAGCGTACTTTATTTATCAAAACCATATTTCATGATTGGTTAACAAAATTATAACTGATGTGTACATATGATAATTATTTCAGTATTATTATTATATATATATTTAAATAATTAAATCTTATACCAATAGTCAACCTACCAAATTCATTTTTTATATATAAGTAAAATATCATTGAAAAAACTTATGTAAACTTAATTTATTAAGTAATTATCTATAACATGGTAATAATTAAAATAAAAGGAATAATAAACATTAAAAATTTTCTTAAGTAATTAAACAATTAAACTAATTTTATTGTTCAGGAAGATAAAGAGTGTATGTGATGATTCCTACTCAAGGTAAGGGTTTCGCATGTCAATTTTACTTTCATGATACATATACCATAATGACTAATTATTTTATTTGTTTGTTTTATATAATACCCCTTAGATATGTTTTATCATGAATATATTTATATTAATAGTGTTTAGAGTTTCATTTTATGTCATTTATTTTAGGAGGTTTCCAATTCAAAAGTTACCAAAGTGGTGAGGGTTTATTTCACAATCTCGTCATTATTCAGAATTATTTATATTTATATATCCATTGTAAGAATTATTTGATATTTATATCCTAAAGTATAAAAAATTTCTTTAACATTAATTATTCAGGGACATTTTCAATTAGTATTACCATTTTCCCTCTCCTTGGTACTTAAAATGATTAATAAAATGCTTTTAAGAAAATCTGACATTATTTATCTCTTTGGTTGAAACTCCTATTTCTTTAAAAACCATGTTTTCTAAGAAAAATAATATTTTTTTAACATCATCCAAATGATTTTTTAAATAACCTTTCACCCATTTTTTAATTTTTATAGAAAAATTGAAAGGAATCCTTATGTCTTTTTCTAGATGTGGCACTTTTCTAACACTTTTATAGTGAAAAGGAAATGTTATTTTTAACTTATACAACATGTACAAAATTACCGCTATAATGAAAATCATTTCATTGAAGATTAATTTTAATTATTACATGGTTATTTATAAATAGTTTTTTTCCTCATATTCTCAAAAGTATTTTTTTAAATTAATATTAAAAAAAATCAATTTTGAAAATATTTTATGATTTTTTTAGTTATAAAAAGGGTAATTTTTAAAGAAATGTTATTTTCCTCAAGAAATGTTCCAAGTGATATTTACAAATAATTTTCGATCTATGAAATCGTAGTTTTTTTAATTGATACCTAATTAGGATATAATCCAATGACACAATACTTATTATTTCTCTGGCTGGTTTATGATCTGTTTGCCTGGGTAAGTACTATATTAATACCATTAATTTTACTCTAGATGGTTAATGATTAGGTTTATTGATTGGGGATATATTTACATTTAATATTCTAGTTTAAATAAAAAACATTATGTGTATTATGTTTCAACTCTTTCAAATAAGGAATGTATTGGACTTAGTAAGTGATGGGAGGGGCCTTTTATATCCCCTCGATGCATCGGTAAGTCTCATGAGACAAACTATATTGGGTTTTGGCTGAGGCCTTACCCATTTGTTTAGATTTCATGGAAAAATACTTAAATGGTATGTTTTAGAAGTCTTATATTATACATTACATCATTATGAATGCATTTATTAATATTCCATGTGATTATTCGATTAGATATAATATCAATGGTTATGTTTCAAGCTCACATTATTATTTATATGGAATTATTTTATCATAATTTATTCTTTCCATATTATGAACAAGTTATTGATTAAATAGAATGTGTTTAAATTATTTACCTTTTAATATTTATTATGACTTATTTTTTCATAGCTTCCAGAGTACGCTTACCATTTCTGAGCATTCGACCTCACCCATTTTTTATATTTTATTTTCCCAAAGATATCAGGAAATGTTTTGTGATTGATATGTGGATACATATTAAGGAGATAATAAAATTCAAAAAGAAAAAAAAGTGTATTTTATATTTAAAATGTAATTTGAATTTCATTTATGTATCTAGTTTACCAAGACTACTAAACTATTTAGTACTTCAGGATGTGATTTCTTATAACTTATGCCAATGTAATAAAGTAAGATATTAGATTCAGGTTACTGGGATCAGGGTTGCTACATCCATATTAATGGAACCCATTAATACCTAAAATTATATTCTACATTATCCTTTTTGGAACAACCATGTTTTATTCATTGATGTATGTTTTATGATGCATTATAGAACCCATTATAATCTTGTGAGTTTATTTTATATTTATGATTATTAACTGCCTCATTTTCATAAGACGTGTATTCTTTTGATAATTTCATAATGTGATGGGTTGGATTGGAATTATATATCCATTAAATGTATTGGGTAATGTGATATATCTAATGATATTAAGTGTATTGTAACACCTCATTTTACTACCATTATTAATTAATTATTATTATTTTGGTTTTTTTTGTTTCATTAATTTTTTCCCTAGAATTTAAATTTTTTTTGGTTCTTTTTGGCATCACATGGGTTGTAAATGGTTAGGTGTAACCATGAAGATACCATGCATTTTTGTTCTAAATTTGACTATTTAATTTTGAACAATTAACATGCTAGTAATTAAACTGTTTGATTCCTTAGTGGTAACCACGTTGTTTTTAATTAGGGTTTCATTAGACTCTGAATGTTTAGACCACTATTTACAAAACAATGCTACCAAACTTTGTGGGTCTCTTAGTTTTTTATTTTTTTGTATAAATTTATGGTTTTCCCTTCTAATTTTTTTAACTCCCAAACCATTTTTCCCTATCCTTTAATCACATTTCCCCCAATTCATGAGTCCCTCATTCACATGACATCCCTCCCCAAATATCCCTCCATTATTTGTGATTCCTAGGGTGATATTCATGGTTTGAGACTGACAATATGATTTAGGGACTCATATTCCCTCTATTCTTCTTTTCCTCTCAGTTTCTTCCCCATGTTTATTGTGTTTTGATTCATTCAAGCCTTAGATGTTTCAAATTGACCCAATTTTTGGGGTTTTACTTCTTATAAGGTGTGAGATACCTTTTTTGGTTCTTATTAATCCTATATTAAAATATTTAGACCATCAACCCTTCATTTGAGGTAGGTTTTCCCCATTCCTTATTTTTTAATTCAAGAACTATTTATGTCTTGAGTTATAAAGTCTTGGTTTAATTTTCTAATGATGATATTTCATGTGTTTAGTAAGATTTTGAGAAATAAATTGCACCACATTTACATTTTATGGAATTAAAAGTTCTTTAATTATTTAAATTTGGGTTTAAACTCATTTTATTAAACTGTGCATACCAGGTTTTTATGAAATTTTCTTAATGGATGTTGTATGTGAAATATAATATTTTAAATGGTTTTTCAATTCAAAAAGTGGATTCTAAAAGATTTTACTTGGGAATTTTAAGTAAGACTCAAAATCCCAAGTATTGAAAAATAATTTCAAGAATTATTTTAAATAAAATATGAGGTTTGAAAGTGGTTTAACCCCATTTAATCCATGAGATTAATTGAAGGGTGGTATTTTAGACCATATAGGTTTTTAATTAAAGTGGTTAGTTCTTTAAAAAAATCCAAATAGTGTTAGTCATACTTCTTTAGAAAAATGTTTTGAAATAATTTTTAAGAGTGGTTTTTAATTAATTGATTTATAAATAAGTGTTTGAAATGAAATTTACATCCATTAAAATAGATACATTTGAACCCAGACTCTCTCTTTAGTGAAAGAACAATTTGGAACCGTGAATGGTTTTAAAATTGGTGTGTTTGTGTGTGTGAAACCCTTTTGAGGCTGATTTTATTTATGATTGGTATGTATTTATGACTGAGTTTAATTCCTTATTATTTATATGATGTGATAGATATGTGATAGGTTGGTTTTTTTTGGTATAGAAGGTGAGGTGTGAGTTATTCTTAAATTATTGATATTTGATTTATGTGAACATTGGTTTCTGATCACCTCCATTTTACATGTCATGGGAGTCCTAGGAATATTGTATGTGGCCAATATAAGAGTATTCCCTAGTGTATAATAGTGTTTTACCTAGGGAATATTTCTTATCTACACCTAATCGGTTAGAATAATAGGGGTAGCAGGTCATGTGTGTTACTAAGAAAATTATGGAAATTGGTAACAGTAAGTTCCTGAGAGTATTATTTCCAAATAATTCAAATAGACTGTCAGGGAAGTGGATAGGATTAGTTTTGATAGTTGGGGTTATTTTTCTCTAGTGTAGGTATTTATTACTAGATCCTTAAAATGTTTCCAAAGAAGTTAGATCCTTTTTAGAATGATTTTAGGGATCCAAAGTTTTTCCTTTTCTTTTATCCCCTATTATTTATTTTACGCAACCACTTCTTGATTATTTTATTTGGCATGTTTTATTTATTGATTACTGTCTTTGGTGTTTGTAATTTTTCTTAGATTTGGAAATTTTTTACTTTAAATTTTTTTTATAAAATGTATTAAAGTGGTTATTTCATTTTTAAAATGTATATCATGATCTAACCCATCGATTTTAATTGTTTTCATCTTAAATGGTTTTTCAATGGTGTTTAGAAAACTATTTTGGAATGAATGATTTAAATATGTATTTTCAAACTAGTTTTAAAGTGGGTTTTTTGGATAAAATGTCTTTGGATGAGGAAATGTATTTAAAACAATTTTTTTATTGAAGGAAAGTTTAAAAAAATGATGTGGATTTGATATGGGTTTTTTATGAACATATTTTTGAGAAAAACTAATTACTAAATATATTTAAAACTATCTTAGAGTAAAAATTAATTTAAAAGTTTTGCATATGGAAAGTTAGGTGGTGGCATATTCAGTATGTCTATGATCATACATATATTATAAATTTCAGTTTCATGTTTCATTTCAACACTTTTTTCCCTTGGTGCATGTGAAATTTTAGAACTAGTCGATGTGACTTGAGGGGTCACATGTGATAGTTGATCAAGTATTTCACTATTTATTATTAATTTTCTAGTATATTATTCAAAATAGGCCTCTCCTACGTCAATTATGGTTATTGGTGGAAAAACTATATCTATGTAGGTTCAATTTTAGCAAGGGGTTATTTTTTGTGAGTGAATTAGAGGGTGAGATGAGAGATTTATCTTATATATTCTATTTATGTTGTTATTTATTTAAATTGTTTAAGTTTTTCTTAAATTTTTTATTTTAAATTTAATGTGTTTTCCCAACTTACATATGGGTAATTACAGAATTTTGGTATAATTTTTTTAATATATTGATTGCATTTCTGTTGGAAAATCATTCCCAATGATGTATTCTTTCATTTCTATGCATTATTTTCTAGTTCGTGGGGATCAGTAATGTCCTTCAGGCTAGTAGCATACCAATTTGGGTGCCATAATAGATGGAAGGCTATGATAGTTCATTATAAATGGTATTAAATGTAGGTTTTGTAGAGATAAACCAGTGTTTTGTGTAGAATAATTATTTTTTAGGGTGTTGTGTTTTGGAATAATGAAGGATTGTGTGGTCATAAAATCTTGAGAGGTTGATCAAAAGAAGTTATTTGATCACAACATATCATGATGAAAATTGAGTAACCAGGGGTAGTAGGAATTTGAATTTTGTATTTGAAATTTTTTTATTATTAATGCTGATGTGTGGGTCCTACTTGAAATTCATGAGTTTTATTGAGTAATACTATTGTTTTTTAACAATAATAGATAAAGAATCAATGAAACAAGGTTATCTCTAACAACCTGAAAACTATGTGTTTACATAATGCTTGGTTTTGGAAATGTTATAGGGGATGATGTATGATTGTAATATGGTTCATCCACTAGGTGTAAAAGTCACACAATGTTTTTCAATCTATTTGGATTGATAATTTTGATTCCTTTGAGTGACACCACATGTTAGGGGAAAATTTAAGGGGTTATCTGATATATTTTCATGTGTTTTAGACTTATAGAACGCCTCCTTTTTTGTATGGTTTCTGTGAAAATTTATTTTGTGTGTGAAATGTTTATTTTGTGAGAAATTGGTTTTTAGATAAAATAATGGACTTTATTAGAAGTTATTTTTATTTCAAATGATCCTTATGGATCAATCATAAAAAAATGGTTTTCTAAAAAAGTTTTAGGGAATGTTATAGTTTTAAAAATCTGTAGGTTTTGTTATGAAGTCTGAAAAATGTTTTTGGTTTGAAATGAAACTTTTAGCTTAGTCATAAATAAGAATTGGATTTAATGAAACCATTTTTAAAATGATTTGTTTCATAGTGAAATTCAAATTTTGTTTTAGTTTTGAAATTTTTTTATGTATTAAGCATAATGGATTTTTTACTTCTTTTGGGATGTATTTTTTAAAATGGTCAGTTTTAAAATGGAAAACATGGTAGTGGATAATTTTAAAACATTTCAAATGAGGTAAAGTTTTTTTAAGTGTGAGTGGATTTTATTTGAATGTTTTTTAATAAAAAATTTGAGTATATTTTTTAATATGTTTTGGGAATCCTTGTTAAGGGGTCATGCACCAGTACAAAATGTATATTTAACGTCACCTATTTCACGTCGGTTTTTTAGAACTGACGTGAAAATCTCCAAAATTTCATTTTTCACATTGTTTATTATATAACTGATGAGAAAATACTTTTTCACTAATATTTCAAGTCAGTTATTAAATAACTAATGTGAAAAATCATTTATGTCAACTTTTTACATCGGTTATTTAATAACCGATGTGAAAAATCAATTTTCCCTGATTTTTCACGTCAGTTCTTATAAGAACCAATGTAAAAAATAAATTATAATGACATTTTTACGTCGGTTATTTAATAACCAATGTAAAAAATGTTTACAATAAAATATTTTATTTCTCGAGCTTCGATTTTATAGGTCGTGGAGCTCAAATGTATTTATGGATCAAAAGTTATGGTCATCGGAAGTTGATCATCCCTAAATGAAGTCTTAGAGAAGGCCAACTTCAGAGGATCATAAGTTTTGATCCATAACTCCATTTGATCTCTGTGACCTATAAAATCAAATCTTACAAAATTAATTACATGTCTATAATAATTTGTAATGTTGGTTATTTAAAAACCAACGTAAAAAAGTCAGGAAACCCGATTTTTTACGTCGGTTCTTATAATAACCGAAGTAGAAAAATTGGGTTTCATTACTTTTTTATGTCGGTTTTTGAACAAACGACATTAAAAATGCTTTAAAAAATGTATTTCATTTTGTAAGATTCTATTTTATAGGTCATAGAGCTCAAATGGAGTTATGGGTTAAAAGTTATGGCCATTGGAAGATGATCATCTCTAAATGAAGTCTTAGAGAAGGCCAACTTCAGAGGAACATAACTTTGGATCCGTGACTCTTTTTGAGCTCCGCGACCTATCAAATCGAAGCATGAGAAATAAACTACATGTTTGTAGAACTTTTTAACGTCATTTATTTAATAACTAACATAAAAAGTCATGAAAATTAATTTTAATATCCCACAAATGCGGGATTTCAATTTTTTACTAAAATTTTCAATTTCCACATCCGTTATTAAATAACCGACGTGAAAAAATTCACGAAGATTGATTTTTCACGTCAGTTTTTATATAACTGACATGAAAAATCAGTGAAAAGTTTAATATTTTTCACGTCATTTATCATAATAACCGACGTGAAAAATGATTTTAATAACCCGCCGATGCGGGATTTGAATTTTTTCACAGCGAGGGCTCAAAATTTTTATTTTTCGCCTAAATTTTTAATACCATGTTTTCTTTTTCCATATCATTTATATGGTTTAATTATACACAAATAGTAATATAGTGATCCTTTCATTCAACCATTATCATTCCATAGATCAACCTGTTTGATCTTCAATGTAAATATACTATTTCTTCTTTCCGCGATCTCGTCAAGGTATTCGTAATTATGTTTCCATAATTTATGTTTATTTATGATTAGTTTTATTAATTTATATACCATTTAATGATTTGTATTCACTATTTCTTCTTTGTATCATGGTAAAAATAAAAATCCTCATTCAGATTCTAAATTTCCTTCTCAGACGAAACTTTGGTTGGCTCATTAGATCTTTCCTCAGAAAAAAATACATCAAACTTTTAATGGTCATAACTTTTGATCTGTAGCTCCGTTCGAGCTTTATGACCTGTCAAATCGAAGATCGGGAAATTATCTAAAAAATGAGAAACATTTTTAATGTCAGTTAGTTAAAAACCGACATTAAATATGACTTTTAACATCGGTTTTTAACATTGGTTTTTAAATAACCGATGTTAAAAATGGCGTTTCAATGCACTTTTTTTGTATAAAATATGGTCTTTCACGTCGGTTTTTTAAAAATCGATGTGAAAATTAATTTAAAAAAATTAACATCGGTTATTAAATAACCGACTTTAAAAAACATATTTTTTACATCGGTCGTAATAACGTCGCCATAATGTTTCCACAAAACCGATGTTAAAAAGAAAAAAAACTGACATAAAAAAGATTTTTTGTACTAATGATGGTTTAAAGAAGAAATTTTTTAGATTTTGCCTCAGTTTTTCTTTGGTTTTCTTTACTTGGATATTGGATACATGACCGTATTTGGGTCATGTTTTGTTTCATTTTAATTATGCCTCCTAAAAATGTAATGAGTGAAGGTAAAAAATTTATTACTCATCTTAGTAGAATTTCAAGGAATTTTCCAAGATAGTGTTGTATAGCAGTATTCTTGGAAATAATGAAGGTTTTATTAGGTAAATTAGAATGGTGGTCCTTAGTCAGTTGGTTAAATTTTTTAGGGATATTATTATTGGGATTTCATATATACATTTTATCCTAGGATGATGGTGTATTGGAAGGATTTTTTCCTAATGAGTTTAGACCCATGTAGTCTTGAGGTGGATTTATTTGGTGTGAACATAGAGTGTTCTTTTGGTTTCTAATAGGTGAGTGGTGTGTTCTTTAGAATGTTCATGCCACTTTTTTTATTCCTTATGTGATGGTTTTCGTGATGCAATATTCTTTTTAAAATCTATTCCTAACGATTGGTTTGATGTAAATAATGTGTACACCTTATGTGTGTGCATATGTTAATGGGGAGAATTAGACTATTTCTATTCACCCATGGGAGCTACTAGGTTGGGATTTTCCATTCATAATTTCTATTTGGCGGCGCTCTGCAAGTTTTTCCTCAATTTTTCCTCTATATGGTTTTTTGATCCCAAGTTAGAACTATGTTTTTATATTGATAAATGTTTGTTATTAGCTACCTTACTCATTGGTTTTTTTAAGATTGGGTGCATTTGTGGTTTATTGGGGTTGTTCTGAACGATTCTTGTGGATGGTCCTTATATAAGTTGAATCCTTAAATAATGAGACATAGGAGACCTTGGGATCCATGATCGGGTGGATAAAACTAGTGTTATTATATAGTCACTTATGGGTATGGGTTTTTTATTGGGTTTTCATGGGATAGTTCCCACCTAGTTTAGGTTATAGTTTTCAGTGTGGTTGTAATAAACTGAGTTAGAATTATGTTGTTTTTGGTAAGTCTTTATTGTGGATTATATGTATCTTGAGGTTTTGATTAATTTCCTTAAAGTATACTAATGTTTTAAGTGGATTGAGGTTTTTGAGTTTATGATGGATTCAATTTTTTAAGTAGTTCTTCTTTTCAAGGTTTGTCCCATGTTTATTTTTCAAAATATTAGATAAATTATAATATTATGGGGAGACCTATGTTAGGTATTTATAGGCTAGGTAGATCATCCTAGTGGTTGTGGTTTCCATCAAATAAAATTTTTTATAAGTCCTTCATATCCCTAGACTTTATCCTAAGACTTTATGGGGGTATAAATTAGTATAGTGGGAATATTATAAAACACCATATTAATAACATTATTATTTAATAATTTAATTTTGGACTATTTATTGTTTTAGTAATTTCTGTCCTGGAATTTAAACTTTTTGGGTGTCACGTAAGTTGTTCATGGCTTGGAGTAACCATGAGGTGACCATGTGTTTGGAATTTGAACTTGATAGTGTCATTTGGCATGGTTAGAAGACAATTATTTAAAACAGACAAGTCCCTAAGGGAAACTATGAATTTGTTTTGGATTATAGTAGCCTCTGTATGGTTTGATCATGATTTACAAAACTGTGTGGCTCACCTAAATTTTTAATTTTAATAAATTTCAAATTTTTTCCTTCCTCTTTTCAAAATCCCCCAAAAATATTCCCCTCTATTTATATCATGAAACCCTTTATCCATGTATCCCTACTTATCATTCCACCACTCCCCATATCTCTCTCTATTCTTGGAAATTATAACTATGATCTTCCTAATTTAGGACTACAAAATTTAGGTAAGGACTCTTCTTTTCTATATTCTTTCTTTCCTTTTGTTTTACTTCCCTATTTCACTTAATTTTGATTCATCCAAACACTAGGGGTGTTGGATTGACCCCATTTTTGTGGTTTCACTTCTTTTCTAGTATGTAATCCTTTATCTGGGTCTTGTTAACCCCTTATTAAAAGCTTTGAACCATCCTATATTAATTTGACATAGGTTTTCCCCATTCTTTAGTTTTTATTTTATAGATATTGATTAATTGAGTTTTAAATTCAAGTCCTAATTTAATAATCATTTTATTCCATGTGTTTAGTGGGTTTTTCACAAATAAATTTCTTTTTATCATCTTTTTTATATAAATAAAAGGTTTTTCCTTCTCTAAATCTTTGTTTTAGTCTGTTTTATTAAGTCATGCATACCATGTGTTTGGGAAATTATTTGAATAGACTTTTTGAGTGACCTATGAGATTTTTAAGGGTGTTTCTATTTCTAAAGTGTGTTCTCAAAGGTTTTACTTGTTATTTTCAAGTGATAATTTAAGTTCTTAGTTTTGATAAATTATTTCAAGAATTTTTTATATAAAATATATTATTTCTATTTGGTTTCACAATGTTTGATCCCTATTATGAATTAAAGGGTGGTTTTTCGGACCCTTATAGGTCTTTAATTAAAGTAATTGGTTATTTAAATAAATTTACAAATTGTGTATGGAGTTTTATTTTATAAAAATGTTTTGAAATTATTTTCAAGAGTGTTTATTAATGAATTATTTTAGAAAATATGGTTTAAAATGAAATTTCAAACCATTTAAAGAGATGAATTAGAAATTTGAGTCCCACTTTAGATAAAGTCATATTTTGAACATTGAATAGTTTTAAAAATTGTGTGTGTGTGTGAAGACCACTTGAGTCCCGTTTGATTTTTGATTAGAATGGATTATGGCCTAAGGGTAATACCTTATGTTATTTGTGATGTTTTGTATATGTGATCAGGTGGGTTTCTTTTATGGGTTAAGTAGGTGAGGCATGAGTTATTTTCAATTACTTTATATTTGATTTATATAAATTTTAATTTTTTATTAGCTCTATTTGACTTTTTATGGGAGTCATAGGAATATAATAGGTTACTTGTAAGAGATAATTCACTAGTGTTTAGTATTTTTATAACTAGGGAATGTTTCCCAGCTACACCTAGTCAGTTAAACCTATATGGGTAGTAGGTCATGAGATCTTGCAACCATATTGTAGACCATGGTAGTGGTAAGCTCCTGGGAGAATTATTTCAAGATAGTTATATGGGACTATCAGGGATGTGGATGGGATCATTACTATTGACCTAGGTTCCTTATCTCTAATTCAGGTCTTTGTTTATAGATTTTTAAGATTTTTCCCTGTAAGTAAGATTATTTTTTGAATAATGATAAGGATCCCAATTTTATGCTTTGATTTTATCCTATATTATTAATTTCATGATACCATAGGTTGAATGGTTCATTTGGAATGTTTTATTTATTATTTAGTTTTCTGGTTGTTTATAATTGTTCTTCAAATTTCCCTTTTTCTTAATTTACAAATTGATTAAAAAATGTATTAAAAAGTGTATTTTCCTTTTAAAATTTGTATCATTCTCCAACCCTAGGATTTCAATTTATTACCTTTTAATTAGTTTTCAATCATGTTTTTTTTTACTAAAGATGAAATTCATTAAAAACGGTGATCAGCAGAAATAAAAGCACATAACCAAGGTGGGAAGTGGTCAAGCCAGAGAAGATCATCATAAGGAGGGCCAACGGCTGCCAGCTGGTGAGCGGCCTCGCTCCCTTCCCTTTTGATGAATGAGAAAATGTAGGATATGAATATTTTCCTGAGATAGTGAATACTCTGAGTGATGGATCCAAAACATTGTAGCCCACCGTCGTTGAGATTGATGTCATTGATGATGGTGATACTATCAAATTCGATGTGGATTGAGTCCCATCCATGGTCTTTTGCAAAATTTAACCCAGCAAGGATGGAGGCAACCTCTGCGACTGAGGCCTCCCAAAGTGCGTGACGAGATTCATGTGTGGCTGCAATAAGATGTCCATGGTTGTCCCGGGCCAATATACCTAATCCAACATGTCCATCCTTAGGGAGAGAGGCATCCACATTAATCTTAATAGTCCCTTCTGGTGGGAGGCGCCAATGTTGGGAGTGAGGAAAGGGGGTGACAAATCTTTGCTGCGCAGTGTGATGCTGCCAACCCGTAATCCAAGAAGATGCCCGATCAATCCAAAATCTGGGGGGCCTAAGACATTAATTTTCAATTTTCAAAGTGGTTTCAGAGTTTTTAAATTTGATAAAATAGATTGGATTAAAGAAATTTATTTAAAGTTATTTTTTTATTTAATGAAAATAAAAAAAATGGAAAATTAATAAACTAGATATGAATTTTGATATTATTTTTCAATAACTTATATTTGAAAAATCTATTCTCTAAATATTTTTCAAACTAGCTTAACATGGATCTCTAATTTAAAATTAGAGTATTTGGCATGGAATGAAGTGGCCTACTAAAAATATTTTTACTCATATATATATTATAAATTCATACTTAATGTTTTATTTTATCTCTGGAATATCCTTGGAGAGTGTATGTATTTTGGATTAGATGGTATGAGTCAAGGGTTTCACATGGGATAGTTGATCAGGTTTATCAGTATTTATTTTTAATTTTTTAATAGATTATTCAAAATAGGACATTCCCTCTTTTCAATTATGGTTATTGGTGGATGAAAAATATATATAGAGGTTGTAGTTGAGATTGGGGTTGTTTTTTATGATAATGATGGAGTTTGAGCTAAGGGGTTTATTTTGAATCTGGTATATTGATTTTTGTGTGTTTAAATTGTTTAAGTTTAACATAAATTATTTATCTAATTTGTAATGTACGTCAAACTTACGAATGAGTCTTGTTGGAATTTTAATTTAATTAATTTTCTAGTTTAATTTAATTTATATAGGTAAAAATTTTCCCATTGAGGTTTTCTTTGATACCAAGTATAGAGATCCATGCATTTCATTCAAAAATATTACTTCTTATTGATGACTATTCAATACATAACATTACGATTAATGTTATAACCATAGAGTTTTAGTATATTTGGAGACTAGATATATAAAAATATATTTATGAATGGTATTCAACATATCCAATAAATATTTTCTCGCATAATACACTACTTATACATAACCTACATAAAACCATACTTCGTAACCTAGGGAAATGAAACAAAATAAAGGTTTAACTAAGATTCTCAGTAAGGGTAAACATAATAGATATCAATTAGTGATCATAAGTGAGCATAAGATAAGGATAAGTGTATGATAATATGATCATAACTTATAATAATCATAAATAATTATTCAAATATCAATAGTCATAAATCATGGAATAAGGATTTGTCATAACAAAATACATAAATCAAAAGTGTGCGGAATCATCAATAATCAATCATGAGCCAGATGAACATATATTAAGCATAATTGATAAGTTTTATAAATACACATAATCATATAAAATCATTTACCTAGTCAATTATCACTACCAGGACTATCATAGTTGATTGGGTTCACTCCCAAAACCATCATGTCATTAATTAAGTTTCACTCCCAATATAATCGTAGTAGAAAAATTCCCTTAGTAAACATGATTCACTCCCCATTAAAGTTCTTATTATCTCTTGAGATATCTATCATTATTCAATTCATTAGAGGGAAATATAATTCCAGGTCAACCCATTACATATCATAATCCATTCATATGTGTTCCATGATATTATAAAAAAATTAACATATATCATAACCCCTAGAAATGAAATGGTTTTCATAAACATTTCATCATAGCGTAACCTATGGAAAATAAATGGGTTTCATAAACATATCATAATCATTATCATAAACCATCTTGATAAATAATATGTATATTATCATTGAATCATATCCCTATTAAATCATAAGTTCAAAGGGTTTTATTATAGGTGAAAAATTCCTTTAAAAGATTACTAGAATATTTCTTGAGAAAGATACACTTTTCACTTTGAAGTCACTTCTTTAAAATATAAAAACTTTCAAAATACTATGTAAAAAAATTCATTGAAAAGAACCATGGAAACTTTTAAAGGAATACTCAAATCATTTATTGGTCATAGCGATGGTAAAATCCATTTAGGTTGTATACATTAAAAGAAAATATTCTTTTCACAACTTTGTAAAAAGTCAAACTGACTGGTTTGAAAGATATTTATTTAAAAACTTTCCTTTTAAAACTTTTTATATAAATTATATGGTAATAAAAATAACTATTTTAAATATCTTAATGTATAGTTAAAACATATATAGAATAATTTTAAAGATCATGGACATGTAATAAAAATTTATCCAACCAAAAAGAAAATAAGGTTTAATTTTATTTAAAATAAATTATCGATCATTTTAAGTAATAAAAAGAGTAAAATGACACTAATATATTAAAAAACTAGAAATAACCAGATGAGTTTAAAATATATGGGGTTTAAAAGACATGATCCATATAATTTCCCTTAATATTTATTTAATCATAAACATTCCTGAATAAAATGATATTAAAAAATAAATCTCTTACCATGTTAGTGACTTTTGAATCTTAATACACATAAAAGACAAACTTCAAATGAAAATTTTAATATCATTAACATAGGGATATTCAAGATATTAAATTTCGAAGGAGTAAATATATACACCTCGTAAACATAAATTCATAATATCAAACATGCCTCAAAAAACAATATTAAGATAGATAACCCTTACAACATTGGTAATCACTAAATAAAACGCACATGGAAGAGATAAACTTACAAGGTTTTTTAAATAAAAATAATTTTCATGGGAATAATTGTAAAATAAGTTAATTTGAATTGTACACACCACATGAAGTAAATAAGTAGTGAATATGGAATATGTCTCACATAAATAAAAGTGAGATGGGAAAACCTTACCTCAAATTCTGTCATTCTTCAAACACATTTAAATATCTATTATAATTAATATATATTTAATATAAATATATTATATAATAATATTAATATATAAATTATTATTAATCATTAATTTATAATTTCTTATTATCATTTAATTAATAATCTCTTTGTTAAAAAGAACATTTGGGTGAAAACTGGTCAGTTTTCCATGCATGTTTCGGTTGGATTCTTCTGAAACTTGCACCTTGGCTATGGTTTCATCATATAAATAATATTAATCATGAAATAATTATCATATTTTTCATTAAATACACTTTTATAATTATTCATAAAGATTGGTGATGAAAAATTAATTACATCACTTTTTAGAGGTGATAATGTGTACATATTCATGAGTGATGTTTCCAATTTTTGATGGCTGGAATGGAAGAATGTTAAATTTAATTAAAAAATTTAGATTAATTATTATTTCATATATATATATATAATATTTATTAATTAAATACATCCTTATTAATATCCATTTAAATCGGAAATAAAAAATGAATCATATCACTTTGGGGAGGTGGTAGTCCACACATACCCAGAAGTGACATTATAATTTTCCAACGGATGGAAAGGTAAGAAGTTATATAAGATATTATAATTCCATAATTATAATTATTTCATAAATATAATATATAAACATTAAATTCATCATAATAACAAACCATTAATTATGGTCTTGGAAAATGAATCGTATCACTATGTGGAGGTGGTAGTCCACTTGTATGCACGAGCAAAACTTTCATTTCTCATTTGTTAGAAAAGGGGGTTGATAATGGTGTTTAAATAAACACAATAACATTTAAATATATTTATTATACTTAATTTTTTATTTTATGATGAATTCCAGTTATTTAAATTTGGTAGAATAATTAAAAATTTTGAAAGAGGTCGGGTAGGATGATTACCTCTTCTTCGATAAATCTTCTTTAGATCCCTTATTATGGACCCCTGGGATGGTATATTAAGAATACCATAACCTATAATTTATGTATGGGGAATTTTAGAATATAATTTGGATGGTTTTTTCCATTATATTTGGATCAAAGTGGTGTAAAGAAGAGTGATGAGGGGTGTCCCTTTATAATGGGAGGGAGAGGACACACTTGGAATTTCTTAAAAGATTAAAATATAATAATTCATTCTCAAGAAACAAACACAGTAATTGATGTTTCTTCCAATATAGGATAATATGAGGTCTTAATATGTCCATAAAATAGTATTTATATTAGTTTATATGGAAATTTCACCTTAATCTCTTAGTTTGACCCCGGGTAAACCTGTTTTAACCATAACTGTGGCAACAAAATTTGACATCTTTTACTATTCATTATGATAAACAATTAAGTTAAAATTATTAAATTAAATTAATTATTATTATTATAAATATATAATATATTTTAAAATATTAATTTTCTATAATTTTTAGTAATTTATATTAAAATAAGTGCTCAAAGCGCAATAAAACCCGTTTTTAGAAAAATGCATTTTTAAGCATAAAATCGAGTTTACCGTCATTCCTTACCATATAAAAAATATTTTATTAATTTTATAATATTTTATTTAATATTTATTATATAAATTTATTTAAAAATAATCATCAATATATAGTAATTTAATTTATTAATATAAAAACACATTATGCATATAAAAATAGTTTTTAGAAAAATGTGTTTTTAAGCCCAAAAATGAACCTATAACAAAATAAAGTATAATGAGGATTACAATATAAATAATTATATCATTTATAATTAAATTATTATTATTTTAATTTATTATAAAATTGATAAAATTATTGTACTTCGACCTGAAAATAAATGATCATTTTTTAAAAGTTGGCATTTTTCACTATTTACAAAAAAATTAATCTTTTCAGAAAAAATCACAAAGAAATAAAAATTAAGCTAATATTTAAATAATTATTTAAAAAATGATATTAATTTATTTAAATATAATTTTTAAAAATTTAATAAATTAATTATAATTCCTATGTAAAAAAATTAAATAAAAACCCTTTTTGAAGAAAAATTATTTTTAAAGCATAAAATGACTTTACTGAAAATTGAGTACTTATTTATTATGAATTAATAAATATATTTTAATTATATAGAAATTTTATACATATTTTTTATAATTATTTTATTCTTATTCATACTTATAATTTAGCACCTTGGTTATAACGGTAACATTTAAATAATCATAAATCAATAGTATATCACAATTCATTTAAACTTAGTGTTGTGTATAAATAAATCTATCAAAAACTTGCAATTTATTTAAAGAAAAAAATATATATTATAAAATATCAAGGTGTTATATCCTCCCCCACCTTAAATAAATTATTTCCTCTTTATTTTTTTGGTTCTAAAGGTTCAATATTTAAAAATATCATTATTGTAACCCATGTCATACAAAGGGATAATAAAACTTCCATTAAAAAAAGAAAGATAGAAACATAAAGGGTACCTGAAATATTGCATAATTATGTACCCAGATAAGTATAACATTGAAGGAAAGTTAAAATATACACCTTTAATGGATAGTGATAGAGAATGTGGTCTTGAGAAAGTTAATAAACACAAAACCATAAATCAGTGAGGTGTTAGAAGACCATAAATTCATCAGAAATGAAGTTAAAAGAATAAATAATTTATTTAGAGATCATTTTTCTTATTTTTGGGGGATTAATTTACTATAAATATAGATAAAATATTAAAATATACTTAATTTTTTTCAATTTCGTAATCACAATTTCACCATTTGGTTGTGTCTCAATAAATTTTGACTTCATCTATTACTCCAAGAAATGACTATTCGAGATGAATATTTCATTCCTAAATCACTAAAACTAACTTTTATTGGATTATAAAATATATAAAATAATAAAAAACCATTCCTTATTTCTATAAATATTTACCAAAATAAAAAATGATCACAATTTATGCAATATGGATAAATATATTATATTAATTTATAAAACCTCAAAAATAACCCTGAAAGTTCATCTTAACCCATTCCACCAATAGTTAATCTTAATAATCCTTCAAAATATATCTATCCAAATTAAAAACTCAAAAATATAAAATATTTTATCACATATTTTTTCAAAATTAACCTTAACATGTATCCCAATACAACATGAAGTAGTTCATAATTTTAAATATCAAATACATGAATACTTTGATCATATATTCTCCCAAAACTTTATAATAACCTAAGTCACCATATAATCTCAATGTAAATATATTTTTTTACTAAAATTAACTCTATCCAATGTATTCAATAAATATGAAAATTAAATAAACCTGATCAAAGATGGTATAAATCACTTTTTCATCAAATCACTAACCAATGTCAATGTCACCAATACTATCAATTTTACTTTATTAATATCAATCAAATATTTATCCAAAATAAATATGATTATATCAACATCAGGAACATAATAACTGTCATTAATACCTTAATATTTTGTTTTTTATAATATATCGCCTTATTACTAAATCATTTTTCTAGGTTGTGGATATCATTTATCATATTCTTAAAAATCATTAAATAAAAAAATACAAAAAACAATCCTTATATGTTTCATGATTCTTATAACCAGAATATCATTGATAAAAAATGTCTATAAAATAATTATTGAATCCCAATATATAAATAATTTAATTATTATGTGTCCTTCATAAACCATTAACTAGGCTTAATCATATTATTCCTTAATACTTCCTTCCTTCCAAGTTTCATTTATATTCTCTTATCATAAATAGTGATACCTTTATTCATACAATGTTTTTTATCCTCTTCTCTATCCCTCCCCCAAGGACATTGATTTTTATAATGCCCATACTTTCTAAATTTAAAACATTCAACCATCAATGATACCTGATAAGAACCATTATTCCCTCCATTACATTAACTTGATATCTCATGATTACAATCACTACATCATATGTCACATTTATCATTAACACAATTCTTTATGGTTTCAACCATTGACTAACACCAAAGAGCATAGTGTGAGAAATAATAATCATAGTGATTAATCATGTGATCAAGAAAATTTATTCATAGTAATTATTTATAATGACACATAATTTTAAATCTATGACACCTTAGGTTTAACTTAGGTCATCTAGGATCATCATATATTAAAATTTATCATAATAGTTGATAAATAAAATGTGAATTATCCCACGCATATCCCTTGGGAGTGTCTATCCAGGTGTGTAGTTTTAGGCCCACTTATTGTGCATCGATGATGATTAAGTAAATACCCAATCCACCCCATTCTGAGTTATTATTCCTTAGTGCATCTATTCCATAGTCACGTCCACTTTGTATTATCTAGAAAATTATTTATTTTCTAGAAAAACCAAAAAATTTACACTTTAACAAAGCTTTAGGATGTCCTTATATACAAAGGATTATCCTAAGGGTTTTTACAAAATTTTCTAACCATAATATCTAAATATTAACTAAACCCTTCTCTAATTCCAGCTATAGTCACCCATGCCTTTCATAAAAAATAATTACATATAATTTTACGAATATTCAATACATAACATTACGGTCAATGCCAGAACTATAGAGGTTTAGTTTATTGGGAGATGAAATACATAAAAAACTTATTTTATGAAAGATCTTAAACACGTCCCATAAGGATCCACTCATATAGTACAATTATTATATATACCCTACATAGAACATGTTTTCATAACCTAGGGAAAGTAATCATATGAAATGGGGATCTCATATGATTAGTAAATGTAAACATAACATATGATAATAAATGATCATAAGTGAGTAAAAGATAATAATAAGGGTATGAGAACATGATTATAACTTATAACAATCATACCCAATTATTCAAAGGTTATTAATCATTAATTATATCATAATCATTTGTCATAACAAGATTAATAAGTCATAAGTGTGAGGAATCATCAATAATCAATCATAAGAATAAATCATACATTTATATCATAAAAATAAGAATATTAAATCCTTTCCATAATAAAGGTTCACTACCAAGAATATCATAGTATATTGGGTTCACTTATCATTCCAATATATCCTTAGTTAAGTCTCACTCTCAATACTATCATAGTGGACCGAGTCCCTTGCTGAACTAGGTTCACTCACTATTTGGGTTCTTATAATCTCGGGAGATATCCATATTTACCTAATTAATTAGCTTGTTAAATAATTATAGGCCCTCCCATCACATAATCATAATCCATTCTTATTTTTTCCACAAGATACCAAAAACATTCATCATATATCATAACTCATAGAAAGAAAATGGGTTTCATAAACATTTTAACATTTCATCATAGCATATCCCATAGAAAATAAATGGGTCTCATAATAATCTCATAAGAATAATTATAAAACATCCAGAGAAGTAATAAGGATATTGTCATTGAATAATATCCCTAATAAAACATATGTAACATCAAAGTATGTTATCAAAGATGAAAAATTACTTTAAAAGATTAATGAAACATTTCTATAATAAAATACCATTTTTATATTGAAAATACATATTTAAAATATAAAAATTACAAACACGTTATGGAAAACATTTTATTTTAAATGAAACAAGGAAAATTTTAAAGTAATCTTAAAATAATTGAGAGTTCATGAAGATAGAAAAATTTATTCATGTTTTATATCTTAAAATATAACACTCTTTTCACACCATTATAAAAAATTTAAAAATGACTTGTTCAAAACAATTATTTAAAAATATTCCTTTTAAAACATTGTAAATAAATTAAAACACAATGAAAATAAACTTTTTAAAACATTTAATGTATATTTAAAATCTTCCAATATATAATTTTTAAGATCAAAGACATAGAAGAAAAGTTCATCAACCAAAAATAAAATAATGTTGACTTTTTATTAAAATTATTTTCTCTATAATTTTAAGTGCCAAAGAGAGTAAAATGGAACTAATAAATAAAAATATAGAAATTTAAAATGTATAATAAAATATATGTTTATTAAAGGATAATATCAATATAATTTCTCCTAATATAACTTCAAGTATAAATAATCTTGATTAAAATGAGAATATAACATAAATCCTTTTCCACTTTGGTAACTTCTGAATCACAACCCACATGAAAGAATAAATTCAAATGAAAATTTTAAAATCATGAAAAAAACATTATTAATTATATAACATGTAAAATTGTAAGCTTATTAACCTCATAAACATAAATAGGTGTATAACATCAAACATGTATCAATAAAATAATATTGACATGATGAACCCTTACAACTTTAGTAATTTGTGAATAAAAAAATAATGAAAGAGAAAACATTATATGGATTTGTAAATACAAATAATTTTAATGATAATAATAATAAAATATATCCATGGTCACTATAAACACCACATAAAGGAAACAAAGTGTTTAATATAGAATATGTCTCATAGAAATAGAAGAGAGATGGAAAATCCTTACCTCAAGTTTTGTCTTGATTCATACACATTAAGATCCCTTATATAATAAATATATATTTATTATACATATATTCTAGAATCATATTCATATATAACTTACTATATATCATTTATTTATAATTTTAACTTATCATTTAATATAATTTCTTCTTTAAAAAGAACATTCGAATGAAAACAGGTCTATTTTCCATACATGTTTTTGTTTTAAGTTTTCAGTAACTGGACCTTGGTCATAGTTTCATCATCTTCATAATATTAATTTTGAAATAAGTATAATATATATTAATAATATAAAATTTTATAGTTATTCATATAAATATTTGATGAAAAATTAATTACATCCCTTTGTCGACATGGTAATTTGTACGTACGCATGAGTGATGTTTCCACTTTTTGATGGTTGGGATGAAAGAAAGGTAAATAATAATTCAAATTCATAGAATAATTATTATGTCATTGATATCATATATATTCATTAAACATATACTTATTATTATTCATTTAAATGATAAATTAAAAATGAATTGCATTGCTTCATAGAGGTGGTAGTCTACAGGTACGCACAAACGATGTTTTTATTTTCTAAAGGATAAAAACATAAGAAGGTGGATAAAATATAATAATTAAATATGTATAATTATTTAATAAATATAATATCTAAAAATTAAATCCATAATAACAACCAAAAAGGAATTATGGTGATGGAAAATGTTTTATATCGCAACAAGGATGCGGTATTCCACATGTACACACAAGCGTTGATTTCATTTACCATTTATTAGAAAATTGAGTGGATAATGGTGGTTCCAAAAGCATAATAACATTTTATCATATTTATAATACTGAATTAATTATTTTATCATTTATACTATAGATATAAAGGAGGTATAAAAATAAATAAATTGAAAGAGGCTGGGTAGTATTATTACCTCTTCTTTGATAGACCTCCTTTAGATTCCTCCTTGTGGACCCTTGTAATGGTCTTTTCAAAATACTAGAACCTATAATTCAGTGATAGGGAAGTTGATAAGATAATTGAGTAGGGTTTTTTAGTTATAAGGGGGTAAAAGTGGTATTAAGAAGAGAGATTATGGATTTCCTTTTATAAATGGGGGAGAGGACACACTTGAAATTTCTTAAAAGATTTAAATATAATAATGTCATTATCAAACCAAATGATTCCAAATGGAAAAAGATTAAAAGTTAGGATAATATACGGTCAAATTATTTTCATAACCTTGGATTTATATAATTTTATATGTAAATATCACCCTTATCTCTTACTTTACCCCCCCCCCCAATTAAACCCATTTAAACAATAACCATGGTAACAAATTTTTAATATTTTTACTAATCATTGTGACCAAAAATTAATTTCACCTTATTAAATTATATTAATTATTAATATGAAAAATATGGAATCTATTTTATAGTATTATATTTTTATAATTTTATTAAATTCATTACAGAAAAAACTCAAAATGCAATGAAACCCATTTTTAGAAAAAATGGATTTTAAGCATAAAATTGTGTTTACCTTCATTATTTAACATGTAAAAAATATTATATGAATGTTACAATGTTTTATTTAATATATAATATATAAATAAAAATAAAATAATTCATAAATACTTATTAATTTAATTTCTTTGGATAAAAACACATCGTGCTTATAAAAACAATTTTTATAAAAAAGTGTTTTTAATCCCAAAAATGAAATTATATAAAAATAAAGTATAATGATGATTCATATGTAATTAATTAGATAATTTATATTTGAATGTTAATTACTTTAATTTAAGATAAAATTCAATACAATATGGGACATATTATTAAAAATAAATTAATGTTTTACAAAAATTGGTATTTTTCACTATTCACTAAAAAATTAATCTTTTCAGAAAAATCCCAAAAAAATATCCCTAAGATAATATTTAAATGATAATTTAAAAAATGGTGTTCATTATTAAAATAAAATTTATAAAAATGGTACAAATTAATTATAATTCTTGTTCATATGATGTGATAAAAACTATTTTTTAAGAAAACATATTTTGGAAGAATAAATTACTACTAAAAATTGAGTACTTATTTATTATGTAATAATCAATAAATTTTAATTATTTAAAACCTTAATAAATATTTTTTATAATTTTATTATTCTTATTCATACCTTCAATTTAATATTTGGTTATAATGGTCACATTTAAATAATCATAATTTAATAGTATATCACTATTTGTTTAAACATTGTATTTCCTAATAAGAAAGTTATCAAACACTTATTATTTATTTAATGAAAATATATATATTTTAAAATAATAGGTTGTAATGGCCAGAAACTAGTTCTCAGTACGAGGGGTTTAATAATTCCCATCAAGCCAATGGTGTACGGAGTCAGGTACCTATTTATATAGAGGATCAAGTTGATTCGTTACATGTATTATGTGTGAACATAATTCTAGATTTTTTTTACATTTTATTAAATAATGTTTTGTGAACATATTTTATGTCTGAACATGAGGATAACTTTGTTCACAATTTATGTGTCGAATTTCACCATAATGTTATTATGTTTGTGAACATTCAACATTTCATGTCTCTTTCCAATGATTCAATCATGTTTATGAATATGATACTCTTCTAATGAAATGATTATTGTCACCTATTTGCTATTTTAATTCTTGTCATGTGATATTTTTTATTATTCTTCACCTTAATCAATATTTTAACTCACCCTTTCTTTGATGTAAGTCCTTAGGTGATTACATGTACTAAGAAAAATATGAAATCCAATTGGAGAACTGTTCTAGATGAATTAAAAATGTTTAATGTTTTATGTGTGAAAATGTTGTGCAAACCTAATTTTCCAAAGACATAAATCCTTTAAATTCTAGATTGAATTATTATTATATTGTTTTTCAAATAAATGATGTCATAATCATGTATGAGAGATATGTGTTGCTATAGTTGGTATAATATCATGGTTAATTTAATTTTAAAATTAGGTTAATAAAAGATAACATAGGTTAAACTTAGGTAACCCATCGATGAAGACTTTATATTTTATTTACACATTTTAATAACTTATTTATCCATGATTTATTGACATATTTTTTGTTTTAACCTTTTTTCCTTAGAAGATGGTGGGAACTCAAATCATTAAAAAGAAATAGTTAAAGGTGTGCTTAATATTCAATCATTTATAATGAATTTATCTTTTAATTATAGATATATTAATTATTTTATATCCTAAAAGTTGTATAGAACTACTAAATCATCTCCCCCAATACCTAGAAGTAGAGATATTAGTGGTACACCTAGTAGTGAAATCATTACAATCCAATTGTTGGTCGCTTCCCTAGTCAGCATCTATGGGAAGTTTCTTAAAAAAATATCATAATACTTACTTTGGTAGAATTTAATGATATAATAGACATGGAATATCTCTCATTACATAGATATCACATAAAAGTTTTGAAAAGGAAATCTCTTTCCATATCTCAAACCATTTTATGCTTATATACAAATATAAAGAATATTATGAATCCCATTTAGAAAATCCCTTAAAGGTGTGGGTGTTGATACCCAATAAAGAATAATATCTTGTACAAATGGTTTATTCAAAGGAAAGCATCAACCTTGACTATATTCACATTATGAGGTAGTATACTGATGTATTTCTAGATGAAATTTTTGGACTTCTCCTAGATCATGGGGTTGAGTTATCAATAGAAATCATACCTATAGAAACCCTAATATCAAATATCCATAATAGGATAGCCCTAATAAAATTGGATAAATTAAATAAGAAACTACAAGAAATTTTTACAAATTATTCATACGCCCTAATGTGTCATAATCAGTTGCACCAATTCCCTTTGTCAAAAACAACGATAGATTGATGAAACTTTTCATCAAATATCAAGATCACAACAGGATCACTATAAAGAAAAAGTATCAACTACCAAGGACTGATGAATTATTTGAAAATCTTAAAGGTGATTAGTACATATGAAAAGTGTATCTTCATTATAGATATCATAATCTAATGATGAAGAGATAAGATATTCAAAATACATACTTCCATAAAAAATATGGACATTATGAGTTCATAATGGTGTCATTTGGACTCACAAATTCCATTAAGATATTAATAGACTTGATAAATAGATTAATTATAGAATACCTTGATAAATTGGTGGTGGTATTTTTTGAATATATTCTCATATACACCAAGCGAGAGGAAAAACATAAAGAGCATCTAAGGATTGTGCTAATAATTTTAAGGAAAGATAAGTTGAATGTTATGTTTAGTATGTGTGACTTTTAGATGTATCATGTAACATTCTAGGGTAAAGTGATCATGAGTGAAGGAATTAATGTGAATACATTAAAGATAATGGAAATTGAGTAGTGTCCCAAACCCACAAGTTTCATAGAGATCTATATTTTTTTGGATTATATGGGTACTACAAAATCTTTGTAAACAAATTCTCAAGATTTTCTATCACACTAACTAAATTAACATGAAACGGGTTAAATTATGTCTAGATGAAAGAATTTGAGGAAATATTTAAGGACTAAAAGAAGAGGCTATTCACTACACCAGTACTCATATACCCATCAAGTGGAGAAGGTTTTGTGATATATAGTGATAATTAAAATAAATTCTTGGGTTGTATACTCATAAAAAGTGACAAAGTGATAGACCATGACTCTTGAAAATTAAAAATCCATCAGAATAACTACTCTATACATGATCAAGATTTATAATTTTCAATAATATTTTTGAATATCTAAAGGCATTACCTCTATGAAGAGAGGTTATATATATATATATATATATATCATAAAAGTTTAAATTATATATTCACATAGAAGGAGATGAAAATTTTTTCAATGAAAATGGTTAGAGTTAATCAAGTAAAATGATTGAACAATTCACTTCCACAATAGAATGGAAAATAATGTAACTTATTCTATTAATGGAAAGAAACATGTTAATTTATCTATGATGAGGATTCAGAAAGACCATATATTCTGTTGGATCGATATAGATGGAAATAATAACTAGAGAGGCATAAAAAGTCATTTAAAATTTTTTAATGCAAAAATAAATCATTGTTTAATTATTGAATAATCAATAGTTCATATTTGTGTTCAAGATTTAATCGAGTATAAATTAAAATATGAACACCATATTTTTATAGTGTTCTAGATCACCAATACCCTAGTTCAATCTTCAGTATTCTCTAGTCAGTGAGATGATTGGTACCCACTAAGAGAAACAATATTTTTATAGTGTAATAACCTATTTATATATTATACCTTTTACAAAACCTAGATCCCCAAACCTGAATTGTAACAAGAGTAACAACCTAGTCTTACTCGAACTTTTATTTAAGAGTTACAACCCATAATCTTATTTTTGAGTTATAAAATAACAAAGCACTAACATAAATTTTATTAGGAAAATAATAAACTGAAACTAATAATTACAAATCAATTGAAGAAAAATAATACAAATAAAACTATAAAAAAATTAAAACAAGTAGAGATCATAAGATGTTAAATTTTATGCATCTTGATAATCTTTGATCACTTCACTGGTAAATATTTTTAACATATTAGTTCTTTTTTAATCATAGAAATAGAATATTAGTTGAGGAATAACTTCATCACATTTAAATAAATTCATTCTTTTCTTGAAGTATTCAAAAATTGATCCACTATTCATAAAGTCATCAACAGTTCCTCACACTACATGCCTTTGTCTCCATTTATTGACAGATTATCAAGAATAATATTTGTTTTCTTCATGTGGTAGTTTCCTAAACTTATCACCACCATAAAATGGTTATAAATATTTAAAATATTAAACATGTGATTTCCTGTTAATACCTCACACATATTCAATAATATTTTCTCTTTCATTTAATTCATGCATTAAACTTATCCAAAATTATTCTAATATATTGGTTAGAAAAAAATAATTATTAAATTAATTATAAACATAAAATTTACTCACAAAAACTATTAGTAATTCTAATATTCAAAAAAAATAGAGTTTGAATTAAATGATATGAAAATTAGTATCACTTGGACATTTTTTTATGAACTAGATTACAGAACATTTGTTATAATATAAATTTAATTTTTAAAACACTATAACAATTAAAACAAATTAAATAAACATAAATTTAATAAATTTATTAATATAATTATTAAATAGAGTATAATATAAAATATATTTTTTTTAACATAAAAAAAGTAAATAATTGGTTATGTCAGGCATAAGCCTTGCAGTCGGTATACTTACTGTGACATCGTGTATGGTCGGTATACATACCATGCAGTCACTTTAAAGTAATACTGCATGGTCAATATAAAAAAATAATACAGGTGGTAGGTATAAAAAATAATACATGCATTAAAAAATTCATTTGTTAAAAATAATTTCTTTCATGGTCACTTTGTTAATTACCACTCACTGTAACTATAAAAACATCATTCCCGGTAGATATTGTAACTCATGGTTGGTACTCATACTCATGGTTGGTTTTATACCACCTCATCACAGTTTACTTGTAGGAACTTGAAATAGGTATAATACTCACTCACTTTCACTTATAATTCCTAATCACGGTAGTTATTTTACTTGTGGTTAGTATAAAAATGAACTTATGATGAGTATAGATAACTTCTTTAAGGTAGGTTTCGGGGAGCTCAACATCATGCTGCTCTTGGTTATTTCCGTGTGGTCAAAGATGTAGTCAATATATTGTATAAGTTATATCTTTTTTAGTTGAATGGATGAATTGAAACCATAGTAGAACCAGAGAGAGAGCTTATGGAAACCTCCCATTTTACTATGTAACTTTTCATTACATTTTACAAAAAAGAGGATCTTTAAAGTTTTGTGTCTTAGAAATAAGGTACATAATACATGAAAACATATATAATTGTTTTAATCATATTTAAAGGATTATTTAAATGTCCATCCTAAGTACAATTACTACATCTCATAACCTAGGGTCATACATCAAAGGAAAGTGTGATCATAAGGCCCGGTAAAGGAAAACAGGGAAAACAGTTTGCATGTGAACTTGAGATAATACAATAAGAACATGAGTAAATATCATAGATTTATGATAAAAAGAATTATCATGATAATGATAAATTTAATAATATCTTGAAACAGTGGCTACAACATTTAATTTTGACATTCATAAGCATATCACCGTGTTTAATCCCCAAGGCGTCATAAAAATTACCAAGGTATCATAAAACTTTTCATATATAGAGATTAATTTCTTTACCCAATACATTGGAGTTATATCAGATCCCACCCTTAATATGCCTTTATTTTCATGTTTTTCACATAGATCATAATAAAATATTTCATAAATAACCCAAATATAATAAAGGAAATTTTTTTATATCAAAATTATGGTGTTTTTTAAAAGTGCTTAAAAACATGATCATTATGTCATTTATAACCCAAAAAAAGGGATGAGGGTTTTATTTATGTTAACTCCATAATAAAATAAATATTTTTTATTTATTCATGAAAACCCCTAGAAATAAAATAGGTTTGGGTAATCACATAAATAAAATAAAATAATTTCTTGAGAAAAAGAGAGAGATTTTGAGATGAAAATTTTGCAACAAAACGGGTATGAAACTTAGTCTTATAAAACATTAAAAATATAGGGTACTGGGGTAACCCATTCATAAAAGACTCATAATATATTATAGGAAAAAATAAAATGGAAATAAAAACATGTTATGTAAATTTGAAGGATATACCACATAAAATATAACTTGAAAGGAAAACAGAAGTTGGGAATTCCCTTACCTTGAAGAGTAACTTCTAAAACTATAAGATAGAGACCTTGAGGGCTTGAGGACACCTTGGGAGGTCCCCTTGGGAGATAATACTATCAAAAACTCTAGGGGAATTATTTTGTAAATAAATAAAATGAAGGAGCGGATAGATATTTATAGTAAAATAGAGGGAGTTTTTTATTAATTCTCGAGGACACCTCATCGGTGGTATTTACAAAACCATGGGATTTCCTATGGTATTTGCAAAACCATGGGATTTCCCATGGTATTTGACCATGTTTTTGGCCACCAGGGACACCTAATGCAATATTTTAATCTACATGAGTTGATAATAATTTTAAATTAAAAATTACATTATTATGATGTCATAAAACACATCGAAAACACAAAAACTTTATTTTTACTATTCACTGAAAAAAAAACATTTTATAAAAATAAAAAAAACACCCTAACCTAAAATCAATGTTCTAAATTCAAAAATGAACTCCATTTTATGAAAATAATTTTCTGAATATGAGAAATTTAATTTTAAATTAAAATCTCTATTTACTTGAAAACATTTAAGTACTTAATTAATAATTTTTAAAATAGTTATTTACTTATACTATTATATCACATTACCATTAAATATGCGTAAATTATATTTATACTTCTTTAAGTGAGGTTACTGTTCCATTGGTCATATTACTATTCATAAGGGTAATATCACTATTCATAAGTTACTATTCACCATAAATTAAGTTGATCTTATCAGACTATAAATTTATTACCAATCACAACCATGTATGTCTTTTTTTTTAAACTATTTCACAATATCAATTATTTAAAGTATAATAAAATATTTGAAAATACTCTTTTTTTCAATATTAAACAATAATATGAAACTTCTTAGGAAAATACTAGAAATTAATCCTAGATTAATTTTGACATTTGAAATTCAAAAATGATATTTATTTTACCATAATAACAATTTTATTTATACAAATGGATTACACAAAGTAACTAAGGCCTCATTACATAACCCCTTATTAAACCCGCATATGACCTAAGGTTAAGGTGTGAAATGATGATAGAATCTTGTGAAGGCTCAGAAAGCATTTCCCAAGTGGTGATTTCTACCAACTTGAACTTCCCCTATAGTCAATTCCGTTCAAGCTTATCACGTTGAAGCTTGAATTGGTCTTGGTCCAGAGCAAAGCCCAATGGTGTTACCTCCTTCCCAAACTCTAAAAAATGGACTTTGTATGTCCCAAGTCTACTAGATGAGGCCATCGACTCATCTTTCTATATTAATTATCTATTATCATTTCTATTTATAAACAATAATTATAACATTAAAAAATATTATTGTTTCCAAAAGTCATATTAACCAACGTTCATATAATGGTTAAAACTTGATGGTCATACTTCATTTATACTTATGTATTTTCATTAATTATGAAATAGTAAGACATACATTTTCTGAAAACAAAATATTATTCAAAATTTTGGGTCGTTACATTCTTCCCCCCTTAAGGAATTTTATCCCTGAAATTTCAACTCATTCAATCAGAGGAGAAAATATGTGGGTACATATGCATCATAGTCTCCTCTAGTTCCCATGTGGCTTTATCATATTTTTGGTTCCTCCACACTACTTTAACAAGGTGGGTAGTCTTGTTACGTATAACCTTGTCTCTACAATCCATGATCTTTACTAGTTGCTCCTCATAAGAGAGATTGTTTTCTAGTTGTACCACCTCCGAATTCAGTACATATGAATGTCCAGGTATTTACTTTCTCAAGAGAGATACATGGGAAATATCATGAACTTATGATAGGTTTATAGAAGGTTCAATCTGATAGGCAACTAATCCTATGTGATCAAGGACTCCATAGGGGTTCGTGCACCTAGGGATGAGCTTCCCTTTCTTCACAAACCTCAAGAATATCTTCCAAGGCTAAATTCTATGGAAGTATTTTTCACCAACATCAAACTCCAAGTCCCTTCGACAGTTGTCGATATATCTCTTTTGTTGACTCTAAGTATCCTTAATGTGTTTCTACATAGCACGAACCTTTTCTTTCATCTCTTTCACATGATCAGTCCCAAGAAGCTTTCTCTCACCACCTTCATCCCAATAATTAGGATTTATACATCGCTTTTCATATAGAGCATCATAGGGTGTCATATGAATGCTCGATTGGAAGTTATAATTGTAAAACAACTCAACTAATTGTAGATGTTGATCCCATCAACCATTAAATTACATTCATAATGTTATTATCATGTCCTTGAATTTCTAAATAGTCCTTTCATAATGGATATCATTTTGGGGAAGATAGGCCATACTAAAATTCAATTTGGTTCCCAAAGCATGTTGAAGAATTATCCAGAATTATGATGTGAACATTAGGTCATGATCAGATATGAGGGAGAGGGGTAACCCATGCATCCTTAACAATTCCCAAATGTAAATCATGGAAATTTGGTCAAGAGATAAATCTTCTTGAATAGAGATAAAAGGGGTAGTCTTGGCGAGACGGTCTACTATAATCTATATCGCATTGTTTCTTCGGATGTTATTGGGATACCAATTATAAATTCCAAAGTGATATTGTCCCACTTCAATGCTCTAATGGGTGGTGGTTGTAATACCCTTTTAGGAATTTGTCTCTCGGATTTCACTTATTGACACATCAGGCACCTTTTAGTGTAGTCAACAATCTCCCTTTTCATGTTATCCCTCCAATAATGATAACGAATATCCATATACATTTTCATGCTTCTATGATTAATAGAGAATATAGAACTATTATCTTTATCCAGCATCTCCTTATTTATTTTTAGAATATACGGAACAAATAGCCTTGTATGAAATTTCGAGACACCTTCTTGATATATATTGAACTCAGGAAACTCCACATCCTTCACAACCTTAAACTTCTTTTGTAACAAAGGATCTTCTTTCTGAACTTCCTTGATATTCTCTAGTAATTATGGTTGATAAATAATTTGGGATAGGGCTAATGATTTCCCTTCCCTTACAATTCCCTTTTCTGGTTTTACCAGGTTTTTGATCAAGGGATCTCCTTGAATCCTCATCATTGCTAGAACAATAAGTTCTTTCCTACTTAATGAATCAGTGACTCTATTTACTCTACCAGGGTGATAATGAATTGAACAATAATTGTCTTATAAATTTATAACCATATACTTTGTCTCATGTTCAATTCCTTTTGTGTGAAAATATACTTCAAACATTGATGGTAGGTGTGTATATCACACTTCTCCCCATAAAGATAGTGTCTCTATATCTTTAGATAAAAAAATTATAACTAACTCAATATCATGTGTAGGATAGTTATTCTCATGAGGATTCAACTGTCAAGATTCATAAGAAAAGAATTTTCATTTTTTTGGAGGACTCGCCCAATCCATTTTAGAGATTCATTTCTAAAAATAACAAATCCTTCTCTGATTGAGGGAAGAGTTAAAACAGGTGCATCAACCAATATCTTCTTCAGCTCTTGGAAACATTCCTCACAGTCCTTTGTCTAGATGAACTTTACCCCTTTTTGAGTTAACTAAGTTAGAGGATTGGAAATTCATGAAAAGTTTTTCACAAACCACCTATAATATCATGTTAAACCAAGAAAACTATGAATCTCAATTACTATGGTAGGATGAGGCCACTCCTCAAAAACTTTTGTCTTTAAAGGGTCAACTAAGATTCCTTCATTGGTTACAATGTTCCCCAAGATAAAAACTTGTGGTAACCAAACTTTTCATGTTCTGAACTTTCCAAAAATCCTCTCCTTCTATAATGTTTGTAAAATAACCCTTAGATAATCCTCCTACTTCTTGAGAATTTTGGAATATATCAGGATATCATCAATAAAAACTACTAAAATGTTATCAAGGTAGTCCCTAAAGACTCCATTCATCAAATCCATAAAAATAGTTGGTGCATTAGTCTAGATGAAGTGCATAACAACAAACTCAGAATTCCCATATCTTAATCGAAAAGAGGTTTTTTGAATATCTTATTTCATCACCCTCAATTGATGATAACCAGATAAAAGGTCAACATTGGAGAAGAATTGAGCCCCATGAAGCTGGTCAAATAACTCATCAATTCTTGAAAGACAGTATTTTTTTCTTCACTGTGATCTCGTTCAATTCTCTATAATCAATGCATAGCCACATCGATCCATCCTTCTTATTCACAAAGAGAACAGACGCTCCCAAAGGAGACACACTCGTCTAGATAAACCCCTTCTCCAAAAGATGTTGGAGTTGTTTTTTTAATTCCTCTATCTCCACATTTTCTATCCTATATGGGGTCTCTAATATCGAATGAGATCTAGGTATGAGTTCAATAGAGAACTATACCTCTCCTTATGGGGGAGGTCTGGGTAACTCTTCTAGAAAAACTTCAATATATTCATAAACTATGGGGAAATTTTCTATCCTTATACTCTCATTTCCTTCTTCATATTCACTGATCAAATCCATAAAGAAAAATATAGGAGGTTCTTCTAGAAAAAGATCTGGTTGATAAATCTCTCATTGGAAGATAATTATAGGTTTCCCATTCAACACTACTGATATTTCCATGCTTCTTTATTTGATCTTCATGTTATACTTTGAGATCCAATCTATCCCTAATATAATGTCAAATTTCAATATGGAAATTAATACTATATTTTTTATAATATTGTTCTTACTGAATTAAATATTAGAGTTCCTAAACACTGTTGATGCTTGGATAATCATTCTAGGAGTCTTGATTAATAACTCTACTATTATTAATTCCGGGTTTGATTCTAAATTCTTTGCAAACATGGAATAAATAAAGGAATGTGTAGAACCAGAATCAAAAAAAAATTACATTATAGCTTTGAGAGAACAAAAAGAGTACCTTCCACCACATCATTTGGAGCTTTAACTTCTGCCGTCATGATAGAAAAAGTATGACCTTTCTCCCTTAGCTTGTGTGGAGGCTGATGGTGATTCCCCTCCACTTCCCTTAGATTTGGATAATGATTGGAAAAGTTCCCAATATTTCCACACTTGAAGCATTGGACTTCAGGTAGGGCCTACACCATCTTCCCCTTTTCGTTAGTGTTGGGAAGTTGAGGCTTCAACTCACTACAACAATTTTGAGTGATATAGTCATATCTTCCACACTTTTAGCACTTCCCACTCTCGAACAGGTAGTTCCATTAATGATTCTTCCCACATATATTACACATGGGAAGTTTCACTTACTTTCTAACTCTTCTCTAATCAAAGATCTTAACCAATATTGGCTCCATTAATCTCATCTTTTCATTGGATTTATGAGACCATTGTGTCACACATAACTTTACTTTAACTTTCATAACACTCTCCATGATCTCATCATAGCCATCATAGTATTGGTTAGATAGATTCTTCTGAAGATAAGGTCTTAGTTCACCAAAGAATCTATCAACCTTACCATTAGGATCTATGAAAAAGATTTAGGTGTAATGGTAAAGTCTTGTTAAGTTCATATAACAGATCCCCATAGATTAATTCTCCTTCTACTTCATCTTGAGAAATTCCTTCTCCATTTTTGTTCTCATAGAATGAGGGAAATAATTATTAAAGAAGATTCCCCTGAACTCTTCCCAATCTAAAGCTTAAATATCCCCTCTTGGCCTCAATTTTTTAATCAGTTCCCACCACTGATCAGCTTCTCCCTCTAAATGGAAAACATCTAGGGTGACTTTCTACTGTTCAGAACAATGGATTAAAAAAAAGATATTTTCTATATAGCATATCCATTGTTCCGCAATCAATCGGTAAATAGATCCATTAAATGTTGGTTGTTATTAATTCATAAAGGACTCAACAAAAAGTTTTTCCCTTCATGGTGAAATCGGTCTCTCAGATTGATTCAAGTTATTTCATATAACTTGAGTCAGTTGATTCAGCATTATTATGAAAGTTTCCATTCCAGCTTTCATTGAAGGGTTATCAACGCATGGTCTGTTGCGGTCACCATTTTCACATTTCCTCTTATTTCTTGTCATTTTATAAAAGAATAAAATCTTAGTTATAAACTCATTTCATTTATCAATATTTTAACTCTAAAAGATTTTTATATCTTAAAACCTCATACTTAAACTTATTATTCTTTAACAATAATTCCATTTCTCTATAAATCCTTCATAAGGATTGGAAAAAAAATTGATTGAAAAAACATATCTCTTGAGAGTGTCAAACTAGAAGTGAAGCAAGACCTATTTTCATTCATCAGTTCCCATTTGAGTCTAGCTCAAAGCGGTGTTTCTGGGTTTTACCTCTAGATACATCTGTGTTAGATCCATATCCACTTGATTGTATCTAAATAGGGATTTATTTTTTTGGAAGCCACTTACTTAATATTTCACCAAAATACCAGGATTGTTTCTTATATTTAATATTATCCTTTGGGTTTTTCCTAAAATTTTGAAATCCTGATTTCCAAAAATAACAAAACTGTCAATTGATACAAACTATGGAAACCCTCCTTATTATTATATAACTTTTCATTACATTTTACAAACAGATGATCTTTAAAGTCTAGTAACTTGTTAATAATGTACATAATACATAAAAACATATAACATTATTTTAATACTATTTAAAGTATTATTGAAATGTTCATCCTAATAAAATTATTGCATATCATAACCTAGGGACACACATAAAAGGAAAGGGTGAGCATAAGGCCCAGCAAGGGAAAATAGGGAAAACAGTTTACCTGTGAACTTGAGAGAATACAATAAGAAAATGAGGAAATATCATAAAGGAATGAGAAAGAGGAATATTATGATAATAATAACTTGAATAATATCTTTAAAATTTGTCTAAAAAATTTAATTTATACATTCATAAGCATATCACCAAGGTTTATCCCTAAGGTGTCATAAAAATTAACAAGGTTATTTACCAAGGTATCATAAAAATTGCCATCTCTAGAGATTAATTTATTTACCCAATGCATTATAAAAATATTAGTGAGACCCTTAATATGTTTTTATTTTCATTTGAATCACATATATCATAATAAAACATTTTATAAATAACCATATAGAATAAAAAATGTGTTTCATATCAAAATCGTGGTGTTTTTAAAAAGCGCTTAAAAATGATCATTATGTTATTTATAACCCCCAGAAAGGGAATGAGGGTTTTATGTATGTCAATTAATAAATAAAATAAATAATTTTTATGTATTTATGAATAGACCTATAAATTAAAGACGTTTGGGTATTCACATAAAGAAAATAAAATAATTTCTTCAGAAAAAGAGAGAGATTTTGAGATGAAAATTCTCCAGCATAACGGGTATGAAACATAGTTTTATAAAACATTAAAAAGATAGGAGAAAAAGGTCACCCACTCATAAAATAATAATAATATAGTATAAGTACATAATAAATTGGAAACAAAATATGGTATGGAGATTTGAAAGACATACCACATAAAAGAGAACTTGAAAGGAAAAGAGAAGTTGGGAATTCCCTTACCTTGAAGAGTAACTTCTAAAACTCTAAGATCAAGACCTTGAGGGCTTTATGACACCTTAGAGGGAATTCTAGGGAGGTAATACTATAATATCTTATAGGTTATATATTTTTTGATGAAATTAAATTAATGAATGGTGTGGTATTTATAGTAAAAGAGAGGGATTTTTTTATTAATTTACAAGGACCCCTCATCGGTGGTATTTGAAAAAACATGGGTTTTCCCATGGTTTTGGACACTTGTTACACCTTATATAATATTTTAATTCACATGATTATACCATCATTTTAAATTATGTATTACATTATTATGATGTTATAAAACACACCAAAAACTGAAAAACTTTATTTTTAATATTCACCAAAAAAAAAACATTTTATAAAAATCTCATAAATTCACCCTAACATAAAATCAATGTTTGAAATTAAAAAATGAACTCCATTTTATGAAAATAATTTTAGAAATATTAGAAATTTAATTTTTAAGTAAAATCAATATTTACTCAAAAAAAATACTAATACTTAACTAATTATTTCTAAAACAGATATTTACTTATATTATTATATCACATAACAATTCAAGATGCCTAAATTATATTTAAACTTCCATAAGTGTGGTTACTATTACATTTTTTATAATACTATTCATAAGTTTAATATTACTATTCATAAGTTACTATTCACCAAAAATTTAGTTGATCTTATCATACTTTAAATTTCTTGTTGATCACAACTGTGTATGTCTATTTTTTTTAAAGCATTTCACAGTTTCAATTATTTAAAGTATAAAAAAATATTTTAAAATACTTCTTTTTTCAATATTCGTAAGTAATATGAAACTTCTTAAAAAAATACTAAAAATTAATCCTAGATTAATTTTAATATTTTAAATTCAAAAATGATGTTTATTTTACCATAACAACAATTTTATTTATTCAAATGGATTACACAAAGTAACTAAGGCCTCATTACATAACACCTTATTACACCCACATATGACATAAGGTTAGGGTGTGAAATGGTTATAGAATCTTCGGGAGGCTTAGACAACATTGCCTAAGTGGTTATTTCTATCAACTTGAACTTCTCCCGTAGGTGATTTCATTCAAGATTAAGATGTTAAAGGTCGATTTGGTCTTGGTCCTCAGCAAATCCCATTGACTCTACCTCCTTTCCAAGCTCTGAAAAATGGGATTCATATGGCCCGAGTCTATTGGATGAGTCCATCGAATCCTATTTCCACTTTATTTATCCATTATCATTTATATTTATAAAAAATAATTATAACGTTAAAAATTATTAGTGTTTCCAATGGTCACTTTAACCAACGATCATATAACGGTCAAAAACTAATGGTCACATTTCATTTATACTTATATATTTTTATTTATTATGACATATTAATACGTACATTTTTAAGATTCAAAATATTATTCAAAATTTTGGGTCATTATAGAGCTGGCACTACGAGTCGTGAGTTGTTGATGCCACAGGACTGAAGGATGATAGAAGAATCCCATGCATCGGTGTTGCATTGTGTGAGAGAGACTGATTGTGTGGATGAGACATTATGGTCTTTCTCTACAGAGGAGATGCTACGCTAGGATCTATGAATCTAGTCGAACCTATTCGTGTTTCATACAGAGAAGTAGAGAATTTGATGATGTGATGGGGTGAAGAAGCTTGTCATGGAGATGCAGGTGGTCACACACTTCCATGGCTGAAGACGATGATACTATATATATTTTTTATATTTTATTTGATATATATATATATATATATGAATATACAACCATTTATATATATAAGTAAGGCCATAAATATAAAAAGGTGCTATAATATATTACAATTATTTAAAAAATACTAAAAAAAATCAAAATATTAAGACATGATATATTTATGTATATATATATATATTGAAATATAAATATATTAAATATAAATAAAAATGATAGAAAATATTTATTTTAAAATTATAACATTACAAAATTTTAAACAAAATTAACATGTTTATGAATAAAAATAAAAATAATTTTAACACATGTTAATAAAACACTAACATGATAATCATTAACACATGAAAAAAAATGTTTGTGAGTATATAGAAATGTGAGGTATTTGAAATGTAATAAAACATAAATAATAAAGAATTTAAATTTAAATTCAATAAAAATAAACAATTTGTAAACCAAGAATTATAAATACTGAAAATTGGTAAATAGAAATGAAACATTTAAAAACAATTATTCAAATAGAACAATTAAAAGATATTTAATTGAAGATATTAAAATGAAGGGATTTTATAACAAATAATATTTAAATGTGTTTTGAAATTTATCAAAACAAATAAAATTAAAATTAAAGTCCCAATATTAATGATCTCCTAATATTTATAAACTAAAGAACTGAAAATTTATTTATACCCCATTTTAAAACCCAAAGTTTCTCCCCTTTTTAAAATTTATCAAAAATATAAAAAATTAAATATCCAAAAAAACTTTTCTTTTTATGAATAAACTCAAATTAAAATATTTTTAACATTCATATAAAATAATATTAAAGGACATTCAATATATCTTAGATTTTTTTAAACATAATAAGATTATATAATAGTAGTATAGTTATTTAATAAAATAAGTCATTTAATATGATTTAAAATCATGAAAAAACAATTAAAATTTTATCCTTCAAAAAAATTGATAAATAAATTTTCTTTTAAAATTTCAAAAAAGCATTCCATGAGTTAAGAATATATTATATCTGATTAAATTCAAAAAAAACAAATTATAATGTTAATAATATTTGAAATATTTTATATAATTAAACAAATTTGAACATGTTAGAGCATGTTTAAATAAATGATTTGATCCAAGTAATTTATCTTAATTTCTAGAAAAAAAATTCCTTTTTACAGTAACAAACAAGTCTTCACAGAAATAAACATTTTGAATTATATATATAATATCAAGTATATTTACAATAAAGACTAAAATAAACTAGATTATAATGAAGAAAAGATTCTTAGAAGCTTATACAAGACTTACCTTGATCAAATTTTTTCAAAATTTTATTTCATCCACTACAAGAAAAAAATTGTTAAAGCAATAGATACTTAACTAATTTAACAATAGAAAACATTCCAACACTAATGTATAAAATCAATCAGATTAGAAAATAATAAACCTAACATGAGTTATAAAACTTAAATTAGTATTTTAAGAATATTTCAAAATAGATTAACCAAAACACAAATTATATATAAAATAATTATTTAAGCACTACTTTAAAACAGATATTTCATCATATTAAAAAAATTAATAGAAAATGGGTAACTCCATTTAAATTCATGTTTCTCTAAAGGTATAAATTTTAAAGATCTTTTTATATAATATATAAATACATATTCAGAATATATTAAATTAAAATTTATAACTAAATAAGATACATCATAAATAGTTTCCAAAATAATAAAAAAAGAAGTTATGATACATGCCTAAAATCCTGAAAATAAAATGATGAATAATATTAGAACTTAAATATCAACATATTATGAAATCCAACATAATAATCTATATAAAATAGATAAAATATATGTGTTATAATAGAAAATACTTACTTGGGCATGGTGACCAACTTAGGTCCACTAATATTTTGAGTGGAATCTCTTTGGTACCCATGCAGTCTTCGATTTAGTCGAATTCATATAGATATTTTGGCCAACCAAAAAAATCAAATATATTTTTTTGGGTATTTATGAAAATAAATACTTAGATGAAACATTTTTAGAATGAACAAAAGATGAATTAATTCTCATTGAGCATTCATTTGCATAATTCCATTTAATTATACATTTTAAAGCATGTTAAATTAGAAATACTTAATTTGAGCTTTTAAAATGTAGTCTTATTTATGTTTAGTGAAAAGATATTATAACCAAAACCATTCTTTTTAATATTTTGTTTTATCCTTTACATAATTTTTTTTATATTTTTCTTTTCCTTAAAAAATCAGATAAAGTTTATTTAAGATTATAAACTTTATTTTTCAAAACCATGTTCTCATTTTGAAAAGCTTCAAAATTAGGTTATAATTTCTCATTAAAAATATAATATGTATTTATGAATTTATTATTTTTTCGATTAAGTATCATACATTAATTATCAACTTTATTCAAGTCATCTAAGACTGAATTAAACCTTATTTCCTAATATTTATTATTCACTACTAGAAAATATTCCTTTTGGTTGTTTTCTTCTTTTAGTTTCAAAAACTCATATTCAAAATTCCTTTTAGATACATTTTTTGGGAAACACATATATTCGTATTTTAATATTCCTTTTTTATTTTCTTATTTTATTTAACCAATTTTTTATTTTTAACTTTTAATTATCAATATTTTTCAATCATTTTGATACAAACATTTATTAATTAATTATTTTCTTTTAAAGAATTTGTTTAACATTATAATTATGAAAATTAGAACCACAACTTGAATTATAATCGATATCATTTTTTTCTTTAGATATATCATTATGATCAACATTATTATGATTAATTAATTGGGTAAAAATGAATCAGTTGCATAATAATTTGTACACTCATTTAAGTAAGGTAACATGTTTTCTTTTCACTTGTTTCACTACTTAAATTTGAAATATCTTAAAATTTTCATCCTCTAAAAAAATATTTCTTTTATTTTATTCATTAATCCTTTTAATTATTTGAATGCTTATGTTTTGTGAAATCTATCCTAATGTGACCTTCCATAATTCACTTGAAAAATTTTATATCTGAAACATAATTATTCTTTCTAGGATTACCTTTCATGTATTATTTTTCATTCTTCCTTCTAAACTAATTACTAAAAAAATTATTATTCATATATTTGAAAAAATTTCTGGTTATTTTAACTATATCCCTATCACGTTTATATGAATAAAATTCAAAAGAGTTAGTTAATAAATTTATGTTAGAATTAAAAGAAAAACTTTATTCCTTGTAAAATTCTCATCAGAAATGTTTTTCAATTCAAGTTTATACTACAGTAAAAAACCAATCAACTCATCTAAATTAAACGCTTTAAAATTTTTACTTTCATTGATCACTTATTTATTTTCATATCATATTTTTTTTAGTTCTCTTAGTACACTTTGAACAAAGGTGATGTTTTCCACTACTTTACCAAGTCGACTCATACCATTTTTAATAATTTTAAATTGCTGAAACATCTATTTTACTTACTCATCTTCTCCCATGTTGAAATACTGTTATTCTGCTCAAAGCATTCCCATCTTGGCCCTTTTAATATTTCCAGTCCCACAGTGAGTAACTTATAAGACTGTTTATATTTCATGGGTTGTCTTACATGTTGAAACATGGTTTTAAACACTTCTAATTATAGCACAGTACAAAATATTTCTTTCTTTATAATTCAAAAAATACTTTATCATGTCATTAAATTCAAGTTTTTATATATTATCTTAGGGTAGATCATGTGATTTCTCCATGATAGTCTAATTATCCACACTTAGCTATCTAAGGTAATATTTTATTTGATCTTTCTAGTACCCATAGTCACTTCCATCAAAAAAATGAGGGCTTTGTGGTATTAATCTATTATTGGCATTTACAACTACCATCTTTAAGAACTTGTCTTTATTCCTTATACTATTTGGTATAGTATCATTAGGTTATCATAATAGTTAAAAATAAACAATAGAACCTACACCAAGATGGATAACCACCTTTGATGCAAAATGTTTGGTATTAAATTCAAAAAAATCAGATGTTCTAACTATATTTTAAGGAAACAACCCTCTGATACCAATTTTTGGATAAATATAGATAAAAATAATTGATATATAGGGTGAGTAGTCATTTAAAATATTTAAATAAAGATAATTAATCATATTTTAATTATTAAATAATCAACATTGGAGAGCATTGTTCAGTATTCAGTAAAGAAAAAATTAAAATATGAATATTATATTTTTATAGAGGTTTAAATCGCCAAGATCCTAGTACACTATTCATTATTATCTACATGGTGAGAATATTAGTACCCACTAAGAGAAAATAACTTTTAAAGGTTTGAGAACCTATTTATAGAATCTACCTTTTACAAAACCTAAAGGCATAGCCTTAACTTTTTACATGAGTCACAACCTAGTATAAACCTGAATTTTCATTGGGATCCACAACCTAAAAACATTCTTATAGAGATATAATAACAAAATAATAACATGGTTTTAATTGGGAAAAGCATAAACTATAATTATTGGTTACAATAATATTAAAAATAATATGAAGAAAACCATAAAACAATTTAAAATCAATAGAGATTAGAATATTTTGAATCGTATTTAATTTAGCGATCTTTGATCACTTCACTAGTTAAGAGTTTTAATTTATAAGATATTTTTTTATTTTAACAATGTAATAGTAGTTTATAAAGAACTTCATCGAGTATTACGAAAATAATTCTTGTCATCGAGTATTTAAAAATTCATCTAGTATTCCAAAATTCATTAAGATTTATTCACACTACCTAACTTGGCCTCTATTTATTGATTAATCATCTATATTCATATTCCTTTTACTTGTGTGGGAGTTTTATAAACTTATCAGCACAAATAAATGGTTAGAAATATTTAAAATATTAAATAGATCATTAGCTGCTAATATCTCACTTATATTCAATAATATTTTTATGTTGATTTAATTCCTATTTTAGACTTTTCAAAAATATCTAATATATTCTTTAGAACAAATTTTAATTTTAAAAATAATTATAATGATAAAAATTACTCACATAGACTTGTAATAATTGAAATGTTCAAAAATAATAAAAAATACATTTCAAAATAAATAATATAAAATTTATTATTTCCTATACATTTTTTTATTCCCTAGATGATAAAAAAGTTACTATAATATAATGTTAATTTTAAAATAAATATAATAGGTAATAAATAAATAAACTTGATGTTATTAAATTTATTAAAATAACGTTAAATCATAGTATACCATAAAATATAATTTTTCACAAAAAATAAACAAAGTAAACAACTAAACATGTGAGGCATATGACTTTTTGTCAGTATACATATTGTGTCATTGTGTTCAGTCATTATAGTTATCTTATGATCACTTTAAAATAATTCTACATGGTCAGTATAAAATATTATTGCATTGTGAGTAAAAAATAATACATGTATTCAGTATAAAAAATAATAAATTAATTAAAAATTATTAGTTAACAATAACAACCTTCATGGTCACTTTGTTAATTACTACTCATTACAACTATAAAAACATCCTTCATAGTAGGTACGATAACTCATGGTAGGTACTCATTGTAATGATATGTTTTATACCACCACTTCATAATAGGTTGGTGGGAACTTATAGTAGGTATAATACTCAGTCATGGTCACTTTATTTCCTACTCATGGTCATTTATACTACCCACTCACAGTAGGTATTATAACTTACAGTTAGTATAAAAAATGAATATATGATTAGTACAGATAACTCATTCATGTTAGTTTTTGGGAACTTAGCATCATGCTATTTTTGTTGTTTTTCATGGGTCAAAGATGCAGTCAACATGTTGTAGAAGGTGGAGAAATCATTTCTTCATGGATGAAGTTATTACATAGTCAAACAAGATAGGTAGAGCGAGTGCTGCAAGTCATGATACATTGTTTCCATGGAAGTAAAAGATGGTAGTTGCATCACGTGCAATGGTGTCACAATGTGTGAGATAGACCGGTAGTATGGATAAGGCATTGTGGAATTTCACTACAGAGTATATGATGTGTTGGGTGATGCGAATACATTTGAACTAGGTGGTTTGTTGTGCGATTTAGAAAAGAAGTCGATGATGTGTTGCGGTGAAGAAGATTTATGTGGACATGCAGGTGGTCATGCACTTCCATGGATAAAGAAGATGATAGAGCATATAAATATATTATACATATATATATAACCATTATATATATATATATATGAACATATATGTAAAAATATTCTATAAAATATTAAAATTATTTAAACAAAAAAAGTTTTAAAAAATCAAAGTATTAACACATGATATATTTATATATACTTATATATAAAAATATATATATATTTATATTTAAAATATATAAAAATGATAAAAATTATGCACGTTAAAATTATAACATTACAAAATTTTAAAAAATATTAACATGTTATAAATAATATTAAAATGATTCATAACATATGTTAATAAAACACTGACATGCTAATCATTAACATGTGAAAAAAAAATCTTGTGATTATATAAAAATGTGATTTATTTAAATTTTAATAAAAACCAAATAATAAATAACTAAAATTTAAATATAATAAAAAAAATTGTGAAATAATAATTATAAATACAAATAATGATTAAACATTACTACAACATCGAGAAACAATTATTCAAATATAATAGTTATATGATATTTAAATGAATATATTTTAATTGATGGACTTTATAAAAAATGATATTGAAATGGATTTGAAATATATCAAAGAAAATAAAATAAAAATTAAATTCCCAACAATAAAATCTTCATGGATATGCAAAGGATATATTTTTAAATCATAGTGTAATGGAAGATATTACACCTTTCTCAAATGATTTCCCAACCATCTATCCAAGAGAAGTTCAGGAACCCATAAATGGGTGATTTGGGGCATCAAAAGAATGTGAGATAAATAAAGGATGGGTTAATTCATGAATTCAACATCAAAAAGATATATTAATTTGATTTGGAACTATAATCTTTGTATCATCATAACTAAATATTAAAAAATATATATTGGATGATACACATAACCCGTAATTCTCTATCCATCCTAGAAGTACCAAGATATACTGAGATCTTTGATAGAATTTATGGTAGGACAACATAGATAAGGATATTACCAAGTGTACCTAAAATTGTTGGGTATATCAGTAAGTTAACACAAATAATCATAAGACTAATGGAATAATTCAACTATTACCCATACCAAAATTTATATGGGATAAATTCACCATGGATTTTGTCATAAGTATTCTAAATACATCCAAAGCAAACAATGAAATATGGGTTTTGTGGATCAAATCAACAAGAATGGTAACTTCATTTCCATTAGTGAATATTTCTCATTCAATAAAATTTCCAATATATATATCGTGGTAGTAGTGATTCCACATGGGGAAGCACTTTAAGTCATGTCAGATTGAGATATAAGGTTTACCTCTAAGTTCTGGAGGAGTCTTCAACACTCCCTAAATACAATGATGAACTTCAGTATCATCTATCAACCCCTGATTGATGTCCAATCTTAAAGGAACATTCAGACACTCAAATACAAACTAAGAATGAACTCGATGGACTTTGAATTAGGTTGGGATCAATGTCTTTTATTGGTTGAGTTCTCATTAAATAATATATTTCAATAAAGTATTCATATGACCTTGTATAAATCAATATATGGGAAGAGATTTATATCTCCTCCAATTTGGGATGAACTTGGTGAATGAAAGCTTCTTGGAAAATAACTTGTACAAGATATGACAAAAAAAATTCAATAATTTCAATAACACATTAAAACATTTTAGATTCAACATAATAGATATGCTAACAATCATCAAAGATACTAAGAGTTTAATGTTCTAGAAAAATTATTCCATATAATATCACCCTAAAAGATAATAATGAGGTTTTGAAAGAAGGTGAATCTTAGAAAAATGTACATTTGCCCCTTTTAATATCCTTGACCGCATAGGATCTATGGACCATTTAGTATGTGACCTGTGTTTTGAACTACAATGTCACTTTTAAATAAAAACATGCACTTTTATTTATACCGGCCACACTGTATGTCAGATTGATATGACATTAATTATTATATGTCAAAAATGGATCATGAATCTTTTTTATAAAGTATCAAGAAAATAAAAGAATAGTTTCTTGATTTTGAGTATGTGGCATGTGTTTTTGGACTAAAATGACACTTTTAAACAAAAAACATGTACTTTTTCAAATTTGGTCACACTATGTGTTAGATTGACATAAGGATAATTCCTACACATTACAAAAAAATAATGAAAAATTCTAATAAAGTATCAAAAAAATCACATTATTCTTTCATATTTTTTAGTATGTGATGTGCATTTTGGCCTAAAATTTCACTTTCAAAATGAAAACACACACTTTTAGTCATAGAGAAAACACCTTGTGTCAGATTGATTTTCAATTAATTCTTACATTTCATAAATGAATCAATGTTTGTTTTAAAAAAATTATTAAGAAAAATAAATCATATTTTCCTATTTTTGAGAATGTGACATCTGTTTTAGACTAAACTATCACTTTTAAACTAAAAATATACACATTCTTTCAATTCAGCCACACTATGTATAAAATTTACAAGAGTTTAATTCAAATATGATCAAAAAATATTAAACATTTTAATAAAGTATCAAGACAATGTGTGTGTGGTTTCTTATTTTTTTAGTTTTTGATGCACTTTTTTGGATTTAAATGTCAATTTTTAACTAAAAACACACACTTTCAATCAATTCAGTCACATTATGTGTTATATTGATGCGTAGTTAATTATTACATGTCATGAATAAATCATAGAACATTTTACAAAAGTATCATGAAAATATGATAATGATTATTAGATTTTGAGTATTTGAAACATGTTTTGAATTAAAATATCACTTTTAAATGAAAACTATAACTTTCATTCACACCAAACACACAATATTTCAGATTGACTTGAAGTTAATTCCTATAAATCCTGAATAAATTATAGATCTTTTCATAAAGTATTAAGAAAATATGATGATTATTTTCTCAATTTTCTTTATGTGACATATTTTTTCCCCTAAAATGTAACTTTTAAACTATAAAACACACTTATAGTCAACCCTAACACATTTTATATTGAATTGATGTGACGTGAATTCATACAATTCACAAATGAATTGCATATCTTTTATCTAAAGTATCAAGAAAATATGAGTACGTTTTCTCACTTTTGAGTATGTAAAATTCAATTTAGACGAAAATGAAACTTTTGAATTAAAAACGTGCACTTTGAGTAAATTTTCACACCCCACGTGTTGGATTTACATGAAGTTTATTATTATACATCAAAAATAAATAATGGATATTTTCCAAAAGTATCAAGATAATATGGGTGTGTATGCTTGGTTTTTTAGTATGTCACACAAGTTCTAAAATAAAATGTCACTTTTTAACTAAAAACAAGCACATTTAGTCAGTATGGTCACACCATGTGACAAATTGATGTGAGGTTAATTCTTAAATATAATAAATTAATTATTAATCTTTTTATGAAAGTATAAATGAGCCTAAAATTCAAAAAAAAATCGAAATAACATGGGCTCTTAATATCACATCCATAACATAATTATACAATCCTTTACTAAAAATACACTATATATATTCTATCTTATTAATACTAAGATGTAAACCTTTCAATTGTAAATTATCTCTCTAATTTTCTTAATTCAAAATTATGATAAATTTTACTAAATAAATTGTAGATAAACAAAGTATTCATGATCTCTATAAAATAGAAAAAGTAAAAATGTGATAAGAAATTACCTCTTTATGATGTTTTCAAATATTCTAACACCATGTAATTTTATCACTCATTTTTAATCAAATCTACTTACTCTTTTGAATATATAGACTTGTGATAGTTTTAATATTAATGGAAAAACACAGTTAAATAAATGATTAATAAATATTTTAAATGAAATCATAATTACATTAAAAAATACCTATTTGGATATGGAATTGTTTTATGAAATATAATATCTTTCATAAATTTAAAATTTTATTAAAATATTATTTTATATACCCTAATATTTACCCATTTTTATAATTCTTTTGGCTTCTTTTTTGCATCGTTCATCCTCATACCTTGATTTTGAGGATAAATAAACATGTCCATATCATAATAAAATTATCAATAAAATATAATGTATAATATATGATTTGAAGTTAATTTTTAAAAAAATTAATTTATTGTATTAAAAATTCATAAGGAACATTATGTATGGTTTATTTGTTTGATATTCATATTTTGGATCAAAATAATAAATCTTTAGAGTATCCAAAATTATCATAATGATCATCTTGTGCATCCTAAAAAATAAGAAGGAAATAGTAATGAAATAAATAAATAAATATTTTATATTGTTAGATAATAGAGTTTTACACTTTAATTGTAGGTATTAAGAATATGTTTTCACCTATTATTTTCTTTTAATGTGTTACAGCTACAAGATATACTTTTAAAAAAATATTCTTCTTATATTTAAAATTCTTGTGTATATTTTTCATGAGGAATAATGAATAAAAAAATTATTACAGGGTTTTCTCATTACATATTAGTTATATATAATCCTATATAGAATATGTATATTATATTAACTATGATTATAATCACAGATCAATTACTCGATAAACAACTTGTGAAATATACCTCGTATATACATTCATAATTTAGGATCTCATCTATTCATGCTTGGAAATTTCATTTACATTATCAAGACCAATGATGTATGTAATGACCTCTCCATAAATATTTTCTATATATTCAATATAGGCCTTATTTTGATCTTTGAATGTTGTATCTACATGAACTTGTAATGTTAATAAATGTGATAGTGGACTTAGTGGGGTAATGGTACTCTTGGAAGGTACTTTAGTTTTATTGGTTGATCCTCTATATTGTCTTAACTCGAACTTTTACTTCCCCTTTTATTCCTCTGTCTGTAATAACATACCACAATTTAGACCTATTATCATTAATTGTTAAGGTTTTTTAATATAAAACAAATTGGAAATGACATGACTCATTATCATCATGTGTCTCTATAATGTTAAATGGTTATTCTATGAAAGTTATAAAAGAAATTTTAACCATGTGAACATTCAGATCATCAAGGGTAACAAATATCTCCATGCTCATCTCATGAGCTACATGAATACCTACTCTCACATGATCTTTCGTAAGTTGTTTATTGTATATAATATGTCCTAAGATATTTTAAATTATAACCCTCACAACAAGGTGATGGGTGGGTTCTAATAGTTATAAATCACAATCAATTTTACCCTATAAAATTTATTATAATAAAGGTATCAATTGTTGTTTAATTCAAATTTAACAAAAAAATGTTATGAAAAACCTGATTATCCTCTGTAAGGAAAGCCTTTGAGGGCAATTTATATCCTTAAATATGGGGGTGTGTCTATTCATATTTTAGTTGCTTCTATGTTTCTTATTCTCATTGATCATTTTTAAGGAACTGGCCTATCAATCCATAATGTCAGTAAAATCCTTCTCTTAGAGTATCTATTTTTTTCTTCATGTCTTTCATTTTTTCATTTACAAACCCTTTTTCCTTTACTTTATCAAAATATACTTATGGTGACACTCCAAAACCAGCACCTCTAACACTGCCATATAGTTCTATCCACTTTAATGCCACATAAATTAGTTGTTCATTGGGTATACTCAATGATTATTCGTATTTATAAATTGTACACAAACATAGGTAAATAAGTAGTAATTATTACCTAATGATATTATAAATCATAAAAAATTATATTATGTCATACTTAAACATAATTATAATACTTTCTATGTGTTTTACTCTAATATTTGTCCCTTTTTATTTACATGACTCTCCTTCTATAGCACATGATGTGGGATGGAAATGGATTTAGATTCAGATTCATCAATCTACAAATAAACACAGGAACATAATTTTTTTTTTGTTTCATATCACATAATTTTTTTACTAAAGATATAAAATACATAACATTTTTTCAAGTAATGTATATCCCATTCTTTCCTTATAATAGGGTTATGTTTCTTTCTATGCACACTATTTATTTTTATCACTCTATTTCTATTTCATAAATTGAAATTATGAATTAAAGTGATTAATACATGTAATTTAAAATAAAATATTACCAATTAAAATGTACCTAAAATTATTCTTCCTCAAAATGTCTAAAAAAATCATCCCATGTTTCTGGATTTATAATGTCTTCATATATAGCTAGTTGGTGCGTGTTTACTTTCCCCCCATTATCCCTAAGGTAATGCTTCATAAGAAGTGTATGAAAGGATCTATGATCCTTTCAAGTGACCATTAATACAAATTTCATCTGACAATAATATAAAATAAATATACTATATAAGGGATAGTAAAGAGTAAGTAAATGTTTTATTATTTTATTTTTTTGTTAAATATAGAGAGTATAGCATAATGTTACCCTAATGTCTTCCAAAATTATTATCTTTAATATAGGAACAATGTTTCACAATGTATCTAATGTAATTAATGCATGAATTTGAGTAGTGGCCTCAATGTAACTAAAGAAAATAGAATTTTTAGGGTCAAAATATTGGTTGTTTACATTCTAGAAAACCATTAATTTTAGACCTTGTCTTCTCACCTTAATAATTATTGTTAAGACTATACTGCTATGATGCTTTTATCTTTTTTCAACCGTATGTTGTTCATCTTATAACAATTACTTGGTTTCTACATTTTCAATATTTTATTACTCAATATTTGTAGCATATTCTTGTGGATATTCCATTGTCTTCAGAATTTGTAAAATATTTAATTTTGACTATGAAAATGCAGTAGTGAACACATAATATTATAAGGAAACATGTTGTATATTATAAAAAACTTTAATATATTCATGGAACTATATTTTTTTATTAAAATGTTGAGTGGATTTGGACTTTTTCTCAAGTATTCAAATCACATACATGTACTTACCTTAGATATACAAGACTCCGTCTATATTGGGACAATGGTGATATGATTCTGATAACCCAATGAAAGGGTTATCCTCAATAGAATTTTCATTTGACCCTCTAATATTTTTATTTAACAATAGAATAATTTTCCAATGTATAATTGTATGATCTATGATATAAAATACTTAAACTACCTAAGATTATATTATAAATGATTCTCCCATTTACCCTTCCTTGCTGAAATTCACTTTCATGAATCCCAATTCATCGATTTTAACTATACTCTTTTTATAAACTCGTTTTCATTTAAAAACAGCACTTTGAATATTGTATAATCTAACTCTAATATTTATTTAATGATGCCAAAGTATGACATATAATCAAAAAATATATTTTTTCCCTTGGTACAAGATACATGCATCACTTCCACTATAAGAGTAACTCTCAGATTTTTCATTATATTTCATTCATCATGTTCCTTTGTATTTAATTTATAACTATTAATTACATAACCATTTTAAGATAATATATGTAAACATTAACTCTTGGTGATCCATTAAAGAAATAGTATTCATATTTATATATAAATCCTTAAAAATATGGTTCTGAAACCATCCTATGAATTGATGATGATATGTATTTAATGTTGAACTATCATCCATTAAGGGATTCAAATTCCTAGGAATTACTTTGTGGGTTTCAACATGTGGAAAAACCTATATACTATTATGAAAAACATAAAGGTGAGTATTCACCTACTTTGTAATGGTAATTTTGATAAAATATCTTCTATAAATTCTTTCACCCATAAGGCTCTCTCTATTATAAGATTTTGGGAGACCAATCCTATCCACATCAGATAGGTATTTGGTATAGAATTCAATGAATTCCTTAATATAATATCTCATTGCAATAAAACCTTATATAAAACATTAAATTTTGATATAAACTTTCAAAATATTCATATATCATTCCATGGGGAAAATCCCTCTATAATCTATAAGGCCACATTTCCAGATCTCTCTAACCAAGTAAACCATAAAGTGAACTATTATATCAAATAATGATAGTGGGAGTAACATCTCCAATTCACTTAATATTATAGAAACTTCCTTTTCCATATTTGGATACTTAAAAAACTCTATAAATTTACTATATATATCTTTAAAAAGGAATAAAATCATGGTTAATGTGTTTTGTACATTTTTAGTAAGAATTCAGTGTAAATCCACATGCATTAAATCATATATCAAAACATGATAGTCATGTGATTTTAATCCATTTAACATAAAATTAGTCATAGAAATGGTATTCTTGATATTTTATTAATAAACCTATAGATACTTTACATCAATAAGAAAGTTACAAAATTGAAATATCTCTTAACTAGAAATATTGTAAGAAATAAGATGAAGAAAGTTATATTATTGCACCCTTCACCAGAACCAAATCCTCCCATATTCCCTTTTCAATCATGTTCAGCATAGCCTTAATACCAAATTTTAGTTTTTCTAGGATCATTTAATAAGGTTTAAATGATATTATCTAATATATTTTCTTCAACATGGATGAAATCAATAAAATTTTTAATTTATAAACAATTATAGTATGAACAATCAAAAAAATGATCAGCTTTTCCAACCTATTTTCATAAGGTTTATCAAAAAGTATTCACTAAAAATAGTGAAATATCCTTTACTTTCTCAAACTATTAATCACCTCTTAATGGATGTAATTCCCTGACCCCAGAATCCAGGATCTGGTGCATTATTTTAATACATTGGCATGATTACAAGGAATCAAGTCCTGAAGGACCGATCTGTTTAGAATTCTTGGAAATAATATTCATACATAAGTTCAAAACTACAACTAGAAAACAAATACAACACTAATTTATTCCATTAGAAACATCCAAGCTTCCAGGATTATTCCTGCAAGTCACTCTTAACTAACTTCTTCATATCCTGTAAAAATGAAACATGAGAAAGGGGTGAGCTCAAATTCTCAGTAAGAGTAAGCAATACAGTGGAAGAACACACAAACATTAGGCATGGCGAATAATTGAAAACACATAACTTTAAAAATAATAAACATGAACACTTTATGGCAGGAAAATGAGATAAGTAAATAATTCCATAATAAAACATAGTCATTGGTATTTTACTAGTTGAATAACCACATGAAATATCAATATATAATCTCATAATGATGTAATGCATAATTCCAGACATCATAATCACATAGTCAAGGCCTCGTGCCAAGACTACAAATAAGATTTTGTCAATGCCTTGTGCCAAGACACTAGGTTGTCTCATGAGACCTATCGATGCATCGAGGAGATATAGTAGGCACCACCCGTCACTTACTAAGTCCAATGCATTCCTCATATGAAAAGTTTGAAACATAACATAAACATTCATATTAAAACTAGCATACGAAATGTCAATACTTTATCAACAAACCATGAATGGTATAAAAATTGCACATCCATAGTCAAACATAACTCATTCAATACAATATGGAAGATTTTATTGTAACATATTAACCTCAATCGAGAATAATAAATTCTATTGACATAGATGAAAATAATCATCAAAACTATTTGAGAGAAATATCCCCCTTTTTCTTGAAAACATTTAAAAGTCACACTATTTGTCAAGAATCCGTTTAAAAATAGATTTTTGAATAAAAGTGTCCCAAACCACTTTGAAACTATTAAAAATAATTTTAATTTTAAAATATTAATGTCCATATAAATAAATACTTTAAACCATTTTTAAAACATGGACATTAATGAGAAAGATTTGAAGAATAAATTTTTAAAACATTTAAAATGATATTTTAGTTAGAGTTCCTGACCAAATGGGAGATGCTTGAATACAAATAATTGAGGTAATAAAAACTTTATAATATCTTGAGAATAAAGGATTTCATTATATACTATGTCAAATGATAGTATATATACCATATAAAAGTGAATTGGTACATAATCAACAAAGAAGTCTCAAAGGAATGTAAATTGGGATGAAATCACTTATAAAAACAGCATCCTTAGGTAAAGGATAAATAAATGACATAAATATGTGTGATAAATATAAATACACTCAATATTATTGGATATTCAGTGAAAATAAATCATAGTACATTCACACATATTCTTTTAAAAACAATACCAATGACTTGGATGTTTAACTCAATGAATGGAAATTGAGTTAAGATCAAGTTTATATCAATGACTTGAGAAATTTTCAATGGATTGATTATGTATATCAAAAGTATATCCAAAAAGTGGAAATTAATACATAAATAATAAATAGTGATTCCATGCAAAATCTTGGAGTAAAATAATCAATGAATTATGCGTAAATCCCACTGAGTGGAAATTGAAATTTGAAATTCCCTTACCGATTTGGTAACTTAGGAAACATAAAACCAATGAAATAAGGATCATACAATGAAGATGTAAATACCCATAAATTAAATTATATTAAACCTATAATATAATCATGGATAGTAAATATTCCACACAAAAGGAAATAGTGGCCAATATATCATGAATCTCACAGGAGTAAAAAGTGAGATGAAAAACGCTTACTTCATCGTAATCAATCGAGTCGTATGACCAAAAGTTAATAACCACCAAATATATCACAGAATACCATAAATATAAATATAATCATGATAATATATATCAAAAGTCATTACACAATATACCACATGAAATAAATAAGTTTCAAACAATGGAAATCTCACAGAATTAAAAGTGAGATAAGAAACCCCTTACCTCAAGTCTGACTTGTCTTGTTTGTTCCTTGTTCTTTCTAAATAATAAACTTAAGTTACTTTATACTTGATTAAGAACATTTTTCAAGTTTATTATTCCTTTTATATCACTTATTATCTTTATATAATAATTAGTTAATTATTTGAGTTCATATTGGATATTTTATCGATGTTCGAAACTTGAGTAAAAAATGAACTTGTTATAATTACAATTTTTCTATGTGGTCAAAATTCCATTATATCCAGAATGATATAAATTATTTTGATATAATATATATATTATATATCCAATATATATATATATATATATATATCAATTTATAACAGTATATACCATTTGGAGATAAGAAATGAAATGTACCGTTCATGGAGACAGTAAGCCGTACATACGCATGAATGCTACTTTCATTTCTATTTTGTATTTTAATGGAATTAAAACATAATGATACATAGGTATATTATAATTAAAATATAATATCATATATAATATTATTATTCCCATCCTTTATATGTCTCACATAAGGCATTAACGAGTCATATCATTTTGAGGGGGCGGTAGTCTGCACTTCCTCAAGTGAAATTATCGCCTTTTTCCCACAATGGAAACCATAAAATAATGATATAAATGGAAAATAAAGATGAATAAAGAAAAAATAAACATAATATATATATATATCATATATAAATACAATTCCATCTTAATTTCCACCATGAGAGGCGGTAGGAGATAATCGAACAATCATCATTTCGTGAGGCTTTAGTTTTCCATCCACAGAAATAGTATGTTCTTCACCCATTAGATGTAGGTGTGTGTAAGTGTAGTTCAAATAATTATCATAAAAAATTCCTAGTATATTGAGGATACTTTTTTTGTTATAAAATAAAGTAATAAAATGTTTTTAGGGGGTTGGATAAGTAAAATAAAATAAAACAAAAGAATTTAAGAGAAAGTGTTACCTTTAATTTGGGTAACTTCCTTTGACTTGAACCAAAAAGATTTCTTGAAGTGCCTTATTCAAAAATTAAGGAATATAGGAGGAAGAGGTGGATCTTAAGATATTATTGTGATAGGATTTGGATGAGCCTAATGGATTTGAAGGTGTGAATTTGAGAGAAGGGGAAGTTCCCTTTTATAAGAGGAGTGAGGGGCACCTTAGGAAAAGATTGAAAGATTATTTTATAATAAAATAATTTTAGGTTTATAATGGCACAAAAATTAATTATTTAAAGTATAATGTGGGTATTGGTTTAAAACAACTCAACCAATAGTTTTTAGACATGTTTGGGTCACTAGATTAACTTTATATTTTAGATTTAACTCTTAGTTAAATTGTTTGACATTTACCATGTCCCTTTGTATTTTTATATTATATGGTTAATAAAGATACTATAAACTTCCAATAGAACCTAAAGTGGTTCATTAACGATAACAATATCATTATATAAGTCTTTTGGCTGAATGTTAGATTTTTAGGATTATTATATCAACCAATAATATTGTATTTGTTTTAAAAACTCATTTATGTCAATTTTGACATTATTTAATAATTGATTTTTTTAAAGTCCTAACAACTTTATTACTTCAAAATAAATACCTTTAATCAACCCTAACATGTCATATTAACCTATAAAATTATTTTAACTTATTAAAAGTCTCAAATTACATTTATTTGGATATTTATAATATCAATTATTTTAATATTTCATTATTAAGGTAATTATTGCGTCATCATTGTATCATAAATAATTTAAATTATTTAATGTCTAAAAATTATAAATAAAATATAATTATGTAGGAAATATTTTTATATTTCTAGTTAATATTTATAGTATAATTTATATTATGTATAACCCTATATTAAAAATGGTTTAGTTATTAAAATTTGATTTTAACTCTTTTAACTCTTCTTTAAATAAATTAATAATAAATGTCCTAATCTAATCCAAGTGTACCTAAAGGATCATATTTTATTAATAAGGTTTTTTTGGTCGAATTACACTTATCTAATAGAATTAGGACATGTGTTGGGGAAATTATGATGTCATTTTTACACTTAATTACCCTATTTACTTTTAACTGTGGTAATAAAAATAAAAAGTTAATATTCACCAAAAATTATTTTCATCTTATCAAACCACATTTTTCTTACTGATATCAACCGTTTCTCTCAGATTTTTGATATTACACTCACAAAAGCGGTAAAATTAAGTTTTATGTGAATTCACAAATGCTCCCAGGAGGTGGGTAAAAGGCGGTAAAAAGTTCAATAAAATTTTATACATCTAATTTTATTATAAAATGACTCCAATCAATTATATTGAACTTATATAGGTATTATGTACTTATTTTTACCAAAAAAAAATTTAAATAAAATAAATAATTTTTTAAATAAAAAGTCAGTTTTAACCAATAACTTAGTGTTTTTTACTATTCATCAAAAATTGAAAGTTTTCAAGAAATACCAAAATTTCACCATAATATAATTTTGATATTATGAATTCAAAAATTAAGTCTAATTTACCAAATTCAAAACATATAATTTTCATTTATTAATTTAAAAGTAATTCCCGTTGTTAAAACCAAAAAGCATGTTTTTAAGAAATAATAACTAACAAAAGATTGATACTTATTTACGTTCAATTTCAAAGTGAAATTATTTAAAATGAATAAAATTGAATTAAATGGTAAAAATATAATCTATTTATACTTACAAACTATTAAAATTTATCATTTAACACTATAAATTATTTTTATTAAAAAAAAATTCAGTTAAAATATAGTATTTTTTACTATTCACCCAAAATGAAAGTTATCAGAAAAACACCAAATATTTATTGAAACAAAATTATTGTGTCCCGATTCTAAATGAGATAATTTTTTCAAATTTAATATATAAAAGTTTCAGATATTGGATTTAAAATGGGTTCTCCATTAAAAGGTGGTAAAATTGCATTTTTTTTAAAATACTTCTTTTATCTGAAAAAAATGAATTTTTTTTTCATTATGTCTAAGAAACTCATAATATAGATTCTAAAATTATAAGGATTATATAAAGTTAGAAATTTAGTTAATACTATTCATAACCGCTTTTTAACGACTAGTTTGGTATGTCGTGGTGCGCTCGAACTCGGTGTTGCGTGTAGCACAAGCTATTGAATTTAAAGAAAACAACTTACTATGAAATCTTGGGGTGTTACAATAGAGATGGTATTGTACCATATTTTAAATTCCAATTGAATGATTTTATGATTCCCCAGACCCATACATCCAATTTGATGCTTAAAAAAAAATTTACATATTGGATATGATACCAACTGAACAATCCCAATCCTAACCATCCATAAATACAATATCAATTAACCAACATTGATTCACTTATATTCCCAATACCTTTTAGGTTTAGAGTTTGAGATAATTAGAGGGAAAACCCTTTACATAATAAAACCCATGTTTTCTCATCAAATGTGTATTTTCCCATTATAAATGGTTTTTTTATTCTATAATAATACTTTAACATATCCCATAAAATTCTCCACATATGATACCTTTCTAAACATATCTTATATAATATCATTCCTTGTAACCTGGGGAAATGAAAAGATATAAAAGTTTGAGCTCAGATTCTCAATAATGGTAAGCATGAGATATTTGAATTACTAATAATAATTGATCATAAGATGAGAAAAAGTGTATGGTGAAATGATCATAACTTATGAAATCATACATAAAAATTCATAAAACATAAATCTTTATTCATGGGATAAGACATTTTTGTAACAAAAGAAATGAGTTATAAGAGCGTGAAATAATAAATAATCAATCATGAGCTATGAGATAATATCATAACCACAAGAAATAGGTTTGAGTCCTAAACATAAGAAACTAAATCATATGTCAAGGATACCCAAAAAAATTATCACATAGTAAACTTAGGTAAATTACCTATGTAACTTTTTGGGATTGGGATTGACACATGTATACCCTATTGGTCTTTGGTTAAACACCCTTATACCCTCTTGGGAATGGGATAACCACATGTTTATCCTAAAGCTCATGTGATATCAAACATTTCCCAGTGAATTAAAGGGATATATAATTATAGGACCACCCATAACATAATTTAAAACACACATAAGTTTTATATAATATCATAAAAATAGTCATCATTTCATCATTTCTTAATTAACACATTGGAAATAAGTAGATTTCATCATAATTTCCTTAAAAAAACATAATTCCAATATCATTTAATTAACCCATGAAAATAAAAAGTTTACATAAGAACTTACATATAAAATCATCATCACAATACATCCAGTGAAAAAAGTGGATGGTGTCATAAGATCATAACCTCATTGAAGCATAAAAATCCTTAAAGTATGAGGATTTATATTAAAAACTATTTTATAAAATAATTGAAAATATTCTTTTAGAATTAAGAAAAAATATGTATTTTCTTTTATTAACTTGTAAAAACTTAAATTCCTAGAAATATGGGAATATTATTTTCTTTATAAAACCATTGAAACCTTTAAAGTATGATTAATTATGAAAAAATGAGATGACGGTGGGAAAATCTATTAATAAAATATTTGTTAAAATGAAAAAATTATTTTCATAATTTTGTAAAAAGTAAAAAGTGAGTCATATATAAAACATTTGAAAAGATACATTTTAATCATTTGTGAGAAATAATCAAAGGGGGTATAAAATAACTTTATCAAACATTTTATTTAATATAAAAAATTTCCATGAAATAAATTTGTAGAACATGGATATGAAGGGAAAGGATTCCCAACCAAAAAGGATAAATAAGTTCATATTTTCTTAAAAACAAACTTTTGGTATTTTTGAGTACCGAAGATAGGTAAAATGGTAATAATACTTGAAAAAAATTATAAATAACCAGATAATAATAAAATATATGGGGATTGAAATATGAGTAACATATAATTTATCTCATTTAAAATTTAACAAAGACAATCTTGAAAATAAATGACATTATATCATAAACCCTTATAATTTTGGTACCCTCTAAATCAAAAAATCATGACAAAAGAAACTTATATGAATTTATAAATATCAAAAGAAATTTTTAAAATCATTAGAAAATACATTCACTTTTATTATATACACTAAATTATATAAAACTAGTGGTGAATATTGAATAAGTCTCAAAGATATAAAAGTGAGATGAAAAATCTTTACCTCAAGTCCCGAATTGATTTTTATATTTTAAAATATTCTATATGATAGATTTAAAATTTTATAAATCTAATCCTTAACCAAATTCATATTTATATTTTTAAATATCATTCTCTTATGATTTATAATCACTCATTTATTAACAGTTCTTCATTAAAATCAATATTTGGGTGTCAACTGTTCTATTTTCCATGCATGTTTTTATTTGATGGTTTCGGTAATTTTAAATTTTTTATGGTTTCAAAATAATAATAATTTCATTAATATCATGTATATTTATTCAATACACTTTTATAACAATCCATTTAAGGTGGATATGAAAAATTAATTACATTACTTCATGGAGATGGTAGTCTAAACATATGCATGAGTGATGTTTTCATTTTACAACGAATTGAAGCAAGTAAAGGTAAATAATAATTTAAATTTACATAATAATAAATATATCATAAATATTATTTAAATATATCCTCATAACCATCCATGTAAATTGGAAATAAAAAACAAATTACATCTTTTCGTGGAGGTGGTTGTCCACACGTACATAGGAGCGACGTAATTATTTTTCAATGGATTGAAGGGTAAGAAGGTAGATAATAATTTATCTGTAAAAAATCATAATTATGTAATAAAAATAATATATATCCTTTAAATTATTATGAATAATCATACTTGAGAGGTGGTGATGAAAAATATAATACATCCCATTATAAAGATAGTAGTTTGTACGTACGCATGAGCGATGTTTTAATTTTTCATTAAATAGAAAGAATATAATAAATGCTTGTAAAATTAACAAAAAAAACATTTTATTTTAGTAATGATACTAATATTACTATTTTATGATGGATATATAATATTTTAAGGAGGTTTAATATGTAAAAAACATGAAAAATATCGGTAAATACAATTACCTCTTATTGGGGTATCCTCCTTTCAATTGAAATTAAGGCCTTTGAAGGAGAAGTTTATGGTCACACCATGGGCTTGATAATGTGTTATGGGATGCTTGGAGAGTGATTTGGGAATATTTTTAGATAAAAAAGAACTCATATGTGTCTTTGAATGTGTCATATTATGTCCTTTTTATAGGAAAAAATCAATGGTGTTTTCATAAATACTTAGTGTTTAAGGGTCAATTATGTAATTATAAAAGTAAAAGTGGAAAATAAGTTTTAAATAGTTGATATTATTGAAAATTTACCATTAAATTTACATAATATAAAACTTTCATGATTTTTAAATCAATTAATTAAATATTGTTTAATATAAAATATCCTAAAATTCATTTTCATGACTATTCACATTATTTGACTTAAAAATCATCATGATTGCCATGGATTTCAAATTTAAATATTTAAAATGATAATTATTTTTCATTTTGATAAATAAAAATTATAAAATACATTAAATTATCCAAATCACATCACTTTTAATATTTTAAAACTATTTAAAATTATTTTTAACCTCCTTACACAAGTGTTGCATCGGCGATGCGTAAGTGTTTTAGGTCATTATAACACTACCAAAAATTAAAATTAAACTAATATAATAAAAATAATTTATTAATTTTTAAAATAACTATTTATAACTTTTAATAACATATTTTTTATTATTATTACAACATATTATATATATTGAAAAAAAAGATACTGACATTTTGTAATTATTCTTTACTTAAAATAATATAAAGGTAATTATTGAAGGAAAATGGAACCAAATTTCCGTATTTTCAAAGATACGATTATTATGGTAAAAATAAAACTGTAAAATAAAATAAATTCAAGTTTTTACTGATTTTTGGACCTTATCTCATAGTTTTAACTTCATTTAACTCATTTTACCATTTATCATGGTAATAAATGTTTACCATAGTTACCATTAAATATTACTAAAAATAAGATTTTTCTTATAAAAAATTTGAATATGATGATTCCTAATATGTAATCCATTTTTCAAGATTCAATTCCTATAAGTTTTAGAAATTAATTCAAGTATAATCACACAAAATGCATAAAACCCATTTTTAGAAAAAAACGAATTTATATGTGTAAAAAATGAGTTATAATTATTTATGTAAAAGATTATTGGGGAGTCATGCTTCCCATAAATTTATCAAAATATTATTAAAAATATTAAGGTTCTTTTACATTATCACCATTCCATAATAGAATTGAATTATTGAACCACCTCATTAAAGGTAAATAATCAAAAGAGTTTTTTAATATAATAAAATATATCTTGGGCTCAAAAAATATAAGTATGGGTTCCCAAATTAAACATAATAGTTTTAAATGATTTATTTTAATCCTTAAACATATATTTGGTTGAGAAATTTTTTCATGTATTTTTAATTCATTCTTATATCATAATGATGTCATCAAAGTTAAGGTATTTGTAAAAATGGTATTTTTTCAATATTAATCAATAAATCAACCTTTTTTGAAAAAAAATTAACCTTAAGATAATTTTTATATATTGATATAGAAAATTAAATAATTTTACAAAATTTAAATTCTAAAATTTATAAATTTATGTTTAAAATTAAAATACAATATATAAAGTATAATCACTTTTATAGAAAAACGTAGCTTTTAAACATTAAATTTTCTTAAACTTATATGATTTCATTATTATTATTAAAAATTTAGTACTTAGTTCATAGGAATTTTTCAATTAATTTTATTTAAGGAAAACCATTTCACATATATTTCATAATTTAGTAACTTTTATTCATACCCTTAATCTAATGACTAAGTTATAAAAATCTTATTTAAATGATTATATTTTTATAGAATGCCATAGTTCACTTAAGATCGGAGTTGTGTGTGACATGTGATATTGAAAATAATATTCATATAAATAAAATACATTCTATAATCTTAATTTTTTACATATGCATCCAGTATAGGTATTTATATCATTGAGGTAAAAATATATGATGTCCACTAAACACTATCTTCGATGAATGTTTCAACCAAACTGAGTGTATTCCTTCTTCACATATGGGACACCCTAATATTACTTAAAATATATATCCTAAAAATTTAATATGAGCATGAAATTCATTTATCATCCCTTATAATGTGGATCTCAATATGAAACTTTTATTTCTATAAAAATCATACAACATAACACCTAAATCCAATATTAATTTCTGATCTTTGATCAATGGATCCAAATAAACATCAATTTCATTATCTGGTAGTATTAGACCTGATATAAGTAGAGACAACATAATTATATGCACTTCATGTATAATCATATCATCAAGTTATAATTTACCAACATTACTATCCATTTTCTATTAATTCCACTTTACACACCAAAATTATTCATTCCATTTGTAGATAGAACAAGATAGAGGATTCTCGACTTGTTTTTAAATTTAGGATACTCATGATCAATATTCTTTCACTAAGGATAGTTTTCGAGTTGATTAATTTTCCCATCTACAATTCCTATATTTTAATTCTATATAGATTTCTTTGTGGTATCCTCACTTCTATATAATCATCTAAAATATGGAATTATTGGAAATTACCATACAAATTTTTAAGGACTTGATTCAACTTTCTTGTATTGAATTTCACCATAATTAGAGACTTTTTTATTTGATTCTAGTTCCTTTCAAAACAATATATAGTCATTTGGATAGGCATTCATTCTTTCGGATATCACACCCATTAAACATAACATTTCTTAAGCATCATATTTTAAAAAAGGAAACTCGTTATCTTTTTGTATCATATTATTCAAGATATTAAGTAGTTCTGTGAAGCTAAATTCACTCAATCCATTACCATTTTCAAATTATATAGCTTCAGTATAACTGATAATGTTGTATATTTAGTTTAAATATAATACAATCTAATTACTAAAAGATCATTACCTCCTCCAAAAAAATTATAAAATTGTGGATCCCATCTTCAACTATCATTGATATTTCCTCAATATGATCTCCATCATTATTTATAGTTATAATCATATCAAATGATCTATAAACCGAAGTGTTATCCTAGTCACTAGCTATATTCAGTTCTTCCCCATGTTTAGTTCAACATTTATAACTTCGATCTATTCTGTGATAGATCAAGTGTTATTTCAACTCCTCCAGACAAATTTATCATGAATTGAAACTATGTAAATATGGAAAAATGATTTGATAAGGATCATATGCATGCGATGTTGAAAAATTATTGAACTATTTAACCCTATCCTCATATTCTTATTTCATATGATTGAATCCATCTATTATTTATTCATATCAATCCTATTTGGTTCAACAATATTCATATTTTACAATAAATAATGAAATACAATAAATTTATATACATAATTTTCCATTTTTTACAATAATATATTATATAAAGTATAAATTTAAAAAATATAAGTATAAATTATAAAAAATGAATATATAAAAAAAATAGAAGAATATATATAAATAATTTTTTTATAACTCTTTTCAAATTATATATAGTTTATATTTATTAAATGTAAATTAATATATATTAATAAATAATGGTTTTTTCATTATAATATTAAAATATGACATTATCTTGATGAGAGGGAAGTTAAGAAATTATTTCATTCTTCAAATAAAAATAATAATAATTACGTATTATTTTTTAAGAACATTTTAAAAGTTTTATGGAAATTAAGGAATAGTCATTTGGTTTAAAGAAATATAATAATACATTCTCTAAATGAGGCGGTCTAAAAAATATCTAAATGCAAAAGTGGTAGTAAGATCAAAATTTTCATCAATGATAAATTTGTTCATTGGAAAGAAAAATTTTATACTGGACATTACATCCAATGATATAGAACTATGTCCAATAATTGGATCTTATCTTGAGGTGATCACTTAACTAGTTTCAATTTTTGTAAGTCTTCACTTATTATTATTATTATTGGGATTTTTAAAATAAAGATAGAATTGAAAAGTGATTTTTGGATTTCATGTATTGTGAATTGAAAAATAAATTAAAGGGAAAATAATTAGAATAATAAACAAATTAAGGAATAATAGTGGTTGAATATTTTATTAATCCACCAAGATCATTTAATCAATGTTATATTAATTGTTATACCCTTGTTTTAATTATCACTCAATGATCTAGACCAATTCCACTGAAAAAATAATATTTCATTATTTTTCAATCAAGTGTTTTTACAATATAACCAAATGTATGTTAATTATTATATTACTTTGTGTATAGTAATAATATTAATCAATATCTCAAGAATATAGTCCTTGATATACCCCTCCAATTAGGTATTTGGAAGATATATGTCCTACTGCACATAGAACCATCATCAGTTCCACTCTTTATTTCCCTATATATCTCCCCCATATAATAGAAAATGAAAATAAATGTGGATTTTGAATGTGTAATAATGAAAAAATATTGTTAGTGATAAATAAAATAATAGTAATAATAAAAATTGATTCAAACTCTTCATATAATCAATTGTCTCAACTCACTGAGAAAACATAATAATGAATAAGAAAATTATATTTGAATTCAATATTAAATAGTGGTTTTTCCTCACTTTGGTTCACCACTATAGTGTTAGCTTCCCATAACCATATGTATTGGAGAATATAAGGGGAATAAGAACATGAACTAAAAAAATAGATAAAACATGCAACGACCCGTACATTTATAAATAAAATTACCCTTATGATTTAAATCAAATGTCTTATGATGTAGTATGGTTGTAGAAAACACACACACTTATTTGGTTTTATTATATCCTAATGGATTTAAAAGACCAATAATCATCATTACCATTGATAATATAGATATTTAACAGTGATCACATGATTAGTATAAATATAAGGTTTTAACAAATCCAATTAAAACAGACAGAGGAAGTAATGGCCTCAACCAGTAGGATTGTACCCTATGAATCCAATTTATTAGAGTTTATGAGGTATATAGAATCACTGGGGTCTTCCTTTGACAGAGACCAAGATGATATCCAACAACTTAATCATGAGTTAAACCATTTACTAGAGAAATTCAAGCTCATCAATATTACGCTCAAACCATGTACGCCGAACCACCCTATAAAAGTCTCAAAGTTGTGACCCTTACTCTTAGGGAGATTACTAGTGTAGTAAAGGGATATGTTTCAAGTCCCTGGAATTATGAGTATATACATAATTTTTTATAGAATAATTAATATATTTTCATCCTATTATTGTTACTTTATAAATGATTTTTATTTTGATAAAATAAAACAAAAATATTATTTTTGGGTAATATTCACATTTAATTAAAAAATTATTTTGATGAATTAATGGATTTTATAAAGAAATAATATTTTAATAAAATATTTTTATTAAATATTTTTTATTAAAAATAAATGATCATATAATATTTATAAAGTCAAATGTAATTTTTTTAGGGCTAACAAAATTGTTATTATCAAAAAACCCATCTTTCTCAATGAATATAGATTTTATTTTAAAAGATAAAATTCACATACTTATAAAATTATCTTGTTAAGTTAAATATTATTTTTTTAATTAGGACATCATAATTATCCAATGGTGGATTTTTCATAATTTTCTGAGATACTCAAATTTTCAGGTAAAAATTAAATCCCATATAAATATAAGGTTTGTATTATGACATCATAATGACCCAAAAGTGATCTAATAAATAATATAAAGGGTATACAAGACCAAATATATTTTTACCTTTAAAATAATGTGATTTTATTTTTATGTTATTAATTTTATAAAGCCTTTATGAATCCTCCAAAGCCATTAATATATTTTAATGTTTTAAAATCATTTCTTTAAGAGTATGACCCACTTCCACATAAGGAAGAGTATTATTTTATTAATTTCATCCCTTTTCCTTATAAAATAATTAAAACTACTCTCATTTGGAAGAAACCATGGGCAAAAACCTTGGGAATTTATTTGGTTTTGGTTATTTTATTATATAGAGTCTAAAACCTAAGTTTGAGAAATGATAAGGAATCCCCCTTTCTTTTCCTATATAAACCCACCCAAGATCCCATTTATATTTAGTGAAAATTCCTATATCATGTTCTTACTATGACATCCCTTATATATAGTCCTACCAAGTTTCCCCCAATCTCTTAAGAATCCCCTCTCAAGCATTTGGAGTCACACTCTCAAGGTAAGGGATCCTATCATTCTCCTCTTTATTAATGTTTATTTATTATATTATGTATTCTATTTTTAATTTATAATGTTAGGATATGTCTTTTTATGTCCCTATTACTTTCAATTTCATGTTCATGTGATTACTTACCTCTTTCTATCTCATCAACCCATTTTATGAATTTTTAAGTGACGTCGTTATGCTGCTGAAATTTCACTACGATTTTTCATTTCAAAAAAATTGTATAGTCGATACCATACCCATTTCCTATCAAGGTTATTCACCTTTATAAAATTAAACTTATTTGAATTCGGACTTATATTTATTTATTCCACAATTCTTGATCTTGTAATAAAATATAATGATGAATGAATCAATGTTGTATGATCTTTCTAACACACTTATGCATGAGAACGAAATGAAAGTGATGGGTGTGCCTGGAATTATATAGTGATCAAATACATTAGGTAATGTTTAGTCTCACTATATGTCATGTTATTACAAGGAGTAAAACTGATTCCTTTATGGGTATTTTTCCATCATGATGTCTTGGAAGTTATCTGTGACCTATGTTTATGATGCATTTTTTAAGTTATTTCCATAATTCCTATGTTGCCTTTATGATTATCATGTCATGTCATGTCTCATTATTCATTCTTATGATTCCTACTCCTTCTATTACCCATTTATATTCCTATTTTTTATATGTATTATTCTATTTATTTTATGCCATGTATATTCCCTTATTGGGCTTTATAGCTCTCCCCTTTATTATGTATGTATCTTGGTTATCATATGTATTTTTAAGTGAAAGCATGTTAAGTAAGTTTTCAATAAATATGATTTTTTTTCATTTTAAATTGTTATGTAATGTACCTAATTTATAAATAAACTAGACTTCTCAATCTTATAGGTTGTATTAAGTGTAACCCTATGTAATAATCTTGTATTAATGTTTAATAAAGAGCATGGTTTTTATAGTTGGTATCAAATGAAAAGTTTAGTTATTATTGGGATTATGATTAGAAAACCATATAAAAGGCATTAGGGATAAGAATAAGTATAATAAAACATCCCTAAATTTTGGTAAGTATATATTAAGTGTTTTATCAAGAAAATATATCACTGTCTAGATACTACAAGTGGATGTGGATTTGGCACATATGTACATATGAGTAAAACCTGAAAACACCGCGTTGATCTAGACTCAACTAGGAACTGGTGCATGAAAACTAGGCTTACTGCAAACCTAGTTGGACACTCTTGGAGGATATGATTTGGTAAATTCATTTTCTCATTATGAATCATTATTAAGGGGACAACAAATACCCATTAGAATATATGTTAGGAAATAGATCATAGATAACATAGATTGAAACCTATAAATTCATAAGTTAAAGAAATATATGTAATTTATAAGGTATCTATTTAATGTCCTTGGATTCCCATTTATGTGTTTAAAAATACTCATCTCTAGTTTTCCTTTATTCTATCCAATTCTCAGATATAGGAGGAATTAGGTAAACAGTCAATGTGATGGGCAATGTGATTACTTCCCCAATGAGAAACACAACCCAATGGAAGCGGGAATCACAAAATTTGTGATGATACTCTCTTAGATGACTTGGGATCTGAATATAAATTTAGATCAAGAAGATCCCTCAAAACACCCTAAGAAAGAGTAAGCTGCAATTGAGATATTTATGAAAAAAGGACCTCTACCTTTAATGGATCATATAATCCCTTAATCATGGAACAATGGTTCAAACCCATTGATAATATCTTCTCCATCCTTCAATGTTATGAGTGAGATAATGTTCTACAAGTTGTTTATCATATGGGGGAGATTATGATCAGTGTTATACATTGTTCAAGAATACAAAGCCTGAGGAAGAGATTGAAGAGATAGGGTAAAAGGAATTCCAAAAAATAGTTAAATATTTTCCTCACACACTCTGAGTTAAAATGGAAACATACTTACTTTACCTTAAGAAAAAAGATGATGAATATATCAGAATATATGAGGAAAACTTCACAAGAATTTCATGATATACCCCTGCCTTTTTCATTAACCATGAATTCAAGGTTGGCCTCTTCTTTGGTGGGCTAAAACCTTGTCTACGAAAAGACCTATAGATCCAAGACTTTGATATCTATAATAAAATTATATGATGTCCCCTTAAATTCAAGATGGAGATAAGAGAATCTCAGGGGTATCATGGGGATAAGAAGTGAAATTGGAGTTCAATTCTAGAGGTCCGATAGAAAAATATAATAGTTCCAATCAGCATACCACTTATAAAATTTGAAGAATTAAGAACCCCAAAAATTTCCTAAGTAAGATAATTAAATTCTTTAGGTGCAGGAAGGAAGGGAACCTAGCAAGAAATTACCAATAAGAGAAACCCACTAATTTTTTGGAGGAGAGGAATGCTCCAGTTTACCCTCAGTATATTGTTCATTACTTAAGATATAAGGAAATAGGGAACTTTTCAAACCAATTCACTAAGATAGGGATTTTTTAAGATAACTGACAACCTTCAAGGAAATAAGGGTGATTTTTTTCCATCACAACCACTGAGGTGGATCCTAAAAACAAATTGGTGATAGGTATGATATTTATTCATTCAATACTAGTGAATATACTTTTTTATTCTATTTCTATTCATTTTTTCATATCGTGAAATTTTAGTAAAACTATTCAAACATCAAAAAAGTATTGGAAGTATAGCTTTGGTTGAAAATGGAAAATAGGGAAAATATTGCATCCCAAGTATGTAACTCCTCCCCTATCAAAATTTGTGTTCTGAACTTACCAGAAAACCTTATCATAGTTTCTTTGGTCTAATTTGATGCAATTATGGGTATGGATTGTATTTCCCTATATAGATCCAACATAAATTGTTGTGATAAGGAAATTACTCTTCATATTTTGAATCATACTTCCATTCTATACAAGTTCAAGGAGTTTGTTGAATATTATTTGGAACCAACATCTCAAACATGGATATTATTTCCCTATGAGTAAGCGTATATAGCTCAAATGATTGATTATATGGAAAATATCATCCTTGACTACATGTACATTATAAGGGAATATCCTGATGTGTTTTCCAAGGAATCACTTGGCCTTCCTCCTAGTTTAGAGGTTTAATTTTCAATCATGCTTACACCTAGGGTGTTTCCATTATCCAGGACTCTGTATAGAATAGATATTTTGAAACTTGAAGAGTTGAAGAAATGACTACCAGAGAATTTGGATAAAGGTTTCAAACACCCAAGTGATTCACCATGGGGTGCACCAGTCCTCTTTATCAATAAGAAGGATGGGTCAGTGCACCTTTTCATTAATTATCGTGATCTCAAAAAGATCATGATTAAGAAAAAGTATCATCTGCCATAAATTTATGAGTTCTTAGATCAGCTACGTGGAGAACAATACTTCTAGAAAGTGGACCTACGGTTTGGATATTAAGAAGTTAGGGTGAAGAAGTGGGATATCCCCAAGACTGCTTTTCATACAAGGTATGGGCACTATGAGTTCATAATAATTCCATTTGAACTCACTAATTCTCCAGAAATCTTCTTGTAATTAATGAATAGAGTATTTAGGGATTACCTTGAAAAATTTATAGTAGTATTTATAGATGATATTCTAATATAATACAAAATCAAGGAGGATCATGAGGAGTATCTGGGAACTATTCTAAAGACCATGATAAAGGATAAGATTTATGAAAAGTATAAAAATGTGAGTTTTGTTTGAAGGAAGTACTATTACTGGGGAATATCATTATAAGTAATGGGATATATATAGAACATTAAAAAAGAATCATTTAAAGTTTGTAAAAGGAAAACATCTATGAAATATATCCATAGTTTCCTTAGATTAATGAGGTATTATCATCAATTTTTGAGAAATTTCTAATGATTGTCAAACTCTCTAACCAAGGTAACTGGGAAGGGAGTCAAGTTTTCTTAGAATGATGAATATGAAAAGAGATTTAAGGAGCTGAAAAGGATGCTTATCCCTATACATATTCTCACACTAACCACAAGTGGAGAATTTTTACTGGTATTCAGCAGTCCTTCAAAGAGGTTATTAGGTAGTGTGTTAATGCATAACGGCTTTCATAGCCTATGCTTCACGGTAGTTGAAAGTTCACAAATAGAACTATCCATCACATGATATAGAGTTTTATGTAGTGATATTCACTTTGAAAATATATAGGAATTATCTATTTAGGGATAAGTACGAAATATATATGGATCACAAAAATCCTCAAGTATATATTCACATGGGAAGAGATAAATATGTACCAATGTAGATGGTAAGAGATGATCAATAACTATGACTGCTCAATTCACTATTATCCTAGGAAAGAAAATAAAGTGGCATATTCTCTAAGTAGAAAGGATCCAGAAATTATATCATTGATGAGAATTGAGAGGGATATGATTTTCTTATATTTGAAAAGGATGAACATGGTAATCATAATGGAAGGAACATCATCAATCCTTTCACAAATTATTTCTCAATAATCCCTTCTATAAAGTTAAAGGATGATCAAAGAGATGATGTAGGAATTAAAAAGAATGTGGAAACTATAGGAAAGGGGAAATCCTCGAAGTTAATTGTTAATAAAGAATGTGTTATAATATTTAGGTCACAACTATGTGTACCAATAAATCCTAAGTTAAAGAAGGAGTTTCTGGATGATACACATAGTTTGACCTTATCCATCCATCCTAGAAGCAAAAATATGTATCAAGGTCTATAAGGGAACCATTGGTGGGATAATATAACGAATAAGATCATAGAATATACATCAATATGTCTTGTATTTCAAAGAGTTATGGCGGAAAGGAAAAAATATAATGTGATGATGCAACCATTACAGATACCTACATAGTAATGGGAAAACATCACTGTGGATTTTGGCACCGGTCTTCTAAATAAATCAAGAGGAAATGATACTATTTGGGTTTTGTGGGTTGTCTTACAAATACTAAACACTTCATTGTGATTTGAGAGGATTTATCACACAATAAAATTGCAAGGATATATAATATAGAAGTGGTGAGGCAACATGAAACACCACTATTGATTGTATTTGATCAAGATCCAAGATTTACCTCCAAGTTCTAAAAGAGTCTCCAACATGATCTTAATACTAATTTAAACTTCATAATGGATTATCACCCTCAAAATGATATCCAATATGAGAAGAATATACAAACACTTGGGGATATATTGAGAGAATTCTCAATTGACTTCAAAGGAGTATGGGATAAAAATCTTCCTCTGGTTGAGTTATCATACAATAATAGTTTCCACTCAAGTATCCAAATGGCCCCCTATGAATCCCTTTATATAAAGAGGTTAAAAACACCTACATGTTGGGATGAAGTTGGGGAACAAAAACAACTAGGTCCTGAAATGGTCTTGTAAATAGTATAAAACGTTAATACCATTCCACAATACTATTCGATCAGATTATACCAAATATACACAAGAGGGGGGTGAATTGTGTCATTTACAAATTCTTTGCAAGATCGTGTTCTGCCCTTTAACTTTAATCAGATGAATTAATGTAGCAGAAATTTAAATATCAGAGACACGATTTATAGTAGTTCGGGGAATATAAGGCCCCTAGTCCACTCTACCAACTCTCTACTCCACGATCTTGGTAATTTTCAATATAGGGTCTTCTTGTCAATAGACCATTCCACAACTGAGTATAGGCAGTTGACACCTTTACAATATAAGGAAAAAAACCTTTTGGTTCACTCACAGAACCTATACATCTTAGTACGATAAGTCGATCACTTAAGAATAGAAAATAAAGGTATTTGTACTTTGAAAATAATTTCCAATTGTTCTTCACAATTATAACAGAATGCAATTGACAGAAGATGGATCGTAGCCTTCAGAAATAATGATCATTAAATAAGAGTTGTTCTAAGTCGATCCTATTGTAGTATATATAAAAAAATATAATTCACAACTTCAGTAGTAGCAGATTCACAGTAGATATTCGATGTAGAATGAGTGAATATTCTATCGTGATTCTTCTTCTTTAATAAATAGATCTTTGTCTCTCTTTTGAATCAGAAGATCTATGTTTTCGATAGTCTATGTTTTCCTTCTTTTTATGAATGTTCGATGTTGTTGTTCATAAAAACTCTTATATATTCTTTGTGTAAATATCACATCTATATAATAACCACGAGCACTTCTCTTGCAAATTTAGATCCAGCGATAATCAAAAATTCAAAATAACAGAGCAGTTGTAACTTCCCTGAAGATTCATCATAAAAAGATCCTTTTAAATTGATCCTTTAAATCATTAATAAATTGGATTTGAATCAGTCAAATATGCGCTTTAAAATCAGCTTTAAATCTGGCTTGAAATTATCCTAATAATCTTCTTGTAGACTATTGCATAATAATATCGTCTTTAATTCTTCGATGCCAAACGTAAGGTTGAACTGTATAGCACCCATCTTTAAAACATAAGGTTGAACAAAAGCGTAGGGTTGATGTTGCATCCTTAAAACGTAAGGATTGTTACAAACGTAGGGTTGATGAACCATACTTTTCTTTTCAATAATCAAATGTATGATAAATGATCCATAATTTTATAAGCTTCCAAATGTAAGGTACATGATCCATAATTTTGATGAAATGTAAGATTGTTTATAAAAGTAAGGTTGTTAAACCATACTTTTGAGAAACAAGTGTAACATTTAAAACTTATGTATGGATCTTCTTCTATACTTTTTCAATAACCCAAACGTAGGGTTCCTTCCTAACATAGGATTCCTCTTCCATACTTTTCTGATAACGTATAGTTGATTAACCATACTTTTCTGATATCTCATAAAGTATACATCGCATTTCATCCTTACGCTATGTTTCTCCACATAGGGTATGGACAGTGTTTCCAGAACACGCTTAAGAAATTCCTGAATATGTAGAGCATGAATAGTGTTTCCAGAACACGCTAATGTGAATACGTTAGCAATTAAATCTCACTGTACAAGAACTTTAATATTTCTTCCAGAAATTAAAAATAAAAATAAATTCATGAAATATACTTAAAAAATAAAATCATTAGTAAACAATTAATGGTATTTGTGAGCATCAAAATCATCATAGAGATAGATTATTGTTCTCAACAATATCCCCCTTTTTAATAAAAATATTATGTATCGTTGAAAAACAATAATTGCACAATTGGCACATCAAGGATACTTAGATTCGACAGAAGAGCTATGTTGATAATCATCAATGATACCTAGATTTTGATGTTGGAAATATGGTATTATTCTACATATCTCCGTGGAATAAATTCATGTGATTTGGAAATAAGTGAAAGCTTAGTCCAAGATACATCAACCCCTTTGAGATCCTTGTTTGCATCAGAGCGGTGGCCTTTTGACTATCACTCTCACCTAACCTATCTCAATTACATGATGTATTCCATGTATCCCTCTCAAGAAAGTACATACCAGACCACTCACATGTACTCAATCCAGAGGTGGTTTTATTGGAGAATGACATTTCCCATGAGTAGCAGCTTGTGAAGATCTTAGATCGTAGAGACAAAGTTCTACTAAATAAGACATTTCAAATGGTTAAAGTTTTGTGGAGATAACAAAAGATTACAAAATCAATGTAAGAACCAGAGGAAGTAATGAAATAGAGTTACCTTCATCTTTTTTAGTGTTGGAAAAAAGTTGAGGGTAGAATTTCGGAATGGGGAAAGATTTTAACGACCTGAACATTTATAAATAAAATTCACCTAATGATTTAAATTAAATGTCTTATTATGTATTATGGTTATAGAAAACACATTAACTTATTTGGTTTTATAATATCCTAATGTATTTAAAATACCATTAAGCATCATTACTATCGATAATATATCCATTAAAAAGTGATCACATGATTAGAATAAATATAGGGTTTTAACAAATCCAATTGACACATACAAAGAAAGTGATGGCCTCAACCAGTAGAATCGTACCCTGTCAAGCCCATTTATCGTATATTCTGAGAGAGATAGAATCACTGGTATTTTCAATTGACCAATCCCAAGATGAGATCCAACAACTTAAGTATGATCAAAACCATTTTTTGGAGAAGTTTAAGCTTATTGAGATCACGGCTCAAACCATGTAGGTCGAACAACCCCATGAAAGTATCATCATCGTGCACCTTACTCTTAGGGTGGTTTCTGGTGTATTAAATGGATATATTTCAATACCCTAGAAATATGAGTATCTAGATTATTTTTTATAAAATGATGAATATATTTTCATCCTATTATTTTTACTTTATAAATAATTTTTATTTGATACAATAAAATAAAAATAGTATTTTTGGGTGATATTCAAATTCAATTGAAGAATTTATTTTTTTGAATTAAAAAAATTTTGAAATAAATAATATTTTTATAAAATATTATTATTAAGTAATTTTTATTAAATATAAATAATCATTAATTTTTTATGAAATCAAATGTAATTTTTATAAGGGATTGAAAATCCTTATTGTAAAAAAACTCATCATTTCTCAATAAATGTAGATTTTTTTAAAATTGAAAATTCACATAATTAGAAAATTATTTGGTTAAAATAAATATTATTTTTGAAATTATAAATTCAAAATTTTCCAATGGTGAATTTTTCATAATTTTCTGAGACAGTCAAATTTTCAAGTAAAAATTAAATATCGTATAAATATGCAATGTGTATTGTGACATAATAATGATGAAAAGTGGTGTAATAAATACTATAAATGGTATCCATGACTAAATATAAGTTTTCCCTATAAAATAATGGGATTTTATGTTTATTATATTAATTTTATAAAGCCTTTATCAATCCTCCAAAACCATTAATATATTTTAAGGTTTTAAAATCATTTCTTTAAGAGTATAACTCAGTTCCACATAATAAAGGGTATTATTTACTTAAGTTCAGTATTTTTAATTATAAAATAATTATAAAACAATCCCATTTTTAAGAAACCATGGTCGAAAACCATTGGAAGGTTTTTTTTGTTATTTTATTATATATAGTTTTCAACCGAAGTTTGAGAAATGATAAATAATTCCCCTAACTTTTCATATATAAACCCTCACAATATCACATTTATCTTCTCTTAAAATACTTGGAGAACATATTTACTATTCCCTATCATCTCTATAGTGATCCCAAGGCTCCACAAACTCTCGTGAATCCCCTCTCAAGCATTTAGATTCGCACTCTCAAGGTAAGGGATCCTATCATTCTCCTCTTTATTAAAGTTTCATTATTATCTTATGCCTTATATTTCCAATTCATAATGTTGGGATATATATTTACATGTACCTATTACTACCCATTTTATTTCCAAATGATGAGATGCCCCTTTCTCTATCATCAACATATTTTATGAATTTTTAAGTGACGTCGTTATGCTGGCGAAATTTTACCATGATTTTCCATGCCAAAACAATTATGTAGTGAATACCATACACATTTCCTATCAAGGGTGTTCACCTTTATACACTTATAATTCTTTGAATTGGGACTTAAATGTATTTTTTTTACACTCATTGATATTGGAATAAAATATTATGATGAATGATTCCATTTTTTGTCTATACAGCACACTTAATCATGAGAATGAAATGAAAGTGAAGGGTGCACCCGAAATTTAGTAATCATGATTCATTTATGAGACTTTTTCATCATGATTTCTTGAAATTTAGCCTTGAACTATGTTTATGATGCAGTGTTTTAAGTTGTTTAAACATTTCTCATATTGCCTTTATGGTAATCATGTTATATCATGTCTCATTATTCATGTTTATGATTCTTACTCCTTTTATGCCCCATTGATATGCCTATTTCTAAAATGTATTATTCTCTTCATGTTATTAAACTTTTATTCTCTTAATGGACTTTATAACTCACCATTTTCTTATATATGTCCCCAGGTTATCTTATGCAGTTTTAAGTGCGAGCATGCTAAGGAAGTTTTAAATAAAGATGATGTTTTTCCTATTTTAAATTGTTATGTAATGTACCTAATTCCAAAAGACAATATAATTATTAATCTTATGGGTTGTATTAAGTGTAACCATATATAATAAATCATGTATTTAATTGTAAAAAAGATCATGGTTTTTATAAAACAAATTAACATAGAATTGGATTAAAATTAGAAAAGAAAAAAAAATTATGCAAAAAAAGTTATATTTGGTTAAATCGAAATGGAATCATAACACCCCCATACCCCTTTATATAAGCTAGAAAATCACCTATTGAAAATTATAGAAAATTAAAAATTAATTATTCAAACCATATTTTCATCATCTTTGAAACATATAATGGGAGAATTAGAGATCCAATTTAGAGAATAAGAAATAAAACAATCATGAAAAAATAAAGCATGATTGTTTAATAAATCCTTAAAAATAAGTTATAAATAGCATACCATCAAATTTGAGGTTCGATTCCTCAAAAATGTTCTATAGAAGTGGTGGCAAGGTTTCATATTAGTGACACCATGAACAGAGAGAGTGTGCGGCAAGACTGTTAGGATTCATTTAATAATAATGAGTGGGTTTTATCAATGCAAACTGAAAATCATTAATAAAATAAATTTTTAATATAATTATAAATGTATTAGTAAAATTATTAATAATATGATATTATAATAAATGTTTTAATATTATAATTAATGTTTTATTAATAATTGTATTAATATTATAATAAATGTATTAATATTATAATAAATTAAAATTTATGAAATTACTTTATAATAAAAATGAATAAATATTAAAAATGAATAAATTAAAAAATATTAAAAACAAATAAATAATATTAATTATACTAAATATATTAATAAATTTATTAAAAAATGTGTTAATACTCTAATAAATGCATTAATATTGTGATAAATTTATTGTTAATATCATGATAAATGTATTATTAAAATTATAAGAAATGTATTAATAAATCTTTAAATAGTAATATTATGAATAATAATTTATTTAATATTTTTTAAATATGTATAAATAATAATAATAAATGTATAAATATAAATATTGGGTATAAATTTTTTTCACAATATTTTATTAATAATAAAACTATAAAATTAAAAGTAATAATTCTAATTATTATATTTAAATAGATTTACAATTGATAATATATGGATACATTATTATTATTAATTTATTATATATATGTATATATTGCCTTGATTTTATATAAAACTTATAATTATTAATTAACAAAATTTAATTCATTTAATTATTATTAAAAAATTATTATTTATATAAATGAATAAATTTTTTAAAAATATATCATTAATAAATGTATAAATAGTAATATTATGTATAAATGATTTTCATGATATATTATTAATTACAAAACTACAAAATTAAAAGTAATAATTTTAATATTTATTTTTAAATAGATTTATAATTTCTAATATATAGATATATTATTATTAAAAATTGATTTTATATATGTATATATTATGTTGATTGTATATAAAAAATATAATTAATTATTAATTATATTTGAAATTTTTAATTATAATTAAATATTTTATTATTTGTATAAATGTCTAACTATTTTCTATATGTATACATACAAAAAGATTTAAAAAATAATTACTAAAATAATTACTTAAATATAAGTATTAATTAATAATTTTACTATTATAATAATATAAAAAAATAATTGTAAAATTTCTATAATTCTAAATATAAGTTCATTTTATAATTTAAATTAATTTAAATATTTTATGTTGAATTTTTTCAACTATTGATATATATAATCATTCATTCATATATAAATGTGGGGGCGTGTGTTTGAAGAACTTAAGGACATGTGTGTGTGAAGGTTTTGAGATAGTGGAAGTCAGTTGGGTTCATGACCAATGATGTTTTTTCATCGTATATAATGAATAATCCATTAGAACATAATGAATAATGGAATATCTTGTGGTTATATTTGAAGAAAAATAAAAAATGAATCTTGGGACCAAATATAGGATCTTTCACATTAAATTTATAATTAATTCAATAATAAAAAAAATAACTCATCCTTGAGATTCATTCTTGGATGAAGATGTTGACCATTTTAACTTCGTTCAAGTTGTACCATAATTGCACTGAGAAGATCCAAAATAGAATCTCTCTAGCGATGATCCACACGTGATCCACAATCTTTGAACATCACCATCATACCTAATTGTTCTAAAGAGGAGTTACCATTTATCATGCATCATTCATGTTGATCACAACTATTAATCCTTCACTCTTAATGATCACGTATCTTTTTCTCTCATTCTTGAGAGGAAGTAAGGAGGTGGAGGAATTCTCTCAGTCTTTAGGGGAAGCCCAGATATGTTCTTTGTATAGAGACTTCCCTATAGATAGGATGCATTGTGCACAAAACAAATGATTTCACCACCTCTCTAAAATTATATAATTAGTTATATATAGAGCTAGGGTTTATTACTAATAATTATATAAATTTATTTAATTAACTAATAAAACTAATATACTCCCCAGAACAATAAAAATATTATTATTGTTATATAATTTCATGCTTTAACTTGCATAAATAAATATCATTTTATAAAATAAATAATTTCTTATTTATTAAATGATATTTAATATTATATCATTTTTATTACCAAACACATGACTCGGTTCATCCACCTTCCTTGGCCCTTACTAGGCCCTAGTAATAAATACTATTCAATTTATAAATAAAAAAATATTATATCCACGTTCTTTTAAATAAAATTTATTTAATATTCAAGTAACTAAATAAATATTTATTTAATAATAAATATTATTAATTATGATGTGATTAAATCAAGATAAAAATAAATATACTATTTAATGGTCATGAAAATAAATATTTATTTACTATTTAACTCACATATATATTCAAATTCGATTAACATGTAAAGACACCCATAGAGAAAGAAGTTAATATTGTAATAATAACAAGCACATATGAATGCTCACTGTGTAATGTATTCTCTTTTCATTGATATCTCATCAAGAAGATTTCACCGTCATGTCATCAACCTATAATATTGATATATATTTCTTTTACTTCCTAAAATGAACCCGCCAACAACCATGGCTATGGAATTCTAGTTCGAAAAATCCATTCCAAGAAAAGGACCTAAGATATCAACTTTATTAAATGTAAGGTTAAAATACTATATTTAATTATTCGTTAACACCATACCACTTATGACATGACCAACACATCCTACTTTTCTTGGAAAACTATGTGGATAGGATACATGATCAGGTGCTCGGGTGGGTTCACACACCATGTGGACCCTAGTGCGTGTCGTGTACTCCTTTGAGGATCTTCTTAACATCTTTCTCTTTGTGTATCTCCTTCACTGGAGCTTAGATTTAGTCTTGTGTGTAGTCTATCCTAATAATTTTTCCACATAGAACATGATGGTGGACTCTGTTTCTTCCTAAGAGATAAGATATGTCACATTTCAATCAAGATTCTTGTGTAGTAGTGATTAACCTTGGGAGTGATTGGTGTGGATTTTTGGGTTGATGTTGGGATCGGTACGCTTTCCTTTCTCCTTAGGATGTGGGTTCCCTGGACTCTTCAAGATGGTAGTGCGGTGATCCCATGTTGTATTATGGAATAGGTCCCCTACCTGTGGTAGTGTTGTGGTGCAAGGTATGATAAGTTTTATGCGCCTTTCAGTGGTGCTTGACCGATGTTGTAGATTGATGTGATTCATAAAGAGAGTCAGTGGGACTAGTACACTCATGTGGCATCAAGGTGTGGGTTTCCCTTACATATCTATTTTTCTAGATAGGACTCCCCACATCATGGTTATGGGTTTTTTACTTTGGGTAGTTCTTCCAGGGTTGGTACTCCCATGATGGGTTAAGGTTTGAGTTTCCTTTATCATTCATATAGTTGGAGATAGTGATCCCCTACTGTGCTAGGGTGTGGTCCCTCTATACTCATTATCCATATAGATTTGGTACTCTTCTATTGGACTAGGGTGCAGGTCCTCTATCTGTAGAGTTGGTAATCCCCTATCATTTCAGTGCATGGGTCCTCAAGATGTGACATATAGATAGAGTGGGTACTCACCTATCGTGTTGGGTGCGGGTCCTCTACCCTTAAAGTCGGAACTCCCCTATCATTATAGGGAATGGGTCCTCAATAAATGTTTTTTTGGAAGAGTTGTAACTCCCTTATCATACAAGGGAGCGGGTCCACTATTCTAGGGTTAGTACTCCCATGTCATGTGAGGGTGCAGGTCCCCTATAGTAATCAAGATGGCAGAGTGGTATTCACCTATATTACCAGGGTGTAGGTACTCTAGCCACATAGCTGTACTCCTCATTCATTCTAGGGAATGGGTCCTATATATTTTGAGTGGTACTCCCCTATCGCACCAGTTTGTGGGTCCTCACTTTTGGATTAGTAGTCCCCCATCACTGAGTAGCGGCAGGGAGTAGGTCCTCTATTAGAATTAGTGCTCCCTCTTCTTTTGAGCATAGTTTCAAGGAGAGTGACTCTCCACTAGTTATGTGAGATACATGGTTAGTGGTTAGTTCTCCTTTATGGAATGAGGTGTGGTCCACTCTATTTGGGAGAGATAGAGGTTTGTTAAGTCAATTAAAAGATAGTACTCCCACAACTACATGGTAGTGGTGAGGTGTGGGTCCCTCTATTATCTCTCGTTAGATATGATGCATGTGGTTTATAGTCTGGATAAATAACCACTAAAATATGTTTAGTGATGAGAGGAAGTCATATTCACTTGGTTTTTTACATCCTTACATAGGCCACAGGTTAGAGATGGCATGACCTCTGGTGTTGTGCACTAGAGCTGGACCTAGCGAGTTGTTCCCGATGGAGTGTATCTCTCAAACGGGTGAAATATTGGATTGTTGAGCTCTTGGAGTTTGTTATCCTATTTTTTTATTATCTTTAGTGCCTTCATTAGAATCATGTTTCTATCTATGAGTTCGGAACCTCGTGAGACTTGGAGTCTGAGATGATTATATCTAGGTGATTCTGGGAGACCTTGTAGTGTTGTCACATTCTTGGTAGACACCCCTTGTAGATTTAGTATTCATAATTCTTCTATATCCATGCCATAGTTTTGGTTACTCTCTTTATATGGGAGGAAAAGACGTGTGGGATATTCCATGTTCTTTTTGTGCTTATATTCTCATGGTTGGATGAGATTAATCACCTTATAGGAGTGTAAACTACTTGACATGTACTTCATTTAATCAATATATTGACCCCCTGTTCTTGGATGAGGTTAATTTTTTCTAGGATGATCTTTATAATGGATTGTTTTCTTTACTATCTCATTTGGGATTATTTTTACGTAGAAGACTGGTCATGTATAGCTGAGGATGGTTCGAGATGCAATTTCTTCATTGATTGGGTTCCCTCTAGATAGGTCGAGAGGAATGTTTCCTTTCAATTGTTCCCTTTTCTCTTGTGTTTTTTGGGTGGATACTAAGTTTGTTTTTACTCACCTCTACACAGGATTTTTCCATGTGTGTTGTGTCTTGTGTAGAACACAGAAATTTTGATGAAGTCCCCAGGGGACTAGAGGCAGCCGGATCTTAGTGACCTAGATCGATCGTGGTGTTTACCGGAGCTGGGATAAGGAGCTTTCCAGCAGTTTCATTTGATAGTGATCCCCTCCTTCTGAATAGGTTGGATTATTTTATAGTTTTCTTTTATTGGGTGTGGGTTTTTTCCTTTTACACTTTTAGTACTTCTGTTATTCTCTTTTTGGGATAGATTTATGCCTGAATTTTATTTTATTGATTTTTATATCTCTAAGCAGTTCATTAAGGTGTTTGTGTGTGTGTGAATACAGTTACTTTAGGAAAAGGTCTCCCATCTATGTGATATGCCTAATCGATGCTAGTCTCTAGCCCCTAGCCTACTAGAGGCGGGCTTGGGGAGTTGTGGCCCAGGCCCTATCGAGTTAGGTTGTGAAAATATGTATTAATAATAATATCAAGTTTAAGGATCATTAAATATTCTCTCATATAGGAATATCTAATGACATGTAAACATGTGGAATTACTACTAGAAGGTGTATCTGCATAATCCCCGATCTTAGATATTACCAAGTGTGAACATCATGAGAAGAATTATCATCCACTTAAGAGTATCTATCACTTTAAATTCAACATATTATGTGCCTCCTAATAGAATTTTATTCTGACTATAGGGTTATATTTAGGAATCTATCATATCATTTAAAGGATCTCATCATAGAAGGTAACTTATATGTCCTATTGATGTGGAAAATACCCTAATAACATTATCACATTAATGAAATGCATAAGAAAAATCATATTATAATAATATATTTTACTAATATTCATATATTTGAATATATAAAGGTAATCTAAAGTATAAATTAGTTGTTTCTAGGGAACCAACTCCAACTGACTCCCACTTATACTAGAGCCAACTATTAATGACCTTTAGCTTGCAATCTCTCACATTATAATCATAATTCTACTGAGATAAATATTTTTTCAATGGTTCCACCATGTTTTCCTCCAAAGAATCTATGCTTACCTTAACCTTACCTCTATGAGAAATATCCATTGAGGGATAATACTTTTTAATTATGTTCTTAATCCCCCAATATGACCTTATATCCTTGGATAGACCTGACATTATAGTATTATCACAACATAGTGTGATATGATCTTTACTATTAGGCACCAAATAAAGCTCATGTATGAATTTATTTTTCAATGCTACTTATTTAGCTATATCAGAATTAGTAAAATACTCAGACTCTACTATAGAATCGGTAACAATTTCCTTCCTTAAGATCTTCCAACTCACAAATCCTCCATTAAGGGTGGCGAGATATATTTATTGTAATTTCATATAATACTAAACTATTTAGAAACAAGAATTTTTATATCCCCTATTAAATAGATCTTTATATCCTCCATAATCTTGGAATATATCCTTAGTATGCCTGAGTTACTTTAGGATAGTCTTTACTACCATCCAATAGTGATCACCTTGGTCCACTTGATATCTTCCTTCCAGAATCAAGTTTTTGGATACATCAATCCCAGTACATAACATGGCATACATTATTAACGTTATCGTTAATGTGTATGGGAACCTTTCCATTGTATACCTCTCCTATTGTGTTTGAGGAAAGGTTTTCTTTGATAAATGAGTTCTCTGTGACATTGGAAAAAATCCCCTCCAAGATTGTTCTATACTGAATCTCGTCAGTCACTATATATACCTTGACTTAGTACAGATAGCCTCTTAGATCTATCATAAAGGATCTTTATCCCAATAATGTATTTTTTCACATAAGTCCTTAATAGAGAAGTATTTGTTCAACCACATCTTAATAGACTATAAGACGAATATCTCATTTCCAATTAGTAATATGTCATCAATATACACTAAGGAAAACAATTACACACCCACTAAACAACTTGTAGACAAAAGGTTTGCATTCATTCTTTGTGAAACCAAATTCCATTATAAATTCATCAAAAGATAATGTTACAGTACTTGGATTATTTATTTTATCCATAAATGGATCTTTAAAACTTGAAAACCATATTGAAATATTTTAGAGTCCCAAACCCAAATGGTTGTTCAATATAGAAATAATCCATAAGATTCCCATTAAATAATACCATTTTGATTTCCATTTTTTGAATCTCATAACCATTGTAAGATGCTTTGTAAAGTATAATTATGATGGACTTCAATATAGAAATTGGTGGAAAGGTTTCATCATATTCAATGTCTTGATGTTGTTTAAACCATTTTACAAACATGATTTCTTTATAGGTATGACTCTACCTTCCATGTCTAGTTTCTTTTTTAATACCATTTACAACCAATGGGTTTTATATATACTAGAGTATCTATCAAAATCTATACTTGGCTTTGATATATGTAAATCATTTTAGAATTCATATATTATTTCCATCTTGCATCTTCTAAGACACTTATTACTTCCTTTTGGGAAAAAGGTTTGTAATTATCAATTAATAATGAGTCACCATCCTCAGTGACTAGAAAAAAAATATCTCTATTTCTCTAACTTTTATTATTCTCTTATGCAATCCTTGTGTATCTGGGACATCCTATTCCATGTAGATTTATAGAATTTCTTCCTATGTTTACTTTTTGTATCTTGAACCTAAAATTTATCAAATTCCATCTTCTTCCCACTATCTCTTTTGGATATGTGTTTCCTCTAAATTAATGTGGGATATTTTTTAACCATGATTATTTTATCTAAGGGGTCATATTGGTAATATCCTTTAGTTTAATTAGGATATCCAATAAAGATATACTTAGTTAATTAGTGTGCAAGTTTATTTTCAGAGATATCCTTAAAAAATATTTCACAACCTCATACTCATATATTTGACAACATAGGTTTACTTTCATAACAAATCTCATATGTAATATTATTTTATGCTTTAGTTGTAACTTGGTTTAGTATGTGTGTTGTTGTCTACAATGTGTATCCCTAAAATGAAAATAAAAAAATGCATGAATCATAATTGATCTCACAATATCTAATAGTATGTGGTTCTTATTATCACTTACACCATTCCATTATAGTGTATAAGCAGGAGTGAGTTTGGATAATAATCTAAACTTCTTTAGATAATCAATGAACCCTTAGTTAATATATTATCTACCATGATCTAACTAAAGTTTCTTTATCTTATTAACAAGTTGATTATAAAATTAATTCTTGTACTCCTTTAATTTATCTAAATAATATGACTTATACCTCATTAATTTGACTTATCAACATCTAATAAAGTCATCAGTAAAAGTTATGAAGTATGAATATCTACCCCTTGCTTCTTTAAGAAATGGTCTACACATATCTTCATAAAACAATTCAAGAATATATGTATCCCTTTCACCCTTTACACTAAATGAAGCACTATTCATTTTGACTTTTAAAAAATTGTGACATACACCATGTGGTTTTAGTTCAAAATAAAATAAGTACCCATTTTGATATAATTTTTTCAAGATATTTTCATTTACATGATCTATTCAGTGATACAAAATTTGGGTGTGATATAATTCATGTGAACTATTTTTTTATCGATTTCTAGCACTTGGTTTTCATATTCAAACACAAAAGACCATTATTTAAATGTTTCATACCATAATGTATGTTATCCTTATAAAAGTACCAATTTTTATTCCCAGGTTTGAAAATAAAACTTTCCATATTAAGACTAGATATAGAAATGATGTTTTTTATAACACTTTTAACATAATAAAAGTTCTTTAAAACCAAGATCAATCATATTTTAAATGTGAGTTGGTAGTCTCCAATAGAAAATGAAATGATTCTTGCTCCATTAGTAGCTCGTAGATCGACCCCACACTATGTAACTCTTTTAAATCTACTTGGTTCCTGCAACTGGATACAAATTTGAGCACTATAATCTATATAAAATACCCAATTTGTAGATATAGAATTATTGGACTTGATAATAAATAAACTTAACTCTTTCCCTTAATTATTTATCATGGTGTAGTTCTTATTCTAGTGGACCTTCTTTACACATGCATAGTAGATAGCATCATACTCCCCTTCATTCCCCTTGATTTCCCTCTTCTTAGAAGGGTGTTGTAAAAAAGTTTTAGGCTTGGTGTTAGTCTTGGAGATATTCTCCTTGTCCTTTCTTTTATTAACCAAAAGTATTGAATGATTTTTATTATTCATATCCTTATATACCAAGAAAATAAATTAAAGGAGATCTGGGAGAGACTTATCAATGTTTTTCATATTAGAATTTACAAAAAAAAAGATAGAGAATATGAGAGGGAGTGAGGAAAGTATAAGATCTCTATGCAACTAATTAAGAAAATTAAACCCCAAGAGTATCTAGATTCTCAACATAGAAATTCAACTTGACTATTTGAGTCCCATCTACCACACTCTCTCCATGTTTTCATAAAAAGAGTACCATGTAGACCTCATATTGTTCTTGTCTTACTATCTCCTAATATAGATTATAGAGATGGGTGATCATAGTATATGCATCCATGTTTTCATGTGACTTTTGAAGTTCACTAGACATGGATGATAACATCAAACACTAGAAATATAATACATCATCAAAAATTTTATCATAGATAGAGATTTATTCATTACTCACCTCCTTATCAAGTGAATCAAGAATAAGGGGCTTCATGTAAAGAATTTGTTCCTTGTGTATTACAATGTGAAAGTGCCTATACCACTACTGGAAGTTACTAATATTCGGGAGGTTTTATTTTCCAGTATAGATCACATGGATATTGAAGTTTATGAATTTGTAATTTTTCTATGACAAAAGAAAATAATATTATCAATAATTTATCTTTATTACTAAAATATGTGTGATGAAATAACTTTAATTATTATATTAGTCAACCATTATTTTATCAATTCCTAATATCCCTCAACATTGGACTCAAAATGTCATGTCGCATGGAAATTCGAGTGTAAAGGATCCATATTTCTCTTCTCATAACCTATACTATGGACATATAAATCATAATAAGGTATTTTTTCATCAGTCATGTCATTGATCTTTTGAGTGGACTCCCTAATCCTAAAATCTTGTCTTCATTTTCCTCAAAATTTATTTTAAACTCACTATGGTAGTTAAATATAATATAATTTTGGTTAATTTAGTTTATAATCTTTGTTTATACTCCTTAATAATTAAAATTGGCCCCAACTATGGCCTGAATGAAACTTTAACTATTGGTCCATTTTAACTTAGATAATAGAAGGATTTTTAGGATATATTTAGGATATACTCAATACCAATAGGGGTAAATTAGTGTTGGGGTGTTTTTATTCAATATACATTTCTATCCCTTTATTTTAACTCTAAACTATTAAGGTAATGGATCTCCCATTCTCAAACCTTACATTCATTATGAAAGCACATAAAAATGCACACACACAAAAAGGGACAAAAATTTATAATTTTTATCTCACAAAATGATAAGTCTAATCCTTGGTGTAATCTGGAAAATCCTAGATTTTCATGACCCACTAGTATAAACTTATGAGCTAAATGAGAAGTTATTATCCTAAACTCAGGTTACATCTCTCTCGACGGTGTATGATACATCTCATAATTATAGTTACATGAATAATGAAAATATCTAAAGAGTATTTCTATGACTTGGAATTTTTTTCAAGTTGTTCATGTGTTTCTTTGTTCCTATTCTTCTTCTACTTACACAATAGTGAGAAAGTATCATTCTTTTTATACTATTTTCTTAGGTTAAAGTATATCTTATTCTAACATGAAAAACATATGAACTTATTATTCTTGTTCTTCAAAGCACCAAACTTGAGGTTTGCTTCTTATTATTCTTATTTTTGGATGGATTCAATACTATTCTTCCTATGAGAACTAGAATTCACAACACTATATCTTATTCTCACTTCTTCTTATTTTTATTTAGTGTAACATAGAAACATTGGGTCTTCTTATTTCATGTCTTCAACTCCTTGGAACATATAGATCAGAATTTTATTATTCTTCTATATTTTGAATTCAGATAATATACAATAGTTTTGAAGTTAATATTTATCTATTTTTTATTATCAAGGTTACTCAACGAAGTTGTGTTATCATCTTGTTTCTATATTTATTATTCTCTGACTTCCCAAATATATATTTTCACAAAGCCTCTTTATATTTTTCTTGATATTTAAAAAATTGTGTAAATATCTCTTTCTATAATTCTCTATAATTAAAACACCCAGATTCTTTCTCCTTTAATTCATAGATTATACCTATTTAAAATTACTAAAGACCTAAGTTACTTTAAAAATATTATAGAAACTAATTCCCAAAAAAACATTCAAAAAACCCTCTTTATAACCTCACATCCATATATGCATGAAATCTCAATCATATTATAGTGGTGGTTATAATTATTTACTTCACAATATGAGTCTCTCTTCAATATTTTTATCCTTCCATACCATCATAGGATAATGATTAACCAAATCATGATATTTGAATTTTTAATCCTGGTAAAGCATCATAAAATTTTATTCTCCAGGTTTATAGAAATATCATCATATTAGTGGATGATTCGTACATTCCATATGTATAACTTATACACATTTTCTAATGAGACGTATATAGAAGCTAAATAATTCATACACAGTTTACCTTATGTACCCAATTAATCATACATAGACTCAAATGTGGTTATATAAATGAATCTCACACACTTTATAAATCATCCTTACAAACTATATGATTCTTAAAAGATCAGAAGTGATCCTTATGCATATCCCTTTGATTTTATATTATCTCAAGTGTGTAGCTAGCTTTGAATTACCATATTTATTTTTCAAATTCCTTATAAATATTCTAAGTAAACAACCACTTATTAATATTAAAATAATATTATGAGTTTATAATGCATCTTCCCAAATATAACCTCACAAAATGAACTTATAATTCATAATATCCTTTAAATGGATGCAACTCAACATGATAATTTCATTTAAATATTACTCAACTTTATCCAGGTAATTTTCAACATAATATTGGATTCTTTAATATTCATACCATAGGATGGAACTCCATAAAAACCTTTATCATAGAGATATAAGATTTAGGATTATAAATTCACCATGGAACTCAAATACTTCAAACATATTTTTCCTTCAATTTGAATGAGTCACCAGAACTCTAAAGGTAATAACTATTCCTTTTTAATATGAATAATGATAAGAAAATATCGATACAACTTCCAATATTTTTCTTCCAATATTTATTTTCTTAATAAAAAATGACAATATTCTTGTGAATACTTCTTCTCAACATGATTGGGTTCTCTAACCAACTTTAAAACTCTTCTTCTTTACTCCAATTCTAATTCCATATTGAAATCAATATTCATTGCTTATCCATGATCTTTGAAAACAAATATAACACACAATGTGGGCTCAAAAACTCACATTTTTATTTGTTTTCTATACCCATTAAAATGATATATAAATATGTGTAACTCTTTTAATACTTATTTCTTAAACACAATATTCTTAGGCTGAGAAAATTTATTTCTACCAATCATTAAAAATATTCTTAGGTAATATTTCAACATAATTCCTACACTCATTTCAAAACATAGGTCAAATCCATTCAAGTAAAAATTACAGTATTTAATTTCTAAAATCATCCCTAAATCTTATTCAAGCTTTCTCTTCCATTTCATTGATTAAAAGTAATTTCTCACCCTTAATGTCAGGATTTATTTTTTTAACCATATATGGGTGAATATGAAATCATCCTTTTTCAATGACAACTTTTCAAGAAACTCCCATAAATTTAGATTTATATAAATTATTACTTCTAATGACTTCTAAAACTCATCTACACTAGTTTCCACCTCAAGGATATGCTCTAAATTATATTCATTAAGGTGGATCTCTTTAATAGATATATCTTAGAATAACCCATGTTAATAATAAACCAAAATGGAATAATTTAAGTAGTTTTTAAATTTTTATAACTTACACAATTTCATCAAGGATGATATTATTTAACACATATTCTTTAGAATATCAATTGGTAGATCATTCCAGTATAATTAATTCTTCATTTAGTTATTTAGTTTTGATATCTTATACACCTTTTCTAGTTCTCCCCCAAATAACTAAATTCAACTTCAATTTCCCACATTGTAAGAATACAACTACAAAAAAATAGGGAATAAAGTATAAAAATTTTATCTTTAATGTAAAAAAATAAGGTTCAAAATATATTCTTGACTAGGTTAGTGATTTATTTCCAATCTTGAAAGTTTTCATAAAATTGGCACTTTTTTTAAAAATTCATTTTACTTTAGAAACATTGAATTCCTCACATCATCAACTTATTTATGTGTGAAATTCATTTTTTATGATCCATCAAGGCACATACATCACCTGATGAAATATTCATATTATTTATGAATTCTTCTTATGATGGAAGAATGGTTAGGAAATATTTAGAAATATTACCATCTACATTGAACATTCCATACATTGTTTTTTGGAACTCTTGGGTTGTTATTTGTTGACAGCCACACTTGAAGTTTTCCTTCTTCATGTGGAACATATTATTTATCTTCCTCCTTTTTATTTTTCTTTTTCTCCAATTGATCATTCTTAATATCGATAAAATACTTTTATATTGTTTCAAATGTATGCATCTTCACTTCAATGTTTTTCTTGATTTCCTAATTATCTTGAATTTTTTTGATCCATTAATTTTAAAACTTTGAGAAGTTCACTTCAGGTTACATATTAATTACTTTTATAGGTTAAACTTGTTTAGATATCTTAATACAACTCAATGCTTTTCCTTAAAATATTTCTCCATATTATCTACCTCTTCTTAAAGATAAATGACCACTTCTTGTATGACTTAAAAATGGCCAAAAATAAGTGAGGAATTTTATTTGGGAAGACTATGTAACATATATTTTAATGTATAAAATAATATATAACACCCCAACCAAACCCATTAACTTGGGAAGGACTAAAATTACACTAAACTTAGGTGAAATCCACCATACACCAAAGATTAGTAATAAATACCAAGGGTATATGTAATCATTAGAGGATAATTTACCCTAAAACAATACAACCAAAAATAAAAAATATATAAATAGAATTTAATGAACATGATTAATGTTATAAAAACCAACAGAAATAAAATGAAATAAGAAACTATAACCGTAATAAGAGTCGCAGTAGTAAAATAGACACCATAATTCTATATAAATAAAAGACCTAAAAGACACCAAAAGAATCCAAGGAACTAATGTGGCACTATGACCAACTCATTATAAGACATATATAATCACCAACTCAGAACCAATGGTATTATATAATCAAGGTACTCCACTGGTAAAGTATAATACATTACCCATCACTACATTGAAAAAAAACTACTTATATACCATGATTCGTATGCAGGGGTGATTATATCATCTCAATAAGTAATTCCCAAGGCTTATCACTCATTCCACTATAATAAGATCTATTTATAAAAAAATTAATATATAAACAAGAGATATAAATTTATAATAATTATGTTGGATATACATATATGTAAGCAGTTAAAATAAATAACACTATAAAGGTCACCCATGTTATGTACACACACAGCCACGAAATTCCCAACCACATTACTTTCTTCAATCATTTCCAATGAATAGTTCATACTCATGAGTGATACGCATCCCTCTAGACCCAACCCATAACTTGGATGTATAATCCATTATTCCCTAATTCCAGCATTGGTATCCATGTCAAAATAAACAAGGCCCCTACTATTCATCATGAACTCACACACCCATGTCCATACTAAGTTATCACAGCAAAAACCTTTATTTGAAAACTATTTCAATTTTTAAAAATTAATAAAACACATTATACAAAATTTTCCAAAACCATCTTGTTTTTAAATACATAACGTAAGGTTTTACAAAAATTGATTTATCTATAATACAAATTGCAATAACATAATTTTAATTTAGAAAAAAAACATTTCTAGTTCTAAGAAAAGTGGATATGGAGGGAAGCCACCTATCTCAACATGTTAATTCTAAATAATAACACCTCAAACAGGATAAATCGGGTTCCTTCTCTCTTTCATTCAATGAGTCCAAAGAAAATTAATCAAAACATGACCTAACCCATAGATATAGGCATAGATACCCCATTATAGGGTTTATCCCTAAAAATAAAGAGATTACCAAGGAGAAAAAGAACCAGAATCATTACCTTTGATTTCCTAGGTCTTATGCTTGAAGATTTGATGGAACCAGTCTTCGTAAGGAATAGGATCACCAAAATTACCTACAGAGGTCCTGGGGTTTGAGAGAAAATGAGGGAATACTAAATAAAACCAAAGGTGATTATAATTCATAAACTAGATGGATCTTATTTCATTTCCTATATGAATTGATAATTAACTCTATAAAGTCAATGATCCCCACCTATATAGAAATTCCAGTCACCTTAACTTATAAAACATGAAACCAGTTCATGTTGTGAATAGAATTCATTTCAATTGACCAGAAACCATTTATTTCATGAATAACCATTCATTCTAGAACCATCTCGACACCAAGATTCCAACTTGGATTTCACTTGCTTATATAAACACTTCCCATGAACTAACTCAACCATTACAAAACCTAAAATAACTAATATAAAATGGAAACATACCTCAAACCAAGGGTGTCACATTATTTCCACTATTATATTTTCTATCTCTGTAAATCTTGAGTCTATCGGTACTTTGTAATAGTATTGACCATTTTTATATCATATGATTATCTCATTCCCAAGTCTAATACTTCACCCAACCATGTTTCCATAAGATCTGAACCAATTTTATCTATCTACCATACTAGACCATATCTTTCCTATCAATAATTTGAATTTGTTTGTGGATAAAAATTTCATTAGGATCAAGACTTGTGTGATCCTAACTAATCACATGATTGGTACTAGGTTGGTAATTTTTAATTATGATACACAAAAAATATTATGATTCAAACCAAATATTGATGGTATAGCTAGATGATAAGAAACTTCACCAATCAATTCAGGAATTTAGAAAGGGGAAATTTATTGAGGATCTAACTTCTATTACTTACCAAATCAATGATACCCCAACCACGGTGAAAATCATAAGAATACATGATTAGACATGTCAAAATAAAATATTTTATGATGATAATCCACATAGGATTTAAAATGGATATATGATATCATTATCCTTTTCCTAATCAAATCTATTTTCTCTGTATTCTCACACACTAGACTTGGAGAAATTAGTGAATTTTCTCCATTCTTGACCAACAAAATGGAGAACAATATGGGAGCCCATAAAATGCCTCATATACGGCCATATGTATCATGGATTGAAAAAAAATATGAAAATTCAACTAAATGTGTATGATATTTTCATGAACCATCAAAGCCCATTACACAAGATATAATCATATTCTCTACGGTCTAAATTGTATGATCAAACTAGAAATATATTTGGGGATGATATGATGTGATCATGGTTAACTTCATTATAAGGGCCTATTGTAAGGACCACTAAAACTATGAAGTGAATCTAGGTTCTTGGCCAAAGATAATAAAAATTGGTTCACAAGGAAATTTGACTACTTTCCTTATATATATCTTATCAAACTCATCTACTAAATTTGTCTCCTGAATTGGGATGAATGCACAAAATTCCAAAGTCTATTTACAAACACCCTACTAGAATCATTATTTCGAAGTATTCTTGCTAGAATAGTGAAATTTTCTATAGTAATATACACCCATTTTCATAAAAGTATAGGAAATGAATGTAACATGTCATCTATTCATTTATGTTCAACCTTAACTTACTGAAAAGTGATACATATCACAACATATTCATATTATTTTTTTCATACCTAACCACCAAAAATGATCTGTATTTTTCCTATGCATTTTTCAAGTAACTTGATGGATTTACTATTTCAAATGATGAGAAGTAAGAAGTAGTTTCTCTTGGAAAGGTGGATAACTAAAATTCAGTCTTGGAAGTGCAACATTGGATTTTCATCTTTTTTCTAACAATTAATGGTCTACCCACCATTGAGGTTTGAACTCACTTTAATACAATCAAGTTATGTCTATAGATCCTCCTTGACTAACTCAACCAAGTCGAGAATAATGGTAACTGGAAAGAAAACCAAAACCTAATCCTCCTTAGTACATTCTAATCGCTTATTAGTAATAACCTACATTAATTATAATTGGTCTTGATACCTTTGAAACACATGATTATATGAATTATTATATAATGAATTGGACACTGAATTTTCTTTCCTAGGTGTATATAATAAGTTAAAGTTGAACATTTTAAGATATTATATCCAATGTTATTTTCTTATGTTCAAGTCTTACTGTGAGAAGATGTGCTTCATACTTTTGTGATCCAAGAACAATGTAAACTATTCACTAAATATATATTGGATCCACATTACGATGGCATGGACCACTATAACTAACTTCAGATCATGTGTTGGATAGTTATTCTCATGTATTCTCAATTATCACGACTCATAAGTGATTTCATGATCTCTCTGCATGACTACACAACCTAATACAGATCTAGAACCATTATAAATGACAACATAGACTTCACCTTCTTCTGTGAAGATAAGTATAGGTATCTATGTAAGTTGGGCCTTTCATTACTTAAAGGAATTTTGAAAATTACTACTCCAACCAAATATAGTTCCCTTCCTTGTCAACATAGTCATGGGAGAATTGGGGCATGAAAAATCCTGAATAAAGTGATAATAATACCTTACTAATATGAGGAAGTTTTGTATCTCAAATAAATTTTTAGGTTTTTCTAAGAAATAAGATCCCCAATATTATCAATATCAAATTCTATTCATTTTTTGTAATGAATTTCCCTAGAAAATGAAATTCTTATAACCAGAAGTCACACTTTGAGAATTTGTCATAAATACAATTTCCTTGAAATTTACTCAATTTGATCTCCAAGTATCTTTCATGGTCACCTTTTTTGTGATAATACCCTAAGATGTCATTAATAAATACCAAAATAAAAGAATCTAAGTATATGTGAAAAATATTATTCATCAATTTCATGAAGACTGTTGGCACGTTAGTTAGTCCAAATAAAGTGACCAAGTATTCATAGTTTTCATAATTAATTCTAAAATATATTTTTGGAATATACACTTTCCCTACTTAGAGTTGGTGATACCTTGATCAAAGTTCAATTTTGTGGAATCGCTTGGCTCCCTTCAATTGGCCAAACAGATCATCAATTTGAGGAAGTGGATACCGATTATTTATGGTAACATGATTCTTCTTATGATAATTGAGACAAATCCAAAGAGTACCATTCACCTTCTTAAAAAATAAGACCAAAGTGTAATAAGTTGGTCTACTTGGTCTTATAAATCCCTTCCTTTCCAAATCCTCTAATAGGACCATTAATTATTTTAATTTCATTGGCATCATTTGATATGAAGAAAGTGAAATAGGATTTATTTCTGGGAGTAGGTATATATAAAATTCCAATTATCTTTCTGGTGGTAACCCTATGAAGTTTTCTAGAAATTCATAAACATATAAATATATAGTGGAAGGAGAATATATATGTTCAACTGCATTAATATACCCCAGTGTTATATCTACCAACTAAAATGAGATGTTCCCAACCACTATTACTAAAGTTCCTTCTCTTCCTGCATTCACATATCATTCCTCTTTGAATAACTAAACAACTCCCCAGGATATGTAAAAGTAACTTTCCAAGAATAGTAGTCAATATGATCCTTTAATGTGACTAGACAATCCATTCCCAATATGAGATCAATGATTTCCATGTCCAAGATAATAGGGTCCCATAAAAAAATTATTGATTTAATGGTTTTGGGACATGGTTAGAATTTAAATCCTATGTACTCTCATTTCTTGAGTGGTGTCTTGATACTCATAATGTCAGTCATCACTTCCATAGATAATCCCAATTCTTTCACCACCCAAGAAACATGAATGAGAGACACTTGATTCAAATAAAACAATCATCAAAGTGGAACCAAGTAGAATAGGTGTTAACACTTCAAGGGTTATTCATCCTCAGTTTGAATGATCTTCTTAGCTCCAAAAAGTTATCAACCTACTCTCCCTGACTGATTATTTATCCCTTGTTAATGAAGTTCTTGTTGAGGTGTTAGGTTATTCCTAGAATCATCCTTAGTACCTAAATGTTGAGGATGATAACTACTCTGATGATATCATCCTATATGATCATTGTAATCCTACGACATAGAAGAATCATTAGCACTAGATGACTTTGTAGGTTTCATAAAATAGTGTATGAGAAGTCCCATATTCTCATAGTTATAATAATCTAAAATTAGTATTGTACATTATAATTTCATATTTTATAATGAACCATATTAGTAGAAACTCAGTTGGGTATTGTGGAATGGGGGAAATAAATTGACCCAGTGGACCGGTTCTCTAGTACCCTGCTACCTTGGGAGTAGTTGTCCCTTCTAAAAGTGTTCCCAATATTTGAGTTCCCACTAGTGTATAGGATAAAAAATGTCTTCCCTCCGTTGAGGATCCCAAAAATTTCTTTCTCTTCCATAATATAATTTTTCACCATGTTCAGGTATTATTCAATATATAACATTACCACTCTAGAGCATATGTTCTATCACATACCTACTTCGAACATATATGCCTTGAGTGATACACGAGCTTCCACTTCCAATGAAATACAATAAATGTATGTGAACCATGATGAATATTACATTACCAAAAGGATATATTTCTTTATCTAGAATAAATCTATTATTATCAATACTCAAAATTTATGCATGTAGAATTTTTTATTGAACAATTCATTAAAACCCACCCAAGTAAGCCCTTGGTCAACCATATCTTAGATGTCTAGATGCCACTATTCTCATGTCAGGTACTAAAGAATGTAGATTCCTATAATCATTTTATCATTCGTTGGGGTTCCTAGGAAATGAAATATTATGTTCATTTTGGGATTTTATGCATCTACTTCCTATAGTCATGAGTCACACTGAAAGATCAGTGGGTTCTGCCTTTGGAATTCCAGTGATTGATCCACATGATGTGATTCCTTGAGTCTATTTCCTTTTCAAATAGATTATAATTTCCACATGATTATTTACTTGCTTACGCAGCATCAGTGATTCCACACGGGCATGGAACATATTATAAATTTATAAGTTCCAAACTACACTATCTAGGAAGATGTAACATAGTAGCGGTGTGGGGAATATGGAGAATCTAGAAAAGTTGTAAACTTAGTGATTAGGACATGGTAAAATGATTCCTCACATTACTCTTAAGCGTTTTTTTTCTAATACTTATGTAGTTTAGTTTTACTTAGGAGGAATTGAATGATTGAGGTTAATTTCAAGGATTATGCAAAATGTAATCCTAAATCAAGCAAGGGATAGTACTATGGATTATGCTACAAATTAGTGTGAAAGTAATCAATTAGTTTTTTTCAAACCAATTAGATATACCCAAGATGGAAACTAATTTTTTTTTATGGTAGTCAATAACCTATGTTCATAATTCTTTTCTTTAAAGGAAGAAGGCACCATAGGCTATTGGTCTTAGCCTCCTCAACACCATCTATTCCAGGGTCCTTCTATTTTAATTCCCCGTATCAAGGTTGTGAAATAGAATGTGATTAAAATAAATTCCTAACTAAATTAATATATATAGTTTTACCCAAGTTTTTATTTAAGGATTCATTAGGTTTAAAACTCCCATACTCTTGACCCCTAACCCTAGCGGATTAGTTGTGCATGATAATAATGTTAATAGATGGAAAAGAAACTATAAACATGTTTGACATGAGAATTAAACAATTTATAACTAATAAATCCATGATTAAATCAATTTAAAATCAATTAAAATCCTTACTTGAATCAAATAAAAAGAAAGGAAACATAGAAATTGAGGTTGAAAAATAAATCAGAATTGAAATAGAAATCATATCCAAAAAAGACAAACCAAAAGTATTGGAATTAAATTAAAGAATCAAATCTCATCAAAGTAAGAAAGAAGACAAAGTAAAAGAGAGTCTGGAACAAATAAAGGGATAAATATTAGAATTAAAAAAGTAAAAAATATTCATCCTTTATTTTTCACCTCCATTAGAACATATATAAGTCTGAACATCTCATGACATGTAAAGGTTTCACATTGTTAGATTGCTTTAAGTGACTTATATAACAAAAAATTCATGAAATGTAATTGAAGTTCACATCATGAACTCATGTCCTCAAAATTATCCAAAAATATTGTATCTTTCAAATTTCAAGGCTTGAATCTTCAGTGGGTTCAAAACTTCAAATCATTCATTTCATGTAAAGCATTTACATATTGTATTGAATTGGAATTAGTTTTTTCACTACTTTTACCAGTTCCATGAGCTATCCTTCATCTTGTAGGGGTCTTGTGATCAAATAATTCATATTTTAACCAAGTTTCATGATGTGTCATGTCTAAAATTTATGAGTTTATAGTGGTTCCTCTTTTGAGAACTGAGTTAATATTTCTGAAAAAACAAAAAAAACCAAATGCATTATCAAATAAATCATGAATAAATCATAAATAACTGTATTCAATATATATATATATTATTAAATTCCCCCACACTTGAACAATTACTTGTTCTCAAGAAAAAGTCATATCAACATGGATTCCAAAGGAAAGAATTTTTAAATGAGAAAAGTTCATTACAACTAAACAAATAAAACTAAGTGTTAGTAGAATAATCAAGTCCTCTAGAGTCACTCCTGTAGAGAAAATAAACCATGCCTCATGGTTAAGTTCTTTATATAGATCATTTTTCCTTTAAATACAGTTTCTCAACTGTTCCTTATAATTTATACCCATATTTAAATTTACCTCATCATGAATTTTCTTCCATCACTCAAGGTAAAATAAAACTATTGTTATACTCAAAGCTTTAATACATGTTCCTAACCATAGGCTTTCATTGCTTATAACATCTCCACTCTGTAAATATAAAAACACAATTAATCATGAAGGATTCAATAATAAGGTTCAAATGACTTTTTGGTTGAGGGTAGGTGGGTATATGATAAAAATAAAGCTCAAAAAGGAGGGTAAACTCTTAATTATAATACATGATAATTATGAATAATAAAATAAAAAATATCTTCCAGAAAGAAGAATCTACACACTTTTAAAATCTTATGGAAGGTCCATGGATGTGTCATAAAAGCTCAATGAGAGTATCATGTTTCTTATTTTTCACTTTTTCAATAGTTATGTATAGCCCAGATCTCACATCCATCACCTAACCATATATTATCCATCTTAAGATTCATCAGTATAGTAATAGTGATTTTTGACCTTCCTAATAAAAAACCCATATTAATATTATCTTTTTTAAATAGGATAATCATGATGGTGTATCAAAAGAACCATGGACTACTTCCTACAGATCATGTGAAAAGTCACTATACATATCCTTAATATTAAGCATCCCATGTACTTCAATAATGAATGTCTCACCCACACTCATTCAACTAAAAATCATGTAATTATATCAAAATTAGGTTAAGAAGGTGTAAAATGGGCTTGTAACGCAACTCAATCCTAACATGGTGATTCATGTTTTTTATGGGATCAAAAAGGATAAATATATATATGGGTTTATAAATAAATGGATCAATAAATATTGCCTTAATCATTTTAATAGTGTATTAATTCTGTCATATCCTTGATAAGATTACAATTCATGTCTTTATAGGTTCACATTTTATAATTATCTCTCAATAAATATGATCAGGAAAGAATATGACAATGTAGGTCCATAATATTATTAGGAATGGAAATAAAAACATGGTAAATCACTCAAGTCATAAAAATAAGTAATAATTTAGTTAAAATAAATTACATTATACAAGAATTAGAATTAAATTACTCAAATTAGAAATCATACTAAAATTATAAGCAGTAATAAAAATAGATTCCAACATTCTCTAAAAAAAATTGCCTTTTATTTAAATTGATGTAATGAGATTCAATTTAAATCAGGATTTCAATGAACATGTCTCCATGAATAATGAAAAAAAAAGTAATAATTAAGGTGCGCAGACAATAAAGATCAATAATTTATCCCCCACACTTAAAATTAAATAGTTTTTTCACTATTTTGGAAAGTGATGTGGAAGATAAAGTAATAAAAGAATAAATAGATTGGAGGTAGAAATTATGAATTTAAAGTAGGGAATGAAGAGATACCTATAATGATGGTCATTCCACAGGGGGAAATTATCGATATCGAATGCATAGTTGGCTTCCAAAAAAGTAATAAAGAAACATACCTACACTAGATAATCTGTAACGACCAGAAATTTTGAATAAATCTTGTTTCCTAATTTTGTGTGTTATTTTATTTTATTTTTATACTCAACAAAAATGTTTCATTTGATAACATGAGTATAATTAAAATGAGACCGTTGGGTTTTGACTGTTATATGACCATTGGTCAATATGACCGCTGTAAACTAAACATTTTGATTATTGTCTCAAAATACAAGTAATCTTGGTTAATTAATATAGAAAAAAGATTCGATGGCCTCACCCAGTAGTCTTGTACCGATCGAACCCATCTAACAGAACTTGGGAAGGAGGTACCACCACTGGGCTTTGCTCTCGACCAAAACCAAGCTGAACTTCATCGTGTGAAGCTAGAATAGGATCGCCTTCGCGAGAAGTTCAAACTGATAGAAATTACTACACGTACGATGTTGGCCGATCCTCCCTCGGATTCTCTCACCTTAGCACACCTTACACTTAGGTCCTATGCTGGTGTGATAAGGGGATATGTAAGGAGACCGTAACTGCCTTGTGTAATCCTTTGTTTTAAATAAAAATTAGGATTTTTTCTTATGATGATGTTTATGACTTTTCAAATGTCCGGATAAATATAGTATGCATATTTTTGGTGAATTTTAGAGAAAGGATATTTTAAAAAATGTTTATTTAAACCTTAAATAATTAAAAATGTGTAATGATTTTCAAAAAATGGTCTTCTAAAATTATATTCAGTACGAAATTTAGAGTCTAATAAGATCAACTTATTTTTTGATGAATAGTAAATTATGAATAGTGATTTTATGCTTAGGATTAGTAATGTGACCAAATGGATTAGTAATCTCACTTAAAGAAAGTATTAATATAATCTAGGCACCTTGATTAAGTAATGTGATTCAATAAAATGGTTAAATAACAGTTTCATAAATTATTATTCAAGTATTAGTTATTTCGGGTGAATAGTGTTTTTTAATTAAAAATATTTAGAAAATTATTTTTATAAAATGGATTTGATTTTTGAACTCAGAGCATCGATATTATGTTAAGGTAAATTTTGGGGGTTTTTTCTGAAAAAAATGAATTTTCGGTGAATAGTGTATTTATTTAAAAAATAAATTAAAAATATTTATAAAATTATTTTTATAAAATGGAGTTCATTTTTGAAATCATAGCATTTATATTTGGTTAAGGTGAAATTTTGGGATTTTTCTGAGAAAGTTGAATTTTCAGTGAATAGTAAAAATACAGTTTTAGGGTTTCGGTATGTTTAATGACATCATAACTGTGTCATGATGATTTCATGAGATATTTTATGGGTTGGCCAACCAAATATGATGAATTATTTTATTGGGGGCCCCATGTGGCCTAACTTCATGGGAAATATCTTGGGAGAGCACATGGTTTTGAGAAACCCACTTATGAGGTGTCCCTTGGCCATTAATGCATTGTCCCCTCACTTTCCCTATAAATACCAATCCATTCTCTCATCCTTTGGAATCCAAAATCATTCTCAACGAAGTTCTGGTCTCCTTACCTCCCAAATAGTCCTCCAAAGGTTCCCCCAAGCCCTCAAGGTCCAAACCTTTGAGTTTTAAGAGTTACGTTTTAAGGTAAGGGATCCGACCTCTCTCTTTCTTTTCAAGTAATCTCTTTTATGTCATTTCTTTTATACTTTATGTTATTATGTTGGAGGATGTTCTTTTATATTCCTCTTACTTCCCTTTTTATGTTCATATGATGAGAGACCCCATCTTTCTCTCATCAATCCGTTTTAAGAAAGTTTATGTGACGTCGTTAGGCTGCGAATTTTTAAGGGATTCTTTCACCCTTCTCTTTTTCAAAGTTCTACTTTCATGTCAAGTATTTCAGGTTCCTTTTTATTTTGGGATATGATATATATATCTATCATACTGAACTATTATTTTTATATTATGAGAGACCCTATTTGATCTTGTCAATTCTTTTTTGTTGAAGTTTAAGTGGCGCCGTTAGGCTGCCGAATTTTTAAGGGATTCGTTCACCTTTCTCATTTTTCAAAGTTCTACTTTCATGTCAAGTCTTTAAAGTTCCTTTTTATTATGTTGGGGTATGATATCTATATATATCATACTTATCTTTTATGATCATATGATTAGAGACCCCATTTGATCTCTTCAATTCAGTATTTTGAAGTTTTATGCGGCGCCGTTAGGCTGCCGAATTTTTAAGTGGTTCTTTCACCTTTCTCCTTTTTCAAAGTTCTAATTCCATGTCAAGTCTTGAAAGTTACTTTTTATTATGTTGGGGTATGATATCTATATCTATCATACTGATATTTTATTTTCATATGATGAGAGACCCTATTTGATCTCATCAATTCATTTTTGGTTGAAGTTTATGTGACGCCGTTAGGCTGCCGAATTTTCATAAGAAAAATCTTATTTTTGTCTTCCTTCCATGTTTTTCATTTCAAATGGTATATCCTTCAAACTTCATTACCATGTTCATATATCCTTTATATTCTATCCCTCTACTGTTTTATGGATCAATTATGAGTGGGTGACCCATGTCCCCTCTCTTTTCAATGTTTTCTAAAACCCTGAAACATAGCCGTTATGCTGCAGAATTTTCGTCTCAAAATGCCACTCTCTTTTCTCAAAATTATTTTAAGTTATAAAGTGAATATTCAAAGCTCTTATTTCTACAAGGGTATTCAAATATATATCAAAATTTTCTATTTTAAATTCTTATATTTACATACATGAGACCCACTCTCCCCTTCTGTGGGTTTAAAGTAACGTAAAGATCATGTCTTTAAAGTAGTTTTTAAAATGTTATGATTATGAAATGAAACCCATTTATTTTATTCTATATGGGTTATTTATGAAATTTTTGATGATGATATATGTGAATCACATGATAATAAAGAAAAATTTAAGGGTGTGCCCTGATAGCGCTCCAATGCATTGGGTAATGATGTAACCACTAGAGATTACAATTTTCACGATATCTTGGTGAATAACCTTGGTAATTTTCAAATGACACCATGGGGATGGACCATGGTGATATGTTCATGATTGTCTATGTTAAATGATGTATCCACGTCTTAAAGTTATGAAAAATGTTATTTTAATTATGATATGCCATAGGATTTCTTTCTCATTCCTTAAAGTTATTTTTCATGACATAGTTGATGTATCTCAAGTTCACATGTTAAATGTTTCTCTTGTTCCCTTACTCGGCCTTCTTCTCACCCTTTCTTTTGATGTATGTCCCCAGGTTATGAGACGCAGTAATGAACCTAGGATGAACTTAAGGATAATCCTTTCAAGTGTTTAAGAAGAATGTTTTATGTTGTTTTCATGTATTATGTTCCTGGTTTCCAAGACACTAAACCTTAAAGATCCTCAGTTTTGTGTAATGTAATGAAAGTTTATGTTATAAAAAGGTAGGATGCTATAGTTGGTATCAAAGGATTGTTTAGTTATTTGTGGAAATTAGGATATGAAAACTTTAGGATGAAGCTTATAGAAAAGTTTATATATAGGAAATCTTCCTGGTATTTTGGTGAGTATTGAGTAATGGGTTGCCAAGAAAATACATCCCTGTATGGATACGAGCAGGTAGAGGTGGCTCTGGCACAGATGTACATAGCGGTAAAACCCGAAAACACTGCTTTGAGCTAGACTCAAACGGGAACTGGTACACGACAATGGGCCTTGCAGCACTCTTGGTTACGACACTTCCGGGGGATATTCTTTGGTAAATTCATAAGCATAGTATGAACCATTGTTAAAGGAACAAAGATAAAATAAAATAAACATTAGCATAAGAATATATGATCATGGATAACCTATATGGGAACCTAGGGGATCACAAGTTAGGGTATACTATTCTTCTACAAGTTATCCTTATATGCTTTAAGTTCCTTTTCATGATTATTGGCTAAGTATTTAATCCTCTATTTATACTTTCTCTTCTTAGTTAATGGTGGGAAATGGAAGAACATGTCCCAACAACCAATGTGATAGGAAATGCGATGATTGCCGTATTAATATGATAGAGATTATTAGGGGATTAAAAGATGATTATTATTTTGGAAGATGTTCACTATTTTGGGGACCCTATATGATTGAGGTAAATAGATTACTACGGTATTTTCATTGAGGAGTAAGGTTGACTTATATTTTGAAGAATCGATGAATTTAAGGTGGACTTATAGTAATTTAGGTTACTTATGGGAATGATTAACCTATCTTGAGTAAAATATGTTTAGGTTAGCTACTTTTGTTATAAGATGTTAGGAGTGGTTGATGTTGTTTGGAGATGAACAATAAAGTTTATTTTGGAAGACTATGTTATCAAATCCTTCTTGTATTTGGGTTTCAATCTTAGTTTGGTTTATTTTGAGGAATTTTAAGGACCGTTATTTGTGGAATGGTCTATGATGAACTTTGAGTAGTACCATGGAACTTTGAAGATTTAAAAGTAGTTTCCATTCCTATGGGATTCTTTCTTTTTGAAGAGTTGTTTTACCTTAACCTTTCTTTTTTTGGGATAATGTTTAAAGATAGAAGAAATAGATAGCTAATCTTTTTTGGATTATGTGATTCTCTAGAAGATGATTCTTGTGTTTTGATGAGACCATTTAGTTTTGAATGCTCATCATTTGGAGAAAAGATTAGTTTTGGTAGAAACTTATTAAAGGATTAAACTCTACATGAAGGTAGGTATATTTCCTTATATTTTTGTTCTATGTAGTAAATGAATTCCTCAAAATTATGAAAAGAAACGTAAAACAAAAATGTTTTTGGTTTACGTTTCCTACTAGGTAATCAAAGACCGTTTACACACATCATAAGTTTGGGATTTTCTCGTGGTCAACTTTCTCCTAATAATGTTTTCTATCACTCTCCCCCAGAACTTGACCCTTGGTTTTTCTTCCATATCCATGTTTTCCCCCACGGAATCCTAGTATGGGTTAAATCGGGTGACCTTTGTACTTCCCTTTCTTTATTTTAAAGTAATAGTGTTACTGACTCCTTTTCCGATGTGGGAATTTCAATGAAATTTCAAAACCCAATTTTAAAAATTGCGAGTACGCAATTTCTTAAGGGGGGAAGATTGTAACGACCCGAAATTTTGAATAAATCTTGTTTCCTAATTTTGTGTGTTATTTTATTTTATTTTTATACTCAACAAAAATGTTTCATTTGATAACACGAGTATAATTAAAATGAGACCGTTGGGTTTTGACTGTTATATGACCATTGGTCAATATGACCGCTGGAAACTAAAATTTTTGATTATTGTCTCTAAATACAAGTAATCTTGGTTAATTAATATAGAAAGAAGATTCGATGGCCTCACCCAGTTGTCTTGGACCGATCGAAGCCCATCTAACAGAACTTGGGAAGGAGGTACCACCACTGGGCTTTGCTCTGGACCAAACCCAAGCTGAACTTCATCGTGTGAAGCTATAATGGGATCGCCTTCGCGAGAAGTTCAAACTGATAGAAATTACTACTCGTGAGATGTTGGCCAAGCCTCCCTCGGATTCTCTCACCTTAGCACACCTTACACTTAGGTCCTATGTTGGTGTGATAAGGGGCTATGTAAGGAGACCGTAATTGCCTTGTGTAATCCTGTGTTTTAAATAAAAATTGGGATTTCTTCTTATGATAATGTTTATGACTTTTCAAATGTCCGGATAAATATAGTATGCATATTTTTGGTGAATTTTAGAGAAATGATATTTTAAAAAATGTTTATTTAAACCTTAAATAATTAAAAATGTGTAATGATTTTCAAAAAATGGTCTTCTACAATTATGTTCAGTACGAAATTTAGAGTCTAATGAGATCAAATTAATTTTTGATGAATAGTAAATTATGAGTAGTGATTTTATGCTTAGGATTAGTAATGTGACCAAATGGATTAGTAATATCACTTAAAGAAAGTATTAATATAATCTAGGCACCTTTATTAAGTAATGTGATTCAATAAAATGGTCAAATAACGGTTTCATAAATTATTATTCAAGTATTAGTTTTTTAGGGTGAATAGTGTTTTTTAATTAAAAATTAAATTAAAATTATTTAAAAAATTATTTTTATAAAATGGATTTCATTTTTGAACTCAGAGCATCGATATTATGTTAAGGTAAATTTTGGGGTTTTTTTCTGAAAAAAATGAATATTCAGTGAATAGTGTATTTATTTAAAAAATAAATTAAAAATATTTATAAAATTATTTTTATAAAATGGAGTTCATTTTTGAAATCAGAGCATTGATATTTGTTTAAGGTGAAATTTGGGGATTTTTCTGAGAAAGTTGAATTTTCAGTGAATAGTAAAAATACAGTTTTAGGGTTTCAGTATGTTTAATGACATTATAACTGTGTCATGATGATTTCATGAGATATTTTATGGGTTGGATGACCAAAGATGGTGAATTGTTGTATTGGGGGACCCATGTGGCCTAACTTCATGGGAAATATCTTGGGAGAGCACATGGTTTTGAGAAACCCACTAATGAGGTGTCCCTTGGCCATTAATGCATTGTCCTCTCACTTTCCCTATAAATACCAATCCATTATCTCATCCATTGGACTCCAAAATCATTCCCAACGAAGTTATGGTCTCCTTACCTCCCAAGTAGTCCTCCCAAGGTTCCCCCAAGCCCTCAATATCCAAACCTTTGAGTTTTAAGAGTTACGTTTTAAGGTAAGGGATCCGACCTCTCTCTTTCTTTTCAAGTAATCTCTTTTATGTCATTTCTTTTATACTTTATGTTCTTATGTTGGATGATGTTCTTTTATATTCCTCTTACTTCCCTTTTCATGTTCATATTATGAGAGACCCCCTCTTTCTCTCATCAATTCGTATAAGAAAGTTTATGTGACGTCGTTAGGCTGCCGAATTTTTAAGGGATTCTTTCACACTTCTCTTTTTCAAAATTCTACTTTCATGTAAAGTATTTCAAGTTCCTTTTTATTTTTGGGTATGATCTATATATCTATCATAATGAACTATTATGTTCATATGATGAGAGACCCTATTTGATCTTGTCAATTCTTTTTTGTTGAAGTTTAAGTGGCGCCGTTAGGCTGCCGAATTTTTAAGGGATTCGTTCACCTTTCTCATTTTTCAAAGTTCTACTTTCATGTCAAGTCTTTCAAGTTCCTTTTTATTATGTTGGGGTATGATATATATATCTATCATACGGATATTTTATTATCATATGATGAGAGACCCCATTTTATCTCTTCAATTCAGTATTTTGAAGTTTTATGTGGCGCCGTTAGGCTGTCGAATTTTTAAGTGGTTCTTTCACCTTTCTCCTTTTTCAAAGTTCTAATTCCATGTCAAGTCTTGCAAGTTCCTTTTTATTATGTTGGGGTATGATATCTATATCTATCATACTGATCTTTTATGTTCATATGATGAGAGACCCTATTTTATCTCATCAATTCATTTTTGGTTGATGTTTATGTGACGCCGTTAGGCTGCTGAATTTTCATAAGAAAAATCTTATTTTTGTCTTCCTTCCACGTTTTCATTTCAAATGGTATGTCCTTCAAACATCATTACCATGTTCATATATCCTTTATATTCTATCCCTATACTATTTTATGGATTAATTATTAGTGGGTTACCCATGTCCCCTCTCTTTTCAATGTTTTCTAAAACCTAGAAACATAGTCGTTATGCTGCAGAATTTTCGTCTCAAAATGCCTCTCTCTTTTCTCAAAATTATTTTATGTTATAAAGTGAATATTAAAAGATATTATTTCTACAGGGGTATTCAAATATATATCAAAATTTTATATTTTAAATTCTGGGATTTACATACATGAGACTCGCTCTCCCCTTCCATGGGTTTAAAGTAACGTAAAGATCATGTCTTTAAAGCAGTTTTTAAAATGTTATGATTATGAAATGAAACCCAATTATTTTATGCTATATGGGTTATTTATTAAATGTTTGATGATGATATATGTGACTCGCATGATAATAAATCAAATTTAAGGGTGCTCCCTGATAGCGCTCTAATGTATTGGGTAATGATGTAACCACTAGAGATTACAATTTTCACGATATCCTGGTGAATAACCTTGGTAATTTTCAAATGACACCTTGGGGATGGACCTTGGTGATATGTTCATGATTGTATATGTTAAATGATGTAGCCACATATTAAAGTTATGAAAAATGTTATTTTTATTATGATATTCCACGTGATTTCTTTCTCATGCCTTAAAGTTCTTTTTCATGACATAGTTGATGTATCTCAAGTTCACATGTTAAATGTTTCTCTTGTTCCCTTACTGGGCCTTCTCCCCACCCTTTCTTTTGATGTGTGTCCCCAAGTTATGAGATGCAGTAATGAACCTAGGATGAACTTAAGGATAATCCTTTCAAGTGTTTAAGAAGAATGTTTTATGTTGTTTTCATGTATTATGTTCCTGGTTTCCAAGACACTAAACCTTAAAGATCCTCAGTTTTGTGTAATGTAATGAAAGTTTATGTTATAAAAAGGTGGATGCTATATAATCAATTAGAACACAAGATATGACCAAAATGAAATTAGTAAGACAAAAGGTGTACATAGTATTTATAAATAAAGAGTAGTGCATATCATTGAGATAAAAGAAAAGTAAAATGGTGAAATAAAGGAACTATGAACAAAAATACATAATAAGAAATGAAAAATCCTAATGACAAAACAAAAAAATGTGGGTTTCCTCCAATAAAGTGTTAATTGGATGTCATTACCCAAACAGATGGAAAAGGATCAAGCGGAGGGTTCCATCATCTCATATATCCTATACCTATTTAAAGAACTCGTAGCTATATCCTAGAGATTATGTGGGTTCTTGGTAGGGTTTACCACTTTAGGAATAGGATGGGTGAAGATCTCATGTGGTAGATGCATCATCCATGTAGGCCATGTAGTGGACTCTTATAAAGTGCGGAGATGAATCTCCCAGATCCATCCCTATAAGTCAAACACTCAAGGAAACACCTCATACAGGAGGACATATGGTATTCTAATAGACCCATCAATAATCATGGAATATATAGTAGAGAAATACATAGCTAAATGAATTCATAAGTATTAATGAGAATATAAGAAAGCTATATAGGATAAAAATTGTATCTCATCCATTGATAAAATAAATGACACAATCAAGAATGGGGAATAAAAAGTGTAAAAAAATACACCCAAATAAAAGTATATCATGGGAGGGGTATAGGGTGAACTAAGATGGGCAAGGAGAATCTTCACAAGTAGAATCAGTGTTCTCCTCCCAAATAGTGGGTTTTTGGATCTGCCTGGCCATGTCAATGGAATCTATGAAGGTGAAGGTAGGTGGATCAACTTCCATATATGGTATCACAGTGATGGAATCTAGCTCAATCATATTAGGTGGAGGGGAGGTGTCGATCCTTAATGGGGATGAATGTCTAGAAGTTAGATCTATGAGGTCCCTTTCCTTGTCGATCTTTCTCTGTTAAAAAATCATACTTTGCAGTAGGGTATGTGAGATCTAGGTGAAGGTGGATGGTGGTGGAAAATGGGGTTGGAATTTTAGGATCTGGGTCTATGGAAGAAGATAGTTGGTGGGTGGATGTAATGGATACTGGTGGTGTAGTTGTGGTAAACTAGGCAGGGGGTGGTGTATTGGTTGGTAGTAGAGTAGTGGAGGAAGTAGGGTATATGGAAGGAGGTACATGTGATTCATGAGAGGGAGCAGGTGGTACTGGAGCATGATGAGTTAGGACCTCAGCAGTATCCTCTACATACTCAGGGGGTCCAAGTATAGTTCCCCCCTATTTTCTACAAAAGCCCTATATTCTATAATATCAGAAGATCAATGCACTCTATATTCCCTAGATAGGTAATGGGATGAGTGGCATCGAAAATGTTGAAATGAAATTCTAGATGAGTAATGAAGCTACCCCTATCAAGGTAGCATGTTCCCTCTTCATTTGGGCCTCATAAATGAGTATGAACTAGAAATCCATGTTGATGGAATTTTCACCCATGGAAGATGATAGGATGATAACCTCTATCTGGTTGATGCTCCCATGAATGTCTCCTCTGTCTAGCTAAGCATGGGCGAGAGCCTAATGCACCATTCATAAGATTTCATCCTTCTGTTGGGTTCTCTTCACTTTATGTGGGTAATCAATGATATGGGGATCTTGGGCTATTAATTATTAGCTCTGTAGAGTGTATTCCTTTTTCAGATCACTCCGTAAGGTAGCATAAGTAGGTGAAGCCATGAAATCAAATTTTTAAATACCTATCTCCACACCAAACTCTCCTAAAGTAAGCTACTAAGGATAGTCAATGATTCAAAATGTGACATCCACAACATCAAGATCCAACATGTCAATAAACTCCAAGAATATATCCCGGTATGTCTCATCATGTGCCTTTATGATGATTTAAAGGTTCATCTGACCAATGGGTTTCCAGACCTCCTTGTGCACTAGAATCTTCTCAAGAATGTCTAAGTTGAGGATCTTTTTGGTCCTCATGGGATTTTCCTGACGATATACCTAGAAGAAATGATTCTCAAGTGATGAAAAATGTAGGTAGTGGTGTAAGTGCAGATTTTGGGCAATTCTCTATGAATGGATAGAAGAGGAGTAAGAATTATCTAAGGCCATTGGAGTTGATGAACCTAGTACAGATGATGAAGTATAAGGATTTTTGGGTGGTAGTAGAGGATCCAACACTAGGTTTGTTCGTGGAGGAGGTTTTTCTCATTAGGTTGTGTGTTTTGAGGACTATGCAATGATGGTTTTAGTGCGGCCCATCATGGATAGGAGGAATATGCAAAGAATGTATGGGAATAGGCAAAGAGGGAGTTTGGGAAAGGGATGAGGAGGAGGAAGGGGGTATGAATAGTGGGCGATAGTGGATGGGGTAGATGAGTTAGATGGGTAGAGTGTGCGGGAGGGGGTGGTTTTACCAATGAACCCCGTACTCATGGATTATAAATCCATCCTAGGGTTTTCATAACGTGTAAGTCAATCATGACATGTAAAACACTAAAATTTAATTTTTAAAACCCCTACATTTTCACATCATGTAATGTTTACATGATGTGAATTGTTCTATTTCTACATCTTTTGGCCAAAAACCTCTAACCCATTGACATCATTACTGAACCTTATTAAACCTCATAAAACCTACTATGACCTATGGAACCTATCTTAGGTTTCCTACTATTTAGCACTTTTTTTAATGTTGAGAGATAGATAGGCTTTGGGTCAGACGAATTTTAAAGAAATAACACACCCTTCATGAAATGGTTCTTGTAAAATTTTTAATATTTGACCATTAACCTTAAAAGGTGGTCCTTAACATCTTTTTATTTCAATCTTCTCAAAGGGGAAAACTTTGAAAAGTTCAAAAGGACCCAACCATCAGAATTTCAGTGTCCCAAGGAATATATTCCAATAGAAATTAAATATTAGAACCCTATCCCCTGGTGTGAATATCCATCGTGAAATGCATTCTTCATTCTATTTATTTGTTTCCTCTTCATAAATTTAGTAATTTTCATAAGCATCCCTTCTAATTTATTCCATATCATCAATTAGCAATACTATTTTTTCCCATATTTTTGAGCATCCAATATTGATTTTTTGATTTCCCAATTAGAGAAATTATCTAATTCCACTAATAGGTGGCAGGGATTCATATAAATTAGTTAGAATGGAGTAGTGTAGATGGGTGATTTATACACTCTGTGATGTGCCCAAAGTGTGTCATCTAATTTAAGACGCCAATTATTTCTAATTGTACTTATTGTTTTTTCCAAAATTTATTTAATATCTCAATTAGACAATTCAACTTTTCATCTAGTCTTTGGGTGGTAGGAAGTTGAATTATTCTATCGAACTCCATATTTTTCAAGAAAAAATTTAATGATAGTATTTGCAAAGTGCATTCCTCAATAACTAATGAGTGATCAGGGAAATAAAAACCTAGAGAAAATGGTTTTCATTAGAAAATTCATGACCACCATGGTTGTGTAATGGTTGGCGGCTTTAGTTTCTACCCACTTTGAAACATAGTCCATATTGAAAAAGATGTAATAATTTCCATAAGAATTAGGGAATGGGCCCATGAAATCAATTCTCCATATATAAAATATTTCTACATCATGTGTAGTGTTTTGGGGAATTTCATTTTATTTAATAATGGAACTTTTCCTTTAAACCTAATGGACTATGCACCAGAATAGTCTACTCAGTAAGATCTTAACCACGGTGAGTTTAGGCCCATGATTTCATCTAGATAGTGATGTGTAAAAAAAATTCATCATGATTTGAATTTCATCCTCTAGAATGCAACGTCACATCAAGCCATCAGCACAGTACTTAAATAAAAGTGGCTCATACTAATAATATTGTGAAGTATTGACCAAGAAATTATTCTTCTATTGATTGGTTAAGTGTGGGTGTAGAGTTCTGGTGGAAATATAGTTTTCAATATCAAAAAACCATGGTTGTTCTTGAAAATTTATATTGAAAAGTGTTTTATCATAAAAATAATCCTCAATACTCATATTTCTATCATCCTTAATACTTTACAATGGATATCCAGATAAATGATCATCAATGATATTTTCAATTCATTTTGTATCTTTTATGACTATGTCAAATTCTTGTGACAGTATGATCCACTGTATTATCCATAATTTGACATCTTTTTTCTCAATAGGTATTTCAGTGCTGCATAGTATGTATACACTACCACATTGGAAAACATGGGGTATGATCAAAATTTGTCCAAGGAAAAGACTACTACCAGCGGTTCCTTCTCTGTAGTCGTATAATTTACCTGATCTTCATTTATGGTATGTTTGCTATAGTAAATGGGTCATAAGATGTTTCAAACCCACTATCAAAAAACATTTCCCACAAAAAATCCATAGGTGTATCATATCAATTCAAAATCCTTATCCCAGTTAGGTGAAGCTATAACAGGATTAACTACTATGCTATTTTTAAGAGTGTTTAATTACTTATAAAACTCTTAAATTAAATCAAATAGTTTTCCCTTTTACAATAGATGTTTAATAGGGTAGTCTATTCTTGGAAAATTTAGATGAAGTGGTGATAAAATTCCATATGGCCTAGAAAAATCATTATATATTTTACAGTTATTGGTTCAAGTAAATATTTAATCACCTTAATTATTTTCAGATCGAATTTCATTCCATGATATTATATTTTATGTCTGAGCATTATTCCTCCTTGGAGTATAAAATTTCATTTTTTTCTAGTTTAAAACTAGACTATTCTCCTCACAAAACTACAAAACTAACTCAAGATTTCTTATCCAGACTTCGAAAGAATGTCCATATATAGAGAAATTATCTATGAAAATCTCTAGAAAATCCTCCATCATATCATGGAATATGTGTATCATGCACTATTTAAATTTATATGGTGTGTTGTATATTCCAAATGAAAGTATTTGATATGAAATATGTTCCAAAATGACATTCAAATGATGTTTTTGAAAAGTTTTCTTGGTCGAGTACAATTTTATTGTATCCAGAATATTTGTCCAGAAAACAATAGAATTCATGCCTAGATAGTCTCTCTAGTATCTAATCTAAGAATGGGAGTATAAAATTATCTTTTTATGTCACCATGGTGAGATTTCTATCTTCAACACATACTTTCCATCCAGTAATGGTTTAAGTTGAGATTAAATTATCTTCACTATTTTTAATAACATTTAAGATGCCTTTGTTTAGGATAAATTGTAGTGGGATCAACCAATCATTTTTAGAGATGGAAAATATTAAACCACTATCAAGAAGCATAAATACTTACTTCTTGACTACTTATTTCATCGATGGAGTGATTCACTTCTAGGGTTGGTGTTTTGGATGAGCACCTTCCTCTAACAAAATTACATGGATGAAAATCATGGGACTAATCTCCATGACATCATCCACACCCCAAGAAATTGAGTTTTTTAAAATTTTCAATACTTAAATTAATTTTTCTTCATTCACTTGATTTAACTATAAACTCATGATAATTGGTAGTGCATATGCAGTTTATAAGAACAAGTACTTTAATGTGATTGGTAGAGGATTCAATTCTAACATTGGTGGATTGATGACTAAGGTTATGAATAGTGGAATGGTATCCCTTATCATAGGTTCAATGTAATACACATCCTTTTAATCACTACACTCATCTTAATCTAGAGATAATTTATCTCTATCATACTTAATGTTCATGTAATCATCTTCCTCGTCAGTCAGAAAGATGGATTGACAATCAAATGAATCACCACCTTGTTGGGTGACTTTCACTAAGTCAAACACTAATTTTTCATCAATAAATCTGAAAATTATATTTCCTTGGTTAACATAAATCAAATTCTTACTAGTGGAAAAAATGGTATCCCTAGAATTATGGGAACATCACTTTCTTCCTCCATATCCAAGATAAGAAAATCATCAAGAAAAATGAATTTTCCAACATTCACTAAAACATCCTCAAGAATTCCATGAGGTTAATTTACTGATCAATTATACATTTTAAGTGAAAATATTATTGGTTTTAAATCATCAATACCTAATTTTTATAAAACACTCATAGGAATGAGATTAATACTTGCACCAAGGTCTCATAAGGATTTTCTGAATTTGAACATTTTGATAGTACAGGGAATCGAGAAGCTTATAAGTATCTCATCTTTGGTGGGAGATTATTCTAAATGATTATGTAGAATTTTTAAATCAAATAGAAGACTCTTAGGTATTTTATTTTCTATTTATTATAGAGAAACTCCTTTAATAATTTTTTTAAGTAGTCATATGGGCGATGGCCTCTATAATGGGTATATTGATGTGTAACTTCTTAAACATCTCTAAAAACCTTTTGTGTAGCCCCTATATTTTTTATTGTCTCGTTCTCTATGGAAATGGGAGGGGGTTTTGTATGGTGGCAGTTCTATATAAACATATTCCTTCTTAAGCTTCTCTTGTATCAGAGCTTCTTTAGTTGGTTCTGATTCTAAATTTTGTTCTTGAGCAGCTTTTTGTGTGTTATCATCATTGTTTTTATTGATGATTGTGGCATTTATTTCAGGTTATTCTATCTACTTTTACTTTTATAATAATGGATGATAAATATTCGGTTCTTTTCTGCTCTTAAGGACCACATATTTATCTTCCTCTCTCTGATTTTTCTCATTATTATTGGGAAATGTACCCAGCAATCAGTTTGATAGAGACTTAAAGATTTGTCCCACTTGGTGCACAATATTTTGGAGAATGTCCCTATGATTCTGAATCTTAGTTTCATGGGTGTTCATCCTTTGATTTTCCTTTTAAACAAATTTGGTGATCAATTTCTCATGATTTTATTTTTGAGGCAATGCATATTATGGTTGCCTTAGTGGAGCTAGCTAAAAATATTTTTAGGGTGGAAATTTTTGAGTTCTTATGGGAAAATCTTGATGAGAGAATTTTTTTTATTGAGGTTAATGATTTGGATTATATTTTAGGTGCCCAGGTGGTTCCTAATTTCATTTTGGTGCTTGACCACTCCTCTGTTGGAAATAACCTTGATTGGTTAGTTGTGGTTGTTGAGCCAATCTATGATGATAATAAGTTTGTTGGTATTTTTGAGGTTGTTGAAATTGTTGGTTTCATTTATTGTAATTTATGTAATTAAAATAATTATTTTGGGGGCCTTTTATTAATACCTTGCATTCTTGGTATGGGTGCAGGCCTCCATTAATTTCATAGGCATGGATTTTCATAATAGGGGTAGGAGGTGGAAACAATGGAGAATGTAGTAGAAAAGTTTTGATCTTATTTGTGAGGTCTTAAACCTATGATGGAAGGTGGGTATTTTATTCCACCTACCAAATTCCATGTTAAGTAATTCCTTGGTCTCTCTTCCATAGATTACAATTATTTTAAATTTCATCTAAAATCGTTAATCCAACATATAGAATTTTGAGCATGAATCCACCATCTGTGGTAGTGTCCACTACAGTGCATGCAGTTGGTTACAGTCCATGGTATAATGTTTTCAGCTATAACCACACATTAATTCTCTGATGTGGGAATTTTCTAGAGATTTACTTAAAGCGATCCCAAGATTCTCAATCAAACTCTCCATTTGTCTAGGAGAATTTTTGGATCTCTTTTCTGAGATTCTAGGTTCATATTAGTGGTAAATATTTATCTAAGAAGCTTTTGGAAGAATCATTCCAATTTCTAATGGACTCGGGATATTGTATTTTAAGCGAACCCTTGGCTCTATAACGAAATGATAAATGGAAAACTCTGATTATAACTACATCAAAAATCATACCTTATCTTCGAAAGGTGTCACAAACATCTAGGAAACTGGAAATATGTTTATGTGGATCTTCTCTCTGAAGACCACAAAATCGCACATAATTTTATATCATGTGAATTATTCTAGGTTTAATTTTGAAGGAATGTGAATAGATATAAGTAAAAATGATACTATTCACAGCAACACTAATTGATGGAAAGCCATAGACTATGACGGTGTGCTCCTATAACAACGGTCACTCTCTCTACTGTTCAGGTCACGTATATTGATCATTTTGAGGGTTGGGTGTTGAATGGTTATTTCATTCATACTCATTACAACAATGGTCTGTAGAAAAGTATATTTCAATCTTGCGATCTAAATAAATCCATTATTGAGTGTCTAGGCTTCAAAAATGATTCAATGGACCCTAGAGCATGAAATAGAATAATGATATGGATGTAGGTTCTACTCTATGTGTGAAAATTGTAAAAATAAAATAGAGATATAAAATAGTGTGTGTGGTAATACTAGGTTCATACTGAAGGTCACTATTCCTAAGAAACAACTAGTCCCTATAAATAGCGCCAAAATTCAACCAGCCCATGAAATATCATTGATTTCTTATGAGCATGGATCATATTATAAATTTATAATTCTCAAAATACACTATCTAAAAAGGAATAACATTGCATTAGTATGGGTTCAAACCCATAGGAGGCAAGAAAAACTAGTAACCTAGCGATTAGAAGCTAGTGGAAGGATTCCTCACATGAATCTCAGGAGTTTTATTTTCTAATACTTATGTAGTTTGGTTTTACTCGAGAGTAAGGGAGGGATCAGGGTAAATTTTAGGGCTTATAAAAAAAGGTAATCCTAAATCTAACTTGGGATAGTCCTATATCTTAGGAATCAAAGAAATGTGAAAGTCACCAACTGTTTTTACTCAAACCAATTAGATATAACCAAGAAGTAAACTACTCGTTCATCTAAAGTTAGTCAACAACCCAAGTCCATAAGGCTTTTCTTCAAAGGAAGAAATCCTCATAGGATATTGGTCTTATATTTCTCAACTTCAACAAGGTTAGGTTACTTGTATTATAATTCCCTGGATCAAGGTTGTGAAACAGAATATAAATAAAATTAATTCTAAACCTAATTATTGGCCACGGGTTAACCAAAGTTTTGATTTAAGTATTTATTAGGTTTAAAACACCCCAACTTTTAACTCATAACCCTAGATAATTAGTTGTGTATGATAAAAATAATAATAAATGGAAAAGAAACTGAAAACATTCTTTACATGAGAATTAAACAATTCAGACTAGGTAAATCTATGATTATATCAATTTTAAATCAATCAAACACTTAGTTGAATCAAATAATAAGAAAGTAAATGTATCAATTGAGTTTAACTAGTAATAAAAATTAAATAAAAAATTAGATCATGAACAAATGATCTATATGTCTAGGAATAAAAGTGAAATAGCAAAGTAATTAGTAAAGAAGGAAAGAAAATAGAGGAAAATAGAGTTTGGAACAAAGTAAGGGGAAAATCATAAAATGAAAAAAAATGAATGTCCATTATTTTATTCCTCCTCTAAAATATATATAAGCCTAAATATCTCATTACATCTAAAGGTTTCACATAGTGAGATTTATTTAAGTGGATTTTCCTCAAATCTTTGATGAAGTTTAATTGAAATTCATGTCTCAAACTTAAATCCAAAAAAGTCTCCAGAAATCTTGTATCTCTTGGATTTCACAGCTTGGATCTTTGGAGGGTTTTGAATTTTGAATATTTTGGAATTTGTAAACAATTCACATCATGTATTGAATTTTCATTGGTTTTTTCATGGAATGTATCAGTTTTATAGTCTATAATTTTCCTTTTAGGGGTCTTGTGATTGAGAATTTCAGGTTGAGAACAAACTTCATAATGTGTAATTTCTAAAAATTTTTAATTTACAACAACTCCTCTTTTTATAATTGAGTTATTATTTCCTAAAAAACAAACCAAAATCCAATTAACTATCTAATAAATCTTAAATAAATCTTAAATAAATGTATCTAATATATATTTATATATATATATATATCTTATTAATGCTTCTAACTAGTTTATGATTCACTTGTGGTTCATCGACAGGATATGCGTTATCATAATCATCCTCTTAGTGATTTATATATCTTTTTACCATCATTATTTTCTCTTAGTCATAGAAAAATAAACACTCAGTCACAACTGAACACTTTAATCCCATAAAAATTACCATGTACCAAATTATAACAAGAATAATCCTAAAATATCATATTGATAATGCAGTATTAATGTTAAGTATTTTACTAATGCATGATACTTGAATTTGAATGGCTAAACCCAAAAAATGAGTTGATGATAGGCCTAAAAGTGTTCGATAACACTTATACACCTGAACTACCCTATTAACTTGAATTTTTATATAAATAAGTTAGATATATATTTTTATACTTACATTTCAAGTCCAACACATCTTATCTTTACACCTACCATTCCTAATTGACAAACCAACCAAAATGAAACCAATTGTAATACCCTGGCCCAACCCATGGGTAGGAAAGGACTGAAGTTCCACGAACCTCAAGTGGCATCCCATGGACACCAAAGGATAATAATAAATTACAAGGGTATATGTAATCATTGAGGGATTATTTTCCCAAAAACAATATAATTTTCAATAGGAAAACTCAAAAACATATAATGAACCTGATGCATGACATAAAAAACAATAGAAATCTAATGATATAAGAAACCAAAACCATAATTAGAGTCATTAGAGTAAAAAAGTAAATCCCAATTATACATAAATAAAATACCCAAAGACACCAAAATAAACCAATTCACCGATGTGGAACCACAACTAACTCACTACAAGAAATCTCTAAGATTAATCTCCCAACCAATGAGACTGCAACATCAAGGTGATCTGCTAGTAAGGTAAGAGACATTCCCTATACCAATGTCATGATAAAAAAGATATTTATAATCTCCAATATACATATATATATGTGATGATTATATCGACTTAATAGATAATTATCAAGGCTTCCCAAACACACTACTAGAATAATAATAAATTAGATAACATTTAATATAGTATAAGAGATAGATATATAAAATAATTGTGCCAGATATCCATATACATAACTTGTGAAAATAAATCACTTCATTAATGGAACCCGTGTCATGCACACACACAAACATATAATGCCCAACTAATTCACTTTCCATAATCATGTCCGATTAATAGTTTATACTCACAAGTGGTACTCATCCCTCCAGGCCCAAGCTATCGCTTGGTGGCATAATCCAGTGTTCCTTAACTCTAGTAAAGGTAACCAATTCTTATTAATTTATCTATAAATCTAATTGAAATCATATAATTTTTATTTTAAAAATCAAATTCTTCATAATTATATGAAAAGGGGAGAGGTGGGTAATCCACTTACCTGGATATGTTTATTCTAAATAATAACACTACAACCAAGAAAAATTGAGTTCCTCCTCTATTTACTTTAAAATAGCAAATAAGATTACTCAAAACATTCCCTAAACTATATATCTTGTCATGGAAACCCTAGTATAGGTTTTCTCCTCAAAATAAAATGAGGCTATTATCAGGAATAAGAATAACCAAAATAATTAACTTTGATTCCCTATATCTGATGCTTGATGATTTGATGGAATGGATCTCAAAATGGAATCGGATAACCAAAATTTCCTAGAGAGGGAATTTGTTTTAATAAAAAAAGTGGGAAGACTAATTTTAACTGAAGGGAATTGGAATTATTAAATTGGTCGGATCTGATTTCATTCGTGATCTGAAAGGTGAATTCACACTATGAAGTTATTTTTTCCCATATATGCTAGAACTAAAATTTTGTAAACTTATAAAAACCATAACCTGTTTGGTCTATGGATAGAATTCATAGAAACTTACTAGACAAAATTCATGTCATGAGTATCCATTCACATCATGAATAACAATTTATGTCATAAACTATCTCTTCACATAGATTCCAACTCTAATTTCACTTCCTCCTCTAAACACTTCCCATGATCTAACTCAACCATTCTTAAACTTAAAATAAATAACATAAAATGGTATCATACCATAATTTAGGGGTGTCACATGATATTTCATGTAAAAATTTTGGAATGTAATCACTCCCACTAATTCTTATTTCTTCTTTTAGAAAATCTTTATAAGAATTTACACTTACCTCTTGATCATCAGAATCTGTTGAATATTTTGAGGTTGAAAAGTTTTCCATCACCTTGGTGGTAAGTTTAAACACCTATTATTAGTCCTTCAAGTTGGATGAAGTTTCTTATTTATTACTATAGTATGGAGAAACTGAACTTTCTTTCACTTTTCATGAGATAAATTCCCTCTTAAACCTTTTCTTATCTTTATTTTTTTGGTTCATCGTAGTCTTGGTAGAGATATAATTTTGATCAAAAATAGATATATCATCTACAAAACTATACTCAATTATAAATTCAAAAAGATACTCAAATATTTAAAAAATAGCTTCAAATACAAGAATCCAATCATAGGTGTACATTTCTATGATACCAATTATAGAATCACTTTATGATATGATCAACACTAAGAGGGGGATAAACCAGTGTTGAGGTATTTTTTCAATATATATTTTTATCCCTTTATTTTACCTCTAAAATTTTAATTAAATAGATCTCTAATTATCTAAAATAAACTTTTTTTCAGTATATCCATTCACACACACAGACAAAAAAGGGGATAGTAGATTTACAAGGTTCACATCTTAAAATGAGAAGGCTAATCCTTGGTGTAATCTGGAAAATCCCATGATCAAATGACTCAGTAGTATCAACCTATGAGCTGTAATGAGCAGGGGTTATCTTGAAATCGGGTTACATATCTCTCAATGGTGTATATTTCATCTTTCACAATAGTGTATCTCACACTTACAATGATATGAATGATGTAAACAACCGAAGAGTCTTTCACCAAATTATAATTTTATTGAGTTGTTCATGATATGTTTTTTTTGATTTATTCTTCCTATTTTACTTGTATAATTATAGCGACCTAGGATTGACATACATTGATATTAGATCATTTTAGATGAATATTCAGTATATTATAGAAATAAATGCCTGAGGACCATAATAGTTTAGTGTCTTTGGAAACTCTGAAAAAAAATCTTCTATCCTGGTGAAATATCTTCAACATCTCCCATAAATATCTCCACCTTTAGTACTTAAACCTAAAATATTTATTCATAACCTATAGAAAGGAAACATAAGAAAGGGGTGAGCTCAGATGCTCAATAAGGGTAACAAATTTAGACATATAAGCATAAACATGAACATAGGTGTATGATAACGTGATCATAACATTAGGAGATCATACTGTGCATATCAAAGATCACAAACATGAGTTATAGGATAAATATTAGAATTTAATAACACATAAATCATGAGTAAATAATAATCATGATCCATGAAATCATAAATAAGAAATAATATTTAATATTTATAGAATACATATAAAAATAGAAACTTTTATGTCGAGGCTACCTACCAAGACCTTTATAACATGTTAGGCTTGGGCTATGACCCATGTACCTACTTTAGGCTTGGGCTAGCAACCTGTGTACCCACTTTCGATTAGGCTTGGGATAATACCCATGTACCTTCTTGTGTTTGGGATTAGGATACAACCCATGTACCCTCTTTCTTTTAGGATTGGTATAAAACCCATGAAACTTCTTTCTTTAGGCTTGGGATATAACCCATGAACCTTTTTTCTTTTTGGCATAGGATACAACCCATGAACCTTTTTTCTTTTAGGCTTGGAATACAACCCATGAACCTTCTTTATTTTAGGCTTGGGATACAAACCATAAACCTTATTTATTTTAGTCTTTGGCTACAACTCATGAACCATATTTCTTTTAGGCTTGGTCTATAACCCATGAACCTTATTTCTTTTAGTCTTGGGCTACAACCCATGAACATTATTTATTTTAGGCTTGGGTTACAACTCATGAACCTTATTTATTTTAGGTTGGGAAAACAACCCATATACACTTTGACCTCATATAAAACTTATCACTACATAGTATTGAGATATAGGCCTCACACATCTCATAGAAAAATTATCCACACATGTGTCGTAAGATAATAAAACATTCATTATTTCATGACCTATAAAAATACATAGGTATTATAAACATTAAATAATAACCTAAAAATTTAATGGGGATCATTAATGATTCATAACATCATAACCTATGAAAATATATAGGTTTCATAATCACTTCATGAATTCATAACCCATGAAAAGAAGAAAGTTTCAAAAGCATAGAACCTGTGGAAGTGAAATGGGTTTCTTAAACATCATTCCATCAAAACATAAGCCACTGAAGAAAAAATTATAAATGGAACCATTGTATCATTTCCTAGAAGGGAATTAGTAACATCAATTGATTTCATCTTATATAGAAAATAATTTTGAACTATCTTTCAGAAACAATTCTTGAGTAAAATATCATTTCTTCTTAGAAAAAGGCTTTTAAATACACAAAACCATTTAAAAATCATTTTCTTAGAAAATAACTTGAACACTTATTAATAAGACTTTAAATCATTTTGAAAAAAAATTTCCTTAAAAATTACTTTTAAAAATATTTTCTTAAGGATTAACCTTTTAAAATGAAAAGTAATCTTAAAAGGAATGATGGTGGGTAAATTTGTACCTATCTTATGAGGTAAAAAGAGCATTTTTTTTCATGGTAAAAAAATTTGAAGGAATGAATTGTTCAGAAACCAACAAGAATATTTAATTAAAGAGATTAGTAAAAGAAAAAAAGGGTAAAAAATTCTTTTAAATCATATAGGATAATGGTATAATATTCTTGGAAATCCTTTTTAGAAAACATAGATTTCTGATCGAAGGGAGGGTAAAGTCGAGATTTCTTAAAAACACTTTCTTAACTATATTTTGGAAAAAATAGTATAAAAATGGTACCAATTCATAAGTATAACATGGATAAACAGGGTATAATAAAATTCATAAATATCCTTGAGATATGGATCATATGATTTCATCCAAGGAATCATAAACATAAACAATCTCGAAAGAAATGATGAGATTGTCTCAATAAACACATATAACTTGGTAAAATGGGATCATACTCTATGTGTAAGAAATAAAATTACATTAATATTAAAATATCATTAAAATATTTATATTCATGATATAACATGTAAAATGGAAGTATATACACCTCAAATAAAGAGTTTAGGTGAATAACAAAACATGAGACTCAAATAAGGAAAATTGAGACAAAATTGTTTTATCGATTTGATAACTTTTGAAACATAAACCCCTTGAAATAAGGATCATATAATGAACATGTGAATACCCATAAATTTAATTATAAGATACATATAACACAATAACTATCAGTACATACATCACAAAAAATTAAATAGTGCCAAACATAACATGTATATCATAGAAATTAAAAGTGAGATGAAATCATCTTTCCTTGTGTCTTGACTCTCTATACTCATACAAGCACCCTATATAATAATTATAAGTTTATTATAAATATTTTATAGAATCCTATTCTTATATATATTAACATATATGTTTTGATTATAATCTTATATTACCTTCTTGTTAACGATCTTATATTAAGGTTTCACTTCGGGTAATATTCGCTTTATTCTTCGCATGTGTGTTAATTTGTTATATCATTGGTCCTTAAAATTATATCTTGATTATAGAATGTAAATAATGATATAAATATCATATATAACCATTATATTCATATTATAATAATCTATATAATATATCGGTACAAAATGGAATACATCGTTCATTGAGATGGTAAGTCGTACTTATGCATGAACGTTGTTTCCATTTTTATTATCATATTGAAAGAAAGTATGTAAATGATATATGTATTTATGTATGTATATATATATCATTATTATAGTATAATTATTATATAATATAAGTTTTTTTGAAGTATTTTTTTCCTTGGACAAAGACCCAAGCACAAATTATTATACCAATAAAAAGGAGTTACATGAGTTTGAAAGACAGAATCATTTTACAGTAATTAAGAGGATGTAAATCAAGAAGAAGGTAATATAGCTAGGTTATGTAATGTTTAAATCTCTTATTATATAGACCGTATTCAACTATGTTTTCTTCATGAATGGTATGAGTAACAATGTAGCTGATCACCAAAAGATAAAGGAGGCAGTTCATCCAACGGGTTGCAAGCGGCTAGGCGAGATGCACCACACAACACCAAATAGCCTTGAAAATAGTGGTCGAATCACTTTCAATCCAAATATTATTACAAACCTATTTCTTATAAAGTCAATGGAATGGATCACACTCATCATTTTAGCTTCCATAGATGACGTGATTATATAGCTTCCAAAAAAGCATCTGAGACATTTCCCAAGGTGGTTTCTGAAACTAGAACCACAACTTGAGGGTCCTAGATTTCATTTAAAAGAACAATCAACATTCACTTTAATCCAACCTAGGAACAAGGCCTACCAGAACAATTCAAAAGTCTGTCTAGGTTGATGATAGATTTCGTCAATCTGAATTCATAATAGGATCCCAAAGCCTTTAAGAGTGTTTTCATAATTAGCCTTCTGAATCTAGGAAGCTTCCCAAATGGAAATGGGAATCTGCATCTGACCTATATTAAGACTATATGAGAAATTATTATGAAGAAGTGAATTTCTATAATAATATATCACATGTAAAATCTCAGAAAAATCAGTTAATAATAGATTCTTAATTTTCTGAGATGTTTCTATATTCACACAATGCTTAAGTTGAGAGCTGATTGAATCAAGAAGTAACCATATGCAACCAAAAATGTAAAAAATATAGTTACAAAGATCTGAATACATATCACAATATAGAAAAATATGGTCAGTAACTTATCTATGTTGGTTACTAAGATGAAACTTAGAGAAAATTTGAATCCCAAAAGATTAAATACAAACATTAGTGGAAACTCTATTGTGGGTAATATGCCAAACAATAGTAAGCCTCAAGGGATTAATCCATGGTTTGTCAAAAAAAAATTAACTAATAGAAATTATTATCATAATTTAGAAAGTTGTGGTTTTAAAAAAATTGGAGTCTATGAAGCCATTATGAGAAGTTTCTTAGATTAGGAAATCTTTAGAATTAGAATAGGGATAATTGTCAATAACATGAATAATATTATTAGGAAGACTAGAGTTATGAGAATTCAGAACATCATTGATAGTATAGTTGGTGTTCTCTGTTAAATTATTTGGAGGTAGCATGGAGATTAAAAGAACACCAGTCTAGTTTTACAACCAAAAGTTCATGGAAGAGTCGGTGCTAACTATACATCTAGATTTAATCATGATGTTGTTAAAGGCTTACCTAATGGATGGCCAAATGGAAGAGATAATATAATTCATATTTCCTTTATTTAACTGGTTAAGGAATCTTTTTTGAGAAAAGAAATGAAATTAGAGTTATTATGAAGAAGGTTCTAAATGATTCAGGCTTGTAAAGCATCATTAAAGAGTTTAAGTTTTTGAATGCCAAGACTGCCCTTATCTAAATGATTACAACAAGTAATCTAGGGGATGATCACAAGTTTTATTTCAAGAGTATTTCATGTCCAAACAAAGTTTTTTATGTAAACATTTATTTTATTAAGGATACCAGCAGTCCATTTGTAAACTATCCATGAGTAAACCATTTTAGAGACAATTGTAGATTTAACAATACAGATTATCCCATCTATAGAGAGGGATTTACCCTTACAAGAAGAAATTTGATTAAGGATTTGGTCATTAGTGTTAGAAAAGTAACTAGATTTAGGAATTCCCTAAAAAGTGGGTACACCGAGATAAGTAAAAGGGAATGAAACTTCTTTGATACCAAAATCATTGATAATATTAACTTTTCTATTAGAAGGAAATTGTTTTCCAAATAAGAAAAAATATTTATTCCAACTGATTTCTTGACTAGAGATTTCTTCATAATGTGAGAGGGAACTTTTGAGACTTTTAATATTCCTTTTATCTCCTTATAAGAAAATGATGATCTCATAAACATATCAAAGATGTGTGGGCACATTTAAGTTCTTAGAAGCCTCAATAGGTTTAATCTTGTTCTATCCAACAAGGTGAGTGAGAAATCTGCTTAAATAATATTCTGCAATTGAAAAAATAATGGCATAGAGGAGATCACCATATCTAATTCCCTTGGTGCATTTAAAGTAACCCTTAGGGGAACCATTGAAAAGAATGGATATGGTAGCTGATTTGAATAAATAATTTATTCTACTTATGAAGGAATCCTTAAAACCAAAACTTTAAAGAACCTTGAAAATAAAACTCCAATCAATGGTATCAAAGTATTTACTAATGTCAAGTTTAATCACAATATTTCTTCCCCTGGTGGATTTGTTTAAAGTGTCAATGCATTCAAAGGAAAGAAAGACGCAATCTTGTATAGACCTACACTTGATAAAGCCAAATTGATTCCATGAAACAATTTTATTGCTTATAGCAGTAATTTTATTATCAAGAAGTTTCATGATGATTTTGTAAAGAGTGTTAATAAGCATAATAGTTCTGAAGAGATGACTCTCATAAGAATTTTACACTTTAGGAATTAGAGAGAGAAATTGAGAATTCAACCAATGAGGAAGTACACCATTGGAAAAAAGGATTTGAAAAGTTTACAAACATCAGTTTGAATTACCTCCCAGAAGTGCTGATAGAAACTATTATTGAAACCATCTAGGCCTGGATCACTATTAGGATTAAGGATAAAAATAGTATCTTTGATTTCATGTTCAAGAGAGGTGCTTAAAAGATAATTGTTATCATCCTCATTCACCATAGCTGGGATGACATCAGGAAGAAAGTATTTTTTGATGTTCGGTCCATTAAAAATGTTTTCATAATAAGAGACAACAAGATTAGCAATGTCATCCCCAGTATCAATGAGGGTGTCCCTATATCTAAGAAAAGTGATAGGTTTACAAAATTTCTTGATTCTTTGAAAAGATTTTTAGAATATAGTGTTTCTATCACCATCTGAGAGATATTTGGTTTTGAATATTTTCTTATGCATGTTTTTTTAAGTACAATCAAATCGTTAAGTTTCACAGAAGTATTGATTTTATTTTGAGGATTCGTAGGGAAATCAGATATAGTAGGGGTGTTTTAAAGTTGGATAAGTTAATTCTCAAGAAAAGAGATGTCGTTTTCAATTTTTTTAGATTTTTAACTACACCAACCATTAAGACACTGTTTAAGATGTTTTGGATTAGTGATATAAGAAAAAACATCATTATAATGATTCATAGATGCCCAAAAAATTGATGATGATAGAATACTCGGGTTTAGAGGAACAAACATTATTAAATCTCGAAGGAAGAATGGGTTTTAGGATTTTGATGTAAATACTAAAAGGGATGGGATGATGATTATAGTTTATCTAAAGAAGGGTAATTCTATAGATGTTGTCCCGTTTATCCATAGTAGACTCGTTTGTGAAATCTCTATCCAATTTTCTAGAAACTATCCTATTGTAGTGACTTCTATACCAAGTTAACTTGGCACCAATAAGGTTTATTTCCAAAAGATTATTATCCTCAATATAGGCTTTAAAGTATCTTTAGGAGATAAAAGAGTAGGATGGGCCAATTTTTTCACTGGAGGAAATAATTTCATTGAAATAACCAATCACAAACCAGGGATCATGAATGTTGTAAGCTAAATAAGAAAGGTTGTTCCAAAGTATTCTTCTAAATTGGTATCTATTTTTAGCATAAACCAAAGAAAAAAAATGTTCCAGCAATCAAAAGAAAAGTCAAAAGTAAAAATTTACTCAAAAATTTTGAAAACATTCACATTCTATAGAGAGGAATGATACTAAATCCAAAGAGTTTCTTTAGAAATACCATCTTTTCATGCACCTAAAAAATTATAAACATACAAGAAAATGTGAATAAATTTATATGAAAAGTTTATTTTAGGTTTAATAATAGAAAATATTTTAGGTTGATGAGTATTAAGAAATATTTCAAGAATAATAAAAGTGTCGGGGTTGGTAATACCCTGACAATTCCAAAAATGAAAATTCATTAGAACCTAAATTAGGGGTTGGTACCCCCCCTACTTCCAAATACCTTCCCCCTATTAGATATTCGAACATTTTTGATGAGTTTAGACTAGGTTTATTTCCCTATCTACTCATGGAAGAAATAGAATATGTGTTATAGACACTTGCATTAGCATCACCCTGGGTTGTTTCAAGTGTTTTAGCCTTCAATGGGGTAACCACAGGGATGGAACTTAAATAAGTTGTATGATTTTCAATATGAACATTGGGAAAATTAGAAAAATCTAAAGCATAAATAGTGTGGTGTGTGCCTACTGTCTCGGAAGAATTTTCAGGTAATACAAAAGTAGAGTTTGAGATAGTACCTATAGTAGTGTCCAGGGAAACCATACTTATGACATCTACTAGAGGATCCTTTTTTGAATTATCAACATTGATTTCATTATGAGTTTGAATAATTTTAGTACTGATGAACTTAATAGAATTCTAGGAGGGTTGGATATCTCTTGCCTTGTTTTTTTCTAACTCCACAAGGCTGCACTCCCTTTGAAACTTTGTAGCATCAATATGAGTATTACAACCCATTTGAGTAGAGGAATTCCCATAATCCTTGGAGGTTTCAAGAACCTCTACCTACTGTTTACCTTATTCCTTTGATTTCAGAAAAATATCCTTGAAATAATATTCTCCCATAGCATTATCATACATAACCATTATAATATCATTCTTGCATAGTTTGGTATCAGTATGTACCATTATAGAGTCAGCATCAATAATACCATCTTGTTCAATTCTATAGATGTGTCCTTATGGGATTCCTCTATTACATGTTCAGCCTGGGACAGTTCGATAGAATCGAAGACTAGTTTTTATATTTATTATAAAATTAAATGTTCTGTAGTATCATTCTTCTCTTCATCAAATAGTTCAGCCAAGTGTTTATCTGAATTCTCTCCAAAAGTATTGGAAAAATTTTATTTCTTTACCCATATTTCATTTTTCTTCTTGGAAGGATCAGGTATATCTATTACAGTGCCCTTATCTTAATTTTGTCTTCTAACTTTTTCCAGTCATTTTACTTTGTTTGAGAAACTTGATTTTTTACTACCCTACAATTTAAAATGGAATGCCCAATGTTTTTACATAGTTCATATAATGGGGGATTATGTTCAAACTCAAGCCTAACCTCTGTTTTTTAATCTTTCTTTTTAAAAATAATAACATCTGGGAGTTTTGATTCCATATTGAACTCCACCATAACTCTTTAATATAACCCTAGCTCTGAATTTAGAATTATCTGATCAATCTTAAGGGGAGTTCCTATAAAAGATACTATGTCATTCAATATCTTGGGATGCCAGAAAAACCAATTGAGACCATGCAATCTAACCTAGACCTGATCAATGGTGTTCCTATGAGTATGGGTACTAAAATAATAATCATATTTGGTGATTCAAAGAATAATAGGTTTGAGATGTATATTCCCTAACTTCTAAACATGATCTAATTTCTCTTTATATTTTAACAAAATGTGAAAGTAACCCATGCTGATTGGAATAAGTTTCCAATCTGTGAGGCCCCAAACGTGTGAAATTCTAGGTTTAAGATTATTTAAAACTAGGTTTTATCTCTTTTAATGTACAAAATGTGACCCATAATCAAAAACTAACACATTTGAGCATGCTGTTGAAGGGCCTCAGGATCTGCCTCGACTGAGAAGTGACCATCCTCCAATTTCTTGAAAATAGGTGGTTTTGGCGAGGAAGTTTTAAATATATCAGTAACTTTAAGATCTTCAAGGAAGGAAATTCCTTTGGATATTTCAATAAATGTGATAGTATTAGTATCATCCAGTAAGGTTTCTTCTTTTTGGCCTTTATCAACACTTTCCTCAAACGATCTTTCCCATTCAGGGTCGAATGACGCCATGTTATTCCAGATCTACAGCATTGAGAAGCAGGCATCATGGAAATTCCAAGAAATAGGGTTTATGGTCCGAGCATGGAATCTATTCAAATATATTATTAATATATAATATAATTTCACTAAACTCGTCCTTAATATATTCCATATAGTGTGTGAACAAATCACATCACTTTGATGAGGTGGTAGTCCACACTTCCTCAAATGAGATTATCATATTAACATCAAATGGAAAGTAAAAAATATGTGTATTAAAAAAAATATAGATTCTTAAATACATAATGAATGTAATATATTACATATATAAATATAGTTTTCAACATAATTCCCACCATGATAGGTGGTAAATTAAAAATTAACAATCATCGTTCTGTGAGGCAGTAGTTCACCAGTGAAATTGTATGTTCGATATCCATTAAATGGAGGTGTGTGTAAGTGTATGTAAAATACTTAGCATAAAAAAATACTATTATATGTATTATATTGGTTTTTTCACACAATAATGGAATAAAGATATTGTAGGGGTGAAGAAGTAAAATAAAGGAAAGGATCTTGAGAGAAGACATTACCTCTAAATCGGGTAACTCCTTTTAGTGTGTGCCAAAAGACTTAATTAAGAGTTTTTATGCCCAAAAGGAGAATTCAAGTTATAAGGGAGGATTTTTGGAAAGTTTATTAGGCATTTATTGGCCGAACATAATATATTTTATAAGTTTGAGTATTGGGTAAAGGTAGTGGCCTTTTATAGTGGAGGAGGAGTGGCACTCTTGTAAATATTTGAAGAGAGAATTACACTCACATTTTTCATGTTGAAATTAGATCCAATAATGGTACAATTTTGATAAAATTTATTATAGGGTCAAAATATAGAAATCCAATGGGTTTTGGATAACTTTCTAGGTCGTTTTGGGTCTTAAATTTAAGGTTTAGTACTTTATTAGCCTAATTTTTCTCATAACCAATGTAATTAATTTTAACCACTTTCACTAATATTTTTGGTAAAAAAAATTGAAATTATTAGAAATTATATATTATTATTATTAAAAATATGTAATACATTTTTCAAAATTCTAATCACATAAGTGGCAGAAACTAATTTAAAATTAATCCTGTTGATGGGATGACACTGTGGGTTTTTAATGAAAAAATGATCAAAAGTTTGCTAAGTTTTTATATCCAAATTCAAGGTGAAATTGGTTCCAATGACCTAAATTGGATTAATTGATAACAATATTATCTAAATAAACTATTAAACCAATTAAAATTACAATTTATTCTTATGAATAAATTAGATGAAAAATCAGTTTTGAATTCAAATCCATTATTTTTAATTATCCATTATAAAATGAAACATTACATAAAAATATCAAAAATTTATCCTAACCTAAATTTTTTGTTTCACATAAAAATATGAAGTTTATTTTGACATATTAAATCTATAAAAGTTATAAAAATTGGATTTAAAAATGGTTCTCCATTAAAAGGCAGTAAAACTTCCTTTATACAAAAAATAGGTTTTTATGCATAAAATTGGGGGTTTTTTTATCTTATGTCTATAGAATCTATGGGATGAATATAAAAAATATTTTATTTAATATATAACATATTTATTACATTAATATCACTTACCAATTGTAATTAATTTAATTTAATAGGTTAAAATTGCTTTGTGACTATAACAATATTTTTCTTTATATTCAATTGGTTTTCATATTCATTTCTAATTAATTGGTAACCTGTGAATTCATATTGTATTTTTGTAAATCACATATTTTCATACTTTATTTAATATTATTCATATCCATAAACACAACTTCTAGTTTATATCTTATTATAATAATATTTTTACTAATATATTATAGTTAGGTAACACTCATTCTTGCATGTTACGCAAGCCATCAAGGAAGGTCAATATCGTGTGTAATATACACTAAGTCAATGGTGAGTGTAATGTACTTTGATTCAGTGTTGTGTGTAGCACATTAAAATTAAGTTTCATGTGAAAGGAATATTTTACTTAGTGTTTTAATATATATATATATATATATATATATAAACAAAATTATTATTTCCAGTGTCATGTTAGATGAAAAATATAAAAAAGATAAATTAATTCGAAAACAAAATAATTCAAAAAATCTTTGGGTGTTATATTATACCCCATTAAAATGAATTCCACCCTCTAAATTAGTATGGGTTATCAAAGGTTTAATACTTGAAAGTTTCATTCATAGAAACCCACATCGTAAAAATGGATACTAAAAGTTCCCCTAAAAAGGTAAATCTGGAACCATAACAGTTACCCAAAGTAACATATGAATCGGTTTCCACATGGGATAACATAGGTGTAAAGTGAAAACATGGATATGGAAGAAAAATATTACCATAAAGTTCTGATGTAGAGTGATATAGAACAAGGTTAGGAGAAAGTTAACAACCAAAAATCCATAAATCTGCAATGACCTAAGGGGCCTTCTGATTCATCGAACATATAGGTATAGAACAACATTTTTTGTTTCAAGATCATTTTTACTAAAGTTAAATAATTTTTATTAAAATATATAATTGTATGATTTCTAGACAATGTCACATTTTAGTTTTTGTTAATATACTTCACCTCTTTCTAAAAAAAGGAAGGTTACTTTTTCATTCATGAAGTACTAACTGATCACGAGTTATATGGTATTCCATCCCATTTTTCATTAGTTACCCTCAATATAAGGTAGTTCAAATAGGCTATCTAGTATGTATAAATCTTTATATGGAAGATAACACTTTAATCTTACTAACTTAATATGAAGTTTAGCTTAAAATTTCCATAAATGGTTATAATTCACCCTTTATTCATTAAATAGGCTCTTATATTTAACCAAAATCATTTATATTAAAAAATTGGGTCCATCCTTGTAATGATATAATATCAAATGTGATTTTATTATTCCATAATCAATGTCGATAAAGATAATCACATGAAATATCATTGCTTCTGTTTCCCTTCCAAAATGGTGGCTTTTTTAAGGAGATCAGAAATTACCTCAGTGGATTTATTTGTTCTGATGACAGGACCAGGTGCCTCTCAGATACATTGGTGGCTCACATCTACGTAGAGATGGACTTATCTTCCCCCCTTCCAGAAAAGATCTCATTATAGGTGTAGAATAAATTCTATTGGAATCAGGATATTAGTTACCCTATCTTCCCTATGTTTTTATCTCATTGCCTACTATAGGGCTATTCCTTACATGTATGCAGAATATGACTCCAAGGTGATAGGAAGAATCCCCCCAAGGTTACTGGATCTAGGAAAAGGCATTTGTCATCTTCTATCCCCAATTATGTTGTAGCCTCACAGGCGGCGCCCCAGTGCCCCGATCTAATCTTAGTGGTGAATTGAGCTCTATCTCCCTCCTTACCAAGGTGCATGTACATATTTCAGGTTGGATTATTTATCCCTCCTCTTCTATACTCCCTTCTACCTTGGGTGATCTACCTAAGGGAGTTCCTGAAAAGTTACCATCCTTGTCTCTTGGGTCTGTTGGACCTACCTCTGCCTCCCACAGTTCTGTCATGCAGTTCCTCAGAGGTTCCTGGAGGGTGCCCTACCTCACCCACTCCTGGTCCTCTCTTGCGTTCGAGGGAAGGATTTACAACTCAAAGGATCAAATATCTATCATGATTTAAAATTCCTCATGGAGGGTGTCTGGCCTCCCCTATCCCTGGTCCCTCCTTGATTTCGAGGGAATATTTCACACCCCAAGGTCCCAAAGAGCTCGATCGAGTCCCTATGTCTCCCTCCAGCAGCCAGCACCAACACACTATTTGTTCCCAGAAGTCTCCCACTCTCTCTACTATGCTTTCATCCACAATGTTTGGATTGTTAACATAGTCAAGATCTAAGAACTTAAAGGAGTGATCATCCTCTCACTTCAATAAGGCAATAAGTTATGGAGCCATCCCTATAACTCTATTAAATCAATGAATCCTATCATCATATGGAATTCCCACAGACTCGGTGGTTGGGATAAGGTGTAATTTCTCTCCAGTGAAGTCATAAAACACAAGGATGCTTTCATTGCTGACTTCGAGGCCAAGAAAAACCCCCACCATACTCATCAAATTCTCCAGGAAAGTTAGATTTCATGGCTTCATGCATGCTTACCCCATCAACCATCATATCTGGATGTTCTAGAATAGTGACTCCAAAGTCAATCTGGTTCAGGGTAGTAATCAATACATCATCACTAAAGTTACTCAAGTCGATCTATCCTTCTTCATTTCTTTAATCTATGAGAGTTGTGACCCTCACCTTAGGGAAACTTTATGGAAGGACCTCAATGCTTTCAACCCCAAAATCCAACCTTGGATTTTCGAGGGAGGCTTCAACATAATTGCCAACCTAAAGAAGAAGAAAGCAAGGTTCCCTTTCCATAGTAAATCCATTATTTAGTTTTCCATTTCATGGCTAGAAAAGGTCTCACTGACCTCGACTTCTCAAGAGACTAGTTCACCTAGTGAAACAACCGAAAGGGATCTCAATGATTGTAGATCCACATGGATTGTTATCTAGAACATATACAATCCATTTCCATGTTCTTCAATGTAAAGGTCATCCATATGGTTTGGGGTTTATCTGATCACTCTCCCCTATTGGTTTCCTTGTCTTCTGGGAAGGAACCCCATGTAAGATTTTGTTATTATAATCATTAGGTCGACACATCGGGGTACCATGACCTAGTTAGGGCCCTCTGGGATGAACCCTCTTAGGGGAACACTTGGGTTTACATGCACAATAAGTTGAGATTCTGAAATTCTAGGATCCTAGTGTAGGGAAAAGAGATCCCCCCACCACAGACTGTGTTATTGATGCCGCCATGCAGGAGGTGGAGCAACTTGAGAATAACCTAGAATAGGTCTAGGATGACCAGACTTTTGAGGATATTTCTAGTAAGAAATATTCCTTGGAAATCATGCTACTCAAATAGGAATGGGAGGTAAGGGATCAATCCAGAATCAAATGGATTTATGAGGGAGATAAGAACACCATGTTCTTTCACGCTTTTATTAAATATAGGAAGTGCCCAGTTAATCCAAATATCCTATTGGATTACGGTTTTTATTCATATTATAGAGACCTTGTGGGGGGCTTGGTCCACTCTTTCTTCAAGTATCTCCTCTCTAGTCCTAACCCTCACATGCTTGATGGGTATCCAAGGGAGTACACGGGTCTCTTTAATGTGATTCCTAATAAACTATTTTTATAAGGAAATGAGTGTCTGAGTGCTATCCCAGGTGAAAAATTGATCCAAAAGGCTATGAAGAACCTTAATCCTGATAGTTACCTAGGTTCAAAGGGATTTTTGGGATCCTTTTATAGGGTCTCACGAGAGGTGGTGAAAGCTGATGGTGTCTCCACAATCCATGACTTTTTTGGGGTGGAAGCTTATTGTGGGTGGCTTGTGCAACTACCATTATGCTCCTACCCAAATCCAAGATCACATCCTCCATCATGCACTATAGGCTGGTGAGCATGTAAAATTTCTCATATAAAATCCTTGATAGCATTATTAACTCTAGGTTTTCTTTCTATCTCCCTCAGTGGGTCTCTATGGAGCAACATGGTTTTATAAAGGGTTGTTCGATCCAAGGTGCCATTGCACTGGCACAAGATATGATCAGAGACATTAATTTCAAGACTCATAGTTATAACATGGACATCAAGATGGACATAAACAAGGACTATGACCTAGTTGAGTGGGGATTCATCAATAGAGTGCTCATAGGTATTGGCCTTTCCTCCCAAAATATTGATCTGATCTTCAGATGTTTTAGATCCACATGGTTGGTGGTTACTTTCATGGGGAAGACATGTGGCTTATTCAAGGCCACCCACAGCCTCAAGAAAGGTGATCCCATATCTCCAAGTATCTTTATCCTATTCTAATACATCCTTATCCACCTCATTCATAGAAGCATGAATAGTGGGGATATCATGCCCTACCATAGGAGGATTTGGTCCCCCTCCATCTCCCACCTTATGTTTGTGGATGATACCTTAATTTTCATGAATTCTAATAAAAGATAATTCAGAGGAATTACCAAACTGTTAGAGGAATACATCCACTAGAGTGTCCAACTGATCAAAAGGCCAAGAGAAGCTTTTACATCTCCAATAGATGCTCCTCTAGCTGGATCGCGGTGGTCCAGCACAACCTCGACATGAAAAGGGGTTATTTCCTATGGACTACCACGATGCGCCTCTATCCTCTTGTAGACTTCTCATTCGGGGCCTTTATTTTTTCATCAATAATATCACAGACCAGATAATCAACTGGAAGAATAGATACATCTCATTTGGGGTTCGGATTTCACTAGTTAACAGCATCCTCTTGTCCATCCCTATCCATTCCCTCTCATCTATCAGAGTCTCTAAAGGTGTTATCAACAACATAGACAAGATTCTAGAAGGCTTAATCTAGGACTCTCTGTCTGAGGGGAAACACCACTAGGCTTCATGGAGCAGGGTGGAAAGGCTCATCAGGTAAAGGTGGAATCAATTTTTCGAGCCTCGATGACACCCTCCTCTATATAAACACAAAGTTGGAATGGGAGGTCCTAGATTGGAACACGTTATGGGGTATAACCATGCATAACTCCCACTCTAGAAATCTTCCCCTAGTGGATGGACAAGATTCTCCATTTTGTTCTATTATCTACCCTATGATCACTCCCCTTAAACTGTTCTCGCGATGGATCATAGGGAAGGGAGATATTTCTTTTTGGAATCATAACCGGGTCGGGGACATTCTCAGCTTCCCAGGATGCCCCACCACCTCAATTTCCTTTAGGGCGGATATTTTTCATTCGGTCCTCATCAATTTGGTGTTGGAAAAGAACCAATGAGATACCTTTAACCTCATCAAACTGAGCTATGATTTTGACATATGCATATTCACTCCTTCATCCTCGAGGGCCTTCTCTTCAAGGGACTTTCAATACATCAGGGAAGTGCATATTCACGTAGAAATCTGGTATAGAACCCTTTGGCCCAAATTCATTCCTTTGAAATATAACTTTCTTACATGATGTATAAGGAACAAATTTGTCCCCACAGATGAGAACATCAAATGGTGTGGCATACTGATAGTTTCTAGATTCTCTTTCTTCAATAACCATCAAGAGGAAAGTTTTGGATGTCTCTTATTTTAGAAGGATAGGTCATGTGCTATGTGGAGTTAATTTGGGTAGGTCACTACACTCTCTAATCCTAACATGACTAGTCAATTATTCCTAGATCATTGGTTCCACGGTTAAATATAAATTTGTCCTGAGATGATGTCTTACACTATTTTTCTCCATGTAGGTTGTTGGTGCATTTGGTAGTCCCATAATAAGTCTAGTAATGAATGGATTCATGCTTCAGGTAGATCCATCATTTTAAAAATTAAGAACATTATTATTGATCTAGTCATCCTCATCAACAACTAGTTTGAGTCTCCCACCCTTCAATGGCTTCAAATGAATTCTCAAGGTACCCATCCTAGTAACAGCAACGCCAGTGGCCATTGGGTCTATTGGAACCCACACTCCAGGGGCCATAAACTTAATATAGATGGTTCATTCTCTATGGGGATCCTGTGTAGAGGATGGGTAGTCTAAAAATCCTCTAGATCTATCATCTTGGAATTTTCTTCTCACTTAGTCAAAGTCTCCTCGCTTCAAGCAGAGGCTAAGGAACTACTTTCTGGTTTCATCTTGTGCCACCAGAGGGGGATTGATCTCAAAGAGGCAGAAACTGACTCAAAGATCCTCCAAAATTCCTTTCATGGAATTGGCTCCACTCCTTGGTTGATTTACTACCTCATCAGAAAGTTTTGGGGAATTCTTAATAATAACATCAAATTTTTTCACACATGGTGTGAGGGAAATCAAGTTGTTGACCACCTTACTTCACTAGATGTCCCTGTTTCGGAGCCCGTATTCCTTTACAATGCACATAGCTTGAAACTCAAGGGGTTCAATATAATTAGAGGGTATTCCCTTGTAATTCACTATTTCAGGCCTCCATAGGTCTTTGCATTCATTCCTCTATGTCCTTTGTGCCTTTTCTTATTTCCTTTTTCCATGAATAAAATTTTAACTAATGATGATGACATAACCTTTTCTAATCACTCTAACATTCAACCACTTTATTTCCTCCATTTATACACTTAAAACATTTACTAGTCCCATTAATACAATTTCCACCATACTTATTTCCATATGTAGAGAACAAAGAGAGGATCATCTTTCTATATCCATGGTTTTTTTATTGTACTTTGAACTCCATCTTCCTATTCTTGTTAAAACCATGAGATTGATACATAACTCAAACCTCTATTTCAAATTTCATTGCACAACACACAATATCTTCATAGCTACTAAAGTATCTTATGGAAAATTCCCTTTTGAGACTTGGAATTAATCCATTGAAGAACTTATCAACCTTACTTTCTAGTTGGATGATAATTCGAGAAGCATATCTCACAAGTCTTATGAAATTAGCCTCGTAGGTACCGACAGATTCATCATACATTTTATTCAACTCAAGGAACTCCTTTTCCATATTTGTAATAAGAACATGAGGAAAGTACTTATTGAATAATAATTTCTTGAAATCATACCAATACATGGATTCAATTTCATCTTACTTCCTTGTATTCTTGATTAGAGTCCACCACTGGTCTTCTTCACCTCTTAACTGATAAAAAGATATAGAACACTTGAGAACAGAGAATATCTTTTTAGTGGTATTGATATAGTGTTCAGAAACAAGTGGATCAGATGACCCACTAAAAGAAGGTGGAAAATTCCTCATGAAGGACTCAACAGAATTTTGTTCCCTCATTTGATCATCATAATTAATAACTCAAGAAATATGTGTGAGCATAGCAACAAGGTTTTTCACTCTAACTCCCAAAGCATTAAGATTCTCAAGGGACCAATCATTTCATTATCCCTCAAAATCACCATTAATGTAGTTCCATTAGGTTCTAACCATTGAATAAATCCAAAAATCATAGAGTAAGAAATAGTTATCAAAGATAGAAACCACAAAGTCATGAAAATTCACTTATATGATGTCTAAATTATGACAAATTCCTTAGTCTATGATACCTTAGGTTTTTCCTAGTTTATTCACAGCCAAATTATATTTAAATCCATCATGATGGTTCTTTAAGAGATTGTGAATTCCCAAAGCATATCCCCTGGGAGTGTCAAACTATGTGTGTAGTAAGGCTCACTGTCATGTACTAGATTACCCCAAGTCAGGCCCAGAATATCTTGTTGGATTTGTTACCCTTATGTAAATCTATTCCAGAGCCACATCCACTTGTGGTATCCAGACAAGAATATATTTCTAGGAAACTATTCACTCTATCCTTTACAAAAATTCTATTACATTTTCCTAAACTCTAACTCATCCTCATACTTATCCTTAGAGACATACCTAGACATATAATTGGAAATATACCTAGGGATCTCACTAAGGTTTTCTCATCCTAGTTTCCAAATGTTGAATAAACCTTTCATATAATACCAATTATAGTGACCCAGGATAACATACATGGATATTACATCATTTTATATGAATATTCAATACATTAAAAAATTACATGCCCAAGGACTGTAATATTATAGTTTTTTTGGAAACTCAAAAACAAAATCTTCTATCCTGGTGAAGGATCTTCAACATCTCCCATAAATATCTCCACCTTTAGTACTTATACCTAAAACATTTATTTATAACATGTAGAAAGGAAACATCAGAAAGGGGTAAGATCAAATGCTCATTAAGGTTAAACAAGAGAGACATATAAAGATAAACATGAACATAGGGGTATGATAATGTGATCATAACATTATGATATCATACCTTGCATATCGAAGATTATAAACATGAGTTATGGGATAAATATTGGTAGTTCAAAATACATGAATCATAAGGAAAGAAGCATCATGATCCATGAAATCATAACTAAGGAATAATACATAGGATTTTTGGCATACATACAAAAATAGAAAATTTTCTGTCAAGGTTACCTACCAAGACATTTATAACATGTTAGGAATGGGATACGATCTGTGTGCCTACTTCAGGCTTGGGATAGAAACCAGTGTACCCACTTTCATTTAGTCTTGGGATATAACCCATGTACCTTATTATTTTTTGTCTTAAGCTATAACATGTGTACCCTCTTTCTTTTAGAATTGTTCTATAACCCATGAAACTTTTATATTTTAGTATTGGGATATAACCCATGAACCATATTTCTTTTAGTCTTGGTATATAACCCATGAAACTTCTTTATTTTAGTCTTGGGATACAACCCATTAACCTTTTTTCTTTTAGGCTTGGGCTATAACCCATGAACCTTATTTATTTTAGGCTTGGTCTACAACCCATGAACCTTCTTTCTTTTAGGCTTGGTCTACAAGCCATGAACCTTATTTCTTTTAGTCTTGGGATAAAACCCATGAATATTATTTATTTTAGTCTTGGGATACAACCCATATACCCTTTGATCTCATATAAAACTTATAATTACCTAATTAATTGCAGGTAGATATAGTTCCCACCCATCTCAAAGTAAAATCATTCACATGTGCCATAAGATAATAAAACATTCATCAAATCATGACCCATAAAAAGACATAGTTCTCATAAACATCAAATCATAACCCATAAAATGAAATGGGAATCACTAAAACTTCTTCGCATTATAACCTATGAAAAGATATTGGTTTCATAATCACTTCATGAATTCATAACCCATGAAAAGAATCAAGTTTCAAAAACATAGAACCTGTGGCAGTGAAACAGCTATCTTAAACATCATTCTATCAAAACAAAAACCACTCAAGAAATAATTATAAACAAAAACATTGGATCATTGCCTAAAAGGGAAAGAGTAACATCAACAGATGTCATATTATTTGGAAAATAATTTTGAAATATTGTTCAAAAACATTTTTTGAGTAAAATATACTTTCTTCTTTGAAAAGGGCTTTTAAATACAAAAAACCATTTAAAAAAATTTTCTCAGAAGATACCTTGAACACTTATAAAGAAAACTTTAAATCATTTTGAAAACATTTCACATCGAAAATTACTTTTAAAAACATTTCCTTAAGGATTAAACTTTTAAAATGAAAAGTAATCTTCAAAGGAATGATGGTGGGAAAATTCATACATGTTGTATGAGGTAAAAAAGAACATTCTTTTTCCACGGTAAAAAGGTTAGAAGGAATGCCTTGTTCGAAAAGTGAAAATAAGATTCCCTTGAAGATATTGGTAAAATAAAAAAAGGATAAAATTTTATTTAAAATCATATTGGATAATGTTATAGTATTCTTGGAACCCTTTTTATAAATCATAGATTTCAGATAGAAGGGAGGGTAAAGTCATGATTTCTTAAAAATTCTTTCTTAACTATATTTTGGAAAAAAGAGTAGAAAAATGGTACCAATTAATAATAATAACATTGATAACTAGGTTATAAGAAAATTCCTGAATTTACTTGAGATATGGATCATATTATTTCATCCAAGGAATCATAAACATAAACAATCTCAAAATAAATGATGAGATTGTCTCAGTAAACACATATAACTTGGTAAAATGGGATCATGCACTATTTTTAAGAAATAAAATTAAATTAAGCTTAAAATATCATTAAAATATTTATATTCATGATATAACATGTAAAATGGAAGTATATACACCTCAAATAAAGATTTTAGGTGCATAACAAAACATGAGACTCAAAGAAGGCAAATTGAGACAAAATTGTTTTATCGATTCAATAAATTTTGAAACTTAAAACCCTTGAAATAAGGATAAAATAATGAACATGTGAATACCTATAAATTTAATTATAATATACATATAACTCAATAATGTGAATTACAAACACCAAAAAATAGTAAATAGTTCTAAACATAACATGTATCTCATGGAAATTAAAAGTGAGATGAAATCCCCATACCTAGTGTCTTAACTCTCTTTGTACTCATACAAGCTTACTGTATAATAAATATAAGTTTATTATAAATATTTTAAGTTAGGATATTCTTATATCTATTACCATATATGGTTTTATTATGACCATATATTACCCACTTGTTAACAATCTTATGTTAATGTTTCACTTCGAGTAATATTCGTTGTATTCTTCGCATGTGTCTTAATTTGTTATATTGTTAGTCCTTATACTTATATCTTGATTTCAAAATTTAAATCATGATATAAATAAAATATATAACCATTATATTTATATTATAATAATATATATAATATAGAGGTATAAAATGGAATACATTGTTCATAGAGACGATAAGTTGTACGTACGCATGAACGTTGTTTCTATTTTTATTGTCATATTGAAAGAAATTATATAGATGAGATATGTATGTATGAGTGTATATATGTATATATATATATAATTATTCCACTATAATTATTATATAATATAATTTCACTAAACTCATCCTTAATACATTCCATGTGGTGTGTGAACGAATCACATCGCTTTGAGGGGGAGGTAGTCCACACTTCTTCAAACGATATTATCATATTAACACCAAATGGAAAGTAAAAAAATATGTGTTAAAAAAGGAATAAATAAGATTAAAGGAATAATAAATATAATATATTACATATATAAATATAATTTTCTTCATAATTTCCACCATGATAGGTGGTAAATGAAAAATGAACAATCATTGTTTCGTGAGACAATAGTTCGCTATACACAGAAATAGTATGTTTGATATCCAATAGATGGAGGTGTGTGTAAGTGTAGGTTTAACCCTTAGAATAAAATAATACCATTATATTTATTATACTGGTTTTGTCACACAATAATTAAATAAATAGTTTGTATGGGGTGAAGAAGAAAAATAAAGGAAAGGAGCTTAAGATAAGGCGCTACCTCTAAATTGGGCAACTCTATTTGGTTTGTGGAAAAAGGCTTCATTGAGAGAATTTATTCCTAAAAGGAGGATTAAAGGTTTAAGTTAGGATTTTTGGGAATTTTATTTTTCAGGGATTCTTTGAACATAAGAGGTTTTATAGTTGTTAGGAATGGGTAGAGGTGGTGGCCTTTTATAGTGGAGGAGGAGTGGCACTCTTGTAAATATTTGAAGAGATAATTCCACCCACGTTTTTCATGTTTCAAGTGGATAAAATAATGGAAAAATGTTGATAAAATTAATTATATGGTAGAAATATGGACATATAATGGATTTTGGACAAGTTTCTAGGTCAATTTGTGTCTTATATTTAAGGTTTTAGTACTTTATTAGCCTAATTTTTCTCTTAACTGATTTAATTAATTTTAATCACTTTCACTAATATTTTTGGTCAAAAAAAGTTTAACTTATTATAAATTATATATTATTATGATTCAAAATATGGAATACATTTTTCTAAATTCTAATCACAGAAGAGGAAGAAATAAATTTAAAATTAATCCCACTAACAGGATGACACTGTGGGTTTTTAAAGTAAAAATGATCAAAATTTTACAAAGTTTTTATATCCAATTTCAATGTGAAATTGGATAAAATGACCTAAATAGGATAACTTTATTAAAATATTATCTAAATAAACTATTACTCTAATTAAAATTATAATTTACTCTTATAAATAGATTAGATGAAAAAAAAAGTTTGGAATTAAAATCCAATATTTTTAATTATTAATTATAAGATGAAACCTTACATAAAAAATCCAAAAAATTATCCTAACCTAATTTTTATGTTTTTATTCAAAATATTAAGTTTATTTTTACATACTAAATCAATAAAATTTCTAATAATTGAATTTAAAAAGGGTTCTCCATTAAAAGGTGGTAAAACTACCCTTATAAAAAATAGGTTTTTATGCATAAAATTGGTTTTTTTTTATCTTATGTCTATATATTATATGGGATGAATATTAAACATATTTTATTGAATATATAACATATGTATTAAATTAATATCACTTACTAACTGTAATTAATTTAATTTACTATGTTAAAATAGCTTTTTGGCTATAATAATATTTTCCTTTATATTTAATTGGTTTTCATATTCATTTCTAATTAATTGGTAACCTATAAATTAATCTTATATTTTTGTAAACCACGTATTTTAATAATTTAGTTAATACTATTAATATATATAAACTTAATGTCTATCTTATATCTTATTATATTAATATTTTTAGTAGTATATTATAGTTAGGTAACACTCAGTCTTGAATGTTACGCAAGCCATCAAGGAAGGTCAATCTTGCGTGTAATGTATGCTAAGTCGATGGTGCGTATAACGTACGTCGAGTCGGTGTTGCGTGTAGCGCAAGCCATGTTAGTGTCGTGTGAAAAGAATGTTTGACTTAGTGTTTTAATGTATATATATATATACATATATATATATATAAGAAAAAGAACTATTCCCAATGTCAATTGAAATTAAAAATATCAAAATGATAAATTAATTAAAAAAATAATTAAAAAAATATTGGGGTGTTACAACAATAATGAGAAAGTGTCCTTATTCTTCTTCTACTTACAAAAGGACAAGTATCGCTTCTTTTAGAATGTATAATGCATGAACTTCTTATTCTTCTTTTTCACAGTAGAAAACATGAGGGTTGATCATTCTTCTTATATTATATAGATATAATACCCTTTTACCTGTGTGAAAATAACTACAAAAACTCTCCCTTATTCCTTCTTTTTATTCTTTTTTAGTGAGAAAACAATAATTGCATCTTATTCTTTCTTATCTTTGACTCCTCTAAATGTATAGATTTAGATATTCTTATTATTATTTTATCTTTCAACTTCATAGAAAATGAAATGGTGTTTAAGTCAAGCTTTCTATCCTATTTGACACTCAAGGTTTGTCAAGAGAGTTGTAGTATCATCTTTATTTTCTCTTTCTTCTTCTAAAACTTACCAAATACATGTATTCTCAAAGCTTCTTATTTGTTTGCATTATATTTAAAAAATCATATAAATATATCTTTCCATAATTATCTATAATACAAACTCATAGATTCTTAAAACTTTAATAAATAGATTATTCCCATTAAAAATATTGAAGTCTTGGGTTCCTTTAAAAATACCACAGAAACTATTTCTCATAAAACCTTGTACAAAATATACTCCATAATATCACATTTACATATGCATGAAATCTCATACATATTACAATGCTGGTTAGATTTCCTTACTTCACAGTGTGAGTATCTCCAAAATATTCTTCTCCTTCTATCATATGATAGAATCACAATTAAACAAATCATGATATTTTAATTTGAAAGCATGATAAATCATCATCAAATTTTATCCTCTAAGTTTCACAAAACATCATTATATGAATTGATGACTCGTATGTTTCAGCTAGATGGATCGTATACAATTTTGAATGACATGTAAGCAATATCCTAATGACTTGTATACACTTTACCATAATTTCCCAAATACACCAAAACAGACTCATACGTGGTCATCCAAATGACTCATACTCACTTTAGATAACATCATTACTAATTTCATGATTCTTATGAAATTAGTAGTTATCCTTATATAAAATCATTTCATGAACTTTATGAATTAACAAATCCTTACAAAACATAAAAATCATATGCATCATTCCAATTTATTAATGCTCAAATTCACTTGAAGTTATATACAATTCATTATAAATTCTTCTTATATAATATGATATTCTCATTCTTTCATATAAACTTCCTACTCTTCTTGGAGTTTATCAGAAAACTATCAGCATGGATATTTCTTTATAACTTTAAAATAACCTATCATCTAAATGTCTTCTTTATTTCTCAGTGTGGTGATGAGATTCTAATTATCTCCAACTATGAATCATTTGATAGTTGAAAACATTATTTGGTATTTTAAACATCCTGTATGAAAATTTTAGTGCAGCATGAACTCAAATAGTTGAACATGAAAGAACATTTATACGGCATTGTATCAATATTATCACCCATGTTTTTGACTGATGAACATCAGCTATAAAACAAGATTTTAACATTAGAGTTTACCTAGGAAGGCCTACCATTAATTAACTTCCACGCTCTATTGATCACTTGAATAAATCCATTAGTGCTTACCTTCCCAGAGAGTTTTTCATTCCACCCAACATTGAAGTTTTTCTCCTATTTCTCATGTGTTTCCCTATACATTCTATATGCCTCCTCTATCCTTCTTGAGGTTGTATCCACCTTTAAGATTATCCGATTGTCCATGTGATAGCCTACCTTCTTGAGATTTTCATTTTCATTGAAGGAACGTTTTTTTCAAATGCCTTTGAAATATTCTAAACACCTAGTCACTTCATAAGAGTAAACTTTTCTTATGAATTTCTAATGCCTTTTTCATAATATCACCTCACAAAATGAACTTTCAATTCATAATTATAATGGTCCAATATTTTTCAATGGAAATTCCTTTCTTATAAATATGTCATAATCACATGAAATCATAACATAATTAACTAGTAAGTGCTATGTGACTCTTAAAACATAAGTTTGTCACTTCTGGGATGTGAATTTCAAAAAACTGACATACACAGTTGCAATCAGTAAGTTATTTGGAGACAAATAAGGAAAAACAAAATTTTTGGTGAATAGTAACATACCCTTATGAATAGTAACATACCCTTATGAATAGTGATATACCCTAATGAATAGTAACCTTACCAATGATAGTATATAAATAATATTCAAGTGAAAGTACGATATACCTATGCTTTGGAATAAGTAAATAAATGTTTTCAGACTATTGTTTTTAGAATAAATTATGATTTTAAATAAATATTAAATTAATCATATTTATAAAATTATTTTTAAAAAATAGAATTCATTTTTTGATTCTACACATCGAAAAATGGTTGGGGTAAATTTTTTTGATTTTTCTGAAATACTTGAATTTTTTATGAATATTGAAAAATGGTAAAATACCGTATATCAGTTAAATACACTATTCATGACATCACAAGTGAAGCAAGACCACTTGGTTAGAACTAACATGATAAAATTACTATTATTGTTCAATTAAGACTCACTATTCCTTGTCTTGTGGGGAAATAATAAATTAATGAATTTTATATCAAGAAATCCCATCTCCCCTCCACTATAAAAACCCCCTCTCACTCCCTCTTCTCTTCACTCCTCTCAAGCCTTGTGCCTGCTCCAAAGTTAGTTCAAATACCCTCCCAACCTCTTCTCCCACGTCTATAAATCCTTGGTCTCATAAAAAGACAAAAACCTCTCCCTTAAGGATGCTCTCAAGGAAGTTTGGTTCAAGAGGTAAATTCCTCTTTTCAATTCTTTGTCTTTCTTTTCAAGTTCATTTGTTTTCTTTTTCTATTACCTATCCTTATCCAAATTTTGTGATAACTCCAGTACCATATATGTTCTGGAATGTTTTCATGATATTGTAATAATTCATCATCATCTCTCCCTTTTACCTTCGTTTATACTAGTAGCAAGAACACCATCCGAGATGTGTCAATTTTCCACATTCAAGGACGATGGGCTTTCAATTTCTATTATCATTATCAATTCTCTTAATGAAACCATTATTGTTATGGTTTAACCAGATTATTATATATGTAATATAACCTATGTAATATTATGTAATCCTTTCGTACAAATGGTATTAAGTTATAAAGAAAAATGAGTTCGTTGTAATCAAAACCAACAAATTAACTGAAACAATTATCATCAAAGTTATATATAATAATTCATACTCATTGCATGTAACCAAGTTATATAAATGACCAATAACACATATTTATGTTCATAAATAATATATAATTTCAATTCTGTATATTTACATCAATTCCACGCACTTAAAAACAAGTGAACCGAATATGAAAATAAAGAAAAGGAACACTCTAGAATGACGAAATTCAAAACAAAAACTCATAAATAATGACATAAATGAACTAACCATAATTATGATACATGTATAATATGTTCTTAAATAAGTTATTATTAAGTATAATTTCATATTCCATGAGATTAGGTTCGAGAGCGGAACACGTTCAGAGTTAAGGTAAGGGTTTTCCACCCGAACATCCATTTTCTTTCAGGTTACTTTCATTGTATAATTACCTTAATGAAATTCTTATATATTGTTATGTTGTCCTCATAAATTCTGTGTGAGTATTCTATATATTTACACCAATAATAATCCTTCCATATTTTATGGATTGTTACATGTTTTAAAAGAAACTTTCAAAATTGTTTCCAAAATACAAGCCAGATTCAAGGGAATTTCTCAAACTCATATTTTTTTTAAACCATTATCTTTATAAAAACACTCATTTTATTATGAAAATACTATCTTACTTAACTTCTGGTTTTATAAAAATATTTTCCAAAATAACTATTCTTTTCAAAATAAAAGATTATTTATCTCAAGATTTCTTAATGATTTTATAAGAGTATTTTCGTTTGATTCAATGCTCTTGTTGATTATTATGTATTATTGGTTTTAGTCATTTATAAAGTAATCTAACATGTTTTATGTAATGGTTTATGACTAACTCTATTATGGATGATATATCCTGAAACCATTTTCCGTATTTCTCGTAATAGTTAGTGTTTTATGTTTAATGATTGGGGAAGGATAATTACATTTCATATGATAGTTTCAATATGAATGTATATGTTCTTTATGTTTATCCCCACTCATATGAAGAATGAATAAGAATTATCATGTGATTATTGGGGCCCTCTATAGCCCCTCGATACATCGTTTGGTCTCATGAGACAAATAGAATTGGAATTGGTCAAGGTCTTTCCCAATGTGATATATGGATTTTGGCTGAGGCTTTAATCTTTAGACGTCTTGGCCGAGGCCTTGACAAAATGTTTCAGAATGTCTGGTATATGAAATTACCTCATTATGAAGCTAGTAATTTAAAGTTCATGTGTTTATTTGAATAGTAGAATACCCATGATTATGTTATATTATGAAAATATTTACTCAGCTCATATTCCTACCATTTTATGTTCAAATTTATTTTTAAAGGCATGTGATTTAAATTATTCACCATGTATAATGTTTATATTATATTCTGCTATATTTCTTACTCTTACTAAGCATTTGAGCTCACCCTTTTCTTATGATTCATTTCAACAGGGCATGAAGAAGTAAATTATGAATGACTTGTAAGTATAATATAGAATTCATGGATATTTCTAGTGGAATAAATTAGTGTTGTTTTTTCTTTAATGATGTAATTATAAACTTTTTTATGTATCTTATTTCCAATAATACTAAACTACTCAGTCATTCGGGATGATTATTCCTTGTTTGTATTCCAATAAGGCACTGGCTCTAGGCAACCAGGGTTGAGTCCTTATAGTTGGTATCAGAGGAAGTTTAGTAGAAAACTTGGAAACTAGATTTAGAAAATGTGGATTAGAGAAGAGTCCCTAAGATAGTTTTGAGGATAAACATACATGAATGACCTGGTATTTTGGTAAGGAATAGATTATGTGGATATTTCAAGAAATACATCACTGTCTGGATATGAGCAGGTAGAGGTGGCTCTGGCATAGATGTATCCATGGGTAAAACCCGAAAACACCGATTTGATCTAGACTCGAACGGGAACTGGTGCACGAAAATGGGCCTTACTGCACTCTTGGTTGCAACACTCCTGGGGGATATAAATAGAATAATTTACATTTTCTTTAGAAGCCATTATGAAGAATTTAAATGTAAAATTTTCATCAAAGAAACCATTTTTTTTTATTATGAGATTAGCCATGCCTCGGATTTCAATTTGTGCTAAGTATTTTATTAAGTTAAGATTATGCATTATGATTCATAACCTAATCTAATGTATTCCATTATCTAGAAATGGCGCCTAGTGGAAGGAATGGAAACTGCACGAATACATGTGTCCCCTGTAGGTATTTTCCTATGATACAAGATAATGATGTTGGCTCTGGTGTTGTGACTAGTGATGATCAACTCATAACCATACTAGGACAACTTACTCAAGTTATGAATAATAACCTTACCCATATGGATCATCTGGATCCACCATGTAGAGAAGCTATGATAGATTACTTTATGCGACAACAGCCTCCATCATTCAATGCGACTACAAGCCCATTTATAGCTAAGCAGTGGATAAGTTCCCTCAAGAAGATATTTCTTTCTTTGGGATGTAATGAAAGATAGAAGGTCGTCATTGCAGTTTATCAGCTATTGGGAGATGCGGATCAATGGTGTTCATTAATCCAAAACACAAAGGAGGAAGAAGAAATACAAGAGATGTAATAGAGAGATTTTAAATAAATATTCCTAGAGAAATACTTTCCTCACAAACAGAGAGCGGATATGGAGATACAATTATTGAATCTGAGGCAGAAGGAAGAAGAGAATGTTAAAAAGTACAAAGCTAACTTCACAAGGTTAGAAAGACATGTTGTGGACTACATACAAAATACAAGGAGAAAAATTGATGGATTAATTGATGGACTAAATCCATTCCACCATAGGGAACTGGTCTCCCAAAGTTTTTCATCATATGAGGATATAGTTTCATGTGCTATCAAGATAAAAAAATAATTCTATAAGTCTTGTGACTTTAAGGGAATGAAAAAAAAGAAGAGGGTCGCTGAAAAATCTAGGAAAGGAAATAAGGAAACAGGGAAGAAGGGAAGAGTTGAATTTCCACCCTGTGATAATTGTGGAAGGAAACACCCTGGTGAATGCTTAAAGGTAAAAGAAGTATGCTAAAAATGTGGTCAAAAAGTCCATCTTGTTGGTGATTTCAAGGGGAACAAAGAATATATTCATGTTCAATTATATAATTTTCATGAGATGGGACACTATGCTAATGATTGTCCAAAGTGTCAAGTAAATATGCAACAGAAAAGGAAAAGGGAGCAGAGACAATATTATGCAATCACAACTGCTGATATTGAAGTTCCTAATGATGTGGTGATAGGTACTTTAATTGTTTCATCAAACTTAGACAATACTTTATTTGATTCTGGATCATCACATTCATTTATATCTTCCCAATTTTCCAAGAAAATTAGATATGTCTAATTTGATTTAATAAAGGATTTATCATTAAAAACTCCTAGTGGATATATCATTACAATAAAGGCATGTCAATTAGTCCCCCTCATGACACATAAATGTGCTTTAGTTTCTAACCTTATCATCATACCCATGGTTGACTATGATATAATTATCTGTATGGATTGGATATAAAATTATGATGCGAAGATATATTTAAATAAGAAGGAATTTATAATTTTCAAGAATGGTGTAGAATCCCTTATGTTTAGAGAAGAAACCTCACCATGTGATTCTCATCTAGATCCACACCCAGTAGATCTACTGAATTCAATTATTGGGGAGGAAGGGAATTAAATAAATATGGGTAAGGAGAATAATGTACAAATAGAGAACGTACCTATTGTGAAAGAATATGTTGATGTATTTCTAGAGTATTTACCTGGACATCCTCCAGAGCGGGAAGTTGAGTTTTCTATTAACTTAATTCCTTCTTCAAGGTCCATATCAAAGACCCCTTATAAAATTTCCACTATGGAGTTAGTGGAACTAAAGAAATAACTAGATGAATTGAGTGATAATATATTTATTCACCCTAGCGTTTCTCCATGGTGATCCCCTATTCTTTTCATAAAGAAGAAAGATGGGTCTATGAGGTTGTGCATTGACTATAGGGAGATTGATTCTATTACAATAAATAATAAGTATAATCTACCACAAATTGATGATTTATTTGATCAACTTAATGGAGCCTAATATTTTTCTAAGTTTGATCTTTGATCAGGATATCATCAATTGCTTTTTAGGAAGGAATACATTCCAAAAACAACATTTCGAACTAGGTACTGGCATTATGAGTTTACAGTAATGCCTTTTGGACTAACTAATGCACCATCTGTCTTCATGGATCTAATGAATATATTTTTCAAGGATTATATTGATGAATTGTTAGTGGTGTTTATTGATGATATCCTGGTATACTATAAAATCTATGAAGATCATGAAAATCACTTGCGCACTATCCTGAAGACACTTAAAAGAAATAAATTATATGGGAAGTTTAGAAAGTGTGATTTTTTGCTCCAATAAGTTTCCTTTCTAGGCCACATTGTCTCCAAGGATATAATATCTGTAGATCCTATGAAGAAAAAGGTTGGGAAATAATGGCCCACTCCAATGAACATAACTGAGGTACATAGTTTTATTGGTTTAGCATGTTATTATCGGCGTTTCGTTCAAAACTTCTCCAATTTATCCAACCCAATGACCAAGCTCACACGAAAAGGGTTCAAGTTTTTATGTACAAATGAATGTAAATAATTTTTTAAAGAATTGAAGAGGAGGTTAGTGAACTCTCTGATCATAACCCTACCATTGGGGAATAATGGGTTTGTTATCTATAGTGATGCATCAAAGAAAGGACTTGGTTATGTCCTTATGTAGAATGGTTGAGTGATTTCCTATGCATCTAGGTAGCTAAAAATTCATAAACAAAACTATCAAACTCATGATCTTGAGTTATCAACAGTAATATTTACTCTGAATATTTGGATACATTACCTCTATGGTGAAAAATGTGAGATATAGACAGATCATAAGATTTTGAGATATATATTCTCATAGAAAGAACTCAACATTAGACAAAGGAGATGGATTGAGCTACTCAAAGATTATGATTTCACAATACACTACCAACTGGGGAAGGCAAATAAGGTAGCATATACTTTGAGTAGAAAGGATCATGGAGTTCTAAACAAGATGAGAGTTGAAAGGGATCCTTTGTTCATGGATCTAGTAAAGATGGATATGGAAATTATCAAGGAAGGTAACACATTGAAACTTTTTCAAATGGTTACCAAACCTTCTTTACTGTAAAGGATAAAATGTTCTTAAGCTGATGAGGAGGAGTTTCAAAAGAAAATCAAAGATATAAATGACGGTAAGTTGACTGAAATCGCATATGAAGGTGTTATTTTGAAATTTGGGAAGAGGATTTGTGTTCCTGCTATTCCTAAGATAAATAAGGAACTATTGTATGATGCTCATAGCTCTAATTTCCTTATACACCCTGGTAGCACAAATATGTATCGAGATCTCTGAGAAAACTTGTGGTGGAACAATATAAAAAGTGAGATTGCTGAATATACATCAAAGTTCCTGGTATGTCAACAAGTGAAGGCTGAGAGGCAAAAGTCTTAGTGGATGAGGCAACCACTACCCATACCATCATGTAAGTAGGAGAATATTACCATGGACTTTGTCACTGTACTTCCAAGGACATCCAGAGGAAACAATTCTATATGGGTCATTGTGGATTGTCTTATAAAGATGGCTCACTTTATCATGATTTGAGAGGACTTCTCATTAGATCAACTTGCACAGATTTACATCAAAGAAGTGGTAAGTTTTCATGGAGTACCACTATCTATTATATCCAAAAATGATCCTAGATTCACCTCAAAGTTTTGGAAAAGTCTCCAACATGATCTAAGAACTGAACTGAACTTCATTACGGCCTATCATTCTCAAACTAATGTCCAATCTGAGTGGACTATTCAGACACTGGAAGACATATTGAGAGCATGTTCTATGGAATTCAAAGGAGGATGGGACCAACATCTTCCACTGTTTGAATTCTCCTATAACAAAAAATTCCACTCGAGCATCCGAATGGAACCATATGAAGCCCTTTATGGGAAAAGGTGTGGAACACCGGCGTTTTGGGATGAATTCGGTGAGCGTAAGCTAATAGGATCTAAAATGGTCGAAGAAATGATGGAGAAGGTGAAATCCATTCAGCAGCATATCATGGAAGCCCAAAGTCGATAGAAGAGTTATGAGGATAATCATCGACGAGACCTTGAATTAAAAGTTAGAGAAATGGTATTTTTATGCATATCTCCATGGAATAAGGTCATGAGGTTTGGGAAGAAAAGAAAGCTAAGTCTCAGGTATATCGGTCCCTTCGAGATCCTTGATCGAGTCAGAGTTGTGGCCTATAGACTGGCACTTCCACCTACCACGTCAAAAGTACATGATGTCTTTCATGTATCCCTTTTAAGTAAGTACATACCAGACCCTTAACATATACTCTCATCAGAGGTGGTACAATTGGAGGATGATCTTTCCTATGAGGAGTAGCCAATGAAAATCTTGAATCGTATAGATAAAGTTCTACACAACAAGACTACCCATCTAGTCAAGGTATTATGGTGAAACCATATGTACGAAGAGCCAACATGGGAACTAGAGGAAGTAATGAAGGAAAATTACCCCCATCTGTTTTTTTCCTAGTTTGTAAAATGAAATTTCGAGGGTGAAATTTCTGAAGGGGGGAAGAATGTAACGGCCCAATATTTTTCAATGGAAATTCCTTTCTTATAAATATGTCATAATCACATGAAATCACAACATAATTAACTAATAAGTGTTATATGACCCTTAAAACATAAGTTTGTCACTTCTTTGATGTGAATTTCGAAAATCTGACATATATGGTTGTGATCAGTAAGTTATTTAAAGACCAATAAGAAAAACATAACTTTTTCTGAATAGTAACCTACCCTTATGAATAGTAACATACCCTTGTGAATAGTGATATACCCTAATGAATATTAAAATTACCTATTATAGGATATAAATAATATTCAAGTGAAAGTACGGTATACCTATGCTTGGTAATAAGTAAATAAATGTTTTAAGACTGTTGTTTTTAGAATAAATTATGATTTTAATTAAATATTAAATTAATAATATTTATAAAATTATTTCTGAAAAATGGACTTCATTGTTGGATTATACACATCAAAAATTTGATGGGCTGAATTTTTGGGATTTTTCTAAAATACTTGAATATTTTATGAATAGTGAAATACGGTAAAATATCCTATATCAGTTAAATACACTATTCGTGACATCACAAGTGATTCAAGCCCATCCGGTTCTAACTCACATGATAAAATTACTATTCTTGGTCAAGGAATACTCACTATTCCTTGTCTTGTGGGGAAATAATAAATTAATGAATTTTATATCAAGAAATCCCCTCTCCCCTCTACAATAAAAACCCCCTCTCACTCCCTCTTCTCTTCACTCCTCTCAAGCCTTTTTCCTTCACTAAATTCTATCCAAATACCCTCCCAACCTACTCTCTCACGTCCAGGAAGCATTGATCTCATAAAAATACCAAAATCTCTCCCTTAAGGAGGCTCTTGAGGAAGTTTGTTTCAAGAGGTAAATTCCTCTTTTCAATTCTTTGTCTTTCTTTTTAAGTTCATTTGTTTTATTTTTTTATTAACTCTACTTATCCAAATTTTGTGATGACTCTAGTACCTTATATGTTCTGAAATTTCTTCATGATAGTGGAATAAGTTATCATCATCTCTCCCTTTTACCTTTGTTTATACTAGTAGCAAGAACACCATCATAGATGTGTCAATTTTCCACATTCAAGGATTATGGGCTTTCGATTTCTATTATCATTCTCAATTATGGTCATGAAATCATTCTTGTTATGGTTGAACTAGATTATTATATATGTAATATAATCTATGTAATATTTTTTAATCCCTTCATACAAATGGTATTAAGTTATAAAGAAAAATGAGTTCGTTGTAATCCAAACCCACAAATTAACTGAAACAATTATCATTAAAGTTATATATAATAATTCATCCTCATTCCATGTAACCAAGTTATATAAATGACCAATAACACCTATTTATGTTCATGAATAATATAAAATTTCAATTCTGTATATTTACATCCATTCCACGTACTTAAAAACAATTGAACCGAATATGAAAATAAAGAAAACAAACACTCCGGAACAACGGAATTCAATAAAATAACTCATTAATAAGAACATAAATTAACTAACAAGAATTATTATACAAGTCTAATAGTTTATTAAATAATTTATTAATAAGTATAAATTCATATTCTAGGAGCTTAGGTTTGAGAGCGGAACATGTTCGGGGTTAAGGTAAGGGTTTTCCACCCAAACTTCCATTTTCATTCGGGTTACTTTCCTTGTCTAATTACCTCAATGAAATTTTTATATATTGTTATGTAATCCTCATAAATTCTGTATGAGTATTATATATATGTACACCAACCATAATCCTTCCCTATTTTATGGATTGTTACATGTTTTAAAAGAAACTTTCAAAACTGTTTCCAAAATACAATCCTGATTCAAGGGAATTTCTCAAATTCATATATATATTTTTTTTGAAACCATTATCTTTATAAAATAACTCATTTTATTATGAAAATACTGTCTTACTTCAATTCTGGTTTTATACAAAGATTTTCCAAAAGAACTCTTCGTTTCAAAATAAAATATTTTTTATCTCAAGATTGTTTAATGATTTTATAAGAGTATTTTTGTTTGATTCAATGCTCTTGTTGATTCTTATGTATTATTGGGTTTAGTCATTTATGAAGTTATATACCATATTTAATTTAATGTTTTATGACTAACCCTATTGTGGATGATCTATCCTAAAACCATTCACCATATTACTTGGAATGGTTAGTGTTTTATGTTTAATGATTGGGGAAAGATAGTTACATTTCATATGATAGTTTCAATATGAATGTATATGTTGTTTATGTTTATCCCTACTCATATGAGGAATGCATTGAATTATTATGTGATGGTTGGGGCCCGCTATATCCCGTCAATTAATCGGTAGGTCTCATGAGACAAATAGACGTGGAATTGTCTGAGGCCTTTCCCAATGTGATATATGGATTTTGGCTGAGGCCTTAATCATTGGACGTCTTGGTCGAGGCCTTGAAAAAATGTTTCAGAATGTCCAGTATATTCACTTATCTCATTATGAATCTAGTAATTGAAAGTTCAAGTGTTTATTTTACTAGTATAATACCCATGATTATGTTATATTATAGCAATATTTACTCAGCTCATATTCCTGTCATTTTATGTTCAAATTTATTTTTAAAGTCATGTGCTTTCAATTATTCACCATGTCTAATGTTTATATTATCTTCCACTATATTGCTTACTCTTACTGAGCATTTGAGATCACCCCTTTCTTATGTTTCATTTCCACAGGGCATGAAGAAGTAAATTATGAATGACTTGCAAGTTTAATCTAGTAGTCATCGATGTTTCTAGTAGAGTAAATTGGTGTTGTTTTTTCCTTCATGATGTAATGATAAACTTATTTATGTATATTATTTCCAATAATACTAAACTACTCGGTCCTTAGGGATGCTTATTCCTTGTTTTTATTCCAATAAGGCACCATCTCTGGGAAACCGGGGTCGGGTCCTTACAATAATAACCTTTAAATGGAATCAACTCAACCTACAAATTTCTTTTTAATATTCCTAAATTTTATCTAATTAATTTCCACTATAATCTTGGATTATTTAAGATTTCTACCATAGGATAGAACCCCACAAACACCTTTATTATCGATATATAAGATTGAAAATTATAAATTCTTCATGGAACTAAAATTTTTCAAAACATGAATTCCTTAAATATGAATTAATTACTAAAACTCTAAAATAAATAACTCTTACTATATCCTATGAATAATAATAATAAATTTTCAATCCAACTTCCAAGATATTTTTTCCAATATTTATTTACTTAATACAAAATGACAACATTCTTGGGAATACTTCTTCTCAAAATGATTAGGTTCTTCAACCAACTTCTACAATCTTCTTCTTTACTTCAATTCCAATCCCATATTGACATCAAGCTTCATTTTTTCTCCATTTTCATTGAAAAATAATAAAACACGCACAACATGGGATCAAAAGGCTTTATGACTTACTATTTCCTTGAGGCATTTTATTTATTTATGGGTAAATTTATTTATTTTATCCTTTAAATGTCTTGTTAATATTATATGGATTTTACATAATTAATTAACCACTTTTTTCATAAAATAATTTATGAATAATATATTTATTTAACTTTTTATTTCATATATTTCTATCTTATTTTTCGTGATCTTATTTAACCACATATAAACATGTATCACATAAAATATAACCATGAACTTGATAAAATAAAATAGATAAAGTGACTTGATCATTATATTTATAATGGATGATTTATCAAGCGAGTGATAAATAAATCTATGACCTTAGGGGGAAAACTCCTTGAGCCAGACTTGGCTCGAGTTACAGCATTCCACCATCAACCTTAGAATATTTTTTATTGGTTTCACCTTGAATCAAGTTATAAACCTCCTCCTCTCCTTAGAGCTCCATCCTTTACATGTTTTACTCATACATTGGTGAGGGTAACTAGGTGTATAGGAAACATAAAATAAACCATGGACACATATATTCTATATAATGAAAATGGTTAGGATAACTCATAGGACATCATATTTAATTTAAAAAAACTTTATTAAATATAAAAACTCATGTAATAAAATTAAATTAAATAAAAACACAACACATATATTGGTCAATCAAGCTCATGATTAGTAACCTATATACAACGACATCATATTCATAAATGATAGCATTCATTTCAAATCACTCAATTAATTAAGATAAACTTATCTTAAATTAATAATTAATGGCCTTATTAATAACTAAAATATTTATCTTGATTATTAATACAAGTACTCTTGGAGATACATAAGATTCCCATCCACTGTAACTTTTAAATAAATTTAATTAGTTAATTTTATTTAAATTAATAAGTACATGGTGTGTACTTGGAAGAAACATGGTGTGTTTATCTGAACTGCACAATATCTTATTTGGTTGTGTATTGTGTACTTATATGACATGTAGCATACATGTAATGTCACGTTATTATAATGTGTTTTGTTTTTTATGTCAAGAAAATTAGTTATCTTGGAATTTATGACACATAACATGCATTAATATATGAGTTTCATACCATTATTAATGATCATGAAGTACGTGGCATGTATAATGATGATACAAGGTATGTGGATCCAAAATAAACACAAAAATTAATTAGGAATTTAATATTTTGTAAAAAAACCGTCACACGAGGTGTATTCTAGATACATACCATATAGTTTGGTTTAATTTTGTAATTAATTTGAGTCAACATAATTAATTTATGTGATGTATACCTTGTATTAACATGTACTCTATGTAAATGAGTATGAGTTACATAGCCTATATATAGGCTACACAATGTGTAACTCATATCTAGCCATTCTAAATTACATTCCTAGGGACTATGTGTGTAGTAAGTGATTAATAATATCACATTACACAGTTTTTATGCTAGTTACAAGATATGTAATGGCAGTTGTCCCATATCACTCAAATTCCAATCAATACACAATGTATTAATTACATGTTTCATCCATTGGACAACATGACCATTGTATTGTGTGGAATTACATGGTGCATATGGAAGTTATATGATGTTTACCCTTGAAAACAGTATGATACCCTAGAAATAAATAAATTGTGTAATAAATTTTTAATTACATGTCATGTAATGATGTCCCACATTACTAGCCATAATTTTAACTACCCCATAGGTGGGAGGTTAAGCCAAACTACACGGCGTGTAATTAGGATACATGAGGTGTAGTCTGATTGTGCATCCAAAATCTTCAGAATCTTTAAAGAAAATATTCATGAATTCTTCACCTATTCTTGGAATGTTCTTGGTTATATTTTATTGAAAAACTCATTATATTTATGGATTAAAAATAAAAAAATAAAATCTAAAAAATCATGATATAGATCCACAAATTTAAATATTTAAATGAGGCCGCTTTGATACCACTTATAGGTTCTAAATGTAATGGAATATACTAAAATTTATGCCCAGTGATGGTTTTTCATCATATCTAATAAATAAAACCTGAGAGAATAATCAATAGTGACACATCTCGTGATTATATTCAAAGAAACGTGACAAAATAATACCAAAACCTAAGAGATGATCTTTCATATTAAATTTTAAATTAATTTAATAACAAGGTAAATATCACTGTCTTGAGATTATTTCTTTGATGGAGATATTGATAATTCAAATATCATTCGATTTGTACCTTTTTATGAAAAGGGTATCTAAAATAGAATACCTCTAGTGGTCATTCACATATTCTCCACAATCATTGAATATCACTAACTAGCCTCCAGGTTCTAGCATAGAGGTACCAATTGTCCTGCATTGTTTATGTTGATCATTACTATTTTTGGAGTTGGCGCCCTATAACCAACTAATTTTTTACTTAATATTACATTAATATTCAATTATTTGAATATTAATTTAAATATATTATCACATATTGATTTTTCTTCTACATAACATTGATTTGATAATATCTTAGAGCATCTATCACATTGAAAAAGGAATAGTAGTTCCCTGATACGATGAGAACCTTCAAATGATATGATGATATTCTTAAAACTGGTTCTACAGTTGTATACCATACTATGAAAGGGAACATAGTACATAGACTTTCAAGTGAAATTACTTGTTAGTGGATGAGGCTTCTTCTCATGAAGTTCATACTTGAAAATCTCTAAGACAGGTGATTATGAGAACAGACCCACTATAACACCTGAAATTTTTATGAGAAATATTTTGTTTTTATGTTATATACATCATCAAAGGAATCTTTCACTGCACACAACACTATATTAGCTTGTTTTATACGCAACCTCGGCCTTCCTCGATAGCTTGCGTTGTACACAATACCGAGTTTCACTAAACAACGATATGCTATTAAAATATTATTAAAACTAGCCGTTATGAATAGTAATACCCACTTTTCGAAATTTTGTAAATTTTATCTTTCAAAATGGACTTCATTTTTGGATTCGGAGTATCAAAATTAGCCTAGGGTGAAATTTTGGTATTTTTCTGAAAACTTTCAATTTTTGATGAATAGTGAAAACAATGGGTTACTATTTAAACTGACTTTTTATTTAATTAATTATTTATTTTATTTAAATTTATTTTAGGTAAAAATTTATACATAACACCTATATAAGTTCAATTTAATTCATTGGAGTCATTTTATAATAATTTTAGATATATAAAAATTTTATTGAACTTTTCACCGTCTTTTACCCACCTCCTAGGAGAATTTGAAAATTTACATAAAACATAATTTTACCGCTTCTATGAGTGGAATTTTGAAAATACGAGAGACAAGGTTAATATCAAGGACTAAAATTTAGTTCAATGAGATGAAAATAATTTTTGGTGAATAGTAACTTTTTACTTTTTTTACCACGGTTAAAAATAAATAGGGTAATTAAGGGTAAACATGATATTATTATTACCCTAACACATGTACTAATTCTATTGGATAAGTTTAATTCGACCAAAAACAACCTTAGGAATAAAATATGACCATTTAGGCCCACTTGTATTAGATTAGGACATTTAATATTATTTTATTTAAAGAATAGTTAAAATAGTTAAAATCAAAGTTTAATAACTAAAACATTTTTAATATAGGGTTATACAAAAAATAAATTCGACTATAAATATTCATTATAAAGATAAAAATATTTCCTACATAATGGTATTTTATTTATAATTTTTAGACATTAAATAATTTAATTTATTTATGACACAATGATGATGTAGTAATTATCTTATTAATGAAATATTAACATAATTGATGTTATAAATACTTAAATAAATGTAATTTGAGACTTTTTATGAATTACACTACTTTTATAGGTTAATATGAAATTTTAGTATTTATTTAATTAACTTTTTTTTAACTAATCATTCTGTTATGATTTTCAAAAAAATCAATTACCAAATAGTATCAAAATTGACATAAAATAGTTTTCAAAACAAATATTATATTATTAATTGTTATTTTATTCCTAAAAATATAAGGTTCGGCCAAATGACTTAGATAAGGTTATATATATATAAATAATAAACAACTTGGGGTTCGTTTGGCTTGTTATAGTAAGTTTATTAACCTTATAGTGTAAGAAAACAAGAAGACACGGTAAAAGTTAAATTATCTAACTTAAAGTTAAATCTAAATGATAAGGTTAAAATAGAAACCTAAACTTGTCTAAATTCTATTGGATGAGATTATTTCGACCCATCCCCACCTTATATTCGAAATAAATCAATTTGGAGCTATTAAAAATAGAATATGACTTTATAATAAAATAATATTTTTAGTTTTTCCTAAGGTGCCCCTCTCCTTCCTTATAAAAGGGAACCTTCTCCCTCTCTTCCTCACACCACTTTGAGCCATCAAGATCGACCAAACCCTAAAAATTTCTCTTCTCCACTTCCCTGTAAACATCCTATAGGTCATGGTATTCTTCAAAGACCATTTTTAGTTCCCTAAGAGGTGGTTAATAAGAGGCGCTTCAAATAAGAGGTAATGTCCGTTACCGATTCTTTCAACTTTATTTCTTCTTCTACTTATTCTTCTTTAGTTTTTTCATTATGAATTAATAACATCAGTATCACACATATACTGATATGTTATTATAAGTATGAAACAACCCTATTTCACCAACTAACCATCCTATGAAAAATGAAATCACTCCGCGTACGTACGTACGGAATACCGTCTCCACGCCGTGGTGTAATCTATTTTCCACCACCACCTTACTTGGATGGGTATAATGGTGTAAATAATAAATATATATTATTATTGTAAGTGATATTGATTCTGAAATAGTATACATACACTCCAATACAATTCCACGATCATGGGAACGATATCATCGCTCGTGCGTGCGTACGGAATACCGTCTCCACGATGTGATGCAACTCATTCTACATGATCTTAATTGCATAATGATTATATAAATGAATTTAATGAATAAATATGATATATATTACACTAATTCCATTCTGGAAATGAGGTATCTATAACCTAAAAATAAGAATAAGAATTTATTCGACAAAACACGCATAAGAACAAAAGGTAATAAACACTCGAATAACAAGTAGCAATGAAATATTACGAATAAGAAGCTAATAATATGACCATATATGATATCATTATAATGAGTATGATTCTGGAATAAGTCAATGACATTATTTAAATCATTATACAGGAGGTTTGGACACTTACGAAGCAAATCGGACCTAAGGTAAGGGAAAATCTCGCAATCTCAATTTTTATCCGAGATTGTTTATACTTCAGAATTTACTAGGGAATATTTATCATCCACATCCATGTTTACTCAATATGTAATATTATTTATATCCTCTTACAATTTTTTAAATCCAATTTTACCATTCGGTGAGTTTTTAGTAAAAGATATGAAAGGAATCTTTTGTCATTTTTAGTACGAGGTACTTTTTGACTTTTCCGGCCAAAGTATGAGAAGAATGTTTTTTTTAACTTATAGGACATGAATGGATTTTTAGAACATTATTTCCACGAATCTTCCTTTACAATTTTTCAAGTTTATTTTTAATCAATTCTTTTTAGTTTAAAATTTTATGACATGTTAAGAAAGGAAAAATGTCTTTGAAGTAGAAAGGATATTTTCCTCAAGAATGAAGTTCAAGTGTTTTATCAAAATAATTTTCCATCTAAGATAATATAAGGTTCTGTTTATATCCCTATTTTTACATTTATTTGATTATGTTATGATGGAATTAATTTTATGATGTCCTTTTATCTTACATGGATTATGTTATGATGGCATGAAGTTTAAGAATCCCATTTTTATTACATGGGTTATGTTATGATATATGATTTATGATTTTGTGGCACACATAAGAATGGTATCATTATGAGATGGGTGGGACCTATATCTCCCTACAATTCATTGGGTAAAGATTTATATCTCATGAGATAGACATGGCTGGAATGGAAGGTTAATCTAGTTCAGTGAAACAGGACTGAAACGAGGAGTGAACTCGGTTCAGAAATGGACTTTGTCTACTAAGATAGTCTTGGCAATGAGTCTTGACTACTAAGAAATAATTCTCTATGATTATGTGTGTATGCCACAAAGTTTCATGTTTTAAGTTATGATTATTGGTATTACATTTCACTACTATTATTTATCCCATGTTATGAAATTATGATCTCTTTTGCAGGTTAAGATTTCCAAAATGTTATGTTCTTATGAATATGATTTGATTGATATTTCTTTTGTTTACCCTTATTGAGCATTTGAGCTCACCCTTTTGTATGTTTTCCTTCCCCAGGTCAGGAAGAAGGTTATTAAGTAGGATATGCCAAAAGGGACTCTAGATATGATGAAATAAATGGGAGGCAATGTAGATGCTTTATGAACCAGTTGTTTATGTTTCCCAGTTTCTAAAGACACTATACCTATACGGTCTTTTCATGGTTTTGTTATATGTTATAATAAGTGTGCTTAAATTTTGAAGAAATAACAATGTATGTAAAGTATGGGTCGTTATACCCACTAATAGGAATTTTCATGTTTTAGTGTCATTGGATATTTCTATCTATGAGAATGTCTAATGATATTTAGACTTTAATATTATAATTCATTCATTCCATCACACTTTCACATAGATTTACTGAGAAAAATTGTTATGACAAATGTTGGTGGGAATTAGGTTACGTTGGGTGTATCATGAATAAAATTTTATTAGTAGATAAGTTAAGGAAGGATTTATACCTTCCATCTTAATGGAAGTTGATATATCATCCCTTTGATTTAAATATAATGGTAATATTAAATTCCTTGTTCATGGTGTAACAATGTTATTTTTAGATAGTCAAAGAAATATGTATCAAGCACATAGGTTGGTGAAAAGGATGTGTAGTTTTCTTGATGTGATATTGATAAAAAATGATTATATTACATAGTGAGCTTCAAATGTGGTTGTCGATGTTACGATATTAATTTCTTTCTATTGGGTGCCTTAAATCGTTTCTAGATAGTAATCTTAGACTTTGGTCATACCTAGATAATGTTAATGAGAAAGAATCATATAGGGTCACACACTAAGTGTTTCCATTGATCTTGATTAAAATCTATTTGAATTTAATTAATGGAATAAATATTATTCTCAAAACTAAGAAATAATTTGATTCATTTTTTATTGATTTCATAAATTAAATAAATATGTATTTATTGGATTGTGAATAAAATTTATTTATTTATTTTACTTAATATTTAATAAATATTTATTCAAAATTTTGTGGGTAAAAATATTTATTAGTGAATAATATTTTTATTTGGGTATTCAATAAATTCCAAAGAGTTTGAAAAGATCAAGACTATGTATGGTAATAAATATTAATTTACAGGCTGATAAAATAATATTCGTTATTATGCAAGTTAGCATATGCCATAAAATATTATTATTATTATTATTATATGGCATGGGGTTTAATAATGAATATAATATCATATAAGGGTTTATATTTAATTAAATAAAATTTTAGCCTAAACCCTAGATCTATAAATATATGTTTATATATATTGTATAGGGTAAATCAATAAATAGAAAATCATTGAACAAAATAGATTTCTATCACAAATTAATCTTTCTTTATCTCTATCAAGAATAAGAAATTCAATATATATTCTTTCAAGATCAATGGGAAAGATATTAACATGAATAATGAAAAAAAATATTTCATGCATTAGAATTTGGAAATCAATTGGAATTGGTAGTAGATGAAAGGATCACATGTGGATCATCACTAAAGGTATTCTACAATTGAATCCTTAAAACAGAACAAAAGTAATCTGGAAAAGGGTTTTCAAATGATCAACATCTATATAGAAGAAATAATCCTAATACATGGAAAATCATTTCTTCTAATATTAAATAAATAAATTATAAATTCAACATTAAATGATCTTATATTGAGATTTCGAGAAACTCTATGTTAAAAGAAACATTAAACATAACACCCACCGAAGGTGATTCTGTTGTTCTTAGAACCTTCAAGTGGTATCTGAGCAGGTCACATTTTAGATTTATAATTATTTATATGATTGATTATATTTATATACAATCTTAGTTGAATATTTCATTTCATATTATTAGTTATTTAATATAATTTGAATTACCATGCTTCGGTATATTAATCATTTTATTTCAGTGTTTTATTTTATTAAAGGACTAAGAAAAAATGAAAAATGACTAGAGATTCCTCTAGGAAGTTATAAATTTTTATCTAGTAATATTGGGATACACAGTGTGTATCTGAAGAAAACGATTTGTACCAAAGTACACTTTATTTATACATGCTATGGGATACACAGAATGCCAAACAATAACTCTACATGGTTCATTTATTTCACATGGCATGTAGAATTAGATAGTATGGCACATGGGTTTTCATATTACATGGTGTGTAGCTGACGTACACATCATGTAGTATGCATGGGTTAGTGGTGAAATTCACACAATCTATGTGTCATTATACATGGTTAAACCATGTGATATTGACAACCTATATCATTAAGTATATACACAATGTGTATGCAGTGTACACGGCGTGTAGTTCATTGTTTCCTGCATCTGAAATACATTTTGATCAATTCGGTGAGTTATGCTGACACACAGTACGAGAAATACATGGTGTGTATTTGGCTTATACATTTTGTGCATTCGAAAGTAATGAACATAGTGAGTTCTTCATAGGGTTATTCAGACAAATAGCAATAGTGATACATGACATGTAGTTAACTTGTATACATTGTGTAGTCTGGATGAGGTACACATTGAAGACTCTGGTGTGAAACTCGGGTACATAGAAACTGAGATACCCGATGTATATCTTGTAAGTACATGTTGTGTAGTTTCCCAATTAAGTAATAATTAAATTGTATTAAATTGATAATTTCATCATTAAAATCTTATTTTATTTATTATAACCTTTTTTGTTTGAAATTTTAAAAATGGTTTTATATAATATCAAATTCTCTATTAATTTATTTTAATAAATATGTGATTATTAGTTCTGATATTTATTTATCATGATTTCCATTATGATGGGTATCTCCACATGAATTAGGATAGATATTCAGATGAAATATGATTAATTAATGAAAGTGAATTTATATTTATAATAAAAACATATAAGAAATAAATGTTAACTGGTTTTACTTTAGTGTATTCAATTCATATGTATGACCATTCATGAGATTGACCAAGACCTTTTTTTGTGTTGGATTTATTTAATTTAATTTATTTCATGGTTTTACAATTATTAATTATTAAATTAAATATATTGGCTTGTGAGTCATCCCTCCCTCCATAATTATATAGGACCTTCATGTCTAAGGTTATTTATGTAATCCCCCAAACCATTCTTTTGGATCCCCTCACCTGGGTATGTGTTATAAATACATTTAATTAATGGATTATCCCAAAGTTCATGGAGGAGGTTCAAGATAGAACCATAATGATTTCAACCCAATTTATACATAGTTGGATAGGTGGAATGTTATAGCTCATGCCAAGACTAGTACAAGGAGTTATTCACCTAGGTCATAGGTTGATTTATTGTCCACTCAATAAATCAACCATTATATAAGCTCATGATCATGTCATTTATTTATTTAATTCTATTCATTAATTAATTTATGGATGCAAGATTGTGATCACATAAATAAATGAATTAATGTTCAAATATAAAATTTAAATAAATGGATTATCCTTAAATGTTTTATTCAACATAGTTAATTAATTAAGTGAAATTAACTTAATATTTACAAGCCATGTAAAGGATAAAACAAAATTAAATTTATGCATAATAAATTAAAATCCCCCAACTAAATATTATGTCCTAATTACATTATTAGGAATGAAATTTTTATAACTAAGTGTTTGACTAACCCTCATTGGGGTACTTACATTAAACATGGAGTTCTTATAAAGGTTATGGACTGACTTAACCATCTTACATCAAGTGAAGTATATTTCACTAGACTTGATGTAACTTGGAGGCAGGGGTTTAGGAAATCCAAGTTAGGATTTCAGGATTAGGGAGTCTACTCAACGGATCAAGGAGCTTCAAACCCACATATGGAAAATATTTTCCAACCTAAACACCCTCAAGTATCTTGTACAACCCTCATTGGGGTTATATAAAGGGACATATAGATCCTTGGCACTAGAATGTTCTTCCAAATAGATATTCCAAGTTCAATGGTTATAGCTATTGGGAATTGATAAAATAGTGGGAGACTTAATAAAATTAAATTTATTATGTATTGCATAAATATTAATTGAGTAAAGTACTAATAATATGTTTTAATTATTTTAAAATTTTGAAATAAAACCCACAAAAATAGTTTGATCATTCATTAAATTTGGGTATGTCCTTAAAAAGACAAATTTTTAGATATGGTGCATGTAACACCCTGAGATTTTATGAAAAATATTCTTTTTAATTTTATTGATGTCTTGTGTTGTATGATACACCAAAAGGAGCTTTCACTACATGCATCCCTGACTTGTCTTGCATTACAGGAAATCAAGACCTTCTTTGATAGCGTGTGTAGTACGCAATACCAAGTTTCACTAAACGAGATATTATTATAATATTAATATGAAGTAGCCGTTATGAATAGTAATACCCACTTTTTGAAATTGTATCTTTCACAATGGACTTCATTTTTGGATTCGAAATATCAAAATTACCCTAGGGTGAAATTTTGGTATTTTTCTGAAAACTTTCAATTTTTGATGAATAGTGAAAACACTAAGTTACTATTTAAAAACCGAATTTTTATTTAAATAATTATTTATTTTATTTAAATTTATTTTAGGTCAAAATTGATACATAATACCTATATAAGTTCAAATTAATTCATTGGAGTCATTTTATAATTATTTTAGATATATAAATATTTTATTGAACTTTTGACCATCTTTTACCCACCTCCTAGGAGAATTTGAAAATTCACATAAAACTTAATTTTACTGCTTCTCTGAGTGGAATTTCAAAAATCCGAGAGACAAGGTTGATGACAGTAAGTAAAATGTGGTTCAATGAGATGAAAATAATTTTTGGTGAATAGTAACTTTTTTACTTTTATTTACCACGGTTAAAAGTAAATAGGATAATTAAGGGTAAAAATGATATTATTATTACCATAACACATGTCCTAATTATATTGGATAAGTTTAATTCGACCAAAAACAACCTTAGGAATAAAATATGACCATTTAGGTCCACTTGGATAAGATTAGGACACTTATTATTATTTTATTTAAAAAAGAGTTAAAATTGTTAAAATCAAAGTTTAATAACTAAAACATTTTTAATATAGGGTTATAAATAAGATAAATTCAACTATAAATATTCATTAGAAAGATAAAAATATTTAATACATAATTTTATTTTATTTATAATTTTTAGACTTTAAATAAGTTATTTTATTTATGACACAATGATGATGCAGTAATTACGTTATCAATGAAATATTAACATAATTGATATTATAAATACCCAAATAAATGTAATTTGAGAGTTTTTATGAATTAAACTAATTTTATAGTTTAATATGACATGTTAGTATTGATTTAATTAACTTTGTTCGAACTAATCATGTTGTTATGATTTTCAAAAAAAATCAATTACCAAATAGTGTCAAAATTGACATAAAATAGTTTTCAAAACAAATATTATATTATTAATTGTTATTTTATTCCTAAAAATATAAGGTTCGGCCAAATGACTTATATAAGATTATATATATTAATAATAAACAACTTATGGATCGTTTGGCTTGTTATAGTAAGTGTATTAACCTTATAGTGTAAGAAAACAATAAGACACGGTAACAGTAAAATTATTTAACTTAAAGTTAAATCTAAATGATAAGGTTAAAATAGTAACCTAAACTTGTCCAAATTATATTTTATTAGAGTATTTCGACCCATACCCACCTTATCTTTGAAATAAATCAATTTGGAGCTATTAAAAACTGAATATGACTTTATAATAAAATAATATTTTTAGTTTTTCCAAAGGTGTCCCTCTCCTCCCTTATAAAAGGGCATCTCTTCCCTCTCCTCCTCACACCACTTTGATCCATCAAGATCAGCCAAACCCTGACATATTCTCTTATCCACTTCCCTAGAAACATCCTAGAGGTACTGGTCTTCTTCAAATACCAACCCTAGTGCCCTAAGAGGAGGTTAAGAAGAGGCGCGTCAAAGAAGAGGTAATATCCATTACCGATCCTTTCCAATTTCTTTCTTCTTCAACTTCTTCTTCTTTAGTTGTTTCATTATAAACTAATAACACCAGTATTACTTATATACTGATATGTTATTATAAATATGAAACAACCCCATTTCACCTTCTATCCATCCTACGAAAAACAAAATCACCACATGTGCGTACGTACGGAATACCGTCTCCACGCCGTGGTGTAATCTGTTTTCCACCACCACCTTACTTGGATGGGTATAATGGTGTAAATAAATAACTATATATGATTATTTCAAAGTGATAATTATTCTGAAATATTATACAAACACTTCAATACAATTCCATGATCATGGGAATGATATCATCGTTCGTGCGTACGTACGGACTACCGTCTCCACGATGCGATGAGATTCATTTTCCATGTTAACAATTCAAGAATGATTATAAAGTATATATAATAAGTAATCATGAAAGATATGACATAATAATTCTACTGTATTTATGTATATATATATATTTATGTCATCTACTTAATTCCATTCAATTCAATAAGGAAACGAAAATAGTGTTCATGTCTACGTACGACCTACCATCTCCATGAACGGTGTATTTATTTCCATTTATCAATATATTATATATATGTATATTATGAATATATATTATATATATATCATGTTTTATATTATTTAATTAATTAATCATGATCTAATTAATCATATGAATAATTACAAGTCAAAACACAGACGACAAATGAAACAATTTTAACCAAAACGCTCTTTAACATGGAATTTACAAAATAACGGGTAATATAAAGTCATAAGTGAACCATATATGATATCATAACAATGAATGTGATTCATTAATAAGTCAATGACATTATTTAAATAATTATACAGGAGTTTCAGATACATACGAAGCATATCGGACATAAGGTAAGGGATAACTTTTCCAATCTCGTTTTTATCTGAGATTATTTATTCGTAAGTATTTACTGGGGTTATTGTTATCATCCAAGACCATGTTTTCTAAAAATTATTTTATGTATGTTTAAAGTCATTATTACCCATTTTTGACTTTTACCACAAGTTATGAAAGGAATATTTATATTGTTTACCATACGAGGAATTTTTTGACTTTTCCGACGAAAGTACGAGAAGAATGTTATTTTTAACTTATACGACGTGAATAGATTTTTACGGTTTCATAACGCCTCATTTTCATGAAGATTACTCTACAAGATTTTATAACTATTTTCAAAAAAATAATTTTCTTTTAAAATTTCATGTAATTTTGTGAAAAGAAGATGATTTTGAAGAAGAAAGGATATTTTCCTCAAGAATTCATTTCAAGTGTTTTATCAAAACCATTTTCCATCTAAGATGAAATTATTTCATATGTGTATGTTTCAATTATAATTTCTATATGATTTACATGGTTTCACTTTTCTTATGATGAAATATTCATTTGTTTTATATGGATTATGTGATGATGGGATGATGTTTATGAAACCCATTTTATTCTTTGGGTTATGATGAATGTTTTGAGTTTATTTTGTGGAACAAGTAAGAATGATTTCATTATGAGATGGGTGGGACCTATATCTCCCTCCAATGCATTGGGTAAAGATTTATATCTCATGAGATAGACATGGATGGAACGGTAAGTTAATCCAGTTTAGTATTAGAGGACAGAAACGAGGAGTGAACTCGATTTAGAAAGGGACTTTGTCCACTAAGGTGGTCTTGGCAGCAATGCCTTGGCTATTATGGAAATAATATCATATTCTTAATGGTTTGCCAAAATTATATGTTGTATTCCAATGATATTTTATCATGATTGATGTTCCATTATGATATATTCCTTACATACTTCCAAAATTTATGTCTTTGCTCAAGATTTTGATGTTTAGATTTTAAGTTTTTGCATTCAAATGTTTATGGATTGTTTTATGTTCTCTATGTTTACCCTTACTGGGCATTTGAGCTCACCCTTTATATGTTTTCTTTTCCCCAGGATATAAAGAAAGGTTTTAGTTAAGAAAACAAAAGGGGAAGATCTTTATGGGATATGTTGAAGATATTTCACCACGATTAGAAGATTATGTTCTGAGTTTCCAAAGAAACTAAACTATTACGGTCCTTTGGTGTCTATTTTTGTTATGTATTAAGTATTATACAAAAGTAATGTAATTTCCATGTATGTCAAGCTTTGGGTCTCTACAGTTGGTATCATAGGAAAGGTTTAGTCAACCTTTGGAAACTAGGATGCGAGAACTTTAGTGAGATCCCTAGAGATATTTCTAAAGTATGTCTAGGGATGTCCATAAGGTTAAGTATAAGTATAGGTTATAGTCCTAGAATTACGGTAACGATATTAGAATTAAACCTATGATGATAGATATGGAAGGTACTCCCCCTTTATTATGTTGTTTTCCCTATCATGATTTTTTCCTCTCACACTATTCTTTTTGTGTTTTAGGAAATGGCTGGAAACTGGAAGATTCACGATAATGGAGGATATGATGGACAATGGAATGATATTCTTCATGAGAAACCAAATTAAATTGGATCTGGAAGTCTACATATCATTATTATGCCTAATCAGAAATCTCATAATTTGATCAATAATCTCAACCTTGGTAAGTTTCCCGACTCAGATAATAAGAGAAAGATGGAGTTTTATGATGATCATATAGGAAAGAAAGTTCAATTTCTCTCATATAAATCATGTGGGAAGAGGCATCAGGGAGATTGTTTCAAAGGAACTGGAAGATGTTTTGGGTGTGGAAAAGGACACAAAACCAGTAAGTGCAAAGGAAAAGGTTCAGTTAACACCATTGGCAAGGATAATGGTATTTCTACGACATCAACAATGATTAAATGTTTTCAATGTGGAATTTATGGGCATTATTCAAACCAATGCCCTAAGGGAAAGTCTCATGAAAAAAATCAGCAAGGTCGTATGGGTAGTATTTATGTTGATGACGATGAAGCGACTATAAATGATATGTGAGATGAAAGGATTGTGGAATCTCAGTCAATGGTTTAAGAAGTTAGTGGAATGATTTTATGTTTATCAAGAGTAATGTTGTATAGGTAATGGTACTATGGAATAAAGACACATCTAAGGATTATTACACTATTGTTTTTCCTAAAGTATTTAAAAGTATATGTTGAATGGTACCGGTAACCATGAAAGGTTATTCAAATATTTTTGGAAAGAAGATGATATGCGCATAATGAAGCGATAAATAGATAATAAAATTTTTGATATTATTCATGAGATCATGACTGATAGAAGGACATAGTTATATCATAGTTTTAGTATATAGAAATTTTGTGATTTTGGTATGTAGAAATAGTTAACATTTGATAGCATACATGTTTTCACTAAGGTTTAATGGGTATTCATTTTTCAAGAGGATACATGATTAAGGTATTCACATGTTTGGAATGAGACCAACACGATATCTCGTATGATATATGGGGGATAAATGATGGTATTCACATTCTCGGTAAATGACATTTCTTGTAATCATTTTATTTATACTATGAGCTTGGATAGAAGTATTTTAGATAAGCCTAAAGATTGGAAGGGATTATGTTGGACATAGGTTAGTATTGTTTAAGGCTAGAACTTTTTGATATTATTTATAGAATGTTATAATAGTGTAGTTTAAGAAAAGGGACAACCTGCAGAACGGGCGACAACCTGTCGCGTCAGACAAGGCTGTGGGAATCGAACCCACAATCGAAGTGCGACAGGCCTTTATCGCCTACCACGGGCCTACAGGAAGTCCCTGGTTAATAGAAGCTAGTTTTATTATATTAAGTGGTATGATATATAAAGTATAAGTCCATTTTAGGAGCCATATACGATTAATCTCACTATATATGGACTTATGTATATTTAATAACTTTTACTATCCTTTTGTTTGAGACAGATGGAATGACCTATCATTCTATCGCATAGTCTGCTAACACTTCACGGAAGACAAATTCAACTTCATTTCTTTACGAGATAATGTGGAAATTGTTCAAGGCACAAACAACAGTAAGATTGTACCAAAATCAAGTAAGTATTTCTTTTACTTCAACAATTCTTCAACTTTAGGGAAATGATCTTGAATACAAAAAAAATGTTGTCCTAGTGTCCTTATATCCGATGAATCAGATGGTACCTTAAATCATCCCAAATTTATGGCTTTGTGATTATTGGCTTTTTCATAGCCATGTTCTCTACCACTCTCCATCAGAACTTGATGGTTATATTTTTCTTCCATATCCATAATTTCATCTATGTTCTCCTATGTGGAAACACAGTGATTAGTTAATTTGGATAACCATTACGTTTCATACTTTAGTTTTTAAAGATAATTTTTGGTATTCCTTTTTACGATGTGGGTTTCTATTAAAACTTTCGAGTAGTAAACCATTTATAACCCCGATGAATTTTGGGGGAGAAATTCATTTTAAGGGGGGTAGAATGTAACACCCTGAGATTTTATGAAAAATATTCTTTTTAATTTTATTGATGTCTTGTGTTGTATGATACATCAAAAGGATCTTTCACTACACACAGCCCTGACTTGTCTTGCATTACACGCAATCAAGACCTTCTTCGATAGCATGTGTAGTACGCAATACCAAGTTTCACTAAATGAGATATTATTATAATATTATTATGAAGTAGCCGTTATGAATAGTAATACCCACTTTTTGAAATTGTATCTTTAAAAATGGACTTCATTTTTGGATTTGGAATATCTAAATTATCCTAGGGTTAAATTTTGGTATTTTTCTGAAAACTTTCAATTTTTGATGAATAGTGAAAATATTGGGTTACTATTTAAAAACCGAATTTTTATTTAAATAATTATTTATTTTATTTAAATTTATTTTAGGTGAAAATTGATACATAATATCTATATAAATTCAAAGTAATTCATTGGAGTCATTTTATAATTATTTTAGATATATAAAAATTTTATTGAACTTTTGACCGTCTTTACCCACCTCCTAGGAGAATTTGAAAATTCACATAAAACTTAATTTTACCACTTCTGTGAGTGGAATTTCAAAAATCCAAGAGACACGGTTGATGACAATAAGTAAAATGTGTTTCAATGAGTTGAAAATAATTTTTGGTGAATAGTAACTTTTTACTTTTATTTACCACGGTTAAAAGTAAATAGGGTAATTAAGGGTAAAAATGGTATTATTATTACCATAACACATGTCCTAATTCTATTGTATAAGTTTAATTAGACCAAAAACAACCTTAGGAATAAAATATGACCATTTAGGACCACTTGAATAAGATTAGGACACTTATTATTATTTTATTTAAAAAAGAGTTAAAATTGTTAAAATCAAAGTTTAATAACTAAAACATTTTTAATATAGGGTTATAAATAAGATAAATTCAACTATAAATATTCATTAGAAAGATAAAAATATTTAATACATAATTTTATTTTATTTATAATTTTTAGACTTTAAATAAGTTATTTTATTTATGACACAATGATGATGCAGTAATTATGTTATTAACAAAATATTAACATAATTGATATTATAAATACCCAAATAAATGTAATTTGAGACTTTATATGAGTTAAACTAATTTTATAGGTTAATATGACATGTTATTATTGATTTAATTAACTTTTTTCGAACTAATCATGTTTTTATGATTCTCACAAAAATCAATTACCAAATAGTGTCAAAATTGACATAAAATAGTTTTTAAAACAAATATTATATTATTAATTGTTATTTTATTCCTAAAAATATAAGGTTCGGAAAAATGAATTAGATAAGGTTATATATATTAATAATAAACAACTTGGGGTTCTTTTGGCTTGTTATAGTAAGTTTATTAACCTTATAGTGTAAGAAAACAAGAAGACGCGGTAAAAGTAAAATTATTTAAATTAAAGTTAAATATAAATGATAAGGTTAAAATAGTAACATAAACTTGTCCAAATTCTATTGGATGGTAGGATTTTGACCCAGATCCACCTTAGATTCGAAATAAATCAATTTGGATCTATTAAAAACCGAATATGACTTTATAATAAAATAATATGTTTAGTTTTTCCAAAGGTGCCCCTCTCCTCCCTTATAAAAGGGCACCTCCTCCCTCTCCTCCTCACACCACTTTGAGCCATAAATCTTGGACAAACCCTGAAATATTCTCTTCTCCACTTCCCTAGAAACATCCTATAGGTCCTGGTCTTCTTCAAAGACCAACCCTAGTGCTCTAAGAGGAGGTTAAGAAGAGGCGCATCAAAGAAGAGGTAATATCCATTACCGATCTTTTCCAATTTCTTTCTTCTTCAACTTCTTCTTCTTTAGTTTTTTCATTATAAAGAAATAACATAAGTATTACTTATATACTGATATGTTATTATAAATATGAAACAAACCCATTTCACCTTCTATCCAGCCTACGGAAAACGAAATCACAGCGCGTGCGTACGTACGAAATATCGTCTCTACGCCGTGGTGTAATCTGTTTTCCACCACCACCTTACTTGGAAGGGTATAATGGTGTAAATAAATAACTATATATGATTATTGTAAATTTATAATGATTCTGAAATATTATAAAAACACTTCAATACAATTCCATGATCATGGTAATGATATCATCGTTCGTTCGTACGTACGGACTACCGTCTCCACGACGCGATGAGATTCATTTTCCATGTTAACAATTCAAGAATGATTATAAAGTATATATAATAATTAATCATGAAATATATGACATAATAATGATACTGTATTTATTTATATATATATATATGTATGTCATCTACTTAATTCCATTCAATTCAATAAGGAAACGAAAATAGCGTTCATGCCTACGTACGACCTACCATCTCCATGAACGGTGTATTTCTTTCCATTTATCGATCTATTATATATATGTATATTCTGAATATATATTATATATAAATCATGTTTTATATTATGTAATTAAGTAATCATTATCTAAGTAATCATATGAATAATTACAAGTCAAAACACAAACGACAAATGAAACGATTTTACCCAAAACGCTCTTTAACATGGAATTTACAAAACAACGGGTAATATAAAGTCATAAGTGAACCATATATGATATCATAACAATGAATATGATTCTTTAATAAGTCAATGACATTATTTAAATCATTATACAGGAGGTTCGGATACATACGAAGCATATCGGACATAAGGGAAGGGGTAACTTTTCTAATCTCGTTTTTATCCGAGATTGTTTATTCATAAGTATTTACTGGGGTTATTGTTATCATCCAAGACCATGTTTTCTAAAAATGTTTCTATGTATTTTTAAAGTCAGTTTTACCCATTTTTGACTTTTACCACAAGTTATAAAAGTAATATTTCTATTTTTTACCATACGAGGAATTTTTTGACTTTTCCGACAAAAGTACGAGAAGAATGTTATTTTTAACTTATACGGCATGAACAGATTTTTACGATTTCATAACGCCTCATTTTCATGAAGCTTAATCTACAAGATTTTATAACTATTTTCAACAAAATAATTTTCTTTTAAAATTACATGGAATATTGTGAAAAGAAAATGATTTTGAAGAAGAAAGGATATTTTCCTCAAGAATTCATTTCAAGTGTTTTATCAAAACCATTTTCAATCTAAGATGAAATTATTTCATATGTGTATGTTTCAAGTATAATGTATCTATGATTTACATGGTTTCACTTTTCTAATGATGAAATATCCATTTGTTTTATATGGATTATGTGATGATGGGATGATATTTATGAAACCCATTTTATTCTTTGGGTTATGATGAATGTTTTAAGTTTATTTTGTGGCACAAGTAATAATGATTTCATTATGAGATGGGTGGGACCTATATCTCCCTCCAATGCATTGGGTAAATATTTATATATCATGAGATAGACAAGGCTGGAATGATAAGTTAATCCGGTTCAGTATTATAGGACAGAAACGAGGAGTGAACTCAATTCAGAAAGGGACTTTGTCCACTAAGGTGGTATTGGCAGCAATGCCTTGGCTACTATGGAAATCATATCATTTTCTTAATGGTTTTCCACAATTATATGTTTTCTCCCCATGATATTTTATCATGATTGATGTTCCATTATGATATATTCCTTACGTACTTCCAAGCTTTATGTCTTTGCTCAAGATTTTGATGTTTAGATTTTATGTTCAAGTTTTTTCATTCAAATGTTTATGGATTGTTTTATATTCTCTTTGTTTACCCTTACTGGGCATTTTATCTCACCCTTTATATGTTTTATTTTCCCTAGGATATAAATAAAGGTTTTAGGTAAGAAAAAAAAGGGAAGATCTTTATGGGAGATGTTGAAGATCTTTCACCACGATTAGAAGATTATGTTCCAAGTTTCCAAAGACACTAAACTATTACGGTCCTTTGGTGTCTATTTTTGTTATGTATTAAGTATTCCACAAAAGTAATGTAATGTCCATGTACGTCAAGATTTGGGTCTCTACAATTCAATCATTTATGAAATTCCCTTTTATATTAAAAATTGTATTATGTGTTGGAATCTTGTATTATTATTCTATCACCTCAGAAATCTAGTGAGATTGGGCTTCCACTTAAATAATAAATTACCCATTAATCCTATCTTATTATCCCTACCATCAAGGTTATCCTTATTTGTCCAATCCTGGATAAATAAAATGGATAAATCACTTGGAAAAATTTTATTCATACATCACCAAGTGGATAAGGATTGGTTAAAACTAGTTTCTCCACCCCTTATGGTGAATAGTTTGAAAGAAAATACTGAAGATCACATGGATAATCTACAGCAAAAATATCTTTTATGGTTTCCTTCAAAGAGACAAAATATTCAAAGGCAGAAGAATGAATAGGAGGCTATTTGCTTCTTATATGGAATGAATGGACACTAGAAAATAAATTGTAATGAATTGAAGAAGGAAGAAGCTTCATTAACTTCAGTTACATTCAAAAATTTACTATTTTATTCTTGTATAATAAATAAAATATTCTTACAACATAAATATGTTTAAATATAGGAAATGAGAAATAATATAAAGGTTATATAGTGAACTCAAAAGAAGCTAAGAAATGGTGATTCTTATTTTATCCAAGGGGATATCACTATTTATCATTTCCAGATTATATTGATTTAATTTTGTAATAATTTTTACCAAAACATTTATATCATTGTTTGGATAAACACAATGATACATTATTTAGTTTTTTGGAATAAATATTTTTATGGTACTTTTATACTAAACTAATAGTTCAGTAACTCTTGAATCACATATATCCATTGCAATGAATAATGAATATAAAATATAAGAATCCTACCTGATTTTGGAAATATAATTATTTTTCAAATAAAACTAAAATTATTTTACCTATTTATACCCATATAAGTGTTTTAATCTAAATTGAACTAAGATACTATATATACAAAAAAACTACTTATCGTGTGTTAGATAAAGAAACCTTTATAAATAAATATATGTCAAAAACTTTTAGAATTATTTCAACATGGCCATGTTAACTATTCTGAAGCTAAAGGTAACTTAATATAATTCTTGATATTTATTTAAGAAATTTTATAAACACTTAGTAAATTAAATGAGTTCACATGGTAAATATTTACAAATTTATGAGTTGGCTTATTGAATAATATATTATCCATATAATCATTAATCATATATGTGGAGTAAAGGTTATCCCTAACTCATGTTTCCTTATATACATCAATTTCTTGGTGGTATTAAAAGGAAGATAAATTATGAGTCTTATATATATTTAAAATCTTCCATTATTTCATCTAAGACATATTTTTCAAATAAAAGTAAAAAACTAACCATATGTCAACTATATTTCCTAATGGATATCATATCAATTTTGATATGATAATAATATATCAAGACACTACCAAAAGTTTTTATTGAAAACTTTTTGTTAAAATCTAGACTTAGCTACAAATGAACATTAAAACACTAAGGTGCATATGAGTTAATGATCCTATATATATATATATTCAAGTAATGTACTCAATTTATCAATATTCTAGAACTCCTTATTTTGAATTTTTATAAGACTTGATATTGTTGGTGAGTATTTATGAGAAACTAGACATGGGTGGTACAAGATTGTACCAATAAAGCATGATTGATTTTTGAAAGGTCTAGGCTATGAAAAACCTATACACCAATCATCATGAATAAAATCCTTCTTAAATTATACTTTTTCAAAGAATATATTTATGATCATCATATTGGGATATTGATTGTTAACTCCCCCTCACTTAGAGGAAAAATTATGGTACATGTCTATATGATGAAACCAAAAGGATACCCTATAGTATATGTCTACAAGGAATAACTTAAAAGGGTCAATGAAATCAATAAATTCCAATAAGATATTAATATTAAATGAATTAATTTATAAATAAATCATTTATAGTGATCATATAATATTAATTTGTAAAAAATTGAGTGACATGTATCTCTACCTGGTTAGTAGGAGAAATATAAGTTTTCAAGATAGATATGTTGATAAAATATGGAAAGTAAATGTTGTTTCTTACCAGTGTGTTAATAATAAGGAATGAAATTTATCTAAGTATGACTTAAATCAAAAACCAAGTTCTAGGGAACAATATCTACAAGTTATATTAATGGGTTTTCTCAATTTATTTATAGTACATATATTAGTTAAGTATTTAAAAATAAAATTTGTCAAAATTCGAGACTAATTGTTGTTGACATATAATTTTTCTAGTGGAACATTTATAGATACAGGAAGATATTATTGATATTAATATAATTTCAAAATTTTAAGTTCTGTGAATTTATCTCATTTGCCATGATATGTACTGATGTTTGATATTACTAATTAATAGTTCATGGTATGTTAATATCAAATAGATCCAATATAACTACATTTACATGTACTTAGAACTATCCAATAGTACTTTTCAAAGTATAACAGGATGAGTTATTTGTGTTTAGAGAAGTGGTAGTAATAGTAATCAAGTGAATTGAACACTTGGATTCATTTAGTTCAATTCGATCTAGTATCATAGAAAGGGATAAGGTGATATACTAGAATATCTTATTACACCCAGTGTTAGTTGTATCTATAATATATGAGAATGTTGCAGATTTTGATACAACTTAAGGATTGGTTTATAAACATCCTTTTCTAATTTAAGTTTATACCAAAAGAAAGAGTTTTATCATAATCATGATAAGGTTTGACAATGTATTTAGTTATGATGTCAAGATTTTTATATGGGAACAGTAGGTGGAAGCTCAGTTATATCACTACTTGAGGGATTTTCTAAATATAGTAATGTTGCAATAAATATATTTTTTATAAAGAAATGTGGTTTTTTTCCAACCCCACCCATGGAAATTTGATAGGCCTGGTATTTTTTTCATACTTAATGGAGGCATGTTTTTTCATATGAGAACTTATTGGTCCTTAGTAGTTGGATCTAGTGCGAGTGGCAGTTTGTTAGAGTTGTTTCCCTATAACTAACTAATTTTTTACTTAAGATTACATTTATATTCAAAGATATGAATATTAATTTAAATATATTATCACATATTTATTTTTCTTCTACATAACATTTATGTAATATTGTCCTAGAGCATCTTTTTCATTGAAAAGGTCATATTAGTTCCCCGCTATGATGAGAACCTTGAAATTTTATGACTATTCTTAAAACTATTTCTATGGTTTGATAATTTACTATGCAAGTTCACATAGTACATATACCATCAGGTGAAATTACTCATAATCAGATGAGGCTTCTTCTCATGATGTTCATAATCTCCAAGATAGAAGATTATGAGAACAGGCACAATGGTAAGAACTTTATAGGTTTTGGTGTCATCAGATATTCTTATCTATGAGTGAGTTTAATGGTCATTAGAATTTAATATTATCATTAATTCATTTCATGACTCGCGCACTTATATTTTCTGAAAAAAACCATCATGCCATATGTTGGTGGTAAGTAGGGAATGTTGGGTGCATCACGAATGACATGTTATTAATGGATAAATCAAAGAAGGATTTTTCCCTTTCATATTTATAGAAGTTGGTATCTTTTCCCTTTAATTGAAATATAAATTTCACATTAAATTTCATGGCCATAGTGTAATGACGTTTATTTTAGACAGTCAAAGAAAGACGTATTGAGAACATAGGTCGATCACATGGATGTGAAACCTACCTGATGAGATATTGATATGAAGTGATTATATTACATAGTGATTCTTCATATGTGTTTGTCAATTTTGGGATATCAAGTTCTTTATCAAGGGTACCTTGGCCCATTTCTAGATAGTAATCTCAAATTTTAGGTGTACCTGCCAAACGCTAATAATAAATAATCCTAGAGGGACAAACGCTAAGTTTTTACATTGATCTTGACTAAATTCTATTTGAATTTAATTAGTGGAATAAATATTATTCTCAAGACTGAGGAATAAATTTATTCAAGTTTTATTGATCACATAAATTAAATAAATATTTATCCATCCGGTTGTGAATAATATATATTTATTTATTTTATTGAATATTTAATAAATATTTATTCATTGGTTTTTGGGTAAAAATATTTATTAATTAATAAAAAATTATTCAGGTATTCAATAAATGTTGAGGAGTTCAAACGGGCCAAAACCGAATTTGATGATAAATATTAATTTACAAGCCGATAAAATAATATTTGATATTGTTAAAGTTTGAACACACACCATAAAATATTATTATTATTATTATTATTATTATTATTATTATGTGGCATGGGGTTTAATAAAAATTATAATAATATTTAAGGTTCATTACATAATTAAATAATATTTTAACCTAAACTATAGCTCTATAAATATATAGTTATATATATTGTATAAGGTTAATCGATAAATAGAGAATCATTATCCATAATGGATTTCTCTCTCAAAATACTATTTCTCTCTCCCTCTCAAGAATGAGAAACTCTAGTGACATTCTATAACATCCCTAAACCTATACTCCCATATCTGGTGCTAAAAATGCCATCACTTCATTTCTATATTTGATACCAATAAATGTGACCCGATTTTCTCTATCCAAACCTTGAAACATAAAAAGGAAGTATTGAATCACTTACATACCTAAACAAATTTTAGGTTTATAGTCTTATATAATTATTACAAACTCTTACATAAACAATACCCATGTATTCAAATGATTGTTCATCCTATAAACCTATATTATTTTATTCAACATTAAGTCGTCGTCATCATCCATATGAAACCCTTCTGTACATAATTAATTTAAAATAATTCTTGATAACATGGGGAAAAAGTAAACATAATAAGGGTGAACTAAAATTCTCAATAAGGGTAAACATAATCATTAATAATTTAATGTCATTAGTGTGAATAAGATGAGCATAAAGATATGATGATTGTTAGGACCAAAAGGGGCCTATATACCCTGAGAGGGGGTGAATTAGGGTATGGATATTATTTTCTAAATTATTTCATCCCCACTAGATCTTGACCTCTTTATCACAAGGGTCACTTTTTTTCACTTATGTGTTTATTATGATCACTTATTTTCTTCTTTATCTAATGATGATGCTTTGAATGAAATGCAGGGAAGTAATCACATAAACATAGATATTTTTACTTGGTTCACCCTCATTGGGTTATATCCAAGGAGCATACAACAATGATGTTCCACTGTACCAAATCCACTAAATATCACTTCCAATAATGTTCGGGATATATCACTTTGATGCCTAGGATCACTTCTTTTAAAATGTTTAGGGTTAGCTCACTGCTTTCCCAAGGGTTACTCCCTATTTCTCTCTCTCTGGATAACTATTAGTAGAAAGGATCATCTTTTTCCTCTTCCTTTTCTCACTACTCTAGAAAGGATCCACTCACAATTTTTGGACTTATAGGTCCTTTAGTTATCAAAAATGAATGCATCCTTCACTATATATATATGCTCTATGTTGGAACCAATTTGTGTATAAGTTGTATTTGTTGTCAACAGGTGTAAATAATGGTCAAAATGAAAAAGAAACTCCAAAGTGGATGGAGATTTATTGAAGTGAAGATTCTTGGAGAATTTTTATAGATTCATAGCATTGGATTCCATGATTGGGAAACTCTCCATGTTGTTACAAATCAGATGATTGATGCACTAAGATTGAATGTTCAAAGAACTTGTATTATGTTTGATACAATGTTTACAACATTTAAATATCATCCTTTTAAGGATGATTGAAGTACTTTGGATTTGATAATACAAAAAGGAAAGTAGTAAGAATAAGGTTGAATAAGGGGTTTTTGACCTTGAGAAGGCCACACACATATTTTAATATGGCCATGAATTTTTCTACGTACTCGGTTTTCTACCGATTATTTTTATGTGTCTTACTTAAAAAATGGGACCATCCCACAAGCTATCTACCCAGCCTCAACCCGAGGCATATGTGAGACCATAGGGGTCGACATTGCCCATGGGGAAGGCAAGGTAGATCCAGCCCGCAAGAGGTGCATGGGGGATATTTATAAGCTCCCAAGGTGTGCATAGTAGGCACTAGGTGTATTCCTGAGGAGGCAGAGTGGGAGCTAAGAGCACGCCCATAGAGAACCAGTGCGGGCAGCACCAGAGGGGGGAGTGGAGAATTCTGGTCGGTTGGCAGGGGGAGTTGATTGGTAAACCACGAGAAACTCACATCTCCAATTCTATGTGGGTGCATTTTAAAAACGCATATGTAATCTCCATTGTCCATCCAATCTACATCTTTCTCTACCGTCTAATCATCCATAGTATTCGATCATCCAAATCTTTTTCGCTCATCTAATCTCACACCCTGCACATTTGAGTTAGAGTCATCTGATCCTCCTATGGTATTTGAATAACTATTTTGTCATCTTCAACCACCTACGATATCTCATGCCACTGCATCTCACCGGAGCTATTAGATAATCATGTCTGAACCACTATGCATTATTATTTTGACCCCATGAGGATCATCGGATTGAATCAAGACCATGCTTGTAATCTTCTTCTTGCATGCATTTGATATCTAGATGAAGAAGCTTCATCCGAGGAAAAAGGAGTTTTTGAGACCACGTAGATTCATGCATGATTTAAAAACAAGATACATGAAAATCTCAAATGCATGCATGTGATTAGGGAGAAACCTGCATTAAAAAAAAGAAACACCCTGAGGATTATGGTATATCTTCATGCATATTTGAAGATTCTCAAAACCTTGGAAATCCTAATCATTCAAAGATGTGATCTCCATGGCATATCTTGATGATTTATAATGTGAAAAATATCCTCTCCTCACCTATAAAAGAAGTCACACCCAAGCCTAGATAGGCTACTGCTCCCTCATTCCCAAGAACTTGTGTTTTTGAAAAATAGAGCTTCTCTCTATGTATCACTTCTCGAAGAGTAATAAGAGAACTACGAGTATTCAAGGCTCCACGAAGAAGAGATCCCAAAATCCTTTGACAGGTTATATGAACCCTCTAATAGCTTTGAGAAGAAATAGTTCTTGTGAACACACGATTGGTTTTCTAAAAACTCTCATTGTGCTTTGATAAGGCTGAGCAACTGTGATCCAATGGTTGAGCCTTATCCTCCCATTGTGCTTTGTGAAGTCCAGTACACTCTGCGCAAAGATAACCCATGCATCCTCTGTGTGAAGGAGAAGACCTGTGGCTACCCTGGATTCATGAAGAAAGGTGATAACACCCTTCTATTTTCATGTTTATATCCTACTATTTTTTGGGTTTTGTGATTTGTTGAAGAAGAGGATTGCACAAAGAAGTGACAATGCATACATGAAGGCATGCATGTGAATTTCTTGAATAAGCCTAAGGCCTTTGTGAGGTTGTGAGAAGAAGAAGTTTTCATCCATTCGGGTTTAAAGAAACACACATATATAAACCTAAACAAAAACCCTAACCTAGTGCAAGAGGAAGAAGGAAAAGAAAGAATAGGAAGAGTAAAAGAGGCTGAGTGAGTGTGTTCTTAAAGATCTATACCCATTAGGGTTGAAACACAATAAAAAAAGAAGAGGTAATTGCATGCATGCATGCATGAACATGCACACGTAAAGACACTTAAATAAAAGAATAAAACAAGTGTGTTCACATGTGTAAAGAAGAATAAAAAAGAAAGTGAATAAAGGTTCAATCTAAAAATCCATATGCATAATCACATGCATTCATGAACAAGAGAGAAGAATTGATTCTGATTATGCCAAGTAAGCTTATATGCATTGCTTTAATAATCACATTGGTGTATGTGATTCTAGATAAAGAAATAAGAATACTAGTGTAGTTAGTTTTGCACTAGAGAATAATAGAAATAAAGAAGAGAATTTCTTTCCTACTTGTTTTTAATTAATCAAGTGAAGAGAATGAAATAAGACCAAGAGAAGAACCTACCTTATCAACAAAGAAGAATATTTTCTCCACAGGAAGTATGAAGAACCATCTAGGAAGATGAAAGTTGGGCTAAGCTGTCACTAGTCCAGGGAAGAGGATTGTTTACCACCCCCCTCCAAAGTGTAGGGACCACACTAACTAGAGGATTGTTTTCTTAGTCAACCCATTGTAACATCATATTATATTATAGTGTATAATCCATGTACTAGTCATTACCTTGCATGGAAAGAATGTAGCTTCTCTTATTGAGTGGTGAACCTCGTAAAAATATCGTGTGAATATTTTTACTACTTTTTATTATTTCATGAGATAGGTAAAAGAGAATAAGAGAATAAAGAACCTAACAGGTCAAGAGGTATAGGGATAAAAAAGTTGGAATTGGTTTAAAAAGTCCACAACACAGATTCACCTCCCCCCCCCCCCCTTCAGTGTTAGGTATATCCCAAACTGGTCGTCTTAATTGGTATCAGAGGGACAGGTTCACCTCTATTAGATTCTCTATAGTGAAGTTATTCTCTTTTTAATATTTGAGTTTATTTCCTGATTTATCAATGAAGTGCACTTTCAGTGAAGATTCATTTATCTCTGGGCAGAAGGCTATATCTACCAAGACCATGATGAACAGGAAAAAGAATGAGAAGAGAAAGTTGACAAAGCGGTCCCTATTATCTAAATAATAGGAAGCATATAGTTCTACATATATAGATGACATTGAAGACACTTTAGAATTGTAAAGTAATGAAAAGGTGTCTCAAGTCCCCACCAAGAAGATGGACAACCTTCCTACCTCAACTGATCAAGAGGTATGTGTTAGTATTGGAAATTATTCACATGAGAAAAATTCTAGCACAAGTGGTGATGATCTATCTAAAACATATAAATAAATATCAGTTTATATATTAAGAATTATTCTACATGGTATTAAAGAATAAATTACATCCATAGTTTGTGGATTATTTCAATACATGCAGGAAAATATCACTCAGCTGGAAGAAGAAACTGATGTTTTAGAGAAAGGCTTACAAGAAAAAATTATAGAATTTTTAAAGCTCTCCAGAAATATTGGATTCTTTGAAGAAACAAATAATTTAATTTTTAACACCCTAATATTTCATATTATCTTATCTCTTTAAAGTAATTCAATAGCTTGTTCCACATGCAACATTGAGCTCAAGTGCATCACGATCTATCAAACTAGCTGTTTAAAAAGAGGTTGTGGATATTGTTAACCACATTTTCAATTTTATATATATATTCTATATAATTTTAATATTCATATTTTGTGTTTCATAGACATAATATAAGTACAAATTCAATTTTTTAGATAAAAGAAGTATTTTTCAAAAAATGCAGTTTTTCTGCCTTTTAATGGCGAACCCTTTTTAAATAAAATTTTGACAGATTTATATATTCAATCTAATGAAATTAAATTCTTATTTATAATTGAGACATAAAAAATTTAGTTTGGATAAATTTTTGGTACTTTTCTGATAACTTTCAATTTTTGATGAAAAATGAAAAATACTAAATTTTAATTAAAAACAACTTTTTTAATAGAAATAATTTATAGTGCTAAATTATACATTTGAGTGGTTTTAAAGTATAATTAGACTATGTTTTTATAATTTAATATAATTTAGGTCATTGGATGTAATTTCACATTTAAATTGTACATAAACGCATGTCAATCTTTTGATAGTTTTTACTTCTTAAAAACCCGCTTTCTGGTTTTGACAACGGGAATTAATTTTACATTAATTAATGCAAATTATATGTTTTGAATTTGATAAAATTGAAACAATTTTTAAATTTTTAATACCAAATTACATTTGGGTGAATTTTTGGTATTTTTCTAAAAAAATTCAATTTTTTATGAATAGTGAAAAACGCTATGTTGTAGATAAAAGATGACTTTTTCATTTAAATAATTATTTTAATTAAAAAATCATCTTAAATTAAAAATATATACATAATAATTATATTAGTAAAATTTAATTTATTGAAGTAATTTTATAATAAGATTAGACATATAAAATTGTATTGAACTTTTTTAACGTCTTTTACCTACCTTCTAGGCACATTTGCAAATTTGAAAAAAAACGTAATTTTACTGCTCCTGTGAATTGAATTTTAAAAATAATAGATACACAGTTGAAATCAGTAAGTAAAATTTGGTTCAATATGATGAAAATATTTTTTGGTGAATAGTGACTTTTGAATTTTATTTACCACGACTAAAAGTAAATAGGGTAATTAAAGGTAAAATGATATTATAATTACCCTAACACATGTAATAATTCTATTGGATAAGTTTATTTCGACCAAAATAAACCTTATAAGTAAAATAAGATCCTTTTTGATCCACATGTATTATATTAGGACATTTATTATTATTTTATTTAAAGAAGAGTTAAAAGTGTTAAATTAAAAGTTTAATAACTAAACCATTTTTAATATAGGTTATACATAAGATAAATTCGATTATAAATATTCATTAGAAAGATAAAAATATTTCCTACATCATGGTATTTTATTTATAATTTTTAGACATTAAATATTTCAATTTATTTATGAAACAATGATAATGCAGTAATTACCTTATTAATGAAGGATTAAAATAACTGATATTATAAATATAAATATAAATGTAAATTGAGACTTTTGATGCCATACACTAATTTTATAGGTTAATATTACATGTTAGGTTTGATTTAATGTTTTTTTTGAATTAATAAACTTGTTGTGACTTTCAAAAAAACCAAATACTAAATAGTGTCAAAATTGACATAAATGAGTTTTTAAAAAACATACTATATTATTAAATGATATAATATTTCTAAAAATATAAGGTACATCCGAAAGACATATATAATGATAGATATGTCATTAATGAACCACTTTAGGTTCTCTTGGCATTTTATAGTAAGTTTATTAACCATGTATTATAATAAAACAAGAAGACATGGTAAAAGTTAAACTATTTAACTAAGGGTTAAATCTAAAAGATAAGGTTAATATGGTGACCTAAACTTGTATAAAATAAATTGGTTGAGAGTATTTATACCCATACCCACCTTATACTTGAAATAAATTCTTTTTTAGCTATTATAAACCGAAAATTATTATAGCATAAATTAATATTGCAGGTTTTTTCTAAAGTCCCCTCACCTCTCTTATAAAAGGGTACTTCCCATTCTCTTAAATTAACACCTCCAAATCTATTTGTCTCAGCCAAACCCTACTCAAATATCCTCATAACTACCATCAATTAAAACTATATTCCTTACTTTGATCATAAAGACAACCTAAGGAGCCCTTTTTTTCAAATCAAAAGGAAGAACCCGAAGAAGAGGTAATTATTTCATCACCTCTTTCAAAGTTCCCTTCTTCTTCCACTTCCTCTTTCTTTGAATTTTTTATACCAAAATAATAAATCCAGTACCTTATACATAATGAGATGTTATTATAAACATGTTACAACTATATTAATTATTATATCCATCCTATGAATTACGAAGTCACCATACGTGTGTACGTACGGTTTACCGTCTCCACGTCGTGTTGTAGTTTGTTATTCAACACTTCATTATTTTTATGGGTATAATAATGAGTATAATTGATGTAAATATTAAGTATAAAATCTTAATTATTATTTATATATAATATACCATCCAATTACATATGATTTCACCATCAATATAATGATATCATCCCTCGTGCTTACGTACAGCTTACCGTCTCCACGACACGATGAGATTAATTTCCACGTTCACCATTCAATGATGATTATAAAAATATATATTATTAATAAGTATGTAATATATGACATAATAATGATACTGTAAATATGTGTTTGTGTGTGTGTTTACATATATCACATTCACTTACTTCCATTCAATACGATATGAAAACGGAAACAGCGTTAATGCGTACGTACGGCCTACCGTCTCCATAAACGGTGTTTTCCATTTCATGTATCTATCTATTATAAATATTTATATTCTAAATATATATAATATATAAATCATGTTTCATATTCTGGAAGCAATAAAATCATGATATAGGTGATACGATCAAGAATAACAAGTTAAAACACGTACGATAAAGAGAGCAATTATTACCCGAAATGTTACATTAAAATGGAAATCATTATTAAATGGGTAGTATAAAGTAATAAATGAATCATATATGATATAATAAATATTAATATGGTTATGTTATAATTTTATAACATATTATAGTCATTATACAGAAGTTAAAACATACCCTCAACTAAATGAATGTACAAGGTAATGGTTAATTCCTCAATCTCATTATTATCTGTGATTGTTTATGTGTAAGTATTTATTTTGAAATATTTATAATTCATGTCCATGTTTTATAAAAATGTTTTTAGAAGGAATTTTTTAAGGTTTTTTGGAAGGTACTCTTTATCAAGATCATCATTTTAAATTGTTTAAATATTTATTCTTCTAAATCATTCACATTAATATTCATGTTTTCAAAATAGTTTTAAGGATTTATTTATATGAAAATGAATTTTTTGAAATGTCAATTCCTTTAAAAAGTTTTAAAGTGGTATGGGACACTTTGATTCAAAAATTTCTTTTAAATGTCTTCCTTTCTAAATTGTGTGACTTTTAAATGATTTCATGAAAAAGGGATATTTCTCTCAAAGAGTTTTTTTGATCACTTTCAACTATATAAATATACTTTACTAGATATTATTCATGATTGAAGTTTATTTATTATAATACAATGGTCTGTATTTTATTAAATGAGTTATGATATGTTATACTATGGATGTGTTGTTTTTATACCATTCATGGTTTATGGTTAAATTGTTTACATTTTATATACTAGTTTTATTAAGAATGTTTATATTATGTTTCACCCTTTTCATATAACGAATGCACTGGAATTAGCAAGTGATGGACGGGGCTCGCTATAGCCCCTCGATGCATCGGTAGGTCTCATGAGACAAACGGGTGTCTTGGCACAAGGCCTTGACAAAATTTTTATTTGTAGTCTTGAAACGAGGCCTTGACTATGTGGTTATGATGTCTGACATTATGAATTCCCTTGTTATGAAATTAGTTATTACATGTGATTATTAAACTAGTAGAATATCCATGTGCATGTTTATATGGAAATTTTTTATTTATTTTTTCCATATTATGTTCAAGTTTATGTTTAAAAGGTTTTTTCTTTTATTACACATATTTCCTTAAAATTTTATATCTTCCACTAAATTATTTACCCTTACTGAGCATCTGATCTCACCCCTTTATTATGTTTTATTTTCCCAGGATTCTAAGAAGTGTATTATGATTGATATGCAGGGTTAAGTTGTGGGAATAATGGTTTTCTCAAAGAATTATTTTTGTTGTATTGTATGTTAAAAAATTTAATGTAACATTCATGTGTGTAATATATTTTCCAAGACTGCTAAATTGATCAGTCCTTCGAGAATTGATTCCTTGTAATCATACCAATGTATTAAAATAATGCATTAACTCCGGGCTTCTAGGGTTGGGGAATTATAGTTGGTATTAGAGTAAGTTAGTACAAACCATAGAAACTAGATTTAGAAAAACTCTTATTATAGAACATTATCCTAAGATAAACTTTGAGGATTAATATAGAAGAACATACAAAAAAATTGGTAATGTAAATATTATGTGGGTTTTCAAAGCAATACATCGATGTCTAGATAATAAAAGTGGACGTGGTTCTGGAACAGATGTACCTAGGAGTGAAAACTCTGACAAGGAGTTTTGGGCTTGACCCGGGGTATCCTGGTACACAACAACGGGCCTTACTGCGCACCTGGTTTGACACTCCTAGGTGATATGCTTAGGAAAATTCACATTTTCTTTACAAACCATTATGAAGGATTTATGAGTAAATATGTCAGCAATGAAACAATTTTTATGATTATGAGACTGGATGTGTGAAAATATTCAATTCATATTGATAATTTTTATAGTTTTTAGATTATACAGTATTATATGATCTAACCTAGTGTATGTCTTCATTTAGAAATGGTTCCCAGTATAAGGAATGAAAACTCCAGCAATACACATGATCTAAAGAGTCAGAAAGATCATATCTTTCATGTTCTTAAGCCAAAATTTAGAAGGGAAATAGTCTCCCATGTATTCTCATCATATGAAGAAATGGTATCATGTGTTAATAAGATAATTAATGAATTCTCTGAGTTCTATGGATTTGAAGGGAAATAAGAGAAAAATAATATAGAAGAGAAAAATATGGATAAAGGGAAGAAGGGAAAGAAGGATTTTCCCACATGTGATAACTGTGGAAAGAATCACATTGGTAAATTATTGAAGGTAATGGGAGTTTTTTATAAGTGTGGTAAAAAAAGGCACCAAGTTCGTGATTGTAATATTAATAAAAAGGTTTCAAATGTACAATGCTTCATCTACAAGGAGTTGGGAAACTACAGGAATCAATGTCCCAATCATCAGAGTATACCTCAAATGATTATATTGGATAATAATCAAGTTATGATACTACCGTATATGAAGAGGAATGATTAGTGTTCTTATGTTTTTATTAAAGAATTATGTCATTTTATTATTATATTAATGATTTATAAGTTATAAAAATTATAAAGTATATAAAGATTATACTGCACTACGTTTTCATTAAGGATTTGAGATTTTATGTTACCAAGCAAACTGACACAGTTTCAAGTTAAACATTTTGGAAAATATATGGTTATTGAAAATATAACCCTTAATATATTTCTGAAACTGAGATAATTATTTCTGAATAAGATATGATTGATTTGAAAAAATTATATTTGATATTCGTGACTACCTTGAAACTAATTAATTGTTTGTTTATTCCATCAATGTTGGAGTTTACAACATTTTTGGATATAAGGATTATATCCAATATTCTATAAGGAATAAGGGAGCATGAATGTAATCAATAAGTTTTTATGGTAATTAAGGGTGTTACCATGTTTTAAGAGAATACATGATGAAGGTATTCGCATCTATGTTATGTGACCTTCCTTATAAATTTTGGACTGTGAGTTTAAATAGAAGTACTTTGGATAAGTTTAAAGGTTTGAATGGATTAAGTTGGACAATGGATATTATTGTTGAAGGTTAAAACATTTCTTAAGATTATTTTTAGGTTTTTATAAAAAGGACAACCTGGATGTTGGGTGACAACCCATCGCATCCGGCAAGGCCGTGAGACTTGAACCCACAACTGAAGGGCAACAAGGGTGCATCACCTACCACTGGCCTACGTGATGTCCTGGTTTTTATAATGTAGTTTTTTTAAAGGGTCTGATAGATGAATTATAAATTCATTTTTTTGTAACCCTATACGATTAAGATAAATAAAATATTTCTGAGTTCTATTATCTTTTGAAGTGAAATATGAGTTTTTGGTAGAAATTAGTTGAAGGGTGGAACTCTACTTGTCAAGTATTCTTTTTTTCTCTTATTCTAGGAAGATATTAATTCTTAAACTTTAGGGAAGGGAGATTAAAACCCAAAAAAAGATCCTAATACCTTATGTTTTGTTGAACTGATGATATTTTAAATCATCATAGATTTATGGTTTTAAGGCCCCTAATATTCCATTTATTGTTCATTTGTTTGTGATTGATGACCTCAATCACTCCCTATAAATATTTATGTTTTTACTCCAATTATTTGTCTCTAATTTCCACCAATTTTCTTCTATTTGATATCATAATTTGGTGGTGACTTTTTCATTTCCCTTTCCCTCTTATTAAGACTAAATTTTATTAACCCTATTTCTGATGTGGGTTTTCCACAAAGGTATTTTCTATTTTCAACCTTTTATTTTCTAAGAACAATTTCAAATTCAGAGTACTCGATTTATTGAAGTAGGGGAGAATGTAACACCCTAATATTTCATAGTACGTTATCTCTTTAAAGTAATTCAATATCTTGCGCTACATGCAACACAGAGTTCAAACGCATCACGACCTATCAAACTAGCCATTTAAAAAGCAGTTGTGAATAGTTTTTAACCACATTTTTAATTATATATATATATATCTTATATAATTTTAACATTTATATTTTGTGTTTCTTAGACATAATATAAGTACAAATTCAATTTTTAAGATAAAAGAAGTATTTTTCAAAAAAAAATACAGTTTTTTCCACTTTTTAATGGTGAACCCTTTTTAAATCCAATATTTGAAACATATATATATATATTCAATTTAATGAAATTAAATTCTTCTTTAGAATCAATTCATAAAAAATTTATGTTAGATAAATTTTTTGTACTATTCTGATAACTTTCAATTTTTGATGAATAGTGAAAAATACTAAATTTTTATTAAAAACAACTTTTTTAATTGAAATAATTTATAGTGATAAATTATAAAATTGATTAGTTTGAAAGTATAATTAGATTATATTTTTATCATTTTATATAATTTAGGTCATTAGATGTAATTTCACATTTAAATTGTACATAAACACATGTCAATCTTTTGATAGTTTTTACTTCTTAAAAACTCGCTTTCTGGTTTTGACAACGGGAATTAATTTTAAATTAATTAATGAAACTTATATGTTTTTAATTTGGTAAAATTGAAATAATTTTTTAATTTGGAATATCAAAATTATCATTGGGTTAATTTTTGGTATTTTTCTGAAAACATTAAATTTTTGATGAATAATGAAAACACTACATTGTAGATAAAAACAGACTTTTTCATTTAAATAATTATTTTAATTAGAAAATATTCTTAAAGTAAAAATTGATACATAATATATATATTAATCCAATTTAATTTATTGGAGTCATTTTATAATAATATTAGACATATAAAATTGTATTGAACTTTTTTAACGTCTTTGACCCACCTTCTAGGCACATTTGCAAATTTGCATAAAATGTAATTTTACCGCTCCTATTAATTGAATTTCAAAAATTCGAGAAACAAATTTGAAATCAATAAATAAAATATGGTTCAATATAATTAAAATAATTTTTGGTGAATAGTAACTTTTGAATTTTATTTACCACGGTTAAAAGTAAATATGGTAATTAAAGATAAAAATGATATTATAATTAACCTAACACATGTTCTAATTCTATTGGATAAGTGTATTTAGAATAAACTCAGCCTTATGAATAAAATATGATCGTTTTTTATCCACTTGGATTAGATTAGAAGATTTATTATTATTTTATTTAAATAAGAGTTAAAAGTGTTAAATTCAAAGTTTAATAACTAAACCATTTTTAATATAGGGTTATACATAATATAAATTCGATTAAAATAATCATTAGAAATCTAAAAATATTTCCTACATAATGGTATTTTATTTATAATTTTTATACATTAAATAATTAAATTTATTTATGACACAATGATGATTTAGTAATTACCTTATTAATGAAAGATTAAAATAATTGATATTATAAATATAAAACTAAATGTAAATTGAGAATTTTGATGTCATACACGAATTTTCTATGTGAATATGACATGTTAAGTTTGATTTAGTGTATTTCTTTCGAACTAATCAACTTTTTATGACTTTCACAAAAACTAAATACTAAATAGTGTCAAAATTGACATAAATGAGTTTTTAAAACAAATAATATATTATTAAATGATATTATATTCCTAAAAATATAAAGTTCATCCAAAGGACTTATATAATGATAAATATATGATTAATGAACTACTTTATGTTCTCTTGTAATTTTATAGTAAGTTTATTAACCATGTATGTTAATAATACAAGAAGACATGGTAAAAGTTAAACTATTTAACTAATGGTTAAATCTAAAAGATAAGGTTAATATGGTGACCTAAACTTGTATAAAACCTATTGGTTGAGAGTATTTCGACCCATCCTAACCTTATACTTGAAATAAATTCTTTTTAAGATATTATAAACCGAAAATGATTATACAATAAATTATTATTTCAAGCTTTTCCTAAAGTGCCCCTCACCTCTCTTATAAATGGGTACTTCCACTTCTCTTAAATTCACACCTCCAAATCCATTTGTCTGGACCAACCCCTACTCAAATATCCTCCAAAATACCTTTAATTCAAACTATAGGCCTTAATTTGATCATAAATCCAACCTAAGGGGCCCTTTTGTTCAAATCAAAAGGAAGAACCCGAAGAAGAGGTAATTATTTCATCACCTCTTTCAAAGTTATTTTCTTCTTCCACTTCCTCTTTCTTTGTTGTTTCCATACCAAAATAATAACTCTATTAACTTATACATAATTAGATGTTATTATAAATATGGTATAACTTTATTCATTATTCTATCCATCCTATTAATGATAAAGTCATTATACGTGCGTACGTACAGCTTACCGTCTTCACATCGTGGTGTAGTTTGTTATTCAACACTTCATTATTTGGATGGGTATAATAATGTGTATAATTGATGTAAATAATAAATATAACATGTTAATGATTCTTTATATATAATATACCATCCAATTACATATTATTTCACCATCAATGGAATGATATCATCGCTCATGCGTATGTACAGCTTACCGTCTCCACGACACGATGAGATTCATTTCCACGTTCACCATTCAACGATGATTATAAAAATATATATTATTAAGAAGTATGTAATATATGACATAATAATGATACTTTAAATATATATATGTTTTTGTGTGTGTGTGTGTGTTTGTGTGTGAGTGTGTGTGTTTACATATATCTCATTCACTTACTTCTGTTCAATACGATATGAAAACGGAAACAATGTTTATGCGTACGTACGGCCTACCATCTCCATAAATAGTGATTTTTATTTCATATACCTATCTATTATACATATTTATATTCTAAATATATATTATATATAAATCATGTTTCATATTTTGGAAGCAATAAAATCATAATATAGGGGATACGATTAAGAATAACAAGTTAAAACACATACGATAAAGAAAGAAATTATTACCCGAAATGTTACTTTAACATGGAAATTATTATTAAATGGGTAGTATAAAGTAATAAATGAATCATATATTATATCCTAAATATTAATATGATTATTTTTTAATTTAATAACATACTATGGTCATTATATAGGTGGTTAAACGTGCCCTCAAATAAAGGAACGTACAAGGTAAGGGTTAATTCTTCAATCTCATTATTATCCGAGATTGTTTATGTGTAAGTATTTACTGGAAAAAATTTATCATCCATGTCCATGTTTCATAAAAATGTTTTCAAAGGGAATATTTTAAGGTTTTTTGGAAGGTAATCTTCAGTAAGATCATCATTTTAAATGGTTTAAATATTTATTCTTCTAAATCATTCTCATTAATGTCCATGTTTTCAAAATGGTTTTAAGGATTTATTTATATAGGAATGAATGTTTTAAAATGTTAATTCCTTTCAAAAGTTTCAAAGTGGTATGGTAAACTTTGATTCAAAAATTTATTTTAAATGTCTTCCTTTTTAAATTGTGTGACTTTTAAATGATTTCATAAAAAAGGGATATTTCTCTCAAAGAGGTTTACTGATCATTTTCAACTACATCAACATTCTTTACTAGATATTATTCATGATTGAGGTTTATTTATTATAACAAAATGTTCTCTATTGTATTGAATGAGTTTTGATCTGTTTGACTATAGATGTGTTGTTTTTATTCCATTCATGGTTTATGGTTAAAGTATTGACATTTCGTATGCTAGTTTTAATATGAATGTTTATGTTATATTTCACCCATTTCATATGAGGAATAAATTAGACTTAGTAAGTTATGGGAGGGGACCACTATAGCCCCTCGATGAATTGGTAGGTCTCATGAGACAAACTAGTGTCTTGGCACAAGGCCTTGATAAATTTTTTATTTGTATTCTTGGCACGAGGCCTTGACTATGTGGTTATGATGTCTGGCATTATGCATTTCCTCATTATGAAATTAGTTATTACATGTGATTATTAAACTATTAGAATATCCATGTTCATGTTTATATGGTAATGTTTGATTTATTTTTGCCATATTATGCACAAGTTTATGTTTAAAAGTCTGTTTCTTTTATTACACATCTTTCCTTAAAATGTTATAGCTTCTAATAAATTATTTACCCTTACTGAGAATCTAAGCTCACCCCTTTCTTATGTTTTATTTTCCTAGGATTCCAAGAAGTGTATTATGATTGATATACAGGGTTAATCTATGGGAATAATGGAATTATAAAATGATTATTTATGTTGTGTTTTATGTTATAATGTTTAATGTAACATTTAAGAATGTAATCTATTTTCCCAGACTGCTAAATTGATCAGTCCTTTGGGACTTGATTCCTTGTAATAATGCCAATGTATTAAAATAATTCACTGGCTCTAGGCCTCTGGGGTCAGGGAATTACAGATTTTAAGTAAGTTCTTCAAAGTGGATTAAAGATATTGAAGAGAAATATAGATTCAACAAGACTCTAGAATAAAATATCCATACACTTGAAGAAGATCTGAAAAAGAGAAATGAAGTCAAAGAGGTATATTTGGAAGAAGACTCCAAGAAGATCAAATAACTTTACTCTTTGTTACAAAAAAAAGTAAAGATTCATGAAGATGAAGTTGAAATATTAAAGAATACTTGTTAAGAGAAGATGACTATGATTAAAGACTAGGAATTCATCCTTAATATGAAATATCTAAAATTAGAAGCTGAGTTGACCAGTCTTGAGAATAAACATATTGAGTCTCCACAAAATAAGAAAACAGTTTCTGCCAATAATCAATGATCACTAGAGGATTATACTATCAAAATACCTTCAACATGTGATAAGAAGATCATGGCTTCACTAATTGATCTATCACAAGTAGTTGAGAAGAAGGTATCATCCATACCAACTTGTACTAATGTTTCTAAAATTGTTTCTACAAAAAGAGCAGGTTGGAAGAAAAATTATAAATGAGTATGGATGAAGAAAAGTGAGAAGGTACCTATCATCATGGCTAGGGTGAATAGGAAGAAGAGTGTGGAAGATATCTCCCCACATAAATCATAATATATCATGAATAATATTAAGAAACCTTATAAAGAAAATGGAAAGAAGTCAAGGTTTGTTGGTCAATGCCGGTGCTATAATAGATTTGGGCATTGTCCACTGGATTGTTGGTATAATCCCTTAAATGTAAAATCACAGAGAAATAGCATCTCAAGGGGGAGAAATCCATAGAAGAAGAAGCAACATCCATATATCCAGAAGCATTTGTATACTGCAAATAGATTTGGACTGTTAGATAACATCTGTGATGTATGCAATAGGAGTGGTCACATGAATGGTGCATGTTTATTTCAACAGGTACCCAAAGTTGAGAAGTACTTGGATTATAAATCCAAGAAGGTGAATGGTGGTGCATCCAAAAGAACTACTAAGAAGGATACTACTCAGAAGAATCCATGTAGAAGATCCAATTTTGATGCCTCATTACCTAATGATATATTAGTGGTTTGGACAAAATATTTAGAAATAATGATGAAAATGGAAGATGTATAGGCTAAGGATGGTGCTAAAAACAAAAAGGATATTCTACATGAAGACAAATAAGTTCTGTGTGTGAGGTGCAACAAGGCTGGTCACACTATCAGAAGATTCTTTGAATTTACTCCACCCCAACAAGAATTCCTCAAGAATATGAAAGTTGCTCCATGAGATTATAATACTTTGAAATAACATAAAGAATGAAGATTCACACACAAATATATGGAAGAAATATTGAGAACCACACAATCATAATCAACATTGAAGATTAGTTGTGAAAGTGTCAAGAATGGAGCATCTTGGTTGAGGAGATCATCTCAACCTTATTGTTCACATTGATGGAGCAAGGAGGATCCACCTTATTCCCTTAAATATTTTTGTATTGTATTTGTTCTTATCATATAGTTAATTGAAGTTGAAGCAAGATCTCAGGGGGAGAACATGATATTTAGTGATGAGAAGTGTTCCCTTGAGGGGGAGGCACATGAAGAAGTTGTCAGAGTCATTATTCCAATCAGTATCAATATCATTTGGTATAAAATTCAATTACTCAAAATATTGTCTGAAGATTATGTCATTGGAAAAGGTGTGTTATTTCTAAATCTATCATCCTTGTTTACTCAAAATAAAGATCCTTCTACAAAGGTGGAGTAACAAAGTTAATCAGTGACATAATAAGAGTGAAGGTGCCCTAAGGCCACTTATCTTTCTAATTAAACTTGAATGGTTTTGATCCTTTTGTTGGAGAGAGTGCAGGAGTGTCAAGTTAATTATTTCATATCACACTCATTATCCTAACTCTGGAATTAAAATTGAAATCCCTTGAAGACAAGTACATGAGTTCTCATCTCATGAGGTGTCATATTCAGTGGGTAATGTACATCTTTTTGTCTAAATCAAATCTTCTTGTTTTCTACACCAGGCATTGATCAAGTAGACTTAGAGTGAAATTATTATTGGCACATTGCTTAAGTATGGAATGATACCCTCTCTACCATGAACTTTTTATTTCTTATCAATAAGGGGGAGAGAAGTGAAATAAAAGTCTATGGGAGAGAAAGAAGTAAGGTGAGAGAGAATATTATCATTTTGACATTGACACATTCATTTCAAGAGAAGTTTTAAGGTATTGACAACAAAATAAAAAGGAAGGGATTTTTGGGGCCACTTTGTGTATAAGTTGTATTTTTTGTCAACAGGTGTCAATAATGGTCAAAATGAAGAAGGAACTCTAAAGTGAATGGAGATTGGCTGAAGTGAAGATGCTTGGAGAATTGTTATGGATTCATAGCATTGAATGCCACATTTGGGTAATTATCCATGTTCTTACAAATCATACAATTGATGAACTAATCTTGAAAGTTAAAAGAACTTGTATCATGTGTGATACAACATTTACAACATTGAATTAGCATCCTTTTAAGGATTATTAAAGTACTTTGGATTTGATAATACAAAAGGAAAGGAAGAAGAAGAAGGTTGAAAAAGGGTTTTTTGACCTTGAAGATGCCATGCACATATTTTAATATGGCCATGAATTTTTATGCATACTCAGTTTTCTACCAAGTATTTTTATGTGGCTTACTTAAAAAATGGGGTCAGCCCACGAGCTAGCTACCCAGCCTCAACCCGAGGCACATGCAAGACCACTGGGGTCGACCGCACCCATGGGGAAGCCAAGGTAGATTCATCCCACAAGAGGTGTATGGGGGCCCTGAATAAGCTCCCAGGGTGCGCATAGTGGGCACTAGGTGCGCGCCTGAGGAGGAAGAGTGAGCGCTAAGAACACGCCCGCAGAGAAACAGTGTGGGGCGGCACAGGAGGGGGGAGAGGATAATCTTGGGTGGTTGGTAGGGGGGAGTTGATTGATAAACCATAGAAAAACCCAATTCACCAATTCGATGTAGGATGCATTTTAAAAATGCAGATGTAATCTCTATTGCCCATCCAATTTGCATCTCGATCTACTGTCTGATCAGTCACAGCATTCAATCATCCAAATTTCTATCGCTCATCTAATATCGAACCCTGTACATTTGAGTTAGAGTCATCTGATCCTACCATGATATTTGAATAATCGTTTCATCGTCTTTAACCTCTTATGATCTCCGAAGCCACTACATCGCACCAGAGCTAATAGATGATCACATCTGAACCACCATGTGTTATTATTTTGACACCATAAGGATCTTCGGATCAAACTGAGACCATGAATACAATCTTCATCTTACATGCATTCGATATCTCTATGAAGAAGATTCGACTGAGGAAAATGTAGTTCTCGAGGCCACGTGGATTTTTTCATGATTTAAAAATTAGATACATGCAAATCTCAAATGCATACACATTATCAGGGAGAATCCCCTATTCAAAAAAACACCATGGGGATCCCGGTATATCTTCACATGAGTTTAATAATTTTAAAAACCCCATAAATATCTATAATTCAAATCCATAATCTCCATGACATATCTTGATGATTTAGAACATGGAAAAGATCATCTCCTCACCTATAAAATAAGCTACACCCAAGATGAGAGAGGATGTTACTCCCTCATTCCCGAGAGCTCATGTTTTTGAAAAATATAACATCTATCTATGTATCACTTTGCAAAGAGAAATAAGAGCATCACGACTCTTCAAGTCTCTATAAAGAAGAGATTATTCAAGCCTTATACAGTTGTTATGCACCCTTGATTAGCTTCATGAAGAATCGGTTCCTATGAACACATGATAAGTTTTCTAAAAACCCTCACTGTGATTTGGGAATGTCGAGCATTCGTGATCTAGTAGTTGAGACTTAGCCTCCCACTTTTCTTTTTGAAGTCCATAAAACTCTGTGAAAAGAAAAACCACGCATCCTCTGTATAAATTAGAATACCCATGTCCACCCTGGTTTCACGAAGAAAGGTGTGAACACCCTCTTGTTTGCATGCTTATATCCTACTATTTGCAGGGTTTTATGTTCTGTTGAAGAAGAATCTTGCACAAAGAAGTGGCAGCGCTTATATGCAGGCATGCATGTGATTTGATTGAAGAAGCCCAAGTCCCTTGTGAGGTTGTGAGAAGAATAAGTTTGCACCCATTCAGTTTTGAAGAAACACACACATATAAACCTAAACAAACACCCTAACCTAGTGCAACTGGAAGAAGGAAAATAAATAAGAGGAAGAGTAAAAGAGGTTGAGTGAGTGTGTTCTTAAAGATCTATACCCATTATGGTTGACACACAAGAAATAAGAAGAGGTAAGTGCATGAATTAATGTATGCACATGCACATGTAAAGACACTTAAATAAAAGAATCAAAAAAGTGTGTGCACGTGTGTAAAGAAGAAGAAGAAATAAAGGGAAGAAAGGTTCGATCTAAAAATATGTATGCATGATCACATGCATTCATGAACAAGAGAGAAGAATTGATTTTGATGATACCAAGTAATCTGATCTTAATTTCTTGAATAATTACATTGGTGTATGTGATTCTAGCTAAAGAAATAAGAATACTAGTGCAGTTGGTTTTTTACTAGATAATAACAGAAATAAAGAAGAGAATTTCTTGCCTACTTTTTTTCAAGTAATCAAGTGAAGATCACTAAAGAAGAACAAGAGCAGAACCTAACTTATCAAGAAGAAATAAGACTATCTCCAGAGGTAGTATAAATAACCAGCAAGGAAGCTGAAAGTTGGGCTAGGCTATCATCAGTCCAGAGAAGAGGATTGTTTCCCACCCCCTCCAAAGTATAGAGACCCATACTAACTAGAGGATTGTTTTCCTAATCAACCCACTGTAACAACATATTAAATTATAGTGTAGAATCCATGTGCTATTAATTCCCATTCATGGAACGGAAATAGCTTCTCTTATTGATTGGTGAACCTTGTAAAAATATAATGTTCATATTTTTACTGCTTTCTATTATTACATGTGATAGGGATAAGAGAATAAGAGATTCAAGATCCTAACAGATCAAGAGGTATAGGGATAAAAATGTGTAATTGGTTTAAAAATTCCCCAACACTAATTCACCCCCCCCCCCCCCCTTAGTGTTAGGTATATCCCAAAATAGTCATCTCACTCTATTGAATTCCAAATTTCATCCCTTGATGAATACCCCTTTTCCACTTAACATTGGGTAATAACCTTGGAATTACCTTTAAAAATCCCACTACTACACAAAGTTCCCTATTTTGGGAAGCCCAAACCATCCTTTTTGAAGCTCTTTTGTGAAGCTCTGTGAATAATATTAGTTGCAAATCTCCATTGCGAAGCTCAATTGTTAAGATCCATTGCGAAGCTCCTTCACAAAGCTCCCTCACGAAGCTCCCAATTTCACATAACTCAAACAAGATGATGCAAAGATCATTCACAAATCTCCCAATTTTTCATAGTTTAAAAACGATTATATGAAGATCCTTTGTGATGATCCTTAGTGAATCTCCTTAGTGAATCTCCTTTGTGAACTTTCATCACTATCTTCCTTCGCGATTCGAGAGACTTTAGATTTTTCGTGAAAAACTCTCTACTCTTATCAAGGGGGTTGAGGCCTATTTATAGGTGATTCTACTGACCCTTAAACCTTCTATGCGAAGTCAATGCCACATCATCCCATTTGGAAAAGCTCCAAAATTTCATCATAAATTCTCTCTATTTCACAAAGCACCATGGAAATTTTCAGATCATGAAGATCCATCACAAATATCTTTAGCGAATCTCTTTAGCGAAGATCCTAAGTGAAGCTCCTTCACAAAGCTCATCATAATCATAGAGCTCACTATCAACATTATTAATGTATTTTCCAAATCCACTTCATGAATCCCATATTCATGAAATTCAATATTTTTCTATATTTTGATGAGATCTTCAAGAAAACACACTTTTCACAAAGCTCGCCTCTTCCATTCATGAAGCCCGTCATTATCATAGAGCTCTCTGTAAATAATCTTCATGTGTTTTCCAAAACCACTTCATGAATCCCATATTCATGAAATTCAACCCTTTTTCTATATTTTTATGAGATCTTTAAGGAAATCCACTTTTTTCAGAGCTCACCAAACTTCAAATTTTGGACCCCAAAAATTTGGAAAACACTGGAAACCAATGCCACCTTATATATATTCCTTTTTTACCACGTTTGGATCTTAAATTCCTTGATCTCCTTCTTTTTCAACAAACACAACCAACCCAAAAATGTTGCAATGATGCCTTGAGGTATTTTTTCTCAACAATGACATAATCATAGTGCATGACAATAATATGAGATAAATCATACATATCAAAACAGGATCACTAAACATGTGGCATGGAATAAATATTTAACAAAGTAAATAGTTGTAATAATCAATAATCATGATCTATTTGAATGTCAATATTGATCAAAGAAAACATTTTAAATCCATATAAAGCATAAAGAAAATGTTTTTGGTATCTTGGAACATAATATTCATAAAACCATTAAAGAATCCTTAAAAATAGAATAACCATATGATTGAATTCAATACCCAATGTAGTGGAGCACTATATGGGTTTACCCATCATATAAGCTATATCAGACTCGCCTATGAACTATAATGTGGATCAACCCCTCATAAAAAATGTTCAAGAACTATAACATGAATAAAGTATCAAGAACATTCATATAAAATTCCAATTATTCCTTTAATAAATCGATTAACCCATGGAAAAGAAATGGTTTCCATGAAAATATCTTTAAAATGATTAACCTATGGAAAATACATTGGTTCCATGAAAATCTCTTTGAAACATGATTAACCCATTGAAAAGAAACGAGTTCCTTGAAAATCTATTTCAAATAATCATAATAAATCCAAATAAATAATGAGGATGAAATAATTACAAAATATATCTATCTGATCATAAGTAACATCAATGGGTATTGAAATTGATGAATGTAAATACCATTAAAAGATCATTAAAAATGTTCTTGAGGAAAATACACTTTTTACTTTGATAATCACTTTAAAAAAATTAAAAAAAATATATATAAAATGATTTTATCTAAAAATAAACTTGTAAACTTATAAAGTAAGGTTCAAAGAAATAATGGGCATTATATCAATAACATATTTTCATGTCACAAATATAAAAAATAAAAATTGTTTTAAAACATTTTGTAAAAGGATTCAAAAGTGACTATTTAGAAAATTTAAAGAAATTTACTTTTTAAAAACTTTTTAAAATAGTTTAAAAGATCTTGTAAAATAGTTTTAGGAAATAATTTTTTTTATAAAAGAAAATTTTAGAAAAAAAAATTATAAATCATGGGTATGGATAAGAATTATTCCCAATCTAAAATAAATATACAAGATCGATATCACATACAAACAAATTTTTAGATATTTATTCAATAAATAATGTAGGAAATTGAAATTAAACATGTGAAACACATTCATAAATAATAAAGGAGAATAAAATATATATTTTATAAGAAAATAATATCATATTATTTCCTCCCAAATAACCTTTAATATATGCAATCCCAAAAAAATGAGATTGTATCATAAAGCCTTTGTCACTTTGGTAACTCCTTAATCGTAAATGCTGTGAAAGAATAACTTCAAATGAAAATTTAAATATCATGGATATAATGATATTTATGATATAAAATATCAAAATGGTAATTATATATATATCATAAAATAATATAGGTGTATAATATGACATAATTCCCAAAGAAGACAATTTGAGAATAGTAACACTTACAATTATCAAAACGTTGAAGTGAGATTAATCAATGAATCGATTATGTGTATAAAATTTAAATCCTCATAAAACAAGTAGAAATAAAAAATAATATAATCAAAATTCATTAAACACATAATCTAAGAATATCAAATATAGTGAAGAATTAATCTAACCCAATAAAAAGAAATCGAGTTATAAAATTATTTACCACTTAGAAATTTTCAAGTAAAATCCCCTTGGATAAAATAATTAAAATTTAAACATAAAATACCATGATTTATGTATTATTCCTTATATTACATATAAAATGGAAATTATATACACCATATAAAAGATATTATGTGCATTACATTAAAATATGCCTCAATGAAGGAAAATTAAGACGAAGTCCCTTACCTAGAGTCCAGACTTTCCATAAATGTACTTTAAATCCTTTATAATAAAATTATATCAATTATTTGATTTATTAAGAAACTTATATAGGTTTAATACTATATAATTAAATAATTTATTTTATTTATTTTTAATTTCATATTTAAATACTTAATCAGTTAAGTCCACATTGGGTGTTTTGAGGACATTCGGTTCGTTGTTTCAAAATGGCTTCAGAGTGTTGATTGTGGTCAAAGTAGTCATTTTTAAAACAACACCATAATAATAATCAAAAAATATTTATAATATTTATTCATTAATTATACTTTTAAAACCAATCATGAAATATAGTTATGAAAAAATTAACTATGTTGTAGTCATGGAGATGGTAGGTCGTATGTACGCTTGAGTAACGTTTCTATTTTTCAATTATCATTTTAAACAGAAGTTAAGTATTATATTATATTTATAAAATTATCATAATATCATAAATAATATATTATTTCTTTAATTATAAATACATATATCATCTATGTGATGTGGTGATGAAAAAAATAATCACATCGTTTTTTTTTTTGAGGTAGTAGTCCACATGTATACATGAACGGTGTTATCATTTTTCAGTGAGTGGAAAGGTAAGAAAGAAAATGATATATTATCTTTTAATAATTATAAATATTTCATTAATATCATAATTATTTCATATATATCACATATATTCATTAACATATGGATTAGTGAAAAACAAATCACATCGCATCATGAGGGTATAGTCCTCCGTACGCACGAGTGATGTTATCGTATCCCCCAATGAATGGAGCATAAAAAATTACATGTGATATAATAATTATAAAAGTATAATAGTGTTAAAAATATCATATATATACTTTAAATCCATCATTACAACCATCCATGAGAGTTGGTGATGGATAATTAATTACATCGGTTCAGGGGGTGGTAGTCTGACATACACACGATCAACAGTTTCATTTCTCATTTTATGGAAGATGAGATGGATATAGGTTATTCCATAAATATAATAACATATAATTATATTATATATATTGGTTTTATTATATTTTAATTATTAATACATGAAATAATGTGGTAATATGAGTAGTAAAAAAGAACTTAGTGAAGACAATTATCTTTACTTAGAACAACCTCCTCTTGATATCTTATTAAGGACAATATAGTTGATATTTTTGGAAGACCAGTGGCTCTAGAAAATAGATAAGGATATTGAGGAGGTATTTTTTTCAGGTTTTTGTGACCCAAATGATTTAGGAGGTTTGAATAAGTGAGGGGAGGTGGTGGCTGTTTATAATAGAGGAGGAGTTATATTTTTGTAAATACCCAAAACTACTCAATATTGGGAAGTCACTCTCACCACAAGTGCCTCAAAAATTGATAATTAAAGGAATTAGGGGATGATATTTTCTATAAAAACCTCTAAAAAATAAAAAAGAAACACATATTTTAAACATTTTGTTCCTTAACTTCAATGTTTTCTTACTTTTACCATTTTTGTTTTCACTACGGTAATTAGCCTTTTTATCTAGGTAATTTATCATTTAATACTAAAAATAAAATTAGAATTATTATAAAAATTTTACCCAATAATTATAAATATGAATTCAAATTTATAAAATAAAAATCATGTGTGTGTGTAAAATTAATTTTAACACAAGCACATAAAACACACAAACCCCTCTTTTACCCATTAGCATGGTAACAAAGTTGTTTTACTATTTATGGGTCAATAATATTATTATAAAATGATAATTTTTCCATTAATGGATAATTATTGATATTTTAAAACATACATTAATGAATTTTTAGAGTATTTTATTTTTAGTAATTTTAAATCATTTAAAAATATTATTTATTATAAAATAACATTAATATCAATTTTGAAACAATTAATTTAATTTGACTTCAAAAAAAATAAATAAAAATGGGGAAGTTGAATATATTATTTTAATAAAAGTAAATAATGTTATATTTATCATTAAAATTCATAAAATATAATAATTCATTCAATTTATATTACTTTTAAAAAATTTAGTGTCATTTATTTTATTTTTCTATTAATTAAATAATTAGTGTGTTGGCATTGCTTAATCATTTCAAGAAATTATTTAATAGAAAAAATAATACTCTCATGAATTTAATTTCATTATTATTAAAATTAACATCAATATTTTTTCACATAATTCTTTTTTCCCTATGTGAACACATAATTGAAATTTAAAAGAAAGAGGGTGGAATTTTTTCTTTTTCTTTACTAAAATTATTAAATTGGTCACTTTTATGGAAAAGTGTCCCAAAATAACATAAAATATATCATAATGTAATAAGGGTCTAAATATGTTCATCCAATTGTAATTAGATAAGTTTTTAGGTCATTTTAACCGTTATCTTTTTAGTTTAACCCCTTGGTAAACCTATTTTAACCTTAATCATGGTAAAATATTTTTACCATTTTCTCTGCTTATTATGACCAAAAATTTAGTTTACCTTATTATATAATATAAATTATTATTATAAAAAAATTAATCCATTTTATCCAATTCAATTAAATTTTTTGGTTTAATTTAATTTAAAATTAAACCCACATATGCTATGAAAAAGCGGTTTTTTAAGAATCTTATTTTTCAAGCATAATATGATTTTGTATTAAATATATGACTAGTAACCATCATTACATTAATTTAAATTAATATTAATATATATATATATATAATATAAATTTTATTCAAAACATTCCTCTTTAGGGGTGGTTTAAATTAATTAAAATAGAGAATCATTATGGACTTTAAAACAGTTTTCAGAAGAAAAAAAATGTGTTTTTAAACCCAAAAATAAACTTGTACTAAAATTCAGCATAAAATGATTTAAATGTAATTAATTTTATTAAATATAAAGAAATAATTATTAATTTTCTTTAAATAAAATTTAAATCCTAATAGTACATTTAAATTTCTTATTTTATTGAAAAAAAATCAAAGTTTTAAAATAATCAGATGATGTAGGCAGGATGATACAAGCCTGACATTGCAATGGACCTTCAGGCCATGTTCCTAAGCCACTTGTACTTTGAAATATGAACTATGTAATGTGTATACCTCTAAATATAAAAAAAATTAGGTCTTTGATTTCATAATAAAAAGAGACTTCGATCCTGAAAAATGAATATTATCTAAAAAATGAATATTTTCTAAAAAATGAATATTTTCTAAAAAATGAATATTTTCTAAAAAATACCAAAATTAATACCTAAGTTAATTTAGATATTCTAATTTAAAAAATAAATTTCATTTTTTTTAATTCATTTTCTAAAATCTCTATAAATTAATTATAATATTTTCTCATCATAAGTAATAAAAATCATTTTTTAAGAAAACATATTTTTGAGGAATAAAATTACTTCACTAAAAATACATCTATATTGAGTAGTAACTTTATATACATTTAATATAGTATTTTATACTATTCATCTCTTCTAATTTAAAATCTTTTTTATAACAATACTATATTCACTACTACAAAATAGGATTTTAACAGTGCTAAAATTGACCTTTATCAATGCTAAAAAAGCATTGACTATCAGAGCGCGATTAAAAAAACTAGGATTTTATTAGCGCTTTTATTTGTCACTAATAATGGGGTCCTTTATCATTGATAAAAAGTAATTAATAAAGGGTGTTTTTATCAGCACATTTAGTAGCACTGATAATGGGGAATACTGTAGTGTGCTATTAAATTTACATCACACTATAGCACCTGAAACAGTAACAGAAAGCAGCAAAAATAGGTAAAAATATATAATTTAAATGAAAAAAAACAAAAAAAATAAAACAAAAAAAACACTATATTATATACATTTAAAATTGGTTTATAAAATTACATGAGTGGGTAAAAATTATCACAGACATTCAAAAACATTTAATGTTCTTTTATCTTTAGCCCCTGACCCCAACTCATGTTATTACCAAAAAAACACCCCTTCTTGATAAAAATAACACACCTATATAAGAAAAAAAATTCTTATATTAGTAATAATTTAAATAAATTAATTAAATATAAATTTTTAATTTGAAACTAAACTTTGAGTCATACTAGGAACACTGTATATCGGATTGAGTTTCATTTGATTCTGGCACATCACACCATTTCTTGTTCGTCTTCAAGAATTACCTCTATGAATATTGACTAAATAAGTATAAGATAAAAATAATAAGAAAATTAATTAAGTAATACAATATCAAATTATGAGAAAACAATCTAGGATCATTTTCTCAATTTTGATAATGTGATGCATGTTTTAAACTAAAATGAAACTTATATAATGAAAACACATACTTAGAGACATACTGGTCACATCATGCATCAGATTCAGGTGAAGATGATTCCCACTCATTCCAGATGACTTATGGATCTTTTTCCTAAAGTATCAAAACAATCTGATTATGTTTTCTTAGTTTTTGAGTACATCACTTGTGTTTTTTACTAAAATGTCATTTTAAACTAGAAACACACACTTTGAGTCATACCGACCACATAGTGTATCATTTTTACATGAGACTAATTACTACATATCAAAAATAAATTATGATTCATTTTACTAAATTATCATGATAATCTGAGAGTGTTTTTAGTAAGTAAAACTTTTTGAGCTAAAATATCAATTTTAAAATTATAATGGGTACTTTGAGTCATACCAAGAACATCATGTATTAGATTGAGGTGAGGATGATTCCTAAACATCAAAAATGACTTATTAATCATTTTCCTAAAGTATAAAAACAATCTGAATTCATTTTCTTTGTTTTGAGTATGTCGGTTTTCTTTTTTACAAAAATTAATGTCAATTTTAAATAAAAAGACACACATGGAGTTATATTGGGTACACCATGCATTATATTTAGGTAAGGCTGATTATTACATGTCTTAAATGACTTATAGATAATTTTACTAAGGTATAAAAAAAATATTAATGTGTTTTCTTAGTTTTGAGTATGTCACTTGTGTTTTTAACTAAAATGTCATTTTAAACTAGAAACATGCACTTTGAGTCATACTAGTCACATCATGTGTAAATTTTATGTGATAATTATTCTTATATGTCAAAAATAACTTATGGATCATTTTTCTAAATTATTAAGACAATACGAGCATGTTTTCTCAGTTTTAAGTGAGTGACACTTTTGAACTAAAATGTCAATTTTAAACTGATAACGGACACTTTGAGTCATAACGGGAACATTGTGTATCGTATTGAGGTGAGGATAATTAATACATGTCATAAATGACTTATGTATCATTTTAATAAAGTATCAAAACAATATGAACGTGTTCTCTTGGTTTTGATTATGTCAGTTGTCTTTTTTACTAAAATTAATGTCAATTTTAAATAAAAAGACACACTTTTGGTCATACCAGCCACACCATGCATCAGATTGAGGTTAATATTATTTATACATGTACCAAATGACTTATGGATCATTTTTATAAAGTATAAAAATAATATAAATGCATTTTTATGGTTTTGAGTACATTACTTGTGTTTTTTACTAAAATGTCATTTTAAATTGAAAAACGCACTTTAAATCATACTAGTCACATCATGTGTTAGTTGGACATGAGACTAAATCATGAACATAAAAAATGACTTATGAATTTTTTTCCTAAATTATCAAGATAATCCAAGAACATTTTCTTATTTTTTAGTGAGTAACACTTTTTGAACTAAAATATCAATTTTAAACTAATAATGGACACTTTAAGTCATACTAGTCACATTGTGTATTAGATTAAGGTTTGGATAATTCATACACATAAAAAATATCTTATATATTATTTTCCTAAAGTATTAAAACAATCCGAATTCATTTTCTCAGTTTTGAGTATGTTAGTTTCCTTTTTTACTAAAATTAATGTCAATTTTAAATAAAAAGACACACTTTGAGTCATATCGGCCACACCGTGAGTCATATTGAGTTGAGGATAATTCATAAAAATCTAAAATTACTTATTAATAATTTCCTTAAAGTATAAAAATAATAGGAATGTGTTTTATCATTTCCAAATATGTCACTTTTCTTTTTTAATAAAATGTCATTTTAAACTAGAAACACATACTTTGAGTCATACCGGTCACATCACATGTTATTTTGAAATGACAATGATTCCTACACTTCATAAATTAATTATGAATAGTTTTCATAAATTATCAAGACAATATGAGTGTTTTTTCTTGGTTTTCATTCAGTGAAACTTTTTGAACTAAATTGTCGATTTTAAACTATTAATGGACACTTTGAGTAAACTGGGAACATCATGCGTCATATTGAGTTTTGAATGATTCCTAAATGTCAAAAATCACTTAGGTGTAATTTTAATAAATTATAATAATAATATGAAGTCATTTTCTTAGTTTTGAGTATGTTAGTTGTCTTTTTTACTAAAATTAATGTCAATTTTAAATAAAAAGACACACATGAATTCATATCGATCACATCGTGAGTCGTTTTGAGATTAATATGATTCCTAAACATCCAAAATAACTTATGGATATTTTTAATAAATTATCAAAATAATCTAAATGTGTTTTCTTAATTTTGAGTATGTCACTTATGTTTTTTACAAAAAATGTCATTTTAAACTGAAAACACACACTTTTAGTCATATCGATCACAACGTGTGTCGGTTTTATATGAAACTGACTCCTAGAAATCCCAAATTAATTATTAATAATTTTAATAAATTATCAATACAATCTAAGTGTATTTTCTTGGTTTTTAGTTAGTAACATTTTTTGAACTAAAATGTCAGTTTTAAACTGATAACGGACACTTTGAGTCATATTAGGCACATCGTGTATTAGATTAAGGTGAGGTTTATTCCTAAACATAACAGATGAATTATGTATCATTTTCATAAAGTATAAAAATAATATGAATGTTTTTTCTTGGTTTTGATTTTTTTTCATTTGTCTTTTTTGCTAATATTAATGTCAATTTTATATAAAAAGGCATGCATGGAGTCATACCAGTCACACCATGTGTTGGATTGTTGTGTGTATGATTTCTAAAAATCACAAATAAATTATGGATCATTTTTCTAAAGTATTCAAACAATATAAATTCAATTTATTTATTTTGAGCATGTCACTTTTCGTTTTTACTAAAATTAATGTCAATTTTAAATAAAAACATGAACTAAGAGTCATACCGGTCACACCGTGCATAATATTGAGGTGAGGATAATTATTACACATAAAAAATTACTTATGTATCATTTTCATAAAGTATAAAAATAATCCGAATTCATTTTATTGGTTCTGAGTATGTCACTTGCCTTTTTTACTAAAATGTCATTTTAAGCTAGAAACACGCACTTTGAGTCATATCAGTCACATCATGTGTCATTTAGATTTTATACTTATTACTACATATAAAAAATTAATTATTAAACATTGTAATAAATTTTCAAGACAATCCAAGTTCATTTACTCATTTTTCAATAAGTGACACTTTTTGAACTAAAATGTCAATTTTAAACTGATAACGTACACTTTGAGTCATACTGAGTAAATTGTGTATCATATTGAGGTTATAATGATTCCTACACATCAAAAATTAATTATGTATCATTTTACTATTTATAAAAATAATAAGAATGCATTTTTTGGGTTTTGAGTATGTCATTTGTCTTTTTTACTAAAATTAATGTCAAATTTAAATAAAAAGACATACATAGAGTAATACCAGACCCATTGTGAATTGAATTGAAATCTGTATGATTATTAAACATAAAAAGTTACTTATATATCATTTTACTAAATTATAAAAATAATTTTAATTCATTTTATTGGTTTTGAGTATGTCGCTTTTTTTACTAAAATTAATGTCAATTTTAAATAAAAACACACACTTAGAGTCATATCAGTCACTCCTTGAATAGGATTGATGTGAGTATGATTAATACATGTCAAAAATGACATATGAATCCTTATAATAAAGTATAAAAACAATCTGAATTTGTTTGATCAGTTTTTAGTATGTCACTTGTATTTTTTACTAAAATGTCATTTTAAACTGGAAACGCACACTTTGAGTCATGACAGTAAAATCGTGTTTTGATTTGATGTGATAATAATTACTACACATAAAAATTTAATTATGAATAATTTTCCTAAATTATCAATACAATCCAAGTGTGTTTTCTTAGTTTTCAATGAGTGGCACATGTTTTGAACTAAAATATCAATTTTAAACTGATAATAGAAACTTTGAGTCATATCGGGAACAAGATGTATTAAATTGAGGTTTGTATGATTCCTAAACATAAAAATGACTTATATATCATTTTAAAAAAATTATAAAAATAATCTAAATGAATTTTCTTGGTTTTGAGTATGTCACTTGTCATTTTTACTAAAATTAAAAGTCAATTTTAAATAAAAACACGCACTTGGAGTCATACCGGTCACATCATATATTAGATTGAGGTTTAGTTGATTCCTAAACATCAAAAATGAATTTTGTGTGATTTTCATAAATTATCAAAACAAACCTTATGGAATTTTCTCAGTTTCGAGTATGCCACTTGTCTTTTTTACTAAAATTTAATTTTAAACTCGAAACATGCCCTTTGAGTCATACCAGTCACATCATGTATATGTTTGATGTGAAACTGGTTCCTAAATGTCACAAATGACTTATGAATCATTTTTATAAATTATCAAGACAATCTGATCATATTTTCTTTTTTTTCAGTGAGTGAAACCTTTTGAACTAAAATGTAAATTTTAAACTAATAATGGACACTTTGAGTCATATCGGGAACACAATGTATTGGATTGAGGTGATAATGATTAATATACATAAAAATGTCCTATGGATTGTTTTAAAAAAGTATCAAAATAATCCAAATGCATTTTCTCAGTTTCGAGTATGTCACTTTTCTTTTTTACTAAAATTAATTTCAATTTTAAATAAAAAAACACTTGGAGTCATACCAAGCACATCATTCTTCAGATTGAGGTGAATCTGATTCCTACACATCACAAATGAATTATGGATTATTTTCTTAAAGTATATAAAAAATATGAATGTGTTTTCTTGGTTTTGAGTATGTCACTTGTGTTTTTTACTAAAATTCATGTTTATTTTAAATAAAAAAAGACATAATTAGAGGCATACCGGTCACATTATGTGTCCTATTGATGTGTGAATGATTCCTTAAAATCACAAATAAAATTAGTATAATTTCCATCACAAATTTATAAATTATCATCTAAACATTGTCCTAAAACTAATCAAATAATGTTTAGGTTTGTTCCTACAAAAAAATATGTATTATGAATTCCTTTATCAAATTAGTTCCTTGATCAAAGGTAGCATCAATAAAAAATAAGAGTATATGAGGATAGGTTAAGGAAACCCATATGAATTATTGGGTATACTTGGTAATTTAAATTTATTTTGGGTCTGGTTACAGTTAGCCCATAGGTCCTGGCACAAGGCCTTGACACATAAATTAAAGTCTGGTATTATACATTCCCTCATTATGAAAATAATATTGATGGTTCATGTGGTCATTAGACTAGTAGAATACCCATGATTATGTTTTATTATGGTATTATTTACTCAGATCATATTCCTATCATAAAAGTATTCATGTTTATTATTGTTAATGACATGTGGTTTCAATTATTCACCATCCTTAATATTTATGTTATCTTCTGCGGTATTTCTTACCCTTACTGAGCATTTGAGCTCACCCCTTTCTATGTTTTATTTTTCCCAGGATTCCAAGAAGTGTATTATGATTGATATGCAGGGTTAAGCTAAAGGGAATAATGGAATTCTCAAAGAACTATCTATTCTGTGTTTTATGTTTGAAATTGTAATGTAAAGTTAATATATGTAATCTGTTTTTCAAGAATGCTAAACTGATCGGTCCTTCGGTACTTGATTCCTTGTAATCATGCCAATGTATTAAAATAATGCACCTGCTCTGGGTAACTGGGGTCAGGGCGTTACACAACACCTCTAACTACCCAAAATTTATCCAACATAACATGAATCTATATAGCCTCCTGTAGAGAACCTCATATGGTTCCATATGAATCATCACCTAGTAACTATTGTTATAGAAAAACTCAACAAGTGTTATGTTTTTCTCCCTCAATCAACCAAAATCTAGTTCACAATCCCTCAACATGTCTTCTAGTACCTTAATAGTATGCTCTAAATGTTCGTTCATCTGTAGGTGGAAATCCATACTCAAAAACACCTAGGTACCAAGTGATTTATGTAACCCCTACCAGAAGTGAAAAGTAAAACATGAATCACAATCTAAAACTATGGTTCATGGAACCTCATGAAACCATACTATCTTCCAAATATATAACTCACCCAACAGATTAACAGTGAAGGTTTATCAAATTGGAAATAAATGTTTCACCTTGGTAAACTGATTGACAACTACCTAGATCACATAATTATTCTGATGCATCCTCAGAAGACCCAAAACAAAATCCATCTTCATGCCATCCCATTTTCATTCCATAATGGGAAATTTCTGTAACAAACCACCCAGTCACTAATTGTCTACCTTTACCATATGATAGGTATAGCATCGCTCCATGAAACCTAAAACAATTCTTCATCTCTAGCCACCAATACTATCTATGAAGATCATGATACATTTTGGTCAATCTAGGATGCATCACCCACTTTGAGTCATGGAACTCAAACATCAACTCTTCATGCATACAAGTAGGCACAATAACACTTCCATAGACATAAATGATCTCATCATTACCAATAGTCTAGATAGAAGGTGACTTCCCACCTTCAAGACTTTCCCTTAGGGCCAAGAACTCTAGATCCTCATATTACCTCTCCTTGATCTAGATCAGAAGGGTGGATACAATTTCCAAGGATGTAAGGGTTATCTTCCTCTACCCATCCTTCACTTCCAGATGTGTCTCAGTAAAAAATTTCATTATCCTCCACTTGGTACAAGATTCTTGAACCACCTGATTTTGAGTATTTCATGTCAAATAATTCACAACATGATTTACCTTTCTTGTCATGTAAACCAGATCAAAATCATAATATTTCATGTATTCAACCCATCTCCACTGCTAAATATTTAAGTCACATTGGGAGAAGATATACTTAAGACTTTTATGATCGTTATACATGGTAAACCTATCTCCCATCAAGTAGTTCCACCAAAACTTTAAGGAATAAATCACCATAACTAATCTAAGGTCATGCATAGGATAATTTCATTCATGAGGCCTTAACTATCATGACCCATATGCCACAACCTGATCATCTTTCATAAACACTACCTAGATCCCAACACCAGATGCATTGCAAAATAATGTATACCCCTTACCCGGCTCAGGTTGGACCAAAATTGGTGCAGTTTTTAGCCACTTATTTAATTATTGAGAATCATTATCACGTGATTTAGACCACTCAAACTTGATTCCATTATAGGTTAGACCCAAAATTAGTGCTTTTAAGAAGGATAAATCGTTGATTAACCTTTGGTAATAGCTTCCAAACCTAGAAAACTTCAGACATAAAAAACATTCTTAGGATTCTCCCAAGATACAACAGATTTCACTTTCTCTAGGTCCATAAAAATAACTTCCTCAGAGATGATGTGACACAATAAATATAGCCTGTCAATATAGAAATGACACTTAGATAACTTAGCATATAGCCTACATTCTCTTATTGTACTCAGGACGATGTCAAGATGTTTGGAATGATTTTCATGAGTCTTGGAGTACACCAAGATGTCATCCAAAAAGAAAACTAAAAAAATTATCCAGGTATGAGAGAAATATTATGTTCATTAGGGCCATAAACATCTTTAGTGCATTAGTCAACCCTAAGAGCATCATAACAAATTCATACAACCCATACCTGCTCTCAAAGACAGTCCAGGGTACATCTGAAGGTCTCACTGTAATATGGTGATAACATAATATTAAATTAATCTTATAGAACACTAAATCACTTATCATATAGTCAAAAAGATCATAAATTTTAGGAAGAGGGTATTTTTTTCTTAACTATCATTCGATTCAGATTCTTATAATCGAAACAAAACCACAAGGACCCATCAACCTTCTTCGCAAAAAACATAGGAGATCCCCAAGGTTATGTACCTGGGTGAATAACACTCTTTTTATCTATATCCTCCAATTGAGTTTTAAGTTCTTGTAGTTCATCCAGTTCCATTATGTATAGAGGAATAGAAATTGATTCTACCCCCAACAGTAACTCTATCATGAACTCAACATCCTGCTTAGGTGGTAGCCCCAATAAGTCTTCAGTAAATATGTCATGATTTACCATAGGAGGAAATAAAAGATACTATAATCCCCTTTCATAAAGCATAAGTCAAGCCACTTGGGCTATGATTTTATCCAACTATTGACAAACTAGCCCTACATAGCCTTTTTGGATATCCCATTCCCCACGATGAACATATGTACTCCCTTTTGAGGAAATAAATGTTACCCTATAGTGGTAAAAATCAATATAGTCATGGTAAACACTATTCAATTCATCCCCAATATCATATAAAAACTTGAAATTTCATGCACAAACAAGTTACACAGAAAATGGTACCCACCAACCTTGAGATCACACCCCTTACTTTATCGGATATTTTCTTCTTGCACCCATAATAGTGTATCAATCGACATGAAATCGTACACATGTTCCACCACTAGTCATATCATACACACAAAATGAGTAGATATAAAATACTATAAAGAACCTGGGTAAAATAAAGCACTATCAAGCATGAAAGCTACAAAAATCATACCTCGAACTGTTGATGGTCCAGCCTCGCCACCTCCAGGTGCTAGCTAAATTCTGTGAAGCTGACCTGCCCCTCTACCCTAGGATCCAATTTGAGTTCCTGGTGTTTCACTACCCTACTAATATGGATGCTCTCATCTAGGATCTCCTTTTCCATTACCTTGATTGGTACATTTGGTATAGCTCCAACTGTCTGCCTGATATGAGCTAACTTACCCCCTGCTTGTACTCTGCATCAACCTCGATCCCCCATCAGTACCCTTCTATCGAGGGTTCCTAAAAAACCTCTACACATGCTTCATACTACCACACACTTGGAACTAAACTGGTAGTTAGGGACACTTACCACACATGTGTCCCGGCCAACCGTACTGATAGTAAAAAACTCGATCACTATCTTGGGAGGATAGTTCCCTTTTCTGACCACCCTATCCACCACCACCCTGGTGTAAAATCTTGAACTAGCACTTCCTACTATCAGAATCCACACCACCGATTTTACCATATAGAATTTCATATCCACCACCAAAATCCTTTTTGAGATTACCTTCCGAAATAAGGTCATAATACACCACTCCAAAAACTCTCTTTAAATGAAATATATTCACATGGGACTTAATCTCAAGTCTAATTCCATCCTAGAAACATATTTTCATAGATTCCTTATCCTCTATCAATCCTGGGATGAAGCATTATAAGTCAGTGAAGCATCCATCATAATCCATCACTGACATAGACCCCTAGGTAAACCTCATAAACTATGAAGCCTTCTCTTTCCTCAAGGTCTTCAGATAAAAATGTTCTAAAAACTTTTCCTGGAAATCCTTCCATATCATACCATCGGCTTACTAGGTCTGAACCAGAACATCCCACCAACACTTTTCCTGACCTCGTAGCATGTAATACACCAACTTGACTCTCTTCTCAAGAGGAGTCTCTAAGTGATCAAGAATTGTATGAATAGACTCTATTCAAAACTTGATAGCATCAGGTCCACCCTCTCCAAAAAAAGTTAGAGAGTGTTGTAGTTGAAACTCCCTAGTCATCTCAAACATACTTAGTATAACCCGCCCAGGGTCCCAATCCATCATCTTTATAAAACAAGTGAAGTTCTCATGGAATTTCTCCTCTCCCATGATATGGGTTTCCTTGCTCTATTTCTAGAGGATTATTCTCAGAGAAATCCTCTTGCTACCTAACCAATGCATGAGGTCATGGTGATATCTTTCTATAATTAAAAACATGAATCTTATAACACACATAACACAAATTATCAACTATTTCACAAATTAAAGTTCTCCACTGTCCATAAATAACCCATTCCACATACATTATCCCAATGGGTGTCATCTCACCTATTTCGCTAATTTTATCCATCCCTGTCATGGACCATGGTCCACATGGGGTAAACTAAATAACATAATCATAACTCTTTAAATAAGAACACTTTTGAACCATTTTACCCATTTACATTATCTTTATTAAACACCACTTCTCTTAAACTTTCTAGGAAAAAATGAAATGCATTTTACCCCTCATGTCTCACACATCTTACTCATGTGCGTCTATCATAATGCATGCCACCTATATCCCTAGGTGACTAAAATGATTCATGAATGAACAAACTCATGACATTATGTCTAGAATAAAAATATCATAAAATAGTCACATCACACAACAAGTGCATCTCCCAGTGGTGAAATATTATTCAATTGTAACAACTCACATCAAGAACAACAATCTCACCCTGGAACTTGGGTTTTTCCCCATACATGGGTTAGCTACTCTCAAGAACAAGCTCATTAACAAGACCTTGAAACATACTAATCTATTGTATTCCATCACCAAATAGTAAAACAATAGAAAATAACTATCTTTGATACCACTTTCTAATGTCCCCAACCTGGAGGCCACTAAACCGGTGCCCTGAGCCGAGTCACCACATGACCTCGGGTACATCTCCCCATATACTAGAGGTTTTCGACTAACTGTAAGGGTATAATGTAATATGTGGGGATACTATAACCTCGTTATCAGAGTAAACCACATAAGATAAGAAATAGAAATAAATAAAAATATAATAACCAAAAACCATGTATTTGAATCCATTTCCAAAAATTGGGTACAATCTCACAACCAAAAGTAAACATGTTATGTAATGTCAATACAATGTCAAGTGTAAGGAAAAAAATTATGAAAAACTATAGAATCCTCAAAATGGGTCCCAACTCTAATTCTAGGACCATCATCCATTCACATTCCATCCCCAAATCAACTCTCTATCTTAAGGCATTTTCTCTTATCTTGACCTGCAACCATGAAATATGCATGTGTATCCAACAGAGGCCTGAGAAGGGTGTGAGTACAACTTATAGGCTACCAAAATTGGTGTCTATAAAATATCTAATCTAAACAAATAGTGTATTCATGTACTAAAATAATTAAAAGGTGAAAAAAAAAACATAACTTGGGTGCTATTGATTCACAATATTCACTTAAACCTTTTCATCATTTGTTCCATGGGTTACACAACTCATTCATAACACAGAGGCCTATGTTGGTTAACTACTATGAATAAGAGGATAATTCAAGTTCCCTGTCTCATTAAGGAAACCATTTCACAATCATTCACATCATACTTACCTTAGAGCCTTAGTCTAAGTAATCTCATCCAATGAAACTGTTAGGGGCCTAGAGCCTTAGTCTGACTCCCTAACCCGTACATTATAGGGGTGGTGTTTAGATCCTTAGTCCAACCCAAACCATTGTATGAGTCTCAGTCCAATATCCCACATGCCACCAAGACATGTTCACATGATTTAATAACCATTCATAACATTAACCATTTCAATAAACCATAATCGAGTAATACCCACATCATTCACAATTAATAGTTCATTAAATACATAAACCATAATTAAGCCTTAACATGGTTACACATTCCCATTTATATTCCTTAACTCGCTTATATGTTTCCATTATAACCCATAAGTCATTTAACACATTCACCTTAATTTATTTAACCCATTCATAATTTCCAAAAAACCTCTTGTTCCATGTTAACAACTAAACACAATTACCTTTGTTCCATTTAATGATCCCAATCAAAAATTCAATACATTTATCAAGGGTTGTACTTAATTAAAGAATAATTCAATGCTTAAAATTACCATTTTCTTTTTTCAGGTAATGGCACACCCCACGGGTGGCCCTATAATGGGTCTAATCAATCTCAATGCATCCCATGGGGAACATGAGGGGTGAAATTCCTCGCTTAGCCAACCAAATTACCAAATATTACTAAGGGAATCAAATTCACATCAAGAAGGAACCAATATTACAACCACATGCACATAAACCAACATCAAGACTATAAGATATAGCTTATAGACCACCTACTTTGATTTTAGAGATGAACACTCGCTTAACCTCAACCCTTGTCTCAGATTCGAACACCCTTCAAAGCCAAAACCTAAGATCCAGTAGAAAAATGGGGGTTTGGGGCTTTAGAAGAAGGAAAACCACACAAGGCCTAATCTAAAAATAGAATAAAGAATAGTGTTAGACTTACCTAAAACTTCAATTCGCACCCGATAGTTCTCCAAACAGATTATAATTTAAGGAGATTGATCATTGGGAAGCCTTGGGTGTTTTGGATCATCACTAGGGTTGTTAGAGAAGAAATTCGAATGGAAAATTGGGTAGAATATAGAATCATGAAGGGGGGAAATGGTAAAATCACACTTTTAATAAGGTGAAAAAAAAACATAACTTGGGTGCTATTGATTCACAATATTCACTTAAACCTTTTCATCATTTGTTCCATGGGTTAGAAAACTCATTCATAACACAGAGGCCTATGTTGGTTAACTACTATTAATAAGAGTATAATTCAAGTTCCCTGTCTCATTAGGGAAACCATTTCACAATCATTCACATCATAATTACCTTAGAGCCTTAGTCTAAGTAATCTCATCCAATGAAACTGTTAGGGGCCTAGAGCCTTAGTCTGACTCCCTAACCCGTACATTATAGGGGTGGTGTTTAGATCCTTATTCCAACCCAAACAATTGTAGGAGTCTCAGTCCAATATCCCACATTCCACCAAGACATGTTCACATGATTTAATAACCATTCATTACATTAACCATTTCAATAAACCATAATCGAGTAATACCCACATCATTCACAATTAATAGTTCATTAAATACATAAACCATAATTAATCCATAACACGGTTACACATTCCCATTTATATTCCTTAACTCACTTATATGTTTCCATTATAACCTATAAGTCATTTAACACATTCACCTTAATTTATTTAACCCATTCATAATTTCCAAACAACCTCTTGTTCCATGTTAACAACTAAACACAATTACCTTTGTTCCATTTAATTATCCCAATCAAAAATTCAATACATTTATCAAGGGTTGTACTTAATTAAAGAATAATTCAATGCTTAACATTACCATTTTCCTTGTTCAGGTAATGGCAGACCCCACGGGTGGCCCTATAATGTGTCTAATCAATCTCAATGCATCCCACGAGGAACATGAGGGGTGAAGTTCCTCGCTTAGCCAACCAAATTACCAAATATTACTAAGGGAATCAAATTCACATCAAGAAGGAACCAATATTACAACCACATGCACATAAACCAACATCAAGACTATAAGATACAGCTTATAGACCACCTACTTTGATTTTGGAGATGAACACTCACTTAACCTCAACCCTTGTCTCATATTCTAACACCCTTCAAAGCCAAAACCTCAGATCCAGTAGAAAAATGGGGGTTTGGGGCTTTAGAAGAAGGAAAACCACACAAGGCCTAATCTAAAAATAGAAGAAAGAATAGCGTTAGACTTACCTGAAACTTCAATTCGCACCCGATAGTTCTCCAAACAGATTATAATTTAAGGAGATTGATCATTGGGAAACCTTGGGTGTTTTGGATCACCACTAGGGTTGTTAGAGAAGAAATGAAAATGGAAAATTAGGTAGAATATAGAATCATGAAGGGGGGAAATGGTAAAATCAAACTTTTAATAAGGCATACGGTTTTGCCACACAATTTTAAAAACCATGTGCAAAATGTGAGCTAGCCTCTATCCAAGAGGGGATAGGTTGAATGGTTACCTGGTTATCCTGTACAGTTTAAAAAATTGTGCACCAACCATGTAGAATGGCTCTATCCAAGCTCACACAGTTTACCTAACCATGTACTCTTCCCCATGCCTAGAATGGTTTGGGTGCATGGTTACTACTAATCATGTGCTAACTATGAAACATTCACAGTATGTCTTGATTTTCCATTTCTTTCATGCTCTGAGCCTCTGGAACACCCATGGAACACCCATGAGCCTCCTCATACACTCAGTAAACATTTAATTAATAAACTTTAAGGAAATTAAACCAATATTTCAATATAAATATACCTCCACGAAGTCTAGGATATTACACATGGAACCATAAATCTATATCAATTGGTACATTCATCCTCATTGTGACCCCAACATAACTAATGAACATTGACTTATTGGTGTCAATAGGTTGGCCACTTTGATTCTAGACAACCTCAAATTTTATACCCTCAATTATTTCCTTGATAATTTTATTCAACATTGTGCTCTGGTGTCATTCTTGTTTTTTTCATCAACATGTTGTTGATCCCCTAATAATTCTATAGTTTTAGCATCAAAAAATTTTTCTTCCTCAAGATTAGTAACATCATCATGTGCAAAAGATTTTGTCTACACGAGTAGACAAACATTTAATTTATATTTTATTAATGTGGTAGAGAATAAATAATCTTATGATGAAAAATTAGTATATTAAAAAACACTTTAACTTTCTCATTTAAATATATTTATTTTTTTAAAAGCTTGAAGATATTTTGATCATCTATCGATTATCCAAATCCCCTCTTTGTGGTCCCCTCTAACGTAAAAGATATTGTCTACATTGGGACCAACATGAACTGATTTTGATAACCCAATGAAAGGGTCATCCTTGATTTAATTTTTATCTGACCTTATAGTTGTTTTAGCCACCAGTAGGACAATCTATGTGACAACTGGGTCCCGGTGACAACACACACACCCCGCCTTAACATGGACATCGGGTCCTGGCCTACCAGGTACCACCAGTTGCCCTTGCAGACATGTGAGGCCCACACCAGGGTCCACCCACCTGCCTGAACGGGTCATCTGACTAATGACAGTCCCCACAGGCCAACACATGTCTTTTCTAGTGTGTTTTGTCCTCACTCACACACACCCTGAGAAACTTCCCAGGAGTTCACCCATCCTGATCACTACTCCAGGCCAAACACGCTTAACTGTGGAGTTCTAATCAGAGAGGCTCTGGAAAAGGAAGGTGCACCTTATTTACATGAGTCATATCATTTAATCATTTAACCCTTTATCATTTGGGGGTGTCATAATCACCCCCCCACCCCCTTTTGAGCACAACGTCCTCGTTGTGGGCCCTACATCTCAACCCAGGCATTGCACTGCACTTAAGGCTGGGTACCACCTCTGATACCAAATGTTACAACCGGGTCCCGGGGACAGCACAGACACCCCGCCTTAACATGGTCATCAGGTCCTGGCCTAGCATGCTTAAATATGGAGTTCTAATCAGACAGGCTCCGGAAAAGGAAGGTGCAACTTGTTTACATGAGTCATATCATTTAGTAATTTAACCCTTTATCATTTTGGGGTGTCACAATCACCCCCCCCCCTAGAGCACAACGTCCTCGTTGTGGGCCCTACTTCTCAACCTAGGCAGTGCACTGCACTTAAGGCTGGGTACCACCTCTGATACCAAATGTGATAATCGGGTCCCGGTGACAACACAGACACCCCGCCTTAACATGGTGGTCGGGTCCTGGCCTACCAGGTACCCCCAATTTCCCCACAGACACGTGGGTCCCACACCAGGGTCCACCCACCTGCCCGAACGGGTCATCTAACTAATGAAAGTCCCCACAGGACAACACATGTCCTTTCTAGTGTTTTTTGTCCTCACTCACATGTCCTTTCCAGTGTGTTTTGTCCTCACTCACACACACCCTGAGAAACTTCCTAGGAGGTCACCCATCCTGATCACTAATCCAGGCCAAGTACGCTTAACTTTGGAGTTCTAATCAGATAGGCTCTGGAAAAGGAAGGTGCACCTTGTTGACATGAGTCCTATCATTTAGTCATTTAACCCTTTATCATTTGGGGGTGTCACAATCGAACAATTCTTTCTTACTATATCTGATATATAAAATACTTTCACTAATTATGATACCATTGTGAATGGCTCATCATTTTCCCCTTACATAAATAAATTCACCTTCACGAAGCCTATTTCATAAACTTTCACTGCACTCCTATCATCAAACCATTTTCAATAAAAAATCATCACCTGAAATATTGTATAATTCAACTTGTATATCTATTCGATAATACAGAAATATGACATATTCACATAAATTGGATTTCTATCTTTGGAACCAGATATGTTCATCGCTTCTACCACAAGCGTAAATCCATTTTTTCCATCATGTTGTAGTCATCATGTTCTTTTTTATAGAATGTATAACCATTGATTACAAAACTAGTATAAGATATAACATTTTTATTTGGTCCCCTAGCTAGTAATTGAATTCGTTCCAAAATTGAATTCATATTTTTAGATAACTCCTTATAAATTTGATCTCATAACTATCATATAAACTATTGATTATGTAAATTTGATATACATCCTTCATCCCTTGATGGATTCAAATCTACAATAATTTATTTGTGGGCTTCAACGTATGGATAAACATATTCACTCTTATGAAAAATGGAAAGGTTCACTTTCTCCCATTCTATGATGGTAATCGTAAAAAAATATTAGGAAACCCATTTTCCCATAAGGCATCCACTGTGACGATACTTTGGGAGACTAATGTTGTCAATATTTGATAAGTAATCATTATAGAATTCAATAACTTCTTTAACAATTTATCGTTCTTCAATACAACCTTTTAGCTGATTTCAATTCTTTACATGCCCTTTCTATATAGAGTTTAATCTGATAGAGGAAGAAAATTCCACCCATTACCCTTTACCAGTGCCAAATCTTCCCTTATCCCCATGTTAATAATGTCCAACCTAACCTTGATTCTATCTTTTATTTTTCTAGGAATATTTTGTAACATGACAATAAAAATATAAAATACATTTTTTCTACATGCATGACATCAAGAAAATTTCTGACATATAAACAATTCCAATATGATAATTCAAAGAAAATTGATCTCTTTTTCTAACCAGATTTTTCAAAGTATTTCAAAAAAAAGGTTTACGAAAAATAGTGTCAATATCATTTAATTTATCAAATAGTTGATCACCTGTTAGTGGAGAGGGTGTTGTACTTTTTTATTATTCCCATCAAATGTTATCATCAAGGATCTGTATTTATGTCATCGAGGTAAAAAATTTGGATGCCCTAAAAACACATTCTTCAGGGAATTTTTCATCCGAACTGAGAGTGTGCATTCTTCAAAAATGGGATAACCCAACATTACTTGAATTTTAGAGCCTAAAAATTTTCTATATGCAAGAAAGTCATTTATCATCTCATACAACATAGACTTCAATGTAAATTATTCACTTCTATGAGCATAATACATTGTATCACTTATATCCCAAATCAATTTCCTATCTTCGATCAATGAATCCAAATAGACATCAATATCATTATCGAGTTTCTTTGGTCCATAATTATGCAAAGACAACATCATTTATTTTCAGTTCATACATAAACATGGTGGAAAGTTATAATTTAACAACATGATGGGCTATATACTTATGAGTACTACTCTGTACACTAAAAGGATTTATTCCATTTATAGATAATGCAACATAAAAGTTTCTCAGCTTATTTACAAATTCAGGAAACCTGTAATCAATATTCTTCTACTAAGGATAATCCGCTAGATGAAATAGGTTCCTATATTTAATTCTTGTATCTATATGCTATGTCAGTTTTTTTGTAGTTTCTTGACATACATATAGACTTATAAACTATGGAATTATAATAAGGTTCCATATGGATTTTGAATAACTTGATTCATTTTTCTTGTATCAATATACGCCACACTTATGGAATTTTATGAGTGATTAGTGGTCCTTATGAAACAATATGAAATCATTTGGACAAGAATGTATTTTTTAGAGATCATTCCTATTGAATGTAGCATTATTTTAGAATCATATGTTCAATATAGAAGTTTATTTTATTCTGGTAACATATAATTCAGGAGACCAAGTAGTTATATATAGTTGGTGTCGCTCCATCTGCTACCAAATTTCAAATTATATAACTTCAATACAACTAATTATGTTGTGTATTAGTACAATCGGTATGTAATGGTATCTTAGAAAATATATTTAAATTCTCAAAAAAAAAATCATGAAGGTCATGTTCAATTTCCATTTTCATTTCTTCCATGTGATCTCTATCATCATTTACACTATTATTCATATCAAATGATCCATAAATAGCAGTATCAACCCAATCATTGTACATGTTCATTTTTTCCCCATGTTTAATCCAACATTTATAGCTCTGATCTATTCTGTGAAAAATCAAATATTCTTCTAACTCTTCTTAACTATTTTTTCTTTAATAACAACAATATAAACATGGAAAATGGATTTGAGAAGGGTTGTATACATGCTCTATTGAAAACTTGATGAACTATTTAACTCCATCTTCAAAATCTTTTGTCATATGATTAGTATGCATCCATTTTTTATTCATATCTATCCTATTAGGTTCATAAAATATTCATTTTGTATAAAAAATAAATAAACACACATAAGATATTTTTTATAAAAGGTTAAAGTTATAGATAATTATAATAAGGGGAACCCAACATTTTATTATTTCAAATAATTTGATTATTCTTTGAAGGAAATGAGTAATTAAATTTAAGAGAAGAATTACTCCACTATGGTAGGTGTTATCCTCTGAATTCATCCAAAATAATTATCGGTACCCCGATATGAGATGAATACTACTTAGAGTATTTCAAGAAACATAGGTTCATGTCCAAAAGAGATGGGGGTGAGTATCAATTAACAAAATTCAATAATAACTATTTGGTAGATAAAGATAATGAGGGTGAAAGTTATCACTTTAAAACTTTTTAAATTACCACATATTAATTTAAAATTTCAAATCTCATCTCAAAACCACATTCAAAATTCAAAATAATTCTTTTTAAATTTTTAAAACCAGCTTGAAATCCATTTTTTTTATTCCACAAGAAAATCGACCAATTTTTTTCAAAACACTTATTGGGATACAAACCCCCTTTTCTATAAAAACAGTTAGCATCAAGTGAAAATTTTTAAAATCATATTCAAAAACCATTAACAATAATTTAAAATTTTAAAACTATTTTCATGGAAATATGTACACTTTTAAATGTTTAAAACATTATAGGTTTACTTTGAAATCACTTCATGAACTTCAAAAAACTGAATCCATTTTAGTTCATTTTACGGGAAAACCTCGTTTTTTCATTTCAAAACCAACTTTAACACGTAAACCAAATTTCATTTCTCAAAAATAAAATTTAAAATAGAATTTACCATAAAAATTATAATTAGTCCACCATACAAACCAAAGAAAATCATAATTATTAAACATTTCATAAACATTTTAAAAATATAACATGAATAAAATTTTTCTCAGAAGATGGTATTAAATTAACAATTTAAATACTAACATGATTGTACTAAACTACCCACTTAAATACATAGGTTCCCATGGTCTTCCTTCAAAATTCAATCAAGGGACTATTCATTTATCAAAAACCAATTTCATCAAATATAAAAAAATAATCCACAAATCTATGATTTTACATGGCATAAAATTTATTCATGAATCGAAATTAAGAAGGTTTTACAAATATTCATGACATTGAAAACTATTTTCCAAAAGAACCTGAGGTGTTAGACGGAATCTGTGTGTGATATCGGGCTTAAGTTTGATTTGAATTTATTTGAGTGTTACTCGAATTAGAGGTGCTCTAGTACCCAAGGTGAGAGAATGATAGTTAATTTGGTTTTTTTTAGAAAGGAACCAACCATAGAGTTACACCACATTTCATGTTTGTACATTTTTTTGGGTGTAAATAAGATCATTGGATGATTTTGGTTGTTTAAGAATTGTGACAGAGTGGTGAGATAGCATGTTGATGGGTGAAACTGAGCATTTTTAGTGAAAATTTAGCCAAATGAAGATTGAATAATGTTTTTTCATGATATTGGGTGTGGTGAGATGGAAACCACATCATGCGTGTTGTTTATATTATATATTTATGCTTGGTTTATTTTTTGGATTATGTTAAACATGTTTAATTGTTTTAAAGCTATTTATTCTATGAAATTAAAGTCTGGACTTGTGTTCTTTAATTATTTACATTCTTTCATTTATATAATACCATGCTTATATATTCTATAATCTCCAAATCATTTTAATATCTATAAAGTAATGTATTTATCATATGTTTGTGTTATGTTACATCACTTTATTTTGATAAAGTAACATGAATATTCACATGTCTTAGACCTTTTTTCAAGAAAGGAAATTACTATTTGGTACATATTTATGTTATAATATTTTGATTAATTTTAGTAAACCTGAATTTAGTTTTAAATCATGAGTTTAAATGGTATGGGTATACTTAGTTCAATATTCCCTTTTATACTTGATATCATAAACTTGGATGGTTGAAAATCTGGTCACCAAACCATCCTTGTTATAAACTAAGGATACCATTTATCAATTACCAAGAAATGTAGTTTGAAATATATATGAGTAATATGATTTTATTCTTTTAAGAAAATTCAACCATGACCTTTTCCTAACATCAATCTTTAAAAATGAATAATATTTTAAACAATAATTTAAAAACCTTTATTAAACTTTTTCTTTTTCATTTTAAATGAAAAGAATCTCTTGAAAATCATTTTCCTCAGCCCAGTTCTTTTTTATTAAAAACACACATTTAAAAATTCATTTTTGATTTGAAATGGAACTAAGAAAAAAACTCTATATTATGAAATGTAACTAAAATGAAATAAATAAATAAATAAAACAAATCCAAATAAGAAACTAAAGTGTAGAAGATATAAGCAATAAGATTAAATAAGGGCAATGATGACAACCTTCCATAAAAGTGAAATTGGGTTCAAAACAATATATATAATAGCACAAGTATAAACCAAAATACATGGGGAGGTTCTATAACTAATAGGTTCTAAAGGTAACTAACTCGCTCATAGAATATTAGGTAGCTATGTGACCAAAACAGTTAATGAAACCTGGGCCTCTTGACGGAACCAAAAACAATCCCTAACTAATACCTCAATTAAGCTAGAGCAGCACCCATCTATTTTCCATCCTATCTATGATCTCCCCTATGAAAACCACAAAACAATCCACATATAAATCATTCATTCAATTAACAATAACAACCCACAATTAATAATATAATTGAAACAAATCCTTCTTTAAAAAACTCATTTGAAAGTTCACTATAAAAGCCATCATTTTTCTTGAGGCCATTTAAAAAAATTGGTAAGATCCAAACTATTTTTAAATGGAAAAACGCTTAAAATCCCTATTTAAAACCCTATATAAGAAAACCAAATTTAATCAACATGTTTAAATTTGAAAACTTCTCTTTAAATGTTATAAAAAAATTCAATTACACACATACATATTTTAAAACACCAAATTGTTTTATGAAAACCATCATAAATATTTTATTGGCCAAAAATATAATTTATCCTTTAAATTGAGATAAAAAACAAGGCCAAATCCATAAGAACCCAATTGGAAATCAATTATAATCCCTTAAAACCCTTGCGAAAAAAGCATATTTAAATTAAATTAAACCCAAATAACAATTATAATATTTGAGAAACCAGTTTCAAACACCCAAGAACATGAAACAAATTATGAAACAAATAAATCATAAACACACCTACCTAGGGATATCATAGATGATGAAAAACCTTTAGCAATGGTGAGTGAGAAAGAAGCGATGGAATCACAGTGGAAAAAAGGTAATGAATATAGAGAGAGAATGAAAAAAATAATGCAAAAAGAAACAAAATAGTAAAACTCTTAAATTGCCGAGTTGCTGAAAAATATATAGTCAAAAGCACCGTATACAAAACCCAAACAAAAAATCAACGAGTGAGGAGGATGAGAAAATAATATACCTTGGATTGAATCTTTGATTCATCTGAGATAAAGTATAGATATTATGTGTGAAATCTTGTATTTATTCGAGCCTTGTATTTGTTCAAGACTTGATTTGTTCAAGCCATAGATGCGTTTGAGACATGATTTGAGCATGGATTCAAGGAGGACCACCGGAAGCAGGTAGCTTCCATAGAAATCTTGAGATATCGCGATTGAAACAGTCATGGTTTGGGTTCTTTAAATAGACCAGGGAGACTTTTATCAGTACTTCCAAAAAACCCTGATAAAGATACCATTTATTTGCGCTAAATTAATAAGAACTGATAAAATCCATCTTTATCAATGCTAAAGTTTTAGCACTGATAAAGATAGCTTTCATCATAGCTAAAAAAGCACTGATAAAGGATTTATAATTATAATTATAAATAAAAATTATAAATATATTTATATAATTATGTATTTATTTATTATAATTTTATAATTATTTAAATATATTTATATTTATTTATAATTATATAAATACTTTTTTTAAAAAAAATTATATTTTTTATTTCTAATTATAAATATATAATTTTATAAATATAGTAAATATACATTTATAAATATATTTATAAATATATTTATAATTATTAATTTATAATTAGAAATATATTTATATCATTATATATATTTATATAATTATATATATTTAATAAATATATAAAAATATAAATATAGTAAATATATTCATTATTTAAATATATTTATCATAATTTTATAATTATAAATATATTTATATCATTGTATAAATTTATATAATTATATATATATTTAATAAATATATATAAATATAAATATAAATATACTAAATATATTCATTATTTAAATATATTTATTATAATTTTATAATTATGTAAGTATATAATTATTTATTAATAATTATATAAATAATTTTTAAACAAATAATATTTATTTATTTATAATTATAAATATATAAATTGGTAAATATAGTAAATATACATTTATAAATATATTTGTTTATAAATATTTATTTACAAATATATTTTTTATATTATATTAATGAATATATAATCTTAAATGCATGCATGTTAAAAATGAATAAATTCAATAATTAAAAATAAGTGCACTTTAAAAATATTGAAAAAAGGGATAAGTTTTATTAATTAAATATAAATTATTAAAAAATATGGATATATATTGAAATAAAGATGAATATATATTTAAAATATTAAAATATAGTAAATAAATATATAAAAATAAATAATAGAAAATGATTAAATTCCAAAAAAAATAAAAAATATTAAAAATGAATTAATACCTAATTTTAATAATATTAAAATTAAATAAATAAAATTTACTGATTAAAAGAATAATATATTAAATGTATCATGTTATAATGAAATTCTAAAATTAATAATAAAATTTGAATAAATTATATAAATATTAGGTGTATGTGTTTCAATATAAGATTTTATTAATTACGCAAATATTTTTGTGTGTGTGTTGTATATAAAAATGCATTAATTGCATATATGTGTATGAAATCAATGTAACACATGGTTGATATATGTTAAATTAAAAAATCAAACGACATTCAATTATGTCCATTACTCTATGCCATTAGTCATTATTTTTAATTAATATTAATTTTTAATTATAAATCATTCTTTACTAAATATATGACTTATTTAATGTAAGAATAAATATTTCAGATTATATAAATCATATTTTAGGAAATATTATATACATTCATATATATATATATAAATATATATGAATATATTTCTATATTAAATGTATTAATGAATAATTATGTATAAAAACCATTAAAAATGAATACAGTATTAATATATTTTTAATTATTATATTTTATTCATTTAATAAATTTATATTTAATATATATTATTTATTAATATTTATAATTAATATATATATATATTAAACTTATTAATTTTTATTAATAATTGTTTCATTAATAATTTTTTTAATAATTTTGTAATTTATTCATTTTTAATTTCTTTGTTTAATTATTACAATTTATTCATTTTTATTTTTTTTGTTTAATTATTAAAATTTATTCATTTTATATATCTATATTTAATATATACTATTTATTAATATTTATAATCTATATATATATATTAAATTTATTCATTTTTATCACTAATTATTTAATTAATAAAATGTTAAATATTTTTCTTATTTTACTCATTTTTATTTTTTATTTTTTTAATTATTTCATTTTATTCATTTTATATATGTATATATTTAAGATATATACTATTTATTAATATTTATAATTTATATATATGTATATTGAATTTATTTATTTTATCAATAATTATTTAATTAATAAAATTGTTGATATTTGTTTTTAATTTACTCATTTTTTATTTTTATTTGTTTAAATATTTTAATTTATCCGAGACTTTTATCAGTGCTAAAAATAAAGTATTCATAAGGGTAACTTATATCAGCGCTATAGAAAAGAGTCGATAAAGGATGCCCTTTATCAGCGATAAAAAAAATTGCTGATAAAGGGTATCTTTTATCAACACTTTTTTTAGCATTGATAATAGGTACTCTTTATCAGTGTTTTTTTAGTGCTGATAAAAGGTATCTTTATCATCACTTTTTGTGAATGATAATAAAGTTCAGTGCTGTTAAAGGCCTATTTGTAGTAGTTATTTTGTGAGTCATTTAAGTATGGTGTTGCGTATCGAATACACTATCAAACATAATGTTCATTTTTTAAAATCCTGGGGTGTTACATCCTACCCCACTCTTAATAAATTGCATCCTCACAAATTGAACATTATTCAGTAATCGAAGGTTTGACATTTTAAAATACATTTCTTGAAGTCCCGCATTGTAAAAAGGATTAATAAAGTCTTATCTTAAATAATAGGAAAAGGAAGTACGAAGGTAATCTGAAATAACAAAAGACTAGGTCTCTATATAAAGAGAACATTGGTTTGAAGTGAAAACATGGATTTAGAAAGAATAATCATTGAGGATGTTATGTTTTTTTAAGATATAAGTGACCATCAATTTAATGAATAACATTTTTATTTCAAGATTATTTTCCTAAATTTGAGGAATTCATTTACCATCTTGACAAAGAACATAAGGGGATATACTTTCTTGGTAAGTATAATTTCATCCCTTAATCAATTTCTACCATAATCTCATCTTTTTCTTCAAATGATGGGTATTCAAGATGAATTTTTTCTAATGTCTGAAGCACTAAAATCAATATTTAACTGATCATATAACCACAAAATGATAACAATATATTCCTACTATCTTTTGACATTAACCAAACCAAAATGGTTAGTGCAAGGTAAGATAATTTCCAAAACAAATAAATTTCTATATCATTAAACTCCAAAATTCAACACTATACCAAAAGTTCAAAATGAATCATCCTATAAATAATTCTCCTTAAAATTATTCAAAATATTCCTAAATATATTGAAACCCAATGATTATAAGGGTTTGATCATATATTATTCTAATGTTGATTTAACATTTATCTCTAAATAACACCAATCACTTTTAAAGTCTTATGCCAAAAATGTATGTTCCATAATCATATAATGTTCCCCAAAATGTAATAACCCATAATTGCATCAACATTAAAGATTTTATAAACCCTAAAGTTCACCAACAACATTAAACTTATTTCCAAAAAATTAATGGTATTATTCTACAAATAATACATCATGTTGAGGGTTATATATAACTTAACCCAATAAAACATCACCCAAAATTTCATTCATCACTTTAAGATGTCATCTCTAAAACTTAAAAATGGGTGTCTAAGACTTTGAACTCATGATCAAACTTAATCTTATAAAATCATTATTGTATCCATATCTATTAAACATCCAAATCCTAAAAGTTATCTAACCTCAACTCTAATTCCAACTATAACAACCCTGAACTTGTACTCCCAGATTTAGTGATAAAAACACCATTAATTCATTTCTAGATTTGATAGTGATAAATGTTTCCCAATTTTTGTCATCCAACCCTTACAGCATAAAAAGTAAATATTTGATAGCTTACATACCCAAATTCCTTTTAGGTTTAGAGTTTTATAGAATTAGGAAAAACTCTTACATAAACAATAACAATGTCTTTAAGTGAGTATTTCTCCCACCAAACCCAGTTTTTCTTATTTCACATTAAATAATCATCATCATACATATGAAAACAATCTATAAATAATTCATTTAACATAATTCTTGATAAACTGGGTAAAATGAATCATAATAAGGGAGATCTCAAATGCTCATTAAGGGTAAATGTAACCATTAATAACCGAAATGTCATCGGTGAGAATAAGATAAGCATAAGAGTATGATAACATAATCATAGTGCATGAGCATAACATGAGAGAACTCATACCAATAAAACCTAGATCATTAAACATGTGTCATGGAATAAATCTTTAACAAAATCAAGATACATGAGAATCAATAATCACGAAGCATGTGATGTCAATCTTGACCAAAGAAAGCATTTAAAACCCATAACAAGTAGAAATAAAACGTGTTAGTTTCTTGGAACAACATCTTCATAGAACCCTTAAAATAACCCTTAAATAACCCTTAAAAATTGAATAACCATATGGTCTATTTTCATACCCAATTCATCAGAGCACTGTCTAGGTTCACCCATTATATAAGCTATATCAGGTTCACCGGTGATCTATAATGGGGCTCAAACCTTCGTAAAAAAAGTCTAAGAACCATAGCATGAATAAAGTACATAGAACTTTAATATCATCCTAAAACTCATAAAAACACCAATTATTCATTTAATAGCTTTATTATCACATGTAATTGAAATAGGTTCCATGAAAATCTCTTTGAAACATGATTAATACATGGAAAAGAAATGAGTTCCATGGAAAATTCTTGGAAACATGATTAACCCATGAAAAATAAATGAGTTCCTTGAAAATCTCTTTGAAAAAATAATAATACATCCAGAGAAATAATGATAATGATATCATTAAAAAATATATCTAGTGGATAATAAGTAACATCAAGGGTTTTTGACGTTGATTAATGGAAATACCATTAAAAGATCATTAAAACATTCTTGAGGAAAATATGATTTTTTTACTTTGGAAATCACTTTTAAAAAATTCAAAAAAATATTATAAAAATAATTTTATTTGAAAATAAACTCATAAACTTAAAAATTAAGGTTAAAATCAATAATATTTGTGATATTGGGAAAATATATTCATGATATAAATGTTAAAAATAAATATTGTTTTCAAACATTTTGTTAAAGGAGTCAAAAGTGACTCATTTGGAAAATGTTAAGAAATTTCATTTTTAAAACCTATTAGGGTCAAATATCATGTAAAATAGTTTTAAGAAATAATTTTTTTATATAAAATAACATTTTTTAAAACATTTTAGAAAACATTGATATATAAGATAATGATTCCCAGTCTAAAAGAAAGATACGATATCAGTATCACTTACAAACAAATTTCTTGATATTTTTTCAATCAATAAGGGAGGAAATGTAAATTAAACATGTGAACCAAATTAATAACCCTAGTATAATAAAATATATTTGGTTAAATAAAATAATATCTTATTATTTTCTCCTAAATATCTTTAAATATAAAAAATAATGTAAAGAAAGGAGATTGTATCATAAAGCCTTTTCCACCTTGGTAACTCCTCAATCATAAGCCTCGTGAAAGAATAATTTAAAATGAAACATTAAATGTCATGAACATATTAATAATATAAAATATCAAAATTATCATTATAAACACTTTATAAAATAAGATAGGTTTATAACATAACATATTTCCCAAAGAAGACAACTTGAGACGAACAACACTTACAATGATCATAACGTTGAAGTGAGAATTAATTAATGAATAGATTATGTGTATAAAATATAAATACACTTATAAAAAGTTAAAATACAACATGATATAATCAAAATTAAATACACACATAATCTTGGTATATCAGAGATGATTAAGAAGTAATTTAACCCAATGAAATGAAATTGAGTTATGAAATTTTGTACCACTTGACAACTTTAAAGTCAAATCCCATTGGATTAAATAATTTAAATTGAACTATAAAATAACCTTATGTTTAAATTATTCATGTTATTACATGTAAGATGGTAATTATATACACCATTTAAAATAAATTAGGTGCATGACATTAAAATATGCCTCAATGAAGGTAAATTGAGATGAAGTTCATTACCTTGAGTCCAGACTTTCCATTTACGTCATTTAACTCATGTATAATAAACTTATATCAATTATTTTATTTATTAAGAAAATTTTATAGTTTTAATACCTAATGATTAAATTATTTATTTTATTTATTTTTAATGTCATATTTAAATACTTAATCAGTTAAGTCCGTGTTGGGTGTTTTGAGGATGTTCAGTTCATTAGTTTAAAACAACTTTGATGTATTCACCATGGTCAAAGAGGTAATTCTATCAACATATCCAAAATAATAATAATTAAATAGTAATAATATTTATTCATAAATTATAGTTCTAAAAAAATCATGGAATATGGTTATGAAAAATTAACTATGTTACAATTATGGAGACGGTGGCCATACGTACACATAGGTAATGTTTTCATTTTTCAACAATCATTATGGAAATAATTTAAGTATTATTATATCCTTAAATAATGATAATAATATCATATTATTTATTTAAATATACTTATATATATAATCAATGTGATTTGGTGATGAAAAAAACACATCACTTCATGGAGGCAGTAGTCAACACATACGCAGGAATGACGTTATCATTTTTCAATGAGTGGAAAGGTAATAATAAAATGATATATTATCTATTAAGAATGATATATATGTCATTAATATAATAATTATGTCATATATATTACATATATTCATTAATTTTATCCTTATTACCTTCTATGTAAAGTTTTAGTGAAAAACAAATCACATCGCTTCGTGAGTTGGTAGTTTGTCGTACACACGAGTGACATTATCATATCCCCCACGGAATAGAAAGTAAAAAAGGTATATGTGATATCATAATTATATAAGTATAATTATATTAAAAATATAATATATATATATATACTTTAAATCCATCATTATAACCATTTGTGAGAGGTAATGATGGAAATGAATTACATCGGTTCACGAGACGGTAGTCCACTGTACACACGATCGAAGATTTCATTTCCCATTTGATGAAAGAGGAGATGGATATTGGTTATTAAATAAATATAATAACATTTAAATATATATTAGATATTGGTGTTATTATATTGTAATTATTAATACATGAAAGAATGTTATAAGAGGAGTATTAAAAAGAAATAGCTTAGTGAGGACAATTACCTTTGCTTTGAATAACCTCCTTTAGATCTCTTATTAAGGAACCTAGGGTTGATATTTTTGGAATACCAGAATATAAAGACTATGTTTAAGAATTTTGGAGAGGTATTTTGGTAGGTTTTTGTAAAACCAAATGGTTTAGGATGTGTGAATAAGTGAGGGGATGGGGTAGCCTTTTATAATGGGGGAGTGGAATTTTTGTAAATACCCAAAACTATTCAATAATGGGAAGCCACTCTCACTCCAAGTGCCTCCAAAATTTATAATTAAATGATTGTATGTATTATATATTCTATATATACCTCCAAAAAAACACATGCTTTAAACATGTTGTTCCATAACTTCAAAGTTTCCTTACATTTACTATTTTAGTTTTCACTATGGTAACTAGCATTTTTATCTAGGTAATTTATCATTTAAGACTATAAATAAAAATTATACTTATTAGATAATTTTTAATCATTGATTATAAATATTAATTTTAATTTATAAAATAAAAATCCTATGTGTGGAGAGTTAATTTTAACACAAACACATGAAAATCATAATACCTCATTTTACCCTTTACTATGGTAACAAAGTTTTTTTACTACTTATGGGTCAATATAATTATTATAAAAGTTCTATTGGTATATTAATGGATAATTATTGGTATTTTTAAACATATACCAATGACTTGGTAGGGGATATAATTTTTAGTAAATTTAAATCATTTAATAAAATATTATTTTTTATAAAAAACATTAATGTCAAATTTGACACTATTCAATTAAATTGACTTTAAAAAACATCAATACAAATATGGAATTAGAATATATAATTTTAACACACATAAATCATGTTATATTTATCTATAAAATTCATTAAATACAATAATTCATTCAATTTATATAACTTTTAATATTTTTAGTATCATTTATTTTATTTTTTTATTAATTAAATAAATAATGTGTTGGTGTTTCATAAGCATTTAAAGTAATTATATAATTACAAAAAATTAAAAATAAATTACCCTCATGAAATTAATTTTATTATTCTAAAAATTACAATCAATATTTTTTCACATATTTCTTTTTTTCTTATGTGAACACAGAATTTAAATTTTAAAGCAAGAGGGTGGAATTTGATCTTTTTCTTTACTTAAATTATTAAATTGGTCACATTTATGGAAAAGTGTCCCAAAATCATATAAAAATAGATACTAAGGTAATAAGGGTAGAAATATGTCCACAAAATAGAAATTGGATATGTTTTTAGGTCATTTTAACCCTTTTCTTTTTAGTTTAACCCCTAATAAACATGTTTTAATCTTAACTATGGTAAAAGATTTTTAATATTTCCACTATTCATTATGAAAAAAAAAATCGACCTTATTATAAAATATAAATTATTATTATTCCAAATATATAACACATTTTACCAAATTAAATTCACAGAAGTGGCAGAATTTAATTTAAAATTAAACTCGTATACGCGGTGAAGAATCATTTTTTCAAGAAACCTATTTCTCAAGCATAAGATGATTTTATATTAACCCTATAACTAGAAACCATCATTATATTAATTTAAATTATTATTTATAGATATATAATCTATACATTTAATTTAAAAAAAATACTCATTATGGGTTTTTTAATTAATTAAAATGGAGAATCATTATGCACTTTAAAATTGTTTTCATAAAAATGTGTTTTTAACCTAAAAATAAAATTATACTAAAATATTGAATAAAGATGATTTAAATGTATTTAATTGTATTAAATATAATTAATTAATAAATATTTTACTTGAAATAAAATTTAAATAATAATGAGACTTTTAAATTACTTAATTTATTGAAAAATGATAATTTTTCAAAAATAGGTATTTTTCACTATTTACTAAAAAACAATATTTTCTGAAAAATATTGAAATTTAACCCTAATTATTTTTTATATGATGATTTAAAAAATTAATTTCATTTTATCAAATTAATTTTCTAAAATATTTAGAAATTAATTATAATATTTTCTCATAATAAGCAATAAAAATCATTTAAGAAGAAAACATATTTTTGAAGAATAAAATTACTTCACTAAAAATGCATCTATATTGAGTAGGACCTTTATATACATTTCATATAGTGGTTGAAACTATTAATATCATCCAGTTTAATAGCTAGGTTATAACGGTCACATATTTTGCGGGTTATTTAAGCTATGTGTTGTGTGTCGAATATGCTATCGAACATAATACTCCTCTTTTAAAATATTGGTGTTTTATATATTCCTTCAATATTAAAAGATGGGTGATTGAAAAAAATGACACAAGAAATTTATTAACCATTTTATCACCTTTAAATCAATTTTCATTACTTAGAGATCAAATGAGCACGTGTGGATGACCGCTATAGTGATTCTACACTTGGATCTTTACAATGAAACGAAGGTAATTCGGAAAAGGGTTATTATATGATCAATATCTAAAGCAAATAAAGAATCATGAGAAAAATTAAATCATTTATTATGATCTGAATTAAATTAATTATAAATTTAACATGAAAATATACTCCATTGGGGTTTTGAGAAACTCTATGTTAAAATAAATTTTAAACATAACGCCCACAAATAGTGCTTCCACTGTGATCAAAAACATCAACTAGTGATCCTTCAGTCTTGAATATCATGTTTATTGTTATCTCATTATTAAGAGGGAGGAAAGAGGTGGAGAAATTCTCTTAGTCTTGAGAGGAACCCTAGATATGTTCTTTATAGAGAGAATTATTTATGAAGAGGTTGATTTGTTTACAAAAAAATGATTTCACTGCCTCTCTAAAAAGATATAATTGGGTAAATGTAGTGATAAGGTTTATTGCTGATAATTTCACAAAGGCATATAATCAAATAATAAACCTAATATATTCCTTATTCTAATAATAATGATGATGAAGATATAATGGAAATTGTTGACTTTCACAAATAAATTTCATTTTATAAAATAAATAATTCCTTATTTATTAAATGATATTAAAGATTATATCATTTATGTTATTGTGTGCCTAACTCAACTCGTATACCTTCATCGGCACTTACCGAACCTCTAATAATAAATAATGTATTCACGGTCCTGTGAATAAATATTTATTTAAATATTCACATAAATAAATAAATTTGTATTTAATAATAAATATTATTTATTACCTTGAGAATAAATCAAGAGATAAATAAATATATTATTCGATGGTCTTGTGAAAAAATGTTTATTTACTTTTCAACTCATGTATATATTAAAATTCAAATATAACTGGTGACTAGATATTTGAAATCAATAAATCGTGAATAAATATTGTTCCTCAGCCTCGAGAATAAAATTTATTCCAACTATCAAATTTAAATATAACTTACCTGAGATCAATAAAAATACTAAGTGTGTAGCCTTTTAATCCATTTACTTAGCGGCATTAGGCAGGATTGTATAATAACCAATATCAATGTCTAACAATAGGTAAATTCACCCATATAGGAAGAAGTTAATGTCTCGATAACAATAATCATATATGAACACTCACTATGTAATATAATCCTTTTTCCTGGATATATCATCAAGTAGATTTTACACTCATGTCATCAACCTATAAGATCAATATATCTTTCTTTGACTTCCTAAAATGAACCCATAAATTACCATGGACATGGGATTTAAGTTTGAAAATTCCATTTCAATAAAAAGACCTAAGATATCAACTTCCTTTAACATAAAGGAAAAAACCTATATCGACATATTTATTGACACCATATCACTCATGGAGTACCCAACATAGCCTAATTCACCGTGAATATAGCAAGTCACAGTTTGGGGAAATGCATAAAATTATGTGACTCATGATATGTATTAATAATAATCTCAAGTCTAAAAATCTGGCATATTGGAATATCCAATGACACAAACATGTGGAATTCCTATGAGAGAGTATATCCTCAAAATATATCATCTTGGAGATTAATGAGTGTGAATTTCATGATATGAATTCTCATATACTTATGAGTATCAAAAACCTCACAGTCCACATATTATGTATCCCATCACAAAATATTATTTTGTTCATATGACTATATTTAGAAATACGCCATATCACATCAGGGATCTCATCATAGTAGAGAATTGGTATGTCCTTTTGATGAGAAAAATAACCAAAGGAATTTATCACATTGGTCGAAATTCCCTGAAGGCCTTCATTTTTTATTATTGTTGATAATCCACCTTTCAAGGGGTGAGGTGTAACCCTTACAAGGCTCTAAGGCTTAGAGGAAATTTCATGACCCGCAGGTCTTAGAGGGAATCACCCAGATAAGAAAACTTGGAACTACTCCTCCCCAGTATATGTCATGAAATCAGCACTCCACCTTCACAGGGCTGGTCGATTAGTTATCCTATGCAAAGCTTCACAGGCCTGGTACCAATGGAAAAGCCATACTCTCTCATTCTTTTAATTCGGCTTAGCTCTGCTCTAGTGAATGTGCTTGCCCTGAATCCTCATCTGAAGCCTTGTCCCTTATAGTCTGATTAGTACATATTCATTCAAGTGGCATGAAGGCCTTGGGGTGGCCCTAAGGCCTTAAGGTGGCCCTAATGCCTTGCGAAACAACTGGCCTGAAGGCCTTGGGTGGCCCTAAAGCCTTACAGGACCCGAGGACCAAACCGGTGGCCCAAAGGCCCAGATGGATGAATAGTTATAGCTGATACAGTAACACAAAAGAATAATCATAAAGTGATAAGATATTTTATTAATATTCATGTCTTTGAACATATACATGTAATCTAAAATACAATGTAGTTGGTTTTAAATCACTAACTCCAAAAGTGTGTGTGTGTGTGTGTGATATATAGATGAACCCAACACATACATATGTATATAAAGCTACACACACGCACATAAATATATGCACAAATACACATACACATGCACACACATACATACACACACATACACATACACACAAATACATATACACATATATACACATACACACATATATATACACATTCACACACATGTACATACACATACATACACATACATAAACATACATACACATGCAATAACATACAAAAACATACATGAATATATACACATACATACATCCACATACACATACACACACACAATCATGTACACTTACACATACACACATACACATATATATAGATATGCACTGTAAGATTCCGAAAATTTGATGAGGTATGTTTCTATTTTAATTTTTGGGTGAACTCTTTTTTAATGGCTTATGGAATGATTCTTGAGAATATGAAAGGTATTGGGAGTTTCTTAAGGGTTTGGAACTCAGAAAAGTGGGAAAATGGAGTTGTAATGTATGTTTTATGGTTAGATCATAGTTAGTGATAATCATTAACCATGTACATGCAACATGTATTAATGGGTGAGTGTTGTTTACAAACTGTGTGAGGTGGCCTGGAAAACGTGTGTTGTTAGTCCAAATCCATTCTCAAAGATTTCGAATGGTTTTTAAAACTATTTGGGTGGCCCGTGAGACTATGCAACCCATTCTTTCTTTTGATAAAGGATGTCACATGGTTGGCACATGGTTTTCCAAAATATGAGTCCAAACTATACGCCTCATTAAAAGTAGAGAATTTACCATTTTTCTCACTTGATCTTATATCAACCTTACCTAATTTTACCCTTATTTTCACAGAAGTCTAAATTGAAAACCAAGAGATACCTCCTCTCCCAAGGGTGGATCTACTTATATTCTAAATATTTGTAAGTGTCGTTTCTTACAATTTGATGCCCTGGTAAGTTTACGAGTCTGTTTCTTTCTATTTTTTGAAATATTCATAGTTTGGTTTTTCCTCTTCTTTTAAGTCACATGTGCCCTATTTCAAGTGAGTTCTTCACTTTTGTGGTTATATGAATTTTATCTTGAATCAAAGGTTGGGGTTAGATCATTAGTTGTCTACAAGAATAATTTATGTGGTCTACACACTATTCCCCCTAGTCTTTATTTTTTTCTTATGTGTGCAGTGTGTGCTATTGTGCCAATGTGCTATACAATTGCTTCTTTGTGAAATAATAATAGATTGTGTCTTTAAATGAAATGTTATAACTTTATGTGTGTTTTTGGGTCCATTGATGATTATAATATTGGGCCTATGATACCTAAGGGGTGTTCCAATCCTTTAAAAATGGTAAAATGGGTTATACATGAAGTAATTGAGGTTTTATGGGTTTAAATCAGGTGGTCTTGTTTCATGACTTACTAGCATGGTATAAGGGACTTTTTCTTGTTTGGGAATTAAATGGTTTATGAAATGATAAAATTAAGAAATGAAAAATGGTTAAAAAGGGGTTTGTTTAAATTTTTAAATGGGTTTATGGAATATTTTACAGTTGTGCAATATGAATAAAGGGTGAAATGGTTCAAATGTGAAATGGGATTAAAGGTGTTAGATATTATAGAACTTGGTGAATAAAGAATGATTGAAAAGGGTACACCATTTTATATATTATTATGTTAAGAAGGTCAAGTATGTTGTACCTTGGAAATTGGTTGATGATGAATGGTCTATGATAGACCTTGGAAATTAGTCAATGGTGAATGGTCTATGATATTGGACATGAAACTCCACATAAATGAGTAAGGATGATAGACATGAATCTTCATATCCTTGATTTAGGATGGCTAGACAGGATTGTTTACATCCTTGTTCTAAAATGTTGGACATGGTTCTCTTTATTCTTGGCTTGGGTGCCGACATGACGCTCCAGGCACTTATAGAATTTAACTTGGTGTAAGTAATTAGAACAACACTCCTTGGTACCTAGAACTGAAATGATTAATGAATACCCCTCTTGACTCAAAGTGTTCAATCCATATGGTATATGGTTTAGACTCCTGACATGGGATGAAGCGGGTTTAGTTGAACGGGTTTCATGATGGAACCTGAGAGCCCAAAAAAGGTCTTTAACAATGCTAAAAAAAATTGTTGTCCTAAGCGCTTTTAAAATGGGAGTACCTTTTATCAGGGCTAAAAAAAGAACTGATAAAGGACCCTTTTATTAGCACTAAAAAAGTGATGACAAAAGGGACCATTATCAGTGCTTTTTTTAGTGCTGATAAAAGAAACCTTTTATCAATTCTTTTTTAGCACTGAGGAAGGTCAAAAAAATAAAATTTTAAAAAGAGTTTTTAAAAAAAAATCAGAGGGTGGAACCCCCCCCCCCTATTAGCACTTGACCCCCCCCCCCCCCCACCATAACAGAGCTCGTCTCCTTGCCCCCCCCCCCAACAGTGTTAGCCTCCCTCAACCCTTTAGTAGCACTAGGCACCTACTCACCTGCTCGCGTGCCCCTGTCTTTGATGGGTTTCAAACCTTCAACCACCCCCTCATACGTCTGTGCCTCTTCCACTCCCCTATATTGTTTTGTTTTGTATGTTATGATATATATATATATATATATTACATTTTTTCTATATATTTATATGTGTATATAAATACATATATAAAATATGTTGTGTGTGTGTTTATAAATACATACATACATATATACATATATATATTTATATATATGTGTGTGTGTATAAATATAATTATACATATTTATATTTATTTACATATATTATATATTAATACTTATATAAATATATTATAATATATAGATAAATATATATATTTTTAAATACAAACATAAATATATTTATATATATAAAAATTATATATGATTTAATTGTATATGTATATAGATATTCATAAACATTTATTTTAAATAAAATGGATATGATTTTTTATTTATATAAGGTTTATATAGTTATAAATATATTTTACATGTAAATATATTTACATTTATATTTATAAAATTAAATTTTTATGTGTGAATATATAAAAAATATGCATATATTTTTATATATTTGATTATAAATATAACTAAATTATGAAAACCTATAAAATTTAAAAACCATAATATCAATATGAATTTAATCCTTGTGAATAAATTCAGTCTTCACTAAAAATGTGCAAAAATACCCCCTTGAACGAGGCTGAAAGTCCATAAAATGTTAAAAATTTGGCATACCCCGACTAAAAACTCAGTTTTGGAGGCCTTATGGACCTTGTTTGGCCTAGAAACATTTTACCAAGGTTCTTCTTGGCCATCAGTGCATAGATATCATTGTAGGATTCAATTTGATATAGGGTAGAATCCAAACGAACACCCGGATCAAACTTTATGTTCGTTTGAAGTTCGAGTCGTATTTTCAACTTATTTTAGATCATTTGTTAATTTTTTGATTTTTTTATATCTTTATATTGTCATTAAATGACTATTACTTGATAATAATTAGAAAAATATTAATTCATATTATTTTTTTAATTATTTATAATCATTTTTTTCACTAAATATCTTATATATTAAGTGTAAATGCATATATAGACATATATAAATTATATTTTATAAAATATATTATATTTATATTAATATATTTATATTTATATACTAATATATTATTTTTAATGATAAATAATTTTTTTATGAAATATACCTTTTATCAGTGCTAAGAAAAGCACTGATATAAATACCCTTTATCAGTGCTAAAAAAAGCATTGATAAAGGGGATACTTTTATCAGTGCTAAAAAATGTGTTGATAAAGGGGTGATTTTATCAGTGCTTTTTTAGCACTATTAAAAGCACATTTTATCAGTGATTTTTTAGTGCTAAAAAATGTACCCTTTTATTAGTGATTTTTTACCACTATTAAATGGTGTTGTTGTGTAAAGTCGATTTTGTGGTAGTGATTGTACATCTACATACATTGTAGAATGAATATTTCTTTAGAATCCATTAGTGGTAGCCTACTGAGTTGTAATTAAACCGTGATCAAACCACCATTAGTACTCAAGAATATTTCATGGTTGTGGGTTTAAATAAGGGTAAATACTATGTGATATATGGCTGATTTGGAGCATGGGATGGGGCAAGGATGAGGGGACCAAACTTGGTGTTAGGACCTGTTTTGAGGATTGTTGGTGTGTCTTTATTTCTGGGCTTTATTTGACATGTGATGCTATTATAGCATGAAATATATTACTATATTGGTTTTGGGATGTTACCCAGTTTTAGGAATTGGTTATGTGATATATGGTTATTGATGGATATTTTTTCTCTTTATCTCTTATTATTTCTATTGTGATATCACTATGATAAAGATGATATAGTCTCCTCATGTTCCTCATTAGATCTTCACTGCTAGTCAGTAGCCTTTTGTGTATGGGGAGCACACCTAAGGTCATGTGGCGAGCCAGTTTGGAAACTAGTTCAGAGTGAGCCAGGTCAGGACGTTAAGCATGTGCGCATGCGCACGCTCACTCATACACATAAAAATACATACACATGCACGCATACACACACACACACACATGTAGACATACATACACATATACATACATACATACACATGTAAATAAATATACACACATATATATTCATACAAACACACACACACACACATGCATACATACCAAAATTTACCCAAACCAAAATGGTTAGTGCAAGGTAAGATAATTCCCAAAACGAATAAACTTCCATATCATTAATCTCCAAAAATCAAAATTAATACCAAAATTTCGAACTAAATCATTCTATAAATAAATCTCCTTAAAATTATTCAAAATATTCCTAACTATGATTGAAACCCACTGATTATAAGAGTTTGATCATATATTCTTCTGATGTTGATTTAACATTTATCTCCAATTAACACCAATCACTTTTAAAGTCTCATGTGAAAAATGTATGTTCCTTAATCATATAATATTCCCAAAAATGTAATAACCCATAATTACCACAACATCAAAGATTTGATAAACCCTAAATTCCACCAATATCATTAAACTTATGTCAAAAAATTAATAGTATTCTTCTACAAATAATATATCATGTTGAACCTAATGGTTATATATAACATAACCCAATAAAAATTCACCCAAAATTTCATTCATCACTTTAAGATATTATCTCTTAAAACCTCAAAACGGGTGTATAAGACTTTGAACTTATTATAAACCTTAATCTCATGAACTCATGATTGTATCCAAATATATTAAAACAACCTCTCATGAAAACTTCTAAATCTCCAAAGTTATCTAAACCCTTATCTGTTACCAACTATAATAGATCGAACCTATACTCCCAGATTTGGTGCTAAAAACATAATCAATTCATTTCTGGATTTGATACTAATAAATGTTGCCCGACTTTTGTCATCCAAATCTTATAACATAAAAAGGAAATATTAGATCACTTACATACCCAAATTCCTTTTAGGTTTAGAGTTTTATAGAATTAGGAAAACTCTTACATAAACAATACCCATGTCTTCAAGTGAGTGTTCCTCCCACTAAACCCAGTTTTTTTATTTCACATTAAGTCATCATCATCATCCATATGAAACCCTTCTAGAAATAATTAATTTAACATAATTATTAATAACCTAGGGAATAGTAATCATAAGAAGGGTGAACTCAAACTCTCAATAAGGGTAAATGTAATCATTAACAACTGAATGCCATCAATGGTAATAAGATAAGCATAAGATTATGATGACATAATCATAGTGCATGAACATAACATAATAAAACTCACACTCATAAAACCCATATCATTAAACATGATTCATGGAATAAATCTTTAATAAATTCAAGATTCATGAGAATAAATAATCAGATCCATGTGATGTTAATATTGATCAAAGAAACCATATAAGACCCATATAAAGAATAAATTAAACATGTTGGTATCTTGTAACATCATCTTTATAAAACCCTTACAAGAGCCCTTAAAATGGAATAACCATATGGTCTATTTCCATACCCAATACATTATATCACTATCTAATTGCACCCATCATATAAACTATATTGGGCTCACCTGTGAGCTATAATGGGGCTCAAACCTTCGTAAACAATGTCCAAGAACCATAACATGAATAAAGTATATAGAACTTTCATCTCATTATAAAACTCATAAAAACACCAATTATTCCTTTCATAGCTTGATTATCCCATGGAAACTAAATCGGTTTATTTATAATCTCTTTGAAACATGATTAACTCGTGGAAAAGAAATGGGTTCCATGACAATCTCTTTGAAATGTGATTAACCCATAGAAAATAAATGATTTCCTTTAAAATATTTGAGAAATAATCATAAATAATCTAGAGAAAGAATGAGTATGATATAATTACAAAATATATCTAGTGTGAAAATTCTTGAGGAAAATTTTCTTTTTTACTTTGGAAATCACTTTTAAAAATTTTACAAAATATTATGAAAATAATTTTTATTTGAAAATAACCTTGGAAAATTATAAATTAAGGTTCAAATAAATAATTTTCATGATAGTGTGAAAATTAGTTCATGTCATAAATGTTAAAAATAAACATTGTTTTTAAACATTTTTTAAAAGGAGTCAAAAGCGACTCATTTGGAAAAAGTTAAGAAATTTACTTTTTAAAACATTTTAAAAGATGGTCAAAGATCATGTAAAATAGTTCTAGGTAATAATTTAGTTTTATAAAATAGAATTTTTAAAACATTTTAGAAAACATTGATATGTAATAGAATGATTCGCAAACTAAATGAAAGATATGATATTGGTATCACTTACAAAAAAAATTCTTGATATTTATTTAATCAATAAGAGATGAAATGGAAATTTAACATGTGAATAAAATTTATAACCAAAGAAGAATAAAATATATGTGGTTCAATAAGATAATATCATATTATTTCCTCCTAAAGAACTTTCAACATAAACAATCTTGAAAATAAAGGAGATTGTATCATAAAGCCTTTTCCACATTGGTAACACCTCAATCATAAGACATATGAAAGAATAATTTCAAATAGAACATTAAATATCTTGAACATAAGAAGATTAATGATATAACATATCAAAAGGGTTAATGGATACACTTCATAAAATAATATTGGTGTATAATATAACATATTTACCAAAGAAGACAATTTAAGACCAGCAACACTTACAATGATCATAACTTTGAAGTGAGAATTAATCAATGAATAGATCATGTGTATCAAATATAAATCCACTTAAAATAAGTGGAAATAAAATGTGAGATAACAAAAATTAATTACACACATAATCTAATAATATCAAAGATGATGAAGAAGTAATTTAACCCAATAGCAAGAAATTGAGTTATGAAATTATTTACCACTTGACAACTTTCAAGTCAAATACCCTTGGAAGAAATAATTTAAATTTAAGTATAAAATACCATTATGTATGAATTATTCATGATATTATATGTAAAATGGGAATTATATACATCATATAAAATAAATTAGGGGCATGACATTAAAATATGCCTCAATGAAGGTAAATTGAGATGAAGTCCCTTACCTTAGGTCCAGAATTTCCATGTATGTCCTTTAAATATTATATAATAAAATCATATCAATTATTTGATTTCTTAATAACCTTTTACTAGTTTAATACCTTATACTTAAATTATTTATTTTATTTATTTTTAATAGATTATTTAAATACTTAATCAGTTAAGTCCATGTTGGGTGCTTTGAGGATGTTTGGTTCATTGTTTCAAAATGACTTCAATGTGTTGATCATGGTCAAAGAGGTCATTATATAAACATATACAGAATAATAATCATAACCTATTTATAATATTTATTCATCAATTATACTTTTAAAATAAATCGTGAAATATGGTTATGAAAAATTAACTATGTTGCAATCATGGAGACGATAGGTAGTATGTAAACATAAATAATGTTTCCATTCACTACTACAAAATAGGCCTTTAAAATTGATGTTATTTATCAGTGCTAGAATAAAACACTGATAAATGGAATATTTATCAGTGATAAAGAAAACGCTAATAAATTTAACCTTTTATCGGTACTTTTATTTTAGTGCTGATAAAGGAAACATTTATCAGTGCTTTATTTTTAGCACTGATAAAGGGTATCCTTTATCAGTGCTTTATTTTTAGCACTCATAAAGGGTACACTTTTTCAATGCTTTATGTTTAGTGCTGATAAATATTTATTTCATCAATGCATTTTTAGTGTTGATAAAATGAAATAATTAAATAAATTAAAAATAAAAAATGTGTTTATTAATAAAAATATTATAAATTTTATTAATTAAATGGTTATTAATAAAAAACAATTGATTGATTTACATTATTAAATATTAAACATTTTATTAATTAGATAATTATGATAATTAATGTTATTAAATTGTATAGATTAAATATATATATATATATATATATTAATATATATAAATATGATTTATATATTACAAAATATTTATGCGCTTTACATTAAATTTTCATATATTTATTGAATAATGGTATATAATTAAAAATTAATATAAATTAAAAATATTGACTAATTCTATAGTACTCAACATATAATTGAATGTCATTTGATTTTTCAATTTAATATAGATAAAATGTGTGTTATATTGATTTCACATATACGGAATTAATGAATTTTTATATACAATATGCACACACATAACGTATCCATTTTTTCAATATTATTAAAGTGTACCCATATTCTTAATTTATTCAATTTCACTCATTTTTAACATATATGTGTGCACTCAAAATTATATATTCATTAATAATGTTAAAAAATATTTGTAAAAAAAATATTTATAAATAAATATATTTATAAATGTGCATTCACTATATTTATACAATTATATATTTATAAATTTAAATAAATAAATATTTTTTAAAAGAATTTATATAATTATAAATAAATAATTATGTATATTTACATAATTATTAAATTTATAATAAATTTACTTAAATAATGAATATATTTACTATATTTATATTTGTATATATTTATTAAATATATATATGTATAATTATATAAATATATATAATTATATAAATAATATTATTTAAAAATATTTCTATAATTATAAATAAATAATTATAAAATTATAATAAATATATTTAAAAAATATATATTAACTATATTTATATTTATATATATTTATTAAGTATTTATAAATAATTAAAAAAACTTATTTATAATTATAATTATAAATCATTTAACAGTGCTTTAGTAATAATCACTGATAAAATAATTTTTATCAGTGCTTTTTTCATGTTGATAAAGATTAGGATTTATCAGCGCTATAAGTTTAGTGCTGATAAAGATTGGTTTTATCAGTGCTAAATAAGCGCTGATAAAAGTGTCTTGGTCTATATTAAAAACCCTAACCATTTGTGAACCCATCGTGATATAGAAGCTTTCCGTGGAAGCCACCCGATTTCAACGCTTCTCCTCGATGAATTGAATGTCGAATCATACCACTCGACTACCTCTGAACATCTCATCCGACATTCGAAGAGGGTCTCAGATTTTCTTTAACTTAGATAAGTAGGCCTTCATATTTTCTTTGTGTATTTTTGTTTTTGTTTTTGATTTCTTCTTCTACAATTTTTTTATGATCTGTTGTTTACAATTTGTTTGTGATCTATTGTTTAGGGAATGATTTATGGTCCATTGTTTGTATTGACTACCGATGTATGATCCATTGTTTATATCTGAAACTGAACCTTGGATTTATTCATTATTTCTTTACTACTATGTTTTATATCTTATTGCTAAATAATTTTTTCATATATGTATATAAATGTGTATAAATTTTCATGTATATTCTTGTTTATTGACTAATGATTTGAGGAACATTGGTGGTTCCCTAATGATTATATATATGCTGACACCTTTCATAGACACTTCAGTGAATATGCAACTTCAGATTCTATTTTTGAGGAACCAATTTAGTGGAGTGATGTATATTCCTCTATTGGTTATATGTATCATAGGATCTAGTTCCACTTAGAATTCACTATGGTCTTTAGTTTTCTTATGGATCTAATTCAAAGGGGCCATCCCCAGTTAAGAACATGAGTTTTTATCACATCAAACCTTCACATTTTGAATCATTCTGGTTCCTTTAGTTCACGTTATGTTCAAATATCAGGTTTTTATCTATTTGATATTTCTTATAGACTATAATTGGGTGAGTTTTTATACTGGAATGACATATATGTGTGCCTATATAGTTATTACATCATTTATTTCCATAGTTGTTTGTCTAAGAGATATACCTATATCGAGTAATGGTGATTTTGGGTCTGTATGTCCATTAACCCCAAGGGTCATGCTAGAATTTTGTTCAACCTATAGTGCTAATTGTTTCTATTTAGGAGGGGTATAACCTCCCATTTATGGTTTTTTACACCCAAATTTTAAACCATTCTTTAATAAATTTGAGGTGTGTTAAAGGTTATAAGATGATCTGACCTAGTGTTGTTTGGGTAATTCAGTCTTGGGTCATTACACTATCCATCTTTCGGTTTACACCTATAAAGTTTAGTGATAATATCATTTATTATCTTCCTTTATCTCCCTATATTTTTTCAAATTCTAACAGCTCTTATTATTGGATTTGGAATATCTAGGTTCTCAGATATTATAGTAGAAATGGTCCATATTTCCATTATTAGAATTTTCTATAACTTTCACTTTTGATAATGAATATCTTATGTATATTTATTTATATATTGTATAAAATTAATCTTTTATGAACCCAATAGAATGGATGTGAACTGAAAATGGATGCATGTTAATTGTTTGAAAAACAAATATGAAGATGGAGTTCAACATTTCATAAAGTTTATAAGAGAGCATGCAGAAGACCCTTTAAAAATCCTCGGTCCGTGCTTACGTTTTTGTTATTCAAGACAAATTAGTCTGGAAGAGTAAGAAGAACATTTGATTTGTCACAGAATATATCAAAGTAATAAATGTTGGACTAAACATGGGGAAAACTGAATGTGTACATCGATTGGGATGATGTTATGGTTTATGAATAATTTGATATGAATACATTTATAAAAGATGATGGAGATCGCATGGAAGAAATGAAAATGTAAATTCAAGATTACCTTCATGATTTTCTAAAGTTGTTTGAGGAGTTAAATAGTTGTTCCAAGAAACCATTGTATACTAGTTTTACTAAATAAACAACATTTTCAGTTGTATTTAAGTTATATAATTTGAAAACTGGAAACGGGTGGAGTGACACCAGCTTTATAGAACTACTTGGTCTTATGAAAGATATGCTACCATAAGAAAATGAACTACCATGTCGAAAATATAATGCAAAAAAATGTTACGTTTAGTGGGAATGTTCTATAAAAAAATACATGCTTGTCTAAATGATTGTATATTATTTCACAAGGACCATGAATCACTCATAAAATTCCCTAAGTGTGGTACAGATCGATACAATAAAAATGAATCAAGACCTTAAAAAAAATTCTACTTTCCTATCATTCCATGGTTTAGAATACTATATGGATGTTAGGAAACCTCAAGACAATTAAAATGGCATGAAGATACAAGAATTAAAGGTGGGAACCTAGATCATCCAGAAAATCACCCTCAGTGGAAGAAAATTGATTATGAGATTTCTGAATTGGTAGATAAGCTGAGAAACTTTCGTCTTGCATTATCTATAGATGGAATAAATTATTTTGGTGTACATAGTAGTACTCAAAGTACATGGCTCGTCATGTTGGTAAATTATAACTTGCCTCCATGGTTATTCATGAAGCATAGATATATTATGTTGTCTCTTCTTATGTATGGACCAAAGAAATCCAGTAATGATATTAATTTCTATTTGGCTTCATTGATCAAATATCTAAAATTGATATGAGATGTAGATCTTACAATGTATGATTCTCATAGAAGTGAAGAATTCACGTTGAGGGCCATGTTGTATGGAACGATAAATAAATTCCTCACTTATAGAAATTTATTAGGCTATAGCATTAAAGGCATGTTGGGGTGTCTCATTTGTGAAAAAATGCACATAATCAGTTTGGTTGAAACATTCCTCAAAGATTGTGTTTTTAGGGTATAAAATTTTTTTACCTCGATGACATAAATATCGATCCTAGAAAACAATATTCGATGGGAACATCAAACAAGGTACAATACTATCTCCATAAATAGGCGATCAACTGTACAAAAAATTAAAAAAGATTGACACTATTTTTCATAAACCATTTTCAAAAAACCTTACAAAATCATGTTAGAAGAAGCATTCAATTTTATTTGAATTGCTATATTGGAATTTTTTGTATGTTAGACATTTTCTTGATTCCATGCATGTGGAAAAAAAATATTTTATAGTGTTATTGGAACATTACTTAATGTTCTTGGAAAAATGAAAGATGGCATCAAGGCTAGGTTGGACTTTATTGAAATGGGGATAAGGGAATATTTGGCACCAATGAAGGGTAAAAGATGGAATTTTCTTCCTCTAGTAGATTACACTCTATCTAGACAGAAAAATTTTCAATTTTTCCTTTTCCTTATGAGGGTAAAAATTACACATGGGTATTCATCAAATATCAAGAATGTCATTTCAATGACTAATTTAAAGTTACATGGACTAAAATCACACGACTATCATGTTTTGATTCAAGATTTAATTTCTGTTGCTTTCTGTTTCATTCTACCTCAAAATGTATGACATGTATTAACTATACTCTACTTCTTTTTCAAAGCAATATGTAGTAAATTTGTAGACCCAGTGAAGTTTCCCATCATGAATAAGGAGATTTAAATCATATTATGTGAATTATAAATGTTCTTACCACCATAATTATTTGATATAATGGTCCAACTGATGGTTCAATTGGTCATAGAGGTTCAACTATGTGGTCATATCCATTATAGATGGATATACCCCATTGAACAGTATATATAGATTTTGTAAGGGTATTTCAAGAATCAAATTCAACCAAAAGTCTATATTGTAGAATGATATATTGTTGAAGAAGTTATTGAATTATGTATCGATTACCTATCATATGTTGAAAGCATTGATCTCCCAAAGTCTCGTCATAATAAACACCTTATAGGTAAAGGGATTTATGGAAGATATGTTGTTACAATTACCTTGACAGAGTGGGAGCAAGAACATCTTTACATATTACATAATAGTGAAGATATTGATCCATACATTGAATCCCATAATGAAATTCTTAGATATTTTAATCTATCAAGGGATGAAATATGGATATCATATATACATAATAAATGGTTTATAATATGGTTTAGAGATAAAATTTATAAGGAGTTATCTAAAAATATGGATTCAATTTACGAATGAATTCAATGGATATCCATAGGACCGAATGAAAATTTTATATCTTACATTGGGTTTTAATAAATAGTTATATATTCTATAAAAAAGAACATGATGACTTTAGTACGATGAAAAAAAGTGGTGTTACACTTGTGGATGAAGTGATGCACATATCTGGTTTCAAGGATATAAATCCAATTTATGAAAATATGTCATATTTTGGCATTATCTAATAGTTATATGAGTTGTATTATACAACATTTCAAGTTCCACTTTTCTATTGAAAATTGCTTGAAAATATCAATAGAGTGAAAGTTGGTGAAATGGGTTTTGTGAAGGTGAATTTTAGTATATCAGGGGGGGAGATGAGTTGTTCATAATGGCATCACAAGTAGTGCAAGTATTTTATGTCTCTAATCTAAAAAAATAATTGGTTGATTGTCCTACTGGCCGCTAAAACAAATATTGAGTCAGATGAAAATTCAATTGAGGATGACCCTTTCATTGGGACATCACAATTAGTTCATGTCGGTCCCAATGTAGACAATGTATTGTACATTATAGGGGACCAAAAAGAGGGAATTTGTATTCTTGAAAGAGGAACCAAATCCTTGAAACCATTAAAAAATAAAGAGTGTTCAATGAGAAGGTAAAATTGTTTTTTAATATATTATGTTTTTCCTCATAATATTATATGTTATGTACTATATTAATATAATATAAATTAAATGTTTGAATACTCATGTAGAAAACATATTCTAAACATGATGTTGTTACCAATCCCTCGGAAGAACAAACTATAATGAAGTAAACCCTTTAGATATATGCAAAGGTAATGTTATGATATAATTTCTCTATTTAAGAAAAAAAATATAATGAAACATTGATTTAATTATAATTATTCCTTGTAGAGTTTGTTTATTTTAGATGATTTTTTTCCATGTTCCATGCCTTTGAAATAAGAGAAATGATGTTTTTCTCTACTCAATTACAGAGGTAATCTTGATATTAGCACAGTAAAATAATTGTCCATAGAATTAATGTATTATTTAATATTTATGTTTAATTTATTTCTTTTTAGTATTACTCATAATAATTGTTTTCTTATACATGTAGATTATTTTTATAGTTGAGTTGGTTTATTATAAACTACTCATGCAGTGTTAGAATTTGATAAAGAAAGTCAATGGAAATAATAGTAACATTGACAGTTAGGATTGTTTTTTAATGTATGTAATAATTTTTATTTATGTAATTGTATAAAATAATATTTGAAATGTTTATAATATAGTTTTTTTTGTTATTTGTGTTGTAAATTTCATTTCATTTAAATTCTGTATTGGTACTTGTTTTTGTTGATATTTGGTATGTTTCTGGTGTGTTTCTGGTGCTATGGTGTGTTGTAATAGCACACTGCATTATGGCCCTTTATCAGTGCTTTTACAAGCACTAATAAAGAAAATATTTATCAGTGATTTTAAAATCACTAATAAAGAATACATTTATCAGTGCTTCTATCAGTGCTAATAAAAGGCCTTTATTAATTATTATAAGAACGATGATAAAAGACTCCTTTAGCCATACTAAATTAAAGCACTTATAAATGGGACCTTTATTAGTGATTTTTTAGTGATGATAAATGACCCCTTTATTAGTTATTTTTTAACACTGATAAAAGTCTTGGGATTTTAATGTTTATCACGTTATTAGTGCTTTTCTAGCATTGATAAAGGTCATTTCTAGTGCTGTTAAAGGCCTATTTTGTAGTAATGATTTTTCAAAAATCATTGTGGAAAGAAGTTAAGTACTATTTTATCTTTAAATAATTATAATAAAATCATAAATACCAAATTATTTTTTTAAATATACTTATTTATACAATCCATTTGATTTGGTGATTGAAAAAAATCACATCGCTTCATGGAGGTAGTAGTCCACATGTACAAACGAATGACATTATTATTTTTTAGTGAGTGTAAAGGTAAGAAATAAAATGATATATTATCTATTCAGAATGATATATATGTAATTAATATCATAATAATGTCATATATATCACATATATTCATTAATTTTATCCTTATTACCTTCTATGTGAAGTGTTAGTGAAAAACAAATCACATCGCTTCGTGAGGTGTAGGTCGTCGTACACACGAGCGACATTATCGTATCCCCCACAGAATGGAAAGTAAAAAAAGGTATATGTGATATTATAATTCCATAAGTATAACTACATTAAAAATATCATATATATACTTTAAATCCATCATTATAACCAATCATTATAGGTGGTGATGGAAAAATAATCACATCGGTTCATGAGGTGGTAGTCCTCTATACGCATGATCAATGGTTTTATTTCCCATTTGTTGAAAGATGAGATATATATTTTTTATTACATCAATATAATAGCATCACATTACATGTTAGATATTGGTTTTATCGTATTGGAATTATTAATACATGAAATAAGGTGGTAATAGGAGGATTAAAAAGAAAAAGCTTAGTGATGACAATTACCTTCACTTAGAACAACCTCCTTTAGATATCTTATTAATGACCCTAGGGTTTGTCTTTTTGGAAGGTAATAAGCTCTATAACATGGATAAGGATTTTGGGGAGGTATTTTGGTAGGTTTTGGTTAAACCAAATGGTTTAATAGGTGTGAAGAAGTAATGGGATGAGGTAGCCTTTTATAATAGAGGAGGAGCGGCATTTTTATAAATACCCAACACTATTCAATAATGGGAAGTCGCTCTCACCCAAAGTGCATATAAAATTAATAATTAAAGGAGTGTAGGTATGATATATTCTATACAGACCTCAAACACACACAAAAACATGATTTAAACATATTTTTCTATAACTTCAAAGTTTCCTTACTTTTACTATTTTAGTTTTCACTACGGTAACTATCCTTTTTATCGAAATAATTTATCATTTAAGACTAGAAATAAAATGATACTTATTAGATAATTTATACCCATTGGTTCTAAATATTAAGTAAAATTTATAAACTAGAAATCCTGTGTGAGTAGAAAATTAATTTCAACACAAGCACATGAAATGCGAGAAACCCCATGTTACCCTTTATCATGGTAACAAAGTTTTTTTTACTATTTAGGGGTCAATATAATTATTATAATACGTACATTGGTATATTAATGGATAATTATTGATATGTTTAAACATATACCAATTACTTGGTAGAGTATAGGATTTTTAAGAATTTTAAATCATTTAAAAAAATATTATTTATTATAAATAACATTAATGTCAATTTTGAAAGTATTGATTTAAATTAAATTTAAAAAAATTAATACAAAGGTGGAATTTAAATATATTATTTTCACACCCATAAATAATTTTGTATTTATCTATAAAATTCTTTGAAAACAATAAATCATTCAATTTATATTACGTTTAATATTTTTAGTATTATTTATTTTATTTTTCTACTAATTAAATAATCAATGTATTGGTGTTGTTTTAGCATTTAAAGTAATTATATAATTACTAAAATTTAAAAAAAATACTCATGAAATTAATTTCATTATTCTCAAAATTATCATTAATATATATTCACATGTTTCTTTTTTCCTTATGTGAATTCATTATTGAAATTTTAAAGCAAGAGGGTGACATTTGGTCTTTTTCTTTACTTAAATTATTAAATTGGTCAATTTCATAGAAAATTGTCCCAAAGGTACATAAAAATATATCATAAGGTAATAAGGCTCTAAATATGGTCATCAAATAGAAATTGGATATGTTTTTATTTCATTTTAATCCTTACCTTTTTAGTTTAACCCTCCAGTAAACCTGTTTTAACCTTAATCGCGGTAAAAGATTTTTATTATTTTTTACTATTCATTATGACCAAAAATTAATTTTACCTTATTAGATAATATAAATTATTATTATTCAAAATATATAATCCATTTTAAAAAATTCAATTCACATATTTGGTAGAATTTTATTTTAAAATTAAACTCGTATACGCGGCGAAAAATCAGTTTTTCAAAAAACCTATTTTTCACGCATAATATGATTTTATATTAACTATATGAATAGAAAAAATCATTATATGAATTTAAATTAATATTTATGGATATATAATCTATAAATTTTATTTAAAACATTATTCATTAAGGTTTTTTTAAAATAATTAAAATGGAGAAACATTATGCACTTTAAAACAGTTTTCAGAAAAATGTGTTTTTAAACTCAAAAATAAAATTATACTAAAATACAGAATAAAAATGATTTAAATGTAATTAATTGTATCAAATATAAATAAATAATTATTATTTTACTTGAAATAAAATTTAAATCATAATATTAATTTTAAATTACTTAATTTATTGAAAAAAAATGTGAGATTTTAAAAATCGTTATTTTTTACTATTTATTGAAAAATAAATATTTTTCAAAAAATTCCAAAATTTCATGATAATTTAATTTTTATATGATGATTTAAAAAAATAATTTCATTTTATAAAATTAATTTTATAAAATATCTAGAAATTAATTATAATATTTTCTCATAATAAGCAATAAAAATCATTTAAGAAGAAAACATATTTTTGATGAATAAAATTACTTTACTAAAAATACATATATATTGAGTAGGAACTTTATATTCATTTCATATAGTGGTTGATACTATTAATACCCTCCAATTTAATGGCTATGTTATAATGGTCATATATTTTACGGGTCATTTAAGTTCTGTGTTGCGTGTCTAATATGCTATCAAACATAATATTCCTCTTTGAAAATCTTGGGGTGTTACATATTTCTTTAGGATTGAAGGATGAGTGATCAAAAAAACAATTCAAGATAATTTATTCTCCATTAAATCACCTAGAAATAAATTTTCATTTCTTGGATATTAATAGAGCATGTGTGGATCTCCGCTATAGGGATTCTACACTTGAAAAAATATTTATTTAAATATTCTCATAACTAAATAAATGTTTATTTAATAATAAATATTATTTATTACCTTGTGAATAAATCAAGAGATAAATAAATATATTATTTTATGGTCTTGCGAGTAAATATTTATTTACTATTCGACTCATATATATATTCAAATTTAAATATAACAGGTGACTATATATTTGAAATCAATAAATCTTGAATAAATATTGTTCCTCATCCTCGAGAATAAAATTTATTCTGACTATAAAATTTAGATATAACTTACCTACTATCAATAGAAACACTAAGTGTGTGATCTTATAGGCATCTTCCTTAGTGGAATTAGGAGGAATTCTCTAATGTCCAATATCAGCATCTAACAGCACATAAAGGAACTCATAAAGGAAGAAATTAATGTCTCAATAAAAAAAATCATATAAGAACACTCACTATATAATATAATCATTATGCCCATATATCTCATCAAGTAGGTTGTACACTCATTTCATTAACCTATAAGTTTGATATATCTTTCTTTGACTTCCTAAAATGAACCCGTCAATTACCATGGCCATGGAATTTTAGTTCGACAATTCCATTTCAATCAAAGGACCTAAGATATCAACTTCCTTAAGAAAAAAAGGAAAAATCCTATATTGATATATTCATTTACACCATATCACTCATGACGTACCCAACATAGCATGCTTCACTACGAACATATAAATTCACAGTTTAGGGAAATTCATCAAAGTATGTGACTCATGATATGTATTAATAATAGTGTCAAGTCTAAGGTTCATTACACAAGCTAGCATATTGGAATATCCAATAAAACAAACATGTGGAATTCCTATGAGCATGTCTATCCTCAAAATATATCATCTTGGAGATTACCAAGTGTGAAGTTCATGAGGTGAAGTATCATCCTCTTATGAGTATTAAATACCATATCACATCAGGGATCTCATCATAGCGAAGAACTGGTATGTCCTTTTGATGAGACAAATACCCAAAAGAATTTATCACATTAATGTAATTCAAAAGAATAATCCCCAAGTGATAATATATTTTATTAATATTCATGTCTTTGAACATATACACATAATCTAAAATACAATGTAGTTGATTTTAGAGAATTAACTCCAGAAGTGTGTGTGTGTGTGTGTGTGATATAGATAAACAAAACACATACCTATATGTATCTAGGTACACACACACATACATACACATACACATGCATACACATACACACACACATCTTCATACACATACACACAAATACACATACACACACACATACACATTCACACACACACACATACACACATATACACATACATATACATACAGAAACATACATACACATACACAAACATACATACATACATACATACACATACATACATCCACATACAGATAAACATAAATGCACATGAACATACACATTTTCATGTACATGTACATACATACATATAGATACGCACTATAAGATCCCAAAAATTTGATGAGGTATGTTTCTATTTTAATTTTTGGTTGAACACTTTTTTAATAGCTTGTGGAATGCTTCTTGAGAGTAGGGAAGGTCTTGGGAGTGTCATGAGGATTTGGAACTCAAAAAAGTTGGAAATGGAGTTTTAATGTATGGTTCATGGTTATTGAATAGTTAGTGGTAACTATGAACCATTATCTTGTGGCATGGATTAAGGGGGGAGTACGGTTTACAAACTATGTAAGGTGGCTTGGAAAACATGAAGGGTTGGTTCGGAGTAATTCGCATTACTTCCAAATGGTTTTTCAAACTGTGTGGCTGGCCCATGAGTGTAGAACATGTTTTCCATTAATAGAGGATGTCACATGTATGGAGCATGGTTTTCTAAACCGTGAGGCCAAACTATATGGCTCATTAAAAGTAAAGAATTTACCATTTTTTCCACTCGATCTTATATAAATCTTACCTAATTTCTCCCTTCTTTTCACTCCTAGTAATCTAAAGTGAAAACCAAGAGCCACCTCCTCTTCCAATGGTGTATCTCCATCTATTATAAAGCATTTAAAGTTTTGTTTCTTGCAATTTTAATCCCCAGGTAAGTTTACGGGTTCATTTCCTTCTATTTTCTAAAAGATTCACAACTTGGTTTTCCCTCTTCCTCTAAGTATCATGAGCCCTATTTTTAGGGATTTCTTCACTTCTGTGGTTATGGATGTTTTATCTTGAATAAAAGGTTGGGGTTGGATGATTAGTTGTCTATGATCATAAGTTAGGTGGTATATATACTATTTCCCATAGTCTTGATTTTGTTCTTATGTGTACAGTGTGGGTTATTGTGCCAGTATGCTACATAATTGCTTCTTTGTGCAAGAATAATATATTGGTCCTTTAAATGAAATGTTATACCTTTCATGGATCTCATCAGATCCATTAATCATTATGATACTAGGCCTATGGATACTTAAGGGGTGTTTCAATCCTTTGAAAATGGTAAAATGGGTTGTACATTATGTAATTGATCATTTATGAGTTTAAATCAGGGAGTCGTATTGAATGATTTTCTAGCATGGTATAAGGGGTTATTTGTCTTGTTTAGGAATTAAATGGTTTATGACATGATAAAGATAAGAAATGAAAAATTGTTAAAATGGGGTTGTTTAAATTGTTAAATGGGTTTAAAGTTCCTTTGATGATTGTGTTATATGAATAAAGGGTGAAATTGTTTAAATGTGAAATGGGGTTAAAGGTGTTGGGTATTATAGACCTTGGTGAATAATGAATGATTGAAAATGGTTCACCATGTTATATATTATTGTGTTAAGAAGGGTCTCATATGTTAGACATTGGAAATTGGTTGATGATGAATGGTCTATGATGGACCTTGAAAATTGGTTGATGATGAATGGTATATGATGTTGGACATGACGTTCAACATCAATGGGTAAAGATGATGGACATGACTCTCAATATCCTTAATTTAGGATGGCTAGATAGGATGATTGACATCCTTATTATGAAATGTTGGACATGTCGCTTCTTATTCTTGGCTTGGGTTCCAACATAACGCACTCGGCACTAATAGTATTTGACTTGGTATAAGTAATTAGACCGAAACTCCTTGATATCTAGAACTAAAATGATTAATAAACACCCCTCTTGACTTAAAGTGGTTAATCCTTATGGTATATGGTTCAGACTCCCGACACGGGCTAAAGAGGGTTTATTTGAATGGGTGTCACGATGGAACTTGAGAGACCAAGAGGCTAATTAGATACTATTTATTCATGGAACCTATTTTACATTATTTCCTTGTCTATTTTTCATTGTACATCTGCATACACTATTATTAGACTGGATATTTCTTTATACGTCATTGGGGGTAGTGTACTATGTTTTACTGACACCTTGCTCGAACTGCCATTAATACCTAAGCAGATTTCATGGTTGTGGGTTTGGATAAGGGAAAAGACTGTGTGATAGATGGCTAATTTGGGACATGGGATAGGGCAAGGATGGGAGGATCAGACTTGGTGTTAAGGACCGTCTTAAAGATTTTTAGTGTGTCTTTATTTGTGGGTTTCATTTGACACATGACCCTATTATGACATGACATATTTTACTATATTGGTTTTGGGTTGTTACCTAGTTTTCAGAATTGATTATGTGATGTATGGTTATTGATGGATATTGTTTCTATTATCTCTTATTATTTCCAATGTGATATCACTATGATAAAGATGATATAGTCTCCTCACATTCCTCATTAGATATTTATTTCTAGTCGGTAGCTTTTAGCGTATGGGAAGGCATGCATGTGGTCATATGGCGAACTGATTTGGCTTCTAGTTCAGAGTGAACCAAGCCAGGACATTAAGTATGCGAGCAAACAAACACACACACACATACACATAAATACACACACACACACACAAATATATATATATATATATATACATGCACATATAAATACATATAACTACTACACATATGCCCTTTAACAGCGCAGGAATAGGCTTTTAACAGTGCTAAAAAGCGTTGTTAATCGCAGCATTGATAAAGTGTGGGTTCCCTTTATCAGTGCTAAAAATAACACTGATAAACCCCTATTTGGCTGTAATTTTCTATTAATATAATAGCACACCCACAAAAACTAGTAATTTCAAACAATGTTATATACAACCTTTAATTTCAAACAATGTTATGTACATTTAATTTACATCATGAATACAAAAATGTACACCCATGGTATATACAAAAAACACTACTATTTAAATTTCAAACAATTTTTTATATAATCCCATTTACAATTATCCAACAAACATTTTAAAACATTAATATTTCATATTTTAACATCCATGATCCCCTCTCAAAAATGTCTGCCCATGGTATCAGTTGCCAAACAAATCATATCAACCCAAGAAAAAGATTATGCCTATATAAGAAAACAAATATTATGTAATTAATACTATAAATAAATAAATTAAACATTAATATGAAAGAATACATTAATAAAATGTCAATATTTAACAAAAAATATACATTTTGAGTTATACCGGTTATACCATGCGTCCTATTGAGGTGGTGTTAATTTATAAATTTCAAAAATGAGTTATGGATTGTTTTCCTAAAATATCAAAACAATCTGAATGTGTTTGCTCGTTTTTGAGTATGTCACTTGTTCTTTTACTAAAATTAATCTCAATTTTAAATAATGACACATTCAGAGTTATACCAATAACACCGTGTGTCATATTGAAGTGTGGATGATTCTTACCTGTCAAAAAATACTGATGGATCATTTTCCTAAATTATCAAAACAATATGAATGTGTTTTCTTGGTTTTTAGTATGTTAGTTGTGTTTTTTTTACTAAAATGGAATTTTAAACTAGAAACATGCATTATCGCATCGTACATCAGTTTGATGTGAGACTAATTCATACACATCACAAATGACTTATGAACCATTTTCCTAAATTATTAAGACAATTGGATTGTGTTTTCTTAGTTTTTAGTGAGTGGCACATTATGAATTAAAATGCTGACTTTAAACTGATAACATATACTTTTAGTCATACCAGTCACAATGTATGTCTGATTCAGTTGTACTTGATTCATACATGTCATAAATTACTCATGGGTCATTTTTCTAAAGTATCAAAACAATATGAATGCATTTTCTTGGTTTTCAGTATGTCACTTGTTCTTTTTACATAAATTAATGTCAATTTTAAATAAAAAGACACACTTTGAGTCATGCCGATCACACCATGCATCGTATTGAGGTTTGGTTGACTCATACACGTCAAAAATGACTCATGTATCATTTCCTAAGATATTAAAACAATATGAATGTGTTTTGCATGGTTTTCAGTATGTCAGTTGTTCTTTTTACTTAAATTAATATCAAATTTAAATAAAAATACACACTTGGAGTCATACTTGTCACACTGTGCATCTTATTGAGATTTATTTGACTCCTAAACATCAAAAATGACTCATGAATCATTTTCCTAAAATATAAAAACAATACAAATGCATTTTTTTAGTTTTTAGTATGTCACTTGTTTTTACTTAAATTAATGAAAATTTTAAATAAAAAGACACACTTTGAGTCATACCAGTCACACCATGTATCAGATTGAGGTGAGACTGATTCCTACACATCACAAATGGCTTATATATCATTTTTCTAAAGTATAAAAATAATCGGAATGTATTTTCTCTATTTTTAGTATGCTAGTTGTATTTTTTGAACTAAAGTGTCAATTTTAAACTAGAAACGTGCATTATGAGTCATAATGGTCGCATCGTGCATCGGTTTGACATAATACTACTTCATACACATCACAAATGACTTATGAATCACTTTCCTAAATTATTAAGACAATCAAAGTGCATTTTTTTTAGTGAGTGGCATGTTTTGAACTAAAATGTCAATTTTAAACTGATAACCGACACTTTTAGTCATACCGGTCACACCATGCATTAGATTGAGGTTTGATTGATTCCTACATGTCATAAATGACTCATAGATCATTTTCCTAAAGTATCAAAACAATCTGAATGTGTTTTCTTGGTTTTCAGTATGTCACTTGTTCTTTTTACTTAAATTAATGTAAATTTTAAATGAAAAGACACACTTGGAGTCATAATGATCACATTGTACATTGTATTAAAGTTTGGTTGGATTCTACACATCACAAATTAATCATGTATAATTTTTCCAAAAATACCAAAACAATCTAGATTCATTTTATCAGTTTTTAGTATGTCAGTTGTTATTTTTACTTAAATTAATGTCGATTTTAAATAAAAAGACATACTTGGAGTCATACCGGTCACATCGTGCATCGTATTGAGATGTGGTTGGCTCTTACATGTTAAAAATGACTCATGGATCATTTTCCAAAAATATCAAAATAATTTAAATGTGTTTTCTTAGTTTTCAATATGTCACTTGTTGTTTTTACTTAAATTGACGTCAATTTTAAATAAAAAGACACACTTGGAGTTATACCAGTCACAGTATGTGTCGGATTGAGCTGATACTGATTCCTACATGTCAAAAATGGATTATAAATAATTTTTCTAAAGTATCACAACAATTTGAATGCGGTTTCTTGATTTTCATTATATCGGTTGTGTTTTTTGAACTAAAATGTCAATTTTAAAATGATAATGGACACTTTTAGTTATACTGGTCACATTGTGCATCGGATTGAGGTTTGGTTGATTCCTACACATCAAAAATAACTCATAGATCATTTTCCTAAAGTATCAAAATAATAAGAATTTTTTTTCTTGGTTTTTAGTATGTTGCTTATTATTTTTGATAAATTTAATGTAAATTTCATATAAAAATACACACTTAAAGTCATACTGGCCACACCGTGCATCAGATTGAGGTGATGTTGATTAATATACATCAAAAATGAATTATGGATCATTTTTCTAATGTATAAAAACAATTTGAATGCATTTTCCCAGTTTTCAGTATGTCATTTGTTCTTTTTACTAAAAGTAATGACAATTTTAAATAAAAAAGAGACACTTTGAGTGAAACCGGTCACTTGTTCTTTTTGATAGGTTTTGAGTAGGTCATTTTCTATGATACCAACTATATTGGCCCAGATATTTCATAAATAGATATCACATATTAGTATATTAATATTCCTTACTTAATATAATGATCCATGCCAGAATAGTTTAGGTCTACTGGTTTTGGAAACATGGAAACATAAAGAACTAGTTCATAAGAGTCTCTCATTTAGTTATTCTTTACTAGAAACATTCTTATACATGTTATTTATAAACCCATTCTTAATAACCTAAGGATATAAAACATAATAAAGGGTGATCATATATGCTCAATAAGTGTAAATAAGGGAGATATCAATGATCATATAAGGATAACATGAGCATAAAGGTGTTAGAAGGTGATATTAACATTAGAAATTCATACCCTATATGTCATAGATCATAATAATGATTCATGGATCAAAGAATGGTATTTTAGAAGACATGAATGTTAAAGGATAAAAGAATATTATAAACCAAAAACATGCACTTCGAGTCATACTGAGCACACTATGTATTAGATTGAGGTGTGGTTGATTGATATGTGGCTAATTACTACACTATTCAGGAAAATGTTCATGAGAAATATTTTGTAAAGTCATACTTTTCATTCAAATACTGAGAAATCCCTTGGTAGATGAATCCTTATGATTCACTTCACATTTTACACAACATGGGGTTTCCTCTTCTACCCGAAAGGAACATGTTCTCACTTTTTTGGCTTGTTGCAAATAGTTAAAAAGAAAATATAACTTCCCAAAAGATCTATAAAAAAACTAAATAAGTATTAGATAAAAATGATAAGGAAATTAACTTAAAAATAATAGATATAATGATGAAAAAATTAATTAAATAAGTAAAAAAGATACACTTTGAGTCATACCGGACACATCGTGTGTTTCCATGATTTCTATTTACTTTCTTTGCTGAAATGGGTACACTAAATTTTCGACATTTATCATTTTCCTTCAAGTTCCCTCAACTACCTTTGAAGGAAAGTGATAAATTTTGACAATTTAGGGGTGACAAGGTTTTGAGGGAGAATAATTTTGTGGAAGACATTATCTGCATGAGTGTCAAACATTTAATTTAGATTATATTAATCTAGTAGAGAATAGATAATATTATGAAGAAAAACATAGTATATTAAAAAAAAATTACCTTCTCATTGAATTCTGAGTTGCAACCTCGAAGTCCAATATCTCACGAGCATGAGTATTTTTGAACAAACTACCCCGACTCAAACAAAATAATCCACCTGTATAAGAAAACAATTATTATGTGAGTAATACTAAAAATAATTAAATTAAACATAAATATGAAACAATCAACTACTTCTATAGAAGTCACATCTTCATTCTATTTGTGTAAATTCTTCCATCATGTATATTGCCGATTCATTTCTGAGCACACCTATATCATCTTGTGAATATGAGTCTTTTCAACAATCATAGTAGTACTGAAAAAATATAAATACATAAAGGATTAATAAATATTTTAAATGTAATAGTAATTATCTTTGAAAATACATCTTTACGAATGCTATTTTGTTCATGGAATATGATATCTCTCATAAATTTACAGACATAATAACCACAATCTTTTCCATTGGTTTGCTTCAGATACTGCGGAAATATTGAAGAGAATAAGTAATTTATTTTGATATGTATTTGGATAGTGAAATCTTATTATATATACCCTAATACTTATCTAGTCATAGAACTTGTCTTATTTCTCGTGGTTAGACCATGACCTCATTCTTTGTTTTTCACGATATTGATTCACCACCCTATCATAACAGAATCCTCGTTAAAAGAAAATATAAAGTATATAACTTGATGTTTAGTTCTAAAATGTTGGATGTAGTGTATTACTTATTGACAAATGCCATCATGTGTGGATGGTTTGTTGGATATCCATGTATTGAATCCAGTAAATAAATATTTGGAGTGTCCAAATTTACCACAATGAACATCCATTGTTGCCTAAAAATAAAAAAAAAGGAATAAGTAACAAAAGACGTGAAAATATATTTGATATGATTAAATTGTATAGTTTTACCCCTACATCATTGGTATTAAATAGAGTTTGTCATGTGACGTAGTTTATCATCTTTAGTTATTGTATTTACATGTCACCACTATTGCAAATATGACCTTTATCAATGCCAGAAAAGGGCATTAACAGTGCTAGAAAATCATTGTTAATAGAGGCAAAGATAAAGGGGGGGGTCCATTTTATCATCGCTTTTTTTAGCGCTGATAAAAGTCAAAAAAAATTAAAAAAAAAGTTAAAAAGAAAATACAATGCTCTGGGAGATTTTAACAGCCCTTGACCCCCCCCCCCCCCCTTATCAGCACTAGGTGGACCCCCTCCCACCCTCCTATGCGCTGCACTTGCTCGCGCATCTCGTGCTTGCCCGTACGCCCCTCCATGCTTCCACCCGAACTCGAACCCGAGACCTCCCCCCTGGCGCGCCTACACCTTTACCACTAAGTTATTTAGATTTTTTTCTATTTAATGATATATCTATTTATTTATATATATAGTTATATTTATTCATATATTAATATAGATTCATATTAATATAAATATATTTAGTTATATTAATACATATATATTTATTCATATATTAATATATTTTTATTTTTATTTTTATTTTTATGTATATATAGTTATATTTATTCATAAATTAATATAGATTCATATTAATATAAATATATTTAGTTATATTAATACATATATATTTATTCAAATATTAATATAAATATATATATATTTATTCATATATTAATATGTGTTTATATTTATATATATATATAGTTATATTTATTCGTATATTAATATAGATTCATATTAATATAAATATATTTAGTTATATTAATACATATATATTTATTCATATATTAGTATATATATTTATTTATTCATATATTAATTTATATTTATATATGTGTTTTTAGTTATAATTTCTTATTCGTATATTTATTTGTATATTAATATATATTTATAATATTAGTTTTAAATACATTTTTAAAATATGTTTTTTTATGTGTGTTTATAAATAAATAAATACATACATACATACATATATACAACACACACACACACACATATTTATAATATATGTGTGTATTTGAAAAGTCATAGAATGTTAAAACGACCATAACTTCTAATCCAGAAGTCTGTTTCAACTCTACAACCAGTCAAATCGAATAAAATGAAACAATCTTTGATATGATATGTGTTACAGGTCTTGTGGACATCCGAATCAGAAGTTATACCTATTTGAATGTTAAAAAATTGGGGTATCCCGACTAAAAACTCGGTTTTGGAAGCCTTCTAGGCCTTTTTGGGCCTAAAAAAATGTGACAAAAGGTTCCCTTGGGTCACTAGCACATAGATCTCATCACAATATTCGATTTGATATAATGTAGAGCTCAAATGGACACTCGAATCAAAAGTTATGGACGTTTGAAGTTTGAGTTACATTTTCAACTTATTTTAGATCTTTTATTAATTTTTTTGATTTTTTGTGCCTTCAAATTATTATTAAATGAATATTGATCAATGATAATTAGAAAATTATTAATTGATAATATTTTATAAAATATTTTAAAGCCATTTTCACTAAATTTCTTATATATTAAATGTAATAGTCTATTTATACTTATCTAAAACATATTTAAATATATATATATATTATATTTATATCAATATAAATATTCTTATATAACAATATATTATTTTTCATGATTTTTTTTGAAATATAAACTTTATCAGCGCTAGGAAAAAATGCTGATAAAGCTCCCCCTTTACCAGTGCTACTAAAAAAGCGCTCATAAAGGGGGGCATTTATCTGCGCTAAAAAAGTGCTGATAAAGGGTCGCTTTTAACATCATTTTTTAGCATTGTTAAAAGTGCCCTTCATCAGCACTTTTTTTAGGGCTGATAAAGGGTGGCGCTTTGGAAACCTAGTTTTGTGGTAGTGCACGCCAATTGCCCTGCAGTCTCCTCACTTCCATATATGCGTCTAAACCTTGGAATGATTGAAAATTACCTTACAACTTTCATAGGATTGGATTTATCTTTCTTGTATTGATATGCACCACACTTTGGTCATTCTGTAAGTGATTTGTGGTCCTTGATAAATAGTATACAATCATTCGGGAAGGCCTGTATTCTTTTAGAGATCATACTCACTGAGCGTAGCATTCATTTGGCATCGTATGTTCGGCTTGGGAGCTCCTTATCTTTTGGGAGCATGTCATTCAAGAGAGCAAGTAGTTCCGTAAAACTGGAATCACTCTATTTGTTTCCTTCTTTAAAATTATACAGTTTCAGTATGGCTGACAATGCCGTATATTTAGTGCAACTAGCATACAATGACGTCTTTGCACAACTCTCTAACTTATCAAACAATTTTTGGAAAATCATGATGTTCATCTTCAACTGTCCTTGTCATTTCCTCAATACGATCTTCATCATCATTCACATCTGTAATCGCATCCTCGATACGGTCTTTTTTATTTTCCACACTTGTAATCATATCAGATGATCCATAAAACGCAGTGTTATCTCAACCACTAGCTATATTCGCTTTTTCCCTGTGTTTATTTTAACATTTATAACTTCGATCTATTCTGTGATAGATCAAGTTCTCTTATAACTCCTCTGGAATAATTTGTCTTGAATAATAACAACGTAAATACGGACAAAGGATTTGAGAAGGGTCATATGCATGATCTTTTGCAAACTTGATGAACTATTTTACTCCATCTTTATACTCTTTTGTCTGACGATTGGCATATATCCATTATTTATTCATATACATCATATTTGATTTGGTATTATTAATATTTAACAAAATAAATACACAAAATGTTGATATAAAAATTAACCAAGGCTAAAAAAAGTTATAAACTTTAAGTCTCTTTCAATATTTATCCCCAATATCCACTTTCCAGAACCAAGGTCCTTCATTTGGGATCTTCTAGATAAATCAATCTTCATCTCTTCCATCCTTTCCTTCATTGGTCCAACTAAGAGAAATTCATTCACATAAAGAAGTAAAATGACAAAACTCTCGTTATAATACACCTTTATATAGTGGCAATTATTTACATTGCATTGCATGAACATTAATTCTATAATGAAAGCATTGAAATTCCAGTTACACTATCTTGGTGACTACCTAAGCCCAAAAAACTCCATTTGAGATTGAAACCAAACCTTCTATTCCATTTAGCATGAAACCTTCCAGTTGATCTATATAGATCTCTTCCTTTGAATCTCTATGAAGGAATATAATCATGACATCCATTTTTTCTAGAAATAAACCTTCAATGGAAACCAAGCCAAGAACCATCTGAATTATTATATGATTTATAGCAAGTGATAAAATCTAATTGAAATCTAGTTCTTCTAATTATTGAAATACATTTACAACTAGAGACACCTTGCACTATTTCCTATCATTCACTTTCTCCTTTAAATGATAAATCTAATTGTTCCATAGATCCCTCTTTCTTGGTTCTAATTCTATTATCTGCAATGTATCAAAATCATAGAGGGAATTCAATTATTCCTTCATTTTGTACTCACACTACAGTGAGGCCAATAGTCGGCCTATGTTGAATCCTAAAAAATAAAAAAATCTACCTGACTTACCCACACATTCTTGATCCTCTCGGTATGACGATAAGCATCAAGGGTGACATGCATGACCATTAGGGATGACTTCACCCTAATGAACTCAATCATAAACATCCAAAAATAGAATATAAAAAAGGCAAAAATAATAATAAATTTCAACAAAGTCATTTCCAATAAATGACCATTTAATATAACATTACAAAACCACAAACAATAAGATAAAAAAATATCTAGTCTCAAGAGGTTGAAACATAACATGAGAAAAATGGTTCATTGGAACTGAAGGACCAACCGCCATCTCCATCTGACACTCGAGATACAACCATAATCACAAGAATTATCTGATTCCCAAGGAAAATAGAATTGAATCAAACCCTAAGGACAAGAATAGATAAAACGTGCATAATACATGAAGACTACATACCAACCAATGTGACTATATAGTGCGTGAGCCGAAGGCTAGTAGGATACCACCATGAGTCCAATTCAGTCCTTTTATAAATGAAAGATGAACTGCTAGTCTGAAAATAATATAAACAAATCAGTTTTCATTTCATTTATATGATATAGGAAGGAGAAAAATATAAAACATTCACTTTCTCAAAGCACTACATTTATAAAACATTGTATAAAGATATTTTTACAAAAACAATGACAATTCAAAACTCATTCATCTATCTTTAAAACATAATTCTATTGAAAACAAACCCACACATGGTTTAAAACTTTTCAAAAGCATTTTTAATAAAGGCCAACACTTTGACAACAATATTCCACTATCCATTGAAGTCTTTAACACAGCCAACCCAAAGGTAATAAAGGAACAAGGTAAAATATAATTAAAACAAAACCAAAGGTATTCATAAAGAATGTGACTAAATAGATGGAACAATACTTTTCAATACCAACACTAAATCACAAGACGGTCAAAACATCAAAGCATATCAATCCAAGTCATAAGCAACATAGATTCTAATAAATATTTAATAGAATAACATACGGTACATATCATGAGACAACACCTTAGGGACTAATGGGATATGTAAAATACATGTAATGGTGGACCTACTACTGGTGGGTGAATGGCCACACATCTCATCAATTGAATGACTCAAACCTCATCTCATCAGTGACCCTCCCATTATCCAGGCATTACGTACAACTAGGGAGACTATCTAGTGCATAATTTCAATTGGCCTAGAAATTTCCAATGACTTTCTACTATCTAGCCTATGATTCCTCGTGAAATAACAAAAGATGTATGTTCCCATAAAAATTTTCAAAGTTTAACATCACAATCGCATCCTTTCCACCACACGCATTTCCCTTTGAAAGTTTCCTAACCCATAAGCAGTAGGGGTCGGCGGCGGCGAAGTCGAGGTAGGCAAGGGCAACGGTGGCAGCGGCGGAGGCCGCATAGGGGTTCGCAGCAGAAGCGGGTTTGTGGTGGAGGAGGGTTCGCAGCGGAGGAGGGTTCGCGGCGAAGAGGGGGTTCGTGGCAGGAGGTGGGGTTCGGCGCACGACAGAGGTGGGTTCGCGACGGAGGAGAGGTTCGTGGTGGCGGAGGGATTCACAGCGGTGGAGGAGGGGTCAGTGGCTGAGGAGGGGTCATCGACAGTGGCATAGGTGAGGTTGGAGAAGAGTAGGGGTCGGCTTCCACGAGTGTTTGACGTGTGTGAGAGAAGAAGCCGACTGTTAGGGTTCATTTATAAAATCGAGGGAAACTTTTATCAGCGCTAATTAAAAAGTACTCATAAATGTGTGTTTTATCAGCACTAAAATAGAAAGCGCTGATAAAACATACCTTTATCAGCATTTTTTTAGCGATGATAAAGATAGACATTTATCAATGCTATAAAAATGATGATAAAAGGTGTCTTTATCAGTGCTATAATTTTATTGCTGATAAAGACCACTTTTATCAGCATTTTTTTAACACTGATAAAGGCCTATTTTTATCAGCATTATAAAAGCCCTAATAACGATATAATGTTAAAAATTTATTTATATTATTATATATATTTATAAAATTTTATATATGATAAATATATATATATTTAATTATAATTATAATTATAAATAAATATATATGTATTTATAATTATAAAATCATAATAAATATATTAATTATATATATTAATACAATTTTAAATATAATAAATATATTTGTTATAATTTTATAATTATTTAAATATATATATATAGTTATAGTTATAAAAATATATATTTTCATTTAAATAATTATAAAATTAGAAGAAATATATTTATTATATCTATAATCTTATAAATATATATAATTAATATATTTATTATATATATTTCTAAGATTATAAATATAATAAATATATTTATTATTTAAATATATTTATTATAATTTTGTAAGTATTTTTTAGAACATAATAGATACATGGGTATAACATGAATGAATCATATATCTAGTAAAGTATAGATAATAAAAAATGAGTCATCACATATGGACATCATGAATAATAAGAGGAGTATAATGTATAAATGAACATTCATGATGAATACATAACATATATGCACATCAATTTCACGCATTAATATATTTATTGACCAAATTCATTGGAAACATTTATTTATTTATTTATAATTATAAATATAAATATATATACTTAAAAAGTATTTATATATAATTATAAATATAATAAATATAATAAATATATTTATTATTTAATGAATTATATTATAATCTTATAATTATCTAAATATATATTTATTTAATTGTAATCTTAGGAAAAAAAAATTTAAACCATTATATATATATTTGAATTATCGATGCTTTTAGCCAACGCTAATAAAGATTCTCCTTTTATCAACGTTTTTTGTTTAGTGTTGATAAAAGTTGGTGCATCCTTTGTCTGGATATGTGGTAGTATATACACACATGCATATGAACACACACATCCATGCATGCAAACATACATGTTTTATATTCATACATGTATTGTCCCCCATTATTTTTCACTTTTTTTTTTGTTTTGTTACACCGTGAGGTTTTCAAACCATATCAAGGATTTGTGTCACATCATCAATGATTGTATTTGTATATATATTTATATTTATTTACATATATTATATACAAATATACTTTAATAAATATCTGTTCATTTATATATTTATATAATTACTTTGATAAAATTTTAATATATTACATTTACATATACATTTTTAATGTATTTAAATAAATTATTAAATATTTTTATTGATTAATATATAATTGATAATTTTATTATACATAAATTTTGAAAATAAGATTGATAAAAATTATATTTTAATACGAATTATATTATTAGATATACATTTTATATAAATAATTATATTTCAATAAGAGTGCTTTACACCACAAAATCATTTACAATATCGAAATGAAAACTTGTACAGGGGACTCGAGAAGCTCTTCTGCTGGTTTATGTGGAGCAAGACAGCAATGGGGTCCACCTTCGGCGGGGGCTGGGAACGCCAACTCATAAAGTCATTTCAGGGCGGAGGAAGAAGGCTCACATGAACGCATACGGATGAGCGGCTCCACTGCCCAGTCTGTCTGAATGAATGCGGGTGAATCATGATTAGACCTGGAGATTCCCTCCGGAAGTACTGGTGGAGCCGCCGGGCGGGCTGATGGTGACCCAAAGCAGAGAGACGGTGATGGAGACGAGCCCCGTCCAGACGTAAACGATGGTGGGCACCCTCCCTCTCCGTCCCATCAGCCCCTTGGCGAAGGGGTACATGTGAGACAGCACCCAGAAGCTGAAAAAGCACCCTCCCAGCAGCTTGCTCCACTCCGGGATCACGCTGTACACGGTCCTGGAGAAGCCGATCACGACCGCGACAATGTTCACGACGATTATGGTGAGGGGCATCACGAACAGGCTCGTCCACTTCACCACATACAGGTCCGCGTACGCGTCGTCCTCGTCCTCCGCCGCCGATTTAGTGGTGAGCTTGAAGGAGATCTCGATGCCGGCCACGACCTTGAGCAGGCCCTGGAGGACGGCGGCCAAATGCGCGCTGGACCCGCCCACCACCCAGAACTGCTCGTTCCGCCACCACTCCTCCAGCCCCACGCCCGACCACTTGACCTCCAGGAGGGAGATGAGCATGAGCGTGACGGTGATGGTGAGGAGGTACGACAGGAAGGAGGTGTTGAGGTTCTGCACGATGAACTTGCCGGATAGAAGGCACAGCGCGGGGAGGAAGCAGTAGACGACGAGGAAGATGGAGGTGAAGGGGTAGATGCCGACGTTCAGGTACGCGACGCGCTGCAGGAACTTGAGACGGGGGCTGCCCAGGCAGGGGTTGTTCCGGGAGAAGAAGATCTCCACCGACCCGGTGGCCCACCGGAGGACCTGGTGCAGCCGGTCGGTGAGGTTGATCGGCGCGCTGCCGCGGAAGGCGTCGCGCTTCGTCATGCAGTAGGCCGACCGCCACCCCCGGTTGTGCATCCGGTACCCCGTCAGCACGTCCTCCGTCACCGAGCCGTAGATCCACCCCACGCGGTCGCCCCACTCCGTCTTGTCCTCGAACCTGCTCCTCATCAACCGATCAACGAATGCCAGTAACTTATTTACTGTAATTAATGGGGGCGCACCAGCAGGAGATGACGGCCACGGCTTCCGCGACGGTGGGCGCGTCGAGCGGGGGGCGGGGGAGCAGCAGCGCGCCGGGAGGCCGTCCGTTCTTCACGGAGGAATGGTCGTTGAGCGGCCGGCCCTGGTACTCGGCGACGGCGATGGATTCGTTGAACATGGCGGAGTTTCCGAACTTCTTGGGCAGGCCGAGGTCGGGGTGCGCGGTCAGGGGCTGCGTGTCGGAGTCCTCCTCCTCCGGCCGCACCCGCACCTGGGGGGCTCGCCTCTTCTGCCGTCCGAACCAGCCCGTGTACTCGTTCGCCCTCGGCGGGTGGAACCCGTACATGGCGTATCGCCGGAACATGCAGCCCGTCCCCACGTACACCGGACCCTGGAGCCCGTCCAGAGCCCTCATGTTCCCTGTCCCCACACGAAACTCCATCAAAACGCGGTCGGTGAAGTGCGGACAGTTTCGTGTCGGACCTACCATCGAAGAAGACGGTGTTGTGGTTCGCGTAGCGGTCGGATGGATCGATGCCTTCGAATCGCTGCGGGAACTGAACGTAGCAGAGCCGGTCGCCGCCGCGGTCCATCATGAAGCACATCCCCTCCCTGATCGCCAGCGAGTTGTAAATATAATGGTCGCAGTCCAGGTTGAGGATGAAGGGGCCGTTGGACAGCACCGCCGAAGCTCGGACCAGGGCGTTCATGGCGCCGGCCTTTTTGTTGTGGTTGTACCCCGGCCGCTTCTCCCGCGAAACGTACGCGAACATGGGCACCCGGATGTCCACGTCGGAAAAATCCAGCGCCGCCTCGTCGGGGCCGCCCAGCACCGGATCCATCTCCGGCACCTTCGTCATCACCTGGAGGATTCCGGCGTGGTCTCCTTTGCTGTGGTCGGGAACAGAGACGTACCACGCGCCGGGCCAATGGGTGCCGTCGGCCATCCAGGTCGCCTTGGTGGCGTTGACGGGCTCGCCCGGCGGGAGCAGTCCGCCGTTCCTCTCTCGGACCAGCTGCTTCTCCTTCGATTCCTCCCTCGTGTTGTGGGATTCGCAGCGCCGGCGGATGGACTCCGGGAGACCGTTGATCCTGACCTTGAACTCGTCGTACTCCCGCTTGATCCACCGCCGGTCCTTGACGAAATCCGGCCGCTTCTTGTTCTTAGTGGGGTCCTTCTTGATGCTGAAGTAGCTGTCCGGGTTCCGGGGCTCGATGTTGTGTTTCCGGCAGAAGGGCACCCAAACCTGCGTTCCAGAGTCGCGGATTTCACCAAGGAATTAACGAGGACGACGGAGGGGGAGGGTGGTGAATTGAACCTCGGCGAACTTGACGGCCTCGGCCATGGCCTCAAAGGTGAGGATGGCGGCGCCGTCGTCGGAGATGTAGCAGGAGAGCTTTTCGATGGGGTAATCGACGGCGAGGATGGAGAGGATGGTGTTGGCGGTGACGAGCGGCGGCTCCTTCTCGGGGTCGGCGGTGGAGACGAACACGTCCATGCCGGGGAGGTCGGAACGGCCGTGGGGGTTCGCCGTCGAGGGCTGCTCGAACTTTTCGCTGAGGGCGGCGAGGTCGGTGGAGCGGTTCACGGGGTTGAGCTTGGGGAGCTGGTCGAGCAGCCAGGAGAAGGCGAACCAGATCTCGCACACGATCGACAGCCCCCACAGCCACATCGCGTCCCGGTTCGGGTTATTCACTCGCCATGAGAGGAAGAAAATCAGCGTTACCAGCCTCACCACAATGAGAAGCCTGTTCGAAGCTCGAGCGTGAAAAAACAGGGGAAGGAGAAGGAGCAGAATGATTCTGACAATGATTTACCGGTAAGGGCTGAGAATCCCTGGGGGTGTCTTGATCTTTCTCGTGAGCGGCTTCCATGGCTTCTCCATGAAATCCGACATGGAGACGCCGGTGTAATCGTCCTCGTCCACCGCCGTCTCCTGCCAGAACGCGTTCCCGATGCCGTACGTCCCCTTCGACTCGAACAGCCAGCGGTTGTGGTCAAAATCCCCTGTTTGGCTCCGGAGGAGGATGGACTTGTTGTTGTTCATCGGCGGCTGCATTATGGACATGTTCTTGTCCGCGCTCTTCTCCCCGCCCCGCCGCTTCACCCCGTACGGCCCCGCCCCCGCCCCGCCGTCTGGCTTCTCCTCCGCACCTTCGTCCGCGTCCCCGCCGGGCTGGTTGTCCGGGGTCGGCGGCATCATGACGGTGTAGTTCATGTAGTCGTTGGGGCTCATCGGGAACTCCCCGGACATGTCGATGTCGTCGTCCCGGGAGAAGCTCACCACGCGGCCGCTGGACGTCCGCCGGGCGAACTTCACGGCGGGCTGCGGCGGGCGACCCCCGGTGGAGCTCGAAGCGGACAGCTTCTTGGCCGATGGGGCAGAGGAGGACGACATGGAACCGTGACGGATCAGCTCCCGGATTGGCGTTGCGAGGGCAATGAAAAGGTGGTTTCCCTGATCATAATTAACGGCTGGTGGGAGCAGGAGATGGGTGAGAATGTCTGGTTTGAGCAGAGAGGAGATGGGTCTTTGGATGGTCCGCGGGGTCCCTACATCGTTGGTTTGAGTGCAGCGGATGTTCCTCGCCCCCCTGCTTTCAAGCTCAGCCTCTCCCTCGTCAAGTCCGCTCCTGTCCCATTATTTTTTACCACCGTCACCTATTTAACTCCCATTTCCTTGAAATTGTTTTTTTTATAGGCATATTGGAATTTATGATGTCATGATTGAAATGAACTTCTCATTAAAAATCTAGATATTTATATCATTGGCACATCAAATACCATTATGAAGGTTGATTATTTAAGAATAAATTTGAACACTACAAACACTGTGGCTGATCGAGTACATATAGGAGATACAGGAAATAAAAGAGAGACTAAACTCGACCCAACTGGCCCCGAGTACTAGCCCGGTTCCATCGCCCAACTCCACTCCGAGCATGCTGGGCAACCACAAACGTTGGGCCTTACCCAAGCCCAGTCTTGTAGCTTGCAACAAATAGTATTTGTTTGGATACCCAACAATGGTTCGAGCAGGGTGTGAGTACAACTTAATAGGCCACCACCAACAACATCCCTAAAATATCCAGTTCGTATACAGAGTGCATGCAGTAGGGATCAAGCTAAACAATTACAAATACAACAAATAAAACATTTCAATTTTAAAGCATAAAACAAACATCAAACCCCAGGGCTGGGTCCACTCAGAGAATGTTATGTACATGATTCAACCAGTGTCAATGTGTCTCTGAGCACGTCGCGAAAACCATAATGACCATACTCCCATTGGGGGTAATATACCCATCCGTGACTAGACAACCGACACCCGAGGGTAATATATCCACCCCCAAGGCCCTAGCGTCCACCCAAGGGCCATGTTTACCACGAGTTTAACCATTAATTAATAATCCAAGTGAAATCCCAAGGGGTAGATTCACCCTGAGTTTAACCATCGAGCACAACCACCAAGGATCGAATTCACCATGATGTCCAAACATGTCAATAAAACAAATAGAATTAACAGGGCTACAACACTATCCAAAGGCCACAACTAGAACCCATTTCCATTTAAAACATCAAATACAATTAATTATAACAAGTTCAATGTCACGACCCGTCCCAGTGGGTCCCCTACCACAACTCTCCAAGCATGCCTCCAATAGGCATGAGGTTGGTGACTAACATCGAGTAGAAATATCATTAACATGGGAGACGTTGCCTAAGTACCTATACACACACACACATCTCCAAGCTCACAAAATGTTGAAATGTAAAAACAACTAAACAACCAATGCATGCATACATCTATATCCCACAACCAGAGTACAACAGGAAGTAAAGGAAAGTAAATAGGGTCAAATACAAGTCCACCACAAAAAGTCTTTAACAAAAGTCCAACCTGAAAGTAAAGGTATCGAGACTGCTGTTTGAAAGCTGTAAGAACACACTTTGGTCTGTCCGGTCTTACTAAGCACCGTCTGGTCATGGTCCGCCTAAGACTCTATCAAAAGGTCGATTATCTGCACAAGACACAACACGTGCAGGAAAAGCCCGTGCAAGGGTGAGTATAATTGTCACGACACTCTCCTTCCAAAGATACCCCTCTTAGGCTGACAATGAAGAAATGGAGACAACGACCTCTAAGTCCCACCATGAGTATGCCCCGGGTTGGCGACTAGTACCAAGGGTGTACAAATTTCACAAAATGGGAAACATTACCCTTTATAAGAAAACAAGACCAGGAGATAAGATGAATCATCCACAAATAACTTCAAGACACACACACACACACACATATGCGCGCACGCACACACACACACACACACATAAAAGAAAACCAAAACCATCCCATAATGCATGTGTAAATAGAACTAATATAGATACAATAAAGTCTCTAAAGTAAATATTCAAAAGTAAAGCTAAAGTCGCGACACAACAACTGCCAAGGATCCGAGCTAGTAACGTACAACATGATCCACAAAATCCTCTTAGAAACTTGAAAACAGTTTTATATACATAGGGTGATCATACACATATACCCAGTAGGAAAACCAAAGTCCCTCATGCACATGTTAATGAAGCATACTAAAGCACCTATGAGAAAACACCAGAACCAAACAACACCTAAACAGGTGTACTAACCAAACTCAACCTCACCAAGGCATGCTCACCAAATGACACAAGTCAAGTAATATAATATAACATGCTTACATCAATAAGGGTACCCCACACCGCTTTCCCACTAGTATGCCGCTCTCACACCCGACATCGTATGTCTTGGCACTCCCATCTCTTCTGTATACCACACCACCCCACAATCACGACCACAACACACCTCGCCCGCAGACACCTAGGCTCGCCACCCCACTACCAAGGCCACATCACATCTTGCCCGAACACACATAGGTCGCTGCCCCACAAGCACAGTCTCACCTCGACCGAAAACACCTGGGCCATCACACCTCATCCCGAAGACATGTGGGACACATATCACCTTGCCCGCAAACACATAGGCTATCACATCTCACCTGAAGACACCCGAGCCATCACAACCACCATCTAAAGCACTAACAAACCTCCAACCATCAAAACTTGTGCCATACCTACCTTGCCTGGAAGAGAGAGCGGGAAAGAGTGGGTACCCAGCCATCCGTACTCCCCACCGGGTGTTGGGAAAAACACCCCCGCATGACTAAGCGGGTGTTTGACACGTAGTGCTTAACATGGGTGGAGTGTGTATAGAATCATACAGATATACAAGTATATATATATATATAGTATCAGACATTCAGGCCCAACCTATGGGTTCGCAACCAAACAAACCAACTCACAACACCGTCACTTTTGCTTCCACCCCTAAATGCATTTATTAATATCTACAACAATCATTTCAGAAGGTAAAGAGCCCTGATAAACTAAAGTGGCTTCACATTTCCTCTACTTTTAACACCCATTCATTTCATTCTTTATCATCAACCATATTTAACGACACAACCCACCGTTTAATTATCCATTAACTATTTCCATCCCATTAACCAAACCAACCCAATCCATTCCAAACATTATTAAACAATTATTCAACTATTCCATCACTACTCAGGCATCTAGCACAAGGAAACCACCACTTCGCCACCCAAAAATCACAGCCAAAGAGACCACCTCCTCACCGCCCCAAAAGCACGGCCAAACAGAGCACCTCCTCGCCACCCCAAAAGCATGGCCAAATAGACTACCTCCTCCCCGCCCCAAAAGTACGGCCAAACAAACCACCTCCTCATCGCCCCAAAAGCATGACCAAACAAACCACCTCATCATGGACCCAAAAGCACGCCCAAACAAACCACCTCCTTGACACCCCAAAATCACAACCAAACAAACCACCTCCTAGCCGCCCCAAAAGAACGACCAAACAAACCACCTCTTCGCTGCCCCAAAAGCATGGCCAAACAAACCACCTCCTTGCCACCCCAAAAGCACGACCAAAAAAACCACGTATCGCCCCACACCCCATTGAAATCACCCATTGTTGTCCCTAAATCATGACTAAGCATCACAACATATCAAGATCATTTTCACAGATTTACAAAAGAGGATTTTGTCACATTCTAATTTATTTTAGGGGTATTATCACAAAATCCAAGATCACGAGGAAACCATTTCATTAGCTAAATATATGTGGTTAAAAAATTTCCATTTTAGGGTGGTATCAAAAAAATCACAAGAAAAGTAGCAATCACAACACATATATCCAGAAAAAACAAATCCCCCAATGACCACAATTTTCATCTATGCATCAAGCTCATACAATTCACAATATCACAATCATATCAAGGCTATAAAAACACGCAAAGCATACCCCTATACCCTTAAATTTTAATCAACCAATTTATTTATCTTAGATTAAGACAACAAAAACAAAATCCAAAGATAAATAAAAATATAACCCCTCCCGCATGTTACACAACAAGGAGAAATGAGGGAAATCCTGCCTCAAGGAAGCTTTCCAACTTGCTGTGCATCACAGAGTGAAGAAGAATGCCCAAAAACCATAATCGCACCATGAGAACCATGGATCTACCTACCCCGCATCCCAAGACCATAAAACACAACCCAACACACACCCCAAACCAAGGAAACACCACTGCAATAGATCCCTAGGAGAAGAATAGAAGTAAACAGGTGAGAAGGAGGAGAGAACTCACCACATATCGACCATGGATCATCAAAGAACATCCACTGAGATCAACTGATTTAAGAGGGACAAATAAATATTTGAAGAACACCCTGAGGTGCCTAGGGTTCTCCCAAAATGAGAGAAAGGAGAGAGCACGAACGAATGAATAAAAGTTTGGATGAAAAAATAATTTTAAAACTGAACTGGATCAGAGGATTACATGATGTGTAATCCCATTTCACGTTGTGAAATCCTCAGTGTTCGGTTTCCACTGAAAATCATGTTGCCTCTTCATTTTATTTTATTTTTCTATCCTCTATATATTACATGTCATGAAACCCCTCTTCATGTCGTGTAAAATGTTCACACATCGTGAAACATCTGTGGAAAAGCTATGAAACCGACTTTCACATCGTGTAATCCACTCACACGACATGTAATCTCCCTGCTTCCATCCTTTAATAACCAGACTTATCTAGATTCCCTTCTAGATTCCTCCAAAAACCTCCAACAATAAAAAACTGGCAATGCAATAGAACAGTAAGTGATGAACCATTACATCAGATACCTTTCAAATGATTCTCTCCCTCGAGAATCCAAAATCAAGCCTATAAGAAAAAAAGGTCCGAACAACCATCCCACAAGATACCTCTAAAGGGTATCGTCATACCTCAAACTCTAACTCCAACCAAACATGCCACCCCAAACAGACACAAACACACCACACAACCATCTCAACCTCAATGCAGCCCAAACCAACAATCATTATAACCAACAAACCACACTACCACACAACTAACAAACCGCACTGTCCCGAACACATGAATCAGGGAATTCCATCCTCCATGTCAAGATACCATCTGCTCTGGGTGGTACTAACTCACCCGAACGAGTTTAATTGCATCACAATTAATGAATATTAATTAGAAATCAGGTCCTCCTTTTTCATATGTCAGGAATTTACCACACATCATACCAAACACATCACAAACCAAGGGAAGAAACTCATCACATAAAATAAAGAGATCCAAACATCACATTATAAGGAAAATAGAGTAAAGTAAAACTCAAAACAACTTTGGGTAATGGGAATGAATCCACGTTTCTCACTCCCATGTACTCTCCTCCTAGCCACCATGCCTCCACAATACATGAACCAAATGAATGGTTTGCCCACGCAACACCTTCTATTGGTGATCTTAGATTTCTACTGGTTGTTCAAAAAATGTTGCGTCATCCTATATATCCAACTCTCCCCATTTAATGACATGGGAGTCATTGTGAAGATACTGATAAAGCTGAGAGACATGGAAGACGTCATGTATTCTTTCCAACCGTAGTGGAAATTCCAACTGATACACCACCTCACTAACTCGGCCCAACACCTCAAAGGGCCCAACAAACTTGGGAGAAAGCTTACTCCCTATGCCAAACCTCCACTGCCCACATCGAGGGAAAATCATCATGAACACGTGGTCCCCAAACTCGAAATCCAAGGGCCTCCACTTTAGATCAACATAAGACTTATGCTGATCCTGCACTGTATTCATCCTCTCACGAATGATCTGAAATTTCTCTGTCATGCTCTGCACCACATCAGGACCAAGAATAGCTGTCTCCTCAACCTCTTTCCAGCACAATGCAGAATGAAATAGTTTTCTGTAAAAATCCTTAAATGAAGCCATGTAAATAGAATATTGATAGCTATTATTATAAGAACACTCTACTAAAAGAAGGTGTTGTCTCAATCGAATGCTGCCTAACACTGATCACTCTACACAAAATATTGGTCTTTCCTGGTTAAATCTATCAACAGGGCTGAAAATCGAGATAAATTGAGTATAAACATCCGATAATAGCCTGCAAGTCAAGAAAACTATGAACCACTACCACATTCTTGGGCACTTCCCAAGAAACAACTACTTCAAACTTATAAGGGTCTAATTTCAAACCCTATTGAGACACCACATGACTAAGGAAATGAACCTCTCATTTCCAAAAAAACTTGGACAACTTTCCATAGAGCAGGTGGTGTCGAAGAACATGCAAGATAGTTTTGAGATGCTCAGCATGCCCCTCCTCTGACTTCGAGTAGATCAAGATATCATTGATGAATATGACAATGAACCGATCCAAGAACTCACAAAACGTAGAGTTCATAATCCCCATGAAAATGTCTGATGCGTTCGTAACACTGAATGATATGAATACAAACTCAAAGTGTCCATACCTATATCTGATGGTAGTTTTTGGGATATCACCCTCCTTTACCCTCAACTGGTGATATCCAGACTGCAAGTCAATCTTATAAAACTAACTCACCCCTATTAACTATTCAAAAAGATCATCTATCCTTGGAAGAGAGTAACGATTCTTGACCATTACTTGATTCAACCTACGATAGTCTTTACACAACCTCAGACCACCATCTGCTTTCTTTGCAAACAACATTGGAACACCCCACGATGACACATTAGGTCAGATAAAACCCTTATGCATCAAATAATCTATCTGAATCCTCAAATATTGCAACTCAGAAGGTGTCATCCGATAAGGATCCATCAAAATTGGAGAAGCCACGGGCTACAAGTCTATCCCAAACTCAACATCACGTCTAGGGGGTACTGTCACAACCTTCTCGAGGAAAACATCTAGGAACTACTTACTAACCTGGGAACCTCCACTATTGAAGTATCCACTGATTCCACCGGAAAATCATCCAACATGGAAATATGGGGCTCCACATACAGACTACCCAACTGAAAACTCTGATCACCAATGAAAACCACACACTTATAATCCATATCTAAAAACACTACTCTCATCCAGAAGTAGTTGATAACAACACGCATGAAATACAACCAGTTGATGCCAAGGATGGCATTGTATGGATACATTTGTAGCAAGAAAAGATCCCCATAGGACTGATGTATCCCCATCATCAATTTACACTCCTGGAACATGTCAAACAAGCCGGTCTGGCCTCCGACTGGTGTAGTCAACACCGGGAGTACGAGAAGCCTCTCTACTTCTAATACCAGAGCATGGGATAAAGCGGGTACAATAAAGGAGTGTGAATATACCGAATAAAATAATTCACAAACAAGAGTAATAAACAAACTGATCGTACCTTTGATGATCTCTGGCCCCTCTGGAACTGCTGACTCCATTGTGTGCAACTAACCACACCCATATCCTCTACCTCTCTGCCTACGAACACCTCCATGACCACACTTGGGTTTTGGTACCTGAACACAAGGAATATCCTAAGGTCAGTCTCTAATTTCTTCATCTCCCCTCATCAGATCATAAGCCTGATACCCCTGCTATTGAAATGGCCTCACTTCAAACTACTATTGAGGCCGGTGCTAAACCTATCCACCCCCACCAAACTGAGCTCAGGGAACCACTGGGCATAGTTTTTGATGATGGCTATGAACCTCACAACCAAAACACACAGTCACAAAGCTCCCAAGAAAAGTACAGAAACCACTAGCCCCATAAGGATGGAAAGGAAGTTGCTGAGGTAAACTCCCTTCCGGTCTAAACCTCAAAGGCCCTGATGCCTGAGACCTTCCACTCAAGGAATCCTGATGGTTCCCCTATTGAGGTAAACCTTCTTGTAAGTTCATCCGCTCGATCACCTCTACCTTCTTAGTAACCTCTAGATATGTTGGAAATATACAAGGAGTTACTGCATATTGGATAGAAGGATGGAGTGCCTCATCAAGATGTATTGCATGACACTCCTCATCTGGAAAAATATTTGGATCGAAACGTAGAAGGTCCTAGAACTTGATTCCCAGCTCCAAAACTGACATGTCCCTTAATGAAGAGAAAGAAGATCCTACCTTTTTACTGCCTTCATGGTCGATGAAAGGAACTCTTCTCAAAACTCCTTCTAGAAGTCATCCCAAAATATGTATACCACCATATGCTCTCCCAAATATAGCATCCACCACTGACGTGCATCTCCTTGCATCTGACTGACTGCCAAAGGGACCCAGTACTCTGTCGAGGCCCAGATAAAACTAAAAGCGATCTCGAGCTCCTCCATCTAGCTCTCTATCTCCACATCTAAAACACTACTCTCATACTTCTCCAAAGCCTACTGCTGGAAAGCACATAATGTACTATGCCACTAACCATCCTCCTAAAACGGATCAACCCTACGTCGATCAACTAGATCAGCCTACTGAACCTCAACTACCTGATCCACATGCATACAATGACCATGAGCCATAGTTAAAAGACAAATAAGGATTTCCTAAGCCCGAGTAGTATGAAATTTTATTAATATTTGTTTTAACTCATTTAATTCATCTTGTTATCCATTAAAAATTTCCCAAAACAACCCAAGTCATTATGATACATATACCTCTCCTAGGTCTCTACCCTAAAAGTGGTGTAGCCTCACTTGGTCATTCGGTAAGCTCAGAGTCCTTGCATCAGATCACAGGGGAGCCTAAAATCCCATGTCCTAGCCGATCTTCCCTTTCTAATGTCACACACCATGATCATATAACATTGTTTACCTAACAACCTATGAAATCCTCACTATTCCTAACTACAAACTCCATCCTATCTCTAAACCATCACCTTTGATACCACTATGTCATGACCTCCTCCCTCCAAAGATACCCTTCCTGGGCTGGCAGTGAAGAAATGGAGATAATGACCCCTGAGTCCCACCTCTAGTAGTCCCTAGGTTGGTGACTAGCACCAAGGGTGTACAAATACCCAAAAGTAAATACCCAAAAGTAAAACTAAAGTCTCTCATGCACATGTGAAACTATAAAGTTTCCAAAGTAAATACCCAAAAGTAAATACCCAAAAGTAAAACTAAAGTATCAATATAACAACTATTAAGGATATAAGCTAGTAAGGTCTAACATGATTTGACAAATCCTCCCAAAAACCTAATTTTTTTTATATATGTAGGGTGAGTATATAGGTACACTCATTAGGAAAACCAAAGTCTCTCATACACATGTGAAAGAAGCATACTAATGCACCTGTGAGAAGACAACAGAACCAAACAACACCTAAACAGGTACACTAACCAAACCCAACCTCACTAAGGCACACTCACCAAATAACGCAAGTCAAGTAATATAATATAACATGATCACATCTATAAGGGCACCCCGCACCACTTTCCCATTGGTATTCCACTCTCACACCCAATGTCGTATATCCTGGCGCTCCCATATCTTATGCATACCACACTGCCCCACAAGCATGACCAAAACACACCTCGTTCGTAGACACCTTGGCTCTCCAACACACAAGCACTCCCATATATGTACAGTAGAGTATGATTTTCGTTGTATTTATCCCCCTCCCTAGAACTATTGTAATATAACATGATCACATAAATAAGGGTACCCCACACCATTTTCCCACTGGCATGCCGCTCTCACACCCAACATCGTATATCCTAGAACTACCATCTCTTATGTACAACACACCTCCCCACAAGCACGACCGCAACACACCTCACCCCTAGACACCTGGGCTCACTGCCCCACAAGCATGGCCACAACACATCTTGCCTGAAAACACCCTGTCCAACACCCCATAAACACAGTATCACCTTGCATGAAAGAACTTGGCCCATCACACCTCATCTCAAAGACACCTGGGAAACATATCACCTTTCCCTCAAACACCTGGGCTATCACATCCCACCCGAAGACACTTGGGCTATCACAATCACCATATAAAGTACTAAAAGACCTCCATCCACCACAACCTGTGCCATACCTACCTATCCTGGAAGAGAGAGCGGGTACCCATCCATCCGTATTCCCCACCGGATGTTGGGAAAAACACTCCCCACGTGACCATGTGGGTGTTAGGAATGTAGTGATCAACATGGGTGGGGTGAATATAAAATCAAAAGGATATACAAGTATATATATAGTATAAAAAACTCAGGACCAACCTATGGGTTTACAACTGAATAAACCAACTCACAACACCTTCACTTTTGCTGCCACCTCTAAATTCATTTATTAATATATGCAATAGTCATTTCAGAAGGTGAAGAGCCCTGATAAACTAAAGAAACTTCACATTTCCTCTATGTTTAACAACCATTCATTTAATTATTTAGCATCAACCATATTTAACCACACAACCCACCATTTAATTATCCACTAACCATTTCCATCCCATTAACCAAACCAACCCAAGCCATTCCAAACATTATTAAACAATTATTCAACTATTTCATAACAAATTGGGAATCTAGCACAAGGAAACCACCACTTAGTCACCCCAAAATCATGACCAAACAGACCACCTCCTTGCCGCCCCAAAATCACGGCCAAACAAACCACCTCTTTTTCGCCCCAAAATCACAACCTAACAAACCAACTCCTCACCACCCCAAAATCACGGCCAAACAGACCACCTCCTCATCGCCCCAAAAGCATGAACAAACAAACCACCCCTTTGCCACCCCAAAATCACAACCAAACAAACCACCTCCTCACTACCCCAAAATCATGACCAAACAAACCACCTCCTCACTGCCCCAAAAGCACGACCAAAAAAACCACCTCCTCACTACCCCAAAAGAACGACCAAACAACCACCTCCTTACAATCCAAAAATTATGACCCAACAAACCACTCCTTGCCGCCCCAAAAGCATGGAAAAACAAACCACATATCGCCCCACACCCCATTGCAGTCACGCATCACCGTCCCATAAGCACCGAAAAACATCACAACATATCAAGATCATTTTCATAGATTTAAAAAATATTATTTTATCACATTCCACTTTATTTTAGGGGCATTATCACACAAGCCAAGATATAAGGAAAACCATTTTATTAGAAAAATATAAGTGGTTAAAAAATTTCCATTTTGGGGTGATATCATAACAATCAAAAGAAAAGAAGTAATCACATCATATATATCCAGCGCAAAAAAATCCCCCAATAGCCACAATTTTCAGCAGGGCACCAGTCCCATGCAATTCACAATATCACAATCATATCAAGACTATAAAAACATGAGAATCATACCACTCTACCATTAAATTTCAATTAACCAACTTCTTTATCTTATATTAAGCCAGAAAAAATATAATCCAAAGATAAACAAAATGGGACCCCCCACATGTTACACAACAAGGAGAAATGAGGGAAATCCTACCTCAAGGAAGATTTCCAACTTGTTGTGTACCGTAGGGTGAAGAAGAATTCCTGAAAACCATAATCGCACCATGATAACCACAAATATACCTACAAAACATTCCAAGACCATCAAACTCAACCCAACACACACCCCAAACCAAGGAAACACCATTGTAGCAGATCCCCAAGAGAAGAATAGAAGTAAACAGGTGAGTAGGATGAGAGAAATCACCAAATATTGACCACAGATCATAAATGATCATCCACTAGGATTAAATGATCAAATAGGGACAAAGGACTCTAAGAACACCCCGGGGAACCTAGGGTTCACCCAAAATGAGAGGAAGGAGAGAGAACAGCTGAATGAATAAAAGTTCGGCCAAAAAAAGAATTTTAAATCGACACTGGATCTGGGGATTATATGACGTGTAATACCATTTCACATCATGAAATCCCCAGTGTTCAGTTTCCACTGAAAATCTTGACACCTATTTATTTTATTTTAATTTTCTATCCCTGACATATTGCATGCCATGAAACCCCTCTTCATGCCATATAATTTTTTTACACATTGTAAAACCTCCCTAGAAAAGCTGTGAAACTAACTTTCATGTCATGTAATCCACTTATACGACATGTAATCTCCTTGCTTCCATCCTTTAGCAACTAGAATTCTCTATATTCCCTTTGAGCCTCCTCTAAACACCTCCAAAAACCCAAACTAGCAAAGTAATGGAATGAGAATGGATGAACCGATATAATAAAAATACTTATCAAGACACCTCAAAACCACAAAGCATACAACAAATGAAAGTACAATCATCTCCACATAGGTATATGTCTACAATACATATAACAAGAATATCTAGATATACTCAACAAAGATACACATTTTAGAGGTAAGACACAAACATAGTATACCAGCCCTAGGATTATAGCTCAAAATATCCATGAAGCACTAATCTGAGAGAACACACTCCTGAGTTTGATAACACTAATGATGTCCGTTTGAGAGGTACTACTTGTCGAGTCTCATCATGAGAAAGAACATGTTGATAGTCTGAAGAGATACGATACACAGATGAGGATCACTACCAAGGACATGGGGTGATACCAACAAACTCAATATGGACTAACCTTCAAAGTAGAGGATCGACGACCACATAGTGTTGGTAACATCAATACCAAGAACTCCATATAGGGAATAAATATGAATATAGGATCTCACTCCGGTCCTCTCGAAGGGATTCCAACGTCTCTATCCAAGAAGTCCTGTTGAAGGGATCATATTCGTAGGGGTAGGAAATTATTCCATACTAACCTATAAGGAAAGGATAAGACGAATGAACCCTAACAAAACATGTCCAAGTTACTAAGGAGAAGGGCTCTAATCCATGTAAAAAAGAGTACACAGGGTGTTGAAGGGTTACACCCTGTGTCCCTTAACACCAGGTCCCACCCGTGTAAATGAATCTTATCATAAAACCATGTTCGTGTAGTATTACATGCTATTTAGTCATTCGGTGTAATATAACCATGTTCCAATACATGGATCAACCTTTGTACTTGGTCCAACCCATGTATATTTAATGGAGTATGCACTGTGTAGGCAGTCAGTTTACTCCACCCTATGTCCGTGTACTTCCCAAGGTACACACCGAGTTACCCAGGAGAGACCACATTCAGTGTGATAGGGGTCACATGTCATGTAATACTTAACTTTCTCATAGCAACCCTATCTTTCCTAAGGGGCCCCCACATGGTGTGTAGATCCTATTTACATGCCATGTTCTATGGGATTTTCTAGAATCCCAGATTTTTCTCTATGTACTATTTGACACCTCCAAACTTCGATATGATGATTGTTTCACTATGAAATCGAAGATACAAGTTCATCCATTATTATCCATCATCAAACAACATATCTCTTCATCATATCTTCTTGTAAAATGGATCGAATAGTCATTCTTCATTGTGTGCTGTAGAATGTGAAATCGGGTATCCATCATCATCCGAATTGCCCCATCTCCATCATCACATATACGTCGTTCCATGATAATCCCAAATCTATGATTTTGGATCATTGTGCTAAGAAATGGGTACGCAATGATTGATTGATTGGGATTTTTTGAGCCGTAGGACAAATGAAGAACGCTCACGATGAACGATGAATGAGGGGATAGAAGCACTAACCAAACAAGAGGAACAAACATTGATTTGATGTTCATGTCGTTCTTGGTTTGTTTCCATTAGAATGATAGTCAAATTAATCAATAAGCACATAGATAATTCTCCCGATAAACCCCGTAATCATACCCATCCCACATAACGATCGAACTGTGGGTCAATATGTTTGTTGATTGGTCCATTTTTATCATAGTAATCAAGAATGGTGAAAACCAAATAGAAACACATGCCCTAACTCGATTCAGTTCAATCGTTGATGAAGAGAGATGCATTTTCATTATCGTTGGCTAGATCCATTGAATCCGAAGTGCATTGATCTTCGATCCAAAATTCTGTCATCAGTCGCCTGAGAGGATTATCCAAGAATCTCTCCAACAATCCTCTCTAAGGATCCAGGGTTATGACACTAACCCTTCAATTTCTACATAATAGTCTATTTAAATACTAATCAGTCATTGTGTCAAAATTTGAAATAAAATAATTTTATTTAATAATTTTATTTATTTTCTCACCTGCGATGACTTTTCCACAAATGAACTGTGTAGACTAATGTTAAGTTGCGCATAGGGTAAACCTTGTGTTCTGAACTTAGTGGTTCACTCGTATTTTTAATAAGGGCACCTTTTTAAAAGTTATTCCACTTTTTTAGGAAAACTACATGCATGTGATATTTAATATATTTGATATATTTCAAACATTTATTCCGGGTACACCGAGTCTCAGAATAACATGCCATCTCAATGATTGGTTTTTAGAATAATCCATATAATATCCAAAAATAATACACATAAAATCCAAGACATTAAATTATCCCCACATTGGGGATTTATGTCCTCAAAAAGTTAAAACAAGGGATACTAAAAAAGATGTGCGTACTGAGCATGAATTCAAGACTCCTACCCCATGTTCTCTCTTGAAGATTCTCGTGATACTATCAGACACACAAAAAATTAATTGATCACCCATGAAGGACCCTCTCATGCCAATCTTCAATATCTAATGGGTACTCAACAAAGGTCACTCCATCTTCGATGTCCAGCTCTCCCCAATCGATAACGTGCGATGGGTCATGCATGTACCTCCTCAACTGTGACATGTGGAATATGTCGTGTACCCGATCTAACTGTGTAAGTAGAGAGAAGCGGTACGCCACCTCGCCAACTCTACAAAGTATCTAGAAAGGGACAATGCACATTGGATATTTCTTTCCACCCCAACCAAATCTCTGCAATCCACATCGAGGTGAAAACCATAAGAACACATGGCCCCCTTCCTTGAACTCCAAAGGCCTCCATCACCTATTAGTATAAGAATTCTGATGGATATGTCTAGTCTTTATCCACTCCTAGATGATCTGAAACTCCTCTTTTGTAGCTCACACCAACTTTGGGCCCATGAGTGCTGACTCTCTTAGGTCAGTCCAACAAATCAGTGACCAAATGGGTCACCTATAAAAATCCTCGAATAGTGCCATACTGATGGTGGAATGGTATATATTGTTCTACAAAAACTCCACCAATGGTTGGTGATCCTTCCAACTATGACCAAAGTCCAAAATTCATTCTTTTAGAATGTCTTCCAGAACCTGAATGGTCTACTCAGTCTAGCCTTCAGTTTGGGGGTGAAATGTTGTGCTTAAACATAACTGGGTCCTAAACGCCTCCTGTAATCCCTTCCACAATCGGGATGTAAATATATCATCATTATCATAAAAAATATTCAATGTAAATCCATGGAGTTTAAATATATCTTGTACATATAGGTGTCCCAAGATCTCTACTAAACTCTGTTCTCAGATAGCCAGGAAGTGGGATGACTTGGTGAGTCGGTCTACAATCACCCATATAGAATCACATCCCTTAAAAGTATGTGGTAATCCTGTCATGAAGTTCATATATATCCCATCCCAATTCCATTATGTAACCTCAAGGGGTTGAGCTAAACCGTATGAAACTTGGTGCTCAAACTTCACTTGCTGATAAGTAAGGCATCGAGAGACAAACTTCGCAACTCATTTCTTCATTCCTAGCCACCAAAACTGATGTTAGAGGTCCTTGTACATTTTTTCCACACCTGGATGTACCTCCAAAGGATATGTATGAAAATCTCTCAAAACCTCCTCCTGTAATATAACTGGTACCATCATGCATCCTCTAAAAATAATGACATGCTCCACACCTTTAGAAAATCCATCAGGAGCATGCCCTATAGATATTTGAGGATGTAGGGTCTCATAGTTGGTATCCACAAGTTGTACCTCCTTGACTCACTACAAGAGCAGAGGGGTAACAACCATTGACTTGAGGTAAGATACTCAATATACATCCACAAAGGATAACTGTAATAAGGAAAACTACTCCAATGCCTCATTCATCAACTGTGAACAAGATCTCATTTTAAGAGTATATTCCACTATGTTCCCCTTCCTAGGATAGACAATTTCTAAATAATAATCCCAGAGGAAATTTATCCATAACATCTTTCTCAAGTCAAGATCATTCTAATAGATTATATACATCAGTCTCTTATGATCATAGTTGATGATAAATCACTCACCCATCAGGTAGTGTTGCCACATCTTCAAAGAGAATACTACTGATGCCAAATCAAGATAATGGGTTATTTAGTTCTTCTCATGTGGTCTCAATAAGCATAAATAATATAAATTTACCACTCACCTATGAATCAAAACAAAACCAAGCCTCATTCTAGATACATCACAGAACACTACGTACTCGACACCTTCCTCCAACAATATCAAGATGGGAGCACTCGTCAAACTTTTCCTCAACTACTAAAAATCCTACTGGAACTTATCTATCCATACGAAATGACTCCCCTTTCGAGTCAAAGCTTTCATGGGTGATAATACTCTAGAGAAATCAGGTATGAATCTCTGGTAATAACCAGCCAACCCAAGGAAGCTCCACACCTCCATCACACTCTTAGGTGGCTCCCAATCTAACACTACCTCAATATTGTCTAAGTCTACTTCCAATCCATTTATCGAGATAACATGTATCAAAAAGTGGACCTCCTATATCCAGAATTGATACTTCGATAGATTTCATTAAATCTAGTGCTCTCGGAGTACATCCAAAACCATCCTCAAGTGTGTCGCATGATCCTCCTCAGGAACAGTGTACACAAGGATATCGTTGATGAAGAATACCACAAACTGGTCTAAATAAGGATGAAAGATCTAGTTATGAGTCCCATGAAAACTTATAGGGTGTTTGTCATGCCAAATGGCATAAACAAGACTCATAGTGACCGTAGTGACATCTGAATGCCATCTTCGGTATATCCTCATCTCGTATTCACAACTGGTGATAAACTGATCTAAGTTCAACCTTCAAGAACCATCATGACCCTCTAAACTGATCAGATAGGTCATAAATCATTGGTAGTGGATAATTATTCATCATGGTCACTTGGTTCAAGCACCGGTAGTCCACAAAAAACCTCAAGCTCCCATATTCCTTTTTGGAAAACAAAACTGGGGATGCCCAGGGTGAAATGATGGGTCTAACAAATCCATTAATCTACAAGAACTCAAACTTCAACCTTAGTTTTCAAAGCTCTACAAGATACATCCATTATGCTAGCATAGATATCGGTGTCATCCTAGGGTGTAGATTGATCCAAAAGTCTATCTCTCGGTAGGGAGTTAAAACTGAAACATCTTCATTAAATACATCCTTGTACTCCATCACCACTATAGGAAATTGGAATCTCATAACATCCACTTCACTAAGGGTTAGTTTAGCCAAATGATGAGTAATCAGCTACACCCTCCTATGCACGAGTCCATCCCGCGCTGCCTAGATTTTCTTTTCACTGACCAAGGATAACCTAGTTCCATCACTACAGACACACCACACCCTTTGCCTAAAATAGTAAATCTGGGAATGGACTATAGATAACAAATCCATACCAAGAATGATGTCTTAAGGCATAGATGCTACTACCAAGAGATCGCGACCAAAGCTCTCACCTCCAAGGGTCATGTCACACTGTTGGCATAAGTGCATGATCACTGAGTCTTATCTAGCAGGAGTCTCTAAGCATAAGGGTCAAGTCAATGGTTCAACTAGAATATCTAAGTCTTGAATAAGATATGTGGAGAGAAAATAATTAATAGAACTTATGTCTATAAGTACTACATCTAAAGTAGAAAACACATAGATCATACCTCGCATCATTCCCAGAGCCTCTGGGTCATAAGATTTGATTGCCTACAGCTATCCCTTCCCCTTTCCTCCAACTACCTAAGCCTAGTGTGGACCACTTGGGGGTGGTGGTGGTAACATGTCAAAATGTAGACCACCTCATACTGCTCTACCGGCTCCTCTAATATGTACGCCACCTTTAAGACCTGACTACTCCTACCACTATCTTTACCTCAGTGGCCAATCTATGTTTTCTCTGTCAGTTGTACGACGGGTCAGACAATCTTAGGTGAGATGTCCCCTGCTGTCATGTGAGTAGCACTGTCTCTATATGGGATGAATGGACCCACCCCATGAGCCCTAATCTATAGTTCCTCTATACTAGGACCTCCTCCTAAAACTTATCCCACATCCAGGTCCCTAGGACTGAAGTTTGATCCCTGCTACCAAGGTCTCTGCTCCTTCTTTCCCACTGCTAATAACTACTGGCTGTAATTGCTCAGCTAAGAAACTCTCTACCACCAAATCTCACTCTAGAACACCACCATAAGTAGGAATGCATGGATGGATAACAACATATTGAATGTATCTATGTAGAACTCGTTCAAAGGTCCAATCACTAAAAAACTGACCTTGAACCATATCCATTGAGTACCTGGAGAGGTTGGTAAACCTCGATGAATACTCCTCCATTTTCATACTACCCTACTGGAGCTGTAGAAGCTCCTGGATATGTACATACCTCAGTGTATATGGTGATAACTCCTCTCTAAAAAGGTGATCTAACTCTATCTACGAAAGAGTTGTCTCATCATAAGATTGGGTAATTAAACACCACCATCGTCCTGCCGAGCCATAAAGAAGGCTTGTTTCCAGGACCACCGTCTGATCTGTCGGTGTCCTGACAAGATGAAAAAATTAGGTCACCGCCTCAAGCCAGTCCTCAGCCACCTGTGGGTCGGGCTCGCCTAAAAACCTGAGGGGTCTCTATCTCTGGAACTCATAAAGCATACTAAGCCTACACATATTATCCACTGGTACTACGGGTACCACATGCTACTTTACAGGTGGTATGTCTAGTACACCACCTGGAGGTAATATCTCAAGACTTGGTCCCCAAATCAACACCTCATCACCAAGGGGATCATCCTCATGATCATCATACTAAATCTTAGCTGTTATACATCGTAGAGGCATCCTAAAATTAAACAATATGTACCACATTCAATGAGTACATCTAGAGAGTTGACTCAAGAAGGATATGGAAACCAAACCAATTCCTATATGATGCATGTACCATTTTTTCTCTACAAACAATGCTCACATGCACTGATTCCAAAATCAGGTGATCAGATTCCTAGTGTATGGATATTTCGGTTGCTGCAAAAACACTAGAGTCCCTAGCTTGAAATACATACTCTAAACACTTAATATTGTTGCCCAAAACTAATTTCACAAAGTCTCGGTCCTAAGGTAGAATTTACCACCTCTGATACCACTCTATCATGACCTGTCCAAGTGGGGACTGTGCCGCGACTCCCCAAGCCTGCCTCCAATAGGCCTATGGCTAGTGACTAGCAACGAGTAGGCATATCACTTACATGATAGGCATTTACTAAGTACCCCCTCACACACATCTCCAAATGCACAAAATAATGAAATGTAAAAACAACTAAACAACCAATGCATTCATACATCTATATCCCACAACCAGAGTATGACAAGAAGTAAAGGAAAGAAAATAGGGACAAATAAAATCCCACCACAAAGAGTCTATAACATAAGTCCAACCTAAAATTAAAGGTACTGGGACTACTATCTGAAAGCCACAGGAAAACACCTTGGTCTGTCTGGTCTCACTAAGCACCGTATAGTCCTAGTCTACTTAGGAATCTATCAAAAGGTTGATTGTCTGCACAAGACATGACATGTACAGACAAAGCTCGTGAATGGGTGAGTATAACAATAATTATTAGGACACCCATAAACCACAAAGTATACAAAAAAGGAAATTAAATTCATCTCTAAACAGGTATATGTCTACAATACATATAACAAGAATATCTATATATACTCAATAATGACACATAGTTTAGAGGTAAGACACAACCATAGTATACCAGCCCTATGATTCTAGCTCAAAAGATCAACAAATCACTCATCTGGGAGAACACACTACTGAGTCTGATATCAATAATGATGTCTGTCCGAGTGGTACTACTCATCAGGTCTCTTTATGAGAAAGAACATGCTGATAGTCTAAATAGATATGATACACAGATAAGGATCATTTCCAAGTACATGAGATGATACCAACAAACTCAATTTGGATTAACCTGCTAAGAATAGGATTGGTTCCCATGTAGTGTTGGTCACATCGATACCAAGAACTCCACCCAGGGTACGAAGATGAATAGAGGATCTCACTCTGATCCTCTTAGTGGGATTCCAACCACTCTATCAAAGAATCCCTATTGAAGGGATCATAGTCCTAGGAGTAAGAAATGATTCCATACTAACCTTCATGGAATGTATAAGGGGAAAAAACCTAATGAAACTTGTCCAAGTCACTGAGGACAAGGGATTTAAGACATGTAGAAAAGAGTACATGGCATGTAGAAGGGTCACACACCCTATCCCTTAACCTTGAGTTCTACCCATGTAAACGTCCCGTGTTATCAAACCATGTCCGTGTAGTAGTACATGCCGTGTAGGCATCCTGTGTACTTTAACCATGTGCCAGTACATGACTCAACCTTTGTACATGGTCCAACTCATTTTTGTGTATTGGAGTATACTCCATGTAGGCAGTCAATGTACTCCACCTTGTGTACTTGGTCCAACCTGTGTCTGTGTAGTGGAGTACACACCATATAGGCAGTCCGTGCACTCCACCCTATATCCATGTACTTCCCAAGGTACACGTTGAGTTACTCGGGAGAGACTACACACCATGTGATAGGAGTCACATGCTATGCGATACTTAACTTTCTCCCAAAAATCCTAGCCACTACAAGGGGTCCCCACATGGTCTGTAGATCCAGTTTACATGTCGTGTTCTGTGGGATTTTATAGAATCCCATATTTTTCTCCACACATGATTTGGCACCTTCAACCTTCAATCCAATGATTGTTTATCCATGAAATCAAAGATCCAAGTTTTTCCACACCTTTCCATTATTGAACAACACATCTCGTCATCATATTTTCTTGTAAAACAGATCAAATTGCCATTCTTCATTGTGCGCCAAAGAATGCAAATTTGGGTATCCACCATCGTCTGAATCACTCCACCTCCATCATTGCACCTCCATCATGTCATGTTGATACTAGATCTATGATTTTGGATTGTTTTTCCAAGAAATGGGTGCATAATGATCGATTGATCATGATTTTTCAAGCCACAGGCCAAATGAAGAATGCCTACGACGAACGATGAATGAGGTGAGAAAAGAAAAAACCAAACAAGAGGAATGAACCTCAATTCGATGTTCGTGTCGATCTTGGTTCATTAAAATTAAAATTAAAATTAAATTAATCAAAAATAACAAAGATAATTCTCCCAATAAACCCCACAATCATACCCATCCCGCATAATGATCAAACTGCGGGCCAATCCGTTCATTGATTGGTCTGCGTTCATCATAGAAATAAAGAACGGGGAAAAACCAAATTAAAACACATGCACTACCTTGATTCAGTTTGATCTCTGATGAAAAATGACGCGTCGTCATTGTCATTTCCAATATCCATAAAATCCGAGGTGCGTCGATAATCAATCCACAATTCCATCACCATTCACTTGAGAGGATTCCACAAGGCTCTCTCCAAAAATCCTCTCCAAGGATCCAGAGTTATGTGGATAACATTGTAATTTATGAATAATAGTTTATTTAAATACTAACTAGTCATTGCATCAATATTTTAAATAAAATAATTTTATTTAATTATTTTATTCATTTCCATGTTCGGAATGGATTTTCCACAAACAACCCACACCGACTAATGTTAAGTCACACCTAGGATAAAAATCGCATTTTGAACTCAATGGTACCCTTGAATTTCTAATCCAGAAACCCATTTAGAAGTTTTTTTACTTTTTCAAAAAAACTACGCACATGTTCTATTTAATATATTTAATATATTTCAAATATTTATTCTGGGTACACTGGGCCTCTAAATCGTACGCCATCTCAACACCTGGTTTCAAAAATACTCCATATAATATCTAAAAATAATACATAGGATATCCAATATATTAAATTCAATATAAATTAATAATCCAAACTTCATTGAAAACTCATAAACAAACTTGGGCATTCTTCCATGGTTACACTTATCTTCCATTTACATCAATTATGTTTTAATAACATCCAATTTCAATTTATAAGATGTAAAGTATTATTCTGTTTCAATATTCTAGTGCCACTTTAGAACTCACCATTTTATGCCTCAAGATTTACCATTTTACATTCATTACCAACTAATTCCCAAACCTTTATTCACCACTAAAACTTTACCATTCATTAAGTCCAAACCAAAGAGTTAGCACCATCCATAATTATCGATGGTTGTGAAATTCCATTTCACAACCACAAATTCAATCATATTTTAATCTTTAAATATTTAATGTAGTTAACCATTTAATTAAGTCATGCCCCATTAGGGGACAAAATTAGGTATCACATCTTGACTAGAGTCTGAGGTGTATTCAAAGGGGCATTTAAATAAGGAAAACCTCTATCACAACATTTAATTTGAATTAGACCAACCTAGGGTGAACCTAACATGGTTGCACTACCCACATAGTTATAAAACATGTGAATACTATGAGATAATTTAAGGGACCACCTACTTTATGTCTATAGGAGTCCACATGTCATGTATGGGCCTTTAGTTCACCTTGAAATAAGAGAAATTGAGAAACCAGACAACAACCTTGAAAATAGGGCATATTAACCTTAAATGTTGAGAGATAAAAGGGAAATAAAGAACATGAATAAAGGAGGGATACAAACTCTTAGAATTTAATAGGTCCTTTAATTGACTCAAATATAAGGATAAATGACCAAGGATTGTAGGAAAAACACCATGGCCAAGGTGAGGAGGAGGAAGGCTCCTATGTGGCTAGAAATGGACCCAAACTGGAAAAAATGAGCTAGGGAGTGGGTGAAATGAACCTTTTTATCCCTTTTAAAAAAAGGAAACTAGAACCCACTGGTTAGCTGGTACTAGGCTCACTAGCTAGCCAGTGAGCACAAGAAGACCTACATCCCTACTAGAAGGACACCTGTAAGCTAGTGGCATTGTAGCCCCTTGGTTGCATGCTCCGATCACCTCCTAAACTTTATGTATTACTTTAAGACCTCCAAGACCCCCTATAGTGCTTCATTACATGTCTAAAATGGTTATTTTTAGGGTTTCCAACCCTCATAATTAAAATCTGAATTACTTTAGAAAATATAACCCCTTAAGTAGTTGAGAACTCAAATTTCCTAAAAATTTGAACACCTATATAGACATGGGGTTTTACAACCTTCATACCTTATGACATCTCATCCTAGAGCTGAAAATATAAGCTTCAATGAGCATCAATCCACAAAAAAAAACACAACCCATTAGTCATCATTTTTCTCAATACACCCTATGACGTCCTGAGCCCAATTCTCTTTTAAGTAACCAAAACCGGTTGACCACATGGCCTCAAGCGTGCCTCTCCATACACCAAAGGCTGCCAAATAGTAGTGAGGGCCTAGGGTGTGTCCATGGGGAAAGTATTACATCTAGTCAGAGTGCATCACAATAGTATAATAAAAGGATAAACAGTAGAAATAGATAATAATAAACAATTAAAGTAGTTAAAATGATAAACATCTATATAAGATAAATAAACTGAACAATAATAATCAGCACTGCATACAGAATTATGTCAATGTCATGATGCCATACAAAATAAGCAGGTATACATGGAATATGGTGTATATACAATACATGTATCTCAAAAAGATAAAAAGACCAAAACCATATCTAATAGCATCACGATCCTAAGATCAGTCCTATGCTCTAATCTCCCATGCAATAACCAAATCAAGAATCCATGACTGGGCACTTTCCCTCATCCCTACCTGTATCCATGAAGTCTTTCTGGGTACCAATCGATGACTTGAACAGGGTGTGAGATATACTCAATAGGATACCACCAATGGTATCTATAACAACTTCATTCTTTGAATATAAATGCAATAGTGTGTAGGTATAAGAATAAGCAGTGGAAATAAATGTATGAAATAATAACCATATCAGGCCGAATCCTCATGGGAAGTTTGACTGACAATACCTACTTCATCCTAAGCTGGAAGTGTTTTATTGGGTACCCTATAAATGGTCAGGGTCTAAGGAACATAACCAAAGTGACCAAGTAAAAGCAATAACAAAGTGAGACCCAAGTTATAACCAAGGTTTCCAAGAAGTGATAATAGGAGGATAAGACCAAGGTGGAACCAAGGATTCTTTGACCTTATAAGGTCTAGAAAAATCATAAATATAAACCATATAACCTAGCTAAATGGGTTTAAGTGTAATCCAAGGGTACACCCGAGGCATTCCCATGGAAAATTGTTTAAAAAATTCCATGGAGCATTTCCATAATAAATCCCATGATAAAAATGATTGGGCACTAAGGGAAGAATACAAGGAACCTTCTATCTGAGGACATCAAGCTAAATCCAAGGAGTTTATCCAAGGAATTATAAGTTCCAGATATAAATTGAAAGAATTGTCAGTACAATTCCAAGGCATTCATGTACTAATAAGACAATGAACGAATTCCAAGGTGGGTATCTCCCTTGGAAACTAGCTCAATGAATCAGGGTGGCATCCTCTGAGTGCTCAAGGAATTCCCTTAGGAATCCATGGGTGGATCATGTCTGACCACTACTTTAATATAAGAAAGGTCCATGATAATAATAAGAACATTACATTTATAAAATAACCAAAGTCCACATCATAACCATGCAAGTTTACTATTTTCATTTAATTCATAAAATTTCCCTTTCATTCATAAACAACAAGGGTAAAATGAGGTGTCATACCATTTAACATTTCATTGAAAATTAATAATACAAGTGAAAATTCTTACCATATCATAATGAAACAGTTCATTTATTTAGATTAATTAAATTCCTTAGCCTAATTAAAACTAAACACATCTAAGGGATATTTTGGTTAATAATACACAAATGGTCATATGGGAATATAGATAGAACACCCTAAGGGTTGGATCACATTTAGGCTATTAACCTCTAATGATAACAAGGGGGGTTTATTAAGTCATTTAGATTCTAAATTAGACAACTAATTTAAGGAAGATTGATTTTAGGGATAAAGAGAGGGTAAAAATGAAATGTGGAATAATAAAGAAAAATATAAATGATGATACTCAAGGTAAAGTTACAGAACAACTACCTTATGAAGGTTTATGAATCCTAATCCAGTATCAACTTTGTATTTGAACTAGAATAGAAGAAATCGATTAAATAGACAAAATCCATGAAAATAGGTCATATTAGATCACCTAGAAATAATGCTAAAAATAGTGGGATAAACCAAGAAAGTAAGGTAATGGATTTAATCACTTATTGATACACTTCAAACAAAATGAATGATAGTCTGATCAAAGTTCGTTTGAAGGAGATGGATGAAAGCCTAGGAGGATTCCATGAGGATCTCTTAAGTAAAGGGAGTTTTATGCATTGAGAGGAAAGAAATGGGGGGGGGGGTAGTTTTAAGAATAATGGAGGGAAGAATGGTAATTTTACCCTTCTTTAAAGGGGTGAATAGTTTGGTTGCACAGTTGGCTAAACCATATGCCAACCGTGTGCCAGTACTATCCAAGGGAGTCACCCCCTCACACGGTTAGGTGCAAAATTAGACAAACCATCCAATAACTGTGAGTTTAAGCTCTACAACAAGTATTTAGTTTCTCAAATGGGCATGTATCCTACCTTTCATGGTTAACAAAAATTTTCATCCCCTATTACTAGGCCACATGGTTGAGCCGTCTGGTTACTAATAACTGTGCGCTAATCATGCACCTCAGGCCGTTTCTCAAAAAACAAGAGATCTAGGCCCTGAACAAGCCCCAAATGCTCCCGAATATTCCTTGACCTCTTTAAAAACTACAATAAAGTTAAAATAATTATTAGAATTAAAATTTAAGGGTTTATACATCAATAGAAATGTTGATATCTTACAACCTCCCCCACTTAGGACAACTCATCCCCTAGTTTCCCTTTTGAGGGTGGTAAATCATCATCTGAGAATAATTCTAGGCACTAAGCACATACATTGGCCTCCCTCTCTCAGGTATCATCCTTTATGATACCATTCTACCATAGAACATGAACTAAAAGAAATGATATGCCTTGTAGAGCCTTCATTATCCAATCAAAAATATGAATAGGATGGTCTCAAAAAAGCATATATTTCCATCTCAACTTCATCAGGATCAAAAATATGAGATAGGTCAGAATAATATTGGTGAATCTGGGATACATGTAATACATCATGCATATATCAGTACATATGAGGTAATGAAAAATAATAGGCTATCGTCAAAACTCTCCCCAATATCTTGAAATTCCTGATGAATCTTGGTGGTGACTTCCATTTTTTTTGAATATGTTGATGTCCCAGCCTAGGAGAAACATGTAAGAAGACCCGATCCTTGACCTAGAACTCCAAAGGCCATAAACGAAGATTAGAATAAGATTTCTTCCTAGACCATGTTGAAGCCACATACTTCCTGATAAGCTGTACCTACTACGATGTCTATTGAATAAGATGAGGTCCCAGTAGTGCTGCCTGTCCTGCCTCTAACTAGAACATAGGTGAATGGAATAACCTACCATATAAAACCTCATAATAATCCATCTATATAGTCATTTGAAATATGTTATTGTAATAAAACTCAGATAGAGGTTTTTTCTTTTCCCATAAACCTCCAAAATCAATAACTCATGCTCTAAGAATGTCCTCTAACACTTGTATCTATGCTTAGAATGATCGTTGGTATGAGGGTGGTATGTGGTAATTAGAAGTACCTATGAACCTAACCCCCCATGTAACCCTTTCTAGATCCGATAAGTGAAATGAGTATCTATTTATGATACAATAGTTGGTAGAACTCTGTGAAGTCTGATAATCTCATAGATGTAAAGTATAATCAATTCATACATTGAGAAGTTCTATCTAATATATAGTAAGTAGGATAACTTCATTAGATTTTCAAAGATCACCCATACTACATCACTGCCTCAAGGGGATCTCAATAATATAGTCACAAAGTCCATAGTGATGTCATCTAATTTCCACTTTGAAATGGTAAATGATTGTAAAATCCTTACTAGTCACTAGTGTTCCACCTTCACTTGTTTAATGGTGGAGACATAGTAAGAAATATAGTTATCTTCCTTTTCATTCTTAGCCAACAGTACAATCGGTGTAAGTCATGATACATATTTATAATCCTGGGCTGTACTACCCAACTACAAGCATGATATTATTTCATCAATTCCTCTCGTACGTCTCTAGGAACCGAAACACATCCATGAATATGCAATATCTCATATCTATAAATGATCCAACTCAATGATGGGTCCTCACTTGAAATGATCTCTCATAGGACCAACCCTCATGATTTGAAAGTTGTCTCATCTTCAATCTCTCTAAAAGTAAAGAGGTCATTGCTAAAGCTATAAGGATAGGCTGCCTATAATTCTCTTAGAAATCTAGGTACATCTTAGAAAAAAATTCCATCAACTAACACTCATTAATAGCCTCCTAAACCAAAATTTTATAAGTTCTATAGCTTAGATTATCAGCCACAACATTTCTCTTCCTAGTATTATAAGCAAGTTTGAAATCAAAGGACTGTAGGTATTCAACCCACCTTCTCTACCTAAGGTTCAAGTCACACTATGTGAAGATGTATTTAAGGATTTTTTTGGTTTGTATACACTACAAAGAGTTCTAATAATAAGTAGTTCTTCAAAAAATGTAAGTCATGAACCTCAACTTCTAACTCAAGGTCTTGTGTAGGGTAATTCTGCTCATGTGGCCTCAATTGATGAGACCTGTATGTCATGAATCAATTTTCTTGCATTAGAACCACTCCCAGCCCAATTTATAAAGCATCATAATAAAATTTATAGATTCTTACTAGAACTGGAAGAATTAGGATCAACACTAAAAGTAAATCCCACTTTTAATCCTTAAAAGGTTATCTCAAAAGATTTAAAACATAAAAACTTAACACCATTTTTAGTCAATCCCATAAGAGGTTATTCTAGGCATTAAAAGTTCCGAATGAAGCACTTATAATAGCCGTATAGCCCCAAGAAACTCTGTATATCAAAGAAGTTCTTGGGATAATCCCATGAAAATACGGATCTCACCTTATCTAGGTTAACTAATACTCCTATCACTGAGATAATGTGACCCAATAAGGGATATTTATTAATCAAAAAGTGGCCTTTTGTGATTTTAACAAATATTTTGTGCTCTATTAGTTTATTTAGTAAGATCTCATGATGTTTGACCTAGCCATGTTAGGTATAAGAATACAAAAAGATGTCATCAATTATGAATACCATGAATGAATCTAGATATGGGTGAAAAACTTGATTCATTAGAGGATTAAAAATGGTGGGTGAATTCGTCAAAACTAACGGAATAACCAGATACTCATAAAGGACATATCTTCTTTGAAATGATATATGTGGTATATATAATGCAACAACTCATACCTGATGATATATTTACCTTAAATAAATATTTGAGAAAAATCGAGTTCCTTGGATTTGGTCGAAGAGGGTTTCTATATGAGGTAGTGGATACCTATTATTAACCATAAGCTGGTTCAACTGACGGTAATCAATGCAAATACTAAGAGTACCATCTACATTCTTGGAGAAAAGAACTGGTGAACTGTAGGGGGAAGTACTGGTTCATATAAAACCCTTAGCTTTTAAGTCCTCTAGTTTCTATTTGAGATCCTTTAACTCAGCAGTATCCATCCTATATGGAGGAATGGATACCGGTACTACTCCCATAACTAGTTCAATAGTAAACTCTACCTCTCTCTCAGGAGGTATTATAGAAAATTCATCAAGGAAGACATCCCTAAATTGATCTAATATAGGAGTGAAATTAGTTTGACATGTTTCCTGATCATCAATATAAAGGCTATCAATCTAGACTGTCACCCAACCTAGCCCATGATGCTTAGGTCCTGCTCGACTTTCCTAGACAACCCATTTACACTTATGATTATAAATACTACCTTATAGTAATGTTAAAGACACCCTTCAGTGATATAAATAAACTCGATCATGATAGGGAACCAACTATTCCATCTTGAGAATGATGTAAAATCCCATTATCTTGAGGATGAAGGGGTCCCATAGGAAGTGATAACCGTCAACCTCTAGGGGGAACTCTCTGCATTGGCATACACTTTCTAACCATACTCCCAACAATGCATCTAGATTAACCACTCAATAGAAATACTGAAACTTGATCCCAAGACATTCCATGAAAGTCACATAGATAAAATAATGTGAATCACCTATATAAAAAGGATGGATATTAAAGTAGAGGCTACTAAGATCATACCTCATACTATAGATGGCCCGAAACCCTTCTCCTTAAGTATAGGATATACTGTATACATATATATTAATCTACAACCCTGAACTGCAACCAGAATATTTAGAGTGGGTCCACTCAGTTAACACTATATATCCTGAGTCTAGCCTCCTTGACCACATTCACCTCCTCATCCTGTATGAATGGTAGTAGTCAAACTACCATCATGATGTAGAGCTACAAATCATGCTCCAAAATGCAGAGCTAGTGTATATACTCTTCCACTAGGAATGGATGAAAAAGATCAGTAGAATCTATAAATATGGCTCATTTATCATAGGCTTGACACTCCATTGGGTCTCATTTGCACTGAGGCTTTATGTGACCTTGTTAGCCACACTAATGGCATATAACAGAACTACCAATGAAAATACCTTGGTTACCTCTCCTCTATCAAGAACCCTCCAGATGATTCTTCCTACCATTGGATGGACTATCGTACCTTGGAGATGAAACTACATGACTTGTACCTTCAATTTCCCTCAAGTTATTCTTGATAATAAGTTCTTGGTTCAGTCACTCTTAAACATGTTTCATTCAAAAGATATTTATCTTAGATCAGATGTAACACTTGATCCCATCCTCAAAATTTCTCTCCTTGGATAACTCATCATCAATTTTTTTGGCTCAAAGCATAAAAAATCTATGAAATTAGAAAGAAATTCCATAATGGACATAGTACACAACCTCAGGTGCATGAACTCTCTTGATCAATTGACTCTTAGCATCTTAGTAAAGAAGCAATCATAGAAGTGAGAATATAAATCTCCCCAAACGATACCTTGATACTGATCATATTGGTTTAAAACATCCCACCAGTGATTGGTATAACCCTGAATCATATAAGCAGTGTACTTAACTCACCTTTTTGGAGGTGTCTCCAGATGCTCAAGGATAGATAATATGGCCTCTAGCCAAGAATCAATATCCCGGGGTCCACCCTACCTAGAGTAAGTTGGTGGGTTCTACTACTAGAATTAACTCATCAACTATAACATTGTATGTGCAGGTCTTGTAGCTCCCTCCACATGCCACACCAAGTGTAGAAACCCTTCATGAAACTGAGCAGTAGTGCCTAGTCTTGGTACAACAAGAGATGCCTTAGGTGGAACTACTGGTAGGTTAGGCCCCACCACCTCAGTATCATGGTCATCACCACCTTCTTGGAACTAGACCTGAGGCATTCATGGATGTATATTTATAAAATTGCTAAGAAGACACCTTAAAACTCAAAAATAAAAGAAATAAATTTTTCACAATAAGAGGATAAACATAAGGGCTCACTACCCAGAACATACTAACCCAACCACCAAATTTTTAAGGTTAAGGTATTGATCAAATTCCAAGTTTTTAGTCATTGGGGTTCCAATATATGAAGTTTCAATAAAATTTTTTAAGGGAAAACAACATTTTAGTTGTAATTGGAATATCTATTTAACTGGAAACCAATTATATTTAAATTTAGATCTCAACAGTTCATAATTGCATCTACACACACACACACAGATATATATATATCATGGTCCAGTTAGATGCATCTGTCATCCCCAAGTTATAAAATCCCACACTTTATAAGTTTCAAATGGTACTACATGTAACTCCAATCCGTATTTTTATGATGGTTCAATTAGATGGATCACCATTCCTAATTTATAGAGGCACACACACTCTTTAAATTAAAATTGGCATTAATGTAATTATAACCAACCAACGTTTCAGATCGTGCGACCAATGGTCCATGACTCAAACACACTACAATTGGATAATTAATGTTCTTCCATCAAGATATATGAGAAAAACACTATTTGTATTTATGTAGACACTTCAATTAATCCAATTATTTTATTGCAATAAGAAATTATAGAACAATATTAATTATGATTATCATGACACAAAGAATATATAAGAGGAAATACACACAGGATGTAAACATTCCATGTAATAATGAATGACATATTAATTCTCATGTTCTTATATTGATGCATGAGACACTACCTCCTTGCCATACTAGGACAAGGGTAAGGATGAAATCCATAATGGTAATAAAATAAAAAATTCATGTGCATCACCCAATGGTGAAATCAGTGCAACCATAATAGAAATAATACAGAACATCAAATCCCATCCCAAGAAATTAGAATTTTCCCTATATGTGGGTTAGCTACTCCTAGGAATAGGATCATTACCAAATTCCAACATATCCTAATATCCTTTATAACCATTACTAAATATTAAGATAAAATAAAAAACCTATGATACCACTTTATGACATCTCTGTCTTGGTTCAATAATGATTAATGAACCCAATTGGCCACATGGCCTCAAGCGCGCCTCACTATATGACAAAGGCTGCCGACTAGCAATGAGGGACTAGGGTGTGTCTGTGGGGAGAATATTCCCTATGGATAGAGTGTAACACAATGGTATAATAAAAAGATAAACAATTAAAATATATAACAATGAACAATTAGAGAAAAGAAAAGGATAAACATCTAGATAATATACATAAACTGAATAATAATAATCAGTACTACATACAAAATGATGTCAATGTCATGATTCTATACAAAATAAGTGAGCATACATGAAAACCTAAATACATATAATACATGTATCTTAAAAAGAAAAAAAATACCAAAACTATCTCCAATATCATCATGATCCTAAGCTTGATCCTATGATCTATGCTCCCTTGCAATAATAAAATAAAGTATCCACTAGTGAATAAATGATTTTTAATGTCATTTATTTGATTTTTTTACATCGGTTATTAGCTTCCATTATTAAAGGTGATGTTGTAAATATTTTTTTAACATTGATTAAAAAAATGGACATTGTAAATGTATAATGGAACTGGTTTTTTACATCAGTTATTTAATAATTGATGTAAAAAATGATATACCACATCAGCTATATAGGAACTGATGTGGAAACCCTTTATCTTGAAGCCTTTGTTAGGTCGGTTATTTAATAAACGATGTAAAAAACACTTTTTCTCATCGGTTATATAAAAAACCGATGTGAAAGGATTTGGGATGAAGGGTTTTTTATATTGGTTATTTTATAACCTATGTAAAAAACCATATACGACGTTGGTTATATAAAAAACTAATGTGATAAGGCTTCAGAATGAAGGGGTTTTTACATCGATTATTTTATAACCGATGTAAAAAACATATACCACATCGATTATATAAAAAGATGACATGGAAAAAATAACAAGAGCTTTGTTACATCGGTTATAAAATAACTGATGTATTTTTTTAAATATTTCATTTTACCCTTCCTCTCCACTACCAACCAAACCAACAAAATACAAAAACAGGTAGAAACAGAAAAAAGTAGCAAAACAACTAGAAAATTTACATTCACAATTACAACATTAAAAATTACTATATTAACTAAAAATAAACCTAAATTCAACCAAAACAACTAGAAAATACACATTTATAATTACTACATTCAAAATTACAATATTCACTAAAATAAAAACTAAAATCCCACCAAACCTGTAAAATGATTTTCCCATTCCACTTGTAAGTGTGTGAGATCTTCCACACTATAAGGGGGAGATTCATAAAAAAATATACAAATTAAAAGGAAAGTATTTAACTTTTATTATGAATAAAACAAATGAAATATTAAGGAATGGTTTATAAGGAAATCTAACCTGGTTGAACTTCATAATTGTTCTAGTTGTAATTATTTCATACATAAATCTTCACACATAATATCCGCATTCTTTGATGCCTCTTTGTTCATGAAAATACTATTTAAAAGAGTTTGTCAACTCAAAATATCATTTTTATATAATATATCCAAAATGTACTAATTATAAATGGAAATTCACCTTTACTTTTACATATTTGATCTTAGAATTGTTTTTCTTTGTAGGTTTTCAAAACAAACCCCATCCCCTATTAGAAAATAATACAAATGAAATAAATTTAAAATTCATTATAATATAAAAAACTATTAAGAAATTAAAACTTACAGTTCCAACATGTTCTTAAAATTTCCTCGCACATTGCCATGGATAGAGAATATCTGATAAAGTGTCTTTTCCCTTGGAAAAAAACCTAACATCTAATGGTCACTGATATAAAAGAAAATTTAATTTTAGTGGTTATTATGTTAAAAGATAAATAAAAATTTATGAGATATATGTTTCATACCTATCAATATAAGGAAACATCTAAAACTATGTAATTATATTTTGTTCAAATCTTTCAGCAATATAAATTGTTATTTATTCTTCAGTCATTGTTCATGCTTCAGGTGAAATTAAATATGGGTCTATCAATCCATATACACCTGTCTTGTAATTTTCCTCACACATTTTATCAAGATACCTAATACAAAACAAACATAAGTATAAATTTTCAATAAATTTAATACTGGGAAAGATTGATGTTAAGACTTACATGTAAAAAACTTTCACTGTATTGATGCACAACTTATCTCTAGTTACAAGCTCCATGATATCATTTTTCAAAATCCCCATAGTTATTTCATGCCCACATACATTAGCTTCCATTGGAATAATGTAAACACTCGCCAACAAATTTGAATATCTGTAAAATCTATCAAGACTACAAGAATATGTATATGAAGTCATATCCCTTAGTATTTGTTGTTGACTATATGGTATTTATTTAACTTTAAAGTATTCTTATAAATAAATAGATAAATGTCACGAACCAACTCAGGTCAACCCTAAACTGGTCACCTGAGCTAGTCTGCGACCTGGCCCGAAGGGTGTTCTCGATCCCCACGGGCTGACAACTAGTGTCGGGAATCAAAAATTAACCATTGGGAACGATTTATCCCATGAAAAAAATATAAACAAATAAATAAAGACTGAAAATAAAAATGAAAACTAGCAGTGGAAAGAAAATAAACTACAGATACCTCCATGTGACCTTCTAGGTCACCACCCAACTTAGAACCAAGTTCTCTCTGAGTGCGATCCAGCACTAACAGAACCTGAAACTAAAAAGATATAGTAGGGGCGAGCACATAAATTCTCAATAGGAAATTACCACAGAGTCCAAGTGTTTTCCTTTCCCAACATAGTCCATGAACACTAGTTTTAAATACAGTAATAAAAATTAGTTTTCTAAAATTTTAATAAAAAACCAATAGCTTTCCCATTTTTAAATCCAAGACACCCCACCTTCCATTTAAAAAACAAAATACCATTTTATAAATAAAACCCAAACCAAAAGATAATAGGGTTGTGCTGCAAATAAACAGACAAGGTAAATAGAAATCTAAGTGCAGTAAAATACCAACAAGAAAATAAAGTAACCAGGAAACATAGATAATAACCATGGGAGATCCTAAACATCACTATAATACCCCTAGACGTACTTAGTTCAGAACTACCTAGCCGCGTATGGTGAAACCCCTAAGTCAATAACCAACTAGCTACCCTAACCTGGCCTCAATAGTGGCACATCCCTCCTGGACTGTCTATAACTTCAAGAGGGTACTAAACCATCTAATTAGGGCTATCAAGCAACCATCAATATATTATCTCAAAGAAACCTAAGAACCCATGGTGGTAGTACAACCATGTACGTAGGAGGCCCTCACATGCATGACTCACCTTACCTGCCGCCACCTCACTTGCCTACCCCAAACACGAACACCCCTATGCGATAACCCATTAAGGGATATCCTATATAGGGGTGCCCTACATATATATATATACATGCTTATATCACATCAACAAGGTACCAACCGGGCCATCAAGTTATTTATACATTTAAACCATTTTATAAAACATTTTTAGTTTCCAATCGGCCACACCCATTTGCCAAAACACAATCCTTTATAAAAGTTAACACAAACATAACCTTTAATTTGGAAGTTCCAAATGAGCCTTTATCTCAACACACCCAAAATCCATTTACCAAAAACATTTACAAACCCCATTTTAGGAAAAGTGTACAACTAGTAAAACATGGAAAACATCCCCTTAAGTCAAGCATTTACCAAAAACACACACCGAAAGCTAAACAGTCATTCCCCCATAGATTCCATTTTAAACCATTTTTAGAAACCACACAAAGGACCCAACGTCATTTAGAAAAAAAGAATAATCTTCACAAAGTTACAATTCATTTTCAAAACAAACCCAAATGCACACCAAAACACTTTTTCACCCAGATTCTCATTTTAAACATCATTTAATAAATCATTTACCCATTTAGTAAAACATTTCAAAAGAACTAAACAAAGGCTTACATCATGATCTCACCAAGTTCACATGTGAATTCCATTTTAAAATCAACTCCACACACAAAAACTTAAAAAAACTACATTACAACCTTTCAAAAATTAACTTGAACCACTTGCACAACCAAATGAACTATTTTCATAATTAAATAAATAATTTTCACAATTAAAAAAACTACTATAAAAAATTATTAAACAATTTCAAGAATCAACGCATGGATTCAAAGAAAAAAACTTACTCAAATATTATTTTATGACTAAATGCACATCGACGCCACACTAAAACACAGTTTGCAGTCTTTGCAAAGTTAAATACACTAATTGCACAGTTCATAAAACACTAGCAAATGATACACTACGGATTTAATAAAAGAACGTACTCCATATCACATAACATACTACAGAAATAAATCATGCATATTAAAATTTATTGAAAACTAAGTTCACACCAAATAAATTAACTAAAGAACATTCTAAATTAATTAGATATGAAAAATAAATTATCAAGTAATGTTTATACACAGAACTACCTACACACAATCATATAACTCTTTCAAAATCCATTTTTAACAATTTTAACAAATATAAAAACAATACAATGAGTTAACTACAATACTTATGGTGGTTCAAATGATATTTAAAAATTAATTTGAATCACACAAGTGCCATTAATTGTGTGAGAATGGAAAAATTCAGAAAATGCCTACCTAAAAGGCATACGAACGTGATGAAGCTCCTAAAGGAGGATGAATAGACCTATGTGAACAAAGAGAAAACCCTAGATTCAAAGTAACATAGACCAAACATTAGACCTAAAATTTAAGGTGAAATAAAAGTGAATAAAACCACAAAATTTTGAATGGAAACTCACCAGTGGAGGGGGCACCAGCAAGGGAGGTGAACATGTTAGAGTAGGGAAATCGGGCCACTGGGAGTAGGGCGTGCGATGCCGGAATGAGAGGCTAAAGGAGGCGATGCTGGCTGGGAGTCACACGCCGGAAACTGAGAGGGAGATAGAACCAGATAGGTCAACCGGACAGGGAAGGCAATGTACTGGTGAGGTCGGAGAGACAGGGAAGGCAGACCACTAGTGAGGTCAGCCGGACAGGGAAGGTAGCACATTGGTGAGGTCGGTTGGAGGAGATAGGGTGGCGCGATGGATAGGGGAAGGTTGGGGGTTGCACTATGTGTTTTAGGTTGAGGGGAAGGGGGGGGGGGGGGCGCTGGTGCATCGTGGAAGAGGATAAGGGGGGGACTCCCCCTAGGGTTTCTCTAAAAAAAAAAAGAAACTAAACAAAATTAAAAAAAAGAAAAAAAAGTCAATAATAATAATAATAATAATATTAAAAATCATAATATTATTAATAATAATATTATTAACCATTTTATAAAATTATATTATATTTAATTATCTTACTTTATTTTATTTTCTTTACCATTCTATTTATTTATTTATTTATTCTGAATATCGGGCAGCCGTGCGGTTCGCGTGCAGTCAAACACATGGTTGACAAAACTGCACTCGAACCGTGCCACCAGGAACTGCCCACTTATAGGGTCAAGCTATGTGCTTGTCGCACGGTTTCATAAATTGTTCATAATTCACATTCCATAACTCATAAACACTTGGGCATCCATGCGACCACCACACAGTTACTCCTAACTGTGCGGGATGACCGTGCAATAGTGGAAAAGAGTCCAAAACTCAAAATAATAATTAAAGTAATTTAAAATAACTAACCAACTGGGTTGGGGTGTGAAAATTATCTCCACCACAAAATTTTCTGCCCCCAGAAAGTTACCAAGCCAAAAGTTGGTCAAGAATTGAATCCATGCTCGAACAAAACCTTAAGAAACAAATAATTTCTAAGGTGGCTATTTATTCCTCAAGTCACACCTGACCAATATGGATGAAACCATAACCAAAAACAAGGGGAGAAAATGAGGGAGTTATCCCCACCACAAGGATTATACTAGAATGGAAATTAAAACCCAAACATACCACCCTGGGGAGGGTCCCCATACAAGAACACCCAACCAATCCAAACCAACTTCTATGGCATGAGAAAAACAATAAAACCACTAGAACTAGACTATTTTCACACACTAATTGAACCCAAAATATTAGGGGAATACTCGAAAAAATAAACACTGACCAAAAACCCGCAATGAACTGGATCCACTTTCTACCCATCTCATAAAACCCAGACATATCTAAGCGAGCACAACCGAAACTAAAATCGAAACTAACCCACACGAGGAGAAAACACATGATAAGAAGAATAAATGGTTCCAAAAGCCACATCTAGACAAACATTACTTCTTGGATTATAATAGAATGAGTCCATCATAACTTCACCATGAAACAATCAACTTACAATAACGGAAAAACTTTAACAACAGAAAAACAAGAATGAAAAGACTTTAAATGTTCTACTCCCAAATTGGAACACAAAACCTGGACTGAGGCTTCACACCCCGATAACTCTTGAATGTGTTTGAGCTTCACCTTGAGACCTGTGGCTGGGGATCTAATGGATGAAGAATCTCCTGCCTCATAGTCAGGCACTATAATCTTTCAGTCACAACATCTTCTTTAGGTGATGCTTCCTGCAAAACTTCTCCATATGACCCAGACAACCGAAATGATGACACATCTTTGGAGGGATTAAACATGAAGACTTTGAGTCCCCGAATTGGCCACACTGGTGGCACACACAAGGATGATTTGATGAACCAGAAATCAGAACCATTGAAGGAGACTCCTTGGAAGCAGGTTCCTCTTTCCTATACTTCTCACCATATGGGGAATCATCACGAGCAATTGTATATGCCATATCTCCAACTGTCTGTGCTCTGGAGACCAAATCAGCTAGGAATGCTTCATCTAATAGCTTCTCAAAATGATGGTACTTGTAAGGGAGGACCCACTCCTTGATCTCTGTATAAAGGCCCCCGATGAAGAGTGAAGTTTTCATAAAATCCTACAACACTACCTCCAAAGAAAAGGAAACTAGTTCCATGAAATAGTCAACATATGCCTTCACCATCCATTGGCCTTATTAAATACACATGATATTTTCCCTTTGCTTAGTCTTCACCTCCTCAGGTATGAACCATCGGACGAAGACATATTTAAATACATACCACATCATCCCAACTTGAATTGATGGTGGGGTGAACAACTGTCATTCGTTCAAATACATACATTCAAACAAACCCAATATAACATACACTCTAATAGCTTTGGGAGTTCCCAATACCCTGAAGACACGCTCGACCTATTCAATCCACTCCACTACCTCTAATATACCTTGATCACTGTGAAGAATAGGCAATGTCCAAGAAGAACCAAAAACTGGGCATGACTCATTGGAAACTTTGGAGACCTTTTTGGGCGACATCTTCTGAACAAAATATAAAACACAAATCCAAAATTGACATTAAGACAAAGCAACATAAATAAAATCACCTTCATCCAAAAACAATCGGCTCAAAAACCATACAAATATAAAAACATCCAAAAAAATACCTTTCAAAAATCACCTTTAGAAAACAAGTTCAAGCCTTTAATGTTAAATACACACCCAAGCAATCCCATGATCAGTTGCACATGTGTTCATCTACTTCTATTCATACATTCCAACACGCAGATTCCATACACATACCCTCACATGTGAAAACTTCCATAAGTAATGCTAAGGTCTCACTAATAAATTTCTTTAAAATTCCAAACAAGTACCAAATCATCATACCAAAGTGATTTAAATTTTTAAAACCCACCTTACCAAGTTAAATCCATTTGGAAGAAAGTATCTCCATTTCAAATCTATTTTCATTTAAATTTCAAAAACCACTTTACAAATTTAAAACCATTTAGAAGAAGAATTTCCATTTCAAAACTATTTTCATTTTAAAAATCCCTTACACCAACCAGAACAAAATGAAGCACAACTTACACCAAACAACTGGAGGGAGGGACTAACATCCATGCCCAACCCAATGACATGGTAGTGAGCCATGATCCAAGTAGGAAAAACACTAATAGGAACTTGAACTAGACAATTAGACTCAAAATGGGTCACTACTCTATATAGGGTCACAACATGACACTGGATCACCTCCGTTTTCATCCCTCAATCCAAAACAAAGACAAAAGACTCAAATCCTAGACTACCCCTGGTAACTCGAGGATCAGTGTGAGAAAGAGTTCACGACGCTCTTCTCGCACCTACATCCTGATTCTTGATAGTCATAATATCCATCTAGTAGAAACCCCAAATATCAAGGGCTTTCTATGATACCATTTTTTTCATGAACCAACCCAGGTCGAACCGGAACCGGTCACCCGAGCTGGTCCACGACATGGCCTGAAGGGCATTCTTGATCCCCATGAGCTGAAAATTAGTTCCAGGCATCAAAATTTAACCATTTGGAATAATTTGGACCATGAAAAAAAATAAAAAACTAAATAATGGATGAAAATAAAAATAAAAACTAGCAGTGGAAAGAAAATAAACTACACATACCTCTATGTGACCTTCTAGGTCACCACCCAACTTAGAACCAAGATCACTCTAAGAGTGATCCAACACTAACGGAACCTAAAACTGAAAATATTAAGTAGGAGTGAGCACTAAAATGATCAGTAGGAAATTACCATAGAATCCAAGTGTTTTCCTTTCCCAACACAGTCCATTAACACTATTTTGAAATACAACAATAAAAATGAGTTTTCTACAATTTTAATAAATAACCAATAGCTTTCCCATTTTTAAATCCAACACATTCCACCTTCTATTTTGAAAACAAAACACCATTTTATAAATAAAACCCAAACCAAAAGATACTAGGGTTGTGATGAAAATAAAAAGACAGGGTAAAAATAAAAATAAGTGTAGTAAAATATCAATAAGAAAATAAATAAAGTAACCAAGCAGCATAGATAATAAACACGGGTGATCCTAAATATCCATAGAAGACCCCTATATGTTCTTGGTTAGGAACCACCTTCCGATGTATGGTGAATCCCCTAATTCAATAACCAACTAGCTGCCCTAACTTGGACTCACTAGTGGTACATCCCTCCTGGTCTGTCTATAACTCAAGGAAAGAACTAAACCATCTAATCAAGGCTAGGAAGAAACCATCACTCGATCATATCAAAGATGCATAGGAACCCATGGTGGTAGTAAAATTGTGTAAGTAGGAGGCCCTGGCATGCGTGACTTATCTTACCTGCCACCACCACACTTGCCTACCCCAAACACGAACATCCCCTATGCGATAACCCACACATATACACACACACACACACACGTTCTTATATCACATCAACAAGGTTCCAAACATGCCATAAAGTTATTTATACATTTAAATAATTTCATAAAACATTTCAAGTTGCCAACTAGGCACACCCATTTTCCAAAACAAAATCCTTTAAAAAAGTTAACACAAACATCACCTTTAAGTTGAAAGTTACAAATGAACCTTTAGCTCGACATACCCCAAATTCGTTTACCAAAAAAATTTCCAAACCCCCCATTTTAAGAAAATCGTTCAACTATTAAAACATAGAAAACAACCCCTGAAGTCAAGCATTTACCAAAAACACACACAAAAATCCAAATGAGAATTCCCCCAGAGATTCCATGTTAAATAATTTTTAGAAACCACACAAAGGACCCAACATCATTTGGAAAACAAGAATCATCTTCACAAAGTTACCATTCATTTTCAAACCAAACCCAAACACACACCAAAACGCTTTTCACCCATGATTCCCATTTAAAACATCATTTAATAAATCATTTAATCATTTAGTAAAACATTTAAAAAAGACAAAATAAAGTCTTGCATCATGATCTCACCAAGTTCACATGTGAATTCCATTTTAAAATCAACTGCACACCGAAACACTTAAAAAAACTACATTCACACCTTTAAAAAATTAACTCACACCACTTTCTCAACCAAATGAACTATTTTCATAATTAAGGAAATCATTTTCACAATTAAATAAACCACTATGAAAAATTATTAAACAATTTCAAGAAGCAACGCATGTCTTAAAACACAAAAAATTACTCAAATATTCTTTTATAACTAAATTCACATCGATGCCACACCAAAACATAGTTTTCAGTCCTTGCACAGTTAAATACACTAATTGCATAATTCATAAAACACTAGTAAATGACACACTATGGGTTTTCATAAAATAACGCACTTCATATCACATAACATGCTACAAAAATAAATCAAGCATATTAAACTTTCTTGAAAACTAAGTTCACACAAAATAAATTAACTAAATAACATGCTAAATTAATTAGATAGGAAAAATAATTTATCAAGTAATGTTTATACACAAAACTACCTACACATAATCAAAGAATTATTTCAAAATCTATTTTAACAGTTTTAACTAATATAAAAACACTAAAATGAGTTAACTAAAATACTTATGGAGGTGAAAATGATATTTAAAAATTAACTTGAAACACATAAGTTACATGGATTCTATATGAATGGAACAATTCGGAAAATACCTACCTCAAAGGCATGAAGACACAATGAAGCTCTTGGAGGAGGATGAATAGAGCTCTACGAACAAATAACAACCCCTAGATTCAAAAGAACATGAACCAACCATTAACCCTAACATTTAAGGTGTTAAAAAAGTGAATAAAACCACAAAATTTAGAAGGGAAACTCATCGGTGGAGGGGGTGCCAGTGAGGGAGGTGTGGCTTCCGGAGACGGTCCTATGCTGGGAAGGAAAACTGGTTGGAGCGGGTTGGGTTTTCCTAAGGTGCATAGGCCGGAGTAGGGAAGTTGGGCCACTAGGAGTAGGGAATTCCATGCTATAATGAGAGTCCAGAGGAGGAACTGCTAGCTGGGAGTTGCGTGCCAGTGATAGAGAGGGAAGGTGGTGTACTAGCGAGGTCGATCGGAGGAGATAGGGCAATGCAATGGTGAGGGGAAAGGTGGGGGTCACACTGTGCACTGCAGGTTAAGGGGAGGACAAGGAGGCACTGGTGTGACATGGGAGAGGAAGATGGGGGGGGGGATTCCCCCTAGGGTTTCTCCCCTCCAAAAAATACTAATTTTTAAAAAGAAAAGAAAAGTCAATAATAATAATAATAATAATTACAATAGAAATAATAATAATAATAATATTAATATTTAAAATCATAATATTATTAATAATAATATTATTAACTATTTTATAAAATTATATTTTATTTAATTTATCTTACTTTATTTTATTTCCTTTACTATTTAATTAATTAATTTATTTATTCTGAATACCGGGCAGCTGCACGGTTCATGTGCAGTAAAACACTGGGTTGAGAAAACTGTACTTAAACCGTGCCACCCATAACTTCCCACTTACAAGGTCAAGCTGCGTGCTTGTTGCACGGTTTCATAAATTGTGTGCAAGTCACGTTCCATAACTCAGACCCACTTGGGAATCCGCACGAGCACCGCATAGTTACTTTTAACTGTGCGGGTTGACTGCACAACAGTGAAAAAGAGTCAGAAACTCAAAATAATAATTAAAGTAATTTAAAATAATTGACCAACAGGGTTGGTGTGTGACAATAAATATATTAAATTTTAAATGTTAAATCAAATTTAATACAAAAATGCAGTAAAAGATAAAATATACACATACCTCTAGTAATATGTCACAGAAGTCTAGATGACCAAAATAAAAAGTGGTCGATACATTGTCTAACTATTGTCACCTCATATATAGGTAACAATGCTATAACTGATATATCTATAATATCATTCATAGTGACCCTGTGTTGCTCTATCTCTAACTGTTGATGATGAATGGTATTTCCAACACAATATATCATCCCATATGCAACAATATGATACATATCATCAATATATAACTCACAATAACTAAGAAACTATGAAGGAGGGGGTATAGGAGTATTATAAAAATAGGGTTTGCAGACAGAGGTGTAGGATTGTGTTTAGGAGTAGGATAAAAAATGGGTTCTACAGGAAGAGGTGGAGGAGTGGGATCTTATGGCAGAGGTGGAGGAGTAGGATCTGTAGTCTGAATTTGTCTTTGCATGTCTACAAACATGGAATTTACCGACACTCCAATCTTTTCCTCCATCTTCACATCAATATTATGAACTTTAGCCTCCAAATATTATATTTTTTTAATAAATAACCTCCATTACAGAAGCTAAATAACATGGTAAAACTTTTCTCACTGATACACCCACCCGATATCCTCATACATGACTTGGGTGTTTGGGATTTCCCAATATTGTAGATAAAATATCTTGTCTCCCCTCATCTATAAATACCCCATGTGTTCTCTGATTCTCAAGAGAATTCTATATGAATTATTTGGAAAATTATATAATTATTCATAATATAATTAACTTAAATAAATAAATAAAACAAACAGCTTTTAATCCTCTCAACTACAACCCTCGATTATTCCGTAAGATATTGCCCCTTTTTTCTCATCTGATCCTCTTCCATTTTCATGTATAGTTGGGGGGATGGAGGGAAACCTCTCCAGAGGCTAAAGAATCTGCTCTTAGTTTTTATAAATTTTCATCCATAATTTGTTCTTCTAATAAAGTATACCCTCCTCGAGATAAAGCATGAGGGTATACATTTCTAGATTGGATCTCTTAATGAGATCTACTCGATTCCTATAAATTAAGAATAATAAATCATTAAAAAATCATTAATAAGATCATTATAATATAAGAAAACTTCTAAAAGTTTACATTTCACTTACAAAAAATGATCATTTCCTTCTACTTTCAAAAAATTGTTTCTATGTGTCTTAATCTATAAAAGGATATATATCACATAGATTGTGATATTTCCTATGACCAAAAATGAAATCAGATGTGAGGGTTGACTTGAAATCCTTCTATCTCTTAACATCCATTGATAAACATTTCCTCTGGACTCATCAAGTGTCAGATATATCAAATGTCTTCTGATAATAAGGGGGAAAATATATTAATATAAAAATTTCAAGATTAGTAAAACGATAAAAAAAGATCTTAACAAAATGGTCTCCCACAACTGAGATAATTTTACTTTGTAAACACTTCTCCAATCATTAAACAAAACACGGACTTTGTTTTTACCCTGAACTGATACAAAACTCATGAATTGTTTTTCATTAGAACCTATTGGAATATCATTATCATCAAAGTCTACCCCTATCCTCTAGTCCTGGCTATGGGAAATTGATAATTTTGGTAAACATGTACTTCCACAATTACCAACCCACTAACTCTTATTTGCCTCTATGGGAGTATATGACTTTTATAAATAAGGTTGTAGATCATCAAGAGGAGTGTGTGCACGTTACTCCCTAGAGGTATGATCATGATGCTCATATCCAAAATTATGTGTTTGATCAGCTGATTGGTATGTCATTATCCTTCAAATCTAAGAAACAAAAAATTAATACACAAATATACAAATTCAACTATTACAATACTAATTTAAATAAAAAATGAAAAATTATGAAATGAAAAAGTAAAATAAAACTTAACACGTTATTATTATTCATATTTATTATAGTTAACTAAAATGATAACAACAGTAATGATATAATAAATTTCATGTAAATGAATGAAAATAAATCCAAAATTAGTGTAGAAATATTAAAAAAGGTCCAACCTAATAAATCATTTTTTACACAAAAAAGAATATTCTTTCAATATAATATTATAAAATATTTTTGTTTTTATTTAACATATTAGATTTAAAATAATTGTATTTCAAAAAAATCAATAAATATATAAGTTATGTAATGGTAAACATGGTAAACTAAAAAAAACTAAACTAATATAAACAAACATTTTTACTTATTAGTTTTAATACGTGTTTTAATAAAGAAAAAAAATAACATATCTAACATTTTATGAAATTAATAAAATTAAATGAGAAATAAACATATGTTACCTATAATATTAGGAATGAGGATTGTTTTCCAAAATTCCTTCACCATGATCATTCCTTATGGCACAAACCATGTCTACGATGTGATCATATTTATTATTTGTTAATATTTCTATAGAAGTAGAGATCTCACATAGATTAATATCTTCATCAAGTTGATCATCACCAATATTTTTTTTATTATAAAACAATATACCACTACATATCAGATTGATCAATAATATATAAAATTTGTTTTTCATGTGTTTCCATTATAAAAGAATCAGCTGTGACTTCCAATCTATTCATATTAATAAGTGTCATTCCAAATTCATCATGTATGAAATTGTTTTTACCGATAAACCATTTGCAGTTAAACATTGGAACTTTAAATTTAATGTAATCAACATCCCATATTTCTTCAATGACTCCATAATATTCACTTGATGCATAAATTGGGTTTTTGTCTTTAGAACTCAAAAAATTCATTACTTCTGTGAACACTAATACACCACTATTCTGAACCGCACTTATATTATCTTGATCTTTTGTATGAAATGTATATCCATTAATGTCATACTTAGACGATGTTATCACATTTAAACTTGGACCACCCACTAACCATCTTAATTTTTTCTGATGCATCTAATCTACTAAGCACAGTCTTTTTAAACCATGGGAAAAAACTTTTTTTATACTCATTCTAAATCCACATTTCTTTCTTCATTGGATGGCATTGTTTCAACACATTAATATGAAATGTTATATATTGTTGAGCATCATCTATGTTACTCAATATGTATAAATGTACCTTATTTATATTTTAACCTGACAAATATTTTACTTTAAATCCAAGAATCCCCTTTCCCCCATAATTAACTCATTCATGGTGAGATGGAGGAAAACCAATGTGCTCCACCACAGAAAAGTAGCTCATACAAAAATCTGAAACCTCATACAAAATATACTTTTGAACAATAGAGGATTCTGGTTGATATGGATTCTTAACATACCCCTTCAATATCTTTATACACCTTTCAAAAGGATAAATCCAACATATATATACAGGTCCACAAATCTTTATTTCTCGAACTAAATGAACTATTAAATACACCATTATATCAAAACAATATAGAGGAAAATACATTTCCAATTGAAAAATTATAGAAATTTATTCATTTTTCAAAATGTTCAAAGCATCTAGATCAATCACATTATTAAAAATTGAATTGAAAAAATAACACACCTTCATGAAAGTCTTTTTGACACGGATGGGTAATATTCCACGCAATGAAACTGGTATAAGTTAGTGCATCATGACATGACAATCATGATATTTCATACCTATCAACTTAAAATCCCTTAAAGAGATTTTTTTACATTTTATGAATAACCCTGAGGCACTTTGATATCATGAAGACACTAACAAAAGAAAATTTTATCCCTCTTTGATAATGTATGACAAGCTGGGGGAAGAAATGTTCACCTTTCATCAGGAGTGGGAGATAACTCCAAACGTATTCCCATTTCCAGTAAGTCTAATCTTACATTCAACCCATATTTAGTCTTTTCTTTAATATCTAATAATTTTCTAATAAATCTATCATAGATATTCTTCTCTATATGCATGACATCAATGTTGTGTTTCACTTCATGATATCTCCAATATGGTTGCTCAAAAAATATTGACCGTTTTTTCCAAATATGTCTATCATTACTAGATTTATGTGTATTTACAAATATCACATCAAGATTTTTCACCCTCTCACAATATTGATCAGTAGATAAAGGTTTTGGAGCAATATTAAATTATTTTGATCCATTGAATGCCTTTTTTTAATCATCTATAAGAGTGATCCATAAACAAAAACTTTTTATGACCCATGTATAATTTTTTTCTCCCATGATGAAATTGATAATATGAAGTATGTTCTTTACAAATTGGACACGCTTTATGACCCTTAACACCGTATCCATACAAATTTTCATACGTTGGAAAGTCATTTATAATGAACATAATCATTTAATGTAGTTAAAAATATTCCATTTTATAAGAACTATACACCCTAATACCATCCTCCCATAAGATTTTCAAAATCATCAATTAATGGTGATAAGAAAACATCAATATCATTTCTGGCTTGTTTTGGTCTAGATATCATTAAAGTCAACATGAAATATTTTCACTTCATATAAAATTCAGGAGATAGGTTGTAAATTACCAATAAAATAGGCCATGAACTATGTGTGATACTAAGGATTCGATATGGATTCATTCCATCCATGCACAATCCAAGTTTGAGATTTCTAACTTCATTTCCAAATGTAGGAAACTAGTGATCAATTTTCTTCCACTGTGGAGAATCAGTTAGATGATGTATTTTTCCATCATATATATGGTCATCAACATACCATCTTAACCTTTTTTCATCATTTTAATTATAAAATAAACATTTCAAACAAGTAATTATAGGAAGATACCAAAATACCTTGATAGGGGTCTCTATAACCTCCAAATCATCCTATGATTTTTCTTTCAACTTATACCGTGATGTCCCAAATTTAGAACACTCTAAAAAAAATTCATATTCCTTCTTATATATCACAAAGTCATTTGGGAAGAATATATTTTTTTGTACCCTAATCCCATCAGGCATACTGTTTTCATCGCTTTATAATGTGAATCAGGAAGATCATTGTCTTTAAGAAGAATATATTTCAAAAATTATAGCAAATCAATAAAACTTTCATCAATCCAACCATGTTTTTTCCTTCAAGTTAATCAATATTAACATCTCTTATAAAACCATAAAATCCATACAACCAAGATACAATGGGTTTTCAACATCACTATATAAATTCTCAATTGTCGGTTGTTTCTCAATTTTCTCTTCTTCAATATCACAAATCATTTCTTCAATTTCATCAGAGTTACCATCTTGCAAAGCATTATCATTAGTAGATCTGAAATTCTTTCCAGTTTCACCATACCAAATCCAAGGGCTGTAACTCCAATTAAAACCATGAAAAATTAAATGATATTTGATCTCTATACTTTTCAACTTATTCATATTTAAATATTTCAGGCATGGACAGAAAAACATGTCGTTGTTTGTAACATTTTGTTTAAAAAATTCCAAAAAAGCATCAACACCTTCCTCATATTCATCACTCATTCTACGTGCCTTAATTAAACTTCAAATCATTATTACCTATAACAAATATCAAAATTATATATCTTGTTAAGATAATCCAATTTTATATTTATATGAAATATTTCATAATTTGAAAGTAACACAATTTTGAAATATAAAACAAATATATGCATATTTAAAAAATATAATTATAAATTCTATACAATAATGTAATATAATTTTAAATATAAATGATAAATCACAAAAATATATGCATGGAAATAATTTAAAAAAGAAAATATAGTTAGATAAGCCAATTTTATATTTATATGAAATATTCCATAATTTTAAAGTAATACAATTTTGAAATATAAAACAAATATATGCATATTGGAAAATTATAATGATATTGTTTTTGAGAAATAAGATATAAAACCACTATGTAAAAATAAATCACCATCCACTAGTGTGATGTATTATTAACCCATCAATTTTTTTTTGTGTCAATGTAACTCATGGAAAAATAAATACATTAGAATAAAACCCTTGAAGTCATATAATAATTCACTCAAATTTTATGTCACACTATAGTTTAACATATTTCTATGAGATGTGGTATTTGAATAATGTCCAAGGGTTACATCATTTTATAGTAAGATTACTATTGTAAAAAACAAATCCTCTTTAGAGAATTCTCCCAACCGTAGAAATAATCTATTATCTATAACTTTAGGGAGAAAAAATATCATCATTACTCCTATGAACATTCTAGAAAATGAGATAACTATATTGAGTTACCCAATCCCTATAATGGATTTCATTGCATTATTTTGTGAATGATATAATATATGAGAATAATTCATTCTAGAACTAGATTATTGTATGATGATGTTTGGAGGTTTATGGAGTTAATTTTTTATTAACACAACATAGATTCATCCCATAGATCCTTTATCTCAATAATAGTTAACCAACATCATTATCTAAATCCAAAACAAAGAAAAAATATAATTAATGGGAATTCTTATTTATATAAATTAAATATAAATCATATGGTAAATATAATATCTCAATGATTTTGAGGTTTCTATTTGTCATATAATATTATGAAATAAAAGGAAACTAATGAACTTACATTATTGGCATGAGGATGATATTCTCTCTCTATAACCCATAGTATACAAGTGGTATTTTAGGATTCATATATTAATTTATAATTATTTTTTATCTTTGGATCAAATTATGATTTTTTTGGAAATTTTTCTTTTCTGATTAATTTTTTATTTAAACTAGTAGTTGATATATTAGGTTTGTTCACCATCACATGACCATAAATAGTCCATGAATAAGTGAATAATTATTTAATAAACCATGTCCCACATAAATTCTCACATGTATTGTACACTTACTTCCTTACTATCTAAGAATTAAATGCGATAACATAAGAAAATTAAACAAGATGAAATTGTGATATTTTAGTAACCTAAATAAAAAAATGTAGAGTCACGACATCCGTGAAATAGAACAAATGAAATTTAGGCGTGTGAGGTTTACTTGAGGGTTGTGATTCGATTAGATAGATGTACTAATGAAAAATATTATGAATGAAGCTGAAAAAATGAGGTTGGAGGCCACGAGATTGAAGAAACGATTTAAGGGTTTTCACGTGAGATAAAACCAAGTTCCTGTCACCCAATCGAAAAACACCACAATGACTCAAAATGGAGATTCAATTTTTTTTGAATGATTTATCACGTCGATTATTTAGTAACCAATGTGATAAAGAAATTTTAATTACATTTATCACATCGGTTATTATATAATCGACGTAATAAATGTTATTTATCATGTCAGTTATAGAATAACCGACACGATAAAGCGAGATACATTATTTATCACATCAGTTATAATATAACCAATGTGATAAATCAATATACATGGATTTTCACATCGTTTATAAATAACCAACATGAAATGGATGACGTGATAAATATATTTTGTACTAGTGATCCATGATCGGGCCCTTTCCCTTGTACCTACCTATATATATGAAGTCTATCTAGGTACCAATCAATGGCCTGAATAGGGTGTGAGATATAATCAATAGGCCACCACCAATGGTGTCTATAAAAAGTTTAGTCTATAAATGAAAATGTAATAGTGTGCAGGTATAATAATAAGTTAGGGAAATAAATGTATGAAATAATAACCATGTTGGGCTTGAATACTCATGGGAAGCTCAACTGAAGATACCTTATTTACCCTAAACTAGATGTATCTGATCAAGTAACTTATAAATGGTTAGGGTATGAGAAACATAACCAAAGTGACCAATCAGAATCAATAGAAAAGTGAGACCCAAGGTATAACCAAGGCATCCAAGTAGAGATAATAGGAGGATAAGATTAAGGTGGAACCAAGGTATACTTGACATTAGAAGGTCGATCCAACTCATATATATAAACCATAATGCCTAGATAAAGTAGTTTAAATTTAATATAAGGCCACACCTGAGGTATTTTACTAGAAAAGTGTCTATTTGAGTCCATAGAGCACATTCACAATAAATACTAGGCTAAGCATGACTGGAGCCCAAGGGAAGAATTCACAGGGACTCCTATATGAGGACATAAAATAGAATCCAAGGAGCATATCTAAGGAATTATAAATTATGAATATGAAGCAAATGAATCATTGGTACAACATTGATGCATTCATGTACTAATAAGACAAGGAAATAATTCCAATGTGGGTATCTTCCTTAGAAAATGGAACAATGAATCTCAGTGGTGTCCTTTGAGTGATCAAGGAATTACCTTAAGAATCCAAGTTTGGATCAAGTATAACCACTCCTTTTATAGGAAAAAGGTCTATAGTAATAATAGGAACCTTACAATTATAAAATAACGAAAGGCCATGTGATAACCATGCCAGTTTAATATTTTCATTTAATTCAACCCATTAAAATTTCATTAATAAATTAAAAGGGTCAAAGTAGGTGTCATACCATTTAAAATTTCATTGAAAATTAATAAGATAGGTGAACATACTTTCCATATCACAATGTAACAATTCATTTATTTAGATTAATTAAATTCCTTAGTAGAAGTCAAACCAAACACACTGAAGGGGTGTTTTGGTTAATGATACATAAATTTTAATATAGTCATATACATGGAACACCCAAAATAGTGTCTCACATTAAGGAAATTTCCCTCCAATGATAACAAGGGGGGATTATTAGGGCATTCGGGTTAAAAATTAGGCAACCAATTTAAGGCATATTGATTTTAGGGACAAAGCTCTAGTAAAATCGATGCATGACACAATGGAAACAAATATAATTGATGAGAGTTTAGGGAAAGTTACAAACAACCAACCTTCTAGAGGTTGATGAACCCTCATACAATATCAACTTCAAATTCAAGATATAATTGAAGAAATTAGTGAAATAAACAAAAGACATGAAAATAGGGAATATTAGATCAATTTGAAATAGTATATAAGATGAATAGATAAACTGATAAATGGAGGTAATTAATTGAATCACTTATCAATATACTTATAACATAATGAATGATGGTTTTATTATATTCTGTTTTAAGGATATAGATCAAATCCTTGGGGGATACCATAAGGAGCTCTCAAATGAAGAGAGTGTTGTGTGTGGAGAGGAAAGAAAATAAATAAGGGTTTTAGTTTTAATAAGGGAGTAAAAAAGGATAATTTTAACCTTCTTCAAAGGGGTGCACATTTTGGCTGCATGGTTGGCCAGACCATGCATTGACACTATCCAAGGGATCCACCCTCTCTCATGGTTAGGCACATGGTTAGACAAACCATGTGCTAACCATACATTTCAGATCTAGAATAGGTCTGCAGCTTCTCACATAGGCATGAAGCCTACCTTGTGTGGTTAAACTAATAATGCAACCCCTTTTATTAGGATACATGGTTGTTTCAAATAGTTACTATTAACCATGCATCAAACATGCACCTCAAGTTGTATCTCCAAAAACAAGAGCTCCGGGCACCAAAAAAGCCCCAGACAATATAAAAGCCTCATTGAACTCTTTAAACACTATAATAAGGCTAAAATAAAGATTTGAACTGAAATTTAAGGGTTCATACCTCAAGATAAAATCCAGGATCTTACACACCCAAACCAGTTCATCAACTACATCCCACTCCCGATGAAATCTCCAAACTACCACAATTCAATGACATCACACCTCTCAGGTGAATATCACAACTATACCTAACCATAATCACCTATCCATTCTCAATTGAACTCTAAGCCTCCTCATAGAGACAAAGGTACTCAACCTCAATGATCATTCTCATTCATATCATCATATAACTAGATCAAACTCATGAGCGTTAATACTATTTACAATAATTCACAAGACCATTAGTCAATAATCATACATGGTGCATTCCATAAAATGGTTTGATCAGTCACCCATACTTAAGTGACATAACTGAATGATGAACACATTCTAAGGTGTGTGTCCTTGTTCAGCATTACATGGATCACATGTTAAAACCACTACGGGCCTTTCCTAGACCTATTAGTAGTTTACAACTAAAATAGTGCTCACAAAATTTGTCTATTCTAAGGGATCAAGACATGATTAACATATTCATATCTAAGTCTATGATGCTCCACACTACAAAGAATTTCTTATAATTATTTATCCCAAGTCTCGATGATCCCTCTATCAAAATCAACCATTGAATGCGATCTTAATAAAGTATCAACATAATTGGTACAACTTCTATCACTTAGTACCAAAACATTTATAAAAAAACACCAGTTGAAGACTGATACTCTTCTTGTATGAAACTTTCTAATGAGTCTAAAGAGACACTAATGCCCATAAATGGGCCCAAACAAGTCAATATACTTTGAAAAGTACACCTTAAACTAAAACTATGCCTATAGAATCCCCTACATCATTTTAGAAATGGTTCTCACCCCACTACATCCTCTTCTGAGTGAAAACCCAACAGTCGGGCCACCCCAAGACAACTAATTCCAAAACACTCAGCTCCAAACACTGACACGCTATTAGAACACTTGATCACAATGCTTTAATTTATATCATCCCATGATTATTTAGATAATAACACTACATTCCCAATCCAAATTATAGTGCACTACCACTTTTATACACTCAACCCACCAAAGATGGATTCCTGATGTTTCACAAGCACTAACAAAACTCCAACCCAAATCATATTCGGTCTTCATTAACTCCATCATGAGAATCAAAACTAAATTAACCTACTCAAGGATTTCAATTTCCCTATTTGATCGTCTACCAACAATATAGCTATAACCATGACCCTACCCATATGAGGGTCATTCTTCAATGAATGATTAGATGCTACCCACCATAAGAGTGTTATTATTATTTCTTTACCAGTTCAAAAATTATAGTCTCCTCAGCCCTTACCCTACCCATCATCCAACACAATGGTTGGAATTGTTTGTTCCATGCACATCTAAATGTCATCATGACACATAGATTATAACTAGTTTATGACTTAATAGGAACATCACCCGTAGTTTTTTTTTGAGATTTCAACCAATTAAGAAAGTCACACCCTCAAACGAAGCATCTTGACTTGTCATATCATGTTTTGGGATAACATGCCCATAAGAACCCATCAAATTTGTTCGGTCATCTCGATTAAAGAGGGACCACAAAACGAAACACACTAAGGCCCATGAATATTTCAAATCCATCGAAACCCAGTGGTCGCATGCCCTACTATGACCATTAATAGACCCTGACCCATGGTACATAGGGTCATAAAGAAACAATTTCAAACTTAAAAAGTAAGCACTGACCATGCCTCTCACACATGTCATTATCATAAGAAATAATTTCTTCCAATGCTTATCACTCATACTAGGGTCAATCAAATGCGTGTCATCCACTAACATCATTTAAATGCTATAAGAACTTACTATCACCTTTCTAGCACAAGTAAATATCATAACTGACAAGGTCAAGTGCTAATCTGACACCATCCTTTAAGACCAACTTTTTTATCAAGCCTTTAACATTCCTGATGCTATAAATTTAAAAAATAAGGCATCCCCATGTCTTTTACTCAAACCTATACACTTCATGTGATTCAATCTCAAAACAAAATATTTACCTTTGATTGACAATAATCTACTCAATCATCAAGTATTTTTTTCATCTACCTCACCACGAGGCATAAAAAAAGAGGAAAGGGTTTTAAATACTGTTGAACCTACCCTCACAATGGTAAATTTAATACCAGACACTAACACACAAGTTCTTAACTTAGGGAGATAAGGCACCTATCATGCCCAAGACACACCCTCAGTATAACCAATATTATACCAATCTAGTTAACTTGAGACATATACCCATGATTTATGGATCTAAAGGTAGTTAAGGACTAGATCATACCCTCTCATGATTACCCTCAAGATCAAGAGATGACTCACTAAACCTTGAGTCGAATACAGAAACATAAGTCTCTCCTACCTAACCAAGGACCGTGAATCTCATAAATATAGGATCAAAACAATATCCTAAATCCCTACTTAAATTTACATAACAACTAGAATGTTGACACCAACCACCATTCCTAGGTGTAGACACAACCTATAAGGGTCACAACTGGAAACATCCCGCTACCCAACACAACAGAAATCAATAAGTTCTCACAACCTAGGATCTTACTTTAGCCTAAAAACCCAAACCCATAACTAAATAAACTCACAACCAATACCCACATCAGGACATGACTGATCAAAATATCCCCAACCACCCATAAAAGGTTCATGATCACATATACCATGTCATGACATGGGGGTTCCTTTGAGCCCTTCCCACTACTCAAGGTCACATGTATAACCTAAAAATATTTACACTTTATATATAGATTCCATTAAATCTATAGGTTATAATATTTCATTTCCCATTAGTATTTACTCTTTTCAAGGAATCCATTCATAAAAAATTACCAAGTTACAAGGCTTAGTTAGATAAGATTACCTTTACAAGTTATGTGGGAAAATTCCTTATAGGTTGTTTACTAACACTTTATTTAACCAAAACCATAATTTAACTATTCATTTATATCTTCCCATATATCAATAAATCATCCAGGTAATTGGACATATAGAATTCTGTTGGGACCAAGTTGGATGGAGATGGAAGTTTGAAGAGTTATCTTTTGTAGAGTGTTATCTTTTGTTGTCAAAGAAGATAAATCAATTCACATTATAAAGAAATTTAAAACAGATGATGATTTTATGATATGTATTTTATATATATCATAAGTTAGAATAAATTGTGATGCAAGACTTATGAAGGAAAGGGGGAGAAACGATGAGGCCATTCATATACAGTTTTGATTGGAAGGAATGATGCTGCTAGAAGATAGGGAAGTTTTAGTACTTTCCATTGTAATTCTGATGATGCTAAATCTGGTCTATCAAAGGATATATTTCATGATATTTGAGTCCGTGATGAAAGCTAAATATTGGTTATGATAATCATTGAAGAGATAAATGACAAAGAAATGGACAATCTGGAGGCGGCACAAAAGAGCAGTTTAAGGTGGTTCTATTTTCCAGTGTTTGCCAAATTTTAGGGCCTGAAAATCGGGAGATGAAAAAATGTGTTTTTGACAATGAATGTTGCGCAAAATATTGAAGATGGTTTAGATTTTTGCATGAAAGGAATTATTAAAGCTTAGAACATCAAAAAATGGCAAAGGCATGGAGTGCGCAAAAATTTAGGCAAGTTGCGCGAAAAAATAATGCGGTGCACGAAATAGTAGCGGGATGTGCGAAATAATAGTTGGATGCACGAAATAGTCACTGGATGCATGAAATATCAGCGGGATGCGTGAAAAATAAGGGTTGCGTGAAATATTGGCATGATGCACGAAATAGAGGAATGAAGTTTTTCGCGCAAGAGGTGTTTTGAGATCAGAAGCTCGAAAATCGGTAAAGGCATGAGGAGCATGAAAAATTAGAGCAATGCGCGAAATACGATGTTGCGTGAAAGAGTTTTTTATGCATATGAAGAGGGTTTTACCTGCGGATTAGTGTTTTTCACGCAGGGTTAAAAAGGCCTATAAATACGAGGTGAACCCCTCTCATTTGTTAATGCTTGACACTTAGAAGAAATCCCGAGCTCTGGTGCGTGTAAAATTATACGTAAAGTGAGTTGCACAAAAAGAAAGATATTTGCGCATAAAAGGGGAGTTGCGTGAAAAGAAAGAGGTTTGCACGTAAAAGGGAAGTTGCGCAAAAAAGTGAATAGTTGCGTGAAAAAGGAAGTTGCATGAAATAAGTTTTCCGTGCCAAAATCGGATTTTTTTGTGCAAGGCTTTTAAATTGCACACAAGAAACCCTAAAGGCTGCGCAAAAAATTTAAGGTCTTCGCACATATTCAGTTGTGCGTATGGGAGTTCTTACTAGCTTCTAGGTAGGAAAGTGAAGATCTGTACTTCAGAGAATACAACTGTTCAATTGTAAAGAATCACTAAAATATTGTAATTCCCTATTTATGCTAAGAGTGTGCACACGCGCTTGCAGATTGTTTTCCAAGTGCTACATGAGTGTAAGGGTATATCCTACTCATTGTATTCCATATCAAAGGATTGTTTTCTAGTGGATTGTGTGGTACTATATTATTTCCGTACCATACCAAGGACGTAGCTACTCTTGTTGAGTAGTGAACCTTGTAAATCTTGTGTTCCTGTGGTTGTGTGTGTTCAGTAGAGAAGAAACTATTTAACAGGAGGCGAAGGTTGTTTAAATTAGAAGGAAACATAAAAAGAAAAAGATATCACTGATTCAACCCCTCCCCCTCTCAGTGATACTTGAATCCTGACTGAGAACTTCAATTTCCACTATAGACTTATATAGAAAACACTATATAACACGCTACTGACACTTTAAGTGACCAACCTCATTTTGACAAATAGTAAGATTAAATTATAAGAAAATATAAATAATAGGGACAATATAAATCATGTTAATATGAATCAAATATATATATTATCTCTAGTATAAAAAACCATATGAAATAAACCGATGATGGCTAAATATGATGCCTCTAGCATGATGCATGTCATGTGAATCCCTATGCACCTAAAATGATGCATGAACACACTCAAAATATCTTGGTATAGCATTTTAAGAGATAAAAATTCAGAAATAAAAAACAGTGAAAACAAAGTTCACTGTTATGAACCATCCCAGAGGGGCCCATTACATGACTACCCCAAGACCACCTCTAATAGGCCAGAGGTTGGTGACTAGCACTAAGTATGTCACTCCCCAGCCCCAGGCTATCCCAGAGCCGATGTGGTTTCATTGAAACATGGTGTGTAATTTTTTTATAAAATGAAAAGATGATTATTACACATCATGTTCCACTAAAGAGGATCTTTTTGGTTTAGGTCCTAGAAAACCAGATACAATTATTACAATTCAATCAAAATTGAACAAAAATTTCTTCATTAAGCAGTCACCAAACAAAGGGACACAAATTTACTAAACCTGTAAAAGAAAACATATTGAAAACATAGGGTGATCATACGAATGCCCAGTAAGGGGGTTTTTAAAATAGAATAATATTTCCACAAAACCTTTTGAAAACATCCTTTTTTTAGAAAAAATCATAAAACATTTTCATAAGGAAAGATGCAGTACATGAATAATAATACATTATTTTGTCCCAATAAACACAAGTTAACATTTCAAGGAATATCTGCAGAGTTACAATGTAACATGTTCTAGTCATAATCATGCTCATACAAAATATATGTTACATAGAATATAAAATATGAGTTATTATATCTATAAGAAGTGTGATGTGTGAAAGTGAAAGTACATAATTTATTCATAGAAGTAATACATAATCAGAGCTGCGTATAAAACAATAACTTCAATTCCTTTCCTTACTAAATGTAAAACATAAACTGGCTGATAAATCTCTAGGTGATGAATAAACACTATTCCATAATCATTTACTTCTTCTGATTCACTTAAGTATAAGCTCTTTAACCAAGTATATTCTACTAGTTGAATATTCAATTGGTTAATTAAATTTCATATTCATAATGAGGGAAGTTCATATGCCGGACTCTGTCAATGCCTCGTGCCAAGATAATAAAATCTGTGTCAAGGCCTCATGACAAGACCATAAATAATCAATTTGTCAAGGCCTCGTTCCAAGACCGTAGTTTGTATCATGATACCTATTGATGCACTGAGAGGCTATAGTGGTCCCCACCTAAAACTTACTAAGTCCAATGAATTCCTAATTTCTTTAAATCGAAGTTCCTCAAACCACTTTGATTTATTAAATTACTCATTACTTATCATTCCAAGTGTCACATATTACTTGGTTTCTCATTTCATATTATTCAAAGTATCCCATACCACTTTGATTAATTTAGTTCTTAAATCCATATAAAACCATAAAAGTTTGATTAGATTCTTTAGCATTTACATATACATGGAGTGTCATGCATATAAGTGACAATAACAATACTAACAATTTCATGTACATGGTAATAAATGACAAGTATGTTAGGCAAAGAATAGCACATGTGACAATAACTAAAGCACATAAAATACAGGTTTGTCACATAAAATGATAACCCCTAAAATTCCAAAATTATTATTAAGAAAGTAAACATTTTATATTCCAAAATTCATAATTCTAAAATTAATATAACTGTCGTTTATATTTAAAACACATTCTGATAAATGGGAATATTTAACAAAACAAACCACAATGACTAAAAACATTTATTGCGGCAGATTCAAGTGCTCTAGAAAAATAATTATTTCATGCGAAACATGCATTCATAAAAAATAAATTTAAACATATTTCTCTACAAGTGCTTACCCTATATATGAATAAAATATTATTTTATCCTTAAAATATGAGTGTATATACTAGGGTGACTATTGTTCTTGTATAAATGTGGGTTAAAAGAAAATTATATGAACTACATAAAAACAAGGTGTATACACGGAATTTTCTTAACCAACACAAGGTTTAATAAATTATTATGAACATTACACATCACAAAAACATAATTAAATCACCAAAAATTGGTTTTTATGAAAACTTAATCAATTTATGATTAAAACCCAAAGATATATACATTTAGCCGTATATACATATATAAGAGTTTTATACAAAAAATATAATTCTTTACATTTTATAAAACTACTTAAACTTTGAAACTCAATATTTAGGAGTCTTAAAATCGTGCATAATAGAGGTTTATCTAAAACTGTATGATTATATATATGTATATATAACTGATATACAAAGTTCATAAATAAGTTTTTCATGAGAAATATAATCCCTCAGATTTAGAATACTACTTAAACCCAAAATCCAGAAGTCTTAGAATCGGGCATAAGAGAGGTTTATCTAAACCGTAAAGTTATATGTATATATATGAGTATACATACATACATATATGTATATATTTTCAAGTTAAAAAATCAAGACAAACTTAAGTCCCTTACCTGGTTTGAATGAGGAGAAGAGGTTCAGGGAAGCTCGATGGAGGCGCTAGAGAGTGGAGAACCCGCATGGTTTGAGTGCAAGTTGAGTTGTATATATAATATATATAATATATTTTAATGCAACTGTTATAGAAAACCGAGACCCATAAGTTTACAATAAGATCAAGGGTGTCAGTATTTGTGGAAAACGAGTGAAAGGAGGGGCCACCGATGTTACGGGCGAAGAGAAAAAGAAAAAGGAGGGCAGCGAGGCTACTGGTTCAGTGCATGAGGGAGGAATAAAACAACACGAGATAGGAAAAACTAGGAAAGGAATGGGTGAACAAGATTAGATCACACCCTGATCTAATGGCTGAGGTGTGTCTGCGAGTTTTAAAAGGGATGATTGGTCGAGATTAAATCTTGACTCGATTTCACAACTATGAAAGATTCATGATTTTTAAAATGGATGAATCTTCATGATTAGATTGTATTAGATCGGAAGGCTGTGAGCAATGCAGTGATTTAAAAATACTTGAACAACTGAGACTAGATCCTTCGGGATCAGACGATTGATAAAAAATGCGGTGGATAATTTGCTGCCGCGTGGGTTCAATGGCTAGACTGATCAGATGACTCAGGTTCCGCACAGAGAGATCTGACGATCCAGATAACATTTTCCCTAAAAAATCTATCCCACATCAAAATGAGGAGGCTTCCCGAGCTCCCTTATAAACCCGAATCTCCCTGCCATAGATCAGATTACTCCCTTCCCCCTCCTGGTACCGCCCCGTACTAGGTTCTCCGGGCGCGCTCTGCGCCCACCCCTGCTGCCGTGCCACCCTGTATGGTGGTGCTCTATGGTTTCATTTCACATGCATGCCTGTGCACACTTAGGTCTTACTATTCCCCCCTATGCGCGTGACTTATCACACACCATACGCATAGCCCTGGGCCATTTTCCAAGGGTTCTGTGAGATGCCCACCAAGGCCTTGGCTGGATGCCTACAAGGTGGCCCTCGACTAGGTGGGGTACTCACCCAATTTTTTTTTAAAGTAAAATTATTATTTATTATACATAATATTTTAAACAAGAACATAATTTCATAAAACATGATCCCTTCTTAATTTAACATTTTGGGATATTAAAGTACACAAATAATTAAAACATTCAAGATGCTAAAAATACTTAGTAAGGAAATTATTTATTATTTTTAAAAAGGAAATTTTAATATAACCTTAGAAAGTTGACTTATAAAATTGAATACTATTAATTTAAAATACCTTTAAAGTATCATCCTATAATATTTAAAACATTTGAAACATTTGAAAAGTATTTGAAATACATACCTAAGTTTGAAATCATACTAAGTTTTATAAAATATGATTTTAAATTAAAAACCATGATGTCAAAGATGAAAATTAAGATATGTGAAACATATCAAAATGATTATAATGCTTAAGGTAGTTATATATTTTTTTATAAAAATTCATACAATATATCTTAATTTTTTCACTTAAATTTATTTTTGTTTAACAAGATACTAACAATCACTTTATTTTAAACACCAATCACCCTAAAATAAATATAATGGTCATATATAAATCCAATGGTAAAAATAACCTTATAAATACATGTTTAGGGTAATTCAACTTCTAGACAACTTGGTGAAAATGCTGCTCATTATTCCACTGATGCTCAGTACGACTGCTGTGATCCTAGCTATACTAATGTTCATTGTGACAGATTTGAAAGACCCTTACTATCTTATTGGGTTTTTTGTTGTATTGGGAGGTATACCTATAATTATAATAGGTCACTAAGTAGGTATTTTCAATTAGTTGGATTCTCTTAGTCTTGAAGCAATGTAATCATTTGAGTGTTCATTGAATAAAGAAAGTCTCATGTTTATTTGCAAGTACTATTTTGTCCAATATGGAAATTGAATAAAATTTCATCCTACAATATTTTTATTACATATAATCTAAGTTAGGGGTGTCACAGTATCCCCCCTTCAAATAATTACGTCCTCGCAATTCTAAAAACACCCGTACACAACCACCAGAAAAACCAGACATATATCACCTCCAATATCCCCTCACAAAGTCGGCCAACGTGGTCAATATTCCGAATACCCCCAAGTGGATCCCTAGATTAGTTTGCAGAACCTCAACTTCTTTGAACCAAATACACTGAGAGCACCGAGAGCAGCTAGGATCATCCCTATGCATAAAGAATTCGGGTTTCCAGAGGAAGGCTTTTGCGGTGTGGAGATTAGGGATCTGTGAGTGGATTAGATCTCTATAAATCTCTCAAACTATATCATTCTTGAAAATTTGGATGTCATGGAGAATCCCATACATTGAAAACTTAGGATTTGGATCATATAGTCTGCTTGATGGTCACCCTCCAAAGCAGCTTCTTGAAACTTTCTCAAATCTTGATAGTTCTCAAATAAGATGAAACATAAGAAAAGACCTTCGTAGAACTTCCCCCTTTGTCTAAACTCTTCAAATTGAGTGTTTGAAATACAGTGATAGATATAGATCTCTACCTTGTAGGAACAGAGGACATTTGCACTAAAGGAAATCTTATAAAGTCGTTTTCAGGTGATACATATGTTTGAAAATGGGTCATAGTCTTTTGAACATGACTCAACAATTATTCGTTCTAATAATTCAGTATGGAGATATAAGAGGTTGGTTTGTGAACTCATGTCTTCCATCTGAAAATTTTCAAAAGACATGTTTTACTCAGTAAGGAATATCCATATTAAAACTGAGATGTTATTTATAAAAGCATGTTAAAGTACTAAAATATAATGTATAACATTATCCAATTATACAAAGTTCATAAACCCAAGGTGTTACATAACTACTCACTCCCTCTCACAAAACACTATTATGGATTTCTTGATATCCTCTAAGATGACTCCTGAAAGGTACCACCAATGTTAAGGATTTCCCCAGTTCCCAGACAAACGAATCCCCAAAGCAGATCTAAATTATTCAATCTCCTTGGTCCAGATGCAACACATGCAACTAGAATCAACCGAATGTGGAAATCTAAAGTTTAGTGTGAGAGAAACATGTCAGGTATCAACTTGAGCAACATTGGTATGAACTTTATGTCAAAAATGTAAATAGGTAGTCTCGTTCTCAAAGGATTCAAAGTACATAACTTGACCACATAGACCATAGGTCAAAATTTGACATAGGTACGCTGCTCCGAGGTCACCCTATTGTGCAGCCTCTTTGAAGTCCTCTAGAGAAAAGAAATTATTGTCTAGGGTAAAACATTTAAATATACCCTCAAAGTATTCCCTTGTCATGCATAGAATGGTAATCGAGCGTTCATCATAAGAAAATAGTTGAAACCTACTCCTTGGTGAAGTTGGAGTATACAAGGAGAATTGGATATACAGTAGAGGTGTTTACAAGATAACCGAAGGTTTTCAAAAACCTCATATCCCTCTAAACATGATTTGACCATTATAGTTTCTAACACTTCCGTTGGAAGAGACAGAAGTCTTGATTCATCTTCCATCTGAAAATTTTAAGAAAAAATCTACTTAGTAACTCATAATCAAGTATTTAATGTTATTCTAATTTTCTAGGGTTGTCTAAACCAATCCTCTTATACCAACTATCACGCCCCAACCCTAGGCTGTCTCAGAGCTAGTGTGGTTTCATTGAAAAATGGTGTGTAATTTTTTTTATAAAATTAAAAGCTGATTATTACACATCATGTTCCACTAAAGAGGATCTTTTTAGTTTGGGTCCTAGAAAAACAGATAAAATTATTACAATTCCTTCAAAACTAAACAAAAATGTCTTCATTAAGTAGTCACCAAACAGAGGGACTCAAATCTAATAAACCTTTAAAAGAAAACAGATTGAAAACGTAGGGTGAGCATACGAATGCCCAATAAGGGGTTTTTAAAAATAGAATAACATTTCTACAAAACCTTTTGAAAACATCATTTTTTTAAAATAAGTCGTAAAAAATTTTCTTAAGGAAAACTACAGTACATGAAGCATAATAAATCATTTTTTCCTAATAAACACAAGTGAACATTTCAAGGAATATCTGCAGAGTTAAAATATAACATGTTCTAATCATAATCTTGCTCATACAAAATATATGTTTCATAGCATATAAAACAGGAGTTATTCCATCTATACTAAGTGTGACGTGTAAAAGTGAAAGTGTAGAATTTATTCATGGAAGTAATACATAATCAGAGTTGTGCATAAAATAATAACTTCAATTCCTTTTATTACTAACTATAAAACATAAAATGGCTAATAAATATCTGGGTGCTGAATAAACAATATTCCATATCCATTTACTTCTTCCAATTCACATAAGTATAATCTCTTTAACCAAGTATATTCTACTAGTCGAATTCACATGGTTAATTAAATTTCACAGTCATAATGAGTGAAGTGCATATGCCGAACTGTGTCAAGGCCTTGTGCCAAAACCATAAACTCTGTGTCAAGGACTTGTTCCAAGACCATAAATAATTAATTTTTCAAGGCCTTGTGCCAAGACTATAGTTTGTCTCATGAGACCTACCGATGTACCAATGGTCTATATAAGGCCCCACCAAACACTTACTAAGTCCAATGCATTTTACATTTCTTTGAATAAAAGTTACTAAATCCACTTTGATTTATTAAATTACTCATTACTTATCATTACAAGTGTCACATATTACTTGGTTTCTCATTTAATATTATTCAAAGTGTCCGATACCACTTTGAATAATTTAGTTCTTAACTCCATAAAAATCCATAAAAGTTATATTAGATTCTTTAGAATTTAAATATACACAGAGTTTCATGCAAATAAGTGTCAATAAAAATAATAACAATTGCATGTACATGGGAATAAATGACAAGTATGTTAGGCAGAGAATAACACATGTGAAAATAACTAAAGCACATAAAATACAGGTTTTTCACATAAAATGATAACCCCTAAAATTCCAAAATCCTTATTATGAAAGTAAACATTTTATATTAAAAAATGCATAATTCTAAAATTAAGATAATTTCCGTTTATATTTAAAACACATTCTGATAAATGAGCATATTTAACAAAACAAACCACAATGACTAAAAACATTTATTGCGGCAGATTCAAGTGCTCTATAAAAATAATTATTTCATGCGAAACATGCATTCATAAAAAAAACATTTAAAAATATTTTTCTATAAGTTCTTACCCTATATATGCATAAAATATTATTTCATCCTTAAAAATAGGAGTTCATATACAAGGGTGACTATTGTTCTTGTATAAATGTGGGTTAAAAGAAAATTATATGAGCTACATAAACACAAGGTGTATACATGGAATTTTCTCAACCAACACAAGGTTTAATAAATTATTATGAGCATTAGACATCACACAAACATAATTAAATCACCAAAAATTGGTTTTTATGAAAAATTAATCAATTTATAATTAAAACTAAATGATATATACATTTAGCCATATATACATATATAAGATTTTTGTACAAAAATATAATTCTTTATGTTTTATAAAACAACTTAAACTTTGAAACTCAATATTTAGGAGTCTTAAAATCAAGAATAATAGAGGTTTATATAAAACCGTATGATCAGATATATGTATATATAACTGATATACAAAGTGTATAAATAGGTTTTTCATGATAAATATAATCCCTTAGGTTTAAAATGCTACTTAAACCCAAAATCCAGAAGTCATAGAATCGAGCATAAGAGAGGTTTATCTAAATTGTAAGGTTATATGTATATATATGAGTATACATACATACATATATATATATATATATGTATATGTTTTCAACATAACAAATAAAGACAAACTTAAGTCCCTTACCTAGTTTGAATGAGGAGAAGAGGTTCGGGGAAGCTCGATGGAGGCACTGGATAGTGGAGAACCCGTAGGGTTTGAGTGCAAGTTAAGTTGTATATATAAAATATATATAATATATTTTAATGCAACTGGTATGGAAAACCGAGACCCCTCAGTTTAAAATAAGACAGAGGGTTTTGGTCTTTGTAAAAAACGAGTGAAAGGAGGGGCCACTGGTGTCACGGGGGAAGAAAAAGAAAAAGGAGGGCAGTGAGGCTACTGGTTCAGCGCATGAAGGTGGAAGAAGATGACGCGGGAGAGAAAAAACCAGGAAAGGAATGGGTAGCCAGGATTCGATTACAACTTGATTTGACGGCTAAGGTACGTTCGCGAGTTTTAAAAGGGATGATCGGTTGAGATTAAATCTTGACTCGAATGGAAGGCTACAAAAGATTTAGGATTTTTAAAACAGATGAATGGTCATGATTAGATCGTATTAGATCAGATGTCTGAGAGCGATGCGGTGATTTAAAAAGACTTGAATGACTGAGATTAGATCCGTCGGGATTGGACAACTAATAAAAAACATGGTGGATAATCCTTGACCGCGTGGGTTCGATGGCTGGACTGATCGGACGGATCAGGTTCTGCGCGATGAGATCTGATGGTCCAGATCACATTTCACCCTAAAAACTCCATCCCAAATCAAAACGGGGAGGCTTCCTAATCTCCCTTATAAACTTGGAGCTCCTTGCCATAGCTCAGATTACTCCCCCCCCTCCGAGTACCGCCCCGTACTGGGGTCTGCGGGCGTGCTCTGCACCCACCCCTGCTGTCGTGCCACACCACATGGTGGCGTGCTCTTGTTCCCTTGCACATGAATTCCTGTGCATGCTTAGGGATTACTATGACCCTTGTTCACATGACTTAGAACACACCATGCGCACAACCCTGGGCTATTTACTATGGGTTATGTGAGATACCCACCAAGGCCTTGAGTGGCTACCTACAAGGTGGCCCTCGACTATGTGGGGGTACTCACCCAATTTTTTTCACAAAGTAAAAGTCTTATTTATTATACATAAGATTTTAAAAAAGAACATAATTTAATAAAACATGATCCCTTCTTAATTTGACATTTTGGGAGATTAAAGTGCACAAATACTTAAAACATTCAAGATGCTAAAAATACTTAGTAAGAACATTATTTCTTATGGTTAAAAAGGAAAGTTTAGTATAACCTTAAAAATTTGACTTATAAAATCAAATACTATTAATTTAAAATACCTTTAAAGTATCATAGTATAATATTTAAAACATTTGAAACATTTGAAAAGTATTTTAAATACATACCTAAGTTTGAAATCATACTAAGTTTTATAAAATATGATTTTAAATTAAAAACCATGATGTCAAAGATGAAACTTAAGATATGTGAAACATATCAAAACAATTAAAATGCTTAAGGTAGTTATATAGGTTTTATGAAAATTCATACAATATATCTTAAAATTTTCACTTAAATTTATTTTGGTTTAACAAGATACTAACGACCACTTTATTTTAAACTCTAATAACCCTAAAAAAAATATAACGATCATATATAACTCCAAAGGTAAAAAAGACCCTTATAAATACATGTTTAGGGTAATTCATCTTCTAGAAAACTTGGTGAAAATGGTGCTCATCATTCCACTGATGCTTAGTACGACTGCTATGATTCTGGATATACTAATGTTCATTGTGACAGATTTGAAATACCATTAAAATATTCTTGGGTTTTTTGTTGTATTGGGTGGTCTCCCTGTAATTCTAATAGGTCTCTTAGTAGGTATTTTTGGTTAGTTTTATTATCTTAGTCTTGAAGCAATGTAATCATTTCAGTGTTCATTGAATAAAGAAAGTACCATGTTTATTTGAAAGTACTATTTTGTCCAATATGGGAATTCAATAAAATTTTATCCTAAAATATTGTTATTACATAGAAGATAAGTTTGGGGAGTCACAGAGTAGGCATATCCCATACATGGGAGGAATTTTCCTAAATACCTACACACACACACACACACACATCTCCAATCCCAAAATGTTGAAATGTAAAAACACTAAGTAAACAATGCATGCATACACTAAGATACCAACCATAGAGTATGATAGCAGAAAACTGGAAGGTAAATAGGGCTAGAATACAAGACCACCAAAAGAAAGAGTCTATAAAAGTGAATGCACAAGTTTCTAAAACTCATCCACAAAAAACCTTACCTAAAGGGTAAGGTACTAGAAAAATGTCTAAATCTATAGGAGAAAAACTTGATTGTTCGGTCTCTCTAAGAACCATCTGGTCCTGGTCCATCTTGGACTTCATCAAAGCATCAATCGTCTGCACAAGACATGACACGTGCGGGTAAAGCCCGTATAGGGGTGAGTCAAACAATACTTAGTAAAACACCCCAAAACCACAAAGTAATACCACTAATAAATATGCTAAGTATACCACATATAAATACAAGAAATATAACACAAATAAATAGTCTATTTAGCTCACATAGGTATAGGTCTATAGGATGAAAAACAGGAACATTAGATGTAATCCATAAAACACCCAGAATTGATAAGGCACGTAGTCCTGATGAGACACTTAGTCCCAATAAGGAACTTAGTCTCGGAAATATATATAGTATCAGTAAGAAACATAGTCTCAGAAAGTCATGTAGTCTCAAATTCACGACCAGCCATAGGATTGCGCTCATAGTGCGCTCATTCTGGGAGAACCTACTCCTCAAGACATTAGTTCTTATCCACACTTCCACAAAACCAAATTAAGATATCTCAAAAGTAATTTCTCATCACAAGGGTCCCAATGCCACAAAAATATTTTCAAACAGGCACATGGTTTGAAATTTATTTTTGTTTTTTCAAACAAAAGTTTGACTGAGGTCCGATCCGACCCACCAGACCCGATGGGCGACCCGACCTAGTCCGGATGACCTGGCCCGTCCTGCTGGGCCACTTGGTTCAGATCATCAGGCTTTTGGAGTATCCCACTAGGCTACTGGAGAGGCCCAAATCCTCTGGTCCCACCTACCATCACGCGGGTTGGTCTGGTCCACCGTATGTGGCCTGCCATGACCGTGTACCCCTTTAATCCACGTGGTGCTACATAACATCCCACACGGTCGACCCTCAATGTCTTCCTACCTCAGGGCTGTCTCACTATGTATGCGACTTCCTCGCTACTTGCCCCGGTCGACCCTGCCGCCACAGCCACCACTCGCTACACCCGCACATGGAACATCCACCGTGTGGAAGCTCCAGTACTTTGGTGGTCCCTTCCAAGAACCACCAGGTCTCCTCCGATGCCTGGAATTTTTCACGATCAAATATTTGGGTTCCTTGTGACCCGATCTACCCTACTATAGCCTCTGCATTCAATTTGTCTCCAATCTAGGGGTCTGATCGCATTCAGAGCATCCCGAAAAGTTGATCTAAGACCACAAGGATTTAACGGTGATAAACGCCAAGAATGTGGGTAAGAAAATCACAAATAATTCCTTGAGGAATGAATCTCTACCTTTGTTCATGTCGGCCTCAATCCATTAATGTTATAACAAATAACTAAGAAACAAGGATAAATAATTCACCCCCTAATGATTTACTGCAAATATACCCATCCCAAAAGAATGATCAAACCGTGTGTCAACCTATTCTTTGGTTGATCCGCGTTCATCGTTGATTCTAGAAATGGGGAAATAAAATCAAGGAAAATTTTTCTACCTAAAAGTTGGATCGTTATCTTTAGAGAATCGATCATTGCGTCACCACCATTGTGTAGATTCCTCAAAAATAGCATCTCCTAATCTCTGATCCGAAATCCCATCATCGTTATTCATCGAGAGAGTTCTCCATGTTCTCTCTAGAGCCTCTATGAAATTCTAGGGTTATGTGCTTAACCCTAAATCCCTGGATCTAAGGATTATTTAAAAATAATGTCACCGCGTTGGTGAAATGTTAAAAATAAAATAAATTCACTATTTACTTTATTTATTAAAATGAAAAAAACTACTTTCCATAGTTGAAATGAACTGGTCGATATTAGGCCCTGCATAAGGTAAAGTCTCTACTTTGAATACAACAGTGCCCTCATATTTCTATTTCTAGAACCCATTTAGAAGTTATTCCACTTTTTTAGGAAAACTATCTGCATGTGCTATTTAATATTTTAATAATTTTCAATCAATTGTTCTGGGAACATAGTGCCTCAGAATCACACACTATCTCAGTACCTAGTATTTAAATAATTCCATATAATATTCAAAAATAATACATGGAAAATATGGGACATTACATTCTCCCCACCTTGGGGATTTTCGTCCCCAAAATCTAAAAATAAAATCTATACAAATAAATTAGGGTAAGAATCATGAATCTAAGCCTCCTACTCCCATGTGATCTTCTAGTGATTACTATGATACCAGTAAATGTGCATTAGAGGAATTGACTAGCCACGAATGATCCACTTCTATCTATCCTTGATCTCCACTGGGTAATCAACAAAATTCACCCTATCATCAAAGTCCAGCTCACCCCAGTCAGTGATATGCGATAGATCATGCATGTATCTCCTCATATATGACATGTGGAAGACATAGTGCATCCTCTCTAATTGTAGATGTACTTCTAGGAGGTATTCCATCTCACCAACTCTACGTAGTATTAGGAAAGGACTGATAAACCTCAGAGATAGCTTGCCACACTAGCCATATCTTCATATCTTGCATCAAGGAGATACCCAAAGGAACAAATGGTCTACCTCTTAAAACTCCAAAGGCCTACATTGTTGGTCAACATAAGACTTTTTATGACTCTGTGTAGCATTCATCCACTCCTAGATGACCTAATATTTCTCTTTAGTCTCCTCACCAACTCTAGGTCCATGAGTACTGACTCTACTGGGACCTTCTAGAAAAGTGGTGACCTGTAGGGTCACCCATACAAGGCCTCAAATGGTTCCATACCAATGGTGGAATGGTATCTATTTTTGTATGAAAACTCCACCAGAGTTAGGTAATCCTCCCAACTACAGCCAAAATCTATGATGCAAGTATGTAGTATGCCTTCCAGAACCTAAATGGTCCAATCAGTCTATCCATCCATCTATGGGTGAAATGCTGTGATCAAGAAAAGTTGAGTCCCATATGCCTTTTGAAATCCATTTAACATCTGGTATGTAAAGAGAGCATCATGTTTTGAGACTATCGTTGATGGAACTCCATGGAGTTGAACTATCTACTCCATGTAGAGGCGTCCCAAGATCTCTACTGAAATATTCTCCCAAATAGATAAGAAGTGAGATGACTTGGTGAGACATTAAATGATAAACTAGATGGTATAATATTCCCTAGATGTACATGGTAAAACTATCACGGATTCCCCTACTAGAACTTGGTTCTTGACCTTCACTTGCTGACAAGTGAGGCATCAAGAGAAAAACTCTGCAACTCCCTTCTTTATTCTTAACCACCAGAACTAATCTCATAGGTCCTGGTACATCTTCTCTACACCTAGATGTTCCACCAAAGGGGGCATATGTAACTCCCTAAAAACCTCATCCCATAACACCACTGTTACTACTACGCATCCTCTAAAAAGAACGATGTGCTCCCCACCTTTAGAATATCAATCATGGGAATTGCTTGTGAACATTTGAGTACGTAAAGTCTCACAGTTGGTATCTTCAACCTATGACTCCCTAACTCACCGTAAGAGTGGAGGGGTGAAAACCATCGACTGGAGGTAAGATGACCCATATCCATCCACAAAGGATATCTATAATGAGGCCAACTACTCAAATTCCTCGTTCAGTAGCTAAAAACTTGATCTCCTGCTGAGAGCATCTTTCACCATGTTCCCTTTCCCAGAAGTATATACAATCTAAAAGTCATATTCCTAGAGGAACTCTATACATCACCTCTGTATAAAGTTCATATCCTTCTGAGAGAATATGTACTTGAGACTCTTGTGATCAGAGTAGATGATAAACTGCTCACCCATAAGGTAGGGTCACCACATCTTCAATGCGAAGACTACCACTGCCAACTCAAGATCATGGGTCACATAGTTCTACTAATGTGGTATCAAATATCGTAAACCATAGGCAATCACCACTTAACCCTACATCAGGACACAACCATGTCTGGTTCCTGATGCATCACAGAGAACCACGTACTCGATACCCTCCTTTGGAAATCTCAAGATAGGAGTGCTCATCAATCTATGCCTCATCTACTGAAAACTCTCATAGAACTTCTCCATCCACATGAAAGGATATCCCTTTCATGTCAAAGCTATCAGGGATGATGATACCTTAGAAAATATAGGTACAAAACTCTAATAGTACCCATAAAAACCAAGGAAACTCCACACCTATGTAACACTCTTGGGTGGTTCCTAATAAAGCACCACCTCTATCTTCACTGGATCCACTGAAACCCCAGCCTCTGAAATGAAGTGTCCCAAAAAATGGACCCCTCAAATCCAAAAATTACACTTTGAGTGCTTCTTGTAAAGTTGGTTCTCTCGAAGTATGTCTAGGACCATCCTCAAGTGTATCACATGATCCTCTTTGGATGCCGAGTACAGTAGGATGTCATGAATAAAGACCACCACCAAACGGTCTAAGTAAGGTTGGAAGATCCTATTCATGAGTCCCAAGAACACTGATGGGGAATTCATCATGAAACACTACATCACTAAGTACTCGTAGTGTCCATATCGACATCTAAAATCTGTCTTTATTATATCCTAATCTTGTACTCGAAGCTGGTGATCGCCAGATCTGAGGTCAATCTTCGATAACCACCTCGCTCCTTTCATCTTGTCGAAGAGTTCATCAATTTTCGATAGTGGATACTTATTCTTCATGGTCATCTAGATCATGAACCATAAGTCCACAAATAATCTAAATATCTAGTATAACTTCTTGTAAAACAAAACTAGGGATGCCCAGGGTAAAACACTAGGTTTCACAAAGCCCTTTCTCTGCAAGTCCTCCAATTGTACCCTCAACTCACGAAGCTCTGTGGAATCCATCTGATATGTAAGTGTAGATATTGGTGCTGTCCCAGGGTATAGATAAATTAATAAGTCTACCTCCATGTGGGGAGGTAATCCTGGAACATCCTCAGCAAATATTTCCTCGTACTTCTCCACCATTGTAGGAAACTGAGGACTCATATTATCCACTATGCTGAGGGTCAGGCTAGCCCACTGATGAGAGATCAACTACACCCTCCTATGTGTGAGTCCATCCTATGTTACTTGGGTTTCCTTTTCTCCAAAAAAGTCAAACGTGGTCCCATCATTGCCGACACACCACACTCTACACCTAAAACAGTCAATCTGAGCATGGAATGTGGATAACCGAACTATACCGAGAATGACGTCATAAGGCCTCGACGCCGCTACCAAGAGATTCCAAACAAAACTATCACCTCCAATAGTAAGGTCACACTTTTATATCTAGTGTATGACCATCAAATCCACTCCCATAGGAGTCTCTAAATGTAGGGGTCGAGTTAAAGGTTCCACCAGAATCTTCGAGTCTCGAACAAGGGTTATGGAAAGAAAATAACGACTAAAACCTATGCCTATAAAAATTAAAACCAATGTGGAAAATATATAGATCATAACTATAATCATCCCTGGAGTCTCAGGGTCATAAGCCTCCATTGCTTGAAGTTGGACTCGTCCCTGTACACCAGCTCCATAATCCTGTCATTGACCACCTGGGGGTGATGGTGGTAATACGTTGAACCTCATCCCAACTCCTTCTACCCTACCTACTCCTATTCCATGTAAATATCCCTACGGACCACCCTGATATTTTCTCCACCTCTATCTTAGTGGTCCCTGAACCATCTCCTGATCAGTCATACAATGGTTCGGGAAATCTTGAGCCATATGTCTTTGACCACCACATGAGTTACACAAAATTTCCTTTAGCTAAATTGCTCTACCCTAAGAGCCATGCATCACTAATCCTACTAGGTTATGACCCATCCTTGAGGGGCCCATGTGGTGACTATCATAATCCTACACCCAATAGGCTAGGGGGTGGTGACTAGCACTGAGTAGGCATATACCACAAATGGGAGGCATTTTACTAAGTACCTATACACACACACATCTCCAAGCCCAAAATGATGAAATGTAAAAACACTAAGTAAACAATGCATGCATACACTATGATACTAATCACAGAGTACGATAGTAGAAAATTGGAAGGTAAATAGGGTTAGAATATAAGGCCACCAAAAGAGTCTGTAAAAGTGAATGCAAAAGTTCCTAAAACTCATCCCCAGAAAACCCTACCTAAAGGGAAAGGTACTGGATAGATGTATGAAGTTGTATAAGCACACCTCAACTATCTGGTCTCTCTAAGAACCACCTAGTCCTAGTCCACCAAGGACTCCATCAAAGAATCAATCATCTGCACAAGACACAACATGTGTAGGAAAAGCCCGTACAAGGGTAAGTAAAACAATACTTAGTAGAAAACCTTAAAACCACAAAGTAATACCACTAATAAATACTATAAGTATAACAAACATATATACATGAATTATACCACAAAGAAATAGTATAGTCATCTCACACAGGTATATGTCTATAGTATGCAAAACATGATTATCAGATGTAATCCACAAAACACCCAGAATCGATAAGACACGTATTCCCGATGAGACACTGAGTCCTAATAAGACATGTAGTATCGGTAAGACATGTATTCTTAGTAAGAAATGTAGTCTCGATAAGTCATGTTGTCTCAGAAAGTCATGTAGTCTCAAAGTCACAGCCAACCAAAATATTTCGCTCGTAGCACGCTCGTTCTGAGGGAACCTACTCCTCAATACATTAGGTCATATTCACACTTCCAAAAAAACCCACTTAGGATATTTAAAAAGTAACATCTCATATCAAGGGTCCCAAATCTGCAAACAACTCATAAAATGGACACACATTTTGAATGTTATGGATGTTTTCACAAAAAAAGTCTGACTCGGATCCAGACCGAGGTCGATCCAACCCGTCGGACCCTCCAGCTGACCTAACTTGACCCGTCCTGACCTGGCCTGGCCTGGTCCTCTAGGAATGCTAGACCGCAGTCTGTTGGGCCACTTGATTCAGGCTGTTGGGATGTTGGAGCGGCCCGGATCCTCTGGTCGGGCCTACACTCACACGGGTCAGTCTGGTCCACCGAACATGACCCGCCCCGACCGCATACCCCTATACTCCACGTGGTGATGCACCACATCACACACGGTTGTCCCACTATATTTTCCTTCCCCATAACCTTGCCGCCACTTCATAATCCGTGTAGCCACCCCACTGCGTATGCAGCCGCCCCACCGCATACGTAGCCGCCTCACCGCATCCCCCGCATGGCCCCGCCATGTCCCATGGTTGATGCCATACCGCTGGATGGTGCTTCTACTACCCCATAAGACCACCTCCACAGCTACCTCTAACCACACCCATGTGAGGCACCTCCACCACGCACCGCCTCCCATACACAACCACCAGTCTAAGTGCTCCGGTGGTCCCTTCCATGGACCAACGAGGCTCCTCCAATGCTTGGAATTTTCCGAGATCATAGAAATGAGTTCCTCATGACCTGATCTACCCTATTTCAGCCTCTGTAGTCAATTTTGCCTCCAATCTGGGAGTCCAATCATGTTCAGAGACTCCCAGAAAGTCGAGCCATGACCACGAGGGTTCAACATCGATGAACACCAAGAACAAGAGTAAGAAATGCATAAAGAATGCCCCGAGGAATGAATCTAGGCCTTTGTTGCGTCAACATCAACCTGTTCCTGTTATAACAATGAATTAATAAACAAGGATAAATAATTAAATCCTAATGATTTCCCACAAATATGCCCATAACACAAGAATGATCAAATCACGGGTCAACCTGTTCATTGGTTGATCTGTGTTCATTGCTGATTCTAGAAACAAGGAAAGAAAATCAAGGAACAATTCTCTACCTAGAAGTTTTATCATTCGCTTAAGAGAATCGATCATCACGTCGCCGCTGTTGGTGAGATCCTTCAAAAACAACATCTTCCGATCTCTGATTTAAAACCCCATCATCGTTCACCATCGAGAGAGTTCTACAAGTTCTCTCCATAGCCTCTAGGAAATTCTAGGGTTATGTGCTTAACCTTGGCTCCCTGTCTCTAAGGTTTATTTACAAAGAATGTATCTATGTCAGTGAAATGCCGCACAAGGTAAATTCACTTCTCTAAACACAGTGGTGCCCTCATATTTTTGATATGGGAACCTATTTATAAGTTATTCCACCTTTTTAGGAAAACTATACATGCGTGCTATTTAATATTTTAATATTTTTTCAAAAAATTGTTCCGGTCACATGGGGCCTCAGAATCATACGCCGTAACAGCACCTAGTCTCGAAATAATTCCATATAATATTCAAAAATAATACATGGAGAATCCGGGATATTACATTCACCACTCAAGGTGTAAATCAATCAACCATAAAAACACAATGCAGAATAAGAACCCCACCCCTGAAGACTTGGTTTTTCATCATACGTGGGTTATCTACACCAATGAATGAGATCATTACTAAAACCTAACTCATCATATTCCAATGCCTTCCATCCCAAGTATAAATAAAAAATAAAAGGAATATTCAATACCACTTTTTAATGTTCAAACTCCCCAAACCATAGATCAGTGCCTAGACTATTGGCTGCTACTATACCTTAGGTGTACCTCCCTATAAGCTAGATACAATCAATTAGCAGTGAGGGTAAGAATAGATATATTGGGGAGAATATACCCTCAAGTTAGAGTTCCAATAATAGTGGAAATAAAATAAAACATAAACAACCATCTATTATAACATCCCAACAACAGTAAGTGCTAATAAATAAACAAAAAATAAGGAACCGCTAATTGTGATTGATGAAATATGATAAATAGAACAACTTATCACTTATGGGAATATTAAGTACATACAATAGATATAGTAAGTAAAATATGGACTAAACTTTACCCAACTGGTCATGATTACTAGCCCAATTACATAACCCAACTCCACTACTAGCATGCTAGATAACCACAAATGTTGGGGCTTGTACAAGCTTGGTCCTATAACCTACAAAAAATAGTGTATTATTGGGTACCCAAATATAGTCCAAGTAGGGTGTGAGTAAAAATTATTAGGACACCACCAATGATGTCCCTAAAATAAAAAGTTCATATATGAAGTGCATGTAGTTGGTATCAAGCTAAAAATTTATATATACGATGAACAAAACATTTCAATTTTAAATTATAAAACAAATTCTAAACCCCGGGGGGGGGGGGGGGTGAGTTTACTCTGGGAATGATACATACCTTCTTTTACTAGTTATGGGGTTTCTATGAGAAAATCATGAAGATAGTTACAACTATACCCCCACCAATGGTAATATACCTTACCCTGACAAAACAACTAACACCTAGGAGTAATATACCCATGCTTGGGGCCCTAGTGTCCACTTGGGGCCCATGTAAAACCTAGTTTTAACCATCAATAAACAATAAAATCATTCACCTGAGGGATAGATTCACCTAGGGTTTACCCACAAAGCACAACTATAGCGGGCTAGATTCACCCCAATTTCCAAACATGTCAACAAAACAAACAGAATTAACAAGTCTACAACAATTTCAAAAGGCCAAAACTAGAACCCATTTCCATTTAAAACATAAAATACAATTAATTATAACAAGTCTGACTTAAATTAATGATCTAAAATTCATTCAAAAGTCCTAAAAAAACTTTGGGATTCTTCTAAGGTCACACTTATCTTCCATTTACATCAATTATGTTTTAATAACATCCAATTTAAATTTATAAGTTGGGAAGTATTATTCTATTTCAAGATGTCAGTGATACTTTACAACTATTCACTTAATACCTCAATATTTACCAATTTACATTCATTAACAACTAATTCCCAAGACATTATTCATTATTTAAAATTTACTATTCATTAAGTATAAACTAAGAGTTGGCACCATCCATAATTATAAATGGTTGTGAAATTCCATTTTAGAACCACTGATTCAATCATATTTTCATCTTTAAACATTTAAAATATTTAACTATTTAATTAATACAACCTCTCTTAGGGTTTAACATGAGGTATAAACTCTTGAGTAGAGTCCAAGGAATATTCACAAGGGATTTTAAATAGGGAAAACCTCTATCTAAAAATTTAATTTAAATTTGACCAAATCATGATGAATATGAGGTGATCACACTACCCACACACTTACAAAAGATGTGAATACTATGGGTTAATTTAAGGTTCCACTGAACTTAGGTCTATAGGAGTCTACACATTAGGTATTAGCCATATGTTTGACCTAAAATGAGATAAATTGATAAACTAGACAAAAATTCTGAAAATAGGGCATAATAGTCTTTAACGATGAGAGATAAAAGGTAAGTTAAGAACTTAAAAGGAGTAGACAGAATCTTAGACTTACCTTGGTCCTTAAATCACCTCAAATGGGATTATAAATTACCAATGATTGGAGGATAAACACCATGGATAAGGAGAGGAGGAGGAAGGATCCTACGTGATTGGAAATGGCTAACAATTGGGAAAAAATAGGGCTAAGGAAGGAGGATAAGGGGTGAAATTGACATTACCCCCCTTTAAGAAATAAAGGAAACCAAAACCCATTGGCTAGTTGGTGCTAGTCTCACTTTCCAGTCAGTGATACCAGGAAAACCTACACCCCTACTAGAAGGCCATTGGATAGCTGGTGGGCTATGACTGGCTAGTCGGTGGCACTGCATCCCCTTGGTTGTATGCCCCTATCACCTCCCAAACTTCCTATATGCCTCCAATACCTACATAACCCCTAGAGAACTTAATTTCATGTCCAAAAAGTATCTTTTTAGGGGTTATAACTTTGAAATTCAAATCTGAATGCCTGTGAAAAATACGACCCCTCTACTAGTTGAAAACTAAACTTTCCTAAAAAATGGAACACCCATACGAACATGGAGTTTTATATTACACATAAATTAAGGTTTAAAATTTATTCTCATTAAAACATAAATGAAAATCTACATGGAACTAATTTATTTACACATAATCAAATAATGAGAATAAAATACTATACTTAAAAAACACAACACCAAAAACTTGGCTAATAGATTCTTGTATAAATAACAAAACCAGTGAGAAATAATATATATAGTGGAAGATATAGACAAAAATTAATGAAACAAAATTTTTTATTTCAAAAAATTTAATTGATCATTTGTAAACAAGAATAATCGATTCAATAAAATACTAAATCCACTAAGTGGAAGCAAACTAGATTCGATATATCAAAAGAGCATGAGACACATATACCATAGATCAAAAAACATAAAAAATAATCATATAATAGAAAATTTATGGTAGATAAAAAAATAAATTGAATGTAGTAAATGACACAAGGCACTACTATAAATTTCTTAATATTAAATGATACCTTTTATTAGCGTTAAAAAAAGCATTGATAACTGTGATATTTTTCTTAGAACTAAATAAAATCATTAATAAATTTTACCTTTATTAGTGATAAAAAATATTGATAAAATAGTACCATTTATTCAGGATTTTTTAGCACTAAAAAAGATACCCCTTTATCACTATTTTTTATAGTGGTGATAAACGTGTGCCCTTTAACCACACTAAATCTCATTTTTATCACTAATAAAAGGTATAGTTCTTAAAAATCACTTTATATAATTTTAAATATAATATCATAGAATATAAATATATTTATATTAATATTGATATAATATATTTTATTAAATATGATTTATATAATACTAAATATTCACTTACCCTTAATATATAATAGATTTATTGAAAAATGGTTTATAAAATAATTAAAATTAATAAAAAATTAATTATTTAGTATTGAGTAATAGAAATTTAGTGAAAATTTGGTGATATAAAAAATTAATTAATTAATTAATATCTTAGGATAATTTAAAAACAAGACTTGAACTTTAAAAGATTATAAATTTTGATTTGAGTTTCCATTTGGGCTCTAAGGGATATCAAATCAATGAATGTGAAGAGATCTACGACATATGGTATTGGGTTCACATGAAACCTAATTTTTATTAGTAAAAAAGGTATGTAATGTAACATCCTAAGTTAAAAAACACTATGTTTGATAGCGTACATGATACACCACATCCATCTTAAATAAAAAACTAAATATTATTATTTACATGTTATCGTTATATCCTAGCCGTTAGAATGATGGGAATGAATAATATTAATTTAATTATGATAATATTGTTTAAAAATGTATATATAATTATTTTTTGAGTAATAAATTAATTAAAAATGAATGTAAAACCATTTTCAAAATTAAAGGAAATGTTTTTTCTGAAAAACTATTTAAATGTGTAAAAGTGTGTTTTATACTAATAAGTTAATAAACAACTATTGTTGTATTAAATTAATTAAATATATGTATATATATATATAATATTCAATATAATGTTTAAAATTCATATTATGTATTTTATAGAAATGATATAAGAACAATCCCAATTTTATACATGAAAGAAGTATTTTTCAAAAAAAGTAGTTTTGCCTCCTTTTGATGGAGAACCCATTTTAAATATAGTTTTTGAAATATTTTATAGGTTTTATTTGAAAAAAATAAAATTATTTATTTAATTATTAGTATCAAAATTTAATTAGTTTTAATTTTTGGTATTTTTCTAGAGAAGTTTCATTTTTTGATGAATAGTGAGAAATACTGCATTTTAGTTCGAAAGTACATTTTTGTCTACTTTATTTATATAATTGTATTATACTTATATTTGGGTTTAAAGTATAATTAAATCATGTTTTTATAATTTAATACAATTCTGGTTATTATAATCAATTTAACATTGAAATTGGATATAAAAAAGTTATTGAACTTTTGAACATTTTTACTTTAACTTGTTAAACTTAATTTTCCACTTCTGTGAATTTAATTTAAAAAAATTGACATACATGGTTGTAATTAGTATAAATTTTTTGGTCTAATAGGATGAAATAATTTTTGAATAGTAACTTTAGTATTTTATGTACCCCAATTAAGGGTAAATCTGGTAAATAAGGGTAAACATAATATTATAAATATTATAAAATCACCCTAGCACTCATCCTAATTTAATTTTATGTGTGTTTTTCTACAAAAATAATCCTTGGGTCAAATTTATACTCTTTGTAAGACACTTGGGTGTGATAAAGACATTTATATTTATAATATTATATTCAAAGAGAAGACAAATTTTGGCACACCCTTATTTTTAACAAGTAAAGTATTTTTAATATGGGGTTATACAGGGGATATAATCAACTATAAATATTATTTATAAATATAGACATATTAAATATGTCATGGTAATTTATTTATAAATTTTATGAAATAAATAATTAAATTAAATGGTACACAATGATGATGTAGTAATTTATTAAATAATGAAAGAATCAAATAAATGATATTATAAATATTAAAATAAATATATTTTGACATAATTGATTCCATATATGAATATTATGTATTACTTTTACGTGTTAGATATGATTTAATGTTTTTTAAGTAATCAAATTGTTATGATATTTTTAAGAAGTCAATAAATAAATAGTGTCAAAATTGACGCTAATGGTATTTTGAAATATAAAATATTTTATTATATGATATAAAATTTATAAAAAATCAAATATTTTGATAAAAAGTTTTAATAAGTCATATAATTTCATAAATGACTATTTTATTTGTCATTTGGCATGTTATGGTAATTATTTTAACCCTTAGAGTGTAACTTACAAGATATCACAGTAAAAATTAATAAGGGTTAAAAAAAGATAAAGATTAAAAAATAGTAAAAACATATATAATTTTAATTGGATTAAGGGTACTCAACCAAAAATAATTATATATTATAAATAAATCACTTTGGACCCATTTTTAATAGAAAATTAATTTTTATTAAATTAATATTTTAAATATTTCTAAGAATACCCCTACCCTCTCCTATAAAAGGGAACCCATTCTTCTCTATTCTTAACACATAAAAACATATTTGGATCAAAATATATCAACCAAAATACCTTTATAGAATCTCCCCCCACATTATAGATCTCTTAGTTTAAGCATAACACCCTTTTTAGAGGTGTTAAGGTATTAATCAAAGGACATCATCTGAGGAAGAGGTATCATTTTTAATTAAGTATTTTTGTTTTGTTTCTTCTTCCACTTCCTTAAAATATTATTCAAACATGATCAAATAATAAATACAGTATAACCAATATACTGATATGTTATTAGGTTAATATCATCACCTAAATCCATCTATAATTCCATCAAATGTGAAAATAATTAATCATTCATGCGTATATGTGAATTATCACCTCCATGAACCAATACAATTCATTTTCCATTATCATCTCTCAAGAATAGTTATAATGAAGGAATTATTTTTTATATATTAAATTAATGAAATATTTATCATTATAAAATAATAATATATCAATTAACTTATTACTTTCTATCCACATGAAAATAATTACGTCGTTCGTGCATACGTGTGAACTATCATCTCCACGAAGCGATGTGATTCATTTTTCATCCCCACATCACATAGATGATATATATAAGTATATTTAAATGTTTAATATGAAATTTATGATATTATTATAATTTTATAAATATAAAATAATAATTACCTTCTTTATATAATGATCAATAAATAATGGGAACATTATTCATGCGTACGTACGACTTACCGTCTCCATGATTGTAATATTATTCATTTTTTATATCCATTTTTAATGGATGGATTTAAAATCATAATTGATATATAAAAGTGATTATTATTTCATTAATATTAATCTAGTGATTATGGACTAATGACCTTTTTGATATTATTTGACTTACCAAAGTCATTTTGGACTCATGTACTAAATATCATCAAAACATCCAACATGAACTTAAATAAGTAATTGTTATAACAAGGTAATAAGTGATATAAAAGGTATAATAAACTTCAAAAATATTATCAATAAAATAAATAATCAACTTAAGTTTATTATTCATGACTATAACGATTGTACATGACTAGTCAGGCTCAAGGTAAGGGATTTTGTTTCAATCACCTTTCATCGAGGCATTTCATAATGATATGCATCTTAATTCTTTTATAATGTGTATATATAGATAATATAAAATTTCATATACATATTTTTTCTATAATCATGTTAATTAATGTTTTGGTAAATGTATTATTTCATGTTGATTATAGTTAAAATGTTCAAAGTGTCATGGGACACTTTGAATGTTTAAAGATTTAATTATTAAATATTTTTCTCCTTGTAAATATTTTGATATTATTTTACATATTTATTTATATGGATATAAAATTATTATAAAATAAATTTTATGACTATTATTAATTTAATTCAAAGGTTTTAAAAAATTAATCTTTTTATGTTTTCGGTATGTAATGTTTGACTTTATTTTAAAAACCTATTTAAAGGTTACTTTTTCAAATATCTTTAGAAAAGCCACAATGAATGTTTTTTAACTTATACAACATGAACATATTTTAATAATTTTATGTTTATTTAATGGTTTTATGATTCCTTTTCAACTTCACAATTTTATTTTCAAATAATGTGATTTAATTTATGAGTGCGTAACTTTATAAAAAATGAAAAGTGATTTCAAAGAGAATATGATATTTTTCCATTATGCTTGTTTTACTTATTATGATTATGTTATGGTTCTTGGAAATAGATTATGAATACAGGTGGTTCTGTGATAAATGAAGGGCTGGTGAGCCCGTGATAGCTCTCCAATTCATTGGGTAATGATACAAAGTTAACCATTTGGGTTTATCATTAGAGATTAAGAGAATATATTGCGATGGGTATTCCAAATGTAACTATGAGGGTTAATCCCTATGTAGCCATGAAATCTACAATATAATAATGATATGGATGCTACAAGTTAACTTTATTACTTATGGTTATTAGGAATCTTATGATTTCATGAGTTAAGTTGGAGAGTTTATGTTTTATGGGTGAAAAGTACGATTTTGTGAAAATGTTTCCATAAGTTTAAATTATTCATGGAATAATGATTCTTTCTTTATTTTATGTCCCTTACTGAGATTTTTGTGCCCATCCTAGGTTTTGAAATGTTTTTCATAGGTCTTATGATTGGTAAGGGAAAATAAGATGTCATGATGAAAGAATTGAAGATGCGTCTCAAAAATAATTCATGTTTTATTTTAAAGGGTTTCCTTTGGTGGAAAAAATAGATACTGATTATAAGTGTGAACATGTAATGTATGGGTCTACTTTTTTAGAGTTTTTCATAATTCTCTAAAAATATAAAATTAAAATATACTCCAATGTGAATTCTAGTTCAAAAACACTAGAATAAGTTGTATTTAAGGCCGGGTCCTTACAGTTGGTATCAAAGGATGATTTAGACAACTTTGGAGATTTGTATGTTTTCTTAAGAGTTAGAGATATCATCATGAGTTTATAATTTTCCGGTTGATCATAAGTTTAATGTCTTATAATCACATATTTAGGATTTATGTTATGAAATCATAAGGTTATTAATAGTATTTTTAGAGACATTAATTTTTGAGATAATTGCGGATTATAAATTTTTTGGATGAAAACTAAAAGGTATGATATAAACATTGAGGTTAAAACATGTTATATTTATTTTTGAGGAATTTATAATATTTTTTTAATGTTATAAGAATTATATAGTTTTTAAAGAAGGAAAATCCATAGACTGTGTAATAACCCATCACGTCTATAAAGACTGTGGTAATCGAACCCACAACCAAAGGGTGAAAAAGGTACACCACCTACCACTAGCCTACATGAAGTCCCTGGTTAGTATGGATTTTTCTTTTTTATTTAAACAAACTGATGGAATAAGATTAAGTTGATTTTTGAACTTATGTTTTATAAAATAGATATCCTTGGTATTGAAAATGATTTTGGGATTAAGTGATAAATGTTATTTTGGAATATTTTAACTATTTTGGGAACTTTATATTATTAAGGTAAATATAATAATATGGGATTTTAATTTAGGTGTAAAGGTTTAATTATACTTTGGAAGAATCTATGATTTAATTATGTACTAATGGTGATTCAGGTTATTTATGGAAAAAAATAGCATATCTTAGAAATTATGTGATTTAGAAAATTATATTTTTGGTATGAGACATTAAGAGTGATTGATGTTATTTGGAGATAGTTCTTAAAATTTATCTTATAAAACTATGTTATAAAATCCTTATGAATTTTGTGTTTCAATCTTAGTTTGGATTATTTTGAGTAATTTGAAGGATATTTATTTATCAAATGGTCTATATTTAACATTGGGTATTACTGTTGAATTTTGGAGATTAATGTAGTTTTTAATCAAATAAAGGATCGTTATTTTTGGGGAATTATCTTATCTTGTACTAACCATTTTTTATTTGGTTAATGTTTCAAGAAAGATAAATAAATAGTTAATCTTTTACGGATTATGTTATTCTTTATAAATCCATTCTAGTTCTTCAGGTGTGAAAAATTCATCTTAAAGACTCATCGTCTGGAGAAAAAGATGAGTTTGTGGTGGAATTTGATTAATGGATGAAATTATACTTTTCAAGTAAGTATATTTCATTATGTTCTTAGTCTAGGAATTAAACTAATTCCTCAACTCAATTATAGGGATATTAAAACAAAAAATGACATCTGTTTACTTTTCTTACTAAGAAACTAATGACCTTTCAACCAATCACAAATTTATGGTTTTGTGATGGTTAACTCTCTCCTAATCATATTTCTATCTCTATATATCAAAATATGATGGTAAATTTTCTCTTAGATATCCATGTTTTCCTTTATGTAACCCTAGTATGTGTTATCTTAGGTGACCATCATACTTCTCTTTCTTTCTTTTATAATGAAAGTTTTATTGACCCTTGTTCTGATGTGGGATTTCAAAAAAGGAATTTTGAATCTCCTAACCCTAGTTTTCGATCCCGAATTAAAATTGCAAGGATGAAATTTATTAAAGGGGGATAATGTAACATCCTGAGTTAAAAAAACACTATGTTTAATAGCATACATGATACGCCACATCGAGTTTAAATAAACAACTAAATATAATTATTTAAATGTCATTGTTATATACTAGCCATTATAATGGAAGGAATGAATAATATTAATTTAATTATTAAAATATTGTTTACACATGTATATATAATTAATTTTTTAGTGATCAATTAATTATAAATGAATGTAAAACCCTTTTTAAAATAAAAGGAAATATTTTTTTGAAAAACTATTTATATGTGCACAAGTGTGTTTTATACCAGTAAGTTAATAAATCACTATTATTAGATTATATTAATGAAAAATATATAATATATTAAATATAATGTTTAAAATTCATCTTATGTATTTTATAGACAATATATAAAAACAAATCCAATTTTATGCATGAAAGAAGTATTTTTTCCAAAAAAACAGTTTTGCAGTATTTTGATGGAGAACCCATTTTAAATATTGTTTTTGACACTTTTATAGGTTATATTTGAAAAAATAAACTTCTTATTTGAAATATTATTATAAAAATTTATTTTGGTTTAGTTTTTGGTATTTTTTTTAGAAGTTACATTTTTTGATGAATAGTGAAAAATGCTGCATTTTAGTTCAAAAATACATTTTTATCTAATTTATTTATATAGTTAAATTATGTTTTTATTTGGTTTTAAATTATAATTAGATAATTTAATAAAATTTAATAAAATTTTGGTCATTATAATCAATTTCACATTGAAATTAGATATAAACAAACTTATTGAACTTATTGAACATTTTTACTTTAACTTGCTTTCTTGTCATGTCTGCGGGATTAGCGTTAAACTAAATTTTAAAAATTCTGTGAATTTAATTTCAAAAAATGAAAATACATGGTTGTAATCAGTTTGATATTTTTGGTCTAATAAGATAAACTTAATTTTTGGTGAATAGTAACTTCAATATTTTATTTACTATGGTTAAGGGTAAATTGGGTAAATAAGGGTAAAAATAATATTATAAATAATAGAAAATCACCACAACAATTTTCCTAATTTCATTTTATGAGTTTTTTTAGACGAAAACCATTCTTGGATCAAATTTATACACTTTGGAAGTGACTTGGGTGTGAGAAAGATATTTATAATATTATATTAAAAGAGAAGACAAATTTTGTCACACACTTGTTTTTAACAAGTAAAATATTTTTATTATGGGGTTATAAAGGGGATATATTTGACTATAAATATTATTTATAATGATAAAAATATTACTTACATCATGTTAATTTATTTATAATTTTTATAAAATAAATTATTAAATTAAATGGTGACATAATGATGATGCAACACTTTCTTAAATTATGAAAGAATAAAATAAATGATATTATAAATATTAAAATAAATATAATTTGGCATAATTTATTCTATACATGAATTATTTGGATTAATTTTATATTTTAGGGATGATTTAATATTTTTTTGAAGGAATCAAGTTGTTATGATATTTTTTAAAAGTCAATAAATGAATAGTGTCAAAATTGACACTAATGGTATTTTAAAATATAAAACATTTTATTAAATGATAAAAAAATTATAAAAATAAAATATTCTTCAAAAAATATTTATAATCCATATAATGTCATAGATGACTCTTTTATTGGTCTTTTGGTATTTTATGGTAATTATATTAACCCTTAGAGTGTAAATTACTTGATATCACGGTAAGAATTAATAAGGGTTAAAACAAAAAGATAAGAATTAAAAAATATTAAAAACATATATAATTTTTTTATATAAAGGTTATTAGAACTAAAATCATTATATATTCGAAATAAATTACTTTGGACCCATTTGTAATAAAAAATTAATTTATATTAAATTAATATTTTGAAGATTTCTAAGAATGCCCCTCCCCTCTCCTATAAAAGGGCACCCATTCTTCTCTATTATTCACGCATAAAAATATATTTTGATCTTCCAATATCTACCTAAATACCTTAATATAATACCTCACCACATTATATATCTCTTATTTTAGGTAGAACACCCTCCTTAGATGTGTTAATGTGTTAATCAAAGGAGATCATCCAAGGAAGAGATATCGTTTTTAATTAAGTGTTTTTATTTTGTTTCTTATTCCAATTCCTTAAAATATTATTCAACCATTATGAAATAATAAATATAGTATAATAAATATACTGATATGTTATTAGGTTAATATCATCACCTAAATCCATATCTACTTCCATCAAATGGGAAAAGAATTAATCATTCGTGCGTTCATGTGAATTATCACCTCCACAAACTGATAAAATTCATTTTCCATTACCATCTCTCAAGACTAGTTATAATGATGGAATTAATATTTATATATGATATTAATTAAATATTTATCATTATAATATAATAATATTTCAATTATGTTCTTACTTTCCATGCACATAAAAATGATAACGTCATTCGTGCACACGTGTGAACTATCACCTCCATGAAGCGATGTGATTCATTTTTCATCACCACATCACACGGATGATATATATAAGTATATTTAAATTATTAATATGATTTTTATGATATTATTATAATTATATAAATATAAAATAATAATTACCTTATTTCCATAATGATCAATGAATAATGGGAATGTTACTCATACGTACGTATGGCTTACAGTCTCCGTGATTGTAGCATTGTTCGTTATTAATATCCATATTTAACGAATGGAGTTAAAAGTATAATTGATATATAAAATTTATTATTATTTAATGAATATTAATATGGATATTATAGACTAATTACCTCTTTGAGTGTATTCGACTTACCGAATTCATTTTGGACTCATGTACTGAATATCATCAAAACATCCAACGTGAACTTAAATAAGTAATTATTATAGAAAAGTAATAAGTGATATTAAAGGTATAATAAACTTAAAAAATATTTTCAATAAAGTAAATAATTAACCTAAATTTATTATTTAGGACTATAAAGATTTTACGTGATGAGTTAGACTCAAGGTAAGGGATTTCATCTCAATCTCCTTTTATTAAGTCATTTCTTGATGATACACATCTTTATTATTTTATAAGGTGTACATATAGATAATATGAAATTTCATATCCATATTTTATCTATAATCATGTTAATTAATGTTTTTTTAAATTTATTATTTCATGGAGATTATAATTTAAATGTTCAAAGTGGTATGAGACACTTTGAATGTTTAAAGATTTAATTATTAAATATTTTTCTCCATATTAATATTCTTGATATTATTTTACATATTTATTTATATGGATATAAAATGATTAGAAAATAAATTTTATGTCTATTTTTAATTTCATTAAAAGGTTTTCAAAATGGAATATTTTTATGTTTTCGGTATGGAATGTTTGACTTTCTTTTAAAAACCTCTTTAAAGGTTGCTTTTTCAAATATTTTTACAAAATCCAAAAGGAATGTTTTTTAACATATATGACCTGAACATATTTTACCAATTTTATTTATCCTTAATGTTTTGATGATTCCTTTAAAAATTTATAATTTTATTTTCAAATAAATTTATTTCATTTATGAGTGCGTGACTTTGTAAAAAATGAAAAGTGATTTCAAAGAGGAAATTCCATTTTTCCATTATGATTGTTTTATATGTTACAATTATGTTATGGTTCTTAGGCATAGTTTATGAATATGGGTGGTTCTGTGATAAACCAAGGGTGGGTGAGCCTATGATATCTCTTAAATGAATTGGGTAATGAGTTGGAATTAACCGGTTGGGTTTCTCCTAAGAGATTATGGGAATATACTATGATGGGTATTCCAAATGTAACCATGAAGGTTAATCCCTATGTATCCATGAAATCTACAATGTAAGAATGATATTTATGCAACAAGTTAACTTTATTATTTATGGTTTCTATATAATTTTATAGTAATCTTATGATTTCATGAGGTAAGTTGAAGAGTTTCTATTTTATGGGTGAGAAGTATGATTTTGTGAAAATGTTTTCTTGAGTTTAAATTATTCATGGACTAACAGTTTGTTTCTTTATTTTATATACCTTACTGATATTTTTGTGCTCATACTAAGTTTTTAAATGTTTTTCAATGGTCTTAAGATTGGTAAGGAAAAATAATATGTCATGATGAAATAATTGAAGACATGTCTCAAAAAGAATTCATATTTTATTTTAAAGGGTTTCCTTTGGTGGAAAAAATGGATACTGGGTATAAGTGTCCGCATGTAATGTATGGGTCTATTTTGTTAGTTTTTTTAATTAATTATCTAAAACTATAAACTGGAAATATAATCAAATGTGAATTCTAGTTCAAAAAAACTAGAATAAGTTATGTTTAAGGCCGGTTCATTACATGGAAGACCTCTAAAATTGATTTTTTAGTTGGGATATCCTATTTTTTGAACATTCGATAAAATGTAAACTTTTTTTAAGAGGGAATTATTGTATTTTTTTCAATAGAGACTTAATCTATTCCCTAGGATTACATTAATATGGATATTATGGTATTACAATTTAAACAATTTTCATATTGTAGTGTTATTTATAAATTAATATATATATATTCATATATTCATATATTTACATATAAAAAATTAATTGTATAAATAAATATTTAAAAATATTTACATGTAAAAATACTTTTCAAATATATAAACCATTTGGAAATAAACATTTATTATCCATTTTATTTAAAATAAACATTTATCTATTTTATTTACCTTATAAAAATTTATGAATATATATACACCTTTAAAAATGTATATATAATGTTTATATATATATATATATGTGTGTGTGTGTGTGTTAATAAAAAAATATATTTATGCATATATTATAATATATGTAAATAAATATTAATATGTATATATATATTAAAAATTTATATATTTTAAAATATATAAACATATATATAAATATGTCGATATATAACAAGTAAAATCCTTTAGTCTAGTGGTAAGTGTGCTTATTGTGTGTCTAAATATATATATGTATGTATCTTTATATATTTAAATATATATATATATATATTCAAATATGCACACACACATACCTATACAAATATGCAGACACACACACACACATCAAGATAGAGAGATACACACACATAAATGTATTTACAACAAATATGCATTTTATAAATACATTATAAAAAATTTATATGCAAATATAAAATTATATATTAATATATAAGTAAATATATAAACATATTTTATAAATTTATTTTAAAATAATTTTAAAAATATATATAATTATATGAATAAATATTTAAATAAAAAATATGTATGCATATATATATATATAAATAGATAAATCATAAAATAGTGAAGAAAATAAGACAGAGTAGTGATAACAATGTTCACCATGAAGAAGGAGGTTACATGTTCAAATTTTCATAGGTTCGCATCGGTGAGAAAGTTGTTGGGGATTTTATTTATGGAACTATAACTGCTATTAGATTGAATAATCACTGATAAAGGGTTTGGGTGAGGCACAAATGTTGCAACCCAGATGTTATCTTTGGGCATAGAATAATTTATTTAAAATATTTTTTTGAGTTTTTTCAACATCATAAATTATCACTGAAAAAGGGAACTTTTATTAGTGCATTTTTAGCATTGATAAAAGTATTTAGCTTTTAAAGTTACTTGTAACATCAATAATTCTTAGTACTGATAAAATAAATTTCTAGTGATTTTAAAAGCATGATCTGTATTAGTGAGTATTTAACGTGCTTTGACTTATTAGACTATGTGCATGAGGTAGGATCATCAAAGACTTTCACTATAAAAAATTAAGCGTGTACAAGAAATATGAGAGACACAAACAAAACCAGAATGACACAACACACATGAAGAAACAATAAACAATGCATACAAGACTTCAAAAAAAACATTTGCAGGACCAAGACTCCCTTACTATGGATCAGTTTCACCTTTGTTGATGAAGATAGATCAATGAAATATTTGAATTAATCATTATCACATTGTCTAGGTTTTTCACCATTATCCAAGTTACAACTATGAACCAGACAAGGTATTGTGGAAACTATGAGATCATATGGCGAACTTCATGAACCAACTCCATCACTTCACTGGATGATTTCACCATCGATGATCCAAGAAATAGGCCACTAGAGATCTCTTATCTACTCTATAATCACTAGATAATGAAAAAAATATCATTGAAACCTATCCTCTCTCTCAGCTAGAGAAAGGGGTGAACTAGATCAGCCTCACCATAGAAGTTCCCAACTCCAAGTGGTGCCATAATCAGGAAACCTCGCACAATGGAGCATTGTCACAAAAAACCCAAAATTTTCTCTTCCAAAATTGATGATACTCATGATTCATAATATAAAAGTAGGCTAGGGAGAGTTCTCAGTGGAATGTGGATAACATATATTGCATAGGGAGTTTGAAAGAGTCAGCTACATAACAACCCGTTAATACACATGGTGTAAGAGGATAGGTAATCAAAAAGAGTGTAGATCCATGCCTAAAAAATCCATTGAGAAACCAAAACCTTGAGTAATAACAAATGTCAGATGAAGAACAATAAAAAACTCACAATAGAAGATATAGGGATATACAGATTAGGTGGAGCAAGGGAGAACATAGGTTAGGGAAGCTAAGGAATGAGCCACGATGGATAGTCTTATGAAAAAAATCCCAACCAAAGAAATGAAATATTGTATTTAAATTAAACAATTAGAAATACATAATTAAATGAAATTAAGAAAACAAAAACAATGTCACATTAAATATGTATTTAATTGAAAAAAGGGAAACCAAAAAACTATAAATATCTATCATGGGAAATAAATTAATAAAGGATTTAATATGAAACAACATCACACAAATCCACCATACAAATTAAATCCGTAAACCACATATATATTATTCAATACCTAAATCAATTAATTCTGGAATATTAAACTAAAAAAGAATCTACAAGGTATGACATCATAGCTGTCCACTAACATGTATCCTAGTGATATGTGATTCCCAATTTAAATGATATTCTAAAGCTTCTAAACAAATGAAAAAGAAAAGCACATAGTTACACTTACTCTAGTTGACCACTAAGATTTACCATCAAGTATATCCTATACCGCTAGACACATGCCAATGGAGGTCCCCAGAATAACTCATCAACACCTTTAGAACACTAAAATATATAGAAATATCATTCTAAAAAACATGACAAAATACACTAAAAAAATCATAAAGAATGAAACTCAAAAATGGAAATAGGTTAAAATTAAAAAAATATCAAAAGAGATTATATAGTTTTATTTTAATGTGTGTTTTCCACACTATTTTCATCTTAATGTATTAATGATGAAATATGATTTAATTGATAATATTTTGAATATTTATTATCTTGATTGGATATAATATTTCTTTCAATATTTGAAGGAAAATTATTATTTTCAGTGTTTGGATGATGAAGTGTTTTTTAGGATTTTGAGTTTTTGAATTAGTATTTTCAAAGTTCTATGGTTTTTTAATATTCATGGTTAAATATATTTTTATTTTTATTTTGAAGTTTGGTAATCATTTCAAGTTTTATTTTTCATTTTGAATTTATTAATCTCATAAATTATTATATTATGTTTTGAAGTATGTAGTTGTATAAGGGTCAAATGATCCACTGAGTAAGGGTTATAGACATAGACCCATATAAGGGTAGTCATATATTTCAAAATAGATACTTCAAATCCATAAAAACCTACATAAAGGTTAGATGGTTTGTGCGTTAGGGTAAACTCAATGGGAAAATATCAACGTTAAGGTAACACCTTCATTCAAGGACCTACATAAGGGTCATCTGAGTTTCATCAGACCTACATAAGGGTCCTGGAATCCTGTATAAAGTTCAATTATATATTTTGAATACTTATGTAATGGTACCAAAAAGATCTTGAAGGATATGAAAAGGTTATATAATTTTGAGATTGACTAAAAATTAATTTATGAGAAACCATAAATAGACTTAAAAGAAAAGATAAGCTTAGTTATATGAGACAAGTGACTAAATATGATCCTTAATCTTGATAAGGAATTCGATAAGAGGATAATTATTCATATTAGCTTCAAATAATTTGATTCTTAGAGTCAAATAAAATCACACATGGAGCTTACAATATTTATGAGAAGTGTTCTTCTCAAGTTACCTGGGGAAGATAATTAATAGTGAAGGCTTCCATGTGGTGACCTTAAATTCAAATCTTGATATTAATGTTAATGAGGTAATGTTCTGGGAGTTCCTTCCAATACAAGGGAGTAACTTGAGTTGGATGTTTTTATAGGGTCACTAGAGCTATACCACGTTTCAATGATGACCATCCTAGGTTCATTGCACATGAATAATTATTTGTTAGATAATTTTATCAAATTTTTACTATTTTTTTCTATAAATAAGGGGTTGAAAAATTATATATAGGGGAATATTCATTTTGATATATAGGATTATAAATCTCCCCCCCAAATTTAATTTTTAAATTTAATTTTTTAAATAAAAGTGTTATGTTCAACTTCCTATATACTGTAAACCTTTAAAAATTAAGGGATAATTGACTAACCAGTTCTAAAAAGTGAATCTTGAAGTTGATTTGAGATTCAAATACCAAAATATAAACACCTACTTCTCATATCTTAGCTGATAGTGATGGTAAATTATGGAGATGTGATGACATGTCCATTCACATGAACTATTTAATACTATTATTCCCTTAATATTTTTCCTATTCCCCATTTTTCACTTGATAGAGAGTATTAAATGTGAATGTATAATTTTATGATATCAATTGGATCATTTTTACCTATGATACAACATTTCTAAAATTAACCCGTTTAAAAAATCTTGTTGTATTCTGGGATATCACTTCATGCACAGTGAGACATTCTTTAAAATTAGTGTTCACTATGTTAGATAAGAGAGGTTTTTGAGTTGATACATAAATCATGCACTGATTTATTTTGAGTGTTTATGAATGAAAAAATTTAATAGATATATGATATGTATTATAAAAGGGATCAACCTAAAACTAGTCTAGTTTCTTATTAACTTCCTTTCCCATTTCATACTTATGTTTTCTTGAGTATTTTTTCCTTATTACTTTATTTATATTTTTTCACGCTTTTACTAATTTTAAAATAAATGAAAATATAAAAACTTTTTTGTGTAATAATTATGATGAACACACTACCACATTGAGATGAACCAAAGGCTATCTATTATACTATATCTAAGGAGTTTATAAATTTTATTTTGACCGAGTTTACAATAGTGTTGGGAATGAGTGAAATTTACTTCGATTGATTGAATTATTTTTATCAGAATGCATGGTTATAGAAGATACCCCATTAATTGAAGTTGTTTCAATGATGGTGTTTTCCTTTTGAATTTTAAAAGGAGGTTTATAAATGGAGATTTTTAAGAAGAAGGTTCTTCTGATGTGCTCAAATTCATGTGGTTTTGTTCTATAAATTCAACCGAGACTTATGGTATATGGTAGATGTTTAGTGTTCTATTGTGATGTTGCTTATTTATTGAAGGTACTATTCAAACTGAGTATTTATATAGGGGATCGATAGTGGGAATAATGGAATATATGGAATCTCTCATTTCTTTGAGGCTGATGCAACTAGATGATTGGATAGTGCTATATATAAATAGGATGGTTGGACCACCTTTTCTTAGAACTAACACTAAATGTAATGTTATTACTTATTGTTATAATCCATGTGACTCATTAGTCATAAGTAGTAAACTTTTCCTTTCAGAGAAATGAAATGCTGAAATTTTTCTCCCATGGACATAGGACGTTCAGTCCAAACCACATAAAACCAAATTATTATTTATTGTTTATATTTACTTTAATTTAATGAATGTGTTTTATTTATTAGAGTGAATAAGGATAAATTTGTTTTTAATTAGTGCTGTGAGTTGGGTGAAATTTGTTTCTTCCAAGTTCTAGAACACTAAGCTTCAGAGCATTCCTTCCAGAATCTATTTTCACCTGAGTGATTTTAGATCACCAGCTTTTGGTTTTTTATTAAAAGGAAAATGTGGTGTGATTCTATATAATTGGTATCCGAGTAATTGGTTAACAAGAGGATCATTAATTTACTTGAAATTTCAGGTAACATTCTATTACTCAGGCATTTTTCAAATTTTAGTGAGAATTATTGTTTTTTAGAAGGATGGCATTTGAAGATGACAAGGTCCAAATTAAAAAATTTGATGGAATAGAATTAAATTTATGGAAAATTTTAATGGAATATTATATCATTTATAAATATTTAGATCTTTTATTGAAGGGTTTCAAACTTGAAGAAATGGATAAAGGTGAATGTAAAAATATGGATCAAAAGGAACTTGACGTGATATGAAAGTCATTAGTCCCAAATGTGTCTTTGAACATTAAAGATTAGAAGACCAAAATTAAGTTAATGTAATCCCTTTAAAATATGTATGAGAAACCTAAAACACTAGATAAAGTGTGCTTGATTCAAAGTTCATTCACTATGAGGTTATCTGAAGGAATATTTGCATCAAACCTATTAAACGATTTCAACTTAATCTAGAGATAGCTAGAGTATGTGAAGGTAAAATTCATAGATGATGTTGGGGTGATTCTATTTCTATCAACTTTATGAGAATAATTTAAGGCTATGGTAATAGCTATGAGTAGTTCAAATAGACATAATGACTCGGTGTACACTAATGTTCAAAACTCGATTCTCAATAAGGAGATCCGAAGAAGAGATAGTTTAGATTCTTCTAGTGATATTTTGAATATAGAAGGAAGTGGATGCTCACATCATTAGAAAAATCTGAAGAAATCAAAGAGGAAATCAAGGGAGTGGAGAAGAGGGAAGTCTTTTAGAATTGATCCTATTTGTTGGAATTGCAGAAAGAAAGTTCATATCAAGAAATATTTTCATGACAAGAATACAACCTCTAGAAGGACTGCATTAGGATAAATAATTATTGAGTTAGAGAGTAGTGTAAACCTAATTTAGAGTGTTTTTACTCAAATTGAATCATTGATCAAAGATCCTAGAGATTCATTCCATTCTATATGAGAAAAAAAATATACATGTAAAATTAAGTATCTAGAAAATATAATATACTGCATATTTATAATGAAGAATCTATTCACATTATGGGGAAGGGAAAAGTGAAAGTTTGGTTGAAGAATGAAAAATTACTTATATTGAAGGAAGTGAGAAATGTTTCATGTATTTGGAAGAATCTAATTTTAGTTGGTCAATTGGATGAAGTGGGATTTAGAATAAGTTTTACCAAAGTAGTATAGAATATTACTTAGGGAGATATTATCATAGAAATAAGTCTAAAATATGGGTCATTCTATGTGAAAAAAAGGGAATTATAATTTATACTTACTAGAACATCATATTTTGGAAGTTCAAGACATTGGAATAATTTGTTTGGGAACCTTAGTGAGAAAGGTATAAAGATTATATTATAAAAGGGAATATAAAAGTAGGATCACTCAAACTTTATAAGATTTAATATTTTTATACCTAGTAAGAAATAAAAGGTTTATTTCAATATTTCCAGAAGAAAACCAAAATCCTAGAAGATAGAGTTAGTTCATATAGATGTTTGGGGACCTATCATGGTTCATTATCATGTATGATCTAGGTATTTTGTCACCTTCATTAATGACTACATAATAAAATCATGGGTATACTTTATGAAACATAAAAGTGAAGTGCTTGGAATCTTTTTTTAATGGAATTCTATGGTGGAAATAGAAATTAGAAGTAAGATAAAAACTCCAAGGCCAGAAAATGGTGGGGAATTTAATGAAAGGAGTTTTCATAATTACTATAGACACAAAGGGATCTGGAACGAGAGGTATATTATAAGATCACCTGAAAAAATGGTGTATCTAAGAGAATGAATCATACATTTATTGAAATAATAATAATTATGCTGCTACATTCTATAATACCTAAGGATTTTTTTGGTGTAAGAATTTGGTACAATAACTTACTTAATCTATAAAATTTTACCGGCATTAGTTGGAAAACAATTACTATAAGAACCATGGTATATAAAGATTCTATAATTTTCTTATCTTAGAGTCTTTATAAGTTTAGCCTATATACATGTGGGTGAAAAATAAAATTACAATCTTGAATTAAAATATCAGAAATGATTCTTTATGGGTTATGAAAATGAATATTTTTCATTTTCAAATTTATGATGATTAAAATAAGAAAGTTTATAGAAGTCAGAATATTCCATTTAATGAGATGATCTTATGGAAAGATAAAAACTTGAAGTTAATAGAAGTTGAGAATAATTATTAGACTTTAATTAAAGTTGATTTGAATTGTGCTTCTTAATGATCATAAAATTAAAAAAATTCAGATGTCTCTGAGTCTATCAGTATGTCACATATTATAGAGGGAAGTTTAGAGGGTTGTGCAAAAAGTTTAGAAGTTAAAAAATTGAAAGGCAAACCTGAAATCTCAGAAACTGGGAAAACTCATTCAAGAGTTTTGGACGTTTATGGCCTAAAATTTATAGTTATGGAAGAATATGAATCATAAGTTAATTTGTGAATATCATTAAGGGTTATATTGATGGTGTAGAGGTATGGAGTTGATCTTAGTTTATTACTTATAATGTAATTAGTAGAAAAAAAAATCCTTGAAGAAGTAGCTACTCTAGGTGATTTTGAAAAGTTAGAGTTATCAATACATAAGGAGTTGGATTCAATATAAGTTAATAAAACCTAAGATCTAATGAAATTAACACTAAATAAGAAAGAAATTGGAAACAAGTGGGTATTCTGGTTAAAAGAAGAAGCTAACAGATGGGAAAGGTATAAGGAAAAGATAGTTGTGAAGGGAATTCAGTAGAAAAAAGATACTAACTTCTATGAAATATTTTTTATGGTAGTTAAAAATACTACCATTTTAACTATTTTAATCTTGGTTACTTATAGAAATTTTTAACTTGAGTAATTGGATGTGAATATAGATTTTATTCATGGGTATTTAAGAGAATAAATTTTTATAAAAAATGAGTTGGTTTTATAGATGAACAAAATTGGAGCTTGGTGTGTAAACTGAAAACAATAATTTATGGTTTAAACAATAACCAAGGTATTATAACTGGAATTTTGATTATTCCATGGAATGAAAATGATTCATACTAAGTAACTCTAGTCACTTATATAATCGGAAGGAGTTCAATGGAAATGACTTTATTATATTACTTCCATAAACAGATGATATGATTCTGGTGGGTATGAATGTTCAGCTGATTTGGAATTTAAAAGAGGATTTGTCTAGAAATTTGATATAAAAGATCTTGGAAAAGAAAAAAATATATTGGGCATGAGGATTGAACATAATATAAAAACTTGAATCTTAGTTTTATCAAAGAGTGATTATATTATAAATATCATTGAGAGATTTAGAATGAGTAGATGCAATCTAGTTTTAAGTAATTTTGCTTGTCACATTAAAATTTGAAAGGAGAAGGCACAAAAAACATAGGAAGAAAATAAGTATATGGAAAAAATTACAAATTCCTTGGGAGTAAAAATTATGATGTAAATTATAGTGTGAAATTTTCTATATATTGATCATGTAGTGGGATTGTTTATCTTGTTCATGAAAAATATAGAAAAAGATCATTAGGAATATGTAAAGTGGATTATTTGATATCTTAAAGTAATGAAAGATATAAATATTTATTTCAGATATGATGATCCATTATTTTGGTTTATTTATGCATACATTGGGAATTATTTTGATTCTTAGATGAGCATAAATGGATATGTTTATTCTTTTGTAATAACCCCATTAAGTTAGATGTCTAAGTTACAACTGGTGATTACAGTTTCTACAACAGAAGTACACTTTGTGGCTATTACAGAAGCTAGTAAGAATATGGTGCATTTGTAGAATTTAGTTAAAGATCTCAGATATAATAAAGTTAAAGGGTTTCTCTACTATTATTTTCATAGTGTAATTTATTTGGATAATAATCTAGTGTTTTATTCAATAACTAATCACATTTATACGAAGTTCTATTACATATGGAAGATACTAGAAAATGGTGAGTTGAATTTATGGAAGATATCTAGAAAAAAGAATCTAGATGAAATATCCACAAAGTTTTTGGGTCTAGAATTACTCAGGAAACATAAAACCTCATTCGGATTTAGATAAACAAAAGTAGCTCGATAAGAATTGTAAAAAACGAAATTTGATTATGATGTTGTGGTTTTCTCTAAAGAAGCCTTCAAGTGGGATATTGTTAGGAATGTGTGAATTCTACTTTAGTTGGTCGAAGTAATTAAATTTTAAGTATTTTTTCCAAAATATATCTTGTTTATTGAAGTAGTGGTAGTGGTAGTGTTTTCATTTAGAATTTTAGAAGGGGGTTTCTAGAAGAAGGTTGTTCCAAACGAAGTTCCTCTGATATGATCAGCTTCAGGTGTCCATGTTTTGGAAATTAATTTGAGAATTATCAAAGATATAATATGTTCAATGTGCTATTGATATTTTTCTTATTTACTAGATTTAGTTGTTATACTAAGTATTCTATAGGATATTAATGATGGGAATAGTGGAATAGATGAAATCCCACATTTCTTGGAGGCTGGTGCAACCAGATGGTCAGATGGTACTCTATATAAATAGGAGTTTTGGGAAACCTTTTCTTGGTATTAACACTAAATATAACATTATTTATTATTTTTATAATCCACATGACTCATTTGTCACTAAATGAGAACCTTTCCTTCCAAATAAATGGAATGCTGTAATGTTTCTCCCATAGATGTAGGACTTCAAGCCCAAACCATGTAAAACCAAACTTCTCTTTCTTTCTTATATTTACTTTCATTGCATGAAATATTTTTATATATTGGAGTGAATAGAGTTAAGGTTATTTGAACTTAGTGCAGTGATTTGAGTGAAATTTATTTCTTCTATACTTCGGAACACTATTCTTTAGATAGTTCCTTCTAGAATCTATTTCCACCCAAGTGATTTTAGATCGAATGCTTATAGGTTTTTTTAGGAGGACCATATAAGTGTATTATTAATAGACAAATCATTTACAAAATTAGTGCAATTTCTAGGGTGGAATGTTTTCCTTAGTGATTATTTATTTTTCTTTTAATTACTCTTTACAATAGTGATGGATTATCATAATTTTAGATGATTTTCACAGTTAGATTACTATTTGGTCTAAAAATTTACTGAATCTCTATATATTGTTTTCCAAGTTGGATACAAGAATAAATCATTAGATAACCCACTAAATATGACATAGTCACAACTGAGTGACCGATACAATTATTCACAAAAGTATCCAACTCATTCAAGAGAATCAAAATAGAATAGAAAAATTTTAATTGGCTGTTAATGGAGACTCAAAAAAATAATATAAATAAGAGATGGATCTATCCACTTTTCAACATGAAATGAAAAACTATGTTAAGATGAAAATTAAAGATCAATATTTTGAGTATTTTTTTGAGGGATGGTAGAAGATGGATCATGTATAATTGGAAGAAGTTGAATATTTTTTGGAAAGTTTTTAACATCAATTATGTTGCTTTAATTTGAAATTACTTTTCTAATGATATTTATATTCTTGAACAAGTTTTTATAGGTAAATAATACTAATCCATTACCATGGAAGACACTATATATGAGGTGGTGGACTTTGAGAAGAGGATGGAGGAACCTGACTAACTTACTCTAGCCTTAACCCTACTCCTAGGTACACTATTTTTTATTAAAGAAGAGAAAGATGAAAAATTATAGGGAGATGTATATTTTTTTAAGAGTTGATTTCTTTATTCTATTATGAATATCTTGATCTTGATATTGAAAATTATTTTATATTTATAGGTTTTGATGAGTCATCTGATCTTTATAAACTCTTGGAGAGTCAAAAGGAAGTTGAAACTAAACCCATGGACACACTTTTCAAAATCACAATTCTATTTGAAAATCCATTTTTGGGATCTATTAAATATATTGATGTTAAGGCCACAAATTAGGTAGTGAATATTGAATATGATTTTTTCAATCCTAATGGTTTTTATTTTCTATTTTACTTGAATTTTATTGATGATTGTAAACTTAAGTTGGTAATGATAGAAGCTAATTTTATTATTAAGGTTATCCTAGATAGTTTTCCTAATTTTGAGTTTCCTAAAACTTTTATCTCACCTACAATGAACACTAAATAATGAATAGAAAAATAAAGGGGAGGTGAGGATATTTGCTTATATCATTGAAGAGGACCTTGATGAAAAAGATTTTATTTTTTATATTAGGAACCAATGTGTATGGAAACACACTATAATGTATTTCTTATGGTGGTTATTGAGAAAAAAGAAACATCTTTCTTTAGATTGGGTATGATGTCAAGAATGTCCAGCTAAGAAAAATTTAAATACAACACTCTTTATGGGGTTATAATTTTCTTGGTTTCCATTTTTTCTAGTTTTACATAGGATTGGTTTTAATTTAATAAATGTTATTCTTGTTTTTTATTTAAAGAAATAAAGGGGAAGTATCTATATACTTCTTTGGATATTAAAAACCCACTACTATACATAAAGAAAAAAAACTCAAGTTTTGTTCTCTTTTTATTGTTTTTATATTTTGTAATGTTCTTGTTTTTATGTTTTATAGGAAATTAAATAGGTAGTTCATTCTATAATATAAAGAATATTTTAAGCTATTTTTTATTCAATAAGGGAAAAATTTGTTGTGCCCAGCCACCCTAACCTTTTACATGTCTAATTTCTTATTACATGATGCAAAACAAGTATAGGGGAGGTGTATATTATTTACTAGCCTATTGACCCTATTTTTATATTGGAATAAAGTTTTTACATATTGAATCTTAAATGTACATGTCTTTATATTCATAAATTATTATTTTTAATATTTTTAATATTTTCAATTAAGGCCATGTGTGTTCATTATTCTATTTTTTGATTTCATGCTGAATTAGTAATTTGGGAAAAAATTAAAGGGTGTTATACTTTCTTAAATCTATATATTTTAAAAAATTCATGAAACAAAATTAAATCCTATGTATCATGATAAAAAATTATTACAATCACTGAATTTTTTTAAAATTTATTTAAAGAGCTGTGTAAATTCTAGAAATAATTTTTAACATTCTATTTTTTATGAATTATTGAAAAACATTCATCTATCTTTTCCACAAATAAAAATGAATATACAATCTAATTTTTTATTGAAATTATTTGTTGTGATGTCCTCCTACTATTTAATTAAAGTAATATAAAAATTTCAGAATTTTTAGAGGAATAAACTTAATGAACTTTCAAGAACCAAGAGGATCTACTTGTTGAAAAAACATCGAATCAACCTCCCTTTAATTCAAAATATAGTTCCATTTTATGAAAACTTAAATTTATGGAATCTAATGTAAATTTTTTTCCACTTATTGAAGTTTAAATCTAACTAACCAAAGTAACATTAATCAAGTAAAAAATGGGAGAGTACTATTGAATAAAATTATTTGATAAAGATTCTTTACTAGGGGAGTTAGTGTTTTAATTATATATATATTTTTGGTCAATATTTTTACTAGAAAAATGATTCTATTTTCATGAATAAAATGATTAAAATAATTGTTTGGAAGTGATGATACATTATGAATTTTCTTGGAAAACTTTTCATGTTACTATTATCATTTTGACTATCTTTGTGTGATAAAACAATGAATTTGAATACTTGTTTTTATTCACTTTTTACAAATCATTTTTGATATTTAATTTTAGGAATTATATTTTCTAAAAATTATTTCTATTACACTGAAATTAATATTTAGTAACTCACCAGATAATCTTATTACATGATGTGATTTTTATGCTAATTGTGTTGTGTTGAAAATATGATCTTCGAACTTTCTTAAGACCCATTTAACATGTTTTTGAAATACTAATTTAAAAATCTTTTTGATATGAAATTGGTTTCAATGATTCCTTATACCCTACAGTTCAATATTGAGGTCAATGTTGAGTTTTATGTTTAGGGTAGGGTTCTCTTTTTTACACTAAACTATATTTCATAAAGTATAATTACCCCTAATTTTTTTAATATTGACTATTTTTAGGATGAATTTTCATTTTTAGTGTTAGATTTTGGGAAATTTTTGTTACTTTGAGTGGTTAATAATTTCTATTAAACCATGGATTTGATCAAGTAACATATTTTAATTTATATCTTTTAAAAAAACTTATTTAAGTGATATTTTATGATAAGTTTTATAATTTTAATTGGATTTAAACTTATTATATGGTTTTAAACTCATAAGTTTTTTATTCAACTAGGATGTAAATGAAATCACAATCTTTGATCTTTTTATCTTTAAGATATTTTTTTTGATTTAGTTAATTATGATTCCTTGTAATTATTAAACTCACTCATCCATTTAATTATGTATGATTAATTATTATTCTAATTTTTCACATCTTTTCACATTAAGGAAAAAGATAAATTTTAATGAAAAATATAACACATATTTAAGTTGGATTAAATCTTTTTAGAATTTTTAAATTTTATCATCTTTGTAAAAAAACCCATGTTTTGGAAAAAAACTTCTTTTAGGAAGATAAATATGTTTTTTTAATTAGAAGAGTCCATGATATTTTTTTTGAAAACCAATTTTGAGTTAATATTGTAAATATTTCATCTATATGATTAGTTAACTTTCACCAATTTTTCTAAATTGATTGCCTGAGGATAAATAATGAGTTAAGTGTGGGGTAATTTTATTTTCCATTATTTGAATACATGTTTGACACACACTTTTCATGAAAATATCAATGTTTCAATGATGAAATATACTTTAATTGATAATATTTTGAATCTTAGTTAGTTTTAGTAGATATAATAATTATATAAATATTTGAATGAAAATGAGAGCTTTTACTATTTAAATTATTAAATATTATTTGCCTTAATTTTCATTTTTAAGAACAAATTATTTGGGGTTTTAAAAAAATATCCATTGATATATCCTTTTTGATGTGTTTTTAAGGATTTTTTATTTTGGAATTAATATTTTCAAACTTCCGTGATTTTATTTTCAATATTTATTATTAAAAAAAATTCCAATTTCTCTTTTGAGTTTTGGTATTATTTTAAGTTCAATGTTTTCATTTTGAATTAATAAATCTCACAAAGTTTTGGATTATATTTTGAAAGAAGTAATTTCATAAGGGTTAGATAGGACACTATCTGAGGGTCAATGGGATAGAACTATGTAAGGGTATTCTCATGTTTCACAAGAGATGCGTTAAGGATATACAGTCATGTGTAAAGGTTAAATGTTTTATGCATCAGGTTGACCTTAGTGGGAAAATAACAACATTATGGTAACACCGCCATTCAAGGACCTAGGTAAGGGCCATCCTAGTTTCAACAGAACCACATAAGGATAATAGATACCCTTTTAAAGGTTAATTAAGAATTAAAAATACTTACATATTGGTATCACCAAGATTCTAAAGGCTACGTAAATATCATACAATTTGGAGAATGGATATAAATTAATTCATTGGGAACTCTAAATCAAATTCAAAGAAAAGGGGAGATCATTTAAATGGGATCAGTGACTGAAGTAGATCTCAAATATTATTGAGGAAGCCAAGATGAGGGAATCGAGTTAAAATTATATCCAAATGTTGAATTATCAGACCTAAATCCAAGTGCAAGTGGAGGTTGTGATATTCACAAGAAGTATTCTACTCAAGATTCTAGATGTATAAAATGAACAAAGAAGGATTTCACATCAAGGAATTTAATATAAATCTTATAGTTGATGTTTGTGAGGTATAACATTGGGAGTTCTATTCAATTTAAGGGATCATATTATGTTGGAGGTTTGTTTATGATTACTAGAGCTATAATAGGTGATGATGAAGATCATCCTGGGTTCACGACACATGGATTTCTACCTATTAAATAGTTTTATCATTTTTTCCAATTTCATATATAAATCTGGGGTAAGTAATTTTAGAAGGGGGGTTCTTCATTCTGCTTTGGAGGATTCTAACTCTTCCCACCCAAATTCTTTTTTTATATAAAATTAACCCATTATTCTTCCTCCATTATATCTATATTTAGAAATAAAGGGATAATTCACTAATAGATTCCATTAAGTGAAGATTGAATCTTCTTGGAGATTCAAATACTACTCAGTAATTTCCTTCTTTCCAGCTATTAGTTGGAAATGATGGTGAATTGGGGATATGCCGTAACTTTTTAATTTATAGGATCTATTTTCTACTCTTTTTTCCTTTAATATTTTTCCTATACCTTATTTTTTTATTACCAGATTACCTTACATGTGTTTTTTAAATTATATGATCTTAGTAGGACCATTTTAGTCAGGGAGACATCATTTTTAAATTGACTATGTTTGGTGACTCTTGTTATAGTCTAATAGAATACTTCATGCACTGGTAGGTATTCATTGAAATTATTATCTATTGTGTTGGGTAACATAGGTGTATGAGTTGAGACATCAATCATGAACTGAGTGAGGTTGAGTATTCATGATTCGAATCATTTAATATACCTATGATATGCAGCAGAAAAGTGGATCAACCTAGGACTGATATGGTTTATTAATAACTTTATCTCCTATTTCTTTATTCTATTATTTTGGGTTTCTTGCTTTCTTGTTTCATTATTCATATTTATTTTTGTGATTTTACAACTCCAAAAATAAAGAAAATAGATTTATTTTGAGGAGTCACTATGATAAACACACTTTCTCCTTGAAAAAAAACTTGAGGTTAACTTATGTGCCATATCTAGGGAGTTTATAAATTTAATTTTTACCTAGACCATGAAGACTAATTTCTAAGAAGCGCCATAGAGACAAAGACATCTTAGTAAAGGAAACAAAAGAAAGAGAGGCTCTACCTAAACCCATAAAAATAAAAGGACTGAAACACCTAGCATTTCTAGATTTAAGTTGATACATGACACTTAAACACCTATAATAGGAATATTATCAACAAAAAGTATCATCAAATACTTAAATATTAGATTTGATATCTCCACTCAAGGATACAAATAATTAAAACAAAGCTAAGAGGAGAATTTCTCAAACAAAAGGATAGTATAAGATCACATAAATATAGTACCAACATCCCATAATAGTTCTAAAAAACAAGAAACAATAGTTATCTAAAGGTTAAATCCAACTAATGACCAAGTGAAAAACATCATGGTCTAGTTACAAAATATCACGTGGTTTCTAATACTAGGAAACCAAAACCAAGACTCTAAAAGGTTCATGTAGTAAAGGTAATAAGATCGGTTGACAACTGAGAAAAAATCATGTATAACACACACACAAACTACCCAATCCCAAATTCTAAACTTTCAATAGGTCCATACTCAAAGAAAACATCCAAATAAGACATGAAGAAACAAAACAAAGCAAACTGCTAGCTCAAATCCTAAGAAAACAACATGAACTAAAGACACAAAGACACATTAATAGACTATCAAACACACCCCACTACTAACCTATTCCCTATCCCAAGACAACCTCACAAGAAATCCATCCTACCCCAGACCTAGAAAAAACCATTAAATGACTACCCATGCATTTATATGTCTCAAACATGTAAGCATATAAGTAAATAATAAGGAAACAATAATAAAAAACCGATTATAAAATTGAAACCATAGAGAGAAAAATAACCAGCTGAATAAATCCAATAAATAATTCTATAATAGAATAAGATACAAAACAAAAAATTTAAAAGTAATGAAAAAATTATTTTGAATTTTAACAACATGAAAATTCACGATTTGGCTCAAATACCAACTTTTGAGGGTTGTTTTGGATCACAATAGTATATGATGGCTACAGGTGGGTGGGGGGTGAATTGTTGTTTAAAATTTTAAACTATGATAAAAAACCTTTTAATTAAAAAATATAAAACTCAGAATTTGTTCAATAATCAAAGTATTAAAATTAGATTCAGTAAATATACGATATATCAAAGTTATTATCAGTATCACATAAACACTGATAAAATAGTTTATTAGAAATATAATTAAAGAACTAACTTTATAATGTTAATGAAAAATAAAATATTAAACTTGTACAAGTAATTAAAAAAAATCTTATAATATTAGGAATGACTTACAAGCTTAATAAAAGGTAATTTTAATCTTTAACCTTACGAGTTAAGGAAGTCAGAAATCCTAAATTAAGATATCCACAGTTTTAATACCTATTGTAAATGTCTATCTTTCTTACCAGGAAAGCACTAAATACAATGATCGACATAGCTCTATCTTCCTATCCCCAGAATCCCTCGATCCGGTGGATTAGATTTAGCTATGTCTTTATGAACCAAGAAAGCCCTTAATATGATGGATGGTGTCTTTATCTTCCAATAACCTAAATACCTTGATCTGATGGATCATATTCACCCATATTCATATCCATAGATTCCATCAATCAATACCCTGACCAGATATAACAAATAAAAAATAGAAGTGTTATAAGGAATTTATAATCCTCATAAGGATTCCTTATAACTTCAACTCTCTAAAAGATTACAAATCTTAGGAATGAGATGTTAACATAGAGAAATATTTAGAAAACTTGAGTTGTGAATTGAATCAGATCCAAATATTCAAATTAACTTCTATTTATAGGAAATCCTCTAACTGTCATATTTCTAAGTTGGTTGCAATGGCCTCAAACAACTTTTACTTTGATAGCTCATAATGATCTGGCTCTTGATCTTGAAATCTAAGCATGAACTGTACTTCATCTATCCAATGTCATTTTGTTTAGAACCATTAAAATGATATTATGGATTCAATTTGATATATATAATCCCAATTAGTACAATTATAAAGTTCAGACAGTCCAATGGAGTTCACTAATGTCTGTCAATATGATAAACTGAACAAAGGTTTATTTGATGTATCATTACCAATTTCAGTCTAATGGTTATGACATTTTTCAGTTTAATAGATAGGACATTAGTCAAAACACTGGTTAGAATAGTAGTAGTTCTAATGAATTGGACACACCTTTAGTCCAACAGATTAGATTGAATAATAAAAGGTTATATTTATTTTACATTAGAACTATTTATTTGTTCATTATAAAAATATATATTTTAAAAAATATAATAAAAAATTTGGGATATATAAATTTAGTAAAATTTAATTTTAATAGTTCTTGTGATTTTGAAAACTAAGTAAAGGAAAATTAAAAAGAAAAACTTTTGACTAAACAATCTTCCCATTTTTAGAAATCACAAAACAAAACTCTTAATAATGAAAAAAAATAACTTTACCTACAACCCTTTGCAATTTTAAGAATGTAAAAGGCATGCTTCATATGAAATTTGTTACTTTATCATATTTAAACACCCACAAGTTAATACCTTCTTTTTCTTTATCATTTTTTATCTGATGTAAAGTAAAAATTTGGATTATACCCCTTAAAAAAATATTTATCTAGTATTAATCCTTATTTTTTTAAAACCAAGTCTTCCCTTAAACAACTATTCTCCCAAAAAAAAATCTCCCCAAAAAATATACCCTAAAGATTCTCTAAAAAATTATCTAAAAAATCGAGTTAGGGAAAAAAATATATGAAAAAATGATGTGGGACATAAAGTAACCCACCTTTTATAGGCAAAAGAGATAATGGTTCAACTTTCATAAATTTAAACAGCTTAGATTAGAAATGATTTTTTGATCTAATGGTCTATATTTCATCAAAGAATGATTTTAAAAATAAATCTAAACTCTTAAATTGTTTTTAGAAAACTTCTCATCAGAGTGAGAAACAATCTGATTAGTAAAACTAAAAAGTTTGTAACAAAATAATATTTTTAAAACTAAAATAATATGTAAAAAACATTGATAAACTATAGTAATGAAAGAGTTCAAAAACTAAAATAAGAATACCTTTTAGAGTAAAAATGATTTACTGGTATGAGTAACCTGTTCTTATTGGTTTTTATAATGGAACATGATTATGATAAAGTTTATAACCCAAATATTTTCCAAATTTTTTTTAACTACTTTTGAGTTTGGAAATTTTTTTCTTTAGAAATATTTTTTATAAATTTTTTTTAGAGTAATTATAAAAATTCTAACTCAGAAATTTTTATAAAAAAATTTTAACCAGAAAAATTTCTAAAAGTTTTTGACTCTGAAAAACTATTTTTTTATAAAACTAGAAACTTTTAGGAAACAATATTCTTTTAAGAAAATCAGTATTTTTATAAAACTAATGGTCTTAGAAAATTAAAAGTTTTTGAAAAACAAATAAACATATGTATCCCCCTTTGATAAATATTTCATTAATGTAAGGAGATTGTTGAAAAAGAAGTATATATGTATAATCATTTGATACTGATCATTACTAGTTTTTTTAATATATTCAAATATATCATAACTAAGGGATTTAGTAAATATATTAGCAAGTTATTCTTATATTCTGATGAATTATAAAATGATATCTCCTTTTTGTGTGTGGTCTTGAAGGAATCGGTGTCTTATGTATATGTTCTTAGGAAATAAATTATGTGATAGGTTTTTACTTAAGGAAATGAAACTTGTGTTTTCCCCCAAAATTTTAGTTTTTGTAAAAATCATACCACAGTCAGTGAGTGTGTGTTTCATCCACAACACTTAAACACAACAACTTCCAGCCGCTATATATTTAGCATTAACAGTGGAAAGTGCTACTGACTGTTGTTTATTACACAATGAAGAAACTAAAGATTCTATTAAGATATGAAATTTTATGTATTTACTTTTACTATCCATTCTACATCCACCAAAGACAATATATGAAAAACTTTTTAACTCAAAGTCATTTTCAGAAGAGTAAAATAACCCTAAATCCATAATTCCCTTAAGATAATGAAAAATTCATTTAATAGATTTAATATGGGACTCTTTTGGATTTTATCTAGAACATAATAATAATGAAAACATTAAATCTAGATGGCTAGATATTAAGTAAAGTAAACTTCCAATCATTCCCCTAAATACTTTTTGATCAACTTATTTCCTAACTTCATCAATATCTAAAGTATTTGAGGTTCCAATAAGAGTAATAATACATTTAGTATTGTCATATCTAAATTTCTTAATAATATTTTCTATATACTTATGTTTAGATATAAAAGTTCCTTTTGGTTTTTTTGAAATTTGAAAAAATAGAAAGTATGTCAACTTACCCATCATACCCATTTCAAACTCAGATTTCATAAGATCCAAAAAGGAATAAATTAAATATTTTTGAGTTAATCCAATTATAATGTCATCTATATAGTTTTTTATAACTATAATATTTTTATTAAATTATTTTATAAATTTTTTGGATCCATAGCTACCTTAATAAAAAAAATTTGTAACAAAAATCTAGTTAACCTATCATACCAAGATCTATGTGATTGTTTAAGTGCATATAGTTCCTTGATAAGTTTATAAAAATGTTCTGGATGTTTTGTATTTTCAAAACCAGGAGGTTTTTCTACATGATTTTCCTCCTAAACATATCCATTAAGTAATTCACACTTCACATCCATTTGAAATAGTTTGAAATTTAAGAATGATGTATAAACTAGAAGTATATGAATAAATTCAAGTATAGATACCAAAACATAAGTTTCTTCATAGTCTATTCACTCTTTTTTATTATAAACCTTAGAAACAAGTCTTGATATATTAATAAATATTATACCATTTTATTCATACTTATTACTAAAGACCCATTTTATACCATTTTCTTCCTTTCATTGAGGCATATTTTAATGTTAGTAACCTAATTTACATTATATGGTGTATATAATATCCTATTACATATTATATCATTATTAATTTGTAATTTATGGTATTTTTAGTTAGAATTCAAATTATTTCATGGGGTTTTATTTTAATGTTACAAAGTGGTAAGATGATTCACAAGTTAATTTCATTTCATTGGGTTATATTACTTCTTTTTATTTGATATTATAAGATTTTGTGTGTAATTTATTTTTATTATTTTATGTTTTATTTCCACTTTTTTTATGTGTATTTACATTTGATGCACATAAAAAATTTATTTATTAATACACACTTAAATTGTATTATATTTGTAAGATATTCTATCTCAATTTCCACCCTATTGGGACATATTTGGAATTATGAACCTAATTATTTTTATGAGGTATATATACTACCCCTTTGATATGTTATATCATTAATATATTTATATTCATAGTATTTAATGTTTCATTTGAAGTTATTTCTTTCATAGGGGTTATGATTCAAAAGTTACCAAAGTGGTACAGGTTTATACTTCAATATCATTTTAATCCAGATTATTTATGGTTGAATTCACATTGAAGGAAATTATTTAATGATTTTCTAATAAAAAAATTTCATTTTATTCTTTTTCTTGTTATTAATGTAATTTTCAAGTAATAGTACGATTCCACTCTCTCTGGTACTTAAAATGATTGATATTTTTTTTAATAAATGCCAACTTTATTTATCATTTCAGTAAAAAATGGTTTTCTTCCATATCTATATTTCCCTTAAAATGTTTTAAATATTTTTTTCAAAATTATCTAGTGATTTATTAATGAAATTTTTATGCATGTTTGACTTTTTACAAAATGGTTTAAAAGGAATATTCTTTTCATTTTTTGAACAAGTTACTTTTTTACTTTTTACTAAAAATGTGAAAGTAATATTTATTTTAATGTACTCAGAATGAATAGAAATTCCTAACATCATAACCATTTATTTATTTAAAGATTACTTTATAAGTTTATAAGGTTATTTTCAATGATTTTTTCCTAATATTCTATAAATTATTAGTTTTTTAAAATATATTTTCAAATTAAAAAGGGTATTTTCCTCAAAGAAGTTTTTGATGATATTTTTATGGTATTTATGTTCATCAACAACAAAAACCCTTTATTGTACTTATAATCCATTGCAGATATGTTTTAATGATATCATACTTTTTATTTCTATTGATGGTTTATGATTAGTTTGACTAGGGAAAGTATTTAACAATCACTTTCTTGATTAATCTTGTCACTATTAACTTTCTCTTAAAACATTCACTTTCTAGTGATAATTAAACATTACATATACCTTAAATATACATATTATTTATATTATTAATATGATTATTTCCTAAACCATATATTATTTCTATATATGGTGTTTTACTTTGAAAATTATTTGAGTGAATGGGGAGTTATTATTAATCTGTATTCTTTACTCAATATGAATATTTATTAATAAGGAATAATGGTCATGAGTTAAATCAATCATTTGATATATGAGGAATGATTTAGACATACAATGATGGGTGGGGACTAGAATTATATAGTCTCATGATTCATTGACAGGTCTCATGAGACACATAATTTGGCCAAAATAAATGGTCTTTTACCAATGGTTTTAGATTATCTAGTCATAATGTCATGAAGTTATAAATATCATGATGTCTGAGATCATGACGTACAATATTAATATTTTCCCCTATTGAGAATTCAGTTATTACTATTAATTATATTAATACATTGATATCACCCAATAATTAGATTCAAGATCATGTGATTATTTATATGTAATTATTTGATTATCATTTATTCCTGCCATATTTTTCCTTTATTATAAAGTTATTGATTAAATGAAATATGTTTTTAGTTATTTACCTTACCATTTTAAGTTTTACTTATTAATTATTCCTTATCAAATCATGATAGATTCCATTATATGTAACCCTTTCTGAGAATTTTACCTCACCCTTATTTATTTACTTCACCAGGATATGAAGAATGAATCATTAAATGATTTCAAAGATGCAAAATATTTACTTTCACTATGTTATAATTACTATTTTCAAATCTAATGTGAAAATCAATTATGTATCTGGTTGACCAAGATGAATAAACTATTCAATCCCTTGGGATGTGGTCACTTGTATCTAACACCAATTTAATAAAGTATCCACCAACTCTAGGTTAGTAGGGTTAGGGTTTTTACATATAATAAAAGGGTTTTTAGAACCTTTGGTACATGTTAGACCATTATTTATGTATTTTTATGTATAATAATAATAATAATTTATAATTTATAATTATTTTTATACACACAAACATATATATATATAAAATTTCTAAAGGCTAGTGGTTAAGTCATCGAAATATAATAGAGAAGTCTTGGGATCGAAACTAAACATTGTTTTTTTTCATATAGTACATATACAGTTGGTTTTACAAAATCATTGGTATAGTTATATAAAATTGGTTTGGTATAATCATTGGTATAGGACTATACCTATGATTTCATAACCATTAGTATAGAGGTCCATAATAATGATTTTTTTCAAACTAATGGTATAGACCTATACCAATAGGTTTATAACCAACGACTTATTAAATAATTAGTATAAGCTATACTAATGGTTTGAGAGCCTATACCAATAGTTACAAAAATATAGTATATCGCGTTTAATAGTAGTGAGGGATCATTAAACTTGGAATATTCTGGTTTTCCATCTAATTTAGATATTTTACGAGTTGATCATAGGAAAGACAAAGGTAGCACCATGGTTTTTCTTTTTTAGTTTAACTTATATTAAATTGAATTGATCTAAAATATTAAAATATCATATTATAGGTTGTTATTTTGGTTCTATTGGTGGAATACCTTCACTATATTGACCTCAAAGGAACCATACACATTTATTTCAGTAGGATAACCCCTTATTTCACTCATACTCATAGAGAGTTTTCCTGATTATGGTTTGAGGTTGATTTATTTTAATTATATATTTTTTTAACAAAATGAAGTTTTTTAAATTATTTTATACATTATGTGATATTTATAGATAATTTGACTCACACATGTGGTTCTCTAATGTCATGACCATCCTTTATATTTTATGTATGTTTCATATATCATTCATGGAATACTTATTATTGTACTCATGTTTATTGAGATATAATAGTGTAATAATCAATCTATATATTGTAATAAACTGTGGATTTAAGTGTATTTTTTAGTTTGTAACACATGTATTATTTTTTAAGAATATTATATAGCTTGTTGTTTCATTTTCTATCCATTTTGTGTTTATTAAAATATACATATATGGTTATATATAAGCTTGTATAGGTATCCATGTGTTAAAAAATAGGTGGATGTTTTGGGATGGACTCACAATGCCTTAACATAGTATACCCCTACCCCTATCCCTAAAGGGATAGTCTGAAAGATTTACATGACTTGATATTTCTCTAATGGGAATCAATTGTAAGAATTTTTACATGTTTAACTCAGACACTGAGCTCAGGCTTGAGGTAGGTAGGAATGTATGGACCATCCCTGTATTAGGAGTTATGTGGTGTAACTCATATTCAGGCTAGACATATATGACATGCCTTATTAACTTTTTTTCTTTTTATTCCCATATCTTTCATTTTTTCTATGTACACTATATTTTATGATATGTGTTTATGTAGTTGGGTGGTGACTGGCTATTGTGTATTTTTATGATAATGCTCTATACGTGTCCTTATGGGATGTGTTTAGATACTTTTTATGTAACCTAGGTAAAGATAAGACATCAAATCATGGGAGCTAGTGGCACTTAGAGTATTAATTCCAGGTTAAGTTTTGGTACCTTTTGGAAGATGAGTGAGGTGGGTGCATATGGGTTGTCCATGGATACCCGTATGGGAGTTCTCACTATGTGATCCACACTTTTGGTTGTTAAGGCCATATTTGGCTTGTACACTATGTATATATGATGTTTCTATCTAGTTTCACTTACTTAGTGAACATTATGAATTTTTTATCCCTTTAATGTATGGTAATGTATATTCATATCATTTAATAATTGGTTTCATTATCTTCATATTCACTATAATGACTCAAATTTTCCAAATTTTATTTTATAAATTAATTGGGAAAATTACAATACTAGATGCTGAGATGGCATGAAATTTCAAGACCTGGTATGCCCAGAATGATTCGCTGAAAAATGTTAAGTTTTTAATAGAAAAAGTGCACAAATTTTCTTAAAAAGTGGAATAACTCTTAAATAGGTGTCCAGATCAAAAATATGAGGGCACCGTTAAGCTCAGAGCAGTGGTTTTACTCTAGGAGCGACTTAACTTTAGTCAGTGTGGGTCATATGTGAAAAAACCTGAAAGTGACATAAATGTAAATAAAATCATTAAATAAAATCATTTTATTTTAAAAGCCTAATAACTCATAAAAGGTAACTTGGATTGGAAATCCGACACCACCATTGAGTTTATAAGGGGTTTTTACTTAGGTAAGGACTAACATCCGTCAGCGCGGGTTGGCTGTGAAGGATAGTTTTTGGATGTAAATGTCATTAAAATATTTTTTAAAAAAATATTTTATTCTTGGCTTAATGACGTGTTTTATTTTAATACACAATTTTCAGAGAATTCAGGGTTATCATCATAAAACTGGAATTCCTTTGAGGTAAGGAGAAAGAGCTCTCTCGACAAATGGAGGCATAATGTGGATCAACAATCAATGAAGAACCTTGGATTCAAATGATATTTACCCATGACAATGAAACGATGAATTTATTCATATGTGATCTAACCGAATCGAGGCAGGGAGTTTGTGATTTGATTTCTTTTCCCTGTTCATGAATTCCACAATGAACGCGGACCAATCAACAAACATATTGGCCTGCATATCGATCGTTGTTGCGGGATGAGATTTACCTTTGTGAGGTTTTGATGGGAGAATGATCTTGTGATTAATTGTCGGATTTTGATTTTTATTCTAACAGCAACAAACCACAATCTACACGAACATCAATCAAGATTCGTTTCTTTTGGTTGATTTATGCTTTTCTCCCCCCGTTCTTCATTTTTTAGAGGCATTCTTCATTTGGGAATTACTCGACATGTTGCAATCGGTTGATCATTTCACACTTGATGCATGGTGCAACGATCCAATACCACAGATCTGTGATCGTTATGGCATGATGGAGGTGCGGTGATGATGATGACGGACTGATGAAAACAAGTTGGGAGATATTTTTTTTGAGTGATTTTTCATTAAGATGAATTGAAATGTTGATCTAAGCCTATGTCGATGAAGAACATGACCCGAGGATCATAGGTGTGCCTCTATTTCAAAAAACAGAGCACCAGAGGAGAATTGGTGGCTTGCCGAAAGGCCCACCTGCAACCAGTGTTGGCGGTGTGCTACAATGGAAGTAGCTGTGTGAACTACGACCAAACCGTGGTTTGGAGGGCCCTACGATGGACCAACACATTGAATGTGGTTGTGACACATTAAATAGGTGGAGTCACATGGTCTAGAAGACCATGTGTGGTGAAATAAAATTGGCCCGAACATGCGGTCTAGATCAGGTGAGCCGAGCTAGCTCAGATCAGACTAAACTAGGTCGATTCAGCCAAACTAGGATAGGTTGAGTTAGCCGATGTTTTTAGATGGGTCCGGTGGGTCGGGTCAGACCCAGACTGGACCTGGGTCAGACCGTTTCACTAAAATGACTATCTCTTTCAAATGGAGCATCCGATTGATGAGCCTTCTACATCATTAGAACCCTTACGAAAAGACAGTCCTTTTGAGATGGATTGGTGGGTTTTTAGTTGGACCAGAAGTGGTTGAGAGTGTACCCTTGGTATTTTCCTTTTAGGGTTCGATATAGGATCTTGTTCCTATCATAGAGGATGACCCGTATTCCGAATTGAGTTCTCTTAGAATGACTTTGAATGTTGACTTAGTGGGTTAGAGAAAGTACCACATCGAGAGGCCCGATCAGTCCCCACTTCTCTTTGTGGTACCTTAGATAGGGTTTGTGGAGAAGGTGTGACCAATATTTATAAATGAAACTATCCGTTATCTAGGAAGATGTTTCCAGTAGGGAGAGGAGTCCCCCTAGTGAGCCCTAGGCACTGAGGACCCCTATCTGTGTATCGAGATCAAATTATTTCCATTCTATGCAACTATACCTGATGAGTGTGCTTTGGGAAGTTTTAAATGATTGATTTTTGGATGTTACTTGGTGATTACGTGACTTGGGGGCTTCATGAATTATCAGAACTCTGTGTGTTACTGACACTCTGTGTGTTACCGACACTCCATGTGATACCAACACTCCATGTGTTACCGAAACTCTGTGTGTTACTGAAAATCTATGCCTTAATGAGACTAGATGTCTCTGGGAAACTACATAAATTTTTGAGACCCTAGTGTTCTCCTGGGTACTTTTGGTAGACCTATTCTACATGATTCTATCAGATATCTGAAGAAGTGAGATCTCATAGGAAAAGAATGCTACGAGCAGAACCGCATAGTTGAGATTGAATGATAATTTGAGGCTTGGAATCCTTTATGAGTATACTTGGATGTTTTCTTTATATGTTCTATAGAAATATAACTATGATAATATGACTATATATTCTTAGTGGTGTTTTCCCTTCTTGGTATTTCAGCGTGGTATGTTCTTCGTGGTGTTTCCTCTACGGTATTCCTTTTTGTTTTCAGGGTGTGCTACCGAGTATTCTTTTACTCACCCCTACATGGGATTTTCCCACATATGTTGTGTCTTTTATAGATGATCTACCTTATTATGGAGTTCCAGGAAGACCAAGGCCATATGGTTCTTGGTGAGTTCAGACAGACCAGAGTGTGCTCCTACAACTACAAAGAGTAGTTCTAGTACCTTTTTTATAGGTTGGACTTTGTGGTTTGTAGAATCTTTTTGGTGGAATTTTATTGTATCCCAACCATAATTTTCTAAACTTTAATTTCATATCATACTCAATTGGTTGAGATATAGTGGTATTCATGATTTTTTTACTTACTATTTTTACCTTTCATCATTTTGGGATTGGAGATGTGTGCATGTGTACATGTACTTAGAAAAATGCCTCTTATTTGTGGGATATTAGTACTCAACGCTAGTCTCCATCTCCTGGCCTATTAGAGGCGATATTTGGGTAGTCATGACATGAGACCCTCTGGGACAGGTTGTGACAGAGTAATATCAGAGGCTGGTCGGTTCTACTTAATGAGAAATATTCTGTGAGGTTGGTTTGGGACAACATTGTTATGTGTTTTGAGTTCAGCTTTCAGGCTAGGAAATCTAGTGTTGGTGCTGTGGCTGATGTATCCATACACTAGGTCTCTTAATTCTTCTTTTTGACTTAGTATATGAAACAATGGTTTTAGGAAAAAATAATGGTGCATGAATTATATAATATTTGGGTGTGTTCTAATGTCCTTCTTGAGTCAACTCACCAGGTATACACTATTGACCATGGTACATCTTGTAATATTTCAAGATGACTCCGCATATATAGCCAGCCAGGATTCCATTGCATTATCATGAGGATGATCCGCTGGGTGATGAGACATTGGTATAAGGATTTTTACTGGAGATAACACCTCCAAGTGGTGAAACAACTTTAACACAACCTATAGAGCAGCACATGGTACCCGTAGTACCAGCGGATGAGGAGAGTAGGATGAGTGCACCTCATGAATTTTAGTGATAGATACCCCTTAGGTTCTGAGGAGATCCCAACACATAGTCATATGAGGATTGTCTTAAGGTGGTGATATGAGTTTTCCATCTATTCAAGACACCAGTAGATCAGATGGTGGTCTTGAGAGAGATCCTTCTACACGTATTTTCAGGGTGATGGTGGGGTTTGGATACCTGATCTTGTGATGAGGTGACTTTTCCATGGACAGAGCTTGCGAAACCTTTCAAAGAGGAGTTATCACCTTATAAGCTAAGAGATGTGTGTGTCATGGAGCTTCTACAACTTCGGCAGAATGACTTGTCAGTATCTAAGTAGTCATTGAGGTATACCAACCTTTCCATGTACTCGATGGATGTAATGCATGGCCATTACTTCAGGGCTCAAACCTTAGATCAAGGTATATGTAGGGATATCCAATATAGATTTATCACATTGTGCATTCCTACCTATTCTAGGGTGCTAGGGAAATTTGTTTTGGTTAAGGGTCCCTTGGATGAAAAAATACAACCAATTATTATCAGTAGTGGGAAAACAGGAGTAGATAGATCCATAAGGTAGTGGGCATGGTAGAGGAGAAGGTCGGGAAGTAGGAGATGGGTGGAGGTTTGATGTACCACCACCACCACCCCCAGGTCTTCCACCATGAGCTTAGGTAGATGGTGGATAGGGACGAGGCCATATTCAAGTGATGTAGGCTTATGACCTCTAGGATATCGGGATGATTAGAGTTATGATCTATGTCTTTTCCACCTTAGCTGTAGTTTTGATAGACACAGGTGATAGTCACTCTTTTCTCTCTACAACTCTTGTTTGAGACTCAAAGATTCCATTAGAACTGTTGACTTGATCCCTACACTTAGATACTCCTAAGAGGGGAGATTCAATGATCACACATTGGTTCTGATAGTGTACCCTTACTCTAGGGGGAGAGAGTTTTGGTTGGGATATCTTGGTGGCGACATCGAGTCCTTACGACTTCATTCTCAATATGGGATGGTTATCCATAGTCCATGCTTAGATTAACTATTCTAGTCATAGAGAGCGGTGTTTCTATGGTGATGGGACTGGTTTTTCTTTTATCAGAAAAAATAAAACACAATCAGTGTAGGATGGACTCACACAAAGGATGTTACAAACGATTGCTCATTAATTTGCTGGACTAACCCTCGATACAGTGGGTGTTATGAGTCCTCAATTTTCTATAGTGGTGATAGAGTTTTAATGGATCCAGTGAAGGTTGAGGAAGAGTTTGATGAGGTCTCCCATATTGAGGTTTCCAGAGTAGGGTGTTGTGTATGTAGTGTTTTGTGATGTATCAGGAATTGGGATTGGTTTTGTCCTAATGTAGAGGAAATCAATGATTTCCTATGGTTCACTCTAGTTGAAATCACAAGAGCAGAACTATATGACCCATGATCTTGAGTTAGAAGCAGTAGTATTTGCACTTAAGATTTGGTGAAACTACCTGATGGGTGAGTGGTTTATCATTTACTTCGACCACAAGAGTCTTAAGTATATATTATATCAGAAAGATTGGAACTTGAGACAAATGTGATGCCTAGAGTTCCTTCTGAACTATGACTTGGAGATTATCTATACTCCTAGGAAGGGGAACCTGGTAGAATATTCATTCACCAGGAGATCTAGCTTGTAGTTGTTGAATGAGGCATCAAATCATTTAGCCTCATTATAGAAAAACATTGTGAATAGACTTGGAGAAACTTACATAACTTCCTAGGTATTTATAGAATAATACATTTTCATATTTATTAATATTTATTAATAAGATATTAATTTTACATTAAAGGGGATTCTTTTTCCGATAGCATACTTGACACACAATAATGTTTTTCTTCGAAATATTACATTGCACAAAACATTGAGTTATACCGAAAAATAATATAATAATATAATTATTATTTTAAATGTTAGTTAATGCCTAACTGTTCTATTGGAAAGAATGAAAAGAACTAATTACAATATGATTAAAAAATTTGTTAAATGTTTTTACATTTATCCAATAAATGTTAGAGGCTTAAAATGAGAATGAATCTAATTTTAATCATAAAATAATCTAGTATTTTTAAAATCTCATTTTATCCCTTTTTAATGATGAACCATTTTTAAATCTAGTTTTTGTCACTTTTATAGGTTCTATTTAAAAAAAATAAACTTCATCTTTAGAAGAAGGACATAAAAATTTACTTTGGTAGAAATTTTGGTATTTTTATAATAAAATTTATATTTTAATGAATAGTGAAAAATACTGAATTTTAATTCAAAACTATATTTTCATCTAATTTATTTATATGGTTATATTATCTTTGAAATTGGTTTTAATGTGTAATTGGAGTATGTTTTTATCATTTAATCCAATATTGGTCATTTTATGTAATTTCACATTGAAATTAGATATAAATGCGTACCAATCTTTTGATGGTTTTTACCTTTAAAAAATATGTTATCTCGTTTTGACAACGAGAATTAATTTTAAATTAATTACTACAAATTTTGTGTTTTGAATTTGGAAAAATGGATTCCATATTTGGAATCAGAAATACCAAATTATTTAAATATTTCCCTTTTATTATTGGACATTATGAATAGTAACTTCCGTAATTATTTTTATTTACCATGGTTAAAGGGTAAATCAGGTAAATAAGGGTAAAAAATAATATTATAATAATATAAAACTATCCTAAAACATCTTATAATACTAATGGATGAGATATGTCTGACCATGGGCATACTTGGGTCTATTTTAGGACCCAATGAAGCCACTTGGATGTGATAATGATAAGTTATAATAATCAATTTAAATTAAAGAGAAATATAACATAAAAATGTATCATTTTACTAAAATGATTTTAAGATGGGGTTATATAACTGATATATTTGAATATAAACAATAATTAGAAAGATAAAATTATTTCCTATATCATGTTATTTTATTTATAATTTTTATACATTAAATAAATGAATTTATTTATGACACAATGATGATGAAGTGATTACCTTATTAAGGAAGGATTAAAATAAATGACATTATAAATTTTAAAATAAATGTAATTTAAACTTTTTGATGACATAAAATAATATTTTGGATTATTATGACATGTTATATTTTAGTTAAATTATTTTTTTCTAATGAATCAAGTTTTTTTGACTATAACAAAAATAAATTACTAAATAGTGTCAAAATTGACATAAATATATTTTTAAAACAAATACTATTTTATTAAATGATATAATAGTCATAAAAATCTTATATTCATCCAAATAACTTTTATAATGTTAAAAATATCATTAATGATCCACTTGAGGTTCTCTTGGTATTTTATAGTAACCATATTTATCATATAGTGTAAAAATACAAGAAGACATGGTAAGAGTTAATTTATTTAACTAAGGGTTAAAGCCAAAAGATAAGGTTAAATTTGTGACCTAAACTTGTATAAAAACTATTGGTTGAGAGGATTTAGACCCATAATCAAATTATCATAGAAATATATCACTTTTTAACTACATAAAATTCTAAAATCAATTTATAATAAAATAATATTTCAAGACTTTCCTAAAGTGCCCCTCCTCACTCTTATAAAAGGCCACCACCTCTACCCACGTTCTCACACCTATAAATCTCTTTGGATCCTCCAACTTATACTCAAATAACCTCCCAAAATCCCTAATTTTCACCTAGAATCCTTAACTTGGGAAGAAGGCAACTCAAAGAAGCCTTTTGGCTCAAATCAAAAGGAGTTACCCGATTTAGAGGTAACATCTTCTCTCAAGATCCTTTCATTTATTTTATTTATCCAACCCACTAAAATCTCTTTATTCCATTATTTTATAACAAAAATAGTACCCTCAATATATTAGGATGTTGTTATGCTAAGGTTTCAATCTACACTTACACACACCTCCATCTTATGGATATAGAACATACTGTTTCTGTGTACGACAAACAACTACATCACGGAATGATGATTGTTCAATTTTCTCCTTATAGACGCCGAAAAATACTTAAGTGCTAGAGAAAGTTCCGAAATGAAAAAAAGAATTCATATTCGGACTCGGAGGCTCGGTCTAGGGGCCTCGGAGGTGTTTCATGGAAAAAAGGGTGAAGTGCACGAAAAAAGTTCTCCAGCGGGGAAAGTACCGAAATTCGTGAAGGGTCCCGGTGCCGGCGTGAAATAATTTCACGCCTGCACCCTGCGCAGTTGGCCTTTCGCGCAGCTGCCTCCGCCGCACAATTATTGCGCGTGGCCCTAAATTCTGCGCCACTAGATGCCTATAAATAGAAGGTGACCCCTTCTTATTTAGGGATGAAAAATTTGAACCGCCTCTCATGCGTGTAATCAGCATTCCGCACACGCGCAATACAGCTTTCAGGTAAGGTTCTTTCTCATGCCAAGTCACCCAGGGATCCACCTTCACGTGAGATACCCATGGCCTAGACTAAACTCCAAACCCTTCGGGGTCTTCCCCTTGCGCGCAATCCCTTCCGGAGCGCGCAATCCGGTTAAGCCGCACGCAATCCTTCCTTTGCGTGCCCACCAATTCCTTTGCGTGCAATCCTTTCTCTTGCGCGCAATTCCTCCCAGCTGCGCACAATACTTCAACTTCCCTATTTTGCGCAAGAAACACTGATTTCACGCCAACCCGGGGATTTTTGTGCTAGGGCCCTTTATTTCGCACAAACCTCAAGAGTTGCGCGCAATTCCTTGGGGCCCTTCACCTCCGTGATCCCCGAGCACACCCCATGCACGAGCGCCCGATGCCCTTCTTCCGGGTGCCATTCGTAGGTGTCTTGTGCACCTCGGGAATCCGTATCATACATGATTTTTCCGTATGAACTTCTAGGATTGTACAAAGTAACTTCAAAGTCCCTTGGACAATCCTTCCCATTGCGTTGCTTCTCCTTTTTCTTCTTCGCATAGGCACGCTAATAGATATTGCGTCTTCGCATATCCATGCTAACATGGACCCCTCGATGGTTTGCTCCGCGAAACCCCCTCAGTACGGCCTTGACGATGCATTCCCTTCCACAAGTGGTAGGTGGCACCGGTTATGTAAGTCCTAGGGGTGCGGAGCCAGCACACCTCGTCCGAGCTACAAGATGTTAAACTGCCAAGCACCTCATCCTCAACAGATGGCGTTAAACTATGACCTGGCCCCGTGGCTTGCAGGCAGGGTCCCCCCACCTCGGACATTCTCCATGCCCACTTGTCTCCATGGGGATGAGATCATCCCTCACAGGGGGTAATTTATTGGAGTGGCGTTTGTCTGCAGGGAAGGGCATCCACCTTAGTTTAAGCCCCTAGCCTTCCTTCCAGGAGGCAGCCCCCCTGCTCCTCCTCACTTCCTTAGTGCCAAGGCCAGCGGAGGGTGTGATAGGGAACGGGGCCCCTCCTATCTTCCTAGGTGCCAAATCCCTCTCCCTCTACGCTTTTTCACCCCCAGGCCTCCATCCTGGAGTAAGCCCCGAAAACATGGGACACTCAATGTGTAAGCCCCTTCTCGCTTCCCACGAACACATCCTTCACGACTTGATCGCCAGGTCTCTGCTACCTATTGTTTCTCACACTGAGCATGAATCTAGTGAGCTTAGAGTGAGCACAGACCATGACACCACTTTGGGCCATCTCAGAGCGTAAGCCCCATCCAACTCAAACTACCAGGACTTTGATCTGTGCTAAGGCATGGTACGTAGAAAGCCTCCACGAGGTTCAAGCCCCACCACCTTGGGCCGTCTCAGAGCGTAAGCCCCAACCATCCTGAACTATAGGGACTTTGATCTGTGCTAAGGAATGGTACGTAGGAAGCCTCCACGAGGTTCAAGCCCCACCACCTTGGGCCGTCTCAGAGCATAAGCCCCATCCATCCCAAACTACAGGGACTTTGATCCATGCTAAGGCATGGTAGGTAGGAAGCCTCCACGAGGTTCAAGACCCACCACCTTGGGCCGTCTCAGAGCGTAAGCCCCATCCATCCTGAACTATGAGGACTTTGATCTGTGCTAAGGTATGGTACGTAGGAAGCCTCCACGAGGTTCAAGCCCCACCACCTTGGGCCATCTCAGAGCGTAAGCCCCATCCATGCCGAACTACGGGGACTTTGATCCATGCTAAAGCATGGTATGTAGGAATCCTCCATGAGGTTCAACCCCCACCACCTTGGGCCGTCTCAGAGTGTAAGCCCCATCCATCCCGAACTACAGAGACTTTGATCCGTGATAAGGCATGGTACGTAGGAAGCCTCCATGAGGTTCAAGCCCCACCACCTTGGGCCGTCTCAGAGTGTAATTCCCATCCATCCCAAACTACAGGGACTTTGATCCGTGCTAAGGCATGGTACATAGGAAGCCTCCACGAGGTTCAAGCCCCACCACCTTGGGCCGTCTCAGAGCGTAATCCCCATCCATCCTGAACTACGGGGACTTTGATCAATGTTAAGGCATGTGACGTAGGAAGCCTCCACGAGGTTCAAGCCCCACCACCTTGGGACATCTAAGAGTGTAAGCCCAATCCATCCTAAACTACAGGGAATTTGATACGTGCTAAGTCATGGTACGTAGGAAGCCTCCACGAGGTTCAATCCCCACCACCTTGGTCTGCCTCAGAGCGTAATCCCCATCCATCCCAAACTACGTGTACTTTGATCCATGTTAAGGCATGGTACGTATAAAGCCACCATAAGGTTCAAGCCCCACCACCTTGGGCCATATCAGAGCGTATGCCTCAAATGCCCTCATCCTGCATGATGTTAAACTGCATTCCATCCCGAACTACGAGGACTTTGATCCGTGATAAGGCATGGTATGTAAGAATCCTCCACAAGTTTCAAGCCCACCACCCGGTTGTTCCGACCCCATTCACATCAGTTCACCAACACCATGGGCTACCTTAGAGTGTAAGCCCCATGCCCGTCCCGAATGACGTTAAACTGTTTCCACCACCTGAACTACATGGTCTTTGATTCCCTACTACGGGGAAACGTAGGAAGCATCCATGAGGTTCAAGCCCATCACCTGTGACTCATTCTGACCTTTCCCTCGAGCCCACATGTCTCGGGAGGCTCATTCCATAACCCGGAGGTTTCACTTCCTCTGGGTCCTATCCATGCGTCCATTCTCACAGGTCGCCTCTTCAGGTGTCCCATCGGTCCATCAAACTACGCAGACTTTGATTCCCTGTCACAGGGATACGTAGGAAGTCTCTTCGATGCTCAAGACCAAGTCCATCATGCATCCTGATTCTTACTTGGGCCACCACATCCCAGTGAGATCATGCCACTCCTCATTCCCCTTCACAGCATTCGGGAAGCCGCCCACGTGCGGGCCCCAATATCGGTGTTCCCTCCAGGGGGTTCTTAAATCTGATCCACTCTTATCAGTGTTCCGATCAGTCCAATCCATCTCCGCTGGACGTTAAACTTGCGGCATACCCTATGTTAAACATGGGAAGATGAGGAAAACCTTAGATATATTCCTATGGCATACAATTCCTCGCGTTCGATGTGGGATGCCTCGGGCTTCCGCACCCTAGAGAAGCCCTATGATAAGGGATAGAAGACAGACATGCCAATCCCCAACGTCAAGACATGCCAGTGATGCCCCAACGTGACTGCTCTCCTAACCGAAGGTTGCTGCCCTGATCAAACCCCTTGGAAGGTCCTGAAAAAAGCAGCATAATTAACTGGTATCCATGAAGATATGGCACCAGGAAGAGCTTCAGGAACTACGTTTTAAATCTATGAGGGAGACCCAGACTAGGTGATGAGCTCTGAGGAGGAATCCACAGAAGGAAGAACCGACATCCCATCATCCCGTTTGGATTAAGGAGTAGAATTCCATGAATAAGGAGTGGATGTCGCCCACCTTTGGAAAGCGGAAATGTGGGGTAATAGCAGCGCGTCATCTGTGTGATGGTTGCACGTGCCCTGACGAAAGGGTCAAAAATAGAAAATGGTGAACCTGACTTGAATCTCCTCTCCTCAGAATGGAGGATGGTAGTGTTCGGGACATCAATGGATAAGCTGTCATCTGACCCCGTCATCCGGTACCAGGTCCCACCAAACATGCCTGACATGAAACTTGCTAGAAGTTGGGATAGTCACGACATTGAGCATTCCGTTCTGCGACGTTGTCAGCGTGGATCCCTCTTTCCGACCACGAAAGACGGAATGGAACTGGGGAACTGGGTTTCAATTCCTTTTTCTATAAGTATTAATGAGTTCATCTCCCTGCTTCAGGAATCAAGTTGTTGCATTTTGAGCTCGTTCACCTATCCACCGGCGCAGGGGCATGGGCAATACCGACGCAGCTACCCCACGTGGTTCTACCTCTTCCATGACGGCTTCGACTGCCATGACTGTTGGGCGCCCATGCCCCCTCTCCCCATCAGAGATCATCCAGTGAAGGGTAATCAATGACCATGTACGCAGGTATGAGGAGGATGGGGTCATCACCACCAGGGATATAGCTCGCTTATACCTTGAGGCAGCCGCTCCTCACTATCCACGCCGCTGTTGACGCTCCTTTTCGTCACAGTGTCTAAAAGAATGGAAAGGGAAATGACTTAGCACAAATTGATTCATCCTTTGAAGAAAACATCAAAAATCGACAAAGGCATGAACAAGGGATCAAGAGCACATGTGCCGCGCAAGTTCTATCACTGTCACGCAAGTCCACTTGCGCGACGCCTAGTGGTCGTGCAAGTGACTTGTGCGACCTAAGTGGTAACTGCCCGGGGTCTTCTCCTGCCTATAAATAGACCCTGTGGGCCCCCCATTCGGGGATGATTTTTTTCCAGAAACTCATATTTGAGCCCCCAGTGCCCTAGTCTCTTCTCAAAGCTTCCAAAACACTTCTAAGGTAATTTATTACCTAGAACGGAAGATCTAAAGAGGGGGAGGAAGGCCTAAGTTTTGAAACTCATCAACACTTGCGCACCTGAGTGGCCAGCCCTTAAGGGAAAAGGCCACACTTGCGCGCCGCCTTACTCCTTCAATAGAACTTGCGCGCCCCTTTTCTGGAAGAACCTCAAGAGGATTCTAAAGGCTTTAATCAAGAGTCGCTCAAGTATTACCCTACTGGTTAACCGTCACGCAAGTACACCATGTGTCGCGTAGGCATACCTGCGCGACCAGGACTTGCGCGCCCACGTAGTACCTGCGCGCCTGCCAGGACTTGCGCGCCCCTTCCTTTTTGGGTGCCCTTCTTGCCCATTTCACCCCTCTTAAGCCATTCCACCTTTCCTATTCAAGATTCAGTCTTCAAGACACTCTTCAAAGCCATTTATGGCATGATTTCTTGATTTGACTTCCTTATCTGAAATGAATTATGTAAAACCTAGTGATTTACACATCTTTATGTCAGTAAATATTGAGATTTCATTCATTCAACCTCATTTTTTAAGATGAGAGAATCCTTAACCTGGGTCTCCTTTTCAGGAATAATCCCTAGTCATAAGTCCTCTAATTTGTGAATCCTCTTTAGGAGTAAGCCCCAAGTCTTCTAATTTGGGCATCCTCCTTTTCCGGATTAAGTCCCAGTCTTAATTCTTTACTTGGGCATCCTCCTTAGGAGTAATCCCCAATTCTTAAAGTTCCCAAATCTGGGCATCCTATTTAGGAGTAAGCCCCAATCCCATAATTTGGGAATCCTCCTCAGGAGTAAGCCCCAAACCTTAATTCCCTTAACCTGGGCCTCCTTTTCAGGAGTAAGCCCCAGTCTCAAATATGGGCATTCTCTTCAAGAGTAAACCACAAGTCCCTTAATTTTTTCAAATATCTTAACCTGGGCCTCCTTTTCAGGAATAAGCCCCTGTCTTAATTTCTCTTAACCAGTCCTAATTTACCTTTGATCTGGGATTCCTTTTCAGGAGTAAAACCTAATCATAAGTCTTCTTCTAATTTGGGCCTCCTTTTCAGGAGTAAGCCCCAAGTTAGAGTATTCAAAATCTCCATGAAGCACATATACCTTTATGAACCATGCTCCTGGATTTCTTCCCTAAAGTAAATCCTAACCTTCATTTATCTAGGCAGTCATACATACATAAGCCCCACATTATTTCTTATGATTGCATCTTTCATGGCACAATTGTCTAATTTTTACCAATACCTCTTGTTTATCACACCGAGCATGACTCACGTGAGCTTAGAGTGTAAAAGTAATTGTGACATCCTTATTTGAGCCATCAATCATAAACATAATACTCCCTTACTCGAATTACATGGGTTCTGATTCCTTTTCTAAACAAAGGATACGTAGGTATCCCGTCTACAGGTTCGATCCCAACTCTAAAATAATCCATGTCCTTCTGAATGAAAATAAACTTCAAGTGCCCCACTGAGTGGCTTTAAAACCATCATGGTCATAATAATGAACAAGAGACTTCTATATAAATGTGTCAAAGGGTACCATTGACCAAGAATCTCTAATAAATACAGATGATTCTCTATCAATGAAGAACCTCGAATACATACAAAAGATTCTCTAAATTTCCTACATATTTAATCATTGATTGTAAGATCTGAAGGAAATCTCATTTTATACTTGGTAATGTAATAAGGATTCACGAACATAACTTAAATCTATAAAGAGAGTCCCAGAGTAGACAATAATTCCCCTCATAAAGGTGTAATGAGTCTGACCTCCCATCCTCTTGACCAATTCAAATTCCTAAGCCTCATCAGTCCACAAACTAATGAGCACCTACCTTTGGAAAGTAGGTCCGAATGGATGTGGAATCATTGGATGTTTCCGGTTCTACGAATAAACCCGTTAGAAACCGATCAGAATGTTTGAACCTCCCATCAAGGCGGTTATCCCCGGATTCCGAGGGAAACAAAAATGGTGAACCCGACGTGAATCCTTAACCAAGTTAAAATAATGTTTTACCCATTTGTTAGGACCCTATTTAAAACTCAATGAGAGGGCCAACAAAAACAATCATTGACATATGTGCTCATCCAAAAGATGTAGTGGCTGAATTTATCTTGATTACGTCTATTATATCAAATAGGGACTCTTTTCCCAAGATCTTCTGCCTTTCTAGAATGGCTGCTCTCAAGTTCACACCTATGAATACTACTGCTATAAATGCCACTGCTGCTACTCCTTCTGAATCGTCGTCCGCTCTCAGGAAGATATCACCTACTCAACGTCTTCAACGCTGGGTATCAAACGCACTGGTTAAGGAGTACCATCATCATAGTACCATCCCAACTCTGGAGGCTGCCCGACAATCCCTCCAAGTAAAAAACTCACATCGGTCATCCGGACAACGACGACCAGTGATCAAGAAGCATGCGGTGATGACTACTGTCTCCAACCGTTTCGGGTCGTTATCCCCGGAACACAATCACCATTCGCTCCCTTATTCTGGGGAGGTGAATGAGCAGGTCCCTCAAGACCTTAATTCAAACAGACAGGAGTCCTTCCTGAGGGCTCTCCACTAACAATCGCCACCAGACTCATGCGACAGTGCACCCTCAACATGATGAGGGTACCGACTCCAGGCGTTCGGCTCAGGTTCCTCGAACCCGAGAAAGCAAGACGAACCACCAGAGGCGGAATCCAGTCAACAGTGAGCAGGTTCTCATCTCTGCCATCTCTGGAGAAGTCCACCAACCTAACTTGGTGGCAAGCAACGAGCAGGCACATACACCTACCCGTTTTAATTCCGCTGTCCAGCAGACTCGTCTGGCAGCATCACGCCAATCCCGCCAGGCAATTCCAACGGAGTACTATAGGAAGGAACATAAACCTGTTTATACATCATCAGCTAGTCAGCAGTCTTGTCTGACTACATATGATGGATCTCGTCAAACACATTTGGAGAAGTGCAATCAGCAGGCACATACACCTGATAGTATTAATCAAGCCTACCAACAGTCTTGCTTGGTAGCATTCAGAGAAGTTAGTCGGAAAGCCCCGACAACAAATAAGAGACAGACTCAAATCTCTACCCCCACACTTGAGTACTGTCAGGATTCACTGACAGGAAAAGGAGGACAAGAGCAGGCACATACACCTTCTCCAAGCCCGGAATGGACGTATATTCCCGTTCCGGCAGCTGAAGTCACCAAGCATATTCTATCAATGGTGAAAGAGCAGAAGCAAATCCCTGCTCATATTCTGGATGCCTGCCAAGATATTATAACAACTTCAACGACATCTCAGGGAAAGACACATAAATCTATCCCTACCAGTGGAGTGACACATCAACAATTCACTCCGGAACAGACACACACATCTGTTCCAGTCCAAGAGGGTTGTGGGGCATACTCCCCCATATCATACGGACAACCAAGTCAGGCACATACACCTGATTTTAGTAGAGATCGTCAGCCTAACCTGGACATCTTTCCTGATCAGGCATATACACCTGCTCAGAGCAGCCACTTTCATCAAAAAGTGATTTCCAAGGCGAGTAAGAAGACATCTAAGAAAAAGACCCGCCCAACACAGTCAGGAGATCAAGATCCAATCTGTAACAAGGCCTTTCTCGATGTTGGAGTTCTTGAAGCCCTTAGACAATTATATGTTGAAATTAAAGATTCTACTCCCTCATTTCCCAATAGTGGGAATATTAATTCCGAAGGTCTTCAATAGACACTTCCTCATGAAGGCTTGCTTCATGACAATTCGGTCGATCTCGAAGTTTCATCTTCAGATGAGAGCCACAGGAACCCTCTGTGTGGTCAGAAGAACAAGGAGCAAGAGATATCATCTTTTGTTGTAACCCATTATGGTGGTCCTCCCCATGATGATGAATTTCGCTGCGAAAGTCCTCTCCGCAGTAGTGATGCACATTGCCTGGAAAATGCTACAGTGGAAAATGTAGTGCCGAGAAATCCATCTTATCTTGAGGCACTTGAAAATGCGAAACCAGTCATGTCTGAAGCTTCATCACTAGCAGGTGAAATACTTTCTCAATCAGAAGATATCCCAGGGTGTAGGTCATTCTACGAACCACCCCTAAGTCATGAATCTTCTAGTTTGATCAATGATTTCTCTACCAATCCTGTTGAATCCAATGAAGCAACAAGGAAACACCAACTCTGGTCAAATCAGGTAGAAGAATCTTCATCAAATGATAAAGAGGAAATGCTGAACATGAGAAAACAACTGGCAAAAGGTGAAGTGCCAGTCATGTTTTGGCCTCTGGCTGACTCTCAGTATAATATTCCAGAAATGTTGACAGAAGATGAAATTCATGATATTCATCTCAACATACGGAAAACTCTTTGTCAGTTGAAAAATAAAGTATTATCTTATGATGAATATGAAAATTATCTTAAGATAATAGAAGGGTTACAACGTCAGATTGATTTGGAGTCTCTATCAGTCTCTCGATATCCGAAGGCTGAAAAGCAGTAGAGAGCCCTTCAACGTTCATGATTTAGTGCACTAAAAAGATTGCGTCAGTTAATTGCCAATGCCCCATCTGGTATTCATGTCAGAGGATGGGGTATTCATAGAGCACTTCATTTCACGGTGCTCTCCAGTCAGTAAAGCCCGCCGAAAATGGTCTCATACAATGTTATTGCCCATGGCCGACCACAATCAATAGGCTTTGTTTGTAATCAAAAGCTTGCCCAAGAACAGGCTTCAAATAGTTCCTCTCAAAATCAAGAATGCAGAGAACAAGTTGTCGAATTACTCTTGCATCAAGCAAACGAGAATATTGAACAGGCCTCTCGTTTGGAGCAAGCACGTCACCAAGTGACAGAAGTGTCAGAAATCATCCAACAGTCTTTTGAACCGGGTGATAAAAGCGGATACAGGTTAATGCATCCAGCTAATTTCCGAACTAAGGTTCACAAGATCAGGAGGACTTTCAAGAAAGTCTCAGACATAGCATGTCAAGAACCACCCCAGCTCGCCAGACTGGGGACTCTTTTAAACCAACCCTCGAAATCAACAAAAAGGATTCGGGGAGTTGAGTGAGAACAGCAGGAACAGCCCCAGTCCACTGGACTGGGGACTTTTTCAAATCATCAATCCCCTCCTCAGAGAAATTCAGTCTTTTCTCGATTGGGGAAAAAACCTCAAGAGGAACGAAGAGCCAAATTATCAGGAGATTCCCTCCAAATTACGGTTTGTCAAGAAGTTCCTGAGGGATCGAATCAACAAATGGAAATGTCTCATCAAAGACATGGAAGAAGACAATATCACAGAAATGCTGATAAAAGGGATGAAATGAGTTATGCATCAATTAATGTCATCAATGTTGTTGTTGCTGATCCACCAGATGAGGCTCACTTAGGGGATTCAGATGAAGAGGTTCCTGCTCAAGAAGATATACGCACCGACACAAATGAAGAAGGTGTGCGTACACGAAGTCAAAGGATTAATCAGAACCTAGGTAATCTTTCAAGTAACCCACTTCCCCCTCTCTGAAAAGGATCCAAAAAAGGGAAGGGAAAGAAACAGGTTACATATCCTTCCTCTAGAGAAGGTCAATCGCTCTCACTAGAGCAAAGGTTTTCACAACAGGAGGAAGAAATGAAGGAATTAAGAAGGTTGAATGCAGAACTACTTCATAGTAGTCTTCTTCTTAAGAATGATGGAGTCAGTCAGCCAAAGAAATTTGTTGCAGCTACTGAGATGGATCAAGAATATCCTCCTCTATCAGTACACCCTCACAAGTCTAATCCTACAGGTCAAGTGCAACAATAGTTGGCAGTGCTACCATCAGTTGCAGCACCAATAGCCACATCTGTCCAAGCTCCAGTCATTGCACCTACCCAAGTCCAAGTTTAACTGGATGTTTCTCAAAAGTTAATAACTACTATTGAGTCATTAACAGCTCGGTTAGAAACTATGGAAGGGAAGCGTGTGAAAGTTCAACCAGAAAAGAAAGTTTACCCTGAATGGGTAGATTCAATTTCTCCTCCATCTAGTTTTGGGAACCCTGTATTCCCTATTTTCAATGGATCAGGCGATCCTGAACAACATTTGACACATTACGTGTCTTGTTGCGATCCTATGATGGGAACTCTGGAGCAGTAAGAAGTAGTGAAACTCAGATGCTTCGTGCGAACCTTACAAGTACCAGCTTTTGTTTGGTATAAAAGCTTGCAATCCTGGTCAATTACCGGATGGGAGGATCTTCGCCAAAAATTCCTCCTTCAGTTCAGCTCAACTTTTCCAAAGACAACAGTTTTCGATCTTACAAACTGTAAGCAAAGGGAGAATGAAAGGGTCTCTGATTTCATTGCTCGATGGAATGGACTAACATATTCTTTGAGTTTAGTACTCCCTCAAGAAGAATTATTGCCAATCTGTGTGGAAAATCTGCGTGACGAATTATGCACGCCGTTAATCCCTATGAAATACACAGGAGGGTTTCGAGACCTTACTTCAATCGCTTAGTAGATTGAAGATTCCCTTATACAGGCTAAGGCTAAATCTCATGTAATTCCATCAGCTCCAGTAAGGAGAATGGGTAAAGTAGAAACTGCTACAGTTATGCTTAAACAAGCACCTGTACCTATTTCTACCTCAAAACCTTCATCTTCTCGAAGGGCTCCACCTTCTGAGTGCCAACAACAAAGGCCTTTTCATCCAGACGATCAAAAAGATCAAAGGCGAAAACAATTTGAGTATCTGAAGAGCAAAACATACTCTTTCCAAAATGAACAAGTTCCTGGTTATTTCATTTCGGCTCTGGAAAAAAATTTGGTTCAATTGCCAATACCCAAGAGTCCAAATAAGAAAGGAGATGAAGACCGTCCCAATTATTTCCCTTTTCATCAAATGTTGGGGCATCCCATCCATGAGTGTTTTGTCTTCAAAGACCTCCTGCAAAAGATGGTCAACTCGGGACAAGTCACATTTAAAGGCTCCTCAGCCCAAGTAGCATGTGTCACTGCTACAGTTCCAGAGGAGAAAGGTGAATGGAAAGAAGTCAAAAGCAAAAATGCACAGAAGTATGATGATTGGATGGTCAGAAAGACAATAAATCGAACTCATGCTATTTTGAAAACACAATTAAAGAAACAAATTGTGTCTTCTGCCATGAATTTTGTGGAAAAACCCTCTTCGTCAGAGGGAAAGTCCTCAAAGAAACGACATGATTCAAAGAAATAAAAAGAATCAGAAGAAGATGAGTACGTGTCAAAGCCTAAGTTGTCTTTGAATTTGGCGGACTTCATGCCATCTACTTCAAAGCCACGGGCACCACCCACCAAACGACACATCCTAAATAGGCTAATCAGGCAGAGTCTTCATCAGACGAAGAGTTAATCTTTGGTTCTGTTAATATGATTAAATTAACAGATCCATATGCCAGTCAAAGTTTCGATTTCAATGAGCCTGTATTCCCTATATCAAACAGAGGAATTAGAGGAAGTTCCTGGGGCTTAGGATACAGGGGAAGATGTGGATCTTTCAGAAGCCACTATTCCAATTCTACCCCGGCTAGAACTGTGTACGTTGTAGAAATTCGTGGTAGAGCCCTTCAGTGAGATCAAGAACAATCAAGTTCTTCTACCAATAGCAAATTCAGTCCTGGCACAGTTATTTTGGAAGACCGGTTGAAGGTTCTATCTTCTTCCTCTCAGCAATTAAATGGATCTAATCAGTCTAATCTTCCAAAACCAGGAATATTGCCAACTCCTATCCCAATACAAGATGCATCAACTTCCAAAGCATCTGCTTCCAAGGTACCTGCTAAACCACATATTCCTATTGGGAAATGCAGGCCTCTAGATCAAAAGTATGATATATTGAAACACTTGGCCCAAGTACCAGCCAAGTTATCAATTCTGGATGCTCTAAATCTATCAAAAGATCTTCGGGAAGCACTCATCAAGGCTTTGTCAAGTCCTCAAGAGTTTGAAACTGAAATTACTGCAACTGAAGTCTATCACATAGAGAATAATCCTGCATAATTCCATGCAATAATATCCTTTAATGATGAAGATGAAGATGATATTGTACATGGACATATTAGACCATTGTACTTGTCTGGTAAGGTCAATGGCGTGGATGTTTGAAGAGCATTCATTGACAATGGTTCAGGAGTCAACCTCAAGACCATTCGTACACTTCGTCGATAGGGCCTCACGAAATCTGATTTATATCCTTCCACCATGATGCTACAGGGATATGATAAAAATGAACAAGAACCACTAGGTGAAGTTACACTCAGAACTCAGTTTGTAGATCTTGTATCCAATTCATATTTCATGGTTGTTGATCAAGACTCAGCCTTCAACATCTTGCTTGGAAGACCCTGGCTACATCAACATGCAGCTATCCCTTCATCATACCGTCAATGTCTCAAATATTGTTTTGATGGTCAAGTTGGGACATTTTATGGTGATAAGGCCCCGTTCAAGACATGTGAGTCTCAATACATTGAGGTGGAATTCTATCACATGAAGCAAAGGGAGAAATCCATAACAAAGGAAATTACCAAAGTTAATGCTCCATATGGTTTGGAAAAAATTCCAGTAAATCCATTTACACATGTGAGTACATATTATGTGTTGCCTATCTATAAAATTGACAAGATAGACCCAAATCAAAATACTCTTATGGAAAGATCCATAATGTCAATTACGGCAATCGAGCCAGACAACATGGGAGAAATTGGTAATCTACCAAGCAGTGATGAAAGCACAAATGGTGATGTCTTCATTTCATCTGCTGAAATCCAACAAGTCTATGCTTCGCCAATTAGGCCATAAGAAGTTATAGCAACATCGGAGGTGAACAATGATGTCAATTCTCAATCCATCATCTCCTCTTTATTACCCAAAGAAGACCCTTCATCATCAATCAGGTCGGAAATGGAAGCTTCTTCTTCAAGATATGAATATTTTGACATCTCTTCAGATCATGAGAATTCTACTTTATCATCTATTATTCAAGTAGAAACGAAAGAAATAACACATGAAGAAGAAGAAGAGGAAGATCTCAGAGATTCTCCTCCATCATTTGAAGAGGGTATCTCTACCACTGTGGATGAACTCAGAGAAATAAATCTGGGTACAAAAGAAGATCCACGCCCCACTTTAATTAGTGTGGCCATGACTCTTGAAGAGCAAGAGATGTATATTTCTTTTCTAAAGAAAAATAGAGATATATTTTCCTGGAACTATATAGAAATGCCCAGGCTTGATCCTGATGTTTCTACTCATCATTTGGGTTTACCTAAAGAACATCGAGGATTTAAGAAAGCCGCGAGGATAACACACCCAACTTATGCTTCCAAAATTGAAGCTGAAGTGGATAATATTATCAAATATAACTTCGTCAGAGAAGTTAAATATCCCAAATGGTTAGCTAATATTGTCCCTGTAAAGAAAAAGAATGGACAAATTAGAGTTTTCATCGATTTCAGAGATCTTAATTGGCATTGTCCTAAGGATGATTTCCCAGTTCCGATTACAGAACTTCTAATTGATGAAACAGCTGGATATGAAGCACTTTCCTTCATGGATGGATATTCTGGATATAATCAGATCCAAATGGCCCCAGAAGACGAGGAATCTACAGCCTTTAGAGCCCCTCAGGGTGTGTTTTCCTACTGGGTAATGCCCTTCGGCTTAAAGAATACAGGTGAAACTTATCAGCATGCCATACATCGTATCTTCAAACCCTTCTTAGGGAAGTTTGTTGAATGCTATGTAGACGATTTGGTAGTTAAATCCAAACAATGTTCTAATCACTTGGATGATTTGGAAGTCATATTCTTCAAGCTTCGACAACATAATTTGAAGATTAACCCCTTAAAATGTGCTTTTGGGGTAACCTTAGGAAAATTTATCGGCTTTGTTGTACGCCATCGTGGTATTGAAGTCGATCCTGAGAAGACCAAGTCAATCCTTGGTATGTCACCTCCTCAAAATTTGAAAGAATTAAGAGGACTTCAAGGACACTTAGCCTATATTCGGTGTTTCATCGCCAATTTAGCAGGCAAAAGTTTACCCTTCACCAAATTGATGAAGAAGAGAGTCACTTTCCAGTGGACTGAAGAATGTCAAGAAGCATTCGATATTCTCAAGAAATACCTCTTGAGTCCACCGATACTCATGCCACCTATTGAAGGAAGACCACTTATCCTCTATGTGACAGCTCTAGAGTGATCATTGGGTGCCTTTATTGCTCAAAAGAATGATGCTGGGAACGAAAACTGTCTCTACTATCTCAGTCGAACCATGCTTGAAGCAAAAACCCGGTATTCAAGTATTGAGAAGTGATGCCTGGCATTAATCTTTGCAGTTCAGAAGTTGAGACACTACCTGCAACATCACAAGGTCCAATTGGTATCTCGCAATAATCTGCTCAAATTTATCCTAAGTCGTCCAATGCTTACAGGACGTCTGGCAATGTGGGTAGTTATTTTACAGTAATTCGACATTCAATATGTGTCTCAAAAGGAGATAAAGGGCCAAGCTCTGGCTGATTTCCTAGCTGAACACCCTTCAGTGGAAGACACATATTCAAATATTGAACTCCCTGATGAGGAAGTCTTCTCTATTCAAGAAAGTCCCCAGGCATGGGAAATGCATTTTGATGGTGCTTCCAGAAGTCCAACAGGGAGGAAAATGGAAAATCCTAAATTCAAAAAAGTTGGCTTAGGAATTGTGCTCATTTCTCTAGAGAAGGTAGTGTTACCTTATTCCTTATTATTGTGGGAAGGTGGTACCAATAATGAAGCCGAATACCAAGATCTCATCGTAGGTTTGAAATTAGCACTTCAAGCACAAGTGAATCACTTAAAGGTGAAAGGTGATTCAGACCTGGTAATAAAAAAAGTCAATGGGGATTATGCCATCAGAAAAGAAGAACTAATCCCTTTGTATGATTACGTCAGAGAGTTAATGGAGGAATTCCCTTTGGAACCGAAATTTTCTTATGTCCCAAGATCACAAAATGCTCAAGCTGATGCATTGGCTAATATAGCCACAACTATGGAGGATCCAAATCGGGACGAGAAAACCATCAGTATTGCCCACCGTCGTGCAATTTCACCTTATGTTCGAATCAGAACAGAGGAAATTAATGAAATTTGTCCCATTCCTGAACCGTATGGTCATACTACAGGATGTATGTCACCTATCAGGGAATACCTTCAAAATGGAACACTTCCACCTGATAGAGCTGATAAAGAACAAATCCGGCGACGTGTGGTTAATTTTACTCTTTATGATAGCCCATATCACCTAGAGAAAATTCTCTAAAAGCGTGGTTTTGATGGAGTTATCTTCAGATGCATTGATGGTGAAGAGACAATGGCTATCATGAAAGAAGTGCATGCAGGAGTCTGTGGTGCCCACTAGTCTGGACATAGACTGTCTGATCAGATTCAAAGGCTTGGATACTTTTGGCCTTCAATGATATGAGATTGTGTCGATTTCACAAAGAAGTGTCATTCATGCCAAATACATGCCAACTTCATTCATCAAACTCCATAGTTGCTTCATACAACTAAATATTCATGGCCATTTTCCACATGGGGAATGGATGTGGTGGGACCTTACCCTTCAGCTATGACTAAGCAGTTTAAGTACATTCTTACTACTACTGACTTCTTTTCCAAATGGGTAGAGGCAATACCTATCAAGGAAGTCAGTTCTAAATGCGTTGTTAGCTTCATAAAGTCTAACATAATTACCAGATTTGGTGTCCCTCATACCATATTGACGGACAATGGAACCAATTTATGTTCATCCAAGGTGAAGAAGTTGTATCAAGAATACAACATCAAATCCAACCATTCATCTCGGTATCATGCAACGACCAATGGCTAGATAGAAGCCTTTAACAAGAGTCTTTCAAATATACTGCAAAAGATGGTGGATAAAGATAAGAGGTCATGGCCTGATAAACTCTTTCATGCTTTATGGGCTTATCGAACTACCACCCGCACTGCAACTCGGTCAACTCTATATTCATTGGTATATGGAATGGAAGCCGTCTTGCCCATTGAAGTTCAACTACCCTCGCTCAGATTTGCCATTTGTGATCAATCATCTACAAATGAACAATCTCAAAAGCGATTGAATGAATTGGAACAGTTAGATGAGAAAATATTGTGCACTTTGCACCACTTGGAAGTCTATCAGAATCGAATAGCACGAGCTTTTAACAAAAAAATTCATCTTCGTTCATTCACTCAGGGAGAATTGGTATTAGTTCTCAGAACTCCAATGATACCAGGAAAGAAACCTCCCAAGATTGAGCCAAAATGGGAAGGACCTTATTCAATACATAGGGTCTACTCTAATGGAGCTTATTCATTAATCTCAATGTACGGAGAACTCATCACTAATCCAACCAATGCCAGATTTTTGAAGAAGTATTTTGTACAAACTGCAAAGTAATTTTCTTGTCCTTGCTATATGACGTTAAACTATACAGCAACCATCCATCATGACATTAAACTGCACCATCCACGGTCCATGCATATGACCTTAAATTGTATTTTTTCCTTGCTATATGATGTTAAACTATACAGCAATGGTCCAGTATGACCTTAAACTGTATTTTTTCCTTTCTATATGACATTAAACTATACAGCAATGGTCCAGTATGACCTTAAACTGTCTTTCGTCCATGCTATATGACGTTAAACTATACAGAAATGGTCCAGTATGACCTTAAACTATATTTTGTCCTTGCTATATGACGTTAAACTATACAGAAATGGTCCAGTATGACCTTAAATTGTATATTGTCCTTACTATATGACGTTAAACTATACAGAAACGGTCCATACATATGACCTTAAACTATTTTTACTTTCACCCCACACGACGTTAAACTGTGAAAAATTCCCTAATGCGTCCAACATGACGTTAAATGGTGTACTCTTTTGTCCTTTCTATATGACATTAAACTATACAACAATGGTCCATAAATATGACCTTAAACTATTTGTACTTTCATCCCACACGACGTTAAACTGTGAAAAATTTCCCTAAATGGTCCAGTATGACCTTAAACTGCAACTAGGTCCTGTATGACCTTAAACTGCATCACCAACGGTCCATGCATATGACCCTAAACTATTTGCAAGTCCCTTACATCCACCAAGACGTTAAACTGCGACGTCCTAACTACATGATGCTAAACTGTATAAAAGTCTCTTACATCCGGCAAGACATTAAACTACATAATCATCAAAGGTCCTATATGACCTTAAACTACACCACCGTCTAGCATGACATTAAACTGCACCACCCACAGTCCATGCATATGACCTTAAACTATTCGAACTTTCATCCAACATGACGCTAAACTGTATCGTCCCTTTTTCGTCCAACATGACATTAAACTGTGAAAAAGTCCCTAATGCGTCCAACATGATGTTAAATGGTGTACTCTTTTGTCCTCCCTGCATGACATTAAACTGCATAGTCCCCCTTTCGTCCAACATGATGTTAAACTCTATTGTCCCCATCGTCCTAACTACATGACGCTAAACTGTACAGAAAGTCCGTGATACGTCCTACATGACATTAAACTGTATTTTGTCCCTGCTACATGACACTAAACTGTTCAGCACCAATAGTCCTAACTGCAAGACTTTAAACTTCATAGTCCCTTTATATGTCCTACATGACATTAAACTATGCATCGTTAAGGTTGTTGTTACCTCTTGTTTCTCACACCGAGTATGACTCACATGAGCTTAGAGCAAACCTCAACCATAACACTCTCTCTGGGCCGCTAACCATGTGTAAGTCCCAACATCATTTTTTAGGTCATTTTCCCCAAGAACAACTTGATCATTAATTCATTCTTTAATTGAACTACGCGGACTTTGATCCTTACCTTCCAGGCTGGGTACGTAGGCAACCTCCCAAGGTTCAAGCCCAAAACCAATCTCTTCACATCGGTTCATCTCCATATCATACGATGTTAATTCATGAAACCGCCCTTAGAATCAATATCTTTACATTGGTTCACTTTCGTCCTTGTTATATGATGTTAAACTATACAACAATTTTGTCCAGTATGACAATAAACTACAAATTTCTTTGATACCCTCACCTGAGAGGGAACCATTATTTTCATTGATTTTTCAATCATGTTTCATTTCAAAGACTACGTGCATACATGTCAATTCCCGAACCTTTTATCTTGGGTTAAACCATCATTGCACTAAAGTCCCTTTTCACCCTTCACATGTACGAACCAAATTTGTACAGAGGGTATTTCTAGAACTACGTGGGCTTGATTCCCATCCTTATGGGATACGTAGGAACTTTCGAGTGTCCCTCTAATCCAGCCCCAAGTCTTTGGGCCTAACCCCAAATTCCACTTTCGGTCCCTTGGCTGAAAAGTCCCCATGAAAACACACACGGTGTATTTCTTACAATGGTCCAAGCTCTATGACCCTAAAACTAAGATCTCTAATCCTTTTGTCCCACATGACGTTAAACTGTAGTTTAAGAACTACGTATGGCTTGATTCTCATCTTTATGGGATACGTAGTGAAGTCCAACATTTCAATTCAGGACCCAACCACAACATGATTATGGTTAGCATTGATCTATGTATCTCTATATACATTGAACAATACCCATATTTATGTGCCATAATCCTAACCTTAAATATTTTCAGATCCTCATAACCCTTTTCATGACTTCTAGTCACAAAAATGTCAAACTTCTGAGAGTTCTTTTTCCTGACTATGCAGCACGTTCCCATAGGCGGCCTTGCATAAATAGTCTACATAACAGACTTGTTTGCCAGAAGATACTATTATTTAACTATGCAGCCAATGCCCTTAGGTGGCCCTGCATAATTCAACCCCCTAATGGGTTTTTCGGATAGTGGTAACTTCATTCTTGGGAAGAATGCCTCTTTTGTCCTTATTTTTATTAAACGACAGTATGTAGGGATCCGGAAAAATAGCCATCCTTAACATATTTGTCCCATATCCTTTTTCATGATCTGAAAGTATTCAAGTCTATGGTTTATATTATCCTTCCCTACGTTTGGGTCAGACCTTCGTAGGAGTTATATTCATCTAGTTCTTTGATAATCTTGTTTGGAAATATCTTCTCCATATTCAAGTACCTCTTTCCATACAACAAACTCTATACTTTGGAAGATTTGAATCTCCATAAAATTTCACTGGATTTTAGCACTAGGAAAGTAAATTTATGAGTGTTCTTTTGCCTGACTATGCAGCACGTGACCATAGGTGGCCTTGCATAAACAGTCTACATAACAGACTTATTAGCCAAAAGTTACTATTTTATTTAACTATGCAGCCAATTCCCTTAGGTGGCACTGCATAATTCAACCCCCTAACAGGTTTGTTAAATAATGGTAACTTCATTCTTGGAAACTACTTCTTCTAATTCCTTTTATCTCTTTTTCATATCATTCCTCAGATTAAAATATTCTTAAGTCATAGCTTACATTTTTTCCCTCATACTTGAGTATGGTAATATGCTTTTAGATGAATTTTAAAGGAATTGAGTCAATTCTAATCCATTTCGGTCAAAGCTATTTCGACCTTAAACATTAGCCTTTTTATGTCCGACGTGCATGACTTTAAACTGCCCACAAAAGACAAGGAAACTCTGAATAAAAGTCAAGTTCCAAACTCACTAAACATACATTTTGTATGATTTAGGTAACATTGAGCAATTAAAAGGTTTGAAGTTTGTAGGGTTATTTACACTAATCCTAGTAAAAATAAAACTATGCTTACCAGGCCCATTGGCTTAGGTAAAATCTAAAGCATATAGCAAAAGAGGATGCAGGTACAAATGATTGAAGATGAAAGTGTTTTTCATTGATACATAGGAGATGGAAGGACATCCACAGACTGGAGTCTCTTCTCTTTTTCAAGAATTACAAGAGGCTTTCAACATAACTCTTCATTTGATTTATAGCATCCCGAGCTTCATCAGCAACCACCTGGAATTCATTCATTCAATTGGATACCATAAGAGATGCAGTGATACCAGCTCTTCTTGGAACAATTGTAAAAGAATATTCTTGAGTACGGTTTGAGAAAATTTTCTGCTGATCAAACAGTGACTCTATTTCTATATAAGAGACTTGGAAGATGGATAAATGGATTTGAGAATGGAGAATTGGAAGTAAAGAGCCATTTGGAGAGAGTAATCTTTTCAGATATTGCTCTAATGCCATGTTTGTCTTCTCTCCACCAACCGGCAGTGGAAAACATTTCAGCCCATGAGTTTGACATTTTCATATCTGCAAGGAAATGAGATGGAGGAAGAATTTTATGGTTCACACCATTGTTGTTGATCTTAATGCACAGCATAACCGAAATAGAGGAGTAGCAGTGCAGCTGCATTTCAGGTGTATATTTCTTTGCATTTGGAACATTGACTCCTTGCTGATGACCATCACCATATAGGGACAATTAGATTCTCTGTGGGAAATTAAGATGATATTTCTTCAAGTACTTAGCCAAATCTGGGAAAGTGCTGTCGCAGATATCATAGTAATCATGGACAACAATGTTCATCATGTAATCAATCTGCTTGCTAGCCAGTTCATCAACCATTTCAATTCTCCTGGGAGCCATTGAATTTGCACAAAAAAATTGAATAAACTAACTCTTAAATGGGTTTATTTTTCATAAAATTTGTGAATAAAATTCAGAAAAATGGAAAAGGCATTAAGACACTCAAGTTTAAAACATGTCACGAAAGTATGGATGTGCCGCCCAAGTATTTGACGCGCAAGTATCACCGCGCAGGCCCAGATACCTTGACAGTAGCGCGACATCAAGGAAAACACTGGAAAACAGAGCAACCTGCATGGCTAATGTGACTTGCACGGCGAGAGCTCGAAGGTATGAAGTTCGGAAATCCAGATACTTTGTACGGAAGTGAGGCCCTCTATTTATAGACACGGCCAGGACCCTGTGCGCCATACCCTAGGCGACTAAAGGCTGTCCCCTACGCGCCGGACTCTGTGCGCCCGAAGCTCACTTGCGCGCCGCCTTTCCATTGGTTTTCTTCTTTTCCTCAGAGTCAAATCTGCGTTTCTTTTGGATCCAACTCTGAGGGGGGACTTTTGTTGACGCTCATTTTCGTTACAGTGTCTAAAAGAATGGAAAGGGAAATGACTTAGCACAAATTGATTCATCCTTTGAAGAAAACATCAAAAATCAACAAAAGCATGAACAAGGGATCAAGAGCACATGTGTCGCGCAAGTTCTATCATTGTCACGCAAGTCCACTTGCACGATGCCTAGTGGTAGCACAAGTGACTTGTGTGACCTAAGTAGTAATCACCCGGGGTCTTCTCCTGCCTATAAATAGACCCTGTGGGCCCCCCATTCGCGGAGGATTTTTTCCAGAAACTCATATTTGAGCTCCCAGCGCCCTAGTCTCTTCTCAAAGCTTCCGAAACACTTCTAAGGTAATTTCTTACCTAGAACTGAAGATCTAAAGAGGGGGAGGATGACCTAAGTGTTGAAACTCATCAAAACTTGCGCGCCTGAGTGGCCAGCCCTTAAGGTAAAAGGCCACACTTGCGCGCCGCCTTACTCCTTCAATAGAACTTGCGCACCCCTTTTCTGGAAGAACCTCAAGAGGATTCTAAAGGCTTTAATCAAGAGTCGCTCAAGTATTACCCTGCTAGTTAACCGCCGCGCAAGTACACCATGTGTCGCGCAGGCATACCTACGCGACCAGGACTTGCGCGCCCACACAGTACCTGCGCGCCTGCCAGGACTTGCGCACCCCTGCCTTTTTGGGTGCCCTTCTTTCCCATTTCACCCCTCTTAAGCCATTCCACCTTTCCTATTCAAGATTCAATCTTCAAGACACTCTTCAAATCCATTTATGGCATGATTTCTTGATTTGAATTCCTTATCTAAAATGAATTCTGTGGAATATCTCTCAAAACCTAGTGATTTACACATCTTTATGTCACTAAAGATTGAGATTTAATTCATTCAACCTCATCCTTTAAGATGAGAGAATCCCTAACCTGGGTCTCCTTTTCAGGAATAATCCCCAGTCAAAAGTCCTCTAATTTGGGCATCCTCTTTAGGAGTAAGCCCCAAGTCCTCTAATTTAGGCATCCGACTTTTCAGGAGTAAGTCCCAGTCATAGTTCGTAACTTGGGCATCCTACTTAGGAGTAAGCCCCAATTCTTAAAGTCCCCAAATCTGGGAATCCTCCTTAGGAGTAAGCCCCAATCCCCTAATTTGGGCATCCTCTTCAGGAGTAAGCCCCAAACCTTAATTCCCCTAACCTGGGCCTCCTTTTCAGCAGTAAGCCCCAGTCTCAAATATGGGCATCCTCTTCAAGAGTAAACCCCAAGTCCCTTAATTCTTTCAAATCTCTTAACCTGGGCCTCCTTTTCAGGAATAAGCCCCATTCTTAATTTCTCTTAACCAGTCCTAATTTACCTTTGATATGGGATTCCTTTTTAGGAGTAAAACCCAATCATAATTCTTCTCCTAATTTGGGCCTCCTTTTAAGGAGTAAGCCCCAAGTTAGAGTATTCAAAATCTCCATGAAGCACATATACCTTTATTGACCCTTCTCCTGGATTTCTTCCCTAAAGTAAATCCTAACCTTAATTTATCTGGGCAGTCATACATACATAAGCCCCACATTATTTCTTATGATTTCATATTTCATGGCACAATTGTCTAATTTTTACCAATACCTCTTGTTTCTCACACCGAGCATGACTCATGTGAGATTAGAGTGTAAAAGTAATTGTGACAACCTTCTTTGAGCCATCAATCATAAACATCATACTCCCTTACTCGAACTACGTGGGTTCTGATTCCTTTTCTAAACAAAGGATACATAGGTAGCCCATCCACGGGTTCAATCCCAACTCTAAAATAATCCATGTCCTTCTGAATGACAATAAACTTCAAGTGCCCCACTGAGTGGCTTTAAAACCAGCATGGTCATCATAATGACCAAGAGACTTCTATATAAATGTGTCGAAGGGTACCATTGACCAAGAATATCTAATAAATACAGATGATTCTCTATCGATGAAGAACCTAGAATACATACAAAATATTCTCTAAATTTCCTACATATTTAATCATTGATTGTCAGATCTGAAGGAAAGCTCATTTTATACTTGGTAATATAATAAGGATTCACGAACATAACTTAAATCTATAAAGAGAGTCCCATAGTAGACAATAATTCCCCTCACAAAGGTGTGATGAGTCCGACCTCCCATCCTCTCGACCAATGAAAATTCTTAAGCCTCATCAGTCCACAAACTAATGAGCACCTACCTTTGGAAAGTAGGTCCGAATGGATGTGGAATCATTGGATGTTTCCGGTTCTATGAACAAACCCGTTAGAAACCGATCGGAATGTTTGAACCTCCTATCAAGGCGGTCATCCTCAGATTCCGAGGGAAATAGCCGCCCCCGAGGGCCGTGCAGGGAGCTGCTGCTCCCCACCCCAACATTCAATCGCTTCGGTAGCTTGTCCCTGGAGCGACTCGGAAGCTCCCTACCCTATGCTGACGAAGTAGGGGATATCCAGGCCGGCCCGATCGGAGTCCCGCTTCCAGGGATTTCGGTGAGGGCCTCCACCATGCCGCGTCAGCGCTGCCGCCCTTTTCCCCGAGCCAAAGAGTAGGTAAGCCACACGCCTGCACCACCGGCTCCAGTCCATCTAACCTGGCGCCAGCTTCGGGTACGAGCAGAAGAAGACACTCATTGTGGGGCGTCAATGTCAGCGACTAATGTGGACAGAGCCACCCCTGATTCATATCCCCAGATCCCTGCATACGTTGAGTAAGGGAAGTTATACGCCTGACTCGGATCGAGCCCCAACCACCCCATGGGAAGGTTTGGTCGACTCTCTTGGTCACCGGCATAGGTGATGGCCACCGCGGACCAATCCGTAGCAGTGCCGCCCAGCGCAAAGGCTCACTTCGCACCACCAGTACGGAAGGTGTGTGCCCTCCCTACTTCCAACCTCGGCTTGGAGTTCTTCCCCATGCCACCTACAACCCAGGAGAGGGTCTTCCCCATGACGGAAACACTCCATATGGGGGTCTCTCTATCTCTCACTACACTGGGTACGGGGTCACTCCCCCTACTACGGACCGCGAGCATAGAGACATCGCATGTCCAGTCACTCGCAGACATGAAGGTCCTCCCCATGCCCCCGTGCCAATCGGTGAAGGTCCTCCTTTCCCCAACAATCAGAGAGGTGGAATCCAACCCCGCTTCACCAACGCCCAGCACGGAGGTCCTCCCCATGTAACTTTTGATATTTGTCCCGGTGCTCCTCGCACCCCGGTTTCCTCAGGTGGAAACCCTCTCTGCCCTAACACTATTGCAGCCAGAGGACCCCATGTCGGAAATTAGCCCTGCCCTGAAGAACCACCCAGGGGTAGGAGAGAAGGTCTCCATCGCCGTAAGAGGAATCCTGGGGAAGGCCGGGCAAGAATCAGGCCAGTCCACTTCTTATACTCCGAGGCGGAGTACAATTCAGCGCAGGAGCCCTCTCCTCCATCCTCCGAGTCAAGGGCCGAGGCAGGAATGAGGCGCATCAGCCATGTTGTAGAGACCCCAAACTTGACGTACATGGACATTACATTACTTTTGCGGAATACTTAATATATATATCCTTATCTAAGTCATTTGGCCGAACCTTAGCTTTCTAATGAATATTTATAGTCGAATTTATCTTATGTATAACCCCATATTAAAAATGTTTTAGTTATTAAACTTTGATTTTAACTATTTTAACTATTCATTAAATAAAATAATATTAAATGTCATAATCTAATCCAAGTGGACCTAAATGGTCATATTATATTCATAAGGTTGTTTTTGGTCGAATTACACTTATACAATAGAATTAGGACATGTGTTAGGGTAATAGTAATATCATATTTACCCTTAGTTACTCTATTTACTATTAACTGTGGTAAAAAAAGTAAAAAGTTACTATTCACCAAAAATTATTTTCATCTCATTGAACCACATTTTAGTCCTTGATATTAACCGTGTCTGTCGGATTTTCGAAATTCCATTCACAGAAGCGGTAAAATTAAGTTTTATGCAAAATTCAGTTTTTAACCTACCACTTAGTGGTTTCACTATTCATAAAAAATTGAAAGTTTTTAGAAAAATACCAAAATTTCACCCTAGGCTAATTTCGATATTCCGAATCCAAAAATGAAGTCCATTTTGAAAAATAAAATTTATAAAATTTTAAAAAGTGGTTTTTACTATTCATAACGACTAGTTTTATTTTAATAGCATATCGTTGTTTAGTGAAACTCGGTATTGCGTACGACGCAAGCTATCGAGGAAGGTCACGATTTTTTGTAAAGCAAGCCAAGAAAGTGTTGTGTAGAAAAATATTACTTTGATGATTTATATAACATAAAAGTCTCGGGTGTTACATTCTACCCCCCTTAAAATGAATTTCGCCCTCGAAATTCGTCACTTTGTAACAAAAAGATGAGGATACTTCTCCCTTTTCATATCCTCAAGCTCCCATGTAGCTTCTTCAAGTTGGTGGTTCCTCCATAAAACTTTCACCAATCGAGTGGTCTTGTTTCGTAGGACTTTTTCGCTACGATCAAGAATCTCTATCGGTTGTTCTTCATAAGAAAGATCTTGCTCCAGCGGTACAACTTCTGAGCTGAGTACATGTGAAGGATCAGGTATGTACTTTCTCAGGAGAGATACATGGAACACATCGTGAACTTGAGATAGATTCAGTGGAAGCGCCAATCGGTAAGCTACCTTTCCAACACGATCCAGTATTTCGAAAGGACCGATATATCTAGGGCTCAACTTCCCCTTCTTTCCAAATCTCATAACCCTCTTCCAGGGAGATATTCGTAAGAACACTTTATCGCCCACTTCAAACTCTAGGTCTTTTCTTCGGTTGTTGGCATAACTTTTCTGTCGACTATGAGCTGCTCTTATGTGTTGTTGAATAGATCTGACCTTTTCTGCCATTTCATCAACGAGATCAGGTCCTAATAGCTTTCTTTCCCCAACTTCATCCCAGCAAGTTGGAGTCCTAAATTTCTTTCCATAGAGAGCTTCATAAGGAGCCATCTGAATACTGGAGTGAAAGCTATTATTATAAGAAAATTCTACCAAAGGTAGGTGTTGATCCCAACCTCCTTTGAAATCCATAGAGCAAGCTCTCAACATATCTTCTAGGGTTTGAATTGTTCTCTCAGACTGACCGTCTGTCTGAGGATGATAAGCAGTGCTGAAACTCAACTATGTATCCAGAGTATGCTGAAGACTTCGCCAGAACTTCGAGGTAAATCTCGGATCCCGATCAGATATAATAGAAATTGGTACTCCATGCAATCTTACCACTTCCTTTACATATATCCTGGCAAGCTGATCTAGAGAGAAATCCTCTCTAATAGCAACGAAGTGTGCAGACTTTGTAAGACGATCAACTATGACCCAGATAACATTATTGCCTTTGGATGTTTTAGGAAGTCCTGTGACAAAGTCCATAGTGATGTTTTCCCATTTCCATTCGGGTATGGGTAATGGTTGTAACATCCCATTAGACTTCTGTCTCTCAGCTTTAACTTGTTGACAAACCAAGCATCGAGAGACATATTCAGCAACATCTCTTTTCATTCCATCCCACCAGAAGTATTCTTTCAGGTCCCTATACATCTTCGTGCTTCCAGGATGAATAGAGAATGAAGAACTATGAGCCTCATCCAGCAGCTCCTTCTTTAATTCGGGGATGGGAGGAACACAAACCCGATTCCTGAATTTTATTATCCCATCACAATCAAGGTTGAATTCAGGAACATTTCTCACCTTCTTTTGTAACTCGACATCTTCTTTCTGTGCCTCTTTAATCTTCACATGTATAGATGGTTGAATATTCATTTGAGAAAGATAAGATTTTTCCCCTTCCATTATAATTCCAAGATCCATCCTTTGTAAATCCATAAATGTTGGATCTTTTGTGATCCTCATCATGGATAAACTAGCATGGTCTTGTCGACTTAATGCATCTGCCACCTTGTTTGCTTTCCCAGGGTGGTAATGGATTGAGCAGTCATAATCCTTAATCAGCTCCAACCATCTTCTTTGACGCATATTCAGCACCTTTTGTGTGAAAATATACTTTAAACTTTTATGATCAGTATAAATATCACACCTTTCACCATAAAGGTAATGCCTCCAAATCTTTAATGAAAAGATTACCGCAGCTAACTCCAAATCATGTGTTGGGTAATTTTGCTCATGGATTTTCAACTGTCGTGAGGCATAATCTATCACCATATCATTTTTCATAAGAACACACCCCAATCCCTTCTTGGATGCATCACTGTAGATCACAAACCTTTCTCCACTACAAGGCAGTGTGAGCACAGGTGCACTGGATAACCTTCTTTTCAACTCCTTGAAATTCTCTACACATTCCTCTGTCCAAACAAACTTAACTCCTTTCCGAGTCAACTTGGTGAGTGGATTAGATAATCATGAAAAATACTTTACAAAACGTCGATAATATCCAGCCAAACCAAGAAAACTTCGGATCTCAGTTACTATTGTTGGTCTTGACCATCTTTCGATAACCTCTGTTTTTGCTGGATCCACTGATATCCCCTCTTTTGAGATTATGTGACCCAAAAATGTAACTTTTTGAAGCCAAAATTCACACTTGGTAAATTTGGCATAAAGCTTCTCCTTTCTCAGGGTCTTCAATATAATTCTCAAGTGATCTTCATGCTCTTCCTTGCTCTTTGAATAGACAAGAATATCTTCTATAAAGACTACCACAAATTGATCAAGATAGTCTCTAAAGACTCTATTCATTAGATCCATGAAGATAGCAGGGGCATTAGTAAGACCAAATGGCATCACTATAAATTCATAGTGTCCATACCTTGTACGAAAAGCCATCTTTGGTATATCCTCCCTTTTAACCCTTAATTGATGATACCCTGAACGAAGATCAATCTTGTAAAAGTATTGAGCTCCGCGTAGTTGGTCAAATAAGTCATCAATGCATGGGAGAGGATATTTGTTCTTGATAGTGATCTTGTTAAGTTCTAGATAATCAATGCAGAGTCTCATTGATCCATCTTTCTTCTTAACAAATAGAACAGGTGCTCCCCAAGGTGACGCACTAGGGTGTATGAATCCATTATCAAGATTCTCTTGGAGTTGCTTCTTCAATTCCTGCAACTCAATTGGGGCCATTCTATAAGGTGTCTTTGAAATAGGCAAAGCACCCGGTATGAGTTCTATTGAAAACTCAACTTCACGATTTGGTGGAAGACCCGGTAATTCCTCCGGAAAGACATCATCAAACTCCCGTACGATGGGCATATTCTTAATCATGAGTTTCTCACCAACCATTTGAGATAAATAACCTTCATTTAGTGGAATAAAGACCCATAAGATGGAAGAAATTTCCACTGGAAGGTTATATTCATCCTTGCATCGATAGACGATCGTAGATTGATCTGGAATGTGAAATGTGACTTCCCTTCTTTGGAAATTGATATGAGCTCCGTATAAAGAAAGCCAATCCATGCCTAGAATCACATCAAATTCCACTATAGGAAGGATCACAAGATTTGCAGGAAGCACTTTCCCACAAACTTCGATCGGAGAATAATTATAAACTTTTGATGCGATTGATGTGCCATTAGGTGTTGTCACAGCTAACTCAACATCTAATTGTTGAGGTAATACGGTGATACCCTTAGAAAATTCTTCAGAAATAAAAGAGTGGGTGGATCCAGAATCAAATAAAACATTTGCTACTTTAGAGTGGATGGTAAGTGTACCTTTCACCACATCGTTATCTTACTCCACATCGCTAATAGAAATTGCATGTGACTTTCCTTTGTCTTTAGCCTTAAGATTTTGTTGACGTCGACCATCATCATCAACCCTTGGATTTGGGCATTGATTGGCATAATGCCCCATCTCCTTGCACTTGAAACATTGAAGTGTAGTAGGTTCATTCTGTGTATCCCTTCCTTTGTTTGCATCATTAGACATCTTCTTCCCATTTTCGCGGCATTCAAATGCCCGATGACCTTCCTTTCCACATTTGAAACATTTACTTGTCCCTTTAAGACAACTCCCTCCATGTTTCTTTCCACACTTTGAGCATAAGGGAAAGCTCATCTTCTTTTCAGTGTGCTCTTTAGATTTTCCTTTGAATTCCATTTTCCTCTTCTTATCAAACCCATATGACTGATGGGTTACTCCAATCTCCATCTTGACTTTGAGAGCACATCGAACGATTTCCTCATAGCTATTGAAGTCCCTTATGGCTAACGCCCTTCGAAGACTTGGTTTTAAGCCACTAAAGAATCGATCGATCTTACTCTCAGGTTGGATAATAATACCAGAATCATACCTTGCAAGTCTTGTAAAATTTGCTTCATAGGTACCAACAGATTCATCATCCCTTTGCTTCAGTTCAAGAAACTCTTTCTCCATCTTTGTTCAGAGAATACGAGGGAAGTACTTATTAAAAAATAAGTTCTTGAACTCGTCCCATTCCATAGACTCAATTTCATCTCTTTGCCTCGTATTCTTAATAAGATTCCACCATTGATCAGCATCTCCTTCCAAACGATACACTGCTAGGATGACTTTATCATGTTCAGAACATTGAAGAACTGAAAATATCTTTTCAGTAGTACTAATCCATTGTTCAGCAACTAATGGATCAGTAGACCCTCTGAAAGAAGGTGGACGCTGCCTCATAAAGGATTCAACAGAATGTTGCTCCTTCCTTTGCTCGTTTGGAAGTCCTGCATGATTCATAGCTTGAGAAAGTTGTGTGAGCATGGCTACAAGATTTTGCATTCCAGCTCCAATATCGTTTGGTTGCTCAGGGGGACAATCATTGCATTGCCCATCGTATTCCGCATTAACACGGTTCCTTCGGGTTCCATCCATTGACTAAAACCAAGAAGAATAGTGAGAGAAACACTAATTATAATAAGAAAACCACATAATCAAGGATAAAATTTCACACTTAAGGTCTTATCCTAGGGTATTCATGGCCATTTATAAAACACTAAGATTGTGTTCTATGCTTAGACTTATCCTTAGGGTTCTTACTAAGGCATTCACATCCTAGTTTCCAAAGGTTGACTATACCTTTCCTCTGATACCAACTATAACAACCCATACTTTACATACATTGTTAATACTTCAAAATTGAAGTACACTTATTACAACATATGACAAAACCACAAAGGACCGTATAGGTATAGTGTCTTTAGAAACTGGGAAACATAAACAACTGGTTCATAAATCTTCTACAGTGTCTCCCATTTATTTCATCATATCTAGGGTCCCTTTTAGCATATTCTACTTAATATCCATCTTCCTGACCTGGGGAAAAGAAAACATAAAAGGGTGAGCTCAAATGCTCAGCAAGGGCAAATAAAGGAAATAAAAATCATATCATATCTTTTTGAAAATCATAACCTGCAAAAGAGATCATAATATCTTAACATGGAACAAATCATAGAAGTGAAAATGAGATCCCCATAATCATAACATGAAACTTGAAACTTTGTGGCATGCACACATAATCATGGAAAATCATTTCTTGTTAGTCATGACTCATTGCCAAGACTATCTTAGTGGACAAAGTCCCTTTCTGAACCGAGTCACCCTCGTTCCAGTCCTGTTTCACTGAACCAGTATAACCTACCATTCCAGCCATGTCTATCTCATGAGATATAAAATCTTTACCCAATACATTGGAGGGAGATATAGGTCCCACCCATCTCATAATGATACCATTCTTATGTGTGCCACAAAATCATAAATCATACATCATTGCATAACCCATGTAATAAAAATGGGATTCTTAAATAACATGACATCATAAAACAATTCATATAAGATAAAGGAATTAATAAAAATAATTCCATCACCACATAATCAAATCAATGTAATAATAGGGATAAAAACAGAACCCTTTATTATCTTATATGGAAAATAATTTTGATAAAACACTTGAACTTCATTCTTGAGGAAAATATCCTTTCTACTTCAAAAACACTTTTCCTTTCTTAACATGTCGTAAAATTATAATCTAAAAGAAGTTGATTAAAAATAAACTTGAAAACTTGTAAAGGAAGCTTCTTGGAAATAATGTTTTAAAAATCCATTCATGCCGTATAAGTTAAAAAAAACATTCTTCGTACTTTTGTCGGAAAAATCAAAAAGTACCTCGTACGAAAAACGACAAAAGATTCCTTTCATATCTTTTACAAAAAACTCATCGAAGGGTAAAATTGGATATAAACTATTGTATAAGGATGGAAATAATATTACATATTGAGGGAACATGGATGTGGATGATAAAATACACCCCAGTAAATACCAAAGTAAAAACAATCTCGGATAAAAGTGAGATTGTGATATTTCCCTTACCTTAGGTCCGATTTGCTTTGTACGTTTCTGAAGCTACTGTATAATGGTTTAAATAATGTTATTGACTTATTACAGAATCATACATATTGATGTGATATCATATATGGTCATATTCTTAGCTTCTTGTTAGTAATATTTCATTGTTACTTGTTACTCGGGTCTTTATTGCCTTTTGTTCTTATGCGTGTTTTGCCGAATAAATTCTTATTCTTCTTTTAAGGTTATAGATATCTTATATACAGAATGGTATTAGTGTAACATATATCATATTTATTCATTAAATTCATTTATATAATTACTATGTAATGATGATTATGTAGAACGAGTCGCATCACATCGTGGAGACGGTATTCCGTACGTACGCACGAGTGATGATATCATTCCTATGATCGTGGAATTGTATTGGAGTATATATATATTATTTCAGTATCAATATTAATTTATAATAATCATAAATAGTTACTCATTACACCATTATACCCATCCTTTTAAGGTGATGGTGGAAAATAGATTACACCACGGCGTGGAGACGGTATTCCGTACGTACGCACGCGCGGTGATTTCATTTTTCCGTAGGATGGATAGAAGGTGAATTAGGGTTGTTTCATATTTATAATAACATATCAGTATGTAAGTAATACTGATGTTATTACTTTATCATGAAACAACTAAAGAAGAAGAAGTTGAAGAAGAAAGAAATTGAAAAGATCGGTAATGGATATTACCTCTTCTTTGGAACGCCTCTTTGAATCCTCCACTTAGGGAACTAAGATTGGTCTTTGAAGAAGACCAGGACCTCTATTATTATTCTAGGGAAGTGGAGAGGAGAAAATGGCAGGTTTTGGCCGAGCTTGAGTGCTCAAATTGGTGTGAGGAGGAGGGGGAGGAGGTGCCCTTTTATAAGGGAGGAGAGGGGCACCTTAGGAATACCTCAAAATATTATTTTATATTAAAGTCAAAATCGGTTTATAATGGTTCCAAAGGGTCTTATTTCGAAGGTAAAGTGGGTATGGGTAGAAATCCTATCAACCAATAAGATTTAGACAAGTTTAGGTTATTATTTTAACCTTATCAATTAGATTTAACTCTAAGTTAAATAATTTAACTTTTACCGTGACTTTTTCTTTTCTTACACTATATGGTTAATACACTTACTATAACATGCCAAACGAACCCCAAGTTGTTTATTATTAATATATATATCCTTATCTAAGTCATTTGTCCGAACGTTAGATTTTTAGGAATAAAATAACAATTAATAATATAATATTTGATTTAAAAACTATTTTGTGTCAATTTTGACACTATTTGATATATGATTTTTTTGAAAGTTGTAACAGAATTATATGTTTTAACCAAGTTGATTAAATCAACAATAATATATCATAGTAACCTAGAAAATTAGTGTAATTAATAAAAAGTCTCAAATTACATTTATTTGAGCATTTATAACATCAATTATGTTAACATTTCCTTAAAAGGGTAATTACTGCATCATCGTTGTGTCATAAATAAATTAATTTATTTAAAGTCTAAAAATTATAAATAAAATATCATTATGTAGGAAATATTTTTAGCTTTCTAATGAATATTTATAGTCGAATTTATCTTATGTATAACCCCATATTAAAAATGTTTTAGTTATTAAACTTTGATTTTAAATATTTTAACTATTCATTAAATAAAATAATATTAAATGTCATAATCTAATCCAAGTGGACCTAAATGGTCATATTATATTCATAAGGTTGTTTTTGGTCGAATTACACTTATCCAATAGAATTAGGACATGTGTTAGGGTAATAGTAATATCACATTTACCCTTAGTTACTCTATTTACTATTAACCGTGGTAAAAAAAGTAAAAAGTTACTATTCACCAAAAATTATTTTCATCTCATTGAACCAAATTTTAGTCCTTGATATTAACCGTGTCTGTCAGATTTTCGAAATTCCATTCATAGAAGCGGTAAAATTAAGTTTTATGCAAAATTCAGTTTTTAACCTACCACTTAGTGGTTTCACTATTCATCAAAAATTGAAAGTTTTCAGAAAAATACCAAAATTTCACCCTAGGCTAATTTCGATATTCCGAATCCAAAAATGAAGTCCATTTTGAAAAATAAAATTTATAAAATTTTAAAAAGTGGTTTTTACTATTCATAACGACTAGTTTTATTTTAATAGCATATCGTTGTTTAGTGAAACTCGGTATTGCGTACGACGCAAGCTATCGAGGAAGGTCACGATTTCGTGTAAAGCAAGCCAAGAAAGTGTTGTGTAGAAAAATATTCCTTTGATGATTTATATAACATAAAAGTCTCGGGTGTTACACTAACCTATACTCATACTTAACCTTAGGGACATCCCTAGACATACCTTAGAAATATCTCTAGGGATTTCAATAAAGTTTTCGCATCCTAGTCTCCAAAGGTTAACTAAACCTTTCCTATGATACCAACTGTAGAGACCCCAAACTTGACGTACATGGACATTAAATTACTTTTGCAGAATACTTAATACATAACAAAAACAAACACCGAAGGACCATAATAGTTTAGTGTCTTTGGAAACTCAGAACATAATATTCTAATCATGGTGAAAGATCTTCAACATCTCTCATAAAGATCTTCCCCTTTTGTTTTCTTACCTAAAATCTTTCTTTATATCCTGGGGAAAAGAAAACATATAAAGGGTGAGCTCAAATGCTCAGTAAGGATAATCATAGAGAAAATAAAACAAACCATATACATTTGAACTTCAAAACATGAACATAATGTTTAAACATCAAAATCTTGAGCAATGACATAAAACATAGCAGTACATAAGGCATAGATACATCAATAATGATAAAATAGCATGGGAATAAAACATGTAATTTTGGAAACCATTAAGCACATGATATGATTTCCATAGTAGCCAAGGAAATGTTTCCAAGACCATCTTAGTGGACAAAGTCCCTTTCTGAATCAAGTTCACTCCTCGTTCCAGTCCTGTAACACTGAACCAGATTAACTTACCATTCCATCCATGTCTATCTCATGAGATATAAACCTTTACCCAATGCATTGGAGGGAGATATAGGTCCCACCCATCTCATAATGAAATCATTCTTACTTTTTCCACAACATGAACATTAATAATTCATCATTACACAAATTATAAAATGGGTTTCATAAACATCATCCCATCATAACATAATCCATAAGAAAAAAATGTATATCATTTCATCATAAGAAAAGTGAAACCATGTAAATCATAGAGAAATTATACTTGAAACATACATATATGAAATAATGCCATCTTATATGGAAAATGGTTTTGATAAAACACTTGAAATGAATTATTGAGGAAAATATCCTTTCTTCTTCAAAATCATTTTCTTTTCACAAAATGCCATGTGATTTTAAAAGAAAATGATTTTGTTGAAAATAGTCATTAAATATTGTAGAGTAAGCTTCATTAAAATGAGGCGTTATGAAACTGTAAAAATTTGTTCATTCCGTATAAGTTAAAAAAACATTCTTCTCGTACTTTTGTTGAAAAAGTCAAAAAGTACCTCTTATGGTAAACAAAAGAAAGATTCCTTCCATATGATGTGGTAAAAGTAAAAAGGGTAAAAATGACTTTAAGAATAAATGGAAGAAAAATAAACATTTTATGAAAACATTTTGAGAACATATGTATAAGTCCCCGGCCTTAAACATTAATTAATATTGAATTAAATGAATAATTCACCTTGAGGATCTTTTTAGGTTTAGAGTTTTAGATAATTAGATCATAACTATTACATCTCAAAAGATTACACAGTAGACACTTCTACAAAGTTTCCTTTTTTTTACAAAACATAAACTCTTAAAGAGAGAGAGAGTCATGTCTTGTTCCATGTTTAAGAAAGCATGACTTTTCCTTGATCCCATACTTGACCCTATTCCACATTATTTCCTATGAAAAACATTTCAAAAAAAAACTTGGGATGAGCATAAAAAGCTTAGTAAGGGATACACATAGAAAGAAAACTATAAGTTTTTCAAAACAACAAGTAAACCATGAACACTTTATCAAAGTAATACTTTTCACCTTTATGAAGTAGTAAAAAGTCTTCACTGAATAAAAGATCATTACTTACCCTTTTGTAACCAAAATATTACCATAAAAACCATATAAATAACACATAACATATAAAGGTAACTTGGGACAGAAATATACTTCAATGGAATAACCATACAGTCGACTTCCACACATATCACTAAATGGAATAGTCATATGGACGACTTCCATACCCAATGCATTGGAGGTTATAATGTAACCACCAATCCTTGTATTCACGGAACCACCCATCATATGGTTTATCATGTAACCACCCGTAAAATGTCCAAGTACCATTATAAAATCATAAGACATAAAACAAATATAATGGAAAGAAAAAATTTCCACATTTCGATCACAATATATCACTTAAATATATTGACATAACAAGTTCATCATAAAAACCATTTTCAATACCAAAATACATAAAAGATTATATGGTATTTATTTCATTTTAAAAACATTACGGCTTGTTGAGGAAGCCAAAGACCAAATAATACCCGCGGAGGGGAAAAGGTCGTTGTCACCGCGTACATTAAAATAAACATTACTTTTTGTCATTTAGTAAAACGCTTCATAGAAAAAGATTCCTTTTGTATAAAATTAAAATTCAAAGGGGTTTATACACCGTATAAAATAAAGTTGTGTATAAAACAAAATATGCCTCAATGAAAGGATATTGAGACGAAGTCCCTTACCTCGTGTCCGACTTGACTCAATCGCTCTTTAATATCCTGAATAATAAACTAGTGTTAATTTATACTTGCTAAATAATATTTTTCAAGCTTATTATTCCTTTTATATAACTTATTGCCTTGTTATAAACATTATTTAATCATTTAAGTTAATAATGTTCGTTTTGTCGATATTTGTTACTTAAGTCAAAAAAGGACTTCTTACAATTACTTGTTGTTCATGTGGTCAAAGGTTCATTATATCCAGGATGATATTCATGATTTGTATATCATATATATCATATATATCCAGAATATACATGTGTTTATAATAGTATATATCATTTAGAGGTAAGAAATGAAATGCACTGTTCATGGAGACGGTAAGCCGTACGTACGCATGAACACTACTTTCATTTCTATTTTAAATTTAATGGAGTGAAATAATAATGATATAAAGGTATATTATAATTCCAGTATAATATCATATGTAATATCATTAACTCCATCCTTTATACGTCCCACATATGGCATTAACGAATCAAATCACTTTGAGGGGGCGGTAGTCCGCACTTCCTAAAATGAAATTATCGTGTTTACCCATAATGAAAACCATAAAGGTATGCCATAAATGAAAAATACAGAATTAAAAGGAAAACATAAACATAATTTATATCATAAATAACTATAGTGACATCTTAATGACCACCATGAAAGGTGTTAAAAGAATATTGAACAATCATCGTTTCATGAGGCAGAAATTCGCCAACCACAGAAACAATATGTTCTTTAACCGTTAGACGGAGGTGTGTGTAAGTGTAAATAAAATACTTCTCATAACAACATCCTAGAATATTTAAGATACTGGTGTTGTTACAAAATAAAGGAATAAAAGAGTTTATGGGGTTGGAGAAGCAAAATAAAACAAAAGAACACAAGTGAAGATATTACCTTTAAATCGGGTAACTCCTCTTGGTTTGAACCAAAAAGGTTTCTTGAAGAGAATTCTGCCTAAGGTAAGGATTCTAGGATGAGGAGAGGGATGTGGAGAGATAAAATGAGCCTATATTGGCTGATCCAATGGCTTGAGAGGTGTGGGTAAGGTGGTAGAGGTGGGGGCCTTTTATAAGAGGGAGGAGGGGCACTCTTGGAAAGTTATAAAATGTTACTTTATTATATAATGAGTTTCAGATTTTAAAGGTCCCAAAATTATATATTTCGAGTATAAGGTGATAAGAGTTTGAAATCCACACATCCAATAGGTTTTTGACGAGTATAGGTCTTAGATTTTACATTATATTTTCATTTTATTTAAATCGTTAAATAATGAGGTAATCGCTGCATCATCATGGTGTCATAAATAATTTAATTTATTTAATGTCTAAAAATTATAAAAAAAATATCATGATGTAGGAAATTTTTTTAGATTTTAATTAATATTTATAGTAAAAAATATGACTTGTATAACCCCATGTAAAAATTGTTTTAGTAAAACAATACATGTTTGTGACATTTTTATTTTAACTTTAAATAAAAAGTTATTAATGTCATTTTCTTACCCAAGTAGATCCATGGGGTCCCCAAGTTGACCCATGGATTGTCTTGGTTATACATGACACATCCAATAAGGGTAGGACATGTGTTAAGGTCATTTCATATTATTAAAACATTATTTTTTCCTTAAATTACACTAATTACCTCTAATCACGATTAATAAAACTTAAAAGTTACTATTCACCAAAAAATTATTTTCATCCCATTGAACCACATTTTACACACTAATGACAACCATGTATGTTGGATTTTTTAAATTCAATTCACAAAAGTGGTAAAGTTTCATTTAAACGAAAAATCAGTTTTTTAACTACCACTTAGTGGTTTCACTATTCATCAAAAATTGAAGTTTTTCAGAAAAATACCAAAAATTTACCCTAAGCTATATTTGATATTCAGAATTCAAAAATTATGTATATTTTACAAAATTCAAAACATATAAGTTTCATTAATTAATTTAATAATTAATTCCCACTGTCAAAACAAATAGCGTGTTTTTATGAAACAATATATATCAAAAGATTGACACTAGTTTAAGTCCAATTTCAAAGTGAAATTAATTCCAATGACCACCATTGGATTAAATGGTAAAAATATATTCTAATTGCACTTTAAAACCAATTCAAAATATAATCTAATCATATAAATAAATTAGATTAAAAAGAGGTTTTGAATTAAAATACAACATTTTCACTATTCATTAAAAAATGAACTTTATCGGAAAAATACCAAAAAATTTACACAAAGTAAATTTTGATGTCCCCATTCTAAAGAAGAATTTTATTTGGTCCAATAGAATGTATAAGAGTGACGAAAACTATATTTAAAGAGGGTTCTCCATCAAAAGGTGATAATTCGACCTTTTAGTGAATATTAGAGTATCTATACCTAAAATTTAATTCTTTTCTTATTTTAAGCCATTATCTTTTATTGGATAAACGTAAAAACATTTAACAAACATATATAATCATATTTTAGTTATTTCTATTCATTATCGCCAATACAATGGCTACGTGCTAACTACCATTTAAAATAATATTATTATATTACTAGTGTGCAACGTAAGATTTCAAAGAAACTCGTTGTTGCATATCGGGTACGCTATCAAACATAGAAACCCCTTTAAAGTAAAATCAATATTTAATTCTAAAATATTAATAAATATGAAAATGTATGATTGTTTATTTACCTAGGATGTTACATCCTTCCCCCCTTTTGGGAATTGCGTCCTCGCAATTTTATTCACTTATCCAAATAAGTGGGGGTATTTATCCCTCATAGCATTTTCAGATTCCCACATTGCCTCTTCAACCATATGGTTTTCCACAAAACCTTTACCTAGTGAATTACCTTATTCCGCAACACTTGCTCTCTACGGTCAAGAATCTGGACTGGTTTCTCTTCATAAGAGAGATTCTCTTCCAACTGAACTACCTATGGGCTCAAAACATGAGATGGATCTGGAATATACTTTCTTAACATCGAAACATGAAAAACATTGTGTACTTGAGATAAACTCGGAGGTAAAGCCACTCGGTAAGCAACTGATCCTACTTTATCCAGAATTTCATATGGTCCAATGAACCTTGGACTCAGCTTTCCTTTATTACCAAATCGCATCAAACTTTTCCATGGTGAAACTTTGAAAAAAACATGATCACCAACCTCGAAAGATAGATCCTTCCTCCGGTTATCCGAATAACTTTTTTGCCTACTCTGAGCTGTTATAATATGTTTCTGAATCAAATGAACTTTATCTACCATCTCTTCTACCAATTCTGGTCCCATCAACTTCCTTTCACCCACTTCATCCTAAAAAGATGGAGTTCAACACCGCTTCCCATATAATGCTTCAAATGGATCCATCTGTATACTGGAATGAAAACTATTATTATATGAAAATTCAACCAAAGAAAGATGTTGTTCCCAACTTCCTTGATAATCCATCGAGCAAGCATGTAGCATATCTTCCAAGGTCTAAATTGTTCGTTCTGACTGCCCATCTGATTGAGGATGAAAAGCTGTACTAAAATTTAATTCAATACCCAATGACTTCTGAAGGCCTTTCCAAAAGTTAGAAGTGAACATGGGATCACGATCAGATATAATGGAGAGGGGAACTCCATGAAACATGACTATCTCTTTAACATACAATCGAGCAAGTTGATCTTGAGACAAAGTATCTCGAATAGCAAGGAAATGAGCAGATTTAGTCAATCGATCAACAATAACCCAGATTGCATTATTACCTCGAGATGTCTTTGGTAATCCCACAACGAAGTCCATGGATATATTTTCCCATTTCCACTCTGGAACCGATAATGACTGCAGCATCCCTTTCGGTAACTTCCGCTATGCTTTAACCTACTGACAAGTCAAACACTTCACAGTAAAATCGGCAATATCTCTTTTCATTCCATCCCACCAGTAATACTCCCGTAGATCTCTGTACATCTTAGTACTGCCAAGATGAACTGAAAATGGGGAACTATGAGCCTCACATAACAACTCATTCTTCAACTGTGAATCACAAGGCACACATAATCTCTTCCCAAACCTCAAAACACAATCATTATCAATGTTAAATTCAGGCAGCTTACCCTTCTGAACCAGTTCTACCTTTTTCTGCAACCCACTGTCTTTCTTCTGCGCTTTCTTAATTCTGTCTGATAGAGATGATCTCACTAACACCTGAAACAAAATAGAGTAACTTCATGCCCCGACAACTTCTATTCCAAAGTTCATCAAATCAAAAACCAAAGTATCTCATTCCAAATGTAGCATGGTTAATGAAGCATTACTTTTTCGACTCAAATCATCATCCACTTTATTTGCTTTTCCCAGATGGTAATGAATTGTACAATCATAATCCTTGATTAATTCCAGCCATCTCCTCTGTCTCATGTTCAATTATTTCTGAGTAAATATATACTTTAAAATTTTGTGATCAGTATATATTTCACACTTTACTCCATACAAATGATGCCTCCAAATTTTTAGAGCAAAAAAAAAACAGCAGCTAATTTCAAATCATGTGTAGGGTAATTTACCTCATGAGTTTTCAACTGACGTAAAGCATAAGCAATTACCTGATCATTTTGTATAAGGACACAACCAAGTCCCTTCAACGAAGCATCACTGTAGATAACAAACTCACCATTCCTGGAAGGAAGTGACAAAACTGGAGCATTCACCAATCTTCTTTTCAACCCCTGAAAACAATCATCACATTATTTTGTCCAGATAAACTTAACACCATTCCGAGTTAGCTTAGTCATTGGACTAGATAACCGTGAAATTTTTCAAAAAATCTCCAGTAATAACCTGCCAAACCAAGAAAACTACAGATCTCGGTTACATTTGTGGGTCTTGGCCATTCTTCAACAACTTTTGTTTTAGCAGGATCAACAGTTATTCCATTTTTGAAATAATGTGTCCAAGGAAAGAAATTTGTTGTAACCAAAACTCACACTTGCTGAATTTTCCATACAGTTTTTTTTCTTTTAAGGTTTGAAAGATAACCCTTAAATTAATTTCATGCTCCTATTTACTTTTATAAAACACAAAAATATCATCAATGAAAACAACCACAAACTTATCAGATAACTCATGGAAAAGTCTATTCATAAGGTCTATGAATACAACAAGTGCATTGGTTAACCCAAAAGGAATAACTACAAATTCATAATGGCCATATCTAGTACGAAACATAGTCTTCGGAACGTCTGCTTATTTTACTTTCAATTGATGGTACCCCGACCTCAAGTCAATCTTTGAAAAATACTAAGCTCTCTGGAGCTGATCAAACATATCATCGATATGAGGAAAAGGATACTTGTTCTTAATAGTGATGTTATTCAATGCTCTATAATCAATGCATAGTCTCATTGAACCATATTTCTTTTTAACAAACAAGACAGGAGCACCCCATGGTGATGTGCTAGGTCGAATGAAACCTTTATCTAATAACTCTTGTAATTGCTTCTTTAACTCTAAAAGTTCAACTTGAGCCATTCGATAAGGGGGTTTTGAAATTGGCTTAGAATCAGGAACTAATTCAACAATAAATTCAACTTCCCGATCATGAATAATACCAGACAACTCATCAGGAAAAACATCAAGATACTCATTTACCACTGGCACATCATTAATCTAAACAGTTTCTTTGTTTTCAACTATATGTGCAAGGTAACATTCATTTCCATCTTTTATTAGTTTCTCAACTTCCTGATATGTTATAAAAAGCAAGGGTTCATTCTTGTACACAAAGTGAAAATATTTCTGAAAAGAAACCTCTTTAACTTTGCAGTCAATCTTAGCATGATAAACAGAAAGCCAATCCATGCCCAAAATAACATCAAACTCTACTAGAGGCAAAACAATAAAGTTTGAAGGTATATTCTTTCCTCACACAAGGATAGGAAGGTTCTTATAATTTCTTTTTGTCTCAACGTTCCCTCTAGGTGTTTTTACCATAAGTTCAGGATTCATATCTTGAGATGGAATTACCAATTTACTAGAAAACTTCTCAGAAATGAAAGAATGTGTAGACCCTGAATCAAACAACACATTGGAATAATCTGAACAAACAAACAGTGTACCTGATACTACTTCATTCGATGGACAAACATCTGCTGAAGTAGTTGCAAAGGATTTCACCACCCCTTTCTGCTTGTAGTCTGGCTGCTTTCTCCCAGTTGAGTTGTTCGTTAGACACTCATTTTCATAATGAACCATTTCATTACACTTAAAACATCTTACCGCTGGATTTTCATTGCCTGCTTGATCATCTTCCTTACAGTTACGAGCAATATGACCAGACTTACCACACCGAAATCACTTTCCAGACTTGGATAAACATTCTCCAGGATGCTTTTTACCACACCTCTCATAGGATGGATATTTTTTTTTCTTACCTCCTTGCTTCTTTGATGAATTCTTCCCCTTTTCCTGCCAATTGGACCTCTTATTATGTTATTTTTCAAAGAACACCTGATCATCGGAAAACTCCATTTCCACCTTCTCCGCACATCGAACAAGTTTTTCATAACTTTTGAACTCATGAGAAGCTAAATCCCTTCGATACTTTGGCTTTAACCCTAAGTAAAAATGGTTGATTTTACTATCAAGATCTCATATGAAATATGGAGCATACCTTGCCAGTCGAGTGAAATTTGCTTAATAAGCAGCCACTGATTCATCCTCCTGACTCAATTATAGGAATTGTTTTTCCATCCTAAGATGAACCACCTAAGGAAAATATTTCTCAAGAAACATACCTTTGAATTCATCCCAGTGAAGATCATCAATCTCATCACTATCCCTAATATTTTTCATCATCGACCACCACCGATCAGCCTCACCTTCAAAACGGTAAATAGCAAGACTAACCTTTTGATGTTCTGAACACCCCACGACATCAAAAATCTTCTCTAGTGCTTTAATCCACCCTTATGCCAGCACATGGTCAGATGATCCTCTGAATGATGGGGGATGTTTCCTCATGAAATGTTCCACCACTGACATGTTCCACTACAGTTGATCTGGATGATGTCATGCATGGATAACACCACTATTTATAGCCTGAGTCAACTGTGCCATCACTACAATAAACTGTTCAGTTCCAATTCTGACCATCTCAAGTTTCTGTTTTGGAAGGTTTTCTTCCTCCTGATTTTGTCCCAACATAGCTGCCTTGTTTCCTCTGCGGAAAACCATTCTGAACAAACATGTCTTAGATGAAGCAACATGGTAATCTTCAAATGCTATATCATTTCAATTTTACCATTAAAAAAAATATTTTTGGATAATAATTTAATAGAATTATAACTCCTACAGTTATCTAAACCGACCTTCGATACCAACTATAATGCCCCGACCTTAAACATTACTTAATATTGAATTAAATGAATAATTCACATTGAGGATCTTTTCAGGTTTAGAGTTTTAGAGAATTAGATCATAACTATTACATATCAAAAGATTACATAGTAGACACTTCTACAGAGTTTCCTTTTTTTTACAAAACATGAACTCTTAAAAAAGAGAGTCATGTCTAGTTACATGTTTAAGACAACATGAATTTTCCTTGATCCCATCCTTGACCCTATTCCACATTATTTCCTATGAAAAACATTTCAAAAATAAACTTGGGATGAGCATAAAAATCTCAGTAAGGGATAAACATAGAAAGAAAACTGTTAGTTTTTCAAAACAACAAGTAAACCATGAACACTTTATCAAAGTAATACTTTTCACATTTATGAAGTAGTAAAAACTCCTCACTGAATAAAAGATCAGTACTTACCCTTTTGTAACCAAAATATTACCATAAATCCCCTATAAAGAACACATAACATATAAAGGTAACTTGGTACATAAACATACTTCAATGGAATGACCATACGGTTGACTTCCACACATATCACAAAATGGAATAGCCATACGGCCGACTTCCATACCCAATGCATTGGAGGTTATAACATAACCACCCATCCTAGTATTCACGGCACCACCCATCATATGGTTTATCACGTAACCACCCGTCAAATGTCCAAGTACCATTATAAAATCATAAGACATAAAACAAATATAATGGAAAGAAACAATTTCCACATTTTGATCACAATATATCACTTAAATATATTGACATAACGAGTTCATCATAAAAACCATTTTCAATACCAAAATACATAAAAGAGTATATGATATTTATTTCATTTTAAAAACATTACGGCTTGTTGAGGAATCCAAAGACCAAATAATACTCACAGCGGTGGAAAAGGTCGTTGTCACCACGTACGTTAAAATAAAAATTCCTTTTTATCGTTTAGTAAAACGCTTTATAGAAAAAGATTCATTTTGTATAAAATTAAAAGTCAAAGGTTTTTATACACCGTATAAAAGAAAGTTGAGTATAAAACAAAATATGCCTCAATGAAAGGATATTGAGACGAAGTCCCTTACCTCGTGTCCGATTTGACTCGATCGCTCTTTAATCTCCTGAATAATAAACTAGTGTTAATTTATACTTGCTTAAGAATCTTTTTCAATCTTATTATTCCTTTTATATAACTTATTTCCATGTTATAAACATTATGTAATCATTTAAGTTAATAATGTTCGTTTTGTCGATATTTGGTACTTAAGTCAAAAAAGGACTTCTTACAATTACTTATTGTTCATGTGGTCAAGGGTTCATTATATCCAGGATGATATTCATGATTTTGATATCATATATATCATATATATCCAACATATACATGTGTTTATAATAGTATATAACATTTAGAGGTAAGAAATGAAATGCACCGTTCATGGAGACGGTAAGTCGTACGTACGCATGAATGCTACTTTCATTTCTATTTCATATTTAATGGAGTGAAATCATAATGATATAAAGGTATATTATAATACCAGTATAATATCATATATAATATCATTAACTCCATCCTTTATACGACCCACATATGGCATTAATGAATCAAATCACTTTGAGGGGGCGGTAGTCCGCACTTCCTAAAATGAAATTATCGTGTTTATCCATAATGGAAACCATAAAGGTATGACATAAATGAAAAATACAGAAGAATAGGAAAAAAATAAACATAATATATATCATAAATAACTAGAGTGACATTTTAATTGCCACCATAAAAGGTTTTAAAAGAAGATTGAACAATCATCGTTTCGTGAGGCAGAAATTCACCAACCACAGAAACTGTATGTTCTTTAACCATTAGACGGAGGTGTGTGTAAGTATAAATCAAAAACTTATCATAAAAACATCCTAGTATATTTAAGATACTGGTGTTGTTACAAAAGAAAGTAATAAAAGAGTTTAGGGGGTTGGAGAAGAAAAATAAAACAAAAGAACACAAGTGAAGATATTACCTTTAAATCGGGAAACTCCTCTTGGTTTGAACCAAAAGGGTTTATTGAAGAGCTTTCTGCCTAAGGTAAGGATTATAGGATGAGGAGAGGGATGTGTAGAGTTAAAATGAGCAGATCTTGGAGATCTTGGCCAATCCAATGGCTTTAGAGGTGTGGGTAAGTTGGTAGAGGTTGGGGCCTTTTGTAAGAGGGAGGAGGGGCACTCTTGGAAAGTTATAAAATGTTACTTTATTATATAATGAGTTTAGGATTTTAAAGGTCCCAAAATTATATATTTTGAGGATAAGGTGATAAGAGTTCGAAATCCACACATACAATAGGTTTTTGGCAAGTGTAGGTCTTATATTTTACATTATAGTTTCATTTTATTTAAATCGTTAAATAATGTGGTAATCGCTGCATCATCATGGTGTCATAAATAATTTAATTTATTTAATATCTAAAAATTATAAATAAATATCATGATGTAGGAAATAGTTTTAGATTTATAATGAATTTTTATAGTAAAAAATATGACTTGTATAACCCCATGTAAATTTTTTTTTAGTAAAATAATACATGTTTGTGACATTTTTATTTTCACTTTAAATAAAAGGTTATTAATGTCATTTTCTTACCCAAGTGGATCCATGGGGTCCCCAAGTTGACCCATGGATTTTCTTGGTTGGCCATGACACATCAAATAAGGGTAGGACATGTGTCAAGGTCATTTCATATTATTAAAACATTATTTTTACCTTAAATTACACTAATTACCTCTAATCGCGATTAATAAAACTTAAAAGTTACTATTCACCAAAAAATTATTTTCATCCCATTGAACCACATTTTACATAATAATGACAAACATGTATGTCGGATTTTTTAAATTAAATTCACAAAAGTGGTAATGTTTCATTTAAACGAAAAATCAGTTTTTTAACTACCACTTAGTGGTTTCACTATTCATCAAAAATTGAAGTTTTTCAGAAAAATATCAAAAATTCACCCTAAGCTATATTTGATATTCCGAATTCCAAAACGATGTCTATTTTAAAAAATTAAAAACATATAAATTTCATTAATTAATTTAATAATTAATTCCCGTTGTCAAAACAAATAGCGTGTTTTTATGAAACAATATATATCAAAAGATTGACACTAGTTTAAGTCCAATTTCAAAGTGAAATTAATTCCAATGACCACCATTGGATTAAATGGTAAAAATATATTCTAATTTCACTTTAAAACCAATTGAAAAGATAATCTAATCATATAAATAAATTAGATTAAAAAGTGGTTTTGAATTAAAATACAACATTTTTTACTATTCATTAAAAAATGAACTTTATCGAAAAAATACAAAAAATTTACACAAAGTAAATTTTGATGTCCCGATTCTAAAGAAGAATTTTATTTGGTCCAATATAATGTATAAGAGTGAAGAAAACTATATTTAAAGAGGGTTCTCCATAAAAAGGCGATAATTCGACCTTTTAGTGAATATTAGAGTATCTATGCCTAAAATTGAATTCTTTTCTTATTTTAATCCTTTATATTTTATTGGATAAATGTAAAAACATTTATCAAACATATATAATCATATTTTAGTTATTTATATTAATTCCCGCCAATAAAACGGCTACATCCTAACTACCATTTAAAATAATATTATTATATTACTAGTGTGCAACGTAAGATTTCAAAGAAACTCGTTGTAGCGTATCAGGTACGCTATCGAACATAGCAACCCCTTTAAAGTAAAATTAATATTTAATTCGAAAATATTAATAAATATGAAAATGTATTATTCTTTATTTACCTGGGATGTTACAATATGGACATAGATAATAAACATAACCCCAATAAATACTTACAAATAAACAATCTCGTATAAGAATGAGATTGGAATAATTATCCCTTACCTTAGGTCCGATATGATTCATACGTATAAGAAACTCCTGTATAATGATTTAAATAATGTCATTGACTTATTACAGAATCATATTCATTGTTATGATATCATATATGGTTCACTTATGACTTTATATTACCTGTTTTTTTGTAAATTCCATGTTAAAGCAGCGTTTTGGGTAAAATCGTTTCATTTATCATACGTGTTTCGACATGCTGTTCTTGATATTATTAATTATATTCTGATTTACTTAATTACAGAATGTAAAACATTATTTATATATAATATATATTCAGTATATAAATATATATGATAGATTGATAAATGGAATGAAATACACCGTTCATGGAGACGGTAGGCCGTGCGTACGCATGAACACTGTTTCGTTTCCTTATTGAATTAAATGGAATTAAGTAAATGAAACATATATGTACATAAGTCCAGTATCATTATTATGTAATATATTTCATGATTATTTATTATATATACTTTATAATCATACTTGAATGGTTAATCATGGAAAATGAATCTCATCGCGTTCGTGGAGACTGTAGTCCGTACGTACGCACGAGCGATGATATCATTCCCATGATCATGGAATTGTATTGAATTGTTTGTATAATATTTCAGAATTAATATAACTTTAAAATAATCATATATAGTTATTTATTTACACCATTATACCCATCCAAGTAAGGTGGTGGTGGAAAATAGATTACACCACGGCGTGGAGACAGTATTCCGTACGTACGCATGCGCAGTGATTTCGTTTTCCGTAGGATGGATAGAAGATGAAATTGGGTTGTTTAATATTTATAATAACATATCAGTATATAAATAATACTGATTTTATTACTTTATAATGAAACAACTAAAGAAGAGGAAGTAGAAGAAGAAAGAAAACTTGAAAGAATCGGTAGAAGAGATTACCTCTTCCTCGACGCACCTCCTTTAAACTTCTTATTAGGGCACTAGAGTTGGTATTTTGAGAAGACCAGAACCTCTATTATATAACTAGAGAGGTTGAGAAGAGGAATTGATAGGGTTTTGCCGGGCTTCAAGGCTCAAAAGGGTGTGAAGAGAAGAGGGAAGGGGTACCCTTTTTATAAGGGAGGTGAGGGGCACCTTTGGAAAAACATAAAATATTATTTTATAATAAAGTCATATTCGGTTTATAATTTCTCCAAATTGATTTATTTTAAAGCTAAAATGGGTATGGGTCTAAATCCTCTCAACCAATAGGTTTTAGACAAGTTTAGGTTACTATTTTAACCTTATCATTTAGATTTAACTCTAAGTTAAATAAGTTAACTTTTACCGTGTCTACTTGTTTTCTTACACTATATGGTTAATAAACTTACTATAACAAGCCAAAATAACCCCAAGTGGTTCATTATTAATATATATAACCTTATCTAAGTAATTTTTCCGAACATTATATTTTTAGTAATATAATAACACTTAATAATATAATAATTGTTTTAAAAACTATTTTATGTATATTTTGAAACTATTTGGTAATTGATTTTTGTGAAAATCATAAAAACATGATTAGTTCAAAAAAAGTTAATTTAATAAATACTAACATGTCATATTAACTTATAAAATTAGTGGAATTCATAAAAAGGCTCAAATTACATTCATTTGGGTATTTATAACATCAATTATGTTAATATTTCATTAATAAGGTAATTACTCCATCATCATTGTGTCATAAATAAATTAAATTATTTAATGTATAAAAATTATAAATAAAGTAACATTATGTAGGAAATCTTCTTATCTTTCTAATGAATATTTATACTCAAATTTATTCTATGTATAACCCTATATTAAAAATGTTTTAGTTATTAAACTTTGATTTTAACTATTTTAACTCTTCTTTAAATAAAATAATATTAAATGTCATAATCTAATCCAAGTGGACCTAAATGGTCATATTTTATTCCCAAGGTTGTGTTTGGTCGAATTAAACTTATCCAATAGAATTAGGACATGTGTTAGGGTAATAATAATACCATTTTTACCCTTAATTACCCTATTTACTTTTAACCGTGGTAAATAAAAGTAAAAAGTTACTATTCACCAAAAATTATTTTTATCTTATTGAACCACATTTTACTCCTTGAAATTAAGCGTGTCTCTCAGATTTTCAAAATACCACTCACAAAAGCGGTAAAATTAAGTTTTATGTAAATTTTCAAATTATCCTATGAGGTGGGTAAAAGACGGTGAAAAGTTCAATAAAATTTTTATATATCTAAAATTATTATAAAATAACTTAAATGAATTACATTGAACTTATATAGGTATTATATATCTATTTTGACCTAAAATAAATTTAAATAAAATAAATAATTATTTAAATAAAAATTCGGTTTTTAAATAGTAACCCAGTGTTTTCACTATTCATCAAAAATTGAAAGTTTTCAGAAAAATACCAAAAATTCACCCCAGGATAATTTCGATATTCTGAATCCAAAAATGAAGTCCATTTTCAAAGATAAAATTTATAAAATTTCAAAAAGTTGGTATTACTATTCATAACGGCTAGTTCATAATAATATTATAATAATATCTCGTTTAGTGAAACTCGGTATTGTGTACAACACACGCTATCGTGGAAAGTCATGATTGAGTGTAATGCAAGCCAAGTCAGGGTTGCGTGTAGTGAAAGACTCTTTTGTTGTTGCGTATAATAGAATCCAACCATATTTCATTTATAAATTGAATATATATACATATATATACACTCAATGTTGCATAGAATAACTTCTATAAAAAAAACTTGAAATTGTGTGTAACATGCTCCAAGATTAGTGTTGCATATACTACAAGCTAATACGATGTTGCAAGATAATCTTTGTGTAGCGTATAACAGAAGATATGAAAGAAATTAAAAAGAATATATCTTATAAAATCTCGGGGTGTTACACTCATGCTCCCAGAATGCGAGATCCACAAAATCCCTGTTTCCCTCTGAAGGTATATCCAGGAGGACGAGACCCTGACATGTCTCTAGGGGCCAACCACGCAGTCGCCACCATCATCTCCAGAAGCGCCCTCTACCTCGGAGCTATTTTGGGGGTCAATGACGGAAGAGCTGGGGCGTAACCCACCCCTGACAAACACTACTGCTATGTCAGGAGATTTGGTCATCGGTCTATCCTATCGTGATATGGCGGTCAGGTCACTGTAATCCTCAGAGGAAAACCCAAGATTCGGCGGCCAATCAGCCCGCTCACCGAATTCTCCATTGGCCAGCCTGCCATCCCAGCGGCCCGCCTCAACGCCACTGCCAGTTCCTCAGCCACCCTCAGTTGACAAGTGGGGAAATCAAAGGCTAGACCCTGGATCTAAGCTGAGGAACTTCTGGACCATCCTCACAGCGGGACACTTCCCTGAGAAGTTTTGGCTGGTCGTAGGATTGAATTTTGGTACGTCGGAATCACTCATCCCGGAGGAGTTTGAATGTTTCCTCTAGACCCTCTAGGCGACTCACCTCCGTCTTCACCAATAGTGGGTAACTTATCCCGGGAGCCAGGAGAACCTCGAAGACATCAGCGAGCAATACCGCCTGGTTGACCTGGCCACACTCCCTACGGTCTAAAACCCTGAGTCACCTGGCCACTATAGGGCCCTCCAGCAACAATGCGTTCAGAGTTTCCAAGTACTCCGCAAAGTTATTGAGGAGGCTACCTCCCACGTGCAAGTCCGTGGCTGGGGGCAGTACGCTGCCCTACTCTTCAGTGTGATTCACCGACAGCTTGACTCACCTGGCGGTAGTGAGGACATGCCCCCAGGAATAGTGGCGGTCAACATGAACGATCTGATAGGAGAGTCGAATGAGCTGGGAATTCTTGATGGGGGCGTCCCCCCTGAGGACGTGCTGCCACTGGACCCATCAGGAAGGATTACTCGCCAACAGAGAAACCTCCTAGGTCTCCCTCCACCCACTGAAGCATTGGTACTGGGCCGAAATTTCAGTAAAGGCAAAGAGAATGTTGGACCTGTCAAGCACTTCGACCCATTGTCCTCAATGCAGAAGACTGAAGAGGACCCCGAGAAGGTCGCGCTGCGCCAGTTGCTTGCTGAGCAGAAGAAGTTGGTTGATGAACTTTTGGATGAATGTATTGCAGAGCAGCGAACCGACTACGGTGATCCTAGGCCAGGGCAGTAGGGGCAGGAACAACTACCCCTTGACGAGATTCTCCTAGGAAACCCTGATCATGATGTATTCGCTAACAGGGCAGAAGCTCGAGCCCATGGAAAGAGGGTATGGTATGTCTCGCCAAACCCTCCCAAGCCGCGCAACAACCCAAGGGATCCGGTCCGCGTTCCTCCAAGGGCCGCCCCACCAGTCGCTCCACGAGCCGCCGAGCTGGACTACAACATTGAAGAGCCTAGAAATGCACTCGTGGTTAGGGATCCTCAACAGGATAGGGACCCACGTACAGATGATCTGATGGCGACGCTCATCTCCTACCTTGAGGCTTTGGAAACAAACAAGTGGCTATCCCACCTGATGGCAAACCATACCCGACATGGGTAGATGACATACCGGCACCCCCAGGATTCGGAAATCCCACTTTCTCCCCCTTTAATGGGACTAGAGACCTACCGCAACACCCGTCCCACTTCAACTTAAGGTGTGGGCCTATTCTAGGGACCCCAGCGCAGTAGGAGGCCGCCAAGCTCTGTTGCTTTGTTAAGACGCTAGAGGGGATGACATTCGTTTGGTACAGCCAGCTCCCTGTTGGATCTGTGACAAGCTGGGAGGACCTTCGCAGGAAGTTACTTTACCAGTTTATCTCTACCACCTGGAAGACGAACATCACAGACCTCTTTAGGTGCAAACAAAGGCCCAATGAGCAAGTCGTGGATTTCATCACCTGGTGGAAGGGGCTCACATACTCCCTTGCCATGCCACTGACTCAGAAGAAATTACTGACGATGTGCATGGGGAATGTTAAGACAGAACTAGTTCCCTCCCTGATCACTCATAATTATCCCAGAGGGTTCCGAGACTTCTCGGATAAGGCCCAACGCCTCAAAGAAGCCCTGCAACAGGCTAGCCAGACATGCCTGCTACCCCTGCAATTCCAGCGAAAAGACCTGCCAGAGCTGAGCCCACCGCCGTGGCCCATATAGAGGCCCCCAGGCAGCTAGAATTGATACTAGTGGAGCCAGCTCTGCAGCCTCACAGAGGCCATCCACCGCGGGCACAGTTTCCATCCCAGCAGCGCCCGCCCTAGAATCGGCAGGCGCCTCCGCGTAACGCATCGCCGCCGCCTAGGTGAGATAATCAAGTTCCACCCCCTCGGCAGGCTCCTCCGCCCCCGTCAGGGTCAGGCTCCTAGATCCCCATTTTCAGATAGAAGGAATTAGACCTACTCGTTCGACGAGGCTCAGGTCCTCGACTACTTCCACAGCGCCTTAGAGCAGAGAATCATATGACTACCTGAGTGCCGGAAGCCGGAAGAGGCGCATCTCACTGATCACCCCAACTACTGTCCCTATCACCAGATCCTGGGGCACACCATCAAGAAATGCTATGTATTTAAGGACTGGCTCCAAGACTAGATTAACAACAACATAGTCAGGTTGGGCCCAGCCCCAACACAAGTGGCATGTGTCTTTGTGGGATGAGATAGCGGTAGCGACGACGGAGGTGAGTGGCAACAGGTTCTTGACCGCGGGTCCCATAAGTAACAACTGGATGAATCACAGGATGGTCGCCTATGCTCATGGAATTATCCTTGCATGCCTGAATTAGCCGGGGCCTTCAGAAGCTACGGCCACCACTTCTGCATCATCATCTCAGCTGGACTCTTCCCAGAAGAGCAAGCATTTGCGGTGCAAGAAGAAGCAACGCGCCCTGCCAGTGTCGTTATCGTCCCGCACTCTCGGCGATTTCGTGCCCCTAGAGATGGGAATCCCTCCCAGAATCCACCTAGTGGTGGATGATTCGTCAAGTGACAGTCAAGGGTACGCTTTGGTTAACACCGTCGAGTTGGTAAATCCTTATATGACTCCTGACGAGGGGGAGCGCCAGAAGAACCTCCCCAATGTCCCTAGCCGACATCAACGTCGGTGGAACCACGCCCATAAGGTTCACCGGGGAATGTCAAATGGTACCTCCATCTAGGCCGTGCATGCCGCTGAGACCAGACAGCAGGCCCATCGCAGAACTCAACACGCACAACCTCTTCTTCCAGTGTCGACAGGTCTGCCTCCACCACCATTTCTGCTACTAGATCAGGCAGATCCACTTAGGCCATATTGCAACCAGCTTCGCCCCACTACAGGACGATCTCAATCACCCGGTCCTCATATGGCAGCTACCCTCCGTGCTTCGACTAGTGAGCAGCGGGATGTTCCCAGTACCAGTCAGCCGTCGGTCCAGCCAGTAGGGTCCACCATTCCTCCCATCGTAGAGCGACCTCCTGTAACCAGAATTTCATGCCCGGTGCAAAAGTATAATGTTCTAAATCATCTCTCCATTATCCCAGCAAGGCTCTCCATCCTTGAATCCCTTCTCCTATCGCCAGATATGCACGAAGCACTCGCTAAGGCTTTAAGAAGCCCCCTCTAGTTTGAGACAGAGGTAGCAGCTGCAGAAGCCTTCCATGTTGAAGCAGTTGAGAATGCTGAATCCTAGGCCATCATCTCGTTCTCAGAAGAGGATGAAGGCTCTCCCATACAGGGGCACATCCACCCACTGAACATCACCCGCCAATTCAACAGGCTGGAGGTTCACCGCTGTCTTGTTGACACCGGCTCCGAGATCAACCTTATCCCGACACGGACACTACGGAAGATAGGGAGATCCGAAGATGACCTGACTCCCTCCGATTTAAGGATCTAGGGATCTGACATGATAGAGCAGAAATCGGTCGGCAAGATTCATCTGAAGACCCAGTTCGGTGGCCTGATTGCCAGCACCATGTTCATGGTTGTCTCCCAGGATACCGCATACAATGCATTGATGGGTAGGCCATGGCTCCACCAGTACGTGGCCGTCCCCTTATCATATCACCAATGCCTCAATTACTCCCTTAATGGTCGATTAGGCATACTACAAGGTGATGCATTTAATTTCGCCTCTCGCGAAGCCTGCTACTTAGACGATGATTATTACAAGATCAAGGATAAGCAAGTATAGGAAAGTGAGGTTGAGCCCGTTTCCGCTATGACTGACCCTTGGACAGGTCTGAATAAAACCTACGTCTTCCCGATCTATCGGTTGGAGGCCAAAACCCCCGACATGGGACAATGTTTTGTCATTTCCCAGAAAATAGGGAACCATACTCCCAAATCTATATGGCGTTGGAAGATCACTTCGTATTCTTATACGAACCCGACTCTAGTGACCCCGGAGCCTCCCAATCCCATCAGGTATTGGGACGTCCGGCTCATGGCAATAGCAGTACGTCATACTTTTCTGTTTCACCGGGCTAGAATAAGTCAACTCCAGCCGACTCACCACTACTTCTTTGATATTATCAAGCATTTCCCCTTGGGCCGAAGACCAGATGGGATTGGGTTGAAAACCTTCATAGTCGTAGTCTCAGCGGTGCTAGAGTACCTCGATGCAATGACCACGGCTTCACAAGCTGGTAGCAGCCTCCCATCAGATTTTGGTAGCTCAAAAATAGTTTCCCTTGTAGAATATCCCTCTATAAGTGGAGAAGAAGATATGGAGGATGCTCCCCCACCTTTGAAGAAGGCGTCTCTACCACGGTAGATGAACCGGTATAGGTGAGCCTTGGGAGCGAGGCCGATCCAAGACCCACATTGATCAGCTCCGCTACGTCTCTCGAGGAGCAGAAGTGGTACATAGGCTTTCTCAAACAGCACCGTGATGTATTAACCTGGAGTTACGACGAGATGCCAGGACTAGATCCTCAGGTATCTGTCTATCGCCTCGGTCTTCCGTCAAACCATCGCGGGTTCAAGCAGCCTCCCAGAAAGATGCATCGATCTCATGGTGCTATGGTTGAGGCCGAAGTTGACAAGCTCATTAGAACCAACTTCATCAAGGAAGTCCAGTACCCCAAGTGGTTAGCCAACATCGTGCCAGCCAGAAAGAATAATGGGAAGATCAGAGTCTGTACCAACTTCTGGAATCTCAACCGTCACTGTCCGAAGGATGATTTTCCCCTTCCAGTGATAGAATTGTTGATCGACACTACGACGGGGTACCAAGCCCTCTTCTTCATAGATGGTTACTCTGGATATAATCAGATCTGGATGGCCCCCGAGGATGAGGAATCTACCACTTTTAGGGCACACCAAGGTACTTTCTGTTACCAGGTTATGCCCTTTGGCCTGAAGAATGCAGGTTCCACCTATCAGCGGGCCATGTATCACATATTCATGCCAATCCTGGGCACATTGGTGGAATTCTATGTGGATGATCTGGTGGTCAAATCTCACCAGCACCAGGACTATCTCAAGGATCTTGAGAAAGTGTTCGGTTTCCTCCGTTCCGACCACCTAAAGATGAACCCGTTGAAGTGTGCCTTCGAGGTCACTTCCAGGAAGTTTCTTGGCTTTGTTGTCCAGTACTGAGGCATCGAGATCGACCTAGATAAGATCAAGGCAATCAGCCAGATGCCTCCTCTGAGTAATATTCAAGAGCTTCGAGGTCTCCAAGGCCACTTAGCCTACATACACCGATTCATTGCGAATCTGGCTGGCAAGTGTAAGCCATTTTCTCGGCTCATAAATAAGGGCACCACTTATGAGTGGGATGAAGAGTTTTAGACCACCTTTGAGGAAATCAAGCAATATTTTCTCCAGACTCCGGTCTTGATGCCACCTGTCTCCAGAAAGTCGCTGATTCTCTATGTCACCGCCCTAGAAAGACACCTTAGTGCCCTTATCAGCCAGAAGAACAATGAGGGGATAGAGAACAACCTCTACTACCTTAGACACATGCTCCTCGATACGGAAACCAGATACTCCACCACCAAGAAAAGCTGCATTGCGCTTGTATTCGCTGTGCAGAAACTGCGACATTACCTACAACACCATGAGGTATAGTTGGTCTCTCAAGTAGACCCGATAAATTACATTCTAAATCTACCTATTTTGAATGGACATTTAGCATGATGGGAGGTGATTCTGCAGCAGTTCGACACCAGGTTCGTGCCCTAGAAGGCTATCAATGGGAAGACATTGCAAGACTTTCTAGATGCCCATCCAACCTCTGCAAACCATTCCATCGACCTGGATTTTCCTGATGAGGCAATCCTATCAGTATACCATGTCATCCCATGTTGGTAAATACACATCAACAACACCTCCCGGAGCCCCACCGGTAGAAGGCTCAATGATCCCTGGCTTAATAGAGTAGGCCTGGGTATCGTCTTTATCACCCCAGCGCAAGCCGTCTTTCCTTACTCATTCCTGTTATCAGAAGGTTGCACCGACAACGAGTAAGAGTATCAAGCCCTCATTACTGGTCTCGAGCTGGCCCTTGAGATCGACGTGCCTTATTTGCATGTGAAAGGGGATTCTGAGCTGGTCATCAAGCAGGTCAATGGCGACTATGTTGTCAGAAAGCCAAAGCTCGTACCATTGTTAGAACACAGTCTCTGGCTAATGGCCTATTTCCATTCTTGGCCAGAGGTTATTGATGTCCCTTGGTCACAAAACAGTCAAGAAGATGCTTTGGCCAGCCTGGCCGCATCGATTTCCAAGCCCAAGTAGGATGATCTGATCATTCACGTGGCGCACTGGATAGTCATTGCTCCTATCACCCCAGAGGATGACGATGGCCCGCAGGTGAACCATCTTACTGCCGGTTCCTCTACGTCAGGAACCCCAGGTTCTCCAGATGCGATGATCGATGTAGTTTCCAATTGGAGGACACCCTTGGTCGAATACATCCAACACGATAATCTCCCGTCAGATCGGGCCAAGTGCGAGCGAATCCGAATCCGACGCCGCGCGCTGCATTTTACTCTCCAGAGTGGTCCCAGCCTTGAGCAGATACTCTATAAGTGCGGGTTTGATGGTGTTCTTCTATGTTTCCTTCAAGGAGTTTAGATTCCACAGGTCATGCAATAGGTTCATGCCGGTTCTTGTGGTGCCCACCAGGCCAGGCCAAAACTGTCTCACTAGATTCGGAGTCTAGGGTATTTTTGGCCCTTCATGATCCATGACTGCATCGAGTTTTCCAAGAGGTGCCATGCATGCCAAGTTCATGCTAACTTTGTGCATCGGCCACTAGAGCCTCTCCATACTACCAAGTATTCTTGGCCCTTTGAAGTCTGGGGTTAGATGTCATGGGACCATACCCACTGGCAACGGCTCGCCAATGCTGGTTCATTCTGACTTCTACGGATTTCTTTTCCAAGTGGGCAGGGGAAATTACACTCAAGGAAGTCAAGGCCCTTTATATCGATGACTTTGTGAGTTCCAATATCATCTATCGATTTGGGGTACCTCACGCTATCCTCACTGATAATAACACCTACTTCCAGGCAGTCGAGTTGAAGAAATTGTACTCCAAGTACAACATTTTCTCCAACCATACCTCCCGCTATCACGCACAAGAAAATTTATAGATTGAGGCATTTAATAAAACTCTCTCTAACATTCTGCAGAAAATGGTTGGTCAGAACAAGAGGAGTTGTCCGGATAATCTCCCCAACGCCCTCTCGGCTTATCGGACGACGACCCGTAATTCCACCCAGGTGACCCCATATTCCCTGGTGTACGGAACTGAGGCCATCCTGCCCATTGAGATTTAGTTTCCCTCATTGCGCACATCTGTCTATGATCAGCAAGCACCAGATAAAGTGGATGAAATCCGTCTAGCAGAATTGGAAGCACTGGACAAGAATAGGCTTCGTGCCCTGCACAACCTAGAGAGGCATCAGAGCAGGATGGATTGAGCTTTCAACAAGAAGGTTCACCTCCGCTCTTTCCTTCAAGGTGACTTGGTATTAGACCTCAGAGCACCTATCATCCCCAATAGGAAACCACCCAAGTTGGAGCCCAAATGGGATGGACCCTTCATTGTTCATAAGGTTTACCCCAATGAAGCATACTCTTTGGTGACCATGGATGATGAATGCGAAACTCCTCCCACCAATGCCAAGTTTCTCAAGCAATAATTTGCCTAAGCGCATTCGGTCCTCCATGACCTTAAACTAGATTATGGTCCTGCAGGACCTTAAACTACATTGTGTCTTGTATTCTTGCCTGATGACTTGGTCCTGCACAACCTTTTTTGGTCCTACATTTGTGCCCCTACAGTCCCACATGACCTTAAACTGCAGGCTCATCCTGCATGACGTTAAACTGTAAGCTAGTCAGGCCTTCCTGACCGAGGCCCAGTCTCAGGCCCCTTGTCCTTCTTAGACTCCATCCCCAGTTCTTCCCGGAGTGTATAGTGTGGTGTGGGATTATGTCCTCATCCATGTCGGGTTTCTCGTCGTTCCGTACACCCCCGTTTGATAGGGTATCTTACCCCTGGGTGCCACTTTCCAGAACTATGTGTGGCTTGATTCCCATCCTTATGGGATACGTAGGACCGCCTGAACATCTAGATTTTAGGTCCAGCCCCATATCTTAAGAGATCTCCACGATATCCTGGTCACCTAGGCCCCTTGGCATGTACCTCCCCACGAGGGGGATATATAGGTGTGGTAAAGGGTTTTTGGCGCCATACCCCCCTTCTCCTGGGAATCTGCCATCTCTTGGCCGCCCTCGAATTGAGTCCCTCGACCCGTTACAGTGGTCCACCAATGTGTTTAGAGTACTCTGGTCTAGGACTTGGAGTGTCAGATTCAACTTAGACAAGTTCCTTCCACTTGTCAAGATTCACGTTCCCCTTCATTTGGGCCCCCGTTATCTTTCACACCTGAAGGGACCCCAAAAAACGGTCTGGATACCACGCTTACGATCTCTCCTACCGTTATGGACTAATACCCCCAAGGGTTTCAGACAAAGAATCGATACAAATCCTGCGTTGTGAACATGGTCAGTAGTCGATGCTAATTTGTTTGTCCCCATTTCAGGCTAATGTGACGAGATGCTATGTTGAGAACATGGTCAACAGTAATCCTCTGTCGTCATGCCACCCCCTTTAGGCCTTGAATTTTGGTTGCATGATTCACATTATATTCCACCCCATCATGTAAAGGTGGAATCTCGACACTCTTGGCACTATCCCTCAGTGCACCTTTGTACGTCAGGGGGGAAAAGCTGCAATACGGCATCTCTCGAGGATCTCGTGATCCGATCACTAAGACTATAGGCTGGGATCTTCATTAAGGTCTATGTACATATTGATCCTCATCCCCATGGGATACGTTGGATCACCCCGAACATTGTGCTTCCGGGTCCAGCTCAGCTGGGAGCTAGTCTCTCCTGCCCCTTATCCTCTGACCCTCACTGGCCTCCTGGCCCGAGGCTCCTCTCCCAGGATCACATACGGTGATGACGCAGACCTCGCCCACATTCACGAAGGGTAGGATTTATCACTTCATGAACATTCCTCCATGTCCAAGCCATATGACTTTAAACTATACTGTTTGGTCCTACCACATGACCATAAACTGTGACGATATCATCCTGGCCGCACTATGAAAAATGGCACTGCATTGTGATAACCTCATCATAGAGGACATCACGTTGGGTATCGATCATTTACCATACCATTTGTCAATGCCCGCATGAAGCTTGATTGTTATGGCGATTCCAAGAATTCTACCCTAGGCCGGTCGCACCACAAAAGAAAAACCATTCACCTTAAAGGAAAAACAAGATACATCAAATGCCGCTTCTTTTGGTGTGAGGGCTAGACCCGCACGCCCCTTTCATCCTTTACACTAGTACCTTACCATGATGTTCCACCTTTCCATAACTATGTGCGTCTTGATTCCCATCCTTATGGGATACATAGGAATGACCATACTTTTTGTCTTGGGTCTAGCCATGGGGATTACCAACCCCATCCCTCCTCAATGTCGGCCCCTTGGCCTGACTTCTCGGGGAGTTTTGTAACTACAGCATTTCCCCTGAATAAGTTCAGGATTCCCCATAATGACATTAGGAAGCGACAGTTCCCTCACCAGAGAGGTCGTGTCTAAAATAAGGGATGACCCATGACCAGATTCATGCGTCTGCCTGATGTGCTTCCACCCCGGTGGCGTAATCTCAGGAGTGTTGTATTATGTTCGAGAAAACCACCACTTCAATTTCCGCGCTTTTCATTCCCCTTTATTCGGATCCTCATCCTCTTTCACATTTGAAGTGACCCCCTAACAGTATAGATGCTCGACCTATGGTCCGCCTGCTGTCCTGGGATAACGTTCCGGAAGACTGGTCATGTTTGGAGGGACCCCCTAACTGTATGAATGCTCGACCTATGGTCTGCCTGCTATCCTGGGCCAATGTTCCGTAAGACTGATCGACGATATTTGAGTTAGGCCCCGTGTTGCGAACATGGCCATTGGTCGACCCTCATTTTTTGTCCCCATTTCAGGCTAATGCGATATGGATGCTACGTTTCTGCCATGATCAACAACTATCCTCCATCGTCACGCCCCTCCCATAGTGTTCCAAATTTGGGTAACACAATTCACCTTTTTCATCTCCCTATGTTCGGATTGGTTCCAATGACCCTGATATTGCCCCAATCGTGCGCTAGAGCACATTGAGAAGACGATACATCGATTGGTTTGAGGTCCTCCTTTGGATGGGCATCCCCCTTCTCCTCGGAAATCTGAGTTCGAATTTCGAATGCCCAAAGCTTGGTTAACGTTCCCACGATCAAACGAAGTGATAGTACGAGCCTCCTTTGCTTCTCACAGCCCATATGAGCTTAGTGATGGATTGCTATTTATTTTGGGATTATGTTTGAGCATGTTAATCCAAAGGGACCAGTATGTTGAGCAAAGGGGAAAGTAAGTAAATTTGTCCATACATACGGTTCAAAACAACAAGAATCAGTAAAAGTGGGACAAGTGTATGGGTTTGGCCAAAAGAGGGTTCCTAAGGGTCAGCTTCTTAGATAGATCTCTCCAATGCCACCACCTTTTTTCTGGTGGCCCCCAGGACTGCCTCCCATCCCCTGAGGACCCTCTCTTCATCGGTGGCCATGGAGCGCAGCTCGATGACCCTAGACCGTGCCCGCACCTATTTAGCTTGAATCTCGGTTATTTGGCGACTCGCTTTTATGAGTTGTTCTTGAGAATCCTCTAGTTGATCCCTCAGCTGCTCCATGAGCTCAAAGTAGTTTGCGATGAATACCTCCTACTCTTTCGCCTGTTCCTCAAGGTGTTGTACCTCCTGATCCGCCCTTATAAATGTTCGGGTACTCCCCGACTCCTCCTGGCATCAGATGACGTTGGCACGCCGAATGATCTCACACATCTTCTCGTCCATGTAGTCACAGACCGTCAGGTGAAGACGTTGAGCATATGCCCCTCCAGCACACAGGAAGCACAACCAGGTGTGGAGGGACCCCATCCGCTTCATCCATTCCACCTGGGGCTGATTGAGAAAACACCGGATGCAATTCTATCCCTTACATCACGTCATCCGACTCCCCTCAGCCGCTTCCGAATCTGAATCATCAATTTCTTCAGGATCAGTGGGCCGATAGATAGGGAAGGCAGCCAATAGGGCAGCAACAAGGTCTTCCTCTGAGATTCCTCCCAGGGTAATAGGCTCCCCAGCATCTGGGTGACCTTCCTCTCCCCCCTCGGTCTTGGTGGTACCCGCGTCGATTTCCGGACCTGCCCTGATGGAAGCACCACCGATGTCCACCGCTCCCTGCTCACCAATTGCTGGAGCCAACTCAGTTTGGGAGGCATGTTCTGGACGAGGCCGCACGTTTTCCATCGGCGCGCTAATCGATGGTGTGGGTTCAGCGGCCCGACGAGCCTCTAGCACCGTGATCCCTGTACAGACAAGGAGCACCCTGATCAGTTGATTCCTCCAACAGTGAGTACTGATATCGAAGCAAGGAACTTACAAGAACCCAAGGCATCAACCTCTAGTGCTCTAGCCGCTACAGGAGTTGTCGTGGCGGGGGACCCCTCAACAACTATCAGCTTGATAAAGAGCATCGGTGCCCCGCCTTGCCCCATTGACGCTTCCTCCCATCCTTCGGCCGGAGATGCTTGATCAGTAATGATATGCTCCTACACAAGAGAGAGAAAGTGGATTATGGGATTGCAAAGGAAATAGAACACAGGAGAAGATAAGGGTTGAAGCATACCTCAAGCAGTTCGGTAACATCCATATCGTAGCCAACAATCTCGCCGCTCTCCCGGAGACTCCCTTGGTGGGACTCCCCTTGCAACCCTTCACCTTCAATCTCCCCTTATCCTTATCCATCAAATTCCCCTTATACTTCTGCCCACTCTCCTATTTCATCTCCCTCTGATTCATCGCTGCCATATTCCCCCGATGACATCCTTTCCGAATCATGCTCCTGGCTGAGTAACACCTTCATCAAGATAGGTGGCTCTGCACGCCGACCCCATTGGAGTGCGTATGTGTCCATGTCCATCAGGTATGCATGTCGTCGGTGAAAGTACACTCTATCAGCGACCTAGACAATCCCAACTTCCAGAAGCTGGATCCCATCTCACACTATCTTCTACTAGAGGGATTCAATGCTCATTCACTTCCACACGGTTATCCAAGCCGACCACAGCGCAGGGAAGATGGAATCCTGGGAAGGTTGAAGTAGGTATTTTATTTACTTCCCAGCAAGTTCTCTTGCCGCTCCGTGGGACCCTCCTCTAGGCAACGAGGGCGTGTCCACACCATGAGACACCCCCGCTGCTGAGGTCCTGGCCTGTGCAGGCCCCGTTTCCTGAGGCGCTGCTGGTCATCCTCCTCTAGCGGCACCCTACCTGCTCTCTCGCCACCGAGGTTCCACACTGGTGACCTTGAGCTACCGGACTCGCTTCCACAGAATCCCCTCAGGGTATTATATGGTCCAATGTTCAGAATACTTAGTTGAGAGGCCGATGTTGACTTCGGTAGGAGGAAAAGTGATTATGTCGCCGGAGCCGTAGGTTGTGAACATCAGTCACAACTGAAAAAGAACACAAGGATGCCTCTCCTCACAGACATCTGTGTATAATCTCTTCAGCATTCTCTGGAGGCATCTGAACTACCTAGCGAACCTGGACGACACATAAGGCTCCCATAAAATCTTCCCATTGATTCGGGCCACGATCACCCCACCTCGGATGCTCTGTAAATACTCCTTCTACTCTAGTGATCCTTTCCCATCATCGTCTATCAGATGAATAGTTGGGGAAGGGGATGGGATGAAGGAAAAGTTGGCATGGTTGCCAATCCTGATCCGTATCCCCTCCTCATTAAGAATCATTGGCATGACCCCGACAATATTCAGCATAGAGGGTCGCAGGCCATTGCCCGGGGGACGGATGAAATTTGGGAAGGTGTAGCCGCTGCAGTGAGCTGCAACCCAGCCATGAAAGATCTGGAAGAGGCCGCATACTCTCCTAGGTTATTCCCCTCTCGAGATGCGTCACAAGATGGTGTATAGCCGAGCCAGCATGGGGACCCCCAGGTTGAACCTCTTGTTGGCAGCCATGATGCCTGCCATCACCAGAGCCGTGGGACGGACGCCCATCCTTGCGTCTCGTACCGGCAAGAGCCACCCGATCAGGAATGTGGAGAGGAATCCAACGTACCAGACATTCGGGTCTCGGGCCTCATTGATGTTGTATCCCCATGATTGGTATTTCCCCGCCTCCAGGATCCTCCAGTAGGATCCTCTCTTGCTCCTCTGAACTGCGGTTGGAAAACATTTTCCCCGCCTTGGCATCTTGACCTCCAGATCCTTCTCCAGGAGCAGGCTGAACCCATCCTTGTAGGCGATGTCCTTCAGGAAGTCCTTGGCCTTCAGCTTCTCCTTGGCTAACTACAGTAGGTGCCACGTCAGTATGGGGGTGCGAGACCTGTCACCCCAGGTATTCATCTGCGGGAGGAACTCATCATATTAATGACCCTCCAAAGGGATGCCTCCGATGAAGTGGATGTCCCATAGACTGATGCCGACTTCCCCGTGGTGAAGATGGAATGTATTTGTGTCAGGGGACCACCGAGTGAACAGCTCCGCCCCAAGCTTAGGCTGTCGGTAGAAGTGGAATTGCGATGTCCACACCGCCTCAAATAGACCAATATGCCGTAGCTCGACCCTAAATTGGTCGCATGTGTGGCGAACCCAGTACGCCCAGGCCCACTTGCAGGTAAAGTTGCCTTCGGATTGCAGGTCCCAGTCCTGCAGCCAACCCTTGGTCTCGTCAGTGATGCTCTGGCGGAAAGTTCTTGCGTAGAGGGCCGGTGAGCTCTCTGCAACAGGGTCACCCCCTGCAATAGTCCTGGTCATGGGGTTCAGCAAATAGACATCCATATGCCTAGTTTCTCTGGCAGGATGACCGTTATTGGTGATGTTTTATCGAGGAAGGTCATCCTCGCGGGTCATCCATGACTGTGGGGTATCCACTTCAAATCCCGGCAGAGAGACCTCCTATAGAATGCTGAAGTTTCACAACAGCAGATTGTAAGACAAGGCGTATTCTTCCTGTATGGGGGTTAGCATGTTGAAGAGGGTGTGGTTCTCGGAGACAACCTTATTTTCACCATAAACTTCTGGGATTGTAGCCATTTCGGCCCTACGAGTGGCAACTTCCCCCTCATCAACCCGGTTTGTAGCCATCTTCTTCGTGTTTTAGGAGATGGTACGAAAATTGGAAGGTTAGCACGAAATCGGGGAGTCTGGTGCGTAAAATCAGAGGCTGGCACAAAATTTCAGGCCGTTGCGTGAAAAATCCCGAGTTTGCATGTAAAAGGCCGCTAAATCTCGGTGGAATTATGCACGGATGAGGTAGTTTTCACGTAGGAGAAGAAGCAATTTCGCGCATGAGAGCTCAAGGCTTGTCGTGTGAGAAATGCCGTACGGAGCCTAGGTCCTGCGACATCTTTTACAGGAAAAGCCAGGGTTTTGCGCTGTGCAAAAAGCAGGTTCCGCACATGGCCGGGTTTTGCGCACCGCTTGAAAATTTTGCACACACGGGGCCCACAAATCCCCGCATTTTGGCGTTTCCCTCGGAATCTGATCGTTGTGATCCCTCGCTGATCCAATTCCGAGGGGGGGCATTTGTAGACTTTGAAAAGTGCTTAAGTGCTAGAGAAAGTTCCGCAACAAAAAAGTGAAGTCATATTCGGACCCGGAGGCTTGGTCCGGGGGGCCCAGAGGTGTTGCATGGAAAAAAGGGTGAAGTGATCAAAAAAAGTTCTCCCGTTCGAAAAGTACAGGGATTCACGAGGGGTCCCGGCGCCGGCGCGAAATAATTTCGCACCCGTGCCCCGCGAAGTTGACCTTTCATGCCACCGCCTCCACCGCGCAATTATTGCGTGAAACCCTGAATTCCATGCCGCCGGATGCCTATAAATAGAAGGCGACCCCATTTTTATTCAGGGCTGAAAAATTTGAACCACTTCTCGTGCACGTAATCGGCATTCCACACGCGCACAATATGGATTTCAGGTAAGGTTCTTTTTCGCGCCAAGTCGCCCCAGGATCCGCCTTTACGTGAGATCCCCATGGCTTAGACTAAACTCCAAACCCTTCGGGGTCTGCCCCTTGTGCGAAATCCCTTCCGGGGTGCACAATCTGGTTAAGCCCCATGCAATCCTTGCTTTGCGCGCCCACCCATTCCTTTGCGCGCAATCCTTTCTCTTGCGTGCAATTCCTCCCAGCCGCGCGCAATACTTCATCCCCCCTATTTCATGCTAGAAGCACTGATTTCATGCCAACCCAGGGCTTTTCGCACTGGGACCCTTTATTTCACATAAACCCCAAGAGTTGCACACAATTCTCTGGGGCCCTTCACCTCCGTGCTCCCCGGGCGCCCCCCATGTGTGAGCGCCCGATGCCCTTCTTTTGGGTGCCATTCGCAGGTGTCTTGTGCACCCCGGGCATCCACATCATACATGGTGTTCCCGTAAAACCTTATAGGATTGTAAGAATTAACTTCAAAGTCCCTTGGACAATCCTTCCCATTGCGTTGCTTCGCCTTTTGATTCTTCGCATAGGCACACTAATGGCTATTGCTTCTTTACATAGCCACACTAACGTGGACCCCTCGATGGTTCGCTCCTCGACACCCCCTCAGTATGGCCTTAACGATTCCTTCCCTTATATAAGGGGTAGGGGGCACCAGTTATATAAGTACTTGGGGTGCGGAGCCAGCCCACCTCGTCCGAGCTGCAGGACGCTAAACTGCCTAGAACCTCGTCCTCAACACATGACGTTAAACTGTGACCTGACCCCATCCCTCACACACAGGGTCCCCCCACCTCATACATTCTCCATGCCCACTCGTCTCCCTGAGGATGGGATCATACCTCACATGGGGTGATTTATTGGAGTGGCATTTGTCCGCAGGGAAGGGCAGCCACCTTGGTGTAAGCCCATAGCCTTTCTTACAGGAGGCAACACCCCTGCTCCTCCTCACTTCCTCAATGCCAAGGCCAGCGGATGGCGTGATAGGGAATGGAGCCCCTCCTCTCTTCCTGGGTGCCAAATTTCTCTCCCGTTGCGCTTTATCGCCCCCGGGCCTCCATCCTGGAGTAATCCCCGACACTATGGGCCGCTCAACACGTAAGCCCCTTCATGCTTCCCACGAACACATCCTTCACGACGTGATTGTCAGGTCTTTTCTACCTCTTTCTTCTCACACTGAGCATGACTCCAGTGATATTAGAGTGAGCACCGACCATGAAACCACATTGGGCCATCTCAGAGTGTAAGCCCCATCCATCCTGAACTATGGGGACTTTGATCCGTGCTAAGGCATGATACGTAGGAAGCCTCCATGAGGTTCAAGCCCCACCACCTTGGGCCGTCTTAGAGTGTAAGCTCAAACCATCCCAAACTACGGGGACTTTGATATGTCCTAAGGCATGATATGTAGGCAGCCTCCATGAGGTTCAAACCCCCCCACCTTGGGCCGTCTCAGAGCGTAAGCCCCATCCATCTCGAACTATGGAGACTTTGATCTGTGCTAAGGCATGGTACGTAGGAATCCTCCACGAGGTTCAAGTCCCACCACCTTGGGCCATCTCAGAGCGTAAGCCCCATCCATCCTAAACTACAGGGACTTTGATCCATGCTAAGGCATGGTATATAGGAAGCCTCCACGAGGTTCAAGCCCCACCACCTTGGGCCGTCTCAGAGCGTAAGCCCCACCCATCCCAAACTACGGGGACTTTGATCCGTGCTAAGACATGGTATGTAGGAATCCTCCACGAGGTTCAAGCCCCACCACCTTAGGCCATCTCAGAATGTAAGCCCCATCCATTCCGAACTACAGGGACTTTGATTCGTTCTAAGGCATGGTACATAGGAAGCCTCCACAAGGTTCAAGCCCCACCACTTTGGGCCGTCTCAGAGCGTAAGACCCAACCATCTCGAACTTTGGGGAATTTGATCGGTGCTAAGGAATGGTACATAAGAAGCCTCCATGAGGTTCAAGCCCCACCACCTTGGGCCTTTTCAGAGCATAAGCCCCTTCCATCTTGAACTACGGTGAATTTGATCTGTGCTAAGGCATGGTACGTAGGAAGCCTCCACGAGGTTCAAGCCCCACCACCTTGGGCCATCTCAAAGTGTAAGCCCCATCCATCCTGAACTATGGTGACTTTGATCCATGTCAAGGCATGGTACGTAGGAAGCCTCCACGAGGTTAAAGCCCCACCACCTTGGGCTATCTCAGAGCATAAGCCCCATCCATCTCGAACTCCAGGGACTTTGATCTGTGCTAAGGCATGGTACGTAGAAAGCCTCCATGAGTTTCAAGCCCCACCACCTTGGGCCGTCTCAGAGCGTAAGCCCCATCCATCTCGAACTACGGGGAATTTGATCCATGCTAAGGCATGGTACATAGGAAGCCTCCACGAGGTTCAAGACCCACCACCTTGGGCCATCTCAGAGCATAATCCCCAAATTCCCCCGTACTGCATGACGTTAAAATACAATCCATCCCGAACTACGGTGACTTTGATCTATGCTAAGGCATGGTACATAGGTAGCCTCCATGAGGTTCAAGCCCACCACTCGGTCGTTCCGACCCCATTAACATTGGTTCACCAACACCATGGGCCACTACAGAGTGTAAGCCCCATGCCCATCCCGCATGATGTTAAACTGTATCCGCCACCTGAACTATGTGGTATTTGATTCCCTACTACGCGGATATGTAGGAAGCCTCCATGAGGTTCAAGCCCATCACCCGTGACTCATCCTGACCTTTCTCTAGAGACCACCCGTCTCAGGAGGCTCATTCCCTAACTTGAAGCTTCCACTTCCTCTAGGTCCTATCCATGCGTCCATTCTCATGGGTCACCTCTTCAGGTGTCCCATCGGTCCATTAAACTATGCAAACTTTGATTCTCTGTCATAGGGATACGTAAGAAGTCTCCTCGAGGATCAAACCCAAATCCATCATCCATCTTGATTCTTTCCTGGGCCGTCACATACCAGGGAGATCATGACACTCCTCATTCCCCTTCACAGCATTGGGCAAGCCGCCCACATGCTGGCCCCAATACCAGTGTTCCCTCCAGGGGGTTCTTCAATCTGATCCACTCTTATCAGTGTTTCGATCAGTCCGATCCGTCTCCTTTGGATGTTAAACTTGCGGCATACCCTGTGTCAAAAATGGTAAGATGAGGAAAACCTCAGATACATGCCTATGGCATTAAAATCCCCACGTTCGATGTGGGATGCCTCGGGCTTCCGCGCCCTCGAGAAACCCTATGATAAGGGACAGAAGACAGACATGCCAATCCCCAGCATCAAGACACGCCAGTGATTCCCCAATGCGACCGCTCTCCTAAATGAAGGTTACTTCCCTAACCAGACCCCTTGGAAGGTCCTGATAGAAGCGGCGTAATTAACTGGTGTCCATGAAGATATGGCGCCAGGAGGAGCTTCACAAACTACGTTTTAAATCTATGAGGGAGACCCGGACTAGGTGACGAGCTTCGAGGAGGAATCCATGGATGGAAGAATTGACATCCCATCATCCTGTTTCGATCAAGGAGCATACATCCTTGAATAAGGAGTGGATGTCGCTCGCCTTTGGAAATTGGGAATGCGGGGTAACAGCAGTACGTCTTCTGCATGACGGATGCGCGCGCCCCGACGAAAGTGCCAGAAACACTCCTACCACCTCTTATGGTTGACATTATTATGGAACTATATTTATATATTATATATATTATATTTATATTTTCTCTATTCTTATGTAATTTTTATTTATAACCTGCCTTTATTATTTCCATGTTGTGTAAATATGATAATTTCATTTGAGGAAGTGTGGACTACCGCCCCCTCAAAGCGATGTGACCACTCCTGTGATAATTGGAACGTATAAAGGATGGTTTTATTAAAAATATATGAAATAAATGAAATTTATATAATATTGGTATTATATTATACATTTATATAATTTAATTATTATTATTTTAATATGAAAAAGAAATAAAAGTAACATTTATGCGTACGTACGACCTACCATCTCCATGAATGGTGAATTTCATTTATTATCTCCAAAAATTATGGATATTATAAATACATATATAATGGACATATATGATATTTAAATCATTAATAATATTCTAGATATGATGGAATTTTGACTACATGGATGATTTACATCAAAACTACTTCATTTTCGACTGAAGTACCGAATATCGACAAAACATCCGATATGAACTTAAATAATTTTTATAACATGGTAATAAGTGATATAAAAGGAATAATAAACTTGAAAAAGGTTATCAAGAAAGTATAAATTAACCTAATTTTATTATTTATGAACATAACGCTTTTACGTGATGAGTCTGACTCAAGGTCAGGGACTTCATCTCAATCTCCTTTCATTGAGGCATATTTTAATGCATACATGACCCTCTTTATATGGTGTATAATAAAACCCTTTGATTTTTAATTTTATTCAAAAGGAATACCTTTCTATGAAGCATTTTACTAAATGAAAAAAATAATGTTTTTAATGCATGCGACAACAATGACCTTTCCACCGTTGTGACCGTTATCTGGTATTTGGATTCCTCTACAAGTTGTAATGTTTTTTTAAAAAGAAAAGTAAATACCATATTCATTTTTTAGGTATTTTGGTATTGAAAATGGTTTTGATAAAGGATTTATTATGTTAGTATCTTGAAACAATCTCTTGTGATTGCAATATGAAATGTTATTTTTCAGTTATGTTTGTTTTATATGTTATGATTGTATAATGGTACTTGGACATTTGGAGGGTGGTTACATGAAAAACCAAAGATGGGTGGTTACATGAAAACCAAATATGGGTGGTTCCATGATAAACCAAGGACTGATGGTTACATTATAACCTCCAACGCATTGGGTTTGGAAGTTAGCCGCATGGCTATTCCATTTAGTGATATATGTGGAAGTCGACCGTATGGTTATTTCATTTAAGTATGTTTATGTAAAAAGTTAAATTAATATGTTTTATGCTACTTTATATGGTATTTATGGTAATATTTTGGTTTCAAAATGGGTAATAAATGATCTTATATTTAGTGAAGTATATTTACTACTTCTTAAAGGTAAAAAGTATTACTTTATGATAAAGTATTCACAGTTTTCATGTTTTCCCAAGACTAATAGTTTTACTTCTTTGTGTATCCCTTTCTGATCTTTTTATGCTCATATCAAGTATTGAATTTTTTTACTGAATATAAAGAATAATAGAGTCAAGGATGGGATAAAGGAAAAGAAATTCTGTTAAAACATGAAACAATACTATGTTTCTTTTTAAAGAGTTTTTGTTTTATGAAAAAAATGGATAGTGAGTAGAAGTGTCTACTTATAATATTTAAGTTTCTATGTATGAGTTATGACCTAATTCTCTAAATCAATAAACCTAAAAAGATTCTCTAAGTTAAATAAAGAAAATTATTGAATTATCTCAAGATTAAGTAATGTTTACGGTTGGGGACTTATAGTTGGTATCAGAGGTCAGTTTATATAACTTTAATATTTATAATATTTTTAATAGAATATCTATAAATGATTTTTACTTTATAATCAAATTGAAATGATAGAGCGTTTGAAGATTACCACATTTCTTCATCTAAGATATGTTTGTTCAAAATAGTTTTCTATAGAGGAAAAAGACCAGCTATGCTGGGAAGACATATAGAGGGAAATGAACTTCCAAATCAACATCCTGATATGGTCGGAATCAGAACTGAATAGTTTATTACAGTGATGGAACAATTGAGTTAAGTGATAAATGGTAGTGGTGTCCATGCATGACATTAACGAGACTAATTGTAGAATAATATGTCAATCATAGAGTGAAACATTCCTATCATGGGGTGTGGAAAAAAATATTTACTAAGTTAAAATATAGTATAGTGGTTAACCTAGGTTGTCTTCAGAGAGGAGCGCTCAACAATCACTTATGTCACTTTAAATTTGATAATGAAGTTGGGTTGTTTTTTATATTGTTTGGGTTTGCAAACAAAGAAACAAAACTAAAGATAGAAATAAAGTAAAATATAAAAAATAAATTAACAAAACATGTGATTAAAAATATTGATAAGAATTGAGTGATCAGGTTGTGGTTGGTTTTTCAATTGCAATGTTATCATAGTTCCAATTTTATTCAATCCTCTTATGTTAAGTTGATTTAAGTGATATTTAACAATAGATTCCTATCACTCCCTTGGTAAATGGTGATGTTGAGAGAAAACCTTACCAATATCTCAGCTCAGACTACTCTCCTTCCTATGTGTTAAACAGATGTAGCGAATACCCTCAATTGAGTTAGGCAATTCCCGATCGAGTCTTGTTTTTCCAAACAATTAAGAATATTCAATACCCTTGCCACACATACTGACGATCACTGAGTACTTCACCACTAAGCCCTGATATATTCCATTATATATAGACCAAAACCTAATGGAGGGATATTATGAACATTAACCAAAGAAATAATAAAAACAGAATATTAAATCAAATATAATTGCATAAGATAATAAAAGCATTTATTAGAATTTGAAACCAACACCATAGAAGAGAGGGAGAGTTTTTATTCAATCAAATGAAAGAACTAAAACATTAAAAAAGATAAAACCTAAGCTTCCCTAATCACTCAGAATATTTACCCCACCATTTTAAGGGTAATTTAGAATAAGGGGGAAGAAGTAGGCATTATAAAACTTAGAATAATAGAAGAAAGAAAAGAAAAAAACATAAATTTTCTCCTCAAGAATCTTTCCACCAGAAATATAGCTTTGGTTCTCCCACACTTTCATCGAATCAAGCATATGTACCTTCTTATAGGATGTGAGAAATGTAGTTGGAAATATACCCACAAAGTTTCAAGGACTTTGTAGCCGTGTGGAATGAGTTGTGACCGAATTAGTAGACCTGACTTTTCCCGGCCGCCAATCATTATTCCACCAACCAAAATTTTACTGGTTGAAGGGTGGCCTTAATAAACTCATTTATCCATGAACGTTAATTTTCATATTCCTCATTGAGTTGTATTTCTTTCCTAGCTAAAATAACCCCATTTGGTGGTCGGTAGCCCGAGATATTGATCATTTAATGAAGTCATATCCATTCTGCTGGCTAGAATAAGTGTTCAGATTGACCGATTTATTTTAGGTTGTTGGAGTTCGAATTGGTTTTGGGTCCTGAATACTTATATGTAGAATAAAAACCATGTCATCCTAAAAAAAGGAATCACATGCATTGGATGAACATTTTTGGATTTATTCTTTAAATACAAAGGAAACATAAAATTGTTAAATGTGCAAAATTAACCAATTTTCACACTTAAGCTCAAAACTCACCAAAAGTCATAAAATGATCCAAAGAAGCTCAAATTGGTCAATGGGAAGGGATTAAATCATTTAAAAACATATGTATAAATATGAAAATATGAGCTCTGTCAATTCCCCCATAGTTATCACTTGGACTCCTGGACAAGTAAACATCGATATCAAATCATAGAAAATTTAAAACATATATCCATGAGATCTAACAATTTAACACCAAGAAAAAAAATATATCATGCCTCATCAACGAAAATTATTTGAAGTTCTCAATTTATATCATTCAATATTTTTACTCTTCATTTCTCCTTCTATGCACACAAAACACTTACCTCACTTTCATTTTCTCTCATCACACAAATTTCATCTTTTCATCAATGTCTTTCTCATCCAATACTCATACAAGGGTCACCATAGGCTTGATAAATTCCTACATATCCACCAGATGTGAGTCAAGGACATATGTTTATAATGAGGAATTTATAGGGGTTTTATGTGGCTTCAGGTTGGTAGGATTTATATGGGAAATATTCTGAGGCTGAATGAGGAGTGCTTGGCTCTTTTTGAAGCAAAATTGCATTATTCTAATTTTTACTCAAGTACGGTCTCCTCCTCACTCCCCTTAGTAGTTAATCAGATCCATTAGAATGAAAAATCATTGAAATTTCAAACCATTCATCATTTCAGCAGCAACTGTTTCAATCATCTCAAACATGATTTTTTTTAAAGCTCTATATAGGCACAACTTTTTTTCATTAGAAGCTTCAGAAAGGCACAACTTCTTTCACATGAAATATCCAGAAAAGGAACAAATTTCAACAGAATGATTTTTTTCAACAGTATATTCTTATATTAATTGTTTGATTTTCTACCCAATGTATCTCCAAATTAAGTATCACAACACAAGTCAACCTCCCCCATGTTTAAGTTCAACTAGATTATAAGATTTCATTTCAAGAGAAGGCTGGATATGGAAAATTGGCTTATGATGTGGCTAACCTAATAGGTTTATTCATGGATTTTAAGGTATACAAGGATTAAATGTACAACATGTGCCATTATAAAAAGGATTCATATGAAATAGGGTCTTTAATACCAAATAAACACCTCAATAATTTAAAACACATGTACCTCAAACCCTCAAGTTTCGACAGAAATAAATAAAATTTTTGTTAAATCAAGCATGATATGGTTCTCTCAAGAAGTGAAGTAAAAGAAAAGATTATGAAAATTGGGTTTAGAATACTCGCAGGAAAGTTATTTAAAATATAAAGATAGTAAATTGTGGCATGGGATTTAAATATCAGAGTACTTTTCATGAGATTATTAAAGATTTAAACTTAAAATAAAGTCAATTTTATCATTAATTTAAGCTTAGTTTCATGGGATAAATTGTTTCATTCATTGAAATGGGTTTCATAAATTGTGTTGATAATAATTTCTGCTCAAAAGTTTCAAAAGCACACAAAAATTTGAAAAACAAACAATTGAAAATACTAAACTATAAAGGTTCCCTCCCCCACACTTAAATGATGCAGTGTTTGCAATGCATTCAAATGGATTTAACATGTAAGAATATTTTTAATTAAATCATAGAAAAAGTAAGTGTTAAGGTGAGGTATAACCTGAATTATTATCAATACAATGATGAGTTAATCTCCTAAGTGTTGCACACACAAAAACGTACAAACAAAGGTAGATAATAAGAAATAAAAATTGATTGAATAAAAAGAAAATATAAATCAAATGAGAATAGAAGGATAGATATTGGTTTAATTCCCCAAGTGGGCCCTGGGTTATGACTGCCTCCAGATAGGCAGTTTCAGTTGGTTATCCCCAATCTGATGGTGGGTGAAGTTTCTTTAATATGAACCACCAACACTTCTTATTTCCATCCTGAACTTATTCCTTTTTGTTGAGGACTACATGGATATAGTACACCAAATCCACCCCCATGAAAATGATATTAAACTTGCATGGTGGGGGTAGGACAAAAAATGAGTCCTCCTCTTTATTGGTTTCCACTTTCATAACCTCTTATTTATTCTCCAGCAGTTTCTCAAGGGATGCTACATCAAAAGAATAATCAAATGGAAAATCAAAGAGCAATTAAATTTGAATAGAATTAAAGCATGATGAATCAAAATCAAATTCTTCCCTTTCAAAGTAAGAAGTTTATGTCTCTTTTTCCTCATGGAAATCCACTTTTGTCTCCTCTTTAACTTCCTCTAATAAGTGTTCATCATGTTCAGGGAGCTCTAGATGTTCTTCAATAGGTTCATATACTTTTTCTACCTTATCAACCAATGAAATACAATTGTTAGCCAAATCTGAAAATTTCAAGTAAATGGAGGTGATACTCAATTCAGATTCTATATAATCAGAATGAAAAGAGTTAAGAAAAATATTATCTCCCTTAAGTGGACTGACATCAATTGTTTCTTCAATATGAGGTTTCTCTTGTAGTTGAATTTTACAAGATAGAGGTAGGTAGTCAGGCTCCTCCATATTTTCTTCAAATTCCACCACTTTGGTGGTGTCTTCCTTCAATGGTTCTAGATCTTATACTTTTTATGGAATATGTGGATCAAGTAGTTCTTCACACTCATTCCAAAATCCATCTAGATCATTTTTATCTCCCACATGTTGCTCAGTAGGTAATTATTCCTTCTTATCCTCCTCATGTTCATTCATTGGTTTTAGTTTTTCCATCAATGCACAGACATATTCAAATTCTAGTTCTACTTTGTTCTCTAGTTCTTCTATGTCATTTTGAAGTTCTTTCATCAGAATTATATCATAACCAGCCTCATATACTTGTTCCAAATTTGGGTAGTTGTTATATGAATTTAAGAAATAATCATTTGAAAACATCATGTAAAAATAGTTTTTAATTTTTTTTTGAAAAGTGTTAAATATTTATAATGAGATTGTGGAACTACCTCCCCGACAACGACGCCAATTTTGGAAATGTTCCTATTGTGGAGTGTGGCTAAAAAAATTATTTACTAAGTTAAAATATATTATAGTGGTTAACCTAGGTTGTATTTAGGGAGGATCGCTCAACAATCACTTATGTCACTTTGAATTTGATAATGAAGTTGGGTTGTTATTGATATTGTTTGGTTTTGAAAACAAAGCAACAAAAATAAAGATAGAAATAAAGTAAAATATTCAAAATAAATTAACAAAACATGTGACTAAAAATATTGATAAGAATTGAGTGATCAAGTTGGGGTTGGTTTTTCAATTTTAATGTTATCATAGTTCCAATTTTATTCAATCCTCTTCTGCTAAGTTGATTTAAGTGACATTTCACAATCGCTTCCTATCACTCCCTTGGTAAATGGTGATGGTGAGATAAAACATTACCAATATCTCATATTGGAATAATATTCTTCCTATGTGTTAAATAGATGCAGTGAATACCCTCAATTGAGTTAGGCAATTCCTGATCGGGTCTTGTTTATCCCAAACAATTAAGAATATTCAATACCCCTTCCACACGTACTGACGATCTCCGAGTACTTCACCACTAAGACCTGATCTATTCCATCATATATAGACCAGAACCTAGTGGAGGGAGATTATGAACATTTACCAAAGCAATAATAACAACAGAATATTAAATCAAATACAATCGCATAAGATAATAAAACCGTTTATTAGAATTTGAAACCAACACCGTATAAGAGAGAGAGTTTTTATTCAATAAAATGAAATAACTAAAAAATTAAAAAAGATAAACCCTAACCTTCCATAATCACTCAGAATATTTACTCCAACATGGTAAGGGTAATTTATAAGAGGTGGGAAGAAGTAGGCATTATAAAACTAAGAAGAACAAAAGAAAGAAAAGAAAGAGTAGAAATTTTCTCCTCCATAATCTTTCGACCAGAAATATATCTTTAGTTCTCCCACCCTTTCATTGAATAAGGCCTATGTCCCTTCTTATAGGATGTGAGGAATGTAGTTGGAAATATACCCACAAAGTTTCAAGGACTTTGGATCCCTGTGGAATGAGTTGTTATAGAATTAGTAAACCTGAATTTTCCTAGACGCCAATCACTATTCCACCAATCATAATTTGATCGGTTGAAGGGAAGCCTTAATAAACTCATTTATCCATGAACTTTTTTGTTCATATTCCTCATCGAGTTGGATTTATGACCCGGCCAGAAGAACCCCATTTGGTGGTTGGTAGCCCGAGATATTGATCATTGAATGAAGTTATGTCCATTCCGATGTCCAGAATAAGTGTTCACATTGACCGATTTGTTTTGGCTTGTAGGAGTTTTAATTGGCTTTGGTTCCTCAATACTTATATGTATCACAAAAATCGTGTCATCCTAAAAAAAGTAATCACGTGCATTGGATGAATATTTTGGGAGTTATGATTTAAATAAAGAGGAAACATAAAACTATTAAATGTCTAGAATTAACCAATTTTCACACTTAAGCTCAAAACTCATCAAAAGTCATAAAATGATCCAAAAAGATCAAATTGGTTAATTATAAGGGATTAAATCATTTAAAAACATATGTATAAATATGAAAATATGATCTCTATCATAGATAATTTTATAAGGCAACGTCCCCCATCTTTTAGAGCATCATCTGACCCTATGCAAGATGAAAGGTGGATTAAAGCATAGGAAAAGGTTTTTGATGTAATGGGGTGTTCATAAAATCAAAAGGATAGTCTTAATATTTATCGTTTTGAAGGTGAATCCAATAAGTGGTGGTCAATGATTAAAAATATCATAGGAAGTGAAGAGATTGATGCCATGCAATGGGATGAATTTAGGAATAGATTCCTTGAGAAATATTTTCCTAAGGATGTTCGAATTAGGATGAAAAAGAACTTATTGGAGTTTAGACAAAAGGAGGAATATTCTATGGCTACATATGAATAAAATTTCACATGTTTTTCAATGTATATCCCAAATTTTATTCAAGATATTGATAGTAATATAAATAAATTTTACTCAGGATTGAAGCCAAAATATTGAAGGGCATTAACTTCTCATGAGTTAAAAACCTATAAGAAACTTTTCTGATGTTCTGAGAAGGTAGAAATGGATTTTTATGATGATCATGTGTTCCATGAGAGAAAACAAAAGAAGCAATACATTTGGAAGGAAATGGTAAATAATTCATCAAATAAGTCTATAAGTAAGAAAACTAAATTTCCAACATGTGAGAAGTGTGGTAATAAGAATCCTGGAGAATGTCTCTCAAAGTACAGGAAGTGATTTTGATGTGATAAGACTAGTCATATTGCTCGTGATTATAAGGATGATGATCATACAGGAAATGAAAAACCAGTGGTAAGATATTTTAGTACCAATGAGTTAGGACATTATTCCAATGTCTGTCCAAAGTAGATCACCTAGGGTGGAAACTGAAAAGGTTGAAAAAAAGGTCTTGGAAAAATCATTTTATATTACTAAGGTTTATGTGGAACCATCAAATGAATTAGTGATAAGTATGTTACAGGGTTTTTCAAAATATTCTAATACTCCATTTGACTCTGTATCTTCACATTATTTCATTTCTGAGTGCTTTATAAGTAAATAGGAAATAACACCTCATGAATGTGATATAGAACTTTTGGTAAAAACTCTAGGTGGAAGTATTAAATCTACCAAGATTTATAGGAATCTTCCTATTATCAATAGTGGGATGGTATTTCCTGTAAATCTTGTTGAACTTCCCATAGTGGAATTTGATATCATTTTGGGTATGGATTGACTTTCAGTTTTTCATGCTAAAATATATTTCAAAGTGTTGGGAAAAAATACCTCAAGGTATCATTGATGCATTTTTGAGGTGATTGTGTTTGTTGAAAAATTGGGACTCCATGTTGTGTTTGTTGACAAAGCAGACCACAATGATCAATTTGTTGAAAAATGGGGTCTACATGGTTAGATTTTGAGTTCAGGAGTTGTTGTTTATAATCAATGATTGAAAATAAGAGCCTCAACAAAGGAATTAATGTTCTGAAGGTGGTACAAAAAGAGAAGATACAATGTGACATTGTTTTCTAGTGTTTGCCAAATTTTTGGGCCTCAAAATTGACAAATGGAGAAAAGTGTTTTTGGGAAAGGGACTTGTACGCTGCTTTATTAGAGGCTTGGAGAGTTGCGCGCCATATTTTTTTTCAAGATTAGAACATCAAAATATGGAAAAGTAAAGAGGGGTGCCCAAGTTTTGGTTTGGGCGTGCAAGGTGACAAGGGAGATAGAGACTAGGGCAGCTAGACTTGCACGGCAGGAGGAGACTTGCGTGCCAGTGCTAAGGGTGACCAAAATGCCTATAAATAGAGGGATACCCCTTATCATTTTTTATGGAGTTCAACACTTAGAGAAAATTAGAGCTCCAGTCGCACATGTGGTTTTGGCGTGAAAATGGTGGTTTGGGCGCTCAAGTATAAAGATATTCCAAAGTTGCGTGCTAGTTGATAGTTGCATGCCAATATTGGTTTGGGCGTAAAAGGGTGTGAGTCTCCCAAGTTTAGAGTTGGAGAAGGTAGTGTCATGAAATTGTTTAGGTGACACTTGAGCACCAGGCTTGGAGAACCGCACCAAAGAATAGAGAAGTGCGGCATGCATTGGAGAAGCGCACTAAGCATAGAGAAGCGAACAAGTTATTCTAGGGCTATGTGAAAGTTGGAGGATTGACTGGTACACCTAGTGTAAAGTGAGATTCATCTGTGAATGAAAGTTAGGCTTTAACAAAGCATCTACATACAGAGTAAGATTCATTCATTTGTGACAATGAAGAGACATACAGGTCTATAAACTGTGAGTGGATTTTCTAAAGAAGCCGTGAGATCACTTCAATTGAGAGAGTAGTGTGTTCTCAAATTGTGAGTGGTTGTAAACTAGGAGGGATAGCGAGTCCACTTAAAACTTTTAAACAACAGTGTTCTTATAGTTGATTTGGTATATCGGAACATCGCCGATGTATGCTCTTTGGATGTAGCCTAGTGAGGGTGAACCAAGTAAAATTTCTATGCCCTATGTGTGCTTTAAGATTCTTTTATAATATGCAGTTGGAAGGAGAAAGATAAGAGGGTTTTGTCTAACAACAAAACAAGATCAAATATAGTAGTTGTTTTAATTATTCATACCCCGATTCATCCCCCTCTTAGGGTATCTAGCCTATTGGACCTAACAAAAATCCAAGAAAGTTTTATTCAACGATTTCATAACTTTGATAACATACCAAGAAGCTGAAAGATTGATTAAATATTTTATTGAAAGTTATCTGGATCATGTTTTTGAAAAGAAAGAAACAATTTTGATTATTTACATTCCAATAGTGGGTGAATTCATAGATGTTTTCCTTGATAAATTTACTGGTATTTCTTCCATTCAAGAGGTTGAATTTTATATTAATTTAGTGCCTGATGCAAAGCTTATTTCTAAACCCCCTTATTGAATAGCTCAATTATAACTTGTGGAATTAAAAAAATAGTTGTAAGAATTACTTAATAAAGGTTTCATTCGACCTATCAATTCACCATGGGGTGCTCTAGTTTTATTTGTGAAAAATAAAGATAGTTCTATTAGACAATGTATTGATTACAGATCCTTGAATAACATAAAAATTAAGAACAAGTATTTTTTGCCTCATATCGATGATTTTTTTGATCAGCTCTAGGGAGCTCAGTATTTTTTGAAGATTGATTTTAGGTCCTGATACCATCAGCTGAAGGAGGAAGACATTCCAAAGACAACTTTCCAAATGAGATATGGGAATTCTGAGTTTGTAGTTATGACCTTTGTGTTATCTAATGAACCTGATGTATTTATAAATTTCATGAATGGAGTCTTTCATCAGTTTCTAGATCAGTTTGTTGTTTTTTATAGATGAAATTTTGGTATATTCTAAAATTCATGAGGAACATTAAAGTCACTTAAGGAATATTTTCAAAACCTAAAAGAAAATAAACTATATGGAATGTTTATTAAGAGTGAATTTTGGTTGAAACAAATTTCATCCCTTGGATATATTGTTTCTAAATATGGCATAACTGTTGACCCTTCTAAAACAGAAGTTTTCGAAGAGTGGCCAAGAACTACCAATATCACAATGTTTTGTAGTTTTCTTGGATTAGTGGGTTATTACCAAAGGTATGTTGAAAACCTTTCTCAGTAATATAGGACACTAAATAAGCTATAATTTAAGGGAGTTAAGTTCATTTGGAAAAAATAATGTGATGATTGTTTTTAGGAACTGAACAGAAGATTGGTAAATGCTCCAATTTTGTCCCTACCTTCCAGGAATAGTGAGTTTATTATCTATAGTGATGAACCATTAAAAGGACTTGGTTGGGTCTTAATACAGAATGATTAGGTAATTGCTTATGTTTCACGTCATTTGAAACCTCATGAGCTAAATTACCCTACACATGATTGGGAATTAGTTGTTGTTGTTTTTTCATTAAAAATTTGGGGGCATCAATTGTATGGTGTAAAGTGTGAAATATATACTCATCACAAAAATTTTGAAGTATATATTCACTCAGAAATAATTAAACATGAGACAAAGGATATGTTTGTAATTAATCAAGGATTACGATTGCATGATTCATTACCATCTAGAAAAGTAAAATAAAGTGGCTGCCATTTTGAGTCGAAAGAGTAATGCTACATTAACCACGATATGTTTGTAAAGAGATCCTTTGGTTATTGATTTAATTAATCTTGGATTGTAAGTTATTGGTGCAAGGAATTACTCTGTTTTTTTGGGTGATAGTGAAATCATATCTATCAAATAGAATTAAGAAAGTTCAGAAAGAGGATAGTGAGTTGTAGAAAAAGGTAGAATAGGTTCAGAAGGGTAAGTTAACTGAATTTAACATTGATAAAGACTGTGTTTTTATGTTTGGAAAGAGATTATGTGTGCCTTGTGATTCATAGTTTAAGAAAGAGTTGTTATGTGAAGCTCATAGTTCTCCGTTTTCAGTTTATCCTGGCATTACTATGATGTACAAAGATCCTCGAGAGTATTACTGGTTGGATGAAATGAAAAGAGATTTTGATGACTTTAACTTGAGATGTTTGATTTGTAAATAGGTTAGAGCAGAGTGGAAGTTACTGAAAGGGATTCTTTGTCCTTTTCCAGTGCTAGAGAAGAAATGGGAAAATGTGTCCATGGATTTCGTAGTGGGATTACCAAATAATTATTGAGGTAACAATGCTATCTAGGATATTGTTGATCGATTGAATAAATCTACTCATTTTCTTCCTATTTGAGATACTCTTTCTCTAGATCAACTTTATCCAATGTATATTAATAAGATAGTTAGGTTACATGAAGTTCCTCTCTCGATTGTATCTGATCATAATCCCAGGTTCACTTATAACTTTTGGAAAGGCCTTCAGAAGTTATTGGGAACTTAATTAAATTTCAATACATCTTTTCATTATCAATCAGATGGGCAGTAAAAATGAACAATTCAGATCTTAGAGGATATGATATGTGCTTGTTCAATGGATTACAAGGTAATTTGGGATTAACATATTTCTTTGGTTGAGTTTTATTATAGTAACATTTTTTATTCCAGTATACAGATGACACCATTTGAATCATTATATTGAAAAAAGTGTTGAAATCCATCTTTTTGAAATGAAATAGGTGAATGGAACTTGATGGGGCCAAAATTGGTAGAAGAGATGGTATAAAAAGTTTAGTTTATCTAGAAGCACCCTAGGATAGCTCAGAGCATACAGAAAAGTTATGCGGATAACTGTAAGAAAGATCTTTCTTTTGAGGTAGGGGATCATGTCTTTCTCAAAGTTCTCCATGGAAAAGTGTGATGAATTTTGGTAAGAAGGTAAATCTAAGTCCACAATTCATTGTAACCTATGAAATCCTGGATAAAGTTGGATAATCTTCCTACATGGTGGATTTACCTCCATGTTTATCCAAGGTACACAATGTTTTTCATGATTCAATGTTGAGAAAGTATATGCCAGATCCATCTCATGTTTTTAGTCCAAACACTACTAGAAAAACAGGTATTTGCGACGGGATCTCGTCGCAAATGGCTTTTTGCGACGGGGACCCGTCGCAAATCACCCGTTGCTGAAAACGGTGTCGCAATAACAATTTTTTGCGACAGGCCCGTCGCTAAAGCCCTTTTCCGCGACGGGGAGAATCCCCGTCGCAACTAGTACTCCGTATATTTGTAAAAAACTATTTGCGATGGGCCCCGTCGCAAATACCTGTTGCGATGGGGCCCGTCGCAAAAACTATTTTTTAAAAAATAAAAAAATAATAATACTATTTGCGACGGGAATAGTATCCCGTCGCAAATACTATAAAAAAAATAAAAAAAATAAATTGTTAATAAATTATTTTAATTAATATAATAATAATCCAATTATAATTCAAAAATAAAAAATAATAAAATATTAATAAATGATTTTAATTAATATAATAATAGAATTATAATTCACAAATAAAAATAATAAATTATTTTAATTAATATAATTATAATATAATTATAATTCAAAAATAAAAAATAATAGAATATTAATAAATAATTTATAATGAGACAGAAACTACGAATAGAAAAAAAATCATATTTTGATTTCACAAATTTTATAACATAAATACAAACTCTAATATGAAGGAGGGGGAGGGGGGGGGGATCTGCAGATGGTGGTGGAGGAAACTCCATCCCTAAAGCATGAGTGAGTCGGCGCATGTACTCCATCTGCTCCTGATGCTGCTGCTGCCACCGACTCGTCTGCTCCTCGTACAGCTGCTGCTGGCATCGACGCTCCTCCTCATGCTGCTGACGCATCTACTCCTGCTCCTGTCGGAGACACTCTATCAGTGCAGTCTGAGATCACAACTGATCCTCATACTGTGTATTAGAAGAAGATGCACGAGCTCCTCTCGAGCTGGACGTCGACATCGCAGCACTGCCATAATAATCTCTGGGAGTCAGTCGAGAGCTGATACCAACTACCCGGCCCTTCTCGAAGGCATACTGGGTGGCCTGCATCCATGCCGCCTCATCAAACTGACGTCTAGTGGTCTGATCTGATGACTCGGCCTGACTCTCAGGCCTGTCCTGTGACGCTTCAGCCTCATATGACTCCCGTAGTTGCAATTTAAAATTAAAATTGTGAATATATTATATACAGTTAATTTTTAAACTTGAAAAAAAATAATACTAACCACGATGTGATGCTGACGATCACCTCTGAGCTCCCCAGTAGCAAAATCACTATACATCCTCCGATATACGTCGTACTCCGTAATATCGGGGTAATCGATAGCCTATAAGAATAAAAAATAAACTGTTAATATTTATATTTATATAAAATATTTATAAATAATGTACGTACCAGATGCTGTCTATGAGTACTGAAAGAACGACTCCCAGCTCGATGAGTCACCTCCTGTCTCCCCCGATTCTGCCACCCCACCGATGATCTCCTCTGAAAGGCACCACTCAACCAGTGCGCACATAATCCATCCCATACATGGGATGAAATGTACTCTGGTCGGTGTGCTCTACATGACTCGTCAAAATCTGACACTCCTACTTTCTTCATCGCAACTTTTCTTAAATTGTGCAAAAACTGACGAAGGCGATCATGCATGGCCACCTCCCATGCCTCGTGGATGGCGTCACGCATGGTATCCTCGATCGGATACCATAGATCCTACAAATAAATCCAAATATCAAGTTAGAAATGAAATAATTTTCAAAATAAAAATTATTTATTTACGTACGTACCAACCAATGTCCGAACATGGCCTGCTGCACATCAATGGGAATCTGCTCCCATGTGGTCCACGACTGAGAGAAATAGTTGCGCAAAATAGCACTTCCCTGTCTGACTGCTATATGCGGAAAACTGTAAAAATAATAAACATTTATTATGTGAATAGATTAATGAAATCTTAGTCAAATCAACAGGTTATCACACAGGTTATCACACCTCCGTGTGCGTGGATCAAACCCAAGACGTGGACGTCGCTCAGGGACGGGGTCAAGAATCATCAATCGTGCAAGACCGCGCCCCCTCCGCGTACTCCCTGGAGCGCCTGCAGGCTGAGGGTCATCTGGCAGCAACTCATCCGCATCGAAAGTCAGGTCAGCATCCGCCAACTCACGAAATGTGGCGTCGTCCATCTGAAACAGAAAATGTTAATGTTGTTAGCAAATAATTCATAATTACTATTATATATACATATATACATATTATGATTGTATATAAATACCATGGAATTCTATCAGTGTTCATCTTCATCATCATCTTCATATATGTCAATGTCATCTTCATATTCCTCCTCAACATCATCGATATCCATTCGAGTTACAGTTGCTTCATCTCTTACCATTTCAAATTCATATGTGACATCATTAACATCATCTTCATCACCGACTCTTAAATGTGGGGTGTCGTCATCGATACTCATGTCTCTTTGCAAAAAAGATTGATTTTGAGTACTCTCTTGAAAAACTTCAATTCTTTGCACATCAGTGAAATCACATTCACTTTGACTAAACTGATTGTCTCGAATTTTGATTTTTATTACACTCCACCAATCAGTCAAGTCTCTTGATGTAGCACAGTACTTTGCGTACTAAACTTGATGTGCCTGTTGAGCCAATAAGAATGGTTCATTTACTGTGAGAACACTTTTACATTTAATATCGATGATTCCATGAGTCGGATGAACACGCACGCCTCTCTCTGTATCCAACCACCGACATTTGAACATGGTTATGTAATGTTGTCCAAGAAAACAGAGTTCAATTATTTCATCAAGTATGCCATAAAAGTCAAATTCATTTTCTCGATGATCAGATCCTCTCAAGCTAACTCCAATGTTCATTGTTTTTTTCGATTCCCCATATGCATGTGTGTGGAATCAAAATCCATTCACCACATATGCATTATAAGTTTTAACAAGTTTGGAAGGTGGGTTACTCAATACACATAGCCGTTTGTCAATTTTATCAGCATGTCGAGACACCTGAAAATTTGTGAAATAATTATCAATATAGTAAACTATACATTGAATGAGTTGCTAAAAGATAAAGAATTTATGTTACCAGTTTTTGAAACCACTGAGAGAAATTTTTCAGTCGACGTTCTTCGAGAGCAGCTGCTGTAATTTGTGGAATTTGTTTATTGATATGATTATCATACAACCTATAAAAACCAAAGTTATTTACTGTAACATAAATGATAGAATAAGTGATATAAACACTTACAGTACAACTGATGTCATCTCTTCACAGTTGATCAGAACATACGTATGAGCTCTATGATGTTCATCATCTAAAAGCCAGCGTTCATAAACTCCACCAAAACCAAGCTCTGACTGGTTGAAAACAGATAATTGATTGTCGATTTCATCAATATTCCTCTCGTTCCGTCCCATTCGGTTGTGTTTTGAAGGATACTCAGATTCAAAATAATGGGAGCAGAAAAAAGATATTTCCTCTTGCAAATAAGCTTCTGCAATAGATCCTTCAACAGATGCTTTGTTACGTACTTTTCTTTTCAATTTTTGCATGCATCTTTCAAATGGGTACATCCATCGAAACTGTACTGGACCTCCACATTTGGCTTCATATGGCAAATGTAACATCAAATGTTCCATTGAGTCGAAGAAAGACGGCGGAAATATTTTTTCCAATTTACATATAATTACAACAACATCTTTTTCAAGTTTGCCTAGAGCATCATAATCTGCTGTAGCCGCACAAATTTCCCGAAAAAATTGAGACATGTCTGTTATGGAATCCCAAATCACAGAATTCAATAGACCTCTTAATCCAATGGGTAGCAGTCTTTCCATTATAACATGACAATCATGACTTTTTAATCCAGTAATATGACCATTCTTTACACATCTACCCAAATTGGAAGCACAACCATCTGGAAGTCTCAAATATGCAATCCACTGACAAAATAATAAACGGTTTTCTTTAGACAGTTTATAAGCTGCTTTTGGTTTTAGTAACCTTTCTGTTCTGACATTCTCAAACAGTTCCAATTCTGGATGCCTGCAAATTTGGGCAAGATCTAAACATGCGTTTACATTGTCTTTTCTCTTTCCTGGCTTATCCAAAACTGTATGAAACAAATTATCAAAACAGTTCTTCTCAATATTCATGACATCTAACATGTGTCAGACCAACAAATCAGACCAATATGGCAAATCCCAAAATATGCTACGTTTAATCCAATTGTGTTCTTTCCCAAAACCAGAAATTTTCTGTTGGTTTATTGTGGGACCAAAAGTGATGGGAGGTAATGAAAGTACAACTGATTTTAACTCCGAACCTGATAGCATTTTTGGAGGTCCTTCCCTTTCAACTGTTCCTTTTCTGAAATGAGATCTGTTTCTGCAAAAAGGATGATCAGCTGGAAGAAACCTGCGATGACAGTCAAAATAACAAGGTTTCTTTCCATGAATGATCATAAATGCTTTGTTCTCTCCCATACAGTAAGGACGTGATTTCTGACCATGTGTACCCCAGCCAGATAACATCCCATAAGCCGGGAAGTCACTTATTGTCCACATCAATGCTGCTCTCAGTATGAAATTCTGTTTCGTTGCAACATCATATGTACTGACACCAGTACTCCAAAATAAATTTAATTCATCAATCAATGGTTTCAAATAAACATCAATATTTTTCTTTGGATGTCCTGGAATTAGTAAAGTCAAAAAGACATATGGCTCCTTCATCAACATCCATGGAGGTAAATTGTACGGAGTTAAAAAAACAGGCCAACATGAATATTGACTACCATAAGATCCAAACGGATAGAAACCATCAGTGGAAAGCCCCGGTCGAACATTTCTAGCTTCTAAAGCAAAGGATGGATGCACTCTATCAAAATGTTTCCATGAATCACCATCGGCTGGATGATTCAAGATTTTATCGGTTGAAATATTCTCTTTATGCCATGACATCATTGTCACTGTATTCTTAGACATGAATAAATGCTGGAGTCTGGATGTAAGCGGAAAATATCTCAACTGTTTTACAAGAATCAAACCAGACTTCCCATGTTGTCCTTCTTTATATCTCAGTTGCCCACACGTGGGACAACTATCCAACAACTCATTTTCCCCAGAATATAAAATGCAGTCATTTGAACATGCATGAATCTTCTGACAAGTAAGTCCCAAATTTCAAACTAGCCTCTTACTCTCATAGTAATTTGCAGGTAAAACATTTCCTTCGGGTAACAGTGTTTTAAGCAAAGAAAATATCTGGTCAAAACAGGTGTTTGTCATTCCGTTATCTGATTTGATAACCATAAATTTTGCAACTGCTTCTAATTTACTCATCTTGCAGCCAGAATATAATGCATCCTTAACAGACTTCAACAACTCATAAAATTCAGACGGTGCCAACTCAGGATTTGAAGCTATATCAGCCGGAGTTTCTGTATGTTGAACAGATGAACCTGCAACATCATGTACTAAATCTTGAAACCGGGATGGATCCGGAATCAAGTTGGTATCACCTGCTCTGGAACTGCGTTCACCGTGTTGATACCAAAATACATAATCTGGTTGAAAAACAAAACGCAAGAGATGTTCTCCCACTTTTTCAAACGTGTCAAACGTTCTCAATGCACATTTTCTGCAAGGGAATTTTATTTTGCCTTCTGAAACAAATTCTGGATTTGATGCCGCAAATGATAAAAAAGTCTCCACACCCTCTACATATACTGGATTTAAACCAGAACCGTTTGGATTTCTACGTTGATTTATCCATATGCGGTCACCTAATAATGATTGTTGACGACCTCGTTGTTCCATATTTCTCTATAAAATATAAAAGCATTACTGGTTTTGAATAATTTGTTAGAAAAAACCCTCAAGCTAGGATAATTATAGAGTTTAGATCATACACGACTGACGCAAACATTTTATTGAGATAGACCTAAAAATTGACCCTTTAAGAATTAAATATGTTGAGAATAAAGCAAAACATGTTACAAATATTGATAATTTTAATATTATATAAATTTTTTATTATTTTCATAGTACTAATATTATTGGTAAGTATTACTAATTATTGGTAATTATTACTAATTATTACCAATTATTGGTAATTATTGGTAATTAATACTAATTATTGATAATTATTACTAATTATTGGTAATTATTACTAATTATTGGTAATTATTAGTAATTATTGGTAATTATCGGTAATTATTACTAATTATTGATAATTATTACTAATTATTGATAATTATTACTAATTATTGGTAATTATTGGTAATAATTGGTAATTATTACTAACTATTGGTAATTATTACTAATTATTACTAATTATTACTAATTATTACTAATTATTGGTAATTATTACTAATTATTACTAATTATTTGTAATTATTGGTAATTATTATTAATTATTACTAATTAATACTAATTATTGGTAATTAATACTAATTATTGGTAATTATTACTAATTATTGGTAATTATTACTAATTATTGGTAATTATTACTAATTATTACTAATTATTGGTAATTATTACTAATTATTACTAATTCTTGGTAATTATTACTAATAATTGGTAATTATTACTAATTATTACTAATTATTGGTAATTATTACTAATTATTACTAATTATTGGTAATTATTACTAATTATTACTAATTATCGGTAATTATTGGTAATTATTGGTAATTATTACTAATTATTGGTAATTATTACTAATTATTGGTAATTATTACTAATTATTGGTAATTATTACTAATTATTGGTAATTATTACTAATTATTACTAATTGTTACTAATTATTGGTAATTATTACTAATTATTACTAATTATTGGTAATTATTGGAATTTATTGGTAATTATTACTAATTATTGGTAATTATTACTAATTTTTGGTAATTATTTCTAATTATTGGTAATTATTTCTAATTATTACTAATTATTACTATTTACCGGTAATTATTACTAATTATTCTTAATTATTACTAATTATTGGTAATTATTACTAATTATTGGTAATTATTACTAATTATTGGGAATTATTACTAATTATTGTTAATTATTACTAATTATTGATAATTATTACTAATTATTACTAATTATTACTAATTATTACTAATTATTACTAATTATTGGTAATTATTGGTAATTATTACTAATTATTGGTAATTATTACTAATTATTGGTAATTATTACTAATTATTGGTAATTATTACTAATTATTACTAATTATTACTAATTATTACTATTTACCGGTAATTATTTCTAATTATTACTAATTATTACTATTTACCGATAATTATTACTAATTATTACTAATTATTGGTAATTATTACTCATTATTGGTAATTATTACTAATTATTGGTAATTATTACTAATTATTACTAATTATTACTAATTATTACTAATTATTACTAATTATTACTAATTATTCCTAATTATTACTAATCATTACTAATTATTGGTAATTATTGGTAATTATTACTAATTATTGGTAATTATTACTAATTATTGGTAAATATTACTAATTATTGGTAGTTATTACTAATTATTGGTAGTTATTACTAATTATTGGTAATTATTACTAATTATTACTATTTATTACTATTTAGCGGTAATTATTTCTAATTATTACTAATTATTACTATTTACCGGTAATTATTACTATTTACCGGTAATTATTACTAACTATTACTAATTATTGGTAATTATTACTAATTATTGCTAATTATTGCTAATTATTCCTAATTATTCCTAATTATTCCTAATTATTCCTGATGATTCCTAATTATTACTAATTATTACTAATTATTCCTAATTATTACTAATTATTCTTAATTATTACTAATTATTCCTAATTATTACTAATTATTACTAATTATTACTAATTATTACTAATTATTACTAATTATTACTAATTATTACTAATTATTCCTAATTATTGGTAATTATTGGTAATTATTCCTAATTATTCTTAATTATTACTAATTATTCTTAATTATTACTAATTAGTGGTAATTATTAGTAATTATTAATAATTATTACTAATTATTGATAATTAGTAATAATTAGTAATAATTATTACTAATTATTGATAATTATTGGTAATTATTACTAATTATTGGTAAGTATTACTAATTATTGGTAAGTATTACTAATTATTGGTAATTATTACTAATTATTGGTAATTATTACTAATTATTACTAATTATTACTAATTATTACTAATTATTACTAATTATTGGTAATTATTACTAATTATTACTAATTATTACTAATTATTACTAATTATTGGTAATTATTGGTAATTGTTCTTAATTATGAGTAATTAAATGAATAATTACCAATAATTAGGAATAATTACCAATAATTAGGAATAATAACATTATTAGTATATTTTATTATTAATATTAAAATAATATAATTTTCTAATTTATATACAATTCTCCTTTCATCTGTGTATTTTCTATCTCCATATACAAATAATACATGTGAAGACAGCAAACACATAGATGAAAAGAGAATTGTATATATATAAAAAATTATATTATTTTAATATTAATAATAAAATATATTAATAATTAAATAATGTTATTATTCCTAATTATTAGTATTTATTACTAATTATTAATTAATAAAACAATGTAAACATAATTAAATTACAACTAATTAAGAATAATTAAAACTAATAAAACATTAAAAATAAATATTAAATTAAAATAAATATAAATACCTTGAAAATTGATATGAGGTTGATCTCTGATCGTTCTTCAAAACTTCAATATCAACTCCGGAGAAAAAAATTAAACTTGAGAAAAACTAAACTGTAGAAATAAAATTTTGAGAGAAGAAGAAGATGGAATTTGAGAATGATTTGAAAAAAAAGGATGGGGGTATTTATAGGTTAGATTAGTTGCGACGGGCCCATTTGCGACGGGATACCCGTCGCAAATACCTTAGCCAGCATTTATTACGGTCAACGGTTAAATAGTTATTTGCGACGGGTCCCGTCGCAAATAACCACCTGCCGACATACTATTTGCGACGAGGGAATATTCCCGTCGCAAATACCTTTTACCGCCGCCGGTTATTTGCGACGGGAATATTCCCCCGTCGCAAATATGTTTCCCGCGATTTGGCGCGCAAAGGGCGCAAGTCCTTTTGCGACGGGGAAAGCTATCCCGTCGCAAATAACCCGTCGCAAATACCCATTTTCCCGTAGTGAGACGTAGTTTAGTTGGAAGATAATTTTTCTTATAAAGAACAACTGGTACAGATTCTTGATCATAGAGAGAAAGTGTTGTGGAATAAGGTGATTGATCAGGTAAAGGTTTTCTAAAAAAACCACATGGTTGAAAATCCAACGTGGGAATCTGAAATGTGTATGAGGGATAAATACTCCCACTTATTTGATAAGTAAATAAAATTGTGAGGATGTAATTTTCAAAAGGGGGAAGCTTATAACATCCCATGTATTTATAGAATAATATCTTTTTATATCTATTAATATTTATGAATAAGATATTAATTTCACATTAAAGTCTATACTTTGTCCGATATCATACCCAACACACAACAACAGGTTTATCTTAAATCTTACAATGCACACAACATTTAGTTATACCAAAAAATAATAATATAATCATATTATTATTTTAAATATTAGTTAATGCCTAGACGTTGTGTTAGCAGGAATGAATAGAAATAACTACAATATTGTTACACATGTTCTTAAATGTTTTTACATTTATCCAATAACTTTTATAGGCTTAAAGTGAGAATGAATCCAATTTTAATCATAAAACACTCTAATATTTTTTAAAGGTTGTTTTAACGCCTTTTGATGGTGAACCCTTTTTAAATACATTTTTTTTTACTTTTATAGGCTTTATTTTACAAAATAAATTTTTTCTTTAGAATCGGGACATAAAAATTTACTTTTGTGGAAATTTTGGTTTTTTTATGATAAAATTCATATTTTAATGAATAATGAAAAATACCGAATTTTAATTTAAAATTGCCTTTTCTCCTCATTTATTTATATAGTTAGATTATCTATACAATTGGTTTTAAAGTGTAATTATATTATGTTTTTATAATTTTATCCTATATTGTTCAATGTATGTAATTTCACATTGAAATTAGATATAAACACACGTCAATCTTTTGATGGTTTTTACCTTTAAAAAACCCGATTTCTCTTTTTGACAATGGGAATTGATTTTAAATTATTTACTGTAACTTATGTGTTTTGAATTTGAAAAAATGGATTCTATATTTGGAATCATAATCCCAAAACTATGTAAATATGTCCCTTTTATTTTTAGATATTATGAATAGTAACTCCAGTAAATTTTTTTATTTACCATGGTTAAAGGGTAAATTAGGTAAATAAGGGTAACAAATAATATTATAATAATATATAACTACCCTAACAGGTGTCCTAATCCCATTTTATGAGATATGGCCGACCATGGACATACTTGGGTCGATTTTAGGACCCCATGGAGCCACTTGGCTGTGATAATGACATGTTATAATAATTAATCTAAAGTAAAGAGAAATATAACATTAACATGTATCTTTTTACTAAAATGATTTTAAGGGTGGGTTATATAAATTATCTCTTTAACTATAAATTTTAATTATAAATATAAAAATATTTACTACATCATTATATTTTATTTATAAATTTTATACATTAAATAAATAAATTTATTTATGACTCAATAATGATGCAATGATTACCTTATTAATGAAAGATTCAAATAAATGATATTATAAATGTCAAAAAAAAAATTTAATTTGAACATTTTTAGGCCATAAAATAGTTTTATGTATAATTATGACATGTTATATCTGAGTTAATTTAGTTTTTTTCTAATGAAAAAAGTTTTTAATACTTTAACAAAAATCAATTACTAAATAGTGTCAAAATTGACATAATGAATTTTTAAAACAAATACAATTTTATTAAATTATATAATAGTCATAAAAATCTTAGATTAGACCAAATTAATTATCCAATTTCACAAATGTCATTAATTATCCACTTGAGGTTCTCTTGGAATTTCATAGTAACCATATTAACCATATAGTTTACAAATACAAGAAGACGTGGTAAGAGTTAATTTATTTAAATAAGGGTTAAAGCCAAAAGATAAGGTTAAATTTGTGACCTAAACTTGTCTAAAACATATGTTTTGAGAGTATTTAGACCCATAATAATATTATCCTCGAAATATATCACATTGTGACGACAAAAATTCTAAAGTTAATTTATAATAAAATAATATTTCAAGACTTTCCTAAAGCCCCCTCCCCCCTCTTATAAAAGGACACCACCTATACCCACTTACTCACACCTCTAAAGCCCCTTGGACCATCAAAATTATTCTTAAATAAGCTCCCAACATCCCTAATTTACTCCTAGAAGCCTTAACTTGGGCCTAAGGAAACTCAAGGAAGCGTTTTGGCTCAAATCAAAAGGAGTTACCCGATTAAGAGGTAACATCTTATCTCAAGATACTTTCAATTATTTTCCTTCTCCAACTCCATAAACTCGCTTTATTACATTATTTTATAACAAAACCAGTATCATAAACATACTAGTATGGTTTTATGCTAAGGTTTCCACCTACACTTACACAAACCTCCATCTAATGGATATAGAACATACTGTTTCTGTGTAGGGAAGACTACTGCCTCACGAAATGACGATTGTTAAATTTTCTCCTACCACCTATAATGGTGTAAATTATGATGGAAATATATTTAGATATTTTATATTTTATAATTATATTTTCCCTATTCTTCTATAATTTTTATTTATAACATACCTTTATGCTTTCCATGTTGTGTAAATATGATAATTTCGTTTGAGGAAGTGTGGACTACCGAACCCTCAAAGCGATGTGACTCATTCCCTCTATACATGGAACATATAAAGGAAGGTTTTATTAAAACTATAATAAATAAATGACATTAATATAATATTGGTTTTATAATATACATTTATATCATTTGATTATTATTCTTTTAATATGAAAAATAAATGAAAGTAGCATTCATGCGTATGTACGCACTACTGTCTTCATGAACGGTGCATTTAATTTATTATCTCCAAAAATTATGGATATTATTAATACATATATAATGTATATATATGATATTTAAATCATGAATAATATTCTAAATATTATGTACTGTTGACTATATGGAAAATTTACATCAAAACAAGTTCATTTTTGACTATAGTATCGAATATCGACAACACATCCGATATGAACTTAAATAATTTTTATAACATGGTGATAAGTGATATTAAATGAATAATAAAATTGAAAAAATAATCTCAAGAAAATATAAATTAACCTAAGTTTATTATTCAGAAACATAATGATTATACTTAATGATTCAGACTCAAGGTAAGGGACTTCGTCTCAATCTCCTTTCATTGAGGCATATTTTAATGTATACAAGAACTTATTTATATTATGTATAATAAACCCCTTTAAATTTTTATTTAATTAAAAAAGTAATATTTTTTTATAAACCATTTTACTAAATGACAAAAGGGAATGTTTTTTTAACGTATGCAACAACAATGACCATTCCTCCGCTATGATCGTTATCTGGTATTTGGATTCCTCTAAAAGCCATAATGTTTTTAAAAAGAAAAGTAAATACCGCATTACTTTTTAAGGTATTTTGGTTTTGAAAATGGTTTTGATAATGTATTGATTATGTCAATATCTTGAAATGATCTCTTGTGATTTCAACATGGAAATGTTATTTTTCTATTATGTTTGTTTTATTTTTTATGATTATATAATGGAACTTAGAGATTTGAAGGGTGGTTACGTGATAAATCAAAGACGAGTGGTTACATGATAAAACAAATGTGGTTAGTTCCATGATAAACCAAGGATGGATGGTTACTTTATAACCTCCAATGCATTGGGTATGGAAGTCGGCCGTATGGCTATTCCATTTAGTGATATGTGTGGATGTTGACCGTATGGTTATTCTATTTTAGTATGTTTATGTCCCAAGTTACCTTTATATGTTATATGCTAATTTATATGGGCTTTATGGTAATATTTTGGTTACAAAAAGGGAAATCAATGATCTTATATTCAGTAAAGTAAATTTACTACTTCTTAAAGGTGGAAATTATTAATTTATAATAAAGTATTCATGGTTTTCATGTTTTCTTAAGACTAATAGTTTTCTTTATTTGTGAGTCCTTTACTGAGAATTTTTTGCTCATCCCAAGTTTTGAAATGTTTTTCATAGGAAATAAAGAAGAATAGATTCAAGGATGAGATCAAGGAAAAGTTATTATGTTAAAACATGAAACAATACCTCGTTTCTTTTTAAAGAGTTTTTTGTTTTATAAAAAAATGGATAGTGAGTAGAAGTGTCTATTTCTAATATTTAAGTTTCTATGTATGATTTATGACCTAATTATCTAAATATATAAACTAAAAAGACCCTCTATGTGAATTAAAGTAAATTGTTGACTTATCTCAATATTAATTAATGTTTAAGGTCATGGTCTTATAGTTGGTATCAGAGGGATGTTTAGATAACGTTATGAGTTAGAATATTTTTAATAGAATATCCATAAAATATTTTTACTTTATGGTTAAATTGAAATGATATATCATTTGAATATTACTACATTGCTTCATCTAAGATATGTTTGTTCAGAATGGTTTTCTGCAGAGGAAACAGAGCAGCTGTGCTGGGATGACATACATAGGTAAATGACCTTCCAAATCAACATCTTAAGATGGTTAGAATCAGAACTAAAATATTTGTTTTAGTGATGGTACAATTGACTCAGGCGATAAATGGTAGTGTTTTCCTTTCATGATATCAACCAAACCAATCTTATAGGAATATGTTGATCGTGGAGAATTTAATGTGGCAATTCCCCCCATCATTTAGAGGATCATCTGACCTTGTGAAATTTGAAGGGTGGATTAAATAACTGGAAAATATTTTTGATATAATGGGGTGTTCATACAATCAAAAGGTTCATCTTTTTATTTATCATTTTGAAGGTGAAGATGATCCGTGGTGGTTAATGGTTAAAAATATTAGAGTAAGGGAAGATATTGATGCCATAAAATGGGATGAATTTAAGAATATCTTCCTTGAGAAACATTTTCCTAAGGATTTTCCACCTAGGATGGAAAAAAAATTCTTGGAATTGAGACAAAAGGAGGAAGATTATGTGGCTTCATATGAAGAAAATTTCACCTGTTTGTAAAGGTACGTCCCAAATTTTATCTGGGATATTGGTATTAAGATAAATCAGCTTTACTTAGTATTGAAACCAAAATATCAAAGGGAGTTATCTTCTTGTGAGTAAAAAATCTATGAGAAACTTTTCTAATGTGCTAAGAAGGTAGAAATGGAGTTTTCTGATGAGAATGTGTTCCATTTTAGCTAACAAAATAAGCGATCTAGTTGGCAGGGAATGGGAATGAATTCATCAAAGAAGTGTAGAGGTAAGAAAAATAAATTTACAACATGTGAGAAGTGTGGTAAAAATAATCTTGGAGAATGTATCTCAAATTCTGGGAAGTGATTTCGATGTGGTAAGACTGGTCATATTGCTCGTGACTATAAGGAGGATGATCAGGCAGATAATAAAAAACCAGTAGTAATATGTTTTAGTTGCAATGAGTTAGGACATTATGCTAATGTTTGTCCAAAGTTGATTACCCAGGGTGAAATATAGCAAGATCAAAAATAGAAGGGCATGGAAAAATTATTATACACTACCACGGGTGATGTGGGAATGTCAAATGAAGTGGTGATAAGCATGTTACACATTTTTTCAAAATATTCTAATACTTTATTTGACTATGGATCTTCACATTACTTCATTTCCGATTGCTTTCCAAGTAAATTGGAAATGAAACCTCATGAATGTTGTATAAAACTTTTGGTAAAGACTCCATGTGGAAGTATTAAAGAAACCAATATTTATAGGAATCTTCCTATTATCATTAGTGAGACGTTTTTTCTTACAAATCTTGTTCAAGTTCACATTTTGTAATTTGATATCATTTTGAGTATGGATTGGATTTCAGTTTATCATGATAAAATATATTGAAAAGGCAGGAATGTTTTATTAAATTATTTCATAACTTTGATAACATACCAGGAAGATGAAAGATTGATTAAATATGGCAGTGAAAGTTATATAGATCATTTTGTTGAAAAGAAAGAAACATTTTTGATTATTGACATTCTAGTAGTGAATGAATTCAAAGATGTTTTTCCTGATGAATTACCTAGTATTGTTCCCAATCGAGAGTTTTAATTTACTATTGATTTAGTTCCTGATGTAAAGCCTATTTATAAACCCTTTTATCGAATGGACCAAGTAGAACCAGAAGAATTAAAAAAAAACAGTTGCAATAATTTATTCATAATGGTTTATTTTGACCTGGAACTTCACCATGGGGTTCTCCAATTTTATTTTTCAAAAATAAATATGGTTTTATGAGACTATGTATTGATTATAGAGCCGTGAATAACATCACTATTAATAAAAATTATCTATTGCCTCATATCGATGATTTGTTTGATCAGCTCCAGGGAGTTCTGTATTTTTTGAATATTGATTTGAGGTTCAGCTACCATCAGCAGAAATAATCTTTTTTAATAAAGGAATGATTATGTCAATATCTTGAAATGATCTCTTGTGATTGCAATATGAAAATGTTATTTTTATGTTATGTTTGTTTTATGTGTTATGATTATATAATGGTACTTGGAAATTTTACAGGTGGTTACCTGATAAACCAAATATGGATGGTTACATTATAAACCAAATATGGGTAATTCTGTGATAAACCAAGGATGGGTGGTTACGTTATAATCTCCAATTTATTGGGTATGGAAGTAAACTGTATGGCTATTCTATTTAGTGATATGTGTAGAAGTTGATCGTATGATTATTCAATTTAAGTATATTTATGTACCAAGTTACATTTATTTGTTATATGTTTCTTTCTATGAGGTTTTTTTGTAATATTTGGTTACAAAAAGGGTAAGAAATGATCTTATATTCAGTGAAGTATATTTACTACTTCTTAAATGTGAAAAGTATTATTTTATGATAAAGTATTCATAGTTTTTATGTTTTCCCAAGAATAATAGTTTTCCTTAGTTGTGTATCCCTTACTAAGATTTTTATGCTCATCCCTAGTTTTGAAAAGTTTTTTAATAGAACATAAAGAAGAATAGAGTCAATGATGGGATCAAGGAAAAGTTATGATATTAAACTAAGAAATGATACCATGTTTCTTTTTAAAGAGTTTTTGTTTTATGAAAAAAATTATTAGTGAGTAAAAGTGTCTACTTGTAATATTTAAGTTTCTATATTTGTGTTATGACTTAATTATCTAAAGATATAAACCTAAAAAGATCCTCGAAGTGAATTAATGTCAATTGTTGACTTATCTCAAGATTAAGTAATGTTTGAAGGCGGGGCCTTATAGCTTACCTCCATTCGATGGTTGTCACCCCTCCACTCTTATAGTGAGTTAGGGAGTCACAACTTGGGGATATCGACCACGAGACTCGTCATGATCAATTGTCTATGGGGCATGCCCCTAATGGATATTCAATAGGTGGGGATCATGTCATTCTTTTTAGAGGGTGCACAGATTTACCTATGGTGTTTCAGGAGGAGGTTTTGATGGAGTTCCACACATCCCCTTTAGTGGTACATTAGGGTGTAGAAAAGATGTACCAGGACCTCCAATGTTAGTTTGGTGTCCAAGGATAAAGAAGGAAGTTGTATAGTTTGTGTCTCAATGCCTTACTTGTTGAAAAATAAAGGCTGAGCATCTGGTTCTAGTGGGTTTGACTCAAGCCCTTGAGGTACCATAATGGAAATGGGATGGAATAAAAATAGACTTCATGACTAGTTTACCACATACATCTGAGGGGGGGATGATACCATCTAGGTGATCGTTAACTCAGCCCACTTACTACCTATTTGGGAGTAGAGTTTAGTAGAGAGATTGGGATGCCTCTACATGAAGGACATAGTTCATCTTCTTAGAGTTCCATCGACAATTGTCTCAGATCGTGATCCTATCTTCACATCCCGGTTGTGGAAGGGATTCCAGGAGGTGTTTTAGAGTTAGTTATGCTTCAGCATGACATTTAGTCCCCAAACGGATGTCCAGACGGAGAGGACCATTCAGGTTCGGGAAGACATGATTCAGGCTTACATGTTATGTTTTGGATATAGTTTGTAGGATAACCTACCTATAGTGTAGTTTTCATACAACAACTACCCATCTACCATCAATATGACATCATTCAAGGCTTTGTACGGGAGACCCTATAGTTCACCACCTTGTTGGACTGACCCAGGAGAGTCGATGCTCATGGGCCCGAAGTTGGTGTAGGCAACTATAGAGAAGGTGAAGGTCATCCATGAGAGGATGAAGACTGCATAGACCCATCATCAATCTTATGCTGATAGGTGATGGTGGTCTTTGGAGTTCGAGGAGGGAGACCATGCATTCCTTCGGGTCTCTCCAAGATGTGGGATATAAATATTTGGATGGGGCGACAATCTATATTCAAGGTTCATCAACCCTTTCATGATATTTCATAGATTTGGTGAGGTATCATACCACTTGGATCTACCTCCACAACTAGAATTGGTACACAAAATATTCTACATGTCTTAGCTGAGGAGATACGTGCATGATCCATCACACATCATTAACTGGGGTGAATTTTATTGAGTAACCCTTTGTTTTGGATTTTGGGTACCTAAAGCCCTAAGGTATGGAGAATGTAATGACTAAGATTTTCATGAATTTTTTTAGAAATTAATTGGAAAAATTACAAGTCCAGACACTGAGACGACGTGTGATTCTGAGGCCTAGTGTGCCCGGAATGATTTCCTGAAAAATGTTAATTTTATAATAGAACACACACACACAAAATTTCTTAAAAATGGGAATAAATCTTAAATAGGTGTCCAAATCATAAATATGAGGGCACCGTAGAGCTAAGAGTAGTAGATTTATCCTAGGTGCAACTCAAATTTAGTCAGCACATGTCTTTTTTGGAAAAAACTGAAAAGGAGGTAACCATAAATAAAATAATTGAATTAAATTAAATTATTTTAAAATAATAACAACACATAAATAGTAACTCAGATTGTAAATATAAGACCACTATTGAGTTCATAAGGGGGTGTTTTTTTAGGTGAGGTCTAACATCGGCTGACGCAGTCCAACTGTGAAAGATAGTTTTTAGATGTAATTATCATTAAAATATTTTAATAAAAATATTTTATTCTTGATGCAACTAGGAATTTTATTTTAATATGATTTTTTCAGTGAATTCAAGGTTGTCACCATTATCTTGGAATTCTTATGAGGCAAGGATACAAACCTCTCTTGATGAATGGTGGAAGATCGTGGATAGATGATCAATGATGAACCTAAGATTCGAAGGATCTTCACCCATGACAACGACATGACTACTGTTCTTCATCAGTGATCAAACCGAATCGAGGTGGGGAGTTTTTGATTTTATTTATTTTACCCGTTCATGAATTCCACAATGAATGTGGACCAGTGAAAAAACAGATTGGCCCACAGATCGATTGTTGTTACAGGATGGGATTTTCCTTTATAGGGTTTTGATGGGAGAATTATCTTGTGATTAATTTTTGAATTTTTATTATATTTATAATGACAACGAACCACGATTGACACAAAAATTGATCAAGGTCTGTTCCTCTTGTTTGATTTATGATTTTCTCCCCATGTTCTTCATTCGTTGTAAGCATTATTCGTTTGGACTGCACCTCAACATGTTTCTATCGATTGATCGTTGCACACTCGATCCTTGGTGTAACTATCCGATATCACTGATCTAGGATTGGTATGGTAGGATGGAAGTGTGACGAAAATAGAGATGGATGGATCAAATCAAGTCAGAAGATATTTTCGTCCAAGTAGTTTTTAATCGGGATGAATTATAACATTGACCCGATCCTAGGGTGATGAAGAATGCGACTTGAGGATCCCAGGCATGCCTCCGTTTCAAAAAAACAGAGCACTAGAGGAGAACCAGTGGCTCACAGAAGGGGCCACTAGCATGAAGACGACCACGTGCAGGAGGTGTCATGCTGTAGCAGTGACAACCAGGTGAACTACAACAAGCCGTGGTTTGGAGGTGCCCACAATATACCACCATCTTGAACACTGTGGTGTCATGATGACCAAGTGGATGTATATGGTCCGGTGAACTTTGTGCGGTGCAACAAAACCGGCCTATGAAAGTGGGCCAGATCTGGTGATCCATGCCGTGGTCTAGGGGCCCAGTGGGCCGGAACCATTGGTCTAGGCTGGGTCTCTCGAACTGGGCCAGGAAGGGTTGGCCGGGTCCGATGGGTCGGGTCAGACCCAAACTAGATCTAGGTCAGACTTTTTCACTAAAATGACCATATATTTCAAACAAAGAATCTGATTGATTAGCCGTATGCGGAATTGGGACCATTGAGAAGGGGAGGTACTTTTGAGATGGTTTGGTGGGTTTTTAGTTAGGTCAGAAGAGGTTGAGAGCATACCCTTGGTCTTTTTCTATGAGAGTTAAATGCAGGATCTCATTCCCATCATAGAGGATGACCCGTATTCTGAAGTGAGTTGTCTTAGATTGGATTCTATAGTTAACTCAGTGGGTTAGAGAAAGTATCACACCAAGAGGCCTGGTTGGTCCCCACCTCTCTTTGTGGTACCATATATAGGGTTTGTGGAGAATGTGTGACCAATATTTATACAGACAACTATCCCCTATCTATGATGATGTTTCTAGTAGGGTGATGAGTCCCCCCAGGAGCCCTAGGTGTAGAGGAACCCCTATATTGTATCAAGATCATATTATTTATATTCTATGTGACTAGACCTTATGAGTGTGCTTTGGGAAGTTTTTAGTGATTGATGTCTGTATGTGACTTTGTGACTACGTGACTTGGGGGATGCATGACTTATCAACACTCCATGTGTTACCGAAACTCCAAGTGTTACTGACAACTATGTGTCTTAGTGTGGTTGGATGTCTTAGGGAAACTACATAATTTTTCAAGACCCTAGTGTTCTCCTGGGTACTTTTGGTAGACCTATTCTACATTCTTCCATCAGATAGCTTGAGGAGTGAGATCTCTTAGGACAAGCATGCAATGAGAAGAACCACATAGTTGGAAGTGAATGAGACTTTGGTGCTTGGAATCATTTATGAGTATACCAGGATGTTATCTTTATATGTTCTATATACATATAACTATGATGACATGACTATATATTCTTAGCAGTGTTTTCCCTTAGTGGTATTTCTACGTGGTATCTTCTTCATGGTATTTCCTCTATGAAATTACTTTGTGTTTTCAGGGTTTCCTACTGAGTATTGTTTTACTCACCCATACATAGTCTTTTCCCACACATGGCGTGTCTTGTGAAGACGTTCGATCATGTTACAGAGTTTTTTAAAGACTAGGACCGAACTGTTCTTGGTAAGTTTAGACAGAACGGGGTGTTCCCCTACGACTATAGACAATATTCCCAATACCTTTCTTTACTGGTTGTACTTTTTGGGCTACAGACTCGTTTTAGTGGACTTGTATTCTGACCCAGTTGTACTTTACTACACTTTACATTCCTGTTGTACTCTGTTGGTTGAGATATAGTGGTATGCATGCTTTTGTTTACTTAGTGTTTTTACCTATTAGAATTTTGGGCTTGAAGATGTGTGTGTGTGTATAGGTACTTAGGAAAATGCATCCCATTTGTGGGATATGCCTACTCAGTGCTAGTCTCCAGCCCCTGGCCTATTAGATTCAGGCTTGGGGTAGTCATGACATGAGCCCCTCTAGGATGGACTGTGACATTATCCCACTTCTATTGGTGATTTTTCACAAAACTTTTATGTGGAGAAAATAAATAGTGTATCCCACTTATGGTTGTGAGTCCGAGTTAATATAACTTATTATTGAAAGGGGGGAAACCATCTATCACATGTGTAATACTTAACTCCCAATATTTACACTAGGCTTTGAAAATCAGGAGTTGCATTTGAGGTTTTTTGATGAGGTGATTCATGTACTATATGAGTGATTGGGTTATGGTCACTAAAAAATAATACCAGAGCTCACTATGGGATCTTGGATATGACACTTGAGCAGAACAAGGAGATAGGGTTGTTGGGACTCATGAAGTAAAATATAAATATGCCTGTTTAGCATAATTATGGTGTATGCTTAAGTTACCAGGGGTAGTCTTAGATCTATTTTTTTTTCTTTTTAGTTATACCTAAATCCTCAAGTATCATGCATAATTGTAGGTGTTAGTAGGCAGGAAAAATTTGGGTATCATTCCACACTCTATTTTATGCCCTAAAACCTCTAATATGGAAGATGGAATCTAGAACCTCAAATATGGAACAAGGTCTGAAACATCTGAAACCAAAGGGCACCAAAAATTTGATATATATGGAATTAAGAAGTAATAACACTCCACACACCACATTGAATCATATCCATGATATATAATATATCCCAATGTTGAAAAATTGATGAACACACTCAATACATATGGAACACAAGGAATAATGTCATTCAAAAACTAATCCTATTCCAAGAGAGAATGATGTAACTTTACATTAGGGGATAAAACAAGGAAAAAATATTTGAGTTATAAGGGAACCTTATATTCTAGAAACCCTACCAAGACTCCATGTTATAAGGTATCTTTCTTCCAAAAAACACTACCCAGACACGAAAGAAAATTTTCTCCTAACTCTCCCAGGAAAAACTTCTACTGCATACACATATAGTAGACTAAGAATATTTTCTAGGATCTTTACTACCTATAGTAGCTATATATTATACTTTATATTCTCATTAATGTCTACCATCCTTTTATACTATGAACTCCATACCTCTGGATTTATAGCCTTTCCCACTTTGGTGCTCTTCAACATCACACTAAATAAGTGACCTCAGTCCATCCTTTTATCAAAGAGATCCATAGTTTCCAGATAGTTTCACTAGTCACAAAAATTTCCAATATTAACAGATGTCCCTATACTTGGTCCAAGAAGCTGGTTAAGAACCATAACCTTCATTGATCCTTCTGATGACTAAAGAGAGCTTCCTATTCTCTATCACTTTTCTCATATCAATACAAGCTTCTAAAATCACATCTTCTAGACTCCATAATTACACTAGTTTCAAAATTGATAATTAGATCCATATTAATATTACACAGTAACTTTATATTAATATCATTCAAGACTCATTGATCTTACTTAATCTTATTCATCTCGTAGAATCATTTTCCGCCGATGTTATCACTATCTCCAAAACTTCTATTCCACATCTAAAACTCTTCCTGTATCACCTCCACTAAAAGTAGTAGATTATTTTACTTTATTTCACATTATGTTCACCCTTTAAAAAATCTAGAATTTATAATTATCCCATGATAAAGTTTTATTAGGTTTCATAAGTGTTCTTTTAGAAATGTGGTTTTAAAAGAACCAACACTTAACCAAAAAATATTTATCACACAAAAACCCAACACTACATGATTTCTTATCTTTGATTATTTTCTTTATTATGGGGAACAAATGATGATTAATATTAACTAAAACATAAATAATAAATATGTATTTTTTCCTATATATTCATTTTTGATGACTAAGTTAATATGATCCTATAATTAATTACTTGGGTAAAATAATGTCTTATAAATTCTTGATAGTTAGTTTCTTTCATGTTACACTTAAAGCATTCCTTAACTTGTTTTTAAGAAATATTTTTTGTAGGTGAACCTATTTTAAAATGAATATTAATGGTATTTCAAAATGAAACATGTTTTCATAATTAGAAATGAATGGAAGGGAGAGAGGGATGAGGTTAGATCTAACCAGAATAGTTTGGTTCTAAAATTTGATCTGTTCACTCTTAGGAAGAATTTTTTTAATGTTATTATCTACTTTATTATATACTATTCTTGATAGCAAACCAACTCATACTATACAGGAAGCAGTGGATGAGAATGTACAACTGGATCAAACTATGGTTAATCCCTAGGTTCTAGACGGACCTACTTAACTACTATAAGCTACTAGTCAGGCAGCTCCTCGACAAGATCACAAAACCTATGATCTTTCATTGATTTATAATTCTATCATTGTAGTACCTTTAGGGGTGATGTATTTTTTCAAGAAGATGAGGAGTGTATTACTATTGTATTTTTGAGAGCATCAAAAAACTAGATTAACACCAGGTCAGACTGGGAACCTTCATATAGGTACGGATAGCTCAAAGATGGTGGAATGTTACACTCAAGGATTAGAAAGACCAGGGGCATACTAAGAAAAAAAATTAGGAGATACTATATGATAAATTATTACCAAAAACTATACATCTGTTATATTCTTGTGAACTCTTATACCTTAGGAAGGTATCTATGCTTATAAAATATTATTTAATAATTATTTAATTGGTTCACAATGAAGTAGTAAATTGAAGATAAAAAAAGTAAAAAAATATGGGAAATAAAGAACACAAAATTTAACATGGAAAATCCACCAAAATGAAAAGGTGTAAAAACCATAGGAAAATAGAAAGATTCTATGGTAAAAGGAGATACAAATTCATTCTAACAATTAGAAGGTGATAACCCTTGTAAAACCCTCTCTGAATAGGTGGAGAAACACTACCCCAAAATACCTCTCAAATGAAAATGAAAGATAGATGATGAGAAGATAATAATAGAACAACTAAAACCAAATAACATTTTAAATTCTAATCATACATTTCTTTCTTTTATTCACTTCCCATAGTTGGTAGTGTTTGGTCACTAAACTTTTTACTTCACTTTTCTACTAGATATAGTTTCAGGATTTCTAGAAGCATGTGGAAAATCTAGGGATCTAGTTTGACCATGAATAAGATATGAAAAGTGCTACTACTAACATATACCTCATTTAGAGATTTGATTATGAACTAATCAATTCTTCAGATATCCCTTTTATCTTTCAAACATACTACTCATGTATTTTCAAGGCCACTCAAGGATCTTCACCATTTGAACTTATCATAGTTAATTTATTCTTCATAAAATCAACTAGATTTTCTTTAGTTTTTATTTTCAGCCTATCTATACTTCCTCTATCACATATCAAATGAAATGATACCATACTATAATTTATTCATCATGGAATAAAAAAATGCATTCTTTTCAATCTTCTAGGTTCCTTGATTGTTATAAAATAACGGAATATGATCATGTTTTTTCCTAAGATCCTCCAATAATCTTTTCATCTAAATAAAATCTTTACAACACTATGAATATTTCATATATTCTACCTCAGTTGTCGATAATTTCACAATTGACTACAATTTTTAAATCTAGATCAAGATATATCCTCTAAGAGTAAACTTGTAACAAATTATTTATTTTTTTCTATCAGAATCACCAGTAAAATTGGCATCAACATAGATTATAATAGTGAACTCAAAACCTATATAATATAATGAAACATCTAAGGTCTCTTGCTATATCTTATTACCATTTTCACTATATTTCAATTATATCATCTTTTTATTCACCTTGTACTGATTAATTGATCCCAATATTTGAGAAATGTTTGTTCTAGTATAGACTATAAGAAATATAAGGATTCCTACTAATGAATCATACTGTACTCATGAAATATTTATCATATCTACTCCATTTATAGGACTCATCATAGAGGATAAATTAAAATTAATGTAAAAGGTTATAAATTTACTTACAGTCTTTCAAGTTAAATTAATTTAAGAAATTTCTTAGATAATTCTTGTGTGATAGAAAAATATTCCTAGTATTTATTTCTTATTAAATATACATGTGAAGAATCTTGTTTATTATTCCCAATTTCTTCATATCAAAATCATCAGAAAACCGTGTCTTTTTTTATTAATATGATCATTGTTGAGGCCAATAAACAACATAGAGTCAACATATAACTGAGTAATAATAAAATAATTTCCCTTCAAAACCCTCAAAATACACAAAAGTTTATAGATGAACTCTATCACATCCAAGGATCATGATACCTAAATAAAATCTATTTTACCAATATCTTGGAGTCAGTTTGAGACTATATTAAGATGTTTTCAACCTACAAACCATGTCCCCTACCTTCTTCCATAAAATTATATGGTTAGAGAATACATATTTATTTATCAAGATCACTATGGTAAAAATATGTCATCATATCTAGTCACTTTAGATATAAACTATTGGTAACACATGTAGTAACCTGACCCTAGAAAGCCCAAAACTAGTTTCTGTCATCGATTACATTGTCATGATTATAAGGAATCAAGCACTGAAGAATTGAAAGTTTAGTAGTCTTTGTAAAACTGTTATATAAATGAGTCTTTCATTAAAAATTAATACACTAATTAAAACATAATCTTTTTATTCTAAATAAAATTTAGGATAACATTATTCTATCTAGTATATCACTGCATATCTTTCATAGTACACTTCTTGGATTCCTAATAAAGGAAATATAATAAGGGAGATCTCACATGCCCAATAAGGTTAAAGTATAGTGAAAGTAATAATGTATCAATAAGAATAATTATTATGACATGGTAAATAATGGAACACACATACCATATAATCAATAAACTAGGAAAGAAGTGCATAAACAATATGGAAAGGTAATAAATAGAAACAAATTCCATTAAAATGACTAAATAAGAAAAAATAAATATAGAAAGGTAAGAAAAATGAAAAAAATTCCATTTTATAAATAAATTTAGAATAAAATAAATCCATATATTTTATCATGTGAAAATATCATATATAAAAATAATGAATCAAAATGAAGGTAATTCTTAATTATTAGACATCATGTTTCCAGAACATGTAAACCTATACTATCAAGATCCATCCTATAAATAGTTTAAACTACAGATAAAAACCCATTTAATTTTTGTAATTTATTTATCTCATGAGAACCTATCGATGCATTGAGTAGCTATATAAAGTTTGGGCTCCACTCATCATTGCATGTCAAAAGCATTACTCATATTGAGTAATTGATTTAATTAATAAAAAATTTCTTTTCAAATATCCATATTGAATAAAGAATACAGATTTGTCTATATTTCCCCAAATAATAAAACAACTACCAAAGTAGACACCGTATGTAAATAGGTATAAAATTTAGGCAATAGTAATAACCATAATAATTTAAATGGAAAATTTTGGGGAAATTCAATGTTAAATGATCACAGGAATGGAATATTTCAAGGGGATTAACAAATGAATCAAATAAGTAAATGTTAATACTATCCTTTGCCAAATAAATCAAAAACTATCCAGATAAATAAATAGGATGGTATCAATACAACATAAACCAAGTTGAGTAAAAATAACGGCTATTGTCATTAATGAATTGTAATACTATAAAATGATTTTTTAAAAACATTATTGAGGAAAATATCCTTTTATTATGAAAAAATTTCCTTTTAAAATCATTTTTGAAAATATTTTATTAAAAAATAAACCTTTTAAACAAGAAAAGGAAGCTTAAAATAAATTATGAAAGGTAAATTCATACAATCCTTATGAGGTAAAAAGAACATTCCTTTTACAAAGTTAAAGGTTAAAAAAATTTCCTTGTTTGGAAATCGATTAAAATATTCCTTTGAAAACATTGGTAAAATACAAACAGTGTAAAAGTGACTTTACCAAATAATTTTATTTTTTTTAAAAACATTTTAATAAATCATGATTTTTATAAGAAAACAAATTCACTAACTAAAGAGAGAAATAATGTCATATTTTCTAAAAAACATTTAATAAAAAATTTTGAGTACCAATGAGTAGAATAATGGTACTATCACTTAATAATGGTCATTAATAACCAGAGTAGAATAAAATTAATGGTTTTATTAGACAATGATCAAATAATATCCTCTGATAAAAATTTAAGTGTAAAAAATCTTGAACAAAATGAGATTGTTTAGTAATCCCTTGAAAATATTATAATGTTGTAGTGAGAATCAATCAATGAGTAGATTATGTGTATCAACTATAAATCATCATATAGAAGAGGAAATACATAAATAGATAGTCAAAGTAACTATAAACATAATCATAGAATATTAATGAAAATGAGAAATTAATATAATACAATAAAAATAAATTTGGGTTATGAAAACTATTTTCCACTTGGTAACTTTTAACTCAAATCCCCTTAGATGAAATAATTCAAATTGAAACACAAAGTATCATGAAGAATGAATTAATCATGATATTATATGACAAAGTGGAAGTATTTTAACCATATATAATAAATTAGGTGTGAAGAAATAATGTTATTATTTTAATATAAAGTTAACAATCACAAAAGGAAGTGATATTACAAATATAATCATTAAAAAAATTCTTAAGGAGAATAATATTTAAACATTACAAGTGTCCCATACCACTTTGAAACATTTGAGTAATAATATACATGAAGGAATAAAATTAAATGAAACTTATAATATCATGAGAATAAATATTTCCATGATATAACATTTCAAATGGTAGTATATAGACCATATAAAATAAACTAGGTGAAAAAAACAAATAAGTATCAATGGAATGTTAATTGAGATGAAATCTCTTAAATTGTGTTTCCTTTTTGAGTGAACATCCTTTAACATCCTATATGATAAACTTATGTTAATTATATACTTTATTGATAAATTTTTTCTTGTTTATCATTAATTTTATTTCACTTATTACCATTTTTTGTAAAACTACTTAATCAATTAATTTTACATCAGGTGTTTTGACCAAATTCGGTTTATGTGTCAAAATCAACTTTGGTAGGTCGACTATGATCAAAGGGGTCATTATATAAAATCTAAATAATAATAATAATTGCATAATTTTTATATTTATACATCAATTATACTTTTAAAATCAATAATTAAATATGGTTATGAAAAAATAATCAATGTTACAATCATGTAGATGGTAGGCTGTATGTACACATGAGTAACATTCTCATTTTTCAATGATCATTATGGAAAGAAGGTAAGTAACATATATATTTATAGAATGATAATTATATAATAAATAACATTTTTAATTAATCATATATACTCTTATATATAATTAATGTGATGTAAAAGGAATCACATCATGTCGAGGAGGCGGTAGTCCACACGTCCACGAACGATGTTATCACTTTATAAGTGTATGAAAGGGTAATAAAGAAAATTGATATATATTATATTTTCATAAATGTTATTAGGTTGTGAATATTATATAGAGTTTGTTTATGTCACATATTTATAATTAAATCCATCATTTATATGATCCATCTATAGTGTGAACGAATCTCATTGCTTTGAGGGGGCGGTAGTCCACACTTTCAGAAATGATGTTACTGTATTTACACAAAATGAAAAGTATATGAGTGTGTGTTGAAAATAATTAAAGAATATTAAAGATATAATAATTATTATATATAACATATTTAAACATATTGTCCATCATTATGGCCATCCATGAAAGTTGGTAAAGGAAAAATGAATAATCATCATTTTGTGTGGCGGTCGTCCGCCGTACATAGAAATAGTATATTCATTACCCATTAGATGGATGTGTGTGTGAGTGTAGGTAGAAAAATTTTCATAAAAAGATACTAGTATATTGAGGATAATTTATTTTTTATACAACCATGAAATAATAATATTTTAGGGATTGGATAATTGAAATAAAACTAAAAATCTTGAGGAAGTTTGTTACCTCTTATTTACGTAAATCCTTTTGGTTTGAACCAAAGGATTACTTGGATTGATTTATTCTAAATGGGAGGATTATAGGATGAGTTTGGGGATGTTTATATTCTATTTGGGTAGACATTGGTTGATCCAAAGTGGCTTGAGAGGTGTGAGTATGTGGGAGGAGAGGAGACCTTTTTATAGTGGAGGAGTGACTCTCATGTAATATTTGTACAAAGTAATTCCATGCATGGTTTTCACATTTTAAGTGGATAAAATAATTGTAAAATTTAGATAAAAGTTAGTACAGGGTAGAAATATGGCCATAAAATGGATTTTGGATGAGTTTATAGGTTTTTTGGGCCTTATGGGCAAGGTTTGGTCCCTTATTAAGCTTAATTTAACCTTAATCATTGTAACTAGTTTAAATCACTTTCACTAATATTATTGGTCAAAAAACGTTAGTATTATTATAAATGATTAATTATTAATATTCTAAATATGGAATCAATTTTTCAAATTATAATCATATAATTGACAAAAATTAATTTAAAATTCATCCCGTAGGCGGGATGATAATGCGGGCTTTCAAGTAAAAATGATAAAAAAGATTTCTATGTTTTTATAATCAATTTCAAAGTGAAATTGATTCCAATGAAATAAATAGGATTAATTTATAAAATTATGATATTATTAAACTTTAAAACCAATTAAAAGTATAATTTTTCTTTATAAATAAATTAAATGAAAAAACAGTTTTGAACTAAAATTCAGTATTCTAACTATTCATTAAAAATGATATATTTCCAAAAAATATAAAAAATTCAACCTAACCAAATTTTTATATTTTTATTTATAATATAAAGTTTATATTTAAAAATTAAATCAATTGAGGTGTCAAAATTCATATTTTAAGTGGGTTCTCCATTAAAAGGTTGTATAATTTACTTTATAAAAATATAGGTTTTTATGTGTGAAATTGGGTTTGTTCTTATATCATGCCTATAAAACATAATTAAGTAATATAAAAAATATTTTCATTGAATATATAACATATTAATTTCATTAAATTAATTCACTAATTGTAATTAATTATTTTTATTTAGAAAAAACTCCTTTGGAAACATAACAATAAAAATATTTCTTTTTATATCCAATTGTTTATTATTTCATTTCTCATTAATTAGTAACTAATTAATTTATTATATATTTATAAAAACCCTAAATTTTCATAAGTTATTTAATACCATCCCTAACTGCTATCATAATATATATGCTATATCATATTATAAGAAATTATAATATTTTAATAATATATAGTAGTTTGTTGAAACTTGATATTGCATGTAACACAAGCTATAGTGGATGGTTTCTCTTGCATGAAATGTAAGATAACTCAGTGTTGCTTGAATTAAAAGCTATATCATGTATTGAATTTATTTAAAATATTAAATATATAGTAGTGTCCTAGGATACTATATTCCCTTATGCGCTTGGTGATGTGGGTCATACACACTATCAAATACAAAGTTATACTTTAGAATTTCGGGGTGTTACAACACATATATCTAGAACCACTTGAACATTTATTAGTTGAAAAAGAGGAGAAAATATTTCATTGAAATCAGTTGCATCATTCTGAGTATATCCATTTGCCATCAATCTCACACTATATCATTCCACCATGTCCTTTCCATCTTACATGGTATTAAAACCCCATTTTTTCAAAGTCCTTCTTTTTGTAAGGTAATAGAATATGATCCAAAGGCTTATTATTGTGTAGGGATTTAATATTATATTTTATCACTTATATCTATGAAGATATGTATAAACTTTGAGTCACCTACAAAAACAAAGATAGCTCACCATCATTTATAAATAAGAAATATACAATATTTCTCTCAATGACATAATATGATTGTCATATTAGTTATTTTTTCTCTTGATTTGAATATTTTGGTCCAAACTAAACTATTTATTAATCATCTTGATTTGGTAAAAACTTAAAAAAAATAGATTCTTCCTTTGATTCATCTTTTATACTGGATGTTATAGTTTTTATAGTATATTTTTATAAATCTCTATTAATTGTTTTTTTAGTTTTCCTTATGAAAAAATGACATCACTACTAATGATAAGTTTGTAGGTAGTACAGACTCACAAATGATACAACTTTACACCATTATCGTATAGCAATAATATAAATTTTTGGGATCTCTAATCCAAACTCAATATTTTATATTCATTTAACAGTTAATATAAATAATTTCTGAAAATATGTAATCATGAATAATTAATGGGTTTAATATTACAAATATACAATGGTGTTTCAAATAAATCACTATTTAAGGACATTTATTGACCAAATAATAGGAGGTATTTACCCATTTTTATTATAATGTCTTAGAAGCTTTTGTAGACTTCAACACTGCACTTATTCCTTCAAACATGGCTATATTCATCAACTCTTCCACTCTAAACCATTATGGAGTTTACGATATTATAAAAAGAAACTCAATTCCTTCTCATTAATAGAAAGAATTTAACTCCTTGCTTATATATTCTCCACTATTTATTGTTCTCAAATGTAGTTTGCATTCTATATTTAAGCTCATTCTATACTTTGAATGTTTTGAATACTTTAAAAACATTCTCTCTACTCTCTCTTAGGTTCACCCAAAATCTCCTAGATTAGTCATCAAAAAATGATACAAATTACCTTGATCCACCTAAATATATAACTATCACTTTCAAAAAATAAAAATAGATCAAATCTCGGATAACCTTTATCCTTTCAATTTACTTTCTGAACATCAACTTGTGTTTCTTTCTCAAAATACAATGCTCAAAAAATTATAAAGATGCCTTTGTAAGCCTATATAATACCTTATTATTTGAAATAATTTTCAATAGTCATTAATACATATGGATGATTTTATTTTCCATGATGTATTAAATTCTTATACCAAGATAGATAATATGATAAATTTCTCTACCTCCTTATACATTTCACCAAAAATCACATATAAATTATTTGATATAGTCTCTTTATCACCATGATTAAACCTTTAAAAATATTCATCTCCCCTTTCTTGGTGTGATTCTTGTGACATATATAACCATATTTTCTCAAAAAAAAATATTCTTCTTTGAGATAGTCTCTTTATCACCATGAGTACACCTTTCAAAATATTTAACTCCCCTTTCTTTGTGTGAGTCCTGTGACATATATAACCAAATTTTATCCAAAAATATATTCTTCTTCAGTAACTTCACATGGCGTACTCCATGGATAGTTTATGACCTTGTACGTATCTTTAGTTTCATAGCACTGAATCTAATGATCTTCAATGTGTAATAATTTCCTATGTACAAAATTCATTATGGGATAGGTTCTTATTAAATAATGCATTCCCTTTAGGATGTCATGTGTATTGTTTCTCGAGATTAAATTATCTATCTATCATTGAGGCATTTCTTACTTCTTCAGATCTAGCCACTTCACTAACTAGTATACCTACATTATAGAAATTACTCAACACATTTCTATGAGAATTATTTATACTACTATTAGTGTTTTAATGGTACTCGATGTTACCATAATTTCCACAATTTTAACACATGTAATTCTTATTCTTACTCCATGGAATAAACCTTCCATGATTTGGTATCTCAATAGAAACACAACCCATGGTCTTTTCCATCTCCATTAATAGATCCTATGTACATTGAAAAGTTTTGTATCTACTCACCTAGTTCATTTTTCATTCTTCTTCTTCAGTAACCATAGATGAAACCTCATTGAAGAGTAACATATTCATGAGTAAACTATTCATGAGGTTATTGATGAGATGATAATATGAATATGAAAAAACGTAGAGCATAATTTCCCATATTCAGTATGTTCTAATTTTTCACCCAAAATAATAAGTTGGGAAAATATTGTATTAAAATTATTGATGTGGTCAATCCTTGATGATGAATCCACCATTCAAAAATTATATAACTTCCTCTTCAATATCTTTTTTTGTCCAGTGACTTTCCCCCATAAAATATTTTCGAAGTATCCCTAATTTACTTCTCCATTATTTTCTCTCAATACTTGATAGGAACTCATCAAACAAAACCAAATGGACGTTGAAAATATCATTCCAAATTCTAGTATATCACACCTCTTATATTTTTGTTAATTATTAGTAGGAAATTATAATCTAATAGTACCTATTTCATCTTCATATTCTACAATGGAAAATTATTCCCAATGAATTTATTAATCATGAATTTTATCACCATTTATGCATCTCAATAGTCTATAACTTTAAATATTTCAAAAAAAATTATATGATAATTTCAATGCTTTTTTGATGTGTAATATTAACCAAATTTATAATAATATTTCACTATAAAAATAAGATAATTATGATTACTTTGAAAATTTGAACAACACTAGGAAAAGAACTTTCTCTCATACCACTTATTGAGACCAAAATGATTGGTCCACAATGAAGTATTAAATATGAGATAAAAAAGTACAAAAATGAAAAAAAATAACACCGAATGTGGAAAACCCCCAAAATGAAGAGGGCTAAAAACTATGGGAAAATAAAATGAACACTATTAATAATGTGAGTGCACACACACTCTCTATCTCAAAATTTAAAATATAAAACCCTTGTAAAAGCCTATCTTGAATTAGTGGAGAAACATTCCTCATAAAATATCAATTGAATAAAAATGAATGGGATATGACAAGGAGTTGATAATAAAATAATATAGGGGAAATACAATTTTACAGGATTATCCTCCCTTACCTACTCCACTCTTTCTTCTACTAGTTATTAGTTCTTCGCCACCAACATTTCTTATCCTACCCCCATTGACAATTGAGTAAGGGTGACCATAAAACCCAAACAAACAATGGGGGGGGGGGGGTTGTTGGAAACATTTGGAAAAGATAAGGTGATTTACAAACCGTTGAGAAAAGATCAAAAGTGTTATAACCAATAGGATATGATAACTACAATTTATAGATATAAAAAATTATTTATATTTATTTATATATAAGAGTTATATTGTTATAAAAATCATAACAAATATATGACATGATAACCGTATTTTCTAGAATTATTAAACATGGTTGTTCCTTGAAATAATTTTTAAGATTTTATGGAAAACAGGGAATCAATCACAATGTTATTTTTATGAAATATTCATGTTTTTATTTTTATTATATTATATTAGGTTAATATATTTAAAGTTGTTATTGGTGTTAGGTGTAATTTTTATAGTGTAAATGTTTAAGATTAATTATTTTATGTATTACCTTTAATTTTTTATACATTAAAGTCCAAACATTTTAGATTATATATATATATATATCATCTTCTAAAAAATTTAGAGTATAAAATATATTTCATGAATCATCCATCAACTATTAATAATTTTTTATTATCATAGTCAAGGTAATAGAATATTTTAATTTCAAATAGCTTGATTTTATATTCAAACATTAAAAGTGTAGTTAATCTTTATTACACTTAATTATAATGGAAAAATTATTTTTAATGACCCAAACTAATGATTCTATGATTAACAAGTCAGTATATATATGAACTCGTAAATGTTACATAAAATTCTAGAGAATACCAACCAATAACCCAATTTTTTTATTTAATCCATTTTAATATTTTTAATAATATTAATATAGGTAGTCACATGGATGGATTTATTTTTTTAGTATCATGGGTCTTTGAAAAATATATAATATATTAAAAAATATATTTTTATTTATCCATGTGAACAATTAATATATCATAAATGGATCCCAAGATATAAATTTAGACACTGTTATTGTGTATATAATGAGGGATTTTTCCTTGTATAGGTGTAATATTAGTATTCATACTTGAGGATTTGGATCATTAATTTTTGAGTTTTTAATTAAACCATCGATTGTTGATACCATTAACCTAAACATTATAAAAAATTTTGTTTTCTTTTTATTTTCATTGTTAATATCTATTAAAAATGAAAATGAAACCTATATGATATTTTCCCAATTCTTTGTGATTCAATGGTCCATTATTTAGGGTGTCATCATCACTGATCATGTGCCATAACTGAATATTTAAAGCTTCGATGTTAGTGGCATGATGTAGTGTATTTCTATGTTTTTAATTACCTCATTATTCATATGAATAAATTGACGTTTCTTAGGTTTTATTTATTAAAAATTGTTAAGTTATATCATGATTATTATATTTAACAATAATTCTATAAATTTATAAACCACATTCTCTAAGATAATTTGTTTCAAGAAATTCCATTGGAATAAAATAATAATAAATAGAATTAAAATTTATATTTATTGTTTTGTAATAAATTGTTTGATTATTAAATACAAATAATTTATTTGGGTGATGTTTGGATGATCATTATTTTAATTTTTTTAAATAAATGTTGTACCTTTGATATTCCAATCTCCCATGAATAATCCCTTTAAAAATCATTGAGATTCTCTTTAAAGAATTATCATATTCCTATATTCTCTACTATTCTAGGATACAAATAAACAAATTAAAATGGTTGATTTCTCCACCATCCACCTTTCATTACCCCTGTCATATTTAATAGTCCCCAAAACCTTCAAAATTTCTAGTAAACTATGAATTCAATATTACTGGAGACTGGTGAAGAAGTATCGAGTCTGGCGATGCTGTAGTAAAGAAAGTATATAACAACTCAGATATTGATTGAGTAATGTGTGGATGAAGTAAATGATAATTGAATAGGATTAAATAGATGTAAATGATTGAATATGGAATGTGAGACATTTGAGATAACATATCAGGCATGGATAAATATCGAAACAATTGTTTTAGTAGAGGATTTTTCATTTAAATTAGATCTAGAAGAAAAACCGACTACATAGTGTGTATTATTTGAAACACATGTCATGTACTTCACTCATTGTAGTTCTAGGATTTATATAGTAATATAAATATCACAAAGGGCGTAAATATTAGTTATATTCTATGTTTGTTTTAATTTAATGATTGGGTAATGCTCTAGGACCACACACCATGTGGGTCTATGAACATGTCATGTATTTCAACAACAAGACTTAGGAAGTATTTTAAGTACATAATTGATCACTTGATGGGTCCCACATGTCATGTAACCTACTAGGAATACCATGTAGGTTGTACCTATATGAACTATATAGTGGAAGTACACACTTAGTTATCACTCAAAGCTCACACATCATGTACATGAGAATAAATTCTATGAAACCGGTAGTCAATGGTGTTTTATATATCTTCTCACTGAGAAGTTAAAATCAGATGCATGATCAATCCATTATGAGAATTTTTCATTTTATAATGTGATAATTTACAATTATTAATCTTATTTGTATTTTTATAAGTTAATTTAGTTGTTGATATTATATATATTTATAGAGAGGAATATGGAGAATGGGTAAGATAGTTGGAGTAGAGATTGAGCCAGTAAATCCTAATAAATCATTTAATCTAGAGAATGAGTCCTCTATGGACATAGAGAAGTAGGTAACCCACTTTGTGACTTGGTATGGTTCATCCACTTATAGAGTTTTAAATCCCCTTGATCAATGGACATTTTAGTCGATGAGGTGTGATTCCTCCATAGGGGTCAGTACCCCCTCATTGACATGTACTCTTCATTAAGGTGTAGGCCCCCCACTACTATTGTAGATGGATTGTGGAACTGATGGAACATGGTTAGTTTGAGTGCTTCTGTTTTGGAAATGTTCAAATTATTCTAGGTTCCCTTCACTATATAATATCGGAGGAGCTGAGCTATAAGGGTTGAGACACTTTCTATCATTGATTATCTTAACTATTAAAGTATATATGGGTTTATCCTATTTGATGTGAATTTTTATCTTGTTACCTATTTTTACTTTTGGGTTTTCTACTAGGTATGTTCTTACTCTCCCCTTCATGGTCCCCATGCTCACATAGTTAGTGTTTTCATATAAAAAACATAATTTGGTGATGACTTTGATGGATTAGATGATGATAAAGTTAGATCCTAGTTGGTCCTAGTTTTTTGTAGTGATTATGGTTGATAGTTCTCTAGTCAGCATTGGTGTGATAAAGATTTTCCCTTTATTGGTCATTTGAGGTTGGTCTTTATTATGAAATATTAGTACTTGTATTTTTACCATATTTCTAGTGTCTGTATTATTACACTGTTTAGATATATATAATGTGATGCATTCATATTACATTAAAGTTGATTACTCATCAAATTTTCATTATTATAGAATATTATGGAGACTCATGGTTGTATATATTTTTATAGGTTAAAGCATCTTAAATATGTTATTTTTATTATTAGTTTTTTTCACCACCCCATGACCTAATGGAGGTTGTATTGGACGTGAACACTCAAATAAATTCTAACCCAAGAGGCATAATAGTGGTAAGAGTTATATTAAAATGGTTTCAAAACAATTTAATTTTTAGGGATGGAGTTTAAAGTTATTGTTCATTCGGGGATTCGTCTGGGAAACTTAAGACAATGGTATTAAGGGTTCATGAGTTATTTTAGAAAACTATGGAACCTATTGATTGGTGGGGTGACCAATATATCCTTTCAATAAGACTTTTATATTATGTTAATCATATTTTATATTTAAGAAATTTATTATATGGTTTAACGGGTTTGTATATATATCTTTTAGCATGTCATTTATGATTGCACTCAAATATTTCCTGAGTCATATCTATCATATATTTTTTCATTACCATTGTTTCATCTTTTAAAACATTGGATTCTACCTTGCAGATTGATAAATTCTCTATAAAGGTACGTATTTAAGGATATCATGTTGAAAATTTATTCCCCAGTCATTGATCGACCAAGAAATGAGGTATTGGTACTAGAACCTATCAAGATGTGTTTCCCCAATCTGTGCAGTGGAGGGAAGATACCCCTCTTGTCAAGTAGAGAGTTGACCTATCCATAGTGTAGATGGCAGTCCCCATGGAGTATTATGAGACTAGTCATAGGTTGAGTGTGACCTATGAGTTTAAAAAAAATAGGAATCCTAGGTTTTGAGGCTATATATTCTTAGGAATTAGAGGATTGGATGAAGTTTCTTACTAAAATTCTCTATTTGGTTTATACATCTTATGATGAGAAGGTTGTTTTTGTTATGATCCTTCTTCGTGACATAGTTGTTGTTTTATTGAGGTAGATCACACAAACTAATGTCAAGGATAATCTTCCTTGAATAAAGTTTTATCACTTATTTATGGAGGATTCCTATTTAGAAACACAAAGGATGGTATGCGTATAAGAGATGATAGATCCCTTGTAGGGAAACACGATTGTATATCAGTATGCTTATATGTTCACAGACATCAAGAGGTACACGATTCATGATGAATACCATCATGATTAAAAGTTTGATCATGGTATTTAGAGGGTGATTCAAGCTAGAATTTTGTTCTTGTATATCCCCACATATATCAGAGTTTAGGATCATTCCTTAGTGATCAAATTTATTTTTCAAAGTTACAGCCTAATATTGGAGTAAGTTTATGATTTCCTAGAGTTAAGTTTTCAATAGTAGCTATCATATAATAACTAACAATATCTCATCATTGGAGGTAGGTTTATATAGGATACTAGACTTAGAGGAAGGTGATATTAGGCCCTTATATTGTTTCCACCCAATATATAGTAAAAAGTTATTTTACTTATGGTGATAGAGGATACTCAAATCACATTTATCCCACAAAGTAGGCATAAAAGGATATCTAGGGTGAAACTATGGATGGAACTCCCCAACAATGGTAACACAAAGATCCCAAGCCTCCCTAATGTGAATATTGTGTCAATATTATAGGTGGATATAATAGATGATCTAGTGGTATATGTGCAGTTATGGGTAGATTGGACTTTTATCCACTCCCACCAACACCACCACTAGGTTATCAGTTTTAGGAACAAGGTTCTTGGGGATAGAGCCAAAGTTAGATAAAAGTGATAGATGGTTTCATTCAGGTGGTGACCAATATGGTTTGAGGTGTGATTTCTATGTTCTCTAACATTCTACTCATACTCAATAACATTGTGATATGATATTATTTTCTTACTGTATCCTTTTTTTGGTTGTTAGAGATTTTAATAGACCCTTTGACCTAATATCTTTGAATAGAGACTCCTACTAGTGTAAATCATCATCTCACTCATATTTTCCATTGGTTTGAGATTAATTTCATCAGAGAGGCATTTTACTTGAATTTAATAGTTTTAGAGTTGAGGCATTATGAAATTATCCTTACTATGGAAAAGTTATCTAAAGTACAAACTTTCATTTATTTATACTAATGTAGGGGGATACGCCATTGAGTGGATGGGTAGAGATTCACCTTCACTAGTGGGTGGTACCCTCTGGTAGGTTGAGTAGGTCCAACCCTAAGTATATTATAGACAATTGCCCATTAGTTGGTGATATTATATTTGTGCACCGTGAATACTATAAAGGAGTGGTTTCATGCAATAGAGGAGTACATGTAAATATTTATGGATTAAGTTATTGTGTTTACCCATTATTCAGTGGTTAATTTTATCATTGAGATATACCTTGTGACCAAACTTATTTTATACAAAACTTATCATATGTGATGAATTGAGATCAAGGGACTGAAGGTGTAGTTATAAGAACTTATAGAGAAAGGCTTATTATTATCAATGTACTTCTTTTTGTAAGGTAATAGAATATGATCCAAAGGCTTATTATTATGTAGGGATTTAGTATTATATTGTATCACTTCTATCTATGCAGATATGTCTAAACTTTGAGTCAACTACAAAAAAAAATATAGCTCACCATCATCTATAAATAAGAAATATACAATATTTCTCTCAATGACATAATATGATTGTCACATTGGTTCTTTTTTCTCTTGATTTGAACATTCTGGTCCAAACTGAACTGTTAATTAATCATCTTGGTTTGGTAAAAACTTAAAAAAATAGATTATTATTTTTATTCATCCTTTATACTGGATATTATAGTTTTTATAGTATGTTTTTATAAATCTCTATTAATTTTTTTTAGTTTTGTTTATGAAAAAATGACATCACAACTAATGATAAGGTTGTCGGTAGTACATACTCACAAATGATACATCTTCACACCATTATTGTATACCAATAATATAAATTTATTGGATTTCTAATCCAACCTCAATATTTTCTATTCATTTAACAGTGAATATAAAAAATTTCTAAAAATATGTAATCATCAATAGTTAATGGGTTTAATATTACAAATATACAATGGTGTTTCAAATAAATCTCCATTGAAGGAGATTTCGTGACCAAATAATAGGAGGTATTCACTTATTTTTCTTAGAATGTATTAGAAACTTCTGTAGACTTCAACACTGCTCTTATTCTTTCAAACATGGCTATATTAATAAACTCTTCCACTCTAAACCATTATGGAGTTTATGATATTATAAAAAGAAACTCAATTCCTTCTCATTAATATAAAAAATTTAACTCCTTGCTTATATATTATCCACCATTGTTAGTTCTCAAATATAGTCTTCTTTCTATATTTAATCTCATTCTATGCTTTGAATGTTTTGAATACTTTAAAAACATTCTCTCTATACTCTATTAGGTTCAGCCAAAATGTCCTAGACTAGTCATCAAATAATGATATGAAGTACCTTGATCCACCAAGATATATAACTATCACTTTCAAAAAATAAAAAAAGATCAAATCTCGGATAACCTTTATGCTTTCAATTTACTTTCTGAACATCAACTTGTGTTTCTTTCTCAAAATACAATGCTAAAAAAATTATAAAGATGACTTTTTAAGCCAATATAATACCTTATTATTTTAAATAATTTTCAATACTCATTCATACATAAGGATAATTTTATTTTCCATGATGTATTAAATGCTTATACCAAGGTAGATAATATGATAAATTTATCTACCTCCTTATACATTTCTCCCAAAATCACATACAAATTATATGAGATAGTGTCTTTATCACCATGAGTACACCTTTCACAATCTTCATATCCCCTTTCTTGGTGTGAGTCTTGTGACATATATAATCAAATTTTATCAAAAAAATATATTCTTCTTTGAGATAGTCTCTTTATCACCATGAGTACACCTTTCACAATCTTTAACCCCCCTTTCTTTGTGTGATTCTTGTGACATTTATAACAAAAATTTCTCAAAAAATATATTCTTCTTCAGGAACTTCACATGGATTAATCCTTGGATAGTTTATGACCTTATACATATCTTCATTTTCATAGTACTAAATCCAATGACCTTTAATGTGTAATAATTTCCTATATATAAAATTCATTATGGGATAGGTTCTTATTAAATAAACCATTCCCTTGAGGATGTCATGTGGCTTGTTTATCCAAATAAAATTATCCATCTATCATTGAGGAATTTCCTACTTCTTCAGATCTAGCCACTTCACTAACCAGTACGCCTACATTATAGAAATTACTCAACACATTTCTATGAGAATTATTTACACTGCTATTAATGTTTTAATGGTCCTAGAAGTTACCATTATTTCCACAATTTTAACATGTGTTATTATTATTACTAATTTATAAAATAAACCTTCCATGATTTGGTATCTCAATATAAACACAACCCATGGTCTTTCCTATCTCCATTAATAGATCCTATGTACATTGAAAAGTTGTGTATCTACTCAAATAGTTTGTTTTTCATTATTCTTATTCAATAACCATAGATTAAACCTAATTTAAGAGTAACATATTCATGAGGAAACTATTCTTGAGGTTGTTTATGATATGATAATATGAATATGGAAAAATTTAGAGCATAATTTTCCCATATTCAGTATCTTCTACTTTTTAACCCAAAATCATAAGTTGGGAAAATATGGTGTTCAAATTATTGATGTGGTCAATACTTTATGATGAATCCACCATTCAAAAATTATATAAAATCCTCTTCAATATCTTTTTTTTGTTTGGCGACTTTCCCCCATAAAATCATTTTAGAGTATCCCAAATTTACTTCTCCTGCATTTTCTCTCAATACTTGATATGAAATCATCAAACAAAACCAAATGGATGTTGAAAATAGAATTCCAAATTCTCCTGTATCACACCTCTTATTTTTTTTGTTAATTGTTAGTAGGAAATTATAATCTTATAATACCTATTTCATCTTCATATTCCACAATGTAATATTATTCCAAATGAGTTTATTAATCATTAATTTCATTACCATTTAGGAATTTCAATAGTCTGTAACTTTCAATATTTCAAAAAAATTTATATGATAGTTTCAATGCTTTTTTGATGTGAAATATTAACCAAATTTATAATAATATTTCACAATAAAACTACGAGAATTTTGATTACTTTGAAAATTTGAACAACACCAGGAAAAAACCTTTCTCTCATACCACTTATTGAGACAAAAATGATTGGTCCACAATAAAGTATTAAATATGATATAAAAAAGTAAAAAAATGAAAAAAATAAATAACACGGAATGTAGAAAACCCTCAAAATGGAGAGGTCTAAAATCCCTGGGAAAATAAAATGAACACTATTAATAATGTGAGTGCACACACACACTCTCTCAAAATTTGAAATATAAAACCCTTGTCAAACTTTATCCTGAATAAGTGGAGAAAAATTCCTCATAAAATACCACTTGAATAAAAATTAATGGGATATGACGAGGAGTTGATAATAAAATAATAGAGGGGAAATAAAATTTTATAGGATTATCCTCCCTTACCTACTCTACTATTTATTCTATAAGTTATTAGTTATTAACTGCCAACATTTCTTACCCTACCCCCACTAACAATTGAGTTAGGGTGACCATAAAACCCAAACAAACATTGGGGTGGGGTGGTGGGGTTGTTGGAAACATTTGGAAAGGATAAGGCAATTTACACACCCTTGAGAAAAGATCAAAAGGGTTATAGCCAATAGGATATGATAACTACATTTTATAGACATAACAAATTATTAAAATGTATTTATATATAAGAGTTATATTGTTATAAAAATCATAACAAATATATGACATGATAAACTTATTTTCTAGAATTATTAATCATGGTTGTTCCTTGAAATAATTTTGAATATTTTATAGGAAAGAGGGAATCAATCACAATGTTATTTTTATGACATATTCATGTTTTTATTTTTATTATATTATATTAGGTTAATATATTTAATGTAGTTATTGGTGTTAGATGTGATTTTTATTGTGTAAATGTTTAATATTAATTATTTTATGTCTTACCTTTAATTTTTTATACATTAAATTCAAAACATTTTAGATTATATATATATATATATTTCATCTTCTAAAAAATTTAGAGTATAAAATATATTTCATGAATCATCTATCAACTATTAATAAATTTCTTATTATCATAGTCAAGGTAATAGAATATTTTAATTTCAAATAGCTTGATTTTATATTCCAACATTAAAAGAGTAGTTCATCTTTATTACACTTAATTATAATGGAAAAATTATTTTTAATGACCTAAACTGATGATTCTATGATTACCAAGTCAGTTTGTATATAAACTCTTAAATGTTACTTAAAATTATAGAGACTACCAACTAGTAACCCAAATTTTTTATTTAATCCATTTTAATATTTTTAATAATATTAATATAGGTAGTCGCATGGATGGATTTATTTTTTTAGTATCATGGTTCTTTGAAAAATATATAATATATTAAAAATGATATTTTTATCTATCCATGTGAACAATTAATATATCCTAAATGTATCCCAAGATATAAATTTAGACACTATTTTTGTGTATATAATGAGGGGTTTTTACTTGTATAGGTGTAATATTGGTATTCATACTTGACGATTTTTATCATAAATTTTTGAGTTTTTAATTAGACCATCGATTGTTGATACCCTTAACCTAAACATTATAATTTTTTTTCTTTTCATTTTCATTGGTAATAACTATTGACAATGAAATTGAACCCTCTATGATATTTTCCCTATTCTTTGTGATTCAATGGTCCATTCTTTAGGGTTTCATCATCGCTGATCATGATCCATACCTGAATCTTTAAAGCTTCGATGTTAATAGCTTGATGTAGTGTATTTCTATGTTTTTAATTACCTCATTATTCATATGAATAAATTTATGTTTCTTTGGTTTTATTTATTAAAAATTATTAAGTTATATCATGATTATTATATTGAACAATAATTCTCTAAATTTATAAACCACATTCTCTAAGATACTTTGTTTCAAGAAATTCCATTGGCATAAAATAATAATAAATAGAATTAAAATTTATATTTATTGTTTTGTGATAAATTATTTGATTATTAAATACAAATAATTTATTTTGGTGATGTTTGGATGATAATTATTTTATTTTTTTAAATAAATGTTATAACTTTGATATTCCAATCTCCCATAAATAATTCCTTTAAAAACCATTGAGATTCTCTTTAAAAAATTATCATATTACCATATTCTCTACTATTCTAGGCTACAAATAAAAAAATTAAAATGATTGATTTCTCCATCATACAACTTTCATTACCCCTCTCATATTTAATATTCCCAAAAACCTTCAAAATTTCTAGTAAAATATGAATGTAATGTTACTGGAGACCGGTGAAGAAGTATCAGGTCTGGAAATGCTATAATAAAGAGAGGATGTAACAACTTAGATATTGACTGAGTAATGTGTGGATGAATGAGATGATAATTGAAGAGAATTAAATAGATGTAAATTATTAAATATGTAATGTGAGAAATTACAGATAACATATCATGTAGTTGTAGAGATAGAAAAAGTTATTTTAGTAGAGGATTTTTCATTTAAATTAGATCTAGAAGAAAAACTGACTACACAGTGTGTGGTCTTTGAAACACATGTCATGCACTTCACTCACTATAGTTATAAGATTTATATAGTATTATAAATATCACAAGGGGTGTGACCATGAGTTATATTATATGTTTGTTGTAATTTAATTATTGGGTAATTCTCTAGGACCACACACCATGTGGGTCTATGAACATGTCGAGTATTTCAACAACAAGACTTAGGAAGTTTTTTAAGTACATACTTGATCTGTTGATGGGTTCGACATGTCATTTACCCTACTAGGAACACCATGTACGTTGTACCTATATGAACTATACAGTGGAATTAAACACCTAGTTATGACTCAAAGCTCACACATCATGTATATGAGAATAAATTCTTTAAACCAGGTAGTCAATGGTGTTTTATATATCTTCTCACCCAAAAGTTAAAATCAGATGCATGAGCAATCCATTATGAGAATTTTTTATTTTATAATGTGATAATGTACAATTATTAATCTTATTTGTATTTTTTATAAGTTAATTTAGTTGTTGATATTCTATATTTTTATAGAGAGGAAGATGGAGAATGGGTAAGATGTTTGGATTAGACACAGAGCCAGTAAACCCTGATAGATCATTGAATCTTGGGAATGAGTCCTCTATGTACATAGATAAGTAGGTAACCCACTTTGTGACTTGGTATGGTTCATCCAGTTATAGAGTTTGAAATACCCTTGATCAATGACCATTTTATTTGATGAGGTGTGATTCCTCCACAGGGGTCAGTACCCCCTCATTGACATGCACTCTTAATTGAGGTGCAGCCCCCCCACTACTATTGTAGATGGGTGTTGTGGAACTGATGGAACATGGTTAGCTTGAGTGCTTTAGTTTTGGAAATGTTAAAATTATTCTAGGTTCCCTTCACTATATAATATCCGAGGAGATGAGCTATAATTGTTGAGACACTTTCTATAATTGATTATCTTAACCATTAAAGTATATATGGGTTTATCCAATTTGATGTGAATTTTTATCTTGTTACCTATTTTTATTTTTGGGGTTCCTACTGGGTATGTTCCTACTCACCCCTTCATGGTCCCCATGCTCACACAGTTAGTGTTTTCATATAAAAAACAAAGTTTGGTGATGACTTTGATGGGTGTGATGATGATAAAGTTAGATCCTAGTTGGTCTTAGTTTTTGGTAGTGATTATGGTCGATAGTTCTCTAGTCACTTTTGTTGTGATACATATTTTCCCTTTATTGGTCATTTGAGGTTGGTATTTATTTTGAAATGTTAGTACTGGTATTTTTCTTATATTTCTAGTGTCTTCATTATTACACTGTTTAGATATATATAATGTAATGCATGCATATTACATTAAAGTTTATTACTCATATAATTTTAATTATTATATACTATTATGGAGACTCATGGTTGTATATATTATTATAGGTTAAAGCATCTTAAATATGTTATTTTTCTTATTAGTTATTTTCACCAGCCCATGACCTATTGGAGGTTGTCTTGGGTGGGAACAGTCAGCTAAATTCTAATCCAAGAGGCATACTAGTGGGCAGAGTTATATTAAAAGGGTTTCAAAACAATTTATTTTCTGGGGATGCAGTTCAAAGTTATTGTTCATGTGGGGATTCGTTTGGGAAACTTAAGACAATAGTACTAAGGGTTCATGAGTTATTTTAGAAAACTATAGAACCTATTGATTAATGGGGTGACCAATATATCCTTTCAACAAGACTTTGATAATATGTTTATTATCTCATATATTTAAGAAATTTATTATATAGTTTAATAGGTTTGTATATATATCTTGTAGCATGTTATTTATGATTCCACTCACATATTTCCTGAGTCATATCTATCATATATTCTTTAATAACCATGGTTTTATCTTTTAAAACATTGGATGATACCTTGTATATTGATAAATTATATATAAAGGTATGTATATAAGGAGAACATGTTGAAAATTTATTCCCAAGTCATTGATCGACGAAGAAATGAGGTATTGGTACTAGAACCTGGTCGAGATGTGTTTCCCCAATCTGTGCAGTGGAGGGAAGATCCCCCAGTTTTCAAGTAGAGAGTTGACCTATCCATAGTGTAGATGGAAGTCCCCATGGAGTATGATGAGACTAGTCATAGGTTGAGTGTGATCTATGAGTTTCAGAAAAATAGGACTCCTAGGTTTTGAGGCTACCTATTCTTAGGAATTATAGGATTGGATGGAGTTTCTTACTAAAATTTTCTATTTTATTTATGCATCTTATGATGAGAAGGTTGTTTTTGTTATGATCCTTCTTCATGACATAGTTGTTTTTTGATTTATGTAGATAACACAAACTAATTTCAAGGATAATCTTCCTTGAATGATGTTTTATCACTTATTTAGGGAGGATTCCTATTTAGAAACACAAAGGATGGTATGAGTACAAGAGATGATAGATCCCTTGTAGGGAAACACAATTGTATCTCAGTATGCTTATATGTTCACAAACATCAAGAGGTACTTGATTCATGATGAATACCATCAGGATTAAAAGTTTGAGCATTTTCCTTAGAGGGTGATTCAAGCTAGAATTTTGTGCTTGTATATCCCCACATATATCAGAGTTTAGAATCATTTCTTAGTGATCAAGATTTTTTTTCAAAGTTACAGCCTGATATTGGAGTAGGTTTATGATTTCCTAGAGTTAAGTTTTCAATAGTAGCTAGCCCATAATAACCAACAATATATCATCATTGGAGGTAGGTTCATATAGGATACTGGCCTTATAGGAAGGTGATATTAGGATCCTAGATTTTGTCCACCCAATATATAGGAAAAAGTTGTTTTACTTGTGGTGATAGAGGATACTTGACTCACATTTATCCCACAAAGTAGGCATAAAAGGATATCTAGGGTGAAACTATGTATGGAACTCCCCAATAATGGTGACACAAAGATCCCAAGCCTCCCTAATGTGAATATTGTGTCAATATTAGAGGTGGATATAATATATGATCTAGTGGTATATGTGCAATTATGGGTATATTGGACTTTTATCCACTCCCACCAACACCACCACTAGGTTATCAGTTTTAGGAACAAAGTTCTAGGGGATATAGCCAAAGTTAGATAAAAGTGATGGATGGTTTCAGTAAGGTGGTGCCCAACATGGTTCGAGTCGTGATTTATATGTTCTCTAATATTCTACTCATACTCAATGACATTGTGATATGATATTATTTTCTTACTGTTTCCTTTGTTTGGGAGTTAGAGATTTTAATAGTTCCTTTGACCCAATCTCTTTGGATAGAGACTCTTACTATTTTAAATCACCATCTCACTCATATTTTCCATTGGCGTGAGATTAATTTCATCAGAGAGACATTTTACTCGGATCTAATAGTTTTAGATATGAGGCATTATGAAATTATCCTTACTATGTAAAAGTTATTAAAAGTACAGACTTGCAATTATTCATACTAATGTAGGGTGATACTCCATTAAGTGGATGGGTAGAGATTCTCCTTCACTAGTGGGTGGTACCCTCAGGTAGGTTGAGCAGGGCCAACCCTAAGGATATTATAGAAAATTACCCATTAGTTGGTGATATTAGATTTCTGCACCATGAATACTAAAAGGAGTGGTTGCATGCAATAGAGGAGTACATGTAAATATTTATGGATTAAGTTATAGTGTTTACCCTTTATTCAAAGGTTAATTTTATCATTGAGATACACCTTGTGACAAAAATTATTTTATACAAAACTTATCATATGTGATGAATTGAGATCTAGGGATTGAAGTTGTAGTTATAAGAACTTATAGAGAAAGGTTTTATTATACCCAATGCATCATCCTAGGTAGCTCTCATTTTGTTTTCCAATAAGAGGGATGAAATCTTGAGGGTTTTTATTGAATATAACCACTTTAATCCGGTGAAAATCAATAAAAATACATTATTTTGAGGATCAATGGTATCTTAAATTAGATAAAATAATAAAATTGGTTCTCTAAGATTGATCTTAGGTTCAGTTATCACCATATTTGAGTTTATGAGAAGGAAATACTAATGATGGTATTTACATGTCACATTGGTCAATATGAGTTCTTAGGGATGAAATTCAGTGGGATGAATTCCATTAAAATGTTTATGGGGATCACGAACAAGATCATATAGATATACTTTGATTAGTTCATGGGGGGGGGGGGTTCATTAATAAAAACCTTATTCATTCTTGGATAAAGAGAGTTAATGGTAAGAATTTTTGGGTTGTGCTGTAATTAATTCATGGGCATCAAATCTATTGAAATTTCTCAAAGTTTAATTTCTAGAATTAAGAAGTCTATTTACTATTTTACTCCATCTCAGAGGAAGATTAAGGATGTGATATCTTGGGATCCACCCATGGTGGTGTTTGAGGTCTGTAGTTTCCTTGGGTTGGTTAGTTACTACCAGAGATTTGTTGTAGAATTATCCTAGATTACATCCACTATTACACCTCATACATTAAATGAGAAACCTTTAATCAAGATTTATTATTTTTAAATAGATTTTAAGGAGCTAAAATATACATTGACCGGTTCCCCACTACTATAATGTCTAGAAGAATGAATTGAATGCGAGGTGTTCTATGATGATTTTAGGTTTGGGATAGGCTGCACACTGATCCAGTGAGGGGTCCTGATTGCTTATAGGTATAGGAAGCTGAGACCACATGATAATAATTATATTATTCATGACTGAGATCTTTAAATGATGGTGTTTTCCTTAAAGATGCTGGGAAACTATCTTATCAATGAGTGGTTTGGTGTATTTATGTATCAAAAGAGTCTCAAGAATATCTTCTCACAAAGAGATCTCAACCTAAGGAAGAGGCACTGGTTGTATTTTCTGTAGGATGATGACTCTGAAATATTATATACTATATGAAATAAAAATGATTTGGTTGATTACCCTACTAGTAATGGTTGTGATAAGTTTATGGAGGAGGAATCCATGTATTTAACCTCATATTAACAAAATTTTGTTGAAGAAGGATTTGTTTCTGACCTTATATCGATAGTGGGTTCCCCTAAAATTCTTCACTAGGTGATGGAGGAATAGTTGGGTGACATAGATTGTGGGATATTTAATAACTAGATTTCTTTAGTCAATGCAAAAAAATTATTCTTTGAAGGTAGGTAGAACATCATCCTCTTCTTGGGTCAGATAGTTCTTCCAATTGTGTTGCATGAGGAGGTGTTGACGGAGTTTCATAGTTACCCATTTACAATACATCTTAGCATGGGAAATATGTACCAAGATCTTAGGTATTAGTTATGGTGGTTAGGGTTGAATTAAAGTGTTTCCGAGTTCATATGGAAATTCCTATCCTATTAGTAGGTGAAGGCTCGACACTTGGTTCTAATGGATTTGAGCTAACCACCTGAGGTTATAAAGTAGAAGTGATATGTTTTATCAAATGAATTTCATGATTGTACTTCCATGGTTAATTAAGGGTTATGATACTATTTTGGTGATTATTAACTAAATGAGAAAGTGAAGTTCCCAAGTATGAATTATATTTTTTTAATCAGAGAGGTTGTAATTTTATAGATATTTTTTCAATTTGTGTTGGATGAAAAATAATCTGCATTGTGGAAGAATATATTGTGCAAGATGAATTAATATAGTGCTATTATTCTAGATTAATTGGTTTGAAAATTTCTTGATGATATCCTTTATATGTGATTATTAGTGATTTGATCATCAAGTTAAATATAGGTGTTAATGAAGAAGCACTGTTTAAAATAGTTTGGATGATGTTTTGATAAGAATTAAGAATTAATATTAAGTAAGAAAAGGGACAACCTAAATCTGAGAGAAGTTGTGAGTGACCATCCAAGTGAAGGTAATATTTGGATGATGATTTGAGGTGCTATAAAATTCTATGATGTGATCTAATTTGAGGTGAATTAAATCTTAAATTTATATGCTATAGTGAAAAGATGAAACAATTCTCAACCATATGCACTATATAGAGTTCAATCTTCATAGGGTTTACTGACTTCCTAGGTCACATCACAGACATTATAGAGTTCCCACATTTTTGAAAAAAACCAAAATACATTTAGTTTAATTAAGTTAATAGGTTACAGTGGGACTTTTTATGGTTCCCAGAAACCATACATTGGAAGTTCATAAATGTTTTTTTTGTAACTTGTGTATTTAATTCATTTTAATAAGAAACATTTTGAGTTGATAATAGTGATCATAAGGTACAAATTCATAGATTTTAGTCTAAAGTGGGTACATATAGACTTTATAGGGTTCTAGAAACTCTACAAAAACTCACAGTGTTCCAAAAAATCCACAAAAATAGGGAATAAAATCCAAGGAACTTCGTATGGTTCTTATTAGGATTTATAGAGTAAAATCCCGAGGAACTATATAAAATGAGAAATATTAAAGAGAAATAATATAATAAACCAAAATAAATATTCTAAAAAATTAAGATTAATTTATATGATGCCTGAGACATGATTTAAAATATTAAACATCTTAAATGCATGTTATTATTTTTGAGATAATGAATGAAGCAGAATATGATCCAAGTAGATGTATAAGAGTGTTCCATAATTCAAGAGGGAAGTACCATGTCACAAATGTGCATGCTGTAAAACACACATGGAAGAATAAAAAAATATAAAGATTCATATTTTGTGGATTTTTAAATGGAGAATAATATCTTGAGTATTTAGGAAATTGAAATGGAGATATTTTATTGGGATTTTTATAAGATTAAAATAATAATTAAAAATTGAAAATATCTTCTATATTTGAATGAGAGGGTCACTTGCCTACTGAGATTAAATATAATTTCCATATTTTGAATATGGGAATAAAAATATTCCAAATATTCATGTAATATTTAATGAATATAAAGTGAAAGATAAGAAATAATATGTCATTTTTAATAATTGAGAAGTGATAAAAATGAGAAACTACTATATCACTACAATATAAATCGACTTTAGCGGTGGTCTTTTAGCAGCGGTTTACAAAACATCCGCTAAAACTTTCCTTAAAAATGTTTAGCGGAAGTTTATTAAAAACCACCATGAAACCCATTTATTTTTTATAGTGGCGACAGTCCCCCCCACCTGAGATGACCATCTTCTCCCCCTAACACCCACGATGCTTCTCCACCCGACGAGCCCCAACCCTAGCTCCGCTCCCCTCCCATGCCGCCGGTGACCTCACCGCTCGTCGCTGCAAACCCCCCTTCTCCCCCCGATACCCGTAATTCCACCTTCTCATCCGACCCCATCGAGTTCATACCCTAGGTCGGCTCTCCTCCCCTACCGCCAGTGATTTTCATAGTCGTAGGTATTATTTTTCATATTTTTTTGGAGCCTTCAATTCATAGTGTTATAAACATATGCAACCCTTTGTGAGTGTATCACAACTAAGTGGTATGGTTTTGATAATTTTAGAATATGAAAGGAATCTGATTCTCTGGGATACACATTTTCATGTCTAGTGTTTCTTATGGGTTTTAGTGATGTATTCCTATAGGCTAGATCCTATTCATGCTTTGTGTTTGGTTTCATTCTTGATAGCAGTGTTTCATGTTTTAATGATCACATGTTTATATTATGGATGATTTGTTTATTTCAATTTATTTAAATTTCATTAATTTTTTTTTCATATTATGAATTTATTGTAATATGAAAATTTTTAAATCAAACCAATGGATGTTTAATTGGAATTGTTTTTTAAATAAATTACTTAATAAAATTTGTTTCATTTTTAAGATAAAACAAAATTTTCCATGGTCATAAACATTGTATAGATTCGTGGTGGTATATTACTATGAATTTTTCATAATTTTTTTATATTTTATTGGGTGTATGGAGGTATGGTATTTTAGTATGTAGATAAATAGAACAATGTCATGTATCTTTAATGCATCTCTTGGTTGTTGTCACTTTAATGGTGGGTTTTGATAGTGGTAACAAATAGTCACATGGAGACTTTGTTTTAGATTCTTTTCATGTTTATCTTTCTGGATTGATTTATTTATTTCTCATGGTCATGTAATTTTTCATCCATGGTGTAATATGATTGATTATATTTATCTTGTTATATATGAGAGATATTGTCTTGTTATTTTAGTGTGAAATCACTCCCATGGTTATGTGTGTTGATACCCAGGTGCTTGTTGCTTGCCCATGGTGATCTGGAATACTCTTTGGGACCCATGTTGGTTCATTAAAAAATAGTATTATAGGAGGTTTTATTTATATGTGTAGTTGGTAATATGGAATTATTTTATAACAATATCTAGAAGAGTGTCCATCCATATTTCACCACACACATTGAACTAATTTATCCTTATGTATAATCGATTCTTTTACTTTTTGACTATACTTTTCTTGTGCTTATTTTATTTTCTAGATTTTCTTTATAACTTCCATTTATATAACTAACATGTCAGTTTTTTCATTAGTATAATGTTTGAACTTTCAACATCGATACTACTAACTTTCCTCCTTTTTATTAGTTCTTTTAGATGATGAACCTTTCATAAACTTCTCAAATTTAGATTCCAAGGCCTCTTACCGTCCCTATGTGAAATATTCTTAGGAGGTTTTTTTCTTACAATATTATTTCAATTTTTCCGAAGGATTATTTTTATTTATTCACTAAATTATGTGGACTTATTTTCTTATTCTATTAATATATAGGTTGATATGAACATGGACCAATCCTATGAATACTAATTTTTCATACATCACACACAATTTCAAAATTTCCAATTATTTTTTCTGTATACATGTTTCGCTTAACCTATGGATGTTTCTTATTCATATCTGGATTTCTATCCATTAGAATTGGGTTCCTTTATAATTTTTCATTTAATGGTCTATAATAATAATCTTATTCACAATAAATTATTTTGTCACAAAACCAACATTGATCCACAACCCATGATCATCTTATTTTATTTGAATAATGACATTAGGTCTTGTTTATAACTTGTTTAGATATTTAAGGGAAACCAAATTCCTTAATTTCCTTATCCAACTTAGCCAAGGTGGAATATTCCAGCAAACATTTCAAAATCTATACTTGTACAAATTTTTTTTCTTACCCACTCCCTTCATAAAAAGAGATTTACAAACATTATTACGAGATGGTATAGATAGTACATCTTCCTTATTAGTGGTATAATTATACTAAATACAGTGCTTGATATCCCTTGTTATAATCCAAATTCAATATTACATCATTGATTATCTTAGTTAAGGCTTATAAACCTATTTTTATTCTAGAATAATACCCTTTTTTATGTAATTATAGATTCAACAAGTGACTTTACTTCAACATGAAACTTCTAGATCAAGTTTTGAAGAGAAAAATGGTTTATTAACACCACTTGATGATTGATGATCATCCATGACACGTTTTGATCATATTTTATATCAAATGAGACTTGAAATAATTATTACATCACTTATTTCATGCATTTTTTGGATTTAATTAGATATTCCTTTAGCTGAATAACATGTACTTTATTATCATATCCACCCCATGGATCATATCTCCCCCTAAATACTGGACCACTTCAAACAATGGTTTGAATTATTTAATTTAATGGGAGAGGGGAACCTCCAACTTTCTTAAGTTGAGTAATGTGGTTGGAATTTGTTCACTCACCCAAATCTCCGAATTTAATTCTAATCGTTTGTGGTTGTACTACTTTAGATGACACCACTAGCAGGTGATTTCCCATATGTACTGATGTAGGAAAACCTTATGTAACATATTTATATATTTTTTCAACTAGTATATATGAATCTCTTTCCTTATTGAGTAATAATTACGTGTTTTAATTTTTTTTAATATTGTGTAGGCACATTGTGATATACATGGATAAAAGCTGGATCACATTACAGAGGAACTCACCTCAGTATATTAAGGGTTTGAATGAGTTTTTAGATTTTTCAATTTCCAATCGATCTGTTAAAGGGAGAATAAGATGTCCATGTCCTAAATGTAAATTTAGAAGATGGTTGAAGGGAGATGAAGTTTATGAACATTTAATATTGAAGCAATTCCCTGGTCAATATTTTCATTGGATTTGGCATGGAGAATCGAACATTACAGAAAGGTTGAGAACTGATGTCAATCTATAGAATGACCTCCCAAATTCATCAACAATGGAAAATGAAATGAAAAACCTTATAAATGATGCATTCATCACTATAAGAGACCACCATCAACATCAAAACATATCAGAACTACCAGATGAGGGTGATACAAATAGCAACGAGACAAGTGATGTTTTTGAGACTGTAGGACAACCATATTAAGATTGTAACATATCAGTGGATTTTCCTCTGGATTCTTTGGATACTAATGTAAGAGAAAACTTCACTTAGGAAAATATGCTCCATGATTTAGTTGAAAATGGAAATTAAGATTTGTATAGTGGATGTTTAAAATATTCAAAACTTTATTTTATACTGAAGTTATACCATATAAAATGTCTATGTGGAATTATAAATAAGGAAATGTCTATGATATTAAAATTGTTGTGTGATGCATTTCATGAAGCAAACATCCCCGAGTCTTTTTATGATATGAAAAAAGTTGTTAACAGGCTTGGTCTGAATTATACAAAAATACATGCATATCCCAATGATTGTATGATTTACTGGAGAGATGATTCAAGTAGACATGATTTTAAAAAAAAATCTTCTTCTAGATAGTAGTCAATGAGTGATGTTGGAAGTCTGAATCAACATACTTTCATGAATAAGAAGAAAAAGAACACACCTGCAAAGGTTTTGCATTACTTTCCTTTAAAGCCTCGATTGTAAAGATTATTCATGTCATTAAACACCGCCGAACACATGAAGTGACATTCTATAGATAATAACAATGATGGGTTAATGAGACATCCACAAGATTTACAATCGTGGAAGAAATTTGTTTCATTAAATCCATATTTCTCAGCTGATCCTAGGAATGTTTGATTGGGATTGTCTACCAATGGATTCAACACATTTGGGACTTTGTGTACCAGTTATAGCATTTGGCCAGTTGTTTTTATCCCTTACAATTTTCCTCCATGGATGTGTATGCAATAAACGTATTTTATCATTTCAATGATTATTACTGGAAAAAAAATGCCTGGAAATTATATTGATGTATACTTGCAGCCTTTAATTGAATAATTACAGGAGTTGTGGAGCAATGGTGTTGTGACATTTGATTCTTATTCTAAGACAATGTTCAAAATGCATGTTGCTTTAATGTGGACAATTAGTGACATCCCTGGGCTTGGGAATTTATCTGGTTAGAACACATACACTAGTTTGGATTTTCCTGCTTGTAACTATGATTTTAATCCCAAATGGCTACCTCACAGTAGAAAATGGGGCTTCTTGTGCCATCTAAGATTTCTTGATGCATCTCATAGATTTCGGCTGAACAGATCAAAATTTAACAGTTTCATTGATCGTAGAACACCTTCAAGGTTGTTAATTGGTTTTGAAATATTGACACAACTTGGAAATGCTGAAACATAATTTGGTAAGGTTTGTCATTTTAATGATTGCAGGAAATGGGTTCAAAGTGCATCATCAAGTGAAATCGGAATGCAACAATGGAAGAAAAAGTATATTCTTCAAACTTATGTATTGAGAATTTAATTTGTTGCGGCATAATCTTGATGTGATGAATATTTTAAAGAATGTTTGTGAAAATTTTATTTTCACATCGCTTAATGAGAATTAAAAGTCGAAGGATCATTTCAATGCTCGCAAAGACTTACAAGAAATGAATATAAAAAATGATCTCTGGCCAGATGAGAATGAAAAGTATCCTCAAGCAATTTTGGCAATGAAAAATAGGGATAAAGATACATTCCTTCGAATTTTAAAGAATGTTAATGTATCTTATGAGTATTCATGTAACATATCGAGGTGTGTTTACTTGAAGAATCATAAGTTGCATGGATTTAAAAGTCATGATTCACATATTTTCTTATAACAGTTACTACCAATGTCATTGCGTACAATATTATCTGAAAAGATTACTACTATTGTACTCCAATTCTACATATTTTCCATATAACTATGTGAGAAATATCTATATACATTTGATCTTGAAAACCTCCAGGAGAGGTTTCATAACGACCCATACTTTACATACATTATTATTACTTCAAAAATGAAGCACACTTATTACAACATATAACAATACCAGGAAAGGATGGTATAAGTATAGTGTCTTTAGAAACTGGGAAACATAAAAAAACTGGTTCATAAAGCGTCTATACTATCTCCCATTTATTTCATCATATCTATAGTCCCTTTTGGAATATCTTACTTAATAACCTTCTTCCTGACCTGGGGAAAGAAAACATACAAAAGGGTGAGCTCAAATGCTCAGTAAGGGTAAACAAAAGAAATCTCAATTATATCATTTTCATAAGAACATAACTTTTGGAAATCTTAACCTGCAAAAGAGATCATAAATTCATAACATGGGGTAAATCATAGTAGTGAAATGTAATCACAATAATCATAACTTAAAACATGAAACTTTGTGGCATACACACATAATCATAGAGAATCATTTCTTAGTAGTCAAGACTCATTGCCAAGACTATCTTAGCAGACAAAGTCCATTTCTGAACCGAGTTCACTCCTCGTTTCAATCCTGTTTCACTAAACCGGTTTAACCCGCCATTCCAGCCATGTATATTTCATGAGATATAAAATATTTACCCAATGAATTGGAGGGAGATATAGGTCCCACCCATCTCATAATGATACCATTCTTATGTGTGCCACAAAATCATAAATCATACATCATTGCATAACCCATGTAATAAAAATGGGATTCTTAAATATTGTGACATCATAAAACAATTCATATAAGATAAATGAATTCATAAAAATAATTCCATCAAAACATAATCAAATCAATGTAATAATAGGTATAGAAACAGAACCCTATATTATCTTAGATGGAAAATAATTTTGATAAAACGCTTGAACTCCATTCTTGAGGAAAATATCCTTTCTACTTCAAAAACACTTTTCCTTTCTTAACATGTCATAAAATTCTAAACTAAAATAAGTTGATAAGAAATAAACTTGAAAAATTCTAAGGGAATCTTCTTGGAAATAATGTTTTAAAAATCCATTCATGCCGTATAAGTTAATAGAAAACAATCTTCTCGTACTTTAGTCGGAAAAGTCAAAAAGTAAGTCATACGAAAAACGACAAAAGATTCCTTTCATATATTTTACTAAAAACTCACCGAAGGGTAAAATTGGATATAAACTATTGTAGAATGATGTAAATATTACATATTGAAGAAACATGGATGTGGATGATAAAATTCACCCCAGTAAATTCCAAAGTATAAACAATCTCAGATAAAAAATGAGATTGTGATATTTCCCTTACCTTAGGTCCGATTTGCTTCGTAAGTGTCCGAAACTCCGGTATAATGATTTAAATAATGTTATTGAATTATTCCGGAATCATACTAATTTTTATGATATCATATATGATCATATTCTTAGTTTATTATTAGTAATATTTCATTGCTACTTGTTATTCGGGTGTTTATTACTTTTTGTTCTTATGCATGTTTTGTCGAATAAATTCTTATTCTTCTTTTTAGGTTATAGATACCTCATTTACAGAATGGTATTATTGTAATATATATCATATTAATTCATTCAATTCATTTATATAATCATTATGCAATGAAGATCATGTAGAACGAATCGCATCACATCGTGGAGATGGTATTCCGTACGTACGCACGAGTGATGGTATCGTTTCCATGATCGTGGAATTTTATTGGAGTGTATGTATACTATTTCAGAATCAATAACACTTTACAATAATCATATATATTCATTACTTTCACCCTTATACCCATCCAAGTAAGGTGGTGGTGGAAAATAGATTACACCACGGCGTGGAGACGGTATTCTGTACGCACGCATGCACGGTGATTTCGTTTTCCGTAGGATGGATAAGAGGTGAAATAGGGTTGTTTCATATTTATAATAACATATCAGTATATGAGTGATACTGATGTTATTACTTCATAATTAAACAACTAAATAAGAAGAAGTGTAAGAAGAAATAAAGATGAAAGAATCGGTAATGGACATTACCTCTTCTTTGAATCATTTCTTTGAGACCTCCTTTTAGGGCACTAAAATTGGTCTTTGAAGAATACCAAGACCTCTAGGATGTCTCTAGGGAAGTGGAGAGAATAAATTTTTAGGGGTTGGCCGAGCTTGAAGGCTCAAAGTGGTGTGAGGAAGAGAGGGAGGAGGTGCCCTTTTATAAGGGAGGAGAGGGGCACCATTGGAATAACTTAAAATATTATTTTATTATAAAGAACAATTAGGTTTTAAATAGCTCCAAATTGATTTATTTAGAAGATAAGGTGGGTATAGGTAGAAATCCTCTCATCCAAAAGAATTTAGTCAAGTTTAGGTTCCTATTTTAACCTTATCATTTAGATTTAACATTAAGTTAAATAATTTTACTTTTATCGTGTCTTCTTGTGTTCTTACACTATAAGGTTAATAAACTTACTATAACAAGACAAACGAACCCCAAGTTGTTTATTACTAATATATATAACCTTATCTAAGTCATTTTTTCGAACCTTATATTTTTAGGAATAAAATAACAATTAATAATATAATATTTTTTTTAAAAACTATTTTATGTCAATTTTGACACTATTTAGTAATTGATTTTTGTTAAAATTAAAACAGAATTACTAGTTCGAAAAAAGATAATTAAATAAATACTAACATGTCATATTAACCTATAAAATTATTGGAATTCATAAAAAGTCTCAAATTACATTTATTTGGGTATTTATAACATCAATTATGTCAATATTTCATTAATAAGATAATTACTGCATCATTGTTGTGTCATAAATAAATTATACTATTTAATGTCTAAAAATTATACATAAAATACCATTATGTTGGAAATCTTTTTATCTTTCTAATGAATATTTATAGTCGAATTTATCTTATGTATAACCCCATATTAAAAATGATTTACTTATTAAACTTTGATTTTAACTATTTTAACCCTTCTTTAAGTAAATTGATAATAAATGTCCTAATCTAATCCAAGTGGGCCTAAATGGTCATATTTTATTCCTAAGGTTGTTTTTGGTCGAATTACACTTATAAAATAGAATTATGACATGTGTTAGGGTAATAATAATATCATTTTTACCCTTAATTACCCTATTTACTTTTAACCGTGGTAAATAAAAGTAAAAAGTTACTATTCACCAAAAAATTATTTTCATCTCATTGAACCACATTTTACTTATTGACATCAACCGTGTCTCTCGGATTTTTGAAATTCCACTCACAGAAGCGGTAAAATTAAGTTTTATGAAAAATTCAGTTTTTTTAACTACCACTTAGTGGTTTCACTATTCATCAAAAATTGAAAGTTTTCAGAAAAATACCAAAATTTCACCCTAGGCTAATTTTGATATTCCAAATACAAAAATGAAGTCCATTTTGAAAAATAAAATTTAAAAAATTTCAAAAAGTGGTTATTACTATTCATAACGGCTAGTTTTAATAATATTTTAATAGCATATCGTTGTTTAGTGAAACTCGGTATTGCGTACGACGCAAGCTATCGAGGAAGGCCATGGTTGCGTGTAAAGCAAGCCAAGCTAGTGTTGTGTGTAGTGAAAGATTCCTTTGATGATTTATAAAAACAAAATATTTCTCATAAAAGTCTCAGGTGTTACATTCTACCCCCCTTAAAATGAATTTCGCCCTCGAAATTCGTCACTTTGTAACAAACAGACGAGGATACCTCTCCCTCATCATATCCTCAAGATCCCATGTAGCTTCTTCTAATTGGTGGTTCCTCCATAAAACTTTCACCAAGTGAGTGGTCTTGTTCTGTAGGACTTTTTCGCTACGATCCAGAATCTCTATCGATTGTTCTTTATAAGAAAGATCTTGCTCCAGCGGTACAACTTCTGAGCTGAGTACATGTGAAGGATCAGGTATGTACTTTCTCAGGAGAGATACATGGAACACATCGTGAACTTGAGAGGGATTCGGTGGAAGCGCCAATCGGTAAGCTACCTTTCCAACACGATCTAGTATTTCGAAAGGACCGATATTTCTAGGGCTCAACTTCCCCTTCTTTCCAAATCTCATGACCCTCTTCCAGGGAGATATTCGTAAGAAAACTTTATCACCCACTTCAAACTCTAGGTCTTTTCTTCGGTTGTCGGCATAACTTTTCTATCGACTTTGAGCTGCTCTTATGTGTTGTTGAATAGATCAGACCTTTTCTGCCATCTCATCAACAAGATCAGGTCCTAATAGATTTCTTTCTCTAACTTCATCCCAGCAAGTTGGAGTCCTGCATTTCTTTCCATAGAGAGCTTCATAAGGAGCCATCTGAATACTGGAGTGAAAGCTATTACTATAATAAAATTCCACCAAAGGTAGGTGTTGATCCCAACCACCTTTTAAATCCATAGAGAAAGCTCTCAACATATCTTCTAGAGTTTGAATTGTTCTCTCAGACTGACCATCTGTCTGAGGATGATAAGCAGTGCTGAAACTCAACTCTGTATCCAGTGTATGCTGAAGACTTCACCAGAACTTCGAGGTAAATATTGGATCCCGATCAGATATAATATAAATTAGTACTCCATGCAAACTTACCACTTCTCCTGGCAAGCTGATCCAGGGAGAAATCCTCTCTTATAGCAATGAAGTGTGCAGACTTTGTAAGACTATCAACTATGACCCAGATAGCATTATTGCCTTTGGATGTTTTAGGAAGTCCTATGACAAAGTCCATAGTAATGTTTTCCCATTTCCATTCGGGTATGGGTAATGGTTGTAACATCCTCTTAGACTTCTGTCTCTCAGTTTTAACTTGCTGACAAACCAAGCATCGAGAGACATATTCAGAAACATCTCTTTTCATGCCATCCCACCAGAAGTACTCTTTCAGGTCCCTATACATCTTCGTGCTTCTAGGATGAATAGAGAATGAAGAACTATGAGCCTCATCTAGTAGCTCTTTCTTTAATTCTGGTATGGGAGGAACACAAACCCGATTCCTGAACTTTATTATCCCATCACAATCAAGGTTGAATTAAGGAATATTTCTCACCTTCTTTTGTAACTTGACATCTTCTTTCTGTGCCTCTTTAATCTTCACATGTATAGATGGTTGAAAATTCATTTGATAAAGATACGATTTTCCCCCTTCCATTAAAATTCCAAGATCCATCCTTTGTAAATCCATAAATATTGGATCTTTTGTGATCCTCACCATGGATAAGCTAGCATGGTCTTGTCGACTTAATGCATCTTCCACCTTGTTTGCTTTCCCAGGGTGGCAATGAATTGAGCAGTCGTAATCCTTAATCAGCTCCAACCATCTTCTTTGGCGCATATTCAGCTCTTTTTGTGTGAAAATATACATTAAACTTTTATGATCAGTATATATATCACACCTTTCACCATAAAGATAATGCCTCCAAATCTTTAATGCAAATATTACCGCAGCTAACTCCAAATCATGAGTTGGGTAATTTTTCTCATGGATTTTCAACTGTCGTGAGGCAAAAGCTATCACCATATCCTTTTGCATAAGAACACACCCCAATCCCTTCTTGGATGCATCACTATAGATCACAAACCTTTCTCCACTACAAGGTAGTGTGAGCACAGGTGGACTGGATAATCTTCTTTTCAACTCCTTGAAATTCTCTTCACATTCTTCCGTCCAAAAAAACTTAACCCCTTTCTGATCAACATGGTGAGTGGATTAGATAATCGTGAAAAATCTTTCACAAAACGTTGATAATATCCAGCCAAACAAAGAAAACTTCGGATCTCAGTTACTGTTGTTGGTCTCGACCATCTTTCGATAACCTCTGTTTTTGCTGGATCCACAGATATCCCCTCTTTTGAGATTATGTGACCCAAAAATGCAACTTTTTGATGCCAAAATTCACACTTGGTAAATTTGGCATAAAGCTTATCCTTTTTCAGGGTCTTCAATATAATTCTCAAGTGATCTTCACGTTCTTCCTTGCTCTTTGAATATACAAGAATATCGTCTATAAAGACTACCACAAACTGATCAAGATAGTCTCTAAAGACTCTATTCATCAGATCCATGAAGATAACAGGGGCATTAGTAAGACCAAATGGCATCACTATAAATTCATAGTGTCCATACCTTGTACGAAAAGCCGTCTTTGGTATATCCTCCCTTTTGAACCTTAATTGATGATACCCTAAACGAAGATCAATCTTGTAAAAGTATTGAGCTCCGCGTAGTTGGTCAAATAAGTCATCAATGCGTGGGAGAGGATATTTTTTCTTGATAGTGATCTTGTTAAGTTCTCGATAATCAATGCAGAGTCTCATTGATCCATCTTTCTTCTTAAAAAACAGAATAGGTGCTCCCCAAGGTGCACACTAGGGCATATGAACCCCTTATCAAGATTCTCTTGGAGTTGCTTCTTCAATTCCTGCAACTCAATTGGGGCCATTCTATAAGGTGTCTTTGAAATAGGCAAAGCACCTGGTACGAGTTCTATTGAAAACTCAACTTCAAGATTTGGTGGAAGACCCGACAATTCCTCCAGAAAGACATCATCAAACTCCTGTAAAATGGGAATTTTCTTAATCGTGAGTTTTTCACCAACCATTTGAGATAAATAACCTTTATTTAGTGGAATCAAGACCCATAAGATTGAAGAAATTTCCACTGGAAGGTTATGTTCATACTTGTATCGATAGACGATCATAGATTGATCTGGAATATGAAATGTGACTTTCCTTATTTGGAAATTTATATGAGCTCCATATAAAGAAATCCAATCCATTCCAAGAATCACATCAAATTCCACTATAGGAAGGGTAAAAAGATTTTCAGGAAGCACTTTCCCACAAACTTCAATCGGAGAAGAATTATAAACTTTTGATGAGACTATTGTGCAATTAGGTGTTGTCACAGCTAACTCAACATCTAATTGTTGAGGTAATATGGTAATACCCTTAGAAAAATCTTCAGAAATAAAAGAGTGGGTGGATCCAGAATCAAATAAAACATTTGCTACTTTAGAGTGGATGGTAAGTGTACCTTTCACCACATCGTTATCGTACTCCACATCGCTGATAGAAATTGCATGTGACTTTCCTTTGTCTTTAGCCTTAAGATTTTGTTAATGTCGATCATCATCAACAACCCTTGGATTAGGGCATTTATTGGTATAATGCCCCATCTCCTTGCACTTGAAACATTGAAGTGTAGTAGGTTCATTCTGTGTATCCCTTCCTTTGTTTGCATCATTAGACATCTTCTTCCCATCATTGCGGCATTCAAATGCCCGATGACCTTCCTTTCTACATTTGAAACATTTAATTGTCCCTTTAAGACAACTCGCTCCATGTTTCTTTCCACACTTTGAGCATAAGGGAAAGCACATCTTCTTTTCAGTGTGCTCTTTAGATTTTCCTTTGAATTCCATTTTCCTCTTCTTATCAAACCCATATGAATGATGGGTTACTACAATCTCCATCTCGACTTTGAGAGCACATCGAACGATTTCCTCGTAGCTATTGAAGTCCCTTATGGATAACGCCCTTAGAAGACTTGGTTTTAATCCACTAAAGAATCGATCGATCTTACTCTCAGGTTGGATAATAATACCAGAAGCGTACCTTGAAAGTCTTGTAAAATTTGCTTCATAGGTACCAATAGATTCATCATCCTTTTGCATCAGTTCAAGAAACTCTTTCTCCATCTCTGTTCGGAGAATACGAGGGAAGTACTTATTGAAAAATAAGTTCTTGAACTCGTCCCATTCCATGGAGTCAATTTCATCTCTTTGCCTCGTATTCTTGATAAGATTCCACCATTGATCAACATCTCCTTCCAAGCGATACACTGCTAGGATGACTTTATCATGTTCAGAACATTGAAGAACTGAAAATATCTTTTCAGTAGTACTAATCCATTGTTCAGCAATTAATGGATCAGTATACCCGCTGAATGAAGGTGGACGCTGACTCATGAAGGATTCAACAGAATGTTGATCCTTCCTTTGCTCGTTTGGAAGTCCTGCATGATTCATAGCTTGAGAAAGTTGTGTGAGCATGGCTACAAGATTTTGCATTCCATCTCCCATAACGTTTGGTTGCTCAGGGGGACAATCATTGCATTGCCCGTCGCATTCCGCATTAACACGGTTCCTTCGGGTTCCAGCCATTGACTACAACCAAGAAGAATAGTGTGAGCAACACTAATTATAATATGAAAACCACACAATCAAGAATAAAATTTCACACTTAAGGTCTTATCCTAGGTTATTCATGGTCATTTCTAAAACACTAATATTGTGTTCTATTCTTATAATTATCCTTAGGGTTCTTACTAAGGCTTTCACATCCTAGTTTCCAAAGGTTGACTATACCTTTCCTCTGATACCAACTATAACGACCCATACTTTACATACATTGTTATTACTTCAAAATTGAAGCACACTTATTACAACATATAACAAAACCCGGAAAGGACCGTATAGGTATAGTGTCTTTAGAAACTGGGAAACATAAACAACTAGTTCATAAAGCGTCTATAGTGTCTCCCATTTATTTCATCATATCTATAGTCCCTTTTGGAATATCTTACTTAATAACCTTCTTCCTGACTTGGGGAAAGAAAACATACAAAAGGGTGAGCTAAACTACTCATTAAGGGTAAACAAAAGAAATATCAATTACATCATTTTCATAAGAACATAACTTTTGGAAATCTTAACCTGCAAAAGAGATCATAAATTCATAACATGGGGTAAATCATAGTAGTGAAATGTAATCCCAATAATCATAACTTAAAACATGAAACTTTGTGGCATACAAACATAATCATAGAGAATCATTTCTTAGTAGTCAAGACTCATTTCCAAGACTATCTTAGCGGACAAAGTCCATTTCTGAACCGAGTTCACTCCTCGTTTCAGTCCTGTTTCACTGAACCGGTTTAACCCGCCGTTCCAGCCATGTCCATCTCATGAGATATAAAATCTTTACCCAATGCATTGGAGAGAGATATAGGTCCCACCCATCTCATAATGATACCATTCTTATGTGTGACACAAAATCATAAATCATACATCATTTCATAACCCATGTAATAAAAATGGGATTCTTAAACATTGTGACATCATAAAACAATTCATATAAGATAAAAGAATTCATAAAAATAATTCCATCACAACATAATCAAATCAATGTAATAATAGGGATATAAACAGAACCCTATATTATCTTATATGGAAAATAATTTTGATAAAATGCTTGAACTCCATTCTTGAGGAAAATATCCTTTCTACTTCAAAAACACTTTTCCTTTCTTAACATGTCATAAAATTCTAAACTAAAAGAAGTTGATTAAAAATAAACTTGAAAACTTGTAAGTGAATCTTCTTGGAAATAATGTTTTAAAAATCCATTCATGCCATATAAGTTAAAAGAAAACATTCTTCTCGTACTTTTGTCAGAAAAGTCAAAAAGTACCTCGTATGAAAAACGACAAAAGATTCCTTTCATATCTTTTACTAAAAACTCACCGAAGGGTAAAATTGGATATAAAATATTTTATAATGATGTAAATATTACATATTGAGGAAACATAGATGTGGATGATAAAATGCACCCCAGTAAATTCCAAAGTATAAACAATCTCGGATAAAAAATGAGATTGTGATATTTCCCTTAACTTGGTCCGATTTGCTTCGTAAGTGTCTGAACCTCCTGTATAATGATTTAAATAATGTTATTGACTTATTCCAGAATCATAATCATTGTTATGATATCATATATGGTCATATTCTTAGTTTATTATTAGTAATATTTCATTGCTACTTGTTATTCAGGTGTTTATTACTTTTTGTTCTTATGCGTGTTTTGTCGAATAAATTCTTATTCTTCTTTTTAGGTTATGGATACCTCATTTCCAGAATGGTATTAGTGTAATGTATATCATATTCATTCATTCAATTAATTTATATAATCATTATGCAATGAAGATCATGTAGAAAAAATCGCATCACATCGTGGAGACGGTATTCCGTACGTACGCACGAGCGATGATATCATTCCCATGATCATGGAATTATATTGGAGTGTATGTATACTATTTCAGAATCAATACCACTTTACAATAATCATATATATTCATTACTTTCACCCTTATACCCATCCAAGTAATGTGGTGTTGGAAAATAGATTACACCACGGCATGGAGATGGTATTCCGTACGTACGCACGCGCGGTGATTTCGTTTTCCGTAGGATGGATAAGAGGTGAAATAGGGTTGTTTCATATTTATAATAACATATCAGTATATGTGTGATACTGATGTTATTACTTCATAATGAAAAAACTAAATAAGAATAAGTGGAAGAAGAAATAAAGATGAAATAATCGGTAACGGACATTACCTCTTCTTTGAAGCGTTTCTTTGAGACCTCATTTTAGGGCACTAAAAATGTTATTTGAAGATAACCAGGACCTCTAAGATGTCTCTAGGGAAGTGGAGAGAAGAAAGTGGTAGGGTTTGGACGAGCTTGAAGGCTCAAAGTGGTGTGAGGAAGAGAGGGAGGAGGTGCCCTTTTATTAGGGAGGAGAGGGGCACCTTTGGAATAACTAAAAATATTATTTTATTATAAAGAAAAATTCAATTTTAAATAGCTCCAAATTGATTTATTTAAAATCTAAGGTGGGGATGGGTCGAAATCCTCTCATCCAATAGAATTTAGACAAGTTTAGGTTCCTATTGTAACCTTATCATTTAGATTTAACATTAAGTTAAATAATTTTACTTTTACCGTGTCTTCTTGTGTTCTTACACTACAAGGTTAATAAACTTACTATAACAAGACAAACGAACCCCAAGTTGTTTATTATTAATATATATAACCTTATCTAAGTCATTTGGATGAACCTTAGATTTTTAGGAATAAAATAACAATTAATAATATAATATTTGTTTTAAAAACTATTTTATGTCAATTTTGACACTATTTAGTAATTGATTTTTGTTAAAATTATAACAGAATGATTAGTTCGAAAAAAGTTAATTAAATCAATACTAACATGTCATATTAACTTATAAAAATTAGTGTAATTCATAAAAAGTCTCAAATTACATTTATTTGGGTATTTATAACATCAATTATATCAATATTTCATTAATAAGATAATTACTCGATCATCGTTGTATCATAAATAAATTAAACTATTTAATGTCTAAAAATTATAAATAAAATACCCTTATGTTGGAAATCGTTTTATCTTTCTAATGAATATTTATAGTCTAATTTATCTTATGTATAACCCCATATTAAAAATGATTTACTTATTAAACTTTGATTTTAACTATTTTAACCCTTCTTTAAGTAAATTGATAATAAATGTCCTAATCTAATCCAAGTGGGCCTAAATGGTCATATTTTATTCCTAATGTTGTTTTTGGTCAAATTACACTTATACAATAGAATTATGACATGTGTTAGGGTAATAATAATATCATTTTTACCCTTAATTACCCTATTTACTTTTAATTGTGGTAAATAAAAGTAAAAAGTTACTATTCACCAAAAAAATTATTTTCATCTCATTGAACCACATTTTACTTACTGACATCAACCGTGTCTCTCAGATTTTTGAAATTCCACTCACAGAAGCGGTAAAATTAAGTTTTATGAAAAATTCAGTTTTTTTAACTACCACTTAGTGGTTTCACTATTCATCAAAAATTGAAAGTTTTCAGAAAAATACCAAAATTTCACCCTAGGATAATTTTGATATTCCAAATCCAAAAATGAAGTTCATTTTGAAAAATAAAATTTACAAAATTTAAAAAAGTGGTTATTACTATTCATAACGGCTAGTTTTAATAATATTTTAATAGCATATCGTTGTTTAGTGAAACTCGGTATTGCGTACGACGCAAGCTATCGAGGAAGGCCATGGTTGCGTGTAAAACAAGCCAAGATAGTGTTGTGTGTAGTGAAAGATTCCTTTGATGATTTATAAAAACAAAATATTTCTCGTAAAAGTCTCGGGTGTTACATTCTACCCCCCTTAAAATGAATTTCACCCTCGAAATTCGCCACTTTGTAACAAACAGACGAGGATACCTCTCCCTCATCATATCCTCAAGATCCCATGTAGCTTCTTCTAATTGGTGGTTCCTCCATAAAACTTTCACCAAGTGAGTGGTCTTGTTCCGTAGTACTTTTTCGCTACGATCCAGAATCTCTATCGGTTGTTCTTTATAAGAAAGATCTTGCTCCAGCGGTACAACTTCTGAGCTGAGTACATGTGAAGGATCAGGTATGTACTTTCTCAGGAGTGATACATGGAACCCATCGTGAACTTGAGAGGGATTCGGTGGAAGCGCCAATCGGTAAGCTACCTTACCAACACGATCTAGTATTTCGAAAGGATCGATATATCTAGGGCTCAACTTCCCCTTCTTTCCAAATCTCATGACCCTCTTCCAGGGAGATATTCGTAAGAACACTTTATCACCCACTTCAAAATCTAGGTCTTTTCTTCGGTTGTCATCATAACTTTTCTGTTGAATTTGAGCTGCTCTTATGTGTTGTTGAATAGATAAGACCTTTTATGCCATCTCATCAACAAGATCAAGTCCTAATAGCTTTCTTTCTCCAACTTCATCCCAACAAGATGGAGTCCTGCATTTCTTTCCATAGAGAGCTTCATAAGGAGCCATCTGAATACTGGAGTGAAAGATATTATTATAAGAAAATTCCACGAAAGGTAGGTGTTGATCCCAACCACCTTTGAAATCCATAGAGCAATCTCTCAACATATATTCTAGAGTTTGAATTGTTCTCTCAGACTGACCATCTGTCTGAGGATGATAAGCAGTGCTGAAACTCAAATCTGTATCCAGAGTATGCTGAAGACTTCACCAGAACTTCGAGGTAAATATCTGATCCCGATCAGATATAATAGAAATTGGTACTCCATGCAATCTTACCACTTCCTTTACATATATCCTGGCAAGATGTTCCAGAGAGAAATCCTCTCTAATAGCAATGAAGTGTGCAGACTTTGTAAGACTATCAACTATGACCCAGATAGAATTATTGCCTTTGGATGTTTTAGGAAGTCCTGTGACAAAGTCCATAGTGATGTTTTCCTATTTCCATTCAGGTATGGGTAATGGTTGTAACATCCCCTTAGACTTTTGTCGCTCAGTTTTAACTTGCTGACAAACCAAGCATCGAGAGACATATTCAGAAACATCTCTTTTCATGCCATCCCACAAGAAGTACTCTTTCAGGTCCCTATACATCTTCGTGCTTCCAGGATGAATAGAGAATGAAGAACTATGAGCCTCATCCAGTAGCTCTTTCTTTAATTCTGGGATGGGAGGAACACAAACCTGATTCTTGAACTTTATTATCCCATCACAATCAAGGTTGAATTCAGGAATATTTCTCACCTTGTTTTGTAACTCGACATCTTCTTTCTTTGCCTCTTTAATCTTCACATGTATAGATGGTTGAACATTCAATTGATAAAGATATGATTTTTTCCCTTCCATTAAAATTCCAAGATCCATCCTTTGTAAATCCATAAATATTGGATCTTTTGTGATCCTCATCATGGATAAGATAGCATGGTCTTGTTGACTTAATGCATCTGCCACCTTGTTTGCTTTCCCAGGGTGGTAATTAATTGAGCAGTCCAAATCCTTAATCATCTCCAACCATCTTCTTTGGCGCATATTCATCTCCTTTTGTGTGAAAATATACTTTAAACTTTTATGATCAGTATATATATCACACCTTTCACCATAAAGATAATTCCTCCAAATATTTAATGCAAATATTACCGCAGCTAACTCAAAATCATGAGTTGGGTAATTTTGCTCATGGATTTTCAACTGTCGTGAGGCATAAGCTATCACCATATCATTTTGCATAAGAACACACCCCAATCCCTTCTTGGATGCATCACTATAGATCACAAACCTTTCTCCACTATAAGGTAGTGTGAGCACATGTGCACTGAATAATCTTATTTTCAACTCCTTGAAGTTCTCTTCACATTCTTCCGTCCAAACAAACTTAACCCCTTTCCGATCAACATGGTGAGTGGATTAGATAATCGTGAAAAATATTTCACAAAACGTCGATAATATCCAGCCAAACCAAGAAAACTTCGGATATCAGTTACTGTTGTTGGTCTCGACCATATTTTGATAAACTCTGTTTTTGCTGGATCCACAGATATCCCCTATTTTGAGATTATGTGACCCAAAAATGCAACTTTTTGAAGCCAAAATTCACACTTGGTAAATTTGGCATAAAACTTATCCTTTTTCAGAGACTTCAATATAATTCTCAAGTGATCTTCACGTTCTTCCTTTCTCTTTGAATATACAAGAATATCATCTATAAAGACTACCACAAACTGATCAAGATAGTCTCTAAAGACTCTATTCATCAGATCCATGAAGATAACAGGGGAATTAGTAAGACCAAATGGCATCACTATAAATTCATAGTGTCCATACCTTGTACGAAAAGCCATCTTTGGTATATCCTCCCTTTTGACCCTTAATTGATGATACCCTAAATGAAGATCAATCTTGGAAAAGTATTGAGCTCCGCGTAGTTGGTCAAATAAGTCATCAATGCGTGGGAGAGGATATTTGTTCTTGATAGTGATCTTGTTAAGTTATCGATAATCAATGCATAGTCTCATTGATCCATCTTTCTTCATAACAAATAGAATAAGTGCTCCCCAAGGTGACACACTAGGGCATATGAACCCCTTATCAAGATTCTCTTGGAGTTGCTTCTTCAATTCCTGCAACTCAATTGGGGCCATTCTATAAGGTGTCTTTGAAATAGGCAAAGCACCTAGTACGAGTTTTATTGAAAACTCAACTTCACGATTTGGTGGAAGACCCAACAATTCCTCCAGAAAGACATCATCAAACTCCTGTACAATGGAATTTTCTTAATCGTAAGTTTCTCACCAACCATTTGAGATAAATAACCTTCATTTAGTGGAATCAAGACCCATAAGATGGAAGAAATTTCCACTGGAAGGTTATGTTCATCCTTGTATCGATAGACGATCATAGATTGATCTGGAATATGAAATGTGACTTCCCTTCTTTGGAAATTGATATGAGCTCCATATAAAGAAAGCCAATCCATGCCAAGAATCACATCAAATTCCACTATAGGAAGGATCACAAGATTTGCAGGAAGCACTTTCCCACAAACTTAAATCGGAGAAGAATTATAAACTTTTGATGTGAATATTGTGCCATTAGGTGTTGTCACAGCTAACTCAACATCTAATTGTTGAGGTAATATGGTAATACCCTTAGAAAAATCTTCATAAATAAAAGAGTGGGTGGATCCAGAATCAAATAAAACATTTACTACTTTAGAGTGGATGGTAAGTGTACCTTTCACCACATCGTTATCGTACTCCACATCGCTGATAGAAATTGCATGTGACTTTCCTTTGTCTTTAGCCTTAAGATTTTTTTAATGTCGATCATCATCAACAACCCTTGGATTAGGGCATTTATTGGCATAATACCCCATCTACTTGCACTTGAAACATTGAAGTGTAGTAGGTTCATTCTGTGTATCCCTTCCTTTGTTTGCATCATTAGACATCTTCTTCCCATCATTGCGGCATTCAAATGCCCGGCGACCTTCCTTTCCACATTTGAAACATTTAATTGTCCCTTTAAGACAACTCCCTCCATGTTTCTTTCCACACTTTGAGCATAAGGGAAATCTCATCTTCTTTTCAGTGTGCTCTTTAGATTTTCCATTGAATTCCATTTTCCTCTTCTTATCAAACCCATATGACTGATGGGTTACTCCAATCTCCATCTCGACTTTGAGAGCACATCGAACGATTTCCTCATAGCTATTGAAGTCCCTTATGGCTAACGCCCTTCGATGACTTGGTTTTAATCCACTAAAGAATCGATCGATCTTACTCTCAGGTTGGATAATAATACCAGAAGCGTACCTTGCAAGTCTTGTAAAATTTGATTCATAGGTACCAACAGATTCATCATCCTTTTGCTTCAGTTCAAGAAACTCTTTCTCCATCTTTATTCGGAGAATACGAGGGAATTACTTATTGAAAAATAAGTTCTTGAACTCGTCCCATTCCATGGACTCAATTTCAACTCTTTGCCTCGTATTCTTGATAAGATTCCACCATTGATCAACATCTCTTTCCAAGCGATACACTGCTAGGATGACTTTATCATGTTCAGAACATTGAAGAACTGAAAATATCTTTTCAGTAGTACTAATCCATTGTTCAGCAATTAATGGATTAGTAGACTCGCTGAATGAAGGTGGACGCTGCCTCATGAAGGATTCAACAGAATGTTGCTCCTTCTTTTGCTCGTTTGTAAGTCCTGCATGATTCATAGATTGAGAAAGTTATGTGAGCATGGCTACAAGATTTTGCATTCCAGCTCCCATAACATTTGGTTGCTCAGGGGGACAATCATTGCATTGCCCGTCGCATTCCGCATTAACATGGTTCCTTCGGGTTCCAGCCATTGACTAAAACCAAGAAAAATAGTGTGAGCAACACTAATTATAATATGAAAACCACAAAATCAAGAATAAAATTTCACACTTAAGATCTTATCCTAGGTTATTCATGGTCATTTCTAAAACACTAAGATTGTGTTCTATGCTTAGAATTAACCTTAGGGTTCTTACTATGGCTTTCACATCCTAGTTTCCAATGGTCGACTATACCTTTCCTCTGATACCAACTATAACGACCCATACTTTACATACATTGTCATTACTTCAAAATTGAAGCACACTTATTACAACATATAACAAAACCCGGAAAGGACCGTATAGGTATAGTGTCTTTAGAAACTGGGAAACATAAACAACTAGTTCATAAAGCGTCTATAGTGTCTCCCATTTATTTCATCATATCTATAGTCCCTTTTGGAATATCTTACTTAATAACCTTCTTCCTGACCTGGGGAAAGAAAACATACAAAAGGGTGAGCTCAAATACTCAGTAAGGGTAAACAAAAGAAATCTCAATTACATCATTTTCATAAGAACATAACTTTTGTAAATCTTAACCTGAAAAAGAGATCATAAATTCATAACATGGGGTAAATCATAGTAGTGAAATGTAATCCCAATAATCATAAATTAAAACATGAAACTTTGTGGCATAAACACATAATCATAGAGAATCATTTCTTAGTAGTCAAGACTCATTTCCAAGACTATCTTAGCGGACAAAGTCCATTTCTGAACCGAGTTCACTCCTCGTTTCAGTCATGTTTCACTGAACCGGTTTAACCCGCCGTTCCAGCCATGTCTATCTCATGAGATATAAAATCTTTACCCAATGAATTGGAGAGAGATATAGGTCCCACCCATCTCATAATGATACCATTCTTATGTGTGCCACAAAATCATAAATCATACATCATTGCATAACCCATGTAATAAAATTGGGATTCTTAAACATTGTGACATCATAAAACAATTAATATAAGATAAACGAATTCATTAAAATAATTCCATCACAACATAATCAAATCAATGTAATAATATGGATAGAAACAGAACCCTATATTATCTTATATGGAAAATAATTTTGATAAAATGCTTGAACTCCATTCTTGAGGAAAATATCCTTTCTACTTCAAAAACACTTTTCCTTTCTTAACTTGTCATAAAATTCTAAACTAAAAGAAGTTGATTAAAAATAAACTTGAAAAATTGTAAGTTAATCTTCTTGGAAATAATATTTTAAAAATCCATTCATGACGTATAAGTTAAAAGAAAACATTCTTCTCGTACTTTTGTCGGAAAAGTCAAAAAGTACCTCGTACGAAAAACGAAAAAAGATTCCTTTCATATCTTTTACTAAAAACTCACCAAAGGGTAAAATTTGATATAAAATATTGTAGAATGATGTAAATATTACATATTGAGGAAACAAGGATGTGGATGATAAAATTCACCCCAGTAAATTCCAAAGTATAAACAATCTCGGATAAAAAATGAGATTGTGATATTTCCCTTAACTTAGGTCCGATTTGCTTCGTAAGTTCCTGAAACTCCTGTATAATGATTTAAATAATGTTATTGACTTATTCAAGAATCATAATCATTGTTATGATATCATATATGGTCATATTCTTAGTTTATTATTAGTAATATTTCATTGCTACTTGTTATTCGGGTGTTTATTACTTTTTGTTCTTCTGCGTGTTTTGTTGAATAAATTATTATTCTTCTTTTTAGGTTATGGATAACTAATTTCCAGAATGGTATTAGTGTAATATATATCATATTCATTCATTCAATTCATTTATATAATCATTATGCAGTGAAGATCATGTAGAAAAAATCGCATCACATCGTGGAGACAGTATTCCGTACGTACGCACGAGCGATGATATCGTTCCCATGATCGTGGAATTGTATTGGAGTGTATGTATACTATTTCATAATCAATACCAATTTACAATAATCATATATATTCATTACTTTCACCCTTATACCCATCCAATTAAGTTGGTGGTGGAAAATAGATTACACCACGGCATGGAGACGATATTCCGTACGTACGCACGCGCGGTGATTTCGTTTTCCATAGGATGGATAAGAGGTGAAATAGGGTAGTTTCATATTTATAATAACATATCAGTATATGAGTGATACTGATGTTATTACTTCATAATGAAACAACTAAATAAGAATAAGTGGAAGAAGAAATAAAGATGAAAGAATCGGTAACGGACATTACCTCTTCTTTGAAGCGTTTCTTTGAGACCTCCTTTTAGGGCACTAAAAATGTTATTTGAAGATAACCAGGACCTCTAAGATGTCTCTAGGGAAGTGGAGAGAAGAAAGTGGTAGGGTTTGGACGAGCTTGAATGCTCAAAGTGGTGTGAGGAAGAGAGGGAGGAGGTGCCCTTTTATAAGGGAGGAGAGGGGCACCTTTGGAATAACTAAAAATATTATTTTATTATAAAGAAAAATTCGGTTTTAAATAGCTCCAAATTGATTTATTTCAAAGATAAGGTTTTGATGGGTTGAAATACTCTCATCCAATAGAATTTAGACAAGTTTAGGTTCCTATTTTGACCTTATCATTTAGATTTAACATTAAGTTAAATAATTTTACTTTTACCGTGTCTTCTTGTGTTCTTACACTATAAGGTTAATAAACTTACTATAACAAGAAAAACGAACCCCAAGTTGTTTATTATTAATATATATAACCTTATCTAAGTCATTTGGCCGAACCATAAATTTTTAGGAATAAAATAACAATTAATAATATAATATTTGTTTTAAAAACTATTTTATGTCAATTTTGACACTATTTAGTAATTGATTTTTGTTAAAATTATAACAGAATGATTAGTTCGAACAAAGATAATTAAATCAATAATAACATGTCATATTAACCTATAAAATTAGTGTAATTCATAAAAAGTCTCAAATTACATTTATTTGGGTATTTATAACATCAATTATATCAATATTTCATTAATAAGATAATTACTCCATCATCGTTGTGTCATAAATAAATTAAATTATTTAATGTCTAAAAATTATAAATAAAATACCATTATGTTTTAAATCGTTTTATCTTTCTAATTAATATTTATAGTCTAATTTATCTTATGTATAACTCCATATTAAAAATGATTTACTTATTAAACTTTGATTTTAACTATTTTAACCATTCTTTTAGTAAATTGATAATAAATGTCCTAATCTAATCCACGTGGGCCTAAATGGTCATATTTTATTCCTAAGGTTGTTTTTGGTCAAATTACACTTATCCAATAGAATTAGAACATGTGTTAGGGTAATAATAATATCATTTTTACTCTTAATTACCCTATTTACTTTTAACTGTGGCAAATAAAAGTAAAAAGTTACTATTCACCAAAAAATTATTTTCATCTCATTGAACAAAATTTTACTTACTGACATCAACCGTGTCTCTCGGATTTTTGAAATTCTTCTCACAGAAGCACTAAAATTAAGTTTTATGAAAAATTCAGTTTTTTTAACTACCACTTAGTGGTTTCACTATTCATCAAAAATTGAAAGTTTTCAGAAAAATACCAAAATTTCACCCTAGGATAATTTTGATATTCCAAATCCAAAAAAGAAGTCCATTTTGAATATAAAATTTACAAAATTTCAAAAAGTGGTTATTACTATTCATAACGGCTAGTTTTAATAATATTTTAATAGCATATCGTTGTTTAGTGAAACTCGGTATTGCGTACGACGCAAGCTATCGAGGAAGGCCGTGGTTGCGTGTAAAGCAAGCCAAGCTAGTGTTGTGTGTAGTGAAATATTACTTTGATGATTTATAAAAACAAAATATTTATCATAAAAGTCTCGGGTGTTATAGGTTTGTATTGACCCTTTGTGCAATGGAGATGATCTTTTCTCCACTGTTTTTTACTATAATGATGCATTTAACTGTGCATTTGGCTGAAGAAGCTAAATTAGGAGGCGCCGTTCATTATCGATGGATGTATCCCATTGAGAGGTACTTTATTTATATGTTTTCAGTTAAGTGAACAATTTTTGGCACTTAATTAAATGCATAATTATTTTTATTTTATTTCACAGATATCTTGGGCATTTAAAATCATACGTGAGAAATAAAGCTCAAACAGAAGGCTCTATTGCTGAAGGCTATTTGGTTGAGGAGTGTCTTAAATTTTATTCTAGATACTTGGATGATATTGATACAAGATTTAATCAAGTTGGACGTGTTGACGACACATCGATTCAATATCAAATACATCAGAATTCAAAAATATTTTCTGCTATTGGCCGATCAGTTGGGAGGACCTCAAATGCGACAGTAACAGAATTGGAATTATTACAGGCACATAGATATGTGCTTCTGAATTGTGAAATTGCAGATCCATTTATTGAAGATTTGAGGATACAAACAAAGAATTGAATGAGAGGCCAACACGAAATGAGAAAGATATAATGAAAGCTATTAATAAAGAGCTTGTAGAATGGTTTGCATGACATGTAAGTTCATAAATATTGGAATAAATATGAATATTAGTTTGACACATATATTTTTTAAATATAATAAAGTATATTTCTTTTTTTAGATCATTAATACTGATACTTGAGTAGATGTGTCAAAATATTTTAAGTTTCTTGCTTAAGGTCCTCTAAAACAAGTTAGAAAGTTTGATGCTTACAACATGAATGGATTTAGATTTCATAAGTCGATCGAGAAGAGGGTTTGAAAACACAGAATAGTGGTATATTTACATTTCATGAAGTGGAATACTATGGAAATCTGACTAATATTATTGAATTAAACTACCATAGGCATTTTTCAGTTGTTTTATTCAAATTCAATTGGGTTGATATTATCAGAGGCATTAAAAGAGATTCCTTGCAATTTGCTTCTGTGAACTTCTCTCACTTGATGGATGTTGGTGATCATGAACTGCATGATCCATATATCTTATCATCACAAGAAAAAATGGTATATTATGTGAATGATATTGTGGATTAAGGGTGGAGTGTAGTTTCTCACATAATACAAAGTGATTTTTATGATATGGGTGATGAAGTGGAAGATTTGACCTCTGAAATTGAATCTCATCAACAACAAGAAGCAAAATTATTTGTCCATAATGATATTGAAATTATTATTCTAGCAAGGATGGATGATGTGGATGAAGTAATGGAGCCGTAAACAGACATGATTGAAGGGGAAAATGATTGTATGTAGAGTTATTTATTAATTCAGCAACCAATTATTTCATTTATGCAGTTATTCATTATCATTGTTATGTATATTTTTTTTGTTAGTACTGGGATTATATTATCATTTTTAAATTTTTTTTCTCCATATTTTTTGAAATTTTTGTTCTGAACTTAATTTTATTTGATAAAATGACAGGAATGCCAAGGAGGAAGCGATACATTGTTTCATCCACTACTGCGACATATGACGATCAATCTGTCTCCCTCTCTATGGCATATGAGCCACCAGCTGGCTGCCCCCCTACACCATCTCACCTTTAACCATCTCTCACACCCTCTGTAAGCGTCCCTTTAGAAGCTTAGTCGTCAAATCCCCCTTCAGTAACCTCATCAGTGGGGCGGTGGCGCGCCACTTCAAGTTCATCACAGACATACTGGAGGGTCACTGTTATAGGTACAAATTTTAATATAAATTAATTTATTGCACCTTTTTTATACTAACTATTTGTTCATTAAAGATGAAAAAAATGAAACTATGGAGAAAAATATAAAATGTCCAGATGTGTGGAATATGAATGGAGAGAAGATAGTTGTCCTATTCGATTCATATAGGGTCCCTACGGATGATGTCGTGGGATTACTTGGCCAAATCCTAGGCCAGCTGGCAACGGAGCCCATTTTCCTTCCCATTTCTAATGATGATTTTAGACATATGCCTCTAAGTTGAAAAAATTAAGTTTTTGATTTTCAAATAAATGTAATTTTAATACATTATGGTGTAATTTAATGTCATGTTATTAATATGTTAAAAATGAATTTTTGTATATAGATTTTTTCCACTTTATAGTTGCTAATGAGATTGAATGAGAGTGGACATTGAAAAATCTTGGTAAGAAATGGAAAGAATTAAAATGGAGATTTTGGGGTGATGTCAATGATACTTTGTTGACCGTCCAAAAAATGTATGAGAAGATACCCAATGGGGTACCCAAAGAGCAGTGGAAAGTTTTTGTTGACAGACATTGTGATGAGAAGCAGATGGTATTTAAATATATATATTATTATATTAACCTCATTTTACATTTATACATTTATATGAAAAGGAGATGACATTAAATACATTACTATTAATTTGAATTTTATTTATTTCAGGATCTCTCAAGAAAGAATGCATCAAGCTGGGCAAAGAAAATCATCCCTCACACTACGGGGTCAAAAATATTTTCTAGAATCCGATCGACTCTGGTAATATTTTCATTAGTTTAAATATTTATAAGACAATATTATCTATTTAATATATTAAATTTCTGATTTATCTTTGTTTAACGCAGTCACCGAGTTTAGAGCACGAAGCACCCTGAAATGAAGTGTGGTTGGATGTTCACAAAAAATATGATAAAAGTTTTGTTAATAAGTCTTCCCAAGAAGTTGGGGTATGACCTCATTTTTTCATAATAATAACTTATTATCAGTTTTTACTATGTTAATATATATTTATATTTTATTTATAGGTAAAAATTAAAGAACCATGGGATGCCAATCCTGAGCAGTCCTACTTAGTCATCCAGGATGACCGGGTTGCTAAAGTCCTTTGGAAGGAGCATCCTGGTTGAGTGTGCAGGATGGGTTTGAGACCCATACCATCTAAGGTTTTTTGTAGTCCACCGGGGATGGCAGATGAATCTACACCTAGTTTTAGTCAGCCTATACCTGGATATTCTAAGAAATAGATTGTTTCTCTACGAAACATAGTTCACGAGCAGGGGGATCAAATATCCTCTTTGCAGAAAGATTTAACTAAAATACGTCAGCAGATGAGAGGATATTCCCTTGGTGGTATTGTATCAACTGGTGGTGAGTAGGTAAATCACACAAATTCAAAATCATTTAGTTTTCAATATTTTATTGGTTTTAAGTTTAAATATAAATATGCAACACTATTTAATTTTCAATATAATGTTCTTACAGGTGGTAGCCGGAATTAGAGATGGAGGTGGAGAGGGTGACGATATGTTTTCATCATTAGACATTGATTAGTTGTATTGTTGATATATTTTGGGTTGAGAGGGTGACAACATGTGTTCATCGTCAGTTTTTATATGTATCATGTGTGGCACATAGTTTCCACCAAACATTTTCATAACCTAACACTTTCTTGATTTTTCATGTTTCCTTTTATGCATTTTATTGATTTCTGATGTTTCCTTTTATGTCTTGATTTATTGAGTGTGGTATTCATATTTAGGACATAACATCCTACATCAGTCCCCTACCAAATCATTAACAGAACTAACCATTCTCTTTCCAACAACATTACCATAGTGAAGAACAGGGAAAAAATTAGAAATGAAAGGGTTCATGGTATGAATATTATATAGTGTTTTCTCATATATCTTAATTATGTTATTATATATAACAAAAAAGTGTGGTTATGTGGGTAACCATTAAAGGGGTGAGGAATGTCATGGTAATTCGGTGTTCATGGGAGGAGAAACACTCTGAGTGGTTTTGGAATTTAGTTCAGGGGAGAGGGTAGGGTCAACTGGATAACAATCCTTATAGATTGAGATCTTAGGTTGTCAAGATAATGTTGAGAATAGAATAGGTATATGATCTCCATTTTGAGAATGACTCATATGTGGTGGGTGATCATGTGGTTAGCCTTTTTATGACTAAGATTATTTGGGATATTCAATTTACTGACATGTAGTGGTTCATGGTAAGTGGGTTGGGAACATGAACCAGATATGACCAGACATGATTCATTGGATCATGATTATAGTTTTATGATCATGAAGTATGGGAGTGTGTACCCATTAGGTTTGGGAAATATTAAGTAGGATTAAAGGAAAGAACTAGTGAGACAGTTACCATAGGATTACTCAACAGTGGGAAGAAGTGAGTGTGTGTTGGTGTTTCATTCCAAGAAAATACATGTTATGTGAGGGTGGTACACACTAGATATGTGTGGTTCTCAGTGAGTTTTGAATCATTTATTATACCAGAAAAGTGTGGTATGAAAATTTTGGTATTATTGGAATTGTTTTTTTAGGGCACTGGTACAGAAGCTGCAGAAGCTGCTGTTTTTTTGTAAATATGTTTTTAGAGGCGGTTTAAACCGTCGCTACATGTCATCATTTTTCTCTTAGTGGCGGTTATAACCGTCTCTACGGTATTAAATTTAGCGACGATTTTAACCGCCACTATAGTGGCCCATCTTCTGCGTGAAGTTCGCAGAGGTTAGGATGTTTTTAGCGGCGGTTTTCCCAGCCAAGGACTTACATTTTTTTTAGCAGCGGTTAAAACTAACGCTAAAAAAAATAATCCCCTACCCAGAAAAACCCCTGTTAAAAAACATCATAACTGCCACGAAATGCGCAAACTATGATAGTTCCTATAAATCGCCCCTAAATTCCAATAACCACCGGCAATAGTGTCCCAACACACAATGTAGCAGTGGTTTTCGGACGGACCTTCTTAACTACTATAACCTACTAGTCAGGAAGCTCCTCGACAAGAGCGCAAAACCTATGATCATTCATTGATTTATAATTCTATCATTATAGAACCTTTAGGGTTGATGTATTTTTCCAAGAAGATGAGGGGTGAATTAATATTTTATTTTTGAGAGCATCAAAACACTAGAGAAACTCCAGGTCAGACTGGGAACCTTCATATAGGAAGGGATATCTCAAAGATAGTGGAATGTTACACTCAAGGCTTAGAAAGACCAGTGGCATACTAAGAAAAAAAAATAGGATATACTATTTGATAAATTATAACCTAACACTCTACATCTGCTATAGTCTTGTAAAATCTTATACCTGAAATGGCCGGAGGTCATCACGACCCTCAAAATTACATTTATTAACCTATACTAGCATAGTGGTGCATGGTCGATCCACAGAGAATGCAGATGAGTGATTTTTAAGGTTTTTGAATTTTAAACCCCCACTGTTTTCAGCAGTGGGGAAAACATCTTTTTTACTTTATATATTTTTTTATTTAAATGATGAAGTGAAAGCAAGATGAAGAAACTAGATTTTACAAAGGAGCTAAACGTACACTAAAGTTACTATAAACTAAAGAATAAAAAAACAAACTAATCTTCCTAGCAGCAAAGACAAAGGAGTATTGATCACATGAAACACATGGGAGATTTAATCTACTAGTTGAAATGGTTTATTCCTTCACAACATTAATTGAGTCACACTTCAAGAAATTATGAAGAATATCCCTTTCCAGGAAATTCAACAGGCAGAGAATTAAGTTTTGCAGTTCACCACACCAAAACTTAACTGAACTGCTAGGAAGTTTGATACATATTAAATTTGGAAATAAACTCGCCGTAAATTTACAAAGTTAATGAAATTAAAATTCTGAAAGATACATTAAAAAAATCCTCACCAGTTGAATTTGAATTATAAAATTGAAGTGTGAACATTTAAATGTAGAATCATAAATCAATCTCTATAATTTTTTATGATTTGGAAATATTGAAAAGAATGTGAAGAAACCAAGAATAAAAACCAGTAGTGTCAAATTCCCAAGCTGAGAACATATAAGCTTATGATCATATTGATTTAAACACTAAACACATGAAAACAGAGTACAAAATCTATAGATAGAGGGAAGAATAACTTCCCTAGTGATGCTCTGCCTTCAGGCTCCTTCACGTCCATGTCTGCTCTATCATCTCCCGGGAGATTCCGCTCTCGAAAAGTATGGTGTTGAAAGAGTATGAGAGTCTCGATACACTCTTGGATGGATGTGTTCATGGAATGAATAATGAGCGCCCTAAATTCTGATGCTTGATCAGCTTTTGTATCCACCGTCTTCTACTGCATGTCACCACTTGCCTTCCACCAACATTAAGTTTCCTTCACGAGCACACCGAACATGTGCGTTTTTTCACGACAGGCACGTCGCGCAAGAATTTCCCTTGTAACTAACTACCGGTGAGTTAGTTAGATGAATCTAGTCAGGAACTCACTTCACGTATGAACCTTCATAGCTAAAAATAAAATAAATAAATTAATACACAAAGAAAGTAAAGTAGTTAATTTTTTTAGTTTTACTGTTATAATACTTATTAAAAGTAATTAAAGTTAAATAATAAATATCTTAAAATGATAATTATTATCTACTTTTATATTATTTATAATATTTTCCACTTAATATTACTATGTTAATACATAAATTAATTAATAAGTTGTTAATTTAATTAAGTTAATAAAAACTAAAATTTTTAGTTTAACATTTTTAACTAATTTATTAAAAATTAGCGACATGAATAAATAAGTAATTAAGATAATATCTTAGATTGTATTAATAATTTTATTATTACTATTTAAGAAATTAATTTACTAGATTAATTTAATTAGTTTATTTTAATAATTAGAATTTAATAATTTAATTTTAAAATACTTAAATTATTAAGTATATATCATAGTTATTTATATTTATTATTAAATATTTATACTATTAACAGAATATTAATTTATTATTAAGAATTATTATTAATTTAGTTTTGTATTTTTATTTTTAATTTATCTATTTATTAATATTATATTTGTTTTAAATTATAACTTTAACAAATTATGTTATATACATTTGATTATTAAAGTTTACTTTTACTTTTAACTTTACTTTTACTTTATTTTTCCTTTTTGTTTTACTTTAATTTTTTTTTATTTTATATTTATTATTATATTTTTTTAAAGCTTCTTCCTCCCCCAATTCTCACACTGCGCAGTAGGAAGGGGGGAGGGTTTCTTATTCTCTCTAAAGACAACACCTCCATCCAGCCCTTCGGTCCGGCGTGCCGCAACAATCTCCCAACAGCATCGACCTTCCATCAGCGGCAGACCACAAATACCCTACGGATCTCCTCTGCACTTAGCATCGTGGAAAGATACATCACGACTCCTCTGACTCCCACACCGGCAGCGGCGTGGCTCCACGACAACACCTCACACAACAGTGTGCAAAAATGGCGGTCTGGCCTCCCTTGGCTTCCACGGTGTCCCGACTTCAGCTCCTTGCAGTGGTGTACAACGGCGGAAAATAGGCGGCAGGTTAGATTTGTGGGCTTGGGTGATTCTTTGTCCAGCAAATAACAATGATAGTGCTCCTTGAAACATGGACCTCCTCCTTCAATCCAGTAGTGGCGGCCAACTCCTCCACTCCAGTGCTGACCTCCTTTCAGCGACAGACAATAACGACTGATGGGGCAGCTTCAGTAGCCAACACCCATGGCGGAACCAAGTCCAACAGAACGCCCACCTCCTTCAATCATCTTGGTGGCGTGACCATCATCTCTGCAGTAAACCCTCCATGCGGCTTGGAATTAGCGGCACCCCTGTCACAGCTCGACTCGAACTCCTCGTAGCAGCGCGACTCTTCGGTGGGCACCTCCTTTGACGGCGCACATCCAACAGGTGTTGGAAATGGAAATGGTGAGAAATGGAGACACCGTAACTGAGAACGGTGGAAAAAAAAGCTGGGTAACAGTGGAAAAGAAATGGTCTCACCGTATCAAGAGGTCACAGTGCATGGTAGTATCGGGGCGCAGGTTAGACAGTGAAACAGTAAAATATTGAAACGGTGGCAAGAGGGACCGGTGAGACCATAAGGAGACTACGACGTGTGGAGAAATGGTGCGTCCGTGAAAGGTATGTCACTGTGAGACAATAAAGAGAATCACGGTGGCACCGTGACAAGGGGTGAAAATGAAAACCTGCAAAAATAAACAAGGTAAATAAATTAAATTAAAACATAAATAAAATATGAACAAAGTAATTTATATAAAATAAATCTGAATTAAAACAAATGAAAAATTAATTACAACATAGACTTTAATAAATTAATAAAACCAGTTAAACTTAAGTTAAATTAGTTAATTTAATAAATTTAATTAATTTAAAGTAGATAGATAATTATTATACTATTAAACCATTATGTTAATTAATGAAATAGAATTAAAAGAGACTTAAAAATAAAACAAGATTACAATATTATATTATAATTAATGAATTGTTAAAAGATGACTTAAAACATTATGTTACTTAAAATTAGTTAATAATTAATACAAGAAATGTTAGATTAAGACTTCATTACCTAAGTGCAAAAGAAGAATTAATTTATTAGCTAATTATTGTTAAATTATTAACTATGCCGACAAAAACAACAATATAAATAGATAGTTATTAGTCTATAAAATTAAAGTTAGAAACAAATTAATTATTTTAAGGCTTAAAATACACTATTAATTATAAAAAAATGATTAATTATTAAAGTTTATAATAAAAATACAAAAGAGTGATTATTTATTAAAGAGTGTTAAAATAAGTAATTAAATTAATAAAAAGTAATTAAAAAGATGTGGCAAAACATGTGTTTTAAAGGCCACATCAAATTCCCCCATACTTAAACATTGTTTGTCCTCAAACAATCCCATGTTTTATTAAACTTGAAAACAAAAGTATGTTTATAACTCAGATCAAAATGTCACATGTCCAGAACTCAAAATAGAGGACTTCAAAAACATGTCAATAGGATTTTAGAAATTAAATTGCCCATATGAACCTTTCCTAGAACAAATTCTCACTAGTAGTCTTGAAAACAATGAATCATCAAGTAATGAAGATGTCATGACTCATATGTGGTACTTCTTAGTGACTAAATACAATCCAGGCTCAGGTTCTAAATCCAAAAATGACAGGGGATAACATTTCAATGGTATTAAGACCTTAACCAAGGAACTTTGTACTTTGATTTTTTCACCTAGGTTACAAAAATAAATAATTTTTTTTGTGAATCACCTCAATGATCAACCTAAATGATTTCCATATAAACCAACTGACCCCTTCTTCATATGGTGGTCATCATTCCCCTCACCTTAATGAGCTCTTTTTTGACCCTAGACACTTAATTAAATTTTTCCCAAACCATGTATCATTGTGCTAAGCACTGTGCAAATGCACTTATTCAAAGTGTACAGAGGGCTTAAAATTAACAGAAATGCACCCAGCATCTAGGGTCTCAGAGACTCACTGTGGGATCCCAGATGCCCAAACTACTCCAGTTTCAAAAGATTAATATCAAAAATCATTTACATTGGCTCATTAAAGAAATTAATTTTAATAATTAAAAGAAAACAATGAGGCCCCTAAAATTAGAATCAAACTTCCATTTCAATGAGTCATGATCATAATTCCATTAACATATCACCCATATCAATTCCAGAAGTAGTTCCTAAACCAAATTTCCATCAAATCACTAAGAAAAATCACTCAGTAATCATCCACCCTCATCAATTTCAGATTCAATGCAATTATTAACTTCTAGAAAGGTACTTTTCCTAAAGCAAGACCCAATCGAGAAAAGTGTAAAGCCTAAAATTATGCAAAAATTTTGAAAAATTTTATTCATTTTTTTTAAAAAATTTTGAAGTTTTAGTGGGAATTGTTGGGATCTCAATTATGCACAGTTTTTCATAGTCATGAATTGACCCCCTCCCCCACACTTAAAACCCAAATTTGTCCCCAAAGTTGACTTCTAAATGGGAGAAGAACAATTAAACAAATAAAGTTCAAAACAGATTTTCAATTTAGTAGATATATGACATGTAAAAAGGGTCTCAATGAAGTTCAAAAAGATTATTGTCTGCCACAAAAAATAAATAATCAGCAGGTTCATAAAAAAGTACAAACATTAATATTGATTTCCAATGACAAAGATTTTCAATTCAAGATCAAACAAGCATGAAACTAGTGAGTGAACAATTAATCGGGTGTAAGAAATTTTAGAATAATTCTTTTCAGTTAGATATTCAATAAAGTAGACAAAGTTTATGCTAAACACCCCAACATTAATCAGATTAAAAAGACCAGCAGCATGTACCCCCCCCACACTTAGTTTCAAGCAGTGGAAAATATTTTAATAATAATGAAATTCAGTTTTTCAGTAATGAAGTACATGCAGATTTTTATAAAAACATACTTTTGTAGTAACTACAAACAAGCAACAAATTTTTTTATATGCAATTTATGCAGCAGATTTTTAGCAAGTACAAGAAGAATTTTTAATAAGAAGAATTTTATTAACATAAACAGGAGGTGAAATAGATGCAAAAAGTTGAAGTATTACCCTAACTAAGTTCTTTTCCAGATATGATCATGGGAATTAGACTCCATTATTACACAATAGCAGCATCCTAAAAACACCAAACATGAAAACCAGGAACAAAAATCCAGTAGAGACACAACATATAGTTGGCAGCAAAGCTTCACATTATTCAGCACAAAACAGTACAAATATGTAAACAAAGGAGAATGAGTTGACTCCCATGAAGCACTGATTTTAAAGTCTTCAGTTAGACTTTATTTAATTAAAATTTTTTTATTTATTAACAAAACAAAAACCATGGGTTGCCTCCCATGCAACGCTAGGTTTAAAGTCCCCAGCTAGACTCACCTAGAACTAACCATAGTCTCTAGGCGGATGTGGTTTCCTTAATAGGAACCACCACATGTGTTTGGACCAATTATTTTTAACAGAAATTTGAATTATATGGGCATCAAGACTTAAAACAACTGAAACTAAACTCTCATAGTCTGAATTAACCCATAAGAAGCACCCTTTAACAGTTGAGAGCACAATGTTGTCCACTTCTAGAATTGTTTCAAAGTTATCAAAATTGGAGTTCACATGAAGGGAAAACATAGTATTAGATGCTTCAAAGGGTGTAGCAATGACCTTAGAGCTATCTCTCTTAACCACAACACTAAAAGATTCAAAATCAAGGGTGCAAATGGGTGAATACTAAATAGTAGGTTCAAAAGGGGATTCAATAACATACTGAACAGAATCATATACAATGGAACTCAAGTTTGATCCCCCCTATAAACTACTATCAGTAACACAAGAAGGATCAGCACCCTTCACAGGTGAGGATGCAAGTGATAGGCAGGGAAGAGAATTTATTTGAATAGCAGCAGATTCGGGTTTAACCATGTTGTAAATCTCTTCCAAAAGTTCCTCATCAGTGAACTCACATTGAACATCTGCTGCTTCTATAAAATAAATTATGCCTAGATCAAGTGTGTGCTCAACCTCTATTTCAAGTTCAAGTTCAAAAGGCTCACTTTCTAAAACCATATCTGTAGTGTGTTCTAGAAAATTAAGTTCAGGGGAAGAAATTCTCAATTAAGCTTCAATAAAGTCATGTTCAATATTGATCAAATTCAATCAGTTATCCCCATGTATATCAACATAGTTTTCAATTTCATTGCACAATGTTTCACAAAAGTGATCACTATGACAATAGGGAAATGAGAACTCATCAGTTAGCCTTTCTTCAAATATAATTCCCTTTTTCTCATCATCCAACAGTATTTCATAATTTATTGGGTTTGGAGTTTCAAAACATGGAAGAGTGTTTATTATCTTAGTTTCAAAGAGTTGATTTTCTGTGATTTCCAGCTTATGGTTCTCTTCCAAAGTGTACCGAATAACAATTTCAGGCTCACTGTTTAGAATTCCAAAAATTTTGGGTGAAGATTATTTAACATTCAAATTTTCATTTTTAAGAATATGTTCAACATGAGTGACTTACTTTTCAAAACTCCTAAAACTGTGATTTTTCTCTAATGTAGGAATTATGAAAAGAACTGGACATTCATTTTCAATTTGTTTCAATTCATATTAAAAATTGACCAACTCGACAACATTAAATTTCTTTATTGGATTTTCAATATTGTGTTCTTTATTTAATGAGTTGGTTATTTCTAAATTTGGTTCAACAGTTTCAGATTCTTCAAAGTAAATGGGTTCTTTTTCAGTTTCACTTTCACTTTCCTCTTCCACTTGATTTAAAATCTTTTAAAAATATTTTCTTTTTATTTTTCTTCAAATTATTCTTGTTCTTTAAACCTTTGTTGTAATTACAAAAGAATATTTTATAATCTTTTCATTATTTGATCTCACTCTTGAGAATCTCTAAGTTGAATTTCATGGGTTTTAGTTAACCAATTGTTAATTAGTTCCACCCTAGCATCCAGTTTAGAATCAATTAGATCAATTCTAGATAGGGTGTCAGGACTAAACTCAAATTGTTCATTTTATTCAATGTAAAAATCATGTTGTGGCTGGTTATAGACACACTTCCATAAAGTGTGCCCATATAGCCACAACACACACAATGTGGCCCCTGTTGATCCCAGTTTCCATGAACATCCATTTTTAAACTAAAACCAGATGAGATTAAACACACAAATTTTCACAATTGATGTAGATTTTTAATGTACAATAGAAGCAGTAGGTTCTAGTTCACAGTTTTTTTTAAATAGATTTTTTTAAAAAAATATTTTTTTATTTTTTTTATTATTGTTTTTTTATTTTTTTAAACCATAGACTCTCAGTGCGTGCCTTCCCCGGCAATGGAGCCAAATTTTTAATTGGATGGAGGTTGTCACAGCCCTCAAAATTACATTTATTAACCTACACTAGCACAGTGGTGTAGGGTAGATCCATAGAGAAGGCAGATGACTGATTTCTAAGGTTTTAGAATTTTAAACCCCCATTATTATTAGCAGTGGGGAAAACATCTTTTTACTTTTAATATTTTTTTATTTAAATGATGTAGTGAAAGCAGGATGAAGAAACTAGATTTTACAAAATAGCTAAACGTACACTAAAGTTACTATAAAATAAAGAAAAAAAAAACAAACTAATCTTCCTAGCAACAAATAAAAAGGAGTATTGATGAAACGAAACACTTGGGAGATTTAATCTACTGGTTGAAATGGTTTATTCCTTCACAACTTTAATTGAGTCACACTTCAAGAAATTATGAAGAATCTCCCTTTCCAGAAAATTCAATATGTAGAGAATTAAGTTTTGGAGTTCGGCACACCAAAAATTAACTGAACTGCTAGGAAGTTTGAAAAAGATTAAATTTGGAAATAAACTCACCATAAATTTTCAAAGTTAATGACATTAAAATTCTGGAATATGCATTCAAAAACAACATCGCCAGTCGAATTTGAATTATGAAATTGAAATTCAGAAATTGAAGTGTGAACAATTAAACTTCGAATAATAAATCAATCTCGCCGATTTTTATGATTATAAAATATTGAAAAGAATGTGAAGAAACCAATAATAAAAACAAGTAGTGTCAAATTACCAAGCTCAGAACATATCATCTTATGATCATATTGATTTCAACACTAAACACATGAAGACAGAGTACCAAATCTAAAGACAGAGGGAAGAAGAACATCCCTAGCGATGCTCTGCCTTTGGGCTCCTTCGCCTCCAGGTCTGCTCTATCATCTCCCAGAAGATTCTTCTCTCGAAAAGTATGGCATGGAAAGAGTATGAGAGTCTCAATCTACTCTAGGATGGATGTGTTCATGGAATGAATAATGAGCGCCCTAAATTCTGATGCTTGCTCTTCTTTTGTATCCACCGTCTTCTACTGCATGTCACCACTTGCCTTCCACCGACATTAAGTTTCCTTCACAAGCACACCACACATGTGCGTTTTTTCACGAAAGGCACATCGCGCAAGAATTTCCCTTGTATCTAACTACTGGTGAGTTAGTTAGATGAATCTGGTCGGGAACTCACTTCCCGTATGAACCTGCATAGAAAAAAATAAATAAATAAATTAATACAAAAAGAAAGTAAAGTAGTTAATTTTTTTAGTTTTACTGTTATAGTACTTATTAAAAGTAATTAAAGTTAAATAATAAATATCTTAAAATGATAATTATTATCTACTTTTATATTATTTATAATATTGTCCAATTAATATTACTATGTTAATACATAAATTAATTAATAAGTTGTTAATTTAATTAAGTTAATAAAAACTAAAATTTTTAGTTTAACATTTTTAACTAATTTATTAAAAATTGACGACATAAATAAATACATAATTAAGATAATATTTTAGATTTTATTAACAATTTTATTTTTAATATTTAAGAAATTAGTTTACTAGATTAATTTAATTAGTTTATTTTAATAATTATACTTTAATAATTTAATTTTAAAATACTTAAATTATTAAGTATATATCATAGTTATTTATATTTATTATTAAATATTAATACTATTAATAGAATATTAATGTATTATTAAGACTTATTATTAATTTAGTTTTATATTTTAATTTATAATTTATCTATTTATTAATATTATATTTGTTTTAAATTATAACTTTAGAAAATTATATTATATACATTTGATTATTAAAGTTTACTTTTACTTTTAACATTACTTTTACTTAAATTTTCCTTTTTGTTTTATTTTAATTTTATTATTTTTTATATTTATTATTATATTTTTTAAAGCTTCTTCCTCCCCCAATTCCCACGGTGTGCAGTAGGAAGGGGGGAGGGTTTCTTATTTTCCCCGAAGACAACGCCTCCATCCAGCCCTTCGGTATGGCACGGCGTAGCAATCTCCCCGCATCATCGGCCTTCCATCAGTGGCGGATTGAAAATACCCTACTACCCTCCTCTGCACTTTGCAGCGCGATTCCTCTGACTCCCACACCTATGGGGGCGTGGCTCCACGGTGACACCTCACACAGCAGTGCCCAACAATGGAGGTCTGGCCTCCCTCGGTTTCCACGGTGTCACAACTTCAGCTCCTTGTAGTGGCGTACATCGGCAGACAGCAAGTGGCATGTTAGATTTCAGGGCTTGGGTGATTCGTAGTCCAGCGAAGAACAATGATAATGCTCCTTGCAACGGCGACCAACTCCTCCACTCCAGCGCGAACCTCCTTTCAGCGACGGACAACAACGGTTGATGGGGCGACTTCAGTAGCCAACACCCATAGCGGAATCAAGACCAGCAGAATGACTTCCTCCTTCAATCATCTCGGTGGCATGACCATCGGCTCTGTAGTAAAACCTCCACGCAGCTTTCAATTAGCAGCACTCCTGTAACAACTCGACTCGAACTCCTCGTAGCAGCGCGACTCTTTGGTGGGAACCTCCTTTGACGGCGCACATCCAGCAGGTGTTTGAAATGGAAACGGTGAGAAATGGAGACACCGTAACAAAGAACGATGAGACAACAAGATGGGTAACGGTGGAAAAGAAACGGTCTCACCGTGTCAAGAGGTCACGGTGCATGGAAGTACAAGGGCACATGTTAGACAGTGAAACAGTAAAAGATTGAAATGGTGGCAAGATGGACTGGTGAGACCGTAAGGAGACTACGACGCATGGAGAAACAGTGCGTCCATGAGAGGGATGTCACGGTGAGACAATAAAGAGAATCACGGTGGCACCGCGACAAGGGGTGAAAATGAAAACCTGCAAAAATAAACAAGGTAAATAAATTAAATTAAAACATAAATAAAATATGAACAAAGTAATTAATATAAACTAAATCTGAATTAAAACAAATGAAAACTTAATTATAGCATAGACTTTAATAAATTAATATAACCAGTTAAACTTAAGTTAAATTAGTTAATTTAACAAATTTAATTAATTTAAAGTAGATAGATAATTATTATACTATTAAACCATTATGTTAATTAATGAAACAGAATTAAAAGAGACTTAAAAATAAAACAAGCTTATAATATTATATTATAATTAATGAATTGTTAAAAGATGACATAAAACATTATGTTACTTAAAATTAGTTAATAATTAATACAAGCATTGTTAGATTAAGACTTCATTACCTAAGTGCAAAAGCAGAATTAATTTATTAGCTAATTACTGTTAAATGATTAACTATGCAGACAAAAACAACAATCTAAATAGATATTTATTAGTCTATAAAATTAAAGTTAGAAAAAAATAAATTATTTTAAATCTTAAAATACACTATTAATTATAAAAAATTTATTAATTATTAAAGTTAATAATAAAAATACAAAATATCCATTATTTATTAAAGAGTGTTAAAATAAGTAATTAAATTAATAAAAATTAATTAAAAAGATGTGGAAAAACATGTGTTTTAAAGGCCACATCAATACCTTAGGAAGGAATCTATGCCTATAAAAGATTATTTAAGAATTATTTAATTGGTTCACAGTGAAGTAGTAAATTGAAGATAAAAACAAAAGTGAAAAATATGGGAAATAAAGAACACAAAATTTAACATAGAAAACCCACCAAAATGAAAAGGTGTAAAACCATAGGAAAATAGAAAGATTCTATGGTAAAAGGAGATACAAATTCATTATAACTATTATAAGGTGATAACCCTTGTAAAACCCTCTCTAGAATAAGTGGAGAAACACTACCCACAAAATACCTCTCAAATGAAAATGAAAGATAGATGATGAGAAGATAATAATAGAACAACTAAAACTAAATCACATTTTAAATTATACTCATCCATTTATTTATCCTATTCACTTCCCCTATTTGGCAGTGTTTTGTCACCAACCTTTCTTACTTCACTTTTCCACTAGCTAAAATTTCTGGATTTCTAGAAGCATGTGGAAAATCTAGGGATCTAGTTTTACCATGAATAAGATATCAAAAGTTCTGCTACTAACATATACCTCATTTAGAGATTTTTTAGGAACTAATCAATTCTTCAGAGATACCCTTTATCTTGCAAACATACTACTCAAGTATTTTCAAGGACACTCAAGGATCTTCACCATTTGAACTTATCATAGGTAATTTATTCGTCATAAAATCAACTAGATTTTCTTTAGTTTGAATTTTCAGCCTATCTATACTTCCTCTACCATATATCAAATGAAATGATACCATACTCTAATTTATTCATCATAGAATAAAAATATGCATTCCTTTCAATCTTCTAGGTTATTTTATTGTCATAAAATAAAGGAATATGATCATGTTTTTACCTATGATCTTCCAATAATCTTTTCATCTAAATAAACTCATTACAACATTATGCATATGTCATATATTCTACCTCAGTTGTTGATAATTTCACAATTGACTACAATTTTTAAATCTAGATCAAGATGTATCATATAAGAGTAAACTTGTAACCAATTATTTATTTTTTTTTCTATCAGAATCACCAGAAAAATTGTCATCAACATAGATTATAATAGTGAACTCAGAACCTATATAATATAATGAAACATCTAAGGTCTCTTGATATATCTTAGTACCATTTTTACTATATTTCAATTCTCTCACCTTTTGATTCACCATGTACTGATTAATTGATCCTAATATATGAGAAATGTTTGTTATAGTATAGACTATAATAAATATAAGGATTCCTACTAATGAAGCATACTATACTCATGACATATTTATCATATCTACTTCATTTATAGGACTCATCATAGAGGATAAATTAAAATTAATGGAAAAAGGTTATAAGTTTACTTACAACCTTTCAAGTTAAATTATTTTAAGAATTTCCTTAGATAATTCTTGTGTGATAGAGAAATATTCCAAGTATTTATTTCTTATTAAATATGTATGCAAAGAATCTTGTCTATTAGTCCCAATTCCTTCATATCAAAATCATTAGAAAACTGTGTCTTTTTTTTAATTAATACGATCATTGTTGAGGCCAATAAAAAATATAGAATCAATATATAACTGATTAATAATAAAATAATTTCCATTCAAAACCCTCAAAATACATAGAAGTTTATAGATGAACTCTATCACATCCAAGGATCATGATACATAAATCAAATATTTTTTACCAACATCTTGGAGTGAATTTGCGACTATATTAAGATGTTTTCAACCTACAAACCATGCCCCCTACCTTCTTCAACAAAATTATATGGTTGGAGAATACATATATATTTATCAAGATCACTATGGTGAAAAGATGTCATCATATCTGGTCACTCTTGATATAAACTATTGGTAACACATATAGTAACCTGCCCTTAGAAAGCCCAAAACTGGTGTCTGTCATCGATTACATTATCATGATTATAAGGAATCAAGAACTGAAGAATTGAAAGTTTTGTAGTCTTGGTAAACTATTTATATAAATGAGTCTTCCATTAAAAAGTAATACACTAATTAAAACATAATTTTTTTATTCTAAATAAATTTTAGGATAACCTTATTCCATCTATTATATCACTGCATATCTTTTATAGTAAGCTTCTTGGATTCCTAAGAAAGGAAACATAATAAGGGAGAGCTCACATGCCCAGTAAGGTTAATGTATAGTGAGAGTAATAATGTATCAATAAGAATCATTATTATGACATGGTAAATAATGTAACACACATACCATATAATCAATAAACTGGGAAAGAAGTGCATATACAATATGGAAAGGTAATAAATAGAAACACATTCCATTAAAATTACTAGATAAATAAAAATCAGTGTAGAAAGGTAAGAAAACTAAAAAAACATGCCATTTAATAAATAAATTTAAAATAAAATGAATCCATAGATTTTAACATGTGATAATATCATGTATAAAAATAATGAATCACAATGAAGGTAATGCTTAATTATTATTCATCATGTATCAAGAACATGTAAACCTATACTATCAATATCTATCCTCCAGATAGTTTAAACTACGGATAAAAACCCATTTAATTTTTGTAACTTATTTTTCTGATGAGAACCTATCAATGCATCAAGTAGCTATATAAAGTCCAAGCTCTACTCATCATTGTATGTCTAAAGCATTATTCATATCGAGTAATTGATTTAATTAATAAAAATTCCTTATCAAATATACATATTGAATAAAGAATACATATTTACGAATATTTCCCTAGATAATAAAACAACTACCAAAGTAGAAACCGTATGTAAATACGTATACATTTTAGGAAATAATAATAACTATAATAAATTAAATGGAAAATTTAGAGGAAATTCAATGTAAAATGATCACAGGAGATTGAATATTTCAAGGGGACTAACAAATGAATCAAATAATTGAATGTTAATACTATCCTTGGCCAAATAAATCAAAAACCATCCAGAGAAATAAATAGTATGTTATCAATACAAAATATACCAAGTGTAGTAAAAATAAGGGTTGTTGTCGTTGATAAAAATAAATACTATAAAATGATTTTTTAAAAACATTTTTGAGGAAATTATCCTTTTATTATGAAAAAATTCTCCTTTGAAAATCACTTTTGAAAATATTTTATTAAAAACTAAAACTTTTAAACAAGAAAAGGAATCTTAAAATAAAGTATGAAAGGTAAATCCATACAGTCCTTATGAGGTAAAAAGAACATTTCTTTTACACGGTTAAAGGTTAAAAAAATTTCCTTGTTTGGAAATTGATAAAAAGATTCCTTTGAAAACATTGGTAAAAGAAAAAACGGGTAAAAGTGAATTTACCAAATAGTTTTAATTTTTTTTGAAAACATTTTAATAAATCATGATTTTTATAAGAAAACATGTTCACTAACTAAAGAGAGAAATAATGTCGTGTTTTCTAATAAACATTTATTAAAATATTTTGAGTACCAAAAAGTAAAAAAATGGTACTGTAACTTAATAAAGGTAATTAATAACCACAGTAGAATAAACTTAATTGTTTTATTAGACAATGATCAAATAATTTCCTCTAATAGAAATTTAAGTGTAAAAAATCCTAAACAAAATGATATTTTTAAGTAAACCCATGAAAATATTATAATGTTGTAGTGAGAATCAATCAATGAGTAGATTATGTGTATCAAATATAAATTCTCATATAGAAGAGGAAATACATAAATAGATAGTTAAAGTAACTATAAACATAATCATAGAATATTAATGACAATGAGGAAATAATATAACATAATGAAAAGAAATTGGATTATGAAATCTTTTTTCCACTTGGTAACTTTTAACTCAAATCCCCTTAGATGAAATAATTCAAATTGAAACACAAAGTATCATGAATAATGAATTATTCATGATATTATATTGAGAAGTGGAAGTATTTTCACCATATATAATAAATTAGGTGTGAATAAATTATGTTATTCTTTCAATATAAAGTTAAAAATCACAAAAGGAAGTGATATTACAAATATAATCACTAAAAACATTCTTGAGGAGAATAATCTTTAAACATTACAAGTATCCCATACCACTTTGAAAAATTTGAGTAATAATATACATGAATTAATAACATTAAATGAAACTTATAATATCATGAGAATATATATTTCCATGATATAACATTTCAAATGGTAGTATATACACCATATAAAATAAACTAGGTGAAAAACAAAAAATAAGTATCAAAAGAATGTTAATTGATATGAAATACATTACATTGTGTTTCCTTTTAAAGTAAACATCCTTTAACATCGTATATGATAAAATTATGTTAATTATATACTTTATTGATATCCTTTTTCTTGTTTATCATTACTTTTATTTCACTTATTACCATTTTGTGTAAAACTACTTAATCAATTAATTTTACATCAGTTGTTTTGACCAAATTTGGTTTATGTGTCAAAATCAACTTTGGTAGGTCGACTATGATCAAAGGGGTCATTATATAACATTTAAAGAATAATAATAATTACATAATTTTTATATTTATAAAAAAATTATACTTTTAAAATCAATAATTGAATATGGTTATGAAAAAATAATCATTGTTACAATCACGGAGACGGTAAGCTGTATGTACACATGAGTAACATTCTCATTTTTCAATGATCGTTATGGAAAGAAGGTAAGTAACTTATATATTTATATAATTATAATTATATAATAAATAAATTGTTTATTTAATCATATATACTCTTATATATGATTAATGTGATGTAAAAGGAATCACATCATGTCGAGGAGGCGGTAGTCCACACGTCTACGAATGATGTTATCACTTTCTAAGTGCATTAAAGGGTAATAAAGAAAATTGATATATATAATATTTTCATAATGGTTATTAGGTCGTGAATATTATATAGAGTTTGTTTATGTCACATATTTTTAATTAAATCCATCATTTATTTGATCCATATATAGTGTGAACGAATCTCATTGCTTTGAGGGGGTGGTACTCCACACTTCCAGAAATAATGTTATCATATTTACACAAAATGGAAAGTATATGAGTGTGTGTTGAAAAGAATTATAGAATATTAAATATATAATAAAAATTATATAAAACATATATAAACATAGTGTCCATCATTATGGACATCCATGAAAGTTGGTAAAGGAAAAAATGAATAATCATTGTTTTGTGTGGCAGTCGTCTGCCGTACATAGAAATAGTATGTTCGTTACCCATTAGATGGATGTGTGTGTGATTTTAGGTAAAAAAATTAGAATAAAAACATACTAGTATATTTAGGATAATGTATTTGTTATATAATCATGAAATAATAATATTTTAGGGATTGGAGAATTGAAATAATACTAAAAAGCTTGAAGAAGTTTGTTACCTCTAATTGTGGTAAATCCTTTTGGTTTGAACCAAAGGATTATTGGATTGCTTTATTCTAAATGGGAGGATTCTAGGATGAGTTTAGGGACTTTTATAATCTATTTGGGTAGATATTGGTCGATCCAAAGTGGCTTGAGAGGTGTGAGTATGTGGGAGGAGAGGAGACCTTTTTATAGTGGAGGAGGAGTGACTCTCTTGTAATATTTGTACAAAGTAATTCCATGCACAGTTTTCACATTTTAAGTGGATAAAATAATTTTAAAATTTAGATAAAAGTTGTTATAGGGTATAAATATGGTTATAAAATGGATTTTTGATAAGTGTATAGGTTTTTTGGGCCTTTTGGTTAAGGTTTAGTCCCTTATTAAGCTTATTTTAACCTTAATCATTGTAACTAATTTTAATCACTTTCACTAATATTTTTGGTCAAAAAAAGTTAGTATTATTAGAAATTAGTAATTATTATTATTCCAAATATGGAATCAATTTTTCAAATTATAATCATATAAGTGACATAAATTAATTTAAAATTCATCTCGTAGGTGGGATGATAATGCATGCTTTTAAGTGAAAATGATCAAAAGATTGCTATGTTTTTATAATCAATTTCAAAGTGAAACTGATTCTGATGAATTAAATTGGATTAATTTATAAAATAATGATATTATTAAACATTAAAACCAATTAAAATTATAATATTTCTTTATAAATAAATTATATGAAAAAACAGTTTTGAACTAAAATTCAGTATTCTAACTATTCATTAAAAATGATATATTTCCAAAAAATATAAAAAATTCATCCTAAAATATTTTTTATGTTTTTATTTAAAATATGAAGTTTATATTTTAAAATTAAATCAATTAAAGTGTAAAAATTCATATTTAAAGTGGGTTATCCATTAAAAGGTGGGAAAATTGCCTTTATAAAAATATAGGGTTTTATGTGTGAAATTGGGTTTGTTCTTATATCATGCCTATAAAACCTAATGGATTAATATAAAAAATATTTTAATTGAATATATAACATACATATTTCATTAAATTAATTCTATAATTGTAATTAATTATTTTTATTACGAAAAAACTCTTTTGGAAACATAAAAATAAAAATATTTCTTTTTTATATCCAATTGTTTCTTTTTTCATTTCTCATTAATTATTAACTAATGAATTTATTATATATTTATATAAATCCTCAATTTTCATAAGTTAGTTAATACCATCTGTAACTGCTAACATAACAGCTAGACTATATCATATTATATTAAATAATGATATTTTAATAATATACAGTTGTTTGTTGAAACTCGATCTTGCGTGTAACGCAAGCTATAAAGGACGGTTTCTCTTGCATGAAATGTAAGATAAATCAGTGTTTCTTGAATTACAAGCTATATCATGTATTGAATTTATTTAAAATAGTAAATATATAGTAGTGTCTCAGGATACTATATCCCCTTACGCGCTTGGTGATGTGCGTCATACATACTATCAAATACAAAGTTATACTTTAGAATTTTGGGGTGTTACAACACATATATCTAGATCCACTTGAACATTTATTAGTTGAACAACAGGAGAAAATATTTCATTGAAATTAGTTTCATCATTCTGAGTATATCCGTTAGCCATCAATCTCACACTATATCATTCCACCATGTCCTTTCTATCTTACATGGTATTAAAAACCCATTTTTTCAAAGTCCTTCTTTTTGTAAGGTAATAGAATATGATCCAAAGGATTATTATTATGTAGGGATTTAATATTATATTGTATCACTTCTATCTATGCAGATATGTATGAACTTTGAGTCACCTACAAAAACAAATATAGCTCACCAACATTTATAAATAAGAAATATACAATATTTCTCTCAATGACATAATATGATTGTCATATTGGTCCTTTTTTCTCTTGATTTGAACATTCTGGTCCAAACTCAACAATTTATTAATCATCTTGATTTGGTAAAAACATAAAAAAATTAGATTCTTCCTTTGATTCATCCTTTATACTGGATATTATAGTTTTTATAGTATATTTTTATAAATCTCAATTAATTGTTTTTTACTTTTCCTTATGAAAAAATGCCATCAATACTAATGATAAGGTTGTAGGTAGTACAGACTCACAAATGATACATCTTTACACCATTATCGTATACTAATAATATAATTTTTTTGGATCTTCAATCCAACCTCAATATTTTATATTCATTTAACAGTGAATATAAAAAATTTCTAAAAATATGTAATCATGAATAGTTAATGGGTTTAATATTACAAATATACAATGGTGTTTCAAATAAATCACCATTTAAGGAAATTTATTGACCAAATAATAGGCGGTATTTACTCATTTTTCTTAGAATGTGTTAGAAGATTTTATAGACTTCAACACTACTCTTATTCTTTCAAACATGGCTATATTCATCAACTCTTCCACTCTAAACCATTATGGAGTTTATGGTATTATAAAAAGAAACTCAATTCCTTATCATTAATAGAAATAATTGAACTCATTGCATATATATTCTTCACCATTGTTAGTTCTCAAATGTAGTCTTCTTTATATATTTTAGCTCATTCTATACTTGGAATGTTTTGAATACATTAAATGCATTCTCTCTACTCTCTATTTGGTTCACCCAAAATCTCATAGATTATTCATCAAATAATGATACAAAGTACCTTGATCCACCTAAATATATAACTATCACTTTCAAAAAATAAAAATAGATCAAATCTTGGATAACCTTTATCCTTTCAATTTACTTTCTGAACTTCAACTTGTGTTTCTTTCTCAAAATACAATGCTAAAAAAATTATAAAGATGCGTTTGTAAGCCTATATAATACCTTATTATTTTAAATAATTTTCAATAGTCATTCATACATATGGATGATTTTATTTTACATGATGTATTAAATTATTATACCAAGATAGATAATATGATAAATTTTTCTACCTCCTAATACATTTCACCCAAAATCACATTCAAATTATTTGAGATAGTCTCTTTATCACTATGAATACAGCTTTCAAAATATTCATCTCCCCTTTCTTGGTGTGAGTCTTGTGACATATATAACCAAATTTTCTCAAAAAAATATATTCCTATTTGAGATAGTCTCTCTCACCATGAGTAAACCTTTAAAAATATTTAACTCCCCTTTCTTTGTGTGAGTCTTGTGACATATATAACCAAATTTTCTCTAAAAATATATTCTTCTTCAGGAACTTCACATGGCGTACTCCTTGGATAGTTTATGACCTTATACGTATCTTCATTTTCATAGTACTAAATCTAATGATCTTCAGTGTGTAATAATTTCCTATGTACAAAATTCATTATGGGATAGGTTCTTATTAAATAAACTGTTCCCTTTAGGATGTCATGTGGATTGTTTCTCCAGATTAAATTATCCATCTATCATTGAGGCATTTCTTACTTCTTCAGATCTAGCCACTTAACTAACTAGTATGCCTACATTATAGAAATTACTCAACACATTTCTATGAGAATTATTTACACTGCTATTAGTGTTTTAATGGTCCTAGAAGTTACAATTATTTTCACAATTTTAACACGTGTAATTCTTATTCTTACTCCATGGCATAAACCTTCCATGATTTGGTATCTCAAGAGAAACACAACCCACAGTCTTTTCTATCTCCATTAATAGATCCTATGTACATTGAAAAGTTGTGTATCTACTCACCTAGTTCATTTTTCATTATTCTTCTTCAATAACCATACATGAAACCTCATAGAAGAGTAAAATATTCATGAGGAAACTATTCATGAGGCTGTTGATGAGATTATAATATGAATATGGAAAAATTTAGAGCATAATTTTCCCATATTCAATATCTTCTACTTTTTCACCCAACATCATAAGTTGGGAAAATATGGTATTAAAATTATTGATGTGGTCAATCCTTGATGATGAATCTACCATTAAAATATTATATAACTTCCTCTTCAATATCTTTTTTTGTCTAGTGACTTTCCCCCATAACATCTTTTCGAAGTATCCCTAATTTACTTCTCCATAATTTTCTCTAAATACTTGATAAGAACTCATAAAAAAAAACCAAATGTAGGTTGAAAATAGAATTCCAAATTCTCCTATATCACACCTCTTATTTTTTTGTTAATTGTTAGTAGAAAATTATAATGTTATAGTACCTATTTCATCTTCATATTCCACAATGGAAAATTATTCCCAATGAATTTATTAATCATGAATTTCATCACCATTTATATATTTCAATAGTCTATAACTTTCAATATTTCAAAAAAAATTATATGATAATTTCTATTCTTTTTTTATGTGAAATATTAACCAAATTTATAATAATATTGCACAATAAAACTAAGAGAATTATGATTACTTTGAAAATTTGAACAACACTGGGAAAAAACCTTTCTATCATACCACTTATTGAGACCAAAATGATTGGTCCACAATGAAGTATTAAATATGAGATAAAAAAGTAAAAAAATGAAAAAAATAACACCTAATGTGGAAAACCCCCAAAATGGAGAGGGATAAAAACTATGGGAAAATAAAATGAACACTATTAATAAAGTCAGTGCACACACACACTCTCTCTCAAAATTTAAAATATAAAACCCCTATAAAACCCTATCTTGAATAAGTGGAGAAAAATTCTTCATAAAATACCACTTGAATAAAAATGAATGGGATATGACAAGGAGTTTATAATAAAATAATATAGGGGAAATACAATTTTACTGGATTATCGTCCCTCACCTACTCCACTCTTTCTTTTAATAGTTAGTAGTTCTTAGCCACCAACATTTCTTATCCTACCCCCATTGAAAATTGAGTAAGGGTGACCATAAAACCCAAATAAACAATGGGGGGGGGGGTTGTTGGAAAATTTGGAAAGGTTAAGGTGATTTACAAACCCTTGAGAAAAGATCAAAAGTGTTATAACAGATAAGATATGATAACTACACTTTATAGACATACAAAATTAATTATATTTATTTATATATAAGAGTTATATTTTTATAAAAATCATAACAAATATATGACATGATAACCTTATTTTATAGAATTATTAAACATGGTTGTTCCTTGAAATAATTTTTAAGATTTTATAGAAAATAGGGAATCAATCACATTGTTACTTTTATGACATATTCATGTTTTTATTTTTATTATATTATATTAGTTGAATATATTTTAATGTAGTTATTGGTGTTTGGTATGATGTTTATAGTGTAAATGTTTAAGATTAATTATTTTATGTCTTACCTATAATTTTTTATACATTAAAGTCCAAAAATTTTAGATCATATATATATATATATATATTTCATCTTCTAAAAAATTTAGAATATAAAATATATTTTATGAATCATCCATCAATAATTAATAATTTTTTATTATCATAGTCAAGGTAATAGAATATTTTAATTTCAAATATCTTGATTTTATATTCCAACATTAAAAGTGTAGTTCATCTTTATTACACGTAATTATAATGGGAAAATTATTTTTAATGACCAAAACTAATGATTTTATGATTTCTAAGTCAGTCTGTATATGAACTCGTAAATGTTACTTAAAATTATAGAGCTACCAACAAGTAACCCATTTTTTTATTTACTCCATTTTAATTTTTTTAATAATATTAATATAGGTAGTCGTATGGATAGATTTATTTTTTTAGTATCATGGGTCTTTGAAAAATATATAATATATTAAAAACGATATTTTTATATATCCATGTGAACAATTAATATATCCTAAATGGATCCAAAGATATAAATTTAGACACGATTTTTATGTATATAATGAGGGATTTTTCCTTTTAGAGGTGTAAAATTAGTATTCATACTTGAGGATTTGGATCATTAATTTTTGAGTTTTTAATTAAACCATCGATTTTTGATACCCTTAACCTAAAAATTATAAAAAATTTTGTTTTCTTTTTCATTTTCATTGGTAATATCTATTGACAATGAAAATGAAACCTATATGATATTTTCCCAATTCTTTGTGACTCAATGGTCCATTTTTTAGGGTGTCATCATCACTAATCATGATCCATTCTTGAATCTTTAATGCTTCGATGTTAGTGGCATGATGTAGTGTATTTATATGTTTTTAATTACCTCATTATTTATATGAATAAATTAATGTTTCTTAGGTTTTATTTATTAAAAATTGTTAAGTTACATCATGATTATTATATTGAACAATAATTCTCTAAATTTATAAACCACATTCTCTAAGATAATTTGTTTCAAGAAATTCCATTGGAATAAAATAATAATAAATAGAATTAAAATTTATATTTATTATTTTGTAATAAATTATTTGGGTGATGTTTGGATGATCATTATTTTAATTTTTTTAAATAAATGTTGTACCTTTTATATTCCAATCTCCCATGAATAATCCCTTTAAAAATCATTGAGATTCTCTTTAAAGAATTATTGTATTCCTATATTCTCTACTATTCTAGGCTACAAATAAAAAAATTAAAATGGTTGATTTCTCCACCATCCACCTTTCAATACCCCTATAATATTTAATAGTCCCCAAAACCTTCAAAATTTATTGTAAACTATGAATTCAATATTACTAGAGACCGGTGAAGAAGTATCGAGTCTAGCGATGCTATAGTAAAGAGAGGATATAACAACTCAGATATTGACTGAGTAATGTGTGGATGAAGGAAATGATAATTTAAGAGGATTAAATAGATTTAAATGATTGAATATGGAATGTGAGACATTACAGATAACATATCAAGCAGGGATAAAGATAGAAAAAGTTGTTTTAGTAGAGGATTTTTCATTGAAATTAGATCTAGAAGAAAAACCGAGTACACAGTGTGTAGTCTTTGAAACACATGTCATGTACTTCACTCATTGTAGTGCTAGGATTTATATAGTATTACAAATATCACAATGGGTGTAACCATGAGTTATATTCTATGTTTTTTGTAATTTAATGATTGGGTAATGCTCTAGGACCACACACGATGTGGTTCTATGCACATGTCTTGTATTTCAACAACAAGACTTAAGAAGTTTTTTTAAGTACACACTTGATCAGTTGATGGGTCCCACATGTCATGTACCCTACTAGGAACACCATGTAGGTTGTACCTATATGAACTATATAGTGGCAGTACACACCTAGTTATCAGTCAAATCTCAAACATCATGTACATGAGAATAAATTTGATAAACCAGGTAGTCAATGGTGTTTTATATATCTTCTCACCTAGAAGTTAAAATCATATGCATGAGAAATCCATTATGATAATTTTTCATTTTATAATGTGATAATGTACAATTATTAATCTTATTTTTATTTTTTATAATTTAATTTAGTTGTTGATATTCTATATATTTATTTAGAGGAAGATGGAGAATGGGTAAGATGGTTGGAGTAGACATAGAGCCAGTAAACCCTGATAGATCATTTAATCTAGGGAATGAGTCCTCTATGTACATAGGGAAGTAGGTAACCCACTTTGTGACTTGTTATGGTTCATCCACTTATAGAGTTTGAAATCCCCTTGATCAATGGACATTTTAGTCGATGAGGCATGATTCCTCCACAGGGGTCAGTACCCCCTCATTGACATGTACTCTTCATTGAGGTGCAGGGCCCCACTACTATTGTAGATGGATATTGTGGAACTTATGGAACATGGTTAGTTTTAGTGCTTCAGTTTTGGAAATGTTCAAATTATTCTAGGTTCCCTTCACTACATAATATCGGAAGAGTTGAGATATAAGGGTTGAGACACTTTCTATAATTTATTATCTTAAATATTAAAGTATATATGGTTTTAACCTATTTGATGTGAATTTTTATCTTGTTACCTGTTTTTACTTTTGGGTTTCCTATTGGGTATGTTCCTACTCTCCCCTTCATGGTACCCATGCTCACACAGTTAGTGTTTTCATATAAAAACATAGTTTGGTGATGACTTTGATGGATTCGATGATGATGAAGTTAGATCCTAGTTGGTCCTAATTTTTTGTAGTGATTATGGTTGATAGTTCTCTAGTTAGTGTTGGTGTGATAAAGATTTTCCATTTATTGGTAATTTGAGGTTGGTCTTTATTATGAAATGTTAGTACATGTATTTTTCCCATATTTCTAGTGTCTTCATTATTACACTATTTAGATATATATAATTTGATGCATGCATATTACATTAAAGTTGATTACTCGTCTAATTTTCATTATTATAGAATATTATGGAGACTCATGGTTGTATATATTTTTATAGTTTAAAGCATCTTAAATATGTTATTTTTATTATTAGTTTTTTTTCATCACCCCATGACCTATTGGAGGTTGTATTGGATAGGAACACTCAACTAAATTCTAACCCAATAGGCATACTATTGGGCAGAGTTATATTAAAATGGTATCAAAACAATTTAATTTTTGTGGATGGTGTTCAAAGTTATTGTTCATGAGGGTATTCGTTTGGGAAACTTAAGACAATGGTATTAAGGGGTCATGAGTTATTTTAGAAAACTATGGAACCTATTGATTGGTGGTGTGACCAATATATCCTTTCAATACGACTTTGATAATATGTTAATTATATTTTATATTTCAGAAATTTATTATATGGTTTAAGGGGTTTATATATATATCTTGTAGCATGTCATTTATGATTCCACTCACATATTTCCTGAGTCATATCTATCATATATTCTTTCATAACCATGGCTTAATCTTTTAAAACATTCAATTCTACCTTGTAGATTGATAAATTCTCTATAAAGGTACGTATTTAATGAGATCATGTTGAAAATTTATTCCCAAGTCATTGATTGACCAGGAAATGAGGTATCAGTACTAGAACCTGGTCGAGATGTGTTTCCCCAATCTGAGCAGTGGAGGGAAGATCCCCCACTTGTCAAGTATAGAGTTGACATATCCATAGTGTAGATGGTAGTCCCCATGGAGTATTATGAGACTAGTCATAGGTTGAGTGTGATCCATGAGTTTTTAAAAAATAGGACTCCTAGGGTTTGAGGCTATCTATTATTATGAATTAGAGGATTTGATGGAGTTTCTTACAAAAATTTTCTATTTGGTTTAGAAATAATATGATGAGAAGGTTGTTTTTGTTATTATCCTTTTTCATGACATAGTTGTGTTTTTATTGATGTAGATCAAAAAACCTAATTTCAAGGATAATCTTCCTTGAATGAAGTTTTATCACTTATTTAGGGAGGATTCCTATTTAGAAACACAAAGGATGGTATGCGTATAAGAGATGATGGATCCATTGTAGGGAAACACGATTGTATCTTAGTATGCTTATATGTTCATATACATCAAGAGGTATGCGATTCATGATGAATACCATCATGATTAAAAGTTTAATCATGGTCTTTAGAGGGTGATTTAAGCTAGAATTTTGTTCTTGTATATCCCCACTCATTCCTTAGTGATCAAATTTATTTTTCAAAGTTACAGCCTGATATTGGAGTACGTTTATGATTTCCTAGAGTTAAGTTTTCAATAATATCTATCCCATAATAACCAACAATATCTCATCATTGGAGGTAGGTTCATATAGGATACCGGCCTTAGAGGAAGGTGATATTAGGCCCTTAGATTGTTTCCACCCAATATATAGTAAAAAGTTATTTTACTTATGGTGATAGAGGATACTCAAATCCCATTTATCCCACAAAGTAGGCATAAAAGTATATCTAGGGTAAAACTATGGATGGAACTCCCCAAAAATGGTAACACAAAGATCCCAAGCCTCCCTAATGTGAATATTGTGTCAATATTATAGGTGGATATAATAGATGATCTAGTGGTATATGTGCAGTTATGGGTAGATTGGACTTTTATCCACTCCCACCAACACCACCACTAGGTTATCAGTTTTAGGAACAATGTTCTTGGGGATAGAGCCAAAGTTAGATAAAATCGATCGATGGTTTCATTTAGGTGGTGCCCAATATAGTTTGAGGTGTGATTTCTATGTTCTCTAACATTCTACTCATACTCAATAACATTGTGATATGATATTATTTTCTTACGGTATCCTTTGTTTGGTTGTTAGAGATTTTAATAGATCCTTTGACCTAATATCTTTGAATAGAGACTCCTACTAGTGTAAATCATCATCTCACTCATATTTTCCATTGGTTTGAGATTAATTCCATCAGAGAGGCATTTTACTCGAATCTAATAGTTTTAGAGTTGAGGCATTATGAAATTATCCTTACTAAGGAAAAGTTATCTAAAGTACAGACTTTCATTTGTTTATACTAATGTAGGGTGATACGCCATTGAGTGGATGGGTAGAGATTCACCTTCACTAGTGGGTGGTACCCTTAGGTAGGTTGAGTAGGGAAAACCCTAAGGATATTATAGAAAATTTCCCATTAGTTGGTGATATTATATTTGTGCACCGTGAATACTATAAAGGAGTGGTTGCATGCAATAGAGGAGTACATGTAAATATTTATGGATTAAGTTATTGTGTTTACCCATTATTCAGAGGTTAATTTTATCATTGAGATACACCTTGTGACCAAACTTATCTTATACAAAACTTATCATATGTGATGAATTGAGATCAAGGGACTGAAGGTGTAGTTATAAGAACTTATAGAGAAAGGTCTTATTATACCCAATGCATCATCCTAGGTATCTCTCATTTTGTTTTCCAATAAGGGGGATGAAATCTTGAGGGTTTGTATTGAATATAACCACTTTAATCCGGTAAAAATAAATAAAAATACCTTATTTTTAGGATCAATGGTATCTTAAATTTGATAAAATAAAAAAATTGGTTCTCAAAGATTGATCTTAGGTTTAGTTATCACCATCTTTGAGTTTATGAGAAGGAAATTGTAATGATGGTATTTACTTGTCACATTGGTCAATATGAGTTCTTAGTGATGAAATTCAGTGGGATGAATTACCTTAAAATGTTTATGGGGATCATGAACAAGATAATATAGGTATACTTTGATTAGTTCATGGGGGGTTTCATTGATAAAAACCTTATTTATTCTTGGATAAAGAGAGTTAATGGTAAGAATTTTTTGGTTTTCCTAGTATTAATTCATGAGCATCAAATATATTGAAATTTATCAAAGTGTAAGTTCTGGAATCAAGAAGTTTATTTATTGTTTTACTCCATATCAGAGGAAGATTAAGGTTGTGATATCTTGGGAGCCACCCATGATGGTGTTTGAGGTCTGTAGTTTCCTTGGGTTGGTTAGTTAGTACCAGATATTTTTGGTAGAATTATCCTAGATTGCATCCCCTATTACACCCCATACATTAAATGGAAAACCTTTAATTAATATTTATTACTTTTAAACATATTTTAAGGAGCTAAAATATACATTTACCAGTTCCTCACTACTATAATTTATAGAGGAATGAATTGAATACGAGGTGTTCTATGATGATTTTAGGTTTGGGATAAGCTGCACACTGATCCAGTGAGGGGTCCAAATTGCTTATAGGTATAGGAAGCTGGGACCACATGATAAGAATTATATTATTCATGAGTTATATCTTTAAATGATGGTGTTTTCATTAAAGATGTTGGTAAACTATCTTATCGATGAGTGGTTTGGTATATTTATGTATCAAAAGAGTCTCAAGAATATCTTCTAAAAAAGAGATCTCAACCTAAGGCAGTGGCATTGTTTGGATTTCTTGTAGGAATATGACTCTCAAATATTATATACTATATGAAATAAAAATTATTTGGTTGATTACCCTACTAGTAATTGTTGTGATAAGTTTATGGAGGAGGAATCCATGTATTTAACCTCATATCAACAAGATTTTGCTCAAGAAGGAGATGTTTTTGACCTTAGATCTATAGTGGTTTCCCCTAAAATTATTCACTAATTGATGGAGAAATAGTTGGGTGATATATATTGTGGGTTATTTCATAACTATATTTCTTTAGTCAATGCGAAAAAATTATTCTTTGAAGGTTGGTAGAATATTGTCGTCTTCTTGGGTTAGATAGTTATTCCAACTATGTTGCATGAGGAGGTGTTAATGGAGTTTCATAGTTACCCATTTACAATATATATTTGCATGGGAAATATGTACCAAGATCTTAGGTATTATTTATGGTGGTTAGGGTTGAAGAAAAGTGTTATCGAGTTAATATCACAATTCCTATCCCATTAGTAGGTGAAGGCTGGGCACTGGGTTCCCATGGATTTTTGCCAACCACCTAAGGTTATAAAGTAGAAGTGATATGTTTTATCAAATGAATTTCATGATTGGACTTCCAAGGTTAATTAAGGGTTATGAAACTAATTGTGTGATTATTAAATAAATGAGAAAGTGAAGTGCCCAAGTATGAATTATATTTTTTTAATAAGAGAGGCTGTAATTTTATAGATATTTTTTCAATTTATGTTGGATGAAAAAGAATCTTTATTGTGGAAGAAGCTATTGTGCAAGATGAAGTAATGTACTTATATTATTCTAGATTACTTGGTTCAAAATTTCTTGATTATATCCCTTATATGTGATTATTAGTGATATGATCATCAAGTTAAAGATATCTGTTAATGAAAAATCATTGTTTACAATAGTTTGAATGATGTTTTGATAAGAATGAAGAATTAATATTAAGGAAGAAAAGGGTCAAACTAAATCTGAGAGAAGTTGTGAGTAACCATAAAAGTTAAGGTAATATTTGTATGATTATTTGAGGTGCTATAAAATTCTATGATGTTAACTAATTTGAGGATTAAATCTTCAATTTCTATGCTATAGTGAAAAAATGAAAAATTTATCAACCGTATGCACTATATAGAGTTCAATCTTCATAGGGTTCACTGACTTCCTAGGGCACATCAAAGACATTATAAAGTTCCCACTTTTAGAAAAAAACCAAAATTCATTTAGTTTAACGAAGTTCATAGGTTATAGTGGGACTTTTTACGGTTCACATAAACCATACATTGGAAGTTCATAAGAGAATTTTTGTAACTTTTTGTATTTAAATCCTTTAAATAGGAGCCATGTTGATTTGAGAATAGCGATCATAAGGTACAAATTCATAGATTTTAGTCTGAAGTGGGTTCTTATAGACTTTATAAGGTTTGATAAACTCTACAAAAACTCACAGTGTTCAAAAAAATCCACGAAAATAGGGAATAAAATCCAAGGAACTACGTATGGTTATTATTAGAATTTATAGAGTAAAATCCATAGGAACTATATAAAATGAGAAATATTAAAGATAAAAAATATAATAAACCAAAATAAATACTCTAATAAATTAAGATTAATTTAGATGATGCATGAGACATGATTTAAAATATTAAACATCTTAAATGTATGTTATTATTTTTGAGATAATGAATGAAGCATAATATGATTCAAGTAGATGTATGAGAGTGTTCCATAATTCAAGAGGGAAGTACCATGTCACAAACGTTCATGCTGTAAAACACACATGGAAGAATAAAAAAATATAAAGATTCATATTTTTTGGATTTTTAAATGGAGAATAATATCTTGAGTATTTAGGAAATTTAAATGGAGATATTTTATTGGGATTTTTATAAGATTAAAATAATAATTAAAAATGGAAAATATCTTCTATATTTGAATGAGAGGGTCACTTGCCTACGAAGATTAACTATAATTTCCATAATTTGAATATGGGAATAAAAATATTCCAAATATTCATGTAATATTTAGTGAATATAAAGTGAAATATAAGAAAGAATATGTCATGTTTAATAATTGAGAAGTGATAAAACTGAGAAACTACTATATCAAAGAGATAGGTTAGAGATTGAAGATGTGAGATTTTCAAAAGTAAGTAGACTTTCATGATCGAGTGTTCAAGGAACTGATGAAGAATATGATCATTGAGGATTTGAGGGAGACTGAGAAATATCAATATACTGGTTCTGATTATCTATTTCTAATGTTATTTATGAGGTGAGATTATTAAGATGATATGATCCATGAGGGTTTAGATGGAAGATCAATTAGAAGTGGTGCTAAAGTAACTAAGAGTAAATGGAGATAAATCTTATTTGGTTTGAGATTTTTTGTGTAGTGTATAGAGGGAATATTTATTTTCTAGTGGGTCTCTAGAAATAGAAGAAAATTTGGACTCTATACTAACGGGATTTAGAAGATCCTATGTGTAACCATTTGGGTTTATAGTTTAGAATTCATGATTGAGTTGTCTAGCCAATCATTACAAGGAGAAGTCTTTTGGGTCCAAACCATGTAAAAATCCTTCTATTCTGTTAATTTCTCTATTAACATTGCACACAAGGTGAGTAAGAGTTAATATTGAGTGGATTGATATATTATCTAATCAAAAAGGATGAATTAACAAGAATAATCTATAAAATAGGATCACTAATTCACCCCACAGTGATCTAACCTGACCTGAGATATACAATATTTATTAAATCTAATCCAAGATCCATATGAAAATATACAATAAGTTTTTGGGTATGGAGAATTTAAACTATGTGAATAGTAGGGGTGTCCCTACTTTTAATAGAAATAACTAACATAGATGGAAGAATATGATATTGTCTTATCTCCTATCATTTGACATGGAAGTTAGAGATAAAAAAATAGTTGGATTTCCACCCATCATTGAGGGTCATCCTTTTAATATTTATGAAAAGATAAATACGTAAGTGGATGGAAGGACTCAAAATTTAATTTTAATGTCTCTTTCATAAAAGGTATATACAAAAGTATTGGGACTTCAAACCATTTAGGAAAAATTAGAAAGAACTCATGAGGGGGACTTACAGTTTTTAGAATCCATATAACAAGTGTTGAAGTGAATATTTTAGGATATTGAAATATATGATGATTAAAATATTGATGAAACTTTATAATAGTCAATAATATTTATGAAAATATCTCGGTATTTAGTAAGAAGCCGTATGATTCTACTATTTTCAAAAATATAATGATAAACTTCCCAAATAGTTCTGAACTTAAAATCTCATCCTTATAATATAGAGAATAACTTTCACTATATAAATTACATAATATTCTCATAGATAATGAAATGAAAAAAACCCCAGTATTCAATAAGAAATAAAAATATGATATAGCCTTTGAGGTTCTAAGAAAGGTTATAAATAGAGAAGAAGAAGTTACAAAATCAAGCATTTATCATAATTAGAAAGATGATAAATACTTAAATAGAATTTTTTATCTTTTATTAAATAAGTTAAAACATCTTAAGAATAAAGAAAAAAGTAAAAATACCACAAAATTCTGAAAATTTTAATTTAAATTGACACTTTGGAATAAATTTCCCAAAGAATAATGCTATAGAAATTTAATTAGATGAGAAGTAAGAGATACCTAAAAAGGAAAAATAAGGTAAGAGAAAGAAGAAATACCATAGAAACAAGGGAAGATATTTAATGAGAAATAGGGAAAAATAGGATCCAATAAAAATATAATGTAAAATTTATGCCAAATGTTGAAAAGTTTTTTATACTTAAAGTGTTTATAAAGATAAAAGTGAAATAATAGAGTTAGAATACACACTGAAGGATGTATCATAATCATTTCATGAGAAAAAGACACATCTTAAGAAGGTGAAATGGAATTTGATGAAATAAGTATAAGAGATAAAAGAGAAAAAAGTATTTTGTTAAAAATGAATCAAATTACACTGATGAAATTATTAAATTTAAACCAAAAGTGGATGGTCTATAAAATATAGCAAGAGATATTAAAGGAAAATTGGATATGAAAGAAAAAGTTCTATCCAAGAAAGATAAATATTTTTAATGATTAAAATGATTTAAAAATTATCAAATAATATTTAAATATATTATTTTATTTTAAATACAATTCTTCTCAAGCTGGTTATTAGAAGGGTTTGAATAGATAAGTAAAATCTCTTCTAAATAGTCTGAAAGTAAATTTGTTATTTTTAATAGTCCCGTTTAAAAAATTAACTTTTGAAACTATTTAGACCAAGAATAAATGTGAGATAAACTCTTCCACATCAAAGGAAGAGAGAAATATATTAATAATACCACTTCACTCCAGGAAAATTCAAGCTTAATTTATAGTAATACAACAAAAATAATTTTATAGAAAGAGTTACTATTAATATAGAAGATGAAAGTTTTAAGGATTCTGTTGGTTCTTTGAGATGTTTAGACATAAATCATATCCTTTATAGTTCAATATGTCTTTATTAGAGAATAGTAAAGCCTAAAGGGGGATATACATTTATGAGATGAGATATAATTATACTATTATGTAACTTGTGACCGGAAATTTATCTAATATGCTAAAGAAAAATAGATTTGATATTTGAGAATACATTTATATTAGATATAAAGAGAAGGTTTATAAAGTTTATGAGTGCATGATTATTCTACCAGGATAGTTTCCCTATGGTCTGAATGTGAAGGAAGTTCAAAATTCAAAGGGTGGAAAGTCACATCATACTGAGACTACCAATAAATTATATAGAAAAACCAAATAAGCTGATCATGATAAGAATAGGTGCCTTACATTTTATCGAACCCAATTATAAATGGATTAAAAAATGGAGAAAGTTCAAATGAGTGCTAGTGATAAAGTAAAATAAGTTATTTCACATAAAGAGATCTAATTTTATGATAAGTTGTATAAAATTGAAAATCTAAATATTCAAGGAAATATGTGTGGAATATGTGAGAATGATAATGGTATGAAATATTATATGGAATTTCTATTAGATAAAAATAATTGTTAAAAAAGATGATGAAAAAATTAGTTAATTCATTTTATTTGATGTCTAAGGTGAAAATGAAATTTCTACACAATAAAAAATTTCAAGGGGATAAAATTATAAGGAATTATATAAAGGATGGTGATAGGAAAAATGAGTATGGAAAATTATTCCCATACTGAGATTAGAAGGAATGAGGGGTCTTGGTTGAGAATAAACTCTTAGCCTTTCTATTGCAACTAAGGAACCAAGAGATCCCACTTTATTACCTTATTTCTTATTTATTAATACTTAAATATAGAGAATTGATGGAGTAATGTAAAGTATAAGTTAAATGTGTGTTTTATACATTGTAAAAAAATAAGGTTCCCATAATGGATTTTAAAAACCTCCATGATAAAGAGGAAATGAGTACATCCCTGAGGGGGTGGAAATGTGAAGATAAACTGTTAAATTATCATTATAAAATGAATTAAAAATATCTTCCTAGATTTATAAAATAATATATTTAGATATAATAATCACACTTATATCAATTTTTTTTGGTTTTATCAAATATGTTTTTAAAGGGAGAGTTAGAGTTGATGAGATAAAGGCGTAGTTTTATGTCTTAAACTTGATCTTCATAATGTGTTTGTTGAGATGAGTGTAGGATAAAAATTATTCAGGATAAATATATTAACATAGCCAAAAAAATGAAAAATTAAGGATGATATCACATATAGAGTATGGAAAAATTTGATCACTTAGGTTATCCACTTATATTTTTTACAGCAGTTTAGACAATATAAGTTTAGAGTAGATTAACTCGAGGATATTAGATAAGTTGTATACGATGTTATCCTTTTTTCAAAAAGTGGATTATGATACAATTATAAACTAATGAGGGACAATGATCTATTTAGAGAACTATTAAAGAAGTTTAAAGATGAGATAATAATTCATACCTTATATTTACATTGTTTTTTATCAATAATAGGTAGAATAAATAGACACACATATTTATTGAATTATTTTATAGTATTTCCAAAAAATAAAAATGGGGTAATTGAAGTTCAAAAGTATGAATTTTATTTGTTTTCAATAAGTGAGCATGTTATTATATATATAATTTATCAATATGTAATGGATTAATAATAATCTGATCCAAGGAAAAAGTTGTTTCATAAGCTAAAGGAAAGTAATGCTGCTATTCTAGAATACCTGGTTGGATAGATTTTTGATAGACACCCTTATATATAATGATTAGTGATATGATATACAAGTTAAAGAAAAGTGCTAATGAAGAAACATTATCTATATCGATTTGGAATATTTTTAGGGAATAAAGAAGAATTAATATCAAGGTAAGGCTATAATAAAGTTGTGAGAAGTTTTGAGCCACCTTAAAAGTGAAGGAAATATTTGGATGATGATTTAGGGTTAGAGAGAATTATATGATATGATCTATGTTTAGGTAAATTAAATCAGTAATTTTAATAATAAAGTGAATAAAAATGATAAATTACTAATACCTACACACTATAAAGATTTCAATGTTCATATGGTTCATTGTCTTCATAGGTAAAACATATATAACATAGTGTTCTTTCCCTAGTAAAAAAACACTACTAGAAATATGATCTATACCAACAGTTTTGGGAAATCCATTAGTATAGTTCACTAATTTGGACCTATACAAACGGTTTGTCCAAAACCATTGGTATAGGTCCATTATAGAGACCCTATACCAATGGTTTTGGCCAAACCATTGGTATATGTCCCAAAATAAAAGAACCTATATCAAGGGTTCTCAAAACCATTGGTATAGGTCTATACCAATGGTTTTGATAACTGTTGGTATAGGTACATGTATTTTTAATGGAATCTTATTACAACAAACATTAAATAAATCAAAATTTAAAATACTTATGATAATACATATATATATTTATGAAATTATGTTCACAAAAGTAAGTTAGGTTAGTTTTTAGGTTATTCAATCACAAACGGAAGGTGCTGGGATCAAAACCAACCAGATGATTATTTTTTAAATTACATATACCAACGGTTTATGGAACTATTGGTAGAGATTTTCATATTACTTATACCAACGGTTTTCCCAAAACCATTGGTATAGACCTATCGTCACGACTTACTTGGTAACGGTTCTCCAAACCGTTGGTATAACCTGTACCAACGGTTTGGAGGCCTATACCAACGGTTCCAAACCGTTGGTATAGGGTATTTTTCCAGTAGTGAATCCAGACTATGTTGAGTTTAATAAAGTTTATAGGATACAATGGGACTTAATAATGATAACATTAACACTAAATTGGATATTCTTAAGATATTTATGGAATTTATTATAGTGTAAAACTTTATTTTTTGTCATAAATATTAAGTTACCTTAGTAAAAAAATTAGTTACCACTATAAAATATTAAATGATAAAACTATTAATTCAAAGGGTAAAGGGATTGAAACTTGAAAAAAATGTATATAACTGAGTGGATGAGGATTTTATCAAACTTATCTATTCTCTACACCATTATTTCTCAGTTTTGGATCCACTTTACATGTTTAACATGTGCTTCATTTATATAATGTTGAAATATTTACAAAAAATCCATTCTCACCACTTATAAAAGGTCCCTATCAAAACCCATTCAAGGAACTCCTAAAAATTAGGTTAACACTAAAAGTATTTCAATTTTTCCTTCCACTATAATACTCACTCACTCTCTTCAGATTTTCTCCACAATTTAATAGCCTATTTTATCCATTTCCAAGGGATCTTATAAGGAAATATCAAAGTACTCAATGTGAGAAATAATATTTACTTAACTTCTTTATTTTCTATTTTATTATAAAATTATAATTTTCAAATACCTTTGTAATAAAATTAGTATTGGTTATATACTAAATTATGTTATTCCATGACAATATTCATCAATCACCCTTTCACTTTTAAGTTATATTCTATTTATAATTATTTATAATTATTATATATCACACTAATAATACTAGATAATATCATTATGATTCTGGTATAATTATATTACAATGAAAATACCTCATAATCACCCATTAATCATGATTGGTTCATGTTTGGGCCAGTTTTACCACCTACTTTAAATATAACATGAATTTATATCATAGATGAATATGAGAGATTATTTAATAATATAATGTGATATAAATATGTAAAAAATGTTTTTTTACTTTGTATATAGTAAGGTTATATTAAAATTTAACTCATTAATTAATAAAAATGATTTCGTTTATTAAAAATCACAAAAACATGATCGTAGTTGATTTCATCTTCAAGGACTATAAACAAAACTAATATGTAATGAAATTATAGATTTAGAAAATTTCAAGTAAAATATATTATAGTACCTTATATTTTTTAATAATTATTTTCCTTGTTAAAAATATTAGGTACCAATGTGTTTTTACAAAACCGGTTGAAATCAATAAATATTACTTACACCTAGTGCTGAAAATTTGTAAAAACTATATATATATATATAATTAATGTAAAATAGGATTATAAATGGTTATATTTTTCAATATGGATCTTTATTATTTATTTAATTAATATTATTTAATTATTTAGTTTTCTCATTGCATGTACAAAAATAAGGACAGAGTTAATGGTTTTCCTCTCAAATTCCTCTTTTTATGAAATGTTTCGTATTATGAACCTAATTTAATTTATATTATGCCTATAATAATTATATGTGATTTCATATAATTGATTATATTTTGATTATAGTATTTTAAGTTCAATTATAATTCTTATCTTTCAAGGGGGTTTGATTAAAATGTTACTCATGTTGCAAGGGTTTTCTAGGTCTCAATTCTAATTCTGTAAAACATGTTATATGTTATAAACCATGTTAAATTTTTATAGTGTTATCTTTATTTAATATACCATGAATCAAATATAATTTATTTCCTTCTAATTAATGTTATAAAATAATCCATATCAAGTTATTTTCTTCAATTTTCTTGACTCAAGTGTTTCCCCAGTCATAAGAGATTTTGATAACTCAAGTTTTATTTATTGAGTATATATTCATTCTCTTGAAATTATTTCAATAAAATTATTTATATTCTATAATTATATTATATTATATTATATTATATAATTTTTTACATTTTTTTCACCTAAAACCCTTTTCAAACGATTCATTCTTAATGAAGTATGTTGTCTATAAGGGAAACTGATAAGTCAAGCATCCTTTCTTCAAGTTAAATTGTTTCATCACAAACTCATTAATTACATGGTTGGGTTTTAAACCATAATATTTCATTATATATATTATATTATAATCTAATTTTAAGATATTTAATTTTGATAAACATATTTTGTTACTCTTCTTACAAAGTGTGTTTTGAAAAAAGGTATTTTAAAAATAATAAAAAGGGATTTTCAGTTCACTTTCATATTTTTTTGTTTTCATCTCCTAATTTCACCAACATAAAATTTATAACTTTTCAAGGATCCATTATGGAAAATTATTTTTCATGTAAAGGTTTTAAAAAGACTTCAAATAACCTTTTCAATATTTATCTTTGAAAGTGACATGTAAATTTATATTATAAATCTCTATTAATATATTCTGAGAAATATTTTTTAAGTTTTCACTTCTATTTACCTTATCTTTATAAAAATTACTAACCATTATGGAGTTTTTGTTTCTTGATTTATCTTATAATATATACATATATATTAATAATTTTATGGATTAAACTCTCAATATTAAAAAAATCGATTCTTTATCCTTTTTTTGTGATACCATTCGAAGAATTATTTTTTTGAGGGTGTTTTTAATTAATATAAAAACTATTATATTTTAAATTTATTATACTGGTGTAATGTTATTTTTAAACCATCCACCTCTGTTCTCTAGATGGGTTATGATCATGATATCCCTTTTGCTGACATGAGTAAAATTATGGCATTCTATATGTTTTTATTCCAATACAGATGATTAATGGCTAAATGTCTATATATTATTTTACCATCCATATTCTTTATAAGAATTAGTAATATTTATTCTATCACATTCATTTAAAAGGGTAAAATTATTATGGATAATTGTTGGTAAGTTTACTAGTTATTGTTTGACTATCCAAATTCCTACTTAGGATAGGTTATGATCCTGTTATCCTATTTATTGACATGGGAAAAAGTATTTAAATTATTGAGGATTATTGAATACTAGAATAGGTTAATAATATATTAATCTTTAGTATTATTCGTCATATGGATAGATTTGTTTTTATCCAGTCAGTGAGGAATGGTAAGAATAGTCTTGATGACTCATATGAGGAATTTATTGGACATAATATTGTGATGGGTGGGGCCTTAAATTATATAAAACCTTGATACATTGACATGTCACATGAGACAAAACTAGTTTTATTTTAGTGTGTGAATCTTCCCATTATAGCATATTATCTTGGAACAAGGCCTTGAAAGTTGGTTTTTTATGTTTGAAATTATTCATTCCATCATCATTAGATCAATATTATTGATATTCATGTTTTAATTAATTTTCATGGATAAAGAAATCTTTCAGTTTCAAGTTTATTATGTATATATATTGTTTACCTATTCTTACCATAATATTTATGCCATTTTAAGCCATGATTGCTTCATATGTATGATTTCTCTTAGTGAGTGGTTGATCTCACCCATTCTTGTGTTTCTATTTCCCTAGGTTATAATGAAAAGTAGTACATGTGAAATATTTATAAATATATCACTTCTAGAATAATTTATGGGAGATATTGAATACTCATTATTGATTAAGTAGATTCATATATAGAAAATAAAATGTCCACTTAATAAAAAAAGACATACGATTTATTAGTTTTTGATCTGTCCTGAATTTCGAAATCTATAAACCTGAAATGATCATTGAGATGTAAGAGATGAAATAATCATTATTAATTTTGTAATTGTTGATGGTTATATCTATGAATTTAAAACTTCTAACATAGTAAGTATGTAAAGTTTGTGTTTATATCATGAGATCAGAGAGTGTAGGTTTGGGGAATCAGAATTAGTATCAAAAAAAGGTTTAAGTAATTTTAGATATTTGGATATTTGTTGAGTATGATTTAAGGATTGATAAGTTTGGTTTTATATAAATTTAAAAGGTATAAATAACACTTTGTGATAGAATATTATTTCATTTTATGGTGATAATGCAATTTTTATTAATGGATTAAGGTAAGATAACTTAATAAAAACCCTAAGAATTTATATAAGATATAATTATATGTATAGGATGATATCCTGATTGTTTAGGTAAAGTATTGATTATATGGTTTTAATAGAAATTAAACTCTTATCTGTATATGAAAAGTTTATATAGGGTCTGGAATAGATGTACATTGGGGTAATAACCTAAAAAAGGGCGGACTAGGTATTAACTCGACCGTGACCTGGTGCGTGAAAAATAAGCCTAACTTTACATATTGTTTGAAAGTCCTAGGAGATATTATTTGGTTAATTAGATTATATTTTTGAAACATTTTTATATATTTGAATACCTTTAGGTTATATAACCTAATAATAAAGTGACCATAACTAACATAGATTGAAATATAGAAATCCATATGTTAAGGTACATATTAATTGACATTTTATTTCCTAGATAAGAGATAAGATGGATCTTGGGAGCATAAATTTAAATGAATTTTTTCATTAGAATACCTTAATAATGTTTATATTAATTTGGGATTTCTATTTTAAGTATTAGGTTAAGAATTTTTAGAGATACTGACTCAATGTAACATAGGTTAAACCATGAATTATATGGGTTAAACTAATATTGATATTAGTTGAACCGAGTATGATACAAGTTGAGTTGTAATAATTATAGGCTAATATGATAGTGTTATAATGTGAGACATATTGTGGTTAAATATTCATGTGATTATTTATAATAATTATCTTATAATGATATTCCCTCATGTTAACTATTTTGGTTTTAGTAATGGATGATGCCTGAAGGAACTAATTTATTAACAAATTCTATGGAAAATGTAGAAACTATCCCAATGAAAAAACTAATAGGATAAGGTATGGAGTGGAAAATATTATGATTATTTCAAATGTTCTATAAATAATTCTAATTAACAATGTGAACATTTTTAAAATAAAAAACATACCAAAGAAGATAAGGATAGAATTTCATAGAAATTCGGGTGACCAATATGATGAAAGAAAGAAGATTTAATTTCCAATGTATAAAAAATATAGGAAGAAGCATGGGGGAAATTTTCTTAAAGGGATAATTAAATTCTATAAGTTTGGATATAATGGACATCACACACACAAGTGTAAAATAAAGAGATGAGATACAAAAATATGTTGCTTCAATTGTATGTGAGTCAGGAATTATGAAACTCAATGTCCCGATCCTAGGGTTAATAAGGAAAATAGTCACCAATAACCATGTGAACAAGGAAAATAATATGAAACTACTACCAATTAATTGGATAGTTATATTTCAATCAATATTTTATAGTGTCTTATGTTATGTAATTTTTTTACTAACTACTGGATATTAAGTTATAAATAAAAACCATGAATGGAATTTTTTTCATATAAATATTTTTCAAGGTTTGTGGGAATTTATTCCTTATATATCTAGACTATATTCCCTTAATATAATTCTATTTGAAACTAATAATTCTTTATACGTATTTATAAAGAACTTATAATAATTTTCATTTAGATAAATCTCATTCTACATCCGAAATAAACCCATGATTATCTAGCAGTGTATAGTTAATTATTAGTTCCATATAGAAATTAATATGATATTATGAGTCAAATTTTGGGTATGAAATTTATTGAATGGGGGAGAAAATAACACCCCAAAATTTTAAAATTTTATTTCTTTCAATAAAGTTAATGTGTGGGATATATTTTTCTACACATAACACTAAACTTAAAAAACCATGATATGGTTGGATATAATATAATTATTAGGTATGACCATTGAAACATTGATGTTGAATTAGAAGGAATGAGTTGATGTATATGATTTATTAAATTCTTATAGAAAGTAAAAAATTACTACTTTTAATATGAATGAAATTTAATTTTTATAACTAAAACAATTAAGAAAATCATTTTATGCTTAAAATATATATTTTTAAAAATTTGGAGTTTTATTTCAAGAAACTAATTATATTATAATTATATTACAATAAAATATATTTATAATATAAACAATATATTAATAATAAATTAATTATAAATTGATAGGATAGAACATTAAAGAATAGTTAACATTTTCAAAATCTATTATATAATATGAACAGTTTCCCCTTCTATATTGATATTTTATATAAATATTGGATTATAAAATTTTAGTAATTTTATTATACAAAATTAAAATATGTTTTTTATTTAGGATAATAATATAATCTTAAGTTTAATTTTGGTGATTCTTCTAAAAATAATGATTTTTAGGTGAATAGTATGAAATATGGTTTTTAAAAATAACATGACCCTTATGACATTATTATTATAGAATTACTATTAGAAATTAATGAAATTTTTTTATAAAACAAAATAATTATTTTATATGTGACTTTATAATTTAAAAAATTTTGGTTTTAATTTACAAATCCACACACACACACACATATTATAAGATAAGTAATATTTTCTAAAAAATTATTTTAAATACATTATACATTATACATTTTTATTTTAATTTTTTAATTTATCTATTTTATATATTGAATGAAATGAAATATATTTCAAGTTTATAAAAACTTTATCCCAATTATCTAATAATTACTAATATATTTTTAGGTATAAATACTAAGTTACCTTAGCTAAATACTAGTTATCACGATAAAATATTAAATGGTAAAAGTGATAAATCAAGGAGTAAAAGGATTAAAATATGGTAAAATAATGTATATAATTGAGTGAATGAGGTTTTTATTGATCTTATATCTTCCCAAATACATTATATCTTAATTTTTATTCACTTTACATGTTTGACATGTGATCCCTTTATATAAAGTTGAAACATTCACACAAATTCCATTCTCACCACTTATAAAACAGGCATCTCACCACCCCTTAAAAAAACTCCTAAAAGTTAAATTTCCTCATGAAACCCTGAAATTTTTACTTCCAATATAGTACTCCCTCACTATCTTTAGATTTTTCCACCATATGTTGTCCTATTCCATCCATATTGAAGGGATCTTTCTAGGAAATCTCAAAGTTCTCAACGTGAGTAATAATTTAAAATTAATTAATTTATTTTCTTAAAATTATTATATATAATTACCATTTTAATAAAATCAGTATTTTTTTATAGTAAATTTCTTTATTCTATGATCATAATCATTAATCACCTATTCCATTTTCTATTTATAAAATAGAAATCGTCAGTCAAGCATTGTGCAAACTTCTGCCTGCATGACGCAACATGTTTTGTTTTCCTTCACAACCTTAAAAGTATATTATAAATGGGGAACTGAATAAATAATTATTATATTTATATCATTTTTATAATTATTAAATTATAAACCAAATTTATCATTTATTTTATTCCATGGAAAACTAAATCACCGACCATGTGTATGTGTGGACAACCGCCTTCTTGGAACAAATGATTTTCATTTTTATTTTCATCACTGCCTCCCATGGATGATCATGAGGATGATATTAAAGGATAAATATGATGTTTATGATATAATTAATGATCTATTATGAAATATTTTAGTTCCTATTAATTATATTTTCATAAAAACTTTATAATTAATTTAATCATTTAAAACGAATGAACTCAGAAGAAAATGATCTCTTCTTTCTAATTAATGAATTTATATAAATTATATTATATTTATAATTTCTTATAAGTATGATATATCACACTAATAATCCATAAAATATATTATTATCATTCTTTTATAATTATATTATAACTAAACCATCTCATAATCACCCTAAATCTTGGTAGGTTCATGTTTTGGTCGTTTTAACTACCAACTGGAAAAATACTTTGAATTTATATCATGGATGACTTTGAGGACTTATATACTAGTATAATATGATATAAATATTTAAATAATTTTTTGGTATTGGTTATGGTAATATTATATCAATATATAAATCATTAATTAAGAAAACACATTTCACTTGTTAAGAATCACAGAAACATGATAATGTCGATTTCAACTTTATGGTTTATTTCCAAGACTACCATGGAATTAAGTTATATATTTAAAAAATATTAGTTAGAATCTATTACAATACCTTATATTTTCTGAGAATTATTTTCTTTAAAAGAATAATATATTCCAAATACACTTTTACAGAATGATTCCAAATCGATAAAGATTATATACTCACGATGTCAAAAATAAGTAAAAAATAGCTATATATATATATCTGTATATAATAAATATAAATGAAGATTAAAAATAGTTATAGTTATTAATATTGTTCTTTAGTATTTATTTAATGAAATTAATTTACTTATTTAGGATGTTTTGTGGAAGTGAAGAACGAATTATAGACGAGGTAAGGGTTTTCATCTCAAATTCCTGTCATTGTGCCATGTTTGTTATTATGCACCCAATTTTGTTTATGTGGTGTATATAGTTATAACATGAGATATAATATCATGAATTATATTTTAACCATGTTATTTTAATATCAATTAAAATACATACATTTCAAGGTATTTTGATTAAAATATTACTCAAATCATTAAGGTTTTCTTGGTCTCAATTATGATTCTTTGAGACATGTTACATGTCAAGAAACATGAATTGTTTGTATGGTGTTCTATAGATTTAATATCCCATGAATGTTATGTTATTTATTTAATTTTAATTCATGGGATAAACTTTTCCATATGAAATTATTTTATTCAAATTTCATTAGACTCAAGTGTTACCCCTTTCATGAGAGTTTCTGGCAACTCATGTTTATTTCATGGAGTATACAATCATTATATTGAACACATTTCATATAAATTAGGTATATTATAAAATTTTATTGTATTATATGGTATTGAATCATTTATTAAAATTCTACCACATAATCCTCTTTTTATATGATTCATGCTTCATGGAGTATGTTTCTTGTAAGGGATGTTGATAACTAATGTCTCTTTTCCTAGAGTTATATTGTTTCATCATAAACTTATTCCTTCCATTCTTTGGTTCTCCCACCCTAATATTTTTATTATATGGTATTTTATATTTACCTTTTAGAAAATTATGTTTTAATACAAATTAATTTTTTGTTACTCTTCTTGTAATGTGATATTTGAATAAAGGAATTATGAAAATAATAAAAGGGTTTTTTATTTCACTTTCATCTATTTTGTATTCCTATCCACATTTACCCAACATAAAATTTATGTATTTTCAAGGATAAATTATTGGATATTATTTTTAAATTGAATATTTACAAAATCTTTCGCATCACATTTTCAAAATTGACCTTTGAATGTAACATGAAAATGTGCATTTAATGTCTCTTTACAAAAACATTTTCAGAAAGATCCTTTAATATTTACCTTTAATTTCCATTAAAATTTTGTAATAGGATTTACACTGATGGGGTTTATGATTCATGATTTATTCTATAATATATATTTATAATTTGGGTTATTAAACCCATGGTATCAAAAAATTCGATTCTTAATCCCTTCTTTTGTGATAAAATTCAAAGCATTATTTTTGTGAGGGTGTTGGTCACACTTGTTTTTCATGTATGTTTTTAATAATTTTATTTTTATTTTTAATAAATATTAATGGATTTCCCTAAAAAAATTTAATACGATTTACCCTAATGGGGTTTACGATTCATGATTTATTCTATAATATATATTTATCATTTGGGTGATTAAACCTGTGGTATCAAAAATTTCAATTCTTAATCTTTTCTTTTATGATACCATTTAAAGCATTATTTTTGTGAGGGTCTTTGTCACACTCATTTTTCATGTATGTTTTTAAGAATTTTATTCCTATTTTTAATAAATATTAATGAATAAATCCATTCATATAACCAATTTATAGAAATATGGGGATTTACAATTAATGAATTAATCTTTATTAGAATTAGTTATAATATTTATTTTTAAAGGTAGAAATTATTTGTGTTATTTTTGGTGGAATTATTCTATGTAATTTAATCATTAATAGGTAAAACACATACCCACATAAATAAACCTAAACCATAGGAGCTGAAATTAATTTAGTAATCCACAGATCACTGGATGACCAAAGAACCCCCATGGGAAGCTGAGTTGAGCGGTAAGAGAGGACTAACCTGCACATGATGTGTGTGCGTGTAGAGTATGGGCCAAAGCCCTTAGGCCCATGTGGGTCATCATGAGGCATCATATATATTTGAGTGGTATGGAAGGTTCCCATAATCAGAGCAGGTATTTGAAATATATTTTCTGTAGGTTTTTTTTAAATAGGCAAGTTAATCGTCATCATCTCTAATGTGGGACAACTTCACATGGGTAACTTTTCATATTACCAAACCGCCACCACCTACCACCATTTTCCACCATATTCTATCTTCTTCTTCAAATACCTATACTTTTAATCACTAAACAATGCCATTAAATACACTGAGAAGCTCTATCTTGAGGTCATGTCCATTTTTGATGCTTCGTACAACCATGAATAATCTCGGGTACCTCAAGAGACTTCCATGAATATGAATAGAAGAAAAAAGAGCCCCTTGACCACTGTAAGGGATGAAAGGACTTGATGGCGGTTGGATGAGGTTTATGAGAAAACATAAAATGTTTCTACACAATTTCACTATAGTGTAAAGATAGTAAAGCTGCATAAAGGTGATACACTATGAAGAAGAAGCTCTGTCAGGCAAGCTATGCCGCTCCCCACTGAAGACCAGCTATGTCGACCTATCCATGAAATAACGGCTACGTGAAGCCTCATATAAAAAATTAGCTACATGGATAGTGAAGAAAAAATATCTATGTGGAGAGACATGAAATTCAGATATTTAGATAAATGAGGAAATTAATACATGGAAATGAAGTGATTCGACTATGTCACACACCATACATTCAGCTACATTATGATGAATAAAATGGCTACATGATAGGGAATCCACCAGAATAAAAATTGGGATTTATTTATACCTAAAAAAATATAGTAAATACATGTAGAAAAAATATATATAGCTATGAATTATATCTACCAGAAGAAGAGCATACTCCTCCCTCTATAAATATTTGGGTGTTTTTTCCACAAAAAGAATAGAAGGATCGCACTGAGCTGCTGCTACTTTTCTCAATTTTTTCTTTTCTTTTATTTTTATAATGTATCTTTTTGGTTTATTTAATTATTTTAATTAATTCATTCCATTTATAATGAAATTTATCCACCCTATGTTTTTTTCACGATGTTTCTCATTATCTCTCTCTATCTCCCTATCATTATATCATTATCTATTACACCATGAACTCTTTCACTTGAAAATGAGTAACTCACCCAAGTGTTGAGTCAAAAGTCTTCTTTTGAATTCTATATCATGTTTTGGAAATCACAAATACATTCTATCATATTTTGGAAATTACAATTGTCTTCTATTATGTTTATCGTATCGTACAATGATGATCGTACTATCTATATCGTATCGTATGATACTGATCGAACTAATCGTACTGATCATGCTGATCGTACTGATCATACAGATCGTACTGATCATACAGATCGTACTAACCATATCGTATCGTACAATACTGATCGTACTGACCATATCGTATCGTACAATACTGATCGTACTTACCATGCCAATCGTACAATGCTGATCATACTAAATATGAAAATTGTATTGATTCTGTTACTCATAACTTTCGTTACTTTCTTGTTTCAATACCTAGTCAAAAATAATTATTGCATATGAATCGTACTCATGATTTTCATTTTTATATATCTTATGTCCTAACAAAACAATGTCGTTGAGTTAGTTACAAACTAATCAAAACGATGTCGTGCTTTCTGTTTCAATATGACCGTTGGAAGCAATATGACCGTTGGAACCCGATGCCTATAAATAGGAGGTCATTTGAAGCTGAGAGTACAATGATGAATGAAGAGAACAAACGGAGAGACTCTGTGAACTATCAATATTCTAGGAAGAGACACTGTGACTTCTCTCATCTGCCTTGTGCGTCCGATCATCGTATCGAGGGCTTTCAAGTAATTGAAAGACAGAGGTGCCAATTACCTACAAAATCAAGGGCTGTCAGGGATAGGCAGACAGACGTGCCGATCATCGTATCGAGGGCTGCCGGGGATAGGCAGACAGACGTGCCGATCATCGTATCGAGGGCTGCCGGGGATAGACAAACAGACATACCGATCATCGTATCGAGGGCTCACCAAGGTGTTGGTGAGACAGACCTTTTATCCTAGGTGAAAGGATAACCCTTCTATTTGGGTTAAAAGAATTGTAATTCTTTTACATTTCCGCTGTTAATTGTATTAGAAAGGAATTTGTATTGTTTCCTTTCTTCTTTACATTTTCAATTGTAATTGTTTCAATTACAATCATTCTATTACATATTGTATTGATTGATTCTACACACTTTAAGGTAGAATCATTCATCTTTGTATTACTCTGATTATTGTGTTCATATTGAATACAATTGTTTTACATTACATTAGTATTACAATACATCATACCTTTTTATATTCAATACAATTGTGGGTGTTTGTATTTGTATTAGTTTAATATCTTTTAAACTAATCTCTTAGTTGCTAAAACTCAAAGGTTTTTAAACCTACAATTCACCCCCCTCTTGTATTGTTCCATCTAATATACATACATATATATATATTCGATCCAACAATTGGTATCAGAGCAGGTTTTCCACTAATTTGTATTACCAGCTTTATTTCTTTCATATTATTAACTTGAATACTTACTACACTAACGTGTGGATTGGAAAATTTTTTGTTGTATTAGATGGCAGGAATGAATATTGGGTCAATAGAAAATCTGAATCCTTCTAGACCACCAATCTTTGATGGGAATGATTATGAGTATTGGAGAGATCGTATGAAGACATTTGTTATCAATACTGGTGTAGACAATTTCATTATGCTTACTGGAGGTTACAAAATTCCTGACAAAGAAGTTAGTACTTTCACCAACCAAGAGAAGCAAGAATATCAACTGAATTACAAGGTACACAATACTTTATTATGCTATATGACCAGGAACATATACAGTTAGATATCTTCATGTGAATAATCCAACTGTATTTGGAAGAAATTAGAAGTCACTCATTTTGGTACATCCAAGGTTATAGAAACAAGGAGAGCAATGCTTCGAGCAGAGTATCATGGATTTGTTTTTCCTTATGGAGAGCCAGTATGTAAAGTGCAACAAAGGTTTATAATGATTGTCAACAGCTTAAAATCTATGGGAGAAAAAGGTCTTGATGATGAAGATCTTGTTGATAAGATTATAGACATAATGCCAAATGAATGGGAGTAAAAAAGAACAGTTATTGATGAAAATAGAAAAGTTTCCCATATTACTCTTGATGAACTCTTTGGAACTCTTCTACAGCACGAGACAAGAATGAAGAGAGATGCTGATTTCAATAAGAAGAAGAGTGGGAATGGAAGTGTAGCCTTTGCATCTAAAGCTAAAACGCCTGAAAGGCTTACAAGGTCTAAATCCAAGAAAGTTGTTATATCTAATTCAAGTGATTGTAATCTTTCGGATGATGAGTTAGATAATCTTTCTTGAAGGATGAACAAGATCGTGGGAAAGAAATACTTTCAATATAGATTCAAAAAGAAAGATAAGAAGGATAGGAAAGATTCAGAGGTAACTTGTTATGAATACAAGAAAGCAGGACATATAAGGCCTGATTGTCCTTTACTGAAGAGGAAAGATAGAAAGGAGAAACACTCTGAAAGAAACAAGAAAAGGTTTTATAAGACAAAGAAAGTCTTGAAATCAAATGATACATGGAGTGCTAGTGGTAGTGATTCCTCAGATGATTCCTCAGAATATGAGACATCAGGACAAAGGAATATTGGACTCTTAGCCAGATTACCAATTGAAGATCATTGTCTCATAGCTAAGGTACATAATGCTGAAGCTATTACAAATGTCTCTTTTAATACAAATTATACTGATAATAGATATTATGAATCTTCAAATGATGAATCTTCATCATCAGAAGATGATACATTACCTTCTTTTGAAGAGGTCTCTAGATTTTCTAAATTACTTGAAAATGAAAATTCTAAACTCAAGAAGAGATTTGAAAAAGCAAATTCTAGAATTTCAATCTTGACAAAAGAAGTATCAGAACTTTCTAAAGATCTTGATGTGAAAAATTCTGATTTTGAAAGTATTTTAAAAACCCTTGAGAAAGTTAAATCTGATAAGGATAAAATTTCTAAGGATCTTGAAACTGTAATTTCAAAGAAAAATATTTTAGAGCCTAACTCTAGTTCAAATTCAAATGATTTGGAAAATAAGAATTTGGTTTTAAAACTAAAGTCCGAGATTTTATCCTTGAAAAAGTGTTTGTCAAACTTTACTCATGGAAAAGAAAACTTTGACAGGATGTATTCTCAGATTAGACCTTTGAGAAATCGTTCTGGTCTTGGTTATACTTATTCCAAACCTGTTTTTAGTAACAACTATTTTGTTCCTTAAAAAACCTCTTTTTGTTCTAAGTGTCAATGTGGAGGACACTGGAGAAGAGATTGTTCTCTTAAAAAAACTCAATCTTTAGGATTTCATAAAGCTCATTTTTCAAAACAAATGTGGATTCCTAAAATTATTTTATCTAACCTTTCTGGATCCAAACAAGTTTGGATTCCGAAAAACTAATTGTTTCTTTTTCAGGAAAACGAGAAGTGTACCAATAAGAACATTTGGTACATGGATAGTTATTGTTTTTGGCACATGACTGGAAACAAGGATCTCTTTGAAAAGGTTATCAAAACAAAAGGTGGAAAAGTTACCTTCGGAGATAATGCTCAAGGAAATATTGTTGGTATAGGTAATATTGTTTTTATTGGAAAAGTTCTTATCTCAAATGTTTTGTTTGTTAAAGGTCTTAGGCACAATCTCATCAGCATAAGTCAATTATGTGATGAAGGTTACCTTGTGAATTTTAGAAATGATAAGTGTCTTGTTCACAATTCCAAGGATGAGTACATTCTATCTGCCCATAGGCAAGCGAATGTTTACACTATTAACTTACAAGACCTTAGGAGCCAAAACTTACCCTGCTTAAGTGCAATAGAAGACCAATCATGGCTATGGAATAGAAGACTAGGACACTGTAATCTGAGAAACCTTAGTAAACTCTCAAAGAAAAGACTTGTAAAAGGGCTACCAGACCTTAGATATGATTCTTCAAAAGTCTGTGATTCTTGTCAATTTGGCAAGCAACATAAAAATAGATTTAGATCAATTAATGAAGTTTTAACTTCTAATGCATTACAGCTAGTGCATATGGATATTTTTGGTCCTTCACAATCTGAAAGCATTGGAGGCAAATACTATGTATTTGTTTTAGTTGACGATTTTACTAGATTTACATGGGTCTACTTTCTCACAAAGAAATCTGAAGCCTTTTCCTATTTCAAAACTTTTAGAGCCCAAGTTAAAAATGAGAAAAACCTACCATTGATAACTATTCATAGTGATCATGGTGGTGAATTTCAAAATTCATATTTTGAAACTTTTTGTAGTAAGAAAGGTATTACTCACAATTTCTCAGCTCCAAGAACTCCTCAGCAAAATGGTGTTGTTGAAAGAAGAAATCGTATTCTTCAGGAGATGACTCGAACCATGTTGAGTGAATACTCAATTGCTAAGCACTTTTGGGCTGAAGTTGTTAGTACTGCTTTCTATACTATAAATCGTGTTTTAACTAGGCTTTTTCTTAATAAAACCCCTTATGAGTTATGGACTAGAAGAAAACCTAAAGTTTCATACTTCAAAGTTTTTGGATGCAAAGTATTCATTCTGAATACAAAAGATAATCTACACAAATTTTCACCAAAATCTGATGAAGGAATATTTCTAGGCTATTCTAGAACCTCTAAGGCTTATAGAGTTTTCAATAAAAACACTTGTACTGTTGAGGAAACAGTACATGTAAAATTCGATGAAACTGATCCTTTTGTTTTCAACCAACCCAATCCTACATCCTCGGATGTGTTTTCTAAAAATGTCTATCAACCATTATTCGGAGATCACTCTGATAAGGAAAATTTTCAAGAAAGTATTCCTGAAACATTTACCACAAAATATTTTCAATCATACGTTGATGAACAATCTTTACAAAACCCAAATCAATTGTTTCTTAGAAATCATCCCAGTGATAACATCATTGGTGATGTAAATCAACCCGTAAGGACCAGAAATTCCTTAAGAAATGAAACAGAACATCTTGATTTTCTTTCCCAATTTGAACCTAAAATTCCAAGTGAGGCCTTAGGTGATGATGATTGGATCAAAGCAATGTAAGATGAACTAAATGAATTTGAAAGGAATCAAGTCTGGACTTTAGTTGATAGACCTAAAGAAACAACTGTGATTGGTGTAAAATGGGTTTTCAGAAACAAATGTGATGAAAATGGAATCATTGAAAGAAATAAAGCAAGACTTGTTGCTAAAGGCTATAATCAACAAGAAGGAATAGACTATGAAGAAACATATGCTCCTGTAGCTAGACTTGAATCTATTCATATTCTATTAGCCTTCGCAGCTTTTTTCAATTTCAAACTATTTCAAATGGATGTCAAATGTTCTTTTCTAAATGGTTTTGTTCAAGAAGAAGTTTTTTTCGAACAACCTCTTGGTTTTCAAGACCCAAAACATCCTAACCATGTTTTTAAACTTACCAAAGCCCTATACGGTTTAAAACAAGCCCCTAGAGCATGGTATGATAGACTTACAGGATTTCTTTTACAAAACAATTATACAAATGGTACAGTAGATCCAACCCTTTTTATCAAAATAGAAAACAAAAATGTTTTGATTGTCCAAATCTATGTTGATGACATTATATTTGGATGAACTCAGAAATATTTAACTGATTCTTTTGCAAACTTAATAAAATCTGAGTTTGAAATGAGTATGATGGATGAGTTAACATTCTTTTTAGGTTTTCAAATTTCTCAAAAACCAGAAAGAACTTATATATCTCAACATAAGTATATAAAATATTTACTCAAAAAGTATGGATTTGACAAAACTAAAAGTATTAGTACTCCAATTGGTACCTCAAATACTCTTGATCTTGATGAAACTGGGAAACCAGTAGATCAAACAATCTTTAGAGGTATGATAGGAAGTTTGCTATACTTGACAGCTAGTCGACCAGACTTGATGTTTTCTGTATGCTTATGTGCAAGATACCAATCTAATCCAAAAGAGTCTCATTTAAAATCCGTAAAGCGAATCCTTCGGTATTTTAAAAGGCACTATGGATTTAGGTCTTTTTTACTCTTCTGGGAATGATTTTGTTTTAAAAAGTTTTTCAGATGCTGACTTTGGCAGTTGTAGAATGGATAGAAAAAGTACATCTGGAACATGTCATTTCTTAGGAGATTCCTTGGTTTCTTGGTCCTGCAAGAAACAACACTCAGTAGCACTATCCATTGCTGAAGCTGAATATGTAGCAGTTAGAAGTTGTTGTGCTCAAGTATTGTGGATGCAGCACACACTCACTGACTATGGATTGAGTTTCTCCAAAACTCAAATTTTTTGTGATAATACAAGTTCCATAGCTCTTAGTAAGAACCCAGAAAATCACTCTCGTGCAAAACACATAGATGTTAGGCATCACTTTCTTAGAGATCACACACAAAAAGGAGATATTATTTTACAATTTATCGTAACGCAAGAACAACTTGCTGACATTTTTACAAAACCATTACCTTCCGATAGATTTGAGTTTATAAAACAGAAGCTAGGAATGATTACATTAAAATAATCATTCATATCTACTTCATGTTTTACAAATCTACTTACAGTAAATAACTCTTCTTGAAAGGGGGAGGACATTTCTTTCTATGTTTTTATATTTCTTTTTATCTTATGTTCGTTAATTATTTACTCTTTGGACGAGTGTATTCATTTTTCTATTTATCGTATTGACAGTTTTATCATATCATTCGTTTTTCTGTTTATCATCTTAACAATCTTATTTTTTACTTCATCGTATCGACCGATGATGGTAATGAATTTCTTTTCCATCGTATCGACCGATGATGGTAATGAATTTCGTTTCCATCATATCGACCGATGATGGTAATGAATTTATTTTCCATCGTATCGACCGATGATGATAATGAATTTCTTTTCCATCGTATCGATTGATGATGGTAATGAATTTCTTTTCCATCGTATCGACCGATGATGGTAATCAATTTCTTTTCCATCGTACTAATCGATGATGGTAACAAGATTGTTTTCCATCGTATTGTCAGTTCATGGTAACAAGATTGTTTTCCATCGTATCCTCAGTTCAGGGTAACAAGATTGTTTTCCATCGTATTGTTAGTTCATGGTAACAAGATTGTTTTCCATCGTATTGTCAGTTCATGGTAACAAGATTGTTTTCCATCGTATTGTCAGTTCATGGTAACATGATTGTTTTCCATCGTATTGTCAATTCTTGGTAACAAGATTGTTTTCCATCGTATCGTCGGTTCATGGTAACAAGATTGTTTTCCATCGTATTGTCAGTTCATGGTAATGAGATTGTTTTCCATCGGCATGTCATTTGATACTTCTATTTTATCTTATTTCGTACGGTTGTGTATTCTTTAATCCTAAAACCAACAACTACCTTACGTTCTCCGGCATGTATTTTCCATTTTTTTCTTCTTTCAACCCTAACCATTGATCTGTTTTCCTTCAATCTTGACCGTAGAAGATCAAAGGTCACCCCTTTTTTGCCTATAAGTAGCCCCCCTACCCAAACCCACATTGGTTTTTCAAGATTTGAGGCGAATATCTGCTCCACCGGTTATAAATCATCGTACGATCTTTCATCAGCATCACCTTTATGTCTCAATCCTATGCTAACACTCCAGCCGAAATGTCTTCAAAGACTTTTACAGAGAAAGAATTTAACAGAGAAAGGTTAGTTTCTCGAGACTTCTTTGATTCGTATGATTCCACAATCAGAAGAATCATTCTCTTTCAAGGATGGGAGCATCTGTGTGTTGAAAGACCTGTTTCTCAAGATCCGGTTCTTTTTTATGAAGTTTGTCAGTTTTATAAAACTGTATCTTTCGACAAAGACATGACTATCAATTTTGCTGTGTACGATAGAAATCTATCCATGTCTGTAAAACAAGCCGCACATTTTCTGAATGTTTTTGTAGAAGGGGATTCTTTTTGTCCATCTCACAAACTACCAGAGGAAGTTGGTACGTTTAATAGAGAAAGTGCTGAAAAGACTTTGTTTGTTGTTAATGAAGAAAAGAGAAAAGTGTCTCATCTTTCACCGGACAACCGGTTTGTGACTTTATGGATGCAAGGTTTTCTTATCCCAAGGAAAGGGGATAGAGAAACTCTGAAAGTTTCTGATATCTTTATGCTTGACTATCTTTTGAATATGAGAAAAGTAAATCTCATGGGGTATGTTTTTGAAACCATTACGAATGTCAAGACAAGATGCATCAAGTCCCAAATGATTATGTATCCAGCCATCCTTACGAAGTTCATTCTTGAAAGTATGAAGTTTTGTAACATTCCTTTGAAAGGAAACCCCATTGATTTGAAGCGCTCCTGGATTAGTAAGAGTACGATGAAAAAGTTGAATGTTTGTTTTGATCTGAATTCAAAACTTTTTGTCAGAGATGTAAAAGCTGAATTGGCTTAGAATCAATCGGCACCGATGCCAGCCAAAGACATTCAATCTACTGGTGTTACTCAAAAGTCTGATCTGCAAACCAGTTCAAAGCCTAAGAAGAAGCCAAGGTAGAGCAAGGAGGTTGTAGAAAAATGGAGAAAGGATAAGGAACAGAGAAAGGAAGGTGATCTGAAGTTCGGTCTTGACCCTGCTGAGGCTTTTGTAGAAAGAATAAGGGTAGAAGAAACCCTTAAGGCTGAAATGAAAAAGAAAACTGTTTTGAAAAGAAAGGCTCAAGACTTTGATATCTCTAAAGTCTTGAAAGCAGTTGAGGAAGCTAGTGCTCAACTTACCACAGAAGTGCTTCAAGAGCCCATCGTACAGAGTCTCCCTAAGGAAGGAAAACAAAAACAAGTGATGGAAGAGATAGAAGAAGTGGAATAAGAAGGAGACTTTCTTTTAGAATTTCTTCAAAGTTCAAAGAAGAGTAGAGAGGAATCAGTTAAAAAGCTGAGTGAAGGTGTTCAACAAACTCCTCATGCCGATCAAGCATGATCTCCAGACAGAATGTCATCTCAAGAAAAGAAAGGTGCTCAATCCTCTCACACTGATAAAGTTGTTGTCATTAGTGACAAAATGGAAGAAGAAAGAAAGCATAAAGAAAAAGCAAAAGGAAAACAACCAGTTGTTGACTCAAGCAGATCATATGAACTAGCATCGTACGATGAAGATACTTATTCAGAACATACAATCTCTCTCAAGAAGAGTGATTACATTGTTCATGTTTTGAGAAGGGTTGAGAAGACCATTCCTTATTTCCAGAGGCTGGAAGGGAAGATTTATTTCATTACTGAAAATCAAAAGAAGAAGTTTGGCTCTGTAAAATAATTGAGGAAGAAAGTTTTGTCAGTAGAAGCCGATTTAAAAGTTCTTTCCGAAAGTTCGGTTTCTCATAAGAAGGTCTGCAATAAGATGACCAAGTGGTCGTACAAAATAGAGATCTCAATCAATTATCATGAAATAGCTATTGAAGATATAAGAAGGTTGTCAAATGAGCTTGCAGTTGCTTTCAATAAGCTTGACAGAGAAACGGTTGAAAGGTAGAATCTTTTTTCTTCTCAAAGAGCCAATGTTCCTTTAGTGAAAGATTTTCAAGAGAGAATGAATGTTTTTCAATCTGAATTCTCGAAGGTTTCATCTTTCAAAGATGAAATGGTTTTGTTGAAGAATCAAAATTCTGTGTTATCCAAAGATAAAAAGAATTTGCAAAATAGAATTGATACCCTTGAAGAAGTAATCAGAGTCCAGGAGGAGACTATCAAGAATCAAGATCAGATTTTTGCGGATCAACACGAGCTTCTCAGAACTCAGGGTGAATCCATTTCTGAAGACAAGAAGGAGATAAAAAAGATTATGGCAGTTCTTCATGAGTTAATCAAAAAGGAGAAAGAAAGAGAAAACAAGTGATCTGTATTTGTTTTCAAGTCTGAAAATGTTTGTTATCGTAATGATTGTTATTTCAAGTTTTTTTCTATTGTCTTGTATTGCTTTAGTAACTACTTCAGACAATTCAAGATTACTCCTTTCTTTTTGTAAATCACAAAGGGGGAGAATTTTTACAAAGGGGAGAATGTTTTATAAAGGGGGAGAATGATTTACAACACTCTTAAGGAAAATCTACAAATAAAATCCTTAGGAAAGTCCATACCTAAGGGGGAGTTAGTTGTATTCAAATTCATTTTCAGAAGAGTTTCCAATAACTCAGGGGGAGATAAGTATTTCTTGTTACATTTACTTTGTGTGTTGTGCTTTCCAAAAAGGGGGAGATTGTTGAGTCAAAAGTCTTCTTTTGACTTCTATATCATGTTTTGGAAATCACAAATGCATTCTATCATATTTTGGAAATTACAATTGTCTTCTATTATGTTTATCGTATCGTACAATGATGATCGTACTATCTATATCGTATCGTACGATACTAATTGAACTAATCGTACTGATCATGTTGATCGTACTGATCATACTGATCGTACTGATCATATAGATCGTACTAACCATATCGTATCGTACAATACTGATCGTACTGACCATATCGTATCTTACAATACTAATCGTACTTACCATGCCAATCGTACAATGCTGATCATACTAAATATGAAAATTGTATTGATTCTGTTACTCATAACTTTCGTTAATTTATTGTTTCAATACCTAGTCAAAAATACTTATTGCATATGAATCGTACTCATGATTTTTATTTCTATATATCTTATGTCCTAAAAAAACGATGTCGTTGAGTTAGTTACAAACTAATCAAAACGATGTCGTGCTTTCTGTTTCAATATGACCGTTGGAAGAAATATGACCATTGGAACCCGAGGCCTATAAATAGGAGGTCATTTGAAGCTGAGAGTACAATGATGAATGAAGAGAACAAACGAAGAGACTCTGTGAACTATCAAGATTCTAGAAAGAGACACTGTGACTTCTCTCATCTGCCTTGTGCGTCCGATCATCGTATCGAGGGCTTTCAAGTAATTGAAAGACAGAGGTGCCGATTACCTACAAAATCGAGGGCTTTCAGGGATAGGCAGACAGACGTGCCGATCATCGTATCGAGGGCTGCCGGGGATTGGCAGACAGACGTGCCGATCATCGTATCAAGGGCTGCCGGGGATAGGCAGACAGACATACCGATCATCGTATCGAGGGCTCACCAAGGTGTTGGTGAGACATACCATTTATCCTAGGTGAAAGGATAACCCTTCTCTTTGGGTTAAAAGAATTGTAATTCTTTTACATTTCCGCTGTTACTTGTATTAGAAAGGAATTTGTATTGTTTCCTTTCTTCTTTACATTTTCAATTGTAATTGTTTCAATTACAATCATTCTATTACATATTGTATTGATTGATTCTATACGCTTTAAGGTAGAATCATTCATCTTTGTATTAATCTGATTATTGTGTTCATCTTGAATACAATTGTTTTACATTACATTAGTATTAGAATACATCATATATTTTTATATTCAATACAATTGTGGGTGTTTGTATTTGTATTAGTTTAATATCTTATAAACTAATCTCTTAGTTGCTAAAACTCAAAGGTTTTTAAACCTACAATTCACCCCCCTCTTGTATTGTTCCATCTAATAGACATACACATATATATATTCGATCCAACACCAAGGATTGGCCTCAAGGTAGGATAGGTTTTTCTAAAATTATATTCTAAATTTATAAATGATTTTAATCTATTTTTGGTGAATGAAAATGAAGTGAACGAGTGTGGATATTTTCTATTATGGCGTGGAACTTGACCTGATTTTTTTTATTTTATTTAAATATTTTCTTTTATTTCTATTGAACATAAGATCTTCATACTATAGAGTTGATCTATTGAGTGGATAAAAAAACATACGATCAATCAGGATCATGGAAGGTTCCACACTCTCAATTTAGGTATGTCATCAACATTGATTATAGGAGAAGATAAAATTGAGTTTTCCTTGGAATTTAAAATTTCATACTATTAAATAGAAGTAGAGTAATCCAAGATTTATATTTCATAATTGGGTTATCAAACTAAATTTTAAAAAACATGAATAATGTTATAAAACTAAAACAAAACCCTTAATGGCCAAATAATTTCTATCATAACCATTATTCTATCTAGTGTTGCATGTATGTTTAGATTTTCATTATTTTCTTCTTTATACTTTTCATTGGTTTATAAAATAATTAAAACAACCAAAATTTAGATTTAAGTGAATAATAATAAGTGATTAAAATATTAAGCTCCTCATTTTAGATGACCCTCGTAAGGCACTATGTTGTATGAGGAAAATAAATATTATCTTTTTCTACACCAAGTAGCAGGTTGGCGTCAAAACATAACACCATTTCCAGGGATCCAATTAGTTTTTGGATTACTTTTTATTTATTCACATTATATATATTTTTTATTTATTTTATAAAAAACCATAATTATTTTCCATTATGTTTTCAAATGATTATTTATTCAATTTAGGAAAAAATTACCCACCAGTGCAAGAACCAATCATTGAATCTCCCTTTTATATGGAGTACACTATTTTTTTGTTATGAAGATTAGATAATTTTGGAAATAAAACTACATAGACCATGAAATCAAAGAATTTATAGCTTGCATATGGGAGAATATGTAATAATTGATTTTTAAATTCATGACCTTAGATCTAGTAGAGTTATCCCATTAATTTATATAATTTTATCCAGTGGATGAGGCCCAAGAAGATCCCCCTTTGTATTTCCTGATTTTTATGACAAAATTAAAAAGGTTGAGTCCATGATTTAGAAGTATCCACAACCCAAGTATTTGTAGAGATATATCCAATATAACTATGATGATCTAGAGTGGATTCATGAAGAGGAAGGCTTTACTACTGAGCTCTGTCTGGGAGATCAACAAGAACTAGAAAACTTCTAGAATGTGTATGAGGTAGAACATGATCTCCCCTCTCCTAAAAAATTAGAATACCCAAAACCATTGCATATCTATCTAGATATGGATGAAGAAACCACCCATATGGTGGAATTTAAATAAAAGATGGAATATCATAATTACCGACCTCCATTAAGTAAATTCAAACTCCAAGAGGAACTTAACATTGTATAAGAGATTGAAGCTGAACCAAATCAAGGACATGATCTTATCTTAAACTACCTCTCATTTAATTTTATTCAATCAGAATTTAGTATTTAATCCCATTATTTTGAATTTTTAATTTCATATAACTCTTGATTTATCTTGGATGAGGAAGAGGAAAGTGAACATAAAAATCCTATGGAAAACATGGAGCTTACAAAAATTATTTCATATGAAATAGAGGAAGTCTTTGAGGAAATACGAGTGGAAGATCCCAAGGAGAATACTATAGAGGATACCCACATTGAAAGGGATAATTTTTATTTTCATTCTGTATGTTTAAATTCTTTCTAATTAAAATTAATTTCTAAACTTGCCATTGAAAATTCAACTAATACATCCCACATTGAGAAATCACTTGAAAACCAAGAGGAGGAGGTTCTGCAAGTATTAACCAAGAAGGAGGATGATTCATTATTCATCCTACCCCTACCATGAAAGTTATACCTTATTATGAAGGGAATGGATTTTGTATAAACTATTTATGGATTATTCCTCAACCACAAAGAAGAAGTATAAGATAGGAAAAGAAACATGTGAAGATTTAAATCCAAGAATATCCACCCACAAACTGATTATGGATGATAGATAGAACTACCCTTCTTGAGGCAGTAAAAATCTAGGGCCCACTTGGGGGATTAAACTAAGACTTATATTTTTTACTTTCTTTCTAGGAAAATATTTTTCAATTTCATTCTAGGACTATTTTAGGAATCATCCCCAATACATTATTATTTTTTGAGATTTAATGGCAAGATCCTTGTGTTTTAATTACTTTTGTAGAACCATGATGGAACTAGGTAGCCCCAAATAAGCAAGGAGAAGAGATGACTAAATATTTATTTGAATATGAAGTTTATTCCGAATTTCTTTATCCTTTAATCCCCTGTATTTTTTCTAAAAATATATTTTAGCTTGAAATTATAGAATCTATATAAAATTTGAATTTTCATTCCCAGGATTAAGATTCTTTCCTTACTTGAATTATCTATAAGACATGATTTTATTATGAACAATGTAATGCCTTGTTTTAGATTTCAAGAATATTGATATTGAATGAGTAAGGTGGAAAATTAAATTATTAGAGTGAAGCATGGATATTTAAATGATGAATCATAATTTGGAATAATTGGTTGATTCATGTAGACTGATTTATGATTATTAATCATTCCATTAGTGATTGTCCCAAAATATATTTTCCTTTCCTAAGATCATTTTTATACCAAAAAATTTCTATTTTATCTTATACATATTTCATGAGTGATCTTGGGACATACCACCATCTATAAATTTCATTCAAATTTGTCAAAGATATGATTTTGAGAAACCATATTTAATATGTTTGAGTCATTTTTATTAATAAGACCCTTTTCATTGATTCCGCCTTTAACATTAATCCTTTATTATATCATAGATAATATGGATGATTTTTTTTGTAATGAGCTATATTTAATGATATTTTCATCCATTCCTACCCTTCTCTTATTATTTTTGATGATATTTTTAAGTTGAAGTGTGGCAGAGTGGGAATTAATGGTTAAAGGGATGCTCTATATTATAAGGAAAAAGCATGGGGGTGAAACAATAGATATTGAAAAAGTTTGTTGATTCATTCATTTTTATTTTTTACCCTTCTTAAATAAAAATAAAAAAAGTAACAAAAGAAAAAAAAAATGAAAAAATAGGAATGGGTTGTGACTTAAAAGAATAAAAAATCAGCATTACTAGACTAATGATTTTTATCATATGTGGTTAGGTGGTGGATGTGAGGTTTATTAAAAGAATGAATTATGAAAAAGTAAAAAATCAAGAATAGTAGTTTGTAAAAAAGAAAATAAAAAAATAAAAAAAGATGAAAATTCAATAAGGGCAAATTAATTCATTATGATTTAATATTTCATGAATTTACTTTGGACTTGGGAAGTGAGAGTTGGAACTTTGAAGGGGATAATTATAGTGAGATTTATATTTTTGATATAATACTTTATACTTTAGAGATATCCTCCTATTTGAGCCATAATAATTTTTAATATCAATTTTGACCATACTTACCCCTAAAAGTCTTTAGAAATGTAAATTGAAAATTCCTCTTAATTTCATGTGATTTGTATCTTTACAATATGAAGAAAGTAGTTCCTTTTCAAGACTATGGATAAGAAGAATATTCTCATGATATGATCATAATTATCCTTGAATTTTTATCGTGAATTATGAGAGGAAAAGATTCAAAATGGAGATAGTTCATGACTTATCATGTTTAATAATAATAAACTGAGGAACTTATTTAAATGAAAGGATAGATTCCATTATTTTCAGAGAAGGATAAAGTAAAATGATTGGATAGATTTATTTTTGAGAAATGAGAAATTAAATTTATGTTTTACGTATAACTTGAAAAATTTTATTTAACATTGATAATTATTTGATTTTATCCCTTTGATATCTAAATATTGGTAACACTAATATTCCACTTTAATTTAATGTTGAGATTTAGTGCTTAACGACAATAATTGTTTAAGTGTGGGGGAATTTGAAACACAAATTTATCATGCATGTTTTTAATAATTTTATTCATTATTTTTAGTGAATTTTAATGAATAATTATATATATCTCTTTATTTAATTAAAATATGGGGATTTAAAATTAATGAATTAATCTATATTTGAATGAATTAAAATATTTATTTTAAAAGGTAGAAATTGTTTATGTTAATTATGGTGTAATTATTCGAAGTAATTTTATTATTCTTAAGTTAAGAATATACTCACTTATCTATCCCTAAACCATAGGAGTTCCAAACCACTTAGTCATCCATAAAGGGTTGGACAACCAAATAATCCCCATGTGAAGCCCTGCTGAGTGGCAAGAGAAAGTCATACTATGAATAGTGCATGCAACCTATGTCCCTAAGCCCATAGACCCATGCGGGTTAACATAAGATATTGTATGTGTGTGAGTGTTATAGAGATATCCCATCCTCGTAGTATGAATTCAAGCCGTACCTGTGATGAATTGTTTATAAAAAAGTAATACAATTATCTTCATCTCTGATGGGGGAAAACTTCTGTAACATCCCATGTAATTATAGAATAATACATTTTAATGTCTATAAATATTTATGAATTAGATTTTAATTTTAATTTTAAAGGGATTCTATTTCCTATAACATACTCGAAACACAATAATGGGTTTTTTTCTAAAATCTTACGTTAGACACAAGACTGAGTTATGTCAAAGGATAATATATTATTAATATTATTATTTTAAGTGGTAGTAATTTCCTAGCTGTTGTATTGCTGGTAATAAATATAGTTAACTATATTATGTTTACACATATTTATTAAATGTATTTACTTTATTTCAATAAATTTTATGGGATTAAAATAAGAATAAATGTAATTTTAAGCATAAAAACCTCTAATATCTTTAAAATGTTATTTTAACAGCTTTTGATGGACAATCCATTTTAAATCTAGTTTTTGTCAATTTTATAATTTTATATGAAAAACTAAACTTTATCTTTGGAACCAAAGTATCAAAATTTACTTTGGTTTAATTTTGGTGTTTTTCGGGTAAAATTCATATTTTAATGAATATTGAAAAATACTGCGTTTTAATTCAAAAATAATTTTTTCGTTCAATTTATTTTTATTGTTAGATTATTCTTTTAATTAGTTTTAATGTATATATAGATTATGTTTTTATTATTTAATCCATTTTTCTATTGGAATCAATCTAACAAATAAATTGAATAGAGAAACTATGTGAGCTTTTGAACGTCTTACTTAAAAAACCCTTTTTCTTATTCTGTTAATGGGATTAGTTTTTAATTAATTTATGCCAATTATATATTTTTAATTTGAAAAAATGGATTCCATATTTTGAATCATAAGGTACAAATTATGTAAATACGTCCCTTTTATTTTTGGATATTATGAATAGTAACTTTAGTAATTATTTTTTTACTACAGTTAAGAGTAAATTGGGAAATTAAAGGTTAAAATAATATTATAAATATGATAAAACTACACTAACACTTGTACTAATCTTATTAGATGAGTTATTTTCATCCAATACAATCCTTGGGTCGAAATTGTGTCATTTGGAAGTCACTTGGTTGTGATTATGACACTTATAACATTTTATTTAAAGTAAAGACCAATATGTAATAATCATGTCTCTTATTAATAATTTTTTTAATATAGGGTTATATAAGTGATATACTTGACTATAAATATTACTTAGCACTACTAAAAAACCATAATTTAATAGTGTTGGCATTTATCAGTGCTAGAAAAAAGCACTTATAAATGGAATCTTTATCAGTTCTAAAGAAAGTGATGATAAATTTAACTATTTATCAATGCTTTTTTAGCACTAATACAGGTCCACTTTATTAGTGCTTTTATTTTTTGAGATAATAAAGGGTACTCTTTAGTAGTGATATATTTTTAGCACTCATAAATTAGTTCTTTATTAGTGCTTTTTTAGCACTAATAAATTCCCGAATAAATAGAATGAAATAATTAAATAAATAAAAAATAAAAAATGAGTTTATGAAAAAATGTATAACAAATTTTATTAATTAGATAATTATTGATAAAAATTAATAAATTGATTATATTATATATAAATTATAAGGACTAGTAAATAGTATGTATTAAATATATAGATCTAAAAAATAAAAATTTAAAAAATAAAAAATAAAAAAAAGTAAATTGAGAAAAATATTAAACATTTTATTAATTAGATGATTATTGATAATGTTAATAAATAGTATATATTAAATATATAGAAATATATTAATGTATATAAATATAATATATATATTTCAAAATATTTATGAGCTTTACATTAAGTAGTCATATATTTAGTGAATAATGGTTTATAATTGAAAGTTAATATGAATTAAAAATACTGACTAATTTCATAGAGTAATGGACATATAATTGAATGTCGTTTGATTTTTCAATTTAGCATTGATCAAATGCATGTTATATTGATTTCAAATATAGATAATTAATACATTTTTTATACAATATACACAAACACAACTTATCCATTTTTTAATATTATTAAAGTGTTTTTATTTTTAACTTATTAAATTTCACTCATTTTTAACACACATTTACTTAAAATTAGATATTCATTAATAATGTTAAAAACATATTTATAAAAACATATTTATAAAAAAATATTTATAAATAAATATATTCATAAATAAATATATTTAAAAATGTACATACTATATTTATAAAATTATATATTTATAATTATAAATAAATAAATATTTTTTAAAAATTATTTATATAATTAATAGTAATTAATTATATATATTTAAATAATTATTATGTTTATAATAAATTTATATAAATACTAAATATATTTACTATATTTATATTTATATATATTTATTATATATATATACAATTAATTAAATATATATAATGATATAAATATTGTTTTTTAAAAATATTTATATAATTATAAATAAATATATATATATTTAAATAATTGTAAAATCATAATAAATATATTTAAATAAGGAATATATTTTTTATATTTATATTTATATATATATTTTAATTATAAATTCATATTTACAATTTTTTTTATTTATGATTATAATTATAAATAATTTATCAGTGCTTAAGTAATAAGTGTTAATAAAATAAATCCTTATCAGTGCTTTCTTTAGCACTGATAAATATGGATTTTATCGGTGATTTTTTTGTGATGATAAAGACATAACTTTATTAGTGCTAAAAAAGCACTAATAAATATGCCTTTCATTCGTGCTTAAAAATAAGAACTGATAAAAGTTTCCCAGTGTAATTAATGAAACATAACCTGTTGCGAACCCATCATGATTTTAGAAGCTTTCCTTGAAAGCCACCCATTGCCGACACTTCTACTCGCCGACTTATAGCTCAAATCACATAAACCCACTCGAATCACATAAAACCTCTGCCTCTAGTTGCTTGAACATCGTTTGACATATGGTGTTTGATTACAGTTAGGGTTTCTAAAGAAAACTTCAAGATCTAGATCGGATGGTCTCATATTTTCTTTAACCTAGAAAGGTGGGCCTACGTTCTCCTTTACAGGTTTTAATTTTCTTTTCTGTATTTGTTTTTTCGAGATTTGGATATGAGGGTTTCTAATATTCCTTTGTAGGTTCTGATTTTATTTCTATATTTGTGCTCCGGTTGTGGTATTCTGTTTTGATTTTGTTTATGATCCACTGTTTGCTTGACTACTTTTTTGGATGTCCTATTTTGGTCTTTTTAAATTGTTGTTTTTAATTAGTTTTCTTCACTATCTATATCTATACCCAAGCTTACTTCAATGTTTTGAATCATTTTACTTTGTTGGTTTCAAGAATATTGATTTAGAAAACAAATTCTCAGTCTGATGATGGTGCGAAGAAGAAATAGAATATGATTTTATGCAATTCATGTCAGAGAATTTATTTATTTGAATTCAGTTTTAATATTATGATTTAAGGGGTTTTCCTTAAAAATTTATTTTCTCAAAATTGTGTGGTTTTATTTTAAGAGAAATCTTAGCGAGGGTGATACAATATTTATTTATCTTTAGTGGATCTTTATTTTCAAAATTAGTATGTTGTTGTATTTATTTTACTATTTTGTGATATTCTACTATAAGGGTTACATATATTTTTATCAATTTATGTTTATTTTATAAATACACACACACACACATATAAATATATATCTTTCTATATATTTATATATGTTTTCATAACTTATAATATAATGGTGATTTTATAATTATTTATTCACAAATTATGGTTATGGATTTCCAAATTAAGAAGGTATTATATTTATTTTCATTAAAAATTATTTTTAAATTTGCATTTGTTTTGAAATTATGTGTATTGTAAATTCCATGATATATATATATATATGTGTGTGTGTGTGTGTGTTTGTGTGTGTGTGTGTGTGTTTAAATGTGTATGTTGTAGACGTTTCCAGGGTTGATGTGTTTATATCCTTTTTTTCTGATATATCTTATTGACGTGTATTATTGCTTTATGCCAACTTCTTTATGGACATCCCTAGAATCTCAAGGATGGTTCAATGCGTATTAGATGGTCCACCTATAATCCATAGGTTTCTACATCATTTCTTCCAAAAAAATAGAATGGAAGTTATCAAATTCTATATATTAGAAATTATTTTTCGGTATTCATCATTTTAGGTCTATATATACATTTTAGGTCTATATATACATTTAATTAATAGTAATATAATTTATACTTAAATAACCAAGAAAATAATATAAACTCATGTTACTTTCAAAAATAATAAAATTAGGTAACTAAATATACATTTTTTTGAAATAATTAAACTTTCCAAAATTTAAATAAATATATTTTAAGCATAATTAACCAAAATAATAATTCTTTATAATTAATATAATTTAATAATTATTATTAATAGTATTTTTTTAGTTTCATTAGAAAAAATAGTATTATATATATACACATAAAATACTATATAGCATATTTAAATAAATTTAAATATGATAAATAATACACACACACACACACACATATAATTATATTCAAATAAATTTACTAAAACAAAACACACACACACACACACATATATATAACATAAATATAAAATATTTATCTAGATTCAATTAATTTATCTATGTATCAAATGAGGAGTCACCTCCATTTTATAGTTTTTGATGGAGGAAGGTGTGATCCCCATTCAGGTTTATTGCCTATAGAGGTAAGTGTGAATGAAGTACACACCACCATCATCATCTTTGTACAATAATATAAAACCCTATCATTTTTAATAGAATAAAACCTATTAAAAAACCAAGTTTGAATGAAAAAACAATAAAGAAATCCTCAACCAATTATTTTATTGACATTTTATTCGAATCCTTGTGGATAAATTCAAGGATAAAAATGAAGGTAATTCATTATTAACTCTACCTCCACATCAAATAAAATAAATTAATTTTAGTAGCATACACTCATTAGCTAAAATTACACTGTTGTATCCTAATAACCCCGACCTGTGCATCACTACAGTAGCGTATTCTGATTCTTCCATCTCCACCCTCTCCATTTCTTTCCTCCATTAACTCTATCATTTCTCTAGTTGTGTGGAGATTTTCTCTAGAAGGATTTGGTGGAAATGAAGGCGTCGAGTTAGTAACTACTTTAAATGGTGTAAGTCTTACAAATGAGATACATTTCTCATTTTAGAGAACATAACGAATTAAGTGGGAGGCATTTCCCCTTATACTTCACTGTGTTCTCTAAAAGGTAAAATGCCTCCCATTTGTGAGGATTATACCATTAACACTAGTTATTAACTCGAAACCCCCATTTCCACCAACTCCTTAGAGAGAAAATATCCACACAGCCATAGAATTGATAAATTAAAGGGAGAGAAAGAAATAGAGACGGTGGAGACAGAAGAGTTGGAATATGCAACTGTAGTGGTGCGCAACTCGGGGTCTTAAGTTGCTACACTATAATTTCAGCCGACGAGTGTATGTTACTGAAATTAATTTATTTGATTTTACATGGAGGCAGAGTTAATGTTCAATTAATTTTATTTTTATCCTATATTTTTTCCACAATTATCCGAATAAAACTTTAATAAAATAATTGGCTGATGATTTATTTATATTGTTCTTTTCAATAAAACTTTGTTTTTAATAGTTTTTATTTTATTAAAAAAATGATAGGGTTTTATATAAATGGGAAAACAGTTTTATGGAGGGGTTTACTTCATTTAAACTTATTAAAGTTATCCATAAGTAATTTGAGATGTTTAGGAATCAACCACACCTCAATTCAACACACGGTGTGACCACTAAGAATCAATGTGTCTGTTATCAGTTCTAAAGATGTCACTCAATGAAAATAAAGCAAAAATGCTAAGATTTTATTGATAATTTAGGCTATCGATTCATAATTCCTTTATGATTTGTAAGAATTTTTCTCATGTCAAACTGATACATGATGTGATCAGTACAAGTCAAACTGCATGTTTTAGGTTTAAAATGACATTTTAGTAAAAAAGATGTGACTTAATAAAAACCCATAAACCACATTCGGATTGATTTGATACACTTTGAAAATTATCCATATGTCATTTTATATGTTTAGGAATCAAAATCACCTCAATACGATTCATAGTATGACCGGTATGACTCCAAGTGCATCTTTTTATTTTAAAATTCCATTAATTTTAATGAAAAGGACAACTAACCTACTCAAAACTGAGAAAATGAATTCAAAATTTTTATAATTTAGATAAATTATACATAAGTAATTTTTGATGTGTATAAATTATTCATATCTCAATCCGATGCACTGTGTTCCCGGTATGACTCAACATGTCTATTATCAGTTCAAAATCGACAGTTTAGTTAAAAAAATGTTACTCACTAAAAACTGAAAAACACACTTGTATTTTATTGATAATTATAGAAATTGATTCATAATTAATTTATGAGATGTATTAATTTGTATCACATAAAACCTATACATGTTGTGATTTTTATGAGTCATAGTGTGTGTTTCTAGTTTAAAATGACATTTTAGTAAAAAAGACAACTAATTTACTCAAAACCTAGTAAACGCCTCCGGTTTATTTTGATACTTTATGAAAATGAACCATAATACATTTTGGACATGTAATAATTATCCCCACCTCAATCCGATACATAGTGTGATTGATATGACTCATATTGCATCTTTTTATTTAAAATTGACATCAATTTTAGTAAAAAGGACAACTCACCTACTCAATACTAAGAAAATGCATTAAAATTGTTTTGATACTTTTGGAAAATAATCCACAAGTAATTTATGATGTGTAGGAATAATCAACACCCCAATCCTATGCATTGTGTGATTGGTATGACTCAGAGTTCCTTTTTTCAATATATAAGTATAATTTTAGTTTAAAACGCGCATCACATTGCTAAAACCAAGAAAAACATCCTAGATTGTTTTCTCTTCATTTAAATTATGTATTAAATTTAGGATAACCCTTTCATTGAGACATAAAAATAATTTTATGCGGTTCATAATATAGATAATGACTTGTATGTTAGAGAGGACCATAAAGTGGGTATTTGGATTCTCAATAGAGGAACAAAATCCTTGAAACCTTTAAAAAAAAGAAAGAGAGTTCAATTAGAAGGTAAAAATGTTTTTTAATATATAATATTTTTCCTCATAATATTATATATTCTATACTACATTAATATAATATAAATTAAATGTTTGACTACTCATACAAAAAATGTCTTCTATAAATGATGATGTTGTCAATCCCATGGAAGAATAAACTATAATGAAGGAAAACCTTTGCAATGTTATAAAAGTAATATTACAATATACTTTCTCTATTTTAATGAAAAATTATATAATGAAATGCTGATTTAATTTTTATTATTCCTAGTAGAGTTCGTTTATTTTAGAATATTTATGTCCATATGCCAAGCCTTTGCAAGAAGATCAGTGCCACTGTCTCTGCTCAATCACAGAGACAATCTGGATGTTTATACAGTAAAATCATTATCGATAGAATTAATGTATTGTTTCATATTTATGTTTTGTTTATTTTTTTAGTATTAATCAAACAATAATTTTTTTCTTATACATGTGGATTCTTTAATTTGAGTTGGGGTGCTCTGTCTATCTTTCATGCCTTTATACACCAAAACATCCATAGACTTCTTCTCCCTCAAAACCTTTTCACCCCTACAATGGTGTATTTATCACTTTATTTCATGTTACCACCACTGCATTTATAGGAAGAGAAACAATGATTACTATGATCAAATACAGAGGTAATATTGATGTTTTCATAGTAAAATAATTTTCCATATAATTATTATATTATTTCATATTTATGTTTAATTTATTTCTTTTTAGTACTACTTAAATAATAATCATTTTCTTATACAGGTGGATTATCTTGTTTTAGTTGGGGTGTTCTATCCATATTTCTTGACTTTTTACACCAAAACTTCCACAAACTTCTTCTCCCTCAAAACCTTTTCACCCATTTAGTGGTGAATTTAACACTTTCTTTCAGGTTACCTCCACCGCCTTTATAGGAAGAGATAAAATGTTGTCTCTCCTCAATTATAAAGGTAATCTTGATATTTTCATAGTAAAATCATTATCAACATAATTAATATATTTTTTATATTTATGTTTAATTTATTTCTTATTATTATTACTCACATTATAATTGTTTTCTTATACATATGGATTCTTTTATTTGAGTTGGTGTTCTTTGTCCATCTTTCATGCCTTTCTACACCAAAACATCCATAAACATCTTCTCCCTCAAAAAGGTTTCAACCCTACAAAGGTACATTTATCACTTTTTTTCAAGTTAGCTCCACTTCCTTTGCAAGAAGAGAAATGATGCTACTTATGCTCAATTATAAAGGTATTCTTGATGTTTTCACAGTAAAATAATTATATATAGAATTAATATATTATTTCATATTTAGGTTTAATTTAATTTGTTTTATTATTACTCACATAATAATTGTTTTCTTATAAAAGTGTATTCTTTTGTTTGATTTGGGGTTCCTTATCCATATTTCATGGCTTTATGCATCAAAACTTCGATAGAATTCTTCTTCCTCAAAACATTTCACCCCTGTAGTGTTGACATTTATCAGTTTCCTTCAAGTTCCCACCACTGCTCAATCACAGAGATAATCTTGATATTTTCACAATAAAATCATTATATATATAATTAATGTATTAGTTCATATTTATGTTTAATTTAATTATTATTAGTATTACTCATAATTATTGTTTTCTTATACAGGTGGAATCTATTTTTAGAGTTGATGTTGTTTGTTTGAAGCTGATCATTAAGTGTTGGCATTTCGACAAAGAAAGTCAATGGAAATCATAGTAACATTGACAGTTAAGATTTTTTTGATACTTTGTGAGGTGTAAAAATTAGACACAACTCAATTAGACAAATGATGTAACTTTTATGACTCCAAGTACTTCTTTCTATTTAAATTTGACATTTATTTTAGTAAAAAAGGAAAGTGACTCAATGTGTTCATTATTAGTTTAAAATCAAAATTTGACTTTAAAAAGTGTAACTCAATGAAAACTGATCAAACATGCTTGGATTTTCTTGATAATTTAGGGAATCAATTCATAAATCATTTTTGATGTGTAGGAATGAGTCTCACATCAAACCGATACGTGATGTGATCCGTATGAGTCAAAGTGTATGTTTCAAGTTTAAAATGACATTTTCCTAAAAAAGGCCAATGACATACTCAAAACTAATAAAAAAAATTATATTGTTTTGATACTTTTAATCAAAATCAATATGTGATTTGGAATGTATAGGAATTAGCCACACCTCAATCCGATGCACAATGTGATCGATATGACTCTAAGTGCATCATTATTTGAAATTGACATTAATTTTAGTAAAAATACAAACTTACCTACTCAAAACAAAAAAAAGCATTCACATTGTTTTGATACTCTAGGGAAATTATCCGTAAGTTATCTGTGATTTTTATGAATCAGAAACACCTCAATCTGAAGCATGATGTGACCTGTATGACTCCAAGTGCGTGTTTTTATTTAAAATTGACATCAATTTAAGTAAATAGGCCAACTGACCTACTCAAAACTGGTAAAAAACATTAAAATTATTTAAATACTTTAGGAAAATAACCCATAAGTCATTTATCATATGTATGAATCATCTACACCTCAATCTGATACACAATGTGATCGGTATGATTCAAAGTGCATTTTTCAATTTTAAAATGACATTTTATTCAAAAAGACAAGTGACATACTCAAAACTGATAAAACAAATTTTTATTGTTTTGATACTTTAGGATAATGATTCATAAGTCATTTGGGATGTTTAGGAATCAAACACACCTCAATTCGATGCACTATGTGACTGGTATGACTCAAAGTACATTTTTTAATTTAAAATTGTCATCAATTTTAGTAAAATTGGAAACTATCCTATTCAAAACTGAGAAAAAACATTCATATTTCTTATATACTTTACCAAAACAATCCATAAGTCATTTTTAACTCGTAGGAATCAGCCTCACCTCAATATAATACATGATATTCTTGGTATGACTCAAAGTGTCTATTATGAGTTTAAAATTGATATTTTAGATTAAAATGTGTCACTCACTAAAAACCAATAAAAACACTCATATTTTCTTGATAATTTAGGAAAACAATTCATAATTCATTTTTGATGTGTATGAATTTTTTTCATGTCAAACCGATACATGATGGGATTGGAATGAGTCAAAAGTGCGTGTTTCCAATTTAAAATGACATTTTAGTAAAAAAGACAATTGGCATACTCAAAACCGAGAAACACATTCATATTGCTTTGATAATTTAGTAAAATTATCCAAAAGTCATTTAATATGGGTTATAATCATCCTCACCTCAATCTGATGCATAGTGTGACTGGAATGACTCAAAGTGCATCTTTTCATTTAAAATTGAAATCAATTTTAGTAAAATTAACACTATCTCTTAATTTATTTCTGTATATTATTACTAACATAATTTTTTTTCTTATACATGTGCATTATTTTTTTTGAGACGTGGTAGTTTGATTGGAAATAACATGAGTTGGGTCAGGATTAAAAGACAATGGAACATTGATGTATATGAATGCACATAATAATTTTTATTTATGTAATTGGTTAAACTAATGTTTGAAATGTCACTAATATAGTGATTTTTCTTGTGTTTGTGTTGTAAATTTCATTTCATTTAAATACTATATTGGGAGTTACTTTTTTCAATATAAGGTGTGTTTCTAGTGCTACGATGTGCTGTTACATCACACTAGATTGGTTCTGCAGTGTGCTATTACAACACACTGCTGTATGACCCTTTATCAGTGCTTTTAAAAGCACTAATAAAGGTCTACATTATTAATGATTCTATGTGTAATGATAAAAGGTACTTTATATGTGCTTTTATAAGACGTGATAAATGGTTCCTTTAGCAGTGATAAATTAAAGTACTGATAAATATTTCCTTTATCAGCGCTTTTAGAAGCACTGATAAAAGACCAGGTCTTTTAACCTCGCTCGTGTAGTCCGCGTTTTTCTAGCGTTGATAAAAGCCATTTATATCAATGTTAAAGACCTATTTTATAGTAGTGTAGAGAGATAAAATTATTAAATACATCATGGTAATTTATTTATAATTTCCAGGAAATAAATAATTAATGAAAATGGAGACACAATGATGATGTAATAATTTCTTAATTAATGAAAGAATCAAATAAATGATATTATAAATATTAAAATAAATATAAGTTTGAATAATTGATTCCATACATGAATTTTATCAATGAATTTGAAATGTTGGTGATTATTTAAAGGAGTTGGGTTGAACTTATCTTGGTGTTATGATATTTTTAAAAAGTCAACTAAAGAACCGTTTTAAAATTGACACTCTTGGTATTTTAAAATATAAATTATTTTATTAAATGTTATGATATTTCTAAAAATAAAATATTTAGACAAAAAGTTTATATAAGTCAATAAATTTCATTAATGACTCATTAATTGGTCATTTTGCATGTTATAGTAATTATTTTATCCCTCAAAGTGTAAATTACTTGATAAAATTATAAGAGTTAAAAAGGTTAAAACAAAAAGATAAGGATCCAAAAATTATTCAAACTCGTCTAATTTCCATTGGATGATTATATTTCGACCCATACTAATTATATATTTTAACTAAATCAAATTTTACCCATTTTTAATATAAAAGGATTTTATATTAATTTAATACTTTTAATAATTCCAAGAGCGCCCTCCCCTCCCCTATAAAAGGGCACCCATTCCTCTCTGTTACTTAAATTTAAAAAACCTCTTGGTTTAGAAAATATCTGCCCAAAACTCTTCCTATAATACTTCCCCACATTCTTGAATCCTATATTTAGGCATAACACCATCCTTAGATGTGTTAAGGTGATAATAAATGTGATCATCCTAAGGAAAGGTAATGTTTTTATTTAAGTGATTCTATTTTATTTCTTCTTCCACTTCCATCAAAACTTCTTTACCAATGATGAAATAATAAATCCAATATAATAAATATACTGAGATGTTATTATGTTAAAATCATCACCTAAATCCATCTCCACATCCATTAAAGGGGAAATCAATTAATCGATTGTGCGTACGTGTGAACTATCACCTCCACGAACAGATCTAATTAGTTTTCCATAACCACATCTCATGAAAAGTTATAATAATGGAATTTATGTTCACATGTTACATTAATGAAATATTAATCATTATAATATAATAATATATCAATTAATTTTTAAATTTCCATGCACATAAAAATGGTAACTTTGTTCGTCCGTACGTGTGAACTATCACCTCCACTAAGCGATGTGATTCATTTTTATTCACTACATCACTTGTATGATACATATAAGTATATTTAAATTATTAATATGATATTAATGGTGTCATAATAATTTGGGAAAGATAAAATAATACTTACCCTCTTTCCATAATGATCAATGAAAAATGGAAAATGTTACTCATGCGTACGTACGACCTATCGTCTCCATAATTATAACGTTGTTCATTTTTAACTACCATAATTAATGTTTTGATTTAAGAGAATAATTTATGTATAAAAATTATTATAATTTATTTAATATTATTCTAGATATTATGGAATTATGACCACATAGATTATTGACATTATACCAAGTTCATTTTCAACTCAAGTACCGAATATCGACAAAACGTCTCATATGGACTTAAATAATTGTGTAATAATTATAACATTTAAATAAGTGATATAAAGGGAATAATAAAGTTTAAAATGTGTCTAAATAATGTATAAATTATCCTAAGTTTGTTATTTAGGAATATGAAGAACATACGAGACAATTTGGACTTAAGGTAAGGGACTTCGTCTTTGTCTACTTTCATTGAGGCATATTTTTATAATACACCCCACCTTCTTTTATAAGGTCTATAATCAAATACTTTAACTTTTAATTTAATTAAAATCTTTTCAAAAGGAATATTTTTACATGAATCATTTTACTTTCTTTACAAAATGATGAAATGAATATTTTTTAATGCATGCTGTGTCAATGACTTCTCTGCCATCGTAATCATTATTTGATATTTGGATTCCTTTATAATCCTTAATATTTTTAAAAGGGAAAAGAAATACCTTATTCTATTTTTAGGTATTTTTGTATTGAAAATGTTTTTGAAAATGGAATTAATATTTCAATATCTTCAAATGATTTCCTGTGATTGAAAATGAAATTTTATGAGTGAAATGTTGATAATTGAAATCTTTTATGCATTATGATTATACAATGGTACTTGGAAATTTGATGGGTGGTTACATGATAAACCAAATATTAGTGGTTTTGTGATAAACCAAAGACATTTGGTTCTGTGACAAACTAAGTATGGGTGGTAACATTATAACCTCCAATGCATTGTGTATGGTAGTCTACCATATGGATATTAAATTTATGAGAGTGATATGTACAGAAGTCAGCTATATGGTTATTCAATTTAAGTACGATTATGTACCAAGTTAACTTTATATGTTATATGTTATTTATGTGGGTTTAATGGTAATATTTTAATTAAAAAATAGGTATGTAATGAGCTTATAATCCAAGAAAAGTATTTACTACTTCTTTAAGCTGAAAAGTATTACTTCATGAAAAAGTATTCATGGTTTACTTGTTTTTTCAAGACTAATAGTTTTATTTATTTGTGTATCCTTTAGTGAGATTTTTGTTATAATCCCATATTTGAAATATTTTTCATAGTATTTAAGGGAGAATAAAGTCAAGGATGGGATCAAGGAAAAGTTATAATGATTAAACATGAAAAGAAACCATGTTTCATTTTAAAATTTTTTGTTTTATGAAAGAAATGGATATTGTTGGAAGTGTCCACTTTGTATTTCTATGGTTTTGTAATTTTTGGGTTATGAAATAATTCTCTAAATCTCCAAACATGAAAATATCCTGAATTTAAAATAAAGTATAATTTTCGACATAACTCAAGATTATGTAATGTTTAAGGTTGGATCCTTATAGTTGGTATCAATGGACGGTTTAGATAAATTTAGGGGTTAGAATATTTTTAATAGAATATCCATAAATTATTTTTACTTTATGATCAAATAAAATAGATATATCATTTTATGATTACCATGATTATTCATCTAATATATGTCTGTAAAAAATGGTTTTCTGCAGAGGAAACAGGGTAGCTGTGCCGGGAAGGCATCCAGAGCAAAAAAACCTTACTAATCATCATCCTAATATGGTTGAAATTGGGATTGGATATTTTTTTTAGAGATGGATCAGTTGGCTCATGTGATTAATGGTGGTGGTGTCCATGCATGAGATCAACCAGATCAACTGTAGAGGAATATGTTTATAATGGATAATTTCATGAGGCAACACCCCCATCATTCATAGGATCATCTGAACCCGTTCTAGCTGAATTCTGGATTAAAGTACAAGAAAATATTTTTAATTTAATGGGATTTTTATACAATCAAAAGGTTATTCATTCTATCTTTCATTTTAAAGGTGAAGTTTATTAGTGGTAGTCAATGGTTAAAAATATCAGAGGAAGTGAAGAGATTTATGGCATCGAATGGGATGAATTTAAGAATAAATTCATTGAAAAATATTTTCCTATGATTACTAGACTTAGGATAGAAAATAAATTCTTGGAATTAAGACAAAAGGAGGAAGATTCATTGGCTACATATGAAGAAAAGTTCACCCATTTGGCAATGTAAGTACCAAATTGTATCCGAGATATTGATAGTAAGATAAATTGGTTTTACCTAATATTAAAGCTGAGATATTAAAGTGATTTAGTTTCTCATGAGTTTAAAATCTATTAGATTTTTTTTGATATGTTTATATGGTATTAAAGGAGTTTTTTGATGATCATATGTTCCATGAGAGTAAGAAAAAGAATAGTTCCAGTTAGAAGGAAATAAGTAATCATTCATTAAAGAGGTTTGGAGGTAAGAAAACTAAATTTCCATGTTATGAGAATTGTGGTAAAAATAATCATGTAAAATGTCTCTAAAAGTTTGGGAAGTGAATTTGATGTAGTAAGACTGGTCATATTGCTTGTGACTGTAAGGGAGATAATCAGACAAGCGATGAAAGGCCTGTGGTAAGATGTTTTAGTTGTAATGATTTAGGGAATTATGCCAATGTGTGTCCAAAGTTGATTACATAGGGTAGAAAATAGAAATATTGAAATCATAATGGCATAGAAAAATCATTTTCTAATACTAAGATTTATGTTGTACCATAAAATGAAGTGGTGATAGGTATGCTATGGGGGTTTTTCAAAATATGCCAATACTCTATTTAACTCGAAATCTTCAAATTATTTCATCTCTGAGATATTTTCACATAAATTGGAAATATCACCTCATGAATGCGATGTAGATATTTTGGTAAAAACTCTTGGTAGAAGTATTAAAGAAACCAATATTTATAGTAATCTTCCTATTATCATTAGTGGGAGAATTTTTCTTACAAATCATGTTGAGCTTTCCATTGTGAAATTTTTTATCATTTTGGGTGTGGATTGACTTTCAATTTATCATGATAAAATATATTGGATAGAAAAGATAGTTATATTCAATGATTAACTAACCTTGATAACTTACCAAGAATCTGAGAGTTTTATTAAAGATTGTAGTTAAATTTATCTAGCTCATGTTGTTGAAATGAAGGAAACAATTTTAATTAGTGACATTCCAATAGTGGATGAATTCACATTTGTTTTTCCTAATGATTTTCTTAGTGATGTTCCTGATTAGGAGGTTGAATTTACTATTGATTTAGCGCCTGATTATAATCTTATTTCTAAACCCCCTTATGGAATGGATTAGGTATAATTTGTGGAATTAAAAAACAGTTGCAAGAATTTCTTGATAAAGGTTTCATTCGACCTAGAAATTCACCATGGAGTACTCCTATTTTATTTTTGAAAAAGAAATATGGTTCTATGAGAATTTTTATTTATTATAGAGCCTTGAATAATATCACCATTAATAACAAGTATACTTTTCCTCATATCAATGATTTTTTTCTCTACTCTAGGGAGATTAGTATTTTTCGAAGATTGATTTGAGGTCCAAGTACCATCAGCTGAAGGTGAAAGAGGGTGACATTCCGAAGACAACATTCTGAATGAGATATGGGAATTATGAGTTTTTAGTGATTCCATTTGGGTTATATAATGCACCTAATATATTTATGAATCTCATGAATGGAGTCTTTCATCAGTTTTTGGATTAGTTTGTGGTTGTGTTTATTGATGATATTTTGGTATATTCTAAAATTAAAGAGGAACATAAATGTTACTTAAGGATTTTTTTTAAAACCTTCAAAGAGAAGAAACTATATGGAAATTTTAGTGATGGTGAATTTTGGTTGAAAAAAATTTCATTCCTTGGTTATATTGTTTCTGAAGATGGAATAAATATTGAACCTTTTAAAACAAAAGTTGTTGAAGAGTGGTCAAGAACTACCAATATCAAAGAGATTCATAGTTTTTATTTGGATTAGTGGGTTATTATCAATAGTTTGTTGAAATTTTTTCTCAGTTATCTACCATAATAACTAAGTTAACACATAACGGAGTTATGCTATCTAGATAAAAGAACGTAATAATTATTTTCAGGAACTGAAAAGAAGATTGGTAGAAGCTCCAGTTTTGGCCCTGCCTTCTAGGAATGGTGAATTTGTTATCTATAGTGATTATTCATTGAAAGGACTTGGTTTTGTCTCGATACATAATGATCAGGTAATTTCTTACGATTCACGTTAGTTGAAACCTCATGAGTTAAATCAAAATACACATGATTTGGGGTTAGCTGATTTTGTTTTTTCATTAACAATTTGGAGGCATAATTTGTATGACATAAAGTGCGAAACATATACTGATCAAAAAAGTTTGAAGTATATATTCTATGAGAATGAATTAAAAATGATATAGAGTATATTACTGGAACTAATCAAGGATTATGGTTTCCTGATTCATTACCATCCAGGAAAAGAAAATAATGTGCCTGATGATTTGAGTCGAAAAGGTAATTTTATATTAACCATGATATGTTTAGAACATGATCCTTTGTTTAATGATTTGATTAATTTTGGATTGGAAGTTGTTAGTGTAGAAAATTACTCTATTTTTTTAGGTTTCAGAGAAATCATCTCTATCAAATAGAATTAAGAAAGCGTAGATGAAAGATAATGAGTTGTAGAAAAAGGTAGAATTGGTTCAGAAAGGTAAGTTACCTTAATTTAACATCGATAGTGATTGTGTTTTGTGGGTTTGGAAGAGATTATATGTTCCTTTTGATTCATAGTTGAAGAAAGATTTTCTAAGTGAATCTCATAGTTTTCTATTTTCATTTCACTCAAGCATCACTAAGAAGTACAAAGACCTTTATGAATATTACTATTGGGACATAATGTAAAGAGATATTTCTGACTTTACTGTGAAGTGTTTGAATTTTCAACTGGTGAAAGTAGAATGAAAGTTACTGAAGGGGATGATTCATCCTTTTCTAATACCATAATGGAAATGGGAAAATATATCCCTAGAATTCATTCTGAGATTACCAAACAATTCTTGAGGTTTACTTTAATCTTTTAGAAGGCCCTTAAAAATTGATGGGTATTGAATAAACATTCAGTAAAACTTTACATCCTAAATCAAATGGGAGGTCAGAACGAACAATTCAAACATTGGAGGATATGTTATGTGAATGTTCAATGGATAACTAGGGAATTTGGGACCAACGTCATTCTTTGGTTGAGTTTTCTTATAATAATAGTTTTAATTTTAGAATACATACGACAATATTTGGGGAATTATATGGAAAGTAGTGTTGAACTCCAGCTTTTTGGGATGAATTAAGAGAAAGGAAGTTGATAGGATCATAATTGGTAGAGGAAATGACAGAGAAAGTTCAGTTGATTCAGTGACACATGAGGACAGCTTAGAGTAGACACAAAATTTATGTAGATAACCAGAGGAAATATCTTTCTTTAGAGGAGGGAGATCATGTCTTTCTCAAAGTCTCTCTATGGAAAAGTGTGATTCATATTGGAAGGAAGGGGGATCTGAGTCCAAGGTCTATTGAAACCTATAAAATACTTAATAAAGATGGATCAGTTGCATATAGAGTGGAATTACCTATGAGTTTATGCCAGGTACACAATGTTTCTCATGTTTAATGTCAATAAAGTATATACCAGATCTATCTCATGTTTTGAGTCCAGAAGTAGTTCAGTTAGAAGAAAATATATCTTAAGAGGAAAAAATGGTCCAGATTCTTGACCATAGAGGTCAAGTGTTGTAGAATAAGTTGATTCATCAGGTTAAGGATTTAGGGAAAAACCATATGGTTAAAGAGGAAACATGTGAATCTGAAAATTACTTGATGGAGAAATACACTCACTTATTTGATACGTAAATAAAATTTGGAGGATACAATTTGAAAAAAGGGGGAAGGATGTGACATCCCAGGTAATTATAGAATAAAATATTTGCACATATATTAATATTTATGAATTAGACAACAATTTTAATTTTAGGGGTGCACTATGTCTCATAGCATACCCGGCACACAACAATGAGTTTCTTTGAAGTCTTACATTGCACACTAGACTAAATTATATCAAGAAATAATATATTATTAATAATATTATTTTAGGTAGTAGTAATCGCATAACCATTGTACTAGAAAGAATGAATAGAGATAAATATATTAAATTTTCACATGTTTATTATCTTTTTTACTTTCTTTAAATAAATTTTATGATCTTAAAATAAGAAAAAATACAATTTTAAGCATAAAAATCTCTAATATTTTTAAATTGTTATTTTACCGCCTTTTGATGGAAAACCCATTTTAAATATATTTTTTGTCACTTTTATAATTTTTATATGACAAATTAAAATTTTTATTTGGAATAAGAGTTCAAATTTTACTTTGGTTTAATTTTGGTATTTTTTTGATAAAATTAAAATTTTACTGAATAATGAAAAATACTATATTTTATTTCAAACTACGTTCTCATATAATTTATTTGTAATGTAATATTATCCTTTTAATTGAGTTTAAATTATATATATATTATGTTTTTATAATTTAATCCAATTTTGGTCATTGGAATCAATTTCAAAAATAAATTGAATAGAAAAACTATGTGAACTTTTGAACGTTTTACTTAAAAAACCAGTTTTTTTATTTCGTCAACGTGATTAATTTTAAATTAATTTCTTCACATTATATGTTTAGAATTTCGAAAAATATATTACGTATTTGGAATCATAAGGTTCAAATTATATAATATTTCCCTTTTATTTTTAGACATTATGAATTGTAACTTTAATAATTATTTTTATTACCACGGTTAAGGGTAAATCAGCTAATTAAAGGTTTAAATAATATAATAAATATTATAAAACTACCCTAAAACTTGTATTAATCTTATTTTATGAGTTATTAATGTCTAATAAAATACTTTTTCCGAAATTTTGGCCTTTGGAATCCATTTATGTGTGATAATGACACTTATAACATTTTATTTAAAGTAATGACCAAGATAACATAATCATGTATCTTACTACTAATTTTTTTTAATATATGGTAATATAAGTGATATGTTTGACTCTAAATATTACTAATATATATACAAATATTACCCAAATCATTGTAATTTATTTATCATTTTTAGGAAATAAATAATTAATGTAAATGGTGACACAATGATGATGTAATAATTTCTTAATTAATGAAAGAATCAAAAAATGATATTATAAATAATAAAATAAATATAAATTGACATAATTGATGCTATAAAATAATTTTAGGGATCAATTTGACATTTTGGTGATGATTTAAATGAGTTTTTAGAACTTATATTTCTTTTATAAGATTTTTAAAAAGTCATCTAAAGAATAGTGTCAAAATTGACACTATTGGTATTATAAAAGATAAAATATTTTATTAATTGTTATAATATTTATAAAAATCCAATAATCATAAAAAAAGTTTATATAAGTATAAAAATTTCATTAATGACTCATTCATTGGTCTTTTTTCATGTTATGGAAATTATTTTAACTCTTAATATTTAAATTACTTGATAAAACAATAAGAGTTAAAAGGGTTAAAATAAAAAGATAAGGATCAAAACAATATTAAAACTTTTATAATTTCATTTGGATGATTATATTTAGACCCATACTCATACTATCTTAGAAATAAATAAATTTTGACCCATTTTGAATAGAAAATGAATTTATATTAATTTAATACATTAAATAATTCTAAGAGTGCCCCTCCTCTCTCCCATAAAATGGTACCCATTCCTCTCTATTAATTAAACATAAAAAACCTTCTTGTTCTAAACAATATCTACCCAAAACCCTTTTTATAATATCTACCCACATTATTGAAGCCTTATTTTTGGAAGACCACCCTCTTTATAGGTTTTAAGGTGTTAAGAAAAGTGATCATCCGAAGGAAAGGTAATGTTTTTATTTAAGTGTTTCTATTTTATTTCTTCCTCCACTCCCTTAAAATATTCTCTATCCATGATGAAATAATAAATAAAGTATCATAAATATACTAATATGTTATTATGTTAATATCATAACCTAAATCAATCTCCACTTCCATTAAATGGGAAAATAATTAATCGTTCGTGCGTACATGTGAACCATAACCTCCACGAACCGATCTAATTTGTTTTCCATAAATGACTCTCATGATAGGTTATAATAATGAAATTAATTTTAGTATGCAATATTAATGACATATTAATCATTATAATATAATAATATTTTAGTAACATTCTTACTTTCCATGCATATAAAAATGATAATGTCGTTCGTGCGTATGTGTGAACTATCTCCTCCATGAAGTGATGTGATTCGTTTTTATTCACTACATCACTTGTATGATATATATATGTATATTTAAATTATTAATATGATATTAATGGTGTTATTATAATTCTATAAATATTAAAAAATACTTACCTTCTTTCCATAACATACAATGAAAAATGGAAAATGACACTCATGCGTACGTACAACCCACCATCTCCATGATTATAACATTGTTCATTTTTAATAACTGTAATTAATGGTTTGGTTTAAAAGTATAATTTCTGTATAAAAAAGATAATAATTTCATGAATATAATTCTGGATATTATGGATTTATTACCACATGGACTATTGACATCATACCAAGTTTATTTTCGACTCAAGTATCGAATATCAACAAAACGTTTGATGTGAACTTAAATAATTTTTTAATAATAATAACATGGAAATAAATGATATAAAGGGAATAATAAAATTTAAAAATGTTCCCAAGAAAGTTTAAATTTACCAAAGTTTATTATTCAAGAAGATAAATAACGTAATAGATAAGTCAAACTGAAGGTAAGATACTTCGTCTCAATCTCCTTTCATTGAGGCATATTTTGATAATATACACCACCTTCTTTTATAAGGTTTATAATAAAATATTTGGACTTTTAATTTCATTCAAAGTTTCTAAAAAGGAATCTTTTTTATGAAGTATTTTACTTTATTTACAAAATGACAAAATGAATGTTTTTTAACATATACAGCGACAACAACTTATCCAGTGTTCTAACCATTATTTGATATTCAGATTCCTCTACAAGAATTAATGTTTTTAAAAGGGAAAAGAAATAACTCATTCCCTTTTTTGGGTATTTTGGTATTAAAAATGGTTTTGAAAATGTAATTACTATTTCAGTAGCTTTAACTGATTTTCTATGATTGAAAATGAAATTTTTTGAGTGAAATGTTGATAACTACAATATTTTATGTGTTATGATTTTACAATGGTACTTGGTCATTTGACGGGTGGTTACACAAAAAACCAAATACAGGTGGTTCCACGATAAACCAAAGATGATTGGATCTATGATATACCAAGGTTTGGTGGTTACATTATAACCTCCAATGCATTGGGTATGGAAGTCTGCCGTATGGTTATTTCATTTGTATGAGTGATATGTATGGAAGTCGACCGTATGGTTATTCAAATTAAGTATGATTATGTACCAAGTCACATTTATATGTTATATGTTCTTTATATGAGTTTTATGGTAATATTTTGATTTCAAAAAAGGAAATCAAGAAGATATAATATAATTAAAGAATTTACAACTTCTTTAAGGTGAAAAGTATTACTTTATGATAATGTATTAATCAATTACATGTTTTTTCAAGAATAACAGTTTTCTTTATTTGTGTATCCTTTTCTGATATTTTTATTCTCATACCAAGTTTTGAAATGTTTTCATAGTATTTAAGGGAGAATAGAGTCAAGGATGTGATCAGGGAAAAGTTATGATGATTAAACATGAAAGGAAACTGTGTTTCATTTTAAAAGTTTTTGTTTTATGAAAGAAATAAATACAATTGGAAGTGTCCACAATTTATTTATATGGTTTTTTATGTATGAGTTATGACCTAACTCTATAAAACTCTAAACTTGAAAATATACTCAATGTAGAATAAAGTATAATTCTTTAATTAACTCAAGATTATATTATGTTTAAGGATGGGTCATTATAACTTCACACGGGGAACTGCTCACATAATCGAACTGCCACTGCCTACCACTGCTTTACCCCATCATCCGCCTTCATCTTCTAATGTCACCACTTAGAATAATATGATAATGTCATACCAATATATCTGGAAGCTTTGGTTTGAGATAATGTACACTGTTAACGCTTCATACCACCACGAATAATCTCAAGTACCTTGGGATAATTCCATGAAGATGAATAGAAGAAGAAGGATCCCCTATGGCCACTATAAGGGCCAGAATGACTCAATGAAGGATAGATAAGGTTTGTGAGAAAATATTTTCCATTTTTTCACAATTTTACCATAATGTAAGGATTTGAAATCAACACCAAGGTGTTATAATGTGAAGAAGAATCTCTATTAAGATGGCTACGTTACTCCCCACTAAAGATCAGCTATGTCACGTTGTCCATACAAAAATAGCTACGTGAAGCCTCATATACAAAATCAGTTAGATGGATAGTTATATAGGTAAATTAGTAAACAAATATGTAGAAATTAAGTTATTAGACTATGTCACATTCCATACATTCAGTTACATTATTCTACTTAAAAAGGCTATGTGATTGAGACTCCATCATAATAAAAATGGAGATTGACTGTAGTATAAAATAATATAGGAAATATACATGGAAAACATATAAGTAGCCCAAAATTATATCTATGAGAATAAAATATATAGTAATTTATGGAGATTCAATGTGGATAATCTTAAATATGTACACCCCCATGCTTGTGCTTTAACTTGGGGTCTAAATCATGTGTCAACAAGGTGTGCTTCGATATGCCAGAAAAATATCACAATTCTCAAATACTCAAAGTGATATTAACATAAACCTTCAATGAACTATTATTAATGTTCAATTTGAGAGTTCGATTCCGAGCACATCATGAAGGTATCACTATAGAACATCCTTCAAATTATCCAATAATATCGAGCCCTTCCATGGAAATCTTTCGAAATACTATGTATTGCTCGAGGAATGGCTTTACTATGAGTGCATACCAATCTCAAAAAAGGGGTTGAGCATCATCCAAGGATGGATTAGCCACATTGCCAATGGATCTATCCCTGATGGGCCCTTTTGGAAGTGGTATCACTCATAAGTATTTTGAATTCTTGGGGAAGTCTCAGTCTTGAAAATCCAAAGACACCCCCACGACGTGTAGTGGTAACCAGTTAGGAACATATGGTATAAGCGTGGACCTTATTATGGGACCCACCTTCTTTCCCCACCCAAAATTTAATTAAAATTTCCTAGTAGATGATATGACATATTATTCATATATAGTGGTAGTTTTAAATCTAAGAAGATACACCTGTGGTACACAAGGTATTAATTTAATATAAAATCATTGATAGAAGAATTATTTTCAATTATTTTATTCTTAATTTCAATGTTTTTAATCTCACCAAAGTGTTATATCGAGGTTAATTTTCACATCTTATGTTTTAGGAACATTTTTTAGCTTAATTGGAAATATGGCTTATTTTGGATTTAAACATTTTAAATTTATTTTAATGTTTCAGACATACCTTTTTCTAAAATGATCCAAATTGAAAAATTCTTATTTTATAGGTTTCTATGTTCTATGATATTCATTTTATCCTTATGAACCCAAAGCTGAAACCATAATTTGGAAGCTCAAATCTAGCTTACAAGTCAGGCCTAGAAAACTGTGCACAAAACTGGATAATTTTATTGTTGGGACCATATCTCTTAAATGGAAGACCCATTTGAGATGATATTTTACATGGATCTGGAAGAAATACTAAGAAATAACTTTAATTAAGATATCCTCGTCTGGATCTTTCATTATAAAGGCCATGAATGCGTTGGAACTCGGTGTATTGGAATACAAACAGTCATCCTGGCCTGATTCAATGTCATGAGTGAAGCGACCATATCTCTCTCAAAATTTGTCCAATCAAGATGAAATTTCGTGGTTATACAAAGGATAAGTAATGGAACAACTTTTAAGAAAGAGATATTCCCAAATTCTATCATTAATGAGGCCATACACACACATACATCCGTTGGACAGATTTTGGAGCCAAAATGTCATCCCCTCTCCCTATAAAAGAGTGTTTCCTTTTCATTTCAAAGGGTTGGAAACTTAGGAATAGCCTTTTTTGGCAATTTTATGTAGTTTATCATTGTATTTTATTTTCTTTTAATTCTGTAATTGCATTTCATGTTTTAATTTAAGTGTTCTCCTTTCTCAACTTTTTTATCTCTCTTTTGTTTTCTCTCCCCGTCTTCTTTTCACTGTGAACTCTTATGCTCGTGATCGTGAGTAGCTAACCCGAGTAAGTTCCCATGGGAGTAATCCAGTGATGAACCCAAGTCCTTGAGTATTCATGTCTTAATGTTTCTTATTTTCTTAGAGTTAGAACGAGAGGGATCTTAGTGGGGAAAAGAGGGATGAAAGTTGTAATGTCTCGGATTTTTCCATGTATTATTTTAGTATTATATGGGAATTAATTTGAGACCAGGCTCTGAGACGGTGTGCAGTTCCAATGCCTAGTGATCCTGGAAAAAATGTTTGAATTTAATTTAATAATTAAATTACACGCGTGTGGAGTTTTCCTGAAAAAGTGGAATAAATCCCGAACGGGTGCTAAGATCAGAAATATGAGGGCACCGTTGCGTTCAGAACAACGATTTTACCTAAGGCGATGCCTAACATCGGCCAGCATAGGTCGGTGGTGAAATATGGTTTTTGGACGCAACAGTAATAAAATATTTAATTAAAAAATTTTATTTAAACCCTGTTACGTCAAATATATCTTATCTTCTAAAATAGAGATTACGCAGAGGATCTGGGTTACAATCCCTATAACCCTGATTTTCCCCTAGAGGCTCTGGGAAATCTCTGGAGGGAACCCCCAACGCAGCGGTGACATTCTTGATGGATTTTGTCGGCGACGAAGACGCGATGACCATATCTTCACCAACGGAGGCTGGGATCCAGGTAGGATGTCGTTGTGATTTCATTCTTCCTCATTTTTGATTTCTAGGACGAACACAGACTAATCCACGAACAGATTAGCCCGTGGATTGATCGTTCTTGTGGGACGGGAATTTGCGGGGATTTTGGGGATTTTATTCTTGTTATAGTTTGGTTTCTTTCAACCTTATAATGGTGAGGGACCAATATCTACACGAACATTGATCGAGGTTCATCCCTCTCAATTTGTGTGTGTCTCTTCCCCAATTTTATCGCGTTCTTCATGAGTGTTCTTCGCGTTTTTCATGGTACGAGGAACAACGGATCATTGCGCACCTGTTGTGTGATGCAATAGTCCCAAATTGAAGATATAGCACCCGCACGACCCTACGAAGGAGTGGCTGCAGTGGCGACGGACGGATCGAAGTGGATTTGAAGAAATCATTCTTCGAACGATTTCTGCACGGGTGATCGGAATCGGATTTTGGAGCCTATTGAAGGCCCAAACCCCATGGATTCGGCATCACGACGATGAGGTGATCCAACATCTTGAGTTTCGTGGCAAATAGATGGATGAATCGAAGTCCAGAGGATCAGCCGAGGCGCGCGGAGGAAGACGACGGTTCTGGAAAAATCCCGACTACACGCCGTGTAGTATGGGCTACACGGCGAGTGTTCATCGGCGAACAACCTGGCGTATACTCCGGGAGTACACAGACACGGGCAGGGTACATGGCCATGGACACGCCATGTATACCCCTCTCCGGCCAGACCCATCCAGATACACGGGATACCCCGTGTATTGGTACACGGGTAGGAGACACGGACATGGGCAGAGACCGTGTACGGGCACATGGCCATCGTACACGGATCGAGCCCAGGAACTCGAACACAGTGTGTGATTTTTTCTACACGCCATGTAGTTGTTTTCTATCAGACAAGACAAAGGACACGGGCCGTTTACATGGGCAGTACCCGGTGTCAAGGAACACGACATGTACTTTTCTACACACCGTGTAGTTTGGTTTTGCACGGCTTGAACGAAGGACACAGACCATTTACTCGGGCAGTACTAGGGGTCAAGGAACACAACGTGTAACCATACTACACGCCGTGTAACTTTTTCTTCATGGCTTGATCCACTTTACTTCTGTGACTTGGACTAGTTCTTAGGGTTCGTACCCTTGGTAATCCCCTGATGGTTCTGGTATCAATTCCTTTATACAGGAGTATGATCCCTTCAGCAGAACTCCCTGAATAGAGTTGTTGGAATTCCCTCTATGAGACTTAGAGTTGGATCCTCTATTCATTCCTGGAACCCTAGGTAGAGTTCTTGGTATCGACGTGACCAACTTTACCTGGGCGTCGATCCTCTGCTCAGCGGATTAGCTCAGACTGAGTTGTCGGAATCACCCCATGACATGGATGTGATCCTCATCTGAGCACCTTGTTCCCAATGTACTTGTAGAGTGTGTTCTCCCATAACGAGTACTTCGTGTCTCTCTCTACAGACCTAGGAGTGTGTTCTCTCGATGGTATGCTTAGTGTAATCTTCGAGCTGGATCCTAGTGGCGGTATCACATAGGTTGTTTGTGTGTGAGTATATCGGGAAATTCTTGTTATATGTTCTGTAGACATATACTGTGTAGAGCTGACTGTACCTTTCTGTGTGGTATTTTCCTTGTTTGTATTTCCTTTGTGGTTTTCGGGGTGTCCTACTGGGTACTGTTATACTCACCCTTGCACGGGCTTTGCCCGCACGTGCCATGTCTTGTGAAGATGAGAGAGCCTTTGATAGGATTCTAGGTGGACCAGGACCGGACGGTGCCCAGTGAGATCAGACAGGCCGAGGTGTGTTCCTTCAGCGATAGGTTGCAGTCCCAGTACCTTTCACTACAGGTTGGACTTTGTTTCAGAATTTATTTTGGTGGGATTGTACTTTTGGACCAGAGTTTTACTTTAATGTACTTTGCTTCCCTTTCATACTCTATTGGTTGGGTTTTAGTGTATGCATACATCTTTTCCTTTTAGTAGTTTTTACTTTTTCATCTTGTGGGCTTGGAGATGTGTGTGCGTGTGTACAGGTTTATAGGCAATGCCTCCCATGTTAGTATCATGCCTACTCAGTGCTAGTCACCAGCCCCTGGCCTATTGGTGGCGGGCTTGGGGAGTTTTATCTCGGGCCCCACCGAGACAGGTCGTGATAGGGTGGTATTAGAGGTGGTTGGTTCTACCTTAGGACTGAGAGTCTGTGAGTCGGTTTGGGTCAACAGTGTTAAGTGTTTCGAGTTCTGCTCTCAGGACAAGGACCCTAGTGTTGGTGCGGCGGCCAACATATCCATACACCATGGCTTTGATAACTTGCTTTTCGACTTGGAACATGAAAACCCAAGTTTCATGGGGGGAAAGTAATGGTACATGCACCATATAGGAATGGGTTGTGGTTTCCATGTCCTTCTTAAGTCATCTCTCCATATATACTCACTGAGTGTGATACATATTGTTTCTTAAAGAGGATGCCTCCGTGACGCGCACCTTCTATGATCCAGCAGCTTGATCAGGAGGATGACCCCCTCAGTGATGAAGGTTCGATACAGGGACCAGATCCCCCAGTTCTACCACCAGGTGGCATGCCAGTTATCCCGCCACTTGTGGAGTAGTGTTTAGTGCCTGCTGTACCAGTGGAGGAGGAGCGCAGGCTGAGCACACTCCATGAGTTTTAGAGACAGAGACCCCTCAGGTTTCGAGGTGAGACTGACCCTCAGGCAGCAAATGACTCGCTTGAGGCAGTGGCCAGAGTCTTCTGGTTGGTCAGGACACCAACAGACCAGATGGTGGTCCTAGCAGCGAGCCTTCTGCAGGGCTCAGTAGGGCGATGGTGGAGTTTGGTCATCCAGACTCACGATGAGGCAAGTCTTGCATAGTCGGAGTTTGAGCATCTCTTCAGAGAGGAGTTTTCACCGGTTACCCTGAGAGAAGTACACATACAGGAGCTTCTTCATCTCCTGTAGGGAACCATGTCGGTGGCCGACTATTCATCGAGGTTTACCGACCTCTCGCGGTACTTGATGGATATGGTCATGGATCAGTACTTCAGAGCTCGGACCTTTGAGCAGGGCTTGCACAGAGATATTCGAGCTAGCATCATCCCTATGAGCATTACTACTTATATTGGGGTGCTCGAGCGGGCTTTGGTGGTCGAGAGCTTCCTGGCGGAGTAGGGACAGCCGACAGTTGTCAGTAGTGGGTAAGCTGGAGCAGAGACCTCGGCAGCGGGGAGCAGACGTCAGTGACCCAGGCGTGGGAGACGTTTCTAGAGGAGATCCCAGGACAGAGGATCAGTCGTATAGGGTTCACAGGGCGCATCCAGCCATCCTCGAGAGAGGCGATGTTACTCATGTGACGGCATGGGACATCTTGCTCGAAATTTTCCGACCCGCCGTACTACATACACGGGAGTAGTGGATGGACCACCGAGGCAGAGGCAACATGTGGAGAAGGCAGATCCGCGAGGCGGTGGACGTGGAAGAGGAGATGGGAGAGTAGTAGGAGGTGGTCGGCGTTTCGACCCTTTACCACCACAACCCCCAGGAGGTCCACCCCAGGCTCAGGGAGCTGGTGGACAGAGGCAGGGACAACTGCTGGCGGCAGAGGCTTATGACCCAGGTACTCCCGGAATGATTAGAGGTACTATCTATGTCTTTTCTACTTTGGATGCCGTATTGATATACATAGGTGCTAGTTATTCCTTTCTGGATGCTTATCTTGTCCGAGACCTTGAGATTCCAATTGAGACGTTGACTCGACCCTTACGCTTAGAAACACCGACTGGAGAAGATTTAAAGATCACACACCTTTGTAGGCAGTGCGACGTGACCCTTGGAGGTGAGAGTTTCGGTTGGAACCTCTTGGTGGTAGCATCGAGGCATTACGATGTCATTCTTGAAATGGATTGGTTATCCACAGTTCATGCCCAGATTGATTGTTTTAGGCAAAGGATGCGGTGTGTCCGCAGTGATGGAACATAGTTCTCTTTTGTTGGTGAAAGATAGACCCAGGCAGCACAGGATGGACTCGTGCATAGGAGGGAAAAACTGATTTCAAATCAGTTGGCTAGCCTAGCCCTTGGCGCGACAAATGTTATGAGTTTCCGATTCCCAGCAGTGGTGGATGAGTATGAGGACGTCTTTTCGAAGGATGCCCCCGGGCTACCTCCCCGTCGGGAGATAGATTTATGCATTGAGTTGCAACTCGGGATGACCTCAATATCATCATAAGCTTATCGGATGGCTCCTGTAGAGATTCGCGAGCTGAGGATGCAGCTGGACGACTTGTAGAAGAAGGGCTTTGTGAGACCTAGCGTTTCACCCTGGGCAGCCCCAGTGCTGTTTTCCAAGAAGGCGGACGTGAGCTTGAGGCTGTTTTTGGATTACCGGCGCTTAAATCAGGTGACTTTGAAGAACCGGTATCCACTACCGAGGATCGATGACCTCTTAGAAAAGTTGAGAGGGGCACAATGGTTCTCGAAGGTTGATCTACGATCAGACTATCACCAGTTGCGAGTATGGGAGGAGGATATACCGAATACGACTTTCAGATGTCGCTATGGTCACTATGAGTACTTGGTGATGCCCTTCAGCGTGATGAACGCCCTGACAGTGTTCATGGGACTCATGAACCAGATCTTTCATCCCTATCTAGACCAGTTTGTAGTGGTCTTCATCGATGATATCCTTGTGTACTCTGAATCCGAAGAGGATCACGCGAGACACCTAAGGATGGTTCTGGACACACTTCGAGAGCACCAGTTGTATGGGAAACTCTCGAAGTTTCAGTTCTGGTTACGGGAGGTCCACTTTCTGGGGCATGTTATCTCAGCAGATGGTGTAGTAGTAGACCCAGCAAAGGTGGAGGTAGTGCTAGCATGAGAGCCACCCCGTAGCGTGACGAATGTGCAGAGTTTCCTTGGGTTTATAGGCTAATATCGAAGATTCATCCATTATTTCTCCAGGAATGCAGCACCCATGAAAGATTTGACCCGAAAGGGACAACCTTTCGTGTGGACTGAGAGATGGCAGCATGCTTTACACCAGTTGAGACAAAGTCTGACGAGTGCCCCAATATTGAGATTACCAGAGGAGGGTGTTGAGTACGTAGTATTCTGCGACGCATCAGGAACCGGGCTTAGTTGTGTCCTAATGCAGAGGCAAGTGGTGATTGCCTATGGCTCACGTCAGTTGAGGCTGCATGAGCAGAACTACGCGACCCATGATCTTGAGTTGGCAGCGGTAGTCTTCTCATTGAAGATGTGGCAGCACTACCTGATGGGCAAACGGTTTACCGTCTAATCTGATCACAAGAGTCTCAGATATATCTTTTCTCAGAAGGATCTGAATTTGAGACAGAGGCGATGGATTGAGTTCCTCCAGGATTATGACTTTGAGATCATTTATACTCCTAGAAAGGGTAACGTGGTGGCAGATGCTCTCAGTAGTAAATCCAGTTCGCAGTTGCTGGATGAGGCGATAAGGCAGTTGGCCTCTTCGTAGTTGTCCTTAGTGTATAGAGATGAGGGATCTTACCTTCAGTCGATGGTTGTTACCCCTCCACTCTTACAGTGAGTCAGGGAAACATAGTGTGAGGATGCTAGCTGTGAGACTCTACGTGCTCAGATATCCACAGGTGATGCTGCTGATGGATATTCAGAAGGTGGGGAGCACGTTTTCTTTTTCAGAGGGTGCACAGTAGTACTAGTGATGTTACGGGAGGAGGTTCTGAGGGAGTTTCATACATACCCTTTGGCGGTGCATCCAGGCGTGGAAAAGATGTATCAGGACCTCTGACGTCAGTTCTGGTGGCCAGGAATGAAGAAGAATGTGGCAGAGTTTGTTTCTTGGTGCCTAACTTGGCAGCAAGAAAAGGCTGAGTACCAGGTTCCAGCAGGTTGGGCTCATCCCCTTGAGGTGACAAAGTGGAAGTGGGACAAAATATCCATGGACTTCGTGACCGGTTTACCGCGTACGTCCAAGGGACATGATTCCATCTGGGTGATCATTGATCGACTCACTAAGTCGGCCCACTTCCTTACCATACGGGAGCAGAGTTCAGTAGAGAGCTTGGGATTCCACTACGTGCAGGAGATAGTTCGACTTTATGGAGTACCATCCACAATCGTATCAGATCGTGATGCTCATTTCACATCCCGGTTGTGGAAGGGATTGCAGGAAGCTTTTGGGACCCAGTTACCCTTGAGCACAACATTTCATCCCCAGACTGATGGTCAGACAGAGCGGACCATCCAGGTCCTGGATGATATGCTACGAGCTTGCATACTTGACTTCGGTCATAGCGGGGAGGATCACCTACCATTGGTGGAATTTGCTTATAACAACAGTTATCATTCCACTATTGGTATGGCACCATTCGAGGCTCTTTACGGGCGACCTTGCAGGTTGCCACTTTGCTGGACTTACTCGGGAGAGTCAGCACTCATGGGCCCAGAGATTGTAAGAGCTACTACAGAGAAGGTGCAGGTCATCCAGGAGTAGATGAAGACTGCACAGAGTCAGAAAAAGTTTTATGCCGACCAGAGACGGAGGCCCTTGGAGTTCGAGGAAGGAGACCATGTGTTTCTTCAGGTCTCACCCTGATGGGGATTGTAGAGATTTGGCTGAGGCGGCAAGCTATCTCCAAGGTTCGTTGTCCCTTTCAAGATTCTTAGTATAGTTGGCAAGGTGGCATATCGCTTGGATCTACCTCCTCATATAGACCGAGTACACAACGTCTTCCATGTGTCACAGCTACGGAGGTACGTGCATTATCCATCGCACGTCATCGACTAGGGCAAGATGGACATCGACAATGGAGAGACCTTTGCTGAGTACTCAGTGGAGATTGAGGATCGGCAGGAGAAGATCCTTTTTGGGAGATCTATTCCCTTGGTGCATGTCCGGTGGCAGCACGAGAATCTCCAGGAGAGCACGTGGGAGCGGGAGGGTCAGATTCACGTGCAGTACCCACATCTTTTTGAGTAGCCCTTGTTTTGGCTTTTCGGGGATGTAAAAGACCTAAGGTGGGTGTGATGTAATGTCCCGGATTTTTCCATGTATTATTTTAATATTATATGGGAATTAATTCGAGACCAGGCTCTGAGAGGGCGTGCAGTTCCGAGGCCCAGTGAGCCCGGAACAAATGTTTGAATTTAATTTAATAATTAAATTACCCACGTGTGCGGTTTTCTTAAAAAAGTATAATAACTACCAAACAGGTTCTCGGATCAGAAATCCGAGGGCACCGTTGCGTTCAGAACAATGATTTTACCTAAGGTGAGGCCTAACATCGGCCAGCACAGGTCGGTGGTGAAATCTGGTTTTTGGACGCAACCGTAATAAAATATTTAATTAAAATATTTTATTTAATCCCTATTACGTCAAATATCACTTATCTTTTTAAATAGAGATTACGCAGGGGATTAGGGTTACAATCCCCATAACCCTGATTTTCCCCTGGAGGCTTTGGGAAAGCTCTGGAGGGAACCCCCAACGCGGCGGAAACATTCTTGACGGATTTTGTCGGCGACGACGACGCGACAACCAGAACTTCGCCAACGAATGCCGGGATCCAGGTAGGATGCCATTGTGATTTCATTCTTCCCTATTTTTGATTTCTACGTTGAACGCGGAATAATCCATGAACATATTATCCTGCGGATCGATCGTTCTTGTGGGATGGGATTTTGCGGGGATTTTGGGGATTTTATTCTTGTTATTGTTTGGTTTCGTTCAACCTTCTAACGGTGACAGACCAAGATCGACACGAACATCGATCAAGGTTCGTCCCTCTCGATTTGTGTGTGTCTCTTCACTAATTTTATCGTGTTCTTCGTGAGTGTTCTTTGTGGGATGGGGAACAACGGATTGTTACGCACTCGTTGTACGATTCAACGATCCCAAATTGAAGATCTATCACTGGCACGACCCTACAGAGGTGCGGCTGCGGTGGCGACGGATAGATCGAAGCGGATTGGAAGAAATCGTTCTTCGAACGATTTCCGCACGGGTGACTGGAATCGGATTATGGAGCCGATTGAAGGCCCGAAACCCATGGATTCGGCATCACGACGACGAGGCGATCTAGCATATTGAGTTTCACGACAAACATACCCCTGAATCAAAGTCCGGAGGATCAGCTGAGGCGCGCGGAGGAAGAAGAAGGTTCTAGAAAAATCCCGACTACACACCATGTAGTATGGGCTACACGACGTGTGTTCGTCGGCGAATGACCTGGAATGTACTTCGGGAGTACACGGACATGGGCAGGGTACACGGCTATGGACACGCCGTGTATACCCCTCCCCAGCCAGACTCGGCTAGATACATGGGATACCCCGTGTATTGGTACATGGGTAGGCGACACGGACATGGGCAAAGACCATGTACAGGCACATTGCCAGTGTACACGGAGCGATCCCAGGCGCTCGAACATGGCATGTGATTTCTTCTACACGCCATGTAGTTTTTTTCTATCTGACAAGCCGAAGGACACGGGCCGTTTACATGGGCAGTACCCAGTGTCAAGGAACACGACATGTACTTTTCTACACGCCGTGTAGTTTGGTTCTACATGGCTTGAACGAATGACATGGGCCGTTTACACGGGTAGTACCTGGGGTCAAGGAACATGGTGTGTAACCATACTACACGCCGTGTAACTTTTTCTTTATGGCTTGATCCACTTTACTTCTGTGGCTTGGACTAGTTCTTAGGGTTCGTACCTTTGGTAATCCCCTGAAGGTTCTGGTATGTAACACCCCAAGCTTCCACGGTACGTTTCCCTTCGAATAATGCGATAGCGTGTGTTGTACGCAACCTCGAGTTCTAACACACACCACAACTAATTAAACTAGCCGTTGTGAATAGTAATACCTAATTTTTGAAATCATATATATTTTATATTTCAAAATGGACTTCATTTTTGGATTCGGAATATTGAAATTAGCCTAGGGTGAAATTTTGGTACTTTTCGGATAACTTTTATATTTTGATGAATAGTGAAAATTACTAAATTTTAATTAAAATCAACTTTTTTAATCAAAATAATTAATATTGATAAATTATGAATTTGAGTGGTTTTAAAGTATATTTAGAATATATTTTTACCATTTAATTTAATGTTTGTCATTGGACATAATTTTACAATTAAACCGAACATAAACAAGTGTCAATCTTTTGATAGTTATTATCTCTTAAAAACACGCTTTTTGTTTTGACAGCAGGAATTAATTTTAAATTAATTTCTTCCACTTCTGTGTTTTGAATTTAGAAAAATGGATTCCATATTTGGAATCAGGATGTCCAAATTGTGTAAATAGGTAACTTTTATTTTTAGACATTTTGAATAATTACTGTGGTAAATATTTTATTTACCATGGTTAAGGGTAAATCCGGTAAATAAGGGTTAAAAAATAATATTATAATAATACAAAATTACCCTAAAACGTGTCTTAACCTTATTGGTGGACACATACCCGACCATGGGCATCCTTGGGTCGATTTGGGGACCCCTTGGAGCCACTTGTGTGTTGTAGGGACACATTATATTAATAAAGTTAAAATAAAAATAAAAATGGCATAAGCTTACATCTTTTAGAAGAACAATTTTGACATAGGGTTATACATGTTGGATTTTCGATTATAAATATTAATTAGAAAGCTAAACAGATTTCCTACATAATGATATTTTATTTATAATTTTTAGACATCAAATAATTTAAATTATTAATGACACAATAATGATGCAATGTTTACCTCATTAATAAATCATTTAAATAAATAAGATTATAATGATTAAAATATTATCTAAAACCTGTCCAATTCTTATTGGTTGATGTTATTTAGAATATGATTCATCTTAACTTCGACCTCAATTATTTTTGGACCATTATAAACTGAACTTAATTATATTATAAAGTAATACTTTCACTCTTTCCTAAAGAGCCCCTCCTCTCCCTTATAAAAGGAGACCACTTATACTCATTCCTCACACCTCTCAAGCCACTTGGCTCGGCCAAACTCTGCCCAAATACTCTCCCAACTTCCCTCACTACAACCTAGAGGCCTTAGTTTTATCATAAAGCCAACCTAAGGAGCCCTTTTGATCAAATCAAAAGGGAGAACCCGAAGAAGAGGTAATGTTTTCACCACCCCTTTTCAAGTTCATTTCTTCTTCCACTTCTTCTTTCTTTGTTCTTACCATTCTAAAATAATAACTCCAGTATCTCACATATACTGTGATGTTATTATAAATATGGTACAACCATATTCAGTATTCCATCCACCCTTTGAATAACATGTCACCATACGTGCGTACGTACGGCTTACCGTCTCCACGTCGTGGTGTAATTGTTATTCAATATAATATTATTTGGATGGGTATAATAATGATGTTTAACACAGGTAAATAATAAATATAACATGTTAATGATTCTTTATATATGATATACCATCCATTTATATATTATTTTAATATCAAAAGAATGATATTGTCGCTCGTGCGTACGTACGGACTACCGTCTCCACGAACGCGATGAGATTCATTCTCCATCATATCCATTCAAGTATAATTATCATTTGATGATTTAAAAATGATGTTTAAGGACTTTATATCATTCTGGATATGAATAATATAAAAACTATCCATTACAAACTTGGCTTACGTAACAAAACATATAAAATAAAACAAGTAAGTTAACACCCGAAACAACGATAATACTAAGATATTATTATCAAATCAATATTAAAAGATCATATATGATATCATATTAATGTATATGATTCTTTTATAATTTAATAACAATTATTTCACCATTATACAGGAGGTTAACCTACCCCAACCAAGGAAAAGTATAAGGTAAGGGTTATTTCACAATCTCTTCATTATCCGAGGTTGTTTATACGTAATAATCTACTGGGATCTCGTTATCATCCACATCCATGTTTCTTCAAAATGTATTTCAAAACATTTTTACAAGAATATGGGTTAAAGTCATTTATACCCTTTTTTGACTTTTTATAAGAGGAATCTTTCCGTCGTTTTCCAAACAAGGTGCTTTTTAACCTTTTCGACAGAATTAAGATAAGAATGTTTTTTTAACTTATACGGCGGGTGCAGTTATTTTCCGCCGTTATAAAATCGTCAAAGCTTCCCTTACAAGCTTATAAGAATATTTTCAAGGAAAATGTTTTATTTTATATGGATCTTAAATGATTTCAAATTAAAAGGAGATATTTCTTTAAAAAGAATATTGATTTCATCTATGTCAACATCCTTTGATGAATTTTAAGATTATTTGAAGTTGATTTATTATGATACAAAACTTCTATATTGTATTGAAGGTTTTGTGATATGTTTGACTGTGGATGTGCTATTTTATACCATTCATAGTTTATGGTGAAATTATTTACATTTCGTATGCTAGTTTTAATACGAATGTTTATGTTATGTTTAAACCTTTTCATATGGGAATGCATTGGACTTAATATGTGACGGGTGGAGCCCGCTATAGCTCCTCGATGCATCGGTAGGTCTCATGAGACAAACTAGTGTCTTGGTACAAGGCCTTGACAAAATCTTATTTGTAGTCTTGGCACGAGGCCTTGGCTATGTTGTTATGATAGTCTGGCATTATGCATTCCAACATTATGAAAGTGGTTAGTGATTTTGCATGTGATTATTTGATTAGTAGAATATCCATGTGAATAAGTAAATGGCATTATTTCATTTTATTTATACCATACTATGTTGAATGTTCAAGTTTGAAAGGCTTTTGTTTTAGTTATACATTGCCTTAAATGTTTATTCTTATTTATGAAAGTTTCCACTATATTGTTATCCTTACTGGGCATTTGAGCTCACCCCTTTTCTATGTTTTATTTTTCCCAGGAAGTGAAGAAGTAAGTTATGAATGACCTGCAGGGATATTATGAGGGGATAATAGTGTGGATTGTGGAAACATTATGTTGTTGTATTAGTTTTTCATTTTATGATGTAATGTAAAACTTATGAATATATCTAGTGTTTCCAAGGCTACTAAACCAATCGGTCTTTCGAGATTTGATCTTTCTTGTGATCATGAAAATGTTATGTAATTAATGCACCGACTCTGGGTAACTGGGGTCGGGGTGTTACAGTTGGTATCATAGGAAGTTTAGTACAAACCTTGGAAGCTAGATTTAGATAAACTCTGATTAGAGCACATAGACCTAAGATGAACTTTGAGAATTAGTATAGAAGAACTTCCTAGAATTTTGGTATTGTAGAGATTTTGTGAGTTTTCCAAGCAATACATCCCTGTCTGGATACGAGCAGGTAGAGGCGGCTCTGGCACAGATGTACCTAGGGGTAAAACCCGAAAACACCGCTTTGAGCTAGACTCGAACGGGAACTGGTGCACGACAACGGGCCTTGCTGCACTCTTGGTTACGACACTCCCGGGGGATATGCTTAGGATAATTCTCATTTTCTTTACAAACCAATATGAAGGGTTTATGAGTATATACATCCTCAAAGGAGACATTTTTATGGATTATATCCATAAATAGTTCAATTTATGTTAAGTGTTCTATAAGTATGGGATTATGTATTTTGATTCATAAACTGATCTAGTTTATGCCATTGTTTAGAAATGGCGCCTAGTGGAAGAAATGGAAACCGTATCAATGCACGCACTCCATGTAGGGATTGCCCTCCTACTCAAGATAATTATAGTGGGGCTGGTGATGCAACTGGTGCCGATCAGCTAATCACCATACTGGGACAACTTACTCAGGTTATGAATAATAACTTTACCCGTATGGAGCACCCTGATCCGCAGCGTGGAGGATCAATGTTAGATCGATTCATGAGGAAATAACCACCAACGTTCAATGGGAGTACAAATCCCTTAGTAGCCGAGCAGTGGATAAATTCCCTAGAGAAAATATTCCAGGCTTTGGGGAGCAGTGAAAGGGAAAAAGTTATCATGGCAGTTTACCGCCTCACTGGAGATGCTGATCAATGGTGGTCATTGATTCAAAACATGAAGGAAGATGATGAAGTATCAAATATGGAATGGAGGGAGTTCAAAGATCTGTTTTTAGAAAAATACTTTCCTCGCGACCATCGAGCAGATATGGAAAGGCAATTTCTGAATCTGAGACAAAAGGAGGATGAGAATGTCGCAAAATATGAGGCTAACTTTACAAGGTTAGCAAGGTAAGTTGGTGATTATATACGTAACCAAAGAAGTAAGATTTATCGTTTCTTTGATGGGTTAAAACCATTTCTCCGTCGAGCATTAGTCTCATAATCCTTTTCATCGTACGAAGACATTGTCTCATGTGCTATCAAGACCGAAAAGGAATTCTCTAAGTCTTATGACTTTAAAGCAAAGCAAGAGAAGAAGAGACCTGTTGATCAATCTGGGAATGGAAATAAGGGGAAGAAGGGAAAGGTTGAATATCCATCTTGTGGTAAATGCGGGAAGAAACACCCTGGTACTTGCTTGAAGGGAATGGGAGTCTGTTACAAGTGTGGTGAAAAAGGCCACCAAGCTCGTGATTGCAAGGGGAAGAAGGAAGCTACCAACGTTCAGTGCTACAATTGTAGGGAGATGGGGCATTATGAAAATGAATGTCCTAAGCGTCAGGAGAACTTATCTCAGAAAAGGCCAAGGGTTCAAGGCCAGGCTTATGCTATCACTACTGCAGAGGTAGAAGCTCCAAAAGACGTGGTGGCAGGTAATTTAATGGTTTCCTCAAGTCTAGCAAATGCATTATTTGACTCTGGATCGTCGCATTGTTTCATATCTTCCCAGTTTGCTAAGAAAATTAGATATTTCCAATTTGATTTAATAAGGGAGTTGTCAGTTAAAACTCCTAAGGGAAGTATCATTGCAACAAAGTTTTGTGAATCAGTCCCCATTAGAGCACATAAATTTTCTTTATCTGCTGATCTCATCTTCATAACTATGATTGAGTTTGACATAATCCTCGGTATGGACTAGATTTCGGACTATGATGCGAAGATTTATTGTAAGAAGAAAGAGGTTACGATTCTTGATGATAATGATAAGGAACACCTTATTTTTAGAGCAGAATCGTCACCACCTAATTCTTATTTAGATCCACCCCCAGTAGCTCAACTTAATTCAATTATTGGGGAGGAAGAGAATGAAATAACTGTCGGTGAGGAAAGGAATGTTCAAATAGAGGATGTACCTGTTGTGAAAGAATTTGTAGATGTATTTCTGGAAGATTTACCTGGACATCCTCCAGAACGAGAAGTTGAGTTTTCCATTGATTTGATTCCTGGATCAAGGCCTATATCGAAGACCCCTTATAGAATGGCCACTGTTGAATTAGTCTAACTAAAGAAACTACTAGAGGAATTGAGTAATAAGGGATTTATTCACCCTACTGTTTCTCCATGGGGAGCCCCTGTACTTTTTGTTAAAAAGAAAGATGGATCTATGAGGTTATGTATCGACTACAGGGAGATCAATGCTATAACGATAAAGAACAAGTATCCCCTACCTCGTATTGATGATTTATTTCACCAACTGCATGGAGCTCAATACTTTTCAAAGATTGACCTTCGATCTGGATACCATCAGTTGTGTGTGAAGAAGGAAGACATTCCGAAGACAGCATTTCGAACCAGGTACGGGCATTACGAGTTTACTGTAATGCCATTTGGATTGACTAATGCACCCTCTGTATTCATGGATCTGATGAATAGAGTTTTCAAGGAGTATCTCGATGAATTTGTGGTGGTATTTATTGATGATATCTTGGTATACTCCAAAACCTACGAAGATCATGAAAATCACTTGCGCATTATCTTGAAGACTCTGAGGAGGCATGAATTATATGGGAAGTTTAGCAAGTGTGAATTCTGGCTTCAGGATATTTCTTTTCTTGGCCATATTGTCTCTAAAGATGGAATCTCTGTTGATCCTTCTAAGACCAAGGCAATCCAAGAATGGCCAACACCTACGAGTATAACTGAGGTACATAGTTTTATTGGTTTGGCAGGTTATTATCGACGTTTCGTCCAGAATTTTGCCCGATTGGCTAACCCATTAACGAAGCTCACACGTAAAGGGGTTAAATTTGTTTGGACAAAAGAGTGTGAAGAATGTTTCGAAGAACTGAAGAGAAGATTAGTCAATGCTCCTATATTGACTCTACCATCGGGGAATGATGGGTTCGTTATTTATAGTGATGCATCAAAGAAAGGACTTGGTTGTGTCCTTATGCAGAATGACAGAGTTATTGCCTATGCATCACGACAGTTGAAAATTCATGAACAAAACTATCCTACTCATGATCTTGAGTTAGCAGCTGTGATCTTCGCTTTGAAGATATGGAGGCACTACCTCTATGGTGAAAAATGTGAGATTTATACTGATCACAAGAGTTTGAAGTATATTTTCTCACAAAAAGAACTCAACATGAGGCAAAGGAGATGGCTTGAATTACTCAAGGATTATGATTGTACGATACACTACCACCCGGGGAAGGCAAACAAGGTGGCAGATGCTTTGAGTAGAAAAGACCATGGAGTTTTGAACAATATGAGAATTGAAAGGGATCCAATTTTCATGGATCTAGTGAATATGGACATGGGAATAACCAGGGAAGGTGAAACATCAATGCTTTTTCAAATGGTTGCCAAACCATCTTTACTAGAAAAGATTAAGAGTTCTCAGACCGATGATGAAGAATTTCAGAAGAAGATTAAAGCTGTGAATGATGGGAGACTGAGAGACTTTGTGTATGATGATGGAATTTTGAAATTTGGGAAGAGATGTTGTGTTCCCGATATACCTGATCTAAAAAGGGAATTGTTGGATGATGCTCATAGTTCCAATTTCTCTATACACCCTGGGAGCACCAAAATGTATAGAGATTTGAAGGAACATTTTTGGTGGGACAACATGAAGAGGGATATTGCTGATTTTGTGTCAAGATGTATGGTTTGTCAACAAGTGAAAGCTGGAAGGCAACAGCCTGGAGGAGTCATGCAACCTCTTCCCATACCGGAGTGGAAATGGGACAATATTACGATGGACTTTGTCATGGGGCTACCAAAGACTCCTAGAAGGAACGATGCAATATGGGTTATTGTTGATTGTCTTACCAAGTCAGCACATTTTCTTGCTATAAGAGAAGATCTACCCCTGGAACGTCTAGCAAGACTATACATTAATGAAGTTGTGAGACTTCATGGAGTACCCCTATCGATTGTTTCTGATCGTGATCCCCATTTTACTTCAAGATTTTGGAAAAGTATTCATAAATACCTGGATACTGAACTTCATTTGAGAACTGCTTACCACCCTCAGACAGATGGACAATCAGAACGGACAATTCAAACCCTAGAAGACATGTTGAGATCTTGCTCACTTGACTTTCAGGGTATGTGGGATCAATATTTACCACTGGTAGAATTTTCCTATAACAACAGCTTCTATTCAAGTATACAGATGGCACCATATGAAGCGTTATACGGAAAGAGATGTCGTACACCAACCTGTTGGGATGACGTTGGTGAAAGAAAACTTGTAGGCCCAGAACTGGTGGAGGAAATGGTGGAAAAGGTGAAGGTAATCCAAAATCACATCAAAGCAGCTCAAAGTAGGCAGAAGAGCTATGCCGATAATCGAAGGAAGGATTTGGAATTTCAAGTCGGTGATCTTGTTTTCCTGAAGGTATCTCCATGGAAGGGAGTCATACATTTTGGTAAGAAAGGTAAATTGAGTCCCAGGTACATCGGACCTTTCAAAATTCTAGAACGAATTGGGGCTGTAGCTTACCGATTGGCAATGCCGTCAAGTCTCTCCAAAGTTCACGATGTGTTCCACGTATCTCTGTTGAGGAAATACATGCCTGACCCAACGCATGTACTCACCTATGAAGAATTAGAACTGGAACCTGATCTATCTTATTGCAAAGATCCCATCAGGATTCTTGATATGAGAGAACAAGTACTGAGAAACCGGACGACGCGTCTGGTAAAAGTTTTGTGGAGAAACCATAAGATGGAAGAGGCAACGTGGGAACCCGAGGAACTTATGATGAAGAACCACCCGAGTCTCTTCATGCGATAGTATTCTAGAAATTTTGAGGACGAAATTATTTGAAGGAGGGGAGAATGTAACACCCCAAGCTTCCACGGTACGTTTCCCTTCGAATAATGCGATAGCGTGTGTTGTACGCAACCTCGAGTTCTAACACACACCACAACTAATTAAACTAGCCGTTGTGAATAGTAATACCTACTTTTTGAAATCATATATATTTTATATTTCAAAATGTACTTCATTTTTGGATTCGGAATATTGAAATTAGCCTAGGGTGAAATTTTGGTACTTTTCGGATAACTTTTATATTTTGATGAATAGTAAAAATTACTAAATTTTAATTAAAATCAACTTTTTTAATCAAAATAATTAATATTGATAAATTATGAATTTGAGTGGTTTTAAAGTATATTTAGAATATATTTTTACAATTTAATTTAATGTTTGTCATTGGACATAATTTTACAATTAAACCGAACATAAACAAGTGTCAATCTTTTGATAGTAATTACCTCTTAAAAACACGTTTTTTGTTTTGACAGCGGGAATTAATTTTAAATTAATTTCTGCCACTTCTGTGTTTTGAATTTAGAAAAATGGATTCCATATTTGGAATCAGGATGTCCAAATTTTGTAAATGGGTAACTTTTATTTTTAGACATTTTGAATAATTACTGTGGTAAATATTTTATTTACCATGGTTAAGGGTAAATCCGGAAAATAAGGGTTAAAAAATAATATTATAATAATACAAAATTACCCTAAAACGTGTCCTAACCTTATTGGTGGACACATACCCGACCATGGGCATCCTTGGGTCGATTTGGGGACCCCTTGGAGCCACTTGTGTGTGGTAGGGACACATTATATTAATAAAGTTAAAATAAAAATAAAAATGGCATAAGCTTACATCTTTTAGAAGAACAATTTTTACATAGGGTTATACATGTTGGATTTTCGATTATAAATATTAATTAGAAAGATAAAAAGATTTCCTACATAATTATATTTTATTTATAATTTTTAGACATCAAATAATTTAAATTATTAATGACACAATAATGATGCAATGTTTACCTCATTAATAAATCATTTAAATAAATAAGATTATAATGATTAAAATATTATCTAAAACCTGTCCAATTATTATTGGTTGATGTTATTTAGAATATGAGTCATCTTATCTTCGACCTCAATTATTTTTGGACCATTATAAACCGAATTTAATTATATTATAAAGTAATACTTTCACTCTTTCCTAAAGAGCCCCTCCTCTCCCTTATAAAAAGAGACCACTTCTACTCATTCCTCACACCTCTCAAGCCACTTGGCTCGGCCAAACTCTGCCCACATACTCTCCCAACTTCCATCACTACAACCTAGAGGCCTTAGTTTGATCAGAAAGCCAACCTAAGGAGCCCTTTTGATCAAATCAAAAGGAAGAACTCGAAGAAGAGGTAATGTTTTCACCACCCCTTTTCAAGTTCATTTCTTCTTCCACTTCTTCTTTCTTTGTTCTTACCATTCTAAAATAATAACTCCAGTATCTCACATATACTGTGATGTTATTATAAATATGGTACAACCATATTCAGTATTCCATCCACCCTTTGAATAACATGTCACCATACGTGCGTACGTACGGCTTACCGTCTCCACGTCGTGGTGTAATTGTTATTCAATATAATATTATTTGGATGGGTATAATAATGATGTTTAACTCAGGTAAATAATAAATATAACATGTTAATGATTCTGTATATATGATATACCATCCATTTATATATTATTTTAATATCAAAAGAATGATATTGTCGCTCGTGCGTATGTACGGACTACCGTCTCCACGAACGCGATGAGATTCATTCTCCATCGTATCCATTCAAGTATAATTATCATTTTATGATTTAAAAATGATGTTTAAGGACTTGATATCATTCTGGATATGAATAATATACAAACTATCCATTACAAACTTGGCTTACGTAACAAAACATATAAAATAAAACAAGTAAGTTAACACCCGAAACAACGATAATACTAAGATATTATTATCAAATCAATATTAAAAGATCATATATGATATCATATTAATGTATATGATTCTTTTATAATTTAATAACAATTATTTCACCATTATACAGGAGGTTAACCTACCCCAACCAAGGAAAAGTACAAGGTAAGGGTTATTTCACAATCTCTTCATTATCTGAGGTTGTTTATACGTAATAATCTACTGGGATCTCATTATCATCCACATCCATGTTTCGTCAAAATGTATTTCAAAACATTTTTACAAGAATATGGGTTAAAGTCATTTATACCCTTTTTTGACTTTTTATAAGAGGAATCTTTCCGTCGTTTTCCAAACAAGGTGCTTTTTAACCTTTTCGACAGAATTAAGATAAGAATGTTTTTTTAACTTATACGGCGGGTGCGGTTATTTTCCACCGTTATAAAATCGTCAAAGCTTCCCTTACAATCTTATAAGAATATTTTCAAAGAAAATTTTTTATTTTATATGGATCTTAAATGATTTCAAATTAAAAGGAGATATTTCTTTAAAAAGAATATTGATTTCATCTATTTCAACATCCTTTGATGGATTTTAAGATTATTTGAAGTTGATTTATTATGATACAAAACTTCTATATTGTATTGAAGGTTTTGTGATATGTTTGACTGTGGATGTGATATTTTTATACCATTCATAGTTTATGGTGAAATTATTTACATTTCGTATGCTAGTTTTAATACGAATGTTTATGTTATGTTTAAACCTTTTCATATGGGAATGCATTGGACTTAATATGTGACGGGTGGAGCCCGCTATAGCTCCTCGATGCATCAGTAGGTCTCATGAGACAAACTAGTGTTTTGGCACAAGGCCTTTACAAAATCTTATTTGTAGTCTTGGCACGAGGCCTTGGCTATGTGGTTATGATAGTCTGGCATTATTCATTCCAATATTATGAAAGTGGTTAGTGATTTTTCATGTGATTATTTGATTAGTAGAATATCCATGTGAATAAGTAAATGGCATTATTTCATTTTATTTATGCCATACTATGTTGAAAGTTCAAGTTTGAAAGACTTTTGTTTTAGTTATACATTGCCTTAAATGTTTATTCTTATTTATGAAAGTTTCCGCTATATTGTTATCCTTACTGGGCATTTGAGATCACCCCTTTTCTATGTTTTATTTTTCCCAGGAAGTGAAGAAGTAAGTTATGAATGACCTGCAGGGATATTATGAGGGGATAATAGTGTGGATTGTGGAAACATTATGTTGTTGTATTAGTTTTTCATTTTATGATGTAATGTAAAACTTATGAATATATCTAGTGTTTCCAAGGCTACTAAACCAATCGGTCTTTAGAGATTTGATCTTTCTTGTGATCATGCCAATGTTATGTAATTAATGCACCGACTCTGGGTAACTGGGGTCGGGGTGTTACATGGTATCAATTCCATTATACAGGAGTATGATCCCTTTAGCCGAACTCCCTGAATAGAGTTGTTGTAATTTCCTCTGTGAGACTTAGAGACATATCCTCTATTCATTCTTGGAACCCTAGGTAGAGTTCTTGGTATCGACGTGACCAACTTTACCCGGGCGCCGATCCTCTGCTTAGCGGATTAGATCAGACTGATTTGTCGGAATCACCCTATGACATGGCTGTGATCTTCATCTGAGCACCTTGTTCCCAAGGTACATGTAGAGTGTGTTCTCCCAGAATGAGTACTTTGTGTCGCTCTCTCCAGACCTTGGAGTGTGTTATCCCGATGGTATGCTTAGTGGAATCTTCGAGCTAGATCCTAGTGGCGGTATCGCATAGGTTGTTTGTGTATGAGTATATCTGGATATTCTTGTTATATGTTCCGTAGACATATACTGTGTAGAGCTGATTGTACCTTTCTTTGTGGTATTTTCCTTGTTTGTATTTCCTTTGTGATTTTCGGGGTGTCCTACTGGGTATTGTTATACTCACCCCTACACGGGCTTTGCTCGCATGTGCCGTGTCTTGTAAAGACGAGCAAGCCTTTGACAGGATTCTAGGGGGACCAGGACCGGACGGTGCCTAGTGAGATCAGACATGCCGAGGTGTGTTCATTTGGCGATGAGTTTCAGTCCCAATACCTTTCCCTACAGCTTGGACTTTGTTGCAGACTTTATTTTGGTGGGCTTGTACTTTTGGCCCAAGGTTTTACTTTACTGTACTTTGCTTCCCTGTCATACTCTGTTGGTTGGGTTTTAGTGTATGCATGCATCTTTTCCTTTTAGTTGTTTTTACTTTTACAGCTTATGGGCTTGGAGATGTGTGTGTGTGTACAGGTTTATAGGCAATGCCTCCCACGTTAGTATCATGCCTATTCGGTGCTAGTCACCAGCCCCTGGCCTATTAGAGGTGGGCTTGGGGAGTTGCGGCTCGAGCCCCACTGGGACGGGTCATGACAAAAATCATTGATGCTGAAATTATAAGTGTGAACTTCCCAAAAGAATATGTGTTTGGAGGTGATTCATTTTTGTGCTGATTGAGGAGCACACCATTCTTGAGAAAAAATGTTTTCATGCATTTACTTCACTTTAGAGCTTAACCCTCCTCATTCTGGCTCAGATGTTTTTATATTTTAAACCTGCGAACCCTCAACCTCAGAAAAACCAATGAAAAATACCTCATGTTTGAATCATTTTTTACTTTGTGAAGTGGATATATTAGGAGTATAGAAAGCCTATAGAAATCACACATGTTTTGAGAATAAGAAAATCTCCACATTAAATATCCTTGAGTGAAGAGAGAAATATTTTTCCAGGGAGGTAGGTATAACATGCATGTGAGGATTAACATGAGATTTAATGGATTCATATGATTTTTGAGGAGCTCTGAAATTCTTATCCATGTAGGAGGCATGATATTTTCTATAATATGATAATTGAGCTATGTTTTCATTTATTCTTTGAGAAGTTTTTTTTGACCATGGTATAAGATTATTGCCTAGGAGTGCAATGTTTATGTGTGGGGGAATTTATAGAACAAAAATTTTCAATTATTTTATTCTTAATTTCAATGTTTTTAATCCCACCAAAGTGTTATATCATGGTTAATTGTCACATATTTTGTTTTAGAAACATTTTTTAGCTTAGTTGGAAATATAGCTTATTTTGGATTTAAATAGATTTAATTTATTTTAATGTTTCGGATATAACTTTTTTTAAACTGATCCAAATTGGAAAATTCTTCTTTTATAGGTTTCTATGTTCGACGATCTTCATTTTATCTTTCTGGACCCAAAGCTCAAACCATCATTTGGAAGCTCAAATACAGCTCACAAATCAGGCCTCGAAAACTGTTCAAAGAACTGGATAAGTTTATTGTTGGGCCCATATATCATAAATGGATGACCTATTTTATCTTTCACTTCTGCAATATTTTCCCTCGATCGAGGAGGTGGATGTGTGGTCTCTCGGTGATCGTTGGGGGTACCATATGTTCACAACCATATGAAGAGGGGGATTTTCATGCAAACGATAGAGAATGTTCATTAAGTAAATTAGAAACTAATAATGAGACGATGAAGGTTTACTCTGGGTGATGCTATCAGGAATGTCTCTTTTCTTCTTACATCATTCTGTTTGCATTCATTCTGTTTTCATTGCATTACATGTTTAATTTTAGTTTTTCATTCTCATTTCTAAAATATCCTTTTAATTTATTCTATTTCATATATATATATATAAAGTGAATTAGAAATAGTGAGTGATTGACTGCAAAAGGCTCCTCAAGAGATCGACCTAGGTCAATCACTGTGCTGCACTTAGTATAAATATTTTTGAGAGCATGCATGACAACACTTCATCAATCATAAAAACTTGATGAGGTAAGATACTGTATTAGCAAAAGAATATAAATGCACTTTTTAATAAAAAATAATTAATCACAAACAACTACCAAAGATCCAACAATTCAAGGTCCATAATTAATCTAAATTAATTATTTAGAGTAAACATAACTAAAATGGGTTGCACAACACATGCAGCTAATTAATTAAATATCCGGGCTAACGGAATTTATACCAGCCACATAGGCACACCCAAAGGGGTGTCTAACCACATTGAATCAATTTAAACAATTTAATTTATGATAAATACGGCTACAACAATTATTTAAAACAATTAAATAAAAAATATTGGGTGAAATTAAACAAAGTCGGTGGGCACCGGCCAATGACACAAACACACGTTTTTATAAATCATAATGAAATAGAGGGAAAATGAGTAGACACCCTACCTTATGGTTTCAGATGATTCTATGATCCGCGGTAGGATTTGATTTGACCTAAAATAGAATAAAATATATAAGTTTAGAAAAACCCCAAAATAGGGTGAAATCCTTCCGCGATGGACTACGCGAAGGATACTCAACGAAAATATACGATTCCAAATGTGCAAGGTTAGCCATGCCTTAAGATTTAAAGTGCACTTGACATAAAAGAAAATAGAATATGAACAGAGGTGTGGATGTCTTCCGAAGGGGGAGTAGGGTGGTGTGCCACCTAGGGAGAGGGGGAGGTGCGACTTGAGAGGGAGGAGAGGAAGAGAGGAGAGAAAAAAAGGAAAGAAAGAAAAAAAAAAGAAAAAGAAAAGAAAGAAAAAAAGAGTAAAATAAAATAAAAGAAAATGGAAAAAAATGAAAAATAAAATAGAATAAAAAAGATGGAAAATAAAAAGTATAAAATAATAAAAAATGGAAATCTCCCATTTTAATTATTTTTACCTTTTCCGTAACCCCCTTTCTATTTTATTTATAAATTTCTTTTTATCCCTTCTTGATTTCTTTTGAATTTATTTAAATCTCTTCTTATTTCTTTTCAATCCTTATTTAATTATTTTAATCCTGAATACCATGCTAAAGTGCGATTTAACATTTTTCACAAAACCTCTACATTTATTTAAATTACTTAAATAGCTATCCAGGACTCGCAGTGGGGTGCACCAACGCTCTCCCTGTGTGAATTTAAGAAATTAAAAAACAAAATTTAAAACTTTATGTACCTAATTAAAGTCAGGATGTTACAACCTCCCCTCCTCAAGAAAAATTTTCCTTGAGTTTACCTTCTGAGGGTAGTGGAACATCATCAAAGAAAAGTTTTAGAAACTGTGCACGGACATCCGTCTCTGGCTCCCAGGTCTCATCCTGAACACGTACGTGTTGCCATAACACCCAGAACATAGGTACTGACCTCCCTCAAGTAACTTTCGTTCTACAGTTGATGTGGCTCTATTTTTACATGGTTTTACAACATCTTTTTACTTAATTTTTAATGATTTAATAAATTATTTAAGCACTTATTACTAAAAAATTGTACTTTTTGTATTTTTATAAATAATTTTGTTAATTAAACTTTCTATAGAATTAATTAATTATTTTTAGTCATTAAGTTAATAATTTTAATTTTACTTTTCTTATCTAATTTAACTATTTGTTATTTAGTTTTGTTAATTTTAATCTGATCACCTTTTAATAATTTGACTTTAATAATAAATAATAATTTAACATCATTATTTTTGTTTTAATTACCTTAGACTATTATTTTAATATTTTATTCTTTAATATAGATTTATTATAATTAATTAACTTTGTTAGATAATATGTTTAATTATCCTACTAATTAATTAAGTTTAAAATATGGGTTTTAAATTAAATGAAACAGTGTGCTTTTAACTTTAAGTATTTAATTAGTTGTTTCATTAATTAAATAAGAGTTTTAAAATATTAATTATTAAATCCTAAGTATGCAGTTAGAATATTTTTTCATGAAATTTTGTTTTTAGTCTACCGGTTAGGTAGACAAGAGCCATCAGTGACCTATTGGGTCACCGATGCTATCCTTTTTCACTCATTGCCTACCTTGTAATTAATTATATAGTAATTTTAATTTACGTCTTTTATCAATTTAGTATAAAAATTATATAGTTTATAATTTAAGTGTTTTCAATTAATAATTTTTGTTGTATCTTTATGTTTAAGTTTAATAATAATTTTTTTTAATTTATGTTGTTTATCCTACTTTAAATTTTCAATCTCTATATTTTTGATTTTATGGTTTTAACTGGTTAATTATTTTCAATATTTTTAATTTTAATTAACTTAAGTCTTAATTTTATGTTTAATGTATGTAGTTTTAATTATTTTGTCTAAATATTTTTTAATGTTACTGATGCAGATTATTCATCTATCGGTGACCTTTATTGCACTGGTGACCTCTATTATTACCCCTAATGGTGATATTATTATTTATTCCCAACAGTGACTTTTATATTTAAATCCCCCAGTGATGTTTCAATTATTGCATCGGTAGTCTTAAATTTTATACTAATGGTGACCCTTATCTTTTTGCGTATCGTTGAGTTCTTTTTTTTAAACTAACAGTGACCTCCTTTCCCTATTGGCATCCTTTTTATTGTTATATCGGTGACCTTCTATCTATTCTCCAACGGTGAGCCTTTAATTTTATTTGTAATGGTGACTATTTCCCTTGAAGCTTATAAGTGACCTTTATCACGTCTTTGTTTCCTCTACACCTCACCGTTAGACATCTTCGATCAACACCGCTCCCTTGTTCAGTGATCGAACCTCATCCAGATTCTACCATTTCCTTCCTTACCTTCTCCATTTTCTTTTCATATCATCGCAAACTCAAACTAGTAAAATCAACCACTGTAATGAAGAACTAATTTCAAATCGGAACCAGATATCATCATATCTCACCCTCCGAGTTGAAGCTGTGCTGATGCCTTCCAAAGGATTTGGAGTTCGCTGATTTGCAGGACTTTCATCGCTGTTGTGTGAAGACCCCTGATTCAACCCTGTTCCGCATTGCTTGAAGAGTTTCCATACCAAGGGTGTCTGCCGTTGAATTTTCCGCCTATTCTGCATTGTCAGGCCGAGACCCTCCCATCCACTCTGACCATTGTCACTACCTTCAGAAGTCGAGCAGAAGAAACTGAAGCCCGCTCTTCCCCCCTGCAGTACTGTGGAAGCTGCAGATTTAGGGCATGACGAGAAGGAGGGCATCACACAACGAGGAAGAGGGTTCTGAGCCCCACCATATCCGACCATCACTGCAAACATGACTAAACCACTGTTGAGATCTGCAGTCCAAGCGTTGTCACACTGCTGTGTGAGGCGCTACAATCACAGAGAAGAATCCAAAAGAAGATCCATTTCCCTAAGTTCTGCATTGTGAGTTGGAGTAGGACCGAGTAACTCAGGAGGCCGAGCCGCTGCTGGTTTAGAGAGAAGGGAGCTGAACCCTACCCTCCCCTGTAGTAGCACCGCGAAGGAGGAATTGGGGAGAGGAAGAAGATATTTTTTTAAAAAAACTTAATAATAAAATTAAAATAAAACTTATATAAAAACTAAAAGAAAAATAAATAAATTAAAACACTAAACTTTAATAATTTCAAATAAATAATAAACTTATAATAAATATAAGATATTTTAATACTTATAAATATATTGTATAATTTAATTAACTTAAATAAAAATTTAATAAAACTAAATTAACTAACCTTCCAATTTTAATTTAAATAAAATATTATTTTATGTTGCATATCTAATAAATGTTTAATAAATAAATATATTAAATAAAATATCAATAATAATTTATAAATAAAATTATAATAAGATATATTATTAAATAAGTTAACACATCAATGTTCAAATTAATTATTGTTATTAACATTAATTAATTAATTAAAAAATATCAACTTAACTATTTAATATAATATTTTGAACTTTAATTTTAACAACTCACAAATTTTAGATGAAGTTACTTAATAAAATCAACTAAATATTTTATTTTACAACTTAAATTTTACTTTAATTAATAAATTAAATAAATTACTTAATTACTTAATATTTAATAATTAATAAAAAATTATAATTCTAAAATTTAAATGTTCATAAGGATTAATTTATTTTTCATTAACCAATTTAACAAATTTAATTTTTAAATATTTAATTAAATATAATTATTACTTTATTATTTCATCTCAATATAATTTCTAAAATATAATTACTAGTTTTTAATATTACCAATAAAGTAATCTATTTAACAACATTATTTAAAAGTTTTTTTTATTTTAAAAGACTTTTTAATAAGCTATTTTCTTAAATTATAAATTTTTATTTCTTTCGTGTTGTAACTGTGTTGTCTGTTTTATACTTTCAAGTTCATACCAAATACAGAAAATCATCCAGGTGTACTCGACTAACTCACCTAGAGTTAGTTACACGGGTAAAACTAGCATGACGTGCCAGTCACGGAAAAACACATGTGTGCGGTGTACGAGCGAAGGATGTTTTAAGTCGGTGACAAATAAGGGGTGACGTGCAATAGATGATAGTTGATTAAAAAGAAGAGAAAGTAGAATTCGAGGTGGGGGGACACCCATTATGATTCCATGCCACACAATTCGAGAGCAGAACTCTCAGAAGTCACCAAGAGTGGTACCAGTGACTTGGAGTTGCAGGAGCTGGGCAGCAAATCATGAATATCATTCATAGATGGAGGATTCTTCTTACTCTACTCTGTTTTATTTACAATGTATTTTCTATTTCTAAATTTAAAATGATCTTCACTTAATTTCTTGTTTGGGAAATTGTAATTTATTTTGGGACATATTTTATTTTTCATCATTAAATTTCTTCCAATGAGAATCAGATTCCTTCAACGAGATTAACTCTGGTTCTCAATTTTGATTGATTTTTCACCTGAATGCATCTTATATCAACATCAATGTTCTTTCGATTAGATTTATCATTGATGTTATTCTGTTAATATTGGAAATTCAACTTATAAAAACTATCAGTGATATTGCTTTTTATTGACATCTTAGAATCAAATTACTGTATGTGGTTTTTGAAGTGGAAAACTTCGAGAACTATAATACATAGTGTTAATTTTAATGGCGAGTAAGGATTGGAAACCCATTTTTGAGGTGTGAAATTAATCATATGAAGATTCATTCATTTAACCATTATATTTAAAATCTTCCATGCTCATTGTATGATCAATTCTCAGCACTCTTATTAATATTTCATATTATCTTTAGTCTTTACTGCTACTTTTAGCTATTTCATTTTCCAGTTCAGTAAGTATGAGATTTATCGAATTAGTGTCATTTGTTTTCACTTCATAAAAAAAATATAAAAAAATAAAAAGTTGAAAATTAAAAAATGTTTCCCCACTACTGACAATAGTGGGGGTTTAAAATTTAAAAAACCTTAGAATACAATCACCTGCCTTTTCTGTGGTTCGACCTTGCACCACTGTGATAGTATAAGAGTAATAAATGTAATTTTGAGGGTAGTGACGACCTCCAAAATCATCAAAATTTGACGCCATTTCTGGGGAAGGAATGCGTTGAGTGTTATAAGTTTTAAAAAATTTAGAAAATTCAAGAAAAAAATATTAAAAAATATTATAAAAAATCTGCTTAAAAAAACTGTGAACATTTTCTGCTTATGTTGCATGTTTAGAATCTACTTGACTTTGAGTGTGCTGTTTAATATAAATTTTTAAAAAAATGGATGAATTAGGACCACACTGTGTTTGTTGTGGAGATTATAGACATACATCTTGGCAGTGTGTTTATAACCAGCCACAACAGTTCCATCACTTTGAAGATAATGAGAAAAAATTTGAATATAATCTTGAATTCCTAGATAAAATTGAATTAATTGAAACCAAATTGGATATTAGGGAGTATTCTTGGACCACTTAGTTAAATAACTCCCATGAAATTCTAATTAGATACACTCAAAATCAAGATCAAAGAATGAAAAGATTGAAAAACGTGCTCTTGTAATTGCAACAATGGGTTAAGGAATAAGAAGAATATGAAATAAAAGAAAAAGAAAGTGTTTATAAAATATTTGAAAATCTAGGTGAAGAGGAAAGTGGTAGTTAAACTAGGTAAAAAACTTTTTTACTTTAAAAAATATGATTCTGTAGAACTAAAATTGGAAACAACCAACTCACTGAATCAAAAACACATTAAAAATCCCAAAAATAGCTTTAATGGTGTTGAGTTGGACAATTCTGAAGATGAATTAAAATAGATTGAAAAAGATTTCCCAGTTCTTTTCATCATTCCTTATTTTGAGAAAAATCATTGTTTTATAAGTTTTGAGAAGGAAGTCATGTAGTTTGAAGTCAAACTTGAAAATGAAAACCTGAATGTTAAAAAATCTTCACCCAATTTTTCAAACAATATGAATAATAAGGCTAAAATTGATATTGGGTATAATTTGGATGAGAAAATTAAACTGGATAACACAGAATCTGAAATTTTTGAACCTAAATTGATAACATCTCTTCCATGTTTTGAAATTGTAAACCCAATAATTGATGAATTGTTGTTGGATGAAGAAGTTGAGGTAGTTTATTTTGAAGAAAAGTTTATTAATGGGATTTCAATTCCCTGTTTACTTAGTAATCAATTTTCTGAAACTCTGTGTACTAAATTGGAAAGTAGTGTTGTCATTTATGGGGAAAAATTTGTGAATTTGAACAAAATGGAATTTTAATTTATTGATTCTGAATTGAACATTACTCCTCCTGATTTAATTTTTTTAATATTCAAATGACATGGTTTTGGAAAGTGATCCATTTGAACATCAACTTGAATTAGAGGTTGAACACACAGTTGAATTTGGAAATATTGATTTGTTAAAAGCAGTAGATTTTGAGTGTAAATTAAGTGATAAGGATATTTTGGAAGAGATTTAAAAAATTGTTAAACCTGAATCTATTAGTGATACAATTAATTCCCTTCCCTGTTTGTCACTTCCATCCATAACTAAGTTGGGTTTAAAGGATCATCAAGATACTGATAGTAGTTTAGAGGGATATTTTTGCTTGAGTTCCAATGTACATGATTCTGTTCAACAATTTATTGAATCCCCTCTTGAACCTACAATTCATTATTCACCCACAAGCACCCTTGAACTTGAACCTGTTAATGTTGAGGTTAAGAGAGATAACTACGAGGTCAATGCCACACCCTTTGAAGCATCTATTACTATGTTGTCCCTTCATGTGAATGAAAATCTTGATAACTCTGAAACATTTCTGGAAGTGTTCAGCATTATACTAACAATTGTTAAAGGGTGTTTCTTAGGTATTTTTATAAGCTATGAGATTTTGGTTGTGTTTAGCTTGGGAGACCACAATTTTCATTGTTCTGTTAAACATATTTGGGCCAAACACATGTGGTGGTTTCTATTAAGGAAACCACATCCACCTAGTGACTTTAGTTAGTTATGGGTGAGTCCGGCTGGGGACTATAAACCTAGCATTGCATAGGAGGCAACCCATGAGTTTTGGTTGTGTTAATAAATAAAAAATTATAATTAAATAATGTCTAATTTAAGACATTAAATTCAGTGCTTCATGGGAGTCAACCCATGCTCTTTCTTTGTTTTTACTTTTGTACTATTTAATGTTGAATAAAGTACTATTTTGCTACCTTTTGTATGCTCTGTCTCTACTGTTTTTTTGTACTTGGTTTTCATGCTCTATGTTTTTAGGATGATGCTTCTGTGTAACTAAAGAGTGGAATTACCTTAATAAAGGAGTAATGAAAAACCTATTCAGGGAAGTATCTCACTATTTTTTTTTTCATTTCTCTACTTCTTAATGCTTTAAAAAATCTACTGCTTGACTTGTATGAAAATTATGCTCTATATGTTGCTACTTTTGGGAATCCTGTTTGCATTAGAAAATTCTTCTATATGTCTTGCCCCTATAATAAAAATTCTGCATATGTTTAAAATTCTTCTGGAATTGGAATGAAAGTCTGCTGCACGTCACTGTTTAAATAAAAACTTCTACATGTACTTAACTACTGTGAATTGAAATACATTGATTAAAATATTCTCACTACTTGAAACTAAGTGTGGGGGAGGTACATGTAGGATGGAAATTTTTTTATTGAATATTCTTTAGGTTGTGGTGTTCTAGCATTATTGAACACATTATTGAACTTAATCTATTAAAATTCTTACATCTAGTACACAATGCACTTACACCTCACATGTTACTTTTGAGCTGTATGGAAAATCCTTGTCACTGTACCTAAATATTGATGTGAGTACACTCTAATGAACCAGATGTAAATTAATATTTGCGGAAAACAATATTTTTGAACTTCAAAGAGGCCCTTTTTACATGTCATTGATGTATTAAATTGAAAATATGTTTTGAACTTAAGCCGTCAAATTTTTCTTATCTATATTTGGAAGTCATATTTGGGGAAAAATTTGGGTTGTAAGTGTGGGGGAGGGGGTCAATTATTTACTGTACTGAACTATGATTAATTTAAATCCCATCAATTCCCACTGCAACTTCAATCTTTTTGTTTAAAAAAATGGATAATTTTTTTCAAAATTCCTTCATAATTTTAGGTTGTTCACTATTTTTCATATGTGTATTGCCTATGGGAAGTTTTTATTTGGTAGTTAAGTTGTTATTTGAGTCTTATATTATTGACGTTGGATTATTACCGAGTGGTCTTACTTAGTGGTTTTATGAGATCTTGGTTTAGGGACTATTTTTAAGAGTGATATGGGTGGCATGTTAGTGGAGTTATGTTCATAATCATTGGAACTGGAAGTTTGATCATGATTTAAGAGAACTAATTTCCTTTTAAATATTAAAGTAGTTTCCTTATTGAGATAATGGAAATGATTTTTATAAAAATCTATTGAAATTAGAGTAGTTTGGGCATATGGGATCCCATAGTGAGTCTCTAAGACCCTAGATGCTGGGTACGTTTCGGTTAATTTTAAGCCCTCTATTCACCTAGAATAAGTGCATTGCACAGTACTTAGAACATGAAACATGGATTGGGAAACATAAATAAAGTTTCTAGGGTAAAAACTGAGTTCGTTATGGTGAGAAGAATGATGAACACAATATGAAGAAGGGGTCAATTGGTTTATATGAGAGTCATTTTGGTAGTTTCATTAAGGGGATTCACAAAAAAAATTATTTATTGTTGGAACCTAGGTGAAAAGTAAAAGGACATAATTCCTACTATTAAGTTCTTAACTTCAATGATGTTTTATCTTTAGTCACTATTTGACTTAGAACCTGATCTTGGATTGAAATGAATCATTAAGCAATATCACATATGAGGCATGAAATCTTCATTACTTAATGATTCATAGTTTTCAAGTGTACCCTTTGAGTATTTGTTCTAGGAAAGATTCATATGAGTAATATATTTTCAAAATCCTGTTTTCATGTTCTGTCATCGTTTCTTGAGTGATGGATATGTCACAGTTTGAGCTGAATCATAAATACTACAATATATTTTTCAAGGATAATAAACATGTGATTGTTTGATGACAAAAAATGATTAAGTCTGGGGGAATTTGATGTGGCTCTATTTTTACATGGTTTTGCCACATCTTTTTACTTAATTTTTAATGATTTAATTAATTATTTAAGCACTTATTACTAAAAAATTGTACTTTTGTATTTTTATAAATAATATTGTTAATTACACAATTTTTATAATTAATTAAGTATTTTAGTCATTATGTTAATAATTTTAATCTTACCTTTCTTATCTAATTTAACTATTTGATAATTAGTTTTGTTAGTTTTAATCTTCTCACCTTTTAATAATTTGAATTTAATAATAAATAACCATTTAACATCCTTATTTGAGTTTTAATTAACTTAAACTATTATTTAAATATTTTATTCTTTAATATAGATTTATTAGAATTAATTAACTTTGTTAGTTAATATGTTTAATTATCCTACTAATTAATTAATTTAAAAATTTGAGTTTTAAATTAAATGAAACAATGCGCTTTTAACTTTAAGTATTTAATTAGTTGTTTGATTAATTAACTAAGAGTTTTAAAATATTAATTATTAAATCCTAAGTATGTAGTTAGATTATTTATTCATGAATTTTTGCTTTTAGTCTACCGGTGAGGTAGATAAGAGCCATCAGTGACCTATTGGGTCCCCGATGCTAACCTTTTTCACTCACTACCTACTCTTTAATTAATTATATAGTAATTTTAATTGAAGCGTTTTATCAATTTAGTTTAACATTTATCCAGTTTATAATTTAAGTGTTTTCAATTAATAATTTTTATTATAACATTATGTTTAAGTTTAATAATAATCTTTTTTTAATTTATGTTGTTTATCCTACATTTAATTTTCAATCTCTGTATTTTTGATTTTATGGTTTTAACTGGTTAATTATTTTCAATATTTTTAATTTTAATTAACTTAATTTTTAATTTTAAGTTTAATGTATGTAGTTTTAAATATTTTGCCTGACTGTTTTTTTAATGTTACCGATGCAGATTATTCATCCATTGGGGACCTTTATTGCACCGGTGACCTCTATTTTTACCTCTAATGGTGGTGTTATTTTTTATTCCAAACAGTGACTTTTAAATTTAAAGCCACTGGTGACATTTCAATTATTTCATCCACAGTATTAAATTTTATACTAACGGTGACCCTTTTCTTTTTGCGCATTAGTGAGTTCTTATTTTTTAAACTAACAGTGACCTCTTTTACCTATCAGTAGCCTTTTTTATTGTTCTATTGGTGAAGTTCTATCTATTATCCAATGGTGAGCCATTAATTTTATTTGTAACGGTGACCATTTCCCTTTCATCTTGTCGGTGACCTTTATCACTGTCTTTGTTTCCTATGCACCCCACCGTTAGGCATTTTCGACCAACACCGTTCCCCTGTTCAGAGATCGAACCTCATCTAGCTTCTACCCTTTCCTTCTCAACCTTCTCTATTTTCTTTTCATTTCATCGCAGACTAAATCTAATAAAATAAACCACTGTAACATAGAACTAATTTCAAATCAGAACTAGATCTCATCAGATCTCACCCTCAGAGTTGAAGCTGTGCTGATGCATGCTAAAGGAGTTGGAGTTCGCTTCTTTTTGGGACTTTCATCACCGCGGTGTGAAGACCCCCGATTAAACACAGTTCCACATCACCTGAAGAGTTTCCATACTAGGGGAGTCCGCCGTTGAATTTTTCGCCTCTGCTGCATTGTCATTCCGAGACCCTCTTATCAACTATCACCATCGTCACTACCTTCAGAAGTCGAGCAAAAGAAACTGAAGCCCTCTCTTCCCCCTTGCAGTACTTTGGACACCGCCGATTTGGGGCATGACGAGAAGGAGGGCATTACACAATGAGGATGAGGGTTCTGAGCCACACTGAAGCTGATCATCGCCACAAATAGAAGCAAACCACTGCTGAGATCTGCAGTCCAAGGGTTGTCGCGCTACTTTTTGAGGCGCTGCCATCATATAGAAGAATCCGAAAAAGATCCCTTCCCCTAGTTTTTCACTGTGAGTTGGAGATGGACCGAGTGACTCAGGAGGCTGTGCCACTGCTGGTTTAGAGAGAAGGGAGCTGAACCCTACCCTCCCCTGTAACAGCGCTGCGAAGGAAGAATTGTGGAGGGGAATAAGATAATTTTTTAAAAAACTTAATAATAAAATTAAAATAAAACTAAGATAAAAACTAAAATAAAAAAAATAAATTAAAACATTAATCTTTAATAATTTTAAATAAATAATAAACTTATAATAAATATAAGATATTTTAATACTTATAAATAGATTTTCTAATTTAAATAACTTTAATAAAACATTATCTAAACTCAATTAACAAACCTTCTAATTTTAATTTAAATTAAATATTATTTTATATTGCATATCTAATAAATGTCTAATAACTAAACATATTAAATAAAATACCAATAATAATTTATAATAAAATTAGAATAACATATATTATTTAATAAGTTAACAAATCAATGTTCAAATTAATTATTGTTGTTAACATTAATTAATTAATTAAAAAATATCAACTTAACTATTTAATATAATATTTAGAACTATAATTTTAACAACTCATAATTTTTTGATAAAGTAACTTAATAAAATCATCTAAATATTTTAGTTTACAACTTAAATTTTGCTTTAATTAATAAATTAAATAAGTTACTTAATTACTTAATATTTGATAATTAATAATTAATTTAAATTCTCAAATTCTAATTTTCAAAAGGATTAATTTAGTTTTCATTAAACAATTTAATAAATTTAATTTTTAAATATTTAATTAAATATTATTATAACTTTATTATTTCATCTCAATATAATTTCTAAAATATAATTACTAGTTTTTAATAGTACCAATAAAATAATCTATTTAACAACAGTATTTAAAATATTTTTTTTAATTTAAAATACTTTTTAATAAGCTATTTTCTTAAATTACAAATTTTTATTTCCTTCATGTTGTAACTATGTTGTCTGTTTTATACTTGAAGTTTCATACCAGAGATGGGAAATCGTCCAGGTGCATTCAACTAATTCATCCAGAGTTAGTTACATAGGTAAAACTAGCACGACATTCCAGTCATGAAAAACACACGTGTGTGGTGTACGGGCGAAGGAAATTTTAAGTGGGTGAAAAATAAGGGGTGATGTGAAGTAGATGAAATTTGATTAAAAATCAATGCAAGTAGCATTCGAGGTGGGGGAACACCCATTGTGATTCCACACCACAAAATTCGAGAGCAGAACTCCTGGGAGACACCAAGAGTGGTACCAGTGACTTGGAGTTACAGGAGCAGGGAAAAAAATCATGAAAATCATTCACAGAGGGAGGATTCATATTCCTATGATCTATTTTATTTACAATGTATTTGCTATTTATGAATTGAAAATGATCTTTGCCTAATTTCGTGTTTGGGAAATTTTAATTTCTTTTGGAACATATTCTCTTTTTCTTCAATAAATTTCTTCAAAAGAGAATTGGATTCCTTCGGCGAGAGTGATTCCGGTTCTCAATTTTAATTTATTTTCCACCTGAATGCATCTTATTTCAACATCAATGTTATTTCAGCGAGATTGATCATTGATGTTATTTTGTTAAGACTGGAAATTTAAATTACAAAAACTATCGGAAAGATATATTTTTGTTGACATCATAGAATCAAATTAATGTATGTGGTTTTTGAAGTGGAGAACTTTGATAACTATAATATAGAGTGTTAATTATTCTAGTGAGGAAGGATTGGAAACTCATTTTTGAGGTGTGAAATTAATCATTTTAAGATTCATTCATTTAACCATTATATTTTAAATCTTTCGAGCTCATTCTGTGATCAATTCTCAGCACTCCTGTTAATATTTCCTATTATCTTTAGTCTTTACTATTACTTTTAGCTGTTTCATTTTCCAGTTCAGAAAATATGAGATTTATAGAATTAATGTCATTTTTTTCACTTCATAAAAAATATAAAAAAAGAAATAGTTGAAAAGTAAAAAAAAAGTTTTCCCCACTGCTGACAACAATGGGGGTTTAAAATTTAAAAAACTTTATAATACACTCACCTGCCTTCTCTATGGATCGACCCTGCACCACTGTGCTAGTGTAGGAGTAATAAATTTAATTTTGAGGGCATTGACGAACTCCACGCTCATCAACGGTCAACGATACGGATTATATGCTCCTAAAAGGATGCATCTACCTCAAGCTCGATGTCGTCAGGGTAAAACGAATGAGATGGTTCTGGATGATATTTTTGGTGATGAGATACATGGAAAACATCATGCATGGAATGGTACCTATGAGGTAGCAGTAACCATTGGGATACCATCCCAACTTGGTCCACTATCTCAAATGGCCGACATATCTTGGGGATAACTTTCCCTCTTTCTTGATACGATTGTGAGCCAACCTTTGAGAAATACGTAGAAAGAATCGATGTGCCACCTCAAACTCCAGAGGTCTACAGTGACGATTAGTATAATAATTCTATCTAGAATGAGCTGTGGTCATACACTTCTGAATTAGATGAACTTGCTCAGAAGTCTCATAAATGAGATGAGGGTCCAACAAAGCTATGTCACATTCTTCCAACAAGCATTAAGGTGAACAAAACGGTCTACTATAGAAGGCCTTATATAGATCCATTCGAATTGTCTCCTAAAGCTGTTATTATAGTTAAACTCAACAAGAGGTATATAATTCTCCTAGGAACCTCCAAAATCAAGGATACATGCTAGTAACATATCCTCTAACACTCGTATAGTTCTCTCAGACTTACCAACATTCTAAGGGTGATATACAGTACTAAGAAGTACCTGTGAACCCAACGCCTTTTTCAACCCTCACCAGAACTGTGAAGTAAAGATGAAATCTCTATCCAAGACAATAGAATGAGGTATTCCATGAAGTTTCACAATCTCCCATATATAAATTATTCCACACTCATCATTTGTAAAGGTCTCTTAGATAGGTAAGAAGTGTGCAACCTTGTTCAACCTATCGATAGCCACCCATACTACATCGCTTCTTTGAGGAGATCTTGGAAATCCTATAATGAAATCCATGGTGATGTCATTGAATTTTCATTGAGTAATGAATGGATGCTATAAGAGTCCAGTAGGTCGTTGGTGCTCTACCTTCACCTATTGGCAGGTGGAGCACCGAGTGATGAAACCCGCTGTATGCCTTTTCATTCCAGTCCACCAGAACTGTCGACACATGTCTCTGTACATCTTGGTCAACAAAGGATGAACTTCCCAAACAGAGGTGTGAGATTCTTTCATCAGCTCTTCCTACATACCTGAAGGTACCCATACATGGCCATTGTAAAGTATAGTTTCACTACCATAAAAAACCCAACCAGGAGTTGGGTTCTCTCCTATAACACTTTCCCTCAAAATGAGCCCCTCTGGACCAGTCAACTGTCCCCTGCGGACTTGATCTAGAAGAGAGTACATCACTATAAGAGCTGCTAGAACTAGTTTCCCACACTGTTCTTGAACCTCCATATGCATCTCAGAAAAAAATCCATCATCTTCAACTCACTGTTTGCTACCTGAACGGCTTGTGACTGTGTCTTGCGGGTTAAATAATCTACCACAGAATTACCCTTACCGGGGGTATAAGAAAGCTCAATGTCGAATGAATACAAGTATTCAAACCATCTACGCTTCCTTAAGTTCAAGTCTCATTGAGTGGAGATATATTTTAAACTTTTATGATCCATGTAAACAAATAATCTTTCACCCAAAAGTTAGTGTCTCCAACCACGTAGAGAATAAACCACCGCTACCAACTGAAGGTGTGTATAGGATAGTCTCGCTCGTGACGTCTTAGTTAGCAAGATCTATAAGCCATGACCCGATCACCCTACATCCAAAATATGCTGACTTAGATTATGGAAGCATTACAGTAAACAATATTGCTTTCACCTAGCTTATGCAGAATCAGGATCGGGGCTGAGGTTAGTCTTCCTTTCAACTCCTGAAAATACTTTTCACAAGATTTTAACCAGATGAACTATACACATTTCTTAGTCAGGGTTGTAAGAGGCACTGTTAAGTGGGAGAAATCTTGGATGAAACACCTATAATATCTGGAAAGCCCCAAGAAACTGCAGATGTCAAAGACACTATTGGGTTACTCCCATGAAACTACGACGCGCACCTTCCCTAGGTCAACTGATACTCCTGTTTCAGATATAATATGACCCAAGAAGTAAAATTTATCAATCTAGAAGTGGAATTCACTATGCTTAGCATATATCTAGTACTCTCTCAGTGTACTTAGCAAGATCTAAAGACGGGTTCCATGGTTGTGTCCAAAACACGAATACACCAAGATGTCTCCCACGAAGACTACCACAAAGGAATCAAGATACGAGTGAAAAACCCAGTTCATCAGATCCATGAAGACTACTAGCACATTCGTGAGGCCAAATTGCATAATCAGAAACTCGTAAAAAACATACCTTCTTAGGGAAACAATATGTGGTATGTCAGATGGTCTCACATGCACCTGATGATATCCCGACCTCAGATCAATATTGGAGAAAACAGTTGCTCCTTGGAGTTGGTCTAAGAGATAATCTATATGAGGAAATGGATATCAATTATTTACCATGAGATGGTAGAGTCGATGATAATACACTCACAACCTAAGGGTACTGTCTTTCTTCTTGGTGAAAAGAACAAGTGAACCCCACCGAGATGTGCTAGGTCTGATGAAACCCTTAGCCTCGTGGTCTTCAAGCTGTTTTTTGAGTTCCTGTAGTGTGGTTGGTGCCATCCTATAAAGAGGAATATACACTGGTTCCACACCTAGAACGAGGTTGATAGTGAACTACATGTCCCTCATAGGAGGTATGTAACACCCCAAGATTCTACGGTATGCTTCTCTTTGAATAATATAGTAGCATGTATTGTACGCAACTTCGAGATTCTAACACGCCGCGACCAATCAAAGTAGCCGTTATGAATAGTAGTACCCACTTTTTGAAATTTTATACATTTTATCATTCAAAATGGACTTCATTTTTGGATTTGGAATATTGAAATTATCCTAGGATGAAATTTTGGTACTTTTCGGATAACTTTTATATTTTGATGAATAGTGAAAATTACAATTTTTTTATTAAAAACATCTTTTTTAATCGAATTAATTAACAGTGATAAATTATGAATTTGAGTGGTTTTGAAGTATATTTATAATATATTTTTACCATTTAATACAATGTTGGTCATTGGAAATAATTTCACAAATAAACCGGACATAAAAAAGTATCAATCTTTTGGTAGTTATTATTTCTTAAAAACACGCTTTTTGTTTTGACAGCGGGAATTAATTTTAAATTAATTTCTGCCACTTCTGTGTTTTGAATTTCAAAAAATGGATTCCATATTTGGAATCAGGATGTCCAAATTGTGTAAATAGGTAACTTTAATTATTAAACATTTTGAATAATTAATTCGGTAAATATTTTATTTACCATGGTTAAAGGGTAAATCCGGTAAATTAGGGTAAAAACAATATTATAATAATAATAAATTACCCTAAAACGTGTCCTAAACTTATTGGTGGATACATGGCCGACCATGGTCATCTTTGGGTCGATTTTGGGACCCCATGGAGCCATTTTTAGGTGATAGGGACAATTTATATTAATTAAGTTAAAGTATTTACAAAAATTAGAGAAGCGTATATATTTTAGAAAAACAATTTTTACATAAAGTTATATATGTTATATTTTCGACTATAAATATTCATTAGAAATATAATTATATTTCCTACATAATTGTATTTTATTTATAATTTTTATACATTAGATAATTTAATTTATTTATGACACAATGATGATGCAGCAATTACCGTATTAATGAAAGATTAAGATAATTGATATTATAAATAACCAAATAAATGTAATTTGATACTTTTTATAAATTTAAATAATTTTATAGTTTATTATGACATATTAGTATTTTTTATTTAAATTTTTTTCTAAGTAATAATGCTATTATAAATTTATCAAGAACAAAATACCCAATAGTGTCAAAATTGACATAAAAGAGTTTTTAAAACAAATATTATATTATTAATTTATATTCAATTCCTAAAAATATAAGGTTCGGCCAAGAGACTTATATCATAATAGGTGTATCATTAATGGACGAATTTTGGGTCTCTTGGAGGTATATAGTAAGTTTATTAACTATATAATATAAAAATACAAAGTGACATGGTAAGTGTCAAACTAATTAACTAAGAGTTAAAACTAAAAGATAAGGTTAATATAATGACCCAAACCTGTCTAAATTATATTGGTTGAGTGGTTTTAGACCCATAACAACCTTAAACTTTAAATAATACACTTTTTATCCATTATAAACAGAATATTAATTTATTATAAAATAATATTTCTAGATTTTCCTAAGATGCCCCTCCTCCCCCTTATAAAAGGACACCATTTCTAACCAATTCTTCACACTTTCAAAGCCTTTTGTATCGGCCAACCCCTAACCAAATACTCTCTCAACTTCCATCACTACAACCTAGAGGCATTAGTTTGATCATAAAGACAACCTAGGGAGCCCTTTTGATCAAATAAAAAGGAAGAACCCGAAGAAGAGGTAATGATTTCACCACCCTTTTTCAAGTTCCTTTCTTCTTCAACTTCTTCTTTCTTTGTTATTACCATTATAAAATAATAAATCCAGTATATTATATGTTCTGTGATGTTATTATAAACATGGTACAATCATATTCAGTATTCTATCCATCCTTTTAATGACATGTCACCATACGTGCGTACGTACGGCTTACCGTCTCCACGACGTGGTGTAATTGTTATTCAAAACATTATTATTTGGATGGGTATAATAATGATGTGTAACTCATGTAAATAATAAATATAACATTATAATTATTCTTAATATATGATATACCATCCAATTAAATATTATTTTAATATCAAAAGAATGATATTGTCGCTCGTGCGTACGTACGGACTACCGTCTCCACAAACGCGATGAGATTCATTCTCCATCGTATCCATTCAAGTATAATTCTCATTTTATGATTAACAATAGTGTTTAAGGACTTGATATAATTCTGGATATTAATAAGTTACAACCTATCCATAACAAACACGACTTATGTAACAAAATATATAAAAGAAAATGAGTAAGTTAACACTCGAAACAACGATAATACTAAGATATTATTAACAAAGAAATGTTAAAAGATCATATATGATATCATATTAATTCATATGATTCATGTATAATTTAATAACAATTATTTAACCATTATAGAGGAGGTTAACCTACCCCCAACCAAGGAAAAGTACAAGGTAAGGGTTATTTCACAATCTCTTCATTATTTGAGGTTGTTTATAGGTAATTATCTACTGGGACCTCTTTATCATACACATCCATGTTTCTCAAAAATGTATTTCAAATCATTATTACTATATTAAAGACTATGGGATAAATTCATTTATACCATTGTTTACTTTTTATAAGAAGTTTATAAAGGAATCTTTCTGTCATTTTCCAAACAAGGTCCTTTTTAACCTTTTCGACAAAATTAAGGTAAGAATATTTTTTTAACTTTTACGGTGGGTGCAGCTATTTTCCGTTGTTATAAAATCGTCGAAGCTTCCCTTACAATCTTATAAGAATATTTTCCAAGAAAATGTTTTATTTTATAAATATATGACTCTTAAATGATTTCAAAATAGAAAGAGATATTTATCTAAAAAGAGTTTTGATTTCATCTATGTCAACATTATTTGATGGATTTTAAGCTTATTTGAAGTTGATTTATTATGATACAAAACTTCCATATTGTATTGAAGGTTTTGTGATATGTTTGACTGTGGATGTGTTATTTTTATACCATTCATGGTTTATGGAGAAAGTATTGACATTTCGTATGCTAGTTTTATTAGGAATGTTTATGTTATGTTTAAACCTATTCATATGAGGAATGCATTGGACTTAATAAGTGACGGGTGGAGACCGCTATAGCTCCTCAATGAATCGGTAGGTCTTATGAGACAAACCAGTGTCTCGGCACAAGTCATTGACAAAATCTTATTTTTAGTCTTGGCATGAGGCCTTGGCTATGTGGTTATGATAGTCTGGCATTATGCATTCCATCATTATGAAAGTGGTTATTGATATTGCATGTGATTATTCGACTAGTAGAATATCCATGTGAATAAGTAATTGGAATTATTTCATTTTATTTTTTCCATATTATGATGAAGTTCAAGTTTAAAAGGCTTTTTTAGTTATACATTGCCTTAAATGTTTATGCTTATTTATGAAAGTTTCCACTATATTGTTATCCTTAATGGGCGTTTGAGCTCACCCCTTTCTAGGTTTTATTTTTCCTAGGATGTGAAGAAGTATTTTATGAATGACCTGCATGGATAGTATAAGGGGATATGAGTGTGGAGACAAGATGTTGTTGTAGTTTTCACTTTATGATGTAATGTAAACTTTATGAATGTATCTAGTGTTTCCAAGACTACTAAACTAATCGGCCTTTCGAGACATGATATTTTGTGATCATGCCAATGTTATGTAATAAGGCACCGACTTAGGGTAACTGGGGTCGGGGTATTACAAGGTAAGCCTGAGAAGTCATCAGGGATGATATCTTTGAAAAGTACACCACTGGAGGGAATTCAACCACCTGCATTCCCTGATTGCTCATGAAGAGACTTTCCAACTGAGCTATCACTCTGCCCAACCATTCATAATTAAGATTATATCGGTCTTCCTACATATTCCATTATACTTTTTGTAGATATGTGTCTCCCTTAGGGGATGTAAAGGACACCCGGTGATGTTAGAAATCTACTTGAGCACGATAAGATGAAAACTAGTTCATACTGATAATGACTTTGATGCCAAACATATTGAGGATATGTAAGTTCCAAATGAAACAGTACCCACCTATATCAATGGGAAACTATTGGAATTGGTGTATTCCCTCTTTCCTAACTCCTGGAAGAGTGTTGAGAGACATGACGCCACAAGGGTAATTAATCGGAAAACCAAGACTTTCAACATCAACAACAAATAAAAAGGAGTGCGATGCGCTGATATCGAAAATAGTAGAAACTAAAGTAGAGGCTACTAGAATAGTACCTCTAACCAAAGATGGTCTTGAACTCTGCTCCTCTAGAGTTTATTGCACTACATACATGAGACCTGAACTACGTCCCTGAGACGCAACTGGGTGGTCCTGAGCAGGTCCACACTGCTGACATTGATAATATGGAACTTGATTTCCTCAACCAAGACCTCTACCATTACCTCAGGCTGATCGGCCGGTGGAAATAGAACTTCCAGCCTACTATGGAGTCATTGATCTCATACCTAAAGGAGGTGTAAATGCGAATCCTTTGCCACTAGATGTTGAAGAGAATTAATGCTAGAAACATTGAAGGTGGCCCATATTGCTACAAGCTCGACACTCCTTCGAGTCTCTCGTGCACTATGAATTCTTGTGACCATATCTACCACACTGATAACTTGTGAAAGATCCATTAAATTGTGTTTTTTGTCTAGAATTTCACCCATGTACATTTTCAAAATGATATTTCCTGATTCCCAAAGATCCATACCCTTATCTCGGAACTGAACATCCATGGCTCACCGATTTAGCTTCCCTAGAATTTCACTTCAAAATTAGAGCATGATTTACTATCCATGTGATAGTTTTCAAATGGAATACATTCACCTGAGAACAGATAGTATACTCAAGTCCATCCTCAAAACATCTTGCATTAGTCTATGCATCTCCAGTCAGATATGGGGGAAAATGCTAAAGTTTTGTGAAATGAGTAGAATAATATAACACAATCATAGACTCATGATGAAGATGTATGAACCCCCATTCGTGATCATCTATCAGAGTCTATGGGAAAAATGATTGTAGAAAGTTTCTTGGAATTTGGCCCAAACCATGTCACTGGGTTTCTTATCATGAGAAACAACGTCCCACCAGTGCTTAGCGGAATCACGAAGCATGTAGAATACCAATTTGAACCTTTTCTCTGGAAGCATTTCAATTTGGTTGTAGATATACCTTATGGATTCTATCCATGACTTTGAAGCATGAGGGCCACCACTCCCTGAGAAGGAGGGAGGGTGCTGCTGTAGAAAGTCCCGCATGAGGTCTGACATAGATGGGGCATGTCTGGGAATACTCTGAACTGACTTCATAAACCTTAGGATATTATCCCTAAAATGACTGTTAGGGTCCCTCAGAAGGCTGGTTAGAGGTATCACCACAAGAAGAACTAAAATAGGTACCTCTAGTGGTTCAGGACCCACCATCTCTGGAATGTGCTCATTTCCACTCTACTGAGGCACGACATGAAGACTTCGTGGTGACATCACTCTTCAACTTGCAAATATACACATTTAGATAAAAGGTAAGAGTATGGGGAAAACAGGAAAGGCACAAAATAGGTTAGTTACATAGCCTTACTCTAAGCACTAAACAACATACAACCACTTTAAGGTCTAGGTTTATATATGGAAGATAAATATTAAAAGGATTACTAAACAAGGTCTACTATCCATTTATAGGTTAAGTTAGGTTAACATCTGTCAGAGTATCTCAACTTTATATTTAACAAACCAGCATTTCAAAAATTTTACCACTAATCACAACATCCCTCCCATAGAAATATGAAAATGCATGTTGAAAGTAGATATAGCATGGAAATATACATGTCATTTCAAATGTATGGTGCCTAATATGAGGCATGTAATGTATTGCCCCCGTATCATCGGGCTGCAATGGTAAAAACCCATTATCTCAAAAATACCTGTAACACCTAATATTTTTATGAGATAAATTTTGTTTTTATGTTATATACATCATCAAAGGAATATTTCAATACACACAACACTAGCTTGGATTGCTTTACACACAATCACGACCTTCCTCGATGGCTTGCTTTGTACGCAATACCGAGTTTCCCTAAACAACGATATGCTATTAAAATATTATTAAAACTAGCTGTCATGAATAGTAATACCAACTTTTTGAAATTTATAAATTTTATTTTTCAAAATAGGCTTCATTTTTGGATTTGTAATATCGAAATTAGCCTAGGGTGAAATTTTGGTATTTTTCTGAAAACTTTCAATTTTTGATGAATAGTGAAAACACTAGGTTACTATTTAAAAACCGAATTTTTATTTAAATAATTATTTATTTTATTTAATTTTTTTAGGTCAAAATTGATACATAATACCTATATAAGTTCAATTTAATTCATTGTGGTCATTTTTTAATAATTTTAGATATATAAAAATTTTATTGAACTTTTCACCGTCTTTTCTCCACCTCCTAGGAGAGTTTAAAAATTTACATAAAAATTAATTTTACCGCTTTTGTGAGTGGAATTTAAAAAATACGAGATACATGGTTAACATCAAGGAGTAAAATTTGGTTCAATAAGATAAAAATAATTTTTGGTGAGTAGTAACTTTTTTACTTTTATTTACCACGGTTAAAAGTAAATAGGGGAATACCGGATAAAAATGGTATTATTATTAACATAACACATGTCCTCATTCTATTGGATAAGTTTAATTTGACAAAAAACAAACTTAGGAATAAAATATGACCATTTAGGTCCACTTGGATTAGATTAGGACATTTATTATTATTTTATTTAAAGAATAGTTAAAATAGTTAAAATCAAAGTTTAATAACTAAAACATTTTTAATATAGGGTTATACATAAGATAAGTTAGACTATAAATATTCATTATAAATATAAAAATATTTCCTACATAATGGTTTTTAATTTATAATTTTTATACTTCAAATAATTTATTTTATTTATGACATAATGATCATGCAGTAATTACCTTATTAATGAAATATTAACTTAATTGATATTATAAATAAGCAAATAAATGTAATTTGAGACTTTTAATGAATTAAAATAATTTTATAGGTTAATATGACATGTTATTATTGATTTAATTAACGTTTTTCTAACTAATAATGTTGTTATGATTTTCAAACAAATCAATTACCAAATAGTGTCAAAATTGACATAAAATAGTTTTCAAAACAAATGTTATATTATTAATTGTTATTTTATTCCTAAAAATATAAGGTTTTGCCAAATGAATTATATAAGTTTATATATATTAATAATATACAACTTGGGGTTTTTTTTGTCTTGTTATAGTAAGTTTATTAAACTTATAGTGTAAGAAAACAAGAAGACACAGTAAAAGTAAAATTATTTAACTTAAAGTTAAATCTAAATGATAAGGTTAAAATAGTAACCTAAACTTGTCCAAATTCTATTGGATGAGTTGATTTAGACCCATACCCACCTTAGATTCGAAATAAATCAATTTGGAGCTATTAAATACCGAATATGACTTTATAATAAAATAATATTTCCAGTTTTTCCAAAGGTGCCCCTCTCCTCCCTTATAAAAGGGCAGCTCCTCCCTCTCCTCCTCACACCACTTTGAGCCATCAAGCTCGGAAAAAACCTGACAAATTCTCTTAAACACTTCCCTAGAAACATCATAGAGGTCCTGGTCTTCTTCAAAGACCAACCCTAGTTCCCTATGAAGAGTTTAAGAAGAGGCACATCAAAGAAGAGCTAATATCCATTACCGATCCTTTCCAATTTCTTTCTTCTTCAACTTATTCTTCTTTAGTTGTTTCATTATTAAGTAATAACATCAATATAAATCATATACTGATATTTTATTATAAATATGAAACAACCCTATTTCACCTTCTATCCATCCTACGGAAAACAAAATCACCGCGTGTGTGTAGGTACAGAATATCGTCTCCACGCCATGGTGTAATCTGTTTTCCACCACCACCACCTTACTTGGATGGGTATAATGGTATAAATAATAACTATATATGATTATTTTTAAGTGATAATGATTCTGAAATATTATACATACACTTCAATACAATTCCACGATCATGGTAATGATATCATCTCTCGTGCGTACATACGGCCTACAGTCTCCATGATGTGATGCGACTCGTTCTACATGATATTCATTGCATAATGATTATATAAATGAATTGAATAAATAAATATGATATATATTACACTAATAACATTCTGGAAATAAGGTATCTATAACCTAAAAATAATAATAATAATTTATTCGACAAAACACGCATAAGAACAAAAAAAGAAATAAACACCCGAATAACAAGTAGCAATGAAATATTACTAATTCGAAGCTAATAATATGACCATATATGATATCATAACAATGATTACGATTCTGGAATAAGTCAATGACATTATTTAAATCATTATACAGGAGGTTCGGACACGTACAAAGCATATCAGACCTAAGGTAAGGGAAAATCTCGCAATCTCAATTTTTATCCGAGATTGTTTATACTTCAGAATTTACTGGGGAATATTTATCCCCCACATCCATGTTTCCTCAATATATAATATTATTTCTATCCTCTTAAAATTTTTTAAATCCAATTTTACCAATTGGTAAGTTTTTAGTAAAAGATATGAAATGAATCTTTTTTCGTTTTTAGTACGAGGTGCTTTTTTGACTTTTCCGGCCAAAGTACGAGAAGAATGTTTTTTTAACTTATACGGCCTGAATGTATTTTTAGAACATTATTTCCATGAAGGTTCTTTTACAAGTTTTCATGTTTATTTTTAAACAAATTCTTCTAGTTTAAAATTTTATGATATGTTAAGAAAGGAAAAATGTTTTTAAATTATAAAGGATATTTTCCTTAAGAATGAAGTTTAAGTGTTTTATCAAAATTAATTTCCATCTAAGATAATATAGAGTTCTGTTTCTATCCCTATTTTTACATTGATTTGATTATGTTATGATGGAATTATTTTTATGAAGTCCTTTTATCTTATATGGATTATGTTATGATGGCACGATGTTTAAAAATCCTATTTTTATTACAAGGGTTATGCTATGATGTATGACTTATGATTTTGTGGCACACATAAGAATGGTATCATTATGAGATGTGTGGGAACTATATATCCTTCCAATGCATTGGGTAAAGAATTATATCTCATGAGATTGACATGGCTAGAATGGAAGGTTAATCCGATTCAGTGAAACATGACTGAAACGAGGAGTGAACTCGGTTCAGAAATGGACTTTGTCTGCTAAGATAGTCTTGGAAATGAGTCTTGACTACTAAGAAATGATTCTCTATGATTATGTGTGTATGACACAAAGTTTCATGTTTTAGGTTATGATTATTGGGATTACATTTCACTACTATGATTTATCCCATGTTATGAAATTATGATCTCTTTTGCAGGATTAAGATTTCCAAAATGTTATGTTCTTATGAATATGATGTGATTGTTATTTCTTTTATTTACCCTTACTGAGCATTTGAGCTCACCCTTTTGTATGTTTTCTTTCCCCAGGTCAGGAAGAAGGTTATTAAGTACGATATGCCAAAAGAGACTCTAGATATGATGAAATAAATGGGAGGCAATGTAGATGCTTTATGAACCAGTTGTTTATGTTTCCCAGTTTCTAAAGACACTATACCTATACAGTCCTTTCATGGTTTTGTTATATGTTGTAATAAGTGTGCTTCAATTTTGAAGCAATAACAATGTAAAGTGTGGGTCATTATAGTTGGTATCATAGGAAAGGTATAGTCAACCTTTGGAAACTAGGATGTAAAAACCTTAGTAAGAACCCTAAGGTTAAGTCTAAGCATAGAACACAATCTTAGTGTGTTAGAAATAGCCATGAATAACCTATGATAAGACCTTAAGTGTGAAATTTATTCTTGATTATGTGGTTTTCCTATTATAATTAGTGTTTCTCACACTATTCTTCTTGGTTTTAGTCAATGACTGGAACCCGAAGGAACCATGTTAATATGGAATGTGAAGGGAAATGAAATGATTGTCCCCCTGAGAAACCAAACATTATGGGAGCTGGAATACAAAATCTTGTAGCCATGCTCAGAAAAATTTCCCAAGCTATGAATCATGAAGGAATTCCAAACGAGCAACGGAAGGAGCAAAATTCTGTTGAATCCTTCATGAGGAAATTTCCACCCTCATTCAGTAGGTCTACTGATCCATTAGTTTCTGACCAATGGATCAGTACTACTGAATAGATATTTTCAGTTCTTCAATGTTCTGAGCATGATAAAGTCATCTTAGCAGTATATCATTTAGAAGGTGAAGCTGATCAATGGTGGAATCTTATCAAGAATACGAGGCAAAGGGATGAAATTGAATCCATGGAATGGGACAAGTTCAAGAACTTATTTTTCAATAAGTACATCCCTCGTATTCTTCGAACAAATATGGAGAAGGAGTTTCTTGAACTAAAGAAAAAGGATGATGAATCTGTTGGTAGCTACGAATAAAATTTTACAAGACTTACAATGTACGCTTCTGGTATTATTATCCAACCTGAGAGTAAGATTGATCGATTATTTAGTGGCTTAAAAACAAGTCTTTGAAGGGTGTTATCCATAAGGGACTTCAATAGATACTAGGAAATTTTTCGATGTGCTCTCAAGGTTGAGATGGATATTGGAGTAATTCATCAGCCATATTCATTTGATAAGAAGAGGAAAATGGAATTCAAAAGAAAATCTAAAGAGCACACTGAAAAGAAGCTGAGTTTTATCTTATGCTCAAAGTGTGGAAAGAAACATGGAGGGAGTTTTCTTAAAGGGACAAGTAAATGTTTCAAATGTGGAAAGGAAGGTCATCAGGAATTTGAATGCCGCAATTATGGGAAGAAGATGTCTAGTGATGCGAATAAAGAAAAGGCTACACAGAGTGCACCTCCTACACTTCAATGTTACAAGTGCAAGGAAAGGGGGAATTATTCCAATCAATTCCCTAATCCAAGGGTTTTTGATGATGATCAACGTCAAAAAACTCTTAAGGCTAAAGACAAAGGAAGGTCACATGAAATTTCTATCGGCGATGTGGAGTACGATAGCGAAGTGGTGAAAGGTACACTTACCATCCAATATAAAGTAGCAAATGTTTTATTTGATTCTGGATCCACCCACTTTTTTATTTCTGAAGAATTTTCTAAGGGTATCAACATATTACCTCAACAATTAGATGTTGAGTTAGCTGTGACAACCCCTAATGGCACAACAGTCACATCAAAAGTTTACAATTATTCTCTGATTGAAGTTTGTGGGAAAGTGATTCCTTCAAATCTCGTGATCCTTCCTATAGTGGAATTTGATGTGATTCTTGACATAAATTGGCTTTCTTTATATAGAGATCATATCAATTTCCAAAGAAGGGAAGTCACATTTCATATTACAGATCAATCTATGATCGTCTATCGATAGAAGGATGAACATAACCTTCCAGTGGAAATTTCATCCATATTATGGGTCTTGATTACCCTAAATGAATGTTATTTATCTCAAATGGTTGGTGAGAAACTCACAATTAAGAATATTCCCATTGTACGGGATTTGGATGATGTCTTTCCGGAGGAATTACCTGGTCTTCCACCAAATCGTGAAGTTGATTTTTTAATAGAACTCATACCGGGTGCTTTACCAATTTCAAAGACACCTTATGGAATGGCCCCAATTGAGTTGCAGGAATTGAAGGGGAAAATCCAAGAGAATCTTGATAAGGGATTCATACTCCCAAGTGCGTCACCTTGGGGAGCACCTGTTCTGTTTGTTAAGAAGAAACATGGATCAATGAGACTCTGCATTGATTATCGAGAACTTAACAAGATCACTATCAAGAACAAGTATCCTCTCCCATGCACTACTGACTTATTTGACCAACTACGCGGAGCTGAATACTTTTCCAAGATTGATCTTCGTTCAGGGTATCATCAATTAAGGGTCAAAAGGAAGGATATACCAAAGACAGATTTTCGTACAAGGTATGGACACTATCAATTTGTAGTAATGCCATTTGGTCTTACTAATGCCCCTGCTATATTCATGGATCTAATGAATAGAGTATTTAGAGACTATCTTTATCAGTTTGTGGTAGTCTTTATAGAAGATATTCTTGTCTATTCAAAGGGTAAGGAAGAACATGAAGATCACTTGAGAATTGTATTGGAGACCCTGAGAAAGGAGAAGCTTTATTCCAAATTTACCAAGTGTGAATTTTGGCTTCAAAAAGTTGCATTTTTGTGTCACATAATCTCAAAAGAGGGGATATCTGTGGATCCAGCAAAAACAGAGGTTATCTAAAGATGGTCAAGACCAACAACAGTAACTGAGATCCGAAGTTTTATTGGTTAGGTTGGATATTATCGACATTTTTTGAAATTTTTTTCATGACTATCTAATCCACTCACCATGTTGAATCTAAAAGGAGTTAAGTTCGTGTGGACAGAGGAATGTGAAGGGAATTTCAAGGAGTTGAAAAGAAGGTTATCCAGTGCACCTGTGATCACACTACCTTGTAGTGCAGAAAGGTTTGTGATCTACAGTGATGCATCCAAGATGGGATTGGGGTGCGTTCTCATGAAAAATGATATGATGATAGCTTATGACTCACGACAGTTGAAAATCCATGAGCAAAATTACCCAACTCATGATTTGGAGTTAGCCGCGGTAATCTTTGCATTAAAGATTTGGAGGCATTATCTTTAAGGTGAAAGGTGTGATATTTATACTGATCATAAAAGTTAAAAGTATATTTTCACACAAAAGGAGCTGAATATGCGCCAAAGAAGATGGTTGGAGCTGATTAAGGATTACGACTGCTCAATTCATTATCACCCAGGGAAAGCAAACAAGGTGTCCGATGCATTAAGACGACAAGACCATGTTATCTTATCCATGAAGAGGATCACAAAAGATCCAATATTGAAGGATTTACAAATGATGGATCTTGGAATGATAATGGAAGGGGAAAAATCTTATCTTTCTCAAATGAATGTTCAACAATCTATACATGTGAAGATTAAAGAGGCACAGAAAGAGGATGTAGAGTTACAAAAGAAGGTGAGAAATGTTCCTAAATTAAACCTTGATTGTGATGGGATAATAAGGTTCAGGAATCGGTTTTGTGTTCCTCCCATCCAAGAATTAAATAAGGAGCTGTTGGATGAGGGTCATAGTTCTTCATTCTCTATTCATCCTGGAAGCGCGAAGATGTATAGGGACCTGAAAGATTACTTTTGGTGGGATGACATGAAAAGATATGTTGCTGAATATGTCTCCCGATGCTTGGTTTGTCAGCAAGTTAAATCTAAGAGATAGAAGTATAAGGGGATGTTACAACCATTACCCATACCTGAACGGAAATGGGAAAACATCACTATGGACTTTTTCACTAGACTTCCTAAAACATCCAAAGGAAATAATGCTATCTTGGTCATAGTTGATCGTCTTACAAAGTCTGTACACTTCATTACTATTGGAGAGGATTTCTCTTTTGATCATCTTGCCAGGATATATGTAAAGGAAGTGGTAAGATTGCATGGAGTACCACTTTCCATTATATCTGATTGGGATCCGAGGTTTACCTCAAAGTTCTGGTGAAGTCTTTAGCATACTCTGGATACAGAGTTGAGTTTCAACACTGCTTATCATCCTCAGACAGACGGTCAGTCAGAGAGAACAATTCAAACTCTAGAAGATATGTTAAGAGATTTCTCTATGGACTTCAAAGGTGGTTGGGATCAACAACTACATTTGGTGGAATTTTCTTATAATAATAGCTTTCACTCCAGTATTCAGATGGCTCCTTATGAAGCTCTCTATGGAAAGAAATGTCAAACTACAACTTACTGGGATGAAGTTGGGGAAAGAAAGCTATTAGGACCTGATCTTGTTGATGAGATGGCAGAAAAGGTCCGATCTATTCAACAACACATAAGCTCAGCTCAGAGTCGACAAAAAAGTTATGACGATAATTGAAGAAAAGACCTAGAGTTTGAAGTGTGTGATAAAGTGTTCCTACAAATATCTCCTTAGAAGAGAGTAATGATATTTGGAAAGAAGGGAAAGATGAACCCTCGGTATATCAGTCCTTTCGAAATACCAGACCGTGTTGGGAAGGTAGCTTACCGATTGGTGCTTCCACTGAATCTCTCTCAAGTTCACAATGTGTTCTATGTATCTCTCCTGAGAAAGTACATACTCGATCCTTCACATGTACTCAGCTCATAAGCTGTACCGCTGGAGCAAGATCTTTCTTATGAAGAACAGCCGATAGAGATTCTGGATCTTAGCGAAAAAGTTCTACGGAACAAGATCACACTCTTGGTGAAAGTTTTATGGAGGAACAACCAATTAGAAGAAGCTACGTGGGAGCTTGTGAATATGATGAGGGAGAGGTATTCTCATCTTTTTGTTACAAAGTGAAAAATTTCGAGGACGAAATTCATTTTAAGGGGGGTAGAATGTTACACATGAGATTTTTATGAGAAATATTTTGTTTTTATGTCATATACATCATTAAAGGAATATTTCACTACACACAACACTATATTGTCTTGGTTTACACACAATCACGACCTTCCTCAATAGCTTACGTTGTACGCAATACCGAGTTTCACTAAACAACGGTATGCTATTAAAATATTATTAAAACTAGCCATTATGAATAATAATACCCACTTTTTGAAATGTTATAAATTTTATTTTTCAAAATGGACTTTATTTTTGGATTCGGAATGTTGAAATTATCCTAGGGTGAAATTTTGGTATTTTTCTGAAAACTTTCAATTTTTGATGAATAGTGAAAACACTAGGTTACTATTTAAAAACCAACTTTTTATTTAAATAATTATTTATTTTATTTAAATTTATTTCGGGTCAAAATTGATACATAATACCTATATAAGTTCAATGTAATTCATTGGAGTCATTTTATAATAATTTTAGATATATAAAAATTTTATTGAACTTTTCACCATTTTTTCTCCACCTCTTAGGAGAGTTTAAAAATTTACATAAAAATTAATTTTACCGCTTTTATGAGTGGAATTTCGAAAATATGAAAGACACGGTTAACATCAAGGAGTAAAATTTGGTTAAATAAGATAAAAATAATTTTTGATGAATAGTAACTTTTTACTTTTATTTACCACGGTTAAAAGTAAATAGGGTAATTAAGGGTAAAAATGGTATTATTATTACCATAACACATGTCCTAATTCTATTGGATAAGTTTAATTCGACCAAAAACAACATAGGAATTAAATATGACCATTTAGGTTCAAATGGATTAGATTAGGACATTTATTATTATTTTATTTAAAGAATAGTTAAAATAGTTAAAATCAAAGTTTAATAAGTAATTTTTTTTAATATATGGTTATAAATAAGATAAGTTCAACTATAAATATTCATTAGAAAGCTAAAAAGATTTCCTACATAATGGTATTTTATTTATAAATTTTAGACTTTAAATAATATATTTTATTTATGACACAATGATGATGCGGTAATTACCTTATTAATGTAAATTAACATAATTGATATTAGAAATACGCAAATAAATGTAATTTGAGACTTTTTATGAATTAAAATAATTTATAGGTTAATATTACATGTTATTATTGATTTAATTAACGTTTTTCTAACTAATCATGTTGTTATGATTTTCACAAAAATCAATTACCAAATAGTGTTAAAATTGACATAAAATAGTTTTTAAAATAAATATTATATTATTAATTGTTATTTTATTCCTAAAAATATAAGGTTAGGTAAAATGACTTATATAAGGTTATATATATTAATAATAAACAACTTGGGGTTCATTTGGCTTGTTATAGTAAGTTTATTATCCTTATAGTGTAAGAAAACAAGATGACACGGTTAAAGTAAAATTATTTAACTTAAAGTTAAATCTAAATGATAAGGTTAAAATAGTGACCTAAACTTGTCCAAATTCTATTGTATGAGAGGCTTTCGACCCATCCCCACCTTATCTTTGAAATAAATCAATTTGGAGCTATTAAAAACCGAATATGACTTTATTATAAAATAATATTTTTAATTTTTCCAAAGGTGACCCTCTCCTCCCTTATAAAAGGGAACCTCCTCCCTCTCCTCCTCACACCACTTTGAGCCATCAATCTCGGCCAAACCCTGCCAAAATATCTTCTACACTTCCCTAGAAACATACTAGAGGTTTTGGTCTTCTTAAATGACCAACCCTAGTGCCCTAAGAAGAGTTTAAGAAGAGGCGCGTCAAAGAAGAGGTAATATCCATTACCGATCCTTTCCAATTTCTTTCTTCTTCAACTTCTTCTTATTTAGTTGTTTAATTATGAAGTAATAACATCTGTATCACTAATATAATGATATGTTATTATAAATATGAAACAACCCTATTTAACCTTTTATCCATCCTACAGAAAACGAAATCACCGCGCATGCGTACGTACGGAATACCATCTCCACGCCGTGGTGTAATCTGTTTTCCACCACCAACTTACTTGGATGGGTATAATGGTGTAAAGAATAACTATATATGATAATTTTAAATTGATAATTATTCTGAAATAGTATACATACACTTCAATACAATTCCATGATCATGGGAATGATATGATCGCTCGTGCGTACATACGGCCTACCGTCTCCACGATGTGATGCGACTCGTTCTACATGATCTTCATTGAATAATGATTATATAAATGAATTGAATGAATAAATATGATATATATTACACTAATACCATTCTTTAAATAAGGTATCTATAACCAAAAAATAAGAATAAGAATTTATTTGACAAAACACACATAAGAACAAAAAAAGCAATAAACACCCAATAACAAGTAGCAATGAAATATTACTAATACAAAGCAAAGAATATGACCATATATGATATCATAACAATGAGTACGATTATAGAATAAGTCTATGAAATTATTTAAATCATTATACAGGATGTTCGGACACGTACAAAGCATATCGGACCTAAGGTAAGGGAAAATCTCGCAATCTCAATTTTTATCCGAGATTGTTTATACTTCAGAATTTATTGGGGAATATTTATCATACACATCCATGTTTCCTCAATATGTAATATTATTTCTATCCTCCTACAATTGTTTAAATCAAATTTTACCCATTGTTAAGTTTTTAGTAAAAGATATGAAAGGAATCTTTTGTCGTTTTTAGTACGAGGTACTTTTTTGACTTTTCCGGCCAAAGTACGAGAAGAATGGTTTTTTAAATTATACGGCCTGAATGGATTTTTAGAACATTATTTCCATTAAGCTTCCTTTACAAGTTTTCAAGTTTATTTTTAATTAACTTTTTTTAGTTTAAAATTTTATGACATGTTAAGAAAGGAAAAATGTTTTTAAAGTAGAAAATATATTTTTCTCAAGAATGAAGTTCAAGTGTTTTATCAAAATTATTTTCCATGTAAGATAATATAGAGTTCTGTTTCTATCCCTATTTTTACATTGATTTGATTATGTTATGATGGAATTATTTTTAAGAAGTCCTTTTATCTTATATGGATTATGTTATGATGGCACGATGTTTAAGAATCCCATTTTTATTACATGGGTTATGCTATGATGTATGAATTATGATTTTGTGGCACAGATAAGAATGGTATCATTATGAGATGGGTGGGACCTATGTCTCACTCCAATGAATTGGGTAAAGATTTATATCTCATGATATAGACATGGCTATAATGGTAGGTTGATCTGGTTCAGTGAAACATGACTGAAACGAGGAGTGAACTCGGTTCAGAAATATAATTTGTCCGCTAAAATAGTCTTGGAATTGCATCTTGACTACTAAGAAATGATTCTCTATGATTATGTGTGTATGAAAAAAAGTTTATTTTTTTAAGTTATGATTATTAGGATTACATTTCACTACTATTATTTATCCCATGTTATGAAATTATGATCTCTTTTGCAGGATTAAGATTTCCAAAATGTTATGTTCTTATGAATATGATGTGATTGATATTTCTTTTGTTTACCCTTACTGAGCATTTGAGCTCACCCTTTTGTGTGTTTTCTTTCCCCAGGCCAGGAATAAGGTTATTAAGTAGGATATTCCAAAAGGGACTCTAGATATGATGAAATAAATGGGAGGCAATGTAGATGCTTTATGAACCAATTGTTTATGTTTCCCAGTTTCTAAAGACACTATACCTATACAGTCCTTTCATGGTTTTGTTATATGTTGTAATAAGTGTGCTTCAATTTTGAAGCAATAACAATGTAAAGTGTGGGTAATTATAATACCAACACAAATAACAATAAAAAACAAGTAAGTCACACAACAATGAAATCATATCAACAGTAACTGGCATAATCAATAACTGAAATCCCAACCCAGGAATTTGGGTTTCCCCGATACATGGGTTAGCTACGTCCAATAACATGGTACATTCCAAATCCCTATATCCTAGTATCTTGTCTAACCCAAAAAGTAATACAAAAGGGAAAAACCCTATGATACCACTTTGTAGCATCCCCATCCCAAGAGCCCCATGAAGGGTTCCCCAAGCCTGGTTGTCCACATAACCTCAAGCGCATCTCCCCGAATACGAGAGGATGCCGACTATCAACGAGGGCCTTTCTCGTGTCTGTGGGGGAGACTATGCCCTCATAAGAAATATGTATTATCAAAATTAAAGTAAAAAACAATTAATAATAGATTGAAGAAGCATATAAATGAATAACCGAATAATACACAATATAAATAATCCAACTGAATAATAATCAAGTGCAGAAGTTGACAAAAAAATCTTATGCTATGATGTCCGTCTAAAATAAAAGTATAGAAAATAGAAACCTAAGCATACTATCCACTAAAAATAAAATACAAAAAGTGCAACAACTACATCACGAGCAAGGGTAAGTCCTCTTCCACAGTCTCCATCGTAAGCAACAAGAAACAATCAAGCATTAGAAGCAGCACACTTCCCTTTTTCAATACCTACAAGCATGTAATATACTCAGGTGTAAATGACGAATGAGAAGGGTGTGAGGTAAAATACTAGTAGGAAGAAACCCATGGTGTCTAAAATTTTCCATTTCATGTAGTAATAAAATATAGTGTGCCATTATATAACAAATGCAGATAATTAATTATGTGAAATAAAATTAATAACTCAGCCCGGGTTCCCAACGGTACCCATCCCTAATCAACTGCTTCAACCTAAGATGGATGTCTGAAATGAGTACCTATAATAATAAGGATTCACATATGTATATATATATATATATATATATATATATAAAGTTGTAAAATCAAGGTAAAACAAGGAAAGGGTACACCCCAAGATTGTGCTTTAACTTGATGTCTAAATCATGTGTTAACCAGGTGTGCTTTGACATACCATAAAAATATCACAATTATCAAAGACTCAAAGGGGAATTAATATAAACCATCAGTGCATCATTATTAATGTTCAAGTCGAGAGTTGGAGTCTGAACCTGTCCTGAAGGAATCGCTATGGAACATCCTTAAAATTATCCATTACCACTCAGCCTGTCCAAGGTAATCTTTCGAAAGACCAAGTATCGCTCGAGAAATGGATTTACCATGAGTCCATACTGATCTCACAAAAAGGGAACAAGAATCATATGAGGATGGATTAGCCACATTTCTAATAGATCCCTCCCCGATGGGACCTTTTGGAACTGGTAACACTCATAAGTATTTAGAAATCCTAGGGAAGTCTCGGTCTGGAAAAGCCAAAGACACCGTCCCTGATGCGTTGTGGTAACAAGTTAGGATTCGAGGGTCTAAGTGTGGCCCTTAATATGGGACCCAACTTCTCTCCCTTCCCTAAATTTAATTAAGATTTCACAATAATAGATATTATATATCGTGCATATATAATTCCAATTTGAAATCTAGGTAGATACACCCGTGAAACATAAGGTATTAATTTAATATAGAAGCGTAAAAACTTAATGAGGCAAGATACCATATCAACACAAAGTGATAAATGAAATTTTTAATAAGTAAATTATTTATCAAAAAGAAATACCAAAGATCCAAAAATTCAAGGTCCATAATTAATCTAAATTAATTATTTAAATTAAACACAATAGAAATGGGCTACGCAACACATGCAGTTAATTAAATTAAAATTTTGGGCTAACAGAATTTATACTGACCGTGTCGGTACACCAAATGGGGTGTCCGAACACATTGAAATATTTTAAATAACTTAATTAATGATAAATAGGGCTGAAAAAATTACAAAAAACAATTAAATTAAAAATATTTGGTGAAATTGCACAATGTTGGTAGGCACCGACGAACGACACAACATTGTGTTTTTGAAAATCAAAAAAAAAGAGAGGGAAAACAAGTATAAAACCTACCTTATGGTCATAAATGATTATTTAATGCACAATAGGATTTTCTTTGACCTAAAACAGAATAAAATAGATGATTTTATAAAAACCCCAAAATAGTGTAAAATCCTTCCGCGATGGACTACGCGAAGGATAATCAACGAAACTATAAGATTCGAAATGAGAGAGGTTAATATTACCTTAAGGTTTATAGTTCACCTGATATTGAAGAAAACATATGATGAATAGAGGCACGTTGGTCTTCCAAAGGGGGGTTAGGGTGGTGCGCCACCTATGGAGATGGGGAGGCATGATGTGAGAGGGAGTAGAGGAAGAGATGATATGAAAAAAAGGATAGAAAGAAAAGAAAGAAAAAGAAAAGAAAGAAAAAAAGAGAAAAAAGAAAACAAAATGGGAAAATAAAATAAAAAATAAAATAGAACAAAAAGGATGGATAAGAAAAAGGCTAAAAATAATAAAAATAGAAATCTACCATTTTAATTATTTTTACTTTTTCCGTAACCCCTTTTTATTTTATTTCTAAATTTCTTTTTATCCCTTATTTATTTATTTTTAATTTCTTCAAATATCATCTTATTTCTTTTCCATCCTTAATTAATTAGTTTATTCCCAAACATGGAGCTAAAGTGCGATCTAACATTTTTCATAAAACCTATGCAGTTATTTAAATGATTTAAATAGCTGTCTGAGACCCATAGTGGGGTGTGCCGACACGCATCCTGGGTCGCTTTAAGGAATTAGAAAGCAAAATTTAAAATGGTCCATACCCGATTAAAGTCGGGACATTGCACATTCAGTATGAGGTTTCTTTAGGGAATGATAAGAAAATTATTATTTACTTTTATGGTGAATACAATGTACTTAATTTAGTGATGGTAGAGGCCTAGAATTATATCATCTCTCAATGCATCAATAGGTCTCATGAGAAAAAATATGATAGATTTTGGTTCATTAATCTTCCCATGACATGAGAGTGTCTTGGAACAAGGCCTTAACTAGTGGGTTTTGATGTCTTACATTATGCATTCCATCAGTATAATATTATTATTATTGATATAAATGTTTTAATTTATTTTCATTGATAAATAATGATCTTAGTTTTAGGTTGGTTGACTATTTCTGTTGTTTTACTATCCCTACCATAATATTTAGTCCAGATTTATTCCATGATTTCTTCTGTTGTATTTTTTTACTTATTGAGCATTTGAGTGAACCCCTTTTTATATTTCCATTTCCCTAGATTGTGAAGAAAATTAGTAAACATGACTTGTTTAGAAATATAGAACATGTGGAAGAATTTATGGGAGTTTTTGAAGACTCATTATGGATTAATTAGGTGTATATATAGTGGAAAAAATGTTTTCTTGATACAAAGATCATGATACTTATTAGTTTTTATGGGTCTTAATTATACATATCTCTAATCATGAAATGATCCATGAGATGAAACTAACATAATAATTATTTATTTTTATATTATGGATGGTTATTTTGAGGCTTTTATATATGGTTTAAAAGTGATTATGAAATGTATATGTTTATAGAACTAGATTTGAGAGTGAGTGCTTAGGAAATCAAAATTGTTATCAAAGGAATGGTTTATATTTCTCTAGATAATATGATGTTTTTTGAGGTTAATTTAAGGATTTATAAGTTTGGGTTGAAAATAGTTTCAGAGTTATAGATAACCATTTGAGATAGAATATGATTTAATATTAAGGTGATAATGCAATTATTGTTTAGTGATTAAGATAATAAGACTTTAGTGTAAACCCTAGGTATTAGTATGAGTAATAATTATAAGTATAGGTTGAAATTCGTATGTTTTAGTAAATTATTAAGTATTTTATTTTAAAATTAATTACATCCCTATTGTGATAGTACAAGTAGATGTAGTATCTGACATAGATGTACCTAGGGATAATATCCTCAAAATGGTGGAATTTTTATTAACTCAATCTTCACATGGTGCACAACAAAGAGGTCTAATTGCACACCTAGTTTGACACAACTGAGGATATACTTTAGTCAATCAAATTCTATTTATGAACCACTATGAGGAATTTGAATATGTTTAGGTTAGATAACCTAATAAGAATAAGACTATGAATAACATAGATTGAAACATATAAATTCATAAGTTAAGGTACATATTAATTGATATGTTTTCTCTTGGATAAGAGATAGATTGTGTTTTGAGAGGATATATTTCAAGGGTTTTTGGGTTTAGAATATTTTTTGAATGTTTATGGTAATTTGGGATCTCAATTTTGAGGATTAGGTTAAGAAGTTTTATAAAACCTAATTCAATGTAACCAAGATTAAACCAAGGATGATATAAGTTAAAATGAGACTGATATAGGTTGAACCAAGTCTGATATAAGTTGATTTATAATAACTATAAGCTAACAAGATAGTTTTATAAAGTTATACATCTTGAGGTTAAATATTTCTCTAGTTATTTTTGATAAATATCTTATAATGGTCATCACTCATGTTAACTCTTTTAGTTTTAGTAATGGATAAATCCTAAAGTAACTAAGTTAATAATGTATACCATGGAAAATATTGAAACTATCCCAATGAAAAACCTAATAGGATAATGGATTGACTGAGTAATATTTTGATTATGATAAACTATCAATTAAGAATTGTGATTAACAATATGAACATAATTGAAATCCCAAACACACCAAGAAGTGAAGGTTGAAATCTCATAGAAATCTGGGTGACTAAGATGATGAAAGAAATAAGAATAAATTTTCCACATATCAAGAATATGGGAAGAAACATGGAGGAAATTTCCTTAAAGAGATAGGTAAATTCTATAAGCGTGGGGATGAAGTTCATCAGGCTCCCAAGTTTAAGGGAATGAGAGAATATATACAAATATATTTCTTTGATTGCAAGAGAGTTATAGATTTTGTGACTCAATGTCCCAATCTAATAAAGAAATAGGTAAATATTCACCAACAACCATACAAAAAAGTAAACTCTTATACAAATACTACTAATGAAACTTATTGTGAGTTTGAATCAATATTTTATAGTGTCCCATGTAATGCGATTTTCACCAACTACTAGACATTGAGTTATAAATAAAAAACCATAGTGGTATGAGTATCATATAAACCATTTCCAAGGTTTGTGGGAATTTATTCCTTATACATATATATCTTCACCCCTTAGTAGAATTATATGTGAAATTTGGATTGGTCTATATCTCTTTATAAAGTATATATAATTATTTATCATATAGATAAATCTCATTCAATATCCAAAATAAACCCATGATTATCTAGAAGTGTGTAGTTAATTATGAGTTCCGTATATAAATCACTTTTATTTTATGAGTCAAATTGGTATGATTCAATTTTTTAATGGGAAGAATTTGACAACCCTAAATTTTAAAATTCAATTACCTTTAATAAAGTGAATGTATTAGATAATATGATCTATAAATAACACTAAACTTAAATAAAACCATGATATATTTGGATAAAATATAAATATTAAGTTTGATTGTTAAAAACCAGTCATTTAAATAGTGGGAGTAAATCTGAGTAATATATTTATGAAATATTTATATAAATAAAATAATATATACTTTTAATATGAATGACATTCAATTAGTATAACTAAAATAACTAAGAAAATAATTTTATGCTTAATATAAATATATTTTTAAAATTGGTGTTTTATTTCAAGAAATAAATTATATAATGATTATATCAAAATAAAATATATTGATAATATCAAAATTATATTAGAATTTATTAATTATAAATTGATATGAAATTATAATAAAAAATATTTAATATTTACAAATTTATTTTCCGATATGAATAATTTTCCAGTGTGTTTTGGGATTTTATTTATAAATTAAATTATCAAATTTTAGAAATTTAATTTTTAAAAATGAATTTTTTTATTATGAATAATAATATAAACATAAGATTATTTTTTAGGATTTTTATAAAAATAATGTATTTTAAATGAACAATGAAAAATATTGTTTTTTCCAATAACTCAAACTTTACGGCATTATTCACATATAAGTATAAAATGGAAATCCATGAAACATTATTCTAAAAAAATATGTATTTTTAAATGTTATTATATAATTTTAAAAATTTTGGCTTTAAATTACAAACCTATATTGATATCTTAGAACATAAGTAATATTTTCAAAAAAATTGTTTTCATCACATTATGTACTATTATTTAAAAAGCAATTTTTATCTATTTAATAAATTGAATTAAATGAAATGGATTTAAAATTTATAAATAGTGGTTCTTAATTATTTAATATGGGCCAATTTATTTTTATTCATAAATATTAAGTTACCTTAGGCCAAAAATGAGTTATTATGGTACAACTAAAATGGTAAAAGTAATAATTCAAGGTGTAAAGAGATTTAAATATGATAAAAACATGTATATAATCGAGTTTATGAGGTTTGGATCGACCTTATCACTTCCAAAATCCATTATTTCTCAATTTTTGATCTAATTAACATGATTAACATTTATTAACTTTATATAAAGTTGAAATATTTACAAAAATGTCATTATCACCACATATAAATGGGGCCGCTTTGAATCCCTTAAAGAAACTCCAAAAAATTTGGTTTGATTGGGAAAACCTACCTTTTTTTCATTCCTTTAGAGTAATATCTAACTCTCTTGATCTTGTGTTCACAATAGGTTATCCTATTTAATCCATTTCCATGAGATCTTTTGAGGAAATCTCAAAGTGCTCAACATGAGTAACCATTTTTTACTTAATTTATTTCTCTTATATATATTTTTTATAATTAAAATTTTATAAAAAACGTGTAATGAAATAATTATTGGATATATAATTAATGTTATTATACTATTGTAATAATCATTAATCACATTTTCTCTTTTCTATTAAGAAAATAGAAACCATCATTCGTGTGTCGTGCGGACTACCGCCTCCACGACACAATGTGTTTAATTTTCCTTAACAAACACAAAAGGATGGTATAAAAGGGGAATTGAATAAAGAATTGTGATATTTATATTATTTTTATGATTCTAAAATAATTAACCTTATTACTATATTATTTTTATGATTCCAAAAGACCTAGGATCAAATCCGGACAGGGGTGAATTTATGGGTTACTGCAGCAGTATTGTAGCAGGGCACTGTAGTAGTGGCAGAACTATGCAGCGGTGAAATTGTAAATGTGGAGGGAGTATAGCAGGAATTGTAGCGGCAGAGGTACTGTATCAGGTACTATTGCAGCGTGGGTATTGTAGTAGTATTATTCACCAAGGGGTCATTTTGGCCAAAAAATGGTCTTTCAGGCCTTGTATTCAGGCCACTTGGCCTTGGGCCTTCGGGATATGTAACAGGTCTCCCTCTACCTAGTCTAAAGAGGTCTTTTCTTTAATAATAAATTGAGGCTTCGACCCCAACCTTTAAAAAAAATCATCAACTATGCGTATGTGTGAAATACGACCTCTATAGAATGACTGATTTTCATTTTTCATTTCATCGCCATGTTAAATGGATGGTCATGAGGAAGATAATAAAGGATAAATATTATTTTCACTATATCATCGTGGTTTTGTTATAAATTTTTTGATAAACTTTTAATGATATGATCAACAAACATTTATCATTAATTCAATCGTTTAAAATGAGAAAACTAAGAGGAAAATGATCTCTTCATTCTATGTAATGAATTTATATAAATTATAATATATTTATAATTATTTAAAATTATGATATATAATACTATTAATCACTAAATAATATCATTTTTCTTCAGGTATAATTATATTACAAGTAAACCACCTCTTACCATTAATCATTCTAAGTTCATCTTTGGGTCAGTTTATCCACCTAAATGAACAATACTATGACTTTATATCATGTATTAATGCGATAGATTATTTATAGGTATAAAATGATATAAATATGAAAATAATTTTTTTATTATGGTTTATTTAATGTTATAACAACATTTAAATCATTATTTATGAAAATAGTTTTCGTTTGTTAAGAATCACTTAACCATGATCATCATCGATTTCATCTTCATCGTTTGTAACTAAAACTAACATGGTTTGAAATTATATCATTATAAAATAACATGTAAAATTTATTATATTACCTTATATTTTATAAGAAATATGTACTTTGGAAAATAAATAGTTACCAACACTATTTTTATGATACTATTTTAAAGAGATAATCATTACTTACACCCAGTTTTGAAAATAGGTAAAAAATAACTAAATATAAATATTTATATAATGAATATAAATGATGAGTATAAATTTTTATTTTTATGAATAACATTATATATTATTTATTTAATGAATTATATTTAATTATTCATGATGTTTAGTGTTAGTGTAGAATGAATCATGACTATGGTATGAGTTTTCACCTCAAATACCTCTCTTTGAGACATGTTTGGTATTTTGAAGCTAATTTCATTTATATGGTATATATAAATACTATTTGAGATATGATATAATGAATTATATTTTATTTATTGAATTTTAATTTCAATTACAAGACCTATCTTTCAATGGGTTATGATTAAAATGCTACTCAATCATTTATAGTTTTTTTATTCTCAAATATAATTCTTTGAGACATGTGTCATGTTATGTACCATATTTAATATATATTATTTTCTATTGATTTACCATCATACTAATTTTCCATAATTTATTTCATAATAATTCATGGGATAAACTAATCTATATCATGTTTTTATTGAAATTTCTTTTTACTCAAATGTTTCCATAGTTGTAAGAGTTTTCGATAACCTATGTTTCGTTTATTGAGTATATGGTAAATATCTTGAACTTATTTCATATAAGTTGGTTATTTCCTTACCTTTTTTTATTATGTGTTATTATCTAATTTTTTAAATTTTTACCACATAAAAACCATCTCAAATGATTCATTATTTATGGAGTATATTGCCCATAAGAGAAATTAATAACTAAAGTATTCTTTCCTTGAGTTACATTGCTTCAGCATGAAATTATTCCTTCCATTCTGGGTTTCTACCATACTAATATTTTCTTATATGGTATTTTGTAATCCAATTTGGTAAATATATTTTTAATACAAATTAATATCTTTTTACTCTTCATAAAATGCGAGTTTTTAAAAAAGATATTTTGAAAATAATAAAAGGAGGTTTTCATTTCATTTTCATACGTTTTATCCACCTATCAAAATGTCCCAATTTTTTTTTATTTTCAAGGATAAATTATTAGAATATATTTTTAAATTATAGTTTTTAAAAATCATTTAAATAACATTTCCAAAATATAACTTAGAAATATACATGTAAATTTGGATTTTACTTTTATATTAAAAATGTTTTCAAAAAGATCTTTTATGTTTTTTCATACATTTATCTTATCATTTTTAAAAGTATTTACACTAATTGGGTTTATGTTTCATGATTTATCCTATAATATATATATATTTCTATTTTTGGGGACTGACCTCATAGTATCATATCATTCCATGATTGATCCCTTCTTTTATAACACCATTTCAAGTATTATTATAATGAGGGTGTTTTTCATTTATGTCAACACCCTTATATGTTTTCTTTGTTACATTGGGGTTATATTCTTTTAAAACCATCCATATTTATTCTTTAGAGGGTTTAAGATAATTTTATCTCTTTTATTGACATGGGGAAATGAATTCATGCTTCGTATATTGTTATTCCAATATGAAAGATTAATAACAAATTCACAATGTATTGTTTGACGACCCCCTTATTTCTTTGGATGGGTTTTGATCATGTTATCCCTTTCATTTACATAGGGAAAAGTATTTCCAAAACATATATTATTATTCCAATATGGATGATTATTGGAAAGTTGACTAAGTATTATTTAACCATCCACATTCTCTCTCAGGATGCATTATGGTCATGTTGTCTCTTTTATTTACATAGGAAAAATTATTTATATTCATAATTATTATTAGCTATTAGAATATATTGATCATGTATTAAAAGGACCCAAAATTTCACATTTTATAATTAATTTAATTAAACTAGAATACATTTATTACATTCCAAAATATCTTTTTAGTTTAGAGTTTTAGGGAATTAGGACAGAATACTTATCAATCCACAAGAATAAGAAGTGGATACTACTAAAAAGTATCCATTTATTCCATTATACAAATGTTTTTTTTAATAAAACCTAAGTTCTTTTCATGAAATTTTTACACAACGTTCAGCTTGGATTCTTATTTTCTCTTACCAATCCTTAAAACATGTGAAACACATTATGAAACATGGAATGAGAACAAAAAAGATCATTAAGGGACATAAAAGAGAAAGGAACTATAAGTCAATTCATTATTATGAATATATGAAATAATTTTCACAAGATATACTTCTAACCCTTAAAGTATCATATCCATAATTTTTGAAAACATTTGATTTCCATGAAACATAGAAAACATAAATAAAACCATATAGGTAACTTGGGGAATTACATACTTTAGATTGTATCCCTCACGAGTACCATATTATTTGTAACCCTCATGACTACACTACAATGTAACCCTCATGACCACCTTATAATGTAACCCTCATGGCTACCTTATGGTGTAACCACAACCATTACACAAGGAATAACCATTAAAGTCAAATTACAACATAAAAATACTCAATTAATTAGAGGGATATAAAGGTACTACCATTCATATTAAACAATTCCAAATAATTATAACATAATCATAAAACAAGAATACCTAAATGATAACATTGCTTTTGAATTTTGTAAAAATAAAAATTTAAGAGGATTTTTGAAGAAAATTCCCTTGACACATTTTTTTCTTACTCCAAAAGTGTTCAAAAATATGTTATAATTGTTTAAAGAGTTTTTTATTTATTATAAAACTATACACATGTTTACACTACCTTATATGACCACATTATATCAACTTTCCACCCATTTATTAGTAATATTTTGTTATTTTCATTATTTCAGGTGTGTTATTTTCATGGTTTCCATGGTAAGTTCATTATGGATATCATTATTGAGTGTAAAAAAACTCAAAAACATGGAAAAAATATATTTTTTCTGATATGAGGATGATTCAATAGATAAAACATTAATGAATTTTTTTTAATTTATTTTGGTGGTTTTTACGACCATCAAACACTTTAATTTTATTTAATATCATGTCTAAATATTGGTTATAGAACATTATATAACTTAAAATATGTATAATAAAATCTTATTTAACCATGATAATGGTTTTATGACTATAAATGAAGGCGATAATGGAAATTAAAGTGTATTATCCATGATGGTGGTAAATCGACAGATTGTAGACATTGTTCTCATTTTTAGAAAAAAAGGAGAGGAGAAAGAGTTTGATGATGAATTTTTCTATAATCATGATAAAATTACAGTATATATAAGACACAAGAGTTTTTATAGCAGTTGAATAAGGGTATTTGGGGAGATAATAGGAATAGAATATAAATTTAAAAGAAAAATAAAAGAAAACGAAAGAGGATTTTACGTCTTAAGTTATTCTCTTTGAGAACCTGCTTAAGGAACTTTGTATTGGACTTTTGGCAAGACCAGTAGGTCTTGGATGTGGGTAAGATGATTTGGAATGGAAATGGACAGAAATTAAACAAGATTCGAGACTTGGAGGTGGGATGAGAAGAGGTGGTGAGGGGTGACATTTATAGTGGATGAGAGGAGTGTTTTTTGATTATTTTATTCATTAGTTTATTATTTTAGATAAAGAATAGAAATAGTTTAAGAATTATCACTAAATATATTAAAATAATTAAGGATATTTTGATATTATGGTATTAAATCATCCATACATCATCTATGACTCAATAATTCATGCATTTATCTTTTATCATAAATTACCGTATTTCACTATTCACAAAAAATTTAACTATTTCATAAAAATCACAAAAAATCACCAAAACCATTTTTTGAAATGTATAATTCAAAAATGAACCCTATTTTATGAAAATAATTAAATAAATATGATAAATTTAATTTTTAATTAAAATCATCATTTATTAAAAAAATACCATTTTTAATTTCATAACAAATTTTATAACACTTTGAATATTAATTTGAGTCTCAAAAAATTATATTATAATAATAATACAACAAAATATTAATTTATCAATATATTTTATACTGATAAATTTTCTTTTAAAGCATTATATTAACTATAAAATTGTAAATAAAAATTTACATGTCACAAAAATACCAACACTTAATTTATCATTTTCAAAAAATTAATTTACATATTCCACAATATAAATATATAATTTTTTTACTTATAATATACATAACTTTTATTTATAATTTAATTGTTAAGTTCAATATTATATTTTAATATATTCTTTAATTTCTATAAATACCACTTACTTCATTATACATTTTAAAATAAATTTGATTATTTTATTTCAGAATGAAAAAAATTATTTTGTAAGTACCTGGGTTGTTACATTCTCCCACCTTATAGAAATTGCGTCTTCACAATTTTTATTCACTTATTAAACAAGTGAGAAAACCTTTATCTCATATCATTTTCAGAATCCCATGTTTCTTCTTCAACCATGTGGTTTCTTTAAAAAACCTTAACCTGGTGAATTATCTTATTAGGTAACAATTTCTCTCTACGATCATGAATCTCAGTAGGATTTTCTTTATATAAAAGGTTCTCTTCCATCTAAACTACTTCTAGGATCAAAACATGAGATGAATTTGGCACATAAATTTTCAACATCAAAATATGAAAAACATTGTGCACCTGATATAAACTCAGATGGAAAGATACTCGGTTAGAAACTAGTCCATCTTTATCTAGGATTTCATAGTTTCTAATTAACCATGGACTTTAATTTCCATTATTTTTAAAATTCATCACACTTTTCCATGGAGGAAATTTAAAAAAGACACGATCACCTACCTTGAAAGAAAGATCCTTTCCCCGGTTATCTACATAACTTTTCTGCTTGCTCTGATCTATCCTCATATGTTGTTGGATCATCATTACTTTCTCAGATACATTCTCTAATATTTCTGGTCCAATAAAATTACTTCCCCTAAATTCATCCCAAAATTATAGAGTTCTACTCTATTTTCCATACAATGACTCAAAAGGTTCCATCTTTATATTATAATAAAAATTGATATTATAAGGATATCCAACTAAAGAAAGATTCCAATACCGTCCTCCTTGGTAATCAATTGAACAATAACGTAAATTTTTTTCTAATGTATAAATTTCTCACTCAATCTATCCATCAGATTGAGGATGAAAGGAAGTGTTGAAATTTAATTCAGTTCCCTATGACTTCTGAAAGTGTTCCCAAAACATATAAGTGAACCTATGATCACATTCCAATAAAATGGAGAGGTACAGTATTCAAATATGATTAAAGACATAGTGTCTTGAATAAAAATAAAATGTTAAGATTTAGTTCATCAATCAATAAAAACCAAAATCACATTATTACATCGAGAAGTGTAGAGACCCAAAGCCTGACGTACATGGACATTACATTACATTTGCGGAATACTTATTACATAACAAAAACACACACACAAGGACCGCAATAGTTTAGTGTCTTTGGAAACTCGGAACGTAATCTTTTAATCGTGGTGAAAGATCTTCAACATCTCCCATAAATATATTCCCCTCTTTTTTTTTCTTACCTAAAACCTTTCGTTATATCCTGGGGAAAATAAAACATAAAAGGGTGAGATCAAATGCTCAGTAAGGGTAAACAAAAGAAAAATCAATCACATCATATTCATAAGAACATAACATTTTGGAAATCTTAACCTGCAAAAGAGATCATAATTTCATAACATGGGATAACTCATGGCAGTGAAATGTAATCACAATAATCATAACTTAAAACATTAAACTTTGTGGCATACACACATAATCATAGAGAATCATTTCTTGTTAGTCAAGACTCATTGCCAAGACTATCTTAGTGGACAAAGTCCCTTTCTGAACCGAGTCACCCTCGTTTTAGTCCTGTTTCACTGAACCGGTATAACCTACCATTCCAGCCATATCTATCTCATGAGATATAAAATCTTTACCCAATTCATTGGAAGGAGATATAGGTCCCACCCATCTCATAATGATACCATTCTTATGTGTGCCACAAAATCATAAATCATACATCATTGCATAACCCATGTAATACAAATGGGAATCTTAAACATCATGACGTCATAAAACAATTCATATAAGATAAAGGAATTCATAAAAATAATTCCATCACAACATAATCAAATCAATGTAATAATAGGGATAAAAACATAACCCTTTATTATCTTAGATGGAAAATAATTTTGAAAAAACACATGAACTTCATTCTTGAGGAAAATATCCTTTCTACTTCAAAATTTTTTTTCCTTTCTTAATATGTCATACAACTTTAAACTAAAAGAAGTTGATTAAAAATAAACTTGAAAACTTGTAAAGGAAGCTTCTTGGAAATAATGTTTTAAAAATCCATTCATGTCGTATAAGTTAAAAAAAACATTCTTCTCGTACTTTTGTCGGAAAAGTCAAAAAAGTACCTCGTACGAAAAACGACAAAAGATTCCTTTCATAACTTTTACTAAAAACTCACCAAAGGGTAAAATTGGATTTAAACAATTGTAGGTACATATTGAGGAAACATGGATGTGGATGATAAAATACACCCCAGTAAATACCAAAGTATAAACAATCTTGGATAAAAATGAGATTGTGATATTTCCCTTACCTTAGGTCCGATTTGATTCGTAAGTGTCCGAACCTCCTGTATAATGATTTAAATAATTTCATTGACTTATTACAGAATAATATTCATTGTTATGATATCATATATGGTTCACTTATGACTTTATATTACCCGTTCTTTTGTAAATTCCATGTTAAAGAGCGTTTTGGGTAAAATTGTTTCCTTTGTCGTCCATGTTTGGACTTGTTGTTCTGACATTATTATTACTTATATCATGATTTACTTACTTACAGAATATAAAACATGATTTATATATCATATATATTCAGTATATATATATATATATAATAGATAGATAAATGAAATGAAACACACCGTTCATGGAGACGGTAGTCCGTACGTACGCATGAACGCTGTTTTCCTTTCCTTATTGTCTTGAATGGAAGTAAGTAGATGAAATACATATATACATAAATCTAGTAGCTTTATAATGTCATATATTTCATTATTATTTCTTATATATACTTTATAATCATTCTTAAATGGTTAACATGGAGAATGAATCTCATCGCGTTGTGGAGACGGTAGTCCGTACGTATGCACGAGCGATGATATCATTTCCATAATTATTGAATTGAATTGGAGTGGATGATACAATATATCAGAATCATTATGATGTTATAATAACTATGTATAGTTATTCTTTACACCATAATAACCATCCATGTAAGGTGTTGGTGGAAAAATAGATTACACCACGGCGTGGAGACGGTATTCCGTACGTACGCACGCGCGGTGATTTCGTTTTCCGTAGGATGGATCGATGGTGAATTAGGATTGTTTCATACTTATAATAACATATCAGTATATGAGTGATACTGATGTTATTACTTCATAATGAAACAACCTAAGAAGAATAAGTGGAAGAAGAAATATAGGTGAAAGAATTGGTAACGGAAATTACCTCTTCTTTGAAGCGCCTCTTTGAGACCTCCTCTTAGGGCACTAAAATTGGTCTTTGAGGAAGACCATAACCTATAGTATGTTTCTAGGGAAGTGGAGAAGAAAATTTTTCAGGGGTTGGCCGAGCTTGAAGGCTCAAAGTTGTGTGAGGAAGAGAGGGAGGAGGTGTCCTTTTATAAGGGAGGAGAGGGGCACCTTTGGAATAACTAAAAATATTATTTTATTATAAAGTCATGTTCAGTTTTAAATAGCTCCAAATTGATTTATTTTGAGGATAAGGTGGGGATGGGTCGAAATCCTCTCATCCAATAGAATTTAGACAAGTTTGGGTTCCTATTTTAACCTTATCATTTAGATTTAACATTAAGTTAAATAATTTTACTTTTACCGTGTCTTCTTGTGTTCTTACACTATAAGGTTAATAAACTTACTATAAGAAGCCAAACGAACCCCAAGTTGTTTATTATTAATATATATAACCTTATCTAAGTCATTTGGCCGAACCTTAGATTTTTAGGAATAAAATAACAATTAATAATATAATATTTATTTTAAAAACTATTTTATGTCAATTTTGACACTATTTGGTAATTGATTTTTGTGAAAATCATAACAGAATGATAAGTTCGAAAAAAGTTAATTAAATCAATACTAACATGTCCAATTAACCTAGAAAATTAGTGGAATTCATTAAAAGTCTCAAATTACATTTATTTAGGTGTTTATAACATCAATTATGTCAATATTTCATTAATAAGATAATTACTTCATCATTATTGTGTCATAAATAAATTAACTTATTTAATGTATAAAAATTACAAATAAAATACCATTATGTAGGAAATTGTTTTATCTTTCTAATTAATATTTATAGTCGAATTTATCTTATGTATAACCCCATATTAAAAATTATTTACTTATTAAACTTTGATTTTAACTATTTTAACCCTTTTTTAAATAAATTAATAATAAATGTCCTAATCTAATCCAAGTGGGCCTAAATGGTCATATTTTATTCCTAAGTTTGTTTTTGGTCGAATTACACTTATCCAATAGAATTAGGACATGTGTTAGGGTAATAATAATATCATCTTTACCCTTAATTACCCTATTTACTTTTAACCGTGGTAAAAAAAGTCAAAAGTTACTATTCACCAAAAATTATTTTCATCTCATTGAACCACATTTTAGTCCTTGATATTAACCGTGTCTCTCGGATTTTCGAAATTCCACTCACAGAAGCGGGAAAATTAAGTTTTATGAAGAATTCAGTTTTTTTAACTACCACTTAGTGGTTTCACTATTCATCAAAAAATGAAAGTTTCCAGAAAAATACCAAAAATTAGGCCTAAGCTATATTTGATATTATGAACTCAAAAATGATTTCTATTTTACCAAATTCAAAACATATCAGTTGCATTAATTAATTCAAAAATTAATTCCCGTCGTCAAAACAAAAGGCCCGTTTTTAAGAGATAATAACTATCAAAAGATTGACACTTGTTTATAACTGGTTTAAATGTGAAATTACATCCAATGACCAACACTGTATTAAATTGTTAAAATAAATTATAAATATACTTTAAAACCACTCAAATTATTAATTTATCACTATTAATTATTTCGATTGAAAAATTTGTTTTTAATTAAAATTTAGTAATTTTCACTATTCATCAAAATATGAAAGTTATCCGAAAATTACCAAAATTTCACCCTAAGCTAATTTCGATATTCCGAATTCAAAAATGAAGTCCATTTTTAAAAATAAAATTTACAAAATTTCAAAAAGTGATTATTACTATTCATAACGGCTAGTTTTAATAATATTTTAATAGCATATTGTTGTTTAGTGAAACTCGTTATTGCATACTACACACACTATCGAGGAAGGTCGCGATTGCGTGTAATTCAAGCCAAGTTAGAGATGTGTGTTGTGAAATCTCCTTTTGGTGTAGCGTATAACACAAGACATTAATGAAATTAAAAAGAATATTTTTCATAAAATCTCGGGGTGTTACATTCTACCCCCCTTAAAATGAATTTCGCCCTCAAAATTCGTCGGGGGTTATAAATGGTTTACTATTAGAAAGTTTCTTTGATAGAAACCCACATCGTAAAAAGGAATACCAAAACCAATCTTTAAAAACAAAAGTATGAAACGTAACGGTTACCCAAAAAAACTAATCACTGGGTTTCCACATAGGTGAAAATATGGATATGGAAGAGAAATCTAACCATCATGTTCTGATGGAGAGTGTTAGAGAACATGGCTATGGAAAAGCCAGAAAACACAAAGCCATAAATTTGTGACGATCTAAGGTACCATCTGATTCATCAGATATAAGAGCACTAGGACAACATTTTGGGTTTTCAAGATCGTTTCCCTAAAGTTTATGAAATTGGAATTAGAAGAAATACTTTCGTGATTTCGGTATAGTCTCACCGTTGGTCGTTCTTTGGACAATTTCCACTTCATCTCTTAATGAAATGAAGTTGAATTTTTCATTCATGATGTGTTAGCAGATCATGTGATAGAATGATGGGTCATTCCATCTGTCTGAAACAAAAGGTTAGAAAAGTTATCAAAAAAATACATAAGTCCATCTATAGTGAGATTAATCATATATGGTTCCTAAAATAGACTTATAATTCATATAGCATATTTCTTAATATAATAAAACTAGTTTCTACTAAACAGGGACTTCCTGTAGGCCAATGGTAGGTGATAAAGGCCAGTCGCACTTCGGTTGTGGGTTCGATTCCCACGGCCTTGTCCGACACGATGGGCTGTCGCCCGTCCTGCTGGTTGTCCTTTTTCTAAAACTAAATTACTATAACATCCCATCAATAATATCAATAAAAAGTTTTATCATTAAACAATAGTAACTTATGTCCAACATAATCCATTCTAATCTTTAGGCTTATCTAAAATACTTCCGTCCACTCTCATAACATAGTGAAAACGATTAACAGAGATTTAATACCATCATTGATCCCTATATATCGTAATACAACATTCCTATCTTGTTGGTCACATTCCAATCATTTCAAGGCCTTAATCATGTATTCCATTGAACCTTAGTGAAAACATGAATTCAGTTAAAAGTTAACACTTTCCACAAACCAAAATCCTCAAAATTATTTATAATCAAACCATGATATCACTTAGTCCTTATATCAATCATGAGCTCATGAATACAATCAAACATTTCATTATTGTCTTATCCCTTTATTATGTGTATATCATCTACATTCCAAAAATATCTGAATAACCTTTCATGGATACTGGTACCATTAATCATACACTTTCAAAACTCAAGGAAAGACAACAGTGTAACAATCCTTAGATGTCTCTTTATTCCATAGTACCATGAGATTACTTATACAACATTACACATGATAAACATGTCATCATTCCACTACATTCTTAAACCATTGACCGAGCTTCAACAATTCTTTCATCTCACATATCATTTGTAGTCTGTTCATCATCATCAACATAAATACTACCCATACGACCATGCTGATTCTCTTCATGAGACTTTCCCTTAGGGCATTGGTTTGCATAATGCCCGTACATTCCACATTTAAAACATTTAACCATTTTTGATGTCGTAGCAATACCATTATCCTCATCCATGGTGTTAACTGAACCTTTTCCTTTGCACTTACTGGCTTTGTGTCCTTCTTTTCCACACCCAAAGCATTTTCCAGTTCCTTTGAAACATTCTCCTTGGTGCCTCTTCCCACAAGATTTACATAGGGGAAATTGAACTTTCTTTCCTCTATGATCATCATGAAACTCCATCTTTCTCTTATTAGTCGAGTCAGGAAACTTACCAAATTTTACTTTATTGATCATATTATGGGATTTCTGATTCGGCATAATAATGATGTTTGGACTTCCAAATCCCATTTCATTTGGTTTCTCATGAAGAATATCATTCCATTGTCCATCATATCCTCCATTATCGTGAATCATCTTGTTTCCAGCCATTTTCTAAAACCCAAAAAGAATAGTGTGAGAGGCAAAAATCATGCTAGGGAAAACAACATAATAAAAGGGGGAGTACCCTTAATATCTAACATCTTAGGTTAAATTCTAATATCGTTAGCGCAATTCTAGGACTATAACCTATACGTATACTTAACCTTAGAGACATCCCTAGACATACCTTGTAAATATCTCTAGGAATCTCACTAAAGTTCTCACATCCTAGTTTCCAAAGGTTGACTAAACCTTTCCTCTGATACCAACTGTAGAGACCCAAAGCCTGACGTACATGGAAATTACATTACATTTGCAGAATACTTATTACATAACAAAAACACACACACAAGGACCGTAATAGTTTAGTGTCTTTGGAAACTCGGAACGTAATCTTCTAATCGTGGTGAAAGATCTTCAACATCTCCCATAAAGATCTTCCCCTATTTTTTTTCTTACCTAAAACCTTTCTTTATTTCCTGGGGAAAAGAAAAAATAAAAGGGTGAGCTCAAATTCTCAGTAAGGGTAAAAAAATGAAAAATCAATCACATCATATTCATAAGAACATAACATTTTGGAAATCTTAACCTGCAAAAGAAATCATAATTTCATAACATGGGATAACTCATGGAAGTGAAATGTAATCACAATAATCATAACTTAAAACATTAAACTTTGTGTCATACACACATAATCATAGAGAATCATTTCTTGTTAGTCAAGACTCATTGCCAAGACTATCTTAGTGGACAAAGACCCTTTCTAAACCGAGTCACCCTCGTTTCAGTCCTGTTTCACTGAACTGGTATAACCTACCATTCCAGCCATGTCTATCTCATAAGATATAAAATCTTTACCCAATGCATTGGAGGGAGATATAGGTCCCACCCATCTCATAATGATACCATTCTTATGTGTGCCACAAAATCATAAATCATACATCATTGCATAACCCATGTAATACAAATGGGAATCTTAAACATCATGACGTCATAAAACAATTCATATAAGATAAAGGAATTCATAAAAATAATTCCATCACAACATAATCAAATCAATGTAATAATAGGTATAAAAACATAACCCTTTATTATCTTAGATGGAAAATAATTTTGATAAAACACATGAACTTCATTCTTGAGGAAAATATCCTTTCTACTTTAAATTTTTTTTTCCTTTCTTAATATGTCATACAACTTTAAACTAAAAGAAGTTGATTAAAAATAAACTTGAAAACTTGTAAAGGAATCTTCTTTGAAATAATGTTTTAAAAATCCATTCATGCCGTATAAGTTAAAAAAACATTCTTCTCGTACTTTTGTCGGAAAAGTCAAAAAAGTACCTCGTACGAAAAATGACAAAAGATTCCTTTCATAACTTTTACTAAAAACTCACCAAAGGGTAAAATTGGATTTAAACAATTGTAGGTACATATTTAGGAATCATGGATGTGGATGATAAAATACACCCCAGTAAATACCAAAGTATAAACAATCTCGGATAAAAATGAGATTGTGATATTTCCCTTACCTTAGGTCCGATTTGCTTCGTAAGTGTCCGAACCTCCTATATAATGATTTAAATAATGTCATTGACTTATTACAGAATCATATTCATTGTTATGATATCATATATGGTTCACTTATGACTTTATATTACCCGTTCTTTAGTAAATTCCATGTTAAAGAGCGTTTTGGGTAAAATTGTTTCCTTTGTCGTCCATGTTTGGACTTGTTGTTCATGACATTATTATTACTTATATCATGATTTACTTACTTCCAGAATATAAAACATGATTTATATCTCTTATATATTCAGTATATATATATATATAATAGATAGATAAATGAAATGAAACACACCGTTCATGGAGACGGTAGTCCGTACGTACGCATGAACGCTGTTTTCCTTTCCTTATTGTCTTGAATGGAAGTAAGTAGATGAAATACATATATACATAAATCTAGTAGCTTTATAATGTCATATATTTCATTATTATTGCTTATATATACTTTATAATCATTCTTAAATGGTTAACATGGAGAATGAATCTCATCGCGTCGTGGAGACGGTAGTCCGTACGTACGCACGAGCGATGATATCATTTCCATAATTATGGAATTGAATTGGAGTGGATGATAAAATATATCAGAATCATTATGATGTTATAATAACTATGTATAGTTATTCTTTACACCATAATACCCATCCATGTAAGGTGTTGGTGGAAAAACAGATTACACCATGGCGTGGAGACGGTATTCCGTACGTACGCACACACGGTGATTTCGTTTTCCATAGGATGGATAGATGATGAATTAGGATTGTTTCATACTTATAATAACATATCAGTATATGAGTGATACTGATGTTATTACTTCATAATGAAATAATCTAAGAAGAAGAAGTGGAAGAAGAAATAAAGGTGAAAGAATTGGTAACGGAAATTACCTCTTCTTTGAAGCGCCTCTTTGAGACCTCCTCTTAGGGAACTAAAATTGGTCTTTGAGGAATACCAGAACCTCTAGGATGTTTCTAGGGAAGTGGAGAAGAAAATTTGGCAGGGGTTGGCCGAGCTTGAAGGCTCAAAGTTGTGTGAGGAAGAGAGGGAGGAGGTTTCCTTTTATAAGGGAGGAGAGGGGCACCTTTGGAATAACTAAAACTATTATTTTATTATAAAGTCAAGTTCGGTTTTAAATAGCTCCAAATTGATTTATTTTGAGGCTAAGGTGGGGATGGGTCGAAACCCTCTCATCCAATAGAATTTATACAAGTTTAGGTTCCTATTTTAACCTTATCATTTAGATTTAACATTAAGTTAAATAATTTTAATTTTACCGTGTCTTCTTGTGTTCTTACACTATAAGGTTAATAAACTTACTATAAGAAGCCAAACGAACCCCAAGTTGTTTATTATTAATATATATAACCTTATCTAAGTCATTTGGCCGAACGTTAGATTTTTAGGAATAAAATAACAATTAATAATATAATATTTGTTTTAAAAACTATTTTATGTCAATTTTGACACTATTTGGAAATTGATTTTTGTGAAAATCATAACAGAATGATAAGTTCGAAAAAAGTTAATTAAATCAATACTAACATGTCCAATTAACCTAGAAAATTAGTGGAATTCATTAAAAGTCTCAAATTACATTTATTTTGGTGTTTATAACATCAATTATGTCAATATTTCATTAATAAGATAATTACTGCATCATTATTGTGTCATAAATAAATTAAATTATTTAATGTCTATAAAATTACAAATAAAATATCATTATTTAGGAAATATTTTTAGCTTTCTAATTAATATTTATTGTCGTATTTATCTTATGTATAACCCCATTTTAAAAATTATTTACTTATTAAACTTTGATTTTAACTATTTTAACCCTTCTTTAAATAAATTAATAATAAATGTCGTAATCTAATCCAAGTGGGCCTAAATGGTCATATTTTATTCCTAAGTTTGTTTTTGGTCGAATTACACTTATCCAATAGAATTAGGACATGTGTTAGGGTAATAATAATATCATCTTTACCCTTAATTACCCTATTTACTTTTTACCGTGGTAAAAAAAGTCAAAAGTTACTATTCACCAAAAATTATTTTCATCTCATTGAACCAGATTTTAGTCCTTGATATTAACCGTGTCTCTCGGATTTTCGAAATTCCACTCACAGAAGCGGGAAAATTAAGTTTTATGAAGAATTCAGTTTTTTTAACTACCACTTAGTGGTTTCACTATTCATCAAAAAATGAAAGTTTCCAAAAAAAATACCAAAAATTAGGCCTAAGCTATATTTGATATTATGAACTCAAAAATGATTTCTATTTTACCAAATTCAAAACATATCAGTTGCATTAATTAATTTAAAAATTAATTCCCGTCGTCAAAACAAAAGGCATGTTTTTAAGAGATAATAACTATCAAAAGATTGACACTTGTTTATAGATGGTTTAAATGTGAAATTACATCCAATGACCAAAATTGTATTAAATTGTAAAAATATATTCTAAATATACTTTAAAACCACTCAAATTAATAATTTATCACTATTAATTATTTCGATTGAAAAAGTTGTTTTTAATTAAAATTTAGTAATTTTCACTGTTCATCTAAATATGAAAGTTATCCGAAATTAGAAAAATTTCACCCTAAGCTAATTTCGATATTCCGAATCCAAAAATGAAGTCCATTTTGAAAAATAAAATTTACAAAATTTCAAAAAGTGATTATTACTATTCATAACGGCTAGTTTTTATAATATTTTAATAGCATATTGTTGTTTAGTGAAACTCGTTATTGCGTACTACACACGCTATCGAGGAAGGTCGCGATTGCATGTAATTCAAGACAAGTTAGAGATGCGTGTTGTGAAATCTCTTTTTGGTGTAGCGTATAACACAAGAAATTAATGAAATTAAAAAGAATATTTTTCATAAAGTCTCGGGGTGTTACAAGAAGTCTTTAGTAGTCCCACCACGAAGTCCATGGATATACTGTCCCATTTCCACTTCGACACTGGAAAAGTCTGAAGCATCATAGTTGGTATTTTTTACTCTAATTTAAACCATTGATAATTCAAACATTTCACTATAAAATCAACAATATATCTTTTCATTCCATCCCACAAATAATACTCCCAAATTCCCCTGTATATCTTAGTGTGGATATAATGAAATGAAAATGAAGAACTGTTATCTTCACTTAATAACTCTTTCTTCAAATGTGAATCATAATTCACATATAATCTATTCCCAAATCACAAAACACAATCTTAATTAATGTAAAATTCTAGAAACTTACCTTCCTTAACCAATTCATCATTTTATTGTAACTCATGTTCTTCCTTTTGCGGTTTCTTAATTATGTCTAATAGAGATGACTATACTGACACCTGAAACCAAATAGAGGAATTTACAGCACCAAAAACTTCCAAGAAATTTTATATCAAATCATTAACAAAGGGGTTATGTTCTAGACATAACATGGTTAATGTAGTGTGATGTTTTAGACTAAAGGAATCAACCACTTTGTTTGCTTTTCCCAAATGGTAATTGATCGGGTAATCATAATCCTTTTTCAGTTCCAACAATCTTCTCTGCCTCATGTTCAATTCAATCTTAGTAAATATATACTTCAAAATTTTATAATTAGTATATATTTCACATTTAACTACATAAAAATGATGCCTCAAAATTTTTAAAGTGAAATCCATATTTTCTTACATCCATATCATGGGTGGGATAATTTAACTCAAGAGGTTTTAGTTATCTTGAAGTATAAGAAATTACCTAATCATTCTACATCAGAATGCAACCAAGTACCTTCAATGTAGAATCACTTTAGATGAAAAAATTTCCATTTCTTGAAGTTTGGGCCAAAACTAAATCATTCACAAATATTCTATTCAGTTCATGAAAAAAATATCGCATTATTCAGTCTAAATAAATTTGACCCCTTTTCTTGTTAACTTAGTTAACAAGATAGATAACTATGAAATGTTCTTAACAAACCATTGGTAATAGCCTAAGGATCTTGTAAAACTATGAATCTCAGTAACATTTATAGGAATTTTACATTCATCAACCATTTTTGTTTTGGAGGGATCAACAATTATTCCATCCATATTTATAATGTTCCCAAGAAAATAAATATGTCGCAACTAAAAATCACATTTTTTAAATTTACCATATAACTTATTTTCATTAAGTGTTTGAAGAAAAATACTTATATGTTTTTAATGATCCTCATAAGTTTTAAAAATACCCATAATATCATCAATAAAAACAAAAAAAACTTATCCAAATATTTATGGAAGATTCTATTTATAAGATCCATAAATAAAACAATAAAAATTTTTAAACCAAAGGGCATACCCCCAAACTCATATTTCCCATATCTAGTTATAAATGATTTTTAAAAAATCTCATCCTCATTCACCTTCAGTTAATGATAACTGGATAAAATGTCAATCTTGGAAAAATATTGATTTCCCTAGATTTTTTCAAACAAGTCATCGATATGAGGATATGGATACTTATTCTTAATAATAATGTTATTAAAATCTCTATAATCAATGAAAAGCCTCATGGAACCATCATTCTTTTTGAAAAAAAAATATAGGATCACCCCATTGTTAAGTGCTAGGTCAAATGGAACCTTTATCAAACAACTCCTGTGACTAATTTTTCAATTCTAGGAGCTCTAATTGAGCCATTTGATAAGAGGGTTTTAAAATTGTCTTAGAATCGAAAGATAAGTTAATATAAAATTCAACTTCTAGATCAATTATTACACTCGTAAACCCATCAAGAAAAACATCCAAGTATTCATTTACTACTGGAATATCATTAATATGAATAGTTCCCTTTTTTTGAACAATATGTGAAGGATAACTTTCATTTTCTTATTTTAAATGTTTCTAAGCTTCCAAATCTGTTATCAATGGTATAGGTTAATTATTTTATACAAACTAAAAATATTTCTAAAAAACAAATTCTTTGTCTCTACAATCAATCTTATAAAGGTAAACATAAAGCCAATCCATACCTAGAATAACGTCAAACTCTAATAGGGGTAAATTTTTTTTATAGGTAAAGTCTTTGTATAGACAATAATAAGAAGATAATTATAATTTTATGTTGAATTAATATTTCCCCATGGTGTTTTTACCATATATTCTGATTTTATTTCTTAAGGTTATATTTCCAATTTTCTAAAAAATTCTTCATAAATAAAGGAATGTGTAGAACCTATATAAAAAAAATACATTAGAAATATTTGAGTAATTTTTTTTACCTAATACCACTTCATTGTATGGACCAACATCTTATAAAGTAGCCACAAAGGATTTTAATGTACCTTTCTTCTTATATTATGTCAGCTTCCCATCATTCAGATATTTTTTTGGGATGGAGTTTGTATAATGACCCATCTCACCACATTTAAAAAAACTTTACTATTTTCTTATCATAATTAAACATAAAATCACTAAGATTTTTTTCAATACAATATCGATACATATGTCCAAAATTATAAATTAAAAACCATTCTCGTATTTGTTAAGTCATTCCCCAAGATGTTTTTTACCACACTTCCCACAAACTGGAAACTTAATTTTCTTACCTTCATATTTATTTAATTTATTATTACCCATAACTTTATATATGGGCCTCTTCTCCTTATTGTTTTCAAAGTACACTTGATCATCAGAAAAATCCATTTATACCCTCTCACCACATCAAAAAATTTTATCATAACTTTCAAATTCAAGGTAGGACAAAGATCTTTTGTATCTAGGATTTAATACTGAGTAAAAATGATTGATTTTACTATCAATATCCCAAATAAGATTTAGATAATGCCTTTCAATCTAGTGATGTTTTCTTAATACACAACCTCTAAATATTCCTCATTTTGGTTAAATTAAAGTAAGTTCTTTTACATCCTATGTCAAACCACCATAGGAAAATATTTTTCAATGAAAATTTTCTTAAATACATCCCATTCCAAGGCATCAATATCCTATGTATATCTTATATTCTTGACCATTGACCACCACTGGTCGGCTTCACCTTCAAAATGGTAAATATAAAGACTAGAATTTTGATTATATAATCACCCCATGAAATCAGATATCTTTTCAAGGACTTTAAACCACTCTTTATCCATCACTTGTTCAGAAGATCCACTAAAAGAAAGATGGTGTTGCCTCATAAAATGTTACACTATCATCATGTTCTTTGTGGTAGCTTTATCTTTTCTCTTGAATGGATTTTTTTCCATTTATAGCCTTTTACAACTTATCTATAACTATAAAAAACTACTAGGTTCTAATTACCACCATTCTGGGTTACAGATTCAGAAATATATCATCCACTTGGTTCCTTCCTACTACTACTTCCCTATTTCTTCCATCAAAAGCCGTTCTGAACAAACATATCTTAGAAAAAGAAACATAATAATCTTTAAATTTTATATCATTTAAAATTAACCATAGAGTAAAAATAATTTTTGGTATTATATTAATATCCTCCTAACCCCTAAATTTATCTAAACCATGCTTTGATACCAATAATAAGGACCCAACCGAAAACATTACATAATATAGTTAATTCAACTAGAATACACTTATTACATTACCAAAGGTCTTTTCATTTAAGAGTTTTAGATAATTAAGACATAATAAATATATATCCATAATCATAAAAAATGTATTCTATTAAAAAGTATCTCTTTATTCCATAATACAAATGTTTTTAATAAAACATGAGTTCTTTTTAGGAATTTTTTTCACAATGTTTATCTTGACTTCTTCTTTTCGCTTACAAATAATTAAACCCTGTGGAAAAAATTTAAAACTTGGGATGAGAAAAAAAATCTCAGTAAGGGCCATAAAATATAAAGGGACTATTAGTCCATGAATTCTAATAAACATATTAAATCATTTTCACAATATATACTTCTCACCCTTAAAGTATCATATACTTACATTGTGAAAACATGAAATTTACTTAAAATATAGAAAACATAATAAGACCATATAGGTAACCTAGGGAATTACATAATTAAAATTGTAACCCTTATGACTATCAAATGATTTGAAACCCTCATGGATACCTTACAATGTAACTCTCCTGACTACCTTATGATGTAACACTCACGCTTACCTAATGGTGTAACCATCATAATTAAACTTGGAATAACCATTGAAGTCAAATTACAACCTAAGAATACCAATTAATTGGATGGAGATATAGGTCCCACCCTTCATCATAAATAATTCCCAAAAATGCTAAAGTATTCATAAAACAATAATACTTGCATAAAAACATTCCTTTTGAATTTTGTAAAAATAGAAATTTAAAAAAGGGGTTTTAAAGAAAAATCCATTGTCTCAGGTTTGTCTTAATTTAAATGTGTTAATACCTCATGTATAATGGTTTTAATAGTGTTATTAATTTTTTATAGAACTATAACCACGTTTATACTACCTTATATGACCATATTATAACAACTTTTTACCTATTTATTAATAATATTTTGTTATTTCCATTATTTCGGGTGCGTTCTTTTCATGGTTTCCATGGTTGGTTCATTATGAATTTTCTTTTTTAATTAATAAAAAATCCAATAATTGGAAGGAATATATCATTTTTTTTCTAATATTAGCATGATTATTTATATGAAACATCAATGAAAATGATTTAATTTATTTTGGTAGTTCTTACGATCATCACAAACTTATATCATTTGATTTAATATCATTTTTATATATTTTTATAGAACATTTTATAACTTATAATATGTATAATAAAATATTATTTTACTATTATAATAGTTTTATGACTATCCTTGAAGGTGGTAATGGAAAATGAAAGTGTATCCTTCATGATGTAGGTAAATCGACACATCACAGACGATGTTCTCATTTTTAGAATAAAAGGGAGAGGAGAAAAAGTTTGATGATGAAAATTTCCATCAACATGATAAAATTATAGTATATATAAGATAATGGGTATTTAATTACACTTTTATAAGTGGAGGGGAGGATAGAATATGAAAATAAAAAAATTGAAAAGAAAATAAAAGAAAATTAAAGAGGATTTACCTCTTGAATTATTCTCATTGAAAACCCTCTTAAGGCACTTGGTTTTGGCATTTTGGTGAGACTAGTAGGTCTTGGATGTGGGGAAGAGGCTTAGGAATGAAATTGAATAGAATGTAAATAATCTAAAGGATTTTATGTGAGAGGAGAATAGGTTGTGAGGGGTTGTATTTATAGTAGAGGAGAGGAGTATTTTTTTAATATTTTATTCATTAGTTTATTTTTTTTTCAAAATACTATGAATAGTTGTAAAATAACCAATATATATATAAAATAATGAATTAGAGTTCTATATTATGGGATTAAATTATCCATACATAATCTATGACTCAATATTTTATGTCTTAACTTATATTGTAAATTAACGTATGTCACTATTCACAAAAAAATCATCTATTTTAAAAAAATACCAAAAAAATTATCCTAATTTTTTTGATGTGTAGGATTAATAAATGAACTTAATTTTATGAAAATAATTTTATAAATATTAGAAATTTTATTTTTAATTAAAATCATCATTTAATATAAAAAATACCAATTTAAAATTATAATTGATTTTATAAGACTTTGAAAAAATATTTAAGATTTCATAAAAATATCTTATAATCATAATACAACAAAATATTAATTTATAAATATATTTTATGATTATAAATTTTATTTTAAATCAATATATTAATTATAAAATTGTAAATAAAAATTTATGTGGCACAAAAATACTAACACTTAGTTTATCATTTTCAAAAAATTTATTTACTAATTCCATGATATAAATATATTATATTTTCACTTATAATATACATAAATTTTATTTATATTTTCATATGGGAGGTTACTATTATATTTTTATATATTTATTAACTTCTATAAATACCACCTATTTCATTATAAATTTATAATTAATTTGACTATTAAATTCCAGAATGAAAACAAATTACTTTACAAGTGCCTAGGTTGTTACATGCATTGATATTTCATATTCTTCATTATATAGTTATATATGGTTTTATTAAGTAATAGGTTCCATAGGAATGGTATGAAAATTACTTTTTAATCTGATTGTGAATGCACTGGACTTAGTTAAGAGATGGGTGGCTCCCATAATTATATATCCCCTTGATACATCAGCAGGTTTCATGATACAAAAAATGTTGGGTTATAGTGTATGCATCTTCCATTGATAGGTAGTGTCTTAAAATAAGGCTTGGAAAATAGGTTTTTGATGTCCATAATTATGCATTCCATTAGTATAAGATTAGTATTATTGATATCAATGTTTTCATTTATTTTCATGAATAAAAGATGATCCCAGTTTAAAGTCAATTATAGATTCATGTTGTTTATCTTTTCCTGCAATAATATCTGTTCCAGGTTTATTCCATGATTCCACCAGTTGTATGTTTTCCCTTACTAAGTGTTTGATCTGACCCCTCTTTATGTTTCAATTTCCATAGGTTATGAATAAATTTAGTACATGATACATGTTTAGAAGGATATAATGTGGGGAATAATATATGGGAGGTGTTGAAGACTCAATATAAATTAAGTAGATTCATATATAGTGGAGAAAAAAAATGTTTGCTTGATATAAAGAACATGGGATTTATTATTTTTTGATGTGTGATTACTATCTAAATATGTAAACCTGAAAATATCCACAAGATTAAATAAATAGATTAATTTTTATTAATTTTGTGACTATGTTTGAGGATATCAAGGAATTCTAGATGGTTTTAAATAAAGTATATAAAATATGTGGTTATGACACCAGATTCAAGAGTACATGTCAAGGATGTCATAATATGGTTTCAAAATATCTATAAAATATAACTTTACACTATTGTATGAGTAGTTTTAGACAAAAATCCATCCTATATAATAAAACATGTAAATTTATTTCCACTTTCCATTGACGATAACATTTATATTAATTTAAAAAAAGAATAAATAAAAATGTCACTTTTTTTTATTTTAATTTCACTTATTTTTTCATAAGGTTCTAAAAAGAAATGAATGAAAATGAAAGTTTAATTTTAACATAAATAAATATTTTTTATGATGTTAATTTTTTTAATTTTTTGTGATTTTATAATTACCTTAACTGCTTACACAATGCTGACTCAATGCTTGTGCAAATACATTGTAAAATATAATAAATAATTTTGAAAACATTAAAATAATTTTTTAATGAATTATGAATTTAGAAAAGATTTATGGTTAATAATAATGTACAATTAATGGTAAAAGAATTTATATTCTAAATCCAATGTTATCCTGATGTATTTAAAGATTAAATTAAATGATTAGTCCCAAAAACGACTTTAATGATATTTTATGTTTAAAAATATTTCATTTAATGATTTTAAAATAATAAAAAAACTTTCTAGTGAATAGGTGGAATTGGAAGTGGTATAAAATTTCATGCATGTACCATTTGTGAGCCACATTTCACCTTAGAAGTAAATTTATAATCCTTAAATATAAAACAATGTGTTACTACAGTGAATATTAAAAAATGACAATGAATTGTTTAAACCAAAAGATAAGGTTTAAAATGACTAAAAAAAATTCCAAATTTAATGGTATGATGATTTATCTTCCTTATTTTATTTTTTAAAAAATACATGGTCATTTTGAAGCATTATGGTTAAGAAAAACACTAATTATATTTAAATAATTTAAGTAATTCCAAGTGTATCTTCTCCTTAATTATAATAGTGAACCTCCTATCCTCCCTTAGTAAAAAATATTAAACCTTGTATCAATTAAAATAACTAAAATAATACCTTTATGTCTTCATTAGCACCATTATTTATCTTCTCTACTTACCATAAGAACATCTGATGAATGCTTAAGGTGTTAGAAAAAGGAGGTTTGTTAAAGAATATGCAATCATCTTATACGACCCTTTCAAGATTTATTTCTTCTTTTAATTCCTATTAATATTATTTATTAATCATAAAATTATTAATAGAATATAAAAAATATACTAATAATTTATAATGATTAGGGAATAACTATTTCCACCTTCTTTCAATCAAATGAGAAATGAAAGTACTGCTTGTGCATATGTGGGGAAAACCACTTCAATGAATTGATGTGATTGGTTTTACATAGCCATATAATAGGGATGATAATAAATATATATTTAAAAAATAAATATTATATTTATGATGTAATTGACATTATATTATGATAAAATATTATTTATCTTTATTTTTTTATTTTTATTGGAAGATGAAAATATGGTTCAGGCCTACGTATAGACTACTATCTCTACGAACAGTTTGATTCATTTTTCTATCTATACACCTTATGGATGGTTTTAAATACATATATAATGACTATATATTTTATTCATATCATTATTAATATTATTGAGATTATGGAACCATTATCAATATGTAAGGAGCATAAAATCCAACCAAAACAGACATGAAAAACGAAATAGTTATCACTCTGAACAACAATTTTAATAATTAATTATAAAAAAAGAGATAATATGTTATTAGTAAACAATATATGGTATTATAAGTATTAATATGGTTATATTATAGATTAATAATAAATTTAAACTTATTATACATGTGTTTAGAGTGCTTAGTAATAAAGTTAAACATGAGGTATGGGTTTCTCATCTCACTTTTGTTTCTGCGAGACACATGCAATATTCAACACTAATTACTTTTATGTTTTGTATATAATTATAATTTTATATATTATATAATTAATATATTTATAATCATGTATAATGTTTCATTTGAAGTTATTTCCTTCAGAAGGTTATGATTCTAAAGATACCAACGTAATAAATGTTTTCTGTTACAATCTCATATTTTAGTGGGATTATTTATGATTAAATTTAAAATAATGAGATTATATGTTATATTTACCAGAAATAATATTATTTTTATTATCCTATATATATTTATATGAATTTCATGTTTTCCTTTCATTTTCCACTCTACAATAACTCAAAATCATGAAAGAATGTTTTTAATGAAAACAGATTTTTTTCTATTTGGATGGGAATATTCTTCTTACATGTAAAGATTTTATTTAAAATGTTTTAAAGAATGTTTTTACTATTATATAATTATAAAATAAATTCATTTTTATAGATAATTTATATTTCATAATTTTTTTTAAAATGAATCTTCTTGTAATTTTCTAAATGAGTAACTTTTTAACTAATGTGTGATAATAATACTTGTTTTAATGTCTACCACATGAATGAACTTTCCCACCATCATAAAGAATATTTTTATTTAATATTTGATTATTTTTTATATTGATCTTTTAAAATAAAATGGTTTACTTAATATTTTATATTTTAAATCTTGGATTTCAAAATGAAAATATTTTTTTCCTCAATAAATATTCTGATGATATTTTAGCTGAACTTTTCATCTATGATAACATACTTTGAAATTAATTGTAATTAATTAAGGATATAATCCTATGATACCTTAATTATTATTTCTTTGTATTGTTTATGATTATGATATCTATATATTGATGAATCCCATTTTTATTTTCCATGGGTTAATCTATGATGAAATTATATATGTTTTCCTGATATTGTAACCTACATATGAATGGATTATGTACTTTTTATAGGAGGTTTTGTTATAAGTCTCTAATGTATTAGTTAATGATTAATGTTAACTATATTAAATGGGTAAATGGTAGGTTATAAAAATCTTAAAATTGGGTACATGGGAGGTTATCCCACACCCAAAAGAGGGTATGTGTAATGTTATCCTAATCCTGACACCGGTACATGGGTAGTTAGACCAATACAAACATGTGATGAATGGATTGATGGGTAAACTTGAAATAATATTTCTATAATTATGATTATGCCACACATTTTTCTCTACTCTCTCTGACATGTTTATATTATTATTATATGATCATAAGTACCACGATCATTGATTATTCTATGATTCATGTCTTATGATTTTATAAATCCTTATGTCAAGATTATGATCTATGAATTGTTGGTTATGATTTTTTAAATGTTAAGTTCAATTTCACACACCATTACACTCATGATATGATTAAATATGATCATTAATTGATATCTCCCATGTTTACCCTTATTGATCATATGGTATCACCCTTTCTTATATTTCCTTTCCCCAGGTTATGAAGAAAGGATTCAAGTTGGGTATGACTAAGATGTGTACTTTATGCAAATAAATTTTTGGGATATGTTGAATATATTTTAAGAAAAAAGTTTTTTGAGTGAGATATGGTAGCCGCAAGTGAGTCTCTACCCTCAAGAATCCATAGAAGAATCCCTAATGATTCTGGTCAAATTGACACCCAGGATAAAAGATCATTTACAAATGTTTTCGCGGGACACACTTCAACTGTATGAAAGTCCTGTGAACGCATTGACCCAAAAAAATATCTCAATTGATAACTTTTTATGGTATCCTTATCAAATGAATATGTTCACACTCTCTCTATGGATATAAATTTTCATTGGTTGGTATGTTCTTTAAATGTATACCCTCACTTGTTTTTCTTCACAAAACATGGTAAAACATTGATTTTTCTAATTTTCACATTGTATTATTGAATGCACTGCAGGTTTTATTTCTATTTTCATAAGAGGAGGAGTATTATATATTTTGGAACTGAAGTTGCTGGTCTTTTAGGGGATTTGGAATGAATGATATTAAATGGTCTTCAGACTTATGCCTGGATTCTTATCCCTCCATAGTTTCTCTCTGGCTAGGGTTAATGAAATTTCCCTTACACCTTTTCAAACTGAAGGCCTTGGTTTCCATTGCTGGTCTGTTTGTTCAACCCATCAAGATCGACTACACCAACATAAACCTCACACACTCCTCTATCACTAGGATTTACATTGAGGTTGATATTTATAAAAGCTTACCTTCATGATTATTGATTAAAAAAGGGGATAATAGATTCATATAGGAGGTTATCTTTGAGAATGTCCCACCATTATGGAAAAAATGATAACGTATTAGAAATTATTTGAATGAATCTGAGAACCAAAATAATGATCCTCTGCCTCCCCCCATCTTAAAATCTGTTTGGGTTAAAAATAAATTCTCTAAAATCCCCCATGTGTCTCAAACATAACACAATACTGACCGCAATAACATCTTGAACTCTTCTGGACCCTCTAGGAATCTACCCACCAACCTCTATCTCGAGACCCTGTATACCCTCAAGCACTCTAAAGAAGAAAAACAATATATATACAATGAATATTCATCTAATATTGAGGTAAGAAAATATTTTTATATAGAGATAGAAACTATGCAATCGGACCAGAAAGAAACCTTGAAAGTTGATCTTGAAAATCCATGCCAATTGGAAGAATCCTTCCTTAGATCAAGATCTAAGAAATGGAAAAAAATTAATAATTGACTCTGACAGATTCATTACTTTGAGTTCTAGGAATACCTAGAAATGTAGGGATAATATCAATATAAAAATATCAATTGTTATGTATTCGATAACTACAATCATGAAGGAACAAAACACAATTCCCCAAAAACCAACCCCTTATGAAAATGTGTCTTCCCCCTCAGCTACATCAGTGAACTCATCTGATTATTCGGACTCTGAAGTTTCATCCATAGAGGATAATAAAAATGATCATACATATAGGGACACCTATGTAATTCCAGAAAAATATGATTTTCCAAATGACCTCGACTCATGGATGGGATAAAATGATAGAACTACATTTAGGTAGTATAAAAATGGAGAGATGACAATGGATGCCTCTCTTGATCTTATAAAGTGTGTTTTCATCAAGGTGGTTGAGGAATTTAAAAAGGATACAAGCTTCAAATTTAAATACATCCAATGGAAATGAATATTTAGGATTCTTTTGGTCTTTAGAGTTTTTCTGTACCCCTCTTCACCCTATGTTTTTTTGCTTTTGTTGGCTGTGAAGCCCCCTGCTCAGTTTGCATAGGTTGTTTTCTCACCGAAGTAGGTTAATCTTTGTCCAATTATAATACAACATATCTGATTTTTGATTCTAGTGGATAGTTTGAAGACCTGCTACTGGGGACACTATTGTTGTTTAGTTTTTTCACTAGATGAGGCTATTACGACCTTCATGATTTTAGGGAGGAGCTACTCAGACTGTTCTCCCAGAAAAAGGTTTATCATAAGCTTCATTTTTCTTGGTGTAGAAATGAAACAGGTTGGAAAACTATATTTTCTATTTGAGTCTCATTGTTTCAATATTGTTTCTATGATTTTATGTTAGTGTAAACACATTACACATCGTGGTTTCCTTTGTAAAACTTTAATTTCAATAAATTTATTTGGGCATGAATTGGGTTACAAATTCATGTAATTTTTCAAAAAAAAGTTTTTTAAGTATATATTTACTAAATATGATAAACTTTTATGGGTGTGGGGTGTGTATAAGTTTTATATGTATTGAATATTACTCTAAAATGATGTAATATTTATATAATAAATTCTATGGTTAACATAGTTGGAATTAGTGTTGGGTTTTGTAATATTTGGATGTTAGGGTTATTGAGTATTGTTGAAAAACCTAAAGATAAGTATAATTATATAATTACATCCTAAATATTTGGTAAAGTAGATATTACATGATATTTGTAGAAAATGGAACCATTTTTGGTTACTATAAATTGGATACAGTTGTAAAACATATGCACCTAGGGATAACAACTCAGAAAAGGGGTATATTATATATTAACTTTATCATCACCAATGAATGATGAGTGGGATTAAGATAGAAAACCTAGATAGAAACTCTTGGGGGGATATCCTTAGATCAACTCCCAATATATTTATGAACCATTTTGATGGTTTAAAATAGATTGTGACTTTGGATAACCTAGGATAAACTTATGTTGTCATAGATTCAAAAGAATGCTTCATGATTTAGAAATACTTTAAAAGATTTTATTATTATACGATTACTAACTATGATTATTATTGTACACAATATGATTTTTGGTATTAGTTAATATATGGAACTAGGAGAATTCATGTTAATTATGAATTTGATATACAATTTAATGATTTTACTCACAAGAAAAAAAATGAAATAGGATATGGAATGTGAATGTTTGTGACTATGCCTAACCAAATATCTCAATATACAATTAATAACTTGAAAAATGGTGAGTTTTTAAATGAATCAAATAAGAGAAAAATAGAGTTTCATGAATTCCATAGAGCAAATAAGATTCAATCTCCTCAATATTTTTTATTTTTGAATATTCACTCAAGGGAATTTCCCAAATTAACAAGAAAATTTTTATATATTGAAAACATGGGTATAAAGTGGTAAATTTATGAGGAAAAAAGAAATTTATGGTTAACTTAAAGAATGGGGATAATGTATATCACTTATATTTGAAAGTTTTAAATATGGAAAGTTTATTAATTATGAAAATATATAGCATAGGGGTGGGGGAGTACTAGAAAGGGATAAAAAAGGTTTTGTAAGTAAAAGTTTTGTTGTTGATGATGAAGAGACTATGAATTGAATATGAATGGTGTGAATTATTTTAACAGTAATTTTTATGTTAAAAGAAAAAACATGATTAAATTGGGGTTAATGAATATTAATACATTATTAATATTTTATATTATAGAAATTAAGTATCCTAGAATAATATAATGAAGCATGTTTAATGGTTTAATAAATAAGTGAAATGATTTAAGTGTTTATTTGTTGAGATTTAAGAATTATATTATGGAAGTATTTTATCAAAGATATTCTAGTTATAAGAATTATGAGACATATCAGGATTGTTCTATAGTTTTTAGATTTATAAATTTATATACATATATTTAATGGTATCAAGAATGATTAAAATTTATTTTGTGAACAAAGATATTTTGAAGGTATAAAAACACATGATTAAGGGATAAATAACACGTAGGGTTAATATGTGTTTTATGAAGAGGTAATAATGATTGGTTGTTATAATGATTTTATTGATATTTATAAATAAAATTATATAATATTCACTAGTTTCATATGTTCAATTATGTGTACAACACTTCAAGATTTTAGAAATGAAAACTAAGTATGATAGAATCTTCGATACACAATACCAAGCTTAAACGACACACGAGATATATAACTGTTATAAATTAGCTATTAAATTGGTAGGTATGAATAATATTAAATATTTCATATGTGATATAAATTATTGATAATATCTTAGTTAATAATCCACAAATTTTTAGTAAAGTTATTTTATTCATCAAAAATAGGTTTTCTTCAAAAATTATTTTTATTGATTTTTATGAGGAACTATTATAATTAAATTTTGAAAAATTTAAAAAAAATATTTAATAAAAAATATTCAATTTTTGAAATATAAATATAAAAATTTACATAGGGTTGTTATGAAAACAAAAATTGAAAGGAGTAAAGGTATAATAACGAAGAAAGATGAATAGAAAAGACGAACATGAATATTATTAATGTTTTTGGTATTTCCCTTCAATTTTTAGTACTCCATACGAGGGTGGGGGGTGCACTACATTTTATAGGAAGTGTAATAGGGTATGTGAAACGAGATTGGTGGGGGTGGGAAGCCCACCCCCGTTGAAGACTATAACTGCCATCCATAAATTCCGAACACTCCCCCTAGGGATTCACACCCATACCAATGTCATACAGGTTTTGATTCTGCCTCATTAAAAACTTTTCTAGAAAAACCTACTGGGATAATAACCAGAATAAGGAAAAGAGTACAATCACATAGACCCACCCTAAATTTATATTATATTACAAATTTTTCAATCTATGTATCCCTATATTATGTAAAATATTTCTAAATATAATGATTGGTAGTGAATTTGTAAATAAATTTGAAACATTTATCTTTCTCGGTATTTAAAGTCTATATAACTATTGGAATACTTAAAGGATTTTATTTATTCATATTAAATTATTTTAATACCTTTTCAGTGTAGTTTCATTGATGAAAAAAATATCCCACAGGAATATACTCAATTTATAATCCCAAACAATATGTGGTTTCTCCTATGTATTTCATTTCAAATTCATCCTTTATATTTCTCATTTCATCATTGATATATTTTGGAGTTCCAATGATATTTAAATAATCGACATAAACAACAATTATTTCAAATTTAAATGTTGTTTCCTTAATTAAAACACATGGACATATGGGGTTATTTACATAACCTTTATTTAAAAAATATTCACTCAAATGATTATAACACACACGTAAAGATTTTTTTAGTCTATAGAGGGATTTCTACAATTAAATTGAATATAGGTCTTTGGGGTTCGATTTCAATACTTATGGTATTTTGAATAATTATGGGATTCTCACATATATACTAATATCGAGTAAATCCTATAAATAAGTTTCGAAAATATCCATAAGATACATATTATCATTCCCCACTACTGCAAGTCTGATTAGATGCTGATAAGTAATATTATCCTTAATGGGAGAATAAGTCTCCTCATAATCAATCCTGGGTCTTTGAGAAAAACCTAGTGAGACAAGTTGATATTTATATCTTATAATATCATTTTTTTCCATATTATTACACACAAAAACCCTTTTATATCCAACAGGATTAAAAACTTTTTTTGTTACCATGATATATCCTAAAACCCTTTGCATATTATGTGAATTTAATTCAACTTTCATTGAGTCTTTCCATTTATTCCAATCGGGTTGTTTTTGAAATTCCATAATAGAACTTGGTTCAGGTTCTTCATTTTCTATATCATGTGACATAGAATATGAAAATATTTCATCAATATTTTACACATTACTTCAATTAAATATATCAACTATAGTGTAATAATTAAGAGAGATTTCATAATTTTTAAAACCTTTAGTGTTTTCTATATCCTGTGAATTCTTTTTATGATTAACATAATGTGTTTCTTTAAGAACACTTAAATTACCCATTTCTTCGGTAACACATTCCTTCATAATGGGATTTTAAATTAAACCCATTCCTTTCATTTTTCAAGTGTTTTTATCCTTAGATCCAATTGGTCTTCCATGCTTTAGGCATGTGTTTTATATTTCTATAACATAATTATGTAATTGTGTCTTTAGGACATAAATTCTAGCTAGTTCATTTACACCTGGTACATGTAATTTAGTCATGACTTTGAATTAGTAAATGAATCAGGAAATTTGTTTGCTAGTTCTTGAAAATATAAATTCGTTTTCACTTACATCTCACACTGCTTAGAGGGAGGATCAAGAAAAGATAAAATTTGAACATTCTAGGAAATCTCCTCCCTTTGTTTCTTTTCTCCACATAATCTAGGGTATAATTTTAATTTAAGGGAAAATCAGTAAAACATGATATAAACAAATCACCGATTTGTGTATCAAGATATTTAATGATGGATGAAGATTTATATCCTACATATATTACTAACCTTCTTTTATGTCCCATTTGTGTATAATGCGGGGGAGGAATTGGTATATATACTGTATAACTGAATATTCTTAAATGGAAGATGTTAGGCTCTTTGAAAAATAATAATTGAAGTGGATAATGTTTAATGATATAAAATTGTTCTGATGTGAATTAATTTTGAGAAATGCAGTATTTCATGGCCCGATATGGAGCTGAGCAGCTTTGTTCTCATTATTAATGGTGTAGCAATAAGTTGGAGGTGTTTTATTTGTGATTCAGCTAAACCATTTTGCATATTCAAATCTGGGACTAGATGCTCCACAATAATCCCTATTTCCATAAAATAATAATTTAATGTTTGAGAGGTAAATTATACCAAATTATTAATTAATTCTTTCTTCGTGACATAATCTAGGAATTGTGCTCTCAATTTAATTATTTGAGTAAGAAATCATAAATACACAATATTAAGTATTGAGAGAAAACATACATGTGGAAATCCATTATATGCATCAATTAATACCATAATATATTTAAATATCCCACATTATGGATGAGTTGGTCCACATATATACCCTTGAATTCATTCAAGAATGTCTGATATTTTAACCTCAATTTTAGTAGGAGATTGTCTCACAATCATCTTTCCATTCGAACAATCCTTGTATGGAATTTTTCTTAGTGGAGAGATCTTATGGACCATTATTGAATGTCCCTAAGAACATTAAATTATTTTTTTCATCATTATTGAACCCAAATGACCTAATCAGTCATATGTGTTTTGATTTCACTTATATATGTTAAATTCAATCCAGATGAAAATTTTGGTAGTTTTTCTAGTACATGAATCTTATTGGATTTATTAATGCTAATGTAAATGAACTTTTCATTTATCTTAGATAATGTTTGGGTATCATATCCATGCCAATATATATCATTTAAACATAACAAGGTTCTATTAAAATTTAGGGAAAACAACACATCTATTATAATTTTTTGTCTCATTGGTTAACGAAAAACTCATTTTATCAATCCCTTATATCAGATCTTTGAGACCTGATATAGTATTCACAATTGGTCTTCTTGACTTAAGATCAGAAATATATTTTTTATTCTTAATAATTGTGTGAATTGTTCGACTATCTAGTATGAAATTATCAACCCCGTTTATGCAATCCATTTCAATGATTCAAAGTATATATGATATTATTATAAGAAATACCCTATTAAATTCAAACAATTAAACATAAAAAATATTATGCATACAAAATAAAAGAAATTATAACATATCATAAATACTATAATTTTTCTGAATTATTTCAAGCATCATATCTTTAAATTCACAAGTAATATAACTCACTTTGAGTAAGTCAAATCATCATTTGGTGGCTTGTGATTCTTAGTAAAATTAACCTATTTTTCTTTCCCTTTATAGGATGTCTCATAAAGTGTGGTTAATTTTTATTTTCTTCAAGAGATGAATTATAGATCTTAAAAAGATGAAATGGGAGTTTAAAAATCTTGAGACAAGTGTCCCTTAGAACTACACATGTAGTAGGAGTCTTCAGGATTTCTAAGAGTGTGGGAACTAATATTTATTTGATTTTGATATTCATTTCGAGAAGACCCATGGTTAAGACCATGGAATCAACCTCACCTGCCACTAAAACCATGTGCACTATGAGAAAAATGTAACCAACTTATTTTAGGATTATTTTCTCAAAATAGAACATTTTCCTTAGGAAATACTACTACTAAACTAGTAGGATGGGACTAATGATTTTTAATCAAAATATCACTCTTTTTATATACTACAAGTAATGATGATATAAAATAGGAATATTTAATATATCCCCACAAGATATATTTATTTTTTATAATCATTTGAGATGAATTAAATTTAATATATGTCTTTTCAATTATATTACCATCTATAATCCCAATACCATAGTACTTTAGTTGTGTTACAATTCTATACATGGAAGAACTGTAATCATTGACTATTTTATAGTCTTGGAAGCATAAATTATTCCATTAATTATGGGTGAATGGAATAAAAACTTTCCTTTTTTGATAATAACTATATTTCAAAATATTCGAAAACTTACATAGATATCTTTCTATAAGGTATTCACATTTCAAACCCTCATAAACATGTCTTATGAGGAACATCATTGCCTTTTCTTTATTTTTGGAGGGTTATTTTTTTTATTTTTCCATGGGATCCATCGATTTGAGATAAATGTAAACATCTATTTTCCGTGGCAAGTAATTACTTTTGTTAATATAAAGAGAGGTGAATTCGAGTTTCATAAGATTTTACATGATGATAACTAAGATAGGAGGAAAAAACATTAATATTATTCAAAATAATAATAAAATAATAATTTATATTTAGGTGAAAGAAAATAAAATAACACAAAAAACATTAAAATTATGTTATTATTATTATTTAATACTTTAAATAAATATCCCAACTTAATCAATCAATAAATATTTCACATGGGGGTTTGAAATTAATAAATAAATATATCATATTACTCATTTAAAACTTTTGTGTGTGTATGAATTTCTTAATTAGACCATCCAATATAGTGGTGAGAAATAAATAAATTTAAAACATAAAAACAAGTGGAAACCTAAGGTTTATGGTTTTAATTAAAAAAACCCCATAAACAATCTTATTTGGAGTTAAATAAATAATATTTTATAAATAATTAGAACCATGGAACCTAGTGGTGATAGTAAAAACAAAAACATACCTTTGTCAATTTTTGAGTGTTAGTGATGATAATGTGTTGTGAAAAAGATAATTCAAATTAGTAAAAATTGAATAGAAAAAAAGATGATTAGAAATCAATATTATGAATACTATTAATGTTTATGGTATTTCCCTTCAATTAGTAGTACCCCATATATGTGGGATGCACTGCATTTTATAGGCAGTGCACCAGGGTAGGTGAAGGGGATTGGTTGGTGTGGGCAGGAAAAACCTATTGAAGACTATATCTATCATTAGTGGACGCCTAAAAAGGGTTAAATTTTGGTATTTTTTCAAGAAATATTTATTTTTCATTGAATAGTCAAAATACTCTTTTATTTGTAAGAAAGTCATTTATTTTCAATTAATTAAGTATTTAAAAAGTCTAATTATGTTTTTAATATGATTACAAGTAATATAAGTATCATTTTTTCAATTTTAACCCCCTAATTAATTTTGAAAAACATTTATATTGTATTTTCTTATATGTTTTATTTTGGGTTTGAAAATGGGAATTTTTGGAAAACTGTGTTAAAGTGCATAATTATTCTCCATTTTAATTAATTAAAACAATATATAATGATATATTTTTTAAATTAAATTTATTTATTATATATAAGTATAATGTTAATTTATATTCATACAATTATTATTTGTAATCATAGATTTAATATGAAAAAAAAATTTCTTGAAAAATACACATTCTGAAAACCCATTTTTTCATTGTGTTTGTGGGTTTAATATTAAATGAAGATTTTACAATTTTGTGAATTAAATTTTGATATAATTTATTACATATTTTTATTTATCATAATTTCTATAATATAATAATTTAAAATTATTTTTACTATAATTAATAGTGAAAATAATAAAAATTAATTATCACGGTGAAGATAAAAATGGATTTACGAGTGGTTAAACTAAAAATATATAGGTTAAAATGACCATAAAACTTATATGAAATATATTTTCTTTCCATATTTTGACATTATCATTTATACATATCTATAATAATCCATTTTTGATCCTTGGGTCATGTGAAAAATATGGGTACACCGTTTTCTTTTCAAAAATTACATGTGTGCCGCTCACCTCACTTATAAAAGGTCAAATCCTCTCCTCTCATCTCCACACCTTAAAAGCATTTTTTCTTGATCAATACCTGCCAAAAATAATTCATTAATTACCTCTCCAAGATATAAATTCATTATTTTTATAATAAATCTATACTGATAAGGATTTTGGTGATTACCTAAGGGGGTTTCTTAGATAAGAGGTGTGATGATTTACCGAACATATTTCTTTTATTTATTCATAAAAAATCTAAAAATATTCCCTAGTTATTTTTATTTAAAAAATTATATCTAAAATATAAATATATTTTATTATTTTAATTTAATAACCAAGATCCATCCCCTCTATCATCAAATGGGATATGAAATCATCATCCATATGTACTACAGACTATTTCCTCACGAACGTATGTCATTTTTTTCTATCATCACCTCTCATGAATTTTTTATTTATGTATTTGAATTATATATATATATATATATGATATTTTTACAATATTTATACTTTTGGAGTTATAAAATCATGTATATATTCTTAATTTCTATTTTATAGGGGATATTATAACATCACTCATGTGTACGATGAACTACTGCTACACGAAACAATGTAATTCATTTTTTCAACAATGATTTTCATTGAATGCAATAAGGATAAATTTAATTAATATATATTATATAAATGAAATAATTGTGATATTAATGATATATTTATAATTCTAAAAATATAACATACCATTTTATTTATAACACTGAAAAATTACAACATCATTCATGTACAGGTGGACTACTGACTCCATAATGTGAAGTGATTATTTTTCATTAATATAACACATAGATTATATATATAAGTATCTATAATGAAATAATATGGTATTTATTATATTATTGTAATTTTAGAGAGATAATATTTTCCTTAACTTATTTCCATAATTATTATTTAAAAATGGAAATGTTACCCATGCGTATGTATGGACTACCATCTCCATGATTATAACATAGTTCATGTTCCAAAAAAATATTTCATTATTTGTTTTAAAAAGTATAATTGGTTTTAAATATGATAATTATTTCATGGTTATTATACAATATATGTTTAATAATGCCCTCTTTTACCAATAACCAACCTATTGAAGTGAATTTTGACACAGAAGCCAAATATCATTGGAAAAGCTGACATAAACTCAATTGATTATGTAATAGTATATAATATGGTAATAAGTGAAACAAAAAGAATAATTAATTTTAAAAAAGTTATCAAGAATTTAAATAATTAACATATGTTTATTATTTAGGAAGATAATGAATGTACATTACATGTTAGACTCAAGGTAGGGGACTTCATCTCAATTTCATATCATTGAGGCATATTGTAATGTTATGAACACAATTTATTTTATAAGGTGTATCTAATATGAATTTTACATGTAATATCACGAATAATTAATATTTCATGGTATTTTAAGTTTAAAATTTAATTTTTTTATCTAAGGGTATTTTACTTGAAAATTACCAAGTGGTTAAGAATTTCATAACTCAATTTATTTTCATTTGGTTATATTACATATTCATTATATTTGATATTCTAAGATTTTGTGTGTAATAAATTTTTATTATATTACAATATATTTACTCTTATTTTTTTGTGGATTTACATTTGATACACATAATATATTCATTTATTAATCACCACTTCAATGTTATGATCATTGTAAGGGATTTCGTCTCAATTTCATTTCATTGAGGCATATTTTGATATTATCCAACTATATTATTTTATGAGGTATATATATAACCCATTTGAAATGTTATATCATTAATTACTTTATTATAAATATATTTAAATATTTTTAATGTTATTCTTTCATAGATATTACGATTAAAATGTTGTTAAAGTTGTAAGAGACCTTCTTTTAAAGAAAATATCCTTTTAAAGTTTTCTTTCCAAAATTTTATCATACATATCTTTGTTTTTAAAATGATTTTATGAAAGTTTTTATATGGACATAAAAGATTTATAAATTACATTTTATGTCTCTTTTTAATTTATTTCAATGTTTTTCAAAATAAATCTTTTTTTGGTGTTTTATACAGAATTATTTGAAAAACAATAGAAGGGATGTTCTATTTTTGATGTATACAATGAAAAAACTTTTTTTGATGAAATTAATGTTATTTTTTTTTTCTATTTTCATCTTTAATAATTCATGTTTTATTAAATGAAAAACCCTATTTCCCTCTTTTTAGGTATTTTGGTATTGAAAATGGTAATTTTATATCCAGAACATTTTTTATATGGGTTCAATAGAGTTTTTAATAGGGTTTTATAATGAAATGGTGAAAGCATAAAATGTTTTATTCATGATATGCTACATGAGAATTATATTAAATTTTTTTATCTTGATATAAATTTTACAAAGGGTTTAACCCCATTATAGCTCATGGGTAATACTAATATAACTTATATGAATGATTGATCCCCAATGTAGATCTTGACAAATTACTGAGCTCTATATAGATTATACCAAGTGTGCACCCCTTATAGCTCTCCAAAATATCAAGTTATGAATATATTAGAATTTATCCATATAGTTATTCGAATCAAAAGTGTTTTTAAAGGTTTTATGACTTTATTATATAATTTTCTAAAAAGGGTTTTTAATTGCTTGCTATGGGTTTTAATGATTTTCTTTGAATAAAAGTGTGTTTTTCATGTGGAAATAATTTATTTCTTTCATTTTAATAAAATTGAGATAAAGGTAAAACATTTCATGTGTTTTGATGTTTTTCATTAGGCTAAAAATTTTATTTCCTATTATTTTCCTTACTAATATTTTTGTGCTCATCCGATATTTTTAAAAAAAATTCCCAGGGTTTAAATATTTGTAAAGGAAAGGAAGAATTAAAGTCGAAAGTCATGTTGATTTTCCCTGAAAATAAATTATAATTTATTTAAAAAGTTTTATATTATGGGAAAAAAGGATACTAATCAGAAGTATCCAATTTTTATTATATGGTTTGGTTATGCATGATTTATGACCTAATTCTCTAAAACTATAAACCTAAAAAGATCCTCAAAGTGATAGAAAGTGAATTATTGAATAAAAATAAAGATTATTTTATATTTAATGATGGGACATTATAGTTGTTATTATAGGTTAGTTTAGAAAACATTAGAGTTCAGGGTAATGATAATAAAATTCCCTTTAAATATTTTACCTTATGGTTAAGTTAAAATTATATCTCATTTGAAGATTACCATGTTTTTTCATATAAAATATATATGTTTAGAATTTTTTTCCATAAAGGAAACAAGGAAGCTATAGTTATAAGGAATTAAGTGGAAATATCTTTCTAAATCTGCATCCTGTATTGGTTAAAATTTTAATAGAATAGTTTTTTTTGTAGTGAAAAGTATGTTGAAACATTCTATTAATGGTGGTGGTAGTCATGTTATAGATGAACCCAGTTTTCCCAGAAGAATATGTATATAGTGGATAATTTCATGAAAAAATATCCAACATCATTCAATGGATCATTTAACCCAGTGGTATCAAAAGTATGAATTGATTCCCAAGAGAATTTATTTGAAGTCATGGGATGTTCAGAGCATCACTAGGAAACCCTTTCCATTTATCATTTTAAAGGTGACACTAATCAATGGTGGTATTTGGTTAAGAATAACTAAGATAAAGATATTTTTGTGGCCATGTAATGGGAGAAATTTAAGAATCACTTCCTTGATAAATATTTCCCTTCGTTTTTTTAGATTAGGATGGAGAAACAATTCAAAGAATTAATGAAAAGGATGAATATTTAGTGGCTGTGTTTGAATAAAAAATAACAATACTATATAGGTATGTGCCATATTTTATTTGGGACACTTATAGTAAAGTTAATTGAATTTATTCATGATTTAAACCAAGTTTATTAATAGATTTTACCACAAGATAATTTAGATGTTATGATAAATTTGTTCATTATGTTGATAAAGTTGAGTTGGATTTTTCTAAACTTATGTTAAATGAGAGGGAAAGAGTAAGAAATAGTCAAGGTGGAAATAAATGGATAAGTAAACAACTAATAAGTATTTATGTAATTCAAAAAGATGTTACAAGTGTGGTAAAATAAATTTTGGTGAATGTTTGTCAGGATCTAGAACATGTTACCTATGTGGTAAGTTTTGTCACAGGGGTCATGAATACATTGAAAAGAGTCCTAAGTAATCAAAGAATTAGATAACAGATATCCAGTAAATGGTGATATGATTTAACTAAAATGAGTTGAGAAATTATACTAATGTGTGTCTAAAGATTCTTACATTGGGAGGAAATAATAATGAACATAAAGAGAATGAAATGGAAAAATCATTTGCTGATACTACAGTTGATGTTGGGATATCTGGTGAAGTGGTGAAAACACCATGGTTCTCAATATTTTTTGAATGTTAATCATAACATCAATGTTTTATAAACTCCTTTTTAGGTTTTAAGTGATGATATATTAATGTGATTAATGAAATTTTGGGAGATTTTTTTGGGTTTATTTATATTTTTTTTGAAAGGTGGTGCCTCAGTCAAAGACCAAGCCACAATTTATTTAATAAACAACAATTAAAAAAGTCTGAAGGAGGGTATTTTATTAAAATGTTTTTCATAAAGAGGGAGAAGATCATCCGACAGATCATCCAACCAAGTGATACCCTGGCTGATTCCCTTATTGGAGAGACCATCTGCAACTATGTTCGCTTCACAGAAAGGATGAGTGGCAATGTATCTGGTCTCAAGTAGCGAAGCAAGGTAGCTTATCCATCGAGTAGTAAGAGAACAATAAAGGTTCATTGTACCATTCCAGAAGTCTTGGACAATTGTGGTTGAGTCACTTTCAGTCCAAATGTTGTTCCAGACCTTTTGTTTGACAAAGTCGGCCGTAAGGATCATGACCATCATTTCCTCTTCCAAAGCAGAGGGGACACTGCAAATGCTGAAGAAGAATCCTTGACAATGGATAAGGGAGTCTATGAAGATAAAACCACATCCCAAAGGTCCTAGGTTTCCATTGGAATCTCCATCAATATTAATTTTGATCCATCCTAGGAGCGGGGCTTGCCAAAACACCTCAAAGGTGTGCCTTAGTGGTCTATAGATGCCATCAATTCTAAGATGATGCAGGATCACATAGTATTCCACTATGTTATTACAGTGGGATTTTTGAATTTAGGGTACATCTTTAATGGTGATGAGAATCCGCATTCAACCTTCATAAAGATCGAATGAGAAGTTGTTGTGAATAATGTCATTTCTATCACACCAGATCACGTGCAAGAGCTCAGCAACAACTTCTAAGAAGAGATTATCGATTTGTTTCGAAGTGTCAAGATTTACATAGCATTTTAATTTCAAGCGAATAGAGTCAATTAAAGGCCATCTACAATAAAAAATGTTAGTAATATAATTCTAGAGAGTTGAAGCAGTAGCACAAGATAAAAAAATATGGTTAGTATCATCTCTATGTTGGTGATAGAAAAAGAGCTTTGAGCAGATTTGGATACCAAAAGATTGAAGAAAAACCTCAATAGGAATACGGTTGTGAGAAATGCACCAAACAAGATTGAGTCTTGAGGGTTTTATCCAGGGTTTATCAAAAAATTTCAACCAACGGAAACTAGAATCTGAATTAGTGAAATTATGATCGTAAAAAAAATTTGAATCAAGCACCACTTTTTGGGCAGGCTCCCAAATAAGAAAATCACCAATATTAGAGAAATTACAATTATAAACAATATGCATGATGTTATCAGGGCGATTTAAATTGCTATATTGAATCACATACTTAACAGTACAATTGATGTTTTTCAGATGGGAATTGGGAGAGGCAATAGAAAAGAGGGGGGCGCCATTCCAGTTTTTCATCCAAAATTTTATAGAGGAGTCTGAGATAACCATCCATCTAGAGTTATTCATAATATTGGAAAAGGTTTTCATAATGTATGGCTATATGGAGGAGTTTATATAGTTCAAATTACCCTTCTTGAGTTTCATGAGGAATATTTCTTTGAGAAAATCAATGGAATCGGAGTTACTATTAAATATTCTCCAATCAAGTCTATATTTTAAAGATTCATTAAAGAGTTTGAGATATTTAATGCTAATACCACCTTAATCAAGAGGTTTGAAACATTTAGACCATGGTATAGTAATAAGCTTCCTTTCAAGAATGCTTCCCATCCAAAATTTTTTTATGTAAACATTTCTTTTATAAATAAGGGCGGTAGGACATTTATAAACCATTAGTGAGTAGAACAATTTAAAGACAATCTTAGATTTCACCAATGCAATCCAGCTAGACATGGAGAGGGATTTACCTTTCCAAGAGGATAGTTGATTCATAACATAGTCCACAACAACATTAAAATACATGGATTTTGGTCTTCCCTAGAAGATGGGAACTCCCAGATAGGTGAAGGGGAAAGATCTTTCTTTAATTCCTAGGCTATTTATAATGCCTGTTTTCTTACTAGGAGAGAATATTTTTCTGAAGAATACAAAAGATTTGTTCCATCTAATAGTTTGACCAGAAATCTCCTCATAATAATCCAGAGTATTTTTTAAATTTTTGATATTTATTTTCTCACCATTTAGAATCAGAATAATGTCATCCGGATATAGATGATGCATAAGAACCTTGAGGATTCTGGACTCTTGTATGGGTTTGAGTTTGTTTTGGTCAACCAGGTGAGTGAGCAGTCTAATATGATAATATTCCACAAAGCAAAAAGAATGGAAGATAAGGGGTCACCTTGTCTAATGCCTTTGGTACATTTAAAGTAGCCTTTTAGGGATCCATTAACAAGGATGGAAATAGAGGCCGAATTAAATAAGGAGTTAATCTTTCTTAAAAAAGTATCATTGAAGACAAATATCTAGAGAAATTTTAAAATGAACCTCCAATAAATAGTGTCAAAGTCTTTCTTGATGTCAAGTTTAATAGTAATGTTTCTGCCTCTAGACACTTTATTTTGGGAATTGGTGAATTCCGAGGCAACCCAAATGTAGTCCTGTATGGCTATACCTTTGATAAAACCAAATTTATTCCAAGATATTATTTTATTGCATATGAGAGAAAGTCTATTAGAAATAAGTTTAGTAATAATTTTATAAACAGAGTTGATGAGAACAATGGTCGGAAAAGATGAATTTCAGAGGCATTAACCACTTTAGGAATCAGCATAAGAAATTGATAATTTTTACCATGAGGGAGAAAACCATTTGAGAAGAAGGACTTGAAAAGTTTACAAACATCATTTTGGATGATCTCCCAGTATTGTTGAAAAAAACCATTGTTGAAACCATCAGGGCCCAGGGCACTATTAGGGTTAAGACTAAAGACTGTGTCTTTGATTTCATGATCAATATGGATGCTCAAAAGAAAGTGATTGTAATCAGAATGAACCATAAAATGAATGATTTTGGGGAGGATTTCTATGTTAATATTTGTCCCATTAAAAAAATTGGTGAAGTAGGAGACCACATGATTAGCAATGGCCGCCTTAGAATCAAGAAGAATATTATTGTCCACTAAGGATGGAGAGAGTTCTGCAAACTTTTCTAATTCTTTGAATGGAATTTTAGAACGTAGTGTTTTGATCACCATATAAAAGGCACTTAGTTTTGAAAACTTTTTTACGAATGTTGTCCTTAAGAACTAGGAGAGAACTAATTTTTATAGAGATATTGATTTCATTTTGGGGATCAAAAGAAAAATTAGTGTGAGTGTTGAAATTTTGAATTTGATTCAACTCTTTCTCAAGGTAGGAGATGTCCTTGTCCATTTGTTCTGATTTGTACTACACCGATCTTTGAGAAAATATTTAAGATGTTTTAGTTTTGTGGGATAGGAAAAAGCATCCGAGTAGTGATTCATAGATGCCCAAAATTTTTTATGAGAGTTGAACATTCCATGTCAGCACACCAAGTGTTGTTGAATCTGAAAGGAAGAGTGGGCTTAGTTCTTTTGGAAAAAATACTAACCAGGATGGGGTGATGGTCCAAGTTTAGTTTAGTTAAATTTGTGGTAGTGATAGTTTCCCAGTTAACCAGAGATGGGTAATTCGTAAAGGCCCTATCAAGTTTTCTCTCTACACCTCTGTTGTAGTGTCTACGATACCAAGTAAATTTAGCACTCGTGAGATTAATATCTATAAGGTTACAGTCTTCAACAGATGTTCGGAATTCTCTTAAAGAGATATGAGAATGTAAAGGACCAATTTTATCAAAGGGAGAAATAATGGCATTGAAATCTCCTATCAAAAACTAGGGGTCATGAATGGTGTTAGATAAATTCGAAAGATCATGGCAGAGAGGTCTTCCGTCCTGATATCTATTCTTGGCATACACCATTGTACAAAAACAATGTAAGTTATCAATGGAAAAATCACAGGTAAACATTTGATCAGAGAATTTATAGAAATTTACATTTTGTAAAGAAGCATGGTAAAAAATCCAAAGGGAATCAATAACAATACCATTCTTGCATGCACCTAGAAAGATATAACCATAAAAACAAAGATTCATAAAGTTCATAGAAAAATTGATTTTTGGTTAAACAATCGAAAAAATTACAGGTTTATGCGTCAAAAGTAGTCTTTTAATAATTTTAAACGTGTCAGAGTTTTCTATTCTCTAACAGTTCCAAAATAAAAGTTCCATTAAAACCTTGATTTGGAGTAATATCCCCCTTTTTGTTTTTTGGATCCACCCGAACCCTTCATACTCTTTAATCTCTTAAGATTTTAAGAGGGGGTCGGACTATACTTATAGTCATGTTTACTCATAGGATAAATAGTATAAGTGTTAGAATCACCCATATTAGGACTGTAATTAGTAATAAAAGTTGGTTTAATAGTAATAGGGGTGGTCATAGGACCATCCTTTGGGACTTTGGGTGCATCTAAAACGTGAATAACAGTGTGCAACACAAGGGGCTGTGTGGATTTTGTAGACTTGATGGGTATTGCATTTTGCATACCCAAATTATTGTTCAAAGAGATCAGTTAAGTGATAGTGATAACAGCTGTGCACATTACCATGGAGGTATCAAAATTTGAAACTAAATCAAATGAAGGATTTATACCTGAAATCCATAGGTAAGAACCATCATTCAGTCGAGGCTGTCCAATTTTAGCAATGATATCAGTCCTAGATTGGCCTGCATGTGGCACCACCATCTATCCATCATCGTCCAAGTAACACATAGATAAATTCTCATTCAGCTCCAATGGTAGTGAGTTCTTAGTGTGGGAATTTCCACTTGGGTTCAACTCAAAGATCATCGAAGTTCCAAAATCCACCGGTTATTCTGTGGGCTCATTGACCTCTGAGGTTGGAGCATGATTCTGAGAAGATGTGACCTAATGCTATCCAACCTCAAGGGGGTAAGCCGAATTGGGTCCAAAATAGTCTGGTTCTCTTTACAAGTATCCAATACCATCTTCTCAATTTATTCCAGGATGCAAAGACCAAGATTGGTATTTTGTTCTTCTTCAACCTATTCAACCCAATTGACACCCGAACTTTCTCCTATAATTCTGACTTCTTAAACCATATTTTAGATATCTTTATAGCTGGTTTAGGATTTTTAGAAGTAGTGGCCTTATCTTTCTTGTGCCTTATAATTTCAGTCCACCCATCAACCTTTGGTTTAGAAACTTGTCTCTTAATAGCTCTGCATTTCAGAAATGAACGTCCAATGATTTTGCAGAGTTCAAAATAAGGTGGCATACGTTCACATTCCAATTGAATATTTGTTTTGTAGCCATTATCATTGAAAAGAATTACTTTAGGTAGGTTAGAAGCAATTTAAACTTCTATAATCACCCTAGCGTACAATCCAATCTCATCATTAAGTGTTCACTAGTCAATTTTGAGTGGTGTACCTATGCATGAGGCAATGTTGTTTAAGATTTTCAAATGCCAGAAAAAACAACTGAGTCCATGGAGACGAACCCAGATTTGAGCCATGGTATTCTTTTTAGTATATGGAATGAAGGAAATGTCCCATTTAGAGATTCGAAGAACTACAGGTTTAAGATGAAGGTTTCCAAATTTCCAGACCCTATTAAAATCATCTTGGAATCTAACCAGCATATGAAAGTAACCCTTTCCTAATAGCACTATCTTCTAGTAGGATACACCCCATACATGCACAATTCTCGTTTTGAGATCAGAGTTTGACCAGGGTTTATCCCCTTTGATATTTGAAATGCAACCCATAATTGAAAACTTACATAAAATCAATCACTATTGAAGTGCCTCAGGGTAATCTCCAACCGCAAATCTGCCACCATAGAGCTTCATGTAGAGGGTCTCCTTTATCTCAGATGATTTATTTAGTTCAAAATCATTGAGTGCTTTAAGGAAAGAGATTCCTTGCATTCTTCCCCTGGGATGTGTTTCTTCATTATGGACTTTGAAAAAAAATCCTTGAAAACAGCTTCCCATTCGGGATCAAACGTTGCCATGAGAAGAAGAAACGAGCTATGGAAAGGCAGGGCAAGCATTACAGTCAATTCGGTGAAACCCTAGGTGCAGAAGCTCCTAATATTTCTAATTCTATCTATATGATTCATGATTATCCCCATCTTATATTCAGTTATGGGTAGAAGAAATAACCGGGTTTATCTATATGTAAGGCTTTGGTTTGACAAAAAGTATAACTTAAAATTTTTTTAGACAAGAGTTTTAAGGCATTGATAAACTTTAGGGTTTATATGATATTTAATAATTAAGGTTAATTTTAAGGATGTTAATCATCTTTCTAAGATCATTATAATGTTTAAATTTTATGAAAAAAGATTTCTCAAAGGCTAGGTGACCACCCATTGTATCTTGTAAGGCTATGGGGCTTGAGCCCACAATCGTAGAGAAATAATAATAAAACACATACCACTAGAATTTGTGATGTCCTGGTTAGTATAAAATCATTATTTTAAATTAAAATGTATAAAATATTGCAATAAAGTTGATTTCTCGAACATATGTTTTATCATATATAAAAACCACAAGATTAAAAGGTGATTTTTGATCATGTGATTAATGTTGTTTCAGAATATGATCAATATAAATTTGGGAAACAACTTGCCCGATTATAACCATTTTAGTTTTAGTTAATGAATAAAGATATTAAGAATATGTGGTTATGCTTTTTGGGATCATGCAATCCATTATAAGTTTATTTTAGTGCTTTAAACATGAAAAATTTATCTTTGTTACTCATTGTTGGACAAAAGATGAGAGTGTGCTAGAAAATGATTAATTAATGAAATTGTACTAGAAAAGTATATTTTATTATGATTTTAGTCAAGATGTTAAAATATATCATCAAATATAAGAAAAATATTATTAAAAAGAAAATATTATCATTTTACATTCATTTATAATGAATTGAAATGTCTTTTAACTCATTACAGATTTATAATTTTTAGGTCATTTAACTATCTTTTGATCATTCACTTTATTATAATAAATAATCTTTATCACTCCCCACAATTTTTGGACATTATGATTTATTACATGTATGAATATTTAATTTCCACCAACGTTCTCCTACTTAGAAACCTATTTATGCATTATTATGAATGACCTTTATACTACATTTTCCCTCTTATCAAAATAATGTTTTATTGACCCTTTTTATGATGTGGGTTATCAAAAATGGTATTTGAAAATGTACAACTATTGAATTCCAAGAAAAATTTAAAATTTAAATTTAAAATTTTATTAAGTGGGTGGGGAGGATGTAACATTCCTATATTTTAGAAAAGAAAATAACATTCTATATCATGTTCAACACGCAACACTGACCTTAAATGATATGTGAAATATATAACCGTTATAACGTAGACGTTAAATTGGTGGTTATGAATAGCATTAAATAAATTATGATATATATATATGTATTAATAAATATAAATAATAGAATAATTATTAGTGAACAATCAATCAATTTTTAGTTAAGTAATTTAAATTTTCAAAAATAGGTTTTCAAAAAAATTTGATTTTTATTGATATTTGTAAGGAAATATTATAATTAATTTTTGTACATTATATAAAATATATGTTGATAAAATTTAATTTATTTTATAAATAATAATATCTAAAATTACTTAAGGTGATATTTTTTTAGTTTTTTAAAAAATATTGATTTTTTAGTAAATAGTGAAAATACCGATTTTTGTAAAAAAGTCAATTCATTTCAATAAATTAAGTAATTTAAAGACCCAATATATTTTGAATATGATTTAATGTAACTTAATTATAATTTAATTATATTTAATCCACTTAATTACTTTTTAATCAAATTAATATTCAATTTTAGTATAAGTTTATTTTAGGGTTTGAATATAAGATTTTTTTTAAAAACTTTTTAAAAGGGCTTAATGTTTATCTATTTTATTTAATTAAAATAATACCTAATATGAAATGTTTTAAATTAAAATTACATATTATATATAAATATATATTAAATTATATTTATACAATGATTATTATTAATTATAGTTCTAATATAAAATAATTTTTTCATGAAAAAATACACTTTATAAAAACCTACTTTTTCATCACATCTGCCGGTTTAATTTTAAATTAAATTATAAAAACAATTTAAATTTAATTTGATAAAATATATTCCATTTTTTTAATCATTATATTTTCAAAAAAGGAAAAATTAATTTTTTACCATAATTAATTATGAAAATAATAAAAATTAATTCTCATAGTTAAGGTAAAAATGGATTTACTAAGTGTTAAACTAAAAATATAAGTGTTAAAATGAAAAAAGAATATTTTTAAAATATATTATCCTGAAATATTTAGAACTTATTAGGTTTAAGTCTCCATAATAGATCATTTTGATCCATTTTTCTTGAGAAAAATGTGGGCACACCTTTTTATTTTAAAAAATTACAAGTGTACCACTCACCTAACTTATAAAAGGCCACACCATGTCCTATCTTATTCACACCTTCAAATCCATTTATATCAAAAAATAAATATCCAAATATCTATCTTACTTTCCCCCATGAACTAGAGCATTTTTTAATAAAAAACTATCTTACAAAAGATTTTGGTTCATAAATATGAAGGTTTCTTGGAGAAGAGGTATCATACTTAACCGAGAATCATTATTTTATTTATTTTTAAATATCATTAAAATATTATAAAATTATGATTATATTAAGACAAAATTATCTCCAGTATACTTAAATATTATTATATTAATTTAATTAACCAAATTCTTTTCCTCTTTCATCAAATGGGGTATAAAATCATCATTCGTGTGTATGACATATTACCACCTCATGAACCGAAGCCATTTATTTTCTATCATCACCTCTAATGGATTATTTCAATGGAGTTATTATATCACATAAAACTCTTACTTTCCATTTTGTGTGGGATACAATAACGTCACTTGTGTGTACGATAGACTACCGCCTCGCGAAGCGATGCTATTAATTTTTTCACTAACCCATTATATGAACATTAATAAGGACAATGTTAATGAATATATGCGATATAAATTAAAAAATAATTACATTCACAACATATTTATAATTCTGAAAATATAATATATCATTTTATTTCTTACACTGAAAAATGATAATGTCGTCTGGGCATGTGTGGACGACCGCCTCCACGAAGTGATGTGATTCTTTTTTTTCATAACCACCACACATGTATGATATATAAAAGTATATTTAATGAATAAATATGAAATTTATTATATTTTTATATTTATATAAAGATAAAGTATTACTTACCTTATTTCAAAATGATTATTTAGTAATGTAAATTTTATCATGGGTATGTACGAACTACCATCTCCATGATTGTAATGTAGTTCATTTCTCATAAGCATATTTAATTATTGGTTATAAAATGTGTAATTTATGTATAAATATGATAATGGTGTCATTATTATTATTATATGGATGTTTAATAGTGACCTATTTGACTAATATTCAATCCACTGAAGTATATTTTGACACATAATGAAAATATCATCGAAACACTTGACATAAAATTAATTGATTAATTAATTGTAAATAATATGGTAAAAAGTGAAATAAAAGTAATAATAAACTTCAAAAAGTATATCAATAAAGTAAATATTTAACATACTTTTTTTATTATAGAATATAAAGAATGTACGTGATTAGTTAGACACCAGGTAAGGGACCTCGTCTCAATTTTCCTTCATTGAGGCATATTTTAATGTTATGCACATAATTTCTTTTATAAGATGTATCTACTAAAAATTTCCAATGTAATATCATGAATATTTTATACTTAATGCTATTTTAGGATTAAGGTTTTTCTATTTAACCTAAGGGTAATTGACTTGAAAATTACCAAGTAGTAAAAACTTTCATAACTCAATTTTTTTTCATTGGGTTATATTAATTATTCCTTATCATTGATTTTATGAAATTATGTGTGTAATGAATTTTTATTTTCTAATTTTTACTTAAAATTTTTAATATGGATTTAAATTTGATACATATAATTGATTAATTGATTAATTCTCACTTCAATTTTATGATCATTTTAAGGTACATTATCTCAGTTTACTTTTATTGAGGCATATTTTGATGTTATGAACCTATAATATTTTACAAGGTGTATATTTAGAACCTTTGATGTGTTATATAATCAATAAATTTACTATATGGATGTTTAAGTGTTTTTGTAATGTTATTATTTCATGGGCCTTAAGATTCAAATTTTGTTAAAGTGGTAAGGAAATTTATTTTTTAAACAATACTTTTTAATGTTTTCCTTCATAGTCTTTCGCTTCCATATCCATGTTTTGAAAATGATTTCATAAAAGTTTTTATACAGAACTAAAATATTTATAAATTAAATGTTATTTCTAGTTTTACTTTATTTGAATGGTTTTCAAAAGGAATCTTTTTACATGTTTTATATATAATGTCTTAAAAAACGATAAAAGGAATGTTCTCTTTTTTACACATATGAGGGAAAAAACTTTTTCCACCACCATAACCATTATTTTATTTCACGATTCCTTTTCAAAATTTCATGTTTTATTCAATGAATTTTTTTTCCCCTTTTATGAGTATTTTAGTATTGGAAATTGGTTTTTAAAAGAAAATGGTATTTTGATATTCGAAAACATTTGTTTATATGGGTTTAGATGTGTTTTTAAAATTGTTTTATGATGGAAAGATGAAAACATAAAATATTTTATCCATGATATGATACTTGATAATTATATGGAAAATGGGTGAGAAATATATATATTATAAAATAGTTGATACCCATTATAACTCATGGGTGGGCCTGATATATTTTATATGAAGGGTTAAGCCCCATTATGGCTCATGAAAAATGGGTGAGACCGATATAACTTATAAATATGGTGAACCCCATTATATCCCTCCAATTCATTTGGTAATTACTATATTAGAGATTTTTCATTTGTTTATTCTAATTAAAAGCGGCTTGAAAGGTTTTTATAAATATTATTCTCTATGTTTATAAAAAGTGTTTTTAATGTTTTTTTTGTGAAAAAGTGTGTATTTTTCTTGTGAAAATTATTTATTTCCTTCACTCAAATAAAATTGAGATAAAAGAAAACTATCACAAGGGTTTTAATTTTTTCCATAGGATAAATGGTTTTATTCCTATTTTATGTCTTTTATTGAGCTTTCTATGATCATCCCATGTTTTAAAATGTTTTTCATAGGGTTTAAGGATGGTTAAGGTAAATAAAGATGTCAAGTTGAATGTAGTAATGATTTTACATAAAAAAAACCCGAATTTTTTAAATGTTTATATTATATAAAAAATGGATAATAATTGAACATTCCACTTCTTATTATATGGTTCTGTTTTACACGAGTTATAACTTAATTCACTAAAACCTTAAACCTTAAAAGATCCTCAAAGTTAAATAAAGTTAATTCTTGACTAAAACTCAAGATTATGTTACGTTAAAGGTTGTGTCATTATAAAGAGAATATTTATATTGTTTTTGGATTAATGTTAAATTATTGTTTAGAAATTTTGTGACATAATTTTTATATTTTTTTTGGGTTTTGAAAAATGGTTATGTTTTATTTGAAGAATTTTTTAATTTATTAATTTTTGTAATAAATTAAGCAGTTATTTAGGAATATCATTGAAATCAGAGATATTATTTTTTTAATTCCCCTAGGCCCACACTCCTAAATCTAGGGAAGAAAAAACATAACTTATAACACTGAATATGATACACATTTATGACTGTAATATATTTGTATGAGGAAATGTTAGCCGATCAGCAATGCAAGGTGGGGAGCTAAGGTGATCAATGGTACACGATGCTGGGGGAGGGGCAGTTCTAGTGGGATAGGCCTAAGGGTTATGTAATGGGCATGGTATGCCTCTGGGCCTTCGGTTCATGTATTGAGGGTCATGTCAGGCCTTGTGCCTTGGGCCTACGGGTCATGTACGAGTTCCCCTTCAACCCTTAAAAAGAGGTATTATCTATAATAAAATAAAAAAGAAGGCCTTCGGGCCATTTGGATAAACACAATAAGGGGTGATATCAGATGGTTTGTAAGGGTAAACATGATAATAAAGTATAACATGAGACACACGATAAATAACATGATATCATATTGAGAATAATTATAATATTTAGAGAATATAATAAAGAGCTGATATCATAAAGAAATAGGTGAAATAATAATCATAACATATGAACATGGAATCATAGGAATTTAAAAATGAAATAAACATGATATCATATTCGTATTCCAAGGATTTATCAATAGGAAATACTTATTATATTCTAAGGATTACTGTCTATACCATTATCATGTGCCAATGATTACTCCCTATACCATCTAAACTAATTAGGTTTACTCAGTAATCCTATATATAGCTTCTCACGAGACATTAAAATTACCCAATTCATTGAAGAGCAATCTATGCACAACCATCATAATAAAATATAAACCATATTTGTTCCACATGATTTTAATCAACATATCAAAAAAACCGAAAGAAATAACTGGGTTTTATATTATTTTCAAGAGGTTCCCTAAGGAATCATTCATTATTTCATCAATAAACATGACATGATAATCCCATGAAAAATAAATGGGTATCCAATGAATTTAAGTATAACTCTAGGTAAATAATACTCATAAATGATGATTACACATATGGAATTTATGCTATATTGGACATGGGTATAAATTTTAGACTTTAATTTCCCCAAAAAATCATTTATAAGGCATCTAGGTCAACATCCTTTAACCAAGTGATGGAACATAAATAATTATAATTGGAATATTAATTACAAATGCCTATAAAAATGGATGATTATGAATGAAAAAATCAACAATGTATTATACTCTAAATGTAAAATATAAATTCACAATCTACCCTTAAAAATAATTCAAAGGGTATTATTTGAATAATACATTTGAACTAGCATAGAACATAGATGAATAACACTCTTATAATCATTAATAAAATATAATTGAAAATAATAATTTCCTTTGTAATTTAATTTTTTTAAAAGGAAGATATTATTAATCCATGAGAATAATAATTTATTTTTTGAGAACATTTAAATATAGAGAGGAAGTCTCTTAAAAAATATCCAAGGTGGTGAAAATATATATTAACACAGAAATATGGTAAAGATAATAATTTTTGTTGAAAATGACCAATACAAAGAAATTAAATATTAATTTTTACATTTTTTTAATAAATTCTATGTAGTTGAAAATTATTTATTTAAGAATTTTTGGAAATAAGGAATTTTTTAACGTTTAAAAACATTATTTAAAAGGAATCATTTTTTTAAAACTAATATGTAAAAATCATTTAAAAAATATTAAAACCATTTCATAAAATGATTATCATAAAAATGATTAAAATACATTTTATTGATCATATGTGAAGACAAATATTAATTTCACTTGAAATATTATAGAAAATACTTTTGATAGGTTAAACATGTATATGGAAGAAAAAGAGTTGCGTGCTTGGGTTAGGAATCATTCCTTTCACTAACCCATTTTGAAAAGGAGTTTGATCCACCAAAGAGAAACATTTTAATGAAAGGGATTAATTTTCTAAATGGAAATTTAAATTAAACAAGTTTAAAAGTAAATGGTATTATAAATATACTTTTAAGTTCAAATTCAAGAAGATAATTCAGAACTCATTGAAAATAACTTGACTCGAGAAAATATTTGTGAATTGAGAGAAATTTTTATAAAAACCCTTGAAGGATAAATAGATTAAAAATGAACCTAAAATACTAAAAATAAATTATATTTCATTATTACATATCAATTGGTAAGAATATATACCCTATAAAAGTAAATTAGTGCAGAAATCAAAATGTGTCCCAATGAAGAGAGTTTGAGACAAAAATCCCTTACGACCTTAAAAAATTCTAATAAAAACCCCATGAAAGAAGAAGAGATTAAAGTTTAAGTAAAAATACCATGAATAAAAATAATAAAAGATAATTATATGAAAGTTTTAGTATATACACCATTTAAAAGAAATTAAATGCATAAAAGAACTTGTGTCTCAAAGAAGGCTGTTTTGAGACAAAACCCTTAACTTGTTTTACTACTTAGTCAGATGGGTTTTATAAAACCATATAGAAAACATAAATAAATTAATGAATAATTATATAAGAATATCAATACCTAAAAAATCTTTGTCATTTCCATTTACATACATTATATACATGTATATGAGTAATTTATTTCTTATTTTCCCACTTTGAGTGTTTATAGTTCAGACCGTTTACAGTAGTTTCATAAGAGCAGAGTCATTATTTATTCCTATTTAAAATTTAACAATCAAAATTTCATTGTATTTAATATAATTAATTAATTATAATAATTTATGATGTTTTAATTTTATTCCACAATTAATTTAATCTTTATCCTTGAAGATGTAGTTGACAATGAACATCTTTTAGTATTTTTTAACCTATAAAGGGAGTTTTATTAATTAATGAGACATATATTGTTGTATAATTTACATGACACTGAATTAATTTTTTTTTAAAAATTTATATCATATTATAATATTAATTATTTTTTCATAATCATACATGATATCATTTCATAAAATTGTTAAAGTACGTGGTCAAACCAACCCAAACTCGAACATGCTTTAAATCGATTGGTGAGTATGGTTAAGGCAGTGTATATTTTAACATAATATAATTATAACATAATTATAATGATATTATATTTATTTTTATGATGGTGAACTACATTTTAGTTTTATTTTATAAAAAAGGAAAAACTATAAGAAAAATGAAAAAAATGATTCTTCGTAGAGGTAATAGACCGCAGAACACAGGATTAGCATTTCCCGTTACTCAATGAATTAAAGGGGTGAAGGTGGATAATAATTGATAATTTTAGAATCATAAATAAATTATATAAATAATATTTATTCATAAATACAACATTAATATTATCCATGAGGTGTGGTGATGAAAAAATTGAAATCATCAGTTCATAGTGGCGGTAATCTATACAATCACGCTAATGCATATTATTATTTTTCTTAGTACATGGAAGTGAATAAATAATGGATGTAACATTATTATAATATCTTAAAATCACACTAATTATACTAAGGTTATTATTATACCATTTTATTGTTGTATTAGGAATAAAATAATAATAAATAAACACTATGAAAGATGTGTTACCTATATCGAGACCTTAAACTTCCTCTGAAAGAAGACCATGGATTTGAGGTATTCAGGAAAATATTTGGGGAAAAAAGGAATTAGGTACTGTAAAGAAATTTAATTCAAGAAAATTTGGTTAGTTTATTAATGAAATTTATAAATATAAATGACATATTGAAAGGGTGTAAGTGATCCCTCTTTTATAAGTGATAAAGAGGGACTTTTCCACAGAAATGAATGAAACATAGTGGGTAATAATTGAAAGGAATGAAATTTAGGTGATTTAGATGAGGGAATGTGGGTAATACATATATAAAAGACTTTAAAACCTAACATAAGTTTTCGAGAAGGTCTAAAGGTCATGTAAAATTGAAAAACGTCAATCCACCTTTGATTATTCATTTAAACACTTATTACTCTATATTAAATATTAGTCAAGTCAATTAATTTGTTACTAAAAATATAATTAGACCCTTTTTACCAAATTTTTACATGATGATTACCAATTTTATCTCCACTTAAAATAATTCATCTAATAAATTTGATAATAGATGATTTTAAATTAATCACACATAACATATAATTTTTTTTAAATAAAAGTGTGTTTTAAAATCTTAAATTTATATATAAGACATATTTTTTATGGTTAATAATTTTCATGATAGAAATTTATTTATTAAAAAATTAAATTTATTTTAAATTAAAATCAATATATAACCAAAATTTAACAAAATATTAATTAATTAAAAGAAAATATATAAAATAATTTTCCCTATGAAAGTTTCCTTTTGATTTGGTTTTAAAAATATTAGGCATAGGTTTTCTAAGTTAAAATAATATTTAAAAGTTAATAATTATATTAATTAAATTTATAATTGATCACTAAAATGTTTTATGACCTTCATGGTTATTATTATATATTTATAATTGTATTAAAATTATAATTTTTAAAGAACCCACATTTCCATCTAATAAATTGATATTCTCAGAAAATTATCAAAAATTAATAAGAAAATTTGTATATTATAAATTAAAAAAAAAAGTTAGTTTTATCTTATTATATTTCTAAAATTTAATTACCTTACTTTTTATAGAAAATAAAATGTATAAAGATCAACTGCCTTTATTTAAAAATTAACTTCTAAAACATTAGGTGTTTCTATTAGTATTTCATACCAATTATTAAATTTTAAGAATTTTTATATTTTATATCATATTTAGATATATTATATGTTACTAGAATCATATTTTAAATATGGTTAATTTAATTTAATAATTGATAATGGTCTTTGGTTTTTTGTGTGTAAAGAAATATATCAAACTCAGTATTATTTAAAGGAAAATATATATCTTGAAATTTCAGGATATTATATTCTCCCCCCTTAAAAGAATTGTATTGTTTCAATTTTTTACAAAAAGATCTATCATGGAGGTCAAAATAAAGACCTGACTTAAGAAAAAATTTCAAATGAAATGCCTATAAAAATATCTTATGAAAAACTAGAAGATAAATCTTTCTCCTCCATCGAGTTAACTAAATGATTTATTTTTCCATGGTAGAATGATAATTTATGTCTTCCTTTTTCACATATAAAACATTTTATAGTTTCTTTGAGAAATTCCCCAATGTATTTCTTTCTAATTTGTTTACATGAAGAAAATTGTATCTTTTTTCCTTCATCATATTTGTCACTCAAATTTTCACAAGACTCCATCCATACTTTATTTGGTGTGATAGAGAGTTCAATGATATTCACTTTGTTAATAATAATTCATGATAATTGATTTGGTATAATAAAAATATTTCTAATATCATCTATTGCCTCAATAGATTGTAGGCTTGGAGAATAACCACATTGTGTAATGCATATATTGTTATCTTGGTCCCTATTTTCTCTAACCATTGCATTAAAATAATGTTAATAAATGATAATACTTAAATTGGTAAATGTATAAAATGAATAATATAAGATAAAAAATGAATAATTCATAAATGATATGCCTACCCAAACTCATGAGTATTTAGCTTTGATCTATATTATCCTTTATGATTTTACAATTAGGTTATATTATCTAGTTAACGTTTGAAAAATAATATATTCAAATCCTTCATAATGTTTTGTAATGATAATTTCAATTAACCCAGGTAATATCCCCTATGATTTTCAAACTAGGTGAATAGTAATGGACCATCCACCATGAACTAGAATGATGGCTAGGATATACTCAAATGACACTTTTCCAATTTATTACCCCTAGATGAATCTGTTCAAAAAACATATACAATTATATTATCCACACAAATATACATTTCTAGGAAAACAAAAAAAATATAAAATTTATTAAAATTTTACAAGGATATCATATACTTGGCCTTGTACTTAGGATTTTTACTAACCCTCTCTTACACTAATACACAAAAAATAATAAAATAATCAACACTTATAACCAAATGGATTATATATACCATTGAAATAAATATCATCCCTATAAAATGAACCCATGATTTCATTTATAAATATTAAATCATCCTTAACTAATAACATCCTAAACTCTAAAGTTATCTAAACACTCCTCTGATACAAAGTATAGCACCCCCCAGATCCTTGTTTCTAAATCTGGGAAAAAAAATACATAACATACAACACTATCTTTGATACACATCTATTATTACAATAAATTTCTCACATTTGAAAACCAAGTATATTTAAGTTTATAGTTTTAAATAGTTAGGAAAATAATAAATAAATAATTCTCAATTCTTTTTAATAAATGGGAAATTTTGTTTCCACTTTTTATGAATATAGTAAATCCATAATGGGACTTTGATATCATAAAACAACTATTCACACAAGATACTCTTATAGGATTAGAATACCTAATACTTTATTTCATAACCTAGGGAAATAAAACATAAGAAGGGGAAAGCTAAATTGCTCAGTAAGGGATAACATGATAATAAAGCATACAATGAGAGACGTGGGGGGAAAACTATATCATTATCAGAATGATCATAATCTTGAGTTCATGGAATAAAGAGATAATATCACAAAGGCATGGATTAAACAATTATCATAACATAATATCATAGCATCATAATAATTTTTAAACAATAAAAAATGATATCATATTCATATTCCAAGTATTACTCCCAAGGACATCGAAACATATTAGGTTCACTCCCTCATCCCACATATATCTTCTCATGAGACATTACCCAATGCATTGGATCACTATATGGGCACACCCATCCTCATAAAATATTATAAAAATGTGTTCCGCATTATTTCAATCAATGTGTCATAAAAAAATGGGTTTTATACCATTTTCATGTAGTTCCGTAAGGAAGAATTAATGGTTTTAGCAATAAATATGTCTTGATATGACTATGGAAAATAAATAGGTATCCAATGACATTAAGAATCATTTTATGTAAACACCACTCAAACAATATGTCTACATATATGATATTTAAACCATATAGGAAATGGATAAAAAATATAGACACAATTTCCCCAATCAATCGATGTATTGACCATCTAGGTGAACACCCTTCAATCAAGTAATGGAATATAGGGAATACACAAAGTAATACATTTGAATTAAATCAGGTTTAAAAAATTGATTACTAGGTAAGAAATATTTAGTGATGGACCATACCATAAATGAAAAATTTAATTTCACAATCCATTAATAAAAATAAGGTGGATGGTATCATTTGAAGGATATCCTTGATCAATATTGAAATATAGATTAATAAAACTCTTAGAATCTTTAGAAAGATTTATTTTAAAGAAGTAATTTCCCTCTTACTTTGAAGAAAATTTAAAAGGAATATTTTATTAAACTATGGGAATAATAATTTCAATTTTTAAAACATAGAAACTTAGAGAGGAAGTCACTTATATAATTAAAAAAGTGGTGAAAAGAGTTGTTGACATGGAAACATATAAGATAAAATCCTTTTGGTTGAAAAAAACCCATACAAAAACATTAAAAATATTTACATTTAATTATCTTAATAAATTAAAGGTAACTTAAAATTATTTTTTAATTTTTTTTGGAATGAATAAATTCTGGATCATTTTAAAATATTAGTTAGAAGAATAAATTTTTGAAAAAATAATCTTTTGGAAACCATTTAAAATACACTGAAACTATTTAGTTAAATACACATCATAAAAAGGATTTTAAAACCTTTTATTCATAAGTGGTGAAGAAAAGTATTAAGGTCACTTGTATTATTATATATAATACTTTTGATAGGTGGACATGGAAAAAAGAGAGCTATGTGCTTAGGTTGGGAATCATTCTTCTCACTGAAACATTTGGAAATAGAATGTGGTCCCACAAAGAGAAACAATTTAAATAAAGGTATTAATCTTCTAAAATGGAAAGGAAAAAAAATTATATTTTAAATTAAATGTTAGGATAAAAGATAATTTTAATATGATAGTCGATAAGATAATTGTTAACTCATGGAAAAAGAACTTGAGTCAGATTCTTGTGTACGAGTTGAGTAACATTTTAATAAATTCCCATAAAGAAGGAAGATATTTAAAATGAACATAAAATACCACGAATAAATTATATTTCATTATATCATATCAATTAGGAATCTTATACACCATATAAAAGTAAATTTATGCATAAATCAAAGCGTGTCTCAATAAAGGGAGTTTGAGACAAAATACCTTATGGATTAAGAAAATTCTAATAAAAACCCCTTGAAATAAGTAGAGATTAAATTTGAAGTCAAAATACCATGAATACAGATAATAAATTACATTAATATCCTATCTGTATTATATACACTATTTAAATGAAATTAGCTACATAAAAGAACCTGTGTCTCAAAGAAGGAAGTTTTAAGATGGAACCATTAACTTGTTTCCCCACCCAGTTAGATGCACTCTATGGTCCTGTATAAAAAACATAAATATATTAATGAATAAATTCAGAACCATATCCATATATAAAACCATATATAATTACCATTTTTAATAATTATATATATATATATATATATTAGTTATTTGTTTTCTATTTTCCCACCTCGGCTGTTTACAGTTGATCCATTTGTAGTAGTTTTGTAGGAGTGGTGTTGGTATACATTAATTTTACAAGTTTCATCATTAAAATATCATTATATTTACCATAATGTATTGATTATAATTATTTTTTAATTAAAATTTCCTTCCATGATTACTTTAATATGTATCCTAGAAGAGAAAATCAACAACAAACATTTTTCAGTGATTTTCAACCTATAAAGGGTGCCTTCATAATTAATGAGTTAAATATTGTTGATTCCTTTCCAGAAAAAATAAAAAATAAATATTTAATTATTTATATCATATTATGACACTAATTATATTTTCATAATCTTTCGTGACATAATTTAAAAGCATTGTCTAATTTGGTGGTTTAACTAACCCATACTTGAAAACACTTTAACTCAACTGGTGTGCAAGGATAATGAGGTGTTTATTTTATAATAATATCATTATAATTGAATAATAATGGTATTATATTTATTTTTTAGTATTTTGAACTATATTTTAATATTTTTTAATAGATAATGAAAAACTATAAGGACAATGAAAAAATAATTCTTTTTGGAGGTGATAATCTACACAACACACGATTAGTGTTTCTTATTACTCAATGAATGATTGGGGTAATATTGGATTATAAGTTATAATTTAATAATTATAAATAAAATATATAAATAATATTTTTTCATTAATACAATAATTAATACAAAAAATGAGGTATAGTGTTGAAAAACTGAAAGCAGGGCTTTGTGGTGGCAGTAATCTATACACACACAGTAATGAAGATTCTTGTTTTTCTTACTAGATATAAGTAAGTAAATAAATATTGTATTATTATTATAATAACATATCGACACACTAATTAATATTAGTTCATTATTATTATAATTTTAATATTGGTTTAGAATGTAAAGAATAAGAAAGAAACTTTATGAAATATGTTTTACCGACGTTCAGACCTTAAACCTCATCTTTAAGAGAGAATTAGTTTTCTGGGATTTAGGATAATTTTTCATGATCATGGGAATTAAGGATTTTAAATAAAATTAAGGATCAAAATTTGGGTAGATTTTCACATAAATTTTGAAGTATTAGTGGAGTACTAAAATAGTGGAAGTGATCTCACTTCTATAAGTGAGCATGAGGGAGTTTTCCATGGAAAATAATGATAAGGGGTAAGAATGTAAAAGCATGATAGTTAGGAGAATTGGGTGAGTAAAGTTAGTTTACACATGTATTTTATTTTTCAGAAAATACATGGATGGATTAGGTGGATGGTTTTATTGTGGGAGGTTCAATTCTTTGCTCAATCATTAAAGTTAGGTTCACCATTTTTGTTTTGTCAGAAGAGATGTTGGTGGGATGGACCGATGTATTGATTGTGGGGGGGATTAAATTCCTTTATCAATCACTATCATACAATTTACCATTTTTTATCCTTCCCTAGAATCTCACAATGGTTCCCATATCCACAACTAAGTATAGTCTTTCTTTACAAAGGCAACTGGTCCTTTGGGGTTTCAAACCCAAAAACTCTTAGGAGATCACATTGGTTGAGAGGACGAAAGATTATGATCATAACACCCTTTTGTGGGGGAATTATTGCCTATTGTAGGACAATTTTATAGATTTAATATATGTTCTTGAATCTCTTCATAATCCTAATACAGAACTAGTTACCCAAAAAAACGATCATAGGTCAAATCCTTTTATATCTGAAATAGAATCCTTTAATGAATAAAAATTTATGTATCCAATGTTATCCATAAATTTCCTATAATGGGTAGCTACTTATATATTTACACTTCAAAATTTTCTTCTATGTAGGGAGGTGATTAATATTTCGACGGTGGTATTGAACTTTTATGTGGTTTACTCTTTATCTTGTTTGTAACAAGAATCAAAACACACATATTTTTTTTAAACCCATGCAGTTTAATGTCATTCATAAAGGACATATATGGGGTCCTTGAGGCACTAGGTATTTGAGATTATTCCTCATAGAGGCATCCTACATATCCTTTTTATGGTTGGAATCATAGCCATCATAGTTTTATCCCACCTTTGGGACCCTCCCTGAGGTGGATACCATTGTATGGGGGTAGTTGTGTCATTTAACTTACCATGGATCACACACTATTGTTTCCCTAGAGAGTGGATACTCATGATATAAATCATATTACCATTGAAACTCCCTAAGACCACTTGATCCATGCTCGATGTGAGAAACATGGGATATAATGTAATCAATCTCACTGCATATGGACATGAGAATTATGTGCTAGGATATCCCTTTATATGTTTAACATAGAGCTTGGGCCATAGAATAGAATCCAAAATATCATTTTTATATCATTAATTATAGTTTTTTTAGTTTGTTTCACTTCTTAGTCTGTTGATAGATGAGGTAGAATGATCAACCCATGGGAATGATTAGGTCCTTATGGTTGAAATGTAAGAGACACGAGGGGACTTATGAAGTGGATGCCCATTAGATATCCGGCCTTATAAAGGTTCCCTACATATCCTAGTTATTAAAGGAATAAATTTTCTCAAAGTTTGGTTGAATTATTAGTCTATTGATGGATGAGGTGGAATGATCCACCCATGGCAATGATTGGGTCATGATAATTGAAATTTCCGAGACATGGGAGGCTTTCACAGATGTAAAAGGACATTTGAGCATGAGACTTAGGAAGGTTTCCTACATATTAGGTTATTATAGGAATTAAATTTTCTATAGTTCATTTGACTTCTCATTCCACTAATGGATGAGGTAGAATGATCAGTCCATGGGAATGATTTGGTCCCAATGGATGAAATTCTAGAGGCATGGTGGGAATTGCAATGAAGTGGATTCCTATTTGAGAATAACACTAAGGAAGGCATTAGATATACCAAAATTATTATAGGAATTAGAGTTCTCATAGTCTAGTTTACTTCTTAGTCTGCTGATGGATGAGATAGAATGATCAGCCCCTGGAAATGATTGGGCCCCGATGGTTGGAATGTAAAAGACACAGGGAGACTTACACCAAAGTGGATACCCATTTGAGCCTATGACTTAGTAAAGTTTCCTACATATCCTGGCTATTGCAGGAATCAAATTTCATATAGTTTAGTAGATTGGTACTTACACATTAGGGTTTCACTTATATGTGGTACATATAATATTTTTCCATTGATCATAGATTTCACACTAAGGTCGAACTTTTATGTGGTATGGAAAACATTATCATGTCTTATAAAACCTTCTTGAACTGGCCTTATTGTATTCTTGACATGACATAATTATCTACCTAACATGTTGGGGGATGTTTGTACATGTCTAGTTGTATCGTGGATAAGTCCAAATAAAATCACATACTCTAGTTGACCAGTCTAATAGATGTCACATAATCTGGGTGGTATGTCTGAAGGATATTAAATAAATAAGGCTAACTTGTTTAGAGTACATCACTTTTCCAAATATTACATGTCTAGAGTACATAACCAGACCTGTATAAATTATCCTGGAGGCCATCACGTGATCTTATATAACATTCCTAGAGGGTGTCTCATGATCTGGCCGATCCGCTTTTGTGTGACTATGAGACCAGGTTGACATGGTTGGAGGGTGCTGTGAGATATGGATAATTATTTGGGAGGGATCTGGGAGACCTAGTTGTCATACAATGGTGTTTTTGAATAATTTTTTTGACATTTATAAGGACATTACAAGATCCAAATGGTGATCCCATAGGGCATCATGAGACTCTAGTGGCATACTCCAAGGGTGCCATGTGACTTTCTCATCATATCCGGAGGACATCACATGATTTTGATGGTATTTTAGGAGGACATCACATGACTAAGTCGAAATGTCCAAGTATAGTCTCATGATCTAGATGAGTTCTAAAAAGTGTATAAAGATCAATGTACAGTTCTTCGCATAAGTCTCATATGTTTTTTCTTTATTCCACTTTTTCAATTCAAGTGCCTTCGATTTGTATAGTGTTAACTTGTTCAAGATTCTTGTGATTTAGTAGATATATAGTAATTACTAATTATAACCTAGTTGACACCTAATAAGCCCTTAACATGATTCCAATTGATCATGTGATGCATCTATTCATGCTGTGAAACCTTTGGAGTCATTTCCTAGATTTTACCTAGTAGAGGACTTTCATGATCACGTGATCAGTTTCACTAAGAATTCCACTCATGTTCTCCCATGTGCGATCAATAAGAGATCCAAATATAATTTTTTAATGGGAAGGAGGTATTTATATACATTTATATCCTAATTATACACCATCTTGTGCAGTGAATATCTTACAGATTTGGGCTATATTTGGTGGAGGTATTTAATTTGATTTGCATTATCCAACTGCAGGTTATTCGGGGGGCATCACGTGATTTTCAACGACCATAAGACCATCCCATAAGCACCCCATTTATTGGATTTTTTCCAATAAAATGGGTCTTTAATAATAATTTGGACATGCTAATGGGATTTTACAAGGTTTTACTGACATGTCTTGGGGCCTTTTCCATATTAGTATTCCAATTGAAAGGATTTTCCAAGATCTGGGATGACTTTTATGGTTCCTACTATGAGAAAAATGTGGCTTGAAAAGAGGGATAGTTTTGTTATTTACCCTTTATTTCCAACTTTATGGGTCAAAGGCATGTGGATCTTGTGATTTTGTGTGAGTGTTGTGTAAGACAATCACTATCCACATTAGTGATTCAATGCATGACTAACAAAGTGTCATGTGGTAATTAATGAGGGTTGTCATGGAAAATTCCTTCTATTCATCTATGGAGTTGGAGGGTGAGCACATGGATGGCTTGGACATGTCTGAATCCTTTCACATGATAAGGGTGACATGCCAGTGGGATATTTCATGACAAGGAAAACATGCATCTAGTAAATCCATAATTTCTTACACACCACATGGTTGTGTCGCATGAAGATTTATGAATGAAAAAGTTTTTTCATTTTTTATATTTTCTCCATATTTTTCAAGTATTTTTGGATGGTTTGTTAGGCTCCCGCTGGTTGACAAGTCGCGTGACATGGGGGTGCTCATTTGGAAACCACCGCATGATTAGTGAGTTTTTGGGATGCCTTTATAAGAACAAGGAGGATTTTAAAAAGGGGATTCATATGATCTGAAGTTGGTCATATGCTACACATGACCTGTTGTTATGACCTTTCAATGGTTATACAATCCTATGTTCTTTAGATGTTTACATGATCATTGAATTTTATCCTCCTCCTTCTTCTTTTACTTTGATGAGTAAATATTTCCCATGTTTTTGGTATTTATTTCCTTTTATATTTTTTAATGATAATTTGATGGGCATCAAAAAGTGGAACTCTTAGGAATGACATCTGTGGGGAAAAGATCAAAATTCTTAGGAAATTAAATTCCACCTTGAGTCTTTTGGGGTATCTCTAATTGGTGTCTTGGGTGATGATTTGCCTTCTAGGAAATGGTTTGTATTCCATGGAAGACCCTAAAAAAGGGGAATGGAGGGTGTATCATTTTCTAGGTACCCAACTATTATATCTCTAGTGATCTTCCTTAGTTTTGTGACCCCTTTACAATACATTCCACAAGAAATAATCACAAGATCCATCTAAAAGATAGTTTTACGAGAACAGCTTCGCAAGGGTTTCTTTGAAAAAGAATTTATTCAAACCAACTATGAATCTATATTCAGTATTTGGTTGAATATTGGACATAGTATTACATGATTGTCTGTGAAGGTTTTGTAGGTTGTTCTAGCTTGGCCACATGACCACTCGACTGTTATGCGGATTACGTGACCATGTCATGGTTATGCGATCACATGTCTCATTACTGGTTTATTGTTTATAAGATGTATCATGGGTTTATATAGTTCATGATATCTTTATGATCTAGGAAATTAATGAATTATTTATGTGATCTTGAATCCCCTTTTAGGTTATGCGATTCACAGGAGGCTCGCTGAGTTAGGAATTTCTTTTGAAAATATTTTGTTTTCATACGTTTGACATATTCTACTTACTTTTGTTCAGATGAATTCTATATCTTTCCATAGTTCTTTCATCATATCTAAACATAGGCATATGATTTCTATGAATAGTAATTCCAACCCTCAGTATCTTGTGTGATCTAAATACAAATTTCTGAAAATGATTCTCCTATCTGAACTCTAGAACTATCCTTTATCACACAAGCTTCCCCTATATGTATTTGGTCTACTAGATGAAATTTCCATACCTTTTTTGGACTTCAATATTCCATCGTTATGGGTGTAAAATTCCCTTGATTTCATTCAAATGACAGTTTATGGGGATGACCAACTAGTTTTAGAAAGATCTCAGGGGTTTTATTATATATAGGGGAACTCCACTCTGGGTCCATACGACTATCATTTTCCTCCCCATCCCATCTCTCAAATCTATTTGATCACATTTGTATTTTATTTTAATAACTCCAATGGTGGATGGAGTTCAAAATGGGATTTGTGCTATGATGGAAACTTTTTTAATGAATGGGAATGGACTTTCTAGGTTAGGTAGAGTTGCGTATAATTTTCTGTCTGATTAAATGATTTCCACCTTTATGAATTGGTAGGAATCTACCTTTGGAATATCTATCAACTAGGTGGAATATCTACCATTGGGAGATTGTATGATGAATTAATTCCTATTGTAGAATTTTGGGATGACCCCAAACAAACTCAAATCTCTATGAGGGATATGTTGAAAATCATAGATCATACCTCATGGGTATAGTCGGTGACGCTATAGACATCCCTAAGGCTTAAGATAATGGGATTTATGGCCATTTTCCTAGATGAGTTCCTCTTCTGAGCTAGATACATGTGCTCAGGAATCCGATTTAGAAACTTAGTGATGAAAACATGTCTATCAAAGGGGAAACCTCATAATATAGTTATACCAACTCTTTATCAACTTTACCAACTCTTGATCCATATTTAGCAGGGTAGCATACCTTATAGGATTGGTGTTCCTATCTTGTTTTTATTTGGTTAGATAGGGGATCATTTCCACTACTACAGGTACTGAAACACCATTAGGATCCCTAGTTAATTCTTTATCCCAAGTTGATGGACATTTTCAGGGTTGCGGGCATTCCTTTATGACCTAATGAGGTTGCTAATATGATGATCTAATCGGATCATTTCAATTTCACACCTTATCTAGCACTGACCACACCAATTATTGATAGTGGAGGTAGTTATCTTCATGAAAGGGTATACAAGATCTCCCTTGTGGATGGGGTTCTTGTATCCAAGATGGATGATATGGTCATTTGTGAGTCATATACCCCATACTAGTTCACTCTCTAGTTTGGTTGATTCTAAAGTGTTTCCCCTCTCCCATCGACTAGCATGCGGGGTGAGCGACTTCGCAGGATTATCCACTAATTTTGGACAATCATAGTCTATGAGGATATTAATGATGAGACTGTCCTTCAATATACCGGTACTCTTATTTTCTTATCATATGATTATTCCTAGGATTAGAATAATTCATTTCAAGGTGGTGTGATAAACAAACTGGTTTGTTATGTGGGAAAGCCTTTTGCCTCCCCGAACCCCCCACTTATAGAAATGATGAAGTTGACTGAAGACTTGAGTGAGTATTTGAGGAAAAATTATCTTCCCAATGATTAAAATCCCATTAATGTGAGATAAGTTTTCATGGAAGATGATCCTTCCATGTAAGAAAATAGATGATACATCTTTTAAGGAAAGAGTATATTAGGTTTTTTTATATCCTTCTTCCTTATTAGTTCATCCAATTGTTTCCCCTTCTGATATACCCATTCCAAAAGCCAGAAAGTTTCAGAAACCTTATAGGATGATTTGGAAGAATACTCACACCCTGATTACTAAGATTCCTCTGGGAACAGTTTGTGACAAAAAGGAATATCTTCGTCAGTTATTTCAGGATTTGGGGGTACACAACTCTGACTTCCATCCATTATATGAAATCATTTGGAAAATTATCCTAACAATGTAATAATTGAATACCAATGAGAGGGACTTTCATGAACTTGATGACATGAATCCCTTGACTAAATTGATGAAGTATGCTTTAGAGGAGTTGAAATGGAGATGCCACTTTATATTTGCACTGTACGCCCAAATTGATATCTTGACTATGTAGATATGTAGATATGAGGATATCTTAGATCGCTCAAAGTTTAACCTTTAAACATCATCCTTATAATTAGTGACCACTTTGAAAAGAGTTTATGATCTTTCTACATTTATTAAAACCCTTTATACTGGGGTAGAAGTAGAAGAAGTGGGGAAAGAGACACTTTCATGACCAATCGATGACTATTGCTCGACTCTTGATGACTTGGACAGCTCTACCAATCAAATATTATTGTAGTTCGATTATTGTTATATATATATAGATCAAATAATCAAAGAGGATACAAAATGTTTATATCCCTCATTCTTTATTCAATCAATGAAAAGATCTTACAAACTTTTATAAAATTTAGTATACTTTTCTTTCTTTCATGATGTACATTACATTTCATTGACCTGATGTCATAGGAATCATCAACAATATCCATCCTTTTCATAATATCAATTAAACCTATATGTATGTATTTAAATGCTATAACATATTTTCCACAAAAAATTATCATGAATTCCCACTAACATGAGATTCCTCACTGATGTATCTTCCTTAGTTATCTTGAGTTTACCTGATTCAAAAAAGGATAATTTGGGTAGACTATACGCCCTAGAGGGAGAATGATATATCTTTTTCTAATGTCAATGGACTTGGTGAGTGTATACTGGTTTTTACTAAGTTCATATTATGGGACTCACAAGCTTTGAATCACTTTATTTATATTTCCCTAATTATTTCCTAAGATTCATATAAGGGAAGAATTAGTAGGATTGGGCGCGTCTTTTTCTTAGGACACTATATTATGGGGTTTTGACTTGATAATTTTTATGACATTTTTCTGTATTGAAGACTAAATCATTGATGTACTATAGTTTTAGGGTCTTATAGCTTGGACCTTCTATCACTATAGTTTAGGGTTTTTATCTTTGACCTTTTATCTCTATAGTTTAGGGTATTTTAGCTTGGAACTTTTGTCGATGTAGTTTAAATTATTTTAGCCAGTACATTATTTTACTGTAGTTTAGGGACTTTTAGATCGAATATTCTATTATTGTAGTTTAAGTTAATTTATTTTGGACCTTATAGCTCTATTTTTTAGGGTATTCTATCTTGGACCTTCTATTACTGTAGTTTAGGGTATTTTCTCTCTAACCTTCTATCACGGTAGTTTAGGGTATTTTAGCTCAGATCTTATGATACTATATAATTTAATGTATTTATACTAGGACATGATTAATGATTATGGTATTTGGGGCAGAATTTGCAAGGATGAACCAAAATACCCAAAGGTTTTGAGTTCCCTTATGATGTTGATAGGGCTCATGAGGATTGAAGTTCCTTTCCTAAAAGGAGGAGATGCTTTTAGTTGGTAGATCTAATCACTTTTTTCATTTGATATCATGGAAAAACATTGGTTTACCCACTATTTTCCAAGGTCTAGGGATGATTTATGTGGGTAATGTTTATTGAGGGTGAAATAATAGGGAAGCCAAGTCTACATGAATAATTGAAATGTGGATAATACAAGTAATATACCAAATGTTTGAGATAGTGAGTATGGTATAGGGAAGAAATGTCAAGAATTACTCATAACACCCTAAGGTGCTGGGTTCTTCCATGGTGGTACTAGGGCTCACAAAGATTGTGGTTCCTTTATTGCATAGAGGGGACAACTTTGGTTGGTAATTTAATGCTCATATTCATCGATAGAATGATCAAATAGATATTTCTACACCATTTTCCAAGGGTCATATGAGATTCACAAGGACTCACAAATCCAGAAGATGAAGTTGGGTATTGAGGAATTGCTATCCAAAAAGGGGTCTATAACTATTAGGAAATTTAGCTCCTAAATTGTGAAGAATTTTCCCTACGATGTATAGTTTCAAGTCATGAAGTGTGGTCCATAAAATAGTTTGTGAATGGAGTGTCACATTCCTACTTTTAGAAATGGTATAAAACACAGTGACATAATTTGAAGGATGTTGAACCCACACGAAAAATCTAGTTATGGGGATTGTAAATCATGGTCCAAAGTAATCAGGTAATGATTATGGTGTGTGAAAATTATGATGGGAATGGCACAAAAATAATAGAGGTTTTGAGTTCTTCTAAGGTGATGTCAGGGCTCACAAGAATCAGAAATCTATTTTTTGAAAAGTGAAAATTTTTGTTAACAATCATATGCACATATGCAGGAGTTGTAGACATACATGCATAGTCAAACAAAGTGCCCCTTAAAGCCAAATATCCTTCTTCATGGGCCACGAAAGGTTTTTTCAACCCAATTCACTAAAATCATGAAGTTTTATTTGTGGAAAACATAATATTCAAGAATGGTCCAAGCACCCTAAAGGTTGTCTCACCTACTGGTGTACATGTTATTGTAGTGAGGGAATGTGATAAACTATTACTCTATATCTTTCCTAGAATAGGGGGTATAACGAGCATATATTTTTCTTTTAACATTTCTAAAAGTAGGCCCCATGATCTTTAAGCTTTATTAATTTTCTGCATAAGTTTTTTACATAAATTTCGAGATGAAGAGTTAAGCCAGTGAAGAATTGAATCAAATTCAGGCTGCCCATTACAGGCTTTATCTTGAAACATTTTGATTCTAATTCACTACTAGTTTAAATTATTTTTATTTGGACCATCATAGGCTATATTTTAGGGTAATATAGCTTTGAACAAAGTGAAGGCAGTTTAAGGTCATGCCACACATGAAACTAATATGAGGGGAATGTTACACTAGACCCCAATTAGGATACCGAGGGTCAAGATTACTCCAACACACTTCTAAGAAGAAGATTAGAATGTTTTAAATCATGTATCAATAATATGAGTTCATAAGTACTGATGTGGGACAATCATGTCGGTGATGGCCTAGAACACCCTCGGGTGCTGAGTTCCACCATGGTGACACCAAGATGAAAACAATAAAAAGTACCTCCTTACATAGCCAAGATATATATGTTTGGTAGGTTTGAGCCCTTATGCATCAATATAATGGTCAATAAGAGAGATATATTTTCCTTTACAAGGTCCATGAAAGGTTTACGGGAAATTGATGTCGTCAATACATGAAGTGTGATTCATGGGAAGAGGGGATTCAAATATGAAAAAAAACACCCCATACTTCGATTGACTAGGGTCAGGATCTTGTATCTCTTTGATAAGAAATGATGATGAGTGATGGTTTGAAGATTTTAACTTCATATAGTAGGGACATATTTTTCATGTATTTTTAATTTCATTTAGTTAGGGAATTCACTTCATTATTATGGAATATATGCGGTTAAGGGTGCATTTTTATCTTTTATATGCTATGACTATAACCAATATTGGGGATATGGTAGTTTCTACATATCATGTGATGTTAGAAATCAATAAATTTGTATTTATTTCATAGAATTCCCCCATATAGGTCTGAACCATACATAGGGATGGGGTATTTTTTTATCATGGCATGACCCAATTATCAAATATTCGGGTGTCGCTAAGTATCCTGTAAGGATAAGATTCAATCGACACATAATTATTGAATGTGAAACACTCTATATAGGTCCGACCCATATGTATATGGGATAATTGTTCCCATTGATTATTGTAGTTGGACTTAGAATTAGAGATCTAGGAATCAATTCGTATTCTGTGATGAAAGGAATCTAGGCACAGATAGTTCTTGAGAAACCATACAGTTTAATGTCATGAAGAAATGGCATAGGTTCCCCGACATTAAAAAGTAATAGTCTGACTGGGCCTATGAGTTGAAGTATGGGAGTCACAACATATCATGTGAGGATAGGAAAAAAGTTCAAAAATAATCCATGAATGAGAAACTCTCTACACAGGTCTAACCCATATGTAGAGGGGGGAATTTAATTCCATTGATTGTTGTGGCTGGACACTGGATTGGAGATCGTGGTGTTAGTTTGTATCTTTTGATAATATGAATCAAGCCACACATATTTCTTAAACAGAGGTGTGTTAGGAGACCAAAACCAATTATAGTGCTCCTTTTATGTGATTTCCATGGTGATGTGTAGTTTTATGTCATGTAGGAGACAAAAAAATGTAGCTTAACCTTATGTGGAGAAGACCCATGGTGTGCCTTTTGAGGTATCACATCTAGTACCATGATAATCCTATAATGAAATGGTATGTATTGGTTATGTGGGGAAGCCCTTACCAAAACTCATAATCATACATGATCTATGTTCGTTGTGATAAATATGGAATGGAAATGGTCCCACTCATAGAATGGAGGAAATTTTAGAATAGATAGGGGAATTTTGTATCTTGAGGTTGCTGATCCAAGATATAGGATATAGGAATCCCTGCATATCTCATTGGAATGTGAATCATGCCATACATAGTTATAGAAATCCATGTAGTTTAGTATCATGTGGTAAGGACAACAACTGTGCAGTTTAACATCATGATATAAGGATGAATGTGACTTAATGTGATAGAAGATGAATATTGGGTATTTTTGTATCATGAATTGAGGAATTTTTTTGAAAGTTTAATGTCACGAAGTTCGAAAGAAGGACATTGTGTAGTTTATAATTTTTCTACCAGGATGAGCTTCATATAGTTTAATATCATATGGTCAATATGTGAGATGTTGTGTAGTTTAAGGTCTTTCAACATGAACTTTTTCCATGTAGTTTAACATCATATGATTAGGATGATTGATGCTTGATAGTAGTTATGAAAATTATTTATTAATAAACCTCACATTGGTGGGGGGTGTGACATGCTCCCCATCTATCATGGCCAATGAGTATGATCCATTGTGGTAGACCTTATGTATGATATAATTCCCTCCTCATTTGGGTTCAATATTAGTAGGATTTTTACTTGGTATCATTGGGGTACTGAGAGCCAACAATAATTCTACTTGGAAGAATGAAGGGAGATGAACCTATTTATTGAAGGCTTGTGAGATTTGATTCAGATGGACTTTGAGGTTGTGAAATGTATGCAACCTGTTCTCATCAAGCCTCTCCAATTCATCCAGATGATTTTGTGATTTATCATTATTTGAGTGTTTTTTGAAAATGGCTATTTGGAGTGATGGTATCCAAACTTCTATGGAAAACACTACCTCTAACCCATACACCAATGATTATGGAGTTTCTTGTGTAGCAGTACACATGGGGGAATGATTAGCCCATAAATCATGGAGGATCTTGGTCGTCCATGAATTATTATCTTATTTTTCCATATTTTGAAGTATATTTGATATATTCTTATCGATGGAATCTATTTTTTCATTTTATAATACATAATATATAGATGATTGATTAGACTCGATGTTTTACTTCGGTTACAGATTCGTTAACTCTATAGAGTAGAATCTGTTATCATTTTCTATCAGTGTCATGTGAGGGACTTAAAACCTGGTGATGATATGGGACTATATGAATTTGATGATATTATTCATCCAAAATTCTTTTTGTGGTGTTTCCTCTTACCATTTGGGAAAGAAGTCGGTAGAATTGAGGAGTTACTTGAATTGTTTAGCCGTGGCTAGGGGATATGGCCAACAACATCTATTCCCCATATGATGAATGGCCAGGAATACTTAGCTATATGTATAAATTATAGGGGATGATGTTTGAATTTATCAATAATTTGTCATGCATGAATTTTTTTGATGAATTACATATAGTCCTATATTATTTTTTCTATTGGTAACCCACCCTCTTGATTTGGTGGGAGAGCCTGTTCCTAGAATGAGGAGCATTATAGGAGTTTATTTGAACATCTTACATAATGGTGAGAATCTCATATTCTGATATTTATTTGAGGTGGATTTCATCAAATACTTGATTGTAGATAGATTTTTTCTCATTCGGACCTTCCCACAAGGTAAATTTTTCTATTCTCCAATGAATATGTTACCTTAGGGCTCAATCAATTGGGAGATCCCCATTTTGGAGAAAATAAAGACCCATCAAAACCTACATCTAAAGCATAAAAACAAAGTAAAAAATCAAACCAATCCTAAGGGAAATAATGATGAGAAATAATGGAATCTAAAGAAGATGTGATCACATACTAGAAAAGAGATCCATCCTTCCAGCTGATCTTTAATTTACATCGAAAGAGGTTTCAGGAACATTAGAATATTATTAGGATCCAACAAAAGAAACGAAATCAATATTGGGGAAGGATTATGAGATTAGGGATAATAATTAGGGGTATGGGAGTTTATAATCTTATTTTATTGGTTTAAAATATCATGCACATGGTTTCCTGGGTGGGGAACATGATTTTCTAAACTATATGACTTAACAGTGCACCTCTACTTATGGGATGCACTGAAATTCCTTAGTGGAATTAGGGTTTTTAAAAAATGTCCCAAACATGAAAAACCCCTCTATTTAAGGGTGAACAATTAGGGGAGGGAAGCTGAACAGTTTGACCAAACTGTGTTCCACCTCATATGGCTCCAAAAAGGGGCACATAGTTTCCTAGGCAAAACCACACTATTTTTCATAGCCGTCTTCTCATCAGGAATATTCTAACAGGCTTCCAAATTACTCAAAATTATTCAATAACACGACTAAATAACTCAACCATGTAAATATAAAAACAATGGAAAAAATATTACCTGAAAATGAGTACTAGACATCTATAGAAAGGTTGGGATCTCACAATATCTTATCCTTATAACATCTCACCGTAGAGGTTTCCTCCCTTGAATCTTTAATAATTGAGGTAAAAATGTTAGGACATTGAGATAACCATCATAAAGATCGATCACATGATAATGGTCGGGGTGATACTACCAAATATGTTATGCACGAAAATAATCATTCATAGCAATATACCTCTATAAATATGAAAATCAGCACGCCACTAGTTCGATCCTCTCCACAATCACAAATAATCTAACAATCTTGGGTACCAATCTTCCATGACTCTAAATCATTTCATGATGCAATATTGGAAACATATCAAGAGACACATGATCACCCATAATAAGATCAAGGGGTTGACCATGTTGATCAGAATAGTAATTCTACCTACTCTGACCTATAACCATATGTTTTAGAATCAAATGAAATTTCTATGATGTATCCTTCATGAGACTCTATCCCAATAACTCTGACTCACCATACTCTATCCAACAAAAATGTTATCTATATGGCCTAACAAAAAGTTACTATTATTTTTATATCAAAATATTAACCTAATAATTGTGGTTATAGGAGAACTCAATGAGTGCTAAGTGCTTCTCCAAAAAAACAACAAAAATGAAGAATGAACAAACATAGCATATACTCACACACAAGAATAGTATGCTATGATTTCCCATATATGTGTTGGAGGAAAGAAATACTTATAAGTATTAGGGTACCCAACTTCTTCTATAAGAATTTATATATTTTTAATGAAAAGCATGAATTATGATTTGAAGCTATACTCTATAAAAATCTATAAATAAAAATATATCTTAAAAATAAAAAACTCCCAATAAATCTACTGTGAGAGTTTCCCTGATATGAAATAAATGGGATACATTAATCATTATTCCAAAATCACAAAACTTATATGTTTATTATGAGGTATCCTTGAAATAACCACAAAAAATTCCATGGTAACATTTTACCACTTCCATTCTAAAATGGGAAATGACTTTAGTAAACAACATGGTCATTGATGCTGGTCTCCACCCGCTAACAGGTGAAGAATCATACCACAAATACTGAAATCTCAGTTTCATGATTGGACACTAGTATTGTTGAAATAGGTGACAGTAATATTTGATTAAACTAGGTTTAACCACCCACTTCGAGTCATGAAACTCACACATCATCTACTCAAGCACACACATAGGCACAATAACATGGTTCTAAAAATAAATTTTCTTATCCTCCTCTACAGTCCAATCGAAAGGTAACTCCCCACTATCATGGATTTTCCTAAAGACCAAACTATATGTATCATCATACTTCATATCCCCGGTCCACATCAGAAGTGTGGGATCAACTGATAAGAAAAAATGTCATTACCCCTGGACCTCCTTAACCTCTATATGAATCTTAGCTAGTGAGGTCATTATCTTCCACTAAGAACTAGAATCTTGAACTTCCTGAATATGTTTCTTCCTTCTCAAAGCATCATCAAATCTTTCTCCCTTTCTTTCATGGGTATATGCTATCTCAAAATCAAATGACTACATATACTCAACCCTTCTACACTTATAGAGTTTCAAATATCATTGTGAGAAGATATAAATTATTATTTTGGGATTGATATATACAATAAATTTTCCCCAAAAGGTAATTTCACCAACACTTTAAAGAATAAATCAGTGAGGTTATCTCTTGATCAAGTTAGTGTAATTCCATTCCCGTGGGCTCAATTTTTGGGATCCATATGAGGCAAATAAATCACTATCAATCAACACAAATCCATGTAATATTCAATATGCATAAAAAAACATGATATAATTCTCACTTGGTTCAGGTAATATAAATTTTTTTGTAGTGGTCAACTGCATCATTGACCCCAGGAAGTCATTATCACAAGCTCTAGAACATTAAAATTTGATGCCCTTCTTGGTCAGGACCAAAATTGTTATTTCTAAATAGGAAAATCCCTATATGAATCTCCAATAATAAAATGAAAAACCCAAAAATCTCTAGATATCAAAAACACTATTTGGATGACCCCATGAGACAGTTTCTTGAACATTCAATCAGTTTAATAACACACCTTCCACAATGATGATGTGGCCTGACAAATATACCTTGTCAATCTAGAAATAAAAAATATATAGATTGACATATAACATATGCTCCATTATATTACTAAAAGTGATTTCAAGATGTTTGGAATGATCATAATGAGTCATAGAGTACAAAAATATGTCATCCAAAAGAAAAAACACAAACTGATCTAGGTATGGGTGAATGAATTAGTCCATCATGGTTATAAACCCAGTAGAGCATTCTTCAGCAAAAATGGGATCATGAAAAACTAATATATACAATACATACTTCTAAAAATAGTCCATGGTATATCAGAAGGTATAAATATCAAATTTTGTTACCTTGACCTCCATTTAATCATAGAGAATACACAAGATCTTCTCAACTAGTTAAAAAATTCATTGATACATGGAAGAGGATATTACTTCGTAAATATCATCCAATTCAACTTTTAGTAATCAAAATAAAATTACAATGTATAGTTATACTTCTTAGAAAAAAATTGTATAACCCCATGATGATGTACTTAGATGGAAAAATCCCTTATACATCAACTATTCCAGTTGGTTCTGATGTTGTTGAAACACTTTTGGGTACATTCTGTAAGGTGGAATGGAAACTGCTTTAGCTTCAAGAATTATCTCAATTTTGAATTCAAAATCTCTCTTAGGTTGAATCGAAAAAAGTCCTTAGAAAATAATTCTTTAATCCAATCCACCAAAAGTGTAAATACATTGTTCTTTACACCCCTCTAATCCAAAAAATGATGTGTAACCTAGGAAATGATCTCCCCTAGTTGCTAATGTTCTTTCCAAACATATCCTAACTGATTATCACATTCTACACAATTAACATAACAATTACCCTCAAGATATGCAATGGTTACCCTACTATTGGAACAATCGATGTGGATTTGTTATGATTCAATCCAGTCCATACCCAAAATAAAGTCAAAAACTAACATGTAAAGCATATAAAGATCCCAAAAGAAATGATACTAAACAAACTTGAGAGAACACGCCTTTCATAAGTAGGTGTCCCTTGATTTGACTCCCAATGGTGAGTAGATATTAATTACCACACTCACAAACTCCACCATCCAACTAAAAATTCTCACATGTTCATTAGATATAATTTTTTTGATCCTATATTAAATAACACACTAGAAATTTTAGAATCTATAATAATAGTACATCGTACTATCGATGGTTGAGACTCACTATTCACAAGTGAAGGTTGAATTGAATACAACTATCATGTCTGTATGCCTTGTGTTGTAGTCTAAGTACCATGTGATGAACCACTCCACTGATATGGATGATCTTTCCCTAAAATAACACATCCAATCCCTCAACTAGCACGACTAGTAGTAACCAAACTGCTATACTAGAATGATATATATGATCAACCTCTTGTACCCTAGTTTGGTCAAGATCCTCTATCACTACCAATATATCACAAGTTCCTATAGATCTGTTTTAGATATCCCATACTTCCACATTCTAACACTCTACTGGTGGTTGGGTACACTTTTTATGATAGTGACCTAGCCTACCGCCTTAATGGCTATGAACATGAGTATTTTCTTGATTAATTGATCCTTCCCCTTGGCCAATATACATTCCACTTATCTGTTTAACATTATCAAATCGATTCTTCATAATATCAGAAGATGATACTCTTGATTATCTAGTAAAAACCACCTATCCTACATTAGAAGACTCTTTTTGGTTTCCCTCATAAATGATATCCTGGTTCACCACCATATAAAACTTCTTCTAATGGATGATATTAACTAGGGAAATAATCTCACTTTTAAATCCATCCTGAAAGCATCTCACCAAAGTTTCCTAATATCCTTCTAACATAGGAACAAAACACTAAAAGATGATACATCGACCAATAAAGTACATTATGGGAATAATTCTATAGATATACCACATAAAATATACTCCTCTCTCCTATGTGAGTGTTTTAGGGTAAAAGTGTTCTAGGAACCTCTCTAGAAAGTCTTTCCATACCATTTTCATCAACTACTCATCCCGATCCGATATATCCAACAAACTCTTTTCTTGACTAAAAAACATATAAGCATACAACTTAAATATATTCTCTACAAAAGTCTCCAAATGGACATGAATCATCTGGATTGACTCAATATAGAACTCAGGTGCCTCAAGTACACCATATTTGGTTAAGGTTGAAGGGTTTTGAAACTGGAAATCCCATGTCAAATTACTCGAATTCCACATAGCCCTCCTTGGGTATCTATGCATGAACTACAAGAAGAATGGTATCTCTCATGGAAATATTCTCCTACTCAATCAAATAGAACTATTAGGGCCTCTAGTTGCACTTCTATTGAATTTTTTCCAGCTATTTTTTTCTGTCTTCCTACTATAAAATATCAATGTGGAGGAATTTCTCTTTAATGAAAAACAAACATATTAGGAAACATAAAACATATTTAACAAATTTACATAAGAAATACTTACATAATTATATAATAAATAATCCCTCAAACTCTACCACACATTCAAAATCGAGGCACTATCACAACCTTCAATAGTACCTCACCAGGGTCAAGGAAAACGTTGGGAAAACACTTTCATCATCAAAATATTCTCATTAGAAAACATATTTAACAATTTCACATCACCATATTTAACATCTATTTTACCCTTTAAATTCATCATTAGGAACCATTTATTTTAAATTACAAGATTATAGAAAATAATTTTCATTTCAAAAATTCACCCAAAGCCTACTTTTTCATTCATTTCTAAAATGATGCATGTCGCAAAAAGTATCGAGTTCCTAGAATGATTTATATATACTTAATTAAAATGACATGTTGAGATATAAGGAAAATTATAGAAAAATAATAAAATCACACAACAAGTGCATCACCCAAGGTTAAATAACATTAAACTGTAATAGAAAACATCAATAATGATAATCCCACCTTGGGTACTTGAGTTTTCCCCTGCACATGGGTTAGTGACTCTAATACCTGAGATCATGACTAAATCCCGACTCATCCAAGTCTATATATACCATTCCTAAAAAAATAAGACAACTAAAAAGCAAAAAAAAAACTCCTTTGATTGTACATTGTAACCTCATGACCCAAGTTCCAAATAATGGTTATCTAAGGTAATTCATTAGGTGACCCATGGCATGCCACCCAATATTCTAGAGGCTTCCAACTAGTAGTGGGTGTCTATTATATAACACAAGGAGGATGTACCCAATTTTTCAATATAGAACAAAAATATAAGTAATGAAGAAATAACCAATTGATAATGAAAAAATAATCAATAATCAACCAATATCACAAGGATAAATACAAAACAGGGAAAATGACTGTAAACAAAATCAGTAGATATGTTATTCCATATAAGTGTCACATATAAAATGAAAATCCATAATAGAGATACACTAAAATCTCCCAATAAGTCCTTGACATCATGTCATGTTCTATCATCCATGGTACATCCCGAATCCCAACGTAGCCGTCTAACATAGGGCTCTTTCCCTTATCATATCCTTCAAACATAAAGTTTATTATGTTACCAATCATCCAGCCTGTTTAGGGTGTGATTATAACTCAGTATTCCACTACTAATAGTTTATAATGAAATATTCAATATATAATAGTGTATATAGTTTTATAAAGAATAAATATCAAAAGGGATTGTAAATAGGTTTCACATTTATCATTATTTTATCAACCACATCATATCTAAATTGTACCATGATAGAGTCTAAAATATATTCCATTAGGTTATCCTAATTACTTTTTAATAGGATTTCATTATTAATTTAATTCCAATTTTATATGTGGAACCTTGGAGCATCAATCCATGTTCCAATATCTTTGTACATTCAACATTATTCAAATGAAAATATCTTGGGGGCCTAGAATATTACTCTGGTACCTTTTATGTATTTGGAGAATCAATCCCTATACGGAAACTCAATTTTCACATGCTTGCATTAGAGGATTGTAGTAATATTTTGACACCCCATTAGTATTTGGACCAACAATCCCTGGCCACAACATATTTATTAATCCATCATAGATATCACATATATGACATTAATGTTATGGTTCAATATGATTAAACTTCTATTCAATATTTTTAATCATGTTGAACTATTTCAATTATTAGTCACAATAATGGTTATTTTCTTTAATCACATGGAATAACATAAAAAATTCATCATCATTCCAATTATCAATATTTTGTCACACAATTCATTAAACCTTCAGGTATAAGCCAACCAACCGTATAATTCTAGCCAGATACATGAAAAATGATTTAATTCAATTCCGATAAACCATAATTCCCCTTCTCACATTCTGAAAATTTTAATTTAATAGATATTAGTACACCACATGGGTTTCCTTCAAGTCCATTCTCACAATCTCCAATGGGTCCAACCAGACCCATTAATGGTTTTCCCAAATTCATATATTTAAATTCACCCTTTCAATTTAAATGAAATAACTCCACATTTTAATGAAAAAAATAATTACATACAGATGATCATAATAAAGACCATTAGAATTATCAATTAGACAACCTACCTCATGATCTTTGATGAAATCTTGCCAAACCATAGCCCTTAATTCGATGAAGAATGGGAGAATTAAAAATAGTGAGGAAGATATATGAGCAACACCTATGATCAAGGTTCAATGATTCGATAAATATCAAAATATAGATCTAAACCATTGATAATAAAGGAAAAAGTCACTCATCTCAATATGAGAATAAATATAGGGAAGAGAGGAATCTAAATGAGAGGATATGACATACTTGAAGAGAGGTAGATCCTTCCTCCAGATCTTTTATTCACACAAAAATATGTTCAAGGATCCATTTAATTCTCTTGGTAACTACCAAAATCATGTCAATTCATTTGAGGTCAGGTTTATGATATTAGGGATAATAACCAGGGTCTTTGTAATTTTTAATCAAATTTCTATGCATTTATATTCCATAATTCAGAGTTTCTTATGAGGGGAACATAGTTTTCCCAATCACATGCCATAAACATACACCCCTACTTATGGGGTGAATAGTTACTCCTATGTGGGTGCATTATTTTCAAAATAATACACCAAATATAAAACCCCCTATGTCTGAGGGTTTTTGGTTTGGGGAGGGAGGCCGCATGGTTTGGTTAAATAGTGTGCCACCTCTTATGGATACAAAAAAATGGTCACATGGTTTGAAAAGGAAAACCTCATGGTTTACGCAAATGATTCACCAATTGTGAATATCACCATGGGAATCCAAATATATTCACATTCAATTAAAAACCCCAATCTAAACCCAAAAAAGGTATTATCAAAACAAGGTTAAAATAATACCTGAAAATGAGTATGATACATCTCTAGAAAGTTCATGATAACATAATTATAAACCTCCTTGAATTGATAAATTAGAACTTAAAAAGTTTTATAATTTATCTACGACATTTTTTTTGACGATTATAAAGTACAAAATATTTTTGTAAATTGGATTTTTATACTTGGTTTCAGATACATGCATCACTTCTAGAACAAGAGTAACTAGATTATTTTACGTGAAACTAAATTCATTATATTTTTTTATTAAATGTATAACCATTAATTACAAAACCATTATAAGATAATACATTAAAAATTGGTCCATTTTATACCCATTGAATTCATTCAAAAATTGAATTCATATTTATAGTTGACACCATAAAAAATTGTCTCAAAACCATAAAAAAACAGTCAGTTATGTGAATTTGATATCCATTTTCATCCCATGATGGATTCAAATTCCTAAGAATTAATTTTTGGGGTTCAACACTGGGAAAAACCACTAAAATACTATGTAAAACATAAATGTGAGTCTTCTCCCACTATGTAATGGTTATTGTGAAAAAATCTATTACAAAATTGTTTTCACCCATAAGTCACTAACTGTGATGAGATTTTGGTAGACCAATTCTCACCACATAGGACTAATAATCATCATATAATTCGACAACATCCTAAATAATATATCACTCTACTATAAAACCTTATGGATGACTTCTATTACTGAAATACACATCCAAAATCATCATATAATAGATTATATTAACATAATACTCTAACCAAGTGAACCATAAAGTGATCCATCATATCAAAGAATGATTATAGGAAGAACATCTCCAATTTAAATAATATTACATAAATTTTCTCTTTCATTCGTGAAAATTCCACTAGGTCTAAAACATTACTTCAGAAAGTTTTGAAAGAAAAATATTTTTTTTGTGTATGGATATAGTTTTTTGGATGTTTCAATATAAATATACAAAAAATAAATCTTACATCAAAAGATGATAGTCATGAGATTTCATGAATATAATATTTTAATTATCCATTGACAATATATTATTTATATTTTATGAATACCCATCTAGAACCTTAAAATCCGTTTGGATGTCGAAAAAATGATACCACTGTTACCTATAATGACAATATGTAGCTACAGGAATAAGATTTTTCCTTTAAAACTTTACTAGTTTAAACACTTCCTATATCCCCATGTCAATTACATGCAATCTTACCATAATTAAATCCTTATTTTACCAGGTTTATTTAGTAACATGACAATAACACAAAAACTAATATATTTTTCTATATGCATGACATTAATAAACTATTATACATGAAAACCATTCCTTTAAGAAAATTCAATAAAAAATTGGCACCTTTTTTCAGGAAGTTTTCATATGAGTTTTCAATGAAGGTTTACCAAAAGTGGTGACCATGTCCTTTACTTTTGAATATTGTTTATCCATTGTTAATTCAGATATTTTTTTACAATATTTTAACACAAAATCTATTAAATTCATCCAAAATTATAATTTATTTATGTTATAAATTTATGATTCCCAAGAAATAAATTCCCTGAGAAAATTTTCAACCTAACTGATTATATACCTTGTTTAAAAATGGGACACCATTGAGTTCCTTTAATTCTATATCCTAAAAAATCTCTATAAACACGAATATCAGTTTTCATCCCATGAAACATGTATTTTAATGTGTAATATTCATTTCTATAATAATCATACAACTTTACACCTGATGCAATACCCTGAGATCTTTAAAGAAGACTACGTCTAATAGAATACCGGACATACAACATTGAGCTTTAAGGAGAATGAAATATTATTATTCAAATATTAGTATAATAACTTTTACCTTAAATTGAATGATATGAATATAAGTAACCACATTTAAAATTATTTGTATAAAGGTCCTAATGAATAATTTTTTTGATTAATTCTTAGAAAATATGCAATAACTTTTAGGTAATTAAATTTTATGATTCAAAAATATATTATCGTCAAAAATTAATTTTAAATCTTTTTAGTGATTATTATAATTAAAAACTTATAATATCATAATTTTTTCAAAAAAAATATTTCATTTTTTAAATAATCATATCAAAATTATATTAGGGTGGAATTTTGGTTTTTTTCTGAAATGATTTATTGTTCAATGAATAGTAAAAAATATCAATTTTATTTAAAAACATCTTTTCATTTAAAGTGTCTAAAAAGTAAAATTTCATTTTGAATTGGTTTTAAAATTTTATTAATTAGTTTTGATTAAAAAAAATCTAATTAATATCATTCACCTCCTTATTTTAATGATAAAAAAATCATGATTCTAATTATATTAAAAAGTTTTATATTTTCCTCTAGGTATTTCGTAATATGAGAGAGGTTCTGAAAATGACAAAGTATGAGACACCATTGAGGTTAAGACACTGTCAACCTATCACACCTTTAAGGTTGAATCACAACCAAATTGAGTACCCACCAATATAGAATGTTGACCAATTCTAAGACTCCGTCACATAAGAGACATCATTGTCCCCAACTCACAATTAACTTGGAAATCTTGCTACATATTAGACACCAATAGATTACACACCACCAGTGTATAAAATTGGTAATGTTCGAGACAATGCCAAACTGATTTATCTCTAGAGGAGTCACCTTCAGAAGGACGACCTCTTCCAGTGGAGAAAACATCCATTTCATGTTTCTAGAAGAAGTCACTGCGAGTTTGAGACATCACTAGTACCTAAGACACTACCACTATTTTTAAACCTCACTTTGTGATTTAATTTATTCTCATGTCTATATTTTTAAGGTTAATTCCAATTTCTATTTGAATTATCATCTCTTAAATTTTTGATAGAATTCATTGAAAAATATGTATGAAAAACTGTATGAGGAAGTAAGATATCCATATGCTCTTGGATATTATTTATGTTTCCTCTACTACTATTAAGAAAGGAATAAAACTCCATCATTCATAAGAAGAAAAGGTAATTCTCATGAAAATTTGATACCGATCTGTGAATCTGATGCTTACTGAACATAAAAATAAAACCAAACCAAATTTCAAGAATATGAAGAGATCATATGTGACATGGAAGTAAAAATACATCATTATATCAAAAGGATTCCTATATTTAGAAACAAGAGTCTAAGAAACTTTGTTCATATAACGTTTTCAAGATATACCTACTCATGATTCACTAAAAATCAAAACAAGAGTCATAAATTTCACCACCACAGACCGAGCATTTCTAAACCCTAAACTTTGATATTTTTCTATTTAGTTTAATTTTTATTATATATTGAGCAGTCTGTGTGAATAATCTATTTTATCATACAAACACTATATCATGTGATGAAATTGAAGCTAATTGATATCATTGTTTGTGTACCTAAATGATTAATAGTGGTATTGGTGTTATGTGACCCATTTGTTTTATACTCCCACCTATAACTATAAAAAATTTCATGTGTGACAAGGACATTTCATAAACTATTTTAAAACCAAGTACAGGTTCTAGATCAACTTTTTTGTTTTATATAAATTACTTGGTGGTAGGTGATCACCCATTTGAGAGGCCTATGACTCAACTTGATATTAAACCTCGGTTTTTAAATTTCCACAATGTCTTTCTATTTACTTGAGTTCTATTTTACAAACTAAAACTGTTTTAACCAAAAAAATAATTTAATAGTTAATCTTTATTAGTGTTTTTTTTAATTTTTATTATGTTAATTGATTTAAATTGACTAAATGATATTCTATATTACATACATAAGAGATAATCACTCTTTAAGAAACTTTTTGCAAGATTAGAGAATATAATAATCTACTATATTGATTAACAAGGATATTTTAAATTGATATGGGGATTTTAAATTAATCCTCTCAAACAAAAATTTTAATTAGGTACTCAATTCACACCCCACTTGAGATACTCACTCTGAAAAAAATGTGTTATCAAATGTTGGTTTATTTTATTTAGTATTATTTTTTTTCAAATTGTTTTGAACTATGTTTTTTATTTTTATGTTAAAGATCTTAATTTTTTGTTATTTATAAATTTAAATAATTAAATATTTTTTCTTGAAAAATTTTCTGCTAAAAACCTACCTCCTTTCGTTAGTGACAATAATTATGCACAATGAAAGATTTAGATGAGAATGAATATAGAAATCATGGGTTTTGATATTTGGTATGGTATATAAGATTAATATGTTATTAATGAAATAGTTATAAATTATTGGAATGATGCTACAAATATATCTTACAATAACAATTATAAATAAATGAATGCCCAATATTATGCCCTACGAGATGTAGATTTTAATAGAAATTATGTGCAAAAAAACACTTATGATTTTTTTTACAATTTGTCTATTTCCTATGAGGGAACTTATATTATTAAGGCGATAAGGCATAACAATTATACTATTAAATATGATAAGATAATAATGACGACTGATGAACTTATTTTTGACATATATCTCACGTTCAATGTTATTTTCAACACAATGAGATCTATTGAAAATCCTATTTCTTCCAAGGATCAAATCACGCAGCTCTTAACATGTCCACCAAAATTATGGGGAGACATATTTTTATCAAACATATAATATTGTGATATTACAAATATTCATGTAAATGAGTTGATAGTTAATATTATGATGTATAAATAAGATCTAAAGGTAAACTATGGAGGAGATGAATATAATAGAAGAATATAAGTAGCCTTCAAGACTACTACATCTAAACTGATGGAGAAAAGACCAAGAAAAAGGGAAAGTTAAAGTTGTGAGTTCAAGTGATAGTGAATAAACTTCATAAAGTGATGAGGATATGTCTCAAATAGCCAGATGATTTACGAAATACTTTTGAAAAAATAATTTTTTTAGGAAACCTAATTATGAAAGAAAATATGAATCCAAATGTACATGGAATAAATATAGGAAGAGGAATGATGATCCAAAATAACCTATATTCTATGAATGTTAAAGTAAAGGACATGTCAAAGAACACTTTCCAAATCTCAGATACAAGTAGAAATATGAGGTGAAAGTTAGAAGATACAAGAAGGATAGGAAATCAACCTAGAGTGCATCGGAGGATAGCTCCAGGGAATCTGATTTTTCACTTGAAGAAAAGTTAGATCAAGTGAATATGTGCATTATGAAAAAAGTAAATGAGGCACTTACTATATCTAGTATTTTACCTTAACATAATGTTGATATTTCTAAAAATGAACAAAATGATTATGATAATAGGTCAAATGATGAATTTTTTGGATACTATAAATGTGAGAAGACACCTTTATTGAGATTAAGGAAAAATGTAAGACTCTAAAAAGATAACATGCTCTAACAGCAAATAGAAAATCACATCTATCTATTGAAAAAGAGAAAAATGATTAACCATTAAGAGAAAATATAGATAATATGTTTTGAAATGATTATTTATGTAAAGACCTAATTTTTTTAAAAATGGTAGAAAAATTATTACTCAGATTTTAGGGAATCAAGTTGCATATAAAAAAGTTTTTTTTTTGAAATTCATTGCACCTAAATATGTTACTAGAACAAGATGTGAAGTTGGACAAAGGAGAATAGTAAAAAAACAACTTTGCACCTAAATTCAAAAAATAATGTTCACCTACCAATAATTTTTAAAAAGGATCCAATAATGTTTTTATTTCTAAAAGTTAACGATCTGTGTATAAGAAACCTTTCAAGAAATTTTGGGTCCTTAAATCTCTAATTTCTAATATTTTTTGACCCAAATAGAATTGGGTACTAGAATAATATCTTGTTTAAAACTTCTATTATAGGAAAAATACTTGAAGACCTCCAGTAAAAGTCAATGGTACTTGGACATAGGTTGTTTAAGGCATAAAAAGGACATTATTCATGCTTTAAGATCCTTATCAAGGATTATGGTGGCCCTATAAACATTGGAGACAATTAAAAAGGAAAAATCATTAGCCTAGGAAAAATCGGTAACAATAATTCAGTTTTGATTTCTGATGTTTTATTTTTATATGTTTTAAAATATAGTATACTTAGTATTTCTCAGTTATGTGATGATGACTTTTAAAGAAATTTTGAAAATGATGCTTGTAATGTTTTTGATTCTAAGAATTTTTTACTTTTTATTGCCTTGAGAAATGACAATGTTTATATTTTTTTTATTTAAATTATTTATTTTTTCAAATTTTTTACATGATTAAGTTTCTTTCAAATAGAATCTTGGCTATTTAATATGAAACTATTCCATCACTACATTCACTCACATTGGAAGCTAACTAGGAAAATATGAGTTATAAATCTACCTAAGATTTAGTTTTCAACTGGTAATGTCTGTAACCCTTGTCAAAAAGGGAAAACACAATGTTTTTTAAAAATTATAGAGAGAAGTTTCTACTTCTCAACATATTAAGTTGGTTCACATGGATTTATTTAGACCTTATAGAGTTTATAGTTTAAATGGAAAGCACTATTTTTAGGTTCAGGTATATGATTTCTCTAGGTATACTTTGGCATATTTTCTATCTCCAAAAAGTGAATCCTACTCTTACTTTACCAAGTATAAGTCTATAGAAAATCATAGTGGAGTTAGAATTAAGATAATAAGAAGTGACAATGGACGTGATTTTGAGAATCAAGATTTTGATTATTTTTTTCTCAAAAAAAGATACAATCATAAATTCTTTTCTCATAGGACCCCTTACCATAATAGAGTTATTGAAAGTAGAAATAGAATTTTACATGAGATAGCCCAAACCATGTTAAATTAATATGATCTACCTATCTATTTTTGGAAAAAAGCTATCAATATATCCTGATAGATCATAAATAGAGTCTTAATAGAACTTATTCTTAAGAAATAACCTTATGAACTTTGGAATAATAGGAATCTTAAGTTTAATTACTTTATTTTTTTGTTTGTAATGTATTTATTCTTAACACTATAGATAATTTTAACAAATTTTCTTCAAAAATTGATGAAGGAATTGTCCTTGGTTATTCAACCTCTAGTAAAGCTTATAGAATTTTTAATAACAATTATAAAACTACAGAAGAATAAGTTCATGTTAAATTTGATGAGACTAATCCACATTATCCTAAGACCTCCCTAGAAAATCTTAAGGATGTTTCTTCTTCTCTGATCACAAATTACAAACCTTTAGAATTTTTTGTTAGACAGTTAGGCATATCCTATAGTTATGAAGAATTTTTAGAACTTACAAGACCTAAATATGTAGTGCCAGAAGTTACTAGTCTATATTTCACTAGATCTATTATAAATCTTATAAACTACTATTTAGATTCTTTTGAAGGAGATCTAGATAGGGGTACCAAACTAGTGCTTCTCTAAAAAATCAGGTTGAATATCAAGTATTCATGACTCAGATTAATCCTAATAAAATTAATGAAGATATTAATGATGAATTCTAGGTAATATCCATGAAAGATGAATTAAATCAGTTTTAAAGAAACAATGTATGTGAACATATAGATATACCCAATAACACCTTGACTACTAGCACCAAATGGGTGTTTAGAAACAAGTTTGATGAGTCAGGCACTATACTTAGATACTAGGATAGAATTGTTTTTCACAAGGTTATAATCAAGAATAAGGAATTAATTATGATGAAAACTTTTTACCTGTTTTCAGATTTGATTCTATATGAATTATTCTTTCCAATATAGCACATATAGATTTCAAACATCATGAAATGGAAATTAAGACTGCTTTATCAAATTGTTTTATAAATGATGCTATTTTTTAAGATAAACCCTTGGTTTTTAAAATCTTTATTTTACAAACCAATTTTTTAAATTTTTTTAAAAATATTTATATGTTTTAAAACATGCTCCTTGAGCTTGGAATGATAGACTCAACAATTTTCTTATTTCGAAAAGGATTTTCAAAATGTATAGTTGATCCAAATATTTTTATAAAATTAATTTCAAAAGATGTTTTTGTAGTAAAAATATATGTTTATGATATTATATTTGGATATTCAAGAAATTATCTGTGCATTGATTTTTATAAAATGATGAAAAATGAATTTGGAATGAGTTTAATGGGTGAAATAATATTCATTATTGAAATTAAAATCTTTCAAAATAAAGAAGAAATTATTTTCTATCAAAGTAAATATATAAAAGATCTTTTAAAAGGATTTATCTATGATATAAATTTGAGTTGTGATACTCCTATGAGTATGACCTGTATGTTGGATCTTGATGAAGCAAGGAAACCAGTGGATTAAACTAATTATAGAGATATGATTTTTAGTCTTCTCTATTTGTCTTCTAGAATACCAGATATTATTTATAGTGTATTTATGTGTCATTGATTTCAAGATAATACAAAAGAGTGACACATAAATTTTGTTAAAATAATTTTTTAATACATCAAGTACGTAACCAATTTATGATTTTTTTAACTTAGAGGACATGATTTTAATTTAGTGAGTAATTTTGATGAAGATTTAGGTGGATGTATGTTAGAAGGAAATATATCATTTATAACTGGTCACTTTTTGGGAAAGTCTCTTGTTTCATGGTGTAGTATGAAACAATTTTTTTGCATTTTCTACTATTGAGGCTGAATACGTATCTATTGACAATTGTTGTGAACAAATTTTGTGGATGAAACACACCTTACTATATTATGGATATCAATTATGACTTGTCCTTATAAATTTTGACAACACAAGTGCAATTAAAATTTATAAGATTCATGTATAGCTTTCTAGGACCAAGCACAATGATATAAGATATCACTTTTTAAGAGAATTATTTAAAAAAGGTGATATCATTCTTGAATTTATTGGCATAGAAAATTAGTTAGCTGATATATTTACTAAGCCTTTGGATTATGAGAGAATTAACTATATCAAACATGAGATAGGATTGAATGATTTTGGTTATGTTTAATTTTTGGTGACATGTCATTGGGTGACACACCATTGGGTGACACACCTTTGGGTGACACACCGTTGGGTGACACACCGTTGGGTGACACACCGTTGGGTGACACACCGTTGGGTGACACACCGTTGGGTGACACACCGTTGGGTGACACACCATTGGGTGACACACCGTTGGGTGACACACTATTGGGCGAAACACCATTTTATGATGCACTGTTGGGTGACACACCATTGGGTGAAACACTGTTGGGTGACACACCATTGGGTGACACAGTGTTCGGCGACACACCATTGAAATTTACAGAATGTTGGTTTCATGCCTTTTTGAATTTTCAATTCAAAATTTTCTAAACCACCAATTTTATATTTGTACTGTTTATTTCATTAACCCAATATGTATATTTTTTGGGATTATGAATTCAATTTCAAGTATTATTTAATTTTTTTTCATATACCTAAACCCCAATTGATACAAAAATTTAACTTTGTCTATTTCTAACAATACCTATTCTCTCGCACCCATCTCCCTCGAGCCTAGTGCAACCTTCTTACTTCCAACCTTGAAACTTTCAAACCTTCTTATTACCCTTGATAATTATTTCTGAACCAATATTTATAAAATGAACAAATTTCCCTTATAAGTCTTCACCGGGTGAGTTACTATCATCCAAGAAGTGTAAAAGTGTGTTGAGTGATCCTGCTCTAGTTGCACTTGTTAACCCCGATCTTGAAAAAAGATTTGTAGTATCTAAAATGGATATTGAAGAAAAGTTTATGTTGTCTATAAAACATATTTTATTTAAAGTGCTACATAACCAAGGATGTATAGATTGGTTTTCCTTTAATGATATGACTTTCTTTTCTAGGTTGGTTCACCTATTCAACTTGTATGTTGAGTTGGGATTTAATAATTAATAAGAGTGCTGGATGAGAGTCATAATAATTGGATTTTTTTTGTTTTCTTCAAAATATCTCCCAAACTATCTAGGTGCACCCCATGAAGGAATTTATGGTGATTATCTAGGAACTATTCTTGAGGATATAGGCATTTTTATATATAAATATTCTCCTAAATAACTTACTCGTAATGAGTTAACCAGAAGACATGTTGCCTCTAAGTTGAATGGGGAGTGTAAGTTGTTCTTTAAGCTCATACAAAACATGTTATTCCCTAGGAAAAGTGGTTTTTACACCCTGAGATACCTTGATGTGTATCTTCTCTATATTATGGAATGAGGTCATGTGATCAATATTTTTAGGTATCTTATAGTGTATATGTCTTATTTGATAAAATCAACTTCAAGATCTAACACATTAACCTATCGAAATCTGATTTTTTTCAATGTTAATGGACAATGGTCTAGTTACTGAAAATGAATAAAAAAATTTAGACTATTGTGGTTTCTACATTTCAAAAGTTATATTTTTAAGGATAAATATTTAATGGAACACTAGAAAAAGATAGTGGGTTGAAGATAGTGATAATATGTATGCTAATTTTAACCAATTAGTTTGTCCTTCCATACAAAGGGATTTTGTTGATCTAGGTTTAGTTCCATATAAGCATATAGAATACTTTGATGAGGAAGTAGAGCGTTTTGAAAAATAAGAAATTGAAAAATATCCTTCTGTTGATGAATGAAGTGATCCAGACCTATCTCCAAAATCTTCTCCCATAACACATGGAGGTCCTAGTCCGCTTAGGAGACTTCCAAAAAGAGAAAATTTTATCAAAAGTGATGAATTGGAAATAAAAGTTTCCATTTAGGATTATTTTAAAAGTATTTCAAAATATGTTGATGGTGAAGATAATGGAGATGATGAGGAGGAATATGGGGAAAATGAAAATGGCGATGATGAGGATGAAGATGTGTAAAATGAAAATGGATATGATAATAATGGAAATTGGAGTGATGATAATGATGATGAGTATAGGATAAATTTTTATGATAGAAGAATTAGAAGGAGAGATGTAAAGATTCCTACATAGAATAAAGAGATTGTTTACTTGTTGAGGGGGGAGAAATCAACATATTTGGAATTTTTCAAAAAGGATATGTATGGGGATGAAACTAAAGTGAGTTCAGTTGGTGATAATCAAACACTTTTTTGAATACCTTTGATTAATCTTATTCTATTATTCATATTTTTTTTTCTTTTACTATCTTTATTATGATAAAATTGACCTTTTACATAATCCCTAAAGGGGGATAAAATACCTATAAGGAATTTATTTCTGAGTTCTTTGTACTTATTCTAGTGGTGTTTCATTTGATTTTTTTTGTATTTAACCTTTTTTTTGACAGTTGATAATTACCTTACTTTTTTCATTATTTATATTTTCCACCAACTTCACATACTGTGAATGATAATTAATTATTTATATTTTGATATTACATTTGATATCTTGTTTTATATTTGTGATTCCTTTTATTCCATGAGTTATAATCATTAAAAAGGGGGAGGCTGTTAGCCTAATTATTTTAATAATAAAAAAATTATGATTCTAATGATAATAATAATATTTATTTTTTAGTAATTATTTCAAAATTTTAGACAAGTGCTGAAAATCACTAAGTATGAGTCACCACTGAGGTTATTACGCTGTTAACATGTCACTCCATCATGGATAAATCACTACCAACTCGAGTCACCACCACAATTTGTTTACCAACTTTAAGATACCATCACATATGAGACACTATTGACCATGACTCACCATCAGCATCAAAATCTCACTAGTGTTTGAGATACCATTAGATGAAAAAACATTAGAGTATAAAATATGTAAAAAAAGAGACACATCTAACTTAATCTACTACCAGAGGAGTCAATTCTAGAATTATGACCTACCTCCAATAGAGACACCGTTTGTGTCATGCCACCAAAAAAACTCACAGCTAGTTTGAGACACCACCAAATCCTAAGACACATACGATATTTCTTAACATAACCTTCCCATTTAAGTTATTTTAATGGATATATTATTTAAGTTAATTAAAATTTGTATTTTATTTATTATCTTTTAAATTTTTGACAAAACACATTGAAAAGAATTTTAGATGTACAATACAAGGAAGTAGGATATTTGGATGCACATGGATATTCTTCCAACTGCTACTACTATTGTGAAAAGAATTAGAATCCCTTACTCATAATATGATTATGGAATTATCATGAGAATTATATAACAAGTTGTGAAGATTTCTATTAATAAAAACACATAGAATAATGCTGATTTCAAGAACATGAAGACCTCATACTCTACTGAGAAGTCAAATACATCATTATATCATGAGACATCATGTCGTCAAGAATAAGATTTTCTGAGACTAGGTTCTTCTAAAATTTCCAAGATAACACAACTTAATCTTTTATTCAAATCAATACTATAGTCATAAGCATCACTTCCATAGACTGATCATTTCTAAACTCTATACTATGAGACTGATATGTGTTGTTTCTTCTTTAGTACATATTGAGTAGTGTGTGCATACTCTATTTTATCACACACGCACACACACACACATTGTATCTTGTGATGAAATTGAAGATGCATGATATATTTTTATCTTTTTTTACATATACTCACATGGTTGGAAGTGGTAGAGGACTTGTGTGACCTTTTTCTTTTATACACCCACATATTACTAGGGAATATGTCACATGTGACCTGGGTAGTTTGTAAACAATTGTAAAACCTGATACAAGGTGTGGATATAATTTTTTATTTTATATAAACTATTTAGTGTTAGGTGGTCACCAAGAGGAGAGGACTAAGTATCAACATTAGACTGAACCTCTTGTTTCAAATTTTTGCAATCTCTTTTTGTTTACATGAGTTCCACTTTTAATAGTAAAACTATTTTAACAAAAAAAACTAATACTTTGATAGTTAAAATATTTTAGTGTTTTTATAAGATTTTAATTAAGTAAATAGATTTCAAGGGACTAAGTGACATTATGTAGTACTTACCCAAGATCTTATAAATATTTAAGAAACCATTTGAAAGATAAGAACTTATAATGATCTTCTATATTGGTTAACTAGACAGTTTTAAATTGATTGGGGGATTTCAAATTAATCCTCTTAAAAAGAAATTTTAATACTATACCTAAATCACCCATCTCTTGATATAGTCACTCAAACCAAAAAATATTATTCATTTCATCATTATGATAAATTTTAATATAAAAATATTTCAATACTAAAATTATATTTTCTAGAAAACTATTTTTCACCATGTTTTGTGAGTTTGTTTTAATGGTAATTTATACCATCTATAGGAATTGAATTTTCAAAAATGTTTTAAACATTTCAAATCATAATTTCAAGAAATTATAAATAGGTAAAATTTATTTTTGTTAATAATGAATAATAACCTTAGTAAAAATGATGTCACCAATATATGTGTAAAATAAGTAGAAGAGTGTCAAAACCATGAAATATGGTTTTAAAATTGTCCATAAACATGTCTATATTTCATTGGATGACATTAAATTCACCACTCCCATAAAATATTTAAAAATATGGCATTTTTTCCATTATTATTTGATAAAGACCGTTATATTATTTTATGAAAAGGAATATTTGAAAATATATTTTCCTTGCTTTCAATATCTATAATATTTGTGTTTTGTATAAAAAACTTTTATGAAGGGTTATAAAATTTTATTTTGAATAAGAATACTTTTTTAGTATGGTAATTTATTTTTAATTTTTAAATAATAAATAATTACCTTAAATGGTCATAAAATGCCAACAAACTGCTTGTGAAAATAGTATAAAAAGCACGTAAATGGTATTAAAAAAATAAAAAGTAACATTTACTAGGGGAGTTATGTTCTTTACATGATTTTTTTACATAAATATAATGTATTATTGATGTGCTATTTTTTTATTTTAAATACATTACTGTCTTGATATTCATTTAATGTCAATAATGTGCATATAACTAAAAATTAAATTCAGGATTTTTCATATTAAATAATATCTTACAAAATGATTTAAACTTCGTAAAGATCTTATATTTATCAAACTTAATTTTATATGGTTGATAATATAAAATATTTTCCATTTATGGGTATTTTTTTTCATAACTTTATTGACCCCTAATGATTTAAAACATTGTTATAATAGTAATATATAAAAGTGATAACACGAGGTTAAAACTAAGAGATTGGGGTTAAAATATTAAATAAATATAATTAAATGTTATTCAATGAGAGTATTTAGACATATAAACACCATATATTTTAAAAATATATTAATTTTATTCTACTATAACGTTAAAATTTATTAACATAAACTTAATACATTAAGTAATTCCAAGGGTTCCCCTATCATTCCCTATATAAGGACAATACACCTCCCATCTTACCCACACATCATGATCCATGTATATCAACATATCTATTCCAAAATTACTTCCCAACATTCCTACACATATCCAAGAGGTTATGTTTTCACCAAAATTCTAACCTATAAGTATTAAGGTGTTATAGAAATGAATTTCTTAAAACAGGTTATAATCATCTTAACTGAGGGTTTTCATTTCGCATATTATTATTCGTCTTTTAATTCTATCTTAAACATTAATATATAATAAAATATGTAGATTACATATAATGATATTTTATTATACTAATTTTATAATGTTATCCATCTCATATTAGACCCTTTGGCGAGAAAAACATCAGTCGCGTGTATGTGTGGACTAAAACCTCCACAAAGCAACGTATTCTTCTTTTCATAACCACATAAAAATGATAGTAATTACTATTTATAAAAGAAATATATATTATATTAATGAAATAATTATGATTCTATAAATATAATACTTACCTTATTACCTATCTAGTAGTTGGAAAATTATAACATTTCTCATGAAAGCATTTGGACTACCACCCCCACGAAGCGATGTGATTTTTTTCATGTATGAATTTCATTGATTTTTCTAAAATTATATTTAAGGTATTAAAATGATAATTATTTAATGATTATTTTTATATATTTTATGTTACCATTTCCCTTTTTCCTCAATCAACCTACTAATGTCATTTTACAATTATGAATTGAACATATTTAAAACACTAGACGCAGACTAAACAAATTAATTAATTAATTATTTCCTTAAAAAACATGACATAAATCATTTAATCTTAAATAAAAACACCTGTCTATTTTTATTAAAAATTAAATAACTATTATACTTTTATGATATAGGATATAAATGACATACATAGAATATTTGGACTCGAGTTAAAGGGATTATTAATGAAATTTACTTTTATTGTGTTATGATAATTCTCCTTTGTTTTTTTATTCCATGATTATATGTGTACTGATATATAATTTTTTTTATTCTTTATTTCTACTTGATTTATTGGTATTTTCAAATATTATCCTAATCACTTCATGTATTAATTATCACCTAAATAGTAATAATCTTTGTAAGGATTTTTTTCTCAATCTAATTTTTATGACATGTTCCAGGTCAGAAAAATTGATTTTATTATATGTTTTAATTACTGAGACATGAATGAATTTTGAAATTTTAATTTATGAAATTAATTATAATTATAGATCCATATCATATTCATTAATTTGATTATATAATATTTCAACATTACTGAAGCTGTAAAGTCTTTTTGTTGCAATATTATTTATTTTCAGGATTATTCATGTTTGAGGTTCATTTGGGGGAAATTATATGATATTAATTTCATGAAATAAAAATATATTCTTATCCTATAGTTATATTTTTATATTGAAATTATTTTATTTCATTTTCACTATTTTTTACTTAATGATATTGAAAGAATATTTATAAGGAAGACCGACCTTATTTCTTTTTTTTGTTGGTAATATTTTATCATTAATATCATTGATACTTAATAAATTTCAATAATGTTCATTTAAGTTGAGAAATAATTTTTTAAATTCATTTTAAACTATATTTCAATTTTTTTAAAAAACTTTTTTTTTCATTTCCCAACATGGTACTTTTTTTATCAAAAGGGTAAATGAGATCATTATTTTAACATTTAACAAATTAATAGATATTCCAATTTTCATAACTATTATTTGAATTGATGTTTCATTAAAAAATTTACGTGTGAGATTTAAAATAAAATTTCTTTATCAATATTCAGAAATTTTTTATTTAAAACTTTATCAAAAGAAAAGGATATTTTCCCTTCTTGGAAATGAATTTCTTAAATGTCCTTTAAATTAATTTTTTATTATTTATAAACACCCTATATTATTTTCTATGATCTAATGGGGATATATTCCAATGAAACCATCCTTTTTCTCTATCTATATGGATTATGATTGTTTTAAATATACTGTTTGGAAAACTATTTCTTTTTGATGTGTTAAATAAGATAAAAAGGTATGATGGTTATTTTCAATGAAAAAAGTGATATTTTCAAAATATTATTTTGATTAAATGGTAATTAGACATTTCTATGAATTATTTAAGGGTGGTTGTGTTATAAACCAAAGATGAATGGTTATGTAATGATTGAAGGATTGATAGTCAGATTATATACACTGGATGGGTGGGTCAATTATATCCCTCTAATGAATTGGGTATAAAAATGGAGTTAAGATATTGCATGTTAATCTTAGGAGATGAAATAGTTAAATATTTTAAGTTACTCATAAGAGATATTGAAATTTTACTATTTTTTATGAATCTATTATGAATATTTTATATTCTAAGTTTCCAAAACGTTTTCTCTATACTTTAATTGAGTTTTAAATGATTATTTTGATTTGGATTGACATAAAATGGATTATAATTATTAATCCTTATGAATATTTCCTTTGATAAAGATTTATTTCCTGTAACATGTTTTATGACATACGTTATAATGTGTATAAATTCCCTTATATAATTCTATTTTACTTTGAATATTTTATGATACCCTTATTCTCATATTATTCTCACCAAATATATTCAATTATTAATTCCTCTATTAACCCTTGATGGTCATTTGAGCTCACCCTTCCTTTTAATATTTTCCTAGGTTATAAAGATATATTTTTGATAAGATATGTCTATAATGTTTACATTTCATTATTTTAATGAATTAATGTGGAATAAGTAAATCTATGTATAATAGGAAAATGATCATTCAAGGACATGAGTATTGTTATTTAATAGTTTCCCTAGCTCTTTATAACTGTAAATAGAAAAGGTCCTTGCGTATGTAAGAGATTCAATATTTCAATTTGAATTTTTATATTTGTGATGACTAAAATTGGGTCACTATTATCAGTATCATTTCAAAAAATACAACAAATTTGGTTTTAACAGTAGATTTAGGATTTCATGTTGAAGTTACTTATAGTTAGCATCAGAGAAGACTTTATAAAAATTTGGAGATTAAGATATTCTCAAGTGAGGTTAGTTATTGATATGATCATGGGTTTATAATATAAAGTTATATAACAAGTTAAAATGAATATAAAACCATTTTTATTTTTTATGCAATGGTATTTTATGGTGATTAATGATATTTTGGAAGTCATTTTATTAGGTTGAGGTATATATAACTTTTAGGTTTAATGTGATGGATACTTTTGGTATAATTTATATGTATTTTTTGGGATGTAAAATGAAAGGTATTAGACAAATATTTAAGTTAAAGAATTATTTAATGTTTTGGTTATTTATTTTAATTATAATATAGTGTTATTTATTTATTGAATGATTTAAGTTGAACCATTGGTGTTGTTGAGAAAATTTTGAAGTTAAATTTATTATTTATTCATGTGAAGGATTTTCATTTTTATATTATTATACATTGAGATAACCATTTTTTATTTAATAAATATAGGAGGATTATATTTTTATCCTTTTATGAATCCAATGACCTATTCAAATTAGATTATTTTTGTATGGAAAAGATCTATTTTAGATACCCAATACTTGGAATATAGCAGAGATAGAGGTATGAACTTTTTATAACATGAAGAAAAGTATGGAATTTCATTTAAGGATTTAAAGAAAATCAAAAATGTATATTTTCGAGTGTCATTTATAATTATAATAAAAGAAAAAAAATAAAAAAAATGTTATAATTTTATAATAATTTTTGGGGAATTTATGTTCTACTTTATTTATTATTAATTAACAATTTTGTGGTCAATAAATTTATCGTGATCACATTATCTATCACTCCCCATCACTATTTGTAAATTAATTTTCTTATCTGATTCATATTTTATTTTCTGACTAGTTTTCTTCTATTTGCAAGCCTAGTTTTTTGTTATTCTTGATGAACTTCATATTTTAATTTCCCTCTTTTCAAAATGAAGTTATATTAACCCTTTTTATGATGTGGGTTATCAAAAAATGCATTTTAAAATATTAAACCCTTGAATTACAATGGCCTATATCACAATTATGGGGAAAAAATTATTATATGGGGTATAATGTAATACCTAGATATTTAAAAAAATGACTATGTTTGATATAATAAAAGACATGCAACATTGAACTTTAATGACCAAAAAATATTATTATTAAATTATGACCATCATAACCTAGATTTCGAATTAGTGGATATGAATTTAAGAAACAAAATTATAAAATATATTAATAAAGAATATATAAAAAAATTATTGATTAATGTTAATGAAATAAGAACCCACTTTTTGGTTGAAATTTTATGGTTAAAAAAGAAATTTTTCTCAGAAATGGTTTTTATTTTTTTGAAAGTAAATATTATAATATACTTCTACCACTATAAAAACTTTTATTCTATAAAAATGAGATAATTTTTGAAATTATAATATCCAAATTATCTTAGTTTGAAATTTTTAGATGTTTCTGAAATGATTTATTTTTCAATGAATAGTTAAAGATATTGATTTTATAGATAATGATCTTTTCTTTCCATGTATTTATGTCATACCATTTTTTTAAATTGGATTTAAAATATAAATAACTAGTTTTATTTAAAAATTATCCATGTATTTTTATTTAAATAAAATTTATGGTTAATTTTAATATAAAATTATTTCTAAAATAAAAATACATTTTTCTAAAACGTCACTTTATTAATTCTAATATTTATACTATTTTTTGATGGGGATTAATAATTTATAAATGGTTATTTTGGGATATTAATATTTTTTATGATGGATATTTATTTTTAATTTTTATTGATGAAATATTTACCTTAAATCATTATAGAATGTAAACACAAAGCTAGCACAGAAAATAGAAATGTCTTGTAAATTATTTTAAAAACATAAAAGTTATATCTTTTTGGTGAGATGTGGTGTTCAAAAAAGCAATTTATGTAAATAAAATGTACTATTGATATTTTAAACCTTTATATTTTATGTAAATTATATCGTGATTATTTTAATTAAATAATATTAATAGACCTAAAATGAATTTAATGGTACTTCATGTAAACAAATAATTTACTAAATGATTTAAAATTAACAGAATTATTATCTTTGGCCACGTGAATTGTATATGGTCGATAATATCAACCGTTGTCCACTTATGGGTCACTTGACATTTTATTTCATCTCTCTAGGCCCATAAAAAGTAAAATACATTGTTATCATGATTAACATTAAAATTGTTATTAGTAATTAAAAAATAAAATATATGGGTTAAAATATCACTTACACTTTTCTAAATTTTATTGGATGAGAAAATTTAGATGTATCATAACCCAACATTATTAATATATTAATTTGTAATCAAGAAAATAAAAATTAATATATATTAATTTAATAATTTATGTGATTCTAAGGGTTCCCCTGTCCTTACTAATATAAGGACATCGCCCCTCCACTCTTCCTCACACTTCTTTGAGGTTCTGGTCTCACAAAAAACCTACGTAGAAGTATTATGGTGTAAGATAAAGAAGGTCCTTCAAATTGGATATTATCATCTTAACAGAGTGTTTCAATTTTACCTATTTTTATACCTCAATCAATTATATCCTAACCATTACAAAAAAATTAAATATGTATATCCCATATACTGATATGTTAGTATATTATTGAAATAACATCACTCGTCTCCTTTTCCCTTAAGTGACATTTTATGTTTTTCATCATCACCTTACAAGGTTAGTTATCATGATTTATTTATGAAATATATATGATATTCATAAAATAATTAGAACTATATAAATGTAAAATTTACTTTCTTACCTTTCTATCAGTAGTAAAATGACAATGTTAGTCATTCTTAGGTGTGGACAACCTCCTCCATAAAGAGATGTGATTCCCTTTCCATGTCTTCTTTCATGGATTGTTCTAAAATAATAATCATGGTAAACACTTGAACATTATATCATGATTAATATTATGGAGATGATGGTACATTGATCATTTTAACCACAATCAACCTACCAATGTAATTTTTCAATTAAGAATTGAATTTCCTTGGAACACCTGATGCGGACTTAACTAATTTAGTAATTAAATATTTAATTGAAATAAATGGAATAAATAGTTTAATGGTAATGTAATAGACATGTAAAATTTCATTATAAAAATAAATAATTTATATAAGTTTATTATAGAGTATATAATGGAAATACGTAGCATGTTGGGACTCATGGTAAGGGTTTTTTACTCAATTTACATTAATTGGTTTATAACACACCTTCATTGACTTTTTTATCCAGTGATTACGTGTGAATTAATCTCTAAATTATTTTATGATATATATATTATTATTTTTTTGATATATATATTAAAATAATAATTCTATAGATAAATTATCACTTCAAAAATTATGATATTTTCAAGGGTTTTATTTGTCCCAATCTCATTTTCTTGAGACATGTTTCATATCATGCACCTTGATTTATGTGTATGGTTTACTAACCTATCCATGAGTAAATTTTCTTATATTAATTCATGTAATTAATGTTATTTATGTATCCCTATATTATTATTCCATTAAGTAACTTTTTATTCAAATGGTACTAAAGCGATCAGGGCTTTATGTTATAATATTATTACTTTTTATGACTGTTTATGTCCGAGGTTCCATTAGAAAAAATTGAATGATCTTAGTTTCATGAAACACATATCTATTATTTTCCGCATATTATTTCTAAGGTTTACATAGTCTCTTTCCATTTTTCTCTAATTGGTACTCAAGGATACAAAAAGATGGTTTTAATGAAAATATGACCTTTTTTCTCTTTTTTATTGGGGAATTTTTTCTTCCATATCTATGATCATTAAAATGTTTTCAAGAATGTTATATTATATGATGAATTTTTTTATTAAATTAATTTTAAACAATATTTTTCTTTAGATACAAAATTTTTAGAAGGAATATTTTTTTCATTTTATAAATAGGGTACATTTGGATTTTATCGATTGTGTGAATGAGATCTTTATATTAACAATTACCAATTAAAATGTATTTTTCCACCATAATAGCTATAATTTTCATTGAATCCACATTTAAATTTATAAATGGTTATTTTAAATGGAATATTTTTCCTAATTATTCATAACATTTTTATTTAAAAAATTATCAAATGAAAAATCTATTTTCCTTGTTTTTATAAAAATCTCACCGATGATATTTTAATTTTAATTTTCATCTAGTAAAATATCCTTTATTGTTTTGATATACTTTGATTTGGATATGTTCCAATGATACAAAATTTATTATTTATTGGGTATATTATTAATTTTTAAATATATTTTCATGTAACTAGTTTCTTTCCCACGAGCCAATCAATCTAAAAAGTAATGATAGATGTTTTTAATGGTAAATGTGAAATACTCTAAATGTTTTGTTCATTATATCTTAATTATAAATATTATTGAATGACTAATGGGTGTTATATTATAAAACAATAATTTGTGATTATGTCATAACACAATTACATGTGGTTCTGTTATAACCTACTAATGCACTGGGTTCCACAACATAGTAAATTGCTTGTTGCTCCTGATAGATGACATAGTAAATTATTTAAATTTAATCTTGAGAAATGTTTATATTATCCTATTTTCAATCCTATGATTTCTATACATTTTTAATGGTTTTATTGATTGATACTGACATTAGATGGATCATAATTATTGATTCTAATGACTATTTGCATTAGTAAATCTTTATTCCATGAAATATATGTACTGATAGAGGTTTTTATGGGTTTGAATTATCCTATTTAATTATCATGTATAATAAATAAGTTCTACTACACTAATTCTCATCTTATTCTCAATGAGGATATTCATTTGTTAATTCCTATGTTAACATGTGCTGAGAATTTGTGAACACCCTTATTATGATTCTATTCCCAAGGCTATATATAGAGATATTAAGTAAGATAAATCCAGAAGGGTTTCTTTTAGTTGATGATGAATACATAATATGGAATAATAAAAAATGGGCACAATGTGAAAAAAGTTCATTTAGACCTAATTATTTATAAATCTAAATCTAAAAGGTCCTTGGGTATTTAACTGAATAATTTTTTTGGGATGTCGTCTATTTGAGATATCTTATTTTGGGTCCCTTTTATTGATCTCAATTCCTATATTTTATGGATTATTTATTTTCACCTGAGCTGGGTGTGAAGGTTTGGAGTTCTTATACCGGAATACCAGATTTATTTTAAAATCTTTTATCATTGGATCCAAATAAATAATAATATGATCAATAAGTTTTTTTCCTCATATAAATAGTGGCAACATACTGTGTTTTTCCTAATAAAAGGACATTCTGAACTTTAAAATCTATAAACAAAACTAGACATATATCATGAGTTATACATTATAAAAAAAGGATTAAATCCATATTTAGATAGTGAAAGATGATGATTTCTCAGCTCATTACCAAAATTCGGATACTCCTGATCAATTTTCTTCCATGGAGGCGAGTCTTCTTGGTGATAATGTTTCACATATTGATTTCTTGTATTTTTGTGCCACATTAATTGCCTTATAGTCTCTTAACTTCTATATAAGAACATAATCCTTAGAATTATTCAAAAGTACCATCTAAATTAAAAAGGAATTGATCTATCTTTCTTATATCAAGAAACACCAAATATTGAGAATATTTTAAGTGATTAATTGACCTTTATAAATAATAAACAGTCATTTGGAACGAAACATATTAATTTAGGTATCACACCCATTGAATGTAATATTTGTTTAGTATTATATGATTATTAAATAATCTTATTATCTTATGGAAGAGTATCATTGAATATAGAAAGTAGTTTAATAAATATTGGTTCACTCTATTAGTTGTCAAACTTTATATTATAAAGATTTAGTATGGTGGATAATGTTGTATATTTAGAAAATCTGGTGTATAATGGAATCTTTGAACACCTCTTTATCTTTTGAAATAGTTATGGGAAATCATAAAGTTCATATTCAAAAATCATTTTCATTTATTCAATACAACCTTTATCATTGTTTACTCCAATAATCATATCCTTGATAAAATATATATCCTTATTTACACTTGTATTCATAAAATAAAATCCATAAAACACAGTGTTATCCTAGTCACTAGCTAATTTTAGTTATTCTTTGTTCTTGTTTAAACATTTATAACTTAGATATATTCCATGAGTGATCAATTATTCTTTACACTTCTCATAACTAATTATTCTTGAATAATAAGAAAATAAACATGAAAAAGGGATTAGAGAAGTGTCATATTAACTTTCTTTGTGAATATTTAGGATGTATTTAACCGGATCCCAAAACTCTTTTGTTATAAATTTCCATCCTTCAATTTTGGATTCATATCGATATTATTTTATTAAATAATATTCATATTTAAAAAAAATACTCGAAATGTATGAGAATATATCATAGAAAATATATTATTTATATATTTAAATATATAGTCATCATATTTGATATAAATTACAACATTATGAAAAACATGTTAGAAAAAAATAAATATAATGAATTATTAGAATTTAAAGTATTATAATATTTAGTTTTTTTACAATAAGTGTCATATTATAAACCATTGTTTTTTGTGAAATGGATTCATCATTGGAGACAATATTGTAAAATTTTAAAATAGAGATATTTTTTTCTAGCCAATTCACTATGTCAAAGGTTGTAAAGGTCATCAGATGATTTTTGAGGCCATTATGAAGAATAAATACTCATAAAATTTTTAGATTATTATAATTCTACATCTCATATGATGTATTTTTAGTTATCAGGTATATAACTTGGTTAATTGTTAATGCTATTATTTCTAGTGAATAATTAAAAATTAATATAAGAAAATCAATCTTTAATCATCATTTGATGAACCATGATTAAAGACTTGTTTTCCATCAATACACCATAATATTATGCTATTTCAAAATAATAGAGTTATGATACAATACCAAACCCCCATAAAAAGTTGGTAAACTCTACACTTTGGTATTCAGTCTAAGAATTTGGTTAACAAATTTAATAACATTTCCTTCAATATATTTTAAACAATTATTAGATATTTTGGATCATTTGAAAGATTCATTATTTTTGTTTTATTAGAGGTACATATTTATATATACTAAAATCTTCTGTGAAGGTTATTAAGTACCATAAACCACCACTTGATTATATAATTGTCTATCCATACACATTTGTGATGATATAAAGAAGCCTATGTTTTGTAAATAATTAAGTATTATCTTTTGGTCTTTATTTTTTCCTAGTGTGGAGTAGGTATGTTCGCACACAACATGATGATTTTTTTTCATTGAAGTATAAGGATTTAAATATTATATAAAATATTATAAATATACATATATATACACAAACATATTAAAAAACATATATATAAATACTCATGTAAACATAAACAAAAATATATATACTTTTATAAATATAAATATAAAAACAAATGAATCACCCCCCCCACATATCCGAAAACATCATATCACATGTCATGTTTTGATACAAAAACATTACTTATAATCTTCGATCAATTTCATTTCATATATAGTTACTAGTTTTACCCAAACCATAGCATAATGAATAATATTGAAGATATTAATATTTATAGTGAATACAATTATATATAAAATTAAAAATATTGATTTGTGATCTATAAATTTCCAAGGTTATTAAATCACAACCTAATTGATAAAAACCATTTTGATTCCACTAAACCACATTTAAATTTTCAATTAATATCAAATTATAACTTTTTAATTATTTTATAAGAAATCCCAATCTATATTCTATATTTAAATATAAAAAGATGAATGATAATAAAAAATTAGGAAAAATCAAGAAGTATTTCATAGCAGAAATTGCTAACACCCTAAAAGAGTAGATCCATACAAAATTGAATAAGAATGCACAAGACTGATTAAAGAAAAATGCTAAGGGTAAAACCATTAATGTTGCACATGGGATGATAAAACAAAAAAAACAAAAAAATAGATGTAATATCAAATTTGAATCCATAAAAACTAGTTATTAATATTAGTATTTTTTTAAGGGGTTTGATTGTTTAATACCGACATCAGAAGAAAAAAATAAAAAAACATGATAATCACATGAAAGAATAATTGAAAATCCTTAAAAATTTTATAATTTTATACCTACAGTTTTGAGGATTTTTTTTTCAAAAAAATAATTTTTTCTATTATAGAGGATTGGTTCGACAAGAGGCTGAATGTAACTGGAGGGGAAGCGATATGTAAATGTTAATTTTTAAAATAGAAAAGATTTTTTTCGCCTCTTACTGTAAAGCATTGATAAAATTGTATTTTATCCACACTAAAAACATAAAGACTGATAAATTTCACTTTTTTAAGAGGTTTTCTAGAACTGATAAATTAATTACTTAAAAAAACTAAAAAAACACTAATAAAAGTTGTATTTCTTAGAACATATATTTTCAGTGTCGATAAAATATACTTTTATCACCATTTAAACTAACACAGAAATAATTAAAGAAAATGAATGAAAATGAATAAAGAAATAATATTAATTATATGAATAACAAAATTTTTAAAAATAAATTATACAAACTATTTAAATTACAAAAAAAAATTAAAATTATTTAAAATAAATTAATAATACAAATTATAATCATATTGAAAATATAAGTACAAATAAATTAATATAAAAAAATAAATAAAATTTTAAAATATTAATAAATATTATAAACTAATAATTAATATTGAATCAATAAATATTAAAAATGATTAAATAAATTTGAAAAAAATTAAAAAAATATTTAAAATGTGAATTGATAACAATAATTTCACTAATAATGAAGACATAACAACTAATAAAAATGAAAAAATAAATTATATTGAGTATATAAATAAAAAAATTATTAAAATATAATTTTATTAAATAATTATAATATTTTAATATTTTAAAATTTATTTATATATAATAATTTTATAAATTTAAAACATATTAAAAATATTAAAACTTACTAAATAGAAATGAATGAATATTAATCAGATAACTTATAAACATATTAAAAATATTATAAAATAGTTAATAAATAAGTATAAATAAATATGTAAAAAATGGATAAATTCCAAAAAATTATAAAAAATTAATATATAATATTAAATTAATAAATATTAAGAATGACTATATAATTTTTTTTTAAAAAAAATTTAAAAATTTAAAAATTAAAATTAATTAAATGGATTATTAATTGATAAAAATGAATAAAAGTTTGTTAATGATTAATAGAAATTATATACATAACATTATATTAACACTATAAATTGTAAAAATATGTTAAAAATAATTTAAATTAATTAATTTTAATTTTTTTAATATTTTTATAAAAAATTAAAACAAAATAAATAAATATTAATTATATAAATTAAAAAATATATTTATTATATTAAGACATTGTAAAGAAATATATAGAAATAAATATTAAAAAATGGATAAATTAGAAATATATAAAAAATAATAAATATAAAACATAAGTAAATATTACAAAATGAAAGAATATTAAAAATAAATAAATTAAATATAATAAAGTACAAATATAATTAAAAAAGGGAATTCATAACATTAATTACATGTGTTAATAACACAAAAAGAAATGATTAAAAATATATATATAAATAATACTAAATATATAAATAAAAGAATTACTAAAAATAAATTATATTAAGAATTTAAATAAAAAAATTAATATTAAAATGAATTTACTTAAATTAGTTATATAAATTTTCAAAATATTAAAAATAAATAAACCTAATAAATAAAAATGTCTAAATATTAATGTGCCAAGGAGCCCGTACCTGAGTGACAAGGTCTCCTGCTTGGCATCAAAGACCCCCATGTTCAAAATCGGGTGGAGGAAAATTTCCATGAATTGTAGCAGTACTGTAGCAAGCATTGTTCGGTACTATAGCAGCTAGAACTATTCACCCGATTTGGGCCTTCGGGCCACTAGTTTGGGCTTACGGGTCATAGGGCCTTCAGTTCATCAAAGGCCTTAGGGCCTTAGGGCATTTGGGACTCAGGGCCTTTAGGCCACAAAGACCATGGAGTATCCCAGTTCACACAGAGCTAGCCCCAGTAGAGGATCATAGTGAAGAGTAGTAGTCACCATAAGCAGAGCTAACCGGGTTGGAAGAATGAGAGGGTGTGGCAACCACCATTGGGATAAGGCACTGTGCAACTTTATATGAGGAAATGCTAGCCGATCCAAAATGCAAGGTTAGACGTAGACGATCAATGATGCAGAAGCTGGGGAGGGGTAGTTCTAGTGGGTTGGGCCTACGTGTCATATAATGGGTATAATATGCCTCTGGGACTTCAGGTCATGTTGGGCCTTATGCCTTGGGCATACAGGTCATGTAACTGCTCCCCTTCAACCCTTAAAAAGAGGACTATCCATAATAAAATAAAAATAAGGCCTTCAAGACATTCAACCTACATATTAATTTAATTAGACAAAATTTTAAAATAGTTACATTCTATTTGATAACATATGTAACACGCAACACCAAGATTACACAACCATTGAAATATATTTCCATAAATTTATGCTCTTTGATAGCTTCCATAATACGAAACCTCGACTATAAATGAACTAGAATAAAATATATCATTATAACATAGCTGTTAAATTGATGAGTATGAATAGTAATAAAAAATTATGAAATTTATTATTATCTACTATTTATAAATAAAATAATACCTTTTTTAAAAGAAAATGAAATGTTTTCTAAAATAAATAATTTTTCTCTAAAAGGAAGCTTAGTTTCATGTTGCACACATAATTTAAAAATAATTTTTACCACTTATTGGAAATTTATTATTAAAAATAAACATGATTTTTGAAATTAGCAAATCAAAATTATCTTAGTGTGAATTTTCAGAAGTTTTATAAAATATTTCAGTTTTCAATGACTAGTGTAGTATACTGAATTTTAATTGAGCAATGAATTTTTATTTAAATTATTTATAATGTTAATGTAATGACCCTTGTTTTTTGGACTATAATTTTGATCATAAATTTCATTTATTTTTGTTTAGATGCACTTAAGTGGTAAAATGTTCCTTTTCCCTTTGTAGATAATATTAGATATTTTTCTAACAACTCTGTTGGTTTTGGAATAGGGTGTTTACCCCAGGACAAGAGATTAGTAGAAATTCGAGCCATTCGAATTTTAATGGAATATTTATTATTTCATATTTAATAAATTAAAGATTAATTTATTCTTGATAGTTTTTTCAATGATATATTTTGAATGGAACTTCGAATTGACATTCTACCTTCGTCATTGAGTCTATAATTGTGATTTTTACCTTAGAGATGCATAATCTCATGTTGGGTGTTGGGGTTAGTCTGATCCCCCTTCTCCATTTATTTTCTTTTATTTTCTTTCTTTTCATTCTTTTCCTTCATTAGATTCTTGTGCACGCCCCTGTGGCATCCCATTTTCACGACTGATATATATAAGAGGGAGAGAAAGAAAGTGAAAGATATAGGGAGAGAGATATAGAGATAGAGGTACCACCATAGAGCTCAGGACACACCAGGTCATCATGAGGAAACTAAGGACCACCAAAATGGGAGAAACTTCAGTCGATTCTTCCCAAAGTTAGGTCATTTTTATGTTTCACTATAAATCCATATAGTTTTATTAATTTTTTGTTCCAATACCCTAATATGATTTCTTATAGCCCCCTGTGGACCAATCTATTTATTTTGGGGAGAAAACATGGGTTTTGGGAGCATCAGAGGGTTTTCCATTTAGGAAAACCCATCCACATGACGTATAGTTCAAGGAACACATGTATTGTGTCCTTCCGTTTGGGGGAAGATGAGGTTTATGAAGTATATGATGTGTATGGTTCATACATTACATGAAATGGCACTCAGTCGTGTAGTCGAGTGCCTGACCAAGTTGACCGTGTAGGGGGCACATGCCATGTGCAATACACCACCAGACCCCATGAGGGTTGAACACCATGTAGAATTACATGAAAATTCTATTTAAGGGAGACAGGCAGGTTCCACAGATTGGGTATATGTCATGTACCCATATTTCCACAGTTTATTAGGGAATTTACACACCATGTAAGGATAGATTACACACCCAAGTGGTTATTTGGTTGTACACATCATGTTCCCATGGAGACACATCATGTACGGCCCATTTTTATACTCTTCTACGGTTTTTCATATCTTTTCACCCAAGAGTCAATATTTGACCCATGAGTAGTCCATTCTAAGTATATTGTTGCATAAATCATGATGGTTAAAATTGTGGGGTGTTTTAGGGGATCCTATGTGGCTTTTCAGGTTTCTTATATTAATTATATCTAGTGTCTTCTGAGAATGATATGTTGGTTGTTCATACCAAAAAAATTTGAGACCTTGATCCAAGATGGTCCATGAGCTATCTCACATGACCGGTGCCATCGTAGATTTTTCCTTGAGGAAGTATCCCCTAAAATATGTTCCTATCTGGCTTAAGAGGCCATGAGACTAGTTAATTTTGAGAATCCCTTATATGATTCCTTATCTTATATTTCGAATTATAAGATCTTGTGTTAGATTAATCTAACTTCTTACTATTTCCAAGGGTACCCTATGGGATTTCTTTGATTACCTATTGACCTAGGGAACCCACAGTAAGATACCTTCACCTATTTACCATTACATGGATCCCCTGTAGGATGCCTCTATTGACTTTCCGATTGATAATCCCTTATAGGATGCCTCTATCAATTTTTCATTTGAGAAATCCCATGAAGGATTCCCCCCTTTAACTTTGCAGTTAAGGATCCCAAGTAGGATGTCATCACTAGTGTTTAAACCTTGATGATCAGGAGTATAATTACTCTTTAGTGTTTTGACTTTATGGACCTAGCAGGTGCCATGATGTTTGGCCGACCCTTAGTTAGTATATTGAGTTTGGGTAGAGACAGAAGTAGGTGTCTGCTTAGTTACCATGACAAAATTGTAAGCCCATGAGGATATGATATTGGTGTTGGGTTTAGTAATTTTACCACCCTCACTCTTTTGTTTAACCATTCACTTGGTTATTTCTGACGCAATGATGTTAGCCATAGCTGCATCCTGGTTGGTGGCTATTAAGCCTAACATGAGGCTTATTTATTTCTCTATGGGATACCCAAATGTTCTTCTTAGGATCCATCTTATTGGTTGGGATTATCAAATGTGTTTTCCTGGTATCTGACATCTCATCCCTATTAATTATTATATTTTTCTTTATACATAGAGGAACTACCTATTATCTGGATGTTGAGAATGTGTATTTTATTATTATATTATTAATATTTCTAGAGGTTATTCATAGTATTTCTCTATTGAGTCTATAACTATACTATAAAAGAATAGAATCCATAGAGACAATACTCATGGATGATTCATCTCTCCCGATGGATGAGGATGATCACACTCTACTTTGCTGGAATGTGATGACGACTATTACACTCTTTAATATGGTCATGTGATCCCAGATGATTATACTATTGGAGGATTAATCTCTCTTAAGAGATACGGATTCTTATACTCTCCCTGACCAGTTAATTTACTGTTGTGTTGGACATGGTGTTTCACATCATTGGAAACCCATAATAACTACACTCTTTCGAATGATTGTGATGATTATGCTATCCCTTATAAGAGACACTAGGGGTGGTAATGGTGTCTCACTGGTGAGTTTTCCTTACAGATTGCCTACGGGTCAAATCCGTTGGGATTATCTGTGTTATAAATGTCATGACTGCCTATGGACTTGGACCTAGGGCTCAGAGATTGGACTATATTTACATGACATGCGAAACATGGAATCTAGATTAGTGACCATTATAGGATTTCTGGATGTACTTCCCTAGAATCCTTATTTACAGTGATTTTAAGTGAGTGCATGTAAACCCAAGTATAGGACGAGTATCCCCCTACAGTGATGTTTCTTGCTTAGATACATTTTCTAGCATCAAATGAAGCAGGTACATGTTGATTAGGATTATAGACCCATATATAATCATAATGATACAAGGATTGAGTGAAAAAATGTTCATCTCAATTACCTTTTTCATAGTATGTCTAGGAGACCGGGATTATAGGCTCAAGGATCGACAACTAATGGGTTTTTATGTTATTTCATTCAATTTCCTCATGAATATTCAGATTTATCTACATATATATAGGTATGGGACTACACATGTATACACATATATATATACGTACATACATGGCGGCACATGCCTAGTTGAGCATGATTATGTACCTATGGTTTTATTGTTGCTCCATGTTATTTGATTTATTTATCCTTTTGGTTGTGTCTCAGCTAAGGTAGACATTTTTTATCTTTCATTCATGTATGACAACATATTTTATAGTTTCATCATTGGGGAGGCCTGCTGAGATTATTTATCACCCCCTGAATGTGAACCTCGGTTTAGGTATAGACCTTATTTATGATTTTTAGGTTTAGCATAGTTTCATGGTGGATAGGGATGACGACCAAAGTTGAATGATCGGGCCGACCTCCTTGAGTGCGTTCTTATGATCATATTGGTGAAGTTCGAAAGTGTCTTAAGACCGGCTATGTGGAATTTCTAATAGTTAGTAGTAGATCCCTGTACTTTTACTTCTGTCTCTTTTGTACTTTTGTATCTATATGGTCAGCCCAGTCGGTGACCAATGTTGTATGTATGGAATAACTGTTTGGGATTTTATAGAAATTCATTTATTTTTATATAATGTTCTATTTTAGTAATTTACTACTTCTACACTCTATTTATTTACTGTTGTGTATGATACTTGGAGATTTTTATTGTTTTATCTCTCTGATATGAGGGTATTGTCTCCCTAATTTCATATCCTAGAACCTCACTCCTAGTCGGAAGCCTCTGGCTTATGGGTAGGTGAGCTTGAGGCCACATAACCAACATGATTGAAGCACAGATTTAGTGGAATATGGGTGGGGATGTTACAAAGTGGTATCATAGGTGTGATTTTCATGGTCATTACTATTTGTGACATGGAATATAGAAATATTAGGAAGGTGTCGGAACATGTAATGGATATCAGATAGGTGCATCGAGAACACTTGTCCTTATAATAAGTCCTGGTTGGTAGGGGTGTGGGATTTCTGTTCAGATCTATGATGTTATGGCATTAAATTATTTTGTCCTTGAGATAAAAAAATGTTTTGTGGATGTAATGATTTTCTATAGATCTCTGGGTCAAGGGAAGTGGAAAGAGGAAAGTGATGTATTTTGAATCTTGGATGATAAAGGAAAGTGGCATCTCATAGATCATATTTGGCATATAGGATTCACATAATATACGTAATATAGTGTGTCATTTTTTATGAAGGCTGAGGCACATCCAATTAGGCCTACTTGCATACGTAGATTTCCTTCTAATTTTTGGTTTTATGGATCTATGTTTAGTCTTTTTGTAATGAGTCTGATGATTTAGTACCCATGCATGGGAGGTGTAATAACCTTAGTTGGTCAGTATGGAAGATAGTGCCCTTCTTTTGTACCCCTCATAGGGTGTTGTTTCTTAGTTAATGGTTATCTATTCAGATTGATGAGTATGATGGTAATGGGTATCAAGATATTTATAGTGAACTATACCTCTAGGGAGTATTACCATATACGAATGTTGGGTGAGTGTAAATTCAGTCTTTATTCTTCATTATTATAGTGTCCTCTTGGGTGGATCTCCTTATGAGGATTATCAATTAGTAATGGGGCCTTATAGGCCATGTTGTTAGTTTTGAACATCGTAGGTTATTGTGATCATTACCTTCTTTAGATAGGTTCAATATTTTGGGCTAAGTGGTTTAGACCTTATGAACCAGTTGTGAGACTTGATCTGTAGGGCTAAGTGGAAGTTGTAGAGGATCTTAGTTTTACTTGGATCATTGTAGTTAGATGTTCATTTTATTTGATAGTATCCTACATGAGATTTTAGAAAAGGTTTTCTAATTCATTTTATAGGAATTTATCTTTTTTACACTCATTTTGAGATTGGTGCATGTAAGGTGATAATATAATGTGTTATAGGCTTGTGGAGGACTTCATCTTTTGGTAATCACATAGGGTGCTTGGGTATCAAGACTGGATTTAACGGGAAATAATGTTCGGGTTCCTAGACCGGTCGATTAGTTTTTCCACTATTGATAATGTGGCCAGATCATTATTGGATTCTCATGACTAGAATGATGTCGGGTGATTTGCAGTTGTGTAATAAATTGTGGCACAGGTTAGGTCCTTGTTTTTGAAGAGGAGTTACTAGGGTGATTTTGTCTTGTAAAAATGATGTTCCATGTATCACAGTCAGCTTAGACTTGTGATAGATGACTCGTAGGAGAGTGTTCCATTTAATAAAGATACACATAGGTTTCATGTTGTATCATTTGAATCTTAATTGGCGAGTTTTTGGGTGTGAGGAAATGACTGATGGTTTCAAGAATTCCCATAAGCATGGTTCCCTGAGAGTTTTGGTAAAATTATGAATGTATAACAGTGGAATAGGATAAATTGAGTGGGAATACAATACCATAGGAATGTTGACCCATGTATGGACCTAGACACACATTGTCAGGAGATGTGGTGTCAGGTGTTGGTTACAGGTGGGTTAGCTTGTCTTGTTGTGAGAATGGATCATATAGAGATGTGCACTCCTTTTCTTGGAATCACAGTGTACTCATGTTAGAGATGATCATTCAATATCATGACTTCATCTTGATAATTCTAAGAGAGTGTCAACACTATGCCATGCTTATTTTTTAAATGTTCTTACTTGATTGATAATAGAAACATGTTGAGGTTGTGCTCAAGGATCGATATAAGGTAATCCTTACGGTGGGGATTCCACCATTGGCCGTTTGAGGATGTTTACTTATTTTATATTTAAATTCAACATTTTATATGGGTTTTTGGGAAATATGTTAGTTTTTGGGATGACAATAAGGGTATTCTTATGGTGGGGAGAACCAGACTGGTTGCAGTTGAACGTCTCATATGTAGAAGATAGTTGTCGACACTATAAGGTTGGTTTATGGTTAATCCTATAGCATAGTTGTGGAGATACTTAGTTTTAGAGCATGGCTATTTGTTTTACCCCCAGGCTTCTTAGGAATGAGATGGTTTATCATGGGGAGGATGTAAAGACCTATGTTTTTCTAGAATGGATTTTGAGTAGAAATTTGAGATTTTTACTTTAGATGATTTTAAGGGGTTAAATGGTCTTCTTACCCTATAATATTATCTCAAATAATTTTTTTGGCCACTATATTGGTCATAGAATATGGTGTTTACCCTAGGAAGTGAGTTTGGTGGAAATATGATCCGTTCTAATTTTTTAGAATAATTAATAATTAATAATTAATAAATTATATACTAATTTATCGGCATATGTTTGTTTAGTGATATCATTTGAATGGACCATTATATTGAGATTCTATCTCCATCATTAATTCCAAAATATATATTTTTTCCCAATCGAGTCATAAGCCTGTGTTGGACACCGAGGCTGGCCCATGCCCCCTTTCCTTTTTTTTCCTCTTTTTTTTAATGTTTTTTTCATTGTTTTTTTTTCATTTTCATTTTTTGGATTTCCAAGAATTCCCATATGTATTCCCCTTCATGAGACCCAGAGAGAGTAGAGAGAGAGGGTGAAATATAAAGTGTATCAGAGAGAGAGGTACCTCTTCATAGCTTGGGATGCACAAGATCATCATGAAAAAACAGTAGACCATGAAAATTTGCGAAGATTTGGAAGATTTTGCCCAAAGGTATGCCATTTTTATGTTTCAACATAAATATTCATAGTTTTTTCATTTTAATGTTTTAACCCCATAATATTCTTGATTATGGCCTCTTTTTTCCCAATCTATTGTTTGGAAGGAGAAAATCGGGTTTTTTGGGAGCTTTAGAAGGTTTTCCATTTGGGAAAATCCATCTACATGGAGTGTGGTCCTAGGAAAACATGGCATATGTTATCGCTATTTTGGGAAGATTAAGTTTTCTAAGTACACATAGTGTATGGGTCATGAATTCTATGTAGTGGTACTTGGCTGTGTAGTTGAGTACCTAACCAAGTTTCTTGTGTATGGGGAACATGTTGTGTGGAATACATGGCTAAACCCCATGTGGGTCGCACACCATGTAAAAGTACACATCCTTGCAAATATTTGGGCAAGAAATTTGAGGGATACAAAGAGGTACCTGTGTAGTGTACATGTCGTGTACCAATATTGCTTGAAGTATTCTTGGGTGTTTACATGCCATATCAAGCCAAAGTACAAATATAACTAGGGATTTGTTAATACACATTTGGTGCTCAGGGATACACACCATATACTGTCACTTTTGCAACTCTTCTTGGTGGTTTTCTTGACTTTTCTTATATGAGACATAATTGGACCCATGAGTTGTCCATTCTTAGTATCGTTTCACATAGATAGTGATGGTGAATCCCTTAGGGTGTTTTAAGGAATCCTTGGTGGCGTTTTTGATGTTTCATAGCAATTATATCTAGTGTCACCAAAGATTGTTAGGTTTGGTGTTTAGACCAACCTAGTTTGAGATCATGTTCTAAGATAGGCCTTGTGGTATCTCTCACGACCAGTGAATTTGTAGCTTTTTTACTTGAGGATGCATCCCTCATGAGATGTGCCCTTATAACCAAAGAGGTCGCGAGACCATTTTATTTCGAGAATCCCATGTTGGATTCCTCTTCTTATGTTTCAACCAAGGGGATCTCAAGTAGGATTCATCTTGTGGGCATGTATTGTCTCAAAAATACTCTAGAAATATTATTTATTTTAATGATCAAAAATACCATTGATTTTTTACAAATAAAGTTACTTTAGGTATTATTTGGGAATATATATATCATGACTATATGTGTCTTTTTGATGGAATAAAATGTTACAGGATGTGTTCTAGAAACACAGTTCATACCCTATGTTCGGTGAGGGAACATATGGATCAAAATTCATACATTGAACAGTAAACATATGGATCAAAAACCCTATGTTTGAATAAACGTATGGAATTACTATCCAATAATGAATATTTGAATCACTATTCATTCCCTATGATGGAAGGATGAACATATGGATTCTCAACCCTACACTATGAAAAGAAACTCTATGATACATAAAGAAACCCTAATCTATATAAAGGGACCCTATGCTATGTAGTTTAACCCTACATTTTACTATTCAAATATGGATATTTATTTCTGCAATTTTATCCAAAATGTTTACAGTGGTATTGATAAAAATATAGATCGATTGAAAAATATTTTATGGATGATTAAAAGGCTCATTATGATCAATTCAAGGAACCATATTAAATGGAGTAAATCATTCCTATTTTTAAGGAATATTAAGACTCTTCTGAACAGTTTGAATTTCAATATGAGTGGTCTATTAGGAGACTTTCGTTGATTCGCTAAACCAAAAGTGATCTATATATATGATCAGAATATTTTCTCTAATAATGAATAATTTTATATAAAACTACATGATTTATTTTGTGAATATATATTGAATTTCTAAAATGGTCAAACAACTCTATTATATTCAATGATATTCTATACATTGAATCTGTACATTTCATCCCTGTACTGCTGTAACTACTACTACTTGTTTTCTACTTTTAATTGAATATCATTTTCAATCAGGATTGATTTAGATAATTTCTTTTGAAAAATACATTAAACATTAAAGGATATGTTCCACATTTAATTTTTTTCTACTGAAACTATGAAGTCTAACTTGAAGCATCAAAAAATTAAACTCTTTTGATTTATTAGAGAATCAGCTAGTCAGACTCAGTAGTGGTAGAGATTTATATTCTCAAAATAACCTATTGATAATATATTCTCTATAAAAGGACTATAATTCTCTGTTTATACTTATTTTAATGGTTCCGGCTACCTTCACTCAGTTGTGCATTTGAAGGTGTTGTGATCAGAGGAAATTTCTAGTGAAAATCACTATGCTCCTAGAGAGAGCGCTGATTTAGTGGACTAAGGGATATTTTTTCCCAAACCACTATAAAAATTTATGTGTTCTTATTTACTATTTATATTTTTCTCGTATTTCTTATATAAGAGAATGGTAAACATCTACATTAATCACAAAGAGATTTAAAAGACATAATCCATCGATATTATTGAAAGCACACAATTCACCCCTCCTCTTGTATATCATTGTATTATTTTGACCTAAATGCCACTATCTTATTCTTATTACCATGGGTCCCATATGGGATTCCTTTTATTATGTTTTTACCTATGGAGTCTTTATTAGGATCCATTCAACTGTTTACCATTCTAAAGATCCCTTATAGGATGCCACTTTTTACTTGCTTCTCGATAATCCCATCTAGGCTACCTTTGATGACTTTTCATTTGAGGAATCCCATGTAGGATTCCCCCATTTATGTTTTTAGCTAAGGATCCCAAGTAGGATGTCATCACTTGTGTTCTGACCTCATGGATCCCAAGTAGGATTCCTCCTCAATGTTTTTACTTGAGTTACTGTAACACCTGAGATTTTTATGAGAAATATTTTGTTTTTATGTTATCATCAAAGGAATCTTTCACTACACACAACAGTAACTTGGCTTGCTTTACATGCAATCGTGACCTTCCTCGATAGCTTGCATCGTACGCAATACGGAGTTTCACTAAACAATGATATGCAATTAAAATATTATTAAAACAAGCCGTTGTGAATAGTAATAACCACTTTTTAAAATTTTTTAAATTTCATCTTTCAAAATGGACTTCATTTTTGGATTCAGAATATCGAAATTATCCTAGGGTGAAATTTTGGTTTTTTCTGAAAACTTTCAATTTTTGATGAATAGTGAAAACACTGGGTTACTATTTAAAAATCGACTTTTTATTTAAATAATTATTTATTTTATTTAAATTTATTTTAGGTCAAAATTTATACATAATACCTATATAAGTTCAAAGTAATTCATTGGAGTCATTTTATAAAAATTTTAGATATATAAAAATTTTATTGAACTTTTCACCGTCTTTTACCCACCTCCTAAGAAAATTTGCAAATTCACATAAAACTTAATTTTACCGCTTCTGTGAGTGGAATTTCGAAAATCTGAGAGACATGGGTAATATCAAGGACTAAAATGTGGTTCAATGAGGTGAAAATAATTTATGGTGAATAGTAACTTTTTACTTTTTTTTACCACGGTTAAAAGTAAATAGAGTAATTAAGGGTAAAAATGATATTATTATTACCCTAAAACATGTCCTAATTCTATTGGATAAGTGTAATTCGAAAAAAAAACAACCTTAGGAATAATATATGACCATTTAGGCCCACTTGGATTAGGTTAAGACATTTAATATTATTTTATTTAAAGAATAATTAAAATAGTTAAAATCAAAGTTTAATAAATAAAACATTTTTAATATAGGGTTATACATAAGATAAATTCGACTATAAATATTCATTATAAATCTAAAAAAATTTCCTACATAATTCTATTTTATTTATAATTTTTAGACATTAAATAATTTAATTTATATATGACACAATGATGATGCAATAATTATCTTCTTAAAAAAATATTAACATAATTGATGTTATAAATACTAAAATAAATGTAATTTGAGACTTTTTATTAATTCCACTAATTTTATAGGTTAATATGACATGTTATTATTGATTTAATTTACTTTGTTTGAACTAATGATTCTGTTATGATTTTCAGAAAAATCAATTACCAAATAGTTTCAAAATTGACATAAAATAGTTTTTAAAACAAATATTATATTATTAATTGTTATTTTATTCCTGAAAATATAAGGTTCAGAAAATAGACTTAGATAATGTTATATATATTAATAATAAACAACTTGGGGTTCGTTTGGCTTGTTATAGAAAGTTTATTAACATTATAGTGTAAGAAAACATGAAGACACGGTAAATGTTAAATTATCTAACTTAAAGTTAAAACTAAATGATAAGGTTTAAATAGAAACCTAAACTTTTCTAAATTCTATTGGATGAGAGTATTTCGACCCATCTCCACCTTAGCTTCGAAATAAATCAATTTGAAGCTATTAAAAACCAAATATGAGTTTATAATAAAATAATATTTTTAGTTTTTCCAAAGGTGCCCCTCTCCTCCCTTATAAAAGGGCACCTCCTCCCTCTCCTCCTCACACCAATTTGAGCCTACAATCTCGGCCAAACCCTGCCAATTTCTCCTATCCACTTTTCTAGAAACATCCTAGAGGTTCTGGTCTTCTTCCAAGACTATCTTTAGTTCCATAAGAGGAGGTTAATAAGAGGCGCTTCAAAGAAGAGGTAATGTCCGTTACTGATTCTTTCAACTTTGTTTCTTCTTCTACTTCTTCTTCATTAGTTATTTCATTATGAAGTAATAGCATCAGTATCACTCATATACTTATATGTTATTATTAATATGAAACAACCATATTTCACCTTCTATCCATCCTACGGAAAATGAAATCACTACGCATGCGTACGTACGGAATACCATCTCCACGCCGTGGTGTAATCTGTTTTCTACCACCACCTCACTTGGATGGGTATAATGGTGTAGAAAATAACTATATATAATTTTAAAGTGATATTGATTCTGAAATATTATACATACACTCCAATACAATTCTACAATCTTGAGAACAATATCATCGCTCGTGCGTACGTACAGAATACCATCTCCACGAAGTGATGTGACTCGTTCTACATGATATTCATTGCATAATGATTATAAAAATGAATTTAATGATCAAATATGATATATATTACACTAATACCATTCTGTAAATGAGGTATCTGTAACCTAAAATGAAGAATAAGAATTTATTCGACCAAACACACATAAGAACATAAAGCAATAAACACCTGAATAACAAGTAGCAATGAAATATTACTAATAAAGAAGCTAAGAATCTAAGAATATGACCATATATGATATCATAACAATGGCTATGATTCTGGAATAATTCAATAACATTATTTAAATCATTATACAGGAGGTTTGGACACATACGAAGCAAATCGGACCTAAGGTAACGGAAAATCTCAAAATCTCATTTTTATCTGAGATTATTTATACTTTGGTATTTACTGGGGTGTATTTATCATCCACATCCATGTTTCATCAATATATAATATTATTTCTATCCTCCTACAATTTTTTAAATCCAATTTTACCCTTCGGTGAGTTTTTAGTAAAAGATATGAATGGAATCTTTTGTCATTTTTAGTACGAGGTAGTTTTTTGACTTTTCCGTACAAAGTACGAGAAGAATGTTTTTCTTTAACTTATACTGCATGAATGGATTTTTAGAACATTATTTCCATGAATCCTCCTTTACAAGTTTTCATGTTTATTTTTAATTAACTTCATTTAGTTTAAAATTTTATGACATGTTAAGAAAGGGAAAAAAATTTTAAAGAAGAAAGGATATTTTCCTCAAGAATGGAGTTCAAGTGTTTTGTCAAAATTATTTTCCATCTAAGATAATATAGGGTTTAGTTTCTATCCATATTTTTACATTTATTTGATTATGTTATAATGGATTTTTTTTATGATGTCATTTTATCTTATATTATTTATGTTATGATGGCATGTTGTTTAAGAATCCCATTTTTATTACATGGGTTATGTTATGATGTATGATTTATGATCTTGTGGAACACATAAGAATGGTATAATTATGAGATGGGTGGGACCTATATCTCCCTCCAATGCATTGGGTAAAGATTTATATCTCACGAGATAGACATGGCTGGAATGGAAGGTTAATCCGGTTCAGTGAAACAAGTCTGAAATGAGGAGTGAACTCAGTTCAGAAATGGACTTTGTTCACTAAGATAGTCTTTGCAATGAGTATTGACTACTAAGAAATGATTATCTATGATTATGTGTGTATGCCACAAAGTTTCATGTTTTAAGTTATAATTATTTTGATTACATTTCACTACTATGATTGATCCCATGTCATGATATTATGATCTCTTTTGCAGGATAAGATTTTTAAAATGTTATGTTCATAAGAATATGATATGATTGTTATTACTTTTATTTACCCTTACTGAACATTTGAGCTCACCCTTTTGTATGTTTTCTTTTCCCCAGGTCTGAAAGAAGGTTATTAAGTAGGACTGGCCAAAAGGGACTCTAGATATGATGAAATAAACGGGAGAAAATGTAGATGCTTTATGAACCAGTTGTTTATGTTTCCCAATTTCTAAAGACACTATACATATGTGGTCCTACCATGGTTTTGTTATATGTTACAATAAGAGTAATTCAATTTTTAAGTAATAACAATGTATGTAAAGTATGGGTCATTAAAGTTGGTATCAGAGGAAAGGTATAATCAACCTTTGGAAACTAGGATGTGAAAGCCTTAGTAAGAACCCTAAGGATAAGTCTAAGCATAGAACACAATATTTGTGTTTTAGAAATGGCCATGAATAACCTATGATAATACCTAAATCATGAAATTTTATTCTTGATTATGTGGTTTTCCTATTATAATTAGTATTTCTCACACTGTTCTTCTTGGTTTTAGTCGATGGATGGAACCCAAAGGACCCGTGTTAATTCTGACAGGAAATGCATTGATTGTTCCCCTGAGCAACCAAATGTTATGTGAGCTGGAATGAAAAATCTTATAGCCATGCTCACACAACTTTATCAAGGTATGAATCATGCAGGACTTCCAAACGAGCAAAGGAAGAAGCAACATTTTGTTGAATCCTTCATGAGGCAGCGTCCACCCTCATTCAGCGGGTCTACTGATCCATTAGTTGGTGAACAATGGATCAGTACTATTGAAAAGATATTTTCTGTTCTTCAATGTTCTGAATATGATAAAGTCATCTTAGTTGTGTATTTTTTGGAAGGTGATGCTGATCAATGGTGGAATCATATCAAGAATATAAGGCAAAGAGATGAAATTGAGTCCATGGAATGGGACGAGTTCAAGAACTTATTTTTCAATAAGTACTTCCGTTATATTCTTTGAAAAAAGTTGGAGAAGGAGTTTCTTGAACTAAAGCAAAAGGATGATGAATCTGTTGGTACCTACGAAGCAAATTTTACAAGACATGCAAGGTACGCTTATGGGATTATTATCTAACCTGATAGTAAGATCAATCGATTCTTTAGTGGATTAAAAACAAGTCTTTGAAGGGCTTTACCCATAAGGGACTTCAATAGCTATGAAGAAATTGTTTGATGTGCTCTCAAAGTTGAGATGGAGATTTGAGTAACCCATCAGTCATATGGGTTTGATAAGAAGAGGAAAATGGAATTCAAAGGAAAATCTAAAGAGGATGCTGAAAAGAAGATGAGTTTTCCCTTATGCTCAAAGTGTGGAAAGAAACATGGAGGTAGTTTTCTTAAAGGGACAAGTAAATGTTTGAAATCTGGAAAGGAAGGTCATCGGTCATTTGAATACCATGATGATGGGAAGAAGATGTATAGTGATGCGAGCAAAGACAAGGCTACACAGAGTGCACCTCCTACACATTAATGATACAAGTGCAAGGAAATGGGTCATTATACTAATCAATTCCCTAATCCAAGGGTTGTTGATGATGATTGAAGTCAACAAACTCTTAAGGCTAAAGACAAAGTAAAGTCACATGCAATTTCAATCAGCGATGTGGAATATGATAACGAAGTGGTGAAAGGTACACTTAGCATCCACTCTAAAGTAGAAAATGATTCCTTTGATTCTGGATCCACCCACTTTTTTATTTCTGAATAATTTTATAAGGGTATCGTCGTATTACCTCAAAAATTAGATGTTGAGTTAGCTGTGACTACCCCTAATGGCACAATAGTCGCATAAAAATTTTATAATTCTTCTTCGATTGAAGTTTGTGGGAAAGTGCTTCCTGCAAATCTTTTGATCCTTCTAATAGTAGAATTTGATGTGATTCTTGACATGGGTTGGCATTCTTTATATGGATCTCATATCAATTTCCAAAGAAGGGAAGTCACATTTCATATTCCAGATCAATCTATGATCGTCTATCGATGGAAGGATGAACATAGCCTTCCAGTGGAAATTTCTTCCATCTTATGGGTCTTGATTCCACTAAATGAAGTTTATTTATCTCAAATGGTTGGAGAGAAACTCAGGATTAAGAATATACCCATTGTATGGGAGTTTTATGATGTATTTCTGGAGGAATTGTCGAGTCTTACACCAAATCGTGAAGTTGAGTTTTCAATAGAACTCATACAGGGTGCTTTACCTATTTCAAAGACACCTTATAGAATGGCCCCAATTGAGTTGCAGGAATTGAAGAAGTAACTCAAAGAGAATCTTTATAAGGGATTCATAATCCCTAGTGCATCACCTTTGGGAGCACCTGCTCTGTTTGTTAAGAAGAAAGATGGATCAATGAGACTCTGAATTGATTACCGAGAACGTGACAAAATCACTATCAAGAACAAATATCCTCTCCCACACATTGATGAATTATTTGACCAACTACGCGGAGCTCAATACTTTTCCAAGATTGATCTTCATTCAGGGTATCATCAATTAAGGGTAAAAAGGGAGGATATACCAAAGATGGATTTCCATACAAGGTATGGACACTATGAATTTATAGTGATGCCATTTGGTCTTACAAATGCCCCTGCTATCTTTATGGATCTAATGAATAGAGTCTTTTGAGACAATCTTGATCAGTTTGTGGTAGTCTTTGTAGACGATATTCTTGTCTATTCAAGGATCAAATAAGAACATGAAGATCACTTGAGAATTATATTGAAGACCCTGAGAAAGGAGATTCTTTATGACAAATTTCCCAAGTGTGAATTTTGGCTTCAAAAAGTTGTATTTTTGGGTCACATAATCTCAAAATAGGGGATATCTGTGGATCCAGAAAAGACAAAGGTTATCGAAATATGGACGAGACCAACAACAGTAACTGAAATCCAAAGTTTTCTTGGTTTGGCAGGATATTAACGACGTTTTGTGAAATATTTTTCACGATTATCTAATCAACTCACCAGGTTGACTCGAAAAGGAGTTAAGTTTGTGTGGATGGAGGAATGTGAAGAGAATTTCAAGGAGTTGAAAAGATGGTTATCCAGTGCACCTGTACTCACACTTCCTTGTAGTGGAGAAAAGTTTGTGATCTACAATGATGCATCCAAGAAGGGTCTGGGGTGTTTTTTTATGCAAAATGATATGGTGATAACGTATGCCTCACGACAGTTGAAAATCCATGAGAAAAATTACCTAACTCATGATTTGGAGTTTGCTGCGGTAATCTTTGCATTAAAGATTTGGAGGCATTATCTTTATGGAGAAAGGTGTGCTATTTATACTGATCATAAATTTTTAAAGTATATTTCCACACAAATGGATCTGAATATGCGCCAAACAAGATGGTTGGAGTTGATTAAGGATTACGACTACTCAATTCATTATCACCCTAGGAAAGCAAACAAGGTGGTAGATGCATTAAGTCGACAAGACCATTCTAACTTATCCATGATGAGGATCACAAAAGATCCAATTTTTATGGATTTAAAAAGGATGTATCTTGGAATTATAATGGAAGTGGAAAAATATTATCTTTCTCAAATGATTGTTCAACCATCTATACATGTAAAGATTAAAGAGGCACAGAAAGAAGATGTAGAGTTAAAAAAGAAGGTGAGAATTGTTCCTGAATTCAACCTTGATTGTGATGGGATAATAATGTTCAGAAATTGGGTTTGTGTTCTTCCCATCAAAGAATTAAAGAAGGAGCTTTTGGATGAGGCTCATAGTTCTTCATTCTTTATTCATCTTGGAAGCAAGAAGATGTATAGGGACCTAAAAGAGTACTTCTGGTGGGATGGCATGAAACGAGATGTTGCTGAATATGTCTCTCGATGCTTGGTTTGTCAGCAAGTTGAAGCTGAGAGACAGAAGTCTAAGGGGATGTTACAACCATTACCCATACCCTAATGGAAATGGGAAAACATCACTATGGAATTTGTCACTGGACTTCCTAAAACATCCAAAGGCAATAATGCTATCTGGGTCATAGTTGATCGTCTTACAAAGTCAGCACACTTCATTGCTATTAGAGAAGATTTCTCTCTGGATCAGCTTGCTAGGATATATATAAAGGAAGTGGTAATATTTCATGGAGTGCCACTTTCCATTATATCTGATCGGGATCCGAGGTTTACCTTAAAGTTTTGGCAAAGTCTTTAGCATACTCTGGATACAGAGTTGAGTTTCAGCACTGCTTATCATCCTCAGACAGACGGTTAGTCTGAGAGGACAATTCAAACTCTAGAAGATATGTTGAGAGCTTGATCTATGGATTTCAAAGGTGGTTGGTATCAACACCAACCTTTGGTGGAATTTTATTATAATAATAGATTTCACTCTAGTATTTAGATGGCTCCTTATGAAGCTCTCTATGGAAAGAAATGCAGGACTCCAACTTGCTGGGATGAAGTTAGGGAAAGGAAGCTATTAGGACCTGATCTTGTTGATGAGATGGAAGAAAAGGTCAGATCTATTCAACAACACATTAGAGCAGCTCAGAGTCGACAAAAAATTTATGCCGACAACCGAAGAAAAGACCTAGAGTTTGAAGTGGGTGATAATGTGTTCTTACAAATATCTCCTTGGAATGAGATTTGGAAAAAAGGGAAAGCTGAGTCCTAGGTATATCGGTCCATTTGAAATACTGGATCGTGTTGGGAAGGTAGCTTACCAATTGGCTCTTCCATCGAATCTCTCTCAAGTTCATGATGTGTTCTATGTATCACTCCTGAGAAAGTACACACCCGATCCTTCCCATGTACTAAGCTCAGAAGTTGTACCGCTGGAGAAAGCTCTTTCTTATGAAGAACAGCCGAAAGAGATTCTAAATCGTAGTGAAAAGTCCTACGGAACAAGACCACTCGCTTGGTGAAAGTTTTATGGAGGAACCACCAATTAGAAGAATCTACATGGGAGCTTGAGGATATGATGAGGGATAGGTATCCTCATCTGTTTGTTACAAAGTGATGAATTTCGAGGGAAAAATTCATTTTAAGGGGGGTTGAATGTAACACTCGAGATTTTTAAGAGAAATGTTTTGTTTTTATCTTATCATCAAAGGAATATTTCACTACACACAACACTATCTTGGCTTTCTTTACACGCAATCGCGACCTTCCTCTATAGCTTGCGTCGTACGCAATACCGAGTTTCACTAAACAATGATATGCAATTAAAATATTATTAAAACTAGCCGTTATGAATAGTAATAACCACTTTTTGAATTTTTTTAAATTTCATCTTTAAAAATGGACTTCATTTTTGGATTTGGAATATCGAAATTATCCTTGGGTGAAATTTTGGTTTTTTTTCTAAAAACTTTCAATTTTTGATGAATAGTGAAAACACTAGGTTACTATTTAAAAACCGACTTTTTATTTAAATAATTATTTATTTTATTTAAATTTATTTTAGGTCAAAATTGATACATAATACCTATATAAGTTAAAAGTAATTCATTGGAGTCATTTTATAATAATTTTAGATATATAAATATTTTATTGAACTTTTCACCGTCTTTTACCCACCTCCTAGGAGAATTTTCAAATTCACATAAAACTTAATTTTATCGCTTCTGTGAGTGGAATTTCAAAAATCCGAGAGACACGGTTAATATCAAGGACTAAAATGTGGTTCAGTGAGATGAAAATAATTTTTTTTGAATAGTAACTTTTTACTTTTTTTCCACGGTTAAATGTAAATAGGGTAATTAAGGGTAAAAATGATATTATTATTACCATAACACATGTCATAATTCTATTGGATAAGTTTAATTCGACCAAAAACAACATTAGGAATAAAATATGACCATTTAGGCCCACTTGGATTTGATTGGGACATTTAATATTATTTTATTTAAAGAATAGTTAAAATAGTTAAAATCAAAGTTTAATAACTAAAACATTTTTAATATAGGGTTATACATAAGATAAATTTGACTATAAATATTCATTAGAAATATAAAAATCTTTCCTACATAATGGTATTTTATTTATAATTTTTAGACATTAAATAATTTAATTTACTTATGACACAATGATCATGTAGTAATTATCTTATTAATGAAATATTAACATAATTGATGTTATAAATACTACAATAAATGTAATTTGAGACATTTTATGAATTACAATAATTTTATATGTTAATATGACATGTTAGTATTGATTTAATTAAATTTTTTCGAACTAATCATTCTGTTATAATTTTCATATAAATAAATTACCAAATAGTGTCAAAATTGACATAAAATAGTTTTTAAAACAAATATTATATTATTAATTGAACTTTTATTTCTAAAAATATAAGGTTAGGCAAAATGACTTAGATAAGGTTATATATATTAATAATAAACAACTTGGGGTTCTTTTTTCTTGTTATAGTAAGTTTATTAACCTTATAGTGTAAGAAAACAAGAAAACACAGTAAAAGTTAAATTATCTAACTTAAAGTTAAATCTAACTGATAAGGTTAAAATAGAAACCTAATACTTGCCTAAATTACATTGGATGAGAGGATTTAGACCCATCCCCACCTTATATTTGAAATAAATCAATTTGGAGCTATTAAAAACCGAATATGACTTTATAATAAAATAATTTGTTTAGTTTTTCCAAAGGTGCCCCTCTCCTCCCTTATAAAAGGTCACCTCCGCCCTCTCCTCCTCACACCACTTTGGGACTTCAATCTCGACCAAACCCTCACAATTTCGCCTCTCAACTTCCCTAGAAACATCCTATAGGTTATGGTCTTCTTCAAAGACCATATATAGTTCCCTAAGAGGAGGTTAAGAAGAGGCGCTTCAAAGAAGAGGTAATTTCCGTTACTGATTCTTTAAACTTTATTTCTTATTCTACTTCTTCTTCTTTATTTATTTCATTATGAAGTAATAACATCAGTATCAATCATATAATGATATGTTATTATAAATATTAAATAACCCTATTTCACCTTCTATCCATCCTACGGAAAATGAAATCACCGTGCGTGCGTACGTACGGAATACCGTCTCCACGCCGTTGTGTAATCTGTTTTCCACCACCACCTTACCAGGATGGGTATAATGGTGTAGATAATAACTATATATGATTATTTTAAAGTGATATTGATTCTGAAATAGTATAAATACACTCCAATACAATTCCATGATCATGGGAACAATATCATAACAATGGTTATTATTCTTTAATAAGTCAATAAAATTATTTAAATCATTATACAGGAGGTTTGGACACATACGAAGCAAATCAGACCTAAGGTAAGGGAAAATATCAAAATCTCAATTTTATCTGAGATTGTTTATACCTTGGTATTTACTGGGGTGTATTTATCATACAGGTCCATGTTTCCTCAATATGTAATATTATTTGTATCCTCCTACAATTTTTTAAATCAAATTTTACCCTTCGGTGAGTTTTTAGTAAAAGATATGAAAGGAATCTTTTATCATTTTTAGTATGAGGTACTTTTTTGAATTTTCCAGCCAATGTATGAGAATAATGTTTTTCTTTAACTAATACGACATGAATGGATTTTTAGAACATTATTTCCATGAATCCTAATTTATAAGTTTTCAAGTTTATTTTTAATTAACTTCTTTTAGTTTAAAATTTTATGACATGTTAAGAAAGGAAAAATGTTTTTGAAGAAGAAAGGATATTTTCCTCAAGAATGGAGTTCAAGTGTTTTATCAAAATTATTTTCCTTCTAAGATAATATAGTGTTCTGTTTCTATCCATATGTTTACATTGATTTGATTATGCTATGATGGAATTATTTTTATGAAGTCCTTTTATTTTATATGATTTATGTTATGATGGAGTGATGTTTAAGAATCCCATTTTTATTACATGGGTTATGTTATGATGTATGATTTATGATCTTGTGGAACACATAAGAATGGTATCCTTATGAGATGGGTGGGACCTATATCTCCCTCCAATTAATTGGGTAAGGATTTATATCTCATGAGATAGACATGGTTGTAACGACAGGTTAATACGGTTCAGTGAAATAGGACTGAAATGAGGAGTGAACTTGGTTCAGAAATGGACTTTGTCCACTAAGATAGTCTTGGAAATGAGTCTTGACTACTAAGAAATGATTCTCTATGATTATGTGTGCATGCCACAAAGTTTCATGTTTTAAGTTATAATTATTTGGATTAAATTTAACTACTATGATTGATCCCATGTCATGATATTATGCTCTCTTTTGCAGGATAAGATTTTTAAAATGTTATGTTCATAAGAATATGATATGATTGATATTACTTTTGTTTACCCTTATTGAGCATTTGAGCTCACCCTTTTGTATGTTTTCTTTTCCCCAGGTCTGGAATAAGGTTATTAAGTAGGATTTTCCAAAAGGGACTCTATATATGATGAAATAAATGAGAGACAATGTAGATGCTTTATGAACCAGTTGTTTATGTTTCCCAGTTTCTAAAGACACTATACCTATAGGGTCCTACCATGGTTTTTTTATATGTTGTAATAAGTGTACTTAAATTTTTAAGTAATAAAAATGTATGTAAAGTATGGGTCGTTAAATTTACCTAGTGTGTTACCCTATGTTTGGCCGACCTTGAGTTAGTATGTCGGTTTTGGATAGAGAAGGTTGCGGGTTTCAGCTTATAACTCATGTTGAACTTGTAATCCCATGGGGATGTGGTAGTAGTGTGAGGTTTAGTAATTCAGTCACCCTCACATTTGATTATACTTTCACTTGGTTATTGTTGATGCAACAATGTTATCCAGTGCTTCTTCCTTTTTGGTGGATTTTGAGCCTAACACGAGGTGTTTTTATTTCTCTTTGGGATACCTAGATGTTCTTCCTAGGATCCGTATTATTCATTGGGATGCCAAGATGTGCCTTCTTGGGGCTTGAATTTTGAGATATTATATTTATTATATTTATTTGTATACCCAGAGATAATACCTAGGATCTGGCTGTTGACCCAGTATATTTGATTATTATATAATTGGGATTTTTAGAGGTTCTTCCTTGTATAAGACTATTTAGACCATTTCTATGATATAGAGACATGAATTCCTTATAAATGATACTCATGGATGATTCTTCTCTCCCAAGTGATTTGAATGATTCCTCTCTCCTATTTTGACCTATTATGAGGATGATTACGCTCTCCTAGATGTGGGAATGGAATACAAGATGATTATACTAGTGTATTATTAAGATCTCCCAAGAGATATGGATGGTTACGCTCTCCCAAGTCAATTACATGACCACGGTGTTGGACACAGAATTCCACATTTTTAGATACCTAGAATGATTAATCACTTCTATATGAGAGGGATGATTATAGTATACCTTATTAGAGACTCTATTGGTGGTCATGGTGTCTAAACAATAAGTTCTCACTGATCTCCTTTGATTTAGACCCTTAGGGATTATCATAGTTTTTAATGTAATGACTACCCATGGATTGGGACCTATGTCTTAGACACTAACCGGATTTATATGAAATGAGAAAAATGGAGTCTCGATCAGTAGAACATTACAAGAACTCCATATGTACATCCTTGGAATCCTTCTTTACTATTATTTATAGCGAGTATGAGTGAACCCAAGTGTTGGATGAGTATCCTCCTTTGGCGACATAGCTTTCTCAAAGAAATTTTTCAAAATTGGATTAAGCATGTATATGTTGATTGGGATCATGGACACAAATATAAACTTAATGATACAAGGATTGAGTGGAACAAAGTTCATCTAAATATTTTTTTTCACAGGATATCCAAGCGATCGGGGTTAGAGACCCAAGGATCGAAGACTGATGGTTTTTATGTTATTTTATTCACTTTAATAATGAATATTGTTATTAATGTATATATGTTTTTGTATTGGACTATACATGTATAAAAATTTTGATATGGACATCTATGGTAGAACTTTCATAGCTGTCCAGGATTAAGTACCCAGGGTTTGAATGTAGATTCACGTTATTGGATTTAATTATCTTTTAAACTCTTTCTAAACTAGGCTGGGCATTTTTATTTTTTCATGAATTCATGGTAGCATATTTTATAGGTTCTTCATTGGGATGTCCTACTGAGATTATTTCTCACCCCATCACATGCACATAGGTTTATATTTATACCTTATGCATTAGTTTAAGGTTGAGAACAATTGCAGGGTGTACAGGGCTAAGACCCAAAGTTACATGATCAAGAAGAGTTACATGAGTGTGTTCTTCTAATTGGGCTGGTGCATTTTGATTGTGTTTGGAGATTGTGTATGTGGTTTGGCTCAGTTTTAATAGTAGTTCCATAAACTTTTAATTCTATTTATTTTGTACTCCTATATTTGTATTGTCAATCCAGTGGGTGGCCAATATTATATGTATGGAATAAGTGTTTTGTCTTTTATAGCTTTTCATTTGTTATTATAGCATGTTTTATTTCAGTTATTTACAACAGCGACACTCTGTTTATTTACTGCTATGTATGATATATATCTATTTCCACTTTTTTCTCAATATGATGTGATGACATAGTCTCCCCACTATCACACCCTAGCCATCACTACTAGTCAACGACCTCTGGAATATGGGGAGACGTGCTTTATGCCTCATAACTCACTGTCTGGAGGCACCGTTTTAGTGGAATTTGGGACAGGATATTAAAGTTAAGATATATTTTAAAATGGTTTCAAAGTAAAATTAGTTCAATTATTCATGAATTATTTGAATTTAGGTAATTGGAATCGATTTTATATTTAATGTTTACATAAAAACTTTGTATTCATTTTTATATTCTCTCATTAAAAACCCACTTTCTCTTCGCTTATGCTAGAGTAATTTTAAATTTAAGTTTTACACTTATGTGAATTGAATTTAGAATAATTTATTCCATACATATAATAAATATAATTTCTAATTTCTAATAATGCTAAAATAAATTTTTTACCAAAATGAATATTGAACACAATAAAAATTAATTAGTACAGTTAAGGTAGAAATGGATTTTTCGAGGGTTAAACAAAGATCATAAGGATAAAAATGAACTAAATATTTATAAATAACTTATAAGATGGAAATATATCAACCTTATATATTATAGGGTTGATAATTTAAAATTTTTAGGCTTGTTTCATGATTAACACATGGGTATTGAATGACTCTTTTCAAAAAATTACAAGTGTGCGACTCACCAAACTAATAAAAGGTCACCCCACTCCTCTCTTCTTAAACCATCACACCCTTCAGGATTGGAAAATTCATTCTTAAATAGAATCCAAAACTTTATCTGATCATCCTATATTCTATAGTTTAATTAGAAATCTAACCTAGTATGTCTTTCGGTGCAAACATATAGAGGATATCCACATAAGAGGTAATGTTCTAAATGATAATTGTTATATCATTTCATCTGAAAATGCACTTACTTATTATTAAACCATGATGATATAATAACTTCAGTATATTACATATACTAAGATGTTTTTATGTTAATGTAATGACCTAAAACCACCCCCGATTCCATCAAATGGGTTATGAAATCATTATTCATGTGTATGATAAACCACAACCTCACGAACCAATGTCATTCGTTTTTCCTTTACAACCTATAAGGGTTGGGTATTATGAAGTATAAAAAGTATATTTATTATATTTATAAGATAATTATACATCTATAGTAATTATACGAAATATAAAATTTTGAATTTTCATTTTGTAGGAGATACGATAATGTCACTCATGTGTACGAAAAACTACTGCCACATAAAGTTATGTGATTTGTTTTTATCTAATGCATTACATTGAATGTAATAAAGATATAGTTAATTATAATCTGTTGTATAATTTATATAATTATTATATTTGTGAAATATTTAGTAATCTATAAATATAATGAAACATTTTATTTTTACTCATTGAAATATGATAATGTCACTCGTGTACGTGTGGACAAAAGCTTTCACGAAGCGATGTCACTCTATTTTCCTCACCACAACACATCAATGGTATATATAATTATATTATAATAATTAATATGGTATTTATTATATTATTACAAATCAAAAATTATAAAATATTACTTACCTCATTTCCATTATGATCGTTGAAAAATAGAAATGTTACTCATGCGTATGTACGACCTACAGTACCAAGGATCGTAACATACTTAATTTTTCAATAAAAAATCATTCATTTTTTGAATTAAAATTATAATTGATAATTAAATATGATAATTATTTAATTATTATTTTTCTATAAATTTTTAAATAATGAAATCTTTGATGATAGTCAAACTACCAAAGTCATTTTTTACACATTAGCCAAATATATTCAAAACATACATCATAATCATAATTGATTATGTAATCATATATGAAATGTAAATAAGTGAAATAATAATAATAAAATACAAAAAAAATTATTATGTATGTTAATAATTAAAAGATTCATATTATTCAGGATGAAAAATAAAGCACCCAACGAATCAGACTCAATGTAAGGAATTTTATCTCAATTTCATTTCATTGAGGCATATTATAATTATATGTACCTAATTTGATTATAAAGTATATATACTACCCATTTGAAATGTCATATCATGATCCATTAACAATTCATTATATTTTATGTCTCGATTTTAAATATTTAACCATAGGATTTGACATGAAATTACCATGTGGTAAAGAATTTCATAACTCAATTTCATTTCATTGGGTTATAGTACTTCTTCATTATCACAGATATTCAAAGATTATGTGTATAATAAATTTTGAATATATTATTAAGTATCTTTAAATACATCATGTGGATTTATAGATCATAAAAATACTCTATTAATTGATTAATTCTCACATAAAAGTTAATAGCATTAAAGGTTTTTTCCCAATCTCATTCGAATCGAGGTTGTTTATTATTAAATTTTTGTTGAAGAAAATTACTAATAAACCCATTTAATAATTATATCCACTAGTTATTCATGATTATTTCAAGTAACAATACCATTTTTCCACTCTTCTGTACTTAAAATAATACATATATATATATTTTTTAGAAAATACGACTTCATTTATCTCTTAGGTCAAGAATCTGTTGACTTATAAGACCATGTTTTCTAAAAATGTTATAAAAAATGTTATAAAAATTTGAAAAATATTTATCGAATGCCTTTTTACTGATTTTTTATCTTTCCCCAATTTTTTCAATGAAATATTATTGTTGTGTTATGAACAAGGAACTTTTCTATACTGTAGTTACATGGAAAACAAAATGTTATTCTTAACTTACACGTCTTGTACGAAATTACCAACGGACATAAAAATAATTTCAAGGAAGTTTACATTCATAGTATAAAAATATATTTATAAAAAAAAAGTTTACCAAATATTATAAAATTTCTTAGTTTTAAAAAATTATTTTTAATGAAATGAAATTTGAAAATGTTTTATGTTTTAAATATTTTTTTAAATGAAAATAATATTTTCTTCAAGAACATTTTTAAGGATATTTTTATGGTATATCAATTATTTTAAAACAAAAACCCTTAATTTTACATATACTCTACCAGATATATAATGTATCAATGCCATGATTATTCTTCCTCTAGATGGTTTATGATTATTTTGACTGAGGATAGTATTAAAATTCACTTACTTGATTTATTTTTGAAGTTAATAACTTTACCTTGAAATTTTAACTTTCCTATGATCATTGGAAATTAAATTTCCCCTAAATATCCATATTTTTTATCATGGATATGTGTATTGTTTAAACCATGTATCATTTCCATATATGAAGTTGAACATTGGAATTCATTTATTTGTATAGGGAAATATTTTTAAATCTATATTCATTTCTCAATATAGATATTTGATGATAAAGACCATTGTTTATGAATTAAATCAATTATTAGATATTTCAGGAATGATTTCAACAATTAAAACATTTGTGGGGCCCATTTATAGATATCTCCTCGATGCATTGGTATTATCATGGGACAAATCAGTAGGATAGACATGATTAAATGTGTTTATACCCTATGGTTGTAAACTATATTTAGGATATATCTTAATGGTAGTGGTATTATGTACCTAAGAAACATGATTTATAATGATTTAAAATAATTAATAATTTCCTTAATTAATAATTAATTTATTACCATCCATGATATTTTCACTATGACATTATTTCTAGATTCATTTCATTCTGAGTTCCCAGATTAAATGGAACGTCTTTTCACTTATTTAAATTAACATATTGATTACCCCTTATCTAGGTATGATAGTAATTTTATTTATTAAATGTATTATTTAAGTTCTTAACCTATAAATATAGATTATACTAGTAAAATTATTCAAATGTAATGTGTGTTTATTTTTTTACATTTAAAAATTCCTTATTAGCATTGATTATTGATTACCTCTGTTTTACTTAACCCCTAATGAGAATTTGAGCTCACCCATATTTTTTTCCTTTCATAGGAATCCATGAAGAGTACTATGAAATTTATTCAAGAATATTATATATGGAATAATTATATTCTTGAAAATAATATGTTGTACTTTGTGCATTAAAATTTAATATGGGAAACATGTATATATATAGTTTACCAAAACAAGTAAACTATTTAGTCCATTAGGATGAAATTCATTGTATATTATGCCAATGTATTAAATAAAGCTATAGATATAGGATACTAGGGTTGGCGTATCTACCTTAGGTATCATATGATGTTTAGTAGGAAACATGAGAACTATATTTTGGGAAACATATATTAGGGAATATAACCCTATGATAAACATTGAGAATATGTATACGAACAAAGTAATGTTTTGGAAAGGTAGATATTTTTTGTTTTTTCCTAGAAATACATACATATATGGATACTAAAAGTGGATTTGGTTCTAAAACAGAGGTACCTAGGAGACATAACTATGAAAAGGGTGCATTGGGATTGACCATATCCTCAGATGGTGTATGATAATGAGCCATATTACACACTTGGTTTGATAATTCTGCGGATATTCTTAGGATAATTCATATTTTCTATGCAACCCATTATGAATTATTTGAATAATAGATGATAATGACTAACCAATGTCAAACCTATGGTGTATTATATTGAAAAAATGTGTCATAATTTGGACATCCTATAAATGATTATATGGTTTTCCCACTATGATTATTGTTCCTCACAATATGATTTTTAGTTATAGTAATTGGATGTAACCTCAAGGAATCATATTAACATTGAATATGAATTAAAAGGTAGTGAAATTTAGAAACCATATAGGATGATAGAAGTGAATGATATTGTGATTTTCCCTAATCATTTACCCTATAATATGATAAGAAATTTATTCCTTGAAAAACTAACAGACTCACAAAAGAAGATAAAGATGTATTTTTTATAAATATTGAATGGTGGAGTTAATAGAGGAAATAAGGATCAATTTCCATCATTTATGAAATGTATAAGAATCCCCCCATGAAATTACCTCAATGGAATAAGAAAACAATTTATGTGTTGAAAAGAGGGGTATAAGGAAAATAATTTACAATAAAAAATGATTAATATTATTGAAGTCAATAAATATCATATTTGGGACCCATTTATAGTTTAATGTATTAAATGTGGAGAACCTGGGCATTAACCAATGTGAATTACATATTCTAAATGTTAACCCCTAGACCATGGGTTGACCTATGTTAAAATAAAATGTATGAATCACTTGATTATTGTGATTCAAGAATTAAATTATAGATGCTTTATACTAATAGTTTTTTGGTTATAAGGATCATGAACCATTTAATGATTGTGTTACATTTTGAAGAAAATTTTTATTCATTAACTTTAGAGTTCTAGGTATCATCATGGGTTATGACTTTAAGATTGATCGTATATTAAAATTCTTAAATAAATATTTTTAGGTTTTATGTGATGGTAGTCTACCATGATTTTGGACATTATAGAGAAATTTGTGGCATATATACGTTTTCGTGGTAAGGTTATTTAATAAATATTTCCTTTATATTTAATAAACATAATATTAAATGTATTGATTGACATTAGGGTTAATATGATCATTAATGTAAATTGTAATAATAATCAAATAAGATTATTAGCCTTTGTGGAATAATAATAATAAATATATGAATTGAATGGCAAATTATATTAAAATGGTTTATTACTGAATAATTTTATTTCAAGTATGTCTATTGACTTTTTTGGTAATTTTATATGAATAATATTAATATGGTTTTATAAAAATGACAAACCCCATGTCGCGGGAAAACCCATCACTTCTGGTAGGGCCGTAGGGCTTGAACCCACAACTAAAGGATGATAAGGGTTTATTACCTACCATTTCCATACCCACTATCTTGGTTAATAGGTAATTATATTTTTTTAAACAATTTGAAAAAAATAAAACATTAATCATGAACTAGTGGTATTAGATTTTATGATTAAATATTAGTTTATTAAATTAGATAACTCGAGCTAACTATATTGGTTTTAGAAATAGTTAAAGATGGATGGAAATACTTGTCACTATTTTATGAATCTAGTGATTCTTTAAAATTGAATTTTAGTTATTCATTCTTAAAAAAATATTTTTGGGATATTTATTTCTTATAGTATAGGATGAAATGAAAATTGATCATAGAAAACCAAAAGATGAAATTTTTTTATGAAATAAAAAAAAACTAGTAAGTAGATATCATTACATTCATAGTCAAAAAAATAATTCTTTAACTTTAGGAAAAGGATATTGAAACAAAAAATTTATCTTATTAAATTCATATATAAAGAATAATATTTAGTTTTAAATCATCACATATTTATGGCTTTTAGGCCCTTAACATTCCATTCATAATTAAATTTCTTATGATCAATGAACTCAATAACTCTCTATAATTATTTATGCATTACATAAATGTCCATATCTTCATTTTATAAAAACATTCTTCTACATAAAAACTAAGTAATGTGTTGTTTTATATGAAATTTTTTACTTCCCTTTCTTTATTTTTAAGATTAAATTTTATTAACTCTTTTTATGAAGTGGGATTTCAATAAAAGAATTTTCAAATATCAAGCCTTGATTAATAAGACCAATTTTAAATAGAGGGGGAGTAATTTATTTAATGTGGGGAGAATTTTATAACCATAAATTATAAAATAAAAACATTATATATGATAGCTTCTTAAACACACAACAACAAACATTAAAAACCCACAAAATATATTTCTATTAATTTAAGTCCTTTGATGTATTACATAATACACAACCTCGAGTCTAAATGACGCATAATATAGTATACCGTTATAACCTATATATTAAATTATTGGGTTTTAATATTAATAAAAAAATTATGAATATTATGGTTATCTTTTTATTATAAATAAAATAATAATCATTTAATATAAAATTTATTGTTTCTCGAATAACAGTATTTTTTTTCTAGAAGACTGTTCAGACTTCCTTTATGAACATAATTTAAAAATAATTTTTATTTCTTTTTAAAAATTTAGTTTTAAAAAATAATTTTTGAAATCATCATATAAAAGTTATATTAAGGTCAATATTTTGGGATTTTTCTAAAATATTTCAATTTCAATGAATACTGAAAAAACAAAATATTAATTAAAAATTGAATTTTAATTTAAATTATTTGTAATGATAAGTTATAATTTAATTTGGTATTAGAAAAACATTAGTAAGTTATATTTCAAAAAATTCTATTTATTTCATTGGAATCAATTTTATATTGAATTTTGATATAAAAATAGTTTAAAATTTTGAACAATTTCTCTTTTAAACCACGTTTTCTCATCGTGTCTGAAAGATTAATTTAAAATTAAATTATATCAGTTCTATGAATTAAATTTTGAAAAATTTATTCCATATTTTTAATCAAATTATTTAATTATTTAATTTGTGAATAGGATTCCCTTTTTATCTCCACTTGTAGAAAACTCAAATTCCCTTTTTCAATCCTTAGAGTGTTTATTCCCATGGTTATCCTGCATGGTAAATCATATTATTTATTCTTTAACTTAGTCACACAATTATTCCCATGATGAATAGATGGAATCTTCTCCTCTAAATTTCCATTGAATGCATACATCCCATAGGACTCATTTCCAATATTAATGGTTGTTGAGAATATATCCCAATATGAATAAAGTTTTTAAGAGACTATCTCCATTATTAGGATCATTATTAACTCATAAATAAAATGATCAATCACACTTTTAGTTCAATTTAAATATTATGAAACATTATAAGCTTACCTTGTGAATTTTTCTTAATACTCAGAAAAGTTTCCTCATACTTTTTCCTAATAATGATGAATTTTTCTTCCACTTCTACTATATTCTTATTAGGAATAAATTTTTGATAGAAAAAAACCCTCAATGTTAATTATTATAGGAACACTATCTCATGTTTCTCTTTAGTGTTTTGGTTTAAAGACCTCTATTTTTATGCATATCCCTTCATATGATAAACTTCTATGTTGTCTTTTTTCTTCTCACTACATCCCAATGTAAGAACGATATTCTCTAGGTACTTGATCCATTTTTGTACTATAAATGGATTAGTAGTTACTTGGAATTCTTGATGTTTTTTGTTGAATAAAGCGATATGTCATAGCTACCCCATGATGTGGATCAGTAGGAAGCTCTATATGGGTGGGATTATTTTTCATAACCTTGGTCAAATTACCCAATATGTTTATGAATTTATTACCATCAACTCTGGATTCATTAAAAATTTCAGAAGGAATATCCCTTCATTGACTATGGGTGTTGATGTAGTTACCATTACACCCATTATCCACTATAATTTCATAATTTCATATAAATAATATTATCTTGACATTGAATAAAAAAATTCATATTATGTTTTCTAGAGTTCCTTAGAGATCTTAAGGTAATTTCAAAGTAATTTTTCTTTATATCTTGTTTCATCTAAATATAATCCCCAAGTATGCTACTAAACTTCCTTTGACACTAACTATAACATCTAAGACTCTATAAAACTAGAGATAATAGAAATATTTAATTTTTGATGTAAACAAAAAGTGTTCATGAGGGATCAAATAACTTAGTAGTCCTAGAAGACCAAATATATATATATATATATATATATATTACACTTGGAAAACATATGATATGATATGAACACATTGTGAAAATGTGATGACCCCTTCCATCATATCCCAGGAAATTACACATATTCTTCCTGTAGGTTTCCTAAGAAAAGGAAAAAAATAATATTGAGCTTATATTATTAGTATAGAGTAACATAGAATGTTATTGTATATAAAATAAAACTAAAATATGTGATATGGATGGAGTAAATGAACTACATAAATCAATAATAAATTTAAATTGAGGGAATGTTGTATCCATTAATATATAAAAAAATTGATATTAATGGAATGCATAATACTGGACATCAACCACATATCTTCAAGACCATATCTCAAGACACTTAACTTATCTTCAGGACTAATTGCAATACGTTATCTTATTATACGAAGATGAAAACACTAAAATTGAACTGGTTTAGTCTCATGATACCTATAGAGGATTTAAATGGATGTATAATATTAGTCCCCACCCATCACTTGACTAAGTATAATTTATTCACTATATGTTTGATCAATAATTTCCATACCATTCCTTGACTAACCTCGTATTAAACAAATATTTTATATATGTATAATGAGAAACCCAAATATCAAATACTTCCCCATTTAATAAAATAATATTTATGTGTATGATAACACCCCTAAATAAACTTAGAATTTATGGGGAATCATTAATGTAACATGAATTACCATTATAAAAAACCTTTTGTGGAATGGGTGCATTAAATATTCTAGGTTATATATTGAATATTAGAATGGATTAAAAATATTTCATTAATTTTGATCAAGTTAATGGAAGGAAAAATCCTTGATCATGGTTTATTAAGAGAATGAATATTCCAAAGAATACCACATAGAAGTGTCTCACCGTGTTTATATATTTACGCCCACTCATCATGCAGTAGGGTCTTTTTGATTCAATTCTAAAAAAAATCATGGTGATTAAACATGGTGGAATTTTCGTCACAACCACATCCAATTTCTAGTGTGTAGATAGGGAAGTATATTTTTATAAATTATACAAACTTTTTCTTTTGATAAACATATAGTGATTGTTTTACCATGGGAAACTATACTCTTAATTTAAAATTATATGATAGAGGTATAACAATATATACTATTAAATTCATTAAATTACATGAGTAAAATGTAAAAAAAAATTCAAGGAAATTTATGCACCACAATAAAGAAAATAGGTGTTGAGTTTAGCTTGAGTCCCATAGAATGAAAATTAAGAGGGAAAATCCGTACTTATGGATTGAGAAGAAATTAAATCACAACCTCTTGAAAGAGATAACCTAAAAATAGCATTAAAATTTCATTAATAACAACTTTTCATTGTATAAAATATCAAATATTAATTACATACACCACATAAAGGAAATTGGGTGCATAATACAAAATATGTCTCTAGGAGAATAATTTAAGATAGAAAACCCTTACCTCTTGTCCAAAATTTTATAAAAATACATTAACATATTGTATCATAAACATATATGTCTTTATAACTTAATTAATAAATATATAAATATCCAATTTTACTCACACTCTTCATAAATGTTCATTATCTACATTAATTCATCTGATTTTACACATTGGTGATATGTTTTTGATCGGTTGTACAAGTTTCATAACATCGGTGTATGTATTGGTTATTATTCAAAATTATATTATTAATATTCCATTAAATATACTTGTATGGATGACTTATAATAATTTAAAATGCTTCAAATTTCTTTCTTTAGTGTTTTAAATGTTAACCATGAAGATAAATTCGGTAATTATCATGTTTTGGACATTTTCGACGAACAAAGGATATCTCCCTAATTGACGCCTTAGATATTGATATAATATTTCCATAAAAAATAAAAACAATTATATAAACTTTTATATAATATTATACCATTAAATAAGTTCTCATATTCATCAATGAGATAAATATATATTATTATTCATGTAGGTGGGTTAACTTACCCAATCATGAACCTACTGTGATTAGTCTATGATTATGAGATATTTTAGTTGTAAAATAATTATAATAGTTGTATAATTATCTTTATTAAGGTTATAATAGAATTATAATTATATCTAACCCTGTAAGGTGATGAAGGAAAATTAAACATGTTACATAATGGATGTAGTAGTCTGCACAATGCATGAACGAAAACTTTATTTTTCCTAATGGATGAGGTATATGAATAAATAATTATAATATTCATAATAAAAAACATTAAATTATATAAATTATATTAATATAATCATATTATTTCACATTCACTAAATTTTAAATAATATAATTAATAATAAATCCAAGTAATTTATAATACACAAGTGAGGGACTTGATTTTTCCTTCGAAGTATCCATTAATTTTAATGGAATAAGATAACTATGAATAAAAATAGGCTAATTATTATGGTAGAGGGTTCTAGGTATATAATAATTATAGAGTATCAAGGATAAATTTGAATGTGATGTGTATCATGTAACGACTTGAAATTTTGAATAAATCTTCTTTCCTAATTTTATGTGTTATTTTATTTTATTTTTATACTCAAAAAAAATGTTTCATTTGATAACATGAGTATAATTAAAATGATACCATTGGTTTTTGACTGTTATATGACCATTGGTCAATATGACCACTGGAAACTAAATGTTTTGATTATTGTCTTTAAATACAAGTAATCTTGGTTAATTAATATAGAAAGAAGATTCGATGGCCTCACCCAGTAGTCTTGGACCGATCGAAGCCCATCTAACAGAACTTGGGAAGGAGGTAGCACCACTGGGCTTTGCTCTGGACCAAACCCAAGCTGAACTTCATCGTGTGAAGCTAGAACTGGATCGCCTTCGCGAGAAATTCAAACTGATAGAAATTACTACTCGTGCGATGTTGGCCGAGCCTCCCTCAGATTCTCTAACCTTAGCACACCTTACCCTTAGGTCCAATGCTGGTGTGATAAGGGGCTATGTAAGGAGACCATAACTGCCTTGTGTAATCCTTTGTTTTAAATAAAAATTGGAATTTCTTCTTATGATGAAGTTTATGAATTTTCAAATGACCGGATAAATATAGTATGCATATTTTTGATGAATTTTAGAGAAAGGATATTTTAAAAATGTTTATGTAAACCTTATATAATTAAAAATGTGTAAGGATTTTCAAAAAATGGTCTTCTACAATTATGTTCAGTACGAAATTTGGAGTCTAATAAGATCAACTTGATTTTTGATGAATAGTAAATTATGAATAGTGATTTTATGATTAGGATTAGTAATATGACCAAATGGATTAGTAATCTCACTTAAAAAAAGTTTTAAAATAATCTAGGCACCTTGATCAAGTAATGTGATTCAATAAAATGGTTAATAACAGTTTCATAAATTATTATTCAAGTATTAGTTTTTCTAGTGAATAGTGTTTTTTAATTAAAAATTAAATTAAAAATATTTAGAAAATTATTTTTATAAAATGGATTTCATTTTTGAACTCAGAGCAACGATATTATGTTATGGTAATTTTTGGGGTTTTTTCTGAAAAAATGAATTTTTGGTGAATAGTGTATTTATTTAAAAATAAATTTAAAAATAATTAGAAATTTATTTTTATAAAATGGAGTTCATTTTTGAAATCAGAGAATTGATATTTGGTTAGTGTGAAATTTTGGGATTTTTCTGAGAAAGTTGAATTTTCAGTGAATAGTAAAAATGCAGTTTTAGGGTTTTGGTATGTTTAATGACATCATAGCTGTGTCATGATGATGTCATGAGTTATTTTAAGGGTTGTCCGGCCAAGGGTGATGAATTATTGTGTGGGGGTCCCCATGTGGCCTAACTTTATGGGAAGTACCATGGGAGAGCCCATGCTTTTGAGAAAACCACTTTTGAGGTGTCCCTTGGCCATTAATGCCTTGTCCCCTCACTTTCCCTATAAATACCAAGCCCTCCTCTCATATTTTCGACTCCAAAACCATCCTCAACGAAGTTCTGGTCTCTTTATTTCCCAAGGAGTCTTCCCAAGGTGCCCCCAAGCCCTCAAGGTCCCAACCTTTGAGTTTTAAGAGTTACGTTTTAAGGTAAGGGATCCGACCTCTCTCTTTCATTTCAAGTAATCTCTTTTATGTCATTCCTTTTATGCTCCATGTTCTTATGTTGGAGGATGTTCTTTTATACTCCTCTTACTTCCCTTTTCATGGTAATATAATGAGAGGTCCCCTCTTACTCTCATTTTTTCGTTTTATGATGTTTTAAGTGGCGCCGTTAGGCTACCGAAATTTTTGTAACGGATTCTTTCTCCCTTCTCATTTTTCAAGATCTTTTTTTCATGTAAAGTATTTCAAGTTCCTTTTTATTATGTTGGGGTATGATCTCTAAATTTATCATACTGATCTTTTATGATCATATGATGATAGACCCCATTTGATCGCTTCAATTCAGTATTTTGAAGTTTTAAGTGGCGTCGTTAGGCTGCCGAATTTTTAAGTGGTTCTTCACCCTTCTCGTTTTGAAGTTCTACTTTCATGTCAATTATTTCAAGTTCCTTTTTGTTATGTTGGGGTATGATCTCTATATCTATCATACTGGACTCTTATGTTCATATTTTGAGACACCCCATTTGATCTCTTCAATTCAGTATTTTGAAGTTTTAAGTGGCGTCGTTAGGCTGCCGAATTTTTAAGTGGTTCTTCACCCTTCTCGTTTTGAAGTTCTACTTTCATGTCAATTATTTCAAGTTACTTTTTGTTATGTTGGGGTATGATCTCTATATCTATCATACTGGACTCTTATGTTCATATGATGAGAGACCCCATTTGATCTCTTCAATTCAGTATTTTGAAGTTTTAAGTGGCGCCGTTAGGCTGCAGAATTTTTAAGTGGTTCTTCACCCTTCTCGTTTTGAAGTTCTACTTTCATGTCAATTATTTCAAGTTCCTTTTTGTTATATTGGGGTATGATATCTATATCTATCATACTGGACTCTTATGTTCATATGATGAGAGACCCCATTTGATCTCTTCAATTCAGTATTTTGAAGTTTTAAGTGGCGCCGTTAGGCTGCCGAATTTTTAAGTGGTTCTTCACCCTTCTCGTTTTGAAGTTCTACTTTCATGTCAATTATTTCAAGTTCCTTTTTGTTATATTGGGGTATGATCTCTATATTTATCATACTGTACTCTTATGTTCATATGATGAGAGACCCCATTTGATCTCTTCAATTCAGTATTTTGAAGTTTTAAGTGGTGCCGTTAGGCTGCCGAATTTTTAAGTGGTTCTTCACCCTTCTCGTTTTGAAGTTCTACTTTCATGTCAATTCTTTCAAAGTTACTTTTTGTTATGTTGGGGAATTATCTCTATATCTATCGTACTGAACTCTTATGTTCATATGATTAGAGACCCTATTTTATCTTTTCAAATCATTTTTGTTGATGTTTAAGTAACGCCGTTAGGCTGCCGAACTTTCATAAGAGAAATCTAATTTTTTTCTTCCTTCCATGTTTTTCATTTCAAATGGTATGTCCTTGAAATTTCATTACCATGATCATTTATCCTTCTTATTCTTTCCATGTACTATTTTATGGGTCATTTATTAATGTTTTACCCATTTTACCTCTCTTTTAATGTCTTCTAAAACCTTGGAACATAGCCGTTATGCTGCAGAATTTCTGTCTCAAAATGTCTCTCTCTTTTTCTAAAGTTCTTTTATATTATTAAGTGAATACTCAAAGCTCTTTATTCTAAAGGTGTATTCAAATATATAACAAAATGTTCTATTTTAAATTCTGGGATTTACAAACATGATACCCACCTTCCTTTTCTGTGGGTTTTAAAGTGACGTAAAGATCATGTCTTTAAAGCAGTTTTTAAAACGTTATGATTATGAAATGAAACCCATTTATTTTATGCTATATGGGTTATTTATGAAATGTTTGATGATGATATATGTGGATCACATCATAATAAAGGCAAATTTAAGGGTGCACCCTGATAGCGCTCCAATGCATTGGGTAATGATGTAACCACTAGAGATTACAATTTTCACGATACCTTGGTGAATAACCTTGGTAATTTTCAAATGACACCTTGGGGATGGACCTTGGTGATATGTTCATGATTGTCTATGTTAAATGATTTATCCACATCTTCAAGTAATGAAAAATGTTTTTCTTATTATTATATATCTCATGATTTCTTTCTCATGCCTTAAAGTTCTTTCCATGACCTTATTGAAGTATCTCAAGTTCACATGTTAAATGTTTCCCTTATTTTCCTTACTGGGCCTTCTGCTCACCCTTTCTTTTGATGTATATTCCCTGGTCATGAGATGCAGTAATGAACCTAGGATGAACATGAGGAGAATCCTTTCAAGTGTTTAAGAAGAATGTATTATGTTTTCATGTTTTAAGTTCCTGGTTTCCAAGACACTAAACCTTAAAGATCCTCGGTTTTGTAAAATGTAATGAAAGTTTATGTGATAAAAAGGCGGGATGCTATAGTTGGTATCAAAGGATGGTTTAGTTATTTGTGGAAATTAGGATATGAAAAATCTAGGAAGAACCCTATAGAAAAGTTTAAATATAGGAAATCTTCCTGGTATTTTGGTGAGTATTGAGTAAGGGGTTTCCAAGCAAATACATCCCTGTTTGGATACGAGCAGGTAGAGGTGGCTCTGGCACAGATGTACATAGGGGTAAAACCCGAAAACACCGCTTTGAGCTAGACTCGAACGGGAACTGGTACACGAAAACGGGCCTTGCTGCACTCTTGGTTACGACACTCCCATGGGATATGCTTTGGTAAATTCATAAGCTTAGTATGGACGATTATTAAAGGAACAAGGATAAAACAAAATAAGGATTCACATAAGAATATATCATCATGGATAACCTAGATTGGAACCTAGGGGATCACAAGTTAGGATATACTTTTATTCTACATGTTTATCCTTTTATTCTTAAAGTTTCCTTTTCATGATTATTAGCTATGTAAATAAGCCCCTAATTATAGTTTCTTTTCTTAGTTAATGGAGGGAAATGGAAGAACATGCCCCAAAAACCAATGTGATAGGAAATGCGACGATTGTCGTATTAATATGACAGAGGTGATTAGGGGATTAAAAGATGATTATTATTTTGGAATACGTTCACTATTTTGAGGACTATATATGATTGAGGAAAATAGATTTCTACGGTATTTTCATTGAGGAGTTAGGTTGACTTATATTTTGAAGAATCGATGAATTTATGGTGGACTTATAGTAATTTAGGTTACTTACGGGAATGATTAACCTATCTTGGGTAAAATATGTTTAGGTTAGCTACTTTGGTTATAAGATGTTAGGAGTGGTTGATGTTGTTTGGAGATGAACAATGAAGTATATTTTGGAAGACTATGTTATCAAATCCCTCTTGTATTTGGGTTTCAATCTTAGTTTGGTTTATTTTGAGGAATTTTAAGGACTGTTATTTATGGGATGGTCTATGATGAACTTTGGGTAGTACCATGGAACTTTGAAGATTTAAAAATAGTTTCCCTTCCTATGGGATTCTTTCTTTTTGAAGAGTTGTTTTACCTTACCCTTTCTGTTTTGGGATAATGTTTAAAGATAGAAGAAATAGATAGTTAATCTTTTGTGGATTATGTGATTCCATAGAAGATGATTCCTGTGTTTTGATGAGACCAAGTAGTTTTGAATGCTCATCATTGGGAGAAAAGATTAGTTTTGGTAGAAACTTATTAATGGATGAAACTCTACATGAAGGTAGGTATATTTTCTTATGTTTTTGTTCTATGTTGTAAATGAATTCCTCAAAGTTATTAAAAGGAACATAAAACAAAAACGTTGTTGGTTTACGTTTCCTACTAGGTAATCCAAGACCGCTTACACACATCATAAGTTTGGGATTTTCTTATGGTTAACTTTCTCCTAATCATGTTCTCTATCACTCTCCCTCAGAACTTGACCCTTTGTTTTTCTTCCATGTCCATGTTTTCCTACATGGAATCCTAGTGTGGACTAACTCGGGTGACATTCGTACTTCCCTTTCTTTCTTTTAAAGTAATAGTTTTACTGGCTCCTTTTCTGATGTGGGACTTTCAATGAAATTTCAAAACCTAATTTTTTAAAAAAAATTGCGAGGACGCAATTTCTTAAGGGGGGAAGATTGTAACGACCCGAAATTTTGAATAAATCTTCTTTCCTAATTTTATGTGTTATTTTATTTTATTTTTATACTCAAAAAAAATGTTTCATTTGATAACATGAGTATAATTAAAATGATACCATTGGTTTTTGACTGTTATATGACCATTGGTCAATATGACCACTGGAAACTAAACGTTTTGATTATTGTCTCTAAATACAAGTAATCTTGGTTAATTAATATAGAAAGAAGATTCGATGGCCTCACCCAGTAGTCTTGGACCGATCGAAGCCCATCTAACAGAACTTGGGAAGGAGGTAGCACCACTGGGCTTTGCTCTGGACCAAACCCAAGCTGAACTTCATCGTGTGAAGCTAGAACGGCACTACTGGAAAACTAACCTTTACCAACGGTTTGGAACCGTTGGTATAGGCCTCCAAACCGTTGGTATAGCCTATACCAACGGTTTGGAGAACCGTAGCCAAGTAAGCCGTTGGGATAGGTCTATACCAACGGTTCTCCGAAAACCGTTGGTATAGACCTATACCAACGGTTTTGGAAACCGTTGGTATAGGTAATATGAAATCTATACCAACGGTAATGGAACCGTTGGTATATAAATTCCAAAAATAAAATCACCGCTGGGATTTGATCCCAGGACCCCTCGTTTATAATCGAACGACTTAACCACTAGGCTAACATCACTTTGTAAACATAATTTCATAAATATATATATGTATTATCATAATTATTTAAATTTTTGATTTATATAATGTTCTCCGTTAGAAAAAAATCAATGAACATATCCCAACGGTTGTCAAAACCGTTGGGATAGACCTATCCCAACGGTTTTCAGAACCGTTGGGATAGGTTCTGGGTGAGTGTATTTTTAGTAGGATTTTTTCCCTCTTTTTCCCAACGGTTCTTGAGAACCGTTGGGAAAGAGTAACCTTTCCCAACGGTTCATCAAAACCTTTGGGAAAGGGCCTAAAAACACACCCTTTCCCAACGGTTTTGGTGAACCGTTGGGAAAGGGTACTCTTTCCCAACGGTTTTGATGAACCGTTGGGAAAAAGAGGGAAAAAATCCACCCCCTTTCCCAACGGTTTTGGTGAACCGTTGGGAAAGGGTGTGTTTTTAGGCCCTTTCCCAACGGTTTTGATGAACCGTTGGGAAAGAGTAGCTATACCAACGGTTTTTACAAACCGTTGGTATAGAAGTGTTGGGAAAGATCATGTTTCCAGTAGTGCGGGATCGCCTTCGTGAGAAATTCAAACTAATAGAAATTACTACTCGTGCGATGTTGGCCGAGCCTCCCTCAGATTCTCTAACCTTAGCACACCTTACACTTAGGTCATATGCTGGTGTGATAAGGGGCTATGTAAGGAGACCATAACTGCCTTGTGTAATCCTTTGTTTTAAATAAAAATTGGAATTTATTCTTATGATGAAGTTTATGAATTTTCAAATGACCGGATAAATATAGTATGCATATTTTTGATGAATTTTAGAGAAAGGATATTTTAAAAATGTTTATGTAAACCTTAAATAATTAAAAATGTGTAATGATTTTCAAAAAATGGTCTTCTACAATTATGTTCAGTACGAAATTTGGAGTCTAATAAGATCAACTTGATTTTTGATGAATAGTAAATTATGAATAGTGATTTTATGATTAGGATTAGTAATATGACCAAATGGATTAGTAATCTCACTTAAAAAAAGTTTTAAAATAATCTAGGCACCTTGATCAAGTAATGTGATTCAATAAAATGGTTAATAACAGTTTCATAAATTATTATTCAAGTATTAGTTTTTTTGGGTGAATAGTGTTTTTTAATTAAAAATTAAATTAAAAATATTTAGAAAATTATTTTTATAAAATGGATTTCATTTTTGAACTTAGATCACCGATATTATGTTATGGTAATTTTTGGGGTTTTTTCTGAAAAAATGAATTTTCGGTGAATAGTGTATTTATTTAAAAATAAATTTAAAAATATTTAGAAAATTATTTTTATAAAATGGAGTTAATTTTTGAAATCAGAGCATTGATATTTGGTTAGTGTGAAATTTTGGGATTTTTCTGAGAAAGTTGAATTTTCAGTGAATAGTAAAAATGCAGTCTTAGGGTTTCGATATGTTTAATGACATCATAGCTGTGTCATGATGATGTCATGAGGTATTTTAAGGGTTGGACGGCCAAGGGTGATGAATTATTGTGTGGGGGTTCCCATGTGGCCTAACTTTATGGGAAGTACTATGGGAGGGCCCATGCTTTTGAGAAAACCACTTTTGAGGTGTCCCTTGGCCATTAATGCCTTGTCCCCTCACTTTCCCTATAAATACCAAGCCCTCCTCTCATATTTTTGACTCCAAAACCATCCTCAACGAAGTTCTGGTCTCCTTACCTCCCAAGGAGTCCTCCCAAGGTGCCCCCAAGCCCTCAAGGTCCCAACCTTTGAGTTTTAAGAGTTACGTTTTAAGGTAAGGGATCCGACCTCTCTCTTTCATTTCAAGTAATCTCTTTTATGTCATTCCTTTTATGCTCCATGTTCTTATGTTGGAGGATGTTCTTTTATAATCCTCTTACTGCCCTTTTCATGGTAATATAATGAGATATCCCCTCTTACTCTCATTTTTTCGTTTTATGAAGTTTTAAGTGGCGCCGTTAGGCTGCCGAAATTTTTGTAACGGATTCTTTCTCCCTTCTCATTTTTCAAGATCATTTTATCATGTAAAGTATTTCAAGTTACTTTTTATTATGTTGGGGTATGATCTCTAAATTTATCATACTGATATTTTATGATCATATGATGAGAGACCCCATTTGATCGCTTCAATTCAGTATTTTGATGTTTTAAGTGGCGCCGTTAGGCTGCCGAATTTTTAAGTGGTTCTTCACCCTTCTCGTTTTGAAGTTCTACTTTCATGTCAATTATTTCAAGTTCCTTTTTGTTATGTTGGGGTATGATCTCTATATCTATCATACTGTAATATTATGTTCATATGATTAGAGACCCCATTTGATCTCTTCAATTCAGTATTTTGATGTTTTAAGTGGCGCCGTTAGGCTGCCGAATTTTTAAATGGTTCTTCACCCTTCTCGTTTTGAAGTTCTACTTTCATGTCAATTATTTCAAGTTCCTTTTTGTTATGTTGGGGTATGATCTCTATATCTATCATACTGGACTCTTATGTTCATATGATTAGAGACCCCATTTGATCTCTTCAATTCAGTATTTTGAAGTTTTAAGTGGCGCCGTTAGGCTGCCGAATTTTTAAGTGGTTCTTCACCCTTCTCGTTTTGAAGTTCTACTTTCATGTCAATTATTTCGAGTTCCTTTTTGTTATATTTGGGTATGATCTCTATATATATCATACTGGACTCTTATGTTCATATGATGAGAGACCCCATTTGATCTCTTCAATTCAGTATTTTGAAGTTTTAAGTGGCGCCGTTAGGCTGCCGAATTTTTAAGTGGTTCTTCACCCTTCTCGTTTTGAAGTTCTACTTTCATGTCAATTATTTCAAGTTCCTTTTTGTTATATTGTGGTATGATCTCTATATATATCATACTGGACTCATATGTACATATGATGAGAGACCCCATTTGATCTCTTCAATTCAGTATTTTGATGTTTTAAGTGGCGCCGTTAGGCTACCAAATTTTTAAGTGGTTCTTCACCCTTCTCGTTTTGAAGATCTACTTTCATGTCAATTCTTTCAAAGTTCCTTTTTGTTATGTTGGGGAATTATATCTATATCTATCATACTGAACTATTATTTTCATATGATGAGAGAACCTATTTGATCTTTTCAAATCATTTTTGTTGATGTTTAAGTAATGCCGTTAGGCTGCCGAACTTTCATAAGAGAAATCTAATTTTTTTCTTCCTTCCATGTTTTTCATTTCAAATGGTATGTCCTTGAAATTTCATTACCATGATCATTTATCCTTCTTATTCTGTCCATGTACTATTTTATGGGTCATTTATTAATGTTTTACCCATTTTACCTCTCTTTTAATGTCTTCTAAAACCTCGGAACATAGCCGTTATGCTGTAGAATTTCTGTCTCAAAATGTCTCTCTCTTTTTCTAAAGTTCTTCTATATTATTAAGTGAATACTCAAAGCTCTTTATTCTAAAGGGGTATTCACATATATACCAAAATTTTATATTTTAAATTCTGGGATTTACTAACATGAGACCCACCTTCCTTTTCTGTGGGTTTTAAAGTGACGTAAAGATCATGTCTTTAAAGCAGTTTTTAAAACGTTATGATTATGAAATGAAACCCATTTATTTTATGCTATATGGGTTATTTATGAAATGTTTGATGATGATATATGTGTCTCAAATGATAATAAAGGAAAATTTAAGGGTGCGCCCTGATAGCGCTCCAATGCATTGGGTAATGATGTAACCACTAGAGATTACAATTTTCACGATACCTTGGTGAATAACCTTGGTAATCTTCAAATGACACCTTGGGGATGGACCTTGGAGATATGTTCCTGATTGTCTTTGTTAAATGATGTAGCCACATCTTCAAGTAATGAAAAATGTTTTTCTTATTATGATATATCTCATGATTTTTTTCTCATGCCTTAAAGTTCTTTCCATGACCTTATTGAAGTATCTCAAGTTCACATGTTAAATGTTTCCCTTGTTTTCCTTACTGGGCCTTCTTCTCACCCTTTCTTTTGATGTATATTCCCAGGTCATGAGATGCAGTAATGAACCTAGGATTAACATGAGGAGAAGCCTTTCAAGTGTTTAAGAAGAATGTTTTATGTTTTCATGTTTTAAGTTCCTGGTTTCCAAGACACTAAACCTTAAAGATCCTCAATTTTGTAAAATGTAATGAAAGTTTATGTGATAAAAAGGTGGGATTCTATATATCATGGATTGGTGTATATGCTCGCCTTAATAAGTGAATAGAAGGGTGGAAACACCTTTTCATTTTTCAATAATTCCATGGGAATATTGATGGTTTAATGTATAAACATTGATAGATGTGCTTGGTATATTTGGATTGGCCAATCCAAATATCAACCAATATATTTTATGAATGTTTTCTAAATGTCTATGGACTTTTACATTAGTTTAGCCCCATTTTACCCATTTTACTTTTACTTTGGTATTTAATTTCTAATAATAGTTATTAATTTTAATGAAATGGTTTAATATTAAAAAATTTACCTAATTTGATACATTGAATTTCATATTTCAAAACCATTTTATCAAATATAAATTTATAATGGTTTGACATGTTAATTTTAAAACAAATAATATTAATCATGTGAAAACTATTGTTTGAGAAATAATATTTTTAATCCTTAAATTTATAAATAATGTAAAATTATTATGGATTCTATATTTAATAAAATAAAATGATTTATTATAAAATAAAGAAAAATTTATGATAACTTCAAGGGAAACTAAAAAATAAACCCCCTTAAAAATACCTGATTCAACAAAAGGACTAAAAATAGTTTTTTATACTGAAGTTACATTTTAATTACTTAAAATATTATTTTCCATTGGTTTTATAAGTTCACAGAATTCTATAAACTGCATAATCATATTCTTTATATTCATATTTTTCTTTCTAAATGATTTTATAATCTCTTAGATCATTCTTTTGCAACATTAAAGTCATACAAATTACAAGATTCTTTAAAATATTATTATTGAACTAAAAACCAAATTATTTATAAAAATATAAAAAATTCATAAATATATTAATGAAAAAAGTTGATCTTTTTTCAGTTTAAAATTCTAAAATTTTTCTTTAAAATAAATTATTGAATATTTACTCTTTAAAGGATGTATTTCTGCAATAGTTAATGATATCATATTTACCTACAATAATATAGTATTTGGTGTTACACACATGTGTGGATCCCAATATAGAAATAACTCAATGTTTCATGGTTCACTAATACACAATTCTAAGATATGTCCTTATACAGAATGTGAACCTATCAAAATATAAATGACACTTCTACTACATAACACATAATTGATGCTCTTGAGAATATCCAAGGCTATCCTCAAAGACTTTCTGTAGTCCTCCCCAAAAAGAGAGTAAAATAGAATGTCATAGACATTAAAAACCATGAAATGATCATCTAAAGGTTGAAATATCTAGTTCAAAAGTACTGTGAAAACAATCAAGGAATTCTTCAAAATAGGGGACATAACCTAGATGACATAATTTTTATAATGACATTAATATGAAATATTTAGAATGTCATCCTTTTTTAACCCTCAACTGGTGGTAGTAAGACATGGAATAAATATTTAAGATCTATTATACACCTTTTAATTGTTTGAGGAGGTCTTGAATCCTCATTAAGGGGTACTTGATCTTAATTTTCTACTTAATTAAGAAACATTATTCAAAAAAATTATCAATATAATGTCCGCCTTCTTGACAAAAAAATCACATCCACACTGGGAAACACACCGAGTATGATAAGTCCATTATCAATAAGGAAATAAAATTATACCCCCGACTCTCAAAGTTCAGCAGGGAAAACATGATATTCTATAGAAGATATGGGTGTAGTCTCAGAGTGAAAGTCAATACAAATGTTGATCCCCCACCTCATAGGTAGCCTAAGTTTTTTTTGGGAAGATAATTATATAAACCTAAAAAACCACTATAATTCATATGTTTTAAGACCTTATAAGAACACAGGACAAACACTATAACTAATGGGAGATGGGTTTCACCTTCTTGCTCACAAGACCTACACATTCTAGAATATTTCTTTCTTTCAATTAAATATGAAACTCATCCCATCAACCCATAGACATATAACAGTTAGACATTGATAGTTTCTTTAGGAATTCTCTATGGATAACCTGTACATGCCTTGAATGGAATTCTATGGTATCATTACAAGAACCAAGATGTCTCATGATAAACTCTCACTATTGAGAACTAACTCACATCATTGAAAGATGTGTGAAATAGTAGAATCAATCCATATAGGAATGTAAATCCATAGCCGATTGGATAAGTACTCTATAAGAACATCTATGTGTCACTAAAGGAATATGGAAACAAAAGAATTTACAAACCCTATTTCTAGGAATGTTAGAGTGAATGTAGGGATGGAACAAATTTTACCTCAAATTATCTAATGTGTAGGCAACTCTAATTGGGTTATAGCCTCAGTCATTGAGGATTTACCACTCTCTAACCACCATCTATAACAATTTGGGTTAGTAAATCACATGCCATAAGACCCCACCTATCATAATCATTACACATTTTTCCACTCCTCTAACTAGATTCCCTATGGAATCATCTTTAAAAAATTATCATTGAATGTATCCATCTAAAAAAAATCATGAGTATGGTGTATCAGATTAGTAAACCTCTATTCCTACTTTGAAACTATCACATTATCCTTTAGAAATTGTAGCATATCCAAAATCTACAAAAATAGTTTGTTCAAAGGAAAATACTCATCACATGATAATAATTGAAACCCCATCCATGAAAGTGTCTCCTTATCAAGGGTCTAAGTGACTAGACCCATAAAAGCAATGATTCTATATGAAGATGATGGGTTATGAGAAAAAACATATGATTGTTTAGGTTCTACATGAGTCAGAAAACATATACCACTAACTCTATCCAATCCCCTTCTACCTGAGGGCTGGTATATGATCAAAACCTGAGTAGTATCTTCCAATGAAACTCACACAACATAATAATATTGTGTACAAATTCATCATGTATAAATATATATTGTCTATCTACATGGTGAAATCCTATATTTTAAAAATATACACCGTAGATAGATATGAATGATTGTGATTTGACTCAAGAAGGATATGAAGGTCAATAAATAGTTCCAATATGATTCATGTACCATTTTTTCTTAGAAAACAATGTTTTAGAGAGAAGAGTCGACGAGTGGGTGGTCAGAGTCATGGTGTATGGATACATCAGTCACCACACCATCACTAGGATTAATGTCTTAAGAGCCAAACATGAGACATTTTAACACTATTTATCTAATTTCCCAAACTAATCCTCATGCCACATCTAACTACAAACACTTTCCATAAGATAAACCTTCTCTGATAACACTATGGTATAACATGAACCACTAAGGCCGCACTTAAGATATCAGTAAGATGATATTGACACCCCACACCATCCATCTATAGGCCAAGGGTTGGAAAATAGGGGCCATTATAAATATCACTAACACGAGAGGTACTAGAATTATGTACAAGTAAAAACACTAAAACCTAGATATTTAAAATAATTCAGAGTGATAATAAATTGAAACCTCTAGATTGTAAACAATGCATCCAACAACTATTTTAAAAGATACATCAGAGTGTAAAAGATAAATATATAGGAAATGTAAAAGGGAAAAATACACATGAAACCAATAAGAATTAAAACCCCCAACCTAGAAATAACTAAAAAGGGAGATGAAGATGAGATCTTGTATCATGATCTTTGAGTCTGAACATTTAACAAAGTTAATGCCAATATGTATTTTAATGATACACAAGTAACCAATCCACCAATTTCATTTCCAATATTTCTTTCATCTATATTGTAATGCCCAGACCCTAGAGGCCTAGTGTTAGTGCATTATTTTATTACATTGGCATAGATACATGCTTCAAAACCTAAGGGACTAAATAGTTTATCATTTTTTGAAAACAATATTACATACATGATACCCATGTTACATTGGGAGAATAAATATAGCATACCAAAAATAAAATTTATGCATCCTTGAAACCCATTAAAAGGAATCCTCATCATAAAATAGGTAAATGAAACAATATAAGGGTGAGGTAAAATGATCAGTATGGGGTACGTAAATCAGAAGAAATAATTAATCAGTGAAAATAAGTTAACATAGAAAGGTATATAAATGGGAGCACATGCCATTCTAATAACTGGATAAAGCACAATCAATATAGAAATGAAAATAACTAAAACACATGCAATTTAGTCAATAAACTGATAATGAAAAGCATGAATAAATTGTATCATATGAAAATATCATGGATAATAATAATAAATACTGAAATATTTATGAAATAAATTCTTATTTGTTGGACATCATGTCCAAGGTATATGAAAACCTATATCGTCAAGACCTTTCACAAGATAGTTTAAAACAATAGGTAAAAACCTGTTTAATTTGGCCAGTTTATTTGACTCAGGATAATATGTTGTTGAATCAATGGGATATATAAATTATGGGCCACACCCATCACTTTCTATCCAAATAATTCCATCTATCTAATAATCGATTCAATTAATAAATAATATTTCTTATCAAATATCAGTATTGATTAAAGAATACAAATTTATCAATATTTCCTCAGATAATCAAATAACATTTAAAGTAAAAACTATATGTAAAAATGATATAGAGACTAGGAAACAATAATATTTATCACCATTTAATTTGGATAATTGAATCATTATGATAAGGTTTTTTTAAGAGAATGTTAAAAATCACAAAAGAAAGTGATATTACAAAAATTACTTTTACTACTTGGTAATTTCCAAGATAAACCACTTTGGTGAGATAATTAAAATTTAAATATAAAATACCATTAATTGTGATATAATTTTGATATTGAATGAAAAATTGGAATTATATACTCCACATTAAAATTCATTGGTTCATAGCAATGAATAAGTCTCAATTGAATGTAAATTGAGATGAGATCCTTTTCTACTTGGTAACATTTGAATTATAATCCCCATGAAATAAATAACATCAGATGAAACAATAAATACCACGAAGATAAATTTATTCATGATATTAAATACAAAAGGGTATGTATATAAACCACTAAAAATAAATAATCTATTGAAATGGAGTATGCCTTAGGGAAAGAAAAGTGAGTCAGGATTCTCTTACCTTGTATTTCCTTTATCAATAAACATCCTCTAACCTCATGTATATTGGTTTTAATCATGTTAATAAGTTATAAAAAAACAATAATCATATTTATAATGTCATGTATTATCTTAAAAAATATATTATTACCTATTTTTTAACAATATTTCATTGTTATCACTAATTTGGGTGTTAACTGCCTAGTTTTTCTAGAATGATTTTACTTTTTACTTGTTTTTACTATTAATTAGATCGTAATATAATCATATCCATGACTTAAACCATGTTTAAAATATCACATATATCCTTTATATATGTATTTATAATAATCCATAAAATTTGGAGATAAGAAATCAAATGCATTGTTTATGGAGTCGATCGGTCGTACGTACACATGAACACTACTTCCATTTCTTTAGAATATAAAAAGAATAAAAATTAAATTATATATATAATTATATTATAAATAAATTACCAAATTTATTTAATATATATAATTTTTTTAATGAAATGTCCATACATTCCTTTTATAGCATGAACGAATCAAATTGCCTTTAGGAGGAGGGTAGTCCTCACATCCACAAACGATGTTATCATAATTACACCAAATTAAATACATAAAGGTATAAGTTATATAAAAATTATAGATGAATAAATTAATAATAAATATCATATATACTATGTATTAAATTTTCCCCCTCATAATTCCCTAACATGATAGGCGGTAAAGGAAAAACAAATGACATTGTTTTGCTAGGTAATAGTTTGTCATACACAAACAGTATGTTTGTTACCCGTTTTATGGATGTGTGTTCAGTTTTAGTTTAAAATATTTGCATAAAAACATATCATAATATTTGGTATAATTATTTAATTATATACTAATGATATAGAAATAATTAGTGTGGTGGATAAATAAATTAAAGAACAATGATCGCTGTAAAACATTACCTCTTAATCGGGTAACTCCTTTTTGTTTATACAAAAGGAATTCAAAGGTTTTATTTCATTCAAAGGGGTGGAATCTAGGATTGGTGGAGGGATTTTTGTATCTTATTTTATGAGGGTTAGGAAGATCCAAAGGGATTTAAATGTATGAATAATTGGGGGTGAGGTACTTTCTATAGCGGGGGAGTGGCGGTCTTGTAAATTTTAGAAAAGGGTATTTCATCCAGGTTTTCCCCATGAAACGTGGCTCTAATAATGGTAAAAATTAAATATAAGGGAGTATTGGGTAGAAATATTAATATAAAATTGATTTTAACAGGTATCTATTTAATTTTTCATCTTATGTTTATGGTTTAGTTCCTTGTTAAGTTAATTATTCTCTTAATCACGTCAATTAATTTTAGTTACCATTACTAATTTGTTTGGTCAAAACTAAGAATAAATTATTATAAATTATAAATTATGATTATTATAAATATTTAATCCATTTTTACAAATTTAAATCATATGATTGGTAGACATTAATTTAAAATTAATCCCATAGACTAGACGATAATACTGGTTTTCAAAGTAAAAACTTTTAAGAGTTTGTTAAGTTTTTATATCCAATTTCAAAGTGAAATTTATTCCAGTGAATTAAATTTAATATATAGATGTAAAAATTATATAATTAATAATTAAAACCATATAAAATTTAATTCAAACTTTCAAAAAAATATACAACACAATAGTTTTTAATTAAAATTCAGTATATTTCATTATTCATCCAAAAATGAAACTTCAGAGAAAAATATCAAAAAGTAACCCTAACGTAATTTTGATGTTTAACATTCAAAAATGAATTATATTTCATAATATAAAATTTATAAAAGTCACAAAATTTATATTTTAAAATTTTTGTTCCATTAGAATGAAGTAAAACTTCTTTTATCAAAATATAGGTTTTTTTTGTGTAAAATTAGGTTTATTATTATCTTATGTATATAAAATATATTGGATGAATATAAAAATATTATATTGGATATATAAAATGTAAATTTATTATATTAAATTTATAAAAGTTTTGTAATTTAATATTCTATTCAAAATGTGACTATATAGTATTTTTTTAAATTGGGTGTTGCGTGCATCGAAAACTAACTCATTATTGCATGTTTTGTAAATAATCGAAAAAATTAAATTTATTCTTAAAAAAATTAGTAACTTACTTGGTAATACATTCATAAATCCTACAATAATTTCATCCTCAAAATTTTAGGGGTATTTCTTTCTAAAAATATGTGGGTTATTCTCCTTCATATAATCTGCTGGTTTCCATGTTGCTTCTTCCATTTTTTGATTTCTCTACAGCACCTTTACCAGATGAGTAATCTTATTCCTCAACAATTTCACTCTAGTATCAATAATCTGGATAGGTTCTTCAAAGTATGACATGTTAGTTTCTAAATCTATATAATCATGTATGATCACATGTCTTAGGTCTCGTATGTACTTTAATAAAATAGATATATGGAACACATCATGTACCATTGAGAGAGTTGTAAGTGTTTACAAATGATAAGAAACAAATCCTAATATTTAAAGAATTTTAAAAGTTCCAATGTACCTAGGAATCGATTTCCCTTTCTTACTGAAACTTATAAAACCCTTCAATGGAAATACTTTCATGAAAACATGATCTCCCACATGGAACACTAATGCTTTCCTCTATTTATCAACAAAAATATTTTTCCTACACTAAGTTACTTTAATATGATTCTAGATAACCATGCCTTTATTTTCATCTCTTTAACAGGATCTGGGCCTATGAGTTTCCTTTAACCAACTTAATCCCAACAAGTTGGAGTATAACACCTCTTTCCATATAATGCTTCATATGATGCCATTTGAATACATAAATGGAAACTATTATTATAGTAAAACTCTACCAAATGTAAATACTAACCCCACATACCATGAAAATAGAGTGATAATGACCTTAAAATGTCTTCCATTTTTTGAACTGTTATTTCAGATCGTCCTTCAGTTTGAGGATGATAAGAAGTGATCAAATGAAGCTTATTGTCAAGAACCTTCTGAGTTTGTTCCGATAATATCAATGTAAAGCAGAAATCTGTATTAGAAATAATTGATAGAGGTTTACCATGGATTCTTACAAATTCATTAATGTTTTCCTTGTGAGGTTATCAAGAGTCATGTCTTACCTTATATAAAGGAAATGTACATATTTTGTTAGGCGATCAACGAAAACCCATATTTCATCATTTCATTATAGAAGTCTTTTGCAGTCCCGTGACAAAGTCTATAATAATTTCATCCCATTTCATCATTAGAATAGGAAGACGTTTGAAGAATCCTTTAGGATGCTTCCACATATCTTTCACTTATTGAAATACCAAATAGCTGAACTCATAATTAGAAATTTCATGCTTCATGTTATCCCATAAAATCTATTCCTTCATGTACCTATACATATTTTATTTACCAAGGTGTATATAGAAAATTTAGCTATGATAATCCTCCAATAATTATTTTTTTATATTAGGTATTAATAGAATACAAATACTCTTTCCAAACATTAGAACCCCATCATCACAAACAAATTCTTCTAATTTTCCTTCATTAACACCATTAGTTTTCTTCTGAAATTTCTCATAATCATCTTGAAAAGTATATATCTTCTCTAATAAATATGATTTTAAATCATTTGAAGTATGATTTATTCATACCATTACATATAAATTACCATATCTATCTTTAAATGATCTATGAATATAGTATGCTTCTCAATTATCTTTTGGGTTAGAACTCCATGATCCTTTATACACAATGCATCTGCTACATTATTCTTTCATTGGTTGGTAGTGTATTGAGAAATCATAATCCTTGAGTAACTCAAGACATCAACTTTGTATCATGTTGATTTATTTCTATGAGAATATATATTTAGGGATTTTATGATTGGTGTATATCTCACATCATTCACCATAGTGATAATGTCTTCATATTTTCAAAGTGAAGATTAAATATTCTAACAAAATATCATGGGTTGGATAGTTATGTTCATGAGTCATCAATTTATTTTATTAATATGAAATAAATTTATCATTTTTTATTAGGAAACAACAAAATCCCTTCTTCAATACATCACTATATATAATAATCCATCACCTCCAGATGTTAGAGTCAAAATCAGAGCATTGAAAAATCTTCTCTTTAGTTCATCAAAGAATTCTGCACATTATTTTTTCAAAACAAAACTAACCCCTTTATGGGTAATAATGGTTAATGAGTTATCTAATAATGATTTTTTTTGAAATAATCACTGATTGTAACCTTCAAAACCAATGAAACAAAGTACCCCAATTATGTTTTTTGGTGTAGGCCATTCAATTATTGCCTCTATCATTGTAGGATCAACTGATATTCCATCCTTGGAGTCAATATGGACAAGAAAATAAACTTCTTGATTCTATAAGTCACAATTACTAAAGTTCTCATATAAATATTTCCTAAGAACCTTAAGAATGACATGAAAGTGATTATCATGGTTCTCATAGATTTGAAAATACACAATAATATCATCAATGTATACCAAAAATTAATCAACATATTCCTTGAATACTCTTTTCATTTGGTCTATAAAAATAGCGGGTGAATTAGTCAATGAATATGGAATTATTGTAAACTCGTAATGCCTATAAGTTTTCTGAAAATCTATCTTTGGAATGTCTTCCTTTTTAACTCATAATTAGTGATACCCATAATAAAGATCAATATTTGAACAATTTTGGGCTTTGTGATGTTGATCAAATAGTTCATTAATGGGAGGTTGATGATAATTGTTCTTTATTGTAATAAAATGGTTTTACCTATAATGAATTCACAACCTCATTTATTCACCTTTATTCATAACATAGTGGACATGAGCTCCTTGTGGTGAAACACTATGGAAAATAAATCCCTTATTACCCAAATCCTCTAGTTCTTTCTTCGAATCCACTAATTCCATAGTGACATTAATATAGGGAGTCTTTTGTATTTTCCTTTCATCAGGGATTAAATCAATGGAAAATTAAAAATAATGCTCTGGGGGATGTTTAGGTAATTCTTTATGAAATATAACAATGTATTCTTTCATAATAGGCAGATCCTCAATTTCAAGACTGCCTATATCCTCACTAGACTTTTTTCTATTCTTCTACAAGAATTTCATTTAGTAGATCTACTGGGGGTGGATCTTGATAAGAATAATATTAGGAATATTTTTCTCTAATGATATGGAATTCAACATCTTTCTCATAAATCATAATTTAATTCATATTGTAATTAATTTTGGCATTATATTTTGAGATATATCTGATTAGAATTATATCAAAGCAAACCATATGTATAATAATAATTTCAAAAATTAAAGAATGTTTATGATTCTGAATTGGGACTTCCTGACACATTTTTGTTACATTGATAATTATAATAGCAGTTTAGACTAAAAACAATATTATTTAATCAAAAGTTAAATGTCTCATTTTCATTTAAAAATGGGTAGATATAAATAGTGTGATGATCCATAATCAAATAATGCACTGGATATATTTTAATATAGGATTAATTAATACGACACCACCTTATTTGGTACTTCTACCTCTGTTATGGTGATTACATAAGTTTGGTCATCACACCATGGCCTCTTCTATGGTATATTCCCTTGATTCTTAGAGAATTTTCTTGAATATTTCCCCATTTAATTACAATTATAGAATGGGATATCATTTATTTGTTTCTTAACCTTACATTCATGAGCTTGGTGACCCCAATCTATGCACTCATAACAAACTCCCATCCCCTTCAAACATTTCTAAGGGTGATTTTTCCCATAGTTTTAACAAGATGAAAAAAAGATAAAAAATATTATTTTTGATTTATGTATTCCATTTTTTATGGATCTTGGATTGCCTCTTATTGTCTTGGTTTTCAATGAATATATGTATCTTAGAAAAAAAAATTATCCATCTTGAGAGAATATGAAATTATTTCATCGTATGATGAAAATTTTTGGGAGACCAATTCCCTTTGAATATTTTCATTATACCCTTTAAAAAATTAATCAATCATGGAATTCATGTTGAAGATTCAATTCGTAACAAACCTGTATAATATTGTACAGGTAGCTTCATAATCTCAAACACCCTCCTCTTAATTTTTCTTTAAGATAAGGAAAATTCCCTTCTAATAAATTTTCTAATAACGGGGTATGTATTTATCAAATAATGAAATTATAAAAGGTCTCCCTTCCATTATTTCTATTTCTTCTCCATACTTAGTATTCTGGATCAAGGACCACCATTAATTAGAATCACCTCTAATGCAATATACCACAATTGTCGACTTTTTCATTTTACTACATCCCAAAGTCATAAATATATTATCCTGAGACTTAATCCATTTCATAGATACAATATTATTAGCAGTACCACTAAAATATGGGGGATTATGTTATATAAATTGATCCAGTATAAGAGATTCTCTCTATGAAATAGGTTTCTCTATTACAAAAATTTTATTTGTCATAACTTAATTATCTTTCCCAAATATTTCCATAATTTTTTCGGTTACAATGCCATTAATATTGGCTTCCTCAATCAGGAAATCTTAAAATTTTCCATGAATATTTATACCATTCATCCTTCCCGGTGCCATTTCTAAACTATGGAATATACTGGATTAGCTCATAAAATTGTAATGTATAATTCCAAATACAGTATAGAACATAACATAAATTTATGCATCATGAATCTTATAATCATATAATTTGGTTTCTTTGGGGAAATATTTAATTTTAAATCCTTTATAATGATTTTTAATGAAAAAGTTAATCATCCTAATAATATTGATCGGGTCTGTCAAACTAAGTGTGTTATAAGGCCCATTATTATATACTAGGTTTTTCTCGAGGTAGACCCAACAGACCTTGTTCTAGTAGTTACCCCTAGGTACATCTGTTCCAGAACCAAATCCATATATAGTATCTAGATAATGATGTATTTCTAGTAAGACCCATATAATTTAAACCTTAATAAAATTATAAGATGTTATTCTATACCTATCCTAAATGTCTTTCAGATGGTTATGTTCCATAATATGTGTTTTCAAAATCAAATTTCCAATGTTGATACTAATACTTATCTAATACCAATTGTAACTCCCTATCCATAGAAGCACATAGCTAGTGCATTATTTAATTACATTGGAATAGATAAAATATTAGAATATAAAGGGATTGAATAGTTTAGTAGTTTTCGAAAATAAGATAACTTTCATGATACCCATATTACATTGGGAAAAAAATAAATCATAAAAAAATAAAAAACTCAACATCTGTGAAACTAACTCAAAGGATTCCTCTTCATAACTTGGGGAAAGAAAACATAATAATGGTGAGATCAAATAGCCTATAAGGGTAAGTAAAAGGGAATAAATATAATATATGTGAATAAACTAACATGGGAAAGTAAATAATTGAGAACTCATTCCATTAAAATAACTTGATATGGCATAATCAATATGGACATGTAAATAAATGAAACGTATTAAATTTATCAATAAATTGAGAATGATATGAATCCATATATTTTATCATATGAATGTATCGTGGATAATAATAATAAAAACTAAAATATCTATGATAGAAATGCTTAATTATTGGAATTAATGGATAAGTAACATGAAACCTATACCATCACGACACTTCACAAGATCTTTTAAAACTATGATTGGAAACCCATTTAATTTTGCCAGATTTTTTATCTAATGAGATACTTTTTCTACATCAAGGGGATATATAATGTGTGGGGACCAACCATCACTGCTTATCCAAATGATTCCTCATATTGAATAATTGATTAAATTAATAAACAATATGCCTTATGAAATATTCATATTGAAACATAAAATAGCATGAACTATGAGATAATAATGAAAATGTAGTAGTATATAAACCAGATTAACGTGAATTGGTTCATAATAATGAACAAGCCTCAATGGAATGTAATTTGAGATGAAATCACTTACTAGTTGGTAACTTTTTAATTATAATCCCCATGAAAGAAATAAAATCAAATTAAAATATAAATACAAAAATAATAAATTAATCCAACGATATTAAATACAATAGGGTAAGTATATATATCACTCAAAATAAATCACTGGTGGAAATGGTGTATGCCTCACGAAAATAAAAATGAGACTAGAAGCCCTTACCTTGTGTTTCGCTTTGGGTGAAAAAAATTTAACCTCCTGGATAATGGTTTTATGAATGCTATTTACTTATAATATAATCATATTCATATGTATAATATCTTATATTATCCTCTTATAATATCTTTTTATTCATTTTTTAATAATCTTTCAATATTTTTTACTATTTTGGGTGTTAATTACCTAGTTTTTTTAGTGTGTTTTGACTTGTTACTTATTGATCATATTAATTAGATAATATATTAATTTTCTCTGGGATGAAAGAAATGGTTTAAATATCATATTTACAAATTATATATGTATTTTTGAATAATATATAATATATGGAGATAAATAATGAAATATACCGTTTATGGAGATGGTAGGCTGTATGTACGCAAGAACACTACTTCCATTTCTTTATTGTATTAAAACAATGAAAAGTAAATTATATATATATATATATATATATATTATAATTAAATCATCATATTTACATATTATATGTCAATGTTTTTATTAAAACCACCTCTAATACATTCCATGTATATCGTGAATGAATCACATTGCTCTAAGGAGGCAGTAGCCCACATGTCCATAAATGAAATTATCATATTTACAATAAATGGAATGGATAAAGGTATGTGTTATATTAAAATTAAAAAATCATAATTAAATAATATATATCATATATATCATATATAAACATTGTTTTCATCATAATTCCCAACCATGAAAGGTGGAAAATGAAGAATGAACGGCATTGTTTCGCGAGGCGTTAGTTCTTCATACATGAACGGTATGTTCATTTCCCATTTTTTGGAAGTGTGTGTAGGTGTAAGTATATATATTAGAATAAAAATATACCGTAATATTGAATATATTTTGGTAATTATATAATCATGATATAAAAATAATTGAAGTGATGGATAAGTAATTGAAGGAAAAGTGATCATTGGTAAACGTTACCTCTTAATTGGGTAACTCCTTTTGGTTTTATTTTTCGGAAGTATAGGATTATAAGAGTAGGGTATGGACTTTTTGAGCTTATTTGATCATGGTTGTTTGAGGAAATGGGATTTAATGGTGTGAATAAGTGGGGGGGGTGAGTTTCTTTTTATAGTGGTCGAGAAGTGACATTCATATATATTTTGGAAAAGGGAATTACATAAACTTTTAACCAATGTAAAGTGGATCCGATATTAATAATAATTAGATAAATTTTATGATAGGGTATAAATAATAACATACAATGGATTTTGGAAATATTTCTAGTCCATTTTGGCTCTTATGTTTAAGGATTAATCCATTGTTAACTTAATTTTTCTCTTCATCGCTATAATTGATTATAATTAATTTTAGTAATACTTTTTGGAAAAAAACTATTTTGACCATATTATAAATTATAATTTATGATAATTCCAAATATGGAATCCATTTTTCCAAATTCCAATCACATAAGTGTTAGAAATTTATTTAAAAGGAATACTGTAGACATGGCGATAATGAAGGTTTTTAAAGTAAAAACCTTTAAAAGTTTGCTAAGTTTTTATATCGAATTTCAAAGTTAAGATTATTACAATGACCTAAATTGGATTAATATATATAAAATTTATCATATTAATATTTAAAAAAATCAATAATTTAATTTATCCTTTTAAATTAATTAGATGAAAATTTGTTTTCAATTAAATTTTAGTATTTTACTTTTTATCAAAAAATGAAACTTCATAGAAAAAATAAAAAAAATAACCCTAACCAAATTTTGATGTTTTTATTTCAAAAAAATTATTTTTGTATAAAATTTATAAAAGTGAATAAAATTTAGATATACAATAACTGCACCACAAAAAGGTGGTAAAACCGCTTTTATGAAAATTTAGTTTTTTATGAGAAAAATTGGGGTTATTATTTTATTATGCCTATAAAATATATTAGATAATGTTAAAATATGTGATTAGATATATAAAATATAAATTTACTAGATAAATTCTTTAAATGTTTTATAATTTAGTTTTCTATGCAAAACTTTTATAAAAAGTGTTTTTTTAAATCAGGTGTTGTGTGCGTTGCAAACTTAGTATTGTGTGTTTCAAAAGCTATCAAAAAATAATATTTATTATAAAAGGAAAATATGGTAAAGCATTGGGGTGAAAAATTTATAATACAAGACACTTATATAAAATTCCCATTTAGGGATAAGTATGATGATACTCTGTAGGACACCCTAAAAAATAATATGGAAGTAATAAATAAAACAGTCAGATCTAACCATAAGTCAAAGAGGGGAAATGAAACTTAATAATAGATAGCCTAATAATGAAACCCTAGCCGATGAGAGAGTAATATCAGTCTCCAAAACAAGTTAAGAATTATGAGTCTCTTGGAATATCCATTGGTCGTATCAATGATGATAATCACCATGATCATCCTCATAAGAATATTAAAGGAAGACCCTATCATTTATAATATATATCATGGATGGTGGAGTAATATATCTATTGGAGTACCCACTTCCTAATGAATCATATTGATTGTGGAGTTCCACTCTTTTGATTAAGGAACCACACAATCTTAAATGTGGTGAATTAATGACTAAACTATTTTATAAGATACCTAAGAACTTGTAACGTCTCGACACTAGTTGAAATCCAACATATACCAACACTTATTTCCCAACGGTTTGAAAAAACCATTGGGATAAATAACCTATACCAACGGTTTTATTTAACCATTATTGTAGATTATTTTAGCTAGGGTTTACCAACGGTTTAACAAAACTATTGGCAAAGATAAATTTTACCTATGGTTTTTATTAACCGTTGGTAAACAAACACATGATTTCAGGATAATTTTGGGATCCCTCCATATTTTTCATCCCCCACATGCATTAACCCTCCCTAACCTCTGCCTCTCGGCGTTCTCCTCCCATCCACAACCTTGACATCCTCAACCTCCCGGCCTCCACCTCCGCCTCCCAGCCCCCATTCCCTCTTAGCTCCCTCTCCTCTGACGACGTTCCCCCTTCCCCTCTCAGCTCCCTCTCTAATGATGATGTCCCCCTCCTCTCTCGGCTCCTAGTGACATTACCCCATCCCCTCTCGGCTACCTCTCCAAGTGAAATCCCCCTCCCCTCTCGGGTCCCTTTCCTCTGACGACATTCCCCGACCCCCTCTCCAATCGTGCGTGAGACCCCTCATGGACGAAAACCCCACAGGACGTCCCCTTATCTAGGAACCCTCTCCTCCCGCTATTTATCCAAAATTTAATGAGGTTTCTTGATCGATACATCCAGGTAAGGATAACCGTTCATATTAATCATTCATTTTCTATAGTTTTGGGTAGTGACAAACACATTGTGTGGTGAATTATTGTGTAAATTTTGAATTTTTAGAAAATAGAGTCTTCCAAAAATGTAGGGTTAAATTCATAGGTTGTAAATCATTCATTATAAAAATACATTCAATAAAAAGTTTATGATTTTTTAAAAAACTCATATTTTATTCTATAGACCACTATTAGACCTGATATTGTGTTGGATTTTTTATTAATCATGATATATATGTGATGATGTTGTATTTTCATTAAGATGTGCAATGATGTGGGTTAATTGGAGGTGAGTGAGGCTATATGAGATTTTATGGGTTATTGTGAGGAGTTTCTATCTGTTTAATTGATTGGTTCATAAAACATATGTTGGTGCTGCATATATTAAGTAATTGGAATTGGTAAAGTAAAATGTTGGTCTCGGATTTACAAGTTGGTTATTTTGATAGTATTATATATAAAAAGTGGGTATGTATCTATTGAATGTGGGTGTATTTTCCTATTGAAAAATGTATTTATTAATCCGACCATGTAATACACATTTTCAATAATACAGAAGCACCAAAAAAATCATAGATAGACACTACACAACACAAGACACCCACATAAGACACCCCTTGATATCTACTAATAGTTAAGGGGACATTAAATTTAGAACTAAAGTCGATTGTCACTAAAGCCTTGAGAAATTCCCATTGTTGGTAGAAATGATAACAACACATTTATTCTTAGTATAGTATAATAAAATGGTTTACACCCCCATGAGAAAGTAGACCATATGGTTCATGGACTGGTGCCCGACTAGTTTCAATAGCAGGATCAACTACCAAATATTGATTATGGTCTCTGTGAGGTTCTCTCCACAGTGAAGAGGGTTATGTGCACAATATTCAACTCAAATAATGTAGTAGATATTCATATTCACTGGATAAGTGTACTAGTCCGGTGTTTCTAACAATGTGTTATATAAAGATCATATTGAAAAATGAAGAGATTATTAAATGGACCTATTTCCCCATTGCTTTTAGGAACATGATTTGACCCATGGGGCATTGTGGTTATTATATATTGGGTGGTGACATGTATAGTCACGGGATTCATTTATGTTTTTGTTCACTTTTTATTTTATTTTCTTTATCACATTGGCCACTTAGGAATTTACAGCTTTCTACGGACAAAGGGTAGTGATGTTATCCTAACTAGTTGATGTATATCACTTTTATACTGTAATATCATGAGGTGTGAGTTTAAGGAAACATTGGAAGATAAATTATCCTTGGGGTATTCCATGAGATGGAATTATTTTTATAAAACATTGTGTGGGAACATTTCTGGAGTATGTTGGGGTTATGAAATAACCCCAAGTGTTTCCATGAGATAGCATAAATAACTCCAAGTGTCCCCAAGTGTCTCCATACATTGTATCATCCTCACATGGGTTTTCCACTCACCCAATCATATCAAACATATCCTTGTCTAATCTCTCATTCACATAGTCTAGACTCATCTTTTGAGGATTATCCCATGCCTAGATGCACATCTCATCATCCCAGTAGAAAAAAAGGATTATTCAACTCCTGATTTCCCTAGTCACAAAAGTACACCATGTTGAACCCATATACATTCTTATCTCATCAACATGGGAATCCTCTAGGGTCCCTCAGACCCATACTTATCACTACTCACTGAAAACAATCCTCATCCCACACACTATAGTCTTCTCTTGACATGTCGAACATTCCTTAATTATATTTCAATAATCTGGTCAAGAACCTCATCAAAATCATGTATTATAACCCAACCCCACTAACCAGGTTCCATCCTATACTAAATCATACCAAGCCTCTTTGTATTATAATTCTAATCTATGTGATAAAAACTAATACCCACACTAGCATCTCATCCTTCATCTCTTTAGTTGAACTCTTGATTCATTAAAGGGTGTAAAACCATTCATAATACATTTTATAGATTCAGAGGGACCATCCCACTATAAGAACCCACCATGATTCCAATCCATCCTCATAAGTATTTCCTCATCAAACTCTAGACATACAATTTCCACACCTATCATTACAAGGCCAAATCCTCTTAGGAATATTTTCCAAGATCTAAACCCTCATCTAGTCTATACACATATCATCCAAATTATAAGACATATGGTAGACCACTCATATCCTAATTGATATCTTATCCACATGGAAACTTAGTGTTTAAGGGTCTATAAAGGCTCTTAATAATTCCTTTATACACATGGAATTGAAATATTTTTCTATGTTGATAATTCAAAATAAGGGAGGAATATCCATATATTAGAATATTTCCTATGATTCCCTAGATAAAAGTAGTTTCCTGAAGGAGAATAAGGGAATACATTCTGTTATATCTTATTTTCTTCCAAAATAAATCACCACACAACCATAAAATCCATTTCAAGAGTGTTTTTTTGAATTGCCTATATTGTATTGTTTTCATGAGTGTTTTTTAATTCTACATTTTCAGGTGTTGTATTCATTATTTTAAATTGTCTGCATAATTGTTTTTTGTATTCATCATTGTTCTGTAGGTTTAGACTGTAATTCTTGAGTGGAGACAAGTATACGTTACTTGTTGGAATTGCAATACTGTAATTGGAGAGGGGAGGCTACTGGAATTTCATATTAGGGGAGGCCACTATATGCTGCTTACTATAGAGGGGATGCCCATGGGGCGTTGTGGTTCTTATATGTTGGGTGGTGACGTGTATAGTCATAGGAGACAGGTATGTTTTACTTTAGTTTTTTTTTATTTTCTTTATCGCATTGTCCACTTGGGTCTTTTACTTCTTTATATAGACATATGGTAGTTATAATATGTGAAGGGGGATAGAAAGGGTTCAGATTATTTCATTATTATAGCTTTGATATGAGGTACAATTCTATGGTTACTACTCATATCACACCTCATGTATTTGGAGCTTTTATTATTTTTAACCCATATTATGTTTTCAGAAGGGTGTTGGATTAGTTCATGCTGGTTCGACTGGATTTGGTTCTCCGATTCCAACTGAGGTAAGGATTTAATGCCATTGGTTAGTTTCTCACGGGTTATGTAGCATCCTTTTGGTGTTTTAAGGTTCCTAGTATCCTTTGTGTAGTGTGTTTATCTCTAATCATTGGTCTTGAGTCTATAAGTCAAGGGCGACTCGCCAGCGTGTGCATAGGTAAGGAAGTATATGTATGTCGGTTCCCCCATTACATGTGTAGTCAACCATGTCACTTATTATGCACATATGGGGATAGGTGTTCCCATGTATATATATATAAATTCATACACAGGTGAGTGGAGACTGGTATATGCATATAATCATATGTGTAAGGATTACCTTACACATACTCATGGCCATACGGGTGTGTGAATAGGGTGTAGGTGTCCTTGCATGTGTGTAAAGGTGCGTATACTCAGTGGGGGAGCATCATCTTTTAGTTAGAAAGCTCCAAGAGCTGAAGTGGATGGATTGGTTCCTCCTTGAGGTAGGGTCCCCATCCTTGCCTCTTTAATTCAAGAATGTTTTAAATTGATTTTATTTTATTTCTTAATTCTTCTTAATTATAATTAATTTCATATCTTGAATAAGTATTCTTTAATATAATTGTTTCTTTTGATAAATAAAATCAAGGTTTTATAATAAAACTCCTCCAATGGAGGTTCACAGTCTGCAAAAACTCACAGTGATAGTTATGTTGATATAGTTTCTTAACTTACTACATTTTATTTGTGCTGAATGAGTTATAGAATATGTTTTAAATATAATTAAATGATTTGTGTGATAAATCAATGCCATTATCTTATAATAAAACTCCTCCAAAATTGGTGCGCTATGTTCTAAACCAAAGAGTAGTGATTGTTATTTGTATCATGTTTAGATTTGGTTTGAGTTTTTTATATGCCTCTTATGGATTCTTGTTCTGCGGCTAGTTAGTTTTTGTTCTCTTTGAATAATATTAATTGACTTATCATACTCCTTTAGATTAAATAACATTGCCTGAGTAGGCATATTCCTTGACCATGACACATTCCTTTTCATCCATTGGATATTATAAATGAAATTTCCAGGTTTAGGAGAAGTGAATGAACTTGTAAATGGTTTGTGTAGGGTGTATGATTATTTTCCATTATTTCATTACCCTTTAGACGTTGTGTCATTGTGTTGATTTCTATAAACTTTTAGCGATCATTTATAGAATATTAAATATTTTATTTTCTCTGTCATGTCCGTTGTGACCTTATCTTATGGAGAAATCCATTTGGGGTGTTTTCATGGCTTCTAGGCCTCCCCTTTGGGTGTGATTTCCTAAATGGACCTAAATGTCCATGAATTAAATGATATATCACCATATGTGCAATTAGTTTGATTAAACTCATTTGAATGCCTTATACAATTTTCTTTTTAAGTTGGTTGTATATCTTTGCTGCTTTCCACCAATTTTTGCTACTTCCTTTCATAGAATTTATCCCAAAGAAAATAAGATTGAGCTATGTTGGAAACAATTGATGTCCAATCATGTGATTGTGTTGTGTACAATACCCATGTATATACTCCTAGTAAAATTTTCAAATGAAGAATCTTCCACTGAGATTCCATAGATTTCAAGAGATGGTACATCAAACTCTAGCCATAATAATAAAACTAACTTCTATTCAAACCTTTAAAAACTGGAATTTCAAACATCATTGGAAATATACTCCCATTGAAATCTTCCTTCAATGTCACTAATATATACATGACCTTTTTCTACCACTAACTCTAGCCTCAGTTTTGGTCAATTCAGGACCCAATAACTTTTTAAAGGTCCTTCCATTTATCTGATGAGCTTTTGAATATTTTTTCATAGATTTGTAATTGAAAAATGTCTTCATCAACAACCTTTGCATGATAACAGATGACCTAAACTTGGTTTTTCTATCATTCAGCTTTATTATGGGATTGGTTGACTTCATTGAAGACTTTACTAATGAGAGAATAATAAATGTCCATTTTATAGACTATAGAGTATCTTTAGAATTTTCTTCCCCAAACATAATGAAATATCCATAAAACATGTATAATCCTAACATAGAAACGTCATAATCCGCCATTTAGGGAATGTGCACATGAAAAAATCATCAGAATATGTTTCAATAAAATGGATACCCTGTAGATCCTATAAATGATTCCAACCAAATGGATATTTTCTGTATGATACCATTCTAATGTTCTAGGCTAGTCTCCTAAAACTAGTGGCAATCTCACCTAGAATATATTTCAAAACACCCATCAATCCACAACCTCTCATATATTGGACCATCATATGATCCACTTCATCATTCATGGAGTATCTTGACAAAAGGTTTTGATGATTTTTAGATTTGTGGTTTCAGGTACAACACCTATACTTGCGTGCCACTTTTTTTAAAGAATGTAATTAGTTATACAACAGATCTTGTGAGATCACCTAACATGTACATGTTTTGATTCTACCTTCATTCTTCTATATCCAAATGATAACCATGCCACTGACTCTATCATTGGTTAACATGATTTTACAATATAACACTTCCCTTATGAATCATTCCTCCTGATTTGAAAACCCTTTCCACATTAAACCATAATTATTAATCCCCTAACATGAGTCCCATTATTTATGACACATATTCCATTATTTATCTAATCCTTGAAGTTGTCTTTAGATGAACCAGGATCATGAAACAATCCTACTTCTATCCCTTGACCAGATATAACCACCACTCCTACAACCTTTAGTTTTATATATCATATATCTGCTCCCCTTCAAAGAATTTGGTGACTAGATCACCATAGTCAATATTCCATGAGATTATATGGGTTAGAAAACACTTGGTTTCATTAATATCCCCTATCACCTATGGAATTTATGGAACCTCTAAAAAATGTATCTTCTAGGAAAAGACCTTCTGGTACTAGAATATTATCCTTGACTCTACTTTACATGGATTTGAATTTACAAAGAATGTGTCCTTAAACAAACATGTCTCATGTATTTTGACTGAAACCATCCAAAATTATCATTGGGTTAGTTTTTACAACCTTTCTGTATACAAAATACATCTCTTCTGGCCAACTCACTATCCAAAATATTGTATAAATCATACAGGTCTAGTAACACCAATTTCCTGTAAGATCTGTATTTTTTACCATGGAACCATCAAATGGGACTAGTCCTTACATGTATTATCTTTATAATCATTATCTTGTATATCATTTGGATGAATCAAACAAGTGGCATGAGAAGAATTAATTTTCTGGGTTAAGGGTTACCATAAGACAACCCATTATGAAATTTCATTAAGGATTATACTATTATAGTAGACCTTCCAAATAAAAACCTACAAAATATGATAATGATAAAAAATATAAAAAATATAAAAAAATTACGTCAGCGAACTCTCCTGACCTATAAGAAAATAATAAGCCTAATATGTCTTTTACTGACTTGGTAAATGAGTCCCACCTTTCTAATGTTGGATACTTTAGAGATTATTTTCACAATGGATCAAGAGATGAGTATGTTGATGAAGAAATTGATGATAGTTATGTAGCTAAGGAGACCTATATAAAATATATTATTTATTTTGGTATGAGGAAGAAATAAAAATTGAAGGACTCCAAGGGCTGCGGAGGAAAATACAAACTTGAGGCAGTCACCTCATTAAAATAAAAAATCCAAAGGGCCCCAACATCACTTGAATGGGGAAATTAGAAAGTATATTTCTGCTCTAGAAAATGGTAAGAATGAAGAAGTTCAATATAATGATACTCAATCTATTGAAATTTCTATTGGTATTTTTATATAGAATATTGGATTACAAAAATTCAACGGTTATTACCTCTCCCGCTTCTTATATAGAGGATAGGGAAACTAAATTGGAGGGTAAACAACCAGAGTTGGCTATATTAAATTATATGGTACAACCTTTGGATAGTGGTAAACAAAAGGCCCTGAAAGTCCTTATCAATTCCATCATGGTAGGGATTTACATATTGTTTCTTCAACACTATTGTTGTCAAAATTTTTAAACTCTGATGTGAATTTAATGAATGTTATTTTGCATAACTTATCTATAAGTTTTGTTCATGCATTTGTTTGAAACAAGAATCTGGTTTCTACTTTCTAAAAAATTCATACCCCTATTGTATCAATTTTTCAGTAGGGAATTAATTTAGCCTCATAATCTGATCAGAGCAGGTACATTGTTTCTACTACACCTCCCTTAGGTGAATTTGAGATAGGATGTTTTTTTACTACTCTTAGTGAGCATATATCATAGGGGTATGAACCTATTTTTTTGGGAGAATAGGATATACTAATGGTTCTGTAAATGATTGGTATACAACTAATTGGTGCAAAACCTCCATATATTCCAACGGTTTCAAAGACTGTTGGTACACAAGGTTGCTTGACAGTATGGATAGTAGGTGATACGGTTCTTGAACCGTTGGTATATATATACTAATGGTTTAAGGAACTGTTGGTATACAAGGTTTCTAGGCAGTAGGTTCTATGGTTTCAAGAATCGTTTGTAACACCCGAGACTTTTATGTTATATAAATCATCAAAGGAATCTTTTTCTACACAACACTTTCTTGGCTTGCTTTACACGCAATCGCGACCTTCCTCGATAGCTTGCGTCGTACGCAATACCGAGTTTCACTAAACAAAAATATGCTATTAAAACTAGCCGTTATGAATAGTAATAACCACTTTTTGAAATTTTATAAATTTATTTTTCAAAATGGACTTCATTTTTGGACTCAGAATATCGAAATTAGCCTAGGGTGAAATTTTGGTATTTTTCTGAAAACTTTCAATTTTTGATGAATAGTGAAACCACTAAGTGGTAGGTTAAAAACTGAATTTTGCATAAAACTTAATTTTACCGCTTCTGTGAATGGAATTTCAAAAATCCGAGAGACACGGTTAATATCAAGGACTAAAATGTGGTTCAATGAGATGAAAATAATTTTTTGGTGAATAGTAACTTTTTACTATTTTTACCGCGGTTAATAGTAAATAGGGTAACTAAGGGTAATTATGATATTAATATTACCCTAACACATGTCCTAATTCTATTGGACAAGTGTAATTCGACCAAAAACAAACTTAGGAATAAAATATGACCATTTAGGCCCACTTGGATTAGATTAGGACATTTATTATTAATTTATTTAAAGAAGGGTTAAAATAGTTAAAATCAAAGTTTAATAAGTAAATCATTTTTAATATAGGGTTATACATAAGATAAATTCGATTGTAAATATTAATTAGAAAGCTAAAAAGATTTCCTACATGATGGTATTTTATTTGTAATTTTTAGACATCAAATAATTTAATTTATTTATGACACAAAGATGATGCAGTAATTATCTTATTAATGAAATATTGACAAAATTGATAATATAAATACCAAAATAAATGTAATTTGAGACTTTTTATGAATTCCACTAATTTTCTAGGTTACTATGATATATTAGTATTGATTTAATCAACTTGGTTCGAACATATAATTCTGTTATGACTTTGACAAAAATCATATATCAAATAGTGTCAAAATTGACAAAAATAGTTTTTAAATAAAATATTATATTATTAATTGATATTTTATTCCTAAAAATCTAAGGTTCGGCCAAATGACTTAGATAAGGATATATATTTTAATAATAAACAATTTGGGGTTCGTTTGGCATGTTATAGTAAGTGTATTAACCATATAGTGAAAGAAAACAAAAAGTCATGGTAAAAGTTAAATTATTTAACTTAGAGTTAAATCTAATTGATAAGGTTAAAATAATACCCTAAACTTGTCTAAATTCTATTGGTTGATAGGATTTCGACCCATCCCCACTTTGGCTTCGAAATAAGACCCTTTGGAACCATTATAAACCGATTTTGACTTTAATATAAAATAATATTTTGAGATATTCCTAAGGTACCCCTCTCCTCCCTTATAAAAGGGCACCTCCTCCCCCTCCTCCTCACACCAATTTGAGCACTCAAGCTCGGCCAACCCCTGCCATTTTCCCTTCTCCACTTCCCTAGAATAATCCTAGAGGTCCTGGTCTTCTCCAAAGACCAATCTTAGTTCCTTAAGTGGAGGATTCAAAAAGGCGTTCCAAAGAAGAGGTAATATCCATTACCGATCTTTTCAATTTCTTTCTTCTTCAACTTCTTCTTCTTTAGTTGTTTCATGATAAAGTAATAACATCAGTATTACTTACATACTGATATGTTATTATAAATATGAAACAACCCTAATTCACCTTCTATCCATCCTACGGAAAAATGAAATCACCGCGCGTGCGTACGTACGGAATACCGTCTCCACGCCGTGGTGTAATCTATTTTCCACCATCACCTTACAAGGATGGGTATAATGGTGTAATCAGTAACTATATATGATTATTATTAAGTAATATTGATACTGAAATAATATATATATATACTCCAATACAATTCCACGATCATAGGAACGATATCATCACTCGTGCGTACATACGGAATACCGTCTCCACGATGTGATGCGACTCGTTCTACATGATCTTCATTTCATAATGATTATATAAATGAATTGAATGAATGAATATGGTATATAATACACTAATACCATTCTGGAAATTAATTATCTATAACCTAAAGATAAGAATAAGAATTTATTCGACAAAACACGCATAAGAACAAAAAGTTATAAAGACCCGAGTAACAAGTAACAATGAAATATTACTAACAAGAAGCTAATAATATGACCATATATGATCTCATATCAATATGTATAATTCTGGAATAAGTCAATAACATTATTTAAACCATTATACAGGAGCTTCGGACACGAACAAAGCAAATCGGACCTAAGGTAAGGGAAATATCACAATCTCATTTTTATCCGAGATTGTTTATACTTTGGTATTTACTGGGGTGTATTTTATCATCCACATCCATGTTTCTTCAATATGTAATATTATTTCCATCCAACTACAATTGTTTAAATCCAATTTTACCCTTCGGTGAGTTTTTAGTAAAAGACATGAAAGGAATCTTTTGTCGTTTTTCATACGAGGTACTTTTTGACTTTTCCGACAAAAGTACGAAGAATGTTTTTTTTAACTTATACGGCACGAAGGGATTTTTACGGTTTTATAAAGCTTTATTTTCATGAACCTTCCTCCAAAATATTTCATGATTATTTTCAATAAAATCTTTTTCTTTTAAAATTGCATGATGTTTTGTGAAAAGAAATTGATTTTGAAGAAAAAAGGATATTTTCCTCAAGAATTCAATTCAAGTGTTTTATCAAAATTATTTTTCATCTAAGATAATAAAGGGTTCTGTTTCTATCCATATTATTAAATTGATTTGACTATATTGTGATGGAATTATGTTTATGAATTCCTTTATCTTATATGAATGGTTTTATGATGTCATGTTGTTTAAGAATCCCATTTTTATTACATGGGTTATGCAATGATGTATGATTTATGATTTTGTGGCACGCATAAGAAAGGATTCATTATGAGATGGGTGGGACCTATATCTCCCTCCAATGCATTGGGTAATGATTTTATATCTCATGAGATAGACATGGCTGGAACGGAAGGTTATTTCGGTTCAGTGATACAGGACTGAAACGAGGAGTGAACTCGGTTCAGAAAGGGACTTTGTCCACTAAGATAGTCTTGGCAATGAGTCATGACTAACAAGAAATGATTTTCCATGATTATGTGTGCATTCCACAAAGTTTCAAGTTTTATGTTATGATTTTGGGGATCTCATTTTCACTTCTATGATTTATTCCATGTTAAGATATTATGATCTCTTTTGCAGGTTTTGATTTTCAAAAAGATATGATATGATTTTTATTTCCTTTATTTTCCCTTGCTGAGCATTTGAGCTCACCCTTTTATGTTTTCTTTTCCCCAGGTCAGGAAGATGGATATTAAGTAGAATATGCTAAAAGGGACCCTAGATATGATGAAATAAATGGGAGACACTATAGAAGATTTATGAACCAGTTGTTTATGTTTCCCAGTTTCTAAAGACACTATACCTATACGGTCCTTTGTGGTTTTGTCATATGTTGTAATAAGTGTGATTCAATTTTGAAGTATTAACAATGTATGTAAAGTGTGGGTCGTTATAGTTGGTATCAGAGGAAAGGTATAGTCAACCTTTGGAAACTAGGATGTGAAAGCCTTAGTAATAACCCTAAGGATAAGTCTAAGCATAGAACACAATTTTAGAAATGGCCTTGAATAACCTAGGATAAGACCTTAAGCATGAAAATTTTATTCTTGAATTATGTGGTTTCCTATTATAATTAGTGTTGCTCACACTATTCTTCTTGGTTTTAGTCAATGGCTGGAACCCGAAGGAACCGTGTTAATGCGGAATGCGATGGGCAATGCAATGATTGTCCCCCTGAGCAACCAAACGATATGGGAGCTGGAATGCAAAATCTTGTAGCCATGCTCACACAACTTTCTCAAGCTATGAATCATGCAGGATTTCCAAACGAACAAAGAAGGGAGCAACATTCTGTTGAATCCTTCATGAGGCAGCGTCCACCATCTTTCAGCGGGTCTACTGATCCATTAGTTGCTGAACAATGGATTAGTACTACTGAAAAGATATTTTCAGTTCTTCAATGTTCTGAGCATGATAAAGTCATCCTAGCAGTGTATCGTTTGGAAGGAGATGCGGATCAATGGTGGAATCTTGTTAAGAATACGAGGCAAAGGGATGAAATTGAGTCTATGGAATGGGACGAGTTCAAGAACTTATTTTTCAATAAGTACTTCCCTCGTATTCTCCGAACAAAGATGGAGAAAGAGTTCCTTGAACTGAAGCAAAGGGATGATGAATCTATTAGTACCTATGAAGCAAATTTTACAAGACTTGCAAGGTACGCTTCTGGTATTATTATCCAACCTGAGAGTAAGATCGATCGATTCTTTAGTGGCTTAAAACCAAGTCTTCGAAGGGCGTTAGCCATAAGGGACTTCAATAGCTACGAAGAAATCGTTCGATGTGCTCTCAAAGTCGAGATGGAGATTGGAGTAACCCATCAGTCACATGGGTTTGATAAGAAGAGGAAGATGGAATTCAAAGAAAAATCTAAAGAGCACACGGAAAAGAAGATGAACTTTCCCTTATGCTCAAAGTGTGGAAAGAAACATGGAGGGAGTTGTCTTAAAGGGACAAGTAAATGTTTTAAATGTGGAAAGGAAGGTCATCGGGCATTTGAATGCCGTGATAATGGGAAGAAGATGTCTAATGATGCAAACAAAGGAAGGGATACACAGAATGAACCTGCTACACTTCAATGTTTCAAGTGCAAGGAGATGGGGCATTATGCCAATCAATGCCCAAATCCAAGGGTTGATGATGATGGTCGACGTCAACAAACTCTTAAGGCTAAAGACAAAGGAAAGTCACATGCAATTTTTATCAGCGATGTGGAGTACGATAACGATGTGGTGAAAGGTACACTTACCATCCACTCTAAAGTAGCAAATGTTTTATTTGATTCTGGATCCACCCACTCTTTTATTTCTGAAGACTTTTCTAAGGGTATCACCGTACTACCTCAACAATTAGATGTTGAGTTAGCTGTGACAACACCTAATGGCACATCAATCGCATCAAAAGTTTATAATTCTTCTCCGATCGAAGTTTGTGGGAAAGTGCTTCCTGCAAATCTTGTGATCCTTCCTTTAGTGGAATTTGATGTGATTCTTGGCATGGATTGGCTTTCTCTACATGGAGCTCATATCAATTGCCAAAGAAGGGAAGTCACATTTCATATTCCAGATCAACCTACGATCGTCTATCAATGCAAGGATGAACATAACCTTCCAGTGGAAATTTCTTCCATCTTATGGGTATTGATTCCACTAAATGAAGGTTATTTATCTCAAATGGTTGGTGAGAAACTCACGATTAAGAATATGCCCATTGTACGGGAGTTTGATGATGTCTTTCCGGAGGAATTGCCGGGTCTTCCACCAAATCGTGAAGTTGAGTTTTCAATAGAACTCGTACCGGGTGCTTTGCCTATTTCAAAGACACCTTATAGAATGGCCCCAATTGAGTTGCAGGAATTGAAGAAGCAACTCCAAGAGAATCTTGATAAGGGATTCATACGCCCTAGTGCGTCACCTTGGGGAGCACCTGTTCTATTTGTTAAGAAGAAAGATGGATCAATGAGACTCTGCATTGATTATCGAGAACTTAACAAGATCACTATCAAGAACAAATATCCTCTCCCACGCATTGATGACTTATTTGACCAACTACGCGGAGCTCAATACTTTTCCAAGATTGATCTTCGTTCAGGGTATCATCAATTAAGGGTCAAAAGGGAGGATATACCAAAGACGGCTTTCCGTACAAGGTATGGACACTATGAATTTATAGTGATGCCATTTGGTCTTACTAATGCCCCTGCTATCTTCATGGATCTAATGAATAGAGTCTTTAGAGACTATCTTGATCAATTTGTGGTAGTCTTTATAGACGATATTCTTGTCTATTCAAAGAGAAAGGAAGAGAATGAAGATCACTTGAGAATTATATTGAAGACCCTGAGAAAAGAGAAGCTTTATGCCAAATTTACCAAGTGTGAATTTTGGCTTCAAAAAGTTGCATTTTTGGGTCATATAATCTCAAAAGAGGGGATATCTGTGGATCCAGCAAAAACAGAGGTTATCGAAAGATGGTCAAGACCAACAACAGTAACTGAGATCCGAAGTTTTCTTGGTTTGGCTGGATATTATCGACGTTTTGTAAAAGATTTTTCACGATTATCTAATCCACTCACCAAGTTGACTCGGAAAGGAGTTAAGTTTGTCTGGACAGAGGAATGTGAAGAGAATTTCAAGGAGTTGAAAAGAAGGTTATCCAGTGCACCTGTGCTCACACTGCCTTGTAGTGGAGAAAGGTTTGTGATCTACAGTGATGCATCCAAGAAGGGATTGGGGTGTGTTCTTATGCAAAATGATATGGTGATAGCTTATACCTCACGACAGTTGAAAATCCATGAACAAAATTACCCAACACATGATTTGGAGTTGGCTGCGGTAATCTTTGCATTAAAGATTTGGAGGCATTACCTTTATGGTGAAAGGTGTGATATTTATACTGATCATAAAAGTTTAAAGTATATTTTCACACAAAAGGAGCTGAATATGCGCCAAAGAAGATGGTTGGAGCTGATTAAGGATTATGACTGCTCAATCCATTACCACCCTGGGAAAGCAAACAAGGTGGCAGATGCATTAAGTCGACAAGACCATGCTAGTTTATCCATGATGAGGATCACAAAAGATCCAATATTTATGGATTTACAAAGGATGGATCTTGGAATTATAATGGAAGGGGAAAAATCTTATCTTTATCAAATGAATGTTCAACCATCTATACATGTGAAGATTAAAGAGGCACAGAAAGAAGATGTCGAGTTACAAAAGAAGGTGAGAAATGTTCCTGAATTCAACCTTGATTGTGATGGGATAATAAAGTTCAGGAATCGGGTTTGTGTTCCTCCCATCCCCGAATTAAAGAAAGAGCTGCTGGATGAGGCTCATAGTTCTTCATTCTCTATTCATCCTGGAAGCACGAAGATGTATAGGGACCTGAAAGAGTACTTCTGGTGGGATGGCATGAAAAGAGATGTTGCTGAATATGTCTCTCGATGCTTGGTTTGTCAACAAGTTAAAGCTGAGAGACAGAAGTCTAAGGGGATGTTACAACCATTACCCATACCCGAATGGAAATGGGAAAACATCACTATGGACTTTTTCACAGGACTTCCTAAAACATCCAAAGGCAATAATGCTATCTGGGTCATAGTTGATCGTCTTACAAAGTCTGCACACTTCATTGCTATTAGAGAGGATTTCTCTCTAGATCAGCTTGCCAAGATATATGTAAAGGAAGTGGTAAGATTGCATGGAGTACCACTTTCTATTATATCTGATCGAGATCCGAGATTTACCTCGAAGTTCTGGCGAAGTCTTCAGCATACTCTGGATACAGAGTTGAGTTTCAGCACTGCTTATCATCCCCAGACAGACGGTCAGTCTGAGAGAACAATTCAAACCCTAGAAGATATGTTGAGAGCTTGCTCTATGGATTTCAAAGGAGGTTGGGATCAACACCTACCTTTGGTGGAATTTTCTTATAATAATAGCTTTCACTCCAGTATTCAGATGGCTCCTTATGAAGCTCTCTATGGAAAGAAATGCAGGACTCCAACTTGCTGGGATGAAGTTGGGGAAAGAAAGCTATTAGGACCTGATCTCGTTGATGAAATGGCAGAAAAGGTCAGATCTATTCAACAACACATAAGAGCAGCTCAGAGTCGACAGAAAAGTTATGCCGACAACCGAAGAAAAGACCTAGAGTTTGAAGTGGGTGATAAAGTGTTCTTACGAATATCTCCCTGGAAGAGGGTTATGAGATTTGGAAAGAAGGGGAAGTTGAGCCCTAGATATATCGGTCCTTTTGAAATACTGGATCGTGTTGGGAAGGTAGCTTACCGATTGGCGCTTCCACCGAATCTCTCTCAAGTTCACGATGTGTTCCATGTATCTCTCCTGAGAAAGTACATACCAGATCCTTCACATGTACTCAGCTCAGAAGTTGTACCACTGGAGCAAGATCTTTCTTATGAAGAACAGCCGATAGAGATTCTGGATCGTAGCGAAAAAGTCCTACGAAACAAGACCACTCGCTTGGTGAAAGTTTTATGGAGAAACCACCAACTTGAAGAAGCTACATGGGATCTTGAGGATATGATGAGGGAGAAGTATCCTCATTTGTTTGTTGCAAAGTGACGAATTTCGAGGGCGAAATTCTTTTTAAGGGGGGTAGAATGTAACACCCGAGACTTTTATGTTATATAAATCATCAAAGGAATCTTTTTCTACACAACACTTTCTTGGCTTGCTTTACACGCAATCGCGACCTTCCTCGATAGCTTGCGTCGTACGCAATACCGAGTTTCACTAAACAACAATATGCTATTAAAACTAGCCGTTATGAATAGTAATAACCACTTTTTGAAATTTTATAAATTTTATTTTTCAAAATGGACTTCATTTTTGGACTCAGAATATCGAAATTAGCCTAGGGTGAAATTTTGGTATTTTTCTGAAAACTTTCAATTTTTGATGAATAGTGAAACCACTAAGTGGTAGGTTAAAAACTGAATTTTGCATAAAACTTAATTTTACCGCTTCTGTGAATGGAATTTCAAAAATCCGAGAGACACGGTTAATATCAAGGACTAAAATGTGGTTCAATGAGATGAAAATAATTTTTTGGTGAATAGTAACTTTTTACTATTTTTACCGCGGTTAATAGTAAATAGGGTAACTAAGGGTAATTATGATATTAATATTACCCTAACACATGTCCTAATTCTATTGGACAAGTGTAATTCGACCAAAAACAAACTTAGGAATAAAATATGACCATTTAGGCCCACTTGGATTAGATTAGGACATTTATTATTAATTTATTTAAAGAAGGGTTAAAATAGTTAAAATCAAAGTTTAATAAGTAAATCATTTTTAATATAGGGTTATACATAAGATAAATTCGATTGTAAATATTCATTAGAAAGCTAAAAAGATTTCCTACATGATGGTATTTTATTTGTAATTTTTAGACATCAAATAATTTAATTTATTTATGACACAAAGATGATGCAGTAATTATCTTATTAATGAAATATTGACAAAATTGATAATATAAATACCAAAATAAATGTAATTTGAGACTTTTTATGAATTCCACTAATTTTCTAGGTTACTATGATATATTAGTATTGATTTAATCAACTTGTTTCGAACATATAATTCTGTTATGACTTTGACAAAAATCATATATCAAATAGTGTCAAAATTGACAAAAATAGTTTTTAAATCAAATATTATATTATTAATTGTTATTTTATTCCTAAAAATCTAAGGTTCGGCCAAATGACTTAGATAAGGATATATATTTTAATAATAAACAATTTGGGGTTCGTTTGGCATGTTATAGTAAGTGTATTAACCATATAGTGAAAGAAAACAAAAAGTCATGGTAAAAGTTAAATTATTTAACTTAGAGTTAAATCTAATTGATAAGGTTAAAATAATACCCTAAACTTGTCTAAATTCTATTGGTTGATAGGATTTCGACCCATCCCCACTTTGGCTTCGAAATAAGACCCTTTGGAACCATTATAAACCGATTTTGACTTTAATATAAAATAATATTTTGAGATATTCCTAAGGTGCCCCTCTCCTCCCTTATAAAAGGGCACCTCCTCCCCCTCCTCCTCACACCAATTTGAGCACTCAAGCTCGGCCAACCCCTGCCATTTTCCCTTCTCCACTTCCCTAGAATAATCCTAGAGGTCCTGGTCTTCTCCAAATACCAATCTTAGTTCCTTAAGTGGATGATTCAAAAAGGCGTTCCAAAGAAGAGGTAATATCCATTACCGATCTTTTCAATTTCTTTCTTCTTCAACTTCTTCTTCTTTAGTTGTTTCATGATAAAGTAATAACATCAGTATTACTTACATACTGATATGTTATTATAAATATGAAACAACCCTAATTCACCTTCTATCCATCCTACGGAAAAATGAAATCACCGCGCGTGCGTACGTACGGAATACCGTCTCCACGCCGTGGTGTAATCTATTTTCCACCATCACCTTACAAGGATGGGTATAATGGTGTAATCAGTAACTATATATGATTATTATTAAGTAATATTGATACTGAAATAATATATATATATACTCCAATACAATTCCACGATCATAGGAACGATATCATCACTCGTGCGTACGTACGGAATACCGTCTCCACGATGTGATGCGACTCGTTCTACATGATCTTCATTTCATAATGATTATATAAATGAATTGAATGAATGAATATGGTATATAATACACTAATACCATTCTGGAAATGAATTATCTATAACCTAAAGATAAGAATAAGAATTTATTCGACAAAACACGCATAAGAACAAAAAGTTATAAAGACCCGAGTAACAAGTAACAATGAAATATTACTAACAAGAAGCTAATAATATGACCATATATGATCTCATATCAATATGTATAATTCTGGAATAAGTCAATAACATTATTTAAACCATTATACAGGAGCTTCGGACACGAACAAAGCAAATCGGACCTAAGGTAAGGGAAATATCACAATCTCATTTTTATCCGAGATTGTTTATACTTTGGTATTTACTGGGGTGTATTTTATCATCCACATCCATGTTTCTTCAATATGTAATATTATTTCCATCCACCTACAATTGTTTAAATCCAATTTTACCCTTCGGTGAGTTTTTAGTAAAAGACATGAAAGGAATCTTTTGTCGTTTTTCATACGAGGTACTTTTTGACTTTTCCGACAAAAGTACGAAGAATGTTTTTTTTAACTTATACGGCACGAAGGGATTTTTACGGTTTTATAAAGCTTTATTTTCATGAACCTTCCTCCAAAATATTTCATGATTATTTTCAATAAAATCTTTTTCTTTTAAAATTGCATGATGTTTTGTGAAAAGAAATTGATTTTGAAGAAAAAAGGATATTTTCCTCAAGAATTCAATTCAAGTGTTTTATCAAAATTATTTTTCATCTAAGATAATAAAGGGTTCTGTTTCTATCCATATTTTTACATTTATTTGACTATGTTGTGATGGAATTATGTTTATGAATTCCTTTATCTTATATGAATGGTTTTATGATGTCATGTTGTTTAAGAATCCCATTTTTATTACATGGGTTATGCAATGATGTATGATTTATGATTTTGTGGCACGCATAAGAAAGGATTCATTATGAGATGGGTGGGACCTATATCTCCCTCCAATGCATTGGGTAATGATTTTATATCTCATGAGATAGACATGGCTGGAACGGAAGGTTATTTCGGTTCAGTGATACAGGACTGAAACGAGGAGTGAACTCGGTTCAGAAAGGGACTTTGTCCACTAAGATAGTCTTGGCAATGAGTCATGACTAACAAGAAATGATTTTCCATGATTATGTGTGCATGCCACAAAGTTTCAAGTTTTATGTTATGATTTTGGGGATCTCATTTTCACTTCTATGATTTATTCCATGTTAAGATATTATGATCTCTTTTGCAGGTTTTGATTTTCAAAAAGATATGATATGATTTTTATTTCCTTTATTTTCCCTTGCTGAGCATTTGAGCTCACCCTTTTATGTTTTCTTTTCCCCAGGTCAGGAAGATGGATATTAAGTAGAATATGCTAAAAGGGACCCTAGATATGATGAAATAAATGGGAGACACTATAGAAGATTTATGAACCAGTTGTTTATGTTTCCCAGTTTCTAAAGACACTATACCTATACGGTCCTTTGTGGTTTTGTCATATGTTGTAATAAGTGTGATTCAATTTTGAAGTATTAACAATGTATGTAAAGTGTGGGTCGTTATATCGTTGGTACATAAAGAGGTTCTACGATTACTGAACCATTAGAACATAGTGGGTATAGGGCTAATACAATTCCAGACAACCCAACAGTATTCTAAACCATTGTTATATCATATCCCAATGGTTTAGGGGGCTATCTGAATGGTTTGGAACTATTGGGGTAATTGAGATTTCCAGTAGTGCAGATTTAAAATTTTCTCAATTGGTTCCCCATACCCGGTTGACCACATGGCCTCAATAACATTCCCTCAAACGCAAGAGGTCACTCACTAGCAGCGATGGACTGGGGTGTGATAGTGGGGAAACTATTACCTCATTGGAAGAGTGTAACACAGTGAAATCAATAATAATACAATAGAAAAAAACAATAAAAAATAAACAATTGAAATAAAAAATAGAAGAATAATGAGATAAACAACCAAGCATCATTCCATACAAAAGATGATGTAGAATGTTATGTTCTAAAAAAACAGCAAAAATAAGATACACTTTAGTAATACATGATATAAGTACCAAAAGTACAAAAGAGAACAAAAGAAATTCAGAAACATCACAAGCCTCGACTTGGTCCCATGCTCTCCTGCTCCAAAATAGTATATCAAGTACTTATAGAAGGGTTATTACCCTTATCGACACCTGCAACAATATAATCTATTTGGGATTAAAAGAAAGTCCCAAACAGGGTGTGAGAATAAATCCCTATAGGAACCCACCCAAGGTATGTGTTGATCTATCAGTGAATATATATAACAGGATGTGTGCAATAGGAAAAGTAATAAACTAGGAAAGACTCAAATGTAAATAGTCCTCCATGTACTAGTTTCCATTTAAATTCATTTCATGTTCATTAATTAATTCAATTATTCCGAATTATATAAGTCTTAGGATCCTTCATTGGCCTAATAATCCCTGTATAAAAACTATTCCCAACTGATGTTTCAAAAGACCCTCTAATCAAGTATACGTGAAGACGGAATCCAAGATTGTTCTTTGTCTTATAATATGAATCGTATATAATTCATTTTAATTATTTATTTCAAATAGATACTGAGCCCATCCATTACATCATGTATTTATCACAATATAGTAATAGTAAGTGAACCCTCCCCTCAGGCATAGAAAATCTTCTCCCTGAGGCATAAAAAAACCTCTCCCTCAGGAAAAACAAAACCTCACCCTCAGGCATAGAAAAACCACGCACATAGGTATAGAAAAACATCATCCTCAGGCATAAAAAACCTCACCCGAAAGCATATAAAAACCATACCAAAGGCATAAAATATAAAAAAACAAGGTCCAATATCATAATGTTTGGAATTTGAAATACTCACATGGGCCAGATTTATTATAAGAAACATGTAAATTAAACTATTACATTTATTCCACAATAATAAATCATGTGGATAGATATCATAACAAGAAAAAAATGTAATTTACTATTATGTGGTTTAACAATAATAAACTCACGTGGCACATATAATATAAGAATATTATCAAGTAATATAAATCGTTACAAGGTTTTAAAAATTATAAACTCATGGGGGAAATTCATATCACCATCCTAACAGGTGAATTATACTATCACAAGGCTTAACCAATCAATTAACTCACATGGGAATTTCATTCATTTTAGAAATTCCATTTTAAAAAACCCATGAATGGGACACATGACATGCTTCATGGGAATCCTAGGACAAACAGCCATAAAATTTAATCCAAGGGAATCACACCCATGGGGTATCCCTTAATCAATGGTTAACAACCATAGAAATGCTTCAAAGAAATTAATAAAATTTCTAAACAACAACAGGAAATAGTATAAGTCAATTATAAACAAATACATTGCCTAAAAAATGGGCCTATGGCACTCTGACATATATATTCAACTTAAAGACAAGCCAAAGGCACAAGACCACCTACCTCTTACTCATATGACTCTCCCCGTTCATTTTTGGTATTCAATTTGACCTAGAATGGAGTAGATCTAAAAAACAAGAATAAAAGAAAAACCTCTGATAACTAGGCTGAGAGAATAAATCAGGAAGAAACGCTCAAAATTAATCGATCACTCACTGAGGGAATTTCGACGGAATTGATAGTGTTTGAATCAGGCATCAGATGACAAAACAGGAGGCAAATTTCCGATCAGATTGCCTGGGCGCGCTGCTTGTCGAAAGAGGGCTCATTTCTGTCTGTATGAAAAAAATGATTCTACTTCCCGATTTAATAAAAAAAGAAAAGAAAATTACACTATGTGTACTAGAAAATACACACCGTGTATGTAAAAATCTTGTCCAGGCCATTACATGGTCGTGTACTTGAATTATACGGCATGAAACCCTCATTGAACAATGTGACCCTAGAAATACATGGCGTGTAACTCCCAGTAACATCATGTAATAGTCTTGAAGCCAGTGTTTGATCACTTTTTCCTCTATTTTATTAAGTAAAAACTAAAGAGGAGAGATCCATATATCAAAGGAAGAACCATGTTATAACAAACTTCCCCCTTAAAGCAATTCTTCCCCGAATTGGCCTTCTAAGGGTGGTGAAGGAACATCTAAGAATAACTCTGGCCATTGTTATCGTACGTCAGCCTCCCTCTCCCAGGTCTTGTCCTATAGTCATTCGTGCTTCCATAGCACCTGTACTAAAGGAACAGATCAGCCATCATGAAACTTCATGTTACGATCCATAATAAGAATATGATTTTCTCAAAGGACGAATCTTCTTAAAACTCTACTACCTCGAGTCGAAACATATGAGATGAGTATGAAAAATAACCTCAGAACTAAGAGATGTGGAATACACTGTTCATAGCCTTGTACCTATGAGGTAACTGCAATTGATTTGCAATAAGCCCGACTCTCTCTAGAATCTCAAATGGCCCAACAAATCATGGTGAAAACTTATCCTATATCCTGATCCTCTTGTGTCCCAACCTCAATGCGACACATAGGAAAACTCAATTCCTAACCTCAAGCTCTAATGATCATCGCCAGAAATTGGCATATGATTTATGAAAATACTGTTTAGTAGTCATCTGATTCCAAATCAACTGAACCTAATTAGTGGTCTTCTGTACAAGACGATTTCCCAGCATAGTTGCCTCTCCTACCTCCATCCAACACATGGGTGATTGGAATGAACTACCATACAAAGCCTTATATTTTACCATCTCAATATTATTCCAGATGTTATTATTTTATGAGACCTAAAAACGGTGTATGTGTGTCTCACAAGAACCCCTAAAATTCAGGATGCATGCCCAAAGCATGTCCTCCATCACCTAAATCGTGCGCTCTCACTGGCCATCTATCTAGTGGTTGTAAGTTGTGCTCAAAAGCACTTGTGTAACCAGCACCCTTTGTAGACCATTCAAAAAAGGAGAAGTAAACTTGGTGTCCCAATCTGAAATGATAGAATACGAAACCCCATGTAGTCCTATAATATCATGGATGTACAAACTTTCAAGCTCGTCAACACTAATGTTTTCATTGATCTGTAGGAAGAGTTTAACCTTCGTGATTCTATTAAGGAAAATGAAAAAAACATCCTTACCACAACACATCCACCATTGAAAAACTCTACCAAGTACACCCTTGAGCATTATAACGATGCTACCAGCATGATTTTCTTTTAACTGGGTGAACCCGGACACAATTGAGGACTTATCAGGGGCCTTATAGCCATGAATGGTCGAACCCCAATCTACCTCATCAAAACCAATCACAGAATCTTTCACTAAAAGACATTGAGGACTTTCACATCACACCCACCTCAAAATAGTGTATTTTTCAAACCGGTTCATTCGAACTATACATGAGGAACAAGAAAGATAATGAGTTAAACAATCAATAGAAAAATTATCTCTAAAATGATCATCTTAGGAGGTCAGCATGTTATAATAGAACACAATGCCTTCTCACAAGGCACCACATGTCCAAAAAAACACATTCACCAAAGCCCATACCCATCTCTTGGTGACACTCCCTTTTCAAACCATCCACTTATCATTAAACAAGGTTATTTCATAGCATGAGTAAAGGAGAAAACTAGATCCATCCAACTAGAATCATAACCCATTTTAAAAGCATCACATCTGAGCCTGACTATAATTCTAAGATAACCTCAGATTCATCAACTCAGAGTCCAATGAACTAAACAAGGTGGTCCTTACTCAACCTTACATGTGATACTTTGGTACAAGTCCATAAGTCCACATAATAACACTAACTAAATCTTGAGTGGCATTCTCCTGTCGGTCACATCAAGGAAAGAAGCAGGCATACAAATTCCTTCCAAGGTGTTCCCACATGGGAACCCAAGTATCACTTAGGGTTAACTATGACTAATTTAAAACCATGCATCCAGTGCACTACACCGAGAAAGATTACAAACTATCCCAAGGGATTTAAATTGTAGTGTGATGTATAACTGATGCTCTCTTAATGCATCTAAGACGATGTCAAGATAGGGGACATGATCATCTCTTAATAAATATAACACTAATTAGATTCCAATGATCAATAGAAAAGGATATCCAAACGACTTCTGGTTAACCTCCTGAAAGAAACTCAACTTCACTTACTGATGTATCATCATTTAACTGACCATAATGCCTTTATCACAAGGAATTTACATGATAGCTCATGCTTAACCACTAAGGTCCATATTTGATCATAAATTCCACATAAGGACTATACACACCACTAAAACATAAAAATATAATGTTGTCATCAAAACATACACATTAAATAAGACCCGCAAGTCTCAATGGCATTCCAGTAGTATTGACCATTTCTGTAAAATCCTTGATTGTAGTCCTTGTACCAGGAAGGAAACATTTAAACTGAACCGATGTGATGATCCCCACCTAGGAGTGTCATAGATGTCAATAAGAAGGACCAGTTTTTCTCAATGTAGTAGTTCAGATCCAACATAAGCACACACATGTCTTTCCACAAACCATGATCACCACATCTTATCACTTGGTATAACAGCTAAAATTAAACCAACTGACATGTCAAAACACCCTTATCCTATAAAGTCATCTAGAGTAGTGGGATGAACTTGGTTCCATAACACTCAGGTCACTATAATTAGGAGATAACCCGAGAACATGCACAACATCTCAAATCTCAATTATTTAACAGAACTCAACCACTCTTTTCAATGATTAACTCTTGATGGGAACCGCGTATATCAACATATACTACCCTAATTTTAAAATATAAAATGGCACAATCTAGGTAATATTAATAGTTTTTCCACCCTATGCATCCTAGTACCAAATGAATAACATTGGAATTGGCTCAAAAGCACATCATCTACACAAAAATTTATATAGATGATGATGTCCTAAGTCACCCATCACTTGATGAAAGAGAGGATCACATGACCTCATAAAGCAGCTCTCCATGCTCAAGGCATATCATACCTACGAAACCGATAATTCCTCAGTGATCATTCCCATATCAAAATTCATGATCCAAAAAAATACACATCACAAAAGCGTAGATATAAAAATAGGATAATTCAACACCTTCCTCTAAACAATCACCCCTCTGTCTGCCCCATGGGTTAGGTCTAGGTGTCAAACAATGAGAGAAACTACCAAAATCTCACTAAAAAGGTTGGTTTTGGTCATGTTAAACACTAAGAGGCATCCTTATTGGGATACTCCAGGAAAACATGAGTGAAGGCATCCTATATGGGATCTTGAGCTAAAATGGTAAGAGATGAATCCTATACAATATCCTCGAACTATAAAAAACAGAGGCATCCTACAACAGGGATCCTTGCAAATGGTACATAGGACAAGGAACCTATAAGGGACTCCCTGGAACAGTATAAGTCAAGATAGATTTATCAAAACTCATCTCATATCAAAAGTATCAATAAGGTTGGTTCGAACACCCAACTGATCATCTATGCCACGTCTCACTCTTAAGTGACAACTCGAAACAGTAAATAGATAAGAACCTTTTTATTTTGATAAAATTCTAAAAACACCCATTATATGTCTTCAAAATGCTCCATGGGTTTCACGATTGCAATCTATGTGAAAAAATACTCAAAAAGGACTACTCACAGGTCCAAAATTTTCACAGGGGATAAAATAGGATAAGACCCCCAAAGGTTTCAAAAAGGGTCTTACATGGCCAGTAGAAACCATACATGGTGTGTACCCTCAAGTTATCATGTGGTCCTATACTCCTACCAGACTGGGTGTGTAAATAACCTAGGTACATGTTGTGTATGAAATGGTACACGGTGTGTACACAAGTCTCTCATCCTGTCCATGTTCTTTTACATGGTTCGATTCACATGAGGTCTATCTGGGTAAGACTACATGGTGTGTACAAAAAGTACATGGTTGTGTACTTTTACCATAAAATTATACCATGTTCTTCTTTACATGGCTAGACACACTGACACTTTCAAAACTGTGTGTACACCTATTACACAATTTGTAATAAAAAAATGAGCCTTTTTGCTAAACATAGGAACACATGGCATTTTTTCATGGACCCACACACCGTGTTGTTTGGGTTTCCAGACAGTAAGCCTCTGAAACTTCCTCAGAACCCCTATTTGTGAAAAATAAATCAATGGTGTTCCAAATTCGACCCATGGGTATGCATTCCTCCCAAAAATCAATTTTTGGCATCACATATAGCACATAATAACCCAAATTCATCTCATGGAAAAAATGTGATCTACCAAATCTGATCTAGGAGGGCCCATACACCTCAGGGATCAAAGCTTTGCATTCATTGAATTCAAACCACAACATTTACTAGTACACCTATCATAACAACTAGAATATATATCATGGTATCTATTACAACATCATGAAATTAGAAATGCTCTCTAAATAGTATGATAGGAATGCATGGACTATGATATCTAGAAAGTTCTTATATGATGCATGATATGACATACCCTCATCTTATTGGGTTTCAACAAAATAAAACCTCAATTATATAAATAATAACAACATAATACAAGTGTTTTACCTAATGGTGAAATAAAATCAACTGTAACAACTCAAAATCCAAAAATCCCAATTCAATTCGTGGTAATTTAGAATTTTCCCTGTACATGAGGTGGCTACTCTTGGGAAAAGTTTATTAACAAGCTCCATATACTTCTTATAGCTATCTAACATCGCCAAAAAATAAGGAAAACAAGAAACAAACCTCATATGATACCACTTTGTAAAATCCTAGATATGGATGCCACTCAATTGGTGCCTCGTACCCAGTTGGCCACATGGCATCAATAACATTTCCCCAAATGCCAGAGGCTGCCAACAAGTTGTGAGGGCCTAGGGTGAGATAGGGGGAAACTATGCCCTTATTGGCGTAGTGTAACACATCTGAATCAATAATAATATAATAGAGGAAATAGTAAACAACATACAACTGAAATAAACAACAAAATACTAATGAGATAAGCAAGAAAGAATCATTCCATACAAAAGATGATGCAACATGTTATGCTCTAATAAAATATCCAAAACATGAGACAATATAGTAGTGCACAATACAAGTACCAAAATTTCAAAAGAGAATAAAAGATACTCATAAGAATCAAAATCCTCAGCTTGGTCCTATGCTCTCCTACTCCTAAATATCATATCAAGTACCTATATAAGGGTTCATACCCTTATCAAAACCTATAACAATATACTCTATTTGGGCCCAAAATCATGACCCAAAAAGGGCGTGAGAATAAATCCTAGCAGGAAACCACCCACAGTCTATACCGATCTATTAGTGAATATATATAACAGGTAGTGTGGAATAGGGAAAGTAGTAAACTAGGAAATACTCAAAAGTAAACAGTCCTATAAGTACCAGTTTCCATTTACTTTCATTTAATATTCAATAACTAATCCAATTACATTGAATTATATATGTCTCAAGATTTGGCCTTGTCCTGATGATCCTTGTAAAAAAGTATTCACAACAGATGTCTCAAAAATACCCTCTAAAAAAATATAAGTAAAGACTGAATAGAAGCTTGTGCTTTGTCTTGGGAGACACATCATATATAATTCCATTTCAATATTTAGTTCAAAGACAGACTGAGCCTGTCCATTAAATCATGGATCTCTCACGACATAGTAACAGTAATTTAACCCTCACCCATAGGAATAGAAAAACCTCTCCCTATGGAATAGAAAAACCTTTCCCTCGGGAATAAAAAAACCTATCCCTTAGGTATAGACAAACCATGCCCGTAAGCATAGAAAAACCTCACTTATAGGCATAGTAAAATCTCACCCTCAGGCATAAAAATACCTTTCCCAAATTCATAGAAAAACCAAACCAAAGGCATCAAATATAAACAAGAAACTACCAACCTCATAAGTCTTGGCCTTTCAAATACTCACATGGGCTGGATTTATAACAAGAAATTTGTAAATTAAACTATTTCATGGATTTCCCAATAATAAATCACATGGGAATATAGATTAACAAGAAACCTATGTAATTTAGACTCTTACATGGTTTAATAATAATGAACCCACATGGCACATACAATATAGGAAGCCTATCAAGTAATCTAAACCGTTATAAGGATTTAACAATTATAAACTCACATTGAAAATTCATATCACAAGCCCAACATGTTAATTAAACTATCACAAGGCTTAACCAATCAATTATCTCACCTGATCATTCCATTCATTTAACCAATTACATTTTAAACAAACCATGAATGGGATAAATCACATGCATCATGGAAATCCAAGGCCAAAAGACCATAAAAGGTCATTTAATGGAAACACACCCATGGGGTGGCCATTAATCAATGGTTTACAACCTTAAACATGATTCAAAACAATTAATCAATTACCTAAACAAAAATAGAAAATATCATAGTACAATTATAATCAACGAATATCTCTAAGAAAATGGTTTCATGGAACTCTGAAATGTAAATTAAAATTGACAATTAGAGAAATGAATAAGACCACCTACCTCTTACTCTTACGAATCTCCTCATCTAGTGTCAGGATTCAATTCAACCGAGAACAGAGTAGATTTAAAAAACAAGGATAAAATAAAAACCTTTGAAAACTAGGTTGAGAGAATAAATCAGGAAAAAAGGCTCAAAAGGAATCAAGCACTTATCAAGGGGATTTAAATAGATCTAATAGTATTTGAATCAGGTGTTAGACAATGAAACAAGAGTCAAATTACTAATCAGATTGCCTTGGCATGCTGCTCGTCGATGGAGGGCTTGTTTCTGTCCATCTGACAAAAATAATGTTATTTACAAATTAAAAAAAAACAGAAAAGTACAAGACATGTACTAGAAAATACATGACGTGTCCATAAAAATCATTGTAAGTTCATTACATGGTCATGTATTGGAATTATACGACATGAAACTATCATTACACAGTGTGTCCCTAGAAACACATGACATTTAACTCCTAGTCTAGTCGTGTAATGGGCCAATATCCATCCTTTGACCTCTTTTTTTCCTCCATTTTCTTAAGTAAAAACTGAAGAGGAAATAACCATACCTCAATGGAAGAACCAGGTTCTTATATAACTTCACCCAAAAAACTCAATCGTCATCGCATACTGACCCTGACATCATTTAGACGATTTCTATTAAACACTATGATCAACTAAGTGTTATTTTAAGAAGTTTCCCACTCACACCACATCATACCATATTATTTATTCTGAAAAAGTTTTCACCATCACATCCTCCAAAAAAACTACTCAGTATGTATCACTCATGGGACCAAATATGAGGATTGAAAAATGAGATATTGAAATTTTATCATCACAAGGTAATGGAAACTAGTTTTCATTATATGAACATAGAGAGTATTCTCATGATAAAACCTACAGATGTATCTCTACCCAAAATGGTGTTTTAACCCCAATATATGAAATTCAATCTAATCCACATGACATGTGGGACCACCTAAGGTCCTGGGCATGTATATCCCTGATGATGGATCGACAACATAGATAGTGCCACACTGTGTGTCCATTTGGGGGAATGGAATATTAGATCACTTATTTTTATGCATATGTAATCCATATACATGGTTATGATAACCATGCAAGGTTTCACAACAAGTGTGAATAGCCACAAGATGTTTGATATTTATCTTGGTATAAAATCCATATCCACTACAAACAATAGAATACCAGAAATTAATTCTTGCAAGATAGACAATGTGTAGTTTTTATTTTCATTGAAATGAGATAAAACAATCCCAATAATCATCCTTCCATAGATCCACCAAAAATACCACCCAACTATTTTCCATTAATGTTTACCATATTTGATTCATCTCAAACCACAAGATACAAGAGATTCATCACATGGGGATTGTGATTTCATTTCCTTTCTGATCATCCTCACACCTCTAATCATTGAACAAGGGTTTTCACCACATTCATTTTTACAGACTCTACATAAAATTATCAATGATCCAATTTTTTCTATATACCACCATCTACATCTTTGATCAGAAAATGAAAAAAAATTGGTATGATAATGTCTCAAATAGGATGAAAATTCAAATCATTGGACTACCATATGCCAATGATGGATAGGTGAATAAATAAGAGATAAATAAACAATATTTTTTTAAGATCATCAATGTTCATTGAGTAATTAACCATCAATCATCACCATGGAAACATGTCTAAAATCTAGAGAAATTTTTCAAAATGAATAAATTCCATGTTCGTGTAAAGAAATATAATTAAACTTAATAGATAAATTATGATTTCATTTATTTAATAATAAATAAAATGGAATAAAATACATAAATCCATTACCCCTAAATCATCAATGGATCAATCTTTCTAGATGAAATTTTATGAATTGATTTCATCGATCTTCTCCTTGTCAGCCAATCATCAATCTATGAAATCCTCAATCACTTGGCGATAAACCTCCCAATGGAAACAACCATCCTCCTATAAAATCTACAAAGGTTATGTGAATTACCCAAAAGATTCAGTATAATATATAATTTAAAAATGGATATCCTTGTTCAAGGCATTAAATTAATTAATTAAATATATTAAATTTCTCAAATGTATCTTTAAGCAATGGCGCATTAATCAGAAACCTGATGTATATGATTTTTTTGAGACTAGGGTATATCCCACATTATTAATGCAATGGAAGTATTAGTTTCTCCATATGATAATATGATAAATGGGATTTCCATTAATTTTTATACAATGTGTCTATAATATAATATAAATAATTATAATTTACTAATTTAATTTTGGGGAATTACAATAACCGTAACCCCACACCACCTCAATTGAAAAATCCATTGATAAATTTAAAAAATATCCAATCATTATAAATAAGAAAATTAGAGATTATAGTGTTACACCATATATTACTGAAACCCTTCTAAATATTATGTATTTTTCTCATAGTGGTGCTTGAATTATATGGGGTGTTAGTTGTGCAACATTTTTAGTATCTTTCAAGAATGTTTTTTATTTAGTTAATATTTTAAATTTTATAATTATTATAGAAATTATTATTTGGTGATGTATATTAAATGTTGTGATAGCTAATATATTGGAATAAAATGGTGTTTATAATTATTAATATATAAATGGATGAATGTATGAATGTGATATGATGAATATGGATCAACATAATTTTCATTTTTGAAAGAAATGTTATTTTTTTGATAATTATACAAATAAAATTATCATAATAATGTATATCAATATTTACTTTATCAATTTATTATTTTTTATATGGGATTGTAAAAATAGGAAACATGTGATTCTTGTATAATAATCATTGGATGTTCAGGTAAGAATTAGAAATGTTGAATTCACATAGTGGGATTTTATGGAAAAAATATGGTAAAAATTATGAGTTGGGTGGTCTTGGTATTATACTTGAATTGATAGTTTCACTGTTGGATTCATTATATGGCCAAAATATATTATGTGGTATGAATTAGTAGTGATCTTATAATTTTTTTATTTCAAATATTTTTGTTTTTTTTTCACATTAATAATTATTATATATTAATGATTAGATTAGAGAATGGCATGGTAGTATGAACTATATATAGACACATACACTATCACTAATGGTTTAAAAATACAAAAAAATAATAATTTGGAGTTATCTATAATAATTATTCAAAAAATTTATACATACCCATTATATTATTTTCTTAGAGAAAGTGTATAAGTTTTTTGTTTACATTCATAGGTTATAAGTTGAGATACTTTGTTTATATGAGTAGTTCATCATTTGTTGAACATTACTAACTAGATATAGATTTACTGGAGGTTTTTCCTTCCTCTAGTTTTTTAGTTTTCTTGTTTGGTGTTTGGTTCTATCCATTGGATGGTTTCTAGGATTTTTTTATTATGTAATAATTTAGTGCATTGTCTATAATGATAGTTTCATATATTTATTATGGATAAATAATTATAAATAATTATTACAATTGATTTAAAATTTTTATTACATGTTAGTTCCTTTTTTTAGTTACAAACTATATAATATTTTGAAGCATTACTAATCCCATGTATTTTTCATTATCAAGGATAGAGTTTAGTATGAGTTTCTTAGTCATATAATGGAGTTATAGATAGGAATAAATTGGTTCATTTGAGTTGGATAGTATTGAGATAGGTTTTTTGGGAAATTCGATACACTATATAAACATTAAAAAATATTATTTTCATTGAATTATTTGAGATTCTTGGGAGTTTTATTATTTATGTATAGTATCAATCAACCATAAATGAGGTGGAATCATTATATTATCCCAAGAGAGGTGTCTTTTTTTAATAAAATAAAACCGTATTTATGAGTTTTTTATTTTATTGTAACATCATATGATGTTTTCTATTTTCAATTGAATAATGAAGTTTTTATTCTTATTTTAATTTTATGAACTTATAAATAAGGGCACTAATTTTATAACACACATGTGATAGAGGATTAAAATAATGGTTATGATAAAACTTTTTATGTTATATTTAATTTTAGAGAGTGTTAGTGATTATTATAGATTCTAAATAAAATTATTTGAGTATCATTTTACATAGAATCAACTAAAATGATGAGTAACATGGATTAAAAAATAGGTTTTATGTTTATTAATTTTTAAAAACAATATTTTATATTATTTAAAATAAATTTCATTCCATGAAATTATGGATGTTTTTGGAATGTATTTTCAGATGTCTCAATGGTTTAATAATATATTTATGTGGCTAAAATTAAATTTAAAAATCAATGTGATTTAGTATTTTTTTTGGTTATTTAGGGGTGAAAGATCCTATTTATTTTCAAAATATGGTGATACATATAATATTGGAATGAAACTTTTCATACTGGGTTGATTGGTTTTCAACCCCATTTAAGCCCAAACTATATTCAAGAGGGATGACAGACCTAGAGCTTGGCGATGGCGATTCTCAGATTTTTGGGTGTCTTCTTTGATTTCGTCAATGGAATCCTTTGATACTGAATGGGAATGGGATTTCAAAGATGATAAATCCTTATTTAAGGATCATATCAATGCTTTGGATACTTTAGAGCCCTCGATTTTAAAAAATAATGGATTATCCTTCGCGGAGGTTCTTTCTGGGTTTTGTTCATTAGAGCCATTCAAGGAGGATTCTTCAAGATCATCCAATGTTACCAGACATGATAATTCTGGATTATCAGTGGTGGATTATCCATAGGCTTTACAAGAATGAATTACTCTCTACAAATTCTCGATCCTGGGCCGCGCTATTTACTCTAAAGGTGATCGTCCTTGGTCTTATGCAGATCTAAAAAGTAGGATGTCTCATTGTTGGGGAAACTGAGACTGGGTACTTATTCCCATTGGGTGAGGTTATTTTCATATCCTTCTCCATTCAAAGGAAGCCCTGAATGTGGTTGGAGTTTTGGTAATTTACAGTTAAAACCTAGAGTTCTGAAATTATCCAAATGGAATGTGAATTTCAATCCTTTTAACCCCAAGGAATCTAATGCCCAAATTTGGGTTAGGATTCATGGGCTGAATTGGGTATACTGGAATCCAAGGATCCTCAATGATCTTGCCTTATTCCTTGGTACTCCCATTATACCGGATCAAAGGAAGTCGGACTGTGAGTTGGGTTTTTTTCTAGGATGCTTGTGGATGTTAATTTGGAATTAAAAAGGATGACCAATATATCCTTTATATCTAATGGGATCACATCTGATATAAGAGTTGAATATGAAAATGTGCCTTCATTTTTTGATGTATGAAAGATTTTCAGACACTCTGTGGTTAATTGTATGGTGATACATAAGAAGGTAATTTCTGATCCTAAAGCCTCTGAATGGATCGATGCTAATAGAAATAGAAGGGGCAGGAATGCTATGGTTGATAAAAAAGGATCTACCTAGATGCCAGTAGAGGAATCACAACATTTTAAGTATTAGCATGGTATATCATCCTCCAAGACTCCTACTATATCTCAGGTTAGACCATCCCCTGACCTGAGGCATTCATGGGAAGAATTAGTGGAGGAAGAGGAGAAGGACAATGCTGCCTTGATTGAATCCACAACCAAATGTTCATTCCTGATGATTAGGACATGTTTTTTGAAATGTCAGATGATGTTTTTAACATGGTTTTGTATCTTCAATATGAAGTGTAAGAATTTCCCATGATTTAGGAGATATCCAATGATATTTCTGCTTTGGTTAGGAGTATGTAGGAAGGGCTGGTCCTTCCTCCAGATGACCTTTCCAACCTTTCCTCTATTTGTGCACAGACTAACGATAGTCTGCTAATTGCAGCAGCACGAAGTGAGGATATGTTTAAAAACAATGCTTCCATTGATCCCAGTTTTCAGATTCCTATTAGTGTTACATGCATTAGGGATGTGGTTATCACAACCCCTATTATGAGGCCTTCTATCACAGTTATTTCAGATTCTAGCAGTGCTGAAATCTAGGGCAAATCGATCTCTTCAAGTCCTGTATTTTTGAATCCCCCAGAAATTCTGCTCAGTTATAAAAGTGTCAAGAGTCATGATAATCCAGAAGGCAATGTATCTCTATCTGATGACATATTACAACAGGGATTTATTGATCCTCCAAAGGATCCTTTTGATAATCTGGTGGAAGTAAATATTGGCAGTGAGGCTGATACTAGTTCTCTTTGGAATAGACCAGTTAATGGTGATATAGGGCTTCTTCTTAAGATAAGAAAGGGAGACAAGAGCAACTTTGATATTAGTGATCTTCTTCAGGATACTTCCATCCCCAAAAAGAAATTTAAGAGAACCCCCAAAGTAGGAAAGACAAAAATTGTAGTATCTAAAAAAGGGGATCACAACCCTAATATCAAGTTTAAATGAAGATTCTCTTATGGAATTTCCAAGGGTTGGGTAATAGAGAAACATTAAGGTCTCTAAGTATTTTTATTCAGACTCATAAACCTCTCCTTATTGTTTTATCTGAACCTAAAATAACCTTTTCCTCTAGCATTGCTAATTTGGAAAATTTGGGTTTTCAGTTGATTAGCTCAAACAACTGTCTGTCTGAGGTCAAGAGGTTACGGTTTTTGGCTTATTACTCCATTTTAGATATTTCCCTTATTGTTAATACTGAGTAGCATGTCACTTGTTCATTTAGGTACCTTGGTTTTTAGTATTTCTGCACCTTTATGTATGCTTTTAACAACTATCAGGATAGTAGAAGATTATGTCATGATATTGAGAAACTCAAATCAACTATTTCTGGTCCATGGTTAGTCCTAGGATATTTCAACACCATCATGAATCCAGATGAGAAATTGGGGCCCATATCCAATGCCATTTCATCCATGGAGTTTAAAGATTGCATTGAATCTAATGGGATGTTTCAGGTCAATATTGTTGGATCCAAATATACTTGATATATAATGTTTTTGAACAGGATTGGTTCTAGTTGTATAGATAGGGATTTTGTCAATGAATATTTTCTAGACTCCTGGGAATCCATTTATTTCACAAATTTATCCAGATTTAATTAATATCATCACCCCATTTTGGTTGACTTGGTGTGTAAGGATCCTCAAACACCTTTACCTTTTAGGTTCCACAAAGCATGGATCAATCACCCAGAGTGTAGAACCATTGTTGAAAAAACTTAGAGCTTTTTGAATAGTAGGAAGGATGAGTTTTCTTGTGTCATCAAGATAAAACTCCTTAAAAGGGATCTTAAAACATGGAGTAATGTTCGTTATAGTTCTCTTGACCAGGAAATATCATCTCTTAAAGAATATCTCTGGAATTTATAGGAACAAAGTACCATGTATGACTTCTCAGGTGATGTTCAGGGGGAATCAGAGTGTATTTCAAAGCTGAATAATCTTTTGGATTTTAAATATTCCTTACAAAGAGATATTTTCAAGGAAAAATGGTTGAAGTATGCTGATAGGAACTCCAAGTTCTTTAATTTTCTTCAGAAGATAAAGATGGTTTCCAAGAAACATTATTTATTAAAAACAGGGACCAGATTTTTGACAATAGGGGGGATCTCTCAAGTCATGTGATTTCTTATTTCAGGGATCTCTATAATGGGTCCTCCCTTCCTAATTATACTTAGGAATAAATCATTCCCAAACTCGTGGATCATCAAGAAAACATCAATCTCACAGATATTCCAATGAATCTTGAGATTAAAGAAGAAGTATTCAGTCTCAAATCTGAATGTGCCCTGGGTTCGGATGGTTTTGGTAATATTTTCTTTCAATAATAATAGGAAATAGTTCAATCCGATGTGTGCATGCTTTTCATTCATTTCTTTAAAGGGGATTCCTTTCCTTATAGCTTTAATTCTCAATTTTTAGCTTTGATTCCAAAGCTGGAGAATTCCAAAGAAATACATCTCTTCAGGACGGTTGCTTTACTTAATTTTATCTACAAGATCATTTGTAAAACAATTTGGCCACAAGGTTAGCCTTGATTCCTGGGAAGATTGTTTCTCCAAATTAGTTTTGTTTTAACAAATGAATATCGATTTATGATTGTATTATCATTGCTTTTGAAGGTGTTAATCTTTTAATGAAATCCACGAGGGGTGGAAAACTTTCTCTCATGCTTGATGTCAGAAAAGCCTTTGACACAATGTACTGGAGATTCATTTTCATGGTTCTAGAAATGTTTGGGTTTAATGGTGTCATTATTTATTGGGTTCTTTCCATTTTCAGATATGTACATATCTATATCCTTATCAATGGATCCTCAAGGTGTTTTTTTATTATTCTAGAGGGTTCATAAAAGGTGACCCCCTTTCTTCTATTATGTTCTCAATTGCAAAGGATTACCTTAACAGACTTCTCTCCATCAGGGAAGGGAATGGGAAAATGAAGGTGATGAATGTTGGTCAGGTTTTGGTTTCTCTTACTCACTTGTTATATGCTAATGACATTATTCTTTTCACCAAGGGGGATAAGAGATATATCAGGAATATCAAAAGAGCCCCTTGTCACTAAAATTCGGTCTCTGGTCATGAAATAAGTTGGGAAAAATCTTTCGTTTACATTGGCAGGAACATATCTATTCCCTGGAAGAATAATATTGTCAGAGAGTTGGGAATTCATTAGGGACTTCTACCCTTCAATTATTTTGGGGTTCCTTTGTTTTGGGGAAGGCCTAAAGCCTATTATTTCTCAAAGATTCTTAGTGGGTCTGAAGATATCTTTCATCTTAGAAAGGAAAAACTCTCTCCATGGTTGGTAGGGTTTTCTTGGTTAATTCTGTTATTGTCTCCAAGATTGTTTTTTATTTTATAGTGTACAAATGGCCTATTTCTATCATAAGAAATATCAATGTTTCTCTCGATAACTTCATCTATAGTGGAAAAATTCTTGAGAGGAAACCGGCTATAGTTTCTTGGAGAAACTATTGTAAACCTTGTGATGATGGGAGTTTAAATATAAAAAATCCTGAGATCTTCAATAATTCTCTGCAAGCTTCTTTTACATGGAGACTCTTCAATTATAACTCTGAAGCACTTTATTTCCTTTGGGATAAATTTATGAACATGCTTATGAAGGGTTCTTTTAATCATCTTGATTTTTATGTTTGGCCTACCTTCAATTTTTTTCCTCAATTGATTTTCATTCAAGATGACTTGTTTATAAGGATTCCTCTCTTGAATTTTGGATTGAAAATTGATGTGACACTCCTATTTTTAATTTCGTGGGGGTGAAGAAAGTAACTTGGATTTTAATATTTCTATTAGGTACTAGCTGGTTAACATGGAGGATCTTCTAGAGAAAATTGTGAATCATGTTAATGAGTAATATTTCTCTAACATGGCGTATTTCTAGGATTGGGAACCTTCTGCTAATGGTTTTCTTTCTTCTAAGTTATTTTAGAAGTTATCTTTGAATTCAAATATAGAATATTAATGGATTTAGGGGTTTCACAAGAATTTCAATAGACCATCACGATCTATATTGGTTTGGAGAGTTGCTCATAGGAAAATTCCAATATACTATTATTTGAAAAAGAGTGGCATATCTTTATGTTCCTCATGTTATCTTTTCCATCATCATAGGGAGGATGCAGATCATAGTTTTCTTAAATGTGTTGACATTGCTTCAATGTGGAAAGCCATTGAAGATTTTTTTGAAATCTCATTACCACAGACAACTCTCATTCGATATTTTATTCAGAGTTGGGGGTCCCTCTCTCTTTCCATACAACTGTTTGATTTATTCCATGTTGCTGCATCAGAATTTCTACATTATATATGGTATATCTGCAACCAGATTATTCATTCTGGTGTGAACTTATCAGCCTGAAATGATCTCGCTCGCATTCTTGTTGCTATTAGGGAGGCATGTATTTTATGTAAACACTTCTACTCCAATTCAATTTCTGACTTGACTGTTCTTAAACAATTTGGAGTTAAAGGTTTTTTCATGCCTCCATTTGGTACTTTCAAATTTTTATTTAAACAACCTCTTGTTTTTTGGATTAACGTCAACTATGATGGGGCTTCTCAAGGCATCTCGGGTCCCTACGGCTATGGTTCTATCTTTATAGATCATCAAGGTAGTGTTCTTGGTTGTTTTCATGGCTCTTGTGGTGTCACCCCCTCAACTGAAGCTGAGATGCTTGATGTTATTGTTGCGGTGGAACAATCTAGGACACATGGGTGGAATAATCCGTGGCTTGAGAGTGATTCTATGACTATTGTTTCAACTATCAGGTTGGGATCTCTTCACATATCTTGGAATCTCTCTAATCGATGGATCAATTGCTTGGATTCCCCTTATTCAATGCATCACATCATCACTCACAGTTATCAAGAATCAAACTCGGTGGAAGATGACCTTGCAAGTAAAGTTGTTTGCGGTGTTGATTTTATTTGGTATTATCATCTTATTGATGAGTTTTTTCTCTTCTTAAGAGAGATTGTGATAGGAGTCTTGTTATAATACCGATGTAAGTTTTTTGTTTTTGTTCAATAAAGGATCCTTTATTTTCTAGGCAAGGTCTCATCTCTTTTAAAAAAAATACTAGGGTGAATCATTGTGATTAAAAATGTTCTTATTTGGTGTCAAATTATAAGGTCTAATATGATTTACAATTCATGGGAAAAGTGAAACAATATCACCAAACCTTTGATACATATATGGTTTAAAAAAATAGATGTTTTTTTTGAATTTTATTTTTGTTACCTTGATTGGGATAGTTGTTCATGGATCAACCAATTGATTCTAATAGATTTGAATGATATTTGAATAGAAAAAACGTTTTGAGTTTACTTTTAATATATTCATTATAATATTTGATATTAGGAAGAAAAATATGAAATAAATTTATTTTTCATTGGTACATTTAATATTGAAACTCATATTTTTATTATGTATTTGGATTTAAATTGGAATTCGAATATTTATGAACAATAATTTGAATTTTTTTTGTTTCCTTGATAAACCGATGGGGTTGAAAGGATATTTTCAAGAGTTTGAATTTTTTCCATATTTTTTCTTGTAAAAAATATAAGGGTTGTATTCAGTGGATAAATTAGATGTTTTCATGGTTACATATTATGAAAAATCCACTCAAATTTAACAGATATATCAAATTTCACATTATTATTGGTCCCATGGGTTTGAAAAAAGGAACAATTCATTATAATGTTTTTTAAAAATTAGGTTTCATTAGAATTGTTTGATTTTTTATCTTAGATACTTAAAATATGTGTGATTTTATTCACAATATCTCATGGTTTTGTTTGTAAATTTTATAATTGTTTTACTATTTTTGAGGTGGTTTCGATGGTTTTATAACATTTGTTTCGGTAAGAAAATCATGGGATCTATTAAATTTTATCTTTAATTATTTTAAAAAATGCATAATAAATTATAGAAAATTAAATATCATACATATTTAATTCTTTAAATTATAAATTATAAATTACTTAAATTATGATATGAAAATATATTACAATTGATTTTTGGGAATTTCTTATGAAGGATCATAATGAGAATTGTTAAATTCATGATGAATTGACAAAAAATATATGAACATCTCCACTTGCATTATATTATTTAAAAACCATCTAATGATCACCTAGGAGTGAATATTAACAACATTCTAGAAATATGATGGTGAAAATTAATAGGAAGGATCACTTAGGAAGGAAAAAGGTTCCCTTAAGCAAGCTAAATTAGAGGGATGGTCCACCCCATAACTTCATGAGCTCCCATAAATAGGGCATATCCAACCAGATGAGTTGTTGTAGCTGCTCCAGTAGCTTTGGTATCCCTCCCACTCCATGACACCCTCAATATCTAGTGTAATATCGACTCAATAAAGGATTTCATAGATAAAGAAATTGTAATTTCAATATTTCAGATTTGATATATGATTTTCCTTTGAGTCTCTCTTAAGGTTATTTAAGGGAATCCCACTCATGTTTCCTTAATAATTAATATATAAGTGACGTCAACAAATTTTATGAAGCCCATAAAAAATACAAAATGAGTCCCTTCTTATCCATTTACATTAATATAGATTGTTCAGATTGGTTTAAATTTTCCAATAGATTAATTTCTAGAATTCAATTTGGTCAAATTTCCATTTAAAAAAAATTTCTTATCGAATTAATTTTTTTTATTATTTATATATTTAAATTTAATAGTTTTAGGAATTTATGAATTAATTAAAATTGTATTATTTATATTATATTGAATGATTAAGAATATTTAAATATAATGTTTTCTAAATTTAAATTTTATGTATAAAATTATATTATTTATAATTTGAGAAATATTATTATTTAGAAAATTATATATATTTGAAATTTAAATTATCAATTATCAGATTTGAAAATATATATATATCTAAATAATATATTATATATTATATTTACACAAAATAAAATTTAAATATAATAGTGAATACATAGATAAATAAAGTGAAGCTACCGAAATATTAGAAAAAATTTATGTTAATAATAATTATTTATAAAAATATTATTTACATTATTTGAATATATATATATGTGTGCATTATCCTATTTATCATATTTAAATTTCATTAAATATATAGTTTATTTTTATTTTTCAGTATGTGAAACATGTTTCAAACTAAGTGGTCAATTTTAAACTAGAAATGCACACTTTAGTAATACATGCACATTGTTGGTCAGATTAATGTGTGATGAATTACTATATATAAAAAATGAAATAAAAATCATTTTCCTAAAATATCAGGAAACTTTTATTATTTTTTTCCTTTTTCGGTGACACATGTTTTGAACTAAAATGTCATTTTTAAACTTAAAACATGCCCTTTGATTCAAATCAGACACGTCATGTGTTAATTTTTTGTGTGGTTGATTCATAAATTTAAAAAATTATTTATGTATAATTTTACTAAACTATAAAGACCATAAAATTTTATTTTCTTGGTTTTTAGTTATTGATTCATGTTTTTAACAAACAATTCCTATTAATACTAAAAACACGCACATCATGTCATACTAGACAAAACATGTGTCAGATTGATGTGTGGTTGATTCCTACATGTCACAAATTATTTATGGATAATTATTCTAAAGTATAAATAAAATATAATTCTATTGTTATATTTTCATTAAGTTGGCAATGTTGTGATCTAAAATGTAACTTTTAAACTGAAAACATGTATTTTAAATATTTCGGGCCACACTATGTAATGGATTGACATGTGGTTTTTTTAGACATTAAAAATGAATTATATATAATTTTTTTAAGGTATAAATACAATCTATGCATGTTTAATATATTTTTATTGGGTGAAACATGATATAAACTAAAATTTCATATTTAAATAAAAAAATTTACTTTTAAAATGGGTGTCACGCTTCTAAATAAAATACAATATTTTTTACTATTCATTAAAAATGAATTTTATCATAAAAATACCAAAATTCAACCGAAGTAAATTTGGATTTCATACTTCTAAATAAGAAGTTTATTTTATAAAATATAACATATAAAAGTGAAACAAACAAGATTTAAAATGGGTTCACCATCAAAAGGCCGTCAACAAGTCTTTTTTGAAAAATAAATATTTTATGCTTAAAATTGATTTTATTCTTATATATTGTCTAGAAAACATATAATATGAATTTTAAACATCACATTGAGTTTATATTTCATTATTATTATAAAAAAATAGTGATATTATTTTATAAATATAATTATTTTCATTTAAAAAGGTTTTCATAAAAACACATCATTTATATTCAATTGGTTTTTATTTCCATTTCTATTAAATTTCGTAATCAAGTTATAATTATACAAACATGTATAAACCATATTTTCATTATTAGGTAAATATATTTCATTTCTTCCATTCCAATGTCTAGGTTATAATGAAAACATTTAAATAGTAATTTTTAGTTGTTCACTTAAGATCAATGTAGCATATCATGTATGCTATTGAACATAGTAATCCTTTCTTAAAACATGGGATGTTACATACTCCCCTTTTAATAAATTTCATCCCTTCAATTTCAATTTGGGTTCAGTAACTAGGTTATGGCTTTTACAAATACCCTCATTCCAATCCCACATCAGAAAAAGGGTTAATAAAACTACCACTTAAAAGAAAGGAACAAAAGTATAAAGGTAACCCAATATAAAACATAGTAGGATTCTATGTAGGAAAACATGGATATAGAAGAAAAACTAGCCATATTTTTCTGATGGAGAGTTATAAAAAAAAATCATGATAAATTTAACAATTAGAAAACCACAAACATGTGATGGGTTAAACGATCTTTGATTTTTCACCAGGAAAATTAAACTGAATTTTTTTTTATATTATTTTTTATAAAGTTGATAAATTTATTTTAAAACTTGACTAAGAACATAAGGAAAAATACTTAATTTTCATGTAGAGTTTAATCCTTTAATGAATTTCTTCAACAAACTCATCTTTTTACAAACGATGAGTATTAAAGATGACTCGGCCACACCAGATTCACTGGAATAAATTTCCAAAGAATCAAATAATCCACAAAAGATTAAATATATATTCATCCTATCTTGAAATATTAACCAGAAAAAAAAATACTAGGTAAAAAATAGACAGTTCCCCTAAAAAATAATAATCCTTTAAAAGGATAGGGACTAGTTTTATTCTCCAAAATTCAACAGTAATACCCAAATCATATATTCTTCCAAAATATTTTTCCACCATTACTCCTAAATTAAAATCCCATGGTATTTTATTTACCTAAATCATATAAAGTTACCAAAATAGTTAATGTCTTCCAAAATAAAATTTATAACTTAAATCCCTAAATCATTTTCCAGTACCAAGGATATCCATTTGAGGAAACATAAGTTCCAAAAATCAACTTATTCTTAGTCCATAAACTTTCTTAAGTTATAGAAAAATTCATACAAACCAGAGACTTTACATAGTCCAGTGGTAGGTGATGTACCCATGTCACCCTTCAATTATGGGTTTGATTCTTGTGGCCTTTCCGGAGGTGATAGGTTGTCACCCATCCTTTGGGTTGTCCTTTTTATAAAACTATATCACTATTAAAACATTCTACAAATATGGTAATATCCTCAAAATAACCATAAAATGTTTTAACCTTAAGGTTTATCCCATACCATTAATTTTCACATGACAAACTTATGGGTTACACATAGTAAAAATAATTATGAAGTAATCCCATCATCAAAAGAGAAATAATACATTTAAACATTTCATCACCCTATAGTATAACATAATTCTTGAATAACTTATATATAGACTTCTTAATTCATTAGGCGTTCTTCATGATACCCTAATCTTGTTTTTACATCTTATTCATTAATAAATATTTCCTACAAACAAAAACAAGAATCATGTCCTAAGATTAAATATTTTTAAAAAAGAGATAAGAAAATAATCCATACTTTTCATTGGTCATTTTCAGTTTCCTCATCTTCAATTGGAATGGAATTAGGTTTTTACAATAATATATTTGTAAGGTCCTTCTGATCCCATTCACAAAACATCTTATTAGTATATCTATTTTCATAATAACCATACTACCCACATTTAAAACATTCAATTGATTCCTTAGTACGAACGTCTTTCCCTTTTTTGAGTCAACAGAATGATTCCTATTTCCTTGGTATGATATTTCTTTATAACCTTCATTTCCACATTTATAACATATTTTTGTCCATTTAAAACATTTTCCTAGGTGTTTATTTCCAAATCCTTGACACATACATCAGTAAATATACTTACCTTTATGATTATTACCTTATCTTTCATAGGGATTAGTTTCTCATATATATGATGCATCAAAAAAATCACCAAGGCTCATGTGGTCAATCATGATTCTTAATAGTTGGTTTAGAATAATCAAAAGAGTTTTCATTTCTTATTCCATTTCATTTTTATGCATATTCAGAGAACCACAACAATTTCCTTTACATCTATTGTTATTTTTGTGTCTTCTAGATCTATCCATTTACTAAAACCAAGAATGTCCGTGTGAGTTTATCAGTAAAACCATCATATACTATCATATGTGAAAGATAAACACTACGATATTCCTATCCATGTTATTTCAAACTCATTAAATTTATCTAAAAATAACTATGAAACTTTCTATCATGCTAACCATTTTGGTAATATACAACTTGTAACTTATTCTTAAATAACACGCAAACCTCTAAATTTATCTAAACTGACCTCTGATACCAACTGTAAGGCCCAAGCCTTAAAACATTACACAATCTTGTGATAAGTCAATAATTACACTTTAATTCACATTGAGGATCTTATTTAGGTTTAGAGTTTTAGATAATTAGTCCATTATTAATACACATCATCACGTAATCATACAAGAGGATACTATCAAAAAAGTATCCATTTTCTCCACAAAAGGTAACCCTTTTAAAAAAGCATGATTTCTTTTATTGGTAAAAAATTTTCTTGACTTCTTCCTTTCTATTACTCATCCTAATACCCTATGAAAACATTTTAAAAATTGGAATTAACACAAAAATCTCAGTAAGGGATATAAAATAAGAAATGAAAACATTATTCCATGGATACTTTTAAACCCAAGAAATCATAAAATTCACCCATAAAACAAAATATCATTAGTATACCTTATGAAATCAATGGATTCCAGAAAAACAAATATAAATCATAAATCATAAAGGTAACTTGTGGAATCCATATTATAAATAATTCTTCAGATTTCACAACCATGTAGGGAGTAACCTTCATAGTTACATTTGGAAAATCCATCATAGTGTATTCCCTAAATCTATTATGAGAAACCTTAATGGTTATCTTTTTCATTTTACCCAATGCATTAGAGATCTATCATGGTCTCACCATCTCTTAGTTTATCAAGAAACCACCCGTATACAATCAGAAATTCCAAAGAACCATAATATAATCATAACACATGAACAAGTATAATGGGAAAATCACATTTCCACATTTCTATCATAAGACATCATTTTAAGATATTGATATAATAAATCCATTTTCAAAACCATTTTCAATACCAAAATAACTATAAAGGAATATTTTATTTACTTTTATTTTTAAAAACATTACCACTTGTAGAGGAATCCAAATAATAAATAATTGTCACGCCGGTGGAAAGGTTGTTATCTCCGCATACGTTAAAAAACAATCCTTTATTTTGTTTAGTAAAATGATTCATAGAAAAATATTCCTTTTGAAACTGTTGAATTAAATTAAAATTTCAAGGGGTTTATTATACACTGTATAAAATAATGTGGTGTATATTATCAAAATATGTCTCAATGAAAGGAGATTGAGATGAAGTTCCTCACCTTGATTCTGAATTGTATCGTCCATTATTTAATTTCCTAAATCAAAAAAATTGGTTAATTTATACTTTTTTTATAACCTTTTTAAATTCTAATATTCATTTTATATCACTTATTACAATGTTATAACAATTAGTTAATTATTTGTGTTCATATGAGACGTCTTGTCGTTGTTCGGTACTTGAGTAAAAAATGAACTTGTTTTGATGCGAATTATACATGTTATCATATTTCCATAAATATATTCATGATTTAAATATCATATTTATCCGGTATATATTTATTTATAATAGAATATAATATTTTGAGAAAAGAAAATAAATGTACAGTTCATGGAGATGGTAGGCCGTATGTACGCTTGAGTGAAACTTTCATTTCTTTGTCATATTAAAAGAAGGAATACTAAATGATACATATGTAAATTATAATTTCATTATAATATATATGTTATATATGTTACCTAGGTTCATTAACACTATCCTTTATATATACCATCTTTGTCATGAATGAGTCATATCACGTTGAGGGTGAGGTAGTCCACACTTCCCCAAATGAAATTATTGTATTTACACATTATGGAATGAAAAAAACTATGTTATAATAGAAATTACAGAAGCATAGAGAAAAATTAATATATTATATATCATATATAAATACAGTTCTATCATAATATCCACCATGAGTGGTGTAAGGAGAAAATTGAACAATCATCGTTTCGTGGGGCAGTAGCTCGCCGTACACAGAAACTGTATGTTCTATATCCATTAGGTTGAGGTGTGTGTAAGTGTAAGTAGAACCCTTAGCAATCCTAAATACCAGAATATTTAGGATACAAGTTTTTTTTATAAAATAATGGAATCAAATTAGATTATAGGGTTGGATAAGGAAAATGTATGAAAGGAGCTTGAGAGGAGATGTTACCTCTAAATCGAGTAACTCCTTTTTATTTGAGTCAAAAGGATTTCTTAAATTTCCTTATTACCATGGTAATTAATCTAGGAGGAAGTTATGGATTTTAGGATAATATTTGAGCAGAATTTGGACAAGGCAGAATGCTTTATAGGTGTGCATAAGTGGGTAGAGTTGGTGGACTTTTATAAGAGGGAGGAGGGACACTTTGGGAAAGTCCTGAAATATTACTTTATTATAAATTGATTTTTGAATTATAATAGATCCGAAGTGATATATTGTTTTGGTTAATATGGGCATGGGACTAAATTCTCCATAACAATAGGTTTTAGACAAGTTTAGGTCAAAAATTTAACCTTATCTTCTGGTTTCAACCCTTAGTTAAATAAAATAACTCTTACCATGTGTTCTTCTATTTTAAACTATATGGTTAATATAATTACTATAAAATTACAAGAGAATTTCAAGTGGATAATTAATTACATTTCTAACATTATCTATGTTAGTTGGTCTTATCATATTTTTTTATGTCTAATATATGATTTAATAAAATAGTAACTCATTTATTTCAATTTTGACACAATTTTGTAATTGATATTTGTTAAAGTCATAACAACTTGATTAATTTGAAAGAACTAAATTAACTCAAAGTTAACATGTCATAATCATCTAAAAAACTTCTTGGATGGCATCAAGATTTTCAAATTATATTTATTTAAATATTTATAATATCATTTGTTTGAATCTTTCATGAATAAGGTAATTATTGCATCATCATTGTGTTATAAATAAATAAATTTATCTAATGAATAAAAAATCATAAATAAAATACCATGATGTAGGAAATATTTTCATCTTTATAATTACTATTTATAGTCAAATAAATTAGTTATATAACCCCATATTAAAATTCATTCAGTAAGAAGAAACATGCTTCTGTTATATTTATCTTTACTTTAAATTATTTATTATTACATGCCATTATCACACCCAATTGACTCCCAAATTCCAAAATATTGAACTAAGGATTTTTTTGTATGAAAAAATACCTCAAGGTAACATTTTAGCATTTTGGGTTGATTTTGTTTGTTTACAGAGCAAGTTTTCATGGGTTATTGTCGAGTTCCAAAGATGTTTTTGAAAATCCATGTTGAAAAAGAAACATGAAAAAGTAATTGATGATTTGGAAGTGGTAAAAAATAATAGATACAAGGCGGTTCTATTTTCTAGTGTTTTCCAAATTTCTGGGGTCCAAAATTTGGAGTTTGGTGAGCATCATAAAAAGTTGATTTCCTTGAAGATCTCATCAAAATATGGAAAATTCTTGAGTTTCATGAAGATGGGATTCATGAAGTAGATTTCGCAAAGACAAGAATGATGTTGACTGTGTTCTTCACGATTACGATGAGCTTAGTGAATGGAAGAGATGAAGAGCTTTGCAAGTAAGATTTGTGGTAGAAAGGAAGAAGGAACATCGCAGTGTCCCAAAGGAAGAAGGAGCGTGGCGACAACACAAAGGAAGAAGGGAATTGCGAGGGAGATTTGAAGAGGAGGTGAAAAGGAATTGACGAATTAATTTGTGGTCACGATGAGATTTGAAAATCTGAAATTATAGCATTGCTTTGAGATTTGAGATAATTTTGGCAGGAATTTCGGAGCTTTGCGATTTGAGCTGATGTGGAGTTTACTTCCCACAGAAGGTTCTCGAGTCGGTGGAATCGCTTATAAATAGGCCTCTACCCCCATGTGATAAGTAGATAGTTTTCTAAGTAAAATTTTGTAGCTCTCAAATCGTAATGGAGGTTCGTAGAGGTAGTGTGCTTCATGAAAGATAGAAGCTTCGTGGTGGCTAATCTCGCTCCGCAAAAGAGGTGTGTTCCGTGTTGGATCAGCGAGCTTTGTGAAGGAAGTCGCTTTGCAATGGATTAAGCTCTACGACGACCTAAGCTTTGCAAAGGCTTGAGATATATGAAGTAGTGTGCTCTAAAAATCATTGATATCTACGAAGGTGTGTGCTTTACGAAGAGGCAGGGACCTCATGAAGGCTTGTTTGAGCTTCTCAAAATTGGGAGCTTCATGAATTAGGGTGCTTTGTGAAGGTATTTCCAAAGGTTGTTTTAGAGGATCAATCGAAAAGGGGTATTCACCAGTGGATGAAATTTGTAATTCAACATAGCATCTACATATAGTGAAGGATACACTCATTAGAGATAGTGAAAAGACCTCAAAGTCTATAAACTATGAGTGGATCTTCTCAAGAAGCAGTGAGCTCATTTGAGTTAAGAGAAAAGTGAGTTCTCAAATTGTGATTGGTTGTAATCCAAGAGGGTCAATGTGTTAAAATAGAACTTGTAAACGTTAGGGCGCTTTTAGTGGATTTGGTATATTTGCACATTGCTGGTGCATGCTCCTTGGGTGTATCCCAGTGAGGGTGAACCAAGTAAAATTGTTGGGTCCTGTGCATGCTTTAATATTTGTCCATACTCTATAATGGGGAGGAGAGAGAGAAGACAGTTTCGCCTAACAACACAAAAAGATCAAAGGGGTAGTATTTTTAATCTATCATACCCTGATCATCCCCCACTCAGGTTATCTAGCCTTGCGGTCCTAACAATTAGTATCCAAGGGAAAGATTGAAATCAGTGTTTCTCTGTCAGATAGAGGTCCCCAATTATAAAGGGATTTCAATATTCAACAGGAATAATTTTCAGCTAGGAAAAAATTGAATTCAAAACTACTTATGATTTTTGGGAATGGATCTGTTTATTGTAGGAATGCATGGTATAACTACCGATATTAATGGTGGTGCATTATCAAAAGCCGAGAAAAGAGAATTGGGTGCTGATGCCAAGGGATTCAATGCTTTAGGGGGAGCCATATCCAATGATATCTATATGAAGGTGATGTCATAAAAAACATCACATGCAATGGGGGATTTTTTTTGCACATATATGAAAGAGATTCAAAGGTTTGAGAAGAAAAGTTGGAAGTGTTGTGGAATAAGTATGAAGATCTGATAATAAAACCGAATGAGTCTATCGATTCATTCTTTGATAGGGTAAATATTGTTGTGGAAGATATGTGAGGTCTTGGAGAATTCATTGAAGACATAAAGATCATAAAGTGCATCTTGAGGAAACATGCACCTCAGTTCAATCTGAAAGTTTCAATACTGGAATATAAAGATCCGAAGGAGCTAACACTGGAAAATTTGCATAGTACCTTGGTTGCATATGAAATGAGCAACAATAAAAACGAGGTTGTGTAAAAGTCGAAATCTAAAGAGCTGGCATTAAAATCCATGTTGAAGCTCACTATTGAAGACTCTCAGGAAGAGAAGACACAGGTGAGGTGATGTCATTATTTTCCTCAAATATTCTAAGAGGAAAAGGAAATTTTAAAGGGAAACTTCCACTAGCATGTTTTCAATGTGGAAATATTGGACATCTTGTGGCAAGGTGCCCCAAGAAGCTCCAAGAATATGATGAGGATGAAGTTGAAGTTCTCATTAAGAAGTTTTCATTCTATGTGAATGGAAAGAAACACTTCAAGAGAAATTTCATTAAGAAGAAGAATATTCTTTCATAATAATGTGATAGTTTAGATGAGTCTGAGGTGGAGGAGGTTGAAGAGTTATAAAACTGCAAAGATCATTGAGAGAATTCTATGGTGGTACTTATTGGTATTTAATAGAATAATGAAGAAACTGAAGCTGATAATGAAGAGTAATAAGTTGAGGTAAGAGTTGACATGGAAAATGAATTATAAGAGACTCTTTAAGAGATAGATTCTTAGAGAGAAAAAAATGAAGAAATCCAATAAAGTAGAACATGATTCCAAACTCTAAATGCAACAATAAGAAGAATAGAAGTTTGGGATTGTAAAAGAAATTGAAAGTCTTAAGTCTTCCATGCCAGAGAGCTCAAAAAAATGTTTATGAGTATAAAATCAAGCTCCATAAATAGAAAAGTGAAATCGATGGATTTAATACCATAGTGAAAGATAAAATCAAGTGTATAGAATAACTTGAAGAAGAATTTGTCGATTAGTGGAAAAATTTTATGGATTAAGAAAAACTCTTGACTCCTTCTGCAAGATCAGGAAAACAGATCAATCAGAAAACTGAGAAGCTAAAAGTGGAGAATAGTGGTTTTGTAGAGAAAAAAATCATTTATGTTCAAATTATAAGACTGATGTGGGGCTTGACCTAAAATAAAAACATGTGAAAATTTAAGTCAAACAGCAAACACGCATTTCGAGATTGAAGGTTGATTTAGGCACAAAGCAGAATTATAATATTTATAGATCCAACGGGGAAACTTGTAAGACATAAGTGGCATGCAGAAATTTTCCTTTCATTAGGTGTTATTACTGTATAATTATGGGAAACTCACAAAATTTATGTTCTATAGCCATAAGATACCGAAGGGCACAAGAAAAAAGGTGGTATCCAATCATAGAATGATTCTCTAGAACATATTTTGAAGGACACAGTTTTGGTGTGGAGGATTTGGGCACATGGATAGATACTATACATAGACCATACAAAGGAATGTGCCAATGGAGAATCAAAATGTTCGAAAGAAGCAGTTCAATGAACCAATAGGTGATTTGAAAATGCAAAATATATTTTCATCTATGCAATATGAAGATGGTCCATCATTCTCTAATAAATATCCAAAGTCTCAATCTATGTTGAGTGTGAAGAAAAAAATATGGACCAAGAAGATGAGATAATAGAAGGCAGTGCTTGCTGAAATTTTCCTTAAATCATCAGACCATTCTTGTGTATGGATCCTTGATAGTGGTTTCCCATCTCACATGACAGGCAATAAGGATTTGATTACATGCATAAAATATGACAAAGAATGAGTTTTCAAGTTTGGAAACGATGAAGGATTTAATATAATTGGATCAGGAAAGGGTAGGTTTGGGGGAAAATAAATAAGATGTGCTGATGTCTAGGTCGTAGAAGGTATCAGTCACAATTTTCTCAGTGTCAGTAAACTTTGGGACTCAGGGAATTCTATACGGTTTACCAAGAAGACGTGTTCCATAAAGGGAATATATGGTATAGTGATCCTACATAGAAAAAATGACAAAGGGGAATCTCTACCTGGTAAGTGGAGTAGAAGATATGTGATTTTTATCTAGAGAGGAAGAAAAAAAGTTGTGGCATAAACAACTTAGTCATCTATGATAGCCATCCCTAGAAGATTTGGTAAAGTATGGTGCATCTATAGACCTCCCTAAGCTATCACTAGATCATTCTCACATGTGTGATGCATGCCAACAAGGGAAGATCATTAGAAAGCTGTATAAGGAAAAGTAAAAGAAGTCAACAAGAGTCCTCTAATTGGTGCATACTGATGTTTGTAGGCCTATCACACCAAGAGAAATTGATAGAAATAGGTAATAAGTTCTTTGATGAATATAGTATAATGGAATGGGTATTTTTTATTTCCCATAAGTATGATATGTTAAGCTACTTAAAATAGTACCGGAGGGAGTGAAAGGATGCTTGGACAGAAAATTATGAAGTTTTGTACTAAAAATGGAATGGAATTCACAAACAGTCTAGTGGAATACTATCTCAAGAAAGACGAGATAAGGTATAAAGATTCCTCAATGAGAACTCCCCAAGATAATGGAGTAGATAAAAGAAGAAATCAGATCATCAACAACATGGCAAGAACAATTATTATACAAAAAGACCTACTAGAGAGGTTCTTGAAGGAATCAGTGTTGACATCAGCCGACATTTCTAACAGATCACTATTGTGTCTAAAATAAGGAAATACTCCATATGAGATGTGGTACAGAAAGAATCCCATAGTGAAATACTTTCAAATATTTTGAAGTAAGTTATTCATTATCATTAATGGAAAACATAGGAAATTTGTGTCATGAAGAGATTATTGGATATTCCTTGGATACTCAAGAAAAAGCAAAGCATAAAAATTCTTTAACAAAAGGCAAGGAAAATTAGTTGAGAGTAATGAAGTCACTGTAGTGGAGAATGAAGACAGAATTCAACAACACAGTGAACAATTTATTTATGAATTGATGAGGAGGAAAGAAACGCCGGTGAAGAAGAAGTGTCTGGTGGTGATTCAGAAGAAGATACTGATGATGAGAATGAGGAAGTAAAATCCATATCTACACAAAAGCCAAAGAGTCGAGCTGAAATAGATAGGAATAATATCATTGGCGATCAATCCACTCCAGTTTAGATAAGAAGAATGAAATCACTGTAGCAAGTATCTTTCCTATCTTAGGTTTATCCGAAATGCTTTGCTAATGTAGCTAAAGATGAAAAATGGGTTCAGTCTATGAATGAAGAGCTAGATCAAATTGAGAAGAATCAGTCTTTGGAGATTGTTTTGAGGCCAGATGATAAGAATGTAATTGAGAGTAAATGGGTCTATTTCAATAGGATGAATGAATATAACATAGTTATTCAATAAAAGCACGACTAGTGTTCAAAAGATACTCCAAGATAGAAGGAATAGATTTTTATTAGAAATTTTCACCGATTGAAATTCTGGATACAATCAGATTATTCCGGGACATTATATTGCAACATAAGTTCAAAGTTTTCCATATGGATTTCAAATTTTCATTATTGAATGGGGTTCTATGGGAAGAAGTGTATATCGAGTAGCCATATGGTTTTCTCATTCATGAGGATGAGAACAAGGTTTGTCGGTTGAAGAAGGCATTATATGGGCTGAAACAACCACCAAGGGAATGGTAATCAAGGATTGATAGGTATTTGAAGAAGCTTGGTTTCTATCATGGTGGAGTTTATTACAATATCTATTTCAACAATGATAGTAATCTAAGGATAATTTTTCTTGTTTATGTCGACGACATAATATTTTGTAAATCAGATGAATCTCAGTGCAGACAGTTTTCCAAATTCATGAAAAGTGAGTTTGAAATGCTCGTGATTGGAGAGATAAAGTTTTTACATGGTTTATTGGTGACACAAGGAAGGAATGAAACTTTCATTTCTCAATCCAAATATTCCATTCAGGTTCTGAGAATATTTGGAATGGATAATTCCAAGGTAATGAAAACTCAGGTTTCTACTCAGATGAAATTATAAAAATACGATGATGGAAAGGTAGTTAATATAATAGAATATAGGCATGTTATTGGAATTTTACAATATCTGATAGTGAGAAGACATGATATTTTTTTTCCACATACAAAGAAGCGCGATATCAAATCGATCCTAAGGAAAACCACATGATTGGAGTAAAAAGAAAATTTTGGTATATTAAGGGAACTGTGGACTTATGTTTAATTTATAATGATAAATCTCAGCCAAATATTTTGGGATATATGGTTTCAGATTAGGCCGGAGCAGCAGAAGTCATGAAATATACGATGGGGGTTGCTTTGTATCTTGTGGGTTTATGCATTAAATAGCTCATAAAAAAGAAAGATTTCATTTATTTTAGCACCATAGAAGATGAGTATATTTCTACCACTAAATTATGCACACAGTTATTGTGGATAAAGTAGTAACATGATGATATGGGTGTTTAAGTAAAGTCTCCGATCGAAATCTAGTGCGATAACTCAAGTGCTATCAATATTAGAAAAACTATAGTCCATCACTCAAGGAAAAAGAACATTGAGATCAAATATCATTTTATCAAGGAGAAGGTGGAGAATGAATTATTGAAGTTGGGGTATATGCCTATAGAGTTACATGCTGCAGATATTCTGAAAAATGCCTTACCTAAGGAAGATTTTGAGAGGCATAGACTAGCTTTGGGGGCTGAGTCGACTCCCCACACTTGAGAAAGTGTGGATGTCGAAATCCCCTCTCCGCAAGGTATGGTGTGTTTTTCTCAAATGTTCTAATCTATGTTCTTTCAAATGTTTCAAACCAGAAAAGAGTTACCTTTGGGTTTTTTGACAAAGGGGTAGAAATAGTGAATTTTAAAGGGGGGAAACTGTGGCAGAGGAAGGGAGAAAATGTATTAGTCTAAGAAACAGGGAGAAGCTGACAGGTGGAGTAGTGAGATAGGGGGATAAATGAGATATGGGGAGAATTTTAAATTTGACGACACTTTAAGTGATCGATCAAAGATTAGACATCATGATAGCTGAAGTTCGTGATGAAAGTAGTTTATTAGTATCAATATGGTATCAAAACATTGATTTCTATGATGAAGTGATTCATTGATGAAATTTTCATACTACTCTTGTTTCTCATTTCGAGCATTTCTCATGTGGTCTTAGAGTATGTGGTGAGTGAATCTTTGGTTTCTATCTAAATTTCAAGAGGTGACTGGTGGTATGTGATGGAAGGAGCTTTAGTGATGTATCAAAGTGCATAGAATCATTATGAGAAGAGTTGTCAACAAACCCAAAGGGGGGGATTGTTGGGAATAAATCACTCAAGGTAAAATTATAGCATTTTTAGGTTTATTGTGTTTGTTGAAAAAGAAGGTTTTCATGGTGAATTTTCGAGTTCTAGGGAGGTATTTTATTGAAAATCCATATTGAAAAAGAACCATGAAAAAGGAATGGAAAATCTGGTGGTGGTACAAATGAACCGATACAAGGTGGCACTGTTTTCTAGTTTTTTCAAAATTTTTGGTGTCCCAAATTTGGAGTTTGGTGAGAATCTCGAAAAGTGTATTTCCTTGAAGATCTCATTAAAATATGAGAAAATACTGAGTTTCATGAATATGGGATTCATGAAGTATATTTCGTGAAGACAAGAAGGATGTTGGTGGTGTTCTTCGCGATTACGATGAGCTTTGAGAATGGAAGAGTTGAAGAAGCAAGTAAGGTTTGTAGCACAAAGAAAGAAGGAACATCGTAGAGACCCATTGTAAGAAGGATATTTGAAGAGGTTCAAAGGAATAAGGTCATTTTGAGGGATATTTGAGATGAAGGCACAAAAAAATTGACTAAACATTTCGCGGTTATGACGAGCCTTCCGAATCAAAAACTTTCTGTGGTGCTTGGTGATTTGGAGAGAATTTCGGTGGGAATTTTGGAGCTTTGTGATTTGAGCTGACATGGCACTGATTTCGTGTGGAAGGTTCTCAAGTCAGTGGAATCGCCTATAAATATGCCTCGACCCCCTCTAGAGAAGTAGAGAGTTTTCCAAGGAAACATTTGTAGCTCTTAAATCGAAAAGGAGGTTCACAAAGGCAGTGTACTTCGTAAAAGATAGGTGCTTCGCAACGACTAATCTAACTCCGAAAAAGTGGCGTGTTCCACTTTGTCTCAGTGAGATTTGAAATGGAAGTCACTTTTCGATGGCCTAATCTTTACAAAGGATTGATCTTTGTGAAGACTTGAGCTCTATTAAGTAGTGTGCTCTGTGAACCAGTGTGCTCTGTGAAGTAGTGAGCTCATTGAAGGTGTGTGCTTTGCGAAGAGATAAAGACTTCAAGAAGGTTAGTTTGAGCTTCACAAAATTTGGAGCATCATGAAATATGGTGATTTGTGAAGGTATTTCCAAAGTTTGATGTCTAGGATCATTGGAAAAGGGGTATTTATTAGTGGATGAAATTTTGACTTCAACGTAGCATCTACATACAGTAAAGGATGCACTCATTAGAGATAGTGAAAGGACCTACAAGTCTTTAAACTGTGAGTGGATCTTATGAAGAAGTAGTGAACTCACTTTAGTTGAGTGAGTAGTGAGTTCTCAAATTGAAATTGGTTTTCAACCAGTAGGAATAGTGAGTCCACTTCAAACTTGTAAAAATCAGTGCGCTTTTAGTGGATTTGGTACATCTGAACATTGTTGGTGAATGATCCCTGGAAATAGACTAGTGAGGGTGAACTAAGTAAAATTGATGTGTCATGTGAATTCTTTAAGATTTTTCCATACTCTTCAACACATAGGAGAGATAAAAGAGGGTTTTATCATTTGTTCAAATGATAGAAACATAATCTAATTACAATTTAAAACCTATAAAAATGTTAATGTAACTATATAGTGACCCCAAAATTTCATACATTACTATTAAATCATTATAATGATAAACAATATAGTAGTATTACACCATGAGGATCCAGAGTTTTAGTGTCTTGGGAAAACAAAGACCAAACATAAAATTTACAACATCATGCATAAACCTTTATTTAATTCTTTCTTCTCCATACTCTTATTGTCCCTTATAGTCTCCTTAGTACACATATTATCCTATAGATATACATAAAAAAGGGTGAGATAAAATCCCAGTAAGAGGGTAGATAAGAACAATAGAACAGTGGGTGAGCATAATAATAACATAGGAAAAGGATCATGAACATGAGAGGAATCATTAATAAAATACTTGGAATGTGGCAATGCAAAAAAAATGAAACAACTTGTATTATTGGTTAACTACCACACATTGTTGTGAAAAAAGATAGAATCTTTTTCACACATCATTTCAATTGCACTCATGAGATCAATCACTTTACCCAATTCATTGGATCGCTGTATAATTCCATGCGTATCTGTCACATCATAACATTCATTTTGCGCTATATAATTATGAGCGCACTTGTCCCATCATAACATTATCATTATCATGCACGACACATAGAAGATATATGAAAAATGAACATAAATCACCCCCGTAATGGAATGGGTTTCATCTCATAAGAACACATTCATAAATTTTGGGTTCCCAAAAGAAAGCGGGAATAACTTACTTGATACAAGAACCATCGACCTTGAGTGAGAAGTAAAATGTGTTTTTTGAAAGAAGGGTTCTTTTCGAAAACATTTGTTTGAGATAAACACCAGTGGAAAACATTTATATCCCTAAAAAGGTAATATAATTATGAAAAAATTATTTTTAATGAGTGACCACACCAAAAATGGAGTAAAAGATGGAGAACCCGAAGAAAGAAAGTTGGGTTCGTGAATTTCCCCTTACCTTGTATCCAAACACTTTATTCACTTTAAAGTCGTGTAAAACCACATTATATTAATTAATTGACAATTTTAGAACCTTTTTTACATTAATAAGGTTCATTATTGTTACATTAAGTTATTTTATGGGCCTTTTGATGAGTTATAGGATTTAAATCCATTGTTCGGGAATGTGTTTTTTTTATAGTTTTCTTGAAAAGTTCACTTGTATTCATGAATGGATATTCATGTAGAACATGGATAAACAACCAGAATTTATCATTCAAGTTATTAATGATATTAAAGGATCTTAATTGATCTTTCAATTAATTATTTTATATACTGTGTGGATGAATCATTAGTTAAAATTTAATGATGATCGTCTGGGTTAATTCAGGTAGTTTTTCGACCACAATGAACTTGTTTTGTTTATTCATTTTTTAATATGTACATAAGTTAGTTACAAAACATTAATTAGTATATAAAAAATATGAAATAATCTGGTTCAACCATAAAAATGGTTTCATGACTAGATCTAAAGGTGGTAAATTAAAAAATAAAACTTGTCATTATTGAAGGTGATAGATTAACACCTCACGAACAATGTTTTCTTTTCTAAAATAGAAAGAATAGGAGAAGGGGGTTGGATGATATATTATCACATTATTATCATAGAAATACTTTTTATGTGAGATACCAGAGTTAATATATGATGTGGATGAGGATAAGTGGGGAGATATTAAGAAAAGAATATGAAATTGAATGGAAAATAATGGAAAATAGGGAGAGAGAGAGGAATTACCACTTGAATATTCCTCTTGAGACGCTCCTTAAGGATCTTAGGATTGGTCTTTTGATGAGAACAGAAGATCTTTGGCATGGGGGAGGGGCTAGGGATATTTTTTGGGTAGAGTGTAGACACGACTTGAAGCTTGAGAGGTGTGAGGAAATGAGGGTGTGAAGGGTGGTATTTATAGTGGAGGGGAGAGGGGTTCTCTTAATATTTAATTCATTAATTTATTAATTTCCATCAAGACCATAAATAGTGATGATTCATGAAGAAGAATTGTAAATAGGGCATATGAGTTCTATATTTGGTTTCTTACATCTCTTGTGATGTCAGGAATAGGGGATTCAAATTATAATGTATTTATATAGTAAATTGATGTATTTTACTATTCATAAAAAATTCAAGCATTTTAGAAAAATCTCAAAAATTTACCCTAACCATTCACTACTGTAATTCTTCGTAATTGTGATGGCCTATTTGTGACAGGATCCCATCGCAAATAGGATTTAACGACAAGGCCCTGTCGCAAATGACCTGTTGCAGAAAATGCGTTCGCAAATACAATTATTTGTGACGAGCTAGTCGCAAATAATTGTATTTGTGATGGGAAACACATCCAGCGCAAATAAGCCTCTGATTATATGTATTATATATACATAAACATTTTTACGATGAGCCTATCGTAAAATCTATTTGCGACGGGCTCTGGTCCCGTCACAAAAAACTATATATATTAAACTTTCTACGACGGGCCCATCACAACAAATGATTTGCGACGGGACTACTTTCCTGTTGTAAATAGACTTTAAAAATATTTAGTTAGACTATTTTCAACGGGGCCCCATTACAAAAGGACCTGTCGCAAATAATAAATTAATTTTTAAAAAATAAAATTTAATAATATTACGATTAGTGAAAAAATAATATTACTATTATTAAAACAATAAAAAAAATAAAAAATATTAAAATTCTTGATATTCACAAAAAATATAAAAAGATAATAAAATATTACAAATTAAATGATTTAATATTTTCACCGATATAAAAGACAAAAAATATAAATAATTCATATTACAATGTTAAATTCAAATGTTTGTAACATAAAAAAATCACCAGGTAGAGTCGTCTTTTGGAGGAGGTGGATGAGCTAAAGGAGCTGGTGGAAGAAACTCCATCCCTAAACTACGAGTCAGATGGCGGATGTACTCCATCTACTCATGATGTTGCTACTGCCATCGAAGCATCTCCTCCTCGTGATGCTGCTGCTTCTGCTACTGCCACCGACACATATCTTCTTGCTACTTCTGCAAAATCTCTATATGCTCAGCCCGAGCTCACAACTGCTCCTGATACTGTGAGCCACAAGATGATGCCCCTCCTCAAGCTCCTCTCGGGCAGTACGCCGACATCGCGGTAGTACCATAATAAGTACCAAGAGTCAAATGAGAGCTGATTACAACTACTCTGCCCTTCTCAAAGCCATACTGAGTCTCATGCATCCATGCCGCCTCATCGAAATGGTGAGCACTGGTCTGCTATGCCATTTCGTCTTGACCCTCAGCCCGTTTCTGAGAGGTCGCATCCTCATATGACTCCTTCAATTCCAATTTAAAATTAAAATTGTAAAAATATTATATGAAGTTAATTGTTAAACTGAAATAATAATATGAACCACAATCTGACGCTAGAGATCACCTCTAATCTCTCTAGTGGCTGGATCACTATACATCCTCCGATAAACATCGAACTCCGTAATATCGGGATGCTCGACTGCCTACAGAAATATAAAATAAACTGTTTATATCTTTAGTTATATAAATTTTTTTAAAAATATACTTACTAGATGCTCTTTATGCGAAATGAATGTACGACTACCAGCTCGATACGTCACCTCCTGTCTCCCTCGGTTCAGTCGTCCCACTGAAGATCTCCTCTGAAATCCACCACCCAACTAGTGTAATCATAATCCATCCCAAACGTGAGATGAAATGTACTCTGGTCGGTGGGCTCTACATGATTCATCAAATTCTGTCACCCCTACTTTCTTAATGGTTTTCCTTCTCAAATTGTGCAAAAACTGGCAGAAACGGTCATGCATAGAAACCTGCCATGCCGTGTGGATAGCGTTGCACATGCTATCATTGATAGGATGCCATAAACCCTACAAATAATTTATAATATCAAGTTGTTAATAAAATAAATTTTAAAATAAATATTATTTATTTACGTACCAGCCAATGATGGAACATGTCACATCACAAATAAACAGGAATCTGTTCCCATGTTATCCATGGCTGAGAAAAATAATTTCACAATATAGCGCTCCCCTGTCCAATAGCTACATGCTGAAAATAGTGAAAAAAGAATAAATAATCAAACAATTAGTATATATATAAATAAATTAATGAAATCTAACTAAAATATACAGGTTACCATACCTCTGTGTGCGTGGATTGAAACCAAGATGGGGACGTCGCTCGGGGATAGGGTCAGGAATCATCAGTCGCGCAAGACCACGCCCCCTCCACGTACCTCCTGAACCACCAGTAGGCTGAGGGTCAGCTGATCGCACATCCTCATCATCCAAAGGTAGCTCAGCCACATGCAACTCATGAAATAAATCATTGTCCATTTGAAACACAAAATGATTGTTGTTAGCAGATAGTTGAAAATAACCATTATATATACATATATATTAGTTATGATTATAACCATAATTTAACTTTTCAATGTGCCTCTTCATCTTCTAATCCATAGCTGTCAATGTCAATGTCTTCATCTTCCTTCTCTGCATCATCAATATCCTTATGAGTTTCAGTTTCATCATCTCTGGTCATTTAAAATTCATTTGTAACATCATTAACATCTTCATCATCATCGATCCTTAATTGTGGGGTGTCATTGTCGATATTCATGTCTCTTTGTGAATCGGATGGATTTTGAGTAGTCTCTTGAAAATTTTCAATTCCTTCCACTTCAGTGGAACCACATTCAGTTTGAGTAAACTGATTTTCCCGAGATTTCAATTTTATTATGCTCCACCAATCGCTCAAGTCTCTTGAAGTAGCACAGTACATTGCATAATAAATTTGATGTGACTGTTGAGATAGTAAAAATGGTTCATTTACTGCAAGAAGACTTTCATATTTAATATCGACTATTCCATGAGTCGGATGAACATGCAAACCTCTTTCAGTATCTAACCACCGACATTTAAACATTGTTATGTAATTCTGTCCTAGATAACACAACTCAACAATTTCATCCAAAATGCCATAAAAGTCAACATCAGTTTCTATGTGATGTGATCCTCTCAATAAAACTCCACTATTCATTGTTTTTTTTGATTCCCCGTATGCTAGTGTTTAAAATTGAAAACCATTCACCACATATGCGTTATAAGATTTAACCATTTTGGATGGTGGGTTACTCAATATACACAGTCGTTTGTCAATTTTATCAGCATATTGAGACACCTGGAAATTTGTAAAAAAATTATCAATATAATAAATAATAAACGAAATTGATATTAAACCATCAATAATTTATGTTACCTGTTTTTGAAACCAGTGAGAATTTTTTTTTGTCTGCGTTCTTCAAGAGCAGCTGCTGTAATTTGTGGAAGTTATTTCTTGATATGATTATCATATAACCTATAAATAAAATAAGTTTAAATACTGTAACCAAATTATATAATAAGTGATAGAAGAAATTACAGGAAAAATGATGTCATTTCTTCATAATTAAACAGAACGTATGTATGAGCTCTGTGATGTTCATCATCTGAAATCCATTGTTCATGAACTCCACCAAAACCAAGATATTGTTGATTAAAAACTGTTAATTGATTGTACATTTCATCATTAACATTCCACTCATTTCTCCCCATGTGATTCTGTTTTGAGCAATATTGAGATTCAAAATAATGAGAGCAGAAAAAAGCAATTTCCTCTTACAAATAAACTTCAACAATTGAGCCTTCAACTGATGCTTTGTTAAGTATTTTTTTCATCAATTTCTGCATGCATCTCTCGAATGGGTACATCCATCGAAACATTACTGGACCTCCACAATGAGCTTCATGTGGAAAATGTAATATCAGATGTTCCATTGAGTCAAAGAAAGCCGACAAAAATATTTTTTCCAGTTTACATATAATTACAACAACATCTTCTTCTAGTTTTCTTAGCGCATCGTAGTCGGTTGTCGCTACACAAATGTCTCAAAAAAAATATTATATGTCTGTTATCGAATCCCAAATCATAGAATTCAACAAACCTCGTAATCCAATCGGCATAAGTCTTTCCATTATAACATTGAAATCATGACTTTTTAATCCAGTAATATAACCATTCTTAACGCATTTTCCAAAATTGGAAGCATAACCATCTGGTAGTCTCAAATCAGCAATCCGATGACAAAATAATAAGCAAATATCTTTGGATAGTGTATAAGATCCTTTTGTCTTCATTAACCTCTGTGATCTGACAGTTTCAAATAATTCAAGTTCTGGTCGCCTGCAAATTTGGGCAAGATCTAATCATGCCTTTACAGTATCTTTGGTCTTACCTGGTGTATCCAAAACTGTATGAAATAAATTATCAAAACAATTCTTCTCAATATGAATAACATCCAACATGTGTCGGACCAACAAATCAGACCAATACGGAAGATCCCAAAAAATTCTCCGTTTTATCCAGTTATGTTCTTTCCCAAAGCCATGAATTTTTTGTTGGTTTACTATTGGTCGAAATGTGAGGGGGGTAATGAAAATACAACTGATTTTAACTCTGTACCTGAGATCATATTTGGTGGTTCATCTCTTTCAATTATACCTTTTCTGAAATGAGGTTTGTTCCTCCGAAAAGGATGATCGATTGGAAGAAATCTACGGTGACAATCAAAATAGCAAGGTTTTTTCCATTGACCAGCATAAATTCTTTGTTTTATTTCATACATTAAGGACATGATTTTAGACCATGTGTACTCCAACCAGATAACATGCCATATTCTAGAAAGTCACTAATCGTCCACATCAATGAAGCTTTTAATTTGAAATTTTGTTTCCAGCAACATTATATGTACTAACACCATCACTCCACAATGCATTTAAATCATCAATCAATGGTTTCAAATAAACATCAATATTCTTTTTCAGATGTCCAGGGATTAATGGAGTCAAAAAGATATAAGGCTCCTTTATCAACATCCATGGATGCAAATTGTACATAATTATAAAGATAGGCCAACATGAATACTGACTACCATAAGAATCAAATGGACAAAAACCGTCAGTAGAAAGACCCAAACACATGTTTCGTGATTCTATAGAAAAAGACATATGCAGACGGTCAAAATGTTTCTGTGAATCACCATCAGATGGATGATTCAATCTTTTATTAGTTGAAATCTTGGTTTTGTTCCATGACATCATTGACGCTGTGTTTTGAGACATAAATAAATGCTGCAACCTGGGTGTAAGGGGGAAATATCTCAACTATTTTACTAGAATCGATCCAGAGTTCCCTGATTGAGCTTCTTTATACCTTGATTTTCCACATGTGGGACAAATACCCAATGACTCATTTTCTCTAGAATATAAGATGCGATCATTTGGACATGCATGAATCTTCTTATAACTAAGGCCCAAATTATGAATCAGCCTCTTGCTCTCATAGTAATTTCTAGGAAACACATTTCCTTCAGGTAATAGTGTTTTAACCAAAGAAAAAATCTGATCAAAACAGTTGTTTGACATTGAATTGACTGATTTAATAGCTATAAATTTTTCAACTAATTCTAATTTTCTTATCTTGCAACCAGGATATAATGAATCCTCAGGAGACCTCAACAACACATAAAATTCAGATGGTGCCAACTAAGGAGTTAAATCAATTTCATCGTGAGTTACTATTTGTTGCACAGATGGAGCTACAACATCATGTACTAAATTTTGAAATCGTGATAGATCCATAATCAAGTTATTGGAATCTTCTCTAGAATTTCATTCACCGTGTTGATACCAAAAAACATAATCTGGTTGAAAACCAAACTACAAAAGATGTCCCCCTAGATTATCAAATGTGTCAAACATTCTCAGAGCACATTTTTTACAAGGACACCTAATTGTTCCTTCGGAAACATATTCTGGTTTTGATGATGAAAATTCTAAGAAAGCTTCAACACCCTCAATATAGACATGATTTAAACCAGAACCATTTGGATTTCTGCAATGATTTGTCCAAGCCCGATCATCTAAAAATGACTGATGTCTACTTCCTTGTTCCATATTTTTCTACATAAATTATAAAATCATCACTGTTTTTGAACAGTTTGAAATTATAAAAACACTATATGAAAAAAAGATAAAGAATTACAACTACTTAATAATTATCATTAATTAAGGGAGACACAATTTCCAGTGGATTGACAACTACTCTTTCGTCCGATAGCTCATTTAATTGCATCTTTCAAACACTTATTATTGCTAATTATTTCTAATTATTCCTAATTATTCCTAATTATTCCTAATTATTCCTAATTATTGTTAATTATTACAAATTATTACAAATTATTACCAATTGTTACTAATTATTACAATTTATTACTAATTATTACTAATTTAGCAATACTTAGCAATACTTAGAAAAAAGAAAATTTCTTGAATAATGAAAAGAAATTTGGTAATCATTGTTGTGGAGATGATTGCAAATTTTCCCTTCATTATCCAAGCATATTTCGTTTATTAATTATTAGTAATTAAAAAATTATATTATCAATATTTACGAAAAAACAATATTAATATTATTTAAATAATCAAATTTTTATAAAATATTAAAATAATCAATATTCACAACAGACTTTGTTCTATCCTTAACATTTTCAAATCTCAAAGGGTCGTCAATTGTCAAGTCATAAGCAATAAAAAGTTCGTGTCTATCATGTCCAATGTAAACTCTATAATTTTACTTGCATGGTTGATCACCTCTCAAGTAGTGTTGCAATAAGACGACCAAAGTAATGACGTTATCGTCTCTAAGAATCATCTCACATGACACTTTACATAGATCATTCTTCCTTAAAAATTTGAGGGGATATGATTATTTTCCCCTTAAATTTTCAAGAAAAAATGGTCTATGTAAAGGTTCATGTGAGATAATTCTTATGGATAAGAAAGGCATGAATTTATTTGTCTGATTGCAACACTAATTGCGAGGTGATCATCCATGTAAGGACAATTATAGAGTTTACATTGGACATGACTAACACAAAATTTTTATTCCGCACGACCTAACAATTGGCGACTCTTTGAGATTTGAACATGTTAAGAATAGAGAAAATTATTTTGCGAATATTGATAATTTTAATATTTTATAAATATTTTAATATTTTAATAATATTAATATTGTTTTTTCGTAAATGTTAATAATATAATTTTTTTATTGCTAATTCTTGCTAATTCTTGCTAATTGTTGCTAATTGTTGCTAATTGTTGCTAATTGTTGCTAACTGTTTCTAATTGTTGCTAATTATTGCTAATTCTTGCTAATTCTTGCTAATTATTATTAATTATTATTAATTATTACTAATTATTACTAATTATTACTAATTATTACTAATTATTACTGATTATTACTAATTATTAATAATTATTAGTAATTATTACTAATTATTACTAATTATTACTAATTATTACTAATTATTACGAATTATTACTAATTATTACTAATTATTAGTAATTATTACTAACTATTACTAGTTATTTCTAATTATTACTAATTATTTCTAATTATTACTAATTATTACTAATTATTACTAATTATTACTAATTATTACTAATTATTACTAATTATTACTAATTATTACTAAATATTACTAATTATTACTAATTACTACTAATTATTACTAATTTTATCTAATTATATCTAATTATTACTAATTATATCTAATTATTACTAATTATTACTAATTATTACTAATTATTACTAATTATTACTAATTATTACTAATTATTACTAATTATTACTAGTTATTACTAATTATTACTAATTATTACTAATTATATCTAATTATATCTAATTATTAATAATTTTATCTAATTATTACTAATTATATCTAATTATTACTAATTATTACTAATTATATCAAATTATTACTAAATATATCTAATTATTACTAAAGATATCTAATTATTACTAATTATATCTAATTATTACTAATTATATCTAATTATTACTAATTATATCTAATTATTACTAACTATATCTAATTATTACTAACTATATATAATTATTACTAACTATATCTAATTATTACTAATTATATCTAATTATTAATAGTATATCCAATTATTACTAATTATATCTAATTATTACTAATTATATCTAATTATTATGAATTATATCTAATTATTACTAATTATATCTAATTATATCTAATTATTACTAATTATATCTAATTATTACTACTTTTATCTATTTATTCCTATTTATATCTAATTATTCATAATTATATCTAGTTATTCCTAATTATATCTAGTTATTCCTAATTATATCTAGTTATTCCTAATTATATCTAGTTATTCCTAGTTATATCTTGTTATTCCTAATTATATATATTTATTACTAATTATAAGTACTTATTGCTAATTATATGTACTTATTGCTAATTATAACTATTTATTGCTAATTATAACTATTTATTGCTAATTATAACTATTTATTACTAATTATAACTATTTATTTCTAATTATATTTAATTATTATTAATTATTACTAATTATTCCAAATTATATCTAATTAATATTAATTATAACTAATTATTTATAATTATAACTAACAATATGAATTTCGTAGTAAAAATAATTATAAATAAAAATCAATTGAAATCTAATTAAATTAGAACTAATAAACAACAAATAAAATTAGCTTAAAAAAATAAAATAAATATAAAAAAAATAAAATGTAAATACCTTAAACTTTGATATTCTGAAGATATTGACGCTCTCTGATTGTACTTGTATAAAAAACTTCAACTAAAAGAATATTTTTCTTTAAAACTGAAGAATAAAGAGAGAGAGAGGCCACGATCTAAATGATTTGGAGAAAAACGGATGGAGGTAGGTATAGGTTAGATTAGTTGCGACGAGGTTATTAACGACGGGGTGCCCGTCCCAAATGGTGGTATTTGCGACGGGGCCCGTCGCAATTAACTTCGCCCGCATTAATTACTGTCGGCGGTTAAAAGGTTATTTGCAACGGGTCTCGTCGCAAATTGTACCTGCCGACAATCTTTTTGCGACGCGACAACATCCCGTCGCAAAAAGTTATTGACCGCCGCCGGGTATTTTCGACGGGTCCCGTCGCAAATACCCCTGCGCGGTTTGGTGTGGAAGCCGTACGATTTGGCCCGCAAGTCGGGCCAAACTATTTTTGACGGGGGGACATCTCCCCGTCACAAATGATATTCGCGCGGTTTCGCGCGCAAGTCGCGCTAAACCATTTGCGACGAGGGATGAAATCCCATCGCAAATAATTGGTTATTTACGACGGCCACTTTTCCCCGTTGCAAATACCTTCCTGTACGTGTTATTTGCGACGAGCTTTCTTCCCGTCGCAAATAGTCATTTTTCCCGTAGTGATTTTTCAGTGTGTAAAATCAAAAAATTAAGTCAATTTTTTAAAAATAAATTTCTAAATATGAATAATTTTAATTTTTAATTAATATCATAATTATTTGAAAAATACTGTTTTCAAAATTAAAACTAATTTTATAATGCTTTCATAAGATCTTATAAAATTATCTTAAAACGAGAAGACAAAAAAATTTAAATTTATGAATTTATTTTAGTAAAATAAATTTCCATTTTAATTAATTATTTATGACTTACAAAAATACCAATACATTTACTATGGTCAAATTTTCACTTATAAGATTCATAAATTTTATTTAATCATTCATGGGTAAGGTTACTATTAGTTTAGAAGATTTTCTATTAATAAGGGTCATATTACTATTCATAAGAGTAGGTTAATATTAACAAAAAAATTTAGTTTGTCTTATTGGACTCCAAACATCTTATTGATCACAACCGTGTATGCCAAATTTTCAGAATTCAAAACATAAATGTGAAAAAATTATGTTTAATTGTCGCATAGTATTAAGTATAATTTCATTGTGTCTCATAATGTGGATATACTTTAAGGCTTAAAAAGGGATTTCCATTGATAAAAACTTGGGTCGTTACAAACCATATTAAAAGATTAAAGGAAAATGCAGTTTTGAATTAAAATACAGTATTTTTCACCATTCATTAAAAAATGAATTTTATCAGAAAATCACCAAAATTCCACCAAAGTAAATTTGGATGTCAATATTCTAAATAATATGTTTTTTTTTCGAATAGAACATATAAAAGTTACAAAAACTAGATTTAAAATGGGTTTGCCATCAAATGGCGGTAAAAATGTATTTTTTGAAAAATACTTCTTTTATGCTTAAAATTGATTTTGTTCTAATATCTAGTCTAGAAAACATATAATATGAATTTTAAACATCAATTTCATCTAATATTTCCATAATATAATACAACAAGAGTGATATGAGTTTATAAACACAATTATTCCCATTTAAATAGGTTTTCATAAAAACACATCCATTATATTCATTTGATTTTATTCCCATTTATATTAAATTTGGTAACCAATGAATCATTATACAAACATGTGTAATCCATATTTTCATAATTCGGTTAATAATTTTCATTCCCACCATTCCAATGGCTAGGATATAACTATAACATTTAAATAATAATATTTAGTTGTCCATTTAAGCTCGATGTAGCGTATCATATATTCTTTTGAACATAGTGTTTTTTTCATAAAACTATGGTTGTTATATAAATTAATTTAAAATTAATTCCATATTTGGGATGAGACATCGTGTTTTTAATGTTAAAAAATTCAATATATTAATTTTTTTATATTCAATTTCAAGAAAAAATTGATTTAAATGACATAAATTTTATTAATATATGTATATTAGATCTTAATATTTTTTAAAACCAATTTAAAATATAAGTTAACTATATAAATAAATTTTGAAAAAAATGAAAATTTCAATTAAAAATCATTGTTTTTCAATATTCATAAAAAATGAAACTTCTTAGAAAAATACAAAAAATTCACCCAATGTAAATTTTGATATTATTATTTCAAAAATGAACTTTATTTTTTCTAATAAAAGTTATTAAAATTTAAAAAAAATTATTTATTATAATTGGGACATTAAAAGGCAGAAATAATCCATTTTAGAAAAAAATATCCTTATGTGTAAAATAAGATTTATTCTTCTATATTTCCTATAAAGAAAATAAGATAAAAATTAAATAGTTGAATGGATATAATATGTGTATATATATATATCATTATAATCATTTATTAAAAGTCTTTTAATTAATTTATTAAGATAAAAGGTGTTTCATTTCATAAATATAGTTTTCTAGCAAAATGATTTCCTTTATTTTCAAATGGGTTTTATTTTCATTTTTAGTCTATTGGTCACCCAATAATTCTGATAATATAAATGTGAGAACCATATTTTTTTAATTTAATTAACCTTATTTTTTTACCTCTATTCCAATGTCTAGGTGATAACTATAATAATATTTTATAATATTACTAATAATAAATTGTAGTTTGGTTAAAATAGGTCTTATGTGTAATTCAAGTCATCAAATGGAAATGGAATTGTGTGTAATATAATCAAAACATATTTCTTTCATAAAAAATAATCTATATTGAATGTTTCATGAAATGATAAATATCAAACCAATTAAATTAATTCCAAAAGATATATTTACAAAAATATCGAGGTGTTATATTTATCTTCAAATAATATTGATTTATATGTACTAAAATACTATGAATTGTATTTAATAGTAATAAACATGGTATATCAACTATTGGGAAAAAAGATTACGAAAATTCTCATCAAGTATAAATTTTCAACTAAGACTCCCAACCATCAATGCATGAGGATTTCATCTATATTCCCTTGTCCAAGATAGTTATCAACTTCCCCTCCATAAATATGTCTTCAAAATCAATGGTGTCTATATTACCATATTTTAATGTATAATCTAATTGAAAATGAAACATTAGTAATTTTTACAATTTAATTGGTGGGGTAAAGGTACAATCTAAAGGTATTAACTATTGATTAGTGGATCCTTTAGATTGTTTTTATTGGACCTTCTATTTCCCCTTCTATTTCTCTATCTATATTAAAATTACTCAGTTTAGGACTTTTATCACGATTTTTAATGGGTGTGAACAAATGAAAACATTATTAATGGTATGCCTCATTATCAACATGTATTTTTACAAGATCAAATGACCATGATATAAAAGATCCAATTGCATTTTTGACCATGTGAAAATCTCAATCATTAATGGTAATAAGATTATCGTCACTTGTATCCTAAGATATGTGTATCCCCACTATGATTTGATATTTTTTATAATTTCTGTTGTCTAGAATATCTCCATGGATATTGTTCAATATAAACATTTCCAAAAGGTTAGGGGTGGGTGATGATAGATAAAATTCACAATAAAATTCACCATATATATTATTAGTACATGAAATGTATTAATATCCATTTTATTCACAATTCATATAAAAAATTATGATAAAAATGATTACCTTTGTAAAATATGTCCTTTTAGGGAAATTGATAACCTCAAATCTATGGGGTTATCTTCATGTAGTTATTACTATCATGTTTTTTCTTCTCTTTTATTGTTTCAAATAACATTCCCAAAAAACTCAGGATGTCAAAAAAAATTTCTTATAGAACATTCATTTGTTCCTTCATCTCATCTATTTTATTTCTCTAAACCCCTATGCATTTTTTTGTCCAAATATTTTTAGGTCATAGTTCAAAACCCACACAACTAACACAACCATATTATTTGTGTGCTTCAAGGACACTAAAGTACTCATTCATCAGGTATAATCGATGATGTTTCTTATGCATATGCAAGATAAGAAATATAGCAAGAAAAGTAGTAATTTCTATCTAAAACCAATTTAATGTAGAACATTTTTTTATTATGTCATACTTAAACAAAATTCCCACAATCATTGCATGATTTCATCTACTAGTATTCCATACTTATTTATTCGATCCTTCATCTAAAAAACAGGACATGGTATGGAAGTGGATTGAGATTTTGACTCATCAAATTGTTTATAGTGAAAGGAAAATAATTATGTTGTTTTTCATGGAACATAAAATAATTATTATACATTTAAAATAATTATTTTCCTCAAGTGAAGTGTTCTCAATCTTGACATTGTGATAGGAGTACATTTGTTTTTATACATGATCCTTATTTTCATTACTTGATTTCCATTTCATAAATTAAAAATTATTAATTGAATAAATTAATAAAATTATTTCCAATTTCTGTACTACCAATCACAATGTACTGTAAATGGTGCCTCCTCACGATGGCTAATAAATACATTCCATGTTTCCTAAATTTTCATGAGTCCTCATATTTGTGGGGGGGGGGGTATGAGATTACTTTATATTTTGTATTCATAAGATGATGCTTCATAATAATTATTTCAAAGGATATATGAACCTATATTGATACCATTAATACAAATTTCATTTGACATCCATATTATATAAGTGTACTCTAGAAGGGATAATAAATATGGAATAAATGTTTCATTATTTTTAATTTTATTAATATAGATAAATTATATCATAATGTTACCACAATATCATCCCAAATTAGTTTTTAATCACTAGAACAACACTATTCCATTAATTCAAATAAATTTGAATGTTGATTTCAGGGGTAACCCAAAATAAACAAATATTTTTTGGGGGTAAACAGGATTGGTGCGTTAATTACTTACAGGCTTGAGTTTTCTTCCTCTAATAATTTTTTCTAAGGTAGTTATGCTAAAATTACCTTTTTTTCTTATACAATGGGTTTTTACCTTCTATAATTTTCGTGGTTTAAATATTGTTAATATGTTTTTCCTCAGTATTGGTAGCATCAATACATTAAGAATCCCATTATTTCTATAGTTTGAGAGTTTTGGCATATTGAGAGACTAGTTTTTACTTATCATTGGGAGAATCAATATATAGTGAACCCATAACTATATAAGTGGCTGGAAATTTAATTTAGATTATATAAATATAGTAGTGAATAAAATATACTAGGAGGTAACACAATGTATATTAAAAACCAATAAAGTTATTACTGGAAAAACAATTTTTCCTTAAACATTAAAAAGATTTGACACCCCAATAGGGTATCAGAATTTTTATATTATGGTATCCTCTAACATAGAATAACCTATCTATATTGGTACTACCGTGAAATACTTTTTCACACCCAATGAAAGTGTAAACCTTTGTTTAATTAAAATATGACCCAGTCATGGGTTTTGTTGATGATAGACTAACTGACCACATTTTATTTGTAGGATCTGGGAAATATAATATATATACTTCATATGATTTCATTATGAATAGTTTATCCTTATAACCTTATGTACTAAAATCCAATATCAGAAATCATAATTCATCAATTTTATCAGAACATAGATTATTATAATGTACCAAACATGGTTTTACATAAAAATTCCCTCAAAAGGTTCATTACATGACCTTAAGAATTCATCATCATATTCTAGAGGCATCCAACTAGCAGATAAGGTCCAATATCTATTATTGGGAGATTTTACCCTCTTCATCAAATAAGAACCACATCAAAAATAAATAATCAATTAACAAAAAATAACAAATAATAATCAGTAATCAACCAAAAAACAGGGTTAAATAGAAAAAAAGGAAAATGATCATAAAATAATGTAGTAGATATTTTATTCCATATAAATTTCAATTGTCAAATGAAAAGCCAAAATAAAGAAACTATGACATCTCCCATGTGGTTCCTAATATCATGTACATGTCCCTCATCCATGCTCCATCGTGAGACCCATCCCAGTCATCTAACATTGGGCTCTTAACCATATCATATCTATACGCATGAAGTTTATTCAAGTACTGATTGGGCAGGACGAGTAGGGTGTGATTACATCTCATTAGACCACCACCAATGGAATCTAAAGAAGTATCCAATATATAACAATGTATGCATTTTTATTAATAATAAATATCAAAAAGGAAAGTTAATAGGATTCACATTTATAAATCATTAATCAACCACATCATACCTTCTTCGGCTCATGCTAATTTCTGAACCATATAACATAGGGAGATCATAATTAATTCTTTCATGGGATTTCATTATTCACTTAGTTCCAATTTAATATATAGAACCTTTGAACATCAATGCACATTCCAATATAATGACACATAGAACAACGGTTCAATTCCATTATCTTGGGGGCCCAGAGCATCAATATAGTACCATATGGGTATTTGGAGAATTAATCCCTATCCCAAAACTCATTATTGATATGAATGAATCAGGGGACTTTATTATTAGAACCATGGTCTCTCTATGCATGAATTGGAGTATGTTTTGTGTTTGTTGTCAATCCTCAGTGGAAGTTTAGAATGTGTGCCAACAAAGTGATCATACAGAACAAGCAGATAATAGTATTGAAGGTGGCACCTTTTTCCAGTGTTTACCAAATTTTTGGGCCTGAAAATCAACAAATGAAGAAAAGTGGTTTTTGGAAAAGAGACTTCTGCGCTGTTAACTTGAAGGAGAGGATACTTGCGTGCCTTTTTTCAAGATTCGAACATAAAAAAATGGAAAAGGAAGAATGGCGCCCAAGTTTTATGTTTGGTCGCGCAAGTGACTTGCGTCATAGAGACTTGCGCTCCGAGGGAAGACTTGAGCGTCGTTGGACAGGGTATCAAAATGCCTATAAATAGTGGTCAACCCCTCCTCATTCAGGACAAAGTTCAGACTTAGAGAAAATCAGAGCTCCTGTCGCACAGTTGTAGTGGTCGCGCAAGCGGTGGTGGGTTGCACAAGTAGAAGTTACGCGCCAGTTGTTTTTTGTGCGCCCAAGGTGTTTTTGGGTGAGAAAGGGGGTGCGTCACCCAAGTTTGGAGTTGGACAATTATGTGTAGCGCATGTGGTTTTGTGACACTTGTGCACCAGAATTTGAAGAAGCGTGATAGTTGATAGTTGCGTGCCAAAATTAGTTTGGGGGTAAAAGGGTGTGAGTCGCGCAAGTTTGGTGTTGATGAAGTGAGAGTCACGCTAGTGGTTGAGGTGGAATTGCGTGCCGACTTTGGACTTGCGCGCCAGCTTTGAAACTTGTGTGCTGGCTTGGAGAAGCGCACTAGGTGTAGTTAAAGCACGCTGGTCTTTTTGGAGCTGCACAAAAGTTGGAAGATTGCTCGATACCTTCAGTGTAAAGTGAGATTAGACTATGGGAGAAAGTTGGACTTCAACAGAGCATCTACATTAAATAGAGTATGCATTCATTAGTGAAAATGAAGAGACCTTCACCGTCTATAAACTGAGTGGGACTTCACCAAAGGCAGTGAGCCAGGGGGAGTCAACGGGAGTGACCCAAGGGACGCAGTGAGCTATCTCTAAAGCTTTGTAAAGGTAGTGATCCTAGGACAGAGTGACTGTGCTCGAACCTCTTTAATCCACACCTAGTGAAGTTTTAGTGTAATTTGGTACGACCAACAACCATTCAATGTATGCTCCTTAGACGTAGCCCTTAGTAGTGAACCAAGTAAAAAATGTTGTGTCATCTCTCTTCATGTGAATGTTTTCTTTCTAATCATATTCATCATACAGGTTTAACAAGTTCCTACCAATGTGGGAACAAGATCCATCAAATTAAAAGAAAAAGTTGTCACCCTGATTCATCCCTCCCCTCTCAGGGTGTCCCAAGGTTCTACATTTATTATCATTTATTCACCCCATTGGTATTTAGAGGATTATTACCTAACCCACACCCCATTAATCAAACAATCACATATACCACATATATCACATTCATATTAATGGTTAAGATCATTAACCTTATATTAAATAATTCTCATCATGGTATAGAGTTTTAATTATTAGTAACAAATATGGTTCTATAATTTAATCACATTTATTAACATGAGAAATTCATCATTAAACAAATTATCTACATTTAACTATAAAATTCATTAAAACATATAGGTTAGGCCAACTAACCATTAAATTTACATTATAAACATGGAAAAGGATTTAATTAAATTCTAATAGACCATAATTCACCTTTTAACATTCCACAAATCATTATTTTGGAGTTATTATCATTCCCCATGTTTTTTTATTAAAGTCCAGTCTCACATTCTTCTACTATTCCAATGTGATCCATGAAGGGTTTTCCCAATTTCATATAATTAAAATCACCTTTTAAAGTAAAATTCAATTTCACAATGTAAAAATTAAATGAAATAATTAAATATATAAAATCATAGTAAGTAATATGGTAATTATAAATTATTCAACCTACCTCAAGAATGTTGATGAGAACTCGCCAGACCATATCCCTCAATTTGATATAGAATGGTAAATTTTACAACAGTGACAAAGATCTAGGACCAAAACATAGAAGCAATATCCAATGCCACATGATCCATAAAAACCAATATATAATCCATCTATAATAGAGGAAAATTTCATCCCTCTCTAATGGGGATGAAATAAGGGAAAGATAAGAATTTAAATGAGAAGAGATCACATACAAGAAGATAGAACAATACTTCCAACAAATCTTCGATTCAGACGAGAAGAACTTAGATGATCCATTACATCTTATAAGGATCCTCCAAGAGCATAGAATTCATATTAGTCAAATATTATCTGATTTCGGATAATAAACAAGGGTTTTGGAATTAATAATCTATTTTTTTGGGTTTAAAATCTTGTGTGCATGATTTCCAAGGTGAGGCGCATTGTTTTTTAAACTATTCTCCATAATTGTGTGCCCCAACATATGGGATGCATAATAACTCCAAGGTGGTATTGAAATTTTCCAAACTATTCACCGACCATGAAAACCCCCTCTATCCAAGGGTGTATTGTTTGGGGAGAGATGTTGTATAGTTTGGTCAAACTGTGCACCACCTTTTATGGCTCCAAAAAGGGGTTCGCCGTTTCTTGGAAAAAACCACAAGGTTTTCCTTAACCATGTCCCAAACATGCACATCTCCATGGGATTTTAAATTTCTAAAAATTATATATAAATAATCCTCAAATCATAAATAAACAATGTTATGATCAAAATAAGGGTAAAAGAATAACTAAAAATGAGTATGAGACATCTCCAAAAAGGTCAGGTTCTCACAATCCCCCACCTTGTAATGGCTCATTCTCGAGATGTCCTCCAAAGAATAATTAATATTATGAGGTAAATAGGTCAGGAAAATGAGCTATAATATCTATATCACTCTCAATTATTTCCTCCATAACACATCCAAGCATCCATAGCACTCAGATAGACAACAAGCCATTTTTCCAAAACACTTTCTTATTACGATCCATAACACAAATTAGATTCTCCTTAATGGACACATCGATATTATGCTAAACATAATAAAAATTGATAACATTATTATGGTTGGAGAGATACTACTGAAGATATGATTCACTAATAGAATCATTCATATCCATATACCTCTTTTGATGAGAAAATATAAATGGCATAGGTCCAATACTCCCCACTATCTCAAATGGTCTAGCAAACCAGGGTTCCATTTTTCTATTCCTCCAAATCCATTGGTGACCCAATCCTAGAGACACCTGAAAGAACACATGATAAAGAACGATAAACTCAAAGGCATGATGATTTTGTTCACCATATGACCTCTATCTACTATGAGATATGGCCACACATTTCCACATCAGCTGAACATTCTCTGGTGTCTCTTGAATAAGACTCATTCTCAAAAGAGCTTACACGCTTAACTGCATCCATCAGAAAGGGGATCTACATGGACAACCATAAAGTTCCTAATATGTTACCATATAAATTGTTTCATGATAAATGTAGTTATATAAGATCTTAATGAGTTATATTTTCTTATCCTAATACCCACCAAAATTGATAACACACTCCCATTGCATGTCCTCCCACAACTGAACATTATTCTCTGATTTCACATCTTTTTGTGGGTGGGAAGCCATAGCTATAAGTCCTAGGTTACCTAATGTATTCTATAAGTCTTTCTGGGATCATAAATTAAAGATAAAATCACAAGTTTAAACTATGTTCTATAGAACTCCAGAAAATGGACTATCTCTCGAACATAAAAATCCCCAAACAGATCAACTGTGAGGGTTTCTCGGATTGTAAAGAAATGGGATAATTTCATTAACTGGTCCAGAATCACCCAAATTGATTTATTGTTTTGAGGGAGCCTTAGTTGACCCAACCTAAAGTCCATGGTAACTTCATCCCACTTACATTACATAATGGGCAATAACTTTAGTAAATCATAAGATAATTTATGCTCATAGTTCACTAGCTGACAGGTGTATCAATATATCACAAAACATGAAATATCACTTTTCATGCTTAGTAACTTGTACTTTTGACATACATGATAATAAAGTTTGATTAAACTAGGATGCACCACCCACTTCAAGGCATGAAACTCACACATTATCTCCTCATGTATACACATAGGAATAAAAATATTGTTCGAAAAATAAATAATCTCATCCTCATATATAGTCCAATTGAAATGTGACTCCCCGCCTTCAAGGATTTCATCAAGTCCAAACACATTGGATCCTCAGATTTTCTCTCCCTAATCTGGTTGAGAGTTGGGGACTCAATAGATAAGGATAAAAGATTCATCTTCCCCTGGCCCTCATAAACCTCTACATGAAACCCACCTAGAAAGATCATTATCTTCCACTAGGAATTAAACTTTTAAACTACCTAGGTCTATTTATTTTTTTCTCAAAGTGTCGGAAACACCTTTTCCCTTTCACATGGTATATCATGGATCAAAATAAAATGACTACATATACTCAACCAATATCCACTACCAATGGTTCAAATATAACTATGAGAATATATAATTAAGATCTTGGGATTGGTATACATAGAAATGTTTCTTCCCACAGGTAATGACATCGACATGTTAAATGATAAAACCCCATGGATAACTCAAGAATATTCATAGGGTAATTTTGTTCTTATAGTCTCACCTATTGAAATCCATATGGGACAACTTGATCACCCCACATCAATGCTACTCGAAGTACAATCCTAGATGCATAAAAAAAGTTGTATACTCCTCACTCGGCTCAGGTATGTTCAAAATTGGTGTTGTACTCAACCACTTCCTTAGCTCCTGGAACACATCCTTACACGACTCAAAACATTTTAACTTTATACCCTTAATGGTATGGAAAAAAAGTGGTGATGAAAAAATGAAAAAGTCCTAGATGAATCTATATTAATAACCTACCAAACGACATCAAGAAGAACTTGCATAGACCAAACCGTCTTCTAAATGTAGTCCATGGTATATCTAAATATCTAAATACCAACTATTTAAACCCCAAACTCCATTAAATCTTAGACAATACACATGATCCTCTCAACTGGTCAAATATATCATCGATGCATGGAAGAGGATAATGGTTCTTAAATTTCATCTAATTAAACTTCTAGTAATCAAAAAACAATTCAAACATCTAGTCAATATTTATAGAAAACCAAACCATATAACCACAAGAATATGTACACTGATAGATAAATATTGTATCCATTAATTTTTCAAGTTGAGTCTTAAGCTTGTAAAACACTATTGGTTCCATTCTGTAACGTGGAATGGAAATTGGTTCTTCTCTAGGAATTATTTGAATTGTGAATTCAAAATATATTTTAGGTGGAATTCCTAATAATTCATTAGGAAAAAAATCTTTAAATTAATATAACATGGGTGGAAATACATTATGATTTACAACATTTTCATCCAAAAAACATCTTTCTACCTAGGTGGTGATCTCCCCTAGTTACTGATGAACTAGCCCTATATAGCCTTCATGGATATCCCATTCTCCACAATAGACATAACTATTACCCTTAGACGACATAAAGGTTACTATCCTACATTAATAATCGATTTGGGATTAGTATGATACATGCTAGTCCATAACAAAGATCAAGTAAAAACATTACATCTAAATAATGGTAGGATACCAAAGGGAACAATACTCACCAGCCTCAAGAGAACACCCCTTACATAAGAAGATTTCCCTTGATCACATTCCCAATGGTCTACCATTAATTATAACCACACTCAAAAACTCCACCATCATATTGAAAATTCTCAAAACATGAGAAGTTATAAAATAATATAAGGCTCATATATAAAATAACACACTAGAAAGTTTAGAATCTATATAAATAGTGATTATGTTATTCAATGGTCAATCCTTGATATCCACGAGTTTGGGATAAATTACATGCAACTGTAATATCCATATACTATGTTTTTTAGTCTAAGTCCAATATTCGTCACTACTCTACAGATATGGGTACTCTTTTCTAGAAGTACCATGTCTACTGCCTCAACCATCACAGGCAGTAGTACTCTAACTACTATACTGGTATGGTGTATGATATCCATATATAATTCTATAGTTTTGTATAGATCATCCACAACTAATCATATGTTACATGTTCCTTCATAACCATTTTATATCTTCCATCCTACCAAAATCTTGAAACTCTATCGGTGGCTGATGATACATATTAGGATATTGACCTGACCTACTACACTAATGTCTAATCACTTGAGTATTTCCATGAGTAATAGATCCTCCCCCCTGACCACTCTAATTTACACTACTATGGTAAACATTATCGTAATGACTATTTAGGTTCTCAGAAATGCACCTCCTAGTTGTCTAGTAGGGACTACCTATTCTCCACTAGAATCCTCCTTCCAGTTCCCCTATGTAATGAGAGCCCAATTCACCAACTCAAAAACATCTTCCAATGAAATATATTATATTCACACTTAATATCACATTTATGTCCATGATAAAAGAATATGTTTGGTCCAAAAGGGGCCTAGATTGCACGAGAGTGGTTGGTGGTGAATCGAGGTACGGATATTCTTTTCAAAATTCTTTCTACACCAATATATATTGATCTCTTTCTTATAAGGGTCACTTTATATGAACTTAATTATTAATGATGATATTATTATTTCCTTCGTTATCGGATTTTGATGCTTTAAATGTAATACATCAAATAAAGAACAAGGACACATCAAATTTTACTTGGTTCGCCCTCACTGGGATACCTCTATGGAGGATACAATGGAAATGTGCCAATTGTACCAAATTAGTAAGGCTTACTAACAATAATGATTGTTCAGACTAGATCCCATATATACCCAGGCTCACTGACTTTATTGGGTTTAGTGTTTAATCACTACATTCCCAAGGGTCACTCCCTAGGTCTCTTTCTTTGGCTCACTACCATTGGAAATGATCATTGTCTTCCTCTTACTTTTCTTACTACTCTTATAAGGGATTTAAATAGAATTTATGGACATTTAGGTCCCTTTATTATCTCTAATGAATGCATCCTACATTGTATGTTGATTATATGTTGAATTCATACTTTAATCAACTTTATGAATACCACTTTACCATATATTTACTGGGAAATCCCTTTTAAACACTTTTTGTTATGCTCACTGCCTTTCTAAAATTTTCCTCTTTCATGAAGCTCCTTTACGAAGCTCTTTAGAAAGCTCCTTCATAAAGCTCAAACAACCTTACTTTCATGAAGCTTACTTATCCTTCGTGAATTCCCTTACTTTTGAGAAGCTCATGAATTTTTTTGGATTTAAACTTCGGGTTGTTATTTGCATGAAATACCTTCGCGAAAAACTTTTTTGATGATCAGAACATTCAATTATCTTATAGCATTCACGAACTTCTTCTCATACCACCTTCACGAACCTACTTTATAGACCACCCTCACAATTCTTTAGAATTAAGTTATTTTTTAAGTCATTATACTTTAATAAAGATAATAGAGTCTTATTTATAGGTGTTTCCACCTATCCTATAACCTTTCAGACCATGTCAGTTCTATTTTATGATCTCCTTCATTTCCTTCACGGTGCTCCCCTTTTTTACAAATCTCTATGGAAATTTCCCATTTGTGATTCTTTTCTTAATAATAGATCATTGCTTAAAAACTTTCATGGTGTTAAAAACCTATTCAGTGTGGTGATTCTCCATTTGTGATACTCCTCACCATTGTCATCTGTGTAGCTCCTCCTTTTTATTGGATATTGGTCAAAATAGTGTCAAAAATCTCTATGGACTCCACAAATTACCTTGGAAACCCTCTTTGTCAAAAAATGTAATAAACCCAAAAATACAACATTGTTACCTTGATGGATTTCCCTAATAGAATCTCATCATAGTTTCCACATATACTATAAAAAATGAAATAATGAATTGCAAGTTGGTTAAGTGAACATTGTAGTGAATCATGGGCATACTCCTCTTGGTCAACTATATAAACTCTGATGCTCTCTTTTATTGATATTCTCAGGGTAAAAGTGTTTTAGGATTTTCTGTTGAAAGTAATTTCATACCATATTCTTCAAATGCTAATCCCAATAATATATATACCACTAAAAACTTTTGTGACCAAGTAACATATAACCAACCAACTTGCCTCTATTCTCTACAGAAGTCTCCAAATGTTCTTGAATCATCTATATTGAATCAATCTAGAACACAGGTTCCTTAGGTACACCCTCTTCGGTGATGGTCAAAGGGTTTTCTAATAATAAATTGCATGTCATATTAGAAATCTTCCACGAAACCCAATCTATGTATATCTACATGAGCTACATAAAGAAAGATAAGTTCTCAAGAAACTTCTCTCCCACTTCTTCATATGAAACTATTGGGACCTCTAGTTCTGTTTCTAGAAGATCATTTCCAGCTATGACCTCTTTTCATCCAACAAAAAAACATTGTCCTGGAGGCATATCTATATACTTAAAAACACATATGTTAGGATAAAAAAATCATTAACACATTTAATTAAGATGTATTTACATAATGTAAAAAAAATTCACCACCTATACTCAGCCACATGGTCAAAACCGAGTCTTTATCATGGCCCTCAATTATCCCTGACATCGGTCATGAAAAGAATAGGGTAAAACATATTCATAAAATCATGTTTCACCATAGAAACCATATTGAATAATTTTACATTACCACTATTACTATAATTTTAACTATTTAAATCTCATTGTTAGGCACTATTTATCATAAATTACACTATTAATGAAAATAATTTTCATTTCAATAATTCACACAAAACCTAATTTTCTGTGTATACCTAAAATGGTGTAATTCACATAAAGTATTGACTTCCTAGAATGATTCATGTATGCTCAGTTACCATTCCATGTCGATCAAGAAGGAAAATATTAGAAAAATAATTACAATATAGGGAAAATTCATCACCAAAGATGAAATAACATTCAACTCTAATATAAAACATCAAGAATAATAATCCCACCCAATGTACTTGTGTTTCCCCTACACATGGGATAACTACTCCCATACATGCGCTCATGACCAAGGGCCTACTCATCATAGAATCATGTATAAAATTTCCAAATAGTAATTCAAATAAAAAACTCCTTTGATACCACTTTGAAATATCTCGACCCGAGTTTCAGATAATAATGACCTGATCAGATTCACTATATGACCTAAGGTTCACCACCCAATACTCTAGAGGCTTCCGACTAGCACTGAGTTTCTGATATATACCATGAGGATGCAATACCCTCTTTCTCAAAGTATCATAATAGTGTAAATAAATAACTAATAACCAACTAATAATAAAAAATATTTAATAATCTACCAACATCAGAAGGGTAATTTGAAAATAGGTAAAGTGACCATAAACTGAAGAACTAGATATATTATTCCTTATAAGTGTCATGTTTCAAATGAAAAACCAAAATAAAGACATAATAACGTGTCCCAAGAGGGTATCAAAATCATGCCATGCTCCCTCATCCATTCTCCATCATAAACCCCAAATTATCTATCTAACATAGTGTTGTTTCCCTTATCCCATCCTAAAAACATAAGGTCCATTCTTGTACTGATCTGGATGCCAGAGTAGGGTGTGAGTATAAATCAATAGAACACCATCAATAGTGTATAAAGAATTATATATTCTATAATTTGTTTTGTAATTATATAATGAATAATGATCAAAAATAAAATTAAATCGGTTTCACATTTATCTTTCTTTAATCAACCCCATCATCTCTACTTCATCTCATTCCAGAGTCCAAACCATATATCATTGGGTTATCAAAATTAATTATTTCATTGGATTTCATTATTCATTTAATTTAAATTTCATATATGGAACCATGGAGTATCAATCCATTTTCCAATATCACTACACATGGAATATCAGTCCTATGAAAATATCATGGGGGTCTAGAGCATCAATCTGGAACCCTGTGGGAATTTAGAGAATCTTTACCTATCCAAAAACTCATTTTTAACATGTATGAATTAGTGTATTGGATCATTAGTCAACACCCCATGGGTATTTGGAGTAATATTCCATGACCCACACCCAACATTTCCATTAATCAATGATATCACATATCCTTAACCTTATATTAAATCATTCTCATTAGGGTTCACCATTTCAATTATCAATTAAATAAATGTTTCTTTACATTAATAACATGGAATAACATGAAAAAATAACCATCAATCCAATTTTCTACATTCAATCCCAAAATACATTGACCCTTAAAGGATAATCCAACCAACTCGTTAATTCCTATTATTATTATGAAAAAGATTTCAATCAGTTCCAATGACCCATAAATCCACTTTTTGAACTCCATGATTCATCATTTTGTTGGTATTGGCACACCATATGGGTTTCCTTCATGTTTCTTCTCATAATCTCTAATGTCTCTAATATTATCTGTGGAGGGTTTTTCCAATTTCATATAATTAAATTCACATTTTATATTTAAAGGCAATTTCTCAAAAGAGGAAATAAAATAGAAAAAGTACATACACAATATCATAATCTAGAGCATGAGAATAAATATTTATACCACCTACATCAAGATATTTTATGAATTCTCACAAAATTATAGCCCTCAATTTGATGTAGAAAGGTCAAATTCGTAATGGTGAGGAAGATGTCAGACCAAAACCTAGGATCAAGATCCAAAAAAATATATCCATAATTACATGGGTCTACACCATTGAAAACAATGGAAAAAATAATTCATCTCCAAATTAGAAGAAATTTGGGAATGAAGGAAATATAAATGAGAAGAAATCTCATACTGGATGAGATTTCAATCCTTCCACCAGACCTTCAATTCACACTAGAAGATGTTCATGAAGCCTTTGAATCCTCTTGGGAGGCTAAAAAAGAAATGAAATATTTATTAGGTAGAGTGTAGGTGATTATGGATAATATCCAAGGGTTCATGAATTTTTAATCTAATTTTTGGGGGATTAAAATCTAGCTTACATGGTTTCCTGGGAGGGGCACATAGTTTTCCAAACCACACACCTTAACTGTGAACCCCTAAAAATCACGTGCATTGTTTCTCCTAGGTGGTTTCATGGTTTTATAAACTATATACCAACAATGAAAACCTTATATGTCTGAGGGTGCATGGTTTGGGGAGGGAGGTCACATGGTTTGGTTAAAAATTATGCCACCTATTTTCGATAGAAAATGGGATAATGGTTTCATATGGAAAACCTAATGGTTTACCCTAACAACGTGATAACTGTGAATAGTCCCAAGGGATTCCAAATTTATATAAATTCAACTAAAAACCCCCAAAGATAAACCCAACCAATGTATGACCAAAACAAAGATAAAATAATACCTCAAACTGGGTACGAGACATCTAAAAAAGGTTTATGATATTTGCAATTGTAAAACTATATGAATTGATAAATCTGTAATTCAAATGTTTCATAAACCAACTACCTTATTTTTCAATGATTCTAATGTACAACATATTTGTGTAAATTGGATTTTATACTTGGATCTAGATACAATCACCACATCTAAAATAGGTTTTACTCAACTATTTTTCATGGAACTATATTCATCATGTTCATTTAAATAAAACTTATAACCATTAATTACATAAATATTATAAGATAATACATTCACACTTTTTCTATTGTCTATACTTTGAATTTATTCCAAAATTTAATTCAAATATACCATTTAGTCCTTTAAAATGGTCTCAAAACCATCCAAAAAATACAATTATGTGCATGTACATATATTTTTCCACACTTAATTGATTTAAATACATAAGAATTACATTTTGTTTTGAATATAAGGCCCAACCTATAAACTGTTATGTAAAATAGATTGGTGAGCCAACAATGTTTACAATGAAAAAATCTATTCCAAAAATTCCTTCACCCATAAGTCACCAAATATGATGATTTTTGGGTAGACTAATTCTAACCACGTACAATTGAAAGTCAACATAGAATTCAATATCTTCCTCAAAAATATATCACTAGAAAATACAAACTTCTTGATGACTTTTATTATTGACATACTTGTTGAAAATCATTATATATTAGATGGTACAGATGGAACTCTCTAACCAAGTGAACCATAAAGTGGTCCATCATATTAAAGAAATATGGTTGGAAGAACATCTCCAATTTACATAATATGACCTAAATTTCATTTTTCAAAGTTATAAATTCTACTATGTCTATAACATTAATGCAGATAATGGTTGAAAAAAAAACAAATATTGGTTTATGTATGAAGAATTTTTTTTGGATTATGTAATATAAATCTATGAACAATCAATGTTACATTAAAACATCATTGTCATAGAATTTCTATCTCTTTATCTTTTAATTAGTCATTGACATGATATTATTATAATTTTATGAATACCCCTATAGAACCTTCAAATAAATCTGGATGTTGATAAACTGATATAAATCTTACCTGTAAAGAGTATAAGTAGTGGGAGGAAGAATATTTTTCATTTCACCTGTTACTAGTGTAAACTCTTCTTATATCACCATGTCATTCATGTCCAACCTAGCCTGAATAACATCCTTTTTAATGGGTTAATTTAGTAACCTGACAATGAAACTATCATATAAAAAATTTTCTATATGCATGACTTCAAGAAATTTTTTCGTACAAACAGTTATTATATAAAAATTACAAACAAATAGATACCTTTTCCCACGAAGTTTTTCTAATTATTTTCAAAAGAATTTTTTCTACAAGCGGCGATCATATCCTTTAATTTTATACATTGTTTATCACTTGTTAGATCAGATAGTGTTGTACATGATTTTGACATCAACTTTAATGAATTCATCCAAGATTAGAATTTATTTCTTCAAGATATAAATTTATGATTCCAAATATATATGGTCCCCAATAAATATATCAACCTTATAGAGTATGAACCTTATTCAAAAATGGGCACCCTTTAGTTCCTTTAATTCCTTGTCCTAACTAATTTCCATAAAAAAATTTATGTTATCATCCCATACAACATAGATTTTAATGAGAAATCATCATTTCTATAAGAATCATACTATATAACACCTAATAGTATACCCTGACATTTTAAAAGAAGTTTATTTCCAATAGTGTACATGACACACAACATCGATGTTTAATGATCGTGAAATATTATTATTTAAATATAACCATAATAGCTTTTCCCATAAATTAGAATTTATTAATACAAGTAGACACAATAAAAATATATATGTATAAATTTACTTCTTAAAAAAAATTATTTATTAATTATTATAATATATGAACTAAATTTTAGGTAAATCCATTTTATGTCTAAAAAATAAATTATCACAAAAAATGAATTTTTTTAGTTTTTATGAGTGAATATTATTACTTTTTATGTGTGAATATTATTATTGGTTTCTAATAATATTATTAATTTTTTTTAGAAAATAAATCATTTTCTAAATCACCATAAAAAAATATCTTAGGGTGAATTTTTGTGATTTTTCTAAAATGGTTGATTTTTAGCAAATAGTTAAAATATAAAGTTCATATTATACATTATTTTAATTTATAGTGTTTATGAAGACCAATTTAATTTTAATGTGGTTTTAAAATTGTATTAATTGATTTTTATAAAAAAATATAATTAATGTTATTTAAATATTAATTAAGAAATTTTTTAAAATAAAAACAACTTCATCCTGAAAATTCATTTTTCAAGAAAACTGGTATTTGTTTTGTGTTTTGTGTGTTTTTAAAGATTATTTCTACCAAATATAGGAATTGAATTTGAAAAAATGTATTACATATTTTTTATCAGTATTTCTAAATTTTTTAAACATGTAAACATTGTTTTTATTAATAATGAATAATAACCATGGTAAAAATGTTGTCACCATGGTAAGGGTAAAACATGTAGAATAATTTTAAAACCATGAAATAAGGTTACAAAATCATCCTTGAACTTTCCTATATTTCATTGGATGAGTTTAATTCCACTACTCTCTTGAAATATTTGAAAATATTTCATTTTTGATTCATTGTTCATTGATAAATACAATTATATTATTTTATGAAAAGGAGGATTCAAAAATGTATCTTTATTTTTTAAAATATCTATAATATTGGTGTGTGGGTTAAAAATTTGTTATGAATGGTTATAAAATTTTATTTTCAATATGAATAATATTTTAGTATTGTAATTTTTTTTAATTTTTAGTGATTAAATAATTAACTTTCATGATTACGAAATATCAACACAGTGCTTGTTTATGTAGTTGAAAAATCATGTACCCTCACACAAATTAATTCAGTTTGGGTTGAAAATAGATAGCATAAGGGGATTTCTAATACTACCTTAGGACATATAAGAAAATTTTTTAATAGGTATTTTAATTAGAACCTTATTTTACCCTCTAATGATCATCCCCTACTAAATATCTCTATGAACTAGAGGATCCTTCTCTAGATACTCAATCATTTGACAAGGATAAGGTGAAGTCCAATAAACCTGAGAAAGTTTCCACAATCACATATCTTCCCCAATCCTTGTAAGAGGGAGAAAATGGTATCCAATCTGACTCTAGTAAATCCATGTTGGACGATCATGAGAAACTTTTTCAATTTGAGTAATCCTTCTCAAAATAGAGTGCTAGGAAGGGTAAAAAAACAATGATTAATTCAGATTGTTTCATTACTCCAAATCCCAAAAAGAATCCAAAATGTATATTCAATTAAAAACTTGGTAGAAAAATAGTTACAAGATACATAGAGGCCTCTACGAATAAATTTTTTGTTATTTCTCAATAGCTAGTGGATATTGTTCATCTTTTGGCATGCCTTGTTGAAGATAATTTTAATGAATTTAATAATGATGATGTGGATTACCCTGATATGAGGGATGCTTATCATAAAGATTATGATGTAACTGATGAGATGGAATCTTGGATGGATGACCAAGATGATATTGTTTTTAAAAGACATAATAATGGTGAAATTTCCATGCATATCTTCCTTCAAATAAGAATGTGAATGTTCATGAATATGGTGGATGATTTTAAGAAAAATTATAATTTTTAATTCAAAACCATTACATGGAAATGATTCATTTTGGGCCATTATTTCTACTTTTTTACCTTCCATTTGGGCCTGTTGATTCTGGTTTCTTCCTTTATGGTCTACTTCTTACCCATAGGATCATGGATTTCTATATGTGATGAGACAATAAAATTTTGGAGATGATTTGAAATGGGAAATGACTACAATGTAGCTGTTTCTTTTGTGTGTGTTATTTTGAACTTGATATGACTCCTCTTTGTTTCATCTTCATTTGGTTCTTGGATTTATAAATTTTCTATTTGTTTTTCTTGATGAATAGAATAGCTCTGCTTTTCCCAACATTATGTTGAAGATTTATTTGAATCATAGGGATATTTAGAGTCTAAAAAAATGATAGAATTTTTTATGTAGGTTTTTTATTATTTGAAATAATCTTTTTACATATTTTTTTATTTGGGTTGAACACAATTGGATCTGATTGGAATTATCGATCCTAGTTTTTTCCTTTTTGATATGTTTCTAACATAGATTCTGTCTTTTCTCTAAGTTCTAATGAAATTTTCATTTTGGGTTATTTTGTTGATTTTTTGGTTGGTTTTTACATTAGAACTATTGGGAAAGTTGGATATTATAATCCATTTTACTTGGATCTCAACATGATTTCTTATCAAAAATTTCATGTGGATTTTTGGAATCATGTCTCTTTAAATTTCTCTTCTTAGTTATTATTCATACTCCAATGATTTTTCTTAGAATATTATCAACGTGTGCCAGTAATTTTTTGAAAGTCTTTTGTGCATTAATGTTTTACATGTGATTCAATGCACTTGATGTTTTGATTTTCCTACTTATGGTTATTTTAGGGCATAATTGGTCTATTTTTTTCAGTTCTACTCTCATATGCTGAAACTTATTGGGTTGTGAGGTCTTTGAGGCTGTGATAACATGAATATTGGTATCTTACCTTGATTTTTTTAGGGAAATTTGTTATTTTATTTTGTTTTTCTATATCTTAACACTATGATGATGTCATGCTAGTGCTGCTTTGATTCCATTTCAAATATATTGGATATATTTTTTGTATTGTGCATTGGTGGATGCTCTAGAATTTCAGTGCAACTGTATAGACCACATTCTAATGTAATTATTAAATGAGGAGATAATGATCAAAACAAAACATGGTGGTTTTGACTCATATTTTCATCCTACAAGTTTCTTTGGTCTTTCTTTTTGGGTATGTTATCTTCACTTTTCTATAATTCTATGTTAATATTTTGTTGTTTCAAGATCATAAAACATCATGAAGTCATTTTTATGTATATTTATTTAATATATTCTTGGGAACTATGAGTTTGGTTTCCAAGTCACAATTCACTATTTTCAAAAAATAATTTATATTAATTCAACAAATTAAATAATTTTAGGGGAACCCCCTCCACCCTTATATTTGGGCACATCCCCTCCTATATTAATCATACTTTGTGATCCGTGTATATCAACAAATATCTACCAAAATTACTTCCCATCATTCATACATAATTTCTAGTGGTCCTGTTCTCATAAAAAGTACATACTATAAGTATTTAAGTGTATTTTAAATGGGTTCTTCCAAGAGGATGTAATCATCTTAACAAATGGTTTTCATTTTACTTTTTATTATAAATCCTTAATTTTTTTCCTAAACACTAAAATATAATAACATCAGTATCTACCATATACTAATATTTTATTATGAAAAGTTCATAACCTTATGTAACACCCCATGGTTTTGAAAATAAAAATATAATGCAATTTTATAATCTAACCATTAAACATAACTCTGACTCTCCTATGTTTTGAATTTCAAGAAATAGTCATCTAGAGTTGTGTTCAGTAAGTCATTTAGAGTATGATAGAACAAAATTGATTTTTGGTGAACAGTAACATACCCTTATGAATAGTAATATGAATAGTAATATGACCCTTGAATTGTAAATAATGAAATTATTTTATTTTCTTAAGGAAATATGATAATGGGATCTTAATTAATTTTTCAATGTCACATAAAACTAACTGTACTTCAAGAATGTTATTTTTTGAATTAACTATGACATTATTTAAAAATTAAATAAACAATATTTAGAAAATTATTTTTGAAAAATGGATTTCAATTTTCAATTCTACACATAGAAAAATTGTTAGGGTAATTTTTTGGGATTTTTCTAAAAATCTGGACTTTTTTATGAATAGTGAAATACGGTAAAATATCGTATATTCAATTTATCAATTAAATACACTATTCATGACATCACAAGTTGTTCAAGGCCACTTGTTTCGATCTAACATGAACTTATTACTATTATGGGTCACATGAAACAACACTATTTGGTTGTCTTGAGAGAAATAACAAAATAATTAATTAAATAATCAAAATTATACCCCTCTCCTCCACTATAAAGCGCCCCCCACTACCTATTATCTTCACTCCTCTAAGCCTTGAATCTACTCAATGTTCTACACAGTTACCCTTCCCTAGTCACTCCACATGACCAAGAATCTCTTAGTCTTTCCAAAATACCAAAACCCATTACCCTAAGGAGTTTCTCAAGGAGGTTATTTCTGGAGGTAAAGCACCCTTCTTTCTCATTTGGTTTTATTTCAATTTATCTAATTTTGTTATCCTCTCTTCACCTCCTCTGTCTAAATGACCATGATAACTCCCGTAACATCTATATAATTTATTTATATCATGTTAATGGAAGAACCATCATAAATATTCGTAGTCCCTCCCTTTTATTTTTATAAACGAAATCGACGTCCATGAGGTTCCGATTTATAACCTTCGTGGACGACGAAGTTACATTCTTCAATTTATTCTTCATTACTGGTCATGAAACCATATTCATGGTTGAAAAAGACTATAATATATGTTTTATAACCTAATTAATATTCAGTAACCATTATATGTACATATAATTAATTTATATGACCAAACTAGTTCATAATATTCCAAATACCGCCGAATAATCGAAGTGGTTGTCATCTAATGATTGATCCTCATTCCATGTAACCAAATGATATAAATGACCATTATCAATTATTTATGTTAATTAATAATATATAATTCCAATCCTAGAGATTTATAACCATTCCACCTGAACTTCATTACCTAAAAACAAGTGAACCGAATATGAAAATAAAGGAAACGAACACTCTAGAACGACGAAATTCAATACAATAACTTATCATTAAAGACATCAATGAACTAACCAGAATTATGGTAAACTAAATACATGTCTAATAGGTTATGAAATAATTTATTGACAAGTATAATTTCATATTCCAGGATCTTAGGTACAGGAGCGGAACACATTTGGAGTTAAGGTAAGGGTTTTTCCACCTGAACTTCCATTTTCATTCGAGATACTTTCATTGAATAAAAAACTCAATAAAATTATTATGTATTATTATTTAATCCTCATATATTCTGTGTGAGTATCATATATATGTTTACAAACCATAATACTTCCTTATTTTATGGATAGTTACATGTTTTAAAAGGAACTTTCAAAATTGTTTGAAAAATACAAGCCCGATTCCAGGGAATTTTCAAAATTATTACCTATTTTTAAGGGTACTCTATAATCTATTTTTGGAAACAATTATCTTTATAAAATAACTCATTTTATTATGAAAATACTATCTTACTTCACTTCTGGTTTTATACAAATATTTTTCCAAGAGAACTCTTCTTTTCAAAATAAAAGAGTATTTATCACCAGAATTGCTTAATGATTTTATAAGAGTGTTTTCATCTAATTCAACACTCTTGTTGATTCCATGGTATTATTGGGATTAATAATTTATTAATTCATCTACCATATTTGATTTAATGGTCATGAATAACTCTATTTTGGAGGATCTATCCTAAAACCATTCACCATATTATTCCGAATGGTTAGTGTTTTATGTTTGATGATTGGGGAAAGATAGTTACATTTCATATAATAGTTTCAATATAAATGTATTTATTGTTTATCTTTATCCCCACTCATATGAGGAATGAATTGGACTTATTATGTGATGGGTGGGGCCTGATATAGACCCTCTATGCATCGATAGGTCTCATGAGACAAATATATGTGGAATTGGCCGAGGCCTTTCCCAATGTGATATGGATTTTGGTTGAGGCCTTAATCAATAGATTTCTTGGCCGAGGCCATGACAAAATGATTCAGAATGTCCAGAATATGCACTTACCTCATTATGAAGCTAGAGAGTTCATGTGGATATTTGACTAGTAGAATACCCTTGATTATGATTTTTTATGTTAATATTTACTCAGCTCATATTCCTGCCATAATGGGTTCAAGTTTATTAATAAAGGCATGTGTTTTCAATAAGTCACCTTGTCTAATGTTTATATTATCTTCCCTTATTTTTCTTACTCTTACTAAGCGTTTGATCTCACCCTTTCTTATGATTCATTTTTCTCAGGATATGAAGAAGTAAATTATGAATGAAATGCAAGCATAAACTAGGAGACATGATGTTGCTAGTGGAATAAAATAGTGTCGTTTTTCCCATCATGTTGTAATGATCAACTATTCTATGTACCTGTTTCCAATAAAACTAAACTACTCAGTCCTTCAGGATTCATATTCCTTGCATTTATGCCAACTTAATCAAATAAGGCACCGACTTCGGGCAACTGGGGTTGGGTCCTTACAGTTGGTATCAGAGGAAGTTTAGTAGAATACTTCGAAACTAGATTTAGAAAACGTAGAATTAGGGTAGAGTTACTAAGTTAGTCTTTGAGGATATACATACAATAATGTCCTGGTATTTTGGTAAGGAATAGATTATGTGGATCTTTCAAGCAATATATCCTTGTCTAGATACGAGCTGGTAGATGCGGCTCTGGCACAGATGTATCTAGGGGTAAAACCTGAAAACACCACTTTGATCTAGTCTCAAATGGGAACTGGTGCATGAAAACAGGCATTGTTGCACTCTTTGTTACAACACTCCCGGGGGATATGCTTAGGATAATTCACATTTTCTTTACAATCCATTATAAAGGATTGAAATGTAAAATATTTCTCAAAGAAACCATATTTTTGAATATGGGATTAGCCATTCGTAGGATCTCAATTTTTTTCTAAGTATTTTTTTATGTTAATATTATACATTATGATTCATAACCTAATCTAGTGTTTGAAATTATCTTGATATGGCGCCTAGTGGATGGAATGGAAATCCCACGAATGCACATGTTCCCTGTAGGGATTTTCCTCCGATGCAAGATAATGATGTTGGCTCTGGTGTTGTGACTGGTGTTGAGCAACTCACAACTATACTGAGATAACTTAATCAGGTTATGAATAATAACCTTACCCGTATGGTGCATTCAGATCCACCACATGGAGAATCCATGCTAGATCGCTTTATGTGACAGCAGCCTCTATCATTCAATGGGACTACAAACCTGTTTGTCGCAGAGCAGTGGATACGTTCCCTTGAGAAGATATTTCTCACTTTGGGATGTAATAAAAGAGAGAAGGTTTTCATGGAATTATATTGTCTATCTGGAGATGCATATCAGTGGTGTTAATTTATCCAAAACATAAAGGAGGAGGAAGAGATAGAAGAGATGAAATGGAGGGATTTTAAGGAAATATTCTTAGAAAAATATTTCCATCATGAGCAGCGAGCAGATATGGAGAGAAAATTCTTGAATCTATGGCAGAAGGAATATGATAATGTTCCAAGGTACGAAGCTAACTTCACAAGATTAGAAATTCATGTTGTATACTACATACGAAATCCAAGGAGAAAAATTGATTGATTCTTTGATGGCCTAAAGACATTCCTCTGGCGGGTACTAGTCTCCCAATGTTTTTCATCATATGAGGATATAGTCTCGTGTGCCATCAAGACAGAAAAATAATTCTTTAAGTCTTATGACTTTAAGGAAAATCAAGAAAAGAAGAGGGCTACTGAAAACCCCGGGAAAGGAAATAAAGAAATGGGGAAGAAAGGAAGAGTCGAATTTACACCATGTGACAATTGTGGAAGGAAACACCCTAGTGAATTCTTAAAAGGAAAACGAGTATGCTACAAATGTGGTCAGAAATTCTATCTTGCTGGTGATTGCAAAGGGAAGAAGTAATCCAATGATGTTCAATGATATATTTTTCGAGAGATGGGACACTATGCTAATGACTGTCCAAAACGTCAATGAAATATGCAACAGAAAAGGAAAAGGGATCAGGGAAAATCTCATGCAATCACAACTGTAGAGGTCAAATTTCCTAATGAAGCGGTGGCAGGTACTTTAATTGTTTCATCATGTTTATCCAATGCTTTATTTGATTCTAGATCAGCACATTGTTTCATATCTTCCTAGTTTTCTATGAAAATTAGATATTTCCAATTTGATTTAACAAGGGAGTTGTCAGTTAAAACTCATAAGTGAAGTATCATTGCTGCAAAGTTCTGTCAATCAGTTCCCATTAGGGAATACAAATGTTCTTTATCTTCTGGTCTCATCGTCATACCCATCATTGAATTTGATATAATTTTCAATGTGGATTAGATTTCAGACCATGATTCAAACATTTATTGTAAGAAGAAGAAGGTTACGATTTTTGATGAAGATGATAAAGAACACTTTATATTTAGAGTAGAATCGTCACCACCTGATTCTTATCTGGATCCACCCCTAGTAGCTCAACTAAATTCAATTATTGGGGAGGAAGAGAATGAAATAACTGTGGGTGAGGAAAAGAATGTTCAAATAGAGTATGTACCTATTGTGAGAGAATATGTTGAGGTGTTTCTAGAAGATTTACCTAGACATCCTCCAGAACGAGAAATTGAGTTTTACATTGATTTAATTTCTGGTTCAAGGCCCATATCGAATACCCCTTATAGAATGGCCACTGTGGAATTAGTGGAGATAAAGAAACAACTAGAGGATTTGAGTGAAAAATGATTTATTCAACCTAGTATTTATCCATGGGGATCCCCTATCCTCTTTCTCAAAAAGAAAGATGGAACCATGAGGCTTTGAATTGATTACAGGGAAATCAATTCTATTACAATAAAGAATAAATATCCCCTACCTCGCATTGATGATTTGTTTGACCAACTGCATAGAGCTCAATAGATTTCAAAGATTGAACTTCGATTTGGATATCATCAGTTGTGTGTGATGAAGGAAGACATTCTGAAAACAGCATTTCGAACTGGGTACGGGCATTACAAGTTTACAATGATGCCTTTTGGATTGACTAATGCACCCTCTGTCTTCATAGATCTAATGAACAACGTTTTCAAGGAATATCTCGATGATTTTGTAGTGGTGTTTATTGATGATATCTTGGTATACTCCAAAAGCTATGAATATCATGAAAATTACTTGCGCATTATCCTAAAGACTCTTAGAAGACATGAATTATATGTGAAGATTAGTAAGGGTGAATTCTAGCTTCATGATATTTCTTTTCTTGGCCATATTGTCTCTAAGGATGGAATCCTAGTTGATCCTGCAAAGACAAAGGAAATCAAAGATTGGCCCATGACAACAAACATAACTGAGGTACGTAGTTTTACTGGCTTAGCAGGTTATTATCAACGTTTCGTACAGAATTTTGCTTGACTTGAAAACCCGCTAACGAAGCTCACACATAAAGGGGACAATTTTTTTCGGACAAAATATTTTGAAGAATGCTTCAAAGAACTGAAGAGAATATTAGTCAATGCTCTTATATTGACTCTACCATCAGGGAATGACGGGTTTTTTATTTATAGTGATGCTTCAAAGAAAGGAATTGGTTGTTTCCTTATGCAAAATGATAGGTTTATTGCTTATGCATCAAGACAACTAAAAATTCATGAGAAAAACTATCCTAATCATGAACTTGACTTAGCTGCTATAATCTTTTATTTAAAGATATGGAGACATTATATCTATGGTGAAAAATGTGAGATTTATACTAATCACAAGAGTTTGAAGTATATTTTATCACAGAAGGAACTCAACATGAGGAAAATGAGACGGCTTGAACTCCTCAAGGATTATGATTTCACGATACACTACCACCGGGGAAGGAAAATAAAGCGGCAGATGCTTTGAGAAGAAATTATCATGGAGTTTTGAACAAGATGAGAGTTGAATGGGATCCTATTTTCATGGATCTAGTAAATATGGATATGGGAATAACCATGGAAGGTGAAACATCAATTCTTTTTCAAATGTTTGCCAAAACATCTTTACTAACAAGGATAAAAGTTCTCAGGCTATTGATGATTAGTTTCAAAAGATGATTAAAGCTGTAAATTATGGGATATTGAGTGACTTCGTATATGAAGATGGAATTTTAAAATTTGGGAAGAGACTTTGTGTTCATGATATACCTGATCTAAAAAGGTAATTGTTATATGATGCACATAGTTCCAATTTCTTTATACACCCTAGTATCACTAAGATGTATAGATATTTGAAGGAACATTTCTAGTGGGACAAAAAGAAGAGAGAGATTACTGATTTTGTGTCAAGATGTATGGTTTTTCAACAAGTGAAAGATAGAAGGAAACAGCCTGGAGGAGTATTGAAACCTCTTCCCATACCTGAGTGGAAATGGGATAATATCATGATGGACATTTTCATGGGACTACCAAATACTCCTAGAAGGAACAATGCAATATGGGTCATTGTTGATCGTCTTGCCAAGTCAGTACATTTTGTTTCTATAAGAGAAGATCTAGCACTTGAACGTCCAACACGACTATATATTAATGATGTTGTGAGACCTCATGGAGTACCCCTATCCATTGTTTCTGATCATGATCCACGTTTTACATCATGATTCTGGAAAATTCTTCAGAAGTCCTGAGATACTGATCTTCGTTTGAGCACTACCTACCACCCACTAACTGATGGACAATTAGAACGGACTATTCAAACATTGGAAGACATGTTGAGGTCTTGTTCACATGATTTTCAAGGCATGTGGGATCAGTATTAACCTCTCCTAGAATTTTCCTACAACAATAGCTTCCATTTAAGTATACAGATGGCACCCTATGAAGCATTATATGTGAGGTGTGTCCTACACCAACTTGCTGGGATGATGTTGGTGAAAGAAATCTCGTGGGCCCAGAACATGTTGAAGAAAAAATGGAAAAGGTAAAGATTATCCAAAACCATATCAAAATAGCCAAAGTAGGAAAAAGAGATATGATAATAATTAAAGGAAGGATTTGGAGTTTCAAGAAGTTGATCGTGTTTTCTTAAAGGTATCTCCAAGGAAGGGTATTATAAGATTCGGTAAGAAGGAAAAAGTATGCCCCAGGTACATCGGACCTTTTGAAATTCCTAACCGAATTGGAGCCGTATATTACCATTTGTAAATGCCGCCAAGTCTCTCTAAGGTTCACAATGTGTTCCATGTGTCAATGTTAAGAAGGTACATGCCACACCCAACACATGTACTCACTTATGAAGAAGTGGAACTTGAGCCCGATCTATCTTACTATGAAGATCCTATCATGATTCTTGATACTAGAGAACAAGTATTGAGAAATCAGATAACTCGTTTGGTGGAGGTTCTATGGAGGAACCATAAGATGGAGGAAGCAACATGGGAGCCTGAGGAGCTTATGTCAAAGATATACCCAAATTTTTTTAGGTAAAATTATGTGAATTTTGAGGACGAAATTCTTGTAAGGATGGAAGAATTTAACACCCCAATGTTTTGAAAATAAATATATAATGAAATTTTATAATCTAACCATTAAACAAAACTTTGTCTCTTTTATGTTTTGAATTTTAAGAAATGGTTTTTTAGAGTTGTGTTCAGTAAGTCATTTAGAGTCTGATAGAACAAACTTGATTTTTGGAGAATAGTAACATACCCAAATGAATAGTAATATGAATAGTACTATGACTCTTTAATAGTAAATAATGATATTATTTTATTTTCTTAAGGCAATATGATAATGGGATCTTAATGAATTTTTCAATGGCACAGAAAACTAACTGCACTTCAAGATTATTATTTTTTGAATTAACTATGACCTTATTTAAAAATTAAATTAATAACATTTAGAAAATTATTTTTGAAATATGAATTTCACTTTTGAATTCTACACGTCGAAAAATAGTTAGGGAAAATTTTTGGGATTTTTCTGAAAATCATGATTTTTTGATGAATAGTGAAATACAGTAAAATACAGTATATTCAATTTATTAGTTAAATACACTATTAATGACATGAAAAGTGATGCAAGGACACTTTGTTCAAACTCACATGCACTTATTACTATTGGTGGTCACATGAACCGACACTATTTAGTTGTCTTGAGAGAAATAATAAAATACTGAATTAAATATTCAAATTATACCCCTCTCCTCCACTATAACCCCCCCCCCACTACCTCTTCTCTTCACTCCTCTAAGCCTTGAATATCCTCAAATTTCTTCCCAATTACCCTTCCCTAGTCACACCCAATGACCAGGATTCTCTTAGTTCTTCCAAAATACCAAAACCCCTTCCCTTAAAGAGTTTCTCAAGGAGGTTATTTCTAGATGTAAAACACCCTTCTTTCTCATTTGGTTTCATTTCAATTTATCTACTTTTTTTATACTCTCTTAACCTCCTCTGTCCAAATGAAAATTATAACTCTAGTAAAATCTATATATTGGATTTATATCATGTGAATGTAAGAACCATCATAAATATTCTTATTCCCTCCCTTTTATTTTTATAAATGAAATCGACGTCCATGAGGTTCTAATTTATAACCTTCGTGGACGACGAAGTTTTGTTCTTCAATTTATTCTTCATTACTGGTTATGAAACCATATTAATGGTTGAAACATACTATAATATATGTTTTATAACTTAATTAATATTCATTAACCAGAATATGTACATATAATTAAGTTATATGATCAAACTAGTTCATAATATTCCAAATACCGCCGAATAATCGAAGTGGTTGTTATCTACTGATTCATCCTCATTCCATGTAACCAAATGATAGAAATTACAATTATCAATTCTTTATGTTCATTAATAATATATAATTACAATCCTGAAGATTTATAACCATTCCACATGAACTTCATTATCTAAAAACAAGTGAACCGAATATTAAAAACAAAGGAAACAAACACTCCAGAACGACAAAATTCAATACAATAACATATCAATAAAGACATAAATGAACTAACCAGAATTATGGTAAACTAAATGAATGTCTAATAGGTTCTGAAATAAGTTATTAACAAGTATAATTTCATATTCCAGGAACTTAAGTACAAGAGCGGAACACATTTGGTGTTAAGGTAAGGGTTTTTCCACCCGAACATCCATTTTCATTCGGGATACTTTCATTGTCTAAGTAACTCAATTTAATTATTTTGTATTGTTATTTACTCCACTTATATTCTGTGTGAGTATCATATATATGTTTAAAAACCATAATCCTTCTTTATTTTATGGATAGTTACACGTTTTAAAAGGAACATTCAAAATTGTTTCAAGAATACAAGCCCGATTCAAGGGAATTTCTCAAATTCTAACATATTTTCAAGGGCACTATATAATCTGTTTTTGGAAACAATTATCTTTATAAAATAAATCATTTTTTTATGAAAATACTATATTACTTCACTTCTGGTTTTATACAAAGATTTTTTCAAAAGAACTCTTCTTTTTCAAATAAAGGAGTATTTATCCCCAAAATTGCTTAATGATTTTATAAGAGTGTTTTCATCCAATTCAACACTCTTGTTGATTCCATGGTATTATTGGGTTTAATAATTTATGATGTCATATAACATATTTTATTTAATGGTTATGACTAACTCTATTTTGTATGATCTATCCTAAAACCATTCACCATATTATTCCGAATTGCTAGTGTTTTATGTTTGATGATTGGGGAAAGATAGTTACATTTCATATGATATTTTCAATATGAATGTATTTATTGTTTATCTTTTTCCCCACTCATATGAGGAATGAATTAGAATTATTATGTGATGGTTGGGGCTCACTATATCACCTCGATTCATCGGTAGGTCTCATGAGACAAATAGACATAGAATTGGTCGAGGCATTTCCTAATGTGATATGGATTTTGGTCGAGGCCTTAATCACTAGATGTACTGGACGAGGCCATGAAAAAATTATTCAGATTCTCTGGCATATGCACTTCCCTCATTATGAAGCTAGAAAGTTCATGTGGATATTCAACTAGTATAATACCCTTGATTATGTTTTATTATGTTAATATTTACTCAGCTCATATTCCTACCATAATGTGATCATGTTTATTATTAAAGGAATTTGTTTTCAATAATTCACCATGTCTAATGTTTATATTATCTTCCAATATATTGATTACTCTTACTGAGATTTTGAGCTCACCCTTTCTTATGTTTCATTTTTCTTAGGATATGATGATTTAAATTATGAATGACATGCAAGAATAAACTAGGAGACATGATGTTGGTAGTGGAATAAATTAGTGTTGTTTTTTCATTCATGTTGTAATGATAAACTATTGTATGTACTTGTTTCCAATAATACTAAAATACGCGGTCCTTCGGGATTCATATTCCTTGTATATATTCCAACTTAATAAAATAAGGCACCGGCTCCGGGAAACTGGGGCTGGGTCCTTACACCTTATCTATATCTTATTCTATTATTTGGGGAATGAATACATCCGTCGTGTGTTCATGTGGAATAACAGCTCCACAAAGAGATGATTTTTAAAAAGAACTTTACAAGGATGGTAATGATGATGAATTTAAGAAAAATATATGATATTAAAGATACCATTATGATTCTATAAATATAATATTTATCTTTTTACTTTTTTATCAATTGGAAAATGATAACTTCACTCATGAAAACATGTGTACTACCCCTCCACAAAGCAATGTGATTCAGTTTTTATTTATCCCATTCATGGATTGTTATAAAATTTGATCTTAGTAATACAAATTATAATTAAATCATGGTTACTATTCAATAAATTATGTAACAATGACCAATTTTTCATTGGTAAACCAACTGATTTCATTTTTCAATTATGATCTAAACATCTTCAAAACACAAGACGAGGACTTAACAAATGAAGTAATTTAATATGTCATTGGAAAAAATTATATAAATCATCTTATGATAAGTAAATAAAAATATGAAATTTTATTGAGAAGTAAAGAATTAGTATAATTTTATTATACAGGAGTTAAAGGACATTCATAGAATGTTGGGACTTGAGGTAAGGGGATTCTTAATGCAATTTCCTTTCACTGGATTAAAACACTTGTCCGTTAACTTAATTATTCCATCATTATGTGTGTATTAATATCATAATTTTTTATAATATATTTCAAATTTTTTTATTCATATTTACATATATTCACATATTCAGTTCATGTAAAAATTATCACTTCAAAAGTTATAATCTTTTCAAGAGTTTTATTTGTTTCGGACTCATTATTACAACATGTTTTAGTTCATACACAACAATGTAATTTTATGGTTTACATACAAAAAAATTATTGAATTTTGAAATTTTAATTCATGTAATTTATAAAAATTATAAATCAATATCATATTCATTCTTTTAATGACATTTGATTCAAATGATATTGAAGTGGTATATTCTTTATGTTAGAGTCTATTTTTTTTTTGGGATTATTAATTTTCAAGTTTCATTTCGGGGAAATTATATGATCTGAATTTCATGAAAAATATATATATTATTCTCATTTAGATATTTTTTATGTCACAACTCATCCCCCATGGCATGTGTCATGACTACCCCAAGCGCACTATTTATAGGCCAGGGGTAGACTACTAGCACCTAGTAGGAATATCCCAAAAAGGGAAGGAATTTTTATTTAAACTTGTACACACACACAATGCTCATACCATATAAAGTAAACACAAAGTAAAATACAATTGTCATTGAGACAACTATGGAGAGTATAGTAAAATCTGAAATTACAAAGGGGCTAAAATACAAGCCCAAAACCACAAAGGAAAGTACACCTACCACATTCAATCTACTTTAGAACCTACATGAAGGGTAGGTGAAGGGTAGTAGCATGTAGCCATAGAACTATTCTCGTTCATCCCATCTCACTGAGCACTACCTAGTCCTAGATCACCAAGGTCTCTGTCAAAGGTTTGATCACCTACACGTGACACGACATGTGCAAGTGAAGCTCATGAAGGGGTGAGTAACACAATACTCAGTAGGGACCCCAAACCACAAACGAAAGACCACAAATCAAATAACACACAATAAGATCACACAGTAAGACCATAAAGAAAATAAATCTCTCACATGATATAACTCAAAGTATAGAAAGTAATATTTTGAGTCGTAAAGATGAATCAACTTGTAATATTGAGGGACTCATCCCTGATGAGACACTGTGGTCTGCCCGGCTGCTGGACCACTGAGATCCGATTGGCTGCTGGACCACAAAGGTCCCCTCGGATGATGGACCATTGAGCTCTGCTCGGCTACTGAACCACTGAGCTCTTCTCATCTACTAGACCACACAGGTATGCTCTTTTGTTGGACCATTGAGGTCTGGTCGTCTGTTGGACCACTGAGGCCCGCTCGTCTTCTAGACCACTGAGGTCCCATCTTATGGGGGGCCACTGAGGTCCGCTCATCTGCTCGACCACTGAGGTCCGCTCGTCTGCTCGACCACTAAGGTCCCCTCATCTTCTGGACCACTAAGGTCATCTCGTCTGCTAGACAAATGAGGTCAGCTCATCCACTGGACCACTCACGTTCGCTCTTCTGCTGAACCACTGAGGTCTGCTCATCTACTGGACCACTGAGGTCCACTCATCTTCTAGACCACTTAGTTCTGCTCCTCTTCAGGACCAATGAGGTCCACTCCTCATATCCTTTGTGTCACAACCAGCTATAGGATTCCTGCTCTCCAGTGTGTTTGATTCCGGAGGAATCAAATCCTTAAGTAATCATTCATATCTTGATTTCCAAGTAAAATCACTTAGAATATACCAAAAGGACTTTTTTTCATAAGGGTCAAAACAATTCCAACGACGCTTCAATTTGACGCTTGGTATGAAAGATATTGGAATTTTAGAAAAGAGGGGCTGGTTGAATCCATGCTCCATCCGACTTGGTCGTACTGACTCGACCAACCTGACCCAGGGGGTTTGTATGACCCAACCCATTTCGAATAACCCAATTTGACCAAGTTGGTTTTGGGACGACCTAGTCCGGCCTGCCCCAGTGGCCAGGATCATTGGGCCTTGATGGACCCAGCTTGATTTGGCTGTGGGTCTAGCCCATTGGGTCACCCAGCGACCCAGTTCTCATTTGGTCTGGTCCAACTTAGTCGAATCGGTTCTGAATAGATGGGCCGCCCAATGGCCCTATTTCTTATCTATCCCGACCCGCATTGGTTGTCAGTTATCCTCCATCCTAGGCCGCCTAGTGTCCCAATTTATTTTTTCAGTCCAACTAGCATCAGTAGGCTATTTCTACTCCAGGCCAGACATCATGAATCATCCAATTCGTGCAGACACATGGTGTCAGGGTGGTGTCGTCTACTCATCCAAGCAGTACGCTCACGTGAATCGGTCTTCGGCATGACCCGTAGAAAGTCACAGGTCCCCCACCCCACCGACGAAGTCAGTGAACTGCAGATTTGCTACACTGTGTGCCCAACATAGTTAGGTGGTCATGTCCACCAAATGCTAGGCGCCAAACTCCATGCAGGTGACCCCTGTCGCCAACGCGGGGCACTATTAACATGACACCTCCACCTTTCTTCATATCTTGGTGTAACTTTCGTAGGTGGTTTCCGCAGCCTTGTGCCACCGCCACAGTCTCCTACCGTCATCACAACCTTGTGGTGCCACATCTTATTGATGCCACAACCTTCCTGGTAATGGCCCTTCCTGCCTGATTCCATAATCTCTTGCGGCATCCTCCCATGAGCCGATGTGCCGCTATGGTCTCATCTAGACTACGAATATCCTCACAGACGAATTCACTCCACCATGAAGAATAAGAAGAACACAAGAAGAATATAGGGGAGGAGTCACAAATAAGAACACACAAAGAATGATCCAGGTCTTTGTTTGGGTTGACCCAAATGCGCTCTTTTTTGCAGGATCACAGAGAACCAAGAAATCAGGCAGAATAATCAGTATGATATATATCACCATCATACCGCATAATTGAACATCCCGCATTAATGATCAAACTATAGATCAAACTGTTCGTAGGTTGGTTCGCGTTCATTGTTAAACATTAGTAAGGGGAAAGGAAAATCACTCATTAAAACCCCCTACTTGGGAAAAGGAGATTGATCGAGGAAGACCACTCTTCTCTATCCGTTGATATCCAGTTTTGATACGATCTCCAAGGGTATAATTTCCACTTTACGATTTTCCGGCGTTCATCATTGGGGAGGTTTCATTCAGATATTCAATGAGATTTGTAGGATACAAACCTGATCTCCAATTCATATTATCCAATTAAATAGGGAAAACGTGTCACATTGTTTCTCCTAAGCTTAGTCACCACTGCTAAACTGTTTCATTTATGAAACAATGTTTCTATTACTTTTTGTTTCAGCATAGTTATGCATTTTTATTTACTTAATGAAATAGTTGGGTTTTAGCTGTGTTACATCGAAACAATTTCGATTAAAATAAACTTTTTAAGTTTATATTATTCTTCATTATAATGTATGAAAATTAACTTTTTCCCTTGACTCATGCTGGTTGAGGTAAAGTACTACATATGGAAAAAATCTCATTAAAAATTCAATGGTGGTCTCAGATTATTAATATGAGTTACTGTTTGTGAGTTACAAGGATTCAAAAATAAAATAATTTTAATTTAAATTATTTTATTTGCGGTTACATATCAAAAAACCAACTTTCACAGCTGTCTCACACCAGCCACTGTTAAGCTCTGGCTAAGGGATGCACACCCTCATGAGCTCAATGGTACTCTCAGAATTCCAATCCGAGTTACAGTTTATGAGTTATAAGGATTTTAAAATAAAAGAATATTTGTTCATTTATTTTATTTATGGCCAAAACAACTTTCCACTATTGGAACGTGCTATCCAATGTTATACTCTGCCAAAGTAAAGAACACCCTCAAGAGATCAACAGTGGTCTCAAATTTTTAATCCAAGTCACCATTCGCAAGCTATAAGGATTTTAAAAATAAAATAATTTTATTTAATTATTTTATTTATGGTTATTCCATTTTCTGGTTTTCCCACTAGTGGCCCACACCGACTAAACTTAAGTCGCGCCTAGGGTAAAATCGCCTTTCAAAACACCAAGGTACCCTCATATTCTTGATTCAGGCACCCATTTAATATTTAATCCTCTTTCTTTAGGAAAACAGTTCACACATGCTATTTATAAACTAACATTTTTCAACGGGCCATTTCGGGCACACCAGGCCTCAGAATTGCACATCGTCTTAGCACTTGGTCCTGAAAAAATCCCTTATAATTTAAAGAAATTTACATTGAATTCTAGAACATTACATTAACCCCACCATTATGGTTTTATGTCCTTGTAATCCAAAACTAGGGCAAACTAAACAAATGAGGGTACAGAGCACGAATCTAAGTCTCCCACTCCCACATGCTCTCTTAGAAATACCTATGTTTCCAAAAAAAACATATACCAAATGAATCAACCATCCATGGAGGATCCTCTCCTATAGATCCTATATCTCAATTGGATACTCCTAAAATATCACTCTTTCATCAATTATCCATCACGTAGAGGTATCTTGATCCCTCTACTAAACTCTACTCCTGGGTAGTTAGGAAGTGGGTCAACTCGGTGATTCAGTCAATGATTACCCAGATGGTATGATGTATCCTGGAAATATATTGTAAACAAGTAACTAATTCCATTGACATCCCATCCCACTCCCACTCTGGTACCTCAAGGGGTTGTGTCAAACTTGCTGGAACCTGGTGCTCAACCTTCACCTGCTGATAAGTGAGGAATCTCGACAAAAATTCTACCACTGCCTTCTTCATCCTGGCCACCAGTACAGACTTCAGAGGACCTAGTAAATCTTCACCACACCGGAATGTACTGCTAGAGGGGATATATGAAACTCCCTCAACACCTCCTCCCACAACACCACTAGTACTATAAAGCATCCTCAAAAAAGGATGACGTGCTTTCCACCTTTCGAATATCCATCAGGGGTACACACTATGGACATCTGGGCACACATAGTCTCACTGTTGGAATCTTTGAGTTTCACCTTTCTGACTTGTTGTAAGTTTGGAGGGTAAACTATCATTGAATGAATAAAAGTTGACTCCTATCAATCCATGAAGGATATATAAAGTGAGGCCAACTTCTCTAAGGCCTCATTCAGTAGTTATGAACTCGATATCCTGCTAAGATCATCTGCCACCCCATCCCCCTTCCCAAGTGTATAGACTATCTAGAATTCATAGTCCTGGAAAAACTCTATACAACATCCCTATCTTAGATTTAGGTCCATCTAAGAAAATATATACTTGAGACTCTCTTGGTCATATTAGATGATGAATAGTTCCCTATTAGGTAGTGTCGCCACATCTATTGTGTGAATACTAACACTACCAACTCAAGGTCATGGGTCGCATAGTTCAGATCATGCGGTCTCACTTGTCATGATCCATAAGAAATCAATTCCTTCCCTAGCATCAAGAAACAACCAAGAATAGTTCCTGATGTTTTACAGAACACCACATAATCGGTTCCCCCCTCTGGAATCCTCAAGATAGGAGCACTTTTCAAATTCTTCCTCAGATTCTGAAAGCTATGCTGACATCCTTTTGTCCACAAAATATTTTTTCCTTATTTTTCAACACCTTCATGGGTGTTTCCACTATAGAGAACTCAGGTAAAAACCTCTGATAGTACCCATCCAACCCAAGGAAACTTCGTACCCTTGTAATGCTCTTGGGTGGATCCCAAGAAAGCACTGCCTCTATCTTTGTTGGAACCACCACAACTCTATCATCTATTATGGCATGCCCAGGAAGTGGAAATTTCATATCCATAAATCACACTTCGAGAGTTTTCTATAAAGATAGTTCTCTTATAATGTGTATAGAACCATCTTCAAGTGTATCTCATACTCCTCATCAGATACTGAATACACTAAGATCTCATTAATGAATGCCACTATGAATCAGTCTATATACGACTGGAAGATTCTGTTCATGGGTCCCATGAACACAGTTGGACAATTTTTCACACCAAATGGTTTCACTAATAATCATAGTGGCCTTAGTGACATCTAATATCCATCTTTGATATATCCTTATCTCATACTCAAATCTATTGATAGCCTAATCAGAGTTCCATATTCAAGAACTATATCACTCCCTTCAGCTGATAGAATAATTCATTAATCCTTGATGGAGGATACTTGCTCTTCATGGTCACTGGGCTCAGGTTCCAAACATCTACACATAACCTCAAGATTCCATCAACCTTCTTAGAAAAAAAATTAGGGATGCCCTATCGTTAAACACTGGTCCTTACAAACCCCTTCCTCTGCAATTCTTCTAACTACTCCCTTAGCTCTTAGAGCTCTGCGAGAGCCATCTGATAGGTCTGTGTAGATATTTGTTCTATACCAGGGTAAAAATCAATGTATAAGTATACCTCTCTATGAGGAGGTAGTCCTAGAATATCATCTAGAAAGATGTACCTGTACTCATCCACCACTATAGGGAATTGAGAACTAAAGACATCCACTGCTACGTGGGTAAGGATTGAATCATGTTGGTACCCCTTCCCCTATCTTCTAGCTCCCTGAGCCTACTCTGAACCACATTAGGGTGGTGTTTGTAACATAACGAAATGTATACCACCTCCTGGTGCTCTCCCAACTCCTCTACCACATTTTATGCCCTGCTGATTAATTTGTTCCTATCACTGTCTCTGCCCCGGTGGCTCTTCCACCATTTCACTATCAGCACGACAGGCTGCACAATCTCTAGAAATATGCACCGTTCCATCTCTTGAAACTAATTACATCTTTCTTGGTTGACTGGACTCATCATATGAGCCCTGAGCTATAGATCCCCTATCTCAGGACCTCTTCTCTGAATATCTCACATGTCCAAGTCTCTGAGAATGACATCATCTTCCTCCTTTCCTACTGCTAACATCCACTGACTGTATCTCCTCAGCCAAATGACTTTCAAGAAAAAAGGTTCTCTCTAGAACCATATCATAAGTAGGAATGCACTGATGAATAGTGACATGTCATATTTTCCTAAACACATCTTGCTCGGAGGTCCGAGCCCTAAAGCACTGGTTGTATTGTATTCATCGAGTACCTAGAATGGTAGGTACTCCACGATGAAAACCCAGCTACTGATATTTCATCTTGCCAAAGATATAGAATCACTTGGTTACACATAGACCTTAGATTCTATGGAATTTTCCCCTTCTCTGACAAAGGTTATTATGCTCTATCCATGGAAAAGTAACCGCATCATAAGAATAGGTAATCAAAACCCCACCATCTCCCTACTGAGCCACGTTGAGGGCTCATTACCAGGACCACCATCTCATCTAATGATTCTCTAACTATATGGAAAACTTATTCACCACCTCAAGACAGTCCTTAGTCCCATGTGATTCAGGCTCAGCTCTAAACTTGAGGGGTCTCTTTCACTGAAACTCATGTAAGGCACAAATCCTACGTACATCCTCTACCAGAAGTACTAGTAGTAACTACTGACCAATGAGTGGTGGTAAAGATGAGACACCACCAGAAGGTTCCATTTAGGAAACGATCCTTATATCGAAGCCTCATCACTCCGTAGACCATCCTCATGGTCACACACTGGAATCCTAGACAATTGTCTATGTAGAGGAATCCCTAAGGTATCAAGTTGAACCATGATTAATAGATTATTCATGGTGAGATGATTCTAACTAATAAATATCATGAGAAAACATTCAAGGATGCATGAAACCATTGTTTTAATGTACTGATTCAAAAAGAAAAATTCAGGGTCCTGGTGTATAGATACATCAAACGCCACACCAACAGTAGACTACCTAGCCTGAATGAAAAACTCAAAACACTTAGCACTATTTCCCCATAAAAATTTACAGGCTCTAAGTTCTTTTGGTATAATCGACCTAGCTCTGATACCACTTTGTCATTAACCATCCCCTAGGGACCATCCCGTGACTACCCCAAGCTCGCCTTCTATAGGCCAGGGGCTCGTGACTAGAACTGAGTCAACATATGACAAAAAGGGCAGGAATTTGCCTTTAAAACTATACACATGCACAAAAATAAAACTATGGAAAGAAAACACAAGGTAAAAAAAATATTTCACTAAGAGAATTTATGAGAGTACAGTACAAGCTAAACATAAAAAGGTGCCAGAATACAAACCCCAAACCACAAGGGAATGTACAACTGCCACATTCCATCTGCTTAAGACCCTACCTAAAGGTTAGGTGAAGGGTAGACGCCTATAACAATATAATTACACTTTTCCATCCCATATCACTGAGCAGCACCTAGTCCTAGACCCCCAAGGTCTCCATCAATGCATCAATCACCTGCATGAGACATGACACGTGAAGGTGAAGTCCATGCAGGGGTGAGTAACACAATACTCAGTAGGGATACCAAACCACAAAGGAAAGATCAAAAATAAAATACCATATAACAATATCACAATAAAAGAAAACAAAGAAAAGATGGCTAACACTAGGTTTAAATCAAATTATAGAAAGTTATATTTTCAGTCATAAAGCTGAATCATCTTGTACTATTGAGGGACTCATCCATGATGAGTCACTATGGTCTTCTTGGCTACTGGACCACTAAGGTACAATTGGATGCTGGTCCACTGAGGTCCTCTCAGCTGCAAGACCACTGAGGTTTTCTGGACTATTGTCCCACTGAGATCTACTTGTCTATTGGACCACTGAGGTCTGCTCGTCTCTTTGACTACAGAGGTCCGCTTGTCTCCTGGGCCTCTATGGTTCGCTCATCTACTGGACCAATGAGATCCACTCGTATCCCAGACCATTGAGGTCTTCTCGTTTGCTGGACCACTATGGTCCACTCGTCTTCTAGACCACTGAGGTCCATTTTTCATATCCTTCATGTCACAGACAACTGTAGAATTCCCGCTCACCAGTGCCTTTTATTCTGGTAGAATCTACTACTCAAGCCATCATTCATATCTAGACTTCCATGAAAACTCACTTAGAGTATACCCAAAGAATTTTATCATCTCAAGGGTCAAAATTCCACTAACTATTAATCTATCGGACGCCCAATCAAAAAGATATTAGTGTTTTAGTAAGCAGGGGTTGGTTGGGTTTGGCCCTAGTCCCACTTGGTCGAACAGAACCGACCAACCTGACCCAGGGGTCCTGCATGACCTGAACCATTTTGGGCAACCCTGATCAGACCTAGTTGGGTCTGGGTCATCTCGGTTTGGCCTACCCCAGTGGCTAGTCCCATTAGGCCTTGCTGGACCCAGCCCAGTTCGAATGTTGGTCCAGTCTGTCAGGTCGCCCAACAACCCAGTTCTCATCTAGTCTGATCTAACATAGTGGGGCTGGTTCTGAAAAGCTAGGCTCCCAGCGGCCTGATTTCCCTTCTGGCTTAGCCAGCATTGGCGATCAGTTCTTATCCAGCCCAGGTCTCCCAACAGCCCAATTTATTTTTCCAGCCCAGCCCGTATCGACGGGCTAGTTATAGTCCATCTTGGACGCCATCCGACGTCTGGTTTGCGCAGACATGTGGAACCAGGGTGGCACCGCCTCCTCAGATAGCTGGTGCGCTCACGTGGACCAGTCTTCCACGTGACCTGCATAAAGCCTGAAGTCCCTCCTCCCATAGTCCGCGTAGTGCCCCCAACGAGGGTGGGTGGCCGCGTCCACCTGCCTCCACCCGCCGACATTCGTGCGGGCAGCCCCTATCATTATCGCTGGTGGTTTCCATGGCCTTGTGCCACCATCGTGGTCTCTTGCATCTTCTATGTCCCTACTTTCCATGGGCCTTCCCGCCCGATGCCGCTATCTCACGCGACCTCCTACTGTAGGCCGATGCATCGATACGCCGTTGTAGTCTCATCTGTACCGCGAATACCGTTATCACTGAATTCATTGTATGAAAGAGAATGAGAAGAACAAAATAAGAATATAGGTGAAGTAATCACACATAAGAACACCCAAATAATTATAAAGGTCTTTATTCATGTTGACATATATGCATTATTGTTAACATGATCACAAATAAACATGAAATAAGGCTGAATAATAACTAATATATATCCTTTATCGCACATCATTAACTATCCCGTATTAATGATAGAACCCTATATCAACTTGTTCATGGGTTGGTCCAAATTCATCATTAAAATTTTAGAACAGGGAAAGGAAAATCACTCACAAAAACCACCTACCTAGGAAAAGAATATCGGTTAAGGAAGATCATCTATTGTTATCCGTTGATCTCTAGTTCCAGTTCACTCTCCAAGGGTATCATCACAACTTTTTGATTCCCTGGAATTTGGAAATGGATAGGTTTACTTCAGAGATTCAGAGTGATTTAAAATATCCAAATACGATCTCCAATTCCTGTTATCCCATTAAATGGGAAAAAACACATCACATCATTTCTTTTATGCTTTTTCATTTATGAAAAAATGATTCTGTTACTTTTCATTGTAGAATCGTTTCATGGTTTCCCTTATGGAATGAAATAGTCGGCTCATCACTGTGTAGTAGTGAAATAATTTAAAATAAATTATTCTTTTTAAGTTTATCTTATTTTTCTAAAAACTTCTGAAAATTAACATTTTCCCTCAACCCATGCTGGCCAATGTTATGTCCTACTTAGTAATAAAATCTCATTATGAATTAAATGGTGGTCTTATATTTTAAATATGAGTTACCATTTATGATTTATGAGGATTTGAAAATAAAATAATTTTTATTTAAATTATTTTATTTATGGTTACGTTCTGAAAAAAAAACTTTTAGGGCTAGCCCGCACCTGCCAATGTTAGGATCCGCCAAAGGGAAGCACACCCTCACTAGATCAATGATACTCTATTATTTCCAATCTGAGTTATCTTTTATGAGTTATAAGGATTTCTAAATAAAATAATCATTATTTAGTTATTTTATTTACATCTAAAAACAACATTACACTATTGGCTCACACCGACCAATGTTAGGCTCTACCTAAGGAAAGAACAACCTCACAAGATCAATGATGGAATTGGATTTTCAATTCAAGTCACCATTTTTGAGTTATAACGGCTTGAAAAATAAAAAAATAATATAATTAATTTATCAACGGTTATCAGGTTTTCTCACTAGTGGCCCATGCTGTCTAAACGTAAGTCGTGGCTAGGGTAAACCTGTCATCCTGAACCAAACAGTTCCCTCAAATTTCTCATATAGTCACCCGTTTAAGAGTGATTCCACTTTTTTAGGAAAACCGCTCATGCATTATATTTAAAGCTTAACATTTTTTGACGGACCATTCCAGACACACTAGGCCTTGGAATCACACGCCGTCTGAGCAGCTAGTCTCAGAAAAATCCAATATAATTTAAAAAAAATTACATGAAATTCCAAGGCATTAAATTTTATATTCACTTGATTATATTTTATATTTTACTATTTTGTACTTAAAGAGATCAAAGAGATTTTTTATGGAAAATAGAACTTATTTTTCATTAATATAGTCTCTTTCATATGAGTGATCTTCAAAAAAATTCAAGAATGTTAATTTATATTAAGAAGAGATTATTTAAATTCTATTAAAACTATATTTAAATAGTTTAAAAATTTTCAAAATAATTTTTATTTTCATTTCCTAACATGGTACTTTTTTGATTAGAAGAGTTTAGGAGATAATTTTCTAAAATTTAAAAATTGAATGACTATTCCCACTTTCATATTATTATTTTACATGAATATTTATTATCTTTTTTACATTTATATTTTCAAATAAAATATTTTTTAATATTCATAATATTTTATTTAAAATTTTCTCAATAGAAAAAGATATTTTCCCTATTTACAAAGAAATGTCTTAATGTACTTTTAGTTTTATTTTCCATATGTGGAAACACCCTTTATTTTTTTCCCTATTATACAATGGGTATATATTCCAATTAAACCATTTTTATTATTTATCTATATGGATTATGATTTTTTAAATATATTTTTATAGATTAATTTTTTTTTCAATGTGTTAATCAATCTAAAATAGAATATTGGTTGTGTTCAAGGGTAAAAGTGAGTGCCTCTAAATGTTTTGTTGATTATATGGAACATGGAAATATGTATGAATTATTTAAGGGTAGTTCTATGATAATCCAATGATAGGTGGTTATGTTATAAACTAATGACTAGTGATTACATTATAAAACCATGATGGATGGGTTTGTCATTTCCCACCAATTCATTCACTATAGCGATGGAGTTAAAAAATTATAAGTTACTCCTAAGAGATTATAGAGTAATATATTATATGTTACTCTTAAGAGATATGAAAATTATACTATTTTTTTATGTTTCAGTAATGAATATTTCATATTCTATGATACCAAAATGTTGTTTCCATGTTGTCATTGTGGTTTTTATGGTTAATTTTATCAATATTGACTTCTCAAGGCTCAAGATCATTGATCCATATCACTATTGATATTTTTAAATATTAAGGACACGTCATATGTTTAATGAACGAGGTTATGATGGGTATAAATTCCTTTATATGATTCTATTTCACTATGAATATGTTATCATACCTATATACTCATATTTTTCTCACTAAAGATATTCAATTAGCAATGCCCATGTTTACCCTTTCTGATCATTTTAGGTCACCATTATTTTGTATCTATACACTAGGTTATAAAGAGATATTTTAGGTAAGGTATTTCTACAAGGATTACATGTAGTTTATGATAAATACTTAATATGGAATAAGAATATATATGTATAATGGTAAAATGATATTTTAAATACATCATTATTGTTATGTAAGAGTTTTTCATAACTCTAAAAAACCTAAAAGGTCCTTGGGTATGTAAGAGATGAAATATTTCCGTTTGATTTTGGATATTTGGGGTGAATAAAATTTTGTCACTTTTATAAGTATCAATGCTGGAAATGTAAATATTATGTTTTTAGAGCCATATTTGGGAGTGCATGATGAGTTTAGTTATAGTTGGAATCATAGAAGAGTTCATAAAAATTTTGAGATTATGATATTTTCCTATGAGCATATCTTAAGAGTTATGGATAGAGTCATGGATTTATATGATTAATTATGATCAAAATATCCATAGAATAATTATTTTTTATTTTTTATGTGATGGGATTTTAAGGTGATTAATAATATTTTGTATACATTCTATAAATTTGAGGTATATATAACCTTTAGGATTAATGTGATGGATTATTTTAGAAGAATTATTTTAAATTTTTAGGAATGTAAACTGAAAGGTATGAGAAAATACATTAGTTTGTAACATTATTTATTATTTTGGTTATTTAGTATTATTTGAATGTTGGGTTATTTATTTATGGACTAATCTATATTGAACCATTGGTTTTATTATGGAAATTTTGGAGTTACATGTATTATTTCATCATATGAAGGTTAATTATTTTTTTATATTATTATACCATAGGCTAACCATTTTATCATTAATAAATATATTAGGATTATATTTTCATCCTTTTAGGGATCAAATGAGCTATTAAAATTTGATTATTTAAGTGTGGTAAATCTTCATTATGGATACCCATAACATTTAATATGGGATAAGATAGAGGGGGAACTGTATAAAGAATTTTGAATTATTGATTTAAATTTATGGATTTGATGAAAATCAATAACATATATTTTCCATTGTTTATAGTCATAATCATAAAAGAAAACATAATAGAATAAATTTTTTGTCTTTTTATAATCAATTTTGAGGAATTGATAGTCTACTTTATCTCTTATTAATTCATGATTTTGTGGTTATTAACTTTACCATGATCACATTATCTATCACTCTCCATAATTATTTTTTAATTAAATTTCTTCTTTTCATTCATATTTTCTCTTCTCACCAATATTATTCTATTTGGAAACCAAGTTATATGTAATTTTTGATTAACTTCATAAGTCCATTTCCCACTTTTCAGAAGGATGGTCTGTTAAAATGTTTTAAGACATGGGCTTTCAACAATGGTATTTTCAAATATTAAACCTTTGATTGAACCTTCCTAATATCAAATTTTAGGTAATTTTTTTTAAATGGGTTAAAATGTAATACCTAGATATTTAAAAAAAGTTGATCTTCGATAGCATACAAGACACACAATATCAAGATTTAACGACCAAAATATATTATTATTTACATATAATCACAATAACCAAGATGTTTAATCGATTGATATTAATTTAGATAACCACATTATAAAATATAGGAATAAAGGTCATAATAAAAAAATTATTTTTTAATGGTCAGGAAATAAGCATAAAATGTTTTTTGTAGTCATTTTCGGCTTAAAAGAGACTTGTTTTTGAAAAAATATTTTTATTACTTTTTTCAAGATAATATTATAAAAACAATAATGAATTATTATATATTTTATTTTATAAAAATTATACATTTTTTAAAATTTATGTTTCTAAATTATCTTAGGGATAAATCTTTAGATATTTCTAAAATGAATTAATTTTTACTTACTAGTGAAAGATACTGATTTTATAGAAAACAATCATTTCATTTCATATATTCATAATGCATAATTTTTTTATAAATTGGTTTTAAATTTAATTATATAAATTTGTTTCAAAATATTCCAGGAAATGTTATTTTAATCAACATTATGCTTATTTTTAATATATAAACATTTTTTTTACTAAAAATACTTTTTTCTAGAAAACCATTTTTCATCAAATTTTTTATATTTTATTTAAAAAATAATTTTAAAAATTTATAAAAATTGAATTTGAAAAAATGGATTCCATATTTGGAATCATTAGATTCTAATTTTTTAATAGCTCTACTTCATATTTCATCACAATGAATAGTAATCATTGAATAAATATTACCAATATAGTGATGTCAAAACTTGTAGAAAAATGTTAAAACTATAAAATATGGTTTCAAAATCATCCATACACATATCTATATTTTTTTAGATGAGTTTAAGTCTATAAATTCATTCAAATATTTGATAATATTTATTTTTTGTTTCGTTTTCTATTGATAATGTCCTTTGTTTTATTTTATATAAAAGAAAATTGAAAATTTTATTTCTCTTGAATTTATTATTTATAATATTTTTTGATAAGGATAAACAAATTATGAATGGTTATAATTGTTTATTATGGATATTAATTATTTTTTATGAAAATACTTTATTTTTAATTTTCAGTGATAAAATAGTTACCTTAAATGATTAAACAATGTCAGCATAGTGCTTGTGCGAAGAGTAGGAAAATAATGTAAATTATTTGAAAAACATGAAAACTAATAATTTTTGGGTGAGATATGGATCTTCAAAAAAAAATTCATATAAAAATAATTTATTATTTTTGTTTTTAAAGATTATATTTAATGTAAATTACTATCATGATATTTTTTTTAAAAAATTCAATCATATGAAAACACCGAAAATGAAGTTAATGGCATTTCATGTAAATAATAAATTATTTAATTATTTAAAATTAATAAAATTGTTATATTTGACAATGTGAATGGTATATGGCCTATAATATCAACCATTATCCACTTATGGGTCACTTTACATTATATTATAACATTCTTGGCCCCAAAAAATTCAACTGCATTTTTATCATGGTAATCATTAAAATTGTTAGCAAGAAGATAAAACTAAAAGATAGCGATTAAAAAATCACTAAAACATTTATAAATTTTATTGTACAATATTATTTAAATGAATCATCTCCATAGATTATTAATATTTTATATTTGTCCACATGAACATGAAAATGTTAATATATAAATTTAATAATTTATGTTATTCTAGGGGTTCCCCTCTCCTCTTTAATATAATGACACCACCCATCATATCTTCATCACACTTAATGAGACCATTATATAATCCAATATTAGCCCAAATCACTTCTCAAAATTCCTCCCCATATCTTAGAGGTCCTGGTCTCACCAAAAACCATCCTTGAAGTATTAATGTGTAATAGAACAGAGGATGTTCAATTAGAATGTAATAACCTTAACCATATGTCTCCATTTTTCATATTATTCTAAGACCATAAATATTATCCTAACCATTCTAATACAATAAATTCAGAAACTACCATATATTGAGATGTTAGTATATTAATGCAATGACATTATTCACCTCTTTTTCCAAGTAGTGATGTTTTTCATTTTTTTCATAACCACCTCCCAAGGCTGGATATAATGATTTATTTAAGAATTATATATGATATAAATGAAATAATTAGAATTATATAAAATTTAATATTTACTTTCTTACTATTCCATCAATAGTTAGATGGTAACATTGATGATGCTTACGTGTGGACTACCTCCTTTACGAAGTGATGTGATTTGTTTTTCATGTTTTCCTTTCATAGATTGTTTTAAAATTGTATTCAAGGTAAAAACATGAAAATTATATCATGTATAATATTATTAATAAGATGTTACAATGATCCCATTAACCATAATAAACCTACCAAAGTAATTTTTCAAATATGAATCAAATTTCCTTAAAACACCAAATGTGGACTTAAATGATTAATTAATTAAATATTTCATTTAAAGAAATTTAAAAAAGTGTTTATTTATAATTTAATAAATATATATAATTTCCTTATAAAGTAAATAATTTATATAGGATTACTATAAAGAAGTTAATGGAAATACATAGCATGTTTGGACTCATGGTATGGGGTTATTTACTAAATTCCCTTTTATAGGGTTATAATACTCCTTCATTGACTTTTTTATTCAATTATTATGTGTGAATTGATCTATAAATTATTTTATACTATATTTAAACTTATTTTGTGTGGAGTTTCATTCCGAGAATCATTTCATGGATAAGTTACCACTTCGATAGTTATAATTATTTCAAGTGTTTTCTTTGTCTCAATCTCATTTTCATGAGACATGTTTCATGTCATTCACAATGATTTCATTGTATGGTGTATATACCACACCATGAATGAATTTTGAAATATCAAATCATGAAATTAAGGGTATTTATATTTCCCTATCATAATATTTCATTCAATGACTTTTGATTAGAATGTTACTAAAGGGATAAAGTTTTTATGTTATAATCTTATTTATTTTTAGCATTATTTATGTCCGAGGTTCTATTGGGAGATATTGAATGATATTAATTTATTAAAAAATATATCTATCATTTTCACGAGGTTATTTATAAGGTTTACATGAAATCCTTTAATTTTTTCTATTATTGGTACTTATGTCTATGAAAATATTTTTCTAAGAAAAATATTACCTTATTTGTCCCTATTGATTGAGAATATTTTTTCTTCCATATTCGTGATAATTAAAATTTATTCAATAATTTTATTTAATATGATGAAATTTTAATTAAATTATTTATCAAAAATATTTTACTTTATTTAAAATTGTTTTCAAGGAGTATTTTTGTAATTTTCCAAAAAGGTTATGTTTGATTTTGATCGATAGTGCAAAAGGGATCTTTATTTTAACAATTACTAATTGAATGTATTTTACCACCATAATAGCTATTATTTTCATTAAATCCTCATTTAAAATTTTCCATGGTTATATTCAATGAAATATTTTTTCAAGGTATTATTTTTTTAAACATTATCAAAAGATAAATATATGTTCATTGTTTTTTAAGAAATAATACTAAATGATATTTTTTTGTATTTTTCCTTAGTGAAATATCGTTAATTTTTCTGGATATTATCTATATGGTACATTTTATAATTAAATCATACTTATTCTATATTGGGAAGATTATGATTTTTAATGAAATTTTCGTCGAACAGGTTTCTTTTCCACGGTACAATCATGCTAAAAAGGAATGGTGGTTATTTTAAATGGTAAATGTGTTAGAAACTAATTTTTTTCCATATTTAGTATATAGAAATAGCCATGAATGATTTATCTGTGGATTAATATTAAGAAATGAATGGGTGGTTATGTTATAACCCATGTCCAAGTGGGTCAGTTAAAACCGGCTAATGCATTGGGTATAGAGGTATAGTTAACTGATATAATATTACTCCTGAGAGATGACATAGTTAATTATTGAAAGTTACCCCTAAGAGATATTTATATTATATTATTTTTATCATTCCATAATTTTTTTGATGTTTTATGATACCAACTCGTTTTCTTTGTTCTCCCAATGCATTTTTAATAGTTTCATTTATCAAAATTAACATCATTTGGATCATGATTTTTTATGGCTCTTTCTGTTATGAAAAAATTATTCCATGTTATATGTTTAATGATCTACGATTTTATTGTTATAAATTATCCTATGAAATGTTTATGTACAATGAATATTGTCTCATACTCTTATGCTCACATTGTTCTAATTGAATATATTCAATTATTAATGCATAAGTTAATGTGTACTAAGAATTTTTATCGCCATTATTATATTTCATTTCCCCAAGTTATAAAGAGAGGTGTTATGTAAGATATTTCTATAAGGGTTTCTTGTGGTTGAAAATGGATAGATAATATAGAATAAGAAAATATGGGTATTGTGTAAAAAAATATCATTTAGTCCTAATTCTTTAAAACTCTAAATGTAAAAGGTCATTAGGTTTTTAAGTGATCCAAAATTTCTATGTGACATTGTCTATTTTTGGATATTTATATTTGGGTCACTTTTATTGGTCTCAATTCTATAATTTTATTATTAGGTTTTTTTTCACCAGATCTAAGTGTGCAGGTTTGGGGTTGTTATACCAGAATACCACATATATTTTAAAATATTTGATCATTGGTTCAAAACAAATAACAATATCATTACCTAGTTTTTGTTTTCCTGATATTAGAAGAGAAAATATAATGTGTTTTTTCATTAGGAATATAACAACATTACTGGACATATATCATGAGTCGTAATTTGGATACAAAAATTATTAAATCAATCTATAGATAGTCAAAGATGAATGTTTTTCAGATCATTACCAAATTTCAGATACTCCTGGTCAATTTTATTCCTCTGAGGAGAATCTTCCAGGTGAAAATGTTTCACATATATATATTATTTGTATTTGTGACACATCAATTTCCATTTAGTCTCCTCTCATACATATTAGAACATAATACATATAATGGTTGGATTGTGCCATAAAAAATTTGATGGACGTGAACCTCTATTATCATATCAATACAAACCACACATTATAAATTTGTTAAGTGTTGCATTGGCCTTGAGAAATAATATACATTCATTTGGAAAGGAATGCATTAATTCCGATATCATACCCATTGAATGTAACATTAATTTAGCATCATATGATCAAAAAAATCTAATTATATTCAGAAACAGTACCCTTTAAGAGAGAAAGTAGTTCAGAAAGTATTGGTTCATGCTATGAGCTGTCTCATTTTACATTATATAGGTTCAGTATGGTGTAAAATATTGTATACTTTGTTCAACTAGTATACTATGGAATCCTTAAATAACCCTTTAACTTCTAAAATTTCAATGGAAAATCACTAATCTCACATACAACAATCATTTTAATTTTTTCAATTTGACCTTCATAGTTTATTACATGTATAATTATTTACTCAATGTAATTAGAATCATTATTCACACTTGTATTCATAAAAGATATTCCATAAATCACAACAATATCCTAGTCACTAACTATATTTAGTTATTCACTTTGGTTTCTAAAAAAATTATAAGTTAGATATACTCCTTGAGGGATCATGTGTTTTAACCACTTATCTAGAATAATTATTAATGATTAGAAAAAACCTAAACATGGAAAAAGTATTGGAGAAGGGTCTTATGCATGATATTTTTCAAATGTGATGAAGTCTTTATCCCTATCCCTAATTTTTTTTAAATAATTGATATCCATCAATTTTCAATTACTATCCATATTATTTGATTTAATAATAATCATTTAAAAAAATAAACAAGTATGATATTAGAATCCAAAAAAGATATATATGCACACTTATAGTCACCATATTTGATATAAATTATCATTAAATCAAAATATTGTTAGATCATATATGTATAATGAATTATATGAATTTATAGAATTATTAAATTTATTTTTTATTTCATAATTTACCAAAACATAAACCAATGGAGATAACAGTGTAAACTTTGAAAATAGAGATCTCTATCTCTATTCAGTTCACTTTGTTAAAGGTCGTCAAAGTCATCAGAAGTTGTTTGAGGTCACCATAAAGAAAAAATTATCATAATTTTTTAATTATTTTAACTATACATGAAATATGGTGTATATTGAGTTATAATCCATGGATCATGGTTAAATTTTAATGATATTATTCCAAGAGAATAATCCAAAATTAATATAAGAAGTGAAATCATAGATCGTCATTAGATGAACCATGATTAACAATGTTTTTTTTTCATTTGATACACCTTAATATTATGGTATTAGAGTGGGTTATGATACAATAACACACCCCCTTAAATAGATGTTAAACACTTCACTTAGGTATTCACCATTAAATTTTGCTAAAATAATTTAATAAAATTTTCAAGATTATTTTTCATAAAGTTATTGTCTATTTTGGAAATTTTTGATGCTTCAATATTTGTTTTTCATTAAAAATAAATATATAATAAACTCATACATGATGGTTTTTAAGTACCAAAAACCACCACCTGATTATATACATTTTGATCCATCCATATATGTGATAATATGAAAATCCCAATGTTTTGGATAGAATTAAGTTTTGTCTTTTGGTGTGGATTTTTTCCTCGTGTGAAGTAGGAAACATCATACACAATGTGATTGTTTTTTCAAGGAATTTTAAGGATTTAAATATAATATAAACTAATATTAACACACACACACATATATACACATGTGCACACACACATATAAATAATAAAAAACACATAATCAAAAATATATATACATTTATAATTATACATATAAAAACAAATGAAACACACACCCACACAAACATATAAGAAAAAATCAAATCACATAACATGTTTCCACAAAATGACCATTACTCAAAATCTTTAATAATTCTAATCGCCAATATAGTTACTAGTTTGACATAAACCATAACCTAATGAATATTCATGAATCTATTAATATTTATATGGATTAAATTTTTTTATATCATTAGAAACAATGATTTATGATCTAAAAATCACCCTTTTAACTAACACACAACCTAATTTATAAAAACCTTTTTCATTCCACTAAAACACATTTAAATTTTCAATTAATATAAAATTATAATTATTTAATTATTTAATAGGAAATCATAGTATATAGTCTATATTTATATGTAAAAAGAGGAATGAAAATCAATAATTAGAAAAATCAAGAAATATTGGATAAATAAAATTTATATCACCCTAAAAGGGTCCATTCATCAAAAAATAGTGATGAATAATACACAAAATGGATTATAGAAAAAATAGAGGGGAAAACTGATAAATATAAACATCAGAAAATGAACTCTGATTTTATTATGAAAGACACATGTATGATCATCTATAAATACATAAAAAATAGTTTGTAATACCATAGATATGTTTCTGAAGTTTGAGTTTTCCAAAATAAACAATATTGATTACTGAAAATGAATAAGGGAAGAAAAAATTTAAAAAATTATGATAAACACATGAAAGATCAACTGATAATCCCTACAACATGTGCCTAATTTTATACCTACATTTTTGAGGTTTTATTTGTAAAAAATGATATTGTCTACTGTAAAAGATCAGTTGCACAAGAGCTTGAACACAATAGGGTGGGGGAAGTGGTCGGTTATATTCATTTTAAAAAAAGAAATGAGTTTTATCATCTCTTATTAAGAAGCATTGATAAAATTTTGTTTTATAACCGCTAAAAATATTATCACAAAGTAATACCTATTTTGTCAGCGCTTCTCAAGAAATGATAAATTAATTCAATTATCATTGTTAAAAAAGCGCTGATAAAAGTTGTATTTCACAACGATTATATTTTTTGTGATGATAAAATGTACTTCTATCACTATTCGATCTATGGGTGAAAATTTTGTAAAAAATTAATAAAAATGAATGAATAAATAGTATTAATTATATGAATAATAAAATTATAAAAATTTAATAGTACGAACTTTTAAAATTAAAAAAAATTAAAAATGAATTTATATAAATTAAAAATATAAATTACAATCAGGTTGAAAATATTAAAACAAATTAAACAAATACTAATAAATCAATAAATTTTGAAAATATTAAATATTAGTAAATATTATAAATTTATAAATAATATTTCATGAATGAATATTAAAAATGAATATATAAATTTGAATAAATGAAATAAAATATTAAATAAAGTGAATTCATAACATTAAATACATAAATTAAAATGAAATAAAAATGAATAAATAAATAATATGTAGTATATAAATAACAAAATTATAACAATATAATTTTATTAAACATTTAATATATAAAATTTTAAAAAAAAATTATTTATATAAAATAATTATACGATACAAAAACATACGAAAAATATTAAAACATAATAAACATAAATAATTTAATATTAATCATATAAATTTCAAACATATTAATAGTATTAAGGAATAGTAAATAAATATGTATAAATAAATATTAAAAAGGGTATAAATTCCAAAAAATTACTGAAAACGAATAAATTACATTAAATTAAATTATATTAAAAATTAATTTATAAAAATATGATAAATTTAAAATATATTTTAAAATAAAAATTTAGAAGATTAATTATATTAATTATAAACTCATAAAAATAATGGAAAATTTATTAATGATTAATATAAATTTAATAAATAAAAAAATATTAAACAAGAATTATATTAACTCTTTAAATTATAAAAATATTTAAATAAATAATTTAAATAAATAAAATATATAAAAATAAAACCTTTTTTAAAAACCTTAAAACTAAATAAATAATTATAAATAAATATAAATCACATAAGTTACAAATATATTGAAAGTATTAAAACATTATAAATAAATATGAATAAATTAATAAATTATAAACATATAAATCACATTATATATAAAAAATATTAAAATAATGTTAAATAAAATAATATTAAAATGGAAAATTTTAATTGAATAAATTTAAAATATTATTAAATAACTTAATTCATAACATTAATTAAATAAATTAAAAACACACTAAAAATTAATAAAAAAGGAATAATTAAATAATTTAAAATTAATAAATAATAAAATTTAAAAAAAGATTTATATTAAATATTTAAATTAAATTAATATTAATACTAAAATGATTTTTTCAAAATTAATTATATAAAATTTAAAAACTATTTAAACTATTTAAAAGTAAAAAAAAATGTATAAATATATATGTAATACCCTGAAATTTTAAAATATCAACATTCTATTTGATAACAAATACGACACGCACCACTGAGCTTAAACAACCAAATAAATATATTTCTTTAAATTTATTCTCATTGATAGCTGGAGGAATATCTAACCCTGAGTCTTAATGAATTTTAATATAATATAGTCTTATAACCTAGACCTTAAATTGGGGAGTATGAATTGTAATGAAATTATGTAAATTCTTATAATCTATTGATTAAGAATAAAATAATAATATTTTAAAAGAAAAGGTAATGTTTTCTAAAAATTTGTATTTCTTAAAAAAGAAAGTTAATCGTGATTTTCAATCAAAAAAAGTTAAAAATACTTGTACCACTTTTAGAAAACTTATTTGAAAAATTAAACTAAAATTTTAAAATAATCATATCAAAATTATCTTACTATTCATTTTTGGGAGTTTTCTTAAGTATTTCATTTTTTAATGAATATTTAAAACTAATGAATTTTAATAGAAAGATTTAATTTTGTTTAAACTATTTATAAAGTTGAGATATATGTAAATTTGGTTTAAAACTATCCTTAGTTTAATTAAGTATTGATTAATCCAATTTTTTTTCATTAGAATCATTTATATAATTATTTTTTTTATGAACAATTTGTATACTTGTGAACATTTTCTCTTTAAAAACTCACTTTCACATCATTTATACAATATTAATTTTATTTTAAATTTTCAACATCTATGAAATTATTTTTTGAAATTGTATTTTATACTTGGACTCATGATAAATGATAATCATTTATAAGTCCCACATAATTTTTGACCAAAATTAATATTGAAAATTGTAAAAATTAATCACCATGTTTAAGGTAATAATGGATTTTTTAGGGTTGAACTAGTAATATAAGGATAAAAATGACCTAGAAACCTTTCAAAACCCTATTTTATGTACATATTTCTACTATATATATTATATTCTTGAGAATTTCCCATTTCGGAGGCTCATGACTTCATAAAAACATGGGTATGAATGAATATTTTAAAAAAATCACAGTTGTGCCACTCACCCCACTAATAAAAGGTCACCCCTATCCTATCTTCTTGACACCTTCACACACATTTGTTTTGGAAATAACATCCCAAAATAACTTCCAAAATTTCATATTCTCACCAATAAATGCTTATATTTAGATGAAATAAATCCCAGAAAGGATTTTTGTGCAAACATAAGGAGGCTACTGAAGAAGATGCAATGTTCTTCAATGAGTGTTTTATATCATTTCATCATAAACCTCATTAAATTATTATTAAAACAAGATGATATAATAAATTCAGTATATTATATTAAATAATGAGTTTTTATGATAATTTAATGACCTATAACCATTCCCACTTTCATCAAAGGGGTTACGAAATTATTACACATGTGTATAGAGGACTATTGCCTCACGAACCAATATGATTCGTTTTTCCATTACCACATATCATGGTTGGGTATCATGAGAGAATAAAAGTATATATATGATAAATATATCATTATTATACCTCTAGAGTAATACTATCATTTATAACATTTTTTTACTTTCCATTTAGTAGAGGATACGAAAACATCACTCATTTGCACGCCAGACTACCACCACACGAAGCGATGTGATTTGTTTTTCAATAAAACTTTAAAGAGAATGTAATAAAGATAATATTAGTTATTATATGTATTATAAAATTCATAATTTTTAAATTAATTTTATATTTATCATTCATAAATGATAATGAATCATATTCTTTTTACCCATTGAAATGTGATAATGTCATTGGTGTATGTGTTAACTACCGCCTTAACGAAGTGATGTGACTATCTTTTCATCACCTATACACATTGATTATATATATATATATTAAGAATTAATATGGTATTTATAATATTATTATAATTTGATAATGATAAATAATCACATACCTCATTTCCATATGAGTTTTGAAAAATGGAATCGTTACTCATGTGTACATATGACCTACAATCTCTCGGATCATAGAATACTAAATTTCTAAAAGAAATAATTCATGATTGTAATAAAAAAATATAATTTATGTACAAATATGACAATTATTTCATGATTATTATTATGTATATGATTAAATAATGACCTCATTGATGATAATCAACCTACCGAAGCCATTTTTACACGTTATCTGAATATCATTGAAACGACCATCATAGAATTATTAGTTTATGTAATCATATATTAAATTGTAATAAGTGAAATAATAAGTATAATACACATGGAAAAGTTATTTATTCAATTAAATAATTAACATATGTTTATTATTTAAGATGATAAATAAAAAATGTGAATAATTTGACTCTAGGTTAGATATTTCATCTGGATTTCATTTCATTGAGTCATATTATAATGTTATGCACCTAATTTATTTTATATAGTGTATATAATACCCCTTTAAGATGTCATATCATGATTAATTACAACTTCATGGTATTCTATATTCAAATTTGAAATATTTCTTTCTAGGGTACTTGACATGAAAATTACTAAGTCATAAAGAATTTCATAATTCAATTTTTTTCACTAGGTTACACTACTTCTTCATTTTAATTGATATTCTAAAATAATTTTTATAATAATTTTTGATTTATTATGTTGTATATGTACTTTTTTTATATATATTTATTTTTTGATAAACAGAATCCATTTGTCAATTAGTTCTCACTTTAATGTTATGATCATTGTGAGGGTTTATTTCACAATTCCATTCTAATCGAGGTTGTTTATTCTTAAATTTTAGTTGATAGAAATTAGTTTATCATTGTATAATAAAACAATTTTATATTATTATCTACAATTTATTCATTACATTTTTTCAATTAAAATTACTATTTTTCCATTATTTGGCACTAAAAATACTTTATAATATTTTCAGAAAGCATGACTTTATTTCTCTCTTTGGTGGGAAATATATTTAGTTAAAAAATGTTTTCTAAAAACATTTAAAAAATATTATTAACCATTTTAAAATTATTTTTTAAGACACTTTACCCATTTTTTATTTTCACACATTTTTTTCCATTTAGTCTTCTTATTTATTTCTAAACGAAGAACTTTTATATCCTTTTTAAAGTGCAATGGAATATTCTTTTTAAATTATACTGTAACATCACAAGTAATGATAAAATAATTTATTTAGGTATTTATTTATATTTATGAATTAAAATTTAATATTACCATGAAAGTGACGCTATGTCCAATAGCGTACCTGAAAGACAATATTGTGTTTCTCTAAAATCTTATGTTGCACTCAAGACTGAGTTGTACCAAAAAATAATATATTGTTAATATTAATATTGTAAGTGATGGTTATTTCCTATTCTTTGTATCAGAAGGAATGAATAAGACTGACTATATTATTTTTAAATAAGTTTGTTAAATTATTTTACATTCAAATAATAATTTTTATAGGCTTAAAATAAGAACAAATCCAATTTTAATAATAAAAAGCTCTATATTTTTAAAATCTAGTTTTTACACTTTTTCATGGAGTGCCTATATTTTAATAGATATTTTTTTAAAATTTTATAATTTTTATATAAAAAAATAACTTATTTTTTTCAATAGAAATATCAAAATTTACTTGGGTGAATTTTTTGTATTTTTCTAAGAACATTCATATTTTGATGAATACTGAATAATACAGAATTTTAGATCAAAACAGATCTTTCATACAATTTTTTAATATACATAAATTATTTATTGGTCGGTTTTAATATATAATTAGACCATTTTTATATCATTTAATCTAATTTATGTTATTTTAAACAATTTCACATTGAATTTAGATATAAAAACATACCAAACTTTTGAACATTTTCAGTTTAAAAACATGTTGTAACATATTATCTACTGGAGTGATTTTTAATTAGTTTATGAAAATTTCATGATAAGAATATGAGAAAATTTATTCCATATTTCGAATAAAAATAATTTATAATTTATAATAACTTCAAATAATTTTTTTACCAAAATTTTTACTAAATGAAATTAAAATTAATTATAGTGATCAAGGAAAATGAGTTTAATTAATGACCAAAATTAAAAAATAATGTGTAATAATGACCCTGTAATTCTATGAAAAATATTTACATGACATATTTATACCCTTATGCATATTAGGATCTATAATGGATGATTTTAAACCCTTGGGGGACCAGTAAAGCATGGGGAGCACACAATTAATTTAAAGAATGCCCAACGTGTCCTTTTCCTTTATTATAAAATTCCTCTTATCCTCTACATATCTTTAAATATCTCAACCCCTTTTTACTAAAAAAAATTAGGAAAAAAATATATTCCCAACATCCTACCCCTCTCCCTAGTGTAGTCACTTTGGGAGGAAATTTAACCAAAAAGTCATTTGGTGAAAACCAAAAGGTGTTACCCAGTGAAGTGGTAACTTTCATTTACATGAAATTTCACTTTGTTTCCTTATATACTGTATTAATTTATAATTATTGCTTTATTATATAATAACATACAAATATTAAATATACAAATATTTTTTTATTCGAAGGTTTATAGATACACCTACACACACATCCATCAAATGGGTTACAAAATTACCTTTCATGTACGAAAAACTACCGCCTCATGTAACGATGTCATTCATTTTTTCCTTTAAAACTATTCATGGATGGTCATTATGATGAAAACAATATTTTTATATATATATATATATATATTATATTAATGATTTATTCATACTTTTTTACTTTTTATATAAAAATATAATGATGCTTTCCATTTTGTGTAAATATGATAACATTGTTTGTGGACGTGTAAACTACCGCCTACTCAAAGAGATGTGATACGTTATCACATTACATGGAATATATTAAGGTTGGATTTAATTAAAAATATTTTACATAAATTATGTATATATATATATATTATATTAATGAAAAAATTCCCTTCTTTTTATATAATATATCATTTTCTTTATTACCCTTTCACACACTAAAAAAGTGATTACATCATTCGTGGAGGTGTGGACTACCACCTCCTCAATGTGATGTGGTTACTTTTCACATCACTATAATTATATATATAAGTATAAATGACTAATTATATTTTATATACGAGACATATTTTATTATAGAAATTTTTTTTACAAACCCTCTTTCCAAAACAATCATTGAAAAATGGGAACGTTACTCATGCGTATATACAACATACCATCTCAATGATTATAACATTGGTTAATTTTTCATAATAATATTACATTATTGGATTTAAAAGTTTTATTTATGTATAAATATGATAATTATTTCATGATTATTATTATTTATATGTTTATGTAATGACCCATTTGACCATAGTTGACCTACTAGAGTCATTTTTTGACACATAAACTAAATTTATTTAAAACACTTGATGCAAACATAGTTTTTTACAACATTGTAATAAGTGAAATAAAAGTAATGTTAAAATTATAAAAAGTTATGAATCAATTAAATAATTAACACATGCATAATATTTTGGAAGTTAAAGACACACGTGTCAAGACAGATGAAAGGTAAGGGATTTCATCTCAATCTCTTTTCATTGATGAATTTCTTGATGATATTCACCATCATTCTATTATAAGGCTTATATACAAACTCTTTGAAGTTAAATATTTTTATAATATATATTATCATTAAATTTTAGGTTGTTTAAATGTTCTTCTTTTATATGTCTTAGGATTTAAATGTTCAAAGTGGTATGAGACACTTTTAATGTTTAAAGATTTAATTTTCAAAACATTTATTCCATTAAAATATTATTCATATTATTTTACATGTTTATTTTTATAGATCTAAAAGGATTATAAAGGAATATTTATGTATTTTTTGATATTTTTCTTCCTCTACAACATATCATGTTTTTAAAATCAAATTAAACCCCTCTTTTCCCTTTTAGTGTATTTTTGTAATTGAAATTTTTTTTCTGAAAATGGATTTATTATTTACATATATTTTAATGATTTCATATTATTGGAAACTAAATTTTATAAGTGAAATGTTGAAAACTAAAATGATTTATGTGATATGATTTTTTAATGGTGCTTGGAAATTTGATGGGTGGTTCTGTGATAAAACAATGATGGTTGGTTCAATGATAAACCAATGACAGGTGGGTCCATGATATCCCTCTAATGTATTAAGTATGAAAGTCAGTTGTATGGCTATTCCATTTGTGATAGTGACGTGTTTGTATGTTTACTACACGGTTAATAAATTTACAAGAGTGATAACTATAATGATTTACCAAGATACTTTATATATTTTCTATGATTTTTATGGGTTTTAGGGTAATATTGTGATTATAATAAAGTTATGAAATGAGATTATATTATAAGGAAAGTATTTAATACTTATTAAGGTTGGAAAGTATTACATTTTGATATAGTTTTCATGGATTTCAGTGTTTATTATTGACTAATGGTTTCTTTATTTTTATATCCCTTAATAATATTTTTATGCCCATCCCATGTTTTCAATTTCTTTCTCTGGACATAAGAATGAGTAATGGATTGGAGGAATTCATGTTGAATGTTGTAAAGACTATCATAAAAGATATCGGTGTCAAATTTCTTAATTTTTTAGATTATAGAAAAATTGGACATTGTTTTGAAGTGTCCACTATGAATTTTATAGGTTTTTCGGTATGAGTTATGTCCTAATTCTTTAAAAATATAATCCTGAAAAGATCCTTAATGATAGAAAAAATAAAATTATTGACATAACTCAAGATTATGTTATATTTAAGGCTAGGTAATTATAGTTTGTATCAATGGTATGTTTAGATAATTTTAGAGGTTAGGGTAATATTAATATCTTTCCCTTGAATGATTATACCTTATGGTTAAGTTAACATATTATGTAATTTAAAGGTTATAATGTTTATATATCTAAATTATTTTTGTTCATCATGGGTTTCAGTTAGAGGGAAAAAGGAAGATATATTGGGAAGGAAATGAGTGAAAAATATACTTTCGAATCGACATCACAAGATGGTTGGAATTTGAACTATGTAGTCTTTTGCAGTGATGGCTCAGTTAAAACTAGATATAAACGGTGGAGGTTTCGATGCAAGAGAGAAACTAGATCTACCATAAAAGAACATGATGATGTTGTAGTATTTTATGTAACAACATCCCCATCATTCTTAGGATCATCAGACCTTGAGATAGTTGATGGATGTATAAAATCTATAGAAATGATATTTGATGTCATGAGTTTCTTAACTCAACAAAAGGTAACTCTTGAAATTTATCGTTTTGAAGGTGAAGTCGACCAATAGTGGTTAATGGTTAAGAATATTATGGAATGCGAAGATATTTATTACTTATAATGGGTTGAATTTTAAAATAATTTCGTTAAAAAATATTTTCCTGTCTATGTTTGACATAGGATGGAAATAAATGCATGTAATTGAGAAAAATAAGGAATATTCAGTGGTTACATATGAATAAAAGATTACTCGAATGGAGAGTTATGTCCCAAATTTTATCCAAGATACTGATAGTAATATAAATATGTTTTACTCAGGATTGAATCCATGGTATTTAAGGGAAGTGGCTTCACCTGAGTTCAAGAGCATGGAAAAAAATAAAAATAATTGGTCAAGTAAGAAGGTAATGAAGTGGTCATATGTATGTTACTAGTTTATTAAAATTATACCAATACATTGTTTGACAATGGATCTTTAAATTATTTCATTTCTGAGAATTTTTCTAGAAAATTGGGAATATCATCTAATGAAAACAAGATAGACATTTTGGTAAAAACACCAGGTAAAAGTATTAAAGAAACCATGATTTATAAGAAACTTCAAATTTACATTAGTGGTATAGTCTTTTGAGTAAATATTGTTGAACAGAACATAGTGAAGTTTGATATAATTTTTGGCAGGTAATGGATTTCAGTTTATCATTCTAAAATATATTACAAAGAAAATAATGTTTTTTAGTTATTTCATGCAGTTGATAACATTCCAGGAAGATAAGAAATTGATTAAATATAGAATTGAAAGTTATCTATCTTTTATTGTTGAGAAGAAAGAAATATTTTTGATTAGTGACATACTATTAGTGAATTAATCTTTGATTTTTTTCTTAATTATTTTTCTGGTCTTATTCTTGGTTGTGAAGTGGAATTTACTATTGAGTTAGTGTCTAATTATAAGACTATTTCTGAACCCCTTTATAGAATGTCTCAAGTTAAACTTATGGGATTTAAAAATGGTTGCATGAATTTCTTGGAAATGGTTTCATTCAACCTCTAACTTCACCATGGGGTGATCCTATTTTATTTATGAAAAGTAAATATGGTTCCATTAGACATTGAATTGATTATATATCCTTTAATAACATCACTCGTAGGATCAAATATACATTTCCTCATATCGATGATTTATTTGATCAACTCTAGGGTTCTCAGTTTTTTTAGAAGATTGATCTAAAGTTAGGGTACCATTGATGTTATTAATATTTTCATGAATTATTATATACTACCTTTACTGATTTTATTTTAAATGTGCATAATTTGTGTGAAATATTAATGTTTTAATATTAATTATAATTTTTGAGCATTTTTTAGAAGTAGTCCAATTGAGTCAATTTACTATTTTAATAATAACTATCACTATAATGATCCCAATTGTGTGTTTCTTATTTTGTATGATTCTTCTTTAAATATAAAACATTTCATTAGAAGGTACAATGATCTAATTCTGCCACTTGAAGGGTCATATGGTCCCCACAAACAAGACCAAAGAATCTGTGAAGAAACTGGACTATTCATGAAGATTGATTTACTGGGAAAAAGAAAGATGTCCAAATTCCATTATTCTCCACCATAGTTCGAGGGACAATGTAAGGAGTCCTGGATAAAAATTTCAAGGCCCAAATCCAAACATAAGGGGCCCAACAAATGCATTGAAGTCCAACCCACCATTCTGGATGAGAAATAAAATCAGTACATCATTCATGACATATCTCATGATGTAAGAATCCAATCAAGATGAGATCTTTCAATGTGAAATAGGAGATATAGGAGGCCATCTTTTTTGAAAAATCGTTTGGTTTTGACGGCATCTTCTTATTCAAAAACTCTTTCATAGTTTGTACATCAAAAATAATGGATTGAAATGGACAGATTAAAATTGTTTAATAATCCGACCATAACATTGGTTAAATATGTCCAAATGACTACAAATTTTTAGAGAGGTTGGAAAATTTTATTATATAAAACTTTTAAGAAGTATATTTCTTGAGATTCGGCGGTCTGAATAGCCAACTTGGTGATGCAAGTGGAGGGACAGATTGAGAATGAAAACAGTCCACTTCTTTGGGCTACAAATGCATCCCCCTCCTCTCCTTCAAAGGGTTGGCATTTCAGAAGAGAGGAGATCATATTGGCACGACAAAAGTATTTAAAAAGGCTTGGTATGAACTTCCATACTCAATTTTTCACTTGAGAGACCTTTCCTCCTCTCTTTGTTTTCATTTACTTTTATGTTCTTCATTGCTGTAATTTTGTAAGTCCTTTCCTTTTTAATTTTGTTTTAATGAAAGTTTCTTATTCAATATATCTTATTCTGATCCACCTTCTGTAGTCTAATATTAATGTTCTTAAAATAGTTTAAATATATTTTAATCCCCTTCCCTTATTTTGATTTCCAATTCAATCTAAAGTTCGTTTTTAATTATCATCATCGTTCGTGTGTGTGTGTTCGGTGCACAAATTTTTTATTATCCCTTTATTTATCTTATATTATTAATTTATCATCATAATCATTATAACCATATTAGTAATCATTTTAATTGATGAGTAATTCTTTAATTTGGGTGAGTTATAATTTAATTATGTTAAGTGATTTAGAGCTTTTTCTCGATGAATATTCTTTAAATTAATATTGTGTCTGTTGGACTAAACATGTCATGAATTAATGAATTGTTTTGTTTATCATATGGATTCCATGGATTATTGGAACCATAAATACACAACCAAAATCAATAACTTATTGATATTAGAATCCTAGTTATGTTAGGGCTTGGATTAAAGCCTTAACACTTAGGAATTCCAATCAACGTCAACTTGTGACATGGGTGTTAATTCAATGCAATATAAAGCAAAGCTCAAGGATATCACAAGTTTAACTACCTAATAATGAACTCATCCCAATATTTATCAAATTATTAAATCAATCTTAATCAATCAATCATTTCAATTAAGCCTTGCAAACAAACCCCCCCAATAAAAATACAATCAACTAAAAACAAACGACTATTACAAAATATCATCGCTGAGGATTTGACCCGAGTGCTGGTATACACATTAGCAGAGCACCGGAACTTTGACCGGTCGATAGGTAAAAATTGACCATGCATTTCAAATGGCACTGTTTTCAGGGATGGTGCTTTAAGTATTCATTAGTTTCTGGTTATTGTAAAAAAAACCCAAAAAAAATTAAAAAAAAATTAAAAAAAATACAAAGAAAAACCCATCTTCCTCATAAAAATCATACACTGAAAAAAACACAAAGACCCATCTTCCTCTTTCTTCAAAAATCTCTCTGAATTACCCGTATCCTTCTAAAAAATCTCTCTGATTTGTTTGACCCTAAAATTGAGTGAACACTTCGCCATCTTAGGAGGAACATAAGAGATAATCAAATAATTCAAGAACTAGTCCTTGTCCAACCAATTAAATTAGATATGGCCAATCCTAGGGAACAAACACTTAAAGAACTCACTGACCCTGATATGAATTACCAACCTCTTGGTATTCAATATCCAAACATAGATGCTAACTTTGAACTCAAATCGGGTTTGATTCATCTTCTCCCTCATTTCCACGGGCTAGCCGGTGATGATCCACATCTACACCTTAACGAGTTCCAAGTGGTGTGCTCTACCATAAAGCCTTAAGGGGTTTATGAAGTACAAATCAAGCTTCTAGCATTCCCTTTCTCCCTAGCTGACACTACTAAGTCATGGCATTAATACCTACCTCTTGGTTCCATAACCACATGGAATGACATAAAGTGACTCTTATTAGAGAAATTCTTTCCTGCTTCTCATACTGCTTCTATCCGAAACAAAATAAGTGGTATCTGTCAGTTCCCAAGTGAATCACTCCATGAATACTGAGAGAGGTTCAAAAAACTTGTTGTAACCTGGCCACACCACCAAATTCCTGACCAAGTCTTGATTCAATACTTCTATTAGGGGTTATTGTCTATGGAGAGAACTCTCATAGATGCCGCAAGTGGCGGTGCTCTTGTTGATAAAACTCTTGCATCAGCAAGAGATCTCATAAGTAACATGGCTGCAAACACAGAACAATTCCATACTCAAGAAAATGCTCAAGTTAAACAAGCCCAAGATAATCAATCAATTGAGCCGAAAAAGATGACTGAGTGGATGGGTGAACATACAGGTCTTGTGAGACAACTAGATGTGGCTACCAAATCCCCAAACTCGTCTTCTCCACAATCAATGTTTCTTGGACCTATCAAAAACTATGGAATCTGCAACTCTCCATTTCATCCAACTGACACATGTCCACAAATTCAAAAGGATCAATCCGATTCATCTGGACCGAGGGAGATCAATGCAGCATATGCTCAGCGGAACACAAATCTTCAACTATTAGGTCATTTTGTTAGAAATTTCAACCAACCACACTCTAAGTCCTTCTCTTCTTCCTATAACCAAGACCATAGGAATAGTAATCCCATATCTCATCCTCATAAATTCCCTCAAAACCCAAACCAGTTTCAATATGGTCAAGTTGTTGGTAACTTCCAATAACCTTATCTGTTTGTACCTCAACCTCAAAAGAAAAATCCTCCTCCTAGATTCCATTATCCTAGTGAGCCTTCCCAATTCCAAAACCAATACAATCTCTTTCCCAAGAACCCAAATCTAGGTAATCCCAATCCGAGACAAGCCTCTTCTTCCAAGAAACCATGGGAAAGTGCAGTGGAAGATCTTACCTCCTTCACCCATTCAATCCTCAAGAGCATTGAAACCCAAATTGGTCAACTTGCATCCCAGCTTAGTCAGCAGCAACCATGCAATTCTTCCCAACTCCTAGATCAACCATTACCTAACGCCATGGGTAATGTAAGTGAAATTTCACTTAGATCGGGAAAGCAAATTGATATGACTAAAGAAAAGTCCTAAAACCCTCCTTTGAATGTTGACATAGAAAATGAAAATAACAAGAAACCTGAAAAGGAACCTGAAACCATTACCTCGCCTCCTTCAATTCCACTTAGGAATCCAATTCCTTTTCCTCAAGCTGTTTCAAAACCAAGGAAGTCCTTTGAACCTGATCCTGAAATGCTCGACATGTTTAGACGTGTTGAAGTCAACATTACCCTCTTAGATTCCATAAAACAAATTCCTAAGTATGCCAAGTTTCTTAAGGAGTTGTGTACCTACAAGAGGAAACATAGGACCTTCGAAAATGTTTCAAACCAAGAGTCCATACCCATTAAGTGAAAAGATCCAGGGACCATTACGGTTCCATGCCAAATTGGATGTTCGAACATTGATGATGCACTCATAGACCTACGAGCCTCAATTAATGTCATGCCCAAATCCATATTCTCTAACTTGGTCTATGTCCCATACATCCAAAAAGTTTTGTCATTCAATTGGCCAATTGAAGCACAGCTAGTCCCAAGGGAATAATTAAATATTTCCTTGTCTGAGTCAATGATCTTATCTTTCCTGCCGATTTCTATGTCCTTGACATGGAAGGTGAGACAAACTCTTCTCAATCTCCCCTAATTCTAGGAATACAATTCCTCATGACTGTGAGAACTAAGATTGATGTCTATTCAGGCATCTTATCCATGGAATTCGGTGACCAACTAGTCAATTTCAACATTTTCCAAGCCATGCGATACCCATATGAGGATCACTCCGCATTCTCAATCCATGCTTCTGAGGACACTTCTAAGAGTCAATCGAACCCCAATCCACCATGTTCTTCATGTTCTAATGACAAAGGATCTTTTGAAATCTGCACCATGATTAACCAAGTCATAAATGGTGAAGTTTATGTGGACCTCTCATTCATAGACTCCATCAATCTAATGGAACTTGAAAACTCTCTTGAATCCCACATCAACTTTGATATCTACTGCTCCACCTTGGACAGTATTAAGGAAAATGAATCTGAAGCAACTGAAGTCCCTTCATCCATTCCTGAGATGTCTAACCCACAAATGAGAGATGATACTGGTCTAAAACCTCTTCCTGAACACCTGAAATATGCATTCCTTTTCCATGATCACTCTTATCCTGTCATTATATCTTCTTCACATACTGAAACTGAGGAGTCCAAACTTGTTCAAGTGTTAGATGAAAACAAAAAGGCCTTAGGGTGGACCCTAGATGACATACCAGGAATCAACCCTTCTCTTTTCATGCATCACATCTATCTTGAGGAATCATCCAAACCAATTAGACAACCACAAATAAGACTTAATCCACTCATACTTGAGGTAGTTAGTGAAGAGATCACCAAGCTTCTTCAAGCTGGTATTATCTACCCAATTTCTGATAGTGAATGGGGTAGTCCAATTCAAGTTGTACCTAAGAAGGGTGGGATAACTGTTGTCACAAATGAACATGGGGAGGTAGACACAACTCGAGTGAAGAACAAATGGCGTGTGTGCATCGACTATAGAAAATTGAATGTTGAAACCCAAAAAGATCACTACCCTCTTCCATTCCTTGGTCAAATGCTAGAAAGATTAGCCGGAAAGTCACAATATCACTTTCTTGATGGATACACTGGCTACTTCCAAATCCCAATCGCACCTCAAGACCAAGAAAAGACTACTTTCACATTCCCCTTTGGAATATATTCATATAGAAAAATGCCTTTTGGGCTTTGTAATGCTCCTCCAACATTCCAGATGTGTATGATGAGTACCTTTTCAAAATTCATTGAACACTGCATGGATGTCTTCATGGATGACTTCAGCATTTATGGTGAGTCATTTGAATCATGCTTACATTAACTCTCTCTAGTCCTTCAAATATGTGTCAAGTGTAACCTTGTGTTAAATTTTGAAAAATGTCACTTCATGGTTGCAAATGGGATTGTTCTAGGGAACATAGTTTCAAAATATGGTATTGAAGTCGATACTGCCAAAATTGAAGTGATCCAATCACTTCCTGAACCCAACTCTGTTCGAGACATCCGTTCGTTCCTCAGTCATGCTGGTTTCTATCGGAGATTCATCCATAAATTCAGTAAAATTGCCATCCCACTCACTCGGTTTCTCCAAAATGATGTCACTTTCCATTTCGATGAGGTTTTCAAGAGAGCCTTCACTGAACTCAAAACTGCTCTTACATCTGACCCGATAATCCAACCCCGAGATAGGTCCTTACCCTTTTCTTTGATGTGTGATACTTTTGATAGAGCTGTTGGGGTTGTTCTTTGTCAAAGAAGTGAAATAATTCCTCATTTCATCTATTATACCTCAAAAACATTGAATGAAACTCAATCTCACTACACTATCACAGAAAAAGATCTTTTAGCAGTTGTATTTTCCTTAGATAAATTCCGGCCCTATCTCTTAGGTTCCAAAATCATCATCTTTATAGACCATTCTACTATAAAGTTCTTAATCAAGAAAAGTGATTCAAAATCGAGGCTAATAAGATGGATCCTAATTCTCCAAGAGTTTGACCTTGAAATAAAATATTGACCACGAAAAGAAAACCCTTTGGCTAATCACTTGAGTAGAAATTCTAATTCTTCTCATTCTGAAATCATCGATCCTGAATTCCCCACTGAGCACCTTTTATCTCTCACTCCAAAGTTACCATGGTATGCCCCAATTGTAAATTACTTGGTTTCTGGTGTTTTTCTTGAAATTTTTTCAAAAGAACAGAAAATGAAGTTTAAAAGTGATTCATAACACTATTTTTGGGAAGAAAATAAACATTGGAAAACTGGGGCAGACATGGTAATTAGGAGAAGTGTTGATAAAGATGAAAATTCCACTATCTTAGAATTCTATCACTCAATGCCTAATGGTAGCCACTTTGGACCACAAAGGACCTCCCCAAAGGTCCTAGACTCTGGATTCTTTTGGCCTTCACTCTTCAAGGACTCGCGTGAGTTCTGTCAATCTTGTCCCACTTTCAAAAAGTTTGGCACACTTTCAAAGAGAAATGAAATGCCCCAAAAGCCTTTAATTTTTTGCGAGATATTTGATGTTTGGGGCATCGATTTCATGGGACCATTCCCCCCTTCCAATGGATTCTCATATATCCTTCTTGCAGTTGATTATGATTCTAGGTGGGTCGAGGCCAAACCCACTAGAAAGGATGATTCACGTACTATTAGTGAGTTCCTAAAGAAACACATCTTCCACAGATTTGGCATGCCTCGTTCCTTGATCAGTGACTTAGGAACCCACTTTTGAAATAAAAACATGGAATCTATTTTGAAAAATAATGGGGTTGTACATAAAACACCAACTGCATGTCACCCCAAATCAAATGGCATGGCTTAACTTTATAATATAGAAGTGAAAATAGTTATTGAGAGAATTGTAAAATCCACCAGAGAAGACTGGCCTGCAAGACGTGGTGATACACTTTGGGCTTATCGAACAGCCTATAAAACACCCATTGGGATGTCTCCTTTTAGGCTAGTTTTTGGTAAAGCATGTAATTTTCCAGTTTAAATCCAACATAGGTCATTTTGGGTAGTGAAAACTTATAATTTTGATCTTGAAAAATCCGGTGAAGATAGATTGTTGCAATTGGATGAACTAGAGGAGATTCGACTTGATTATTATGAGAATTATAATCTCTACAAAGAAAAATACAAGGCACTCCATGATAAACACATCCTGAGAAAGGTATTTCATGAATGTGAAAAGGTAATTCACTTCAATTATCGATTTCGACTTCACCCAGGTAAGATTAATTCTCGTTGGTAAGGTCCTTTTGTTATTACTAATGTTTAACCATTTGGTGCAATGCATGTCCAAGACCCCTCTTTCAAAAGGACATTCACGGTTAATGGACATCGGTTAAAGCATCACCATGAGAGGACACACAATCTGGGATCATCATCGACTTCCACTGGATCCCCAACTTCTCCAGTCGACCAACCGCTAGTTGGATATGGAGACCCGCCAAATCCAAACCAAGGGGTACCTATTTCCCTTTAACTCTCTTTCTATCTTTTCCTCTATCTGCCTCTTTATTCTTATTCCTCTCTCTTTCATTTTTGACCACTTTCTTTATCAAAACATTTCCTTTTCACTTTATCTTTTGTGTGGGTGAATCTTTATAAAAAACAAAAATAAAAACCTAAAAAAAACAATCACCAAAAAAATACACACAAAAAATTATGAGTCATGCTTACTCACCATCGAGTTTTGAAATTTTGTCCAAACATTTTGGGGAGTTAACAGACATTTTTTCATCTAAAAAATTTTGTATTTTCATCATGAATTTGGATAAATAATTTTGTGTCAAAATTAAAAAATTTTGAATGCACAATTTTTTATTTGGAAAATGATTTTTCAAACCGTGAGGAACAACATTTTCTTTCATGCCAAGGCCACCTATGGCCATCTTTTCAAAATTTGTGTTTTCACCCCCATTTGTGAGTCTTGAGTTTGTGGAGCTTCGAGCTGAATTTTCTACCTTAGTGTGCATTAATATGAAGAGGCATTTTCTGAACCACATGAGAATCACAATAGCCAAATAGCCTCCCATTTCACTTACATTAATCCTCCTTTTGAAATCCCCTTAGAGCCTATGAAAACCTTTTCTTTGATAGCAACATTATAAGCCCAATACCTTTTGCCACCCAATTTCAACATGGATTTTCATTGCATAATTTTTTTAAAATTTAAGTGTGGGGGGAATGGATTTTACTGTTTGGGTACCCTATTATTGATTTTTAATGAGTTATCATCTGCTTGAGGGAAATAATCCATTTTAGTGTGGGGGGGAGGTTGTCATTCAGCGTGTTTTGGAGAATTTAATGTACTCCCATTTATGTAATTTTTTAAATGTTATTGACAAATGTTCAAAACAAAAAATCAAAAAATGATGAAAAAAAATCCACAAAAAATTGAAAAAATTGGTTGTGTCTTGGGTAGGTCAAAAATAACTCTTCCTCAACCTTTGATCTTGTTATAACTATTACAATTAGTGTCTTGAGAAGATCAATCATGGGTTGGGATATGAGTGTGATCTGTTTCAAGGTCAACTTTCGAAAAAACAAAAAAAAAAGGAAAAGAAAAAACACTTGCATGATATTCTTATTGGGAGATGTTTTTTGTCTTGTTTATATTCCATAATCTCATTACCTCAATATTTTGTTCTTATATTATGTCTTTCTTCACTCAATAATTCCCTTGTAAATATGTGTTTTCATTTCCTTCCATGTTTTATTACAAAAACAATGTGCATTGCTTTTTCTATGTTGGTGTTTTAACCCTCTTATTCTCTCTTTTGGACATTATATTTCAACCATACCATAGCCACATAAAAAACCCTTAAAAAGACCTCTTGATTTTTGATCACTTTGGATATGGAGTGGAAGATGAGATCTCTTTCAAACTCTAAGATTTTCACTTTTGGTTGGTGAAAGAGTGAACCTCCACAAATGAATTTTATCATCTTGAGAGGTGTAAGTTTTGAGTGTCCACATTTTTCATTTCTAAATTTGAGCATAAAAAAATGAATTAGTTTTGGAACATATTTTCTGTAACAACTTTCGGTAGAATTCAAAATGGTTGAGTGAAATATTCTAAACCTCCCCTCATTGGAGAAAACAAAATTTTAATATTTGTTGGTGAGTAAAAATGATTTTGTCATGTTTTTATATTTGTTGCACATGAGGACATGCAAAAAACTAAGTGTGGTGGAGATGATGTTATTAATATTTTAATGCCTTATTATATACTCCCTTTAATGATTTTATATGAAATGTGCATAATGTTTGTGAAATATTAATGTTTTAATATGAAGTATAATTTTTGAGCATTTTTTAGAAGTAGTCCAATTGAGTTAGTTTACTGTTTTAATAATAACTATCACTATACTGATCCAAATCATGTGATTATTTTTTTAGGATTCTTCTTTAAATATAAAACAATTCATTAGAAGGTACCATGAGCCAATTATGCCATTTGAAGGGTCATATGGTCTTCACAAACAAGGCCAAAGAATCTATGTAGAAACTGGACTATTCATGAAGATTGATTTACTGGGCTAAATATAGAAGTAAATATTCTATTATTATCCACCATAGTTTGGGGAAAAATGTAAGGAGTCCTGGATAAAAATTTAAAGGGCCAAATCCAAACATAAGGGGCCCACAAATCCTTTTAATTCCTGCCCACCATTCTGGACAAGAAATAAAATCAGTACAGTATTCATGATATATCTCATGATGTAGGAATCCAATAAAGATGAGTTTTTTCAGTGTGAAATAGAAGATATAGGTGGCCGAATTTTTTGAATAAATAATTTGGTTTTGAAGGAATCTTCCTATTCAAAAACTCTTTCACATTTTGGACATCAAAAAGACTGGATTGAAATTTACAGATTAAAATTGTTTAATAATATGGCAATAAGTTTGGCTAAATATTTCCAAATGACTCCAAATTTTGAGAGAGGTAGAAAAACTTTATTATCTACAACTTTGATTAAGGATATAGCTAGAGATTTGGCTGTCTGAATAGCCAACGTGGCGATGAAATTGGAGGGACAAATAGGGAATGAAAACAGTCCACTTCTTTGGGCTATAAATGCATCCCCCTCCTCTCATTCAAAGGGTTGGAATTTCAGAAGATAAGAGATAATATTGGCACGAAAAAAGCCTTGAAGAAGGCTTGGTAGGATCTTCCATACTCAATTTTTCACTTGAGAGACCTTTCCTCCTCTCTTTGTTTTCATTTACTTTTATGTTCTTCATTGTTGTAATTTTGTAAGTCCTTTCCTTTGTAATTCTGTTTTAATGCATGTTTCTTCCTCAATATATCTTATTATAATCCACCTTATGTAGTCTAATATTAATGGTCTTAAAATAGTTTAAATACAGTTTAATCCCCTTCCCTTATTTTGATTTCCAATTCAATATAAAGTTCGTTTTTAACTCTCTTCATCGTTCATGTGTGTGTGTTCGGCGCACAAATCTTTTCTTATCCCTTTATTTATCTTATCTTATTAATTTATCATCATAATAATTATAACCATATTAGTAATAATTTTAATGGCTGAGTAAATCTTTAATTGGGGTGAGTTATAATTTATTAATGTTAAGTGATTGAGAGCTTTTTCTCGACAAATATTCTTTAAATTAACATTGTGTATGTTGGACTTAACATGTCATGGATTAATGAATTGTTTTGTTTAACATATAGATTCCTTGGATTATTGGAACCATAATACACTACCACAATCATGTACTAATTGAGATTATAATCCTAGTTAAGTTAAGTCTTGGATTAAAGCCTTAACACCGAGGAATTCCAATCAACGTCAACTTGTGACATGGGTGTTAATTCAAGGCAGTATAAAGCAAAGCTCAAGGATATCACAAGCTTAACTACCTAATGACAAACTCATCCCAATATTTATCAAATTATTAAATCAATATTAATCAATAAATCATTTCAATTAAGATCTGATAATAAACCCCCCAATCAATATACAATCAACTAAAAAAAATGACTATTACAAAGTATCATCGCCGAGGATTCGACCCGAGTGCTGCTATACACATTAGACGAGCATCGAAACTTTGACCGGTCGATAGGTGACAATCAGACATGTGTTTCAACCATCATCTAAAGGTGATGGATTATAACATTTCAAAGTTATCATTTTAGATGAGATATGGGAATTGTGAGTTTTTAGTAACGCCCTTTGGGTTATTTAATTCACCTTATGTATTTATGAATCTTATTAATATATATTTCAATTAGTTTTTTGATCAATTTTCGGTTGTGTTTATAAATTATATTTTGCATATTTAAAATCCATAAGGGAAATGAAAGGAAATTGATGATTGTTTTTCAAACCTTAAAAGAATGAAAACTACATGGAATGTTTAGTAAGAGTGAATTTTGGTTGAAACAAATTTCATTCCTCAGTCATATTGTTTCTAAAGATAGAATAATGATTGAACCTTCTAAAATAAAACATGTTGATGAGTGGACAAGACCTACCACTGTCCCATCAATTTTTAGTTTTCTAGAATTACTGGTTCATTATCAGTGGTTTTTCTGAAAACATTGATCGTTTATCTAGACCACTAACAAAGATAACTTGAAATAGAGTTAGATTTTTCTAGAGAGTAGAATGTGATGTTTTTTTAGGAACTGAATAAAGACTCATCAGTGCTCTTGTTTTGGAAAGTCCTTCTATAAATGGTGATTTCTTCATCTATAGTGGTGCTTCATTAGAAGGACTCAGTTATTTCTTAGTGCAGAATGACATGGTAATTTCTTATGTTTCACATTAGTTTAAAGATCATTAGTTGAATTACCATATGAATTATTTTTAATTAGATGCTATTGTATTTGCTTTAAAAATATAGAGGTATCATTTTTTGGAGTAAAGTGTGAAATATATATTGATCACAAAATTTTTAAGTAAATATTCACTAAAAATGAATTGAAAATGAGATAGAGAATATGGATGGAAGTAAAAAAGTATTAGGACTAGACAATTAATTACCATTATATAAAATAAAAAAAGGTGGATGATGTTTGGAGTTGAAAAGGTAATGATACACTAACCATGTTATGTTTTGAATATGACCCTTTTGTTAATGATTTGATGAATTTTAGCTTTGAATTTGTGGATACAAGGACATACTCTATTTGGTTTTAGGTTTCAATACAGTTGAATTTGTCAAAAAGAGTAAAGAGAGACTAGAAGGTGGATCAATAATGGAAAGGAAATATAGAATATGTTATGACTGGTATCTTTCTTAATTTTAATACCGATGAAGAAGGTGTTTTATAATTTGTGAAATTATTATGTGTTCCTTTTGATTCAGAATTGAGGTAGTATTTTTTAACTAAAGATCATATTTCTCTATTTTCCATTCATCCAGGGAACACTAAGATTTAGAGAGACCTTAAGGAGTATTTCTGGAGGGAGTGAATGAAAAGTTAGTTTGCTGAATTTATAGAGATATGTTAGACATGTCAATAGGTTAATATAGAGCAACATTTACCAAAGGTAATGGTTCAATTGTTTCTAGTAAAAAAGTGAAAATGAGACAATGTATCACTAAATTTCATGGTAGTACTGTCAAATAATTCTCAAGGTAATATTTCGATTTGGGTTATTTTTTATCGATTGACTAAATATGAAAATTTTCCTTCCATTAGAGATATGATGTGTTTATAGAATCTTTATATACTGTATCTAAAAGAGATTATCAGGTTATGAGGAGTACCTCTATAATTTTTATCAGACCACGATCCTAGGTTCACATCTATTTTTCCAAAAGGAATTCAAAAGTTGTTGGGCGCTGAATTAAATTTCCATACAACTCTTCATACTCAAACCAATGTATAGTATGAGAAGAAGATTCAAGACATGTAAGATATTATTTGTTCTTTCTCAATGGATTACTATAAAATTTGGGATTTAAATATTTCTTTGGAATATTTTTTTATAATAAAATTTTTCATTCTTGTATACAGATGGAATATTTTAAGGATTTATAAAGAAATTGGTGGAAAACATGAGCGTTTTAGGATGATATTGGAGAAAAGAAGTTAATGGTACTAGAGTTATAAGTTAAAACTGTTGGATTGGGTTTTACCAAATATACACAAGAGGGGGGTGAATTGTGTCTTTTAAAATTTCTTCGCAAGATCGTGATCTGTCCTTTTAACTTTATCATAATGATTAAGCATCAGCAAATAAATTGTAAAGGACACATGATGTATAGTGGTTCGAGGGACAGAACACCCCTAGTCCACTACACCAATGCTCTACTCCACAAGCTTGGTGATTTTCACTATCTGGTCCCCTTATCAATAGACCGTTTTACAACTGAGTGTAGGCAGTTGACACCTTTACAAAAATAAGGCTAAACAGAGCCTTCTGGTTCATACAAAGAACCTAACACACAAATTACTATGACAATTCAGTCACTCAAAATGAAAAGAGTATTTGTTTTGAAATACTTTCAAATTGTCTTTCACATTTGTAGCAACACACAACTAACAGTGGATGGATCGTCGTCTTCAGAAAAGATGTTCTACAGGTAGAAGTAGTTATGAGTTGATCCAGTTGCAGTAGATCTTGAAATATGATTTCCAACCTTAAAAATATTTAATTCAAAAAATATATTTGATATATAATTGGTGAATCTTCAATCAAGTTTCTTCTTCTTTAGAAAACCGAGCTTTGTCTCTCTTCATAATGACAGATCTGTAAGTATCGATTGTCTCTATAAATTGTAGCAGTGAAAAACTCAAGATCTTGATATAAATTTTTCTTCTTTTCAATGATTCACCTTTGTATATATGATGAAAAATAACACATGTATATATGGAATAAATATGAACATTATCCTTTTAAATTTAGATCCAGAAAAGTTTCTATTATAATCTCAAAATTCAGAAGTTTGAATAATAGAGTAGTCATAACTCCCTAAAACTTTGGCATGAAAACCTCTTCTTAAATTGATCTTTTAATTATTAAATAAATGGCTTTGAATTCGTAAAATATGTTCTTTAAATTTGGGCTTTTAATCTGTCTTGAAATCAGCCTAATAATCTGCATAAATACCATTGTTTTAATAAAGACAAAATTTAAATTTTCGATTCCAAATGTAGGGTTGAACTACATAGAACACATTCTCTGAACGTAAGGTTCACAACATAAGGTTGACAGTGTAAGGTTGATCTCAAATGTAACGTTGATCATAAATTTAAGGTTGATCATCCATACTTTTCTCTTCAACTCTCAAATCTATGGTATATGATCCATACTTTTCATTGCTTCTAATTGTAAGGTACATGATCCATAATATTAGATACAACGCAAGATTGTTTAAGTAAGTAAGGTTGATGAACAATACTTGTGAGAAACAAACATAACATTCCATACTAATGTAGGGTTCTTCTTCCATACTTTTTTGATATCTCAAACATAAGATTCCTTCCAAACATAGGGTTCTTCTTCCATAATTTTCTGATAACCCTTAAGAGACAACTTTCATCCTCATGTTATGCTCCTCAACGTAGGGTTTGAATAGTGTTTCTTGAACATGCTAAAATGATTTCCAAACATGTAGAGCATTAACAATGTTTCTAGAACACATTAAAATTATTTCTGAACCCGCAGAGAATGAACAGTGTTTCCATAACACGCTAAAACAATTTCTGAAAACGTTTTCAAATATTCCACATGGGTTAAACGTTTTAATATTTCTCCAGAAATAAAAATATAAAGAATATAAATTTCCTAAAAAATGCTTAAACTAAAATCATTAAAATCAAAAATAAGGGTATTTGTGTGCATCCAAATCATCCTAAAGAGATAGGGTATTGTTCTCAACAATATTCCCTTAATAATAAAATAAAGTGTTGTTGAAAAAAATATTTTCTCAACAATATCCCCCTTTTTGATGATCACAAAACCCATGAAATAACCAGTTAAATTAACCTACAAAATTAATTGCATATAGTTTAGAATTTTGAACAAATAAAACAATATTTAATTTTACTATAATTATTTCATCAAGAAATAAACATTGCGTTATCCATAGTTTCATATATATATATATATAAAAGAAAACATTTAAAATTTCTCTCTTTATAAAATAAAATAGAATATATTTTCTCCCCTTGAGTAAAATATTAAAAGAGAAAATACATACAAATATTTTATCCAAATTTAACCCCCAATAAATGATTTTCAAAGATTAAAATAAAATGTAGTGTTTATACATATTTCTTCCCCTTTTTGTGATATCAAAAAAAATGATAGAAGAAAGAATATAACATATTTTACTGTAGCACTGAACTTAAGTAAATGCCAGGATAATCTATTTATCAATATATGATTCTGGATTACTAGAATTCTACCAGAGATAGGACAATAAAAAATAATAATAACACAAACACATGGGATGAAAATATATTTTATTGAAAATATAATTACAAGTACAATAAAGTCCACAAGAATCATGGTTGGGCTAAAAAGGTTTTTGGAAACATATTTTAGTGCCTCTGAATATCATGGTTGATCTCTAAAAACTATAGTCTCAACCTTGTAATTAGTACATCGACTAACTGGACTATAAAAACTCTTCCTTCTGGATTAGGATTAATGTCTTCAATCAAATTGACTCTGAAGAACTCATGTAGCCTCTCTTCCTTTTCCATAAAAAGATTTTACTTATCAGTGAAATAATTCAGAAAAGTTCTAATTCCAGGTTCATTCGAAGTCGACTGATCGAAAAGAAACTTCGGACTGTCCAAAAACACAAATAAAGGAGAACTATTTCATTGAAGGTCCTACAGTCTGTCATTCATATTGCTCATAGCTGTAGTAATGGCCTGAAATATTCTGATCAGAGCAGGTGAAGTACTTGATGTACCGACTTCAATATTTCTGAGAGCTGCGAATTGTTTCTCCATGAATGATTTAAAATCTAGTAAATCTAAATTCATCTCCATTTAATATTTTAGATTTTAAACTTCAACCAACATTTTCTTCTTGAAATTTTCTACTTCATGCTTAGAAAAAGAACTGGATTTTAGGTTTTAAAATTTCTTCCTCTCCTTTTCTAATGCACTTCTCAAAGATACATTTTCATCTTGAACATTATTAAAATTTTGGATCAATTCCTCCACATGATCATTATTAGAATCAGAGGCACCTTGGTCTTGATTCTCAGCTTCAGCTTCAAATGGATTTCTTAAAGCTAGTGGTAGGGATTTAGTATCTGATTACTCATCATTATTCCTATGGACTGGCTTCTCCACTGATATTTCCTCAGAGTCATGAACGAACTCATTCATAGAAAAATTCTAATTAAGTACTTCAGTATGAATATTATAAAGATTATATTCTTGATCCATATTAACTTGTTCTTTCTCCTCCTAAGCATTTTCTTCATTTAATTTCTCTAATATCGGATCTTCTAAAACCGGTTCCTCTTGATTGGATTTATTTTGAAGGTCAGTTCCATGTGCAGCCTTTTCCTCTACTTCTATTTCTTCCTCTAGTTCTTCCTGAGGCACAAATTCCTATTCCTTATACCTCTAGTTCTTCCTGAGGCACAAATTCCTATTCCACTTGAGGGGTCACCTCAATCTGAGAAACTATTGGGTTTGCTATGTCTTGTACTATAGATTCTCCATGAAATATGTCACTCAAAAGAGGTTTAGTCTTATCTGCATTTGTTTGAGTAGGTTCCTCTCAAGCTTGACCCACTCTATGCCTTTTCCTCTGAAGTCCTCCTTGACTTTCCTCATCTATAGATGGATCATCTGCTTCAATCCGTATCCTCCTAGATACTACACTGGTTCAAGATTTTGCTACTCATTCTTTTGATTTTTTAGGTATCTCCTGAGCACTCTCTTTTTCTTCTTCTGCCCCAACATGCACGAGTTTTCCTTTTGTTATTCTACAAAAGAAACCAATCTTTCATGGTGTTCTAGCATGAAAAATGTTTCTATAGTGACATCTCACTCATCCATCCACCAACCTTATCATATATTTCCTAAATAAAATCTTTGAAATGAATCTTAAAAAGGGATATAAGTTCATCCTCACTTCTGGTTGGAAGCAATAATTGAGATATATGACCATAAATCTCTGAAAATTCAACTTAATATCACTCATAAATAGAAACATTAAGTACATGTCAGGGTAAAAATTTTCTCCATCTCTGAAATTCTGGGTGCAATACCTGTTTGCACGAATTTAACTAAAATATTCTATTCAGGGTCTAGATATTTCAATCACATATTCCTTATATTTGTAGACCCAAACATTAAAAACATAATTTCTTCATACTTATGGACATTATCACCAATATTCTTTAAATAAAAATGAAAAAATCCCTAATGAGGGCAGTTAAGAATTTTGGCTATCTCCACAGACGATATTGAGAAATCTATAGCCTCGATATTAGCTATTATTGAAACTTCATCTTCTCCCATACTGAATTGAATATATTTGAAAAAATGAAAAAGTTATACCTCATATAGAAACTATGTATAGTCTCCAATGAAGGTTTTCTCATGTTTCTAAAATTATAGGGTTTTCCTCAACATCAGATTCATCTGGTACAACCATTCTATATTGACCACATTTCCTTGAAAAATCATTCATACTACTGATCTCTATTACTTGGCATTGTTGGTTTTTCGAACATCAGTCCTTTTGGTTTTGGACATTGCTGTCACAAATTTCTGAGGGTTTGAAAAGCTTGGGTTTCTATGGTTCAGGTGTGGATAGAGAAGTGTGGAAGAGGTTTTTGGGATTCGAAGGGTTTTGATAAAATGAATGGGTTTGGAATTTGAAAAGGTTTCTGACATGCTTGATTCTCATGTCATTACGCACATATAAATTAGTACATTATTTAAAAAGTAAAAACTTATGTATAAAATGTTTAAAACCGTACCAACAGAAATTTTAAATTATTCAGAAACCAAGTAATAATAAAAACAAATAAAATAAAAAAATCATTAAAAATAAATAAACCTAGATCCCCTCTAATAAAATCAAACCCTGCAGTGGTAAGTGGTTTTGTAAAAATATCAGCAAATTAAATTCCAGTGCTTAAAAATTCTAAGAATATATCCTTTTTAAGAACATGATCTCTTAGAAAATGATGTCCGATATCCTTATGATTAGATCAAGAATGAATAATAGGTATTTTTGAAATATTTATAGCACTTTTATTATCACTTAAAATACGTGTATTGTTAATATTTAGTCAAAAATTCCATAAGAGTGTTTTACATCCACAAAACTTGTGCACAAAAACTTCCTGTAGATATATATTCTACCTCGTCTTTTTACAGGGAAACAGAGTGTTGTATCTTAGTAGACCACGACACTAAAGATTTTCCTAAAAAGTGATAAGTACATGATGTGCTTTTTCTATCTAATCTACATCTTCCAAAGTCAGCATCTGAATATGATATTAAATTAAGATCATAAGTTTCTAGATATATAAGAGATTGAAAAATAGTTCTATTTAAATATCTAAAGATTCTTTTGACAACACTTAAGAGAGATTCTTTAGGATCTGATTGAAATCTAGTACAAAGACATACTGAATACATTATGTCTGGCCTGATAACAGTAAGATATAATAAACTACCAATCATACCTCTATATAACTTGTTGTCAATTGATTTTCCAGTTTCATCCAAATCAAGTTTTATATTAGTACACATAGGAGTTGAATATGTGTTGCCGTTTTCAAGTCCAATTTTCTTTTTTTTAAAAGTAATGTATTTTCTTTGATTTAAAACATTTCCAAAATATTTTTGATAAATTTGGAGTGTTAAAAAAATTTAATCCTCCTATAATACTCATTCCAAATTATTTTTTCATTAAATTTGAAAACTCATGACAATTTTTTTTGTTGAACCAAAAATTACATCATCAAAAAAAAATTGAACCAATAAAATATTTGAGTTGAAAATTTTATTAAACAATGTTGGATCTACCATCCCAACAGTAAAATAATTTTTTAAAAGAAAAGAAATTAATATTTTATACAGATCTCTAGGTAATTGTTTAAGGACATAAAGAGCTTTAGAATATTTAAAAACAGAATCTGGTTTTTGTGAATTTTCAAAACCAGGAGGATTCTCAACATAAACTTCCTCCAATAAATAATAGTTTAAAAAGGCAGACTTAACATCCATCTGAAATAATTTGATGTTCATATGAGATGCATAGGCTAGAAGGATCCTAATGGGTTCTAATCTAGCTACATGTAAAAAAGTATCATCATAATATATACCTTATTCTTGATTATAACCTTTAGCTATTAGTCTTACTTTATTTCTAGTTATTATTCCTTGATCATCTTGATTATTTCAAAAGACCCATTTAGTTCCTATAAATGGATAGTTCTGAGGTATTTCAAATAAATTCCAAAATTCAATTCTCTTGAACTGGTTTAGTTCTTCTTGCATTGCTATCATCCAACTTTCATCACCTATGGCTTCTTCTAATGCCTTAGGTTCTAATTGGGATATAAAGGCAGAGAATTCAACCAGATTTCCTACATTTCTAATAGTTTTTATTCCAGTGTCTTGGTCTACTATAACAGTTTCTAATGAGAGATTCTTTAGGGTTATAGACTATCTAGGTAGTACACTGTTAGGATATTCAATGTCATTTCCTTCTGAAATGGACTGAATTTTATTTATATCTCTTTCAAAATCATTTTTCATGTTTCCAAGTCTCATGTTACCATTAGTTCCAGATTAATCATTTTGGTCTTTTTGTTTCTCAAAGGGATCAGATTCATCAAATTTCACATGAATTTATTCTTCAAAAATCCATTAATTTTAATTAAAAACACTATAAGATTTGTAAGTAGCTAAATATCCTAAGAAAAAGCCTTTATCAAATTGTAGATCAAACTTACCAATATTTTCCTTGGTGTTTAAGGTGTAAACCTAGCATCCAAAAACATTAAAGTAATTTACTTTAGGTTTTCTATTATTCAAGAGTTCATAGGGTGTCTTTTTAAAAATTGTTCTAATTAAAACTCTATTCATTATATAACAGGATGTGCTTACAGCTTCTGCCTAGAAATAAGTAGGAAGACTGTATTCATATAGAATAGTCCTAGCCATTTCTTGAATAATCCTATTTCTTCTTTCAACAAGTCCATTTTGTTGAGGTGTTCTTGGTGCAGAGAAGGTGCGTTTAATACCCATATTTGAGAAAAAGGAAATAAATTATAGATACTCAAATTCTCCACCATGATCACTTCTTAATGAAATTATTTTAAAACATTTTTCATTTTGAACAACTTTTTAAAAACATTCAAATATATTAAAAGCTTTATTTTTATATTTTAGAAAATAAATCCAAGTAAATATTGAATAGTCATCAACTAAAACATACACATATAATTTACCATCCAAGCATGCTACCCATTAATGTCCAAAAAAATACATATGGATACCTTCTAAAGATTTAGTTGTAAAAATTTTGTTAACAGATTTGAATGATGATTTGTGTTGTTTGATAAGTTAACATGCATCACAGAATCTATCACCTTCAAATTTGAGACTAAAAAAATAAAAAAATAGTTGTTTCTTAGATAACTTATATAAAGAATATATATTTCAATGTCTAAGTCTTTTATGCAATATCCATGATTCATTTATCTAAGTAGTTAAGCACTTTAGTTTTTGTTTACACATGGAATTTAAGTCTATAGTATAAACATTATCAGTTCTGGGTGCTCTAAATTTAAGCAATTTATCTTTGAAAATAGAGGAACCATTGTTTAAAAAATCAACAACATAACCATCATCATAGAGTTGAGAGATACTTATCAAGTAGTGTTTCAATCCTTGTACATAGAGTGCTTTATTAATTGAGAAAGCTTATGGATCTCCAACAGTTCTAATTCCAATAATTTTACCTTTGGCATTGTCACTATATGTGACTAGAAAACCATAGTTTTGATTTAGAGTTCGGAAGTTTGATGAGTTTCCACTCATATGCCTGGAACAACCACTTTCCACATACCATATTTTAGTTTGGATTCTGTGACCAGCTTCTTGCAATGGCATTTAAACAAGGATTTGTTTTGGTACCCATATTCTCTTGGGTCCAGTAGTGTTAGCTAAAAAAGACCTGGAAATCTAGACTTGATTTGTTTTTTATAATCAATTGAATCATATAAACTGCTTGCAATAAAGGATTTATTAAACCCACTTATTTGTGGTTTCCTTAAATATTTTTTTGATATATGCCCTTTTTTCATAGTAGTTTCAAATTTTACCTCTTGTACTTTTGATAAAATAGTTCTTATATAGTTTAGGTTTCTTACCATTACTACCTATTCCATTCCTTTACTTCTTAATAACATTCTTTTCCAAGTATTTCATTAAGTGTATTTTATCATTTTGTAAAAATAAGAGCTGCACTTTTGTATGTTTCTACTTCTATTTGCAGTGTTTCTAATTTAGTTTCATTATCTGTACTGTTTCTGTTTGATGAGTTATATTTTTAAATTAACTCTTGATGTTGTTTGAGTAGAGTGTCTCTTTCTCCTAAAACAATAGTATTAATATTATTTATTGATTTATGTTTCTCAATTAATGAATCATATTTCTTTTCAAGAAAATTGTAGTAAGATACAAGTTTATCATTTGAGCAGCTTGAATTATAGTTAGATGAGTAATAGGATTTTACCTCATCTATTTCTACCATAAAGCACATATTTGATTTCAGATTTGATTCCTCTTTTTTTTGAGTCACACATTAATGAGCTGCTGGAGTCTTCAAGTAATCTTTGAGTATATTTCATTGCCTTGTTATCTTTATGCTCAAAGTCATTTCTCTTAAAGAATTTTTTTCTTGTCTTCCATTTATTGAGGACATCCTGGTCTGACAAAACCCATCTTTTTCATTCATATCATCTGACTCCCTTTTCATCATTTTTGAAATACTTTCAAAAACCTTTCTTCTTTCGATAAAACTTACTGAATTGTTTGCCTAGCTGAGCCAGTTCCACATCTTAATTGGATGAATCAAGACATTCTAATTTTACTTTTATTTCTTTCTTCTTCAGCTTTCTGTTTTTATTTTGAGATGTTACTTTTAAATCAGTGTCTTCTTTCTTGATTAGAATCTTATGATCATTTACTTTATCCTGCATCTCAACTTCATACATCATAAGAGTTCAAATTAAAAATTTTAAAGGAGATGATTGTCTGATAGTAGTAGAAATTCTATTCCACCTAGGTGGTATTACTCTTAGTACGTTTAGGGCTTGATCACCTTGTTTGATCAGATCTCCCAAGGAAGTGATATTGTTCAAAATCTCTATCAACCTTCCATTTATTTGGGTGATTCTTTCTCCTTCAAACATCTTGAATGTATCAAATTTTAGTTTAGCAGCATCATACCTCATCTGTCTGACATTGTCAGTTCCTTTATAAGCAACTGTAATCGTCCACCACATTTCATGATTTGTTAGGCACTGAGATACTTTGTTGAATTCATCTAGTCCACGACCATAGATTATTGAATTCAGAGATTTAGAGTTTGTGTCGTATTATGCTTCTATATCTATACTCCATGTTTCAGGTTTCTCTAGAATCATGTAGGGAGTAATAATTTTTGAGTAGACTCTGTATCCAAGGTTCTTCAAATAAATGATCATTCTTGATTTCTAGCATCCATAATTTCACTGTTGAAGTAAGGAACTCGAACCATTGACATACCCTCTCGTGTATCAGCCATTATGCTCATGTATAGTCCAATAAAACTTTAATCTTGTTATAGATTTATCAAAAGAACCACCTTTGATACCAATTTTTTTATCTTGTTATACCAAATATACACAAGTGGGGGGGGGGTGAATTGTGTCTTTTACAATTTCTTCTCAAGATCGTGATCTGTCCTTTTAACTTTATCAAAATGATTAAGCAGTAGAAAATAAATAGAAAAGGATGCATGATGTATAGTGGTTAGAGGAACAGAATGACCCTAGTCCACTCCACCAACGCTCTACTCTACGAGCTTGGTGATTTTCACTATCTGGTCCTCTTATCAACAGACCATTCCACAACTGAGTGTAGGCAGTTGACATATTTACAACTTTAAGGATTAAAATACTCTTATGGTTCATACACAAAACCTAAAACAAATATTAGTACAAGAAGTCAGTCACTCAAAATGAAAAGAGTATTTGTTTGAAAATACTTTCCAATTGTCTTTCATAGTTGCAGCAGCACACAACTAACTGTAGATGGATCATCGTCTTCAGAAAAGATGTTCTTCAAGTAGAAGTAGTTTCAAGTTGATCTGGTTGCATTATATCTTGAAATATAATTTGGAACTTTAACAATAGTCAATTCAAAAATTATATTTGATGTATAATTAGTGAATCTTCAATTGAGTTTCTTATTCTTCATAAAATAGAGCATTATCGATTTTCGTAATGGCAGATCTCTATGTCTCGATTGTCTCTGTAAATTGTAGCAGTGAAAAACTCAAGAGATTGATATAAATTTTTCTTCTTTTCAATGATTCTCATCTGTATATGTGATGAAAAATAATACAAGTATGTATAGAATAAATATTAGCATTATCCTTTTAAATTTAGATCAACAAAAGTCACCTTCAGAATCGTAATATTCAAAAGTTTGAATAACGGAGCAGTCATAACTCCCTTAAAATCCGGAATGAAAAGATCCTCTTAAATTGATCCTTTAAATAATAAATAAACGGCTTTGAATCAGTCAAAGACATGCTTTTAATTAGGGCTTTTAATCTGTCTTGAAATCGGCCTAATGATCTGTATAAATACCGTTGTTTTAATAAATACATAATTTAAGTCTCGGATGCCAAATGTAGGGTTGAACTACATAGCATACATTCTATTAACATAAGGTTCCCAACTTATGGTTAACAACGTAAGGTTGATCTCAAAAGTAAGTCTGATCATAAAGGTACAATTGATCATCCATAATTTTCTCTTCAACTCTCAAACATATGGTATATGATCCATACTTTTCATTTCTTCTTATCCTAAGGCACATGACCCAAATTTATTGATACAACATAAGATTTTTTACAAAAGTAAGGATGATTAACCATACTTTTGATACATAAACATAATATTCCATACTAACGTAGGGTTCTTCTTCCATACTTTTTTGATATCCCAAACGTAAGGTTCTTTTCAAACGTAGGGTTATTCTTCTCTACTTTTCTGATAACCCGTAAGGGACAGTTTTCATCCTCACGCTATGCTCTTCAATGTAGGGTATGAACAGTGTTTCCATAACATGCTAAAATGATTTATGAACACATAGAGCGTGAATAATGTTTCCAGAACAGGTTAAAATTATTTCCAAACACGTAGTGTTAGAATAGTGGTTCTAGAATACACTAAAACAATTTCAAAACATGTTGGCAAATATTCCATTCGGATTAAACGCTTTAATATTTTTCCCGAAATAAATATATAAAAAATATAAATTTCATGAAATATACTTAAAGTAAAATCATTAAAATCACAAATAATTGTATTTATGAGCATAAAAATCATCATAAAGAGATAGAGTATTGTTCTCATCAATCTTCCCTTAATAATATAATAAACTATTGTTGAAAACAATACTTAACCAAAAAAGCAACAACAAATTTTTTGTTGATTCATCGACACATGAGGAATTCTCGGAGAAGACATAATAGTTTTGAAAATTACCATAGAAAGGAACTTTCATTCAAATTAGTTTATCATGTCTTTTTTAAAATTTTCTTTATGGAAAAGTGTTTTGTGTTTTGGTATAAAGGGGAATCTAAGTCAATGGATCAATAGACCATATAAAATCCAAGAAAAATTTGATCTATTTCTTACTGAGTGGCCATAAATTTTAGTTTTTCTAAGGTACATAACATATTTTGGGTTTTAATATTAATAAATTATGTACTAGATGCATCTATTGTTTTGAGGCCTGGAGTAGTTCAGTTGGAAGAGACTCTTCATTATGAGGATCAACCTGTTCAGGTTCTTGACCATATTGAGAATGTTTTGCGGAATATGGTAATTCATAATGTTATGGTTTTTTTAAATAACCGTATGTTTGAATAGGGAACATGTGAATATGAAAATTTTAAGAGAGAAATATATCCCCATTTATTTGATAAGTGAATAAAATTTGAATGATGGAATATCCAAAAATGGGGAAGGAAGTAAAATATGACATAATGATAGAATAAGTATTTATCATATTTATTAACATATATGAATTAGATAATAATTTTTCCTTAAAATGAACTCTATATCTGATAGCATCTAAACATGAAACAATGAGTTTCTCCTAAATCTTACAATGTAGGTAAGACGTAGTTATTTGGAAAAATAATATTTTGTTAATATTATTATTTTAAGTAGTAGTTATATCTATTACTTTGTATCAATGATAATGAATAGGACTGACTATATTAGGTTTAAATTTTTTATTAAATTTTTTCAAATTTATCTAATAAATTTGATAGGATTAAAATAATAATTAATCCAATTTTAAGCATAAAAATATCAATATTTTAAAATAATAGTTTTGTATCCTTTTAATGAAACACCTAATTTTAATAATTTTTTCAACAATTTGTTAATTTTTATTTAAAAAAATTAAATAATTTATTTAATGTTAAATATCAATATTTACTTTGTTTTATTTTTTGTTATTTTTCTGAGAACATTCATATTTGGATGAATATTGAATAATACTGGATTTTAGTTCCAAACATATTTTTTGTAAAATTTATTTAAATATATAAATTATATTATTTATTGGTTTTAATGTATAATTAGTTTAATTTTATTTCCTTAAAGAAAATTGGGTAATTGGAAACAATTTAACATTGAATTTAGATGTAAAAACATACCAAAATTTTAAACATTTTCACTTTAAAAACTTGATGTCACATCCCATCAACAAGATTAATTTTAAATTAATTTCTACCACTTTTTTGTTTGGTATTTGGGATAATAATTTATAATTTATAAAAATTTAAACATAATTTTTGACCAAAATAATTAGTAAATGTAATTAAAATTAATTATAGTGATTAATAAAAAAACGAGCTTAATTGATGACCAAACATGGAAAATAAGGTGTAAAAATGGTCGTACAATTGCCAAAAAAATATTTTCCAGAAATATTTCGACCATTACACCTATAAGGATCTATAATTTTAAAATTTTAACCCTTAAGTAAAAGTAAAATGTGGCTAACTCATAATTATTTTCAAGAATAACAAATGTATCCTTTTTCTCTCGTACAAAAGGTATCCTCCCCCCATACTTATACCTCTCATTACCTTTTGTATCATACATACACAACCTAAATGCTCTCCCAAAATCCCTCCCCACACCCTGTAGGCCTTACCTTGGGTAGAAATACAACCAAGAAGTCCTTTGGTGAAAACTAAAAGGAGTTACCCGAAGAAGAGAAAACTTTCATCAACATTTATTTTTTACATTATTTCCTTCTCCAATCCATTCATTTATTATTATCCTGTGATTGTATAATAAAATAAGTATCATTAATATAATGATTTTTTATTCTAAGTTTTCTACTTACACCTACACACACTTCCAACAAATGGTTAACAAAATTACCATTCATTTTCGAAAAACTACCACTTCATGTAACATTGTCGTTCATTTTACTTTTACCACCTTTCATGGTTTGGAATTATGATAGAAATAATATATATATATATATAGGATATTTATTATTTCATTATACTAATTTTTTTTTATAAACATACCTTCATTATTTCGATTTTATTTAAATAAGATAACGTCGTTTGTGGACGTGTGAACTACCGCCTCCTCAATGAGATGTGATATTTTCATACATTACATGAAATGTTTTAAGGATGAGTTTTATTAAAAAATATTTTACATAAATGAAATATATATTATAATAATTACATAATTAAATTTTAGGAAATATAATAAATTTGTTTCATTATTACCCTTTCACACATTGAAAAAAGTGATAACATTGTTCATGGACCTATTGACCACCACATCCTTAACATGATGTGATTCCTTTTTCAAATCACAATAATTATATATATAAATATATTTGAATAAATAATATGGTATATATTATGTAATTATAAATATATAAAGATAAATATTACTTACACTCTTTCTATCACGATCACTGAAACATGGGAACGTTACACATGTGCATGTACAGCCTACCATTTCCATTATTGTAATGTTGGTTCATTTTTCATAATCATATTTCATGATTGGTTTTAAAAGTGTAATTTATGTATAAATATTATGATTATTTCTTGATTATTATTCTGGGGATGTTTATGTAATGACCCATTTGGCGATGATTGACCTACCAAAGTCATTTTTGACACAGAAACCAAATATGGTCAAAACAGTTAATGTAAAATTAGTTGATTACGTAGTTATTTTCAACATTATAATAAGTGAAATAAAATTAATGATAAAAAATCAAAATCATTTAAATAATTTAAACATGTCTATTATTATGTCAGTTAAAGACACACGCGACAAGTTCGACTCGAGATAAGGGATTTCATCTCAAAAGTCTTTCATTGAGGCATTTCTTGATGATACGAACCTTTATAATTTCCTAAGGTATATATAAAACCCCTTTGAAAAAACATATACATATTTTATCTACTCATTATATTTAATTTTTTTCAAATATTATTCTTTTGTGTGGCTTATGATTTAAATGCTAAAATTTGTATGGGATGCTTTAAATGTCCAAATATTTAATTTTAAAAACTTTTTTTTCAATTCAATAGTATTGGTATTATTTTATATATTTATTTATATGGATATAAAAGGATAATAAAGGACACATTATGCATATTTTGATATTTCTATTCCTCTACGAACCATCATGGTTTAAAAAGTAAATGAAATCCCTCTTTTCCCATTTTAGGTATTATGTTATCGAAAATTGGGTTTTGAAAATGGATTTATTATTTCCATATATTGAAATTTTTTATTGTCATTTCAAATGAAACTTTATGAGTAAAATGTTGAAAATTTCAATATTTTGTGTGTCATGATTATGTAATGGTGGTTAGACATTTTACAGGAGGTTTTGGGATAAACCAATTATGGGTGGTTCCATGATAAGCCAACAATGGGTGGGTTTGTGATAACCCTACAGTGAATAATGTATATAATTTGTCAGTATGAATATTCCATTTGTAAGAGTGATATGTACGGAATTAGACCACATGGTTATTCCATTTATAAGATTCATAAGTACAATGATGTCCCTATATACTTTCTATATTTTCTCTGGTTCATATGGGTTTTATGGTTCTATTGTGATTAAAAAAGATTTGAAATGATCTTATTATCAATGGAAATTATTTAATACTTATTAAAGGTGGAAATTATTACTTTATGATAATGTTTTTATGGGTTTTAATATTTATCCATGGACTAAAGGCTTCCTAATTTTTATATCCCTTATTGATATTTTTATGCTCATCCCTTGTTTTTTAAATATTTTTCATAGGACCAAAGTGTTGGGACCCAAGACACCCTGAGAGGGGGGTGAATCAGGGTGTTGAACAAATTAAACATTTTCTCTTTAATGCTTCAGGATCTTGTTCCTTTGTTAGAAGGAACAACCATTCAACCTGTTATGTTCTCAGACACATACACCATATCACACATCAAGCATATAGGAAGAAAGTAAATATGCAAGGACAATAGATTTTTACTTGGTTCACCCAAATGGGTTACTCCAAGGAGAACACACCAATGATGTGTTGGTGTGCCAAAAAGCAATACTACTCACGTTCGTATTACAAAGGATTTGGAAGGGCTCACTGCCAATTTAGGGTCACTCCCTCTTCTTCACTCCACAAACTGCTTTTGTGAAGGAAAAACTCAGTTTATAGACTTGATGGTCCATTCATGATCTTCATGGTATGAATTGGTTGCACCCTTGATTCCAGATAGATGCACCTTGATCTTCCAATATGATGCACTCCTTCACACCCGATGTACTCAACTCTTCATGGGTGTGAGTTGTGTCTTTCCTTAAACTCCCTAGAGTCTCCTCAGAATCTATCAACAATAGTTCCGACCAAGTCTTCAATTTTCGCAAGTACTGGACACCATTCTTCTTCAAAACCTCCTGGTATGTCAATGCTTCCCTCCTGACATTTGAACCTGATGTATCATCTTGACGCAAACATACACCATGCTTCTTCCATATATAAAGAATGCGTGCAACATACCTATCCTCTATTTTGATCCAGATCTTCAGATTTTGCGCAAGCCTCTCACCTCTCTTTTTGAAACTAGATATGCAGAATATATGCTTGGCCTTCTAAAAACAGATTTAGAATAAAGTTCTACCTCTTTCCCGTACTGCACCATGGAGCATATATTATATACGAACGTATATCCATCCAATGATGCAGATCACCAAAATCTCTCTTCCCTGTACTCCATGAACTTTTTTTTTCAGCAATGGGTTCTCTGTTGGAGTATTTAGATGTGTCGTTTAAGATCATCTCTTCTCCTTCCCGAACCAGGTCATTCTATTACCCCTTCTCTTCCTGTCCTTTTTTCTGACGTCACACTTCAGCGCTGGAATTCCTCCCTTTCTTTTTTTATTCAATGCCACCATAAAGAGTCAAATATGACTCTTAAATATATCCTCAATATCCGGTTTGTTTTCTCGATATTCCAGCATAATTAATTTTCATATTTCATCCGCTGTCATCATCGAATCAGTTTCCATATTTTGTTTTCATCCTTCGGTTCTTCAGGCGTGAAAACACAGTCAGTATTTGATCCATATAATCTGTCAAAAATATTCATTCAAACTCCCTGATTTATAGCAGCATAAAATCTATGCGAATCACGTCAGTGAGTCTCCTTAAAATTCGACAGAATATCAGCGCACTAACATTTCATTCAAAGACATTCATTTCCAAACTTCTGAAATCATGTACTGCTTCAAGTCAAAAGATTCGGACACTTGTTAGAGGCAGTAAACAACAGATTCGACATTTTATCCATTTAACTTATATTTAGATAATTCCATAAGCTTTCCGACGGATCAAATATCATCTAATTCTGATTTCTTTAGCTCAGGATATTGATGAAAAACAGTAGCAAAAATATTCTGAGAAGCTGCAGCATGACGGGAAAAATTGCAGGGACTTCAGTCATATTTTAGAGAACCCAAACGATCATTTCAGCCTTCCATGTAGCTATATGAAGTGTAGATAAATCTCTTATCTATCCATTTCATCCAGAATCTTACAATTCTGAGCTATCTGACTCTTGTTATGATTGAAAAACCAGAAGCAATTATATTCTGGAATTTGTTGTATCAATGCAACGTATCAGCCTATCAACTTCCATATAAAGAATATAAGGGCATCATTCAATGTCCATATAACCATGAAATTCCAAACAAGTCATACAATCTTCCATGTATCACCTTGATTCCATGCACCCTTCATTAATTCTATCGTTTATTGGGAAAAGAGGTGCTCAACACATATAATGCACTTCCAAGGGATACCTTATATATTGTCACCAAATCTGACCAATAAACTCTTGGTTCCAATACAAAGGTTGAGTGAGGGATTGAAAGAAATCATGGTGAATGTTGACAAGAGTATCATAAAATAGATCATGCTTTAATTTTTAAAAGTAATAGATTATGGGAAAAATGGATACTATTTTGAAGTGTCCACTTTGTTTTTTATGGTTTTGTTATATATGATTTATGGTCTAATTCTCTAAAACTCTAAACCTAAAAATATCCTCAATTTTAATAAAGTAAAATTGTTAACATAATTCAAGATTGTTTTGGGCTTAACGTAGGCACCTTATATGTATTCCATGTATGTAATTTCCCACCAACATGAAAGTAATTTCTATAATGATTAAATTGAATGTTTACAAAGATATTCTTAAAGAAACTATTATACCTTATATTCAGTAATTTTTTAAAATAAATTTTAATTTTAATGAAATGGATTTTCAAAATATATTACATTTTAAATACTGTGTTCCAAAATAAAAAGAATATTTTTCTCATGAACGTTTTAAAAATATTTTTATAAGATATCCACTATTCAATAACAAAAAACCCTTTATTTTATATATACTCGACTATGGATATATTGTATCAATACCATACTTATTCTTAATCTAGATGGTTAATGATTATTTTGAATAATGATACTATAAACATTTACTTCCATGATTCATTTTTTTAGTAAATAAGTTTACCTTGAAATTTAAACTTTCCTGTAATCATTGGACATTAATGTTCTCCAAATTAACAATATTTTTGTACCATGGATATGTTTATTGTTTAAACTATATATCATTTCGACATACGGTATTCAACATTGAAATTCAATTATTTTTTTAGGGATATATTGATAAATTCATATTATTTACTCAATAAAGATATTTAATGATATTAAATATTGTTTAAAATTAAATTCATTATTATATATATGAGGAGTGATTTGGACTTGGAAGTCATTGGTGGGGCCTAATTAGAGATAGTCCCTTGATGAATTAGCAGTCTCATGGGAAAAATCAGTTGGCTAGACTTGGGTAAATGGGTTTATACCCATTAGTTTTAAGTTGTCTTGAGGATTGATCTTTACAATATAGTTATTATGTTATTTGTAAACATGATGTCCAATAATTAATCATTTCCATCATTATGAATTCACTTATTATTATCCATGATATTTTCACTTTTATATTATCTTTGGCTGAATATAATTCTCAGTTCATTGATTAAATGGAATGCTTTTTCAGTTATTCCCATTTCAATATTGATTATTAAATATCCAGTTATGATAGTCATGTTATTGGTCAAATAGTTGTTTCAATTATTATAATATCAATCTCTATTATTCTAGTTAAATTATTACAATGGCTTGTGTGTTTAGTTTTTTACACTAACACATTGATTATGCTCATTGATTCATACTTAATTATGATGTACTTAACCCATACAAAGAATTTGAGCTCACCCATATTTTTTTCCTCTCTTATGTAACCATGAAGTGTACTATGAAATATATTGAAAAATATACTATATGGAACAATGAAATTATTGAAAATAAATTATGTTGTAATTTATGTATTCAAATGTAATATAAGAATCATGTATGTATCTATTTTACCAAGACTAGTTATATATTTCGCCTTTAGGATATGATTCATTGTATATTATTCCAATCTATTATCATGGAAACTAGATTTAGGATTTTGGGGTTAGAGTCTCTATAGATTCTGTTAGATGATTTTTTTGTAGAATCATTGGGAATTTTTTTTTTAAAAACCTAGATTATGGAGCATAAAATTATGATAAACATGGAGGATATGTATATACACATTCTAATGTTTTATAAAGTTCTATATTATGTGGGTTTTCATGGAAATACATCCATATTTGGATACTACATGTGAATGTGGTTGTATAAAAGAGGTACCTAGGGGTAATAAATCTTAAAAAAGGAATACTAGGATTGAACTAATCATCACCAGGAGCACAAAAATGAACCTTATTATGAAGTTTATTTGACACTCCTAGGGAATATTCTTGTGATAATTTAATTTTTCTTTACCAAACATTATAAATGTTTTGAATAAATGATGAAAATGAATAACAATGTCAAATATAAGGTTTATTATATTGAAAATAATGTTTTATAATTTAAACATCCTATATATGATTATATAGTTTCCCCATTATGATTATTGTTCCTTGAACTATGTTATTTTGTTTTATTGAGTGGATGAAAATTGAATGAAACATGTTAATAGTGAATATTATAGAAAATTTGGTGACTATAAGAAACAATATAGGAAAATTATACTAGTGAAAGATATTTAGATTACTCCTAATAAATTATCCCACAAAAAAATTATCAAGTTCCTCCTTAACCAACTCTCAAACTCACTATAGGGGAGAAGGATGAGATTTCCTAAGAGATCCAATGGTGGATTCTATGGAGAAAATAAGGCATAATATCCATCATGTTAGGAATATTAAGGGAAAAACCTTTGAAAGTTTCTCAATGAAATGAGAAAATGATTTGTATGTGGAAAATATTAGCATAAATAAAATAGTTTCCAAATAAAATTGAAGATTGTGATGGATGTAAATGAATATCATCATATGGATACATTTATAGTTTTTTGTCCTAAATGTGGAGAACATTGGAATTATACTAGTCAATGACCTCCTCTAATGGTTAACCACTATACCATGGGAGGGCATATGTTAAAATAAAATGGATTAATTACTAATGTATTATAATTCAAGAATTAAATTATATAAGTACTTTACAAATGGAATTTTTTGTTATAAGAATCATTAAACATATAAATATTATGTTAAATTTAGAAGCGCATGTTTATTAATTAAAATAAGATTTATGGATATCATCATGGGTAATGAGTATAAGATTAATCATATATTCAATGTTTTAATCCCATATTTTTAGGTTTTATGTGATGGGAGACTGCCAAGATTGAGTTACTTTTTGAGAAATTTATGGAAATTATACATTTTAGGGGAAAATTTATTTGATAAATAATGGATTTTAATTTTATAAAAATAATTTTAAAGTTTCTGATGTCCTTTATGGTTAATAAGATCATTAATGACATTGTTATAATACTCAAATAATATTATTATACTTTATGAAAAATAGAAATAAATAAATCAATTGTAATCGAAATGATGGCATAATGTTTTTTAAATGATAAATTTTATTTCAAATATCTACATAGTATTTTATGGGAATTTTATATGAATTATATTTATATGGTTTTATAAAAATGAAAAAACTCATATCTGGTGACAACTTTCATACCATTCATGGTTTCTTGTATTGAATCCACAACCGAGGATGGAAAGGGTTTAGCGCTGACCACTAGACTATGTGATATCCTGGTTAATATGTTATTATATTTAGATATATGATTTGAAAAAAAACATTAATAATGAACCAATGGTGTTACTTTTTATTTTTAATGATTAATTTATAATATTGGATAACTTGTGCAACCCATATTGGCTTTTGAAAAATTGGTTAAGATTGATGTAAAGACTTGTCACTCTTTTAGGAATTTTTGAATTTGTTAAAGGTGAATTTTAGTTCATTAGGAACAAACAAGTTCATATTTGGAAATTCATTTCTTGGAGTAAGGGATTAATTGAACATTTATTAATGAATGATATAAGGTTGAAATTGTGGTTATGAAATAGAATCATATCAAATAAGTATATTTAAATAAATTTATATATTGAAAAATAATTCCTCTACCTTATGAAATGGATCTTCAAAAAAATAGTTTATCCTATTACATTCATATCCAATAAATAATAATTTACTTTAAATCATCAATTATTTATGGTTTTGATTCCCTTAACATTTCATTTATCATTCACTTGTTTGTGATCAATGACCTCAATCAGTCTCTATAATTTTTTACGCTATTCTTATATATCCATATATTCACATCCCATAAATGTTATCTAATATAACAACCTCGTTATTTTTTTAATTAAAAATTACTTTTTTACTTCCCTTTCTCTCTTTTTAAGATGATATTTTGTTAACACTTTTTACTAAGTGGGTTTTAAATAAAGGACTACTGAAATTTCAAACACATGATTACTAGGATCATTTTCAAATTTTGGGGAATAAATTTTTTTTCTGGTTTGAGGAATATTACACCCATAGATTGTAAAATAATATCATTATATTTGATAGCTTATTCAATAAAAGTAGTTACACTAAACAACCCATGAAATATATTTCTCTAAATTTAACCTCTTTAATAGGTTGAGGAAAACACAACCCTAAGTCTAAATGAATTTTAATATAGTATACTATTACAAATTAGATGTTAAATTAGTGGGAATTAAAATTACTAACTAAAATACGAATTTTATGGTTATCTTCTGAAAAAAATAAAATAATTATCCTTTAAAAGAAAAAGAGTTTTCTTTTGAAAAATTTTATTTGTTTCCTAAAAGTGAGGTTAGTCGCGCTTTACGCAAATAATTTAAAATTAATTTTTAACACTATTTGAAATTATATTTGAAAAAAAATTTATTAAAAATAATTATATAAAATTTATCTTAATTATATATACTTATTATTTTTGCAAAGTATATCATTTTTCAATGAATAATGAAAATACAATATTTTAATTGAATGTAGGATTTTCATTTAAATTATTTTTAAAGATAAATTATATTTTAGATTACTTTAAAATTAAAATTAGTTAAAATATATTTCAATTAATACAATTAATTTCATTAGAATAATATTAATATAGGATTTTGATATAAATATATTGTAAATTTTGGAACATTTTCTCTTTAAAACACTGTTTTCTCACCGTGTTTGCGGGATTAAATTAAAATTAAAATTTTAAACTTATTGGATTTAAATTTGGAAAAAAGGATCACATATATTTAATTAGAATATTTTACTATTTCTAGTATGGTAGACATAATTTTTGATCAAAATGATTAGTTAAAACAGTAAAAATTAAATATAATGGTTAAGGTAAAAAAGGATATAGAGGGGGATAAACTAAGAAGATAAGGGTAAAAATGACCTTTAAACTTCTACATTACTCACTTTATGGCCATATGTTTATGTATATCTTCTATATTATATAATAACCCTTTATGGACACAATTGGCAAGATAAAAACATGTGTATGATTGAATATTTTCAAATAATTACATGTGTGCCACTAGCCTCACTTATAAAATGCCACCCCTATCTTCCATTCATGACACCTTCACATCCTTTTTGATAAGACACTCCTTACCAAAATAACTTTCCAACATCCATAAATGCTTTCTGAAATCCTAATTTAGGGAAAAAGCCAACCTAAGAAGGCTTTTGTGGAGGGAAAAAGAGGATACCCAAAGAAGATGTAACATTCTATAAAGTTCATTTTTATATTATTTATTCCTCCACATCCATTAATTAAGATTAAATAATTTTGATATAATAACCATAATATCATACATATTATGAGATTTTTTATGTTAATTCATTGACATACAACCATCCCCAAATATATCAAATGAGTTTCGAAATCATTATTCATGTGTACGACATACTAACTCCTCCGAACCAATGTCATTAGTTTTTCCATTACCACTTCTCACGGTTGACTATTTTGAAGGATATAAATTATATGCATTTTATTTATAACACATTACATCATATATATGTAATTTGTTTCCTTACATTCCATAGGGGATATGATAGCATCGCTCGTGTGTACGAAAGACTACCGCCTCACGAAGTGATGTGATTGTTTTCACTAACGCTTCACATGGAATGAAATAAGGATAATATAATTGATTATATGTTTTATATATGAAATAATTATGATATTATTGAAATATTTATTATTATTAAAAGAAAAATAAATCATTTTCTTTTTTTCACATTGAAAGATGATAACATCTCTCTTATAGGTGTGGACTACCGTCTTCACAATGTGATGTGACACTATTTTCATCACCATGTCACAATGAGGATATTTATAATTATATTTAAAAATTAATATGGAATTTATTAAATTATTATCATTTTTTATTATAAAATTTTACTTAATTCATTTCCATAATTATCATTAAAAATAGATATGTTACTCATGCGTTTGTAAGTGCTACCATCTCTATGATCATAACATACTTCATTTATCAAAACCACATTTCATGATTAGTTCAAAAGTAAAATTGATTTATAATAGTTATTTTATGAATATTATTTAATTTTTTTAAAATAATATCCTCTTTGACTATATTCAAACTTCCAAAGTCATTTTTGACTCATAAGACAAATATCATCAAAAAATATGATATAAACATAATTGATTAATAATCATATTTAAAATGGTAATAAGTGAAATCAAAGGAACAATGAACTTTAAAAAGGTTCCTAAGAAATTAATTGATTAACATAATATTGTTATACATCAATATAAATAATTTATAAGATAGGTTAGACTCAGGATAAGGGATTTTGTCTCAATTTAATTTCATTAGGGCATATTATAATGTTATCAACATAATTTATTTTATATGGATTATATACTGACATGTTAACATATTATATCATGATTAATTAACATTTAATGGTATCTTTTTAAATTTTAATTAATTCATCCAATGGTATTTGACTTTAAAATTACCAACTGGTAAAGAATTAAATTTTTTAATTTCTTTACATTGGGTTATATTACATCTTCATTGTCATTGAAATTATAATATTATGTATATAATGAATTTTTATTATTTTAAATTGTATTTAATTTTTTTTATCGATTTATAATTAATACACATAATAGAATCATTGATTAATTCTCACTTCATTATTATGATCATAGCAAGGGTTTATTTCGCAATCTCATTCTAACCGAGATTTGTTTATTTCGGAAATTAAATTGAATGAAATTATTTGATCATTGTTTAATAAAACCATTGAATTTAATTTTAATCTAGATATTCAGGATATTTTTTTGTAATAGTATAATTTTCCACTTTTTTATACTTAAAATAATTGTTAATTTTCTTAATAAAATTTTACATCATTTCTCTCTTCGGTCAAAAATATTTTTACTTCCAAAACCATGTTTGCTACAACTGTTTTAAAATAATTTTACAACCATTTAAACATAAAGTGTTAAATAAATTTCGGACCATTTTTTCATTTAAATTTTTTTAAAAGAAATATTATTATCATTTTCCAACACTGAACTTTTCTAACCTTTTTACATTGAAAATGGAATGTTATTTTTGACTTGTATGACATGTACTGAATTACCCACAGACATGGCCATCATATCTTTAAAGATTCATTTGGATTATTATGAGGATATTTTTACAAAATGTTTTTTACCTAATATTAAATAAATTATTATTTTTAAAATGTTTATTTAAATGAAAATGATATTCAAAATGTTTTATTTTTTAAAAATTTATTTTCAAAATGGGAAGGATATTTTCACTAAGAATTTTTTTAATGTTTTTAAGTATTCACATTAAAAAAAATAGAATTATTTGAAACATAATACACTATGGATATGTTTTATTGATACTATCTTTATTACTTCTAGGTATGGTTTCTAATTATATGTAACATGGTTAGTACCTACATTCAGTTTCTTGATTCGTTTTTTAGTCAATAAAATTCCATTAAAATGTTAAATTTCATTTGATCATTGGAAATTAGATTCACACTAAATATCCAAAATATTTATCATGGAAATATTTATTTTTTAAATGGTATATAATTTATAAATATGGTGTTATTTATTGAATATTATTTTTTTTTCTGGGAAAATATTGATAAATATTTATTCATTAATCAATATAGATAATAACTAACAAGGATCATTGTTTATAAATTAAATTGATTATTAGATAGTTATGGAATGATTATGACATGAAATATTGAGTGGTACTAGTTATAGATATCCATTCAAATTCTTAGTAGCCTCATGAGATGTATTAGTTGGCTATCCATATTTAAATGTGTTTCTACCGACTAGTTTTAAACTATCTTGAGGATATATCATGACGGTAGAGGTATCATGTTCCTAGGAAACATGATTTCCAATAATTAAGAAATGAATTAATTTATAATTTAGCTATCTTTATCCTTACCATTTTCATAATGATATTATATCTGGAATAATTTCATTCTTATTTAATTGATAAAATTAAATGTATTTTCTATTAATCACATTATATTTTTCATTATGCCTTATACAGTTATGATATAGATATTATTAATTAAATGGAATGTGTTTTCAATTTGTTACATTGTCATATTGATTATATTAGTAGAATTATTTAAATGGAATGTGTATTCAATAATTAACCTTTATATGTTGATTATTATCATTGATTCATGATATCTTAAGATGTACCTAACCCTTAATAACATTTGCGGTCACCATTATTTTGTTTCCTTTACCATAAATCTATTAAGTATACTACAAAAGATATTCAAGAATATTGTTAAGGGGATAATTATATTCTCGAAAAAAATTTGTGGTACTTATTGTATTCTAATGTAGTATAAGAATCATGTATGTATCTAGTTTACAGAGACTACTCTACTATTCAATCATTTGGGATGCGATTCATTATTTCTTATGCTAATTTATTAAACAAAGTACCAGCTTCGGGCTATTAGGGTTGGTGCCTTGAAGATTAATTATATAAATTATAATCATATTGAAAATTTTTTAACATAGTAAATAAATGTGTATAAAATAAAAAAAATAATAAATTCAAACTTATTACAATATTTTTAATTTAAAATTAATATAAAATTAGTCAATATAAAAAATTAATAAACAAAATTAATAAATTAAAAAAATATTTTATAAATATGAATTTATAACATAATTAAATGAATTAAAAACACATAAATATGAATAAAAAGAATAAATAAATAATAATAATATTTATAATTATGGATCTATGTACAATGTTGATTGTATATAGAAAGTATAATTAATTACAACCAATTACGATTTTTAACAATGATTAAAAACACCATTATTTAGTTAAATTAATAAATATTTAAAAATGTATAAATAACTATAAAAATTGAATATTATATAAAAATATCAAATGAATTATATTAAAAATAAAAAAATATTAAAAATAAAAGAATTATATAAAATATTTAAAATAGAGAAATAATAAAAATGAATAAATAATATTACATTAATAAAAATATATACACATTGCATACATATGCCCACACACACACAGACATAGATATACACATAAACATAAACATACACATAGTCATACACATACACATACACATACTTATGCATACATACATATACCCATACTTACATGTACGCACATGTATAAAATGTAATATTATCAATTTCAAATGTTATTTAAACAAAATTTGAGATATAAATTTTATGTATTTTTATGTGAAATTCTCTTTATTCCAATAAAGGTCACCATTATTATTTTATGGTTTTTGTTTCAACCTAAGGTGAGAATTTGGGGAAAAAATGGTCTGACAGGAATCATCACTCATCTGTTATGGTTGAAAGTTTCACGTCAGGTTCACCATTTTTTGTTTCGACCTGAGGTGAGCGTTTGGGAAAAAACAAAATGGTCTGATGGGAATAATCAATCATCTGTTATGGTAGAGAGTTTCATGTCAGGTTCAACATTTTTTTTTCTACCCAATGTGACGCGTTATCCTTTTGGGTGAATTGGATTGACGATGTGGGGATTGGGAAGTTTATCCCTTTTGTATTATGATGGTGGTACCACAATTGAATGGTCCCAGTGGGTGATTTTAGTGGATTAAGTATTTGTAGAATCAGACATCCAAAGATATGATTTCCACGGATGGTCTCCAATAGGTTTATTCATGGAGACAGAAACACCCAATGACCCTTGTATCTATGATTCATGGACCTACTTTCCAACGACAGACACACATTGGATGAAGATTTGGACTTTAACGCTTAAGGACTCCATTAGTCGAGATGATGGAAGGTTGGGCCATCCAACCATTTTTTGGGGGATTATTGCCTATTATGGGACTCTCTTATAGATTTAATCAATGCTCATATGTTTGTGAATCCTTAGTTTATTCCTAAAGTGTGTATCCATGGGAATCCCCTGGGTTGCAGGATCATCATGGATATTCAAGGATTTGATGCTATGGAGGAAATGATGACTTAAGCCATGTAATTTGGCACTCTAAAGTTTATCGTCATCCATGATAGATGGAATATGGCTTGATGTTTGGGTCGGACCCATAATATGGGCTTCCTATGTATCCTAGGGAGAGGAATAAGAGCCCACATAGTTTGGTTACCAGGACTTTTACCTTGGAGGAATCCCATTTTAATTTGAGGAAACGTTTTATATAGACTAACTCCTGATAAGAAAATCCCTTGAGATCATGCCTTGGACTTGCATCCTATATATATCAATTATGGAAGGAATCAGAGTTCTCATAGTTCATTTAACTTAGGGATTACACTTAGGATGAGACCCATTTGTTGGGATTATAATAGGGTGAATATTTTGGAAGGGCATCCTTTTGAGCTCAGGCCTTCAAGAAGGCGTCCTATGTATCCTAGTTAGAATAGGAATCAGAGTTCTCATAGTTCATTTATGGGGTTTTCCAATATTTTATCATCACAGAAATTTATGCCCATGTGAGTCATTCTTGGTGTAAGAAATAATAGCATGTAAAATATATAACAAGGGGACATATTCTCCTCTTCGCTGATGGAAAAGGAGGATGATGATGACAGAAGAGGCCATGGCTACAAGCCCAATGAGAGAGGGAAAAAGAGAGCTTTAAGCATTCAACCCTCACCCATGTTGGTATACAGGATAGTAATATCTTGGTGATTTATCTGAACACATCGTGATATGAGGTGAATAGGGGAATGAGTGATACCTCTCACAAAAAGCTAGGGGCTTACCTTAGGAGGAGTGCCCTTTCAAATTTTGGGAAAGGGGAGGAGAATCATCCCTGATAAAAGGGGATGTAAAGAGGGACCTTTTTGCTTATCACTGGAACTCACTGAATGGAGAAGGCTAGTGGTCACCCCTAAAACTGAGAATGGGGAGGTTCAAATTGACATCCCAAAGTCAGTCCTCGGGTCACCTCAGGAATGTAGACTTAGAGACATTCCAGGTGTCCAAAACATTGTGGGGACAACCTTCGTGACATTCCTTACCTTAGGTATGTAGATTCCGAAAGGAGTGCTAGTGCACCTAATGATCTAATCATATGGGTCCGATGGATTTGTAGGAGGATTTGGCCTGATTCTGGTGGACTGGTTCATAGAGGATCTATGAAGAACAAGATGTAAATGGAGGGGGTAGGATTGGAGCTAGAGGGAGGGACACCCAAAGACACCCCATTAAGTTTACTATTTACTCTTGTAGGTTGGGAGCAACCCGAAATAGCGTAATGCTATGTGGGTAGAGGGGTTGTCTACGTACCGAAGTGGTAAACAGATGTGTGTATGGACCACTATGTACCAAATTGGTATGTGTCATGGATGTGGTCCACCACATCACTCTGAGTTCCATTCGCATACTGATGTAATATGCAGTGCAAGGTTCGATCTGCATAGTGATTCCCTATGCAGAGTTCTGAATTGAAGAAGGGTTCTAGAGCCTATGGTTCATGGATAATTCTTCTACGAGGGATTTATGGTTTGCGATGGAACTAATTAGGTTCGTGGTTCACAAAATATTATTATGTTCCTTCTTTTTATGGTTTGTATCATGCTATACTTATAGAAAAGTGGTTCTCAGTTTGCACCTCATCAATGATTTGAAATTGATGTCGGAATCTTCTTTGTATCTGGATTCTCTCTGAAAACCTCTAGGGTCTCCTTCATTCTCTCTTCCACCCTTCTCTTCTCTCTTTCAATTAATATTGTGATCCATTTTTAGAGGATTAGTGAAATCCTATCTCTGGGGATGTGGAACCATTTGAGGAATCCCATGAAGATATATCTCAACCCATGGAAGACTAGGTCAACTAGGGTTTGCAAAGGCTGTGGTTTGTGAGACTTGGTTCAAGTAACCATACCAGCTACTTCGTTCTCAAACTGTTTAGATCACAGAATGGTATGTATATGGAATTTCTATATTCAATCTCACCAATAACATGGTTCGTAGATCCTAGCTTTACATGCCATCACCCTGTGGGCAAGCACCTCACAGGTCCTTCCGTGTACTGATGGTTCATGGTTCATGTACCCCGCGAACCTTTCCCAGTTATGGTACATTATACACTAAAAACTATTGATTTTTTTATTTCTTTAAGTTGATTCTCAAATTTACATCCATTTTTTTACTGGACATGTAGGAATGCTTTCTTCCCTTTGAAAAGTGCTTGTGGGAGTATTTACATCCCTTTGAAAAGTTTTTAGGACCCTAAAAAATTCCCCCATAAGAGTAAGGTTTAATGGTAACGAAGATGAGGATATTTCGAAGTAAAAGCAGTCCTGAACTGAAGTGGTTTGTGGTATAATAGTTAGGTCTTATGGGGGGGGGGCATATATTTTTAGTGGATCAGGTCATTTGTCTTTTACCGTTTCTCACGGTGGAAAGAAATCTTGACCTCCCCTCATCTTTCTTTGTGTCTGTGTACCAACTCCTTTGAAAAAATCTGTATTTGAAAACCACTCCATAGGTTCCACGAACCAAACTCTTGACATTAGCTACTGCTCCCAAACCAAATTTTGGGTCTACAAACCACACCATGGAATTTAGAACTTAAGTCCAAAACTTCTTGTAGGAGAATGGTACACTTTTTTTAGGTTCCACACACCGAACTTTAAACTGATGAACTGAACTTTAAACATTGTTAAACCGAACATAAAATTTCAATCGACAAACTTTGAACATCTCCATAGGGAGACCTTAGTTCACATTTTGTACATTCTATGAACCACTTAGTTTTCTCTCCAAAGCTCTGTAGGCTAGGGCCTTGCGGGCCTTCCACATACTGAGACTGTACGGGGGACGTGGCTTCCGCATACCGATGTAGTACACAAGAAATGACTTATACGTATTGTTTCTAGGAGAAGTACATGCGTCACTATGTGGACCTTATATGAAGTCCTCTGACCATTTTTGTGTGTGGAATTTGTCCAACAATTTTCTCATTGGACTAATTTTTTTGTGGCCTTTTCGATCTTTTTGTATAGACTACAATGGCTCTTCCAAATACCTCTGCAGAATCAACCAAGATGAGAGCAACCATGATTGACAACATTGTAGACTATCTTTGATCTTACATTTTTCCTAGGAATAGTTACTTAAAAGAAATTATTATGCAAGATCTTCTAGATTACCCATTATCCATGAAACTACCTTTATATAGATTTTTTTTCTAATGAAGTCCCTTTGCCATTGATTGATCATAATACTCCCTTCGTTATCCTCGAAGGACCCTGAGGGTGTAATCAATCAAATATTTCTTCAACAAGAGAAATCACAACTACTCACATTCAAGATAATTTGTTCACATTAAGATGTTCGAAATGGAATTTTAGAAACCATAGTTTTTACAACACTTCCATGAGGCTAGTCACCAAGTAGTACACTTCTATTATCATCCTTTCCAATAAAAACCCTATTGGTGGGCGAAGCACCAAATGAGACCCGTGAGCTAGAGGATGATTTTCAGATGAATGTGCTTGGGAATTATGGTATATAAATTTTTTTTGGATTCCTCCAATAAGTTTGAAGTGGTGAACTTGTACCAGGTAGAATGGGTCTCCCAATTTTCAGTTTTCCCTCTAAGAGAAATCCTACCCGAACTGTTGAGCCACTGGTGTTCAAGTACCAATTCATTAAATTTATCACATAGAGTAGTGGGGATCAGCTTATGGGAAATATATCAGCTTGGAGGGATCCTCATTCCTATAAATATGTATGATGATTTCCCTATAATAGACACTACATGGGACAATGCCAATTGGGTCTCCCTGCTGGCCAAGAGCCTACTGGTCGTAGGACAAGGACTGCTTAGTCAACCTCTCCAAGATTGCCCTCTTATCCCATTTTAGGATTGTCTAGGGTCATTTTCTCAGGGAACAAGCCTATGCCAAGGGTCCTCCGCATTCTAACTCATCCAACCTGACAATATCGACAAATTATAGGGTCATATTACACCACCCTTGAAGAAACTCGATACACTACATAAGGATACGATATTCGATCAGTCATGCCACCTAAGATTAGATTAGTAGGTTTCTTCACGATGTTTTTGATTAGATGGCTCCTTCCATCCTATGATGAATACACCAGGGTCAGAGTTTGTACTATGATTATAGAGGCTATGTTGTCATAGGTACAACCAATAAATATGGCCCTTCCAACTCTTTCCAAACATTATGAGCTGTTTGGGAAGATATTGGAAGGTAAACCTCCACATCATCTCAGTAGACCATTTCAATTTTTATATGGGTGGATAGTAGAACATTTCTCTTACTATGAATACCAAAATACTGCAAGGGTTCCTAATTTTGAATTTCGCCTCTCCGTTCTTAACATTGTCGTTGTTCATCCTATGACCTTAATCATTATAAATACGTTCAGGCTACTGAATGATACTTCTCTCTCTTATTTTTCACCGTACCCTACCCCTCACAGGTCAGTAATGGGTGATGCAAGTGGTTCTTCATAGGAGTGCCCATATATCATCGCACTTAGAGATGGGATGCTAACAGCTCTCATAGATCAAGTGGCTATTCTTTATCTAGACTTCCCCTATTGGTTTTCTAGGTAATTCAGATTCTTTCACCAGACTGTGATTTTTCCCGCTGTTCAGTTGAGGGGAGAGTCTCATCCAGAAATTCTTTTCCAATTATGAATTATAATGATGTCAGAATGTGATAACATGGATTTCATCATACCTAATTCAATGGGATCTAACATTCTATAATTGGTGTATGACCAACTGTGGGTGGACTATTACCCTGACATGGTGCTGGGAAGACAAATTTGACAGGTCTAAAATCGGTTTACCATTCTTCAACCTATCATTACCATAATGACCAGACCATATATTCCTCTCCACGTGGTGAGAAGACACTCAATCCATTGTCACATGCATCTAGAAGGGGCTTCATTTGTGTAGCCCATCTCAGCAGGGAGTGATTAATACTACACCACTCCTATGGGTACCATTCATGACCCTAATGAGGCTAGCCCCAGTATAGTGTCACCAGATATCCCAAATGTTTTGGCCACTCCCCTATGTCTACCTCTAGGGGCAAAACCATATATAGAGAGGGAGAACCCCTCATGTATTTGTAAACTATCTTAAGTCCCTTCCAACTATCATAATGATGCTTCCCATCTATAGACCCATTTCAGTGGGGGAGGAAAAATGTCCTAGAATCATGAGGAGGCATCAAGAGGTGAGAAAACATTTGTGGCATCAGTTATGCACCCTTTCTATGGAAACTCCTATGGATAACTTCACCGATGAAAAGGAAAGCTTTTAGTGATTTTTTTCCAAATTGGGTTTCGGTGTCTTTGATTACTGGCATCAACACTTTCTTATTTACCATATTGTTATAGCCTAGGAAGACCTTACTTCTTATGCGAACAATATTTCTAGATTCATTATTTCAACTCATTAGGAAATGACCTTCCGAGATGTTTATAATTAACTCCATCATATGACGATAAGGAGTTGAAGGATCATGACTTGGTGGTCACCCAAACAGAAGAGAAACGACAATGTGTGGCTCACATGGAAAGGTTAAAGGCTCAACTGGCCTCCTCAGTTACTGACTATGAAGCTATCAAGAAGAAAGGAAGAGACCTCAATGCAATTATGAAATTCGTACACTCGATGGTTGAAGATAAGGGGGAAGGGATAGCTGCTCTAGAGAAAAACCTTGACAACCCAGGATAGTGGCTTTTCATTTTTCTAGAAAGGGTGAGTCAATCCTCCCTATACTTTTCCAAAATTGTGATGTACTCAATTTATTTTGATACCATGGAGAGACTCAAAACATTGGATGTTCTTTATTTTTATGTAACTATTTCACCCTTTAATGCATCTCCTTTGTATTTCTTCTGCAATTTCAATCAATCACAATCGACCATATAAACAATATTTTGATATGGTAATAATTTAAACTATGATTCAAAACCTGTAAATTGAAATAATCAAATCACCCACTATTTTTTTTTGATCTGCGGGACTCAACAAGAATAGTTCGACTATTGCTGGGGTTAAATAGAAAACCTCACAAATGTTTATGCCTTTTTCATTATCGCCCTAATTTTTACCTAAGACAATTTTGTATGAATTTAGTGGGTATAACTGGAATTTTCCTTAGGCCTCCATTTTTGGTTTTTCGATCCAACACTATTTGTGTATTTTTTGAATATTTGATATCTCAAAAACTTTTTTCCTAAACCATACATCTTATATGTTTAACAAGCTGGTACGTGACCTTCATCTAGGGGTTCCCTTTGCGGGTTTTCACTCTGGAAAGTATTGTATAATTTTAGTTGTTGGTTTCTACTATTGCCAATCAAACATATTACTAATGTTTTAGGTTGAATAGATTTGGCCAAAATTGATGGGGTAGTGTCCCCAATTTGGGATTCATCAGCTGGGAATGTCATAATAACTCTCAAACAAGAATGAGGGATTTTTCATGACCTTGAATTTCTATGTTTTGTAGGTATATCAGGATTTGGAGCCATTTTAGGCATATAGAGGTAGGAAATGACTCTCCTGAGGATGAATTTTCCTTTGATTGATGTTCTTATTGTAGGAGACATATGCAGATCCCCTAAGTCATTATGTGAATATTCAAAAAAAGGTGTTTTCAAGACACTATCCATCCATTTTTGATGGCCTAAAAGATTTGTAACACTTTGGATTTGTTTTGAGGTTGGGAACCACAGTGGGTGGCATGTCTAAGGGATTATTTATAAAATTATTAGGGACATTTGTATCATCTTTGAATGGGAAACCATTCCCATGTGAATTTCACTTGTGTAAGGGAGAGTCGTTGAGTGGTATAGTTTAATATTATAAAACCATGACACTTGAAACTTATTATGGGATATCATTTTAATCTAACCAAGAGAGAGTAAATGATTCATAATTTAAACTATAAATTCTTCTCATCTTTGGTCATTGGAAAGGGGAATATTATGTAAACTTTAATCCAAGGGTTTTCCAATTCTAGGGAGTGATATGGTACATAAATGTCATCCGGTCATACAAAAACAGGAAAGGACTCTGCTAAGGATGAATTTTCCTTTGGTTGATGTACATTTTTTAGGCAACATGTGTAGATCCACTGGGGCGTGATGTGCATAGTCAAACAAAGGTGTCTTCATGAAACTAGCCTTCTATCTCTTATGGCTATGAAGGATTATGGGTATAGGGACCTTTCTAGACATGGTGTATGGCTTATGAAAGTCGGTGCACCTAAACATGAAAGGATGCATTTTTTTGGCTAAAATTTACTGAGAAAACCAAAAATAAGTGGAAGAATTTTGTTTTTCATACATGGATCAACTTCATGCATATGGATGAGGCATCTTTATTTTGTAGAATACTTGAGAGACCTGTGGTGAATTGGGTCAAGTTGCTTTGATATACCAAGTAAGTGGATAGGAAAGAGAATGTAAACCATTATTTTTAGGTTTATTGAATCAGGAGGGATGAAACGGGGCTTGGGATCCTTTATGTATACTGAGGTAGGATAAGACTCTCATAAGGATGGATTTTACTTTGATTGATGGTTGTTTTGTAGGCAAAATATGTAGAGACACCGGGTAATGATGTGAATTGTCAAACATTGGTATCCACCTGACACTAGAATTCCATATCCAATGGAAAAAGAGGGTTATGGGGATCCAATATTACTCAAATAATGGAGTTTTATGTGTGGATAGAGTGTATCCAGATACATTAGAAATTCTTGGGCTATTATTGACTCATGATATCAAGTAATCTTCTACATAGATCTGGCTCATACATAGGGTGAGGAACCTATTCTATATTTGGAGTACCCTGTATTTTAACGTCATAAGACCATGAAGTGGGGATCTTTATAGGGAAGGGAAGAACAACATGACTTTTAGGGTCATGTTGTTTGGACCATCATTACTTGGGATAATTTTCCATGAAGACTTGGTGGATCTCCTACTGAGGTCCCAAAGATCACGTGAGCTATTCTCAGTGTGAGAAACAAAGGATTACAAGGATTTCAGGTCACCACTTAAGAATTTCATAATCAAGGGCTGGGAGGATTTTATTATTAGACCAATGTGCAGTTTATCTTTGTGTGGAAAGGACAAACCCCAAAAAATTTACCATCATGTAGGGTATACATAGGGTAATCCCAACATGAAAGAATAAAAATACGATTACCCTTGAGAATCCCTATAAATAGGACATGTCTGAGGATTCTCTGCTTTGACTCAATTTGTGCACAAATAATGGGCCATTTTAATTATTTCTGTGGCAGAGTCTAGATTGTAGGATTTAGATCTACCACACATCTATCAGGGGGAAAACTGAGTCATGTAGGATTACCAATGGGAATTATTTACATAGGTCTATCCTTCAATAGGAAGAAAAGGAATTTTATTTTAGGAGGCCGAGCCAAGATATGAATTTAAGCATTTCCATTTTGCGGTGCAGTTTAATGTCTTCTAGCCAAGACACTTATGGCCTTACAGTTTAGTGTCATGTGGTAAGAATGTAGAAAGCATATTTTACTATTGTGTTGCAGAGAAAACTTCTCACAAAGACCGTAAATATCTTTGATTTAATCATGGTTGGGATATTCTCATCTTCCTTAGATATGAGTGATGATAGAATGTGTAAAACATAGTCCCATGTGATCCTTAGACTTGTAGGAATGAAATGGTGATTAGAATACATAGGGAATACATAAATAAGAAAAGCCCCTCCTGAGTAATAATTTTCATTTGATTAATTGTCATTTTTTAGGCAACATATGCAGAGTCATCGGGGCATGATGTGCATAGTCAAACAAAGGGGTCTGTGGACACTAAACTTCGATTTCAAGTGGCTGTGAATGTTTAAGTGGACACATGATTTTCCAAATTACTGAGTTTGATGAATGGGAAATATGTGTATGTGAACATAATAAATATCCATACCATGATTTTCCATGAACTACTGAATCTTATACAAATATTTGACTCATATATAGGGAAAACATGATCTTTTGACTCCTTCTAGGTGTTAGAATTTAGACTAGGAATTTCCATCATCTCTTATAATTTTTTGGGTAGGAAATTAGGGGCATGTTTGTGATCTCATAATGCTGAGAATCGTGATGGACATGATTCTTGAAAAACCTTATAGTTTAATGTCATGTGGTTAAGACCTTTCATGGATTCCCCTATGCAAGTATAACCTATACACAGATGAAGTGATTTTTTTTTATTTTACACGGTTGTTAGACCAGGATAGAGGATTTTGGTGTCACTAAGTATATTTCAAGGGAAGTACTCAAGACACATGTAGTTTTGGAAATGAATTCCCTTCATTGTTCTAGACCCTATATAGGGAGAAGATTAAATTTTTATTGCTAGTGACTGGAAAAATATTTGGGGTCAAGGTGTCACTATGCATCCTACAAGGATGGGAATCAAGCTACATGTAGTTTTGGAAATATCCTTCCTATAATGATCTGGTTCATACATTGGGAGGGGTAGGAATTTTGAATGATGGCTAAACTGGGATATGAGATCTTGGCATCACTATGTATCCCAGTGAGATAGGAATCAATCCATACATATTTCTAGAAACTTTTGTGTAGTTTAACATCAAATGGTAAGGATGAAGGTAACCCAATGTGAATTATAACCATATGGTAGATGGGACCGAGACATGGGATTCAAGAATCACTATGTATCCCACTAATATAGGGATCAAGCCATGCATAGTTCTACAAATTCCCTCCCTATATAGGTCCATTCCATACCCTGGTAGTGGGTGTATTTTTATTTGGTGTTGATGGTTGGGCCATGATAGATGATCCTAGTGTCACTATGTATCCTGGAAGGGAAAGAATCAAGCCATACGTAGTTCTAAAAATTCCCTACAGAGGTCTTTTACATGTGTAGGGAAACAAGAGAGATTTTTTTTCATTGATTGGTGGAAAGGACAGAATGTTAAATTTGGGTGTCACTACATATCCTACAAGGGAAGGAATCATGCCATACGTAGTTCTGTAATCAATATGCTCCCTGTACCGATCAGACTCAGGAATATGAGTTGGGGAATTTCGATTTCATCCTCTAGAGGTGACAGGTCTATCATATTACTATATGGTTTGTTTACATAAGTGAAACCTTACCACTAATCCTAAGCCCACATGAGTTATACTCGATGGGATAAACAAGAAACAACAAGTATTTCCCTCATAATATGGAGTGATAGAGTATATAATAAGGGAATTCCATTTTATGTGATAGTTGGGCCAAGATTAAGGGTTGAGGTTCCACAACATATCCCATAGATGAATGGGGATCAATCCATATGTAGTTCTTAGGAAACCAGGCAGTTTAATGTTTTCTAGTAAGGACATGCTCCACATAGTTTAATTTTATGTGGTTAGGATGAACTTGTACAATTTTACATCATGGACATAAGATGAATCTATCATATAGTTTATCGTCAAGCGATTAGGATGAAGATGCTATGTAGTTTAGTATCATGCAACATTGATGATTTTTTCCTTGAAATTTAATGTCATGTGGCAAGAATGAAGATGTTTCTAAGAATTTTTACATCCTACATCAAGGAAATTTTATGTCGCTATATATTTTAACATCTAGAAGCAAAGACGTATGTGTCGCTATTATGTGAAGTATTTCTTCAGAATCCTTGCATTGGTGGGAGTGGTGATGAGCTGTCCATCCATTGATATCAAGGCATATGCTCCATTGGAGTAGACCTTATGTATGGAATATGAACCCTTCCATTTTATATCATACTTTGGGGTTTCTTTCTAAGTAACATCAGGATTTTGAGGACCAACACCATCTCTAATTTGAAGAAATACCGAAGGTGAAACTTTTTATTAAAGGCTCATGCAATCCTATTTTGGTAGAATTTTAAAATGGTGGAACATGTGAAACCTTCTCTCATCTAGTTTCTCTAACTCATCAAACTGTTTATGGGATTTCTCATCCATGATCTATTTATCACAAATGGCAATGCAGAGCGATGGCGCTTGAACTTCGATGGGAAACACCAACTCTATCCTATATACTAGTGAGTATGAGGTTTCCTAGGTGGCATTGTGGGTCATGGACTAGTAATCCCGTAAAGGATGTATGAGTTTTTTGGCAATAATTTATGGTCCTTCTCCACCATCTTCTAGAGTATATTGGATAGAGTCTTTTTGAATGCCTCTATCTTCCTGTTGTCTGTTGCATAGTAGCAGGATGAACAGTTGTATTTGATCATATATTCCTGGTATAACTTGTCCAAATCAGCAGAGAAAAAGTTAGTGCCATTATTCATCAAAATTGTATGAGGGACACCAAATTTGGTAACAATATTGTATTTCACAAATCTAACAATGCTTCTTGTCGTGACTGCTTTAAGGGGTACAACTTCATCCCGTTTGGATAAGAAGTGAATTTTTGTTAGAATGAACTTAAATTATATGGATGTGGTGGTAGGATATGGTCCCATAACATCCATTCCCCTTACAAAAAATAGACAGGAGTACATAGATGTGTGAAGTAGTTTTAGGGGTTGGTGAATGAAATTGGCATGAACTTGGCAGGGATGACACTTCATGGAGAATGTGGTACAATCCTATATCATAGTGGTCCAATAGTATCCAAGCCTTTGAATTTTATGGGAGATCTTGGATACTGATTGGGGTGATCCACATGTTTTGACATGCGCTTCTTTCTTGTTGACATCAGTCTCTTCTCCAACGATGCACCTGAGAAGGACTCCGTCAATGCCTCATTTATAAAAAATATTTTCATAGTTTGTTCCATTGTACAAAACAAAATTGACTACCCACCTCCGGATCTGTTTTCTTCTAGCCCTATTTGGTGGGAGTTCCCCCCTTTGGAGGTAATTTTCAATGGGTGTCATCATGTTGGTGGAGTGACAGTAAGGCTTAGGAATGGGGCAAATCTCATCGATTTCTTCTGTATTATTCTGAATGAATGGAAAGACCATCTTACATTAAGAAATTATAATGAATGTTTTATCCCAGTCTAGATCAGACAGGGTTGTGGATTCATTTTACAATGCATCATCTTGAGCATTTTGTGATATGGTAAATAAGCCAGTGTTGGTTCAATTGAGAATTCTTCCATCATTTCTCGAACAAGGTTCATCAAAGGTACCCATACATATTTCTTAATGGCATAGTCACCATTGACATGCTTGATGACCAGCTCTAAATCACCTTTTATCTTCAAAATTTTAGATCATGCATGAAGTGTCAGCTTCAGGCCTACAATGAGGGCCTGGTATTCCACTTCATTATTTTTTCACCCATCTGAAAGTAGGAAGGCATAAGGAAAGATGGATTTTTTTTTGGATATTTGAGTATAACTCCAAACCCCACTTTGTTGAGCATGGGGTACTCCATACGTTTCTCTATTAGGTTTCTGGAGGCACCGTCAAAGTACATTTACCATGCTTGGGGGATTCATGGGAAGAGAATGCTTCTTCATCAGGAAGTTCATTATCCAATGGGGTCATTTATTCTAAGTGGTGCTCTTCCAAGAAATCTGCTAATGACTAGACTTTGATGACTTTACACATGATGTACCATATGTCAAACTACTGTATAATGACTACCCACTATTATAGGCATCTAGTTATCATATGATGTCTAAGGATATATTTGAGTGGGTTACAATGAGAGAATAAATGAACCTCATGTTTCTGAAGATAATGCCTGAGTTTCAAAACTATAATGATTAGGTCTAGGAAGTTATTTTCGATTCTTGAACATCGAGTCTCAGTATTGATCATTATTTGGATGAGGTTACAGAGACTAATCTCTCTACCAGCATCATTATTCTATGTGAGTAAATCACCTAGAAATCATTCCAAGGTGGTTACATACAAAATGAGTGGGTTTCCCATAACTAGTGTCATCAGCATCAGTGAGATTAGGAGATACCTTTTTAGATTTTCGAATGCTTATTGACATCATTATCCCACAGATATAGACCCATTTCTTCATCAACATGGTGAAATGAAAACACTTACCCACAAGGTTGGATATAAAGCACAGAATACAGGACACATTCTCCTAGATACCTCTCAACTCAATGATGTTGCGTGGTGGTGGCTTCCCAACGATGGATTTTATCTCCTCAGGGTTTATTCTGATGCCAGAATGGCATAAAATAAGGATAAAAATATTTCCCAGAGGTAATGCCGAAATAACACTTTAAGGGATTCATCATTTGACTGTGTTGTCATAGTTTGTTGAAGACAATTTCGTGATCTGTTAGGTTTTTTGAGCACTGTTGTGATTTAACCTCTAGGTCGACAACATAGCACTCATTGAAATTTCCCATGAAAGGGATTTAAAATGCGATACATGGCATGTTGATATGTAGCACCTAACTTTTCAGACCAAATGGCATAACCTTATAGAAGAATACTCCATAGAGGGACATAAAAGAAGTGTCTTCTTCATATTCTAAGGTAATTCAGTATGGTTTTATCTAGAATATCCATCCATGAAAGGTAGGGCCTCATATATGGTGGTTGGATTGATAAAAAATTCTATGATTGAGACCATGAAATCATCTTTTGGGAAGTGCCGATTGAGTTCTCTAAAGTCAATGAACACTCTGATCTGTCCATTATTCTTATTGACATGGACTATCTTTTCAATCTAGTCAATATATTAAAATTCTTGAATAAATGTATATTTGATTAGTTTTTCATCTTCAGCCTCTATTTTGGTAGCATGTGTCTAGTGAGTCCTTATGGAAGCCTTCTTGTAACCATGATGGTCTTCCGGAAGACCCAAGTTATGAGTGGAGACTTCAAGATCAACGCCGGATATTTTTATGCAGTTCTAGGAGAAAACAAATTGATTATTTTTTAGTAAAGAGGTAAATTCCTCACGATCTTTGAATATTATATCCACAATAATAAGAGTGAGCCACATGTTATCTTCAGTGCCTAGGTTTATCTCACTAAGTTCATCGATCATGGTGGAGATGCCTTCTTCAAATGTGGGGGGAATATTCGAGATATTATTGTTATTATTATTATTCTTACTGATCCTCATGATCCTCTTTTTTATATTCTTCCTCTTCTGATGTGGATATAATTCTTGAGATGGCTGTTAGAGGAATCACAACTCCGATTTCTAAAAATCGAAATAGCTCCTTTTTCCCTAGCTGAATCTGAGAAATTTTCTGAAGAGAAGGGAATGTAGAGAGAGGAGTATCCTCACTTTCTTTTAGTGACAAGACATCTTCTTATGTATTAGTTAGTAAGGTAGAAACTATCTGGGGCCCTAAGGATTGACTGAGAGCATTTTTGTGTGAGCCCTCTCTACAATATTGGAGGGTTAGCATGATTTTCAGGGTCATTGGTTTTTTCCATCATAACAGAAATCATACAGATAGCTATGTACACATATGAGATTAATCTTATGCACTCAAACAAGTTGATGGGTAATAAATACTCTTCCCAAAGATATTTTAGGGGCTTGGCGTGATCCATTTTCCATTCATTTGGGACAGTGATCCAACAAATATTGTTGTCCAAAGGCTAATTCTCATTTGGTTCATAGAACCCTACATCGATGTAATGAGACTCACATGATTCAAATGGGGATTTATTGGCCTATAATATCCTATTTTTCCATTAGCGCAATATTTGATTCACTAATGGTATAATGATGGAATCATAACATGTTGATGCAGCCAGAGCCTCCCTAATAGAACGTTGAAGGCCATACTTTTCCACACTACCAGAAAGTTAGAATCAAACATGAGGTTACCAAGACAGGTTTTAAGCTTGATTCATCCCAAAAAATTATTCTCGTTTTTGTCTTTTCCTAGGAGAGATGTGGTGCAGGGTGGCAGATTGTCCTCATCATAACCCAATTGATGAAGTATTCATAGCTGGAAAAGGTTAACTCCAGAGCCATTTTCGATGAAAATTTTACAGTCTTTAATTCCATTTATCATGGTAAACACGTATAAGGGTTTGATGTGTCCCTGAAAGATGGAATCTTCATCCTAATATGTGAAGGATATTACAAAATGTCATTCTATGGAATTGGTCTGTGTCTGATAGACTTCAAAAACTTCTACTACAACATCGAATTCATGGGGACTTAGTAAAGCATTGAAGATCACTTCCACAAGGTCTTCTAATAGATTCAACGAATCTAGGATCGATAGTTTTTTTTGGTATAGAGGCTAGATGCTTCAGAATATCATATTTATGCTCTAAAGGATTGCTCTTCTTTGAATAGTGATGCTCTTTCATGGGCACTTTATGGGTTTGAACATTGTACATAGATGGTCCAGCCTATATGATAGGGGCTGATGGTGCTTCTATATTTTCCATGTTTAGCTGAACTATTCTACCTTCATGCATTGAGTGATTAGACATCTGCTATTCCTCCGATGGATACTCCAGAATGATTGAGTTCAAATTTATTCTGATAGGGGTATAGAAACAATTTGGTTCCTTTTGTGTCTGCTGGAGAGTCATTCTGCAAGTTTTCATAACATTAACATATTGAGTTAAGGTGTGTCTAAGAATATTACTCCTATCATGATCATGCCTTCCTGGAAACCCACATCCTCTACGGCCTCTTCCTCTAGCTCTCTAGTTGAATATGGGGAATTCAGGTTTGTGGCCATAGTCCTCATCAGTTAAGGGGTCCATCATGTGAATGACAATAATGGTGATGATGATCAATTATTGATCTGAAAATAATGATGTCTTCCTATCTTTTTATGATGGTGTTGTTTGGTAGGGTGGTATATGTTGTTCTATTTGGTGGGGAGGTTCTCATGCTTTCGAGTCTTCTGGAATGAAATTCGAAAGTGTTAAGACCATTTTCTGCTTTGGTGCCAGTTCATCTTCGTGCTCATTAATTCTTCCTTTTCATCCCTCAATGGGTTGTGGGATTGAGGACTATGGTTGTTTTGCATCAAGATCTATTAGGGACCCAATAGGTTTCTTCATCTGTTCCTATATGATTTGCTGAGTTTGGTTGACTACATTCCAAGTCATCAGACTATCAATTTTTTATCCTTTTAGCTTGTAACTATTTTCCACTCCTATTCCTCTCTTGGGTCTAAGGTGAAGACATAAGACACTTGTGCTGGAAGTGGACCAAAATTGACTTTTTCAGAATCCACCATCTTTTATAGGATATACTTGAAGAGGAAATACTCTTATATGGTGTGTCCTATTATTCGGTGGTAGGGACAATAATTGGGATGGTCATAAAGACCCACTTCATTAGCTCACTTTGGATCTGGTAGCCATAGAATGATCCAATTAATGGTGGCTACAATGTATCCATATATTTGGTCATCACAGAACAAGTAGAATTTATTTCATTATTCCATAAACTAATTTCTTTTGGAACTCCTTCGTTCATATTGATGAGGTGGGGGTGGTTGTTGGCATTTAGGGGGTCCGAAATGGTTTGGGGGAGGCCTAACAACTAGAGCTGCTGTTGGGGGTGGTTTAATCATGACAGAAACCACCTCTTATTTTCCTGTTATTTTTCTTAGGGTTGATGGGGCCACTCCAAACATGATATTGGTCCGCTGCAAGGAGTCTTCTATCATTTGGGAAATGATAAATAAATCTTGAAAGCTGATTTTGTAAATCATTGGGATGAGTTATGTCTTGAATTAATCATGGAGATTATCGGTTCCCGTAGCAAGCATTTCATCCTGGGGGAGTGGCCAGTTTATGGAGTAAATCAAGCCACTCCATCTATCAATAAATTATTAAACTATTTCATTCTCTCGCTACTTGTAGTTCATGATATCATTGACTGTTGTCTTAGGAAATTTTGAATGAAAATGGAAGTGAAACTATCGCCAAAGGTCCTCCAAGCATATTATTGAGTTAGCTGGAGAACTAGTGTACCACATGAAGGCTAAACGCTGTAGAGTTTGAATGAAGCACTAGAATTTCACTGCTTCTTGTTGCTCCATGGTTCCCATAATGGGGTCATAATAAGATGCATAGTGCATTAGATTTTGTAACGAGTCTCCTGAACCATTGAAAACCTGGAATATAGCATTCATGATGTTTGGATGTGGGAAAAAGTTGCTCACCTAATCGAGGTAAGTTTTTCATTCTAGTTGTATCGAATCACACCACCCTTCCATGGATTCTAGTCGAGAAATCAATTTATTGACAGTATTTAAGAGCCCTTGATGAATATCCCGTAGGACTTGAGCTTGGGTGGGTGTAGTAGGGGAAAAAATGGACGTTCTGACACTACTGGAATTTAAGGAAGATACCCAGCCATGGGTATCCTTTGTGGGTTTTCCGGAATGCATTTGGTTTAAATTCCAAGTGGATGAAAGTCTTGATGTTATTATAGGGAAAAAATTATGTAGACTGATGGTCCTAGTGTTGGTTTGGATGGGCATATGATTTTACTCTAATTTACCAGGATGTGTTCCTATGGCAGAGGAAACTCTTTTGGGAACACATGTTGATGTTCTACATGTGGAATGAATATGACAAGATAGCTTCCTTAACATAGCTTGATATTGATTCGCCTAATCTCTTGCATTTCTTCCTCTTTCTTGGAGAATATTTTCTCAAATGTGAGGGACATATACTCTAGGGGGGTGAAGGTGGGTCATAGATAACCTGGGATTTATTATTATCCATATCTGGGATTTTCAAGGGAGGTAGTAATGGGTTTGTTGAGGATACACCCAAATTTAGGAGAGCTCTCTGATTCTAGGTTTGAACACCATCTCGCTCAGTGTGGGCCACCTCTAAGAGGGAACCATCCTCTCTTTCATCATATCCATTTGTATCATTTCTTCTGATATCCATGTGATTAATGTTCACCAAGTTCACTGATACATACCCCATTGGGGGCAATGTACCTGGTCCTAAATGGTAAGAGAGATTTTTGTATCCTTTGTTGAAATTTATCCTTTCATTCTGTGGTATTATTCAGATTTTTTCATGAACCAGGCCGGGTTGCCATCTGACCCGATGCCCGACCCGATCCGCGGCATGGCCCGAAGGGAGTTCCTGATCCCCACGGGCTGGCACAAGTGCCCAGGTATCAAAACTAACACGTGGGAACGATTTACCCGAATAGTAAACACAAAACAACTGATAAGATAAGGAATCCAAAACTGAAAATAGACAACCAAACAAGGACTTAAACTAAAAACAAATCAAGAGGTTTACAACATGAACCGACATCCAAAAATAAAAGACAAAAAAACTAAAACCCTAACTAAAACCTCCAAGCCACAAGAGAGGCACAACATCCACATGCCACAACACCAACCTATACGAGAAGTCCATCAACGACCAAAACCACCATTGCTGAGCACGATGTGACAACCTGGAACACACAAGAAACAATGTCTATATAAACCCAAAGGTGTATGCATGGAGTGAGTGAAAATCCCATTAGTACATCACCTAAAAAAAGGTTCCATGTGTAAACATTAAATGAAAAATAAATTTGTAGGCTAAATAAATGAAAGGACACAGAAACTTGAACAACTTTAAAGAAACAATCTCTATAAGGAAAACAATTTTCAAAGAAAACAACTTAATTAAAAATAAATCACCATTGCAGTTAAGGAAACCCAAACCTTCAAGAAAACCCAAAAGTTACACCGTATGCCGATAGTGAGTGTATAGTATTCTAGGAGCACCAAAAGTGGGAGAGGCCATATTAGTACTAGTAAAAGAATGGGACCCTAGAACATCGCGTCTCAGCGAACAGTAGCATAGGAACCACAAAAAAATACGTTCTTGTGCACAAGCCACTATTAGGGCAACACATCCATAACCTACTGCTCTCCAATCATCATCCAATGTTTAGTTAGTATTGTAATCATCAAACAAGCAATGTAAAACAGGGCCAGAGCCACTTTCGTATCACTATCATGCTAGATCTAGTCCGCCCACCTAGTACCCAGGCTTCTCCTTTTAGTGCTCAAGATGTTCAAATTTCACGTTTCATGTCAAACTTCGAAAAATAAAACAAATAGGGTGTAACATAAACCCAACTCCACACTTTAACACACACAGAAAAGCATTTGACAAAGTAATCATACCAAAAGACTTTACCCAACTCAATTAAAACAATTTTTTTTGCATTACCAATAATTCTTTATTAAAACTTATTAAATTCTTAGTCAAAAAATTATTTATAAAGAAACATAACATGATTAAGATAAAAGAAACAACTTAGGCCTCCACCCTGACCAAACATACCTGACGCCACATGAAGAACACAACCTTCACCACTCACATCAATTAATAACCCAATCGCACAGTTAAAACACCATTTTCTCGATTAAACAAAACACTAAAAATTTTATTACACAATTCCAGAAGATGAAACATGACTTTAAACATCGAAGATGCACTCAAATTACCTTTTCTGAAAAAACGCATTTGAATTCAACACCAGAATATAAACTGCTCACTTTGCGCATTTTCACAAAACAAACACAAAATTTATAAAACACTAGCAGATAGTTAAGTGTGGGTTTTCTCATCAACAACCCATTCAAACCACAAAACACCTTCCCTTATGACCAAACACATGCAACAATGCATCGAAAACAGATTTAACACCACTTTCACAGCTGAAAAACTAACTGAACATATTATTAAACACTAAAGATAGACTAAAAAAACAATTTTCCAAACAGAGAACGTACCCACACAACATAAACATACTGCTAAAAAATATAATGCATAGAAAAATTTCTATGTAACTAAATCCACACCCAAAAGAATTAATCAAGTAACATTGTAAATTAACTAAGCAAGAAAATTAACTTCTCAGGTAATGTTTAAATACGGAACCACCTACCTCAACACATGAGAATGCGACAAGACCTCAACGGAAGGAAAATCATCACTCCGCAGACCAATCACATACCCTAGACACCGACCAAAACACATGAACATGACCCGTGACATTAGAGTTTTGATAGATTAGAGAAAAACACCCAAAAAAGAATATACCGAAGGAGGGGAAACCACACGCTGGAGAGACAGCAGAGGAGCTACGCCGGGGGGTTCGGGTTTGTTAGAGGGTGGTGCTGCGCTGTGCTGATGGAGAGGTTCGGCAAGGAGGGGGCATTCTGGAGTGCCATCGGTGGAGAGATTCAATGAGGAGTGGGAGTGAGCCATCGTGTCTAGGGAAGTGGAGTGCAGGTTGGGGGTTGGTGCACTGCCGAGCGGGAGGGAGGTCGGCCACCAGGAAGGGAGGCTGCCAGTGAGGGAGGGGAGGCAGTGTGAAGGAGGAGGGAGAAACGGGATGGTGCACCACATAGGGAGAAGGCCAGAGGGCGCTGTGTGGTAGGGAAGGAGATGGGATACATGGGGGTGTGCCGTGATGTGGAGGAAAAATGGGGGACCGAAAAAATAATTAAAACCCTAGAAAATGAAAAGTAAAATGAACTAAAATTAATAAATAAATAAAATGAAAGGAAAATAATAATAATAAAAAGAAATCCTAATAATAACTAATGCTAATTATTATAATCATAATTATAATAAAGTTTATGATTACTTAATAAAACCCCAACCATAATAATAATTTTAATAATATTACTTATGAATTAATTAAAACCATGACAATACGAATAATAATAATAATAATAATAATAATAATCTTAATGTTATTTTTATTATTACTATTATTATTATTGTTAGTATTGTTATTATTATTATTGTTATTATTATTATTAGAAAATCCCTTAATCATTTTATTCATATCATTTAATTTTGTGAGGAATTTTTTTATTTGAATCATTTAAAAATTTTACCTCATTTATTTGTTCTGAACATCGTGCAGGCCATATGAGAAACCGGGAAAGGTCATGCGGTGACCTAGTCAAAGCCGCGCAGCTTCGACCATTCCCTGCCTGTGTGTTGGATGCCCCAATCCCAAAGTTTTCATTTATCTACAAAATGTAAAATTGAATGACGGGCGGGTCACACGGTGGTCCTGGCGGAGTCGCAAGCCTTTAAAATTATGTTTCGCCCGTGCATCGCCCGTGCGTCGCACGCTATCAAGCCCCGATGAGCCCGGTGAGGTCACGTGTCAAATCCAAAACGTGTATTTCATTAAATAAAAACCCAAAAGTTTTGATTCGACTTCAACCCGAACTACCCAATTCCCTAAAAATTAATAAAATAATTTATTTAAAGACGATGGGTGTGAAAATTCTCCACACCATAAAGCTTTCCATCCCCAGAAATCCACAACTAAGGTTGAGACCGAATGTGGAAAATGACACCCCCTTAAGGTCAAGAGGATCTCTATGAAAACAAGCGGAAAGAGGCAAACACATCGTGCTCAGAAAAAGGTGACTTATAGACAGCTTTAAGAAGCTCGTAAAAAGACTTCTTGATATGTGTCGCCTGGCTCAAAGAGCTAGAATGCCTCCCGTTGACTGATCAAGGAAGGGAACTCTCGCACCCACAGAATCCAACTTCATAAGCCGAAACGTCTCATGAACCATTGAATCAAAACCACATTGTTTGTCTGGAACAAAAAAATGAGAACAACCACGACCTAGAATCACCTTTATCACCTATCGCTGACTCATCTTTAGAAATAAAACCAAAGGGTCAATGTGGGGAATCCTGAGGGGCTCCCCACCATTAAAAACCTACTAACACCCAAGACGATACTGGAAAACCAACACGGGGAGGTTCAAGTGGACTCCCCTCCATTAAAGAAAATTCCAGCACCAATTCATTCCATAGACATTCGTGTGAGACCCAATGTGGGTCTCGCCACCATTAGAACGAAAGGAAGGTATAGAACTCTGAAAATTTCTTGATGGTGACCAAACACCCAACCACAAAGGGAAGGGAGGGAGGGAACTGACTACCGAGGTATCAAAATCATGACCCAAGAAAAACCAGCTTTTCACATTCTGAGATGATCATTATTCAAATTTGAGGTAGATTTACCCAAAAGACTCCTATAAGGACCACTAAAGCGATTACATCCAGTGGGGTGCAACCCCCAAGTCATTAAGGCAACGATACGAACACGCCTCCACATGGTCACAAAAACCTAATGCAACCAAACGGTTCATTTGGAGCGGAACAACCATAGAAACAATTTAAACTACCAATACTTTCAACATCGATGATAGAAATAAAGTTGGGGTCTCATACACTCCTGGGGTTCCTGACCACGCACCATCTTCACTCCGAGGCCTACGGCTGGAGCCCTGATGTTTGAAGCATCTCCTGCCTCGCAGTCAGGTGTTGAAGACTCCGGAGTGGAGCTTCTCCTTTTTGTGTAACACACAACCACACTACAACTGAGGAAACACCAGTAAACACAACACATTACAACATCCTACTGATGATACACAGAACATTCACCAACACAAGAGCAGAAATGGTGCATGCGCATCACCCTTTATCACAATGAATGAGAACACGACACCACAAATCGTCACCTGAACATGACCATTGCTATAGAGAGGAATGTTATAAGGAGAGGGACTTCAAACTGAGTCTTAAACTACACATGATTCAGTCATTCGACCATAGAATCCCCATGTGACTGGGTCTGCCACACCAGTGGCCTAACGTAGACCCTTTCTTAAATGAAACCAATGAAGGACCAAAGGTCATTTAGAATAGTGGTCAACATCGACCATTCCAGGATGCTTTTACCTTTCCCCACTAGAATCTCCTTCACCATTTCCAAATAGAACTTCCAAATTAATGAGGTCAAACTTCACCCTTGACTATCAAGGGGAACTCACACTACATGAAGTCACCAAAAATGACCCTTGAAGCTGATGAAAATACTTCAAATCCCTTCAAGACACTAGTCAACACTGATAATTCTGAATCTCCTTCACCCTTCCCCACTGGAATTCCCTTCGCTGTTTCTAGGGGAACCTTGAAACACGACAGTACCAAACTTCATACCCAACAAGTTAGACACTCAAAAGACCAAAACTCCCTTTAACTCCCCTCACATATGTCATCCTGCTATTAGAGGATCCACTTAGTTGTAAAACGGATAGGTGGGTTAAATTCTTGAATCCAAAAAGAGATTCATCTAATCAACTGGAGGGCTGGCCAACGGCGAATTGCCTATGGCCACACTTCAATGACATGTCAATGCTTTATGTGGGGGCATACACTAGTCCAGAAAGAAAACGATAGACCCAACCAAACTGGTCCAATGGTAAAGACATACCATAAGAGAACACCAAACATGCAGGGGGAACCACTACAAGGGCTCCCCGATGTACTTTTCAAAAGAATTAATTAACTACACGCTTGCATACCAACTTACACATAAGAATTTAAACTCGAACACAATTCAGTCAAAAAGGATTCTCGACCCAAAATTCCTCACATCCAACATGTCAAAATCACAAGGACACACCATGCAATCACCGGTCACTAAAACACCAAATTTTCATTTAACAGAACATTTTGAAAATATTCAAAGCGTGTAGGTTTCACAAATACCAATGGTGTCCCATGGTCCGCACACATGCCTGTTCTCATAAAACACCAAAACCCACCTCAAGTCCATCCAGGCACTCATACAATCATTCCATTAAACATTTATCTTTTCATATATAAACATGCATGTGGTTTACCATGAGAGCACCAAGGATCAAAACGAGTCCTTTCCATTTTTTTTCAAAACCAAAAAGTTCAACCCACATCTTTCAAACCTCATACATAATTTTTTAGAGCTTCATTTCCAAACATTTTTTTTCATAACCAAATCATTTTTACTTAAAAACTAGATTTCTATAATTCCATAACAATGAGACGAGGAACAATACAGGATGAAACTAGTGTCAGTGAGTGATTGGAACATATGGTTGTTGGCCATATGCCAATCACGCCACTGGAAACAGAGAGTATTTTAGGACAGTGTCCCCAGCTCAACAAGGATTTCCAGGCCCTACTAGCTCACTAATACCACTGACCCAACTATATTTTCATTTCCCGTAAACAAGATTAACCGCAAAGACTAAAAAATCAGACCAACCTCAACTTACTTTGGTAACTCGAGTCCCGCCACGAGGTGTGCTGGCCAGGCACCTTATTCGTAGCCATGACTTTGAGTCCCGACAACCTTAACTCTAGTCTACCATGACTCTATCCAAAAATAACATGACCCAAGAGAGAAAACCTCCTCTGATACCATTTTTTCATGAACTAGGCTAGGTCGCCATCTCACCCGACACCCGACCTGGTCCGCGACATGGCCCGAAGGGCGTTCCCGATCCCCACGGGCTGGTATAAGTGCCCGAGTATCAAAAACAAAGACATGGTAATGATTTACCCGAATAGTAAACACAAAACAACTGATAAGATAAAGAAACTGAAACTAAAAATAGAAAAAAAAACAAGGTATTATACTAAATACAAATATAGAGGTTTACAACTTGAACCAACATCAAAAAATAAAAGACAAAAAAAACTAAAACCCTAACTCAAACCTCCAAGCAACAAGAGAGGTGAAACATCCACATGCCACAACACCAACCTGTACAAGAAGTCCATCAATGACCAAAACCACCATCGCTGAGCATGATGTCACAACCTGGAACACACAAGAAACAAAGTCTACATACACCCGAAGGTGTATGTAGGGTGTGAGATAAAATCCCAGTAGGACGTCACCTAAAAAAAGGTTCCACATGTAAACATTAAATGAAAAATAAATTTTCAGTCTAAATAAATTAAAGGACACAAAATCTTGAACAACTTTAACGAAACAATCTCTATAAAGAAATTTTTTTTCAAGGAAAACAACTTAATTAAAAATAAAGCACCATTGCAGTTAAGGAAACCCAAAACTTCAAGAAAACCCAAAAGTTACACCATATGACAACAGTGAGTGTATAGTAGTCCAGGAGCACCAAAATTGGGAGAGGCCCTATTAGTACTAGTAAAAGAATGGGAACCTAGAACATCACATCTCAGTGAACAGTAGTATAAGAATCACAACAAAATACATTCTCATGCACGAGCCACTATTAGGGAAACACATCCATAACCTAGTGGTATCCAATCATCATCCAATGTTTAGTTAGTGTTGTAATCGTCAAACCAGCTAAGTGAAACCAGGCCAGAGCCGCTTCCGTATCACTAGCACGCTAGATCTAGTCCGCCCACCTAGTACCCTAGCTTCTGCCTTTTGTGCTCAAGATGTTCAAATTTCACATTTCATCTCAAAATCAGACAAATAAAACAAATATGGTGTAACATAAACCCAGCACCACACTTTCACACACACAGAAAACCATTTGACAATGTACTCACGCCAAAAGACTTTACCCAAAAAAATTAAAACAATTTTTTTGAATTACTAATAATTATGTATTAAAACATATCAAATTATTTGACAAAAAATTATTTAAAAAGAAACATAACATGATTAAAAAAAGAAACAACTCAGGCCTCCACCCTGACCAAACATTCGAGACACCACATGAAGAACACAACCTGCACCACTAAAATCAATTAATAACCCAATCGCTCAGTTAAAAGACCATTTTCCTGATTAAAAAAACACTAAAAATTTTATTACACAATTCCAGAAGATGAAACATGACATTAAACACCAAAGACACATTCAAATTCCCTTTTTGGACAAAATGCATATGAATGCTGCACCAGAACATAAACAGCACACTTTTTGTATTTTCACAAAACAAACAAAAAATTAATAAAACACTACAGAGAGTTCAGTGTGGGTTTTCTCAGCAACAACCCATTAAAACCACACAAAACCTTCCCTTATGACCAAACACATGCAACAACGTATCGAAAACATATTGAACAACACTTTCACAGCTGAAAAACTAACTGCACATATTATTAAACACTTATGATAGACTAAATAAACAAGTTTCTAAACAGAGAACGTACCCAGACCACATTAACATACTTCTAAACAAATATAATCCATATACAATCTTCAAGATTACTAAATACACACCCAAAAGAATTAATCAAGTAACATTGAAAATTAACTGAGCAAGAAAATTAACTTATCAGGTAATGTTTAAACGTGGAATCACCTACCTCAACACGTGCGAATGCGACAGGACATCAAGAGAAAGAAAAGAATCACTCCACGGACCAATAACATACCCTAGAAACCGACCAAAACACACGAGCGCGACCCGCGACATTTGAGTTTTGATTGATTTGAGAAAAACACCCAAAAAATGGTATATACCGAAGGAGGGGAAACTGCACGTCGGAGAGGTAGTGGAGGCACTACACAAGGGGGGGGGGGGGGTTCGGGTTCTTCGGAGGGTGGTGATGCACCATTGGAGAGGTCCGGCGAGGGGGGGAACACTGAAGCACCACCGGTAGAGAGATGCAACGCAGAGTGGGGGGGGGGGGGTGAGCCATCATGTCTAGGGAAGGGGAGTGCAGGCTGGGGGTTGGTGCACTTCTGAGTGGGAGGGAGGTTGGCCACCAGGAAGGGAGACCGCCGGTGAGGGAGGGGAGGTGGTGCGAAGGAGGAGGGAGTGACAGGATGGTGCGCCGCACAGGGAGAAGGCCCGAGGGGTTCTGCGTGGTAGGGAAGGAGATAGAAGACAGGGGTGTGTGGCACGATGCTGAGGAAGAAAGGGGGCCTGCAAATAATAATTGAAACACTAGAAAATGAAAAGAAAATTAAACTTAAATAAATAAATAAATAAAAAGAAATGAGAAAAAGAAGAAAAAAATAAATCCTAATAATAACTAATGCTAATAATTATAATCATAATTATAAAAAGTTTCTGATAACTTAATAAAACCGCAACCATAATAATAATTTTAATAATATTAATAATGGTTTAATTAAAACCATGACAATACGAATAATAATAATAATAATAATAATAATGTTATTGTTATTGTTATTATTACTATTATTATTATTGTTAGTATTGTTATTATTATTATTGTTATTATTATTATTAGAAAATCCCTTAATCATTTTATTCTTATCATTTAATTTTGTGATGAATTCTTTATTCAACTCATTTATTAATATTTCCTCATTTATTTGTCCTAAACATCATACAGGCCGTGCGAGGAACTGGGAAAGTTCATGCAGTGACCCTGTCAAAGCTGTGAAACTTCCAACATTCCCCGCCTGTGTGTTGGACGCCACCAATCCCAAAATATTAATTTATCTACAAAACTTAGAATTTAATGATGGGTGGGTCACATGGTGGCGTGGGCGAAGTCACAAGCCTTCTCAATTATGTTTCTCCTGTGTGTCGCCCATGCGTCACATGATGTCAAGCCCCCATGAGCTAGGTGAGGTCGCGTGTCAAAGCCAAAATGTGTATTTATTTAAATAAGAACCCAATAGTTTTGAGTCGTCTTCAACCCAAACTACCCAATTCCCTAAAAATTAATAAAATAATTTATTAAAAGGTGACTGGTGTGACAAATTTCATTGAAAAGATTGACCAGAAGGGATCCCTAATCTGAACTTGCCATATGTCTTCATCCCAGAGTGTATGAACCATGAGACGAGACAGAACAGGTGACCTCTCTACCAATTGTTATTCTAAGACGAAAGAAGATAAACATCCATTGTGCAGGAATTTGAGGTAAAAATCCCCCAACCCTAAGGGATGGGGTTGCTCCCATTCTTCTCTTGATGCACTATGGACCAGATTCATTGGTCTTATGGGGAATTTCAATTTAAAAATTCCTTTAGCCCTATGGACTGAGGTTTTTCACAAATTGTGGTGGTAGTTGCTGCTAATTCCACCTTCTTAATTTTTCAAACTCCCGTGCAGGTGTGATCAATGTATGTTGTTGGGTTGGAATATGATTTATTTGATTTTTAGGTCATGAGAACTTCTTGTTTGTTAGATTCCCTTAGGTGAGAATCATGCTGTATTTTCTCAGTTTCCTGGCTCAGAAGCTTCTCAATGGCTTGATCTCGTTGGGCAAGACACTTTTGATACTTACTCAAGGACAACTCTTATTGAGCATTAAAACTTTCTTTAAAAGGGATTTCATTTGATTTATACCTTAGGGTAATGGAATTGTAATTGTCATTTACATTAAGGTCTGCTAGAAGGGACATGGGGTGATGTGTAGAGCTCCATGTTCTCCCCATCCCCAGATATAGACTCAAGATGGGGAATCACCGATGAGGCAACACAACCTGTGCAGTGTGTAGAGGTAGTCTAGTACAAGGTATTTATTTTTCCTTTTTGATTGTAGTCGTCATGTAAATGGGAGGGCTTACAGCTCGATTAGACCTCGAAGCTCTCCAAATATGTTGACATGATCTGTTTACTCTTCATAGGGAAAGAATATTTCTTTTACCTGGTAGAGATTTGTCCAAATATTGAGCCGAACGTTATTCATGCATTCCTCAGACAAATCTATTGGTATGCCAAAGTGATAAGTGGTTGTGGGCCAATACATCACTTGTATATCATCTCTAGATAGTTGTCTTCTCATGGGAAATATATCATATTGTTTTTCTTTTGGGAATCCTTTACTTGATATGTCCTGCTCGTCCTCTTCTTAATGATTTCATTGTAAGTAGTAGTCCTGATAAGAGCCTCATTGATATATGAGTGGCACAGGTGTTTCTTGGAAGATGAGCATGCCCCCAGACCATATTTAGGATGAGAACAGATATCACTTATCATGGACAGAGTTTCTCAAATGTTTAAATCCATATTTCTAAGATTCTCAGCGTAGGAGGGCTTTCTCAAATTTTTCTCGGCAAGGGGAGGACCTTCATTCCAGTGTGAGTTTTGACTGTATGGAGGACCATCACAATTGATGCTAAAATATCGAGGTCCACCATTGAAACATAATCCCCAATCATTGGGAGTTCCCTTATAGTGTATTCCCTGAGGATGGCCTTCAGGCTAGGCTGCTGTAGGAGGAGGACCTTCAGGCTGTTTGATTTTTCTAATGATAGGACCTATTTGATGACTATTATGGTGAGGACTACTATCACAACTTGATATCTAGTTTCATGGAGAATTTATGAAGTGTACATTCTGGGGAGGGCCTTCATGATGAACTATAATGAGGGGAGGACCTTCTTATTGCTTGATGTTGTTGAGGGGAGGTCCTTTACAGCAACTACCATTGTAGAGAGGGCCATCACAATGGTTGTCATCATCATGAGGACTACCATCATGAATTGACATCCAACTATAAGGAGATGCATATTTTCAGTGTATACCATGGGGAGGAGGACCAGGGCCGACAACAGCAAGGGGAGGTCCTTCTTGCTGTTCGGTCTTCTAGTCAAGGGGAGGGATACCCGAAAATGAATCAGGAGTTATACTCTCATGATCGATCATTCTTGGACTATGGAGTAATCCCCCATGGGTGCTCTAGAGAGGACCTTTAGAGATTCTGGTAGCAATATTGCGGGGAGGTCCTTTACAACTACTAATGCCACTTATATAATTTGGTAATGGAATGACAAGATATTGTGCCTCTATTGATATATTCTCAAGGGAATGAAGACCTCCATCTTTCAGTAGTGTAAAATAATGTATATTCTCTTGATTTTATTGTTTCCTTTGGAAGATTACATTTTGGGCTCCCTTTTTCACGTAACTGGGGTCACCTGATGTTGGTAATGTCCTTTATATATGGGTCCCTATTTTGTTGGTTCCTGTGATGCCGCCGGGATATGCTGATAAACATCTTGAGTTTTGGTAGGGATATACTCCATACCTAGAGCAACCACCGTGTTGGACCAGCATCCCCCAGTTGGATAAAATATTTGTTCCTGATTCAGTTTTCCATGTATCACAAGATATTGTCTTTGACCCTTATGGACTGGAGAAGTGATGCATAACTTCTCCAAAGTGGCTAACCTATTTTGTGGGTAAGTCATTTAGTTTTTGGAAACCGGGGCATGGACCTCATTCCTCACCTTTTCCACAGATGAAATGATGTATTGACATTTCTAGAAGATATGGTCTAGAATCGATGTATTATCTTCCATCATTTACAATATGTACTGAGATACATATTTTACTGGAATGGGTATGGTGGCCCATTCCAAATTTCGTAGTAGGAGTTTGTGATGACTTGTTTCCTCCATAGGTTTCTAGTGGATACTAAACTTTCCACTATACCTGAAAATAGGAAGGAATCTTCCCCTAGTTTTCCTCTCTGGTATCCACCGTATTTGACTAGTGGGCTTCATATTTATGAGTAGTAATTTTCATCTTCTCTATTTCTTAATTATTTTTCTCACATGATTTATATGAATACACAGTAATTTGACTCTGATCATATTCCTTTGCCTCCATATTTGGATGACAGGATTGATGTGCATTAGTAGGTATTTCTGCCTACCTGTAGGTGGTTGTTGTCCTATTTAGATGACAAGATTTTTTCACATCGACAGATATTTAAATTTTCCAATAATTCACCACTCTATCTACACAGTGGGACTAGCGAGCATTAGTAGGAATGTTCACATGTTCGTATTATGCCACCCAATTTCTGGGGTGGTCTTGAATGGAGGGGGAAGAGTTGTATGTCTCCCCATTAAATGACTTTGCATTTGTATGGTGGAGTTACTCATCCAGATTCAATGGGATTCCTTGTTCATGATTCTTTGTTTGTTTTCCTAAGTGGGCATCCTAAGGAGACAATGTACTTTGCATATTAGCAGGTTACCTCATCATAAGATCCTCTCCAGAGTGAGGATATATACTTGGTCGCCCAAAGTTGTCGGATATGCTCTCTGACAGGGGCCTATGAGTAGGACCCCTGTATAGTTGGGATGATGTCATCATCAACTAATTCATCTTCATCTTTAAGATAAGGAAGGCAATTTTTGTCGCACTCCAAGAATATGATCCTGAAACGGTTCGAGATGACCACTGGGGAGTCCTTGTCCTGCTCTTTATCAGGGGCTCGACCACCTATGGGATTACTGAGGATTGTGTTTGTGTTGGTTGACAAGATTCCATTTGGATTTAATGTTACTCTAGAAACCTAAACAATATATATGACACATACAAAAAAACACCATCAAAGTGGAATCTCTTGACCGTATGAATAATTGACTCTTCGACATATCACCCTTCCTTTTTTATGAGGTGAAGGGGCTTGAGTGGGGTAAAATTGACGCCATGGTTTTCTATTAATGTCGGGTTCACCATTTTTGTTTTGACCCAAGGTGACCATTTGGTGAAAAAATGGTCTAACATGAATCATCACTCATCTGTTATGGTAGAGAGTTTTGTATATGGTTCACCATTTTTTGACCTGAGGTGATCATTTGGGGAAAACAAAATTTTTCTATGGGAATCATCACCCCTTTGTCATGGTAGAGGGTTTCATGTTGAGTTCACCATTTTTGTTTTGACCCAAGATAACACGTAATCCTTTTGGGGTAATTGGATTGACCCAAAGGGGATCGGTCCTTTTATCTCTTTTTCATTATGATCAAGGTTCCACAGTCGAATGGTACTATTGTGTTATTGGATGGGGTTAAGTATTTGTGAAATCCATCCTCCGAGGAAATGATTTCATTGGATGGTCTCCAATGGGTTTATACATGTATCCAAAAACACCCAATGACCCTAGTATCTATGATTCATGGAACTATTTTCCAAACATAGACACTCATAGGATGAAGATTTTCCAACGATACATAAGGACCCCATTGGTTGAGAGGATGGGAGGTCATGCTCATTACACCCTCTTGGGGGGAGGTATTGCATTTTTTGGGACTCTCTTATATATTTAATCCATGTTCATATGTTCATAAATCCTTGGTTCATTCTCAAAGAGTGTACCCACGATCTACTCCTACGTTTCAGGAATAACATGGATATACATTGATTTGATACTATGGAAGAAATGATGAATGAATCCATACAATGAGGTGCTCTAGAGTTTATCGTCATTCAGGAGAGACAAAAGATGGTTTGATATTGGGGTTAAACTCAAAATATGGGCTTCCTATGTATCCTCAGGAGTGGAATCAGAGCCCAAATAGTTAGGTTACCAGGACTTACACCTAGGAGGAAGCCCTTTCAAATTTGGGGAAACATTTTATCAGGTTTTAATTCTAAGGAGAACAACCCTTGAACTTGGGCCTTCGACATGCATCCTATATATACCAATTAATGTGGGAATCAGAGTTCTCATAGTTTATTTAGCTTAGATCTTACACATAGTAGGAGACCCATTTTTTGGGGACATGATTGGGTGAACTTTTTTGGAGGGAACGCTATTGAGCTTGGGCCTTCAAGAAGGCCTCCTATGTATCCTGGTTGGAATAGGAATCAGAGTTCCCGTAGTTTATTTATGGGTTTTTTCCAATGTCTTATCATCACAGACCTCTAAGACCATCTAATTCATTCTTGGTTTGAGAAACAAGAGGATGTAGAAGATTTAACAAGGGAACATATTTTCCTCTCCGTTGATGGAAAATGAGGATGACGATGGTGGAAGAGGCTGTGGATATAAAACCTAAGAGAGAGGTAAGGGGAGATTTAAGTATGAAACCCTCACTCATGTTTATATCCAAGATAATCATATCTTGGTGATCTATCTGTAAATTCTCTGAGCTAAGGCAAAGAGGGTGAAGAGTGATATCTCTCATAAAAGGCTAGGGGTTTACCACACGAGGAGTGCCCTTTCAAATTTTGGGAAAGGGGAGGAGAATCATCCCTGGTCAAAGGGGAAGGTAAAATAAACCTTTTTTCTTATCACATGCACTCACTGGAGGGAAAGGCCAGTGGTCACCTCTAATAATGAGAATGGGGAGGTTCATGTTGGCTTACCAAAGGCAGTCCTTGAGTCACCTAGAGAATGTATATGTAGAGACATTCTGAGGGTTCAAACCATTGTGGGTAAAACCTTCGTGTTTTCAGTGTTACATTAGGGATCCAAATGAACCACCTAAGGGTTATATAGAATACCCTATACCCACATAAGTGTAAGTATGTAGTATCATAAAGGTAATATTGACTCTTCAAAGTATTTATAAGGGTAGTTTCCTCGTTGCATATGGGTAAACATGATCTACGTAAGGGTAAGATAGAGTTTCTAAATGATACATTAAGGTAAGGGAGAATTGTGTAAGTGTGATTCCTTTAATATAGGGTTTCCGTAAGGTTATCCTAATACTATCACCTGACACTAAGGAGGTATGAAAGTGTAAAACCTTGTTACCATTACACATCACCCTTTTTGGGAAAAATTCTTTAAAAAACTAATTTTTATCTTCTTCTTCTCTAGCTCGACCTTGTAACATGTTCAATATTTTTTAAAATACGAAAATAATGTGTAGTAATTCCCTAACTTTTTTAAAGTTCATGAATTATATTTTGGTTTAATCTAAATACACCGTAATTAAGAATCATCTAAAAGAATTAGATAATGAATTTAATTTATTGGTTTAATAATGTCAATATGTTTGTGGATTTATTTCTTAAAAATATACCAACATTACTAACCTTAATTTTTTGGTTATCCTTTCAAGTTCAAGTAGACTATAAATTCCATTTTTTTGTTTATTGTAACATTATATGAACAATACAACTTTATTATTCAATTTCCATGTGTATTAGAACCTCATGTTTGGTCCTCTATTCATGGGTGATACATTTTTAAAAGATGAAACCCATTCAAGTTATCCATAACATGTTTTTATAGTCATTTTTTAAAATTATATTTTAGAAGGTTTTTGTAAAAATGCTAAATATTTATTAAAATTATAATAACTCTTAATTTTAAAAAATAATAATAAGATATATTATTCTATGTCTCATATTATTCTCTATAGGGAAAATTATTTTCATATGTGTAAGTATAAATTCCTCTATGGAATAAATGTTAAGAACATGATTTTGGTTTAATCCATAATTTAGAAATTATAAAAGAGATAGAATTTATTATTTAATGTGTTGTTTTATTGTTTTAAAAAATATATATATATTTGATAGTAATCCTTGTTATTCAGTTTGAGATGAAAAACATGTGGACATGGTTTGAGTGGTGATTCATTAACATTGACATATAGAACCTTGAAGTAGATATTTCATTACCATTTTCGATCCTTATGTATGATGTTGTCATGACATGCCTGTTTATTATTAGTAATCTATATATGTTATATGTTTCATGTGGGTGTATGACTGCTCTAAAGACCTTGTTGATTGTGACCATGTAATTATGAAAATCCTCTTGATGTTTTTTCTTGATTTTAATTTTTCTTTCATTCTATGAATTGTATTTTTTATATTGTGTTTTATAACCCATTAAACCATGCTTTAGGTGTATGGATGACCAAGTTGTTCAACCATTGTTAGATTACCACTTATAGGGTAAGTGTGATGATGTGTTGAGGGATAAATTCTATGGGTTATTTGGTGGTATAGACCAGATAATGGATATGATTATTGATGTTGGACAAGACCATTCATCGAATAAGAATCTGCTAGATTTAGATGAAGTGGGGGAATTCCTTGTACATGGTTTTGAGTTATCCAATTATATAAAAAATGTCGAGGGTGACTTACTATCATTCAAAAATAAAAAATAAAAAATATGAGGGGTGTGCAGAGTCCCAGATAATGAACACCATCATGGAAGGCCATGCAGTGTTTTATATAAATATCATTTTCAGGGTGGGGTTTGATTTTTTACTAATAACAAACACTGCTAGGGTGTGGCATGTGGTGTTTATTTAAAGGAGGCACTTGTTTTTATTTACACTTTTATAATTAATAGAAAATATATATCCAAAGTAGGTGGAGCTAGAATTTGAGATCTCTTGGTTAGTACATAATGACATGAAACATGTAGGAATGTATTTTTATTAGAACACATACTTTTATCATGTCATAAATTATAAAAATTTTTGGACACTTATGTTTTGGGTTCATTGGTGGTGTCATACTAGATTTATTACTCACACCATACACATGAATGTTAATGATCAGGAAAATTCAGGAATAATTAACCAGTGAAGGGAAAGGATCCTATGATGGGTTGTTGAGGAGATATAGGATTGGAGATGGAGGCAATGTAAAGACAGAGATCATATTTTTTGTTTTATTTAATTTTCTAAACATGGTATAATCTTTTATGAATAACCACTTTGGGATCCAATTTATTTATTATTGTATGACATGTATTGCATCTAACATTATGGTTATTTAGTTTTCCTCATGATAAATTAGATGATTTTTTATTTATATTTAGTTTTATTATTTTTTTTACTAGGACATAGTAATGATGGTATAGTGTACCCATTAACGGACGTATACACTAGTTTCTAGTTGGTAACCTCTTCTTTATAAGGAAGAACAAATGTGGTCATGTGGCACTCGGGTATGGACCCAATGGTTTAGGTTATGGTGTTACAAAATTCTATTAGTGTATAATTTTATAATTTTCATTTTTAGACTAATATTGGAAATAGTAGAAAGTAGAAAGTTATATGGAATATGATATGGGAGTTTCCATATATCTGAATATCACATCTGTAACAGACCAACAAGTTACCATTGATGGAATTTTTGTTTTAATTTTATATGTTTTTGTGTGTGTTCAAGATACCAAATTAGGCACTGATGGATATAATATTTCCACTATTTTTATTCCCTATTTTATTTATTTAGACACAAAAAATTTAAAAAAATTTAAAAAATAACATTGTTTTATTAATTTTAATGATGTTTTGATCTTAAAATCGAAAAATTATGGAATTTTAACTATTTTCAATAACTTTTTTAGTTTAGGGATATAATTTTTATTATTGATTCAAATTGAGTAATTATTTTTTAGGCTTATTATGTACATGGGATAAATATTTATAAACTAGTAAAGGTCTTGATTTGGCCTTATAGAGGCCCAAATAAATAATTCATTGTGGAAAATGTTTCTTACTTATAGGACGGACCCCACCTCATTTAATGGGATATAACTTAGCTATAGTTGTCAAAATGTGTTGATTCCAATAGGAAACAAAAGAGGACCTGAAGGAATAGAGGATTTAATTTAGAAAAATATCTAGATGTATCCACAATGAGGCTTAACAAGTATGAGGGAGTGAATTTGGAAAAAAGTTTACTAAAAGAAATTAGAAAATAGATTTCATGCCCTCATTCTATTTATATTTAAACATCTTCATCATATGAAGTGGTGGTTGGATTGAGAGAAAAGGGTAATGTTGAGATGGAGTTCTTGATGAAGAGACTTTTCATTCATACTGGAATGGAGATGATGGGGGTTGATCAGGTGATATGAGGCTGAGAACCAAGTGGTTGTGGATGGTGACAACCGATGGACACTCTCTTATAAGTTGTGATATTCTTATGCAAGTTATTTTCAATTTTTGTTGAACATATATTTTTTATTGAAAGTAGTTTTTTTCTTTCAACATATATTTTAATCTTATTTGTTTTTTATGGTTGTTCAGTTTAAGAAGGAAAATAATTGAATTAAGTATTTAAATTTCCATAGTGAGGTTTTACCATTGAGTATAGTGTTTCCAATTAGGTTTGATTTCTTTGAGGTGTTCAAGTAATTCAATATCTTACATAGGAGGGAAAATAGTCATATTAAGGTATTGATATGATATATTTTCAAAATATAGCTTTCAATTAGTGGTCCTATCATGGGAATTTTTAAAGTAAATTTGGAAATATTTTTAAACAAGAAATACGTGAGTGTTCTAGAGGTTTATTCTTGTCCTAAACTACTATTTTTATTCTGATTTAAAACCCATTTTATTTCCTTTAAATTTTCATTCATTCTGATGAATTTTCTTCCACATTTGTTGATATTTATAATTTTTATTATAATTATTAATGAAATCCCCAAATTTTTATTCTTCTAAAAACAAACAAAAAAATGTGACTGTTTTGGAACTCAAATTGAAACCACCTTGAGAGAAAATTGTGTAACTTCCGTATTTCATTTCTCTAGGGCATAATTTTCATTACTAATATTTTCATGAGAAAACCCTATATTTTTCTAACGTCGTTTCTAGGGTGGATGCATGAGTTGATTTTGTTAACATTGTTTTTCTATGTCACAAAATTATGACCTGAAATTGTTTCTAATGGATTCTAAAATTCATAGAAATTTTTACTCTAGGATTATAGATTTCTGAATAAACAAAAAAATTGGATCTTCATAGTGACTAATCCTATAAATATCCTAATTATAAAAAGTATGAAGATCTTAGTCATGATGACTTTTTAAAATTTCAACTCTAACCAAATGCTATGGTGCTTTTATATCAATCTTTCATAGTTCTAGAAGTATGAAAACAAATGAAATTTTTCCATTTATTTAAAATAAATTAAATAATTGAAAGCTAAAATAGATGTTCATGAAATGGGGAATATTTTCCCACCATATTCTGATATTGAGGAACTTTTTGTGGGAGGTTTTAAAATGCTTTAGAATAACCCTTTTCCAATTTAAAGGAAGAAATTATCATTGATTGACCAAATGATGTGTCCTTTGGAAAACAAAACTATTTTGAAAATAATATGGATAAATTTATTCAAAATGATACTTTTTCTTAAGAACCCCCTTCTGAAATAAAAAATTTAAAACCTATGTATGAAACTTTTGATACTTATGAAGATACACATGATCCATTCATTTTTAAGACCATATAAAAGAACTTGAGTTTGTTGACTACTTCTTATACAATGATCATCCATTCCCAAATAGATATAGAACATGAGATACCATAGAAATATGTCTCAATTATTGATCAAATATTTTCAGATTATTTTGAAAATAAATTGCTGACTACTTCTCCCTTTTTAGATTTATTTACCATTAATTCTGAATGGATTTATTTTTCATATGAAGAGGAAGTCATGGTTGAAATTGAAGAATGAATTGTGTGTACAATTTAAGAGTACATTGGTTTACATGAATATGGTTTTACTAATCTCATTTGGAAATAAATAATAATTTTTTAGGATGAACTTTATGATGAACCACATCCTGAGATTAAAATTCAATGACCAATTGAGGTTTTTTGTGAGGATAAATTCTTGGGAAGTCAGCCCTATATTTTTTCCCTCTTCCACAACATCATTTAAATATAAAATACATGGAGAAGAACCTGAATAAAAATATTATTGAGATATTCTACAAGATGTGGGAGTCAAAAAATATTGGACAAATTTATTTTTTGAGGTACATGAGGAAGATACTTCACCCACCTTCATATTAGGGATGATTTGGTAGAACCTACTTACAAGGGGTAGTTAAATCCTAGTACCCACTTAGTGTATCAATACAAGTCACATTTATAACCAATTTATTATTATTTTTCTTTTCAGTATTTCAATTAAATTTTAATTATATGTTTTTATGTATATTTGCATATTCAATATTTTAGGAGGCTAACTCATAGCTGTTCGTTATTAATAATAACAATGTTAAATCTTTCATCTTTACTTGTTTTTTTCATGTATTATTGTTTTTATTTCCAATTATTAGCTAAACAACAAATAATTAGTACAATGGAAAACATTTGTGTTGGGGGAGAAACACGATGGGTAGATTATGATTTTTTCCTCTCCTTTTATGTTTTCTTTTTCAGTTTTTTTATTATATTTTGGTCTGTTTATTTTATAATTTTTTCAAATGTTGTGTGTTTTTTGAAACTAGTGAGCTTAAATGATTATATTTTCCACTATTTAAACCCATATTAATGAGTGGAGTAATTTACACTCAAAAACTCTGCACAAATGAAAGATTAAATGAATTTTTTTCAAGTTGATGATTTATGGAAATTCCTTGAGAAGACATCTAATTTTTGAATCTCATTATATATATCACATTCTTTATCTTTAAAATCCCCTTCACTTGACATTTCCAAACCATTTTTGAAATCTTCTTCACATTATCCTCTTTTCATGAGTGGTGAACCAATCCTTTATTTCATAAAATTGAACATGATTAATTTCAGTCAAAACATTAGGGTTGATGTACTTTTGATTTAAATGTTTGAGGAAATTAATGGAACATAAAAATCCCCCTTTTCATGATAATCCATTTTATTATGGAATTTTTTGCCCATTTAATCTTTATGAATCCATTGGTATACATGTATGGCCTGTAAGGTTAGACACATTTAAATAAAATTTTCACTTACATCCTACTCTATAAGTGAAAATGCATGATCAATTTGAACATAAGTGTGGGGGAAGATAAATTATGGTGTGATACGTCATTTGGGGATGATTTGGGTTCTGATTCAATGTTTGAAGAGTTATTTTTTGGCTGAATGTTTTACCCTTCTAGATATTTCAAGGAAAAAACATTTTTGCCTATATGGAGGTGTAAAATAATGAAATATGTTACTAACTAGACCATTAAAAATAAAATTAATACAAATTTAATTTTTTTCTACTGAATTATTGATGTATTTGGATGGAAAATATATTTTTTAATATTATTTACTCAGATTTACTTACAAGGAGTGTTAGAAAAAGACCATACTTGAGTGAAAATTTGAATCATGAATTTTTTCATCCAAATGATCCAAACACTCTTTATTATGCTTCATATTTTTATATTTAAAACCTACCAACCTAAAGCCATAGAACAAGCAAAAAATTTATTCATGATAATTACTGGTTATTTTATCACATTGGGTGGAGATGTAGAAATATTTCAAGCTTATGTATATTATTTTAGGAGTTTGGATGAGAAAAGATTTGTTGAAAATCCATATTTCTGTGTTGAGATGGAATTTATGTGAGTAAAGTGAGTTGTGTTCATGGGGAAATAAAATAAGTGGAAACAGATTGAATGAGATAAATGGAGAACGTGAGATTTTTTTGATGAGGCATGATATCTTTTTTTCTTAGAAATAAATTAGTGAACCTCATTGATATGTGTTCTGAATTTTCCTTGATTTATTTTTAATTCTCAGTTTTCCTAAAGATCAAGTGCTAAGTACTGGGGAATTGATAGAGTTAATATTTCCTCTTTTTATAATGTATATTTCAAAGATTTAAACCCCAAAATTTTAATAATTTGAGATGAACAGAATTGATTTTTGTATTTTAGGAATTTTTTGAGATTAAAATTAAAAATTTCTCAATTATGAAATTTTAACTATTTTTAATCACTTCTATATTTCATGAATATTTTTTTTATTGATCCAAATCCTGTAGTTATTTTTTAGACTTCCTATCTCTATGGGATACATCTTTCTAAACTGTTCCAAGTCATGATTTATCCTTCTAGAGGACCAAAATCATTCATTATGGAAAACAATTCTAACTGATAAGATGGACCCCACCTCATTCAATAGAACATTACTCTAGATATAGGTGTCAAAATGTGTTTACTATAATGGGGGTGTAAAGAGGACTCAAAGGAGTGTGTATATATTATGTTACAAGGAAACGTATGATACTTATGTCAGTCCTTGAGCGATTTATATTGAATGAAATGCATTTTCTCCATCATTCCACCTCCTTGGATTTTGAAATTGAGGGTCTCTTTCAATAAACCCTCTTGGTTAATTATTCTTTGGAGAATCTGGAAAAATATATTACCAATGCACGATCAATTGAAGACGGTAGGACATCATATTGCTTCAATTTTTTATCTTTTCTTTCGAGATGAAGATACTGTGTAACACCTTCTTGTGGACTGTAGCTATGATCGATGTTTATAGAACTATGTTAGATCTATATTTAATATTACAATATGTTATACCATGAATCTAGAAAATTTGAAAAATGAAATTGATAAATCAGGTTTTAATAGGAATGTTTATAATATGTTTATTTGTGTTATTTATTATACTATTTTTTTGTAAAGAAAAAAATACATATATTTTTAGCAACCAATGTCTCAATTTTTTTGCAGGTGTTGTCACACTACATAGGGATGTATATGATAAATCAAACATTCCCCTAGATGAAATGGATAACAACATGAGAAATATTACCGTTATAAATTTTTTGGGTGTTCAAGGAAGACCTAAAAAGCATCTCACAATAAAATATGTGTGATGAATTCCACAATTCATTAATTGGTTTAAGGATAATGGGGATGGAGTAGTAGTAAGAACACCATGACCATCAGGTTGTGTAGGTGTTTTTCGTACACACTTTGGATTTGTGAATTGATGCTTTCAAAGATATATTGGAATTGGTATGGCATGTGAGGCTGAACTATGGGAAATAATTCATTCCATAAAACATCCTATTTTTTAAAAAATGGAGGTTTTTATGCATTGAATCTAAGTATTTTTTTTATTGTTAAATATTTAACAGAGAAGGTCGGGCATGTCTCTTGGAATCTTCTACCTTAGTGGATAGACTATCAATCCATGATAGAAAAACATAAATTTGAATGTCTTTCATGTATACAAGGATTGGAACCAAGTGGAAGATGCACTATAAAAGAGGGAAATCAAGGAGATGACCACAATGTGGTTTCTTAGAACCCCATGCTTTTGTGAACTGATGGTTGATGCAAATATGAGAGTTGATTTTCATTTCAATCTTCATAGAAGACCCAATAATTCCTAGCTTTTTTATGTTCTACTTTTCTTTAATATTTACAGGGTTAGCGACCTTAGATTTTTTTCGATAAATCATAAATTTTGAACCACAATAAAAAATCTTCAGAAATACTGAGGTTTTACAGAACATTTAATTCCTAACAACTCTATAGAATCATCTAGAGGGGGATTCAGCTGTGATGGAGGATAAAATCAGGAAAACTGATAATGGAGAGAAATTGGACATTAAATTTCCATCCCACTTTATCTTTATATTTCAACCACCTCGTCATCCCATGTTTTGATTTGATTGTGACAGAAATTTATGGTTGATATAGTGATATTTATTAATACGATGTGCATTCACATTGGAATAGAGAATATGAGTGTTTCTCAAGTGATGTGAGTCTAAACACAAAAAAAATGTGGATGATGAAAACTGATGGACACTCACTTCTGATTTGCAGTCTTCCTTTGTAATCTCTTTTGAATTTATCTTAAATTTAAAATTTTGAATGAATTTGGTTGTTTTATATCATAAATATATATTTTAAATAGTTTTTTAGATGACTGTTCAATCAATGTTGTAAAATAATTGAAGTCACTATTCAAATTTTTTCTATGAGGTTTTACCATTGAGCATAGTGTTTTAAATTATGTTTAATTTCTTGGAGGACTTCATGTAATTTAATCACTTCTATATGAGGGACAATAATTATTATGATGAATTGATATGATATCCTTGTGAACTAGGATATTAACCTGGGGGTCCTTGGGTGGACATTGAAAAATGTAATTGGGAAATATTTTTAACGAGGGATGGGGGGAGTGTTTGAGGGGTTTGAACTTGTTCGCAAATAGTTTTTTTATTCTGATTTCAACCACTTTTATTTCCTATCAATTTTTTTATTCTCTTGAATCTTCTTTAACATTAGTTTATATTTATATTCTATATTATAACTTTTAATCAAAAACCTAAATTTTTATTCCTATACAAACAAACAAAAAAAATTTATTTTTAAACTAAAATTGGAACCACCTTGAGATATAATCAAGGGACTGATATATTGAATTTATATTGTGGATAAATTAAATTATTTAGGTTTTCATGAAAATAACCTTACTGTCAACTCACATCATTTCTGTGGAGGCTTCATGAGTTGATTTTGTAAAAATAGAAATGCATGACTAGAAATTCGGACCAAAAAGTATTACAGTTAGATTTTGTAATTTAAAGAACACATAACACTAATATTAGGTATTATTGAGAAAAATAAACAAATTGATTTTCATAGTGAATAATCCTATGACTGGCATAATTATAAAAAATATGGGTATAAAGACACAACCTTATTACATTACCTAATCTTGAATTTTAGTCAAGAAATCTCTTCCATTCATATTAAGAATAGTTTCATGTTTAGAATTTTAGATAAATGGGATGTAATACATACATAAAATTCTACATTTATACAGACCAGATACTACAAAAAAGTATACATTTCTTCCAAAATATAAAACTTTTCAAATAGAACATGTTTTCTTTGAAAAATATTCATAACATTTATGTTGGATTCCTTGTTTTTCGTATACATCCTTATAACCACAGAAAATCATTTAAGAACTTGGGATGAGCACAAAAATCTCAGCAAGGAAAGAAAACATTATTCAATGAATACTTGTAATGTATGAAATCATTTTCAATAATACATACCTATCTGCCATATAAAATTACGTTGTGATACTTCATATTTCCACAAGATCTCCTCAAAAAATATAAACCATAAATAGAACCATAAAGGTATCTTGTAGAATTAATTAATTATATTTTAACCTTCATGAATACCTTATGATGTGTAACCCTCACGAATACCTTACAATATAACCATCACAACTACCATATGGTGTAACCATTGTAGCAACACATGAAGTAACCATATGACTGAACTCCAACTTACACATACCCAATGCATTAAAGGGATATATAAGTCCCGTCATTCATCATAAAAAATTCAAATAACCATAATTTAATTATCAAATAGGAATAATTTTATAAAAACATTCATTTTGAATTTGTTAAAACTACAAGTTTAAAAGAGGATTTTATAAGAAAATCTACTAAAAAATAACATATAATTGATATGATAATCAATATAATGAAAGTAATATTTGTATACACTATAAATACACACAACATAGCATAATATAAAAAAATAATCACCAATGATCTTAAAAACACACAATTAATAATGTAGAATGTTAACCCAATAAATGGAAATTGGGTTATGAATTCCCTTACCTCGGGTTTTTCTTCCTTCAAACTTGTTTAAACCACCTATATAATGGTTAAAATAGTGTTATTAATATCTTATAGAGACATATTCATGTTTATAATACCTTATATGATCAATTAATTAAATAATTTTTCCCTTTAGTTGTTAGTATTTTATTCCTTTCATTGTTTTGGATGCATTCTTTACATGATTTACATTGCTGGATTGTATTTGATTTTCTTGTCGTATGGAAAAGAAATATATAAAGTATAATTAAATGGAATTCATTTGTTTCAAGAATATAGAATGATACCATAAATCATTTTTATCAAATATTATGATGAATGATTAGATAAACCAATAATGATATTGGTTTAGATCATTTTTGGAGGTTCCTTGATAATCATGAACTTGTTTCATTATATAATTTAATGTCATCCATATAAGTTCATTACAGAACATAAAATAGGTTAAATCATAAAATTTACCTTCTCTTTAAACCATTAAAAGGGTTTTATGATCAGATTTGAAGGACGTAATAGAAATTGAAAACACATTTTCCATGATTTTGGTAAATCACCACATCATAGACAGTGTTTTTATTTTTAGAATAAAAGGGGGAGGATGGATTTTAGATTATTTTTATCATTATTTTAATATTTTTACTCAAGACTATGAATATTCTTGATTAATGTGACCAAAAATAGTAATAATTTCAGGTGAGTTCAAAATAAGTGGTATTACATCATCTTTTCATCACCTATGATGTAGTAAAACATGTATTTTTCATTTATCATAATTTATCATTTTTTACTATTCCTCAAAAATTCAAGAATTTCATAAAAATCCCAAAAAATCACCCTTATAAATTTTCGATGTTTAGAATAAAAAAATTAACTCAATTTTTTGAAAATAATTTTCAAAATATTATTAATTTAAATTTTAAATGAAATTTTAATTTATTCAAAAATAACAATTTTAAATTTAGAACTCTTTTAAAACATTGAAAAATTAATCAACATCTCATTATATTATAACCTTAATTAAAATAATAATAATATGATTTACTATTCCTAAGGGTCATATTTTTATTCATATTACTATTCATAAGGGTATGCTACTCTTCACTAATAAAACAAGTTGGTACTATCATACTCCAAATAACTTAACGATCACAACCATAGATGATCATTATTTGAAATTCAAATCATAGTAGTGGATATATTTTGTTTTAACATCTAGTTATGACTATCAACTTAAAAAATGTTTCATGCATTTCAATTTATTTTTTAAAACATTGGGGTGTTACGTTTTCCCAACCTTTTGGAAATTGTATCCTCACAATTTTATTTACTTATTAAACAAGTGAGGGTACTATTCCCTTATAGCATTTTCAGACACCCATGTTACTTCTTCAACGATGTAGTTTCTCCAAAAAAAACCTTTACCTGGTGGATTAACTCATTCCACAATACGTTTTCTATTTGATTAAAAATCTAAACAGGATTCTCTTCAGAAGAAAGGTTCTCCTCTAGCTGAACTGCTTCTGGACTCACGACTTGAGATGAATCTGGCATATACTTTCTCAACATCAAATCATGAAAAAACATTTGTACCTGAGACCAAATTATAAGAAAATATACCCATTAGGCGATTGGTCTAACTTTATCTAGGGTTTCATAAAGTCCAATTAACCATGGACTTAGTATTCCTCTCATATAAAATTGCACAACACTTTACCATGGTGAGATTCTAAGGAAAACATGATCACCAACCTCAAAAGAAAAGTCTTTCTTCCTATTGTCTGCATGACTTTTCAAACTAAATTGTGCTGTCCTTATGTGTTATTGAATCATATTAATTTTCTTAGCCAGATCCTCTAATAATTCTATTCCCATCAACATCCTTTCCTCAACTACATCCAAAAAAGTTGGAGTTCAACACCGATTCCCATAAAATGACTCAAAAGGTTCCATATATATTTTTGAATGAAAACAATTATTATAAGAAAACTCAACTAAATAAAGGTGTTGATCCCAAATTCCCTAGTAGTCCATTGAACAAGATCAATGCATATCCTTCAAATTCTAAATTTCTCTTTCTGAATACCCATCTGATTGAGGATGGAAAGGTTTACTGAAATTTAATTTTATGCATAATGAATTATGAATTCCCTTCAAAAAATTAGATGTAAAATGAGATCCCAGTCAGATACAATGTAAATAGGAACTCTATGTAACCTGAAAATATCTTTGAGGTCCAATAATGACAGTTTGTCCAAATATATTGTATGTCAAATATGAAGAAAATGTGCAGATTTAGTCAGTCGATCAACAATAACCTATATTGTATTATTACCTCGAGAAGTATTTGGTAGTCCCACAATGAATTACATGGATATAATTTACCATTTCTACTCTAGAACTATTAAATACTGAAGAATCCCCTTAGGTAACTACCTCTCTTCTTTAACCGGTTGAAATTTCAAACATTTCATATTAAATTCTGCAATATCGCTTTTCATTCCATCCGACCAATAATACTCCTCAAGGACTCTATAAAACTTTGTACTACCAGGATGAACTGAAAATGTGGAATTGTGAACTTTAAACAATATATCTTTCTTCAACTGGGAATTATCTTTATCAAGGTTACATTATAGAAACATACCCATTTTAACCAATTCTACCTTTTTCTATAGCTCACAATCTTCCTTCTGCACTTGCTTAATTATGTTTAATAATGATCATTTCACTAAAACCTGAAACAAAATAGAGGTTTTTCTTACACCAAAAAAATTCTAATCCAAAATTAATGAAAGGGTTAATCATGGTATCATGTTACAAATGTAACACATTTAATGATTCATATTGTTTTTGACTCAAGACATCCACCCCTTTGTTTTCTTTTCTCAGATGTTAATTGATCGTGAAATCATAATCGATATTCAATTCAAGCCAAATTATCAACCTCATGTTTAATTCCTTCTGAGTGAATATATACTTTAGACATTTATTATCAGTATATATTTGAAAATTGTCTCTCTATAAATGGTGGCTCCAAATTTTCAAAGAAAAAACCACAGTTGCTAATTCCAAATCATGTGTGTGATAATTTAACTCATGAGTTTTCAGTTTTTTTGAAGCATAAGAATTTATCTAATCATTCAACATCAAAAAACATCCAATTACCTTCAAGGAAGCATCACTGTAGATTAAAAATTCACCATTTAGGGAAGGCAAGGACAAAACTAGAGAACTCAACAATTTCTTCTTTAGTTCTTGAAAAAAACACCATATTATCTTATCCAAAAAAACTAACCCGTTTTTTGTTAACTTATTTAGAAAGCTTGATTACCATGAATTTTTTTGAACAAACTGTCCGTAATAAACAACTAATATGAGAAAACTACGAATCTCTGTAACATTTTTCGGTCTTTTCGATTTCTCAACGAATTTTTTTGATAGGATCAACTATTATTCCTTCATTATTTACAATTTTCCCAAGAAAATAAATCTTTTTCAACCAGAAATCACACTTAATGAATTTTACATATTGTTTCATTTCCTTTAAAGTTTTTAAAACAACCCTTAGATGTTTTTCTTGTTCCTCCTTACTTTTAAACAATATTAGAATGTCATAAATAAACATAACCAAAAACTTAAACAAGAATTTATGAAATATTATATTCATAAGATCCATGACAACCGTCGGTGAATTAGTTAACCCAAATGACATATTAAAAAATTCAAAATTCACATATGTTTTATGAAATGATATTTTTTGGGATGTCATCCTCTTTCACCTTCAGCTGATGGTATTTGGATGTCAAGTCAATCTTGAGAAGTACTGAGCTCCCTGGAGATAATCAAACAAGTCATCAATATGAGGCAAAGGATACTTGTTTTTAAAAGTGATGTTATTTAAGGCTCAATAATAAATGTGAAGTCTAATGGAACCATATTTTATTTTGAAAAACAAAATAGGAGAACTCCATGGTGAAGTACTATGATGAATGAATCCTTTATCAAGAAAATCATGCAACTAATTTTTCAATTAAATAAGTTCCATTTCAGCCATTTTATATGTGGTTTTGAAATTGTCTTAGAATCCAAAACTAAGTCAATTGTGAATTCAACTTCCCAATTAGATACAACACCAAATAACTCTTCAGAAAAAACATTAAGATGTTCATATACCATTGGCACTTCATTAATCTGAACAATTCCCTAGTTTTATATAATATGAGAAAAATAACTTTCATTTCCATCTTTCAGTAGTTTCTCAGCTTCTTGAAATGTTATCAATTACATGGGGTCATTATTTTATACAAACTGAAACTACTTTTGAAACAAAACTTATTTAGATCTACTATCAATCTTAGCATGATAAACAGAGAGCCAATACATTTCCCTAATGAGATTAAACTCTACTAAGGAAAAAACAACAAGGTTTTCAGGAAAATTCATTCCACATGCCACAATAGAAATATTATTTTAAATCCCATTTTCTATAATATTTCCTCCTGGTGTTTTAAAAATATGTTTTGGTCTCATTTATTGAGGTGATATTTCTAATTTAATAAAACATTCCTCATAAATAAAGGAAAGTATAGACCTCGTATCTAACAAAACATTAGAAAATTCTTAGTAAACACACAAGGTACATGATAAAACATCATTGGTTGGCCTGATGTATGCTGACGTAGTCGCAAAGGATCTCACAACACCTTTCTTCTTAGAGTATAGCTTCATTGCATCATTCAGATCTCTGTTTTCGTAGAAATTTTCATAATGAACCATCTCTCCACATTTAAAACACTTTACAATTTTCTTATCAGGGATAGTCTTAAGATAATTTTCAGTATAATATTAGGCCATATGTCCAAACTTACCACATCGAAAACACTTCCCAGTTTTTGTAAGTCATTCCCCATGGTGATTTTTGCCACACTTTTCACAAACTGGAAACTAGAATTTCTTACCATCATATTTCATTGATTGATTCTTACCCATCACTTTCCATATGGACCACTTATTCCCCCTATTTTTAAAGTCCACGTGATCATAAAAAACTCCATATATACCCTTTAAGCACATTAGAAGTATTTTTCATTACTTTTTAATTCCCGAGATGTCAATTCCATTTGATACCTTGGATGTAATCTTGGGTAGAAGTGATAGACTTTTCTATTGAGATCCAAAAATAAGATTTGGAGCATAAATCACCTGTAGGGTGATGTTTTCTTCATACACATCCACTGAATCTTACTCCTTTTTCTTTAATTCATGGAATTTAATCTCCATCCTAAATCAAAACACATTTAGAAAATATTTTTCATGAAAAAGGATTTTAAATTCATTCCACTCTAAGGCATCAATATCCTCTCTATACCTGATACTTTTTTACCATTGAACACCACTGATTAAATTCAACTTCCAAAGAATAAATGGAAAGACCTAACTTTTGATTATTTGAACATCCCATAACATTGAATATCTTTTAACCGGATTTAATCCATCCTTCATCCACTATTAGGTCAGAGGATCCACTGAAAGAAGGAGGGTGTTGCCTCATAAAATGATCCACTATTGTTAAAGTCCTTTTTGGTAGCTCTATATTTCCAATTTCATGGATTCCATCACCATTTATTTTATCTATTATAAAATAAATTACTATAACAATCTTCTCATTTCCAATCTATACCATTCCAGGATGCAGATTCGGAAGGATATCATTCTGTTAGTGCCTCTCCACTTCAACTTCTATATTTCTTATGCAAAAAACCATTCTGAACAAACATATCTTAGTTGAAGCAACATGGTAATAATTAAATACAATATCATTTCTAATTAAACATAGATTAAAAATAATTTATGGTATTCTATTAACATAATCCTAACCCCTAAAGTTATCTAAACCATCCTTTGATAACAAATATAAGGACCCGACCTTATTACATTCCTTAATCTTGAATTTTAGGCAAGAACTCACTTCCTTTCATATTAAGGATCTTTTAAAGTTTATAGTTTTAGATAATTGGGATATAATACATACATACCATTCCACATTTATACAGATAGTATACCAGAAAAATAGCATCTATTTCTTCAAAAATAAAAAACATTTCAAATAAAACATTTTTTTCTTTGACAAATATTCATAACATTTAACTTGGACTCCTTCTTTGTCTTACACATCCTTCAAACCTGTGAAAATCATTTAAAAATTTGGGATGAGAAAAATATATTAGTAAGTAATATAAAATGAAGGAAAGAAAACATTATTCCATGAATACTTGTAAAGTATGAAATTATTGTAAAAAATACATACTTGTCACCAATATAAAATTACTTTGTGACTTGAGATTTCCACGAGATTTCCACAAAACATATAGAACATAAATAGAACCATAAATGTATCTTGGATAATTACATAATTATATGGTAACAATGATGGAATTTTTAGGATTTTTAACCCTCATGGCTACCTTAAAATGTAACCCTCATAGCTACCTTATGGTTTAACCATCACAGCTACACATAGAATAACCATACGATCGACCTCCAACTTACACATACCCAATTAATTGAAGGTATATATATTTCCCACCCTCAATAATAATCAATTTCCAAGAACCATAACATAATCATCGAAAAATAATACTTGTATAAAAACATTCACTTTGAATTTTGGTAGTATTACAGGTTTAAAAGAGGATTTTATATGAAAATTCACTTACAAATAACATATAATTGATTTGAAAATAAATATAATGAAAGGAATATGTGTATACACTATAAAAACACATAAACAACATAATATAAAAAATTCATCACAAATGATCTTAAAAAAAACAATTAATTAAGTTGAATGTTAACCCAAAGAATATAATTTGTGTTAAGAATTCCCTTAAATCAGGTTTGTCTTACTTAAAACTTGTTTAAACCTATTGTATAATGGTTAGAAGTGTGTTATTAATATCTTATAGAAACATATACAGGTTTATAATAACTTATATGAAAATTTAATTACATAATTTCACACTTTAATTTTTATTATTTTGTTCCTTCAATTGTTTTGTGTACATTCTTTACATGATTTCCATGGCCGGTTTGTATTTGATATTCTTGTCATATAGAAAGTAAATTCCAAAAGTGGAAAGAAATGGTATTAATATGTTTCCAAAATATAGAATGATACCATAAATATTTTTTATCTTATGTGATGATGGATTATTAGATAAAACATTAATAATATTTGATTAGATCATTATTGGCGGTTCCTGGATAATCATGAAATTTTTTCATTATATAATTTTATGTCATGAATAAAAGATAATTCCAGAATTTAAAATAGGTTACATCATATAATTTAAATTCTGTTTCAACCATTAAAAGGGTTTTATTATTGGATTTGATGTGAGTAATGGAAATTTCAAACACATCGTCCATAATTTTGGTAAATCGGCACATCAGGGATGGTGTTTTTATTTTTAGAATAAGAGGGAGAAAAGGGATTTACATTATTTTAATTTTAATTTTAGTATTTTTTCTCAATACTATAAATGGTCTTCATTTAGGCAACCCCAAATGGTTATAATTTCATGTGAGTTCAAACTACGTGGGATTACATCGTCCTTGCATCACCTATCATGTAGTAAAACAAGTATAAAACATTTAACGCAATTTATCATATTTTACTATTCATGAAAAATTCAAGAATTTTAAAAAAATATGAAAAATTCTCCCTAACGTTTTTTGACATGTAGAGTTAAAAGATGAACACCATTTTTTGAAAATAATTTTCTATATATTATTAATATAATATTTAATGAAAATCATAATTTTTTCAAAAATAACAATTTTAAATCTATAGATCTTTTTCTTACACCTTGAAAAAATATTTTAACATCTCATACTATTATAACCTTACAAAAATAAAATAATAATATGATTTACTATTCATAAGATTCATATTACTATTCATATTACTATTGATAAGGATATTCTACTATTCACCAAAATTGTTTTTGGTACTATCAGTCTCCAAATAACATACTGATCACAACCGTAGATGACCGTTTTTTGAGATTCAAATCATAGAAGCAGAAAAATTATGTTTTATGGGTTATTCATGACTATCGACTTGAAACATAGTTTTATACATTTTAATGTATCTTTTAAAACTGTGGGGTTTTATAATGAGGATCATAATCAAGATGGATTTCTAAAAGTTTAAATATAACAAAATTATATGGTTCATTGATAGTAAGCCTACATGAATAAAGAAGTTAGCCAAAAAATGATAATTCTTTACAATACGTTAAAATAAAAGAAATAAATAAAATTAAAAAGGATTATCATGAAATGGAAAATATTGTCAGACTAACTTTTCATATTGAACAACCTGTTGTGGGAGAGTTGAAAAATTATTTGGAGTCACCTTTTCAAATTAAATTGAATAATTATCACCCATTAACCAACATAGTGTATTTTTGAAATTAAAACACTTTGGAAAATAATTTGGATGAATTTTTCAAAAATGTATTTTCATGTGAATCCCCACATTTTTATATTAAAAATTCAGAACCTTTTTATGACACTTTAGATAAAAAGGGAGATAAACATAAGCCATTTATTTTTGAAGAGCATATACAGGAACCTTATCTAGTAACTACTTTTAATAAAACTATCATCCATTACCAAACAGAGAAGAATATTTAGATACCACAAGGATATGTGCCAATTCTTGATCCATTTTTCCAGAAAAGTTTGGTAAAAATTTGTTAAATGCTTATCACTTTGAAAATTTAGTACCCATTTCTTTTTAGTGGATTTATTTTTAAAATAAATATGAGGTTATGGCTGAAATTAAAGGAATAATAGTGTATCTACTTGAATATTACATTGGTTTGCATGATGATAGTGGTACTAAGATGATTTTAAAAGATGAAATACTTTTTTAAGAAGAACATGATGATGAACTTCATCCCGAGATAAAAATTCAACAATCATTGGAGGTTGTTTACGAGGATAAATTCTTGGGAGTTCAACCTTATATTTTGTTCCCCCTTCCACTATATCATTTAATCATCCAATATATGATGGGGAAACTGAAGAAATCTAATATTGGGAGTTTATAAACAATATGGGAGTTGAACTAGATATGAGAAATTTATTTTTAGTGGTTCTGGAGGATGAAACTTCCCCCACCTTTAGATTTGGTATGATCTGCTAGAACGACCTAACTAGGGGAAGTGAAATTATAGGGCCCACTTAGGGGTTAAAAACAAGCCTCTTTTAAATTATCAAACATTTTATTTTTATTTTATTTTATTCAATTAAATTTTATTGATTTCTTATTTGTTTTTTATGTAATTTTCTATGTTTCATCTATTAGGAGGACATCTCAAGGCTGTTGCTGATCAATAGAAACCTGGTTTTGTTTTCCTCTCAACTTATTTTATCAAGTATTACCTTATTTATTTTCACTTCTTATCTAAACGATGAATAATGAGTAAATTTTAAAAAAATAAGTGTGGGGGAAGAACGTCTTATATATATTATGATTTTTTATGTTTTCATTTAAAGATTTATGTTTTAATTTTTTATTTTATTTTATGGTTTGTTTCATTTTATCTTTATTCAATTTTTTTTGGTTTTTTAAATGGTGAGATAAAATAATGATATTTGAAACTTTTGAATCCAATTTAAATGAGTGAACCAATTGATTCCATAATACTGACCATAAATGAATACTGAAAATGGAATTATTTCATGTTCATGTTTTTTTTTGGAAATTTCATGAAATGAAACCTAATTTTTGAATCTCATGACACATCTCACTATATTAATATTTAAAATCCTCTTCATGTGAGGCCTTTAAAACCATTTTTTAAATATTATTCACATTCACCTCTATTATTGAGAGAACTAATCCATGTTTTTATTAACCAGAAATTGATTTATTTTGGTCAAAACTTGAGGGTTGATATACTTATGATTTAAATTATTGATGAAATTCAAGGAGTTTTAAAAACCCCATTTTCATGAAATTCATTTTTATTCTAGCCATACATTCACAGTTGATCCTAGTGAATCCCTTAGTATCCACGTACAACCTGTAAGGTTATCCACATTACAATACAATTTTTTCATTCCAAATTTTTCTAGAAGGGAAAATGCATGATCTATTTTGAACATATGCGCAGGGGATGATGAATTGTGGTGTCATGAACCAAATCTATTCACCATCAAAACCGAAACCCGACATAGTCCGCGGAAAGGCCCAAAGGGCGTTCCCATTCCCCACAGGCTAGAAAAAGTTCCCTAGTATCATAAAATGAAGTTTGGGAATGATTTACCTGAGTTTATAAACATAAAATAACAAATAATTCCAATACAACAAATCTGGATTTTTCAAAAAAAAACCATCTTTAACAGAAATTCAAAACAGAATTTCAAAACATAAAAGACATCTCAAGGACTAAAAAAACTGAATAAACCAAAAATGTACAGTATATGAACCTTCTCATGGCAAGAGGCACCTCCCTCTACAAATATTTACAACACTACATCGCGAAGGACCGATAAAAACCCAAACCGTTTGCACAAAACGTTGTACCCAAACCTGTAAAAAAAATAACCAAGTCTACTTACACTCAATTTTTTAAGTAGGGTGTTAGAAAAATCCCAATAGGATACCACCACTAAGAGATTCCATGTGATAAACATTCAAATATTAAAATCATGCATGATTTCATATCATGAAATCCTAGTAACAATTTTCTAAAAATACAAATCTTTAAATAAAAATAGTTTTTAAGTGGGCTACTTTAAAGAATCAACACTTAAAAAAAGAATGCAACATCTACTGAATTTTCCATCCAAACATACTGTATGCTGACGGTAATCACAATACATCTAATGAGCACATGCAATGGGAAAATAACCCCTAGGCACTAGCACGTTGTGGATCCCAAGTACCTCGTATCTCAGTGAAAGTAACCATCACAATACATGTTCTCATTCACACGAGCCACTATTAGGGAGACTACCCATAACCTAGTGGTCTCCAACATCATCATCATAGTGATAGTTTATTTAGTGTTGTCATCATTAAGCTTTCTATGTGAAACTAGGGCCAAACCCCATGGGATCATTAGCATACTAGTACATGTCCACCAACCTAGATACCCAGGTTTACCTCTTGTGCTCAAACAAGTTCAAATAGCCATTAAATATAATTCTCTAGTGAAAATACCACATCCAAATCACACATTCTCCAAACAGCCCACATGTATATCATATAAGTCACATAATCCCCTTTTTCATTCAAATTCATTTTGAAATCATACTCACACCAAATTAGCCCACAATACATTTAACATATCTTTAACACTTAAATAAATCCTTTAAGACATTTTGTAAAACCATTCCAAGATTTTAAAATTAAGATAACATCCCACACACATATAACATAATATGTATTTCAAAAAAAATCATCGTCTATATCACACTCACACAAAACAGCCCACAAATATTTTTCACACCATTCTTTCCATTTGCTAAAACATATCAGATATTTATAATACATTATAAAATTTTTTTACATCTTAAATCACCACTTTATATTTCAAAAACCCATCTTAAGTGAACACACTCAACATCACAATACAAAAACATCATTTTCCCACTTTGTTTAACCCAATAAATCGTTTACAAATTTCATAAAACAATTACAAGGGGTATAACTATGTTTTTCACAAAGAACCCATTTCAAAACCATATTACAAATAAAAAATCACAAAAAGACCCTACCAAAGGAGAATTTTCATCCCAAACAACATTTAATAAACAACTTGCATATGTTATAAAATAAGCCCAAATATTACCACAAGAGTTAAACTTGGAAAAAACGCAATTTGAAACAAAAGTGAAACTATAAAATTAACTACTTAACAAACTCCATAAAAAATGGTTTTTGAAAAATGCAAAAAATATAAAAAACATTAAAAATAATTAAATCAAGCATGATAACTCATCAAGAAGTGATTACACATGGAATCACCTACCGAAAGTGTCTAAACCCTCAATTCTTGGTGCAAAACTTCAACTGCACCACTTCCACACCACAAGGGATTGAAAACAAACCCAACACCTCAATATTTAACCAATAATACTCCAAATCATACCCTAGGTATGAAACCTAACTTCTGGAAATTTTAGAACTTCCAAAAAGAGGGAGTAAACCCTAAAAAGAAGGGATAAAATGAAGAGAGAAACACTTACGTGAAAAAATCTTGAATAAAACGACCAAATACCCCAGTTTCTGAATTTCCAAACAACCAAAAACTAAATTTAGGTCCAAATAAGGGTGAGGAGGTCATTTAGAAACAGTAATGGGGGGAAAGGAGTAAAAATTGAAGAGTTATGAAAGAAACAATATACCTCTTCAAATCGGGACGTTTTTTAAAAATTCGTGATACAAATGATCTCCAATGAGGGGGAGGAGAGCATGGGAGCACTCCTTGGGTAAGTGGGATCAAGTGAGAGTTTGAATAACCAAAAAAACATAAAAACTGAATAATAAATTAAATAATTAAAAAACAAATTTAAAGAAGGAAATGGGCTTTCATGCTGTCCCAATTCTTTTATAAAAACCCCAAATCCATCATGATTATCGATTATTATGAGGTCCAATTGGATATGGGGGTTTTAATATAATAGGGTATGATAATTGGGAACTGTAATTGATGTAAAATGATAAAAAATTAAAAAGTTATAAAAGAAACAAAATTTGTTTTTAAATCTGGAAATTGGCTCATGATTTGTCCCAAATCAAGAAAACTCACCCTTTCTCCCAAAACTGCAAGGGAAACCCACAAAACAAATAAAGAGTGGAAATTAAATTAAAAAACCTGTAAAATATGTCATGGATGTGAAATGTGGCATGCAACATTATTTAGAATTTCATAGGGTGGATATTTAAATTTTGAAGTGTTGTTTTTGTTGTTGGATTTTTTTTACTAAAAGATGTTCCTTTCTAGAGATTTCTTTAAAAAAATAGTATATCTTATCTTGAGATCTCGAGGGAAGAAATATGTTCCTATTTAGTGTTTTCCAAAAAAAAAGAAGAAACATTACATTTTTTTCTGCTGAAATATTTATGATGTGGTATTCAAATGATATTTTTGAAAATTCTATTAACTTATTTTCTCCCAAGGAGAGTAAGAAGAAGAGCATACTTGAGTGAAAATTAGAATGGTGTATTTTTATCTTGAAAATGAGGCAAACCCACCTTATTCAACCTCAATATTTTTTACATTTAAAACCTACCAAACAAAAGCAACATAACAACCTTAAAATTTACTCTTTATAATATTGGGTTTTTTGCTCACATTGAGTGGATACATATAAATTTTTCAAGCCTATAGTGATTCTTTCATGAGTTTGTATTATAAAAATCCTCGTTAAAAATTCATATTTGCATATTGAGAGAAAATTTATTTATGTTAATTGTGTTGTGTGCATGGGTGGATAAAATAAGTGGATATGGATTAAATAATTAGAATGGATAACTTCAAATATTTGTTTTTTATGAGGCATGATATCTTTTGTTTCTTTGTGATAAATCAATGACCCTCGTTGGAATGTGTTTTGAATCTAGCTTGATATATTTTGATTTCTCACTTTATGAGGAGTTCAAGTGCTATGTGTGGGGGAATTGATAGAGATAATATTTCCACTTTCTTTCAAGTCCATTTAATTATTTAAATTATAGAAATTTAACAATTTGAGCTGAATTACATTTTTTTGATTTTAAGGATAATTTGAGCTTAAAATGGAACATTTCACAATTCTGGAATTTTTACAGTTTTCAATAACACCGATATTTCAAGAATACCATGTTTATTGTTGATCCAAATTTAGTAAATTTTTTTGGGATTCTTATGTTCGTGGTATACATCTTTGAAAACTGGTCCAAGCCTTGATTTATCCTTCTAGAGGCCCAAATAAACCATTCATTGTGGAAATAGTTTTTAGCCGACGGGAAAGAACCTACCTCATTCAATGGGAAATAACTCCAAGTAATTTTTTCCAAATTATTTTTTTTCAAGTAGGAGAGGAAATATTACTCAATTTCTCACATTCATGCTAAGTTTCATGAAAAAATTCTCCCATTATGGAAGTCCTTGAGGGTGTCAAACTATAGAAATAATATGGTTTCCTCCGTCCAGAAAGAGTTGTCTTTAGTGATTAATACCTAAATTTTGAAACCTAGGTCCAAATAGGCTAAAATCATGAGCGCCAGAATAGAATTTAATTATTAAAAACTCCCTATAAGTATTCATAAAGATATTTGGATTGGATGAGGGAGATAATTGGGAAATATTAGGATGGATAAAAACTAGGGAAGAGATTTCCAGCCCTCCTTCTCTTTATATTTCAATTACCTCATTATTCCAAGTAGAGGTTGTCTTGAGAGAGAAAGGGTATATTTTAGATAGATATGTTGTTGAATATACTATGAATTCATTTTGTGATAGAGAATATGGGGGTTTGTAGTGTTATGAAAGGCTAAGAACCTAGTGGTTGTGGACGATGATAACTAAAGGACACTCTCTTTTGAGTTGGGATCTTCTTGTGTAATTTCTATTGAATTTTTTATTAAATTATATTTTTGAATTAATGTGGTTGTTTTTAATCTTCAATATATTTTCAACTAATTTTTTTGGATGTTTCTTCAATTTGTGAAGTTAAATAATTGACTTTACTATTTAATTTTTTATGATGTTTTACCATTGATCGTAGTGTTTTCAATTTAGTTTAATTTCTTGGATGTATTCTGGCGATTGAATCGGTTCAATAGGAAGGAAAAATCATATTAAGGTCTTGATATGATATAATTGAAAACTTGTTTGTTCACCTGAGTTTCCTTATGTGGAAATGAAAAAAAAATCAATTACGAAATATTTTAAACAAGGAAAAGGGGAGTGTCCGAGAGTTTTAATCTTGTACAAAACTTCTATTTTGATTTTGATTTTTAAACCCTTTTATTTCCTATAAAATATATATATTTCTTATGAATTTTCTTACAAATTAGTTTATATTTATATTTTTTACTAGAAATTTTAGTAAAATCCCCAAAAAATAATTTCATACTAAAACATACAAAAAGAGTAATATTTTTGTATCTCAAAATGAAACAGCCTCAAGCTACAGTTTAGGGAAAACTATATTTTATTTTACTGGGGGATAAATTGCTTGATTTAAGTTTTCATTAAAAAACATTCACATCAGGAACATAGGACCACATTACCCATATATACATGATTCTATACCGTACATTTTTTTGTTACTGTAATTTCATTATTTTTGTTATCTAATCAAGGAAGTATTATTTTATCTATTTGTTTTTGATATATCAATGTCTTTTTTATTATTATATTTCAATGTTTAAATTATTATGTAGAAATTTAGAATGATGTTTTTTCTTATATATATGACTGTAAATAACATGCATGGATCGAGGCCTTGGATAATACTAGGAGGGGTAGACCTTGGGTTGATGGTAGACTCTAATGAGACTCTTTGTGTGATCCCATAGAGTGGTTATGCTTTATTTTAAACATTTTTCTATCTCTTCTTAATTACATAGATTCCACCTTAGATACATTTGATGAGATCCCTAGTTGAGGCGTCCTAGGATGATTTCGTACCACTGCCCATTGTGTAGGAGGATATGCACCAACATGATTTGGTACCATTATAGGTGATTTAGGATATTGATCCCACTCAACCTGGACTCTTTAAGACTATGTACATCCATGAGGGAACTATTTAGAAGGCCATGATGAATAATGATTGGGATTTATAGCTCCAACATCCTATGATATTGCAGATTACTGGTAACCCGTAGGATATAGAGGATAGAATGAATAGTAACAATATCATTTTCAAGCGTGTCCAGACTCATGAGGAGGGGTGAGTGATTCTAGAGACATTCATCTTCCAAATAACCTAAAGGAGGTTGTATATAACCATGAGTCAGGATAATATATGAGAGGTTATTAATTTGGATACAATAAAGAAGTTTTTAGTTAAAATTACCAAAATCGATGATTACATTCCATTCCCAAGTGTTCAGAGAGTTTATAAAGGGTTCTATGAGTGTATCTATGTTATAATATTTTTTATAGAGTTTCTTTTCATTTCACCTTTATTGGATGGAAACAAGGAAAAGAAGGATCATAATTTTGATATAAGACTTCTAATGGATCTCATATACCTGGATAACTAATTAGATACTACAAAATATAGAATGTTTTTTAAGGACCTGACCATTTATAATGGGATAAATGAGGACATGGAATCCGCCTTACTTATAACCCACATTTTTCCATTGATTGAGTCTTCTCTCACTACTATAGTAGTTTCTTCTGGTATTAGTAAGAAGGAATAAACTCCATGAGTAGTTGTTTATCATATAGTTAAGTCATAGAAGGGATTTTTTTGTGTACTCTATGGAAGATGATTCCAAAACATGATTTAATTTTGGGAAAAAGTGAAATTATTAATGTACATATAGGAATTAGTTTGTAGAGTTCCATAATTGTGTAAATACTAGTTATCCTTCGTGTTTTTTCTATAGAGTTTTTTCATTTGGGTACTGGAAGATTAGGGAATGGTGGGAATGGATGACCTCACTGAAATATAAGAATATCCTAGAATATAGTGACTCATGGAAATAACCATGGTGTTGAAATAGTATGTGTTTTCATAGTAGACTAGACTCCAGCAAATAATGGTGAGGGACCATATTTTTTTCAAGGCATGGTTTTGAAAATGTATAATTTATCTAATACTCTATTTGATACTGGTGTTTGAGATTCCTCCACATCTGCATAATTCATTAGTGTAGTTGACTTACCAGTCAACATATACTCTTAGTTACTTTCCCTTGATACAACATTGGTAATGAAATTGGTTCATCTTTAGTGATTTCTAGAGTGTCCTATATTAGTTTCCTATTATGGAAATCTATGTGTTTTAATGATTCTAGAAATGGTGATCTTCGATGTGACTCTTAGAATGGAATGAATGTCCATCTTCTGATCATACACTGATTATTATAAAATATGTGTATCTTTTACTTCACTGAAGGGAGAGAGGTATGTTACTATCGTAGAATTGGAATTGGGAGCAGATAGAGTACTTCTAGACATGATCCATATTGGGATGATTCTTGTGCATATGGAAGGCTTGCCTCTTTAATCAGGATTAGTGGTATCCCCCTCATCTTTTAACCTATTTGTATAGCTTTATCAGGATATCATTATGGTTGACTTCAAAAGAATACCTTCTGTAGAGGAGTTAATTTGGAGATAGATATTTTATCGAGCGAACAACCCATTTGGATATCCCCTAATAATATTACACCAACCAAGCTAAAGGAGATCATAGTTCAACCTGAGGAATTAGAGAAGAATTACATTATCATACATTGTACCTCACCAAGGGGTTCATCTTTCTTGTTCTCTAAGAATATTAATGGTATCCTTTGAATATAAATCGATTACATTAAGATGAATGTTGTAATTTTTATGAACAATTATCCTTGTCATAAGATTGATGATCTTTTCTATCAGTAATGGGGTGATAATAGTTCTAAAAGATGGATCATCAACTACCCTACCCCCAATTATGTGTTCGAGAGAATAAAATACCAGAGACAATGTTTTATATTATGTATGGGTAGTATGAGAACCTAGTGATACTGTTCAAAATAAGAGATATAATAGCACTGTTCATGGATCTCATGAACATGATATTCCTCCAATATTGTAACTTTATTTTTTTGATTTGTTTTGATGATATCCTAATATAGTCACCAACATTGGAGCACCATGCTCAAAATATGTTGATAATCATGAGTACTCTTCCGGCATATTGGCTCTAATCTTACTATTTTGGTCAAAAATATGGATTCATGCGGAGATTTTATTAGGTAATGTTGTGTTTTTGATTATTATATCCATGGACCTAGATAAATTGTAGGTATTGTTGTCCTAGACACATCCCTAAAACATTTTCGAGATTTTGATATTTCAAGGATCAGTAGGGTATTTATGATATTTAATTTAGATCTTCAATTGATTATCAAGGAATAGCATTTCATTGAAAAAGGAGTGAGTAATGATTCCTTGTTTGGAATTATATGAAGACGAATTTATTTATCAAAATAGGATATTGTCTATTACTTATGTACTGAATGTTCCTAAGTCTAGGATTAGATATATAGTATACTATGATGTATCATTAATTGTTTGTAAAGTTGTAGTGATTCAGATAGAGAAGGTAGTAGATCATTAGTCCTCAAAAATAAATCCCCATGAGTGGAACAATCCCCCTCATTACATAGAGATGGAAGCCATTATTTTCATTCTAAAGTTTTGGAGAGACTTTATCTATTATAAGAGGTTCGTTGTCTACAATTACCATACGATCATATGTTACTTCATCACATAGTGGGACCTAAACACGATCTAGATCCCATGGGTATAGTATTTATATATGTTTTACCTCAAGATCTAATATACACCTGGGATGTTTAACATCATAGTAGATTTTTTTTTCTCTAAGATGAATGTAGATTAGGAGTTGGTGAGAAGCCTTCAATGGAGTAGTATCACTTGATGAGATGATTGTTTAACTAGAGAATAGAAGATTCTCGGGATAATGGATTTTGGTCTTTCCTTTCTTGGAGGATACATATTATTTAGTTGATGGGTGATGTTTGTACATGTACCTAAGCCGGAGTGTGATGTGATGTGCGGATAACTAGTTTCATGTGACCCAATACCTAAGTTGTTTTTGGGTGAAGATGATGTTATTTTTGTGCATGGGATAATATTAGTCCCTGATTTCATCCTAAAGGAGATGATAATGTAATTCAATATCTCTATATGGGTTTTACATTGTGATGTGAAACATATGTACCATAAATTATTGAGATAGTTATAGTGTTCAGTGATGATGAGGGACATTGGTGGGTTTATTTCCCAATGCCTCACTTTCTGGAGGGTAAAGATTAAGAACCACTATCCTATTGGGTTTCTATAGACACTTCCAGAACTTATGTTGAAGTGGAAGGAAATAAATATGGAGTTTTTGATAGGGTTATCTAGGACCATGAATAGTTGTTATGATGTCTTAGTGATTATCGATCTATTGAGGAAATATTCTCATATCATAATGATATAATAGGATAACTCAATAGAAATTTGGTCAAGCTATATGTCCATGTTATAGTACAATTATATGGAATTCCCCTAGGTATTTTCGACAATAGGGATGTAGGTTTCACATCACACTTTTGGATAGGCTAGCATAAATTCCTATAGACTCAGATGATATTGAGTATAACATACCATCATCAGACCGATAGATAGTCTAAGAAGATGATTATTATAATGGAGGATATGCTTCAGTATTATTATAGAGACCATGGTGGATAATGGGATAATCATATAGCCTTGTTATTGTTCAATTACCACAAAATCTTCTAGTATTGTATAAAAATGTGTCCTTTTGAGGCTCTTTATGGATGACTATACGAATCACCACTGTGCTGGCATGAGGTGAGTGATATAGTAGTTTTTTGGATTAGTCTAGTGAAGGATACCTTAGAGAGGGTACACTTTATATGGTTTTGGTTAGTGACAACTCAAATTAGTAATCGATTATATGAATATTAGAGGAGATTAACATTGGAGTTCACTATTTGTAACCTTGTTTTCTTATGAGTGATACCTTGCTTGGGAAATTGTCATTTGAAGAATAAGAGGAAATTAGAACAATGTTTTTTGACCCTTTGAGAACCCCAAACATGTTAGGATAATAGTGTATAGTCTGTAACATCCTCCAAATTTTCGTGACATACATAATGAGTTCAACATTTCTCAACATTGGATGTAAACACCTTATATTTTGATTTTCATTGAATGATATGATGTTGATTTGGAGCCAAATTAATCTTATGCGGAACATCTAATGTTGATTATAGATGAGATAAGGAATTTTTTGATCAAATTGGTTCCACTTGTATAGATCCTATGGAATCATGCTGGATCCATGGGAAATGTGAGAGCACAGACTGATGTTCAAGATCAGTGGCTTGATATTTTTAGAATGACTTATAGAAATATATATGAAGGATAATAATTCATTATAGGGGAATAATTTTAATATTCAAAAGTTTAAATATTTCTTTAAACATTCATTTTTAAATAAATTACAATTATTTTATGTGAAAATATTTTTCATTCAATAATAGTCACCCTTAATTATGTTATTATGGAGTTTCATTAAAGGTATCCCATGATTTATAAGGGTTATGTAAGGGAAAGAGGGTTTAAAATCCTTGTATTATGGTAATATCAAGATTTTATGAGTTGTATATTGGTAACTATGAAATTATTGGAGTTTCGTACAGATAAGAGAGCTTTTATCAGCATTGGTAAGGGTAAGACACTGTTTACAAGGGTCATGCAAGGATAGAGTGGTTTTTCTATGGGTTATGTAATGTTAGTACTAAATTTATAAGGGTTACATATGGGTAACCGATTCCAAATGTAGGTGTAATCTAAGAAATCTTTTACCTGTGTGAGGGTAATTCAGCCACTATAACAAGGAAAACATGATTTTTAAAAGTTACTCAAGGGTATATAACTCACAATGTATGGGTAAAAATGAGTTTTATAACTGTAATATAGACTTTCTAAAGGTTGTGTAAGGGTATGGTGGAACTTCATAATTATAAGTCCTTTACATGGGTTTCATTAGGGTAACCTGATACCTTCAAAAAGCACCCAAATGTTATTTTAGGTTAAATCCTTGTTACCATTACCTAAATACCTTTTTTAAAAAAATAGTTTAAGACCTACTTTTTTTATTCTTCTTCCCCCTCTTGATCCTGTAATAATTTTTTTTTTTAAAATAACTAAAAATTGTTAATTGTATTCCTTGAATCATTTAATTCTTGTGACTTATATTATGGATGATTCAAAACACTCTACGAAAAGGAATCAACTAGAAGACAAATTAAATGATGAATTCAATTTTTGGGTTATAATGATGGGAATATGTACATATATTTATATCTAAAAAATTTACCAACATTGCACCCACTCATTTTTGGGTGATAATTTTTATTCTAGTCATCCTATAAACTCTCTTTTTTATTTTTGAAGAACCATCAATGAATAATATGAGTTCCTCGTCAAATATCCAAACATGGTAGTACCTCAAACTCTATCCTCTATAAAAGAGTTTTTTATTGATAAAACCAAGGTATATTTTTATAAAATATTTTCATAGTCAATTATTGAAATACTATTTTTGAATATTTCTAATTTTTTTTAAATATTTATTAAAATGATAATAACCCATAATTAATGAAAATAATCAATAGAGTTATTCATCTCTGTCTCATGTTATTCTTGAGTGAGAAAAATATTTTCAAATGTAGAATTATAATTTTCTATATTTATGAAATAGTTCTCACATTCTTTGGACCAAATGGATAATTTTAATATTATCCAAATGAGATAATCTAGTATCATATGTTGTATTTTATTTATTTTTGGAAATATATTAATATATTTGGTTATAGGAGTCAATGGAAATTAGTTTTAGCTGATGAACACATATTTGAGGCATGAGTGATCTTTGATTGATGAAACATGAAATTGAAATTGAATAAATAGATGTATGAAGTTCTTAACCATTTTCTAGCTTATGTGTGGCATTTACAGATCATTCCTATTATGATTAATAATCCTGTTTTATTATATTTATTAATTTTGTTGTTATAAGTTTCCTAGATACTTTGTTGATTATGACCATGTGATTATATGTATCCTCTTGTACTTTGTTCCAAATATTTATTTTTCTACATTTCTATGAAATGTAATCCTTTTTGTGTTGCATAAACTATGGAATGATGCATCATGTATTAAGTTGACAAGGCTCCTAATCCTTCGATATATGACCAATTATAGGAGATTCATGATGATGTGATAAGGGATATAGACTATGTATCATTTTTTTGGTATTTTAAAGATCCAAAAAATGGTTTTTATGTGTGAGTAGACCATAATTGAGACAAGGATCCTTTAGATTCAAATGAATTGGGAGAATTCCTTGAAAAGGTTTTTTGAGTTATCAATATTTTTTAAACATGTTGAGTGGGACATACCGTCATTCAATAAAAATGATCACTGATAAGGTGAGGGTGTTTAGAGTACAAGATAATGACCACCATTAGGGTGGGTGTGTGCCTTATTGCTGATAATGGAAACCTTTTTGGTGGGGCATGAGATGCTACTAATAATTAACAATATTAAAGAGGGGCATGTGGTGTTTCCTTATGGGAAGTACTTGGTTTAACATACCCTAAAATACTTATCTATAATGATATAACACAGGTGGTACATGAGATTGTGGTGTCTTGGTTAGGGAATAATGACTCCACACATGTGTGATTGTATGTTCCTTTGATCATTTACATATTTAATTTCATAAACTACTATATATTTTGGGAACTTATTTAAAGGAATCATTGGTGGTGTCGAGTAGGTTTTTTACTCACACTCTATACAAAAATATTGGCGACCGTGCAGAACTCTTGACTATGGATCCCTTGAAAATAGAGGGTCATATGACTGGGAGTTTAGAAGATAAAGGTTTGGAGATTGGTTCAATGTTGGAACATACTCTTAACATTGATGTTTTATTTACTTTTACACACTTGATAAACTATTGTTTGGATTTTCACTTTGAGAGCCTATGTATATATTATTTTCTGAAATTTATCCCATCTATCATTATCATGGTTTATTTTTTTATGTTAACTCTGGTTGTTGTTTATTTATATTATATTATATTATTATTTTTTATATGATATGAGACTAAGGGTATAGTCTCCCCACATAAGGAGTTATTTTCCCTGCTGTCCGAAAGAGACTTTTATAGGGAGCCACACATGGGGTCATGTGAACTCTGGTTCAAATCTGGTGTCTTGGGTTGGGGTGTTACACATAAATACAATTACCTACACGGAAGTACACATACACATTCATATATAACCATATTAAAAAAACATACACATACATTCACATATATGAATATACATAAATATAAGAATATACACATACATATAACTATACACATACGTATAAAAATATGCATACACATACACATGCATACATAAAAACATTCAAGTAGATCCACTTGTATATAGATACACACCAACATACAAATAAACATACATGTACATAATCCCATAGATGTGCATATTCACATACAAATACACACACATATATAAATTAATGAATTCATAAACACACACATAGAAACAAATATCCATACAAAAACATAAATAGAAAACACATATATTCACATAAAACACATAAAACACCTACATATCTACACATAGAGACACACACTAACAAGAATACACATACATCGACATGAATCCACATATATATATAAGCATACAAATATATAAAAATATATGTATATATTTTAAATTATTTTATATGAATATAAATATACAGAATAATAAATAATTTATATTTTAATAAATATATATTCATTTATATATATTTGTAAATTGTTTAAATAAAATATATATTATATATATATATATACATTTTTAATCAATGTATATTAATATATTAGTTAAAAAATTGTAGATTAAAATTAATATGATATTTGAATATATTTGAAATTATTAAAATAAGATTAGTAATACTTTTTTAATATAATATACCTATTTAAATCGTATTTTAATATTATATATACATATATATACATATTTTTATGTAAATCATATTTCAAAAAATATAAATATATATGTATAAATTAAATTATTTAGAGTGACCTTTATCAAATTTTTTCCCTATTTTAAATGGGGAGGGGGTTTTATTAGTGTTAAGAAAAGAAGTAATAATGGGGTACCTTTATCAATGACAACAAAAGTGATAATTTTATTTGCGTTTTTGACAAGCTATGATAAATAACCCATTTATCAGGGTTTTTTTATTTATCAATGATAAATTTTAGTTCTGAATCAATGTAGTTCTATAGTATTGAGAGATAAAATGGGTAGGAAATGGAGAAAAAATTTGTTGATTAATAAAAATATGATATTTTAATAAATTTAAAATTTTTAAAATAAGATTGGTAATAATTATTTTACTATAATATAGATTTTTAAGTCATATTTTAATATCATATTTATATATACATTCATATTTTTATATAAATCATATTGTAAAAAATATACATATGTATGTATAAATTAAATTATTCATAGTGACCTTTATCAATGTTTTTTCACTGTTGTTAATGGAGAGGGAGATTTTATTAGCATTAAGAAAAGAAATAATAATGGGGTTCCTTTTTAAGTGATAAAAAAAGATATAATTTTATTAGAATTTTTAACAAGCTATGATAAATACCCCCTTTATCAGTGTTTTTTATCATTAATCAATTTTTGTGTTGAATAAATGTATTTCCATTGTAGTGAGAGATAAAATTGTTAGGAAATGGGGAAAAATTTTGTTTTTTCCAGCAATTATGTTTATGAAAATAATTTCTTCAAATAAATAATATTGGTATGGATAAATATTTGTATTAATGAATTTTTTTTGGATACCCTACTTTTTATAAAAAATGACATATTACTTTTTAGGGAGTAATAATTTTACTATTCATTGAATTTAATTTTTAATTTTTTTTCTATATATATATGGGATTTTTTGATATAGTAGTTTGTGTATTCCTTGAAAGAAAAATTATTTATAAAATATAAAATGTATGATTTAGTGATTTTATGTGTCACGTTTGTGTTATAAGTTTATATTGATATAATATTGAAAAATGATTAGATTCAAGGATAGTATTGGATTTCAAAGAATGAGTAAAGATGACCCAATGTTACTTTTAAAATAATATTTATGTTTTATATCATGATAATTGGTTTTGAAATATTTTTGTTGATATTTTTTCAATGACCACAAGGGAATGAGTTCTTATTGTTGTTGTATGATCATTGGTTGTAAATACATCAGCTTATATATATTATTAGTGAAAAATTATATGTTTGATTCACTAGATAGTTCATGGTTTAGAATGAGTCAAGTGATTATGGTGTGTATAAAAACCATTATGGGAAACTTAAATCATATTTTCATTTAATGTTTGGGGTGATGTGAATATGACCCCATGATAATAAGAATGTTCTGTTAGAGAAAAATAAATTTTTTGCTATTGAACAATAATTCAATAAGTTTTATAGGCCAAAAAAGATGTAGATGATGTTTTTATGATTAGAATCAATAACTGTAATTTTATTATATAATTTATGGAATGGATTCAATGGTGGTGTGATGATATTTAATAACCACATATTTTTTATTATACAAATGTTTCCAAAAAAGACTAGTTTTTTCTAAAGAATAAATTTAAGGGTGTAGGATAGTGACCTCCAATATATGGTTCATGTTCAGACATTCATATTAGATTGGGTGAGTCATAATTTGATAATGTTTTTTAAATTTATAATAATTTAAATATACTTGAAATAGGTCTTTAAAATTATATTATTTATGTATAAATATTAGTGGGAAATTTATATAGAGAGGTTGGTTTGTTGAAATTATATTCTATTGCTAAATGAATTTATGGGTAGGGAACAAAATTTCAAACAATATATTTTGGGTATTTTGTGATAGGGTGTAAGGTAATTAACATTCATGTAATGAGGAGAGTTATTATAACATTAAATATTTGCAGGGAATATATTTCTTTCTTTTAATATATATATATATATATATATATGTGTGTAAATTCAAAATAAATTTCAATCAATCTGATAATATAATCAAGACAATTATACAAATATTTATCAATTTTTTTAACTATTTGTCACATATGGTGGAATTTTATTCATTAAATTGGTTCTTAGAAAATGTTTATCTTGTAGGTTAGGTGATATCCCATCATATTTGGTGAGACTATGGTGCTTGAACCTCTAATTTTATGCTAACAGGGTCACAACACATACCACTACCCAATGTGTTGTTCTTCTTCCATTCAAAATACTTTTTAATAAAATAATACATATTTTACTTTATTCATGATTACTTTTTTACATATATATTTGTATAAAAAATTGGTTTTTTAATAGTTTTATATATAACTATAGTATTTTAATCAAATGGATAATAATGTTTGAAACATATTTTCAATGTCAATTTTTTTTATTAAATATAATTAAATATAATATTATGCGAAACATATGATGAATGGTTAAATATAATTTTTATGATAAAACACAAATTTTCATTGATTTTTACAGAAATTATATTTAATTTAATTTGGAAATGGTTATTATCAAATTTAATATGCATATTTCACTAGTAAAAAATTTCCATTAAATATATTATTTGACATGTTTTTATAGTAATTATATTATATGAATTATTAATAATTTTTATTTTTAAATATTATTAAATTTTTAATAGCCTATTATTTACAAAAAAATAGTTATAAAATTTTGATAATGTAGTTTTTATAAATATAAAATTTTTACTAAAAAAACATTAATCATAGTGTATCTAATTTTTTAACTAAATTTTATTTCTTGATATTATATTTAATAGAAAAATTCCAATTAACTTGAAGAATAATTTCATAAAATTTAAATTTATTACATTCATAATTTATTAAATATTTATCACATAATAATTAATATATGATAAAATATTTAAATTCAATCACTCATAACAAGAGAAATAGTTATTATTATAAATAAATTTCTTTTATGTGCATTATATGATTTTACTTAAATGTTAAATAACAAATATTTTTAATTTGTAATTTATAAAATAGAAATCATTTTTTTGATCATAATTTTAAATTTATCTTTGGGTAAATTTTTGGGAATTTTTGGAGGAATTTAATTTTATATTAAATATTAATTTTTTTTAATTATAATATACATAATTACAAATGATGATAATTTTCATCACCTATGTAATGCCCCGACCCTAGAAGCCCAGAGTCGATGCATTATTAAGTATCATTGGCATGATCACAAAATATCAAGTCTTTAAAGACTGATTAGTTTAGTAGCCTTGGAAGTACTAGACACATTAATAAGGTTTACATTACATCATAAAATTGAAAACTAGAACAACATTGTTTCCATAGACAACATTGATGTCCCTTTGACTATCCCTGAAGGTCAGTGATAATATACTTCTTTGCATCCTAGGAAAAATAAAACATAGAAATGGGTGAGCTCAGATACTTAGTAAGGACAACAATATAGCGTAAACTTTAATAAATAAGCATAAATATTTAAGGCAATGTATAAGACTAAAAAACAATCCATTTAAACTTGAACTTCATCATAATATGGCAAAGATACAATCAGAATAATGCCATTTAATTACTCAAATGGATATTATACTAGTTGAATAATCAAATGCAATATCAATAACCACTTTTATAATGATGGAATACATAATGCAAGACATTCATAACCACATAGTCAAGGTCATGTGCCAAGACTACAAATAAGATTTTGTCAAGGCCTTGTTCTATGACACTATTTTGTCTCATGAGACCTACCGATGCATTGAGGAGCTATATCGGGCTCCACCCGTCACTTACTAAGTCCAATGAACTCCTCATACGAAAATGTTTAATCATAACATAAACATTCATATTAAAACTATCATTCAAAATTTCAACAACTTATCCCTAAACCATGAATGGTATAAAAATAACACATCCATAGTCGAACATATCACAAAACATTCAATACAATATAGAAGTTTTGTATCATAATAAATCAACTTCAAATATTCTTAAAATCCATCAAAGGATGTTGATATAGATGAAATCAAAACTGTTTGAGAGAAATATCTATTTTTATTTTGAAATTATTTAAAAATATTGTAATTATAATAGAAAACATGATTTTGAAAATAGTCTTAAAATCTTGTAAAGGAAGATTCGATGATGTTATAACGATAGAATATAGCCGCACCCACCGAATAAGTTAAAAAACATTATTACCTTAATTTTTCCGAAAAGGTTATAAAGTAGCTTGTTTGGAAAATGATGGAAGATTCCTCTCAAAAATTATAATGTCAAATAAGGGTATAAATTACTTTAACCCATAGTCTAGTAAGTATTAAAAATGTTTTGAAATACATTTTTAGGAAAACGCGGATGTGTATGATAAAGAGGTCTCATTTGATCATTACATATAAAGAACCTTGAATAATGAAGTGGTTGTAGAATTAACCCTTAACTTGTACTTTTACTTGTTTGAGGGTAGGTTAAACTCCTTTATAATGGTGAAATAATTGTTATTGAATTATACAAGAACCATATACATTAATATGATATCATATATGATCTTTCAATATTTCTTTGTTAATAATTTTTTAGTATAATCGTCTTTTCGGGTGTTAAATGATTCATTTTCCTTTATATGATTTGTTACGTAAGTAACGTTTTTTATGGATCAGATGTATCTTATTTATATTTTGAATTAAATTATGGCTATAAAATATATTTTTAATAATAAAATGAAAATTAGTCTTTAATGGATACGATGGGGAATGAATCACATTGTGTTCGTGGAGACGGTAATCCGTACATACTCACGAGAGATAATATCTTTCTTTTGATATTAAAATAATATATAATTGGATTTTATATCACATATACATAATAATTATCATGTTTTAGTTATTATTTACATCATTTATACATCATTATTATACCCATCTAAATAATAATGTATTGAATAATAATTACACCATGACGTGGAGACGGTAAGCCGTACGTAAACACGTATAATGACATGTCATTCAAAGGATGGATATAATGATGAATAAGGTTATACCATATTTATAATAACATCACATTATATAGAATATACTAGATTTATTATTTTATAATTGGAACAACAAGGATAGAATAAGTGGAAGAAGAAAATACATGAAAGAGGTGGTGAGATATTTACCTCTTATTCGGGTTCTTCCTTTTGATTTGATCAAAAGGGATCCTTAGGTTGGCTTCCTAACTAAATTAAGGCCACTAGGATGAAATTATAATAGTTGATAGGATATTTGGGCAGGGTTTGGCCTATCCAAAAGTTTTGGGAGGAGTGAATTTGATAGAAGGGGAAGTGCACTTTTATAAGAGAGGTGATGGTCACTTTAGGAAATGCTAGAAATATAATTTTATAATAAATTAAAATTCGGTTTCTAATGGATAAAAATTCATTTATTTAAAATATAAGGTGGGAATGGGTCTCAATCCACTCAACCAATAAGTTTTAGACTGGTTTGGGTTACTGTATTAAACTTATATTTTAGATTTAACTATTAGTTAATTAGTTTGACATTTAAAATGTTGCTTTATATTTTTATATTATGTGGTTAATAAACATACTATAACAAGCCAAGAGAACCCAAAGTGGTTCATTATTATTATATATAATATTATCTAAGTCATTTTACCGAACCTTTGATTTTTAAGAATATTATATCAATTAATAATATAATTTTTGTTTTAAAAACCCATTTATGTCAATTTTGACACTATTTGGTATTTTGTTTTTGCTAAATTCATAACAGTATTATTACTTCAAAAAAAATTCATATAACCATCCTTAACATGTCATATTAACCTATAATATTAGTTTATTTCATAAAAGTCTCAAATTACATTTATTTGGGTATTTTTAATGTCAATTATTTTAATATTTCATTAATATGGTAATTACTACATCATCATTGTGTCATAAATAAATTAAATTATTTAATGTCTAAAAATTATAAATAAAATTTCATTATGTAGGAAATATGTTTATCTTTCTAATAAATATTTATAGTCAAACTTATTATGTGTTTAACCCTATATTAAAAATGTTTTAATTATAAAAACATGAATTTAACACTTTTAACTCTTCTTTGAATTAAATAATAATAAATGTCCAAATCTAATCCAAGGGGACCGAAGATGTTCATATTATATTCATAAGGTAGGTTTTGGTCTAATTATACTTATCCAATAGAATTGGGACATGTGTTTAGGTAATAATAATATCATTTTACCCTTAATTATCCTATTTACTTTTAACCGTGGTAAATAAAAGTAAATAAGTTACTATTCACCAAAAATTATTTTCATCTTATTGAACAACATTTTACGTACTGATATCAACCGTGTATCTCTGATTTTTCAAATTCAACTAACAGAAGTGGTAATATTATGTTTTATGTAAATTTAGAAATGCTTCTAGGAGGTGGGTAAGAGACGGTAAAAAAGTTCAATAAAATTTTTATATATCTAAAATTATTATAAACTGACTCTAATGAATTACATGGAACATATATATGTATTATTTATCTATTTTGACCTAAAAAAAATTTAAATAAAATAAATAATATTTTAAATAAAAATTCAGTTTTAAACTATAACTCAGTGTTTTTCACTATTCATAAAAAAATGAAAGTTTTTAGAAAAATACCAAAATTCACCCTATGATAATTTCGATATTCCGAAGAAAAAAATGAAGTCAATTTTGAAAAATAAAACTTATAAAATTTCAAAAATTGGGTGCTACTATTCATAATGGCTAGTTTGATTGGTTGTGGTGTGTTAGAACTCGAAGTTGCGTACAACACAATATATTGCATTGTTCAAGGGAAAACATACCATAGAAGCTTGGGGTGTTACATTATCTCCTCCTTCAAATAATTTTGTGGTCTAAATTTCTAGAATATTACTACATAAAAATACTCGAGTGATTGTTTAACATAAGTTCCTTGGGTTCCCACGTTGCCTCTTCCATGTTATGGTTTCTCCATAGAACTTTTACCAGATGAGTCATCCAGTTTCTCAGCACCTGTTCTCTTGTATCAAGAATTTTGACATGATCTTCACAATATGATAGATCAGGTTCCAGTTCAATTTCCCCATATGTTAGTACATGCGTTGGGTCATGCATGTATTTTCTCAACAGTGATACGTGGAACACATCGTGAACATTGGAGAGACTTGGAGGCATTGCCAAACGGTAAACTACAGCCCCAATTCGTTCTAGAATTTCAAAAGGTCCGACGTACCTGGGAATTAATTTTCCCTTCTAACCAAATCGTATAACTCTCTTCCATAGAGATACCTTCAAGAAAACATGATCTCCTACCTGAAATTCAAAATCCTTCATTTGGTTATCAGCATAACTCTTTTTCCTACTTTGAGTTGTTTTGATGTGGGCCTGGATTACTATAACCATTTCCATCATTTCCTCCATAGGTTCTGGACCTATGAGTTTTCTTTCACCAACATCATCCCAATTGGTTGGTGTGCAACATCTCTTTCTGTATAACGTTTCATATGGTGCCATCTGAATAATTTAATGAAAGCTATTGTTATTGGAAAATTCTACCAGGCGTAAATATTTCTCCCACATACCTTGAAAGTCAAGTGATCATTATCTCAACATGTCTTCTATGTTTTGAATAGTCCATTCTGATTGTCCATCTGTTTGAGGGTGGTAGTCAGTGCACAAATGATGTTTAGTATCAAGGTATTTCGGAAGACTTTTCCAAAACCTCGATGTAAAACATGGATCACGATCAGAAAAAATTGATAAGAGTACTCCATGTAGTCTTACAACTTCATTAATATACAGTCTTGCTAGACGTTCAAGTGGGAAATATTCTCTTATAGAAAGAAAATGTGCTGACATGGTAAGACGATCAACAATGACCAATATTGAATCATTCCTTCTAGGAGTATTTGGTAGTCCCATTAAAAAGTCTATCGTAATATTATAACATTTACACTCAGGTTTGGGAAGTGGTTGCATGACTCCTCCAGGTTGTTGCCTTCCTGCATTCATATGTTGACAAACCACACATATTGACACAAAATCAGTAATCACCCTCTTCATGTTGTCCAACCAAAAATGTTCCTTCAAGTGTTTAAACATCTTAGTGCTACCAGGGTGTATAGAGAAATTGGAACTGTGAGCATCATCCAAAAACTACCTTTTTAGATCATGTATATCAGGATCACAAAGTCTCTTCCCAAATTTCAAAATTCTATCTTCATACACAAAGTCATTAAATATCCATTCATTCACAGCTTTAATCATATTTTGAAACTCTTCATCATCAGTTTGATAAATATTTATCCTTTGTAGTAAATATGGTTTGACAACCATTTGAAAAAGTTTTGATGTTTCACCTTCCATGGTTATCCCCATGTCTAACTTTACTAGAGCCTTGTATATAGGATCCATTTCAACTCTCATCTGGTTTAGAACTTCCTGATCCTTTCTGCTCAAAGCATCTGCCACCTTATTTTCCTTCCTGGTGTGGTAATGTATGGTGTAGTCATAATCCTTGAGTAGTTCAAGCCATCTCCTTTGCCTCAAGTTGAGTTCCTACTGAGAGAAAATATACTTCAAAATCTGGTGATCAGTATATATCTCAAATTTTTCACCATAGAGATAATGTGTCCATATCTTCAAATAAAAGATTACAGCTTCTAATTCTAGATCATTAGTTGGATAGTTTTGATCATGAATTTTTAGCTGTCGTGATGCATAGGCAATAACCCTGCCATTCTGCATAAGGACACAACCAAGTCCTTTCTTTGATGAACTACTATAAATAACAAAACCATCATTCCCCGATGGTAGATTCAAGATAAAATAATTGACTAATGTTCTCTTCAATTATTCAAAACATTCTTCACTCTATTTTTTTCCAAAAAAAATTAACCCCTTTACGTGTGAGATTCGTTAGTGGGTTAGACAATCAGGAAAAATTCTGGACGAAATGCCGATAATAACCTGCTAAAACAATAAAATTGCGTACCTCGGTTATACTCGTTGGTGCTGGCCATTCTTGGATTTCCTTGGTCTTAGAAGGATCAACAGAGATTTCATCCTTAGAGACAATATGTCCATGAAAAGAAATCTTCTGAAGTCAGAATTCACACTTGCTAAACTTCCCATATAATTCGTGTCTTCTAAGAGTCTTTAGAGTAATGCACATGTGGTTTTCATGATCTTCATAGATTTTTACGTATACCAAAATATCATCAATAAATACCACTTCCAAGTCATTAAGATATTCCTTTAAGACTCTATTCATTAGATCCATGAAGACAGAGGGTGCATTAGTCAATCCAAAAGGCATTACTGTAAACTCGTAATGCCCGTACCTAGTTCGAAATGTTGTTTTCAGAATGTCTTCCTTCATCACACACAACTGATGATATCCAGATCGAAGGCCAATCTTGGAAAAGTATTGATCTCCATGATTTTTATCGAATAAATCATCAATGTGAGGTAGGGGATACTTGTCCATTACTGTTATAGAATTAATCACCCTATAGTCAATGCACAACCTCATAGATCCATCTTTTTTCATAACAAAAAGAACAGGGGATCCCCATGGAGAAACACTAGGGAGAATAAATCCATTATTACTCAATTCCACTAGTTATTTCTTTAGATCCACAAATTTCACAGTGGCCATTCTATAAGGAGTCATTGATATGGGCCTTGAACAAGGAATTAAGTCAATGGAAAACTCAATTTCTCATTCTGGAGGATGTCCATGTAAATCCTCTGAAAATACATCAACATATTATTGCACAATGGGTACATCATCTATTTGTACAGTACTTTCCTCACCCACAATTATTTCATTCTCTTCCACCCAAAAATTTTAATTAAATTGAGATACTTGGGGTGAATCTAGATAATAATTAGGTGGTGATGATTCTACTCTAAGGATAAGGTGTTATTTACCATCATCATAAAAATGTAACATCCTTATTCTTATAATAAATCTTCACAGCAGGGTCCAAAAGCCAATCCATACTGAGAATTATATCAAATTCAATCATGTGTATGATGATGAGATAAGCAGATAAATATGTTTTATATGCCTTAAGGGGGACTGATTCACAAAACTTTGTTACAATGATACTTCCCTTAAGAGTTTTTAGTGACAACTCCCTTGTTAAATAAAATTGGTAATATCTAATTTTCTTATAAAACTAGGAATATATGAAACAATGCGATGATCCAGAATCAAATAATGCATTGGCTAAATTTGAAGAAACCATTAAATTACCCGCCACTATGTCTTTCAGAGCATCAACATTAGCAGTAGTGATAACATAAGCATGGACTTGATCCCTTGGATTTTTATGAGGTAAGTTCCCATGAAACATAGGAATTTCATTTAAATAATTTCCCCTTTCTCTACAATTGTAGCATTCATCATTAAAAACCTCTTTCTTCCCTTTGCAATCACGAGATTGGTGGCCTTTTTCACCACACTTGCAACAGACTCTCATTCCCTTCAAACAAGTACCAGGGTGTGTCTTCCCACATTTACTATAGGATGGATATTAAACTTTTCCCATCTTCCCCTTATTTCCATTTTCAGAGTGTTCAGAATATCTCTTCTTCTCTTGCTTTTCTTTAAATTCGTAAGACTTAGAGAATTCTTTTTCTATCTTGATAGAATATGAGGGAATATATTTGTACGACGAGAAATATTGTGATACTACTTCTCGACAGAGAAATGGTTTTAACCCATAAAATACACAATAAATTTTACTTCTTGTGTTATGTATATAATCTATTGCATGCCTCGCTAACCTTGTAATGTTATCTTCATACTTTGCGACATTCTCATCTTCTTTTTTCTTCAGACTCAGAAATTATCTTTCCATATCCACTCGATGGTCATGCAGAAAGTATTTTTCTATGAAAATTTCTTTAAACTCCCTCCATTCTTTATTTGATACTTCATCATCTTCCTTTTTTTAATCAATGACCACCATTGATCAACATCTACAGTGAGGCGGTAAAATGCCATGATAATTTTTCCCTTTCGCTACTCCCCAAGGCATGAAATATTTTCTCTAAGGAATTTATCCATTCCTCAGCTACTAATGGATTTGTACCCTCAATGAATGTTGGTGGTTGTTGCCTCATAAAGTGATCCAACATTTATCCTCCACGTTGCGGATCAGGGTGCTCCATACGAGTAAGGTTATTATTCATAACCTGAGTGAGTTGTCCCAGTATGGTGATAAATTGATCAACAACAGTTGTATCACCAGCTCCACTATAATTTTCATGAGTAGGAGGGTAATCCCAACATGTAGTGTGTGAATTTATATGATTTCCATTCATTCCATTAGACGCCATTTCTAAACAATGGCATACACTAGATTAGTTTATGAATCACAATACATAATTCTAAACTTATAACATACTAAACATAAATTGAACAGTTCTATGGATATAATCAATAACCATAAAAAGGTTTTCTTTGAGGAGGTATATACTCATAAATCCTTCATGATGGTTTGTAAAGAAAATTTTAATTATCCTACGCATATCCCCTGAGAGTGTCATAACCAGGAATGCAACAAGGCCCGTTGTCGTGTACTAGGATACCCCAAGTCAAGCCCAAAACTCTTTTTCAGAGTTTTCACTCCTAGGTACATCTGTTCCAGAGCCGTCTTAAGCTTCTCATATCCATATAGGGATGGATTTCTCAGAAAATACATGAAATCTTTATTTTACCAAAATTCTAGGATGTTCTTCTATACTAATCCTCAAAGACTATATTAGGTCTATGAGCTCTAATCAGATATTATCTAAATCTAGATTCGAAGGTTAGTACTAAACTTCCTATGATACCAACTATAACTCCCCAACCCCAGAAGCCCAGATTCAATGCAGTATTACGTATCATTGACATGATCACAAAATATCAGGTGTCAAAAGACCGATTACTTTAGAAGCCTTGGAAGTACTAGATACATTCATAATGTTTACAATACATCATAAAATGAAAAACTACAAAAAAATTGTTTCCATAGACAACACTGATGTCCCATAGACTATCCCTATAGGCCAGTCATAATATACTTCTTCGCATCCTGGAAAAAATAAAACATAGAAAGGGGTGAGCTCAGATTCCCAATAAGGATAACAATATAGCAGAAACTTTCATAAATAATCATAAACATTTAAGGAAATCTATAAGACTAAAACAAAAGCCTTTTAAACTTGAACTTCAGCATAATATCACATATATAAAATCATAAAAATTCCATTTAATTACTCACATGGATATTCTACTAGTCGAATAATCACATTCAATATCAATAGCCAATTTCATAATGATGGAATGCATAATGCGAGACTTTCATAACCACATTGTCAAGGCCTTGTGCCAATACTATAAATAATATTTTGTCAATACCTTATGCCAAGACCCTAGTTTGTCTCATGATACCTACCGATGCATCGAGGAGCTATAGCGGGCACCACCCGTCACTTACTAAGTCCAATGCATTCCTCATATAAAAAGGTTTAAACATAACATAAACATTCGTATTAGAACAAGCATATTAAATGTCAATAACTTATTCATAAACCATGAATGGTATAAAAACAACACATCCACAATCAAACATATCACAAAACATTCAATAAAATATAGAATTTTTTTATCATAATAAATCAACTTTAAATAAGCTCAAAACCAATCAAAGGATGTTGACATAGATGAAATCAAAAAAGTCTGAGAGAAATATCTATTTCTATTTTAAAATCATTTAAATGTCATTTAATTATAATAGAAAACCTTAATTTGAAAATATTTCTATTAGGTTGTAAGGGAATCTTCGACGATGTTATAACGGCGAAATATAGTTGCACCTGCCGTATAAGATAAAAAAACATTCTTACCTTAATTATGTCAAAAAGGTCATAAAGTAACTTGTATGGAAAATGATGGAATGATTCCTTTAAAAATGTATAAGGTCAAATAAGGGTAAAAATTAATTTAAACCATAGTCTAGTAAGTAGTAAAAATGTTTTGAAATACATTTTTAGGAAAACATGGATGTGTATAATAAAGAGGTCCCAGTAGATAATTACATATAAACAGCCTTGAATAATGAAGATGTTGTTGAATTAAAACTTGCCTTGTAATTTTACTTGGTCGATGGTAGATTAAAATCTTGTATAATGGTGCAATATTTGTTAGTAAATTATAAAATAACCATATATATTAATATGATATCATATATGATCTTTTAATATTGATATGTTAATAATATTTTAGTATTATCGTCGTTTCAGGTGTTAACTGATTCATTTTCTTTTATATGATTTGTTATGTAAGTAATGTTTGTTATAGATAGGATGTATCTCATTCTTATTATAAATGATATTAAGTCTTTAAAGATTATTTTTAATCATCAAATGAAAACTAATGGATATGATGGATAATGAATCTCATCGTGTTCGTGGGGATGGTAATCCGTACGTACGCACGATCGACAATATCATTCTTTTGATATTAAAATCGTATATAATTGGATGGTATATCATATATACAGAATAATTATCATGTTTTATTTCTTATTTACATCATTTATACATCATTATTATACCCATCCAAATAATAATGTATTGAATAACAATTACAGCATGACGTGGAGATGGTAAGATGTACTTACGCACGTATGGTGACATGTCATTCAAAGGATGGATAGAATAATGAATCTGGCGGTACCATATTTATATAACATCATATTATATAGAATATACTGGGGTTACTATTTTATAATTGGAACAACAAGGAACGAATAAGTGGAAGAAGAAAATACATGAAAGAGGTGGTGAGATATTTCTCTCTTCTTTGGGTTTTTCCTTTTGATTTGATCAAAAGGGATACTTAAGATGGTTTTCTGACTAAAGGAAGGATTCTAGGATGAAGGGAGGACAATTGAGAGGATATTTGGGTAGGGGGTGGCCGATCTAAAAGGCTTGAGATGAGTGAATTTTAGAGAAGGGAAAGTTCCCTTTTATAAGAGAGGTGAGAGTCACTTTAGGAAAATCTAGAAATATTATTTTATAATAAATTCATATTCGGTTTATAATGGATCCAAATTGATTTATTTCAAAGGTATGGTGGGACTGGGTCTAAATAAACTCAACCAATAGGTTTTAGATATGTTTGGGTCACTATATTAACCTTATCTTTTATATTTAACTCTTAGTTAATTAGTTTGACATTTACCTTGTCTCTTTGTATTTTTATATTATATGGTTAATAAACATACTATAATTAGACAAGGGAACCCCAATTGGTTCATTATTAATATATATAATACTATTTAAGTCATTTTTATGATGCTTATATTTTTATGAATATAATATCATTTAATAATATAATATTTGTTTTAAAGACTCTTTTAAGTCAATTTTGACAATATTTGGTATTTTGTTTTTTCAAAATTCATAACAACATTATTACTCTGAAAAAAAACCATCAAACCATCCCTAACATGTCATATTAACCTATAAAATTTGTGGAATTCTTAAAAGTCTCATATTACATTTATTTGGTATTTATAATATCAATTATTTTAATATTTCATTAATATGGTAATTACTCTATAATCATTATGTCAGAAATAAATTTAATTATTTAATGTCTAAAAATTACAAATAAAATACCATTATGTAGGAAATTTTTTTAGATTTATAATGAATATTTATAGTCGAATTTATATAGTGTTTAACCATATATTAAAAATGTTTTAGTTATAAAAACAAGAATTTAACACTTTTAACTAATCTTTGAATTAAAAAATAATAAATGTCCTAATATAATCCAAGTGAACCAAATAGGTTCATATATTATTCCTAAGGTAGTTTCTGGCCGAATTATACTTATCTTATAGAATTAGGACTTGTGTTAGGGTAATAATAATATCATTTTTACCCTTAATTATCTTATTTACTTTTAACCGTGGTAAATAAAAGTAAAAAGTTACTGTTAACCAAAAAATATTTTCATCTTATTGAACCACATTTTACTTACTGATATCAACCGTGTCTCTCAGAGTTTTGAAATTCAACTCACAAAAGCAGTAAATTATGTTTTATGTAAATTTGCAAATGCTCCTAAGAGGTGGGTAAAAGATGGTAAACAGTTCAATAAAATTTTTATATATCTAAAATTTTTATAAACTGAGTCCAATAAATTACATTGAACTTATATATGTATTATGTATCTATTTTAACCTAAACTAAATTTAAATAAAAAATTCATTTTTAAACTATAACTCAGTGTTTTTCACTATTCATCAAAAATTAAAAATTTCCAGAAAAATACCAAAAATTCACCCTAAGATAATTTTGCTATTCCGAATCCAAAAATGAAGCCCATTTTGAAAAGTAAAATTTATAAAATTTCAAAAAGTGGGTATTACTATTCATAATTTCTAGTTTGATTGTTTGTGGTGTGTTAGAACTCGAATTTGCGTATAACACACACTATAGCATTGTTCAAATGGAAATGTAACATTGAAGCTTTGGGTTTTATAACCTATAAAATTTAAATTCATGAAAATGGTTTTTATATTTGGAATCATCATGTTTAAATTATTTAATAAGGAGAATTTAATTTTATCATATAAAAATAAGTTACCAAGGAAAACATTATTCTACACAATAAAGGTTAAAATGAGGTAAAAATTTTAATGGAGAGTTAACTCATTTAATATCACAAAACGTCACCATTAAATTTTTGGGTGAGGGATTTCACAACCATAAATAATCCCTTCCATATTAATTATCAATTTTGGTGTCACTCCCCTTAATAGTGATATCCATTTTTATATTATTAAATTATATTTAAAGAAATTACACACCTCTCATATATAAATAGAGTCATTCCACACCACTCTTCCCCTCATTATGATAATACTTTTTTATCGAAAAAATTATATCAATTTCTCACTAAAATACTCTTTCCCGTATCTAATAGCTATTGGTATCACAAAAAAACCAATCAATGGTTCATTATTCTAGTATAATAGAGGATTTATAATGAAAGAGGACGTTAGATATATTGACATAGTGATTTGGGACATATGGATTGGGATCCTTCAAAACAATCCCTTCGTTTCATGTGATTATTTTTATATCTATACCTAATTTCATATCTCTATTATTTTCACATATCTCTTCTATATTCTATATTTTTTTCTCTCACATATATATATATATATATATGTAAATATTTTATTTTCTCTTTTGTGTTGGGGTTATAGATGTTTTTCATGTTCCCTTGTTGATCATCTGTTAAATGAAGCTATATTAATGTGAGAATTTCTATTCACTTATCATTTTCATGAAAAAATATTAGGGATTCTACTACTAAAAGATTAAATTAATGTTTTATGGTTGGACATTCTAGTTTACATATTGTTTTAATAAAAATACCATTTTGTAAAATTCATTAAATATCCTTTACTTATTTCTAAAAACATCTATTAAGGGGTCCATGTTCATAATTATTTATCAACAAATTCATATGATATATTCATAACACAAACTCCATATTGAAGAAATATGTTTCTTATTTAAAAAAAAGATGTCCTAATGTTTTAATCACATTTTATCTTTATAATATTTATAAAAGTTTCAAGGATTACACTTTGAGATAAGATTATACAACCTATTTATTTTCCTTTGTAGTTTTCTAGTGATTAATATTTATGTATAATTTTCTCATGTTACACACATATGATTTTACATAACTATTGGTTATGTGGGGTTACATTATATCCCAATAATGTGTTGGGTAAATCATTATATGTAATGAGTGGATATGTATGGGATTGGGGAGTGAACATAATCCAATACAAGACTCCTTCCACTATGTGATGATGATATTGGGAGAGATCCTTTACTTATGACTAGGATGTTATATTTTATGATTTTTTAAGAATTACTATGATATATATTTCTATTATATCCTTTCATTTATTTCATTCTATCATATTAATACATATGATCATCATTTTTTTATGATTACATGTTTTTCCCTTTGTATTTTTTGTTATACTTCTTTATCTTGTTTTCTCCCTTAGTAGGAATTATAGATCACCCATTTCATTTTTTAATTTCCCAAGGGGATAATTTATATTTATTGTATTTCAAGGGGATTTCCTAGAACATTTTTCAGATCAAAATAATTATGATGTAGTTTACATTTAACAAAATTTTTTTTCTAATAATCCCAAGATACAAGACCTCTTGATCCTTTTTTTGTTTTATGGATTTTTGTGTTAAAAATATTGTAGAAAAATGTGTATGAAATTTAGGTTACTATATGTTATATCCTATAAATTTATATCTATTTATGGATAATAGGAATAAAAAACATTATTGAAAACCATATGGATACATTTAACAACGTAAAAACATCCTAAATTTTATTAATGTTTAGTGTGTGTGGTTTAATATAAATATCATCCATTTCTGTATACATATACAATAATTCAGGCTTTGGAACAGATTCACCTAGGTAAAACAAACCTAGAAATGTTTTACCGGGTAATAAATCTATCTTAACTTGGTGTAAAATTACCAGGGCTAACTTCCTACCCAATTTGACACTCTTAGGGTATATGCTATGGTTGATTCACATGATCTTTGTAGAACCACCGAACCTAGTATCCAATAGATGATTATAAATTTATTACATTGGTATAAGATACAAGGGTTCTTAGTACCAAATATTGAAGTGTTTAGTTGACTTGGAATGCTAGATACATACATGAATCTCACCTTATATTTGAAAATAAAAAAAAATAAAACCTAGTATTTTATTTGAGAAAATTATTATTACCTATACAATATAATTACATATCAATCACAGTAAACTTCCTAACATCCTAGGTAATGGAAAAAAATATAAAAGGGTGATCTCAAATACTCAACAAGGGAATTAGTAGAATAAAGTATGTCATAAAATAAAAAAATAATGAATAATATGAAAAGAATATGTGATGTTAAAATTATTACTTATAAATAATCACATGAAAATCTATTAGAAATTTCTCAATTATGGAAATCATAATTTCAGACATCATTAAATTACTTTAGAGTGCTCATGCCATGAAATATTACATTAATGGGGCACGACATAGAAAAAATCCAATCTATTTTGTCTAATGAGATCTATCAATGAATTGAGGGGATATATAATCCCAGGGAACACCTATCACATAATAAATCCAAAGCAGTAATCATATAAATAATCTATACAACTTAATCAACATTCCTTAATAATCAATAAATCGCTGTATTGGATGAACTGATATAAAAATTTCAATGCATTCCCCAATAAAAATCACCATATTCCATTCAGAAAAATGTAGCATATAGTACCATTAGATTATGATCCTAGTAAATAAAAATATTCATCAATATTTTTAAACATTGATTAAAATAATTTTAAATTATCATTGAAATATTACTTAGGAAAAATACCCCTTCCATTTTGAAATTACTTATTTAATGCCTAATATTTTTTTAAATATTATGGAAAAATTATATGTAAAAAGAAATAGTGAAACATGTAGAGGAATATTAACTGAAAAGTGTAGTTAGGATAGAAATAAAAGTTATTGATTTGATAAGAGAGAAAACAAATACTCCATTCAAACCTTTAGTATAATGTTCATCGTTAGGAAAATGGAAAAAAAGTTTACAGTTAATTTTTTTATAGAATGTCAAAAAAGGGTAAAAATGAATTGAATAGATCACATGAGGATATAAAAAACATTATTGGAATATATTTAATGAAAATATGGACATAAAAGAAAAAAAAATCCAAATGAATTGAAAAATAATATCAGTTTTTATTTTAAAACATTCTTTTGGTATTTTTGAGTTCCAAAGAAGGTATAAATGAAAATAATACATGAATAACATAGAAATAACCATTAGATAAAAAAAATATATGGGTTAAAATATAGAATTAACATATAATTTTCCTAATATAAACATAAACATTAATAATCCCTAATAAGGATGAGATTTCGGAATAAAACCCTAGGTCAATCCTGACATGCATTATAAGTGATTTTATCTTACAATATATTAAATTTAAATGTATTATAATTCTATAATATAAGCATGTAAATACTTATAATATCATATATGATCCACTTATAACATTTCAACACCCTATTTTTAATTATTCATTGTTAAAATCATCATTTATGAGTGCTTTTTATTTCAACTTACATGTATGTTTTGATTTAGTGTTATAGGTACTTGAATTTGAATCATGGTTAAAAATGAAGAATAATATTAATAATTATATAAATATAATATATATTGATTATATAATATTTTTAATTATCCTTTATTGGTGTACATTAATAATTAATCACATTTCTTTGTGGAGGAGGTAGTCTACACTTACGCACAATGGACGTTATTATTTGTAAGGAAAAGAGGGGTAAGAAGTTAAATTATATATTATATTTCTAGAATAATAATTATTTCATAAATTAAATATATATTAATTAGTTATATCTTTATTAAAATATGAGAAACATGGTGTTAAAAAGTTAATTACATGGCTATGTAGAGACAACAAGTCATATGTATACATGAGCGATGTTTTTTATGTTTCTATATGACTGAAAGGAGATGAATAATTATGGTTCCACCAAAACAATAACATTAAAATATATGTATGATACTTATGTTATTATATTATCACATTAATATAATATTTGAATGTAATATATTATGGAATAAAATGAAGGAAATAGGATAAAAGTTATACATCTTATTCAGAAACCACCTTTAGATTACGCTAAAAGCCATAAAGGCAGCTCTATTGATGAGTCCAAATCATATATATCATGGGGAGTAAATTTGGTGGGTATTTGGGTTGTTATTAGTTTAGATGATCAAATCAATATTTCTAAAAAAGAGAGGATAAAATGATTCCTTTTATAAGTGAGTGAAAAGACACACATGGAATTATATAAAATATTTTAATAATATAATGTTTTCCATAAGTAAATTTCCAAAAAATGTAAATAAAACAAATTTTATAAGTTTAAGGTTGAAATATAACCATCCAATGAGTTTTAGAAAAGATTATGTGTAATTTTTTATCTTATGTCTTAGTTTAACCCATGTAAAACATATTTTAACCATAAATGAGGTAAAAAAATTAATATTTATTTATATTCATTTTGAAAAAATAATAATTTTACCATATTAAATAATATTAATTATTAATATGAAAATATTTAATTCATTTTATGAGCTTCAATTTTAAGAATTTGATTAAATTAATTTCAATATAATTGCACAATATTGAATAAAAAATATTTTTAGAAATCATTTTTAAGAATAAAATTGATTTTAATGAAAAATAATGTACAATTCTAAAAAATAGAATAAAGTGGATTATTTTTTTATAAAATAAAACATAATTTTATTTAAAAACAAACCCAAACCGAATATAACAATTTAATTACATTATTAAGATAAAATAATGAAAAAAATTATTTGTGTAAAAACATTACATACATTTCTAAAATGTTTAGAATATATATCTATGTGAGCACATTTTTTGGGTTTTCCATGTCCTTTCTTTAGAAAGGGATATGGGAGACATCATAAACACCAGGGAGTATTGGTTGAATTTCCAAACAGTTTGTAATAGCTCTAATTCCTAATAGAAATTTTAGAGGCTCGATGTACTTGTGACTTTGGCACCCTATCTTAACAAACCATATAAAAACTTTGCATGAATATACCTTCATGAAATCATTATATCCAACCTAAAATCTATGATCCTTTGGTTATATGCATATCTCGTTTTCCTTCTTTAAGATTCCTTAATATTATTTTAAATAGTGTTCAATTTCATTTATCTCTCTTCAATGATATCTGGTCCGAAGAGCTTCCATTCAATGAAATGTTCCTAAAAATATGGAGTATGAAACCTCTTACTAAAAAACTCATCATATGGTTCCATTTGAATTATTCAATGGAAGATATTACAATATGATAATTACACTATAGTTAAATAATAATCACATATACTTTTAAATTCAATTAATAATGATCTCAACATATCTTCTAATATATGAATATTCCTTTTAGAGTACCTATCACATTGAGGATTATAGAAAATTCTCCGACATACCTCAGTGTTAATATATATAAAAATACACTTCCATAATTTTTATATAAACAAAGGATAACAATTTAATAAAATTGAATGTGTTTTACCATGAAATCAAATTACATCATTAATATGGATATATTAAAGGTGATAAAAATGGAGATCTTCCATTATAATAAAGAAATATGTGTACTTTTTATCGTGATTAATAATAACTCATATATAATCATTCATTCTTCAAGTATTTATAAATATTGTGTCAATGTACACTATAAACTCAACCCATATCCACATAGGAATATTTAGAGATTTTATGGATCCTTTAGAATGTTTTATTTCATCCTTTACCCTATGAAAACCCATGCGTCTTAATACATAGCCTGTAATTTACTATTTCATATTTTCCCACTAATAATGTTTCTTCAAATCTTGATACATATTGGTGATTCCAGGGTATATAGGGAGATTTTTTATGGTATTCATCTAATATATCTCTATTTATCTCATGTATAGGTGACATACATAACCTCATTCTAAAGTTTATCACACATTCTTTACAAACAAAATATTTTAGTTTCACATAATTAAAACATATATTTTATTTTGATAAATATTTTCATCAATATGGAATCTATTTACATTTTACAATAATGATGGTTTGGAAATAATTTTTGAAAAATAGTGATGTTACCACTTTATTAAAAATTCCCTTGTCCAACTCCACTATAACCCTGAATAATGAATCCTTCTAAATTGTCATCTTATTCATAACTCCATGATCTTTCCTACTCAATAAATCAGAAACCTTATTATCCATCCCTATAAGGTAATGTATTGCGGAATTATAATCCTTTATTATTTATATAAATATTTTTTCCCTAAGGTTATCAGTTTTTCAATTAAAAGTTGTATATAATAATCTACTAATCCATATATATCTCATATTTTAACCATAAAGATAATTACTTCATTGCGACTACCCTAATTCAATATTTATTCCATTAAGGTACACTTAATACAATCCAAGAAGTTCGTGATGCATTATTTCTTTGTGAAATTAGGTACATAGCCCAATAAAGTGAACATGGATACAAATACATTATTTAAAAACTCTACAAAAATCCATTATTACTCCTTTTATATTCTAAATCTAATGGGATATCCTAGGGATATATATAAGTAATGGGTGAGCTTTAAAACTTAGTAATGGAATAATAAAATCATTTAATATGTTAACATTGTACATGTAACTCTAAATGTATATCAAGGTAACATAAGAGGGGTTATAATCATAAACATGAGCATCAAGTCATGATATAATTTGATAATAGAAATGAAACATGTGAATGTGGTAACAACATCAAACATGACATCTTAAAAATAAGTCAAGGATATCCACGAAGATAAAAATCATAATGTTATTATTATAACCCCCCATGTACCATATATGGTATTTAATGAGATAAATACAATACCCAATTTATTGGACTACTATATAATTATAGGATCACCTGTGACATTCACGTCAGGTAAATTCATAAGTATTCCACATAGTTCAAACATCATAATGAAGTACATCATAACTTTTAATACCACGATTATGGATTTTGGGATCAAACATGTCAGTACTATATTAATAAATAATGGGTAAATCTAGGTGAATACCATTTAGTGGAAATGGGGATGCATATTGAATATATAAATCCCTGACATGGAAAATAGATGAATAATTTTGGCAGCATAACAAGGGTATATAGAGATACATGGATTGTTTTAATGAGAGTTAAAGGGGAATATTATCACATGGAAATAATAAGGACAGTGAGAGATATTCATAAAATCATATCCCAACATGAAAATAAGTAAATAAGAAGTTATAATATAATGAATGTTCTTGAATAAATATAAGAAGTAGAGGATACCTTACCAAGAAAGGGAGCTTCTAAAAGCATTTAAAGATGTTCTGAAGAGCCATAAGACACCATAGTAGGTATATATATAGGTAAAGGTAGATTAAATTTATGACCAATGTGTTTGGAGTTAAGAGGAATTACAAGTTAACTGGGTATTTATATCAAAAGAGTGGGTAATTCTTATTAATTTTAAAACGTAGGGTTTTTACTGTATATTATTAAAAAATCAAATAAAAAAACATTTCCATGGGGTTGTAGGATCATTTAATCAATAAATTAGTGTTTTATAACATTTTATAAGGCCATGAAATGAAATCAATAAAATTATACCCTTGGGGATGTGGAAGTGAGCCATGATCATAAAGAATCAATCTTAAAACCTTAAAAATATAATATAGGTTTTGGAGGATTCATTAAGGGAATACATAATTAATAAAATATCATAAAATATACATTATTTTTAATTATAAAAATGTCATAGTTAATATTTATAGATATTATTTCATTCATTTTGGCTCTTACGATGCAATAATACATATGATATATTTTCACCATATTTAATTTTTACCATAATATTCGACTCTTAAAAAACTAATAAATTGTCACCATTAGTTAATTATTTTGTGATTATTTAAAAAATAAAATTTTTTTACCAAAATAATTCACTAATTATCTTAATTTTTTAATGTAGAATAAAAATCCTTATTTACAGAAAATTGCTGGTTTTGATGATATCGATAGCTTTTTGAAACTTATAATAATTTTATTATATTTCATTAAATTATATTTACATTTATATTTAATTAAATGCTATTATAAATGAATATTTTATTAAAATAAAATTCATCTAAAAAAATCAAGAATTTATCAAAAATTGTGTCATAATTGAAATTGGTTAATTCCCAAAAATATAATTTTAGTTTCTTCGACTCAAAGTATAATGATTATAATAGTTAATGTTTAATCATTTAAAAATTATTAATGTAAAGGGATAAATATAATCCTTATTTAATTTAAAACAAAATATAAAAAGTCATTTTACTAGGTTCTAGATAAATAGCCCAAAACTACACCAATGTATTCTCTAATGGAAATGTGTGTGATGGTGACACTAAGTGTGGTTCATTGAATATAGATTTGTCCATGATAAAAGTAAGCTAGGAATTACATCTTAAATAGATTCACTCATGTGTTAGATTTTGAATCTTGTATTTGGATAGGTTAAATAAAAATATCAGTGATTCCACCCAATTAGAGGCTCTGATGAATGGGCTTCATATGGTATTATACTACTAGATGAGGTCATCACTTCTACATTTATCAAATGAACTTTATCATAAACATTAATATAATAATAATAATAATAATCATTGTAAATTATATATATTATAAATGGTTTGGATGATTAACATTCATTAAAATATGATAGGGTATAACAATCCACAAAAACTAAAGTAGATCATGTGTCTTCTATAGTTACATTTATTAATAGAGGTCATTACATTATTCCCCCACCTTATAAATTTATCACAAAAAGTTTCATTTCATAGAATATAATATATGAGGGTGCTTCTATTTTATCACCTCATCCTATTCCAAAGTTGGTTCCGCAACCATTTGGTGTCTCTATAACACTCACCATTTCCAAATGGGGTTTTTACAGCACTAGTAAAGGGACTTCAACATCACTTATCAAGAACTATCTAGACAAGTGATGTTAAAGGCCAGGATTTAACAACGCTCCCAAAAATCATTATTAAAGGGGTCCTTTAACAATGCTAAAAAGGCATTATTAAAGGCCCACATTAACTGTTCTTTTTTAACACTATTAATGGACCCCTTTAACAATGATTTTGTGTACTGTTAAATAGGTGGAAAATATTTTTTAGACATCTATGAGACAAAACCATTTATGAGTGCCACCATGAGCCCTTTAGCAGCCCTCCACCCACAACATTATATGTGATTTTAACTCCACCAACCCTTTGATGGTGCTTTGCATATTTCTATCCTCCTTGCACACAGGTGGATTCAAATAGTACACCTCTCTTTTGAAGATCGAATTCTTTTACCACTGCACCATGTTATTTTCTTTATATTTAATGATATATATATACATATATATTTTTTATTCATATATTAATATTATTATTTTTAAATACATTTGTAAAATATGTGTAAATGTGTAATATATATATACTTATATGTGTTTAAATATATTATATATTTTATTCATTTACATATACTAAAATATAATATTAATATATATCTATTTCTCAGTACACAGAAATATCTATATATAATTATTATATATAAATGTATAATATAAAAAATGGTTAGATATTGTTTTGAATTCATTTTTATGATATGTATTTATTTACATATAACAGAATATACATATAAATATATTTTTTATAGAATCAAACATTTTTATATATAAAAATTATTTTTGTTGCTATATAAATATATATTCGTGAATTATTATAAGGTAAATAATGCAGATAATTTTTTACTATAAATAAAATTTCTACTAAATTTTTATTTTATATATTTAAAAATAAATTTTTATGTAGTTATGTTGATATATGTATTCATATAAGTTATTTAATATAATTAAATACAATAAGTATTCAAATAAATAAATTATAAATAAAAAAATATTATGAATAATTATAAAAATTCAAAACCATAATATCAATATGAATGTAAACCCAAAGAATAAATTCATTACCTACTATAAATGGGCGAGACACCCCCTTAAACAAGATTGAAATTACATTGAATGTTACACAATTGGGATACCTTGGCAATTAACTCAGTTTTTAGGGATTTATATCATTTTTTGCTTCAAAGATGTGGTTGGGTGTTCCCCCAGTCATCAGTGTATAGAACATGTCATATGATTCGATTCGATTTGTGGTAGAACCCAAACAGACACACAGATCAAAATTTATGGTTTTTTGAAGTTGAAGTCATGATTTCAATTTATTAGAGACCGTTAATTAATTCATTTAATTTTTAGGTAATCCAACTATAATTAAATTTATTTTACTTAATAATAATTATAAAATTATTAATTAAATATTTTTTTTAATTATTATATTAGTCATTTTCAATAAATATTTTATATATTATGTGTAAATGAATATTTATATTTATCTAAAACACATACAAAATATATATTTTAATTATATAAACATTTAAATATTTATATATTAATAAAATATTTATGTCAAAATATATATTTTTTATTAAATATACCCCTTATCATTGCTATAAACATATTAATGATAAAGGGTGGCCTTTATAATTTATTTTTTTATAGTTCTATTAAAAGGATACCATTTATCAGTACATTTTTAAAAGAACTAATAAAGACCCACCCTTTTTTAGTGATTTTGTTCTAGTGATGATTAGGGGGGCTTTGCCATAGATCATTTACAAGCATTGATAAAGGGCCCCCATTAACATCATGTTTTAAATTATATAAAAGGGGTATTTAACAATGTTTTAATATAGTGCTGTTAAATCCCTAGGTCTAGATTAACCTAGTTTTGTAGTAGAGACATTGAACATATGAGTCATGTTGTTTCCTAGATATTTTTTTAATATGATTTAAGGTCTTCATATGATTGTCTTTGTATGAAGTATTATTCTCCCATGGTACTACCTTAGGATTTAGTATATGTGAGGTGTGTGGAAAATAATTCCTCAAAAAGGATACATAGAAAACATCATGTACATGATATATTTTAAGTGGTATTTATTTTCGATAGGTCATGAATCCGATGTGATCGAGGATCTCAAAGGGTCTGGTGTATCTTGGACTAAAATTTCTCTTTTCTGCAAAGCTCATGTATTTATTCCATGATGATATATGAACAAACACTTTATATCTGACCTGAATATCTAGATCATGTTGATGATAGTATTAATAGATTTGAATTTAACTTTTTTAGGATTTTATGTGATCTTTATATTTTCGAACCTTCTCTGTCACCTATTTGACATGATTAGGTCCCATCAACTTCCACTCTCCAGCTTTATTCTAGAATGTTAGAGTCTGACCCCTCCTTCCTTACAGCTACATATATGAATCCATTTATATTATTTAATTGAGACTATTATTATATGATAACCCTACTATAGGGTTTTTATCCCAAATTCCTTGGAATTTTAATGTAAATTATTTGAGAATGTCCTATATGGTTTGAATGGATCTCTCATACTGAACATCTATATGTGGGTGACAAGAAATACCATAACCCATCTCTGTATCCATCACATACTAATGTATTATAAAAAATGTTGTGTTAATCCTCATATCTTCATCAAATACAATGGATAGTGGAACTTCATGAAGTATTACCACTTATCTTATTATATCAAGGTGAATTGGTCAAGAGAAAAGTATTCCTTGATAAAAAATGATATGTGTTGAATTTATAAGGTGATCAACTATAACCAAGATTTAATTATTGCCTATAATGGACCAAGGTAGTCTTATAAAAAATTAAATGTCTATTTTTTATAATTTATATACTGGTATGGAAAATTATTTCATGATATCCTTAGACGTGTATTATTCATCCTTGTTTTACTGACATACCTTGCATCAAGATTCAATTTCTACAATATCCATATTTATGTTATCCCAACAAATTTTTCTCATCATATCTCTATAAGTATGATTGATTTCTAAATGAATAGCTAAGGATGAGGCATGTGAATCATTTAGAAGTCTCTTATTTATATTTGGTTTTGATCAGACACATATCCGGGTTCCAATCCTTAAAACTCCTTCTTTAGAAAACATTAACACCCAAATATTTTGTACCTTTTTCTATAAAATATTATTATTATTATTTGTCCCCTTGACCATCACATTAAATGATGGTTGATCAGTTATTTGAGAAGGGTATGATAATGATCCTTTTATTTTTCCCATTTCCATCCTTTATATGTCCAAGAAGATTATATCCCTTACAATCCTCATCATGGAAAGAGTTGCAGGATCCTTTCAACTCAAAAAAACAACCACTTGGTTCTCATTGCTAGGATGGTAATGGATTGAACAATTCTAATCATTGATCAAATGTAACCATATTTATTGGCACATATGGAGACCCATTTGTGTGAATGTATACTCAAGGATTTTATAAGTGGTATATATGTCACAATTGTTTTATAGATATAACGTCACTAAATCATCCACGTGAGGATCACGATATCTAGTTCTAGATTATTTGTTTTTTATTTCTTGTCAAGGATATTAAATTGGTGGGAGAAACATGCAATTAATTTTTTAACATCAATTCATACAAAACTAAATACCTTTTTTACACATCACTATAGATAAAAATCTTCCCCATAGTTGGGTAATGTGAGAAAATGTGCAGTGATTAGTGTATAATATAACTCTATAAATTTCTCTTCACATTCATCAATCTATATAAACATGACTTCTATATAAGTTTAACTGGTTAATGAGATTAGAAATCATGATAGGATTCTCAAAAATCAATGATAGAACCCAATTAATCCATGGAAACTATAAATTTCTATAACAAATGTTGGTCTGATCCATTATCAAATTGCTTATATTTTTTATGGATCCAATGACATCCATTTACAATGGGTGAAATTCCCCTCGAATGTTATTTTCTTTATCCAAAAACTCATGTTTACGTTTCATGTCACATGAAATTTCAACCCAAATGGGTTTTAGTACATTTTTCAAATTCTCATCATGTTCCTCCTTTATTTGGGTGTAGATACGATTAGAATCTATAAATACTACCAAAAATATTTCATGTTAATCCTTAAATTCACTATTTAGTATGTCCATAAAGATATTTGGATAATTAGTCATCCAAAATAGCATCACTATGAAATCATCATACCCATAAATTTTATAAAAAGCAGTCTTAGTGATATCAACCATATTAATATTTTCATGATAATATCCTAACTGATCAACCACCTTGGAGATGTATTGGTCTCTATTTCTTTGATCTACAAGTCATTAACCAGTAGCAGATGATACATTTTCTTTATCATTATCTTGTTGATCTCATAATAACCAATGCAAGGGCACATTAACCCATCATTCATATTAATGAAAAGGACTTGTCCACCCCATGGTGAAGCACTTGTTCATATAGTATATACATCTAGATTCTCATGTAGTTTCTTATTCATATAAATGATAGTCATATGGGTATAAGTTCAAATGAGAACTCAACCACTTTACTTAATGAAAAACAACAAATTATTTGGGAAACACACAAGTGAGTTCCCTTATAACGGGCATGCCAACAAGGAGGATATTTTAAATAGTCTTAATCATCTGGAAAGATATGATTTCTCATAAGGAATAAATATATATTCTCTATATAATGATACCAATGTACATTCCACATATTTCTTGCACTTTTATATAATCAGAGGGTGATTCGCAATACAAAGTTTGGTTTCCAACACTAATATTTTTTTGGCTCTATATAAGGTATTCCAATCCATTATGAGAATACGATCAAATTATGATATAGGGATTATCACATGGTTTTTGGGGAAATTAAACCCAAATTTTTTTATAAGGGGTGATTTATATTATTGGGATAAAATAATTGTCCCATTTTCTATCTTCCACAATAACTCAGCTTCCATGTTTTGAGTTATTATGTAATTCAATATTCAAAAAGGTTGTGATATGAAATTTTGTGTTGAATAAGAATCAAATAGTTTGATCTATATCCTTGATTGAATGACTTGTTTACCTATCACAACTTCATTTTTGGGATCAACCTCAACAAATTTGATGGCATGTTCTTAACCTTTTTCTCTACCCCTTAGAGATTATTTTTTCAGTTATGTTTTACAACCCTTATCTCTGTGAATTGATTCAAGATGAGTTCTTGTCCATCTAAATTGAAAATTTTTACAATATGATGAGGTTTGATAGGATAATTCATTTATTTAATCGCATATATGGGTTTATCATTTTGGAAACTGCAAGATAGGTATCCTTCTTTCATATACCTAATGAATTTCCTTTCACCCTTCAGGAAATTTATAAGATACTTCATCCCACTATTTTTACAAGTGGGGAGTTATAATTTGCTTCACCAATTATATTTCTCCATCAAAACACTAGAATTAAACTTCATCCACTTCTTCCTATTTCCATACCAGTGATACCCTTGACATTGTTCAATCTCCATTTTGACTTTGAGGGCACATCAGAAAATTTCATCTTAGATGTCAAAGTAGTGAATTGAAAAATCTTTTCAAATACTAATCATTAGTATAAAAACTATGTGGACTGATTTTATTTGTGGGTAAATGAAAAGGACATAAAAAATCATGAAACTATTATGAAGTATTCCTCATACATGCTAATGGATTCGTCATGATTTTTCTTGAGGCCACAGAAATCCCTACCTATTTTAAGTAGGAGAGTGCGTGGAAAAATTTTATCAATTTTTTTTAATAATTAACTTCAACTATATAACTTTGATATACCCCTAGGGATTCATATTTTTTATCAATATCAAAAATTTATCCGATTCTCCGAGCACATGTTAAACAACTAGTATGAACTTCACTTTTTCAAAGAATTTATGGATAATGAATATCATTTAAATAGAGTTGATCCATTATTCCATAATTAAGGGATAAATATATCCACTTAAATTTATATTACCTTTTTATATAATTTTATCAATTTCAAAATTATATTTCTTAGGTGGGCATGTGTGTTCCTCCAAATTCATGTTTCTATTCAAGACTTTAGTTGTTTGAGATAGTATCTTCATGAAGATCCCAACCCCTACCCCCATCTGGTTTGGTTTCTCCCTATGGTAGTCATCTCATTTCTACTCACATTAGTTATTTATTTGGTTTATCATATTTCACATTATTGGCTGAAATAAAGTGTAAAATAAGGATGAAAATTTTAAAATTACTAAACACATGAAATGGTAACTATGGACATTGAACGAATAACTTATGGATGACATATATTAATTAACCTTTGAATTTATATATTTTAATATATTTTATCCATGATCAATTTACTAATATAAAACATTATTTAAATTTTAGTTTCCTTCATAATGGTTTGTAAAAATATTGTGAGTTTACCAAATCATATTCAAAGAGTGTATAAAATGTACTTGGGATAACTTACAGACATACATAAAAAATGAGTGACATATAAATAATAGTAATGGAATAATAAAACCATAATATATTGAAAAATAGTACATGTTAGTAAAGTTTCATTTTAAGGTAACATAATAGGGGTCAAAATCATAAAATTTAAAATCAAATCATGATATAAGATGATAACATAACCAAAGTATGGGTATGTGTGAACAATTTAAAATGTGGCATTGTAAACATCATTCAAGACTTACAACTGTGGAATAATATCAATCCATTCTTGGGATAACCCCCCATGAAACAAAAATGATATCTCATAAGATTAAATCTTTACCCAATGCATTAGATGACTATATAACTTCAGGCCCACTCGTCACATTCATATCTTGTGCACAAAAATGTGTTCTACACATATTGTACAATATAAGGATGTATTTCATCATTTTTAAACCAATGATTAGGGAGTGTGGGTACATAAATTGTAGTTCCAAATCAATTAAATACATTTACATGTATTTTAATATATTTTATTGGAAATACGGATGGGTATTCACTATACAATTTTTTTTGTCGTGGAGAATCATATAACAATTTTAAAAGCATAATAGAGTATACATAGAGATTCATGGAAGATTTTAATGTTTGTGAAAAATACTTATTATCCCTTGTAAATAAAAAAGGAATTTATGAGGGATGTGTAGAAACATATCTCATCAAAGATGATTTCATATTAGAATCATAATATAAAGAAGGTGCTTGAATAAAGAGGAGAAGGAGTGGATCCAATACCTTGAGAGGATGATTCTAAAATCATTGAAAAGAGCCTATTAAGGGTTTGGGAACACATTTTGAGGTATATAGAGTAGAAAATAAAGATTATAATTATGCTCACAATTTTTTTGATCGAGTAATATTGGGAGGATTAGTGGTTTTTTTTGAAAAATTGAGGGGAAATATGTACTAAATTTTAAACAATTTTTTTTGGAATATATGTTATAAAATAATCAAAACAAAATTCATTCCCATGTTTTAAACCTAATATAAGTGGTTTTCAATATTTTATATGGTTATTAACTAGTATCATTAAAATAATACCCATGGTGATGTGCATGTGAGTCATCTTCATAAATAATTAATTTTAAAACATTGAAATATAATATAGGTATTGGAGCATTCATTATGTGTTTATAAAAATAATAAAATAACATAAAATTATATTTTAAGGGGGTAATTATAATTTTAGTTGTGGATAAACTTTATAGTATTTATTACATCCCTTCTAGGCTTCTATGAGGTCATAAAATATATGGTATCTTTTTACCATATTTAACTCTTACCCAAATATCCAACTATCTTTGAATATTATTAAAAATACACTATAGTGTAATTTTCACGTTCTAATTTGAAAAAATAATATATATTTCCCAAAATATATTTTTTAAAATATTAAAATTTACAATTTTAAATAATTATTTTACAAAAATACCAGTTTTTACAATAATAAGGGATTTATAAAAATTAAAATAAATTTATTGTACTTCAATAATTATAATATCAAATATAATTGAATAAATATTATTTAATAAGAGTTTTTTTAATTAAAATAGTATATATTTTAAAAATAATTGAATTAAAAAAATGAGTTCCTATATTGAATTTGTTTTGTTCCCAAAAATAGACATTGAGTTTCTTAATATCAAAATAGAAATTTTATCAAACTCATTATTTAATCACTTATAAAGTATAGGGATAAATATAATCCTAATTTTATTTAGAATAAAATATACAAATTAATATTACTAGTTTATAGATATATAAAACCTTATTACACTGATGTTCTCCCTAAGGGTAAGGTGTGTGTTAGTGACACTTTCTTAGGGTGGTTCAGAAAACATGGTTTGGGATGTGATCTCAATAATCATGAAATTATAACGTAAATTTTTCACTCAATATTTAATTTTTTAACCTCATATTTGGATTAGTAAGGGTAAAATCCTTATGATTCCATCTACCTCTAAAGATTTGATAAATGTGATTCGCAGGGTACAATCCTACCAGTAAAGTCCATCACTTCTTTTTTTCTTTTTCAATTTATCTTTTTTCAAAATCCTTAATATATATAGATTATAATAGTAACTATACAAGTAATATCATTTAAATGGGTATAATGATAAATTATATTTTAAATTTCACAGGAATTAACTACCAAAAATTACAAAAGTAGTGCATGTGTTTTCTAGAACTGCATTTCTTAATATGTAATTTATTCATTTAAAAAAGGAATTTCATTTATAAAAGTTTGTATCATTACATACATATCTTCATGAAAAAAATTATAGATTCCAAATCAAGATCACGGGTTGGATTGTTCTATTTATGGATCATCAACTTTATTAATGCATAGGGAATAACAATATCTTCTTTACAAGGAAAAATCCATTTTCAATCTTGGAATTGTCATTAAATATAAAAAACTTGTCCCCTCTTGAATGTAATGTTAAATAAATTTCATTGATAAACTTTACCTATATTTTTTTCATAACATTCTTTGAATCCAATATCCATAAGAACATAACCAAATTGTGTGTCAACATGATTTAGGTTTTCCCTAATTAGGTTGATTATAAAACAAGTATTTAATGAAAAACTTTTGATCCTAGGAAATTATGTATATTGCTTATGTTTTCATCATAGGCCATTATTTTACTTCCTTTTTTAAGGGTCAACAGATATTACATCTTTATAGAAAATATTTACAAGAAACTTATCTTCCTAAATCCAGAATTCAGACATAAAAAATTTCCCATATAACATCATTTCTATAAGAGTCATAATACTGCTTTCAAAATTATTCTTATACTCTTCATATCAATTTAAGTAGAAAAATATATCATAATTATGTACCATAATGAAATTATCAATATATTCATTGTACTCTCTATTGATCATACCCCTAGATTCATATGGTGCATTATTCAAACCAATTGGGATTAAATTCACCTCATAATGGTCATACAACATAAGAAATATTGTAATTTTAATATCATCATTTCATAATCTGAGTTTATGATACCCTAAACAAAGAGTAATTCATTAAAAATATTGAACTCCTTGAGGTAGATCCAAAAGTTCATAAATAAAAGAAAACACATACTTGTTATTCAGGATAATCAAATTAATTTCCATACAATCATTTTATGATATTATATTCCCATCCTTCTTTTACAAAAAATATAATATGATCTCCCCAAGGAAAGGATCTGTGCGGTACTGTAGCAGGTATTGTAGCGGGAACTATAGAAGGAACTCTTTGGCACTGTACTAGCCGGGAATATGACCCTGTTTGGGCCTTCGGGCCTCCGATTTGGTCCTTGGGTCCTTTATAGGCCTTCGGGAACCCAGGCCTTCGGGTCAGTTGGGCCTTTGGGCCACTTCAAGGCCTTCAGGCCACCTTTTTGCAGATAAAAACCAGACAAAACCTACAAGGAACAAGCTATACAAGGAGGATGAGCAAGGAGGTTTCACCACAGTAGAAGCTAAACGGATTGTAAGAATGAGAGGGTATGGCACCTTCCATCACGACAGGCCTGTGCATGCATGAGAATGCCTAGCCGAACAACCAAGTGAAGGTGGAGAGCTGATTTCACGATGAAGATGCTGGGGAGGAGCAGTTCCATGTACTTTGTCTGGATTGTATGTAATGTTTGTGCCTACGGGAAATGAATTTCTATAAGTCTTACGAGCATGTAATCTTTCACCTACGGGAATTTTAGGGTTCCACCTCATCCCTTAAAAGGTGGATTATCAAAAATCAATACAAAATGAAGGCTTTCGGGCCATTGGAGATCTCCCCAAGGAGAAAAACATGGTCATATGAATACCTAATTTATCAAATCATTCAGTTGTTTCTTTAATTACACTATCTCTATAGTGGCTATTATATTGGGAGTCTTAGATATATATTTTAGTGTAGGGAATAGTTCAATATAAAAATCAACTTAATTATCTAGGGGATGTCTAAGTAGTTCATTAAGAAACATGTCAATGTATTATTCGACAATAATATCATATTTTATCATAGGGTCACCTTTCTCATACATAGGTTGTATCTTATTCCCATGTAATTTTATTAAGGAGAGCTATTGGGAGTAGATCCAGGAATGATTTAGATGATGGATTCTCTATTTTAAATAAAAATAGTTCCACACCTTCATCACAAATCATGATATACTTCTCTTAGAAGTAAATTTTATCAATATATTTGAAAATTCCATCTATACCATGAAATATAAAATGTCTACCAAATGTATAATAATTGAATTTTTTAATATGGTACATCCCTAAATAATAATAGATATTGACATACATATCTAAAGTGTCATAATATTTCCAATAGTTTTCTTGATTGAACACTCCCTTATTAGTTCTCTAGAAATATATATAATTTTATTAACCATAATGGAAGATATAAAAGAGTCATTAGATATAGAACTGAATAAATAAGTATAGAACATTGAAATTATGATCAAATTATTTTTCACTATATATCTAGGAGCTTCGACTTCAGTTTTAGTAATATTATAAACTTGGCCTTTTCCTCTTTTACTCTTATTTGGTATGTTTACTTGATGTTTGGGACATTGGTTGGCATAATACCGAACTTATTATAGTTAAATAACCATTCATTAATTTCTTTTACCTTACCCATTCATTTGTGATCAGGATGTCCTCTCTTTTAACACTTTACGAAATATCATTTTCCTTTCAAGGATTTTCCTTGTTTTTTCCTTCCACCTATATTACAGGTTGGAAATTCCCCCATTCTCTTATTCTACTTATGCATTTTTTATTTATAATGTTCTCAATTGTTTAGTTATTCTCTATCATTTTTCCAAAATCAAAAGACATATATAATCATTTATCTACCATGACAACACATGATATGATATCCTCCTATATTGAAATTTTTTGGGAGATTAGAACTCTTCAATGGATTGGATTTAACCAGTGAAAGAACAAATTAATATTAATATTGTGACTACATACGTAGTCCACAACCTTCCTTGCAAACATGGAAATGTTTCATTTATAATGATCATTATTTTATTCTTTATTTTGTCTTAGAATTATAGATTTTATTTCCATATCAAGTCATTATTCATGAGGGAATTTTTCTTCCAACAATATTAAATTAAAATAATTCCACTCCATGTTTGATATTTTCTCCACATTCATTGTGTTTTGAATCAATGACCACCATTTATCTCAATCCCATATGACATGATAAACATAAATGAAACCCATCTTCAATTTATAATATCCCAAGCTAAGATATATATTTTTAATGGAAATTCTTAATAGCTCTGCCAAAAAAGTACTTCCAATTCCATTGATTGGTGGAGGATGTCACTATTCAAATTAGATTAACATTGTTAGATATTGTTTAATATCGGATATATCCTCCATATGGTAATGATTATTACTCATAAGCTGAGTTATCTTTCATAGTACGATTACAATTTTTTCAACACCAACTCTAGATGTTGCTAAAACATCATTGTATTGGCAATGATGGAGATACCTACATAGATTTTGTGTGTTGATAAAATTTTCATTCCTCCCTTTATATTCTGTTTATAAATAATGGAACACACTATAATAGATTATAACATTATAGATCATAAATTATTATTTTTAAACAATTGAAACACTGAAAATAAATTAAAAATTTATATAGAGCTCATCTTAGAATAAAAATCTTATACCATTGGGAATATTTGAAAATTATAAAAATATTTTTGTATAATTAATAATTTTTTTAAATAAAATTTGAAAAAACCAAATCAAATACAATAGGATTGTCTTTTTGGGTGTGAAGACTGAGGTTGAATCATTATGCACTGGTGAAAATTCAGTAAATACCGAATCTAACCCATTTAGAATTACTACCTATAGATGGATATGTTCTTTAACTGCATCCACATTCCAGTATCCACATAGTGATATATTTTCCAAGTGAAAACATGTAATGTCTCATAATATTCTTGTATTGTTTTTATTTATATATAATTATTTCAAGACCGTGAAATCTTACGGTGTGTGATTCTGATGCCCGGAGTGCCCGAAATGATCTGTCGAAAAACGTTGAGCTTTAAAAAAAGTACGCATGAGAAATTTTCCTGAAATAGTGGAATTAATCTTAAATGGATGCCTAGATCAGAAACTTGATGGCACCATTGTGTTCAATATGGCCGGTTTACCCTTGGTGAAACTTAAATTTAGTCAGCACATGCCCCTAGTGAGAAACCCCAAAAATGGAATAACCGTATATAAAATATTTAAATAAAATTATTTTATTTTTTCAATACTTATAAATCATAAACAGTGTATCAGATTAAAAAACTGAGAACACTGCTGAACTCCTAGGTGAATTCCTTCCTTATTAATATACAAACCTTGGCTGGTGAAGGCCTCCAGTGGAAGTTAGTTTTTGCAAGTAAATAAAATAATTAAGTAATAATTATTTTATGGTAAAATACTGAACATATAAACGGAAACTCGGATTGAAAATCTGAGAGTACCGTTGAGCTCGTAATGTTGTGTTGCCTTTAGGTGGAGCCTAACCTGGATTGGAGCAGGTCGAGTGTGAATGTAAATAATTTTTGAACTTTTTTTAAGTTAAGTTTATTAAATGTGCAGGCGGTAAATTTTATCTTTTGAACCGGTGCTTGGATAAAAAATCTGAGAGCACCATTGAATATGAAGTTCTGGGATTCACTTAAGGGAATAATAACTTCAAAAAGAAAGGTTCAGATGAAAAATATAATTTTTGGACTTTGAAAAAAATAATAAAATAACTTTTTGTTATTTTTTTTGCAATCGTTGGACAAACGGTGTTGGGACTACAGTGAAACATCAAAACCATTTAATTTCATAACTCATAATTTCTGAAACCACACCATTGGGAGATTTCAATGCGGGTGTAACCACACTGTTGAGATAATTAAAGAGGTTCACAAATTATACTCATTAATGAACCTCATTAATTGTGTGGCGTGTTTATCCTCTCCTCCCTTCTATTTAAAAGAATCTCAGGAATGGGTTTTTAGCACGCAAGAGGGGAACCTCTGATGAAGTTCAGTGAAGACTTCCACTAACCTAAAATGAAGCTTCGAGCAATGGAAATTGGAGGAATAAACGACCGAAGGAAAGCGACAATGAACACCTTCGAACGTTCACACTTCTTCCTCATCCTCAACACCTTCCAAAAATTACAAGGAAGGGGGTTATATGTTTGATTCCTCCCCTTTTTACCCCATTTGTCAATATAATTAAAAACATGGGCCAACTGTCCAACGGGTTGACCCACATTTCTCTCTTTAAGGTAGGGGTTAATTCATAGTTTCATTATGGTATTTTTCATAATCTAACAATTCATCCAATGTTATAATGATAATGCGGATGGAACATGCCAAAAAAACAAGGCCTAAACCCTCCACTGAAACTGTTATGGTTGCATTCTATGTTGGCGATCGGAAGAAGCGGCAGTGTGACAACATCACGCGGTGGAACCAACAACTGAGGGAGGCAGAAATCTGCACATGCCGACCTCAAAGGAATGACGGCGCCTGAGGGATCCTTGATGGAAAAGGTTTGTCCGGCCAACGCCGTCCATGTTAAAGTGGGGTGGTGCACCACGATGGATGGCAGTGGCATCGATCCATGAAAGAGGGTGGACCTGCGCCCTCTGGATTTTAGGTGGCCAGTCCACGTGGACAGGCTAGGAGGTGCGGCACCACCCGACGCTGTTGTTGAGCTAGGCAGTGCGCTGCGACGGTGCGCCATGGAGGAAGGCCACGACATTGAGCAACGATGAAGAGTGGACCCGCTCCAACGGGTCTGTAGCCGGCCGGTTCACATGGAACAGAGAAGATATACGGCGCCACCTGAAGCCGAAAATTTGAATACTTGAACGACTTTGGACATTCGGGAGGGGAGCGGTTCCCCTTACTCAGCCAGCGGGCATAATGATTCTGCAACCCAGTGGGCCACGCCCAGACGAGTGGACCATGCCAAACCTGCGGCCCAACAGGCTGAGCCCATATCCTAGAAAGTCGGACCAGGCCCAATGAAACCAGGATGAGCCCAACCCATTCGGGGCCGACCCATCAGGCCGGGTTGGGTTGGTCCGACTGTGTGGGACAAGACCTAGACCCTCTTAAGGCCCAATTCACTTAAACGAGCATATCTCTTAAACCGAACGTCCATTTGATGAACTGTCTAAGGCACCAAAAACCATAAGATGAATTGGTCCTTTTGATATACTCCATGTGACTTTTAGAGGGAGTTGGATTTTGTCTGGGTTGGATCATACCCGAATCCAACTAGGCTATCAGCACTAAAAGGGATATAACTTTCAGACCAGGTGTCCGGTTAATGCGTCGTCTATTGAGTTGGAACCCTTATGACATGAAGGATCATCAGTTTAATTTCATGTAGAACTTTATAGTGTTTGATTTATGAACGATAACCTGAGGAGCATAAAATGAATGTTTCTTTTAGTGAGAGTTTGGATGGATACTCCCTTGATGACTCAACATGTGAATCTTCCTTACTCCTACTCTCTGGTAGAGATGGGAATCCCCTTGTCATGATTGTGAGTTTTTTTCCCCTGAGATGGTTTTCCAATATTTGGAGTTGGTCTTCCCCTATTGGACTATGGAATGGGTCTTCCATACTTAACTCACATAGAGATAGGTACTCCCCTAACGGGTGGGGTGCAGGTCATCTATGTTAGGATTAGGTCCTCCCCTATCAACCTAGGGTGCGGTTCATCCTTAGGCAGTGGTAAAGAAGAGTCGATACTCCCCGGCTGTGCCAGGGTGCATGTCATATAGCATGGGTTTAGTACTCCACTAATATAAGAAATTGCCAGAGTTGTACTCCCCTGTCGCGCCCAGGTGCAGGTTCTCTAGCCTGGGTTCGGTACTCCCTTGATGTACAAGGGCATGGGTCCCCCACAATGAAAAAACTACCATAGTTTTACTCCACTACTGGGTAGGCTGCAGGTCCTCACATATGGAGTAGTACTCCCCCGTCTCCGAGTAGTGATAGAGAGATAGTCCTTTATGGGTGTTGGATCTCCCTTGATTGTAGGGCACCATAACGAGGATCAGTCCCATCCACATGATGTAATTGATACCCATGGTAGATGTTAGTACTCCCTCTATGAACTAAGGTGGAGACCACTTCTTACTAGGGTCACTGAGATATCAAGGGTTAGACTGGAGTAGTGCTCCCCCAACTGAACCCAGTGTCGAGGAGTGGGACTCTTCACTTGGAATCCCTTGGTCTTGCCTCAGGCTCAAGACTACGACTGAGAGAACTCTAGTGTCAGATAGTAGAGGCAGTTCTAGAAAAAATTTCATGATGGAGAACATCCTTTCGGACGTTTCAATATGAATGGTTGAGTTGTACCTAATGTATTACATCTCTAAGACGGGTGGCATTAGGGATGACCAATTCATGGAACGTGTACACCTGATCCTTGATTTATGCTTTGAGCCTTCTTTAGAAATCCTAGAAATGGCTTGAGGTCGAGGCCTTATGTTTCTTTGTGGCTAAGACGACAATATTAGGATGACCTAGGTAGATGTAATAGTATATACCTGAGTAGAGCTGACTATGCATAGTATTTGTGTTTTACTTCATGGTTGTTTAGTGGTATTTTTCCGTTGTGGGTTTCTGAAAGACCTCTTAGGGTATCGAGGTCCCCTACTAAGTACTGAGTTACTCACCCCTACATGGGCTTCACCCTCACATGTTGTGTCCGGTGAAGATGTTCGACGTTTTGATAAGGGAGCTCAGGGAGACGAGGCCGATAGATGTTACAATGGTGGACTTGGTTGCCTAGGATCAGGAGGGGTCTAGTAGGACCTGGAAGATAGGACATAATACTTCAACTTCTAGTGGCTTCACTTCTCCAACGATTAGGTGGGATCTTTCACAGACGGTCATCAGTGCTCCCATTTTACCTTTTTGTTTTCAGTTCTCTTTTTGGGCTTTTATACTAGCCCGGTTATGCCACTCAGTGCTTTACTTTCTATTGTACTATGGATTCTGATTACACAGTGTTCAACTTTTATCTTTTTCGTTTTTTATGAGTGAATGTGTGTATTGGTATCCAGAAAAATGCCTCCAACTTGCAAGTTCATTCCTACGACACTAGTCACCAACCCATGGTCTTTGGGAGGCGGGTTTGGCGTATGTCCCCACATGGGCCCCGAAGGGATGGGTCGTGACAAATTGGTATCAGAGGTGGTCAATTATATCTGAATGACCAAGGGTCTATTGTTTTTTGTGAGAAACATTGATAAGTGTTTCAAGTTCAGATTTCAGAACAGTGACTTTAGTGTTGTTTTGGCGGCCAACGTATCCATACAACATGACTCTGGACACCTGTTACCTAACTTGGTACATGGAAACACTGGTTGCAAGGAAAAGAATGGAATATTCATCTTGTATTGATCTTTGTGATTTCCATATTCAATATCAAGTCAGATCTCCAGATATAACCTTATAACCATGGTACATCTTGATCTATCTTAGGATTCCTCCATGTGGACGACGGACCAGGATCTTGATACGAGATTGTGAGTATAGCCCACCTAAAGACCATGTATCCATTTAGGGACAAGTGATTGAGATGGCCCCACTGAGTGGTGCACCAGTGTTACCACCAACCGATGGTTTTCATCTACGTTTGGTGGTTTTGGTAGTGGAAATTCTTAGGCTTAGTTCACATGAGTTCCAGAGGTAGAGAACTCCCAGGTTCCATGAAAAAATAGATCCTCATGAAGCATAGGATTGGCTTGAGGTTGTTACGTGTGTTTTCTTCCTAGTGAAGATACTTCATGATCAGACGGTATTCTTGGCTAAAAACCTTCTTCATGGAACAGTGGGAAGATGGTGGAGTCTAATGATTTAGACTCACAATGAGTCAAACCTGACTTGGAAATAATTCTAGTGCCTCTTTATAGAGGATTTTCTTCTAGAGAATTCATGCTCTGTACGCATACATGAGTAGCTGTATCTGCGACAGGGAAAAATGATGGTAATAGAGTAATCAATAAAATTCACAGATCATTCTCACTAATTTACATATAAGATAAATGACCCTTACTTCAGGTCCTGGAACTTCGAGTAGGGACTGTTCTGGGAAATCATGTTATCAGTGATACCTCTCAGCATTCTGATGCATGCTGGGGTACTGAACAAGCCCTGGTGGTTGAGATCTTTCTGGAAAAGGAGCAGGTGGATGTGACCAATGATAGTGGTCACAAAGTAGAGGTGTCTAATGGAGATAACAGACGAATAACGATGGGATCATAGCATAGGAGGCATACCCATACCCGGACACCAACACGTGGGTCTGTGGCATAACATCAGTGCCAAGGGAAAGATCAGCCACATGAGAGGCAGTGTTAGACTTGTAATGGATGGGGTAATCTCTCTAGAGATTGCCCATCCCAGCGTACTACTGAGAGGGAGCAGAGAGACAAACCTCCTTGGTAGAGACATCGCTTGGATCATGGAGTTCTGCAAGTTGGAAAGCATGGTAGAAAAGCTGGATGTGCAATAGGCGGTGTTCCCCACTAGGCTTAGGGAGATGGATGATGTCGAAAGGATAGTTGCACGCAGTCATGGCTCATGACCAAGAAACTATAGGAGAATTTCACAGTACGACCTGTGTCTTTTCTTTTGCTGCCTTCCTAAATAGACATTGGTTCTAGAAATTATTTTTCCACAAGTAGTTTTTGATACTTTTAGGTTACGGTTAGAAAGTGGACTTGAACCTCACACTTAGAGACTCCTGATGGAGGAGACCCGCTGATAGTGTGACCTGGATCTTGGAGGAAAGAGTTGCGGTTGGGGTTTTATAGTCCTGGTGTTGAAACCTTACGACATCAATATGGGTATGGAATACTACATTTCATGCCCGAAAAAAAATATTTGGAAGGTAATGTTGTATATATGCATGGTAGGTAAGGGATTTCCATTGCACCGGGGGGAGGGAAGCCCAGGAGGCACGATCTATAATCTCATAAAGAGTCTCTCTTGAGTCATTCTCTGGTGGCGGAGTTAGACCACATGATGTTTTTGTAGTGTGGAATAGTTCCTAGCCATCCATACTCAGTGGATATACCACAATTGGGAGTGGTCTTGTCTTCTTTAGGCTTTTGGTGAGTCCACTGGAGGTTCTAGGTAGTGGACCAAAAGACCCCACGATTTGCAGATGTATTGTGATGCTTAGTGATTTCACCACTTGTCGCAGCTAAAGAAACAAGCGGTGGTTGTGGCATAATTCTGACCTAAAAAGAGCTGGATATAAGAGTTGTTTATCTCAGTATTCCCTCACGGCACATTCTTGGAAGAAGCACATCAACCTCTTTTGGACCCAGTTTCATCCCGTGAGTTTGAGCCGTGGCTTTTCGGGGATGAAAAGTCTAAATGTGGGGGGAATGTTGTAACACCCCGAGATTTTATGAAAAATATTCTTTTAATTTCATTGATGTCTTCTATTATACACCACACCAAGTTTAGATTGTACTATACGCAACACCGTATTAGCTTGCAGTATACACAACACTATTCTTGGATCATGTTACACACAATTTCAAGTTCGTTTTATAATAGTCATTCTACGCAACATTGAGTGTGTTTATATATATATATATATATTCAATGTATAAATAAAATATGGTTGGATTCTGTTATACGAAACAATGAAGGATTCTTGCACAACACGGAACCCTGACTTGGCTTGCATTACACGCAATCGCAACCTTCCTCGATAGCGTGAGTTGTACGCAATACCGGGTTTTACTAAACAGCGATATATTATTGTAGTATTATTATGAACTAGCCGTTATGAATAGTATTAACTAAATTTTGAATTTATAACGTTACTATTCATCTTACACATTTTCTAGAACATGGTATAAGAACAAAATAAATTTTTCGGGTAAAATAAGTATTTTTCACAAAATGCAGTTTTACCGCCTTTTGATGGCGCACCCACGTTAAATATAGTTTTTGACATGTTTATAAGTTCAATTTGACAAAATAAAATTCTTCTTTTGAATCAGGATATAAAAATTTACATTATATAAAGTTTTGATATTTTTCCGATAACTTTCATATTTTAATGAATAGTAAAAAACACGCTATATTTTAATTAAAAACAACTTTTTTCATCATAATATCTTATGTGGTTAAATTATAATATTGAATGGTTTTAAAGTGTAAATAGAATATATTTTTACCATTTAATATAATGTATGTCATTAGCATTGATTTTACCTTGAATTCGTAGGTTAAATCAATTCAATCTTTTACTATGTTTTAAACAAAAACACGTTTTTATTCGACAACAGGATTAATTTTAATTTAATTTCTGCAACTTCTGTGTATTGAATTTTAAAAAATGGATTCCATATTTGGAATCAGTGGGTCCAAATTATGTTAATAGGATACTTTTTATTTTTGGGAATTATGAATAGTAACTACGATAAATTTTATTTACCATAGTTAAAGGTAAATCGGGTAATTAAGGGTAAATATAATATTTTAAAATTATGCTAACAAATGCCAAAATCCTATTGGATGACTAAAAATCTACCCATATCACCTAAGGGTCGGATTAGATTCATTTAATTAAATATTTTCAATGAAAATAATTTAATTATTATTAAAACCAAAGAATGTGACAACATGTCACTTTCTTAAATCTTATAAGTATAATAATTTTAATCTAGTGATAAACTTCATGAAACTTCGAACATGAATAGTCTACAGAAATATAATACAATTATCTATATCATAGGTATTTATTTAGAATTTTTAGGGATTAAATAATTATCATTTATTATGACACAAAGATGATGCAGTAATTGTCTTATTAATGAAATATTGACATAATTGATGTTATAAATGCCCAAATAAATGTAATTTGAGACTTTTTATGAATTACACTAATTTTATAGGTTAATATGACATGTTATTATTTATTTAATTAACTTTTTTCGAACTTATCATTCTGTTATGATTTTCACAAGAATCTATTACTAAATAGTGTCAAAATTGACATAAAATAGTTTTTAAAACACATATTATATTATTAATTGTTATTTTATTCCTAAAAATCTAAGGTTCGGCCAAATTACTTAGATAAGGTTATATATATGAATAATAAACAATTTGGGGTTCTATTGGCTTCTTTTAGTAAGTTTATTAACCTTATAGTATAAGAACACAAGAAGACACGGTAAAAGTAAAATTATTTAACTTAATGTTAAATCTAAATGATAAGGTTAAAATAGGAACCTAAACTTGTCTAAATTATATTGGATGAGTTGATTTAGACCCATCCCCACCTTACCCTCGAAATAAATCAATTTGGAGCTATTTAAAACCGAACTTGACTTTATAATAAAACAATATTTTTAGTTATTCCAAAGGTGCCCCTCTCCTCCCTTATAAAAGGGCACCTCCTCCCTCTCTTCCTCACACAACTTTGAGCCTTCAAGATCGGCCAACCCCTGCCAAAATATCTTCTCCACTTCCATAGAAACATCCTAGAGGTTCTGGTCTTCCTCAAAGACCAATTTTAGTGCCCTAAGAGGAGGTCTCAAAGAGGCGCTTCAAAGAAGAGGTAATTTCCGTTACCAATTTTTTGACCTTTATTTCTTCTTCCACTTCTTCTTCTTAGGTTGTTTCATTATGAAGTAATAACATCAGTATCACTCATATACTGATATTTTATTATAAGTATGAAACAGTCCTAATTCTCCATCTATCCATCCTACGGAAAACGAAATCACCGCGCGCGCGTACGTACGGAATACCGTCTCCACGCCGTGGTGTAATCTGTTTTTCCACCAACACCTTACATGGATGGGTATTATGGTGTAAAGAATAACTATACATAGTTATTATAACATAATAATGATTCTGATATATTGTATCATCCACTCCAATTCAATTCAATAATTATGGAAATGATATCATCGCTCGTGCGTACGTACGGACTACCGTCTCCACGACGCGATGAGATTCATTCTCCATGTTAACCATTTAAGAATGATTATAAAGTATAAATAAGCAATAATAATGAAATATATGACATTATAAAGCTACTTCATTTATGTGTATATATATGTATGTCATCTACTTAATTCCACTCAATTCAATAAGGAAACGAAAACAACGTTCATGCGTACGTACGGCCTACCGTCTCAATGAACGGTGTATTTCTTTCCATTTATCGATCCATTATATATATGTATATTCTGAATATTTATTATATATAAATCATGTTTTATATTCTATAATTATGTAATAATTATCTAAGTAATCATATGAATAATTACAAGTTAAAACACAAACGACAAATGAGATGATTTTACCCAAAACACTACTTTAACATGAATTTACAAAAGAACGGGTAATATAAAGTCATATGTGAACCATATATGATATAATAACAATGAATATGATTCTGTAATAAGTAAATGACATTATTTAAATCATTATACAGGAGGTTCGGACACTTACGAAGCAAATCGGACCTAAGGTAAGGGAAATATCACAATCTCATTTTTATCTGAGATTGTTTATACTTTGGCATTTACTTGGGTGTATTTTATCATCCACATCCATGTTTCCTCAATATGTAACATTATTTCCATCCACCTACAATTTTTTATATACAATTTTACCCTTCGGTGAGTTTATAGTAAAAGATATTAAAGGAATATTTTGTCATTTTTCGTACGAGGTACTTTTTGACTTTTCCGACAAAAGTACGAAGAATGTTTTTTTTTCTTTTAACTTATACGGCATGAATGGATTTTTAAAACATTATTTCCAAAAATATTCCTTTACAAGTTTTCAAGTTTATTTTTAATCAACTTCTTTTAGTTTAAAATTGTATGACATGTTAAGAAAGGAAAAGTGTTTTGAAGTAAAAAGGATATTTTCATCAAGAATGAAGTTCAAGTGTTTTATCAAAATTATTTTCCATCTAAGATAATAAAGGGTTCTGTTTTTATCCCCATTATTACATTGATTTTATTATGTTGTGATGGAATTATTTTTATGAATTCCATTATCGTATATGAATTGTTTTATTATGTCATGATGTTTAAGATTCCCATTTGTATTACATGGGTTATGCAATGATGTATGATTTAAGATTTTGCGGCATACATAAGAATGGTATCATTATGAGATGGGTGGGACCTATATCTCCCTCCAATGCATTGGGTAATGATTTTATATCTCATGAGATAGACATGGCTGGAATGGTAGGTTATACCGGTTCAGTGAAACGGGACTGAAATGAGGGTCACTCGATTCAGAAATGGACTTTGTCGACTAAGATAGTCTTGTCAATGAGTCTTGACTAACAAGAAATGATTCTCTATGATTATGTGTGTATGCTACAAAGTTTAATGTTTTATGTTATGATTATTGTGAATACATTTCACTGCCATGAGTTATCCCAGGTTATGAAATTATGATCTCTTTTGCAGGTTATGATTTCCAAAAGTTATGTTATTATGAATATGATGTGATTGATTTTTTTCTTTTGTTTACCCTTACTGAGCATTTGAGCTCACCATTTTATGTTTTATTTTCCCCAGGATATAAAGAAAGGTTTTAGGTTAAAAAAAGGGAAGATCTTTATGGGAGATATTGAAGATCTTTCACCACGATTAGAAGATTACATTCCGAGTTTCCAAAGACACTAAACTATTACGATCCTTTTGTGTGTGTTTTTGTTATGTACTAAGTATTCCACAAATGTAATGTAATGTCAATGTACGTCAGGCTTCGGGTCTCTACAGTTGGTATCCGAGGAAAGGTTTAGTCAACCTTTGGAAACTAGGATGCGAGAACTTTAGTGAGATCCCTAGAGATATTTATAAGGTTTGTCTAGGGATGTCCCTAAGGATAAGTATACGTATAGGATAGAGTCCTATAACTATGGTAACGATCTTATAATTTAACCTAAGATGTTATATATTGAGGGTGCTCTCCCTTTACTATGTTGTTTTCCCTAGCATGATTTTTTCCTCTCACACTATTCTTTTTGGGTTTTAGAAAATGGCTGGAAACAAGATGATTCACGATAATGGAGGATATTATGGACAATGGAATGATATTCTTTGTGAGAAACCAAATGAAATGGGATTTGGAAGTCCAAACATCATTATTATGCCGAATCAGCAATCTCATAATATGATCAATAAAGTAAAATTTGGTAAGTTTCCTGACTCGGCTGATAAGAGAAAGATGGAGTTTCATGATGATCATAGAGGAAAGAAAGTTCAATTTCCCCTGTGTAAATCATGTGGGAAGAGGCATCAAGGAGAATGTTTCAAAGGAACTAGAAGATGCTTTGGGTGTGGAAAAGAAGGATACAAATCCAGTAAGTGCAAAGGAAAAGGTTCAGTTAACACCAGGGATGAGGATAATGGTATTGCTATAACATCAACAATGGTTAAATGTTTTAAATGTGGAATGTACGGGCATTATGCAAACCAATGCCCTAAGGGAAAGTCTCATGAAGAGAATCAAGTATGGTTCTATGGGTAGTATTTATGTTGATGATGATGAAGATACTACAAATGATATGTGAGATGAAAGAATCGTTGAAGCTCGGTCAATGGTTTAAGAATGTAGTGGAATGATGACATGTTTATCATGTGTAATGTTGTATAAGTAATCTCACGGTACTATGAAATAAAGAGACATATAAGGATTGTTACACTGTTGTCTTTCCTTGAGTTTGGAAAGTGTATGATTAATGGTACCAGTATCCATGAAAGGTTATTCAGATATTTTTGGAATGCAGATGATATGCGCATAATGAAGGGATAAGGAGAAAATTAAATGTTTGATAGTATTCATGAGCTCATGAATGATATAAGGAGAAGGTTATATCATGGTTTGAGTATATAGAATTTTGAGGATTTTGGTATGTGGAAAGTGTTAACGTTTAACTGCATTCATGTTCAATGGGTATTCAAGAGAACACATGATTAAGGCCTTTGACTGTTTGGAATGTGACCAACAAGATATATCTTATGATATATGGGGGATAAATGATGGCATTCACGTGATCATTTTCCTTATACTATGAGCTTGGACCGAAGTATTTTAGATAAGCCTAAAGATTGGAATGGATTATGTTGGACATAAGTTAGTATTGTTTAAGGATAAATTTTTTTTCGATATTATTGATGGGATGTTATAGTAATATAGCTTTAGAAAAAGGACAACCTGCAGGACGGGCGACAGCCCATCGTGTCGGACAAGGCCGTGGGAATCGAACCCACAACTGAAGTGCGACTGGCCTTTATCGCCTACCACTGGCCTACAGGAAGTCCCTGTTTAGTAGAAACTAGTTTTATTATATTAATTAGTATGATATATGAAGTATAAGTCCATTTTAGGAATCATATATGATTAATCTCACTATAGAATGACTTATGTATATTTAATAACTTTTGCTAACCTTTTGTTTGAGACAGATGGAATGACCCATCATTCAATCACATGATCTGCTAACACTTCACGAATAACAAATTCTACTTCATTTATTTAAGAGATGAAGTGGAAATTGTTCAAGGCACGAACAACAGTGAGATCGTACCAAAATAAAGTAAGTATTTATTCTAATTCAAATTCTTCAACTTTAGGGAAACGATCTTGTAAACCAAAAATGTTTTCCTAGTGATCTTATATCTAATTAATCAGATGGTACCTTAGATCGTCACAAATTTATGGATTTGTGATTGTTGGATTTTCCATAGCCATGTTCTCTACCACTCTCTATCAGAACATGATGGTTAGATTTTTCTTCCACATCCATATTTTCACCTATGTGGAAACCCAGAGATTAGTTTATTTGGGTAACCATTACGTTTCATACATTCGTTTTTAAAGATTGGTTTTGGTATTCCTTTTTACGATGTGGGTTTCGATTAAAGAAACTTTCGAATAGTAAACCATTTATAACCCCGATGAATTTCAAGGGCGAAATTCATTTAAAGGGTGGTAGAATGTAACACCCCGAGATTTTATGAAAAATATTCTTTTAATTTCATTGATGTCTTCTATTATACACCACACCAAGTTTAGCTTGTACTATACGCAACACCGTATTAGCTTGCAGTATACGCAACGCTATTCTTGGATCATGTTACACACAATTTCAAGTTCGTTTTATAATAGTCATTCTACACAACATTGAGTGTGTTTATATATATATATATATATATATATATATATTCAATGTATAAATAAAATATGGTTGGATTCTGTTATATGAAACAATGAAGGATTCTTGCACAACACGGAACCCTGACTTGGATTGCATTACACGCAATCGCAACCTTCCTCGATAGCGTGTGTTGTACGCAATACCGGGTTTTACTAAGCAACGATATATTATTATAATATTATTATGAACTAGCCGTTATGAATAGTATTAAATAAATTTTGAATTTATAACATTACTATTCATCTTACTCATTTTCTAGAACATGGTATAAGATCAAAATAAATTTTTCGGGTAAAATAAGTATTTTTAAAAAAATGCAGTTTTACCGCCTTTTGATGGCGCACCCACTTTAAATCTAGTTTTTGACATGTTTATAAGTTCAATTTGACAAAATAAAATTCTTCTTTTGAATCAGGATATAAAAATTTACATTATATAAAGTTTTTATATTTTTCCGATAACTTTCATATTTTAATGAATAGTAAAAAACACGCTATATTTCAATTAAAAACAACTTTTTTCATCATAATATCTTATGTGGTTAAATTATAATATTGAATGGTTTTAAAGTGTAAATATAATATATTTTTACCATTTAATATAATGTATGTCATTATCATTGATTTTACCTTGAATTCGTAGGTTAAATCAATTTAATCTTTTGCAATGTTTTAAACAAAAACCCGTTTTTATTTGACAACGGGATTAATTTTAATTTAATTTCTGCAACTTCTGTGTATTGAATTTTAAAAAATGGATTCCATATTTGGAATCAGTGGGTCCAAATTATGTTAATAGGATACTTTTTATTTTTGGGAATTATGAATAGTAACTACGGTAAATTTTATTTACCATAGTTAAAGGTAAATCGGGTAATTAAGGGTAAATATAATATTTTAAAATTACGCTAACAAATGTCAAAATACTATTGGATGACTAAAACTCGACCCATATCACCTAAGGGTCGGATTAGATTCATTTAATTAAATTTTTTCAATGAAAATAATTTAATTATTATTAAAACCAAAGAACGTGACAACATGTCACTTTCTTAAATCTTATAAGTATAATAATTTTAATCTAGTGATAAACTTCATGAAACTTCGAACATGAATAGTATACAGAAAGCTAATACAATTATCTACATCATAGGTATTTATTTATAATTTTTAGGGATTAAATAATTATCATTTATTATGACACAAAGATGATGCAGTAATTGTCTTATTAATGAAATATTGACATAATTGATGTTATAAATGCCCAAATAAATGTAATTTGAGACTTTTTATGAATTCCACTAATTTTATAGGTTAATATGACATGTTATTATTGATTTAATAAAAAAAAATTCGAACTTATCATTCTGTTATGATTTTCAAAAGAATCTATTACTAAATAGTGTCAAAATTGACATAAAATAGTTTTTAAAACAAATATTATATTATTAATTGTTATTTTATTCCTAAAAATCTAAGGTTCGGCCAAATGACTTATATACGATTATATATATTAATAATAAACAATTTGGGGTTCGATTGGCTTCTTATAGTAAGTTTATTAACCATATAGTATAAGAACACAAGAAGACACGGTAAAAGTAAAATTATTTAACTTAATGTTAAATCTAAATGATAAGGTTAAAATAGGAACCTAAACTTGTCTAAATTCTATTGGATGAGAGGATTTAGACCCATCCCCACCTTAGCCTCGAAATAAATCAATTTGGAGCTATTTAAAACCGAACATGACTTTATAATAAAATATTATTTTTAGTTATTCCAAAGGTGCCCCTCTCCTCCCTTATAAAAGGGCACCTCCTCCCTCTCTTCCTCACACAACTTTGAGCCTTCAAGCTCGGACAACTCCTGCCAAAATATCTTCTCCACTTCCCTAGAAACATCCTAGAGGTTCTGGTCTTCCTCAAAGACCAATTTTAGTGCCCTAAGAGGAGGTCTCAAAGAGGCGCTTCAAAGAAGAGGTAATTTCCGTTACCAATTCTTTCACCTCTATTTCTTCTTCCACTTCTTCTTATTAGATTGTTTCATTATGAAGTAATAACATCAGTATCACTCATATACTGATATATTATTATAATTATGAAACAATCCTAATTCACCATCTATCCATCATACGGAAAACGAAATCAGCGCGCGTGCGTACGTACGGAATACCGTCTCCACGCCGTGGTGTAATATGTTTTTCCACCAACACCTTACATGGATGGGTATTATGGTGTAAAGAATAACTATACATAGTTATTATAAAATAATAATGATTCTGATATATTGTATCATCCACTCCAATTCAATTCAATAATTATGGAAATGATATCATCGCTCGTGCGTACGTACGGACTACCGTCTCCACGACGCGATGAGATTCATTCTCCATGTTAACCATTTAAGAATGATTATAAAGTATATATAAGCAATAATAATGAAATATATGACATTATAAAGCTACTTTATTTATGTGTATATATATGTATGTCATCTACTTAATTCCACTCAATTCAATAAGGAAACGAAAACAGCGTTTATGCGTACGTACGGCCTACCGTCTCCATGAACGGTGTATTTCTTTCCATTTATCAATCCATTATATATATGTATATTCTGAATATATATTATATATAAATCATGTTTTATATTCTATAATTATGTAATAATGATCTAAGTAATCATATGAATAATTACAAGTTAAAACACAAACGACAAATGAGACGATTTTACCCAAAACGCTACTTTAACATGAATTTACAAAAGAACGGGTAATATAAAGTCATAAGTGAACAATATATGATATAATAACAATGAATATGATTCTGTAATAAGTCAATGACATTATTTAAATCATTATACAGGAGTTTCGGACACTTACGAAGCAAATCAGACCTAAGGTAAGGGAAATATCACAATCTCATTTTTACCTGAGATTGTTTATACTTTGGCATTTACTGGGGTGTATTTTATCATCCACATCCATGTTTCCTCAATATGTAACATTATTTCCATCCACCTAAAATTTTTTATATACAATTTTACCCTTCGATGAGTTTTTAGTAAAAGATATGAAAGGAATCTTTTGTCGTTTTTCGTACGAGGTACTTTTTGACTTTTCCGACAAAAGTACGAAGAATGTTTTTTTTCTTTTAACTTATACGGCATGAATGGATTTTTAAAACATTATTTCCAAAAAGATTCCTTTACAAGTTTTCAAGTTTATTTTTAATCAACTTCTTCTAGTTTAAAATGGTATGACATGTTAAGAAAGGAAAAGTGTTTTGAAGTAGAAAGGATATTTTCATCAAGAATGAAGTTCAAGTGTTTTATCAAATTTATTTTCCATCTAAGATAATAAAGGGTTCTGTTTTTATCCCCATTATTACATTGATTTGATTATGTTGTGATGGAATTATTTTTATGAATTCCTTTATCGTATATGAATTGTTTTATGATGTCATGATGTTTAAGATTCCCATTTGTATTACATGGGTTATGCAATGATGTATGATTTATGATTTTGTGGCACACATAAGAATGATATCATTATTAGATGGGTGGGACCTATATCTCCCTCCAATGCATTGGGTAAAGATTTGATATCTCATGAGATAGACATGGCTGGAATGGTAGGTTATACCGGTTCAGTGAAACAGGACTGAAACGAGGGTCACTTGATTCAGAAATGGACTTTGTCCACTAAGATAGTCTGGGCAATGAGTCTTGACTAACAAGAAATGATTCTCTATGATTATGTGTGTATGCCACAAAGTTTAATGTTTTAAGTTATGATTATTGTGAATACATTTCACTGCCATGAGTTATCTCAGGTTATGAAATTATGATCTCTTTTGCAGGTTATGATTTCCAAAAGTTATGTTATTATGAATATGATGTGATTGATTTTTTTCTTTTGTTTACCCATACTGAGCATTTGAGATCACCCTTTTATGTTTTATTTTCCCCAGGATATAAATAAAGGTTTTAGGTAAAAAAAGGGAAGATCTTTATGGGATATATTGAAGATCTTTCACCACGATTAGAAGATTACGTTCTGAGTTTCCAAAGACACTAAACTATTACGATCCTTTTGTGTGTGTTTTTGTTATGTACTAAGTATTCCGCAAATTTAATGTAATGTCAATGTACGTCACGCTTCGGGTCTCTACAGTTGGTATCAGAGGAAAGGTTTAGTCAACCTTTGGAAACTAGGATGCGAGAACTTTAGTGAGATCCCTAGAGATATTTATAAGGTTTGTCTAGGGATGTCCCTAAGGATAAGTATACGTATAGGATAGAGTCCTATAACTATGGTAACGATCTTAGAATTTAACCTAAGATGTTATATATTGAGGGTGCTCCCCCTTTACTATGTTGTTTTCCCTAGCATGATTTTTGCCTCTCACACTATTATTTTTGGGTTTTAGAAAATGGCTGGAAACAAGATGATTCACGATAATGGAGGATATTATGGACAATGGAATGATATTCTTCATGAGCAACCAAATGAAATGGGATTTGGAAGTCCAAACATCATTATTATGCCGAATCAGCAATCTCATAATATGATCAATAAAGTAAAATTTGGTAAGTTTCTTGACTCGGCTGATAAGAGAAAGATGGAGTTTCATGATGATCATAGATGAATGAAAGTTCAATTTCCCCTGTGTAAATCATGTGGGAAGAGGCATCAAGGAGAATGTTTCAAAGGAACTGGAAGATGCTTTGGGTGTGGAAAAGAAGGACACAAAGCCAGTAAGTGCAAAAGAAAAGTTTCAGTTAACATCAGGGATGAGGATAATGGTATTTCTACAACATCAAAAATGGTTAAATGTTTTAAATGTGGAATGTACAGGCATTATGCAAACCAATGCCCTAAGAGAAAGTCTCATGAAGAGAATCAGTATGGTCGTATGGGTAGTATTTATGTTGATGATGATGAAGAGACTACAAATGATATGTGAGATAAAAGAATTGTTGAAGCTCGGTCAATGGTTTAAGAATGTAGTGGAATGATGACATGTTTATCATGTGTAATGTTGTATAAGTAATCTCACGGTACTATGAAATAAAGAGACATATAAGGATTGTTACACTGTTGTCTTTCCTTGAGTTTTGAAAGTGTATGATTAATGGTACCAGTATCCATGAAAGGTTATTGAGATATTTTTGGAATGCAGATGATATGCGCATAATGAAGGGATAAGGAGAAAATTAAATGTTTGATAGTATTAATGAGCTCATGACTGATATAAGGAGAAGGTTATATCATGGTTTGAGTATATAGAATTTTGAGGATTTTGGTATGTGGAAAGTGTTAACGTTTAACTGCATTCATGTTCAATGGGTATTCAAGAGAACACATGATTAAGGCCTTTGAATGTTTGGAATGTGACCAACAAGATATATCTTATGATATATGGAGGATAAATGATGGCATTCACGTGATCATTTTCTCTATACTATGAGCTTGGACCGAAGTATTTTAGATAAGCCTAATGATTGGAATGGATTATGTTAGACAGAATTTAGTATTGTTTAAGGATAAAACTTTTTTTTGATATTATTGATGGGATGTTATAGTAATATAGCTTTAGAAAAAGGACAACCAGCAGGACGGGCGACAACCCATCGCGTCGGACAAGGCCGTGGGAATCGAACCCACAACTGAAGTGCGACTGGCCTTTATCGCCTACCACTGGCCTACAGGAATTCCCTGTTTAGTATAAACTAGTTTTATTATATTAAGTAGTATGATATATGAAGTATAAGTCCATTTTAGGAATCATATATGATTAATCTCACTATAGAATGACTTATGTATATTTAATAACTTTTTCTAACCTTTTGTTTGAGACAGATGGAATGACCCGTCATTCAATCACATGATCTGCTAACACTTCACGAATAAAAAATTCAACTTCATTTATTTAAGAGATGAAGTGGAAATTGTTCAAGGCACGAACAACAGTGAGATCGTGCCAAAATAAAGTAAGTATTTATTCTAATTCAAATTCTTCATCTTTAGGGAAACGATCTTGTAAAACAAAAATGTTGTCCTAGTGCTCTTATATCTAATTAATCAGATGGTACCTTAGATCGTCACAAATTTATGGATTTGTGATTGTTGGCTTTTACATATCCATGTTCTCTACCACTCTATATCAGAACATGATGGTTAGATTTTTCTTCCACATCCATATTTTCACCTATGTGGAAACCCAGTGATTAGTTTATTTGGGTAACCGTTACGTCTCATACATTCGTTTTTAAAGATTGGTTTTGGTATTCCTTTTTACGATGTGGGTTTCGATTAAAGAATCTTTCGAATAGTAAACCATTTATAACCCCGACGAATTTTGAGGGCGAAATTCATTTTAAGGGGGGTAGAATGTAACACCCCGAGATTTTATGAAAAATATTCTTTTCATTTCATTGATTTCTTCTATTATACACCACACCAAGTTTAGCTTGTACTATATGCAACACCGTATTAGCTTGCAGTATACACAACACTATTCTTGGATCATGTTACACACAATTTCATGTTCGTTTTATAATAGTCATTCTACACAACATTGAGTGTATTTATATATATATATATATATATTCAATGTATAAATAAAATATAGTTGGATTCTGTTATACGAAACAACGAAGGATTCTTGCACAACACGGAACCCTGACTTGGCTTGCATTACACGCAACCGCAACCTTCCTCGATAACGTGTGTTGTACGCAATACCGGGTTTTACTAAACAATGATATATTATTATAATATTATTATAACTAGCCGTTATGAATAGTATTAAATAAATTTTTAATTTATAACATTACTATTCATCTTACACATTTTCTAGAACATGGTATAAGAACAAAATAAATTTTTCGGGTAAAATAAGTATTTTTATAAAAATGCAGTTTTACCGCCTTTTGATGGCGCACCCACTTTAAATATAGTTTTTGACATGTTTATAAGTTCAATTTGACAAAATAAAATTCTTCTTTTTAATCAGGATATAAAAATTTACATTATATAAAGTTTTGATATTTTTCCGATAACTTTCATATTTTAATGAATAGTAAAAAACCCGCTATATTTCAAATAAAAACAACTTTTTTCATCGTAATATATTATGTGGTTAAATTATATTATTGAATGGTTTTAAAGTGTAAATAGAATATATTATTACCATTTAATATAATGTATGCCATTAGCATTGATTTTACCTTGAATTCGTAGGTTAAATCAATTCAATCTTTTGCAATGTTTTAAACAAAAACCCGTTTTTATTCAACAACGGGATTAATTTTAATTTAATTTATGAAACTTCTGTGTATTGAATTTTAAAAAATGGATTCCATATTTGGAATCAGTGGGTCCAAATTATGTTAATATGATACTTTTTATTTTTGGGAATTATGAATAGTAACTACGGTAAATTTTATTTACCATAGTTAAAGGTAAATTGGGTAATTAAGGGTAAATATAATATTTTAAAATTACGCTAAAAAATGTCAAAATCCTATTGGATGACTAAAAATCTACCCATATCACCTAAGGGTCGGATTAGATTAATTTAATTAAATTTTTTCAATGAAAATAATTTAATTATTATTAAAACCAAAGAATGTGACAACATGTCACTTTCTTAAATCTTATAAGTATAATAATTTTAATCTAGTGATAAACATCATGCAAATTCGAACATGAATAGTATACAGAAAGATAATACAATTAGCTACATCATAGGTATTTATTTAGAATTTTTAGGGATTAAATAATTATCATTTATTATGACACAAAGATGATGCAGTAATTGTCTTATTAATGAAATATTGACATAATTGATGTTATAAATGCCCAAATAAATGTAATTTGAGACTTTTTATGAATTACAATAATTATATAGGTTAATATGACATGTTATTATTTATTTAATTTACTTATTTCGAACTTATCATTCTATTATGATTTTCACAAGAATCTATTACTAAATAGTGTCAAAATTGACATAAAATAGTTTTTAAAACAAATATTATATTATTAATTGTTATTTTATTCCTAAAAATCTAAGGTTCTGCCAAATGACTTAGATAAGGTTATATATATTAATAATAAACAATTTGGGGTTCGATTGGCTTCTTATAGTAAGTTTATTAACCTTATAGTATAAGAACACAAGAAGACACGGTAAAAGTAAAATTATTTAACTAAATGTTAAATCTAAATGATAAGGGTAAAATAGGAACCTAAACTTGTCTAAATTCTATTGGATGAGAGGATTTCGACCCATCCCCACCTTATTCTTGAAATAAATCAATTTAGAGCTATTTAAAACCGAACTTGACTTTATAATAAAATAATATTTTTAGTTATTCCAAAGGTGCCCCTCTCCTCCCTTATAAAAGGGCACCTCCTCCCTCTCTTCCTCACACAACTTTGAGCCTTAAAGCTCGTCCAAACCCTGCCAAAATGTCTTCTCCACTTCCTTAGAAACATACTAGAGGTTCTGGTCTTCCTCAAATACCAAATTTAGTGCCCTAAGAGGAGGTCTCAAAGAGGCGCTTCAAAGAAGAGGTAATTTCTGTTACCAATTCTTTGACATTTATTTCTTCGTCCACTTCTTCTTCTTAGGTTGTTTCATTATGAAGTAATAACATCAGTATCACTCATATACTTATATGTTATTATAAGTATGAAACAATCCTAATTCACCATCTATCCATCCTACGGAAAATGAAATCACCGCGCGTGCGTACGTACGGAATACCGTCTCCACGCCGTGGTGTAATCTATTTTTCCACCAACACCTTACATGGATGGGTATTATGGTGTAAAGAATAACTATACATAGTTATTATAACATAATAATGATTCTGATATATTGTATCATCCACTCCAATTCAATTCCATAATTATGGAAATGATATCATCGCTCGTGCGTACGTATGGACTACCGTCTCCACGACGCGATGAGATTCATTCTCCATGTTAACCATTTAAGAATGATTATAAAGTATAAATAAGCAATAATAATGAAATATATGACATTATAAAGCTACTTCATTTATGTGTATATATATGTATGTCATCTACTTAATTCCACTCAATTCAATAAGGAAACGAAAACAGCGTTCATGCGTACGTACGGCCTACCGTCTCCATGAACGGTGTATTTCTTTCTATTTATCGATCCATTATATATATGTATATTCTGAATATATATTATATATAAATAAGGTTTTATATTCTATAATTATGTAATAATGATCTAAGTAATCATATGAATAATTACAAGTTAAAACACAAACGACAAATGAGACGATTTTACCCAAATGCTACTTTAACATGAATTTACAAAAGAACGGGTAATATAAAGTCATAAGTGAACCATATATGATATAATAACAATGAATATGATTCTGTAATAAGTCAATGACATTATTTAAATCATTATACAGGAGTTTCGGACACTTACTAAGCAAATCGGACCTAAGGTAAGGGAAATATCACAATCTCATTTTTATCTGAGATTGTTTATACTTTGGCATTTACTGGGGTGTATTTTATCATCCACACCCATGTTTCCTCAATATGTAACATTATTTCCATCCAACTACAATTTTTTATATACAATTTTACCCTTCGGTGAGTTTCTAGTAAAAGATATGAAAGGAATCTTTTGTCGTTTTTCGTACGAGGTACTTTTTGACTTTTCCGACAAAAGTACGAAGATTGTTTTTTTTCTTTTAACTTATACGGCATGAATGGATTTTTAAAACATTATTTCCAAAAATATTCCTTTACAAGTTTTCAAGTTTATTTTTAGTCAACTTCTTTTAGTTTAAAATGGTATGACATGTTAATAAAGGAAAAGTGTTTTGAAGTAGAAAGGATATTTTCATCAAGAATGAAGTTCAAGTGTTTTATCAAAATTATTTTCCATCTAAGATAATAAAGGGTTCTATTTTAATCCCCATTATTACATTGATTTGATTATGTTGTGATGGAATTATTTTTATGAATTCCTTTATCGTATATTAATTGTTTTATGATGTCATGATGTTTAAGATTCCCATTTGTATTACATGGGTTATGCAATGATGTATGATTTATGATTTTGTGGCACACATAAGAATGGTATCATTATGAGATGGGTGGGACCTATATCTCCCTCCAATGCATTGGGTATAGATTTTATATCTCATGAGATAGACATGGCTGGAATGGTAGGTTATACCGGTTCAGTGAAACAGGACTGAAATGAGGGTCACTCGATTCAGAAATGGACTTTGTCCACTAAGATAGTCTTGGAAATGAGTCTTGACTAACAAGAAATGATTCTCTATGATTATGTGTGTATGCCACAAAGTTTAATGTTTTAAGTTATGATTATTGTGAATACATTTCACTGCCATGAGTTATCCCAGGTTATGAAATTATGATCTCTTTTGCAGGTTAAGATTTCCAAAAGTTATGTTATTATGAATATGATGTGATTGATTTTTTCATTTGTTTACCCTTACTGAGCATTTGAGCTCACCCTTTTATGTTTTCTTTTCCCCGGGATATAAAAAAAGGTTTTAGGTAAAAAAAAGGGAAGATATTTATGGGAGATATTGAAGATCTTTCACCACGATTAGAAGATTATGTTCCGAGTTTCCAAAGACACTAAACTATTACGATCCTTTTGTGTGTGTTTTTGTTATGTACTAAGTATTCCGCAAATGTAATGTAATGTCAATGTACGTCAGGCTTCGGGTCTCTAAAAATGTAACTTCTCATAATTTCAGTGTAATGTTTTTTATTTATATGGAATTATTTCGAGACCTCGAAATCTGACGGCACAAGATTCCGATTCCCGGAGTGCCTGGAATGATCCGTTAAGAAAATGTTAAGCTTGAAAAAAAGCTTGCTTCAGCAGTTTTCCAGAAAAAGTGTAATAACTATTAAACAGGTTTTTGGATTAGAAATATGAGGGAACCATTACATTAAGGATGGTATGTTTACCCTAGTCATGACTCAAATTTAGTCAGCGCATGCCCCAGTGAGAAAACCCAAAATGGAATAACCTTAATAAAATTATTAAATAAAATTATTTTATTTTTCATATGATTTTAACTCTAAAAGAGTTACTCAGATGAAAAAAACGAGAGAACTGTTGAACTTGTGACTATATGCTTTCCTTAGGTAGATACTAACATTGGACGGCGTAGGCTTCTAGTGGTAGTTAGTTTTTGGCTGTAAATAAAATAATTATGTAAAAATTATTTTATTGTAAAATCCTTAACTTCTAAACGCCTACCCGGATTGAAAATTCAATAGTACCATGAGGTCGTGATCCCCATAGGCAGATCCTAACCTAGACTGGAGTGGGTTGATGATGACTGTAAATAATTTTTGAATACATTTAATGTATGTTTAGACAATTTGCAGGTGGTGAATTTTATCTTTTAAACAGGTGCTCAGATTAAAAAACGGAGGGAATCATTGAATATGTAGTGCTGGGATTCACTTTAAAGAATATCAAGTTCAACTTTATAAGGTGGGATGAAAAGTATAATTTTTGGACTTTACAAAAAGTAATAAATTAACTTTTGGTTATTGTTTTGTGAAACTCTTGGACAAACGGTGTTGGGACTGTAGTGCAACGTCGAAACCATTTAATTGATTGACTCATAATTTCTCTAACCACACCGTTTGGAGATTTAAATGAATATGTAACCAAATCATTGAGATAATTAAAGAGGTTCATTAATTATAATCATTAATGAACTTCATTAATTATGTGGTGCATTGATCCTATCTTCCCCTCTATTTAAATGATGCTCGGGAATGGGTTTTCGGCATGCAAGAAGGGGAACCTCTGATGAAGTGCAGTACGACTTCCACCAACCTAGAACAAAGATTCAAGCGACGAACATTGGAGGAATCAGCAGGCGAAGGCATGGGCCGATGAACACCTTCAGACGTGGACACTTCTTCCTCATCTGAAGAGCCTTCCTACGATTACAAGGTAGGGGTTATATATTTGATTCCTCCACTTTTTACTTCGTTCTTGAATATTATAAAGAACACAGGTCAACCGTCCAATGGGTTGACCCTTTTTTCTCTTGAATGTGAGGGGATAAAGTGGTGTTTCATTATGTGAGTTTTAATAATATAATAATCCATACCATGTTATAATGCTAACGTGGAGGGTGTGAGCCAGACGAACAAGGCCTATACCCTTGACTAAAACTATTATGGTTGCATTCTATGTGGCATACTGGAAGAAGCGACGGAATGATGGAAGCACAGGGAGGGAAAGGCGACCGAGGGTGGAAGCGACGAGCACTTATCGGCCACAAAGGGATGGCGGCGCCTGTAGGCGCTGCGATGGACAAGGGGCGATCGACCAACTCCGGCCTCTTTGAAGCGAGGCGGCACACCGCGGTGGATGGCCGCGACATCGAACCGTGATAGAGGGTGGACCCAAGCCCACAAGTCCGTAGCATTCTTGTCCATGCAGACCGGCCAGGAGGTGCAGCGCCATCTGGCGCCGTTGTTGAGCTAGGTGGTGCGCTGAGACAGTGCACCGTGGAAGAAGGCTATGACATCGAGCTGTGATGGAGGGAGGAGCCATGCCCGTGGGTCCATAGCGGGACGGTCCACATGGACCGACCAAGCGTTGCAGCACCACCTGGAACCATGACATTGATTACTCTAAAAACATTGGACATTTGGGAGGGGAGTGGTCCTCCATGCTCGGCCAGTAGGCCGAGCGATTCCATAGCCTGACGATCCATGCCCAGACGGGTGGGACGGGCCGAACCCGTGGCTCACCAGGCATAGCCCACAACCGAGTGTGCTAGACCAGGCCCATCCGAACCCGGCCGAGCCCAGCCTCTTCAAGGCTAGCCCGATAGGCTAGGTTGGACCGGTGCAACCTTTTCGGAACAAACTGAACCAACTTACAACCCAGTTCTCTTAAACAAGAGTATCTTCTAAACCAGACTTCTTTTTTAATAACCATCTATGGTGCCAAAACCTTTAGGATGAGGAGGTTATTTTGTGATACTCAACATGAATTTTTAAAAAAGTTGGAGTTTTTTAGGGTTGGATCATACCTAAATCCAATTGGTCCCTCGACGCTAAATTTTTTATAACATTCAGACTTTGTGTCTAGTTGATGTGCCGTCTATTTCGTTGGAACCCTTGTGACATGACAGATCATTGAGTTACTTCCTTGTGGAACTTTTTGGTGGTTGAGGTATGACCAATAACCCGAGGAGAAGAACCTGGGTGTTTCTTAGAGTAAGAGTTAGGATGGATTCCCCCTTGATGACTCTAAGCATGGGTATTCCTTACTCTTCTACTCTAGTAGGGATGGGACTCCCCACATCATGAGTGCGAGTTAATTTTACTCTAAGATGGTTTTAATATATTTGGAGTTGGTAATCCCCTGTTGGGATAGGGCACAAGTCCTCCGTACTTAACTCACATAGATTCAGGTACTCCCCTACCGGGTAGGGTACGGGTCCTCTATGGTAGGAGTAGGTACTCCCCTATCAACCCAGGGTACGGTTCCTCCTTATAAAGTGCTACAATAGAGTCATAAGTCCCCTGACATTCCATGGGGCGGGTCCTATAGCTTGGGGTCAGTACACCCCTGACGTACTAGGGAACGGGTCCCCCACAGTGAAAAAACTACCAATGTTGTACCCCCTGCTATTCGAGGGTGCGAATTCTCAGGCCTGGGGTCGGTACTCCCCTGACATACTATGGAGAGGGTACCCTACATTTAACAAACTACCATAGTGTACTCCCCTACAGAGTAGGGTGCGGTTCCTCACATATGTAGTATTAATCCCCCATCTTTGAGTAGTGACGGGGAGCAGTTTCTTTCAAGGAGTTGGAGCTCCCTCAACTGCCGGACACAATTAGGAGGAGTAGGACCCTCCACATGATGTAATCGATACATATGGTAGAAGTTAGTACTGCCTCGACGGACACAGGTGCATGAAACTTATAACTTGGGTGAATAAGATATCATGGGGTAGACTGTAGAAGTGCTCTCCCAACTAAACATAATGTCGAGGAGTGGACCTTTTTACCTGGTATCCCTTAGTCATGCCTCGGGCGCAAGGCTGTTACTACGAGACCTCTTGTTCTGGGCCCTATAGGAAGATCTAGCAAAAGGTTCCTGAAAGAGAAAATCCATCCAGATGTTTCATTAGGAATCGTTGAGTTGTACCTAAGAGAGTATTTCTCTTAGATGGGTGTCATCATGTATGTCCAATTCATGGATGTTATACTCTTGATCTTTGAGTTACGCTTTGAGACTTCTTTGTAAATCTAGGAAATGGCTTGAGTTAGGGGCCTTATGTTTCTCTGTAGCTGAGACGAGTATATCTGGATTACCTAGGTATATTAGATGGCGTATAAATGAGTAGATATAACTATGAATAATCTTTTTGTTTCACTTCCTGGTTGTTTTGTGGTATTTTTTTGGGGTTTCTGAGATACCATCGAGGGTCTCGGGGTCCCCTACTGAGTACTGAGTTACTCACCCCTACATGGGCTTCACCCGCATGGGTTGTGTTTGGTGCAGACGTGCGAAATTTCAAGAGGGGTTCTTAGGGAGATGAGATAAAAGGATGTTAAGATGGTGGACTTGGTGACCTAGGACCAGGAGGGGTCCAGTAGGACCACGATGATAAAACATACTACTTTGTCTTCCAATAGGTTCACTACTCCAATGATCAGGTGGAATCTTCCGCAGACTATCGTCAGTGCTCCCTTTGTACCTTTCTGTTTTATGTTCTTTTATTGGGCTTGCATACTGGCCTGGTTACAACACTCAGTGCTTTACTCACTATTCTACTCTGGTTTCCAATTACTTAGTGTTCACCTTTTGTCTTTGTGGGTTTTTTTGTGGGTGCATGTGTTTACATGTATCTAGGAAAATCTTCCCACTTGCAGGTTGATGCCTTCAGTGCTACTTTCCAACCCCTAGCCTTCAAGAGGTGGGCTTGAGGTATGTCATGGAATAGGCCCCATAGGGATAGGTCATGATAAAACAAAATCATAACCTTATAAAAATTTAGGATATTATCATATACTTAGACATTTCCCTAGAACATATCATATGATAATGATCTATAATATATGTTTTTTTAACCAAATTCATAAGGTTTAATTTTTTTTTCCTATGATATGAACTATAAAAATCCATAACCAAATATCCCATAGGACATTGTTACATTATTTTACTAGTATAAGATACACGAGATCTCAGCAGCCCTGATGGAATAGTTCAGTAGTCTTCGAAAGCAAGATATATACAAGAATATAACATTACATTTGAAAAAAGAATATTTTTTATTTGATAATATTATTACATCCTCTAGAATATCCTTCCATATCAATCATAGTGTACTCTCAGGCATCATGGGGAAAGGAAATAAAATAAATGTGTGAGATCAAATGATCAGTAAGGGAATGTGTATAATAGAATCTATCTTAAAATAAATAGGGGATTGATATTAAGGTAGAAATAAATGATGATAAAATAATTCCATATAAATAACCACATCAACATGAAACATATCTATAAATAATATAAATATTCAAACAGTCACTTGGAAATCAATAAATGATTTCATAGTGTTGGAATTCATAATTTTGGGTATCTTAAACCTATTGTCAAGGCCTTGTTCCATGAAATCATATACAAATGGGTAAGGCCTTAACAAATACACAATTTATATTTTCTCATGATACCTACTTATTCATATAGGTTATATTTTTTTGAGACCTTACCCATAACATAATAATCCTAATTCACTCATTTTAGGAATAAGGAATTTAACTTAATCAACAAGAGCTAACACTAAATAACTATCCTTAATGGAAGAACTAACATATATAATTTCATTACTTTCTCAAGAATAAATGATCACAAGTCATCTAGATGAATATTTTTAATGGTATAATGAGAATATATCCATAAAAATGTATAATAATCATCAATGGATGTTGAAATAGATAAAAATAATTTTAAAATACCACTGAAAATTTCATATAATAAATAACCCCATCATTTTGAAAAAAAATATTAAAAATATAAAATTTTAAAAAATAATATATTTTTTTAATTGGGAAGAACCATGTATGTTGGTATAGGAAGAGTAAAATAAAATAGTATTCATGATATTGGTAAAATTTTTTATGTGATAAGTATTAAAATAATGATTATGTTCGCACCTTCATGTAAAAAGTTCCTCATTTGAAAAAATAGAGGAAGATTGCATTTATACGTATTTATAGTAAGCAAAAAATTTTAAAAATGAATTTAATATATAATTGGAGGATATGAAAAACAATATTTGAAATTTTTATTGAAAATATGATTACATAATGAAAATATTCCAAACTGAATTGAAAAAAAGTCATTTTTTATTTAAAAAATTATTTTTTACTTTTTGAGTGCCAAATAAGGATAAAATCGATCCAACAATTTAAAAACATATAAATAACCATAGTATAATATAATATTTGTTTTAAAAAACAAAATTATCATATAATTTCTCTAATGAAAATGTGAACAAATAACAATCTTGAATATGGATGAAATTGTGAAATAAACCATTACCTTGGGGCTGAATTTCTCTCCAAGTTCATTCAGTCTCATGTATGATAATTTTGAATTTATCATACTTATATAATATAAAAATATATGTACTTATAATATTATATATTATTCATATAAAAAATTTAAACACCAATGTATTAATAAATATTTATTAAAATTGTTTCTTTCATGTGTTCACTGTTTTTTTATATGTTTTAGTTTGGTAGTTTTGGTCCTTGTATATTTATCCCAGTTATGTAACAATTAAAAGGTCAAAAATTATATTAATTTCACATATATTCATTATATAAATATTTTTAATTTTCCTTAAAAGGAATACATGAATAATTAATCACATTGTTTCATGGAGGTGGCAATCCACACATACACATGAGTGACGTTATCATTTTTAATGAGAGGATGGGTTAGAAGTTAAATGAAATGTCATATTTTAAATACAATACGAACGTATTAAATATAAAATAGATTCATTATTTATATATTTATAACCATCCAAGTAAAGTGGTATTGAAAAACTATTTACAACAATAAGTGGAGACAGTAATTCGTACGTATGGATGAGTGGTGTTTTCAATTTTCCATAAGATGGGGAGGAGAATATAATAGATTTTTCCAATAGAATAATAATAATTATTGATATTTAATATAATTATGTTATTATATGGGAGTGGTTATTAAATATTTTATGTTTTTATAAGAGGAAATAAAATGCAAAAACTCTGTTAAAAGTTATACATATTATTTGGAAAATCACATTTGGCTTACACATTAATCATTCTAGGTTAGTCCTTTTTTATACTAGATCCTCTAGGTAGTGTATAGGGTGGTTTTGAATAAATTTTTACTATTATAGTCCCATATATGTTTCATAATAGGTTTTAATAATATATGAGAAGTGGTTCCCTTTTATATTTATGGGAAAGAAAATACTTAAAAATACGTAAAACATTTTAATAAAAATAAGGCCTCTTTCAGTTTAAAGTGGCTATTTTTTTTTAAAATATTCAAATATGATAAGGATAACGTATAAATAAATCCAAAAAAAAGGTCTTGATATTTTTATATGTGGTTTATATCCTTTTAAATTATTTTATCCCCCCTGTTAAACTCGTTTTAACCCTAACGATGGTAACAATATTTTTTTTTCAATTTTTACTTTTCATTATAACCAAAAAATAAATTTAAAATATAAAATAATATTTATTAATAATATTAAACTTATAAAATCCATTTTAAAAGATTTAATTTGTATAAATTTTTGAAATTAAATTTAATATTATTAAGCAAAATCTAACAATGAATGTTTCTATAAAAATGTTTGTTTTGATAATAAGATTTATTTTAAAGAAACAAATGTATAATTTGTATCACAATATAATTAAATGGAGCTATTTATATGAAATTATACATATTTTTCTTTAAATAAAGACCAAAATATAAATAAATCATGTGAATACATGATTAAGATAAAAAAATTAAAAATAGTTTTTATTTGGAGAGAACATTACATAGATTTCTAAAATGGTAAGAATATTGTTCTAGGTATAAGATTATATCTTTATATGAATTATTTTACTCCTTAAATATTTATTTTTTCTATAAAAAAATTCATGATATTTCCAGTTATTTTTATATCATTATAATGCCATAAAATTCATAGTTTTTGTAAAATTCCTATTTATCACCATTCACTATAAATAAATATTCTTACAAGATTAAAAAAATATCTTCCTAAGATAATATTGAAATGATGAAAAATGAAATTAAATTCTGGAAATATAGTTTCTATAAAATTAAAATATATATTTTATTAAAAGTTATAAATAATGTTATGTGTACTTTTTTTATTGTTTCTTTATAAAGAAAATAATACATGAAACAATTGAATCATGGGCATCGCACTATTTATGCACCCTTGTTAAGGATTGGATATATTTTTATAAAATTTTATGATGTAATATGTAATTAGTTAGTTTAGTGATATTAATTGGAAAATGACTATGCATAACCTATTTTGAGAGAATGAAAAATCTTATGTTAGGATATATATGTATTTAGGAACTCTTATTTTGATAACCAACCATTTAACATATTTTAACAAATGATTTTAATTTCTGAAAATTATGATGGAATATTTGTGTTTACCAGTCCTACCATGGTTAGTGTGGTTCATATTTCATTTAAAAATATATCTTCAGTTTTTACTATCAGTTTGATACCCCAAAATATATAGTTTAGTGGGTGATAATTAAAATAATGATAACAAGATATATTTTAGAGGTATAGAATGTGACACCCCAAATTATCAAATAATATTTTCCCTATCATAAAATATATATTTAAATTCAAAATGAATTTCATTTTGTAACAGTAAAAAGGAAATATTTTTATAAATATTTATCAACTAAGTTATCTTCTAAAATATTTTTTTTGGTATAATATAATTTTATTGTTTTTAGTTTTTTATTATTAGAAGGAAATCCAAAAAGCCTAAAAGACTAGAAATAGCTCGTCACATCTGCTGAGGCAATAAGGATTGAACCCACAATTGAAGTATGGTAATGAAGCAACACCTACCACTAATAAATATTGTGTCCATGTCACATTTTCCATTAATTATATATATAGTTATATCAATTTTTCAATATTTAAGATTTTATTTAAATATGTAGTTTTATAAATATATTAATTTTATTAATAGTCTTATTCATAATAAATTCATTGTAATATAATGGTGAATAGAGTATTATATATGTATATATATTCGAAAAATTGTAAAAAATAGAATGTAATATTTTATTATACAAAGAATACATTGAATGGTGAAATATCATTTTAGGCTTAAATAATTTTTTTTCATGCATTTTTTACTTACATTATAGTACATTCAAAATATAAATCTTTTTATTTATACTCTCTGTATATATTTTATTACTAAAAATGTCTTTTTAAAATGTTAATTAAGAGGTTTTGTAATAAAATTTAATTAATAAATATTTATTATTTGTTTTAAAAATTAATTTACTATGATTTATTATGTTTTATTAGAACAAAATAGTTAGAAACATATTATCATTTAGTTTTTTAACAAGTAAAATGGTGACTAATATAACATTTTGATCATAATGTATAATGTTTTTTACATAAAAATCATTTTCATTATTATTTGTGATAATGAAAAATCCACTTAATTATAAGAATAATATCATAAAATTTAAATGTTTTACAAGTTAAATAATTAATTATCATACATATTAAAATTAATATTTCATTAAAAATATAAATGTAATAACGGATAATGAGGGAAATTTTTTTTATTCTAAATAAATGTTTTTACTATGGGTTATGGGATTTTATTTTAAAGTTAAATGCTTAATATAGAGAAAACTAATTTTATAAAAAGAATTATTTATTGGAATCCACACATATAATTGAGAATAATTTTTTTTTGAATTTTTCTAATGGTGTTGATTTTCATTATAACGCCTTGACCCTAAATGCTTAGAGTTGGTGGATTATATTATTACAATAAAACAATTACAAGGAATGAAATTCAAAAGGACTGATTAGTTTAGCAGTCTTGGAAAGACATATTTCATACATAATACTCACAATTCATTTTTAAATGAAACAAAAACATGATACATAATATAAATATATAAACTTCATCCTTGAAATCCTATTCAATGATTTCAACTTCATAACATGGGGAAAGGAAACATAATAAGGGTGTGATCAAATTCTTAGTAAGGGTATGTAAAGTGGAAGTAATAATGAATCAATGGGAATAATTAACATTTAATATTAAATAAATAATAACACATGCCATTCAAATAACTAGATATGTAAAAATTAATATTGAAATGTAAGAAATTGAAACACATTCCATCCAGTCACCAAACTGAGAATGAACAATATCCATAGAATTTTAGAAGAAAAATATCATGGATAAATAATAACTGTAATATATATGATGTAAATACTTAATTATTGGATATCATGTTTAATGCACATGTAAACCTATACCTTAAATTCCTTTCAAAAGATGCTAAAATTATAGATAGAAACTCATTTAATTTGTCCAGATTAATCATCTCATGAGACGTTATTGATTCTTTGAGGGGATATATGATGTCCAAGACCCACCAATCATTACCAGTACTAATCATTAACCATATCAAATAATGAAAATAAATAATTTACTTTATCAAATATTCGTGTTGAATAAATAATATATATTTATCAATAATTCCATGTTTGTCAAATTACTATCAATGTGAACAATGTTTGTAAAAATGATATAAAATTTATGCAATACTGGTTTATATTGTATGATAATATGAATAATAAAGTAAATTTATGATGAAAATTTATTAAAATAATTTTATTATTTATTGTTGAAGTTAACAATCAAAAAAGTATGTTAGAATTCAAAGGTAATCCTTACAGACATACTTTAAAAAAATACTCATTTAACATTCCAATGTCTCTCATTCCACTTTAAAACATTTAAATAATAATAACCATGAATGAATAATATAAAATGAAACTTATAATATCATTATAGTAATTATATTTATGATATAAAATATCTAAATGCAGTGTATACACCATATAAATGTGAATTGGTGCATAACAACAAATAAGTCTCAATGGAAGATAAATTGTGATGAAATTCTGATCCCTTAAGATTTCTTTTTTTGTTCTTTATTGTCCTTATACTAGATCAAAATATGTTAATAAATTAAAATATAACCATAATTATCTTTATAATATCATATATTAACTTTTTATTACCCATTTATTAACACTCTTTCATTATTTTAACTAGTTCAGGAGTTAGTTGCCTAGTTTTCTCAAGAATGTTTTTGGATTATCAATTTTTGTTCCTATTAATTAGATAAATATTTAATCATATGAAGAATTTAAACCATGACTGAATTATAATATTTATTCATCATATATTTATTTATAATAATCCATAATGTTTGGAGATAAGAAATGAAATGAACCATTAATAATGATAGTAGGTCGTCCGTATGAATATATGCTACTTTCATTTCATTTTCATATTAAAATAATGAAATGTAATTTATACATATTTATGTTACAATTGAAGTATCATATTTATGTCATATATGTTACATTGTTTTATCAAAATCATCCTTAATTTATTCTGTGTATGGAGTGAATAATTCACATCGCTTTGAGGGGAGGTAGTCCACACTTCCACAATTGATGTTATCATACTTACAAAAAATGGAATGTATAGAGGTATGTGTTATTAAATAATTATATAAGTATAAAGAAATTATAAATATAATATTTATCATATATAAATTTAGTTTCCATTATAATTACCACCTTGGGTGGTGGTAAAGGAAGAACGAAAAATAAATGTTTCGTGAGGTGGTAGTTCAACATTCACATAAACGATATGTATGTTACCCATTAAATGGAGGTGTGCGTATCTGTAGGTATAAAACATATCATAAAAACATAATAGTATATTTAGGATACTATATTTGATATAAAAACATGTAATAAGTATAGTTGGTGGGGTGGATAAGGAAATAAAATTAAAGAGGTTTATGAATGACGTTACCTCTTAATTGGGTGACTCTTTTTGGTTTGTACCAAAAGGCTTCCTTGGATTTATTTAATCAAGAAAGGAAGATTAAAGGAGGAAGGAAGGGATTTAAGGAAGATAATTTGGAATATATTGGATGAACCTACGTTTTTTGAGAGGTTGGAGGAAGTGGTAGGAAATAAGGGATTTATAGTTAAGGACCAATCGCACTCTTGTAATATATTGGAAGAAAGGAACCCCACCCATGTTATATTATTCCATGTGGACCAGTAATGGTCAAAAATTTATCCTAGACAGAATATGGTATAAATATGGACATTAAATGGAATTTAGAAAATTTTAAAGGTTATATTAGGCCTTATGATTAAGGTTTAGTCCCCTGGTAACCTTAATTTCACCTTAATCATTGCAATTTATTTTAATTAATTTCACTAATATTTTTGGTCAAAACTAATTTTAATTTATCTATAATTATAAATTATTATCACTCAATGTATTGAATCCATATTTTAAAATTATAATAACATATGTTTGGGAATTAATTTAAATTAAATCCCATAGATAGGATGCCAATGTGGGTTTTTATGGTTAAAACATCCAAAAGATTGCTATGTTTTTATAGTCAATTTCAAAGTGAAATTGATTCCAATGGCCCAAATTTACGTAATTGAGAATAACATGGTCTAATGAAACAATAAAACCAATTTCAAATATAATTTATTCTTATAAAAAATCTAGATGAAAAAGAATTTTTGAATTAAATTTTAGTATTTTTCAATATTCATTAAAAATTGAATCTTCTCAGAAAAATATCAAAATTTTACCCTAACATAATTTCTATGTTCAAATTTAAAATATAATGTTTATTTATAGATATTAAATTTATAAATGGTTCAAAAAAATTATTTAAAATTGGTTCACCCTTAAAAGGTTATAAAAGTGCCATAATAAAAATACAGATTTTTATGTATAATATTTGGTTTATTCCTATATTATACTAATCAAATATATTGTTTGAAAACTAAAAATATTTTATTGATTATATAATATAAATGTAAGATTAATATCAGTCAATAATTTTAATTAATTTAATTCATTAGGATAAAACAACTTTCTAAGCATAAAAAATTTTTCAATAAAAATATTCAATTTATAATAAATTAGTTCTCAATATATTTTCTAATGAAGTTATAAAAAAAGAATTAATTTTGCATTTGTGTAAACAATAATTTTTTATAAGTTACTTAATACTTTTCATAAGTACTAACTTAACAGTTAGTTTATATCATATTATATTAATAATAATATTTAATAATATATTGTTTTTTTGGTAAAACTCGGTCCAACATGTTTCAAACGCTAACACAACGTCACATAAATTTATAGTAAACAAAACAAAATTGAATTTATTTAAAATATTAAATATATTATAAATACTCAGGGTATTATATTCTCTTACATTGTACGTGTTTCATGTCATACACGCTATTGAATACAATGTCCATACTTTATATTTTTGGGGTGTTACATTATCCCCACCTTAATTAAATTTCCACTTTTTAATTGAAACACAATCTTGATGTTATATTGTGTGATATTTTCTATTTTGAATTGCCACATTGTGAGAAGGGTTTTCAAAAAATCCTCTATTAAATGGATAATGGGAAGCACAAGGGTCACATATGACTAGGTCTTTAAGTAGGAGAACATTAGTGGAATGTTTAGATATGTACTTGGAGGGAAAAATAATTATAGGTAGAAATTGAGGTCATATATCACAAAAAAATTGAATTATTAATTGAATAATAAAAGACACAATTCCGTAAGTCTATTATAATTTAGTGGACCATTATTTCAACCAAAATTAACGTATTAGGACAACATTTTTTTTTATCATTTTCTTAATGTGGAGTAATTATTTTAATTACTATGAATATATGGAAATATATGTTTCTATATACATAATATTTTTCCTTGATTATTCCTTATACTATTTCTACGATCTCTTTGAATGATATTATTCATATATTCAAGTAATATATCAATCTCTAAAATAAAAACCAATGTTCAACATAATCCATTTCATAAATGGTTAAATTTTCTAAAAGATTATAATACAAAACATTCAAAAGAAGATCACTAAATTTCTAAAATGAAATTATCCATAGACTTTAATCAATATGAACCAAATCTAAATTTTCAAATTCTAAACTTGTGAATAACTTCATCATTTATCCTCATGAAATATGTTAATAACTCAGGTAACCATTAAAACTTATTATAAACATGAATTCTTCCATATTATTTATGTATGAAAAATGTTTTTGGATATATTCCATAAATCAAAAAGTCTTTTAAAATATTTCAGTAATAAAATAGGCCACTTTTTTAGAAGTCATTAATCAGTTCCAAAGTAGTCAACACTTATCAGAATCAATTTTTTCTTTATCATTATATTAACATAATGAAAATATTAAGTGTTTTATTTCCCTCAATCATATGTATTATGAAAATTTTAACATTATACTGAATAACTTTTCTTGGTACTACTCAACATATGATCTGAAATCCTTAACGAAAAAGTACTACAGAAAAATCCTATTATTTTCCATCATTCTTATAACCAATACATTGATGATAAAATATTCAAAATACATTATCATTGAATAGTCATATTAATCAATCCTCTTCATATAATATAGTAGTATTAAATGATCAATATCCAATAGTGTCATTTGGGGGTATATTCTTTTTATGCTTGAGACATCTATTTGAATAGTGTCTCATCTACTTACAGTTGTAACTCCGAATAATATCCTTTTTTATTTTTCCCTTGGAATTCTTTATCATTGTGACCCATATATCCACACTTATAAAACACTCTCATTCCCTTAAAGAATATATCAGGGTGATTCTTTCCACAGTTATCACATGTGGGAAAATCCCAATTTCCCTTCTTCCCTTTATCTATGTTTTTTATACCACACCTCTACTTCTCTTTCTACCCTTAGAAACCATATGACAATTATTTAATTATCTCATTATCACACGATATTATTTCTTCATCTAATTAAAATAACCGGGAGACTATTTCCCATCTAAATGTTTTCTTAAGACCATGAAATTTATGATCCTTCTTAGCTTTCAGATCACGTGCCTTAGTGGATTTTATATTCTTTCTGCTAGGTACGATTTCAAAACAATTCCTTATACTATATTATCTCATAAAAAAATGAATTTAAAATATTGAATAAAACTAAACATAAATTAAAAATATATGCACTGTAATTCATTACTTTGGTTACTTGAGGACATGTTTACATCTAAATCCATCATAATAATTGGAAAAGAGAATGTGAATTATCCTATGAGTATCCTCAATGAGTGTAAAACTAGGTACGTAGTAAGGCATGTTGTCAGGTACTAGGTTACATAGAGTCAAGCCTGACTCAGTTTGTAAGATTTATTAATCATAGGTACATTTTTCCTAGAACCACATCAAATTGTAGTTTCCAGATATGGATTTATTTCTAGGAATACCCACATAATCTCTACCTTACCAAAATTCCAAGATGTTCTTCTATAATTACCCTTGATGTCTATTTAAGTGTTTTTACCCCTAATCAGTGTTTTTGAAATCTAGTTTCCAAGGTTACTGTTAATCTTCCTATACCATCTCCAACACCCCATCCCTAGAAGACCATAATTAATGCATTATTTTATTACATTGTCATGATTAGAAAGAATAAAATACAAAATGACCAATTAGTTTAGCAGTTTTGGAAATCTATATTACATACTCAATAAACATAATACAATGGTAATAGAATATAGAACATGATACATAATGAAAATAAATAAATTTTATCCTTGGAATATTATTCAATGATTTTTTCTTCAAAACCTAGGGAATGGAAACATAATAAGGGTGATCTCAAATGATCATTAATTGTAAGTAAATCACAATAAATAATGAATTAATAAAAATAATTAACATGTAATGGTAAATAATTGATAACACATTCCATTCAAATATGTCACAACCCGTCCCCTGGGGCTCATGCTGTGACTACCCCAAGCCCACATTCCATAGGCCAGGGGCTGGCGACTAGCATCAAACGCGTAAACCCCTAAAATTGGGAAGGCATTTCCTTTATAAGAGTAAAAAAACACAACAGAGTACATGCTGGAATCAAAATACTAAGTAAAACTGCATAACAAAGTGTACTGAAAAGTAAAGGTCCAGAAATATAAGCCCAACTGAAAAGTGCAAATACAACGGAAAATGAAAAAATAGTTGAAAGGTGAAAAGTAGCTCCTGGATCGTCCACCACAAATTCTCCCTGAAGTGTAGGTACATATATCCTCCTCAGCACTCCACGTTTTTCGGTCTCCTCCGTGTACCAACACATCGTATGGTCCACCTCCGGGTACCGTCCAGTCTTGCTACTCTGATCCCCAGTCAGCGTTGTCTGTCGTCTGCAACCAACACAACGAGGTACGAGAATAGCCCATGCAGGGGTGAGTATAACGATCATCAGCAGGTACCCCAATTCCCTTAGGGTCCCACAAAATCCATAAATTATAAACCGAAAAGTATGAAATCAATAGATAACCCCACTTAGGTATATTCCCATACATATACCTAAGTTATCAAGTAACCCATCTCAATCAGGAGGTAACCACAAAAGTTACTGACTCAGCTCAACCAGGATTTTTATTAGCAAAACCTTAGCTACTGGAGAACTCCTCCTCTATCGAGTAAATTGGGCATTCGATGACACTAGGGCACTTCCCACTAACCTTGGACTGCTGAGGTACTCCTCCTGTCGAGTACCGTGGGTCTGCTGCATCACCAAGGCACTCCCCACCGTGGTTCTGCTACATCACCAAGGAAATCCCCACCGTAGCATGCTGAGGTACTCCTCCTGTCGAGTACCTTGGATCTTCTGTGACACCAATACGCTCCCCACGATGGGTCTTCCGCGACACCATGGCGCTCCCCGCTGGGCTAGTAGAGTCACTTTGAGTCTAAAAGGTCCGCAGTCCTCAGGTGTCATCCAGCTACTAGGTTTCTGCACTACGTATACTCGTCTCTGATAGTACCCACTCCATGAGCTACTGGTCGATCCTCCAACTATCACGAAATACCACTAAGAAGTATATGAAAGGTCCATCACGTCATAGAGGTCTCAACGCAATAGACGGAATGTCCATTGGACGCCTGGTTTGTGAGTTATCAGCATTTTAGTCCAGAGGGACCGGTTGGAATCGTGTATGATCCAACCGGATGGTATCTCAAATTTACCCCAAACTCCTATGGGGTATACTCAAAGGGACCGTATCTCATCAAAATTACCAGATCCGCTGACGGTTCGTCAAATGGTCGTACGGTGCCAAAGATATGGCCAAGGAAAGTAATGGGGCATAGTGGGCCCAGGTTGGATCCAACCTAGTCGGACTACCCCGGCCCTACCCTGTCAGGGCCGACCAGGTCAGACCTGTTGGGTCTGGCCCGACCCATTTGGTGGGATAACCAGTTAGGTTTGGCTTAGCCTGTTGAGCCGAGCCCAGCAGGCCGCATAGGCGGTTCGGCCCAGGCTCTAGGCTGGTTCGGCCCAGAGCGTCGTGAGGGCGTGGCTTGGAACGGCTCGGCCGAGAGGGCATGGCCAGGCCGGTTCGACCAGGGCACCACTAGGGGGCCACGAGCTGTCTTGGGAGGCCGTTGCGACCATGGCGCTGGTTCGGTCGGGTGGCAACCAGGCAAGCTGGCAGGCGTCCGGGAGGTAGCCGGGTAGGCCGGCAGGTGGCTGGGTAGGGCGCCAGGCAGGCCGACAGGCGGCCGGGCAGGGCGTCACCAACACGGTTCGACATGGCTTAGGCTGGCGCGAGTCGGTGAGGTTCGGTCGGGGCACACGGGAGGCCAATGGGGGTTCGGCTGGCAGAGCTGGCTCGGTCAGACACCAGAATGCCGCGATGCGGTGCGGTTCATGGAGGTCGCGGGTAGCACAGCCTTTGCTGGTTTCCTTCGTCTCCTTCAATTTCGATTCGTTGTTACATCACAATGTTTAAAATCATCACAAACAAGAATGATGGATGGGTCGGGTCATGTTGGTTTGGCCCGCACCCTCCATATTTACGGTGGTAACATTTGGATCATCAAAGTAAGAAGATGAACATCAATTGTGTAACAACCATACAATAGGTCCTTTCCATCTGAAGAAGAGAAAATGAAAAGGTATATTACACAAAAATAAATCCCCTACCATGATCATTGGTCGTCGACATAGTCGCGGGGAAGAAGACGTAGGAGTTTGTCGCGTCCACTGCACATTTCCAATCCCGAGCTGTATCGGCTCATTGGAGACGATATAGAGGGTAGGTTGGTTGAAGACATCCCACATTGGATGAAGCTCTGAGGAAGAAGTTGAATAAGGTTGGCCTTCTTCGTTCTTGGTTCTTCGTTGGGAGATGGGGTTCTTCATTGGAGAACTCTAATCCTCCCAAGTTCTCCTCTCAAAGCTTCCACCAAAATGAACAATTCCAACCAAAATACTAACAGATTGAGTTAATCTATTATTTAATTTTTTGGCACAAAATTCAAATGGTAAATTAATAACTTGGCTCCCTTAATTAATTGATGAGGGGTTTCACAAATTAATTAGGGGAGTTGGCACCAATTAATTAAGGGGGGGGGGGGTGGCACCATAAATGTTAGAGGAGGTCAAGGAGCTCCCCCTCATTAATGAGGGGAGTTGAGAGATCAAGAGGCTTTCCTGCATTAATGAGGGAGAGTTGAGATATTCTCCTCTCCTCCCATTAATAGGGGGTTTAGCCCTGTGTGGTCCCCATGTCATAACCTCACGCGAGAGGTTATGTTCGGGTGGGGCCCACCACTATAACCCCTCATGGAAGGTTAAGGTATGGTGGTCCCACCTCCAACTTCCATGTGGAGATTTTAACCGAAAAATAAAAATACATGCACACAATTTATTTTTATTTAATTTAATCCCTAAAAACCCCAAAACTGTCATTTATTCTCAACTCACTGTGGTCGAAGTAAAAGTCTCCTTAAGAGAATACTAGTGCTGCATGTTCAATGGTGCCATCCGATTTTAATTTCGAGCACCGGTTCAAAAGTTATAAAAACTCACTCGTATGTTTACTGATTATACCCGAACAAAACTTTAGAAATTGATTCCTGGCACACCGGACCTTGGAATCATGCACCATCAAATATCGCGGACTCGTAAAATTCCCATGTATTTAAGAAAAAAAATTTCCCCAGAATTTTTCGGGCTTTACATTCTCTGCACCTTAGGTATTTACGTCCTCGTAAGCTACAACTCCAACTAAGGGAACAAGTGGGGGTACTGAGCACACATCAGAGCCTCCCACTCCCATGTGCTCTTTTGGAGGTTCCTGTGCTGTCCGCAAATGCGCACTAGATGTTTTGACCATCCACATCGAAACCAATCCTATCGATCCTCAATCTTCACTGGGACCTCTGTAAAAGCCTCCCCATCATCGACATCCAAGTCGCTATGGTCGATGATGTGATAAGGTTCGTGCACGTATCTCCTCAGCTGAGATATGTGGAAGACGTCGTGCACCCGGTGCAACTGAGGTTGAAGAATCAGGTGGTAAGACACCTCACCTACTCTGCAGAGGACCTGGAAAGGTCCGATGGATCTCGGAGATAACATCCCGCCTTAGGAAAATCTCTATAAACCTCATCGAGGTGAGACCCATAGAAAGATGTGATCGCTATCCTCGAACTCCAGAGGTCTCCGTCTCTTATCAGCATATGACATATGTCTGCTCTGTGTAGTCTCCATCCGCTCCTGGATGATTTGCAGCTTTTCTGTGGTAGCCTATACAATCTTTGGTCCCATATGTGCTGACTCCCCAGGGTCAGTCCAACACAAAGGTGATCTGCAAGGTTGTCCATAAAATGCCTCAAAATGTGCCATCCATATGGTGGAGTGATAGCTGTTGTTGTATGAAAACTCTACCAAAGATAAGTGATCATCCCAGATGTGACCGAAGTTGAGGACACAAGCATGCAACATGTTCTCGAGGGTCTGAATGGTATGCTCAGTCTGACCATCCGTCTGAGGATGGAAGGTGGTGCTCAAAAAAACTGCATCCCAAAAGCCTCACGTAACCCCTTCCATAGTCGGGAAGTAAATCATGCGTCATGATCGCAGACAATAGATGAAGGTTTTCCATGTATCTGCACAATCTCATGCACATAGTGGTGTCCCAAGCTCTCTACTGAACCCTGCTCTCTAATGGGTAGGAAGTGGGCTGACTTTGTGAATCGATCAATGATCACCCAAATCGAATCATGAACCCTGGATATACGTGGATGTCCCATTACGAAGTCCATGGATATCCCATACCACTTCCACTCTGGGACCTTTAAAGGCAGAACCAAGCTTGTTGGTACCTAGGGATCTATCTTAACTTGCTGACAAGTGAGGCATCGTGAGACAAACCTTGATACTGCCTTCTTCATACCTAGCCACCAGTACCATCATCAAATGTCCTAGTAAATCTTCACCACTCCTAGATGTACTACTAGAGGGGATGAGTGGAACTCCCTCAACACTTCCTCTTAAAGTGACACTATTACCATAGTGCGTCCTCTAAAGAGAATGATGTGCTACCCACCTCCAAAAAATCCATCAGGTGCCTACCCTGTGGATATCTGAGAACTTCATGTCTCTCAGTAAGTGTCCCCATGCTGTGCCTCCCTGACTCGCTGAAGAAGATGGGTAGTGACTGTAAGAGACTTTAGAAATGCAGCTCTATCTTTATCCACAAATGATATTTGTAAAGCAGCCAGCTGCTCTATCGCCTCACCTAGAAGATGTATACTATATATGCTACTGAGTGCATCTGCAACAACGTTCCCCTTCCCATGAGTATAAACTATCTTGAAGTCATAGTCATGGAGGAACTCAAGCCAACGTCATTGTATCAGGTTCAGGTCCCTGTGGGAGAAGATATATCTAAGACTCTTGTGATCAGAGTACACGGTAAAACGTTTTCCCATCAAATAGTGTCGCCACATCTTCAAGGAGAAGACCACTACTGCCAACACCAGGTCATGGGTAGCATAGTTCTACTCATGTTGTATCAGCTGCCGAGAACCATATGTGATCACTTCTCGCTCCTACATCAGGACACACTCGAGTCTGGTCCCTGATGCGTTGTAGTAGACTATGTAACCTACGCCTTCCTCTGGAAGCCTCATGATGGGGTCACTAGTCATCCTCTACCTCAGCTTATGAAAGTTATGCTAGCATCTCCTTGCCCATACGAAGGGTTTCCCCTTCTTCTTCAAGGCTGATAGTGGTGCTCCAACTCTAGAGAAGTCTAGAACGAGCCTCTGGTAGTAACAAGGAAAACCTAGGAATCTTTGTACCTCTTTCAAACTCTTGGGTGGTTCCCAAGCAAGTACTGCCTCAATCGTGGCTGGATCCACTAAAACTCCAGACTCCGAGATGAAGTGTCCTAAAAAGTGAACCTCTCGGATCCAAAACTGGAACTTTGAGAGCTTACCATAAAGCTGGTGCTCTCAAAGTGTGTCCAGTACTACCTTTAAATCGTAGGAATGATCCTCATCAGTAGTTGAGTAGATTAGAATATTGTCGATGAAGACTATGACAAAGTGATCGAGGTAAGGCTGGAAAATCCTATACATGAGTCCCATTAACAGTAATGGAGAATTTTTTTCACCAAAATGCATAAAAAATAACTCATAGTGGCCGTACCGACATCTTGAAGGTTGTCTTCTGCACATCCTCATCTTGAACTCTGAGTTGGTGATAACCTGATCTAAGTTCTATCTTTAAGATCCACTGTGCTCCCTTCAACATATCAAAGAGGTCATAAATCTTTGGGAGTGGGTATTTGTTCTTCACGGTCACCTAGTTTAGGTGACAGTAGTCGACACAATGCCTCAAGCTCCCATCTGCCTTCTTAGAGAACAGAATCATGTCTGCCCAGGGAGAAACTCTAGGCCGGATGAATCCCTTCTCCTACATGTCCTGTAACTGTACCTGCAGCTCACGAAGATCCGCGGGAGCCATCTGATATGCTGGTGTATATATCGGTTCCGTCATGGGGTACAAGTCAATGTAGAAGTCCACCTCTCTGTGAGTAGGTAGTCCTGGAACATCGTCAGGTAAAACATTAGTGTACTGGTCCACCACTATAGGATAAGTCGGAATCTCCATATCAACTGCTTCGAAGGTAAGGCAAGCCAATTGATGAGTGATCAGTTGCACCCTCCTATGAGTAACTTCATCATGTGCTGCAAAGGCTCCCTTCTTTCCAGTAAAGGTGAAACTAGTCCCATCCGTACGGACACACCGTACTTTGTGCCTAATATAGTTGATCTGAGCATGGACTATAGATAACCAGTCCATACCCAATATGACGTCATAAGGCCTCAACGCCGCAATGAGGAGATCCCAGCCGAAGCTCTCGCCTGCTAGAGTAAGATCACACTACCGACACCAGTGTGTAATCGTCGAGTCTACTCCCATAGGAGTATATAGCTGTAAAGATCGAGCCAATGACTCTATCAGAATATCCGAGCATCAAATGAGGGTGGTGGAAATGAAAGAGTGACTGGATCCTGTGTATATAAGTACTGAAACTAAGGCGGATAAGACACATATTGTAGATCGAATCATCTCTGAGGCACCATTGTTGTATGCTTCAGATTCCTGAAGTTGAGCTCTCGCCTGTCCACCAGCTCCCTGCAGTCGGGGTGGACCTCCTGGTGGCGGTGGTAGTAACACCTCGAAACATCACCCACCACCAGCTGCTCGACCAGCTCCCCTACCATGTTCACCTGCTCCCTACTGACCACCTCAATAGAATCTCTGTCTCTACCTAGGAAGTCCTTCGACCGTCTGCTGATCATTAGAATGGCGGGTCGGAGAATCACAAGCCATGTGACCCTGCCCGCCGCATGAGAAACACTGCCCGATCCTGAGTCATGCGGTCGTCCACCCATTGGTCTGGTCTTCTTGGACCTCTACAACATATGTCTACTGCCAGCTAAAGAGGAATCCACTGCATGTCGGCTAGTGGTGGGTCTCACTTCTCAAGAATACTCAGCATATAAACTCTCCACTAAGAGGGCTCGCTCAAACACCCCCGCCTTTGTCGGGATGATGAGGGAGATCATCGAAGCTCTGATCTCACGCCTGATCCCCTGTTCGAAGGTTAGGGCCCTAAAGAATGGGTCTCGTACCATAATTTTGGAGTAGCTCAAGAGGTAGGTCATCCTCGTTGAGTACAGTGCCATCTTCATGATACCCTACTGCAGATGAAGTATCTCCTGTATCTGCACCGCACGTAGGGTGGATGGAACAAACTCCACCCGAAACAGGCTATCGAAGTCTACCCAAAGAAGTGTCATATCGTCATGGACCTAGAGCATCAGGATCCACCATCTGCCCTCTGCTTCCTGTAGAAGTGTGGCAGCATGAATCACCATGAAGTCGGCTGGTGATCATACCAGTAGGAAAAATCTCACCACAGCCTCAAGACAATCCTCAGCTGCCAGTGGTTCTGTCTCCCCCCTTAACATGGGTGGCCTCTGGTGCTGGAAATCGTGCAACATGCTCAAGCGGCATGCATCGTCTACTACTGGGGCTAGTGGCATCATTGGACCAACGGGTAGTAGTACCTCTGGTGCCTCCATTGGAAGAGGGAACTGCACCGAGGCCCCATTTCTCAGTGGGCTACCATCTCATACAACACCCAGAACTATCGATGGTCATCCGTGGTGGGGGGGGAATCCTAAAAGAAATATATGCAACATGGTCAAAGATTATACTTGGTGAGATGACCTTGTTGAGATGACTTAAATAAACCTTTTGAAAACAAACACGCAATCAGTGTTTTCGTGCACTAAGTCAGAAATAAGTAGTCTGGGTCCTAGTGTATGGATACGTCGGCCACCGCACCAACATTGGACTCCCTGAACTAAAAACCACACTCACTACACTTAACACTATTGATTCATAGAAAAGAATGATCAGAGTCCTATTTTCTATGGTAGAACTGACTCCTCTGATACCAATTTGTCATGTCCCATCCCCTGGGGCCCGTGCCGTGACTACCCCAAGACCGCCTTCCATAGGCCAAGGGCTGGCGACTAGCACCCAAGGATTAAATCCCTAAAAATGGGAAGGAATTGACATTATAAGAGTAAACACACACAACAGAGTACAAGCTAGATGCAAAACACTAAGTAAAACATTATAACAAAGTGTACTGAAAAGTAAAGGGCCAAAAATACAAGCCCAACTATAAAGTGTAAATACAACTGAAAAGGACAAAATAGATGAAAGGTGAAAAGAATATCCTAGATTTTCCACCACAGATCCTACCTGAAGGATAGTTACAGATAGCCTCCTTAGCAATCCACGTCTGTTTGTCTCCTCCGTGTATTGACACTTCCTATGGTCCACCTCCGGGTACCGTCCCGTCCCGCTACTATGATCATCATTCAACACTGTCCATCATCTACAACCAATACCATGAGGTGTGGGCATATCCCATACAGGGGTGAGTGTAACGCTACTCGGTAGGGACCCTGAGACCATCAAGGTCTCACAAAATACAACAAAGATAAACTATAAAGTATGAAATCAATAGATAACCCCACTTCGGTATACTCTTATACATATACCTAAGTTATCAAGTAATCCATCTCAATCATGAGGTAAACACAAAAGTTACTGACTCAGCTCAACAAGGATTTTTATTATCGAAACCTCAGTTGTTGGAGAACTCCTCCTCTATCGAGTACCATGGGCCAAACGCGACAACAAGGCGCTTCCCACTAACCATGGACTGCTTGGGAACTCCTTTTGTCGATTACCATGGGTATACTACGTCACCAAGGTGCTCCCCACCGTGGGTCTGCCGCGTCACCAAGTTTCTCCCCCTCTTAGCCTGCTGAGGTACTCCTCCTGTCGAGTACAGTGGGTCTGCCGCGATACCAAGGCGCTCCCCACTGTAGGTATTCCGCGACACCATGGTGCTCCCCATTGTGCTAGTAGAGTCACTCCAAGTGTTAACGGTCAATAGTCCTCAGGTCTCATCCAGCTACTAGGTCTCTACACTATGCATGCTTGTATCCGAGAGGATTTGCTCCACGAGCTACTGGTTGATTCTAAAACTATCAAGAAGTACCGAGAACAAGTATCTCAATGGTCCTCCACGTCATATAGGTCACAACACAATAGACGGTGCTTCAATCAGACGCCTGGTCTGTGATTTATTAGCCTTTTAGTCTTGGGGGCCTGGTTGGATTCATGTGTGATCCAACATGATCGTATCTCAACTATACCCTGGACTCTTGTGGGGTATACTCAAAGGGACAGTCTCTCATCAAGATTACCAGTGCCACTGATGATTCTTCAAATGGTCATCTGGTGCCAAAGATATGGCCAAAGAAAGCAAAGGGCCGTAGTGGGCTCTTGTCCGGTCCGACCCAGTCCGACCGACTCGGCCCGAACCAGTCTGGGCCGACCCGGTCCGACCTATTGGGTCTGGCACGAACCATTGGGCAGGAGAGCCTGTTAGGTTGGCCCGGCCTGTTGGGCCCAACCCAGTAGGCTGCATGTGCGGTTCGGCTTGGGTTCGGGGCTGGTTCGGCACGTAGCGTCGCAGGGGCGCGGCCCAGCGCAGCTCGGCCAGGAGGGAGGCGACCGAGCAGGCCTGAAAGCGGCTGGGAGGAAGCCGGGTTAGCCTGCAGGTGGGACGGCGGGTGGCCGGGCAGGGCTCTAGGAGGGCTAGGAGGCCGTCGGGCAGGGCCCGGTGAGGCTGGGGCATGCATCCAGGCAGGGCGCCAGGCAGGCCAGCAGTCGGCCATTTAGTGGGCCAGGCAGGCCGGCGGGCGGCCGGGCAGGGCACCTGGTGGGCTGACGGGTGGCCAGGCAGGGTGCCAGGTGGGCCGGTGGGTGGCAGGGCAGGGCGCCATGTGGGTAGGCCAGTGGCCAGGTAGGGCACCAGGCGGGCGGGCCAGCAGCCGGGTAGGGCCCAGCCAGCGCGGTTCGGCATGGCTCGGGCCTGCGTGGGCCGGCAAGGTGCGGCCGAGGCGCGCGGGAGGCCGGCGCGGGATCGGCTGGGGGAGCCAGCTCGGTCGGACACTAGAACTCCACAGGGCAGCGCGGTTCATGGAGGTCGTGGGAAGCGTTACCTTTGATTGTGGCCTTCGTCGCCTTCAACGCCGCTTCGTTGTTAGGTCGCCATTCTGAAAATCATCACAAACATGAACAGAGGAGGGGTCGGGCCATTTTGGTTTGTCCCGCACCCTTCGCATTTAGGGTGGTAACATTTGTATGATCAAAGTAAAAAGATTAACATCAATTGTTTTACAACCATGCAACAGTTCTTTTCTATCTGAATAAGATAAAAAGAAAAGGGATATTACACAAAAATAAATCCCCTACCTTGATCGTTGGTCTTCGACAGAGTTGCGGGGAAGAAGACGGAGGGGTGCGTCACGTCCGCCAAACACTTCCAATCTCGAGCTACATCGGCTCATTGATGAGGATGCGGAGGGTAGGTCGGTTGAAGACATCCCACGCCAGTTGAAGCTCTGAGGATGAAGTCGAAGAAGTTTGGCATTCTTCGTTGGGAGATGAGGTTCTTCGTTGGGAAACTCTAATCCTTCCAAGCTCTCCTCTCAAAGCTGCCACCAAAATGAACAATGCCAACCAAAATAATAATATATTGAGTTAATCTATTATATAATTTTTTGGCACAAAATTCAAATGGTAAATTAATAACTTGGCTCCCCTAATTAATTCATGAGTGTTGGCACAAATTAATTTGGGGAGTTGGCACCAAATATTCAAAGGGGAGGTGGCACCTAAATTTCAGAGGAGGTCAAGGATATCCCCCTCATTATTGAGGAGAGTTCAGAGATCAAGAGGCTCTCCCTCATTAATGAGAGAGAGAGTTGAGAGGTTTTCCTCTCCTCCCATTAATAGGTGGTTTAGCCCCATGTGGTCTACATGTCATAAACTCTTGTGGGAGGCTAGGTTCAGGTGGGCCCACCACCATAACTGCTCTTATAAGGTTATGGTGTGGTGGTCCCATCTGCAAGTTCCAGGAGGATATTTTAACCGCCAATTAAAAATAAATCCACACACTTTATTTTTATTTAATTGAATCTATAAAAACCCTAAAAACTATCTTTTCTTCTCGACTCACTACCGTCAAAGAAAAAGTCTCATTAAGTGGATATCGGCACTGCGAGTTCAACGGTGCCCACAGATTTCAATTCCGAGTACTGGTTCAAAAGTGATAAAAACTCGCTAGTACGTTTACTGAACGTACCCAAATAAAACTTCAAAAATTGATTCCAGACACACCAGGCCTCGGAATCATGCGCCATCAAACAGAGCGGACTCGTAAAATTCTAATGAATTTATGAAAAAAAAATTCCATGGAATTTCCAGGACTTTACAAAATAACTATATAAGGAAAAATTAATATGCCAAGGTAAGAAATTGAAACACATTCCATCTATTAACCGAACTGAGAATAAACTATATTCATATAATTGTCAATACAAAATCTCATGGATAAATAATAACTAATATATATATATATATTAAAGGATTAATTATTGGATTTCATGACTAAGGAATAGGAAAATTAATACTATTAATACATTTCAAAATACTGTTAAAACTACAGATATAAACCCGTTTAATTTGGAAAACTTAATAGTATCATGAGATCATATTGCTGCATCGAGGGTATATATAATGTATTAGCCCCACTCATCATTACCAGTCCTAATAATTACTTATATAGAATAATCAAAAAAATTAATATGCCTTATCAAATATCAATATTGAATAAAGAATACATTTTTATCAATAATTCCTTGTTAATAAAATAACTGTCAAAGTGAATATAGTATGTAAAAATGATATTCGGTTAAGGAAGTACTAATAATCATTATATGTGAATAAGGAAAATTAAGTAAATTTATAATGGAAAATGATTAAAATAAAGTGATTCATTCAAGTTAATGTGAATAATCACAAAAGGAAGTGATATTGCAATGATTATCATTAATGTCATCCTTTAGGATAATAATCTGTAACATTAAAAAGTGTCTCATACCACTTTAAAACATTTAAATAATAATCCCTGTGAAGGAATAAAATTAAATTAAACATTAAATATGATGATAGTAAGGAAATTTTTTGTATAAAGTTTTAACAGGTAGTATATAAACAAAATTAATGTTAATTAGTGCAAAATAACAAATAAGTATCAATATAACATAAATTGAGATGAAATTACTTTATATTAACCATTTATTTTGTTGTGTAGTCTTTATACTCATGTATAGTGATTCAAAATATGTTACTAATGTATACCAGAGGAATAATTAGTTTTATAATATCATATATTAACTTTTTATTACACATTTGTTAACAATCTTTCATTATTTTAACTATTTTCAGTATTAATTGCCTAGTTTTCTAAATTATGTTTTTGACACATCAATTTTTATTCCTAATAATTAGATAATGATTTAATAATATAATGAATTTAAAACATGATTTAATTATCATATATATTCAGTATATATGTATTAATAATAATATTTAATGTTTTTGAATAAGAAATGAAATGCATCGTCCATGGAAACGGTAGGTCCTACGTACACATGAATGCTACTTAATTTATTTGTCGTATTAAAAAATTTAAAGTAATTAATACGAATGTATAATTTACTTAAACAATAATTTGTATTTCATATATGTTATATATGTTTATAAAAACCATCCTTTATACATTTTGTGTATGGTGTGAACAAATCACATCGCTTTGAGGGGCGGTAGTCAACACTTCCACAAATGATGTTATCTTACTTACAAAAAATAGAATGTCTAGAGGCTTGTGTTATTAAAAAATTATAGAAGCATAAATAAATTATTAATATAAAAAATATCATATATAAATTGATTTTTTTATAATAATGACCACCTTGGGAGGTAGTAAAAGAATAGCGAACAATCATCTTTCCTTGAGGCAAGAATTCACTATACATATAACCAGTATGTTCATTACACATTATATGGAGGTGTGTGTAAGTGTTTATAAAACCCCTAAAAAATTATCTATTAAATTTAGGATATTGAATTTTCTATTATGTAATAAGAAGAGTTGTGGGGGGGGGGGAGAATGGACTTAAAATTAAAGAGCATTAAGAAAGATGTTTCCTCTTAATTTGGTAACTCGTTCTAGTTTTCACCAAAAGGTTTCCTCGGATTTATTTCTTCCCAAAAGGGAGGATTCTTGGATTAAGGAAGGGATTATGTATTGTTAATTAGAAAGATATTTTCAGAATATAATTGGTTTGAGAGGTGTGAGGAAGTGGGAAGAAATGAATCCTTTTATCATGGAGGAGGAGTGACACTATTGTAATATTTTGGAAGCAAGGAACCCAACCATGATTTGTTTATTTAAAGTTGACCTATAATGGCCAAAAATATATAATATATAGTATAAGGTTTTAATAGTAATATATAAGTTCTTTTTTAAATGTTTCTAGGTTATATTATGCCTTAAGTATAGGGTTTCATCCATTGTTAATCTTAATTTAACCTTAATCATTGTAGTTAATTTTAATTAGTTTCACTAATATTTTTGGTCAAAAACAAAGTTGAATTTATAAGAAATTATAAATTATTATTATTACAAATTTGAAATCCATTTTTTGAAATTTTAATAACCAAATTGGAAGAAATTAATTTAAATTTAATCCCGGATACGGGATGATAATGATTGGTTTTAAGGTAAAACCGTTAAAATGTTTGCTATGTTTTTACAGTCAATTTCGAATTTAATTTTTTATAATTAAATTTGGATTAATTTAAAATTATATGATCATATTTATTTTTAAAACTAATATATAATATAATTTAACCTTATAAAAAAATTAGATGAAAATGCAGTTTTGAATTTATTTTCAAAAAATTTCACTATTCATTAAAAAATGAATCTTCTCTGGAAAATACCAAAATTTTACCCTAAACTATTTTTTATGGTTTTATTCCAAATATAATTATTATTTATACATATTAAATTTATAAAATGTTTAAAATCTAATTTAAAATATGTTCTCTATTACAAGGTAGTAAAAGTGCCCTAATAAAAATATTGGTTTTTATGTGTAATATTGGGGTATTTCTGATCATATGGTTATCAAATATATTGGATGAATATAAATATATTTGATTAAATATATAATAAATATATTTAAAATTATTATCAATCACTAACTGTAATTGATTTAATTTATTAGGTTAAAATGACTTTCTGAGTATAAAAATGGGTTTCTATAAAAATATCCACTTTATATTCAATTGATTCTTATATTAATTTCTAATTCAGTTCTAACTAATGAATTAATTTTATATTTTTTAAAACCAAATTTTTCATAACTTATTTATTACTATTAATAACTACTAATTCAATGGTGAGTTTATATATTATTATATTGAATAAAAATATTTAATAATATATTGTTTTTTTTGGTAAAACATGGTTTTGCGAGTTTCACACACTAACTGAGTGTCACATGCATTTCTAAGTATAAATTATATTGAATTTATTTTAAATTTTAAATATATTATATGTAATCTGGATATTATATTCCCTTATGCACTTGGTGTTGCATGTCATACACGTTATTGAATACAATGTTCATACTTTAGATTTTATGGGTATTATATTCAGTTAATATTAAAATTATTGTTTGAATTATATTATATATAGTTACATTAAAGTTATTTTTATCAATTTTAGAGAATGAATTAATTTATATTGTTTTAATTTATTCAATAATAATGTTCAAAATAAATAATGTATTCAATTTAATATTAGGGGATAAAAATATGTTACCGTGGAAAAAATTAACCCCCATAATAAATGTCAAAATTAGTTAAACATATTTAATCAAGTTTTAATTCACTAAATACAACATAAACTAAATATTAAATGGATGGTTCATGGATTTTGTTTCCTTACCACATATTATAATATTTAATTATATATTTAGTTACCACCTCCCATAATAATGAAATCACTTTTCGTGTTGTTAAATTGTTTTTAAAAAAGTACCACCCCTCTCATCAAGAAAAGGATCTATTCACCCCCTCTCATTTCCTATAAAAGTTTAAAATTTAGGTTGGTTAATTTATACCTAAATCTTACACCAAACCTCACTAAGATGTCTTCATAGTACTGGTCTTTCCAAAAGAACACACCATGGTTCCTTAAGGTGTAGTCCAATAGAGGAAATCCAAAGGAAGAAGAGGTTATATGTGTGAACCCAGTGATTTAGGACCCACAGTAAGGGAACCTCGAAACCAATCTATTTATTTTAGGTTATTATTTATCTCTCAAAACAATTATTTACATCTATTATTCATATTTATCACTTACATATTTTGTATATATGTCTCTAACATATATGTCTAGTTTAATTTTCTTTTCCACAATATATTTTGTAGTGTATTTTATGTTTTAATTGTATTTTAATGTTATTTAGGAGAAAATTATGGAGAACAAAATAACAATGATATTATTTATGTTTATGTTGATTCATTATGTAGAAAATCATCTAATCATCCTAAAAATTTGGATCCTTGGTTTCCATTTTATAGTTTTTTATTTTAAAAATAAAAAAAAATGACTTAGAGATTTATATTTCTATAGTAATTCTTGAGAGTGTATAATATGTGGACGTTTTAAAAATAGTATAATTAATTTATATGAATAGTTCTATATGAAATTTGATTATTCATAATGAGTGACTACTAATTTTATATTATTATTGGAAAATATAAAGCAGAAATAATTTTCCCACTTATATGTGACACTACAACATAGATTTATTATAGATTAGTATTTTTGGATCCTTATTAGTCTAAATATCTTAATTATTCAACCATTGGGAGAAAATGGATTATATAAATGATAATTAATTCTATTATCACAATTTTCTTATTTTATTTACCATATCATTCAATGGTTTCTTATATATAGGGATTTAGATCTAGTAGTTTTATTATGGAATGATAATTCTCTTAAACAAGGGCCATCTCATTGTTTATTTAGGATAACATGATAAGTATGTAATACTTTTTATAGGTTTTAATCAATAATTTTATAGAATGGTGGGTATTAAACTATTTTTTTTCTTTAGGAATATTAAGTACGATATTCGATTTTTTAACTGAGGTGATTATAAATGATTGTGTCATATGTATTTTTTATGTTAAGTATAGAAATTAAAAAATGAATCTATGTGATATGAGGTATAGGTTCCCAAATTATTTTTTAATTTTTGGTGATACTATATTTTATTAAATACACATACAAGGGAAATATATAAATATTTTTAATTTATTTTTTTGTATTTATGGTTAGGAATTTATATTTGGGATTATGATAATTATGAATTATGGGATGATCTTATAGTGTTTAGTTGGGTTTCATTCTAGAATTATTATCTTTCAATTTACTACACAGGATTACCAAGAATAATGAGAGTAAAATATTAATGTCTGCTTTTTAGATAGTAGAAGTGGTTTGATAATGGATTTTTTGGAAGCATCATGTTACTAGCTAATCTATAATTTGTTTAAAATTGTAGTTTTAATATTATTACCTTATACCATGAGTTTTGTTTGTGAATAATATATCATGTTCTAATAAATTGACACATGTTTTTATTTTGGTTAAATTTTATGATTCTTTTTTAAAATAAACATTTATTTGGTATTATTGAAAAAATAACTATTATAATTTAAAAAATTCTTAAAAATTTATTTAGAACCTAGTATGGCTAATTATTAATTTTATAATTTTAAATTTTTACAGCCCAACTTATACTAGTTTCTTATAATTAATTTCACTTTCATCATATCTATTGAGGTTAATATTTTCTACATTTTTTACATTAAAACATTTTTTTTGGGTATAAAGAGATTATATGATAAGAAATAGTGAAATTGGACTCTAATTATTAATAAATGGTATACTTATAATATTCTAAAAAAATATTTTCTAAACTAGTAAAAATAATTCATTATTTAGCACATAATGAGCATTTCTTATTTGGGTTTTAGTTTGGGTTTTTTTGTGATATTCAAAATTTTTCTCAACATTTTCATTTGTAACATAATATGGATAAATTAAAAAAACAATTTGAATATATATAGTTAATATATATATATCTGTGTTACACTATATTTTAATCATTGAAAAGATAGATCTAATATGCCCTAAATGGGGGAATTCATGAATGGTGTTGATCATTAGATATCACTAGAAATTATGTTCATTAAGGCATGAACAATTAATTCTAACCATGATAATAATTTTTTTATTCATTATGGTTATAATTAGATATCATTTCAACTAATTAATTCATATTACTTATAATATTTGTATAGAATAATATCTATGAATATAATTTGTTAAATTCTAATTCTTTATTATAAAATTAATCTTTTTTTATCATTCATAGTTAAATGTTAATGATACTATACATTGCAAAATTTATTCAAAGAAATTTATGGTTAGTTGATGCTAAATTATATAAAATCTACATTCATAGATATGAGAACTGACCATTAATTAGTAAAAATAATAATTCATGATCTTGTTTAAGAGATATTTTAAATTATTGTTTTGATAAATTTTTTATTATATAAGATAAATTTATCTTAGGTTTTATTTATGACTTATATAAAATAAATAATTGATCAAAACAGTGAAAAAAATACATGATATAAGAATTTTTATAATCTAATTACTGGTTTTCATCTTAGGGATAATATAAGAGAACATAAACTATAAGATATATTTTTAGTATATTAATCTCAAAATTCACACTTATTTTTTTATATATTTGGAATCCTTATATTTAAATGCCACAATTAGCATGTCAATTTTAGAAATTTGGTCGAAATATTTTGAGATATTTGAGAGCTCTTTTTTATGTGATTTTTCAATGTAAGATTAACATCTTATTGTTTTTATTTATGGAATATAAAATATATAATATTAAATGTAATTATGAATTAAATCCACTTGTATAAGGATTACTTTAACTGATTTTGTAATCCATTATCGGACAATGTTCCAATATTATTAATTAATTTACATTGACCATGACCGTCATCAAATAAATATTGTATTTTTTTCTGTGTTAGATGAGAATTTTTTTTATCCAGATGAGATGAATCTATACCTTAATTTTTTAATCTTATTTATAATCCCAATTTTGAAATGTATATGGATATAAATAAATATATCTATCAAATTATATACTGTAAAAATTCCTCTTTTTTTCAACTTGTGGACAACCCCCATCTAGGTACTTATAAGATATATATTAAATCAATAATTTAGACGGTAAGGACTTGACCCATTAGTTTCTAAAATTTTATGTGTGCCATACTTATAAATGTTTCCTGAAATAATTGTTTTAAAAGTATAGTAATGATATGTATATATATGAAAATTTTATATTTCAATTTTTTTTAATTTATGAAATTTATAGCCTATGTTACACAGTTTTTCATGTATATCATGAGGATATTGTTTTTAAATATAGTATTAGTCATTTAAAATGATTTTTGATATGTTAATTATATGAAAATTTAAATATATAATAAAATTTCCTTGAAAAATCCATAGAGTATCATTCAACCAATCTACATATGTTGAATATAATTATCCCATTTGAATGGTTTTTCTAGGTTTGTTATGCTAAAAACTTTAGTAATATATGATTTTGTATGTGAATGTTTATCAATGTATTATGAAATAAATAAGAGTTATCATGATGTTAATGAATCTCCCGATTAGACCTAAAACCATGGGTATGATAATTTTTACCCATTGAGATGTGACATTCAATATATGAAGAAAATTTGATTGTTTTTAGTATAATAGTTTATTTATTTAAAAGTTTAATTAATTTTATATTTTATGTGAATTATATGGACCTTATGAGATACAGAAATAATTTTTTGGACTTATTTGTTGGAAAATATTTACTAAGTACAAAAATTAGTAATATATTTATATTGTATTTCGCCTTCATTCAAAAGGGTGGTGTGCATGGTCTGAATCACCATTATTCTTTAGCTGAATTAACTAATGATTAATTTTAGGACCATATCGTAGTATCTGACTGGTGAATGAAACTTTTTTGATGTTTTTTTGAATTGAATATTTAATTATTGAGTACTAACTTCATGTGTAAAATATATTTTAATATATACATCCTTTATGAATTGTTTTATTTATTATTTTTTTTGAAATAAAAAATTTATTAATAGACTTGGATCGATAGATTTTTCTATAGTTAGGTAGGTCATATTGACTCGTACACTCTTGTAGAAAAATGTATACTCATGTTTACATATTTTGAATTTTAATTTAAGGATTGGATAATGAAATTAACATAGACTTCCATTATTATTGACGATTTATACTTCTATTGAGGGTTATTGTGTGTTTGTTTTGGGGTTGAATAAAAAATGATGAAAATATAAGGTGGGATTTAGATTTTTAGATTTTTAGATTTTTATTATTTCCTTATATTATATATACTCTGAATAGATGATTTTTTATTTATGATATAATCATAATCTATTTCGTTAATATTTCTTTCATGATAAAATTAATTTATTTTGAAATTCAAAAAACATTAATAGTTTGGATTATATATTTGTATTTGACCTAAAATTATTTCTTCTATAAAGTTTTTAATGATTGTTCAATGTAATTCGTTTTCTAATCATGATGATATTTAGGATTATTTTATATCATATTCCCATCAAATGATTTTATTGTCATTTTTCTTTACATATTATTTATTATCACCTATCTATTTTTCATTGGGGTATATAATAATTTTTTTGATTCATCGATTTGAGATGCTATTTATTTTATTCTCATTTAGAGTGCTTGTGTTTTGATACTATATATGATTAATTTCATTTATTTTAATTTTTATTTTATTTTAAAAAATCTTCATGTGGTTATTTTCAATGATCAGATATGGGAATACACTTTATTATATTTTTACTATATTCATGGGTGGATGGTAGGTTTCATAGGTATATATGGAGGCGTACTGTGATACATCTTTAGATTAGAAGAGTGTTATGTATTTTTACCATCTATGGAATGAAGAGTATTTTTAATGGCCAACTAGAATGTTTTATATTTTTAGGAGATTATAAGGATGGATTTTTCATCTTGAAATATGTAAGGTTTTTATTTTTAAAAGTTCCATAAACTTTTATGGGATGTAGTCATATATTCAACTTGGCCAAGGAAACCATCAAGTGGGTGTGGACCCAATACATTCATATTCCAGTACACTGGTTTAAAATTTACTTTAACATATTACTGGGGTATTTATTTAGGGTTATAATTAGAATTTATACATGCAATATATATTTACCATGAAGAGATCTATGTACTTGATTGTATGTGCTACTGAAATAATGTGGAATAGATATTCAAGAAATTTTTATGATACATTTTTTAATTCCATAACACAATAACATTTTCAATCCTTAATGTATTTCTAATATATCATGACATATATATTTTATCATATTGAACCATTTTTGACCTAAAATACAAAATTAAATAATCCACATTAATTTCATTACCAGGAAAATGAGGATTTCAATCATTGATATAAATAATAGAAATAAACTAATTATAGAGACTAATACAACATATTTAGTTATATATTTTCATTATTGATCCAGATTGTATTAGTATATTGTAGAAATGTATATTTCAACTCACAATTTATGAGCCCTATTTAATGGATATTGTAATAGAAAATACAAATAACATGAAATTTAATTGTTAATTAAATCTCAATTTAGCTAAACAATTTAAGAAATCATGTTAGTTGATAGTTTTATTTTAGATTATTATTATAATCTAGATAAATTTATATTGGAATATTTATATTTTTGGTCAATGTGATAATGAATAGGGCATGAGTTATCCTAATTATTATCTTGTAGTGGAGTTTGTTTCATTGGAAATTGGTTTATAATTGTATGATAAGTGTTTTATAATTATCATATTTTAATTTTTATATTAGTATACTCACTTGGAGGAAAAATATGGATTTTATATCTAATAGGGACCTATGATAAAATTTTTAAGTATTTAATGAAAAATTATTCATTAAGGGATATGAAAGGATTATATTCAAATTTTTTTGTAAGGATATATAAATTATAATTGAATTAAAATAACCAAATTTTTTTAGTGCTGGTTTACTATAATTTATTTCATTGATATAAGAATCTTCTGATGTTGTAAGTAGGATAGAATTGAGAATAATTAGACTAAAATTTTAGAATATCAATGAATAGAAAACTAATCCACATTTACAGAGTGGAAATTTTTAACATTCATAGTTTATTGAAAATGAAAATGTCATTAATGAAATAATAAATAGAGTGGGGAAGTGTAATTTATGTATCTTAGGTATTAGGAGTCACATGACAATAATTTGTAACGATGAATAACATATTAATTCAAAGAAATAAATTATATTATCCCGTATGGTTTACTAGTGTATATGTGTTTTCTATTAGTTTTCGATCATTCCATATTTTATTTTTTTATTTGGATAAACAAGAAAATGGGATTTTCCATGAAATAGTGACATATATTCTATAAATTTTAAAAAAATAGGTAAATTGTGTAATTTTTTTATTTTATGGGAGTATTTAATATTTTAGTATTTTGTATGGAATTTGAATTTGTATTCTATGAACATTTTTTTTAAATTAAATGGCCATGGCGGTTATGTTTTATATATTCTAGTTTTATGTGATATTTTATAAAATAAAACCATAAAGGGTGGAGAGTAGAATTTTCTCCATAAAAATGAAGAATTATGTTAATTGGCCACTCAAAGAATTATTTCATGTGTGTTTTAAAATGTATTTTATAATATACTTTGGTGATTTGAGGCGATACCATTTATTTTTTTGATGAAATGGATGAACTGAAATGATATTTATTTTAAATTTATTAATTGAATCCCATATCTACTTATTTATTAAAGTAAAAATATGATATTTAATTATGTTTATATGTCTAATTTCTATTTTTTCTGATGCAATTGAGATTATTTTAAAAATAATTAATGAATGAAAGTTTTAAATATTATAAATATTCATAATATTTCAATGGCATGTTATTTTTATTTATTGGTTGAAATGAGGGTATGATGTATTTTTTTCTGCTATTTCAATGATGTATTTATTTCATGAGAATACTTTTAATAACATTTTCATTTTCATGGGTTTTCCTACCATTATTTATTATAAAAGGTCTTGGATGGTTAAAAGAAGTACATTTAGATGTTATAGAAACATTGACCCTAATTTGGTTCCCAAAAAATAGTAAAACAGAGGTTTAAAATATTATATTTTGATTGAAAAATCATTCATTTTTTAGTAATAATTTATAAAAATTTAATAGAACCATTCTAATCAATACATATTAAATTTATAACATCTGTTTTTTTAGTAATTTTTATATATTAAGAAAAGATACTATAAAATTTAACTCTATAAACAATTTAAAAGAAAAAAATTATGATGCTCTTATAATTTTTTTTAGGTCTAAAAACATTGTTCACCATTGGAACTATAATGTGGAGGTCAAAAAAAGGATTTAGTTTCATTTTGATGGGTGAATTTACAAATTTCCCAATGTATAATAATTTTTAAAATAGTAATTAAAATTAATAAAATTAAAAAACTAAGATAACATTCACATTTTAAACCTACCATTAAATTATAAAAATTGAAACCATATCACTAATATTATATATATAGGGACTATCTTGTATATATATGAAGACCATCCTATATAATCTAAAATTAGTTTGAAAGAGATATGGCTCTATAGTTTTGACATTAATGCCCCAATTTTTTCCTTTATGTTATTATTTATGGTTTATATTTATATATAATACCCAGGCTAATTATTTTTATTTCATATATTATATTTTCAAGGACATATAAAAAATTAGAATCGATTGATAATTATTTTTTATCATTATTGATGTTACAATATATGTTTATCGATAAGAAATTTCACTAGATATTTGTATTCATCCTCAGTAAGAAGTATATGATGATTGATTTAGAAATATCTGTCCATAATAAAAAAAATAATCAAGTTTGGAGAAATCCTTTTAATTAATTTTTTTAAGAATTAAATAGATTATATTAATTATTTTTTTATGATAATTTACTCATTGAATTTTAATCTAAGTACAAAAGAGTTCTCCTTATATAATTTTGTGGATTCTACAAAAAATTGAAATTATTATCTCGACAATTATATTAATGTTTTATGTGGATTTAGATAATTAAATTAGTTTCATGAATCTAATATTATAGATTATTTAGATGAATAAAATCATTTTATAAATTTAGTACCCCAAAAATAAATTACCATTTGAAACATTTTTATATTTATGTTATTTCTAATGAAACTAAACATATTACATGATATTTTTAGGAATATGTTATGTATATTGTTAGATATTTATTGGATATTTTTAATATTTATGGATTTATAAACATATCAAATGAATGAATTATAATTTCAATAATGTATCCAATAATATATAACAATGAGATAAATCTAATTATGTATGGTATTAATAAATTAGAATAAAAAGTTGTCATAAACTTTTATCCAAATTTGGTAGAGAAATTTTATTTATCAAAATTTATGTTACAAACTATTGAAAAATTTAACTTTATATCATGTTTAATGTTACATAATAAGAGACAATATTGAAAATATATAAAATATTCAGTGGGTGACTAGTTATGAAAAATTAATCGTTTATATTACAAAATGTTATACAATTATTATGATGGGGAGGTTTTAAATTCAATTTTGGGTTATTTAATTATTATTTTTCTATTTTAGTATTTATTAATCATACATGATGATTAAATAGGGCCTGGAAGAAATTAGTGAACCATTATGTATATTAAAAAAGATAAATTAAAATAGTTTTTAATTTTTTTATTTAGATCACTTAAGAAATTACATATGAAAACATATTACATTTGTTGTGAAATTTTGTAATGGTAGTTTGATGATATTTGTAGAAATGATGATGTATATGAAAATAATAACGGGATCTTGTACCTTATAAAAGCCTACATTTATCCTTTGTGATAAATTATTTAATATAATGATATATTTTTTACAATGTAGTTTATCTCAATAAATTGTGAAGATCATTTAAATAATATGCCCCTTTTTCAACATTCAAAAGGTGTCAGGTGTTGAGAAATATATTTATAGTCTTATGAATCATAGTAAATATTTTTAAATTTGAAGTATAATACTTTAATCATTCTTCTACATTTTTGTGGTATTTTTTCATGGATTTTGGATCCATGTTATGTGGTAAAATTATAATATATGTATGTTTAGGAGATATACAGGGGAATTGTGTATTTGCTGATATTATATTCCTCTATCAATGACATGAATGTTTAATGATAGAGTACTAAATATACAGGTTATATAATTTGAATTATTTTTATAAACTAATAGTTGTTTTATTTATTATATTATCAAAATTAATTATGATACAGATAGATTTTATTTTTTAATTTATTATATATTTTCACGATTAAATTTACCTCATTTTGTTTTATGGAGTTAATGTGATTTTTTTTTAATTTTAAAGTAAGAGAATTAATTGTAGTTCTTCAAACATAATAAGGAATTAATTCATTATAATGGATTTTTATTTCATTAATTTGTGGAATGTATATACTAACTAAAACAAATTTTAATGACATATGTATAAATATATATAAAGATAACATGATATATTTGTTTTCTTGATAGAAGAAATATTATTGAATGAGGTGGTAATTAACATTGGATTGATTTTTTCAGATGAAAATATAACAACTATAACAACACACTCCTATAAAAAACCCCTCCTAGATTTCTAGTGGAGGTGATAGTTACCCCCAATTTAGTGTGAGGATCACATCATATACCCAACCAAAGAGAACTTATTATAATGAAGAGGAGACATCATATAACTAACTATTACCCACTGTTGTTGGACGGGAAAAATACTAATCCAAACCACTTTATGCTGATGCAGGGTGGGGAAGACATCATATACCAAACCACTCACCACCAATGGAGGGTATCAAAGTCATCATATACCCAACCACTACACACATACATATGTATATAGTACATCACATACCTAACTACTACCTAGGTAATCATGTTTTGGAACACACCACACCACTGAGAAAAAAAAATCACTCAATGATTTTCAAATATACAATTTGATAGGATAATATACTCAAGACTATATTTGTCACAAATTAAAAAAAATTCGGACCTATCATCATTATCATATATCTCATAAGTGAAATTTTTGGGTCAACCACACCTATCATGGTTTATCCTCACCAATAAAAATCCATATTTAATATTCCACAACATTCTCCCATCACTTAGTCCCTATATGACCAAATACTCTAGACGATGGTATAATTCACTTAAAATATGAAAATAACAACTTGATCCCACTAAAAAGGTATAATATAATTATAACTCATAGAATTCCTCTAAGAATACAATTATCATGTCATGAATAAGTTTACCATGACCCTAATTTAGCTCCCATATTCTATATCTCATGAGACATCTATGAATCATGTCATCTATAAGAAATCCTCTATAGAATACTATGTCATTGCCCAGGTTTAATACTATACTTCTAGAAATAAACATGATCTTTTCCACCCTCAAGAGTGTGTAACAAATCATTTATGATCTATATAACAATCTCACTCATAATCATTAGAACTAAGACTCTCAATCATACCCAACTTTCCTATGGAATATGTCCTCAGATTCTCTCCACACACCCGAAAACAAAAAAACCTAACTGGGGACTTTTGTAAAATCAACAGAAAAATTATTCATCTTGGTGAAATATTTGTGGGGTGAATCCACTTTTTTATAAATAAAATTATAGATAATTATACATAAATTTTGGTGTAATTTCCACAAAATCTCATCAACAAGGGACCTCCTAGTCCTTATTCCTTTCACCTAAGCACAAATAATCGTGAAGGATTTCACAATTATGAATAAATAAGAATTTGGTTATTTTTATTAAAATATATATTCAACTCCAAAATGAAGTTAAAATCCTTTGCATAACCCAGACATTCATGACCTGGCCCATCCATCCCCCATCCAAGATAACAGAAAGATCTGAAATCCTTTATCAATATGTCACAACCAATATATATAATTTTAAAAATTTATAATTAAATATATACTTGTAACAAACAAGGAATAATAAAATATATCATCCTAATAAATACAAAATATATATAACAACACAACACCCAATACAATAACTCTTTGAAGATAACCTTTATTTATGTCATAAAAAATCCCCATATTTATGGGATGATTTATGCCCTATTATAGATAAATCAACCGAAAAAATCCAAATTAAACACACAAATTTCTTCATTTAATAAAGAGGTAAAATAAAGCATTGAATTAGAGGGATATAATTCCAAAAACCCATCATAGATACATCCAACAATCAACCCTCACAAATGGTGATTAATTAAATTAGATAAAGGGGTGATTTAACTGAAATATCCCTTTACTCATACCTGTACTTCTAAATCCATATAGTGGATGGCTAGGAAATGATGGGTTTTCCCATTATTTTTGTATAATAGGAAATTAAGAAATAATATAGTGACATATACCTCTCATAGTGTGAGTCCATCCTGTGGAAATCAATCATTGAATTTTCCCTTAGTACATATATAGTCTGATATAACACCCTTAACCAGAAGAAAAATTTAATGGAAAATCACTTCATGTAATGGTCATCCCTCCTCAAATATTGAGGTTTTCCCTCCATATCATTTCCATGAATCTCACTCCTCAAAACCTCCTAATTGGAAACCATTCATAGTGTGTCCAAGGAGAAACATTGTCACCACCTTCACCTGTAAAAAATAATAAATTCTATTTACATGGGTCCCTAACCAAGTATGTATTAATACTAATTTTAAAAAAATATAATTTTATTTCCATTATAAAAACCCAATAAAAACATTCTATATAGTGATACTCACTGTTCACATCATAAAAAACTGCTATCAATCCATAATGACATAGTGAATCCAACCTGTTACAATCTAGCACTTCTACTCTATACCACCAATACATCTAGGATATATATGGACCCTTATCTTTGATTTTTTGGGGAATAATCTTCACCCATCATTTCATAAATAGGCTTCATCATCAGAAACCAAAAAAGCCTCACCAAAACTATACTCGAAATTCCATACAATAAAATTTCTTTTGAAAAAAATATTATATAATCATTTTTATCTTTGTAAAAATTCCACTAGAGCATGGTGTAATATTATAAATTGATGGGCATTTTTTTTACTTGTCCTAAGATTATTCCAATTTTTTATAATATTTCTTCTTGAGGTTTCATTTATGAAATGTTTCATAGTGACTCTTTGAAAATTATGAAACATTGTAAAAATTTATATAATAATTAAAAAATATTATTATTATTTATTTTTTTGTTCTTATTTTACATAAAAACTAAAGATAATGGTGTAACATCATTTTTTCGTGATTGGAAATGGTAAACATGTCCAATTAGGGTAACTATTTTATTCAGGTAGGTTATCCATATAATAATCTTTCATATCATTTTTTGTGAATAACTGTAATTTAATGTATGAAATTATAAGAACAAGTAATTTAAATTGGGGGAAAAAGATCCCTCGGTAAATGAAATATCACATAAAGGGTTCCTAGACCCAAAAAAGCATCTCTAATACATATTGTGGGATTATTTATCACCTAGTAACTATATTAATAAGGGCTACATGTTTCTAGTTAATTTTTCATGAATATTTTGGTTGGAATCAGGATTCAATATGAGTTTTTAATATCCTAGGTTTCATTCCATAGGATAGTTAAAAGGAATGGGATGATTTTGACTATATTTTATTGATTTGATGTATTTGTATTCCATGCATGGTTACAAACACCCTATTGAGTAAGTATTTGATTCTTGTATTGTGATATGAGTATGCTATATCATTTGTGGATACATATTATGTATTGTGTAGAGATTTTTATTAGTGATGGTATTGAGATCTCTCCAAAAGAATATGTGGTAAGGAACCAATGTGAGGATAATGGTAATTGTCTTATTGAATTGGTATTTGGTTTTTAATAAGCATAGTGTGAGTACAATTTAGTTTCTTCATTATTATTGAGTCTTGGATATATATATTCAAGTACTTTAATAGGGTAACACTTAGCCTCATGAGTCTAGGTTTGACTAGGTCCCACCAGTTGAGGGGTTACTATAGGATGATGTATAAAAAATATTTCTAAGGATATGAGAAAAGGATAGGTTTAATGAACCTAATTTATGGACATATGTGTGATATAAAAATGATGATGGATTCTATGTATAAAACATTTGACATAAGGTTTGGATTTAGATTATAAACATATAGGGATAGACAAAAAATTTATGTGATAATGATATAAGGGGATAGAAATGAGCTATGACCTAGACATTTGATTCATTATGAGAATGAATCCTGGAATGTTATTCCATTTTTATCACAATATGGATGTTCCAAAAAAATGTGTATTTGTTATTGAATTATTGAGTATATCTCTTCACATTGAGTGAGAGGGTGTTGAAATGGCTCTCCCATGATATGAGAAACATCCTTTATGAGAGAGGGTGTGGGCTGGTTATTGTGATGAGATTCGGGAAATGAAGTGGGAGATAGTACGAGTTAGTGGGGAGTGGTTAATGTGATGTTCATTGGGTAATGATGTGTGACCCACCCCGAGTGAGATGATATTGGTCAATGTGATGCAGTACAAGATGCGATATGTTAGAACCTCCCAGAGTGAGTTGAATTTTTTTGACTTAATTGGGCGTGGTAATTGATTCCTGGAATCCCCCTAAGACAAAGGGTGATAAAAGTGACCTTCTTTTGTGTAATTATATCGATTTTAGATGTTGTTGTGGAACCCTAAACTGACCAAGGTTTAGAGGTTGAGGCTTGCCAAAATGTAATTGAGGATTGGTATAGAGTGTCCCCTAAGTGAGTGGAAGTTGATGTGACATGGTATGACATTATACATTGTGTAATATGGTATTGGTTAGTGGCTTTGAAATAAGGTGAATTATTATATCACTATCCTAATGAGGTTTGGTTAGACATTCTAGTGTCTTGGTTAGTGCATGATGACTCAAAATGTATGTTATTTTATAAATATTATTTATTATCTTCATATATACATTTGTATATGTTAGTTTATATTATAAACTCTTGGTGAGACCTAATGAAGATAAATTCCTGACATCATGTATGAGATAAATTATTTAAGGATAGAACTTATGTCTTACATTAAGGTTGATAAAAAAATCACAGTGGATTAGGTAGGTGTTTCTCCATAAGGATATGATATTGAATTGAGGTGAGGTTTGGTGTTGTATTTGGGGAATCCTATATATTTTATTATATTGTTCTTATATGTTACCATTCAATTTAGTGGTCATTTGGGTGGTATAAATATTAGATTAAATTTAAATATGTTATAACATGGGGTATATTAATTATTGCAATAGATTTGTTTTTCTATAATCCCATTCTGTATAAACTAATTCATTATTGTAGATTATGTTTGTTTATTTGATTTTTTTTTCAATTGTGACATTATGGGAATAATATCACAAACATATAGTTCAATACATCATCCCTAGTAAATAGTTTCTAACATATAATAATGATTTCTTGGGGTCATATTCTTCTCTAGGTATGATTCTATCATGGGATTTTTGTCAAGGAAACATAAAATAAATATCAAATTGTGTTTTATCTTGATTTTCTGTTTGTGGAAAAGTATATATAAATGAATTTTTCAATGATTGAGTTATAATATTAAATGGTGAGTTAAGAACAATATTTTTTGTGGGACTTCCCCATTACTAAAGTAATAGGATTTTTTATTTTGTATTTTTTTATTACAGTGTGGATATTTATATAAGCATTATATACTAATTTTTGATCATTTGTTCTGTTTTTTATCTGCACTTACGCTTGACAGAAGTGTGCATACATAAATTAAAAATGGAATATAGGATTCATATGACATATGTGGGCTTCTATGAGGATTATTTTGGATTAAATCATAGGTATAAGTTTTATAATCCTCTAATGACTATAAATATTGTTCTTCCCTAAGGCATGTTTTTGTGGAATTCAACACTAATTGAATAAAATAATTTTTGATTATGGGACTTGTATATCTTATTAGGGGAAATTTTTTAGGTTTAATATATAGTCACTGGTTACAAGATATTTACAAAAACCCTTGTTGAAATGATTGATGCATTAGATTCCTTAGTGATATTTTGATGTAAGAGGTGTTTGATTAATAGATGGTTCTAATTATGCAATTATTTATTTTTTGAGTTAGGTACCATATAATGTGATATGAAGGGAATGTGTTATGACTTGTCCAATATAGATGTTGAAAATATTTTACGATTTAACTACCATGGATGTATTTATATTATAGGATCAGCTATATGCCAATCCAAATTAAAATTAGGTGTATTTTTTTATTTTATAGTGTGTATCTTTCGTAAATTATTGGGATTAAAATGGGTATAAAATAAAGGGGTGATTTTTGGGTAAATCCTAGGTAAGGGGTGACCTTGTGTTATCCTTTTGATGAAATATATTACTCTATAATATTTTAATAAGATTCACTAGTTGAATTTTGTAAGATGAGATTGACATGAAAGGGTGGCAGGATCTACAGTATAAGAATATGAGACTACATTTGATGGCATTTAACTCATTAGATCATGATCTCGATTGATTAATTGGGTCATATAGAGGAATAGTCAAAGTAGGTTTTGATGAGACAAATATGGATTCGATAAAAATAATTTGTGAGAGGGTTCATAAAGCTTTAATCATACTTGGTAATAAGAGGGAGCTTGTTGGTGTGGATTTTTAAGGAATGTGTAGATTTGTAAATTCAAGTGCATAGTTGATACATGTGGTGCCTATTTGGTTAGAATATTAATTGAAAAGAAATCATATGGTTCTTTTGGAAAAAATTTAGTTCCAAATTATGTTCATAATTTTAAATATTATAGTGTGGTAATTAAAATTTCATTTTCTTGAAAGAATATAGGTGAGATATGGGACATTAGTCGACCTTGTTCAAGAGGTCTTACATAGTGTGACAAGTCTGAGGTAATTAGTGTGTTTCTTAGGGTATAAATCTATCATATATTTTACGATGGGTATCATATCGTTAGTTATATTGAACATACATGTGTTGAAGTACCTTAATTACAAAGAATCAATCCTATGGCCCATAGAGGTTCATCTATAATGAGATGAGTGTTTCTTTGAAAAAGTAACCTGAGAGTGTGGTGGATACTGATCTAGATTTTTTCTCTAGGATAAGTGTATGTTAATCCACATAGTTTTAATAAAATCATTAGATGTTGGGAGTTCATGTCACAAATTGAGAGTGAAGTTTGGACAATATCCTGAATGAGATTCCAAGTAATCCAATCATAGACAATGATTAATGATTTATTTATTTTAATTGGATATTAATGTGTACTTTATGAATGATAAATTTTTTAGATAATTGGTATGATGGGGGTTGTGGATACGAAGAATATTTTCTCAATTTGGTGATAATAAGATAATATTATGGTGGGGAGAATTGGGTTGGTCCCAAGGGTATGAGTATAATGTCAAAAGGGGAATGAATTAGGTGAAACTAATCAAAGGGATATTGAGATTGAAATAGGATTATAGTGAGATTATTGATGTGATTTTATTATATTCCATATTTAATAATACATTTTAGATTTAAAAAAGATGTCTAGTAAGGTATAGGTTCTAATATCAGAGCCATCGATGAATTTAGAATACTCTAAGTGTGAGTTTTATATATGGTAAGTTTGTTCTTATTAGTGTAGTATAATATTAGATTTGGTTTTTTCAATGGTAAAAGTATTGAAATATAGTAAGAATCAATTTCATACATTATTCTTGTAATTTGGATGATCCTAATTTACCTCATAGTATTATGACATAGTGATGGGGTGATTCAATAATACATTAGCGGGTGAGGCCATGAATTATAAAAAAAGATTTTACGAGTGAGGGAAAATTGTTGAATTTATTAATAATTTTATTTTTTGATGTTAAAAATATAGATAACATTTGAATTGAAGAGGAATAATTGTTTTAATGATTAATCTAGGGATTATCACAGAAATTTTCTTGTGTTTGAGTTTAGTGGGAAGGTAGTCGAACTCTAACCTATTTGTCTTGGATGATGAAATTATGATCAGTGATAGATATTTTTTCAATTATTGAATATTGGGAGATTTTCCTTGGTGATGAATAGGGTTGTGAATCCTTGATTTATTTATTTTTTAATGACATGGAAATTTGTGTGTTATTGTAATAAGCGTAAATTTTAATTTGTGGTCATGAAGTAGGGGATATTATAAGACTCTGGACACATAATGGGACTTAAATATTTAGAAATTTTTATAATAAATATATTGAGGTGAATTCCAAGATTGAAAATATAGTACAATGATACATTTATAGTCTAAATAATATCTATATTAACTTTAAATTTATTAAATCACTGCCATTTGAGTTTATTAGTGAAATAAAGTTCCTTATATTTTTTGGATAATGTTTTTGTAAATTATATAGAATTTACCAGAATTATATGATGTTGATTATGATTATTTAATGTTTTTTAAGTTAATAATAAATATGTGAGATGAATAGGGTAAAATTATTTAGTTTTTCATGTTAGTTTTTTTTGTTAAAATACAGAAATCCCATATATATAATGGTCAATATGCAAGGGTTGTTTTGGATGATATGTAATAGTAAATATCGGGACACATAAATTTTTAATGTAGGTCACAATAAGGTAAAAACAAATATCTCCATAGTATATAATTTTTAATCATGAATTACGCATGGGTTGATATAAATTGTATATTAAGGATACCATGATACATTATTAGCGGGAAATTGATATTCCTCAATAAATATGGGTAAAAAAAGAATATAAAAGGATCGAAAGACTTATATATGATATTTAAGGGACCAATATACTTTGATTAAATCTAACTAAATGATACTTAGTGGTTCATATGTATGGGATACTTGATATGTATGGGTACTAGACATTACAATGAAATTGGGACTGGTGTGTTTTTATAACCAAACGAGTGATGGACTTTTAGGCAATTAAAATTAAATCCAAGATTATGATTTTTCATTTATTACATTCATTAATAGATGGAGGATGAGATTTACTCCTAGGACTTTTTTCTGTTTTGAATACAATAATCTATGGAGATTTGTTGTATTTTTTTCTCAGTATTTATCATATTAATGTTTTTTATCACTCAGTACACCTTCAAATTTTTCATGGATTTAGGGTTTATTCAGGTATGATTCTGTGGATAATTCTAGATTATAATAGATTAACAATCCATTTTTAGGTATTATGTTCATTATTATAATTGAAGTGTACCCCGGATGGTTGTTGGGGTGTGTATAATGTGTTCCATGATGATAGAATTTTCCAGGATTCCAAAAATTATACAGTGTATGTTAAAATTTATTATTTTTTTATAAATTTTTATAATTAATTTCATTGTGTTTTTAAATTATATAATATTAATAAATCAAGGTGTATTTTGATTTAGATATTCATAGTAATATAGACCATGTCTTAATTTAGTAAATTTATTATTATGGTTGGTATTCCTAATTGTATTTTACCATATCCATGTTTAACACTAATTTTACATGTGTACTTAAAAATATGGGTGTCATATACTGGGTTTTTGTATAAGGTAAATATGTTTTTAATTTGTGTTTAAATTCTTAATTACAGCCTCATGTGAATACCCTTTGAGGTCATGGAGTATTGGGGATGTCTGATGCTTTCTCGGAGCCCAAAACCTGGAATTTCAAAATAAATAGGATATGATGTAAAATTGTTAGAAAATATGTTGGTTAGGTCACATGGTTACTACTTACCATGTGAGGGTAGATAGTGGGGGGTCAAAGGTTGGATGATTTGAGAAACAAATGCAGATGGAGATAAACACTGGTGTGGGTTACCTGAAATTTTAAGCATAGATGAACTGAATAGTATGTGTATAGTTAGTCATACAATGTGTAGTGCCCATGTGGGTGTCCCCTTAGAATAGTATAGGGTTAATAGTTGAAAAAATGTTTGGAAACCATGTGACTAAACCATGTGGACTATGGAATTTTTATGAAATTACTACTTTTCCATTGAAAATGTTATAACCTAAGTCTAATTTTTGTCCTTCTACTCCTGTGGATAGTAGTGAGGTGTGCGGAGATCCCTTAATGGATTTTGGGTAGCTTTTAATATTCTTCCTGTATCCAAAAATGGAATCAAGCACTATTTGTCTTGTTGGATCCTTGTTGGTGAGTAATCCATTCTTTTGTGTCGTTCTTTATTTTTCATGGCATAAAATGGTCTATTTAGGTGCATGCTAATATTTCCTATTTCATGGTTCCTCACCCATTATTTATTTTTTCACAATCTGAGTCGAATATATATCTAATACTAGATGATCACTCTACTATAGGCCTATGCTAGGTGATCTAGACTTTTCTCGGTTGGTTTAATTCTTTATAGATCTGATTTTCATTGTGCCTCCTTCCATACGTTCTAGAATCACCCCAAAAATGAATTTAATAATCAAATTGAATATAATGGAACATTTTGGGGATTCTAACAAGCTCATTGAGAAAATTGAAGTTTGTTTCCAAAACCAAGGTCACTCAAGGGGTGTGGATTTTGAGATTTCCCATTGTTATACCACTCATGTGGTGTGTTTTGTTTACTTTCTTAGATAGAGTATACCCTTTTATATATTAATTTCATTGAATTGATTGATTTGGTGATGTTTTCCCTCATTTTCATATTGATAGATTTATTAAATAGATAATATGGAATTTTTATTTTAGTGGGTAAAAAAGGAATGTAATTTAATTTAATCTTTGTATATTAGTTTGGATACTCATGGGACTTGAATGATTATGAGTTGATGAATGAGTCAGATGTTAATTGAAATGATAGGGTTTCAATGGTTAGAATACCAGGGGTCCTGACTCCACTTTGATTCCATCGATGTATACCCCATGGGTCTTGATATATGGTTTAAGATACATTGGACCAAGATGATCCTTAAATATTGATACCATATATCACCACTAGCATTGCTACCCCTTGGATATGGCTTACTCGACTCACATTGCACATGCAATATTGACATGATCCTTGGACTCCACCAGTGTCATTACCGAGTTTCTATAAAGATGCTCCTAGGACATAATGAGGATGTATCGGTCTTATATACCATAGATCCAGCCCTACGGGGTCTGAAACTTCTAATTATATTGTATGACCATGGTAAATGTGACATGTTTTATTATACGGCTCGGTTATGGTTGATATGAGATACAAGATATATGTCAAGGCTTTGGGTGATGTGATATATTTTTTATATGTAATGACCGAGGTATTTACTTCATTTTACCTTAATATTGCATTAATACAAGATCATGCCACTTTTTAAAAGGGAGACAAGTATGGTTGTACATGATCACTTGTTTGTTTACATTTTCTATGGGAACTTTCAGTATGCTCAAACTTGTTATATACTACACTCTACTATATCATGTATTTCAAAACCATGATTTTTTTATAGACACTTTGGTTAGTGAACTACTGAGATTGTATCTGACACCTTCTTTGGTCCACCATTGGGTACCTTGATGGGATTTTTGTATGTAGGTGGGGACTAGGGAAGGCGCCCACTATTTGATGCTTGACTTTGTTCCATGATTAGGCGCATAGGAGCATGGGACTAGGCCAAAGATAGTGATGCTATCTAGAGATAACATCGTATTTTTTTTCAATTTGATACATGTATTGTATTGATTCCAATGTTCATGTTTTTCTACTTTTTAGAAATATCAAATTACCATCACTGTACATGATATTTCTTTGGGTAATATTTTTATATAGACCTATCTTGGTTATTTTCATATATTTCATGATTTAATGCTTATTAAATTTGACTGTTATTATTATTAAACTATGTCAATCTTTTATAAAAGTGTATATTTATCTTAAAGATACACACTAATCCCTCCCTTCTAGTCATAAAAATATGGAATTAGGGGAGGTTCACTTGAGGCCAAGGGGCCAATCGGGCTTGGGGCACATTTCAATGGAATCTGTGTCTAGGATGTTACAAATTGGTATCATACCATTTCTTTTACAGTTAACATTACTATTTCGAGAAGATCAAAGGGGTTTATAATGTAATTGGAATATCATCAAGATATTTTTCATGGGAGTAGGTAACCAACAAATACGAAATATCCAGATTAACTTGAATGAAAATTGTTGTTTTTTGGATTGTGGCTATTATAGTTTATTTTCTTCCACCATTGGGTGATTCACTTGAGTTGTGATGTGATCATTTAAATTATTTTGGGTTATATTTCGTTTCAATGAAATAATATGTGGGTATTACATCCCTTTCTTCATTTTAAGCACATTAAAATATTCTATAAGGCCCCGACCTTAAACCTTACTTAATATTAAATTAAATGAATAATTCACATTGAGGATCTTTTCAGGTTTATAGTTTTAGAGAATTAGGACATAACTATTACATCTCAAAAGATTACAAAGTAGACACTTCTACTAAGTTTCCATAAAAAAACTCTTAAAAGAAACATGTATAGTTCCATGTTTTAGATAGCATGTCTTTCCTTGATCCCATCCCTGACCCTATTCATCTTTAAATCTTGTGTAAAACATTTCAAAAACTTGGGATGAGCATAAAAAGCTTAGTAAGGGATATAAAATATGGAAAGGAAACATGAGTACATGTTTACATGTTTACATAAGAATCAATTAAATCATACTTTACTCATAAAACATAAGCACTTTAACGTACCTCATCAAATCATGAATAAAACATAGAAATCATAAGGCATAAAGGTAACTTGAGGCATTCATAGCATTCTTACGTAGGGAGTAACCCTCTTGGTTACATTTGTAATACCCATCATAGTATATTCCCTAAATCTCTTCGGAGAAACCTTAACATTTAACCCCTTTGCGTTACCCAATGCATTGGAGAGCTATATCGGGCTCACCCGCCCTTAGTTTATCACGAAACCACCCGTTTTCACAACAATTCCCAAGAACCATAACATAAACATATCACATAAAACATGCATAAAGGAAACATAACATTTACACATTTGAATCACAATATAACATTTTAGGATATTGAAATAATGAATCCATTAAAAAAACCATTTTCAAAACCATTTAGAACATTTAATAAAGAGATTTTTGAATCAAAGTATCCCATAAAACCTTGAAGCTTTTAACATTTTAAACCATTAATATCCATATAAATAAATCCTTAAAAACATTTTGAAAACATGGATATTAATAAGAAAAAATCATTAAAACATTTAAAGCGATATTTTGGTTAAAGGGTTTTTACCAAAATTAGAGACACTTGAATACAATAATTGAGGAATAACATTTAATCAGAACTTTATAATATCATGAGAATTAATGTATTCATTATATAATATTCCAAAGGACATTATATACACCATACAAGAGTGAATTTGTGCATAACATCAATGAAGTCTCAATAGAAATGTAAAATGTGATGAAATCCCTTATAAAGAAGGTATCCTTAAATTAAGGATAAATCAATCTCATAATTATGTGTGAAAAATATAAATGCACCCAATATAAGTGTATATTAAGTGTAAAACAATAAAATGTCATTCACACATATTAAAAGGATGACATATTCAATAACTACATGTTGAACCCAAAGAAATCGAAATTGGGTTAAGAAGTTCCCTTGGTAAAATTCGACAGCCTAACGGCGTCACATAAAATTTTACAAAAAGGGTTTATGAGAGAGATAAAGTGTATCTCATCACTTGTACATAAAATTTACATAAATAAGTATATATAAGAACATATCCCAACATAATAGTATGTGAATTAAAAGACATAACAAAATAAGTCTTTTAAAAAGAGGAGGGTGAAAGGTCCCCTTACCGAGTTGGGTAACTTTCGAAACGTACACCCCACAGAAGAAGGGTCATACAATGAAGATGTCAATACCCATAAATGAAATTATCCTAATTTTTTTTATAATAATGGGAATTACATACACCACTCAAAGGAAATAGTGGCAAACGTAGCATAAACGTCATGAGAATAAAAGTGAGATGAAAAATCCATTACGAAAACTCGGCAGCCTAATGGCGACACTTAAATATTCTAAAAATGGATTGATGAGATCAAATAGGGTTTCTCATTATATTAACATAAAAATTAAAGATTGAGGAATATAAAATAACATCCCCAAACATATGAAATATGAGCTTAAAAGAAATAACATAAAAGAGAGTACTTAAAAAGAAAGAGAGAGGTTGGATCCCTTACCTCGGGTCCGACTTGACTCGATCATTCTTTAACGTCCTGAATAATAAAATTGAGTTAATTTATACTTTCTTAAGAACCTTTTTAAAGTTCATTATTACTTTTACATCACTTATTACCATGTTATAAATATTATGTAATCATTTAAGTTAATAATGTTTGTTTTGTCGATATATGGTTCTTAAGTCGAAAGTGGACTTCTTAGAATTACATGTTGTTCGTGTGGTCAAAGGTTCATTATATCCAGAATGATATTCATGATTTGGATTTCATATATACCATATATATCAATAATATACATGTATTTATAATATTACATAATCATTTAGAGGTAAGAAATGAAATGCACCGTTCATGGAGATGGTAAGCCGTACGTACGCATGAACACTACATTCATTTCTATATCATACTTTAATGGAAAGAAAATAATAATGATATAAAGGTAAATTATAATTCCAGTATAACATCATATATAATAACTTTAAATCCATCCTTTATACGTCCCACATATGGAATTAATGAATCAAATCACTTTGAGGGGGCAGTAGTCCGCACTTTCTAAAATGAAATTATCGTATTTACCCTCAATGGAAACCATAAAGGTATGCCAAAAATTAAAAATAAAGAAGCTTAAGTAAAACATAAACATATTATATATCATATATAAATATTGTGTCATCTTAATGGACACCTTTGAAGGTGTTATATGAGTGTTGAACAATCATCGTTTCGTGAGGCAGAAATTCTCCATCCACAGAAACAGTATTTTCTTTAACCATTAGATGAAGGTGTGTGTAAGTGTAGATAAATTTATTCTTATAAAAACATCCTAGTATATGGAGGATATTGGTTTATTTGCAAAAGAAGTTAGTGAAAATATTTTAGAGTGTTGGAGAAGAAAAATAAAACATAATGACACAAGAGAGGACACCACCTTTAAATCGGGTAACTCTCATTGATTTGAGCTCAAAAGATTCCTTGGAAAAGATTCTTCCCAAAGTGAGTCTTCAGTGATGAAAAGAGGGATGTGGAGAGATGAAATGGACAGGGGTTGTCCGAGCCAAAGGCTTGAGAGGTGTGGGTATGGAGGTAGAGGTGGGTGCCTTTTATAAGAGGATAGGAGGGGCACTCTTGGAATGTAAAGAAATGTTACATTATTTTCAAATGAGTTTGGAATTTAAAAGGTCCTAAATTGATATAATTCGAGGATAAGGTGATAATGGTTCGAAATATAATCATCCAATAGGTCTTTGACAAGTTTATGTTCTAGTTTTAATATTATCTTTTCATTTTTTTTAAATCCTTTATTAATTAGGTAATCTCTTCATCATCATGATGTCATAAATAATTTACTTTATTTAATGTTTAAAAATTATAAAAAAATATCATTATGTAGGAATTTTTTTTATCTTTCTAATGAATATTTATAGTCAAAAATATGACTTGTATAACCCCATTTAAAAATTGTTTTAGTGAAACATCTCATGCTTTTGACATTTTTATGTTAACTTTAAATATTAAGTTATTTATGTCATTTTCCAACCAAAGTGGCTCCAAGTGGTCCCCAAGTTGACCCATGGATTTTCTTGGTCGGCCATGACACATCAAATGAGGGTAGGACATGTTTATAGGTCATTTCATATTATTCAAACATTATTTTTACCTTAAATTACACTAATTACCTCTAATCGCGATTAAAAACTTAAAAGTTACTATTCACCATAAAATTATTTTAATCTCATTGAACCACATTTTACTTCTTAATGACAACCATGTACGTCTGAATTTTTAAAATCAAATCAGAGAAGTGGCAAAGTTTCATTTAAACGAAAAATCAGCTTCTTTAACTACCACTTAGTGGTTTCACTATTCATCAAAAATTGGTGTTTTTCAGAAAAATACCAAAAATTCACCCTAAGTTATATTTGATACTATGAATTCAAAAATGATATCTATTTTACAAAATTCAAAACATATAAGATGCATTAATTAATTTAATAATTAATTCCCTCTGTCAAAACAAATAGTGTGTTTTTAAGAAACAATATATATTAAAAGATTGACACTGGTTTAAGTCCAATTTCAAAGTAAAATTAATTCCAATGACCACTATTGGATTAAATGGTAAAAATATATTATAATTGGACTTTAAAACTAATTAAAAAGATAATCTAATCATATATATAAATTATATTAAAAAAGAGGTTTTGAATTAAAATTCAACATTTTCACTATTCATTAAAAATGAAATTTATCGGAAAGATACCAAAAATTTACACAATGTAAATTTTGATGTCCCGATTCTAAAGAAGAATTTTATTTTGTCAAATACAACACATAAAATTGTAAAAAAGTGTATTTAAAAGAGGTTCGCCATCAATAGGTGGTTAATCGACCTTCTAAAGAATATTAGAATGTTTACGCTTAAAATTGAATTCATTCAAATTTTTAATCCTCTAACATTTTTTGTAAAAATTAAAAATATTTGACAAACATATATAATCCTTTTTTAGTTAGTTCTGTTCATTCCCTCCATTACAACGTCTTGGCGTTAACTACCATTTAAAATAATATTATTTTATTATTATAGTGCAACGTAAGATTTCAAAGGAACTTGTTGTTGCGTATTGGGTAATCCATCAAGTATAGAGTTCCCTTTAAATTAATATTATCATTTTATTCACAAATAGGGATAAATATAAAAATTTCATATTCTTTATTTACCTGGGGTGTTACATCCTTCCCCCCTTTTGGGAATTGCGTCCTCGCAATTTTAAAATTAGGCTCGGAAACTTCATTGAAAGTCTCACATCGGAACAAGAGTCAGTAAAAATATCACTTTAAAATAAAGAAAGAGAATTACAATGGTCACCCGAGTTAACCCATACTATGATTCCATGTAGGAAAACATTGACATGGAATAAAAAACAAATGGTTCATGTTCTAAGGGAGATTGATAGTAAACATGTCTAGGAGAAAGTTAACCATAAGAAAATCACAAACTTGTGGTGGGTTAAACGGTATTTGATTCCCTAGTAGGAAAAGTTAATAGAAAACATTTTTGTTTTAAGTTACTTTTCATTGAAGAATTTATTTTTGATCTTAAGGAAAAATACTTACTTGTCGTGTAGACTCTCATCTCCAACTAGATTTCTTACACAAACTCATATTTTCTCCAAAAGATGAGTATTTAGGATGAATTTCTAATATTAAGAGAGCTATAATCAACTTCTATAGAATCACCTAATCCACAAAATAGAACTATATATTTCCCATGTCTTTAGACCTTAAACAAAACCAAAACTAAAAAGGTTAGTACAAGATCAGATAATCCAGAAAAGGATAACCCTTTATAAAAAGAAAATCTATTCTTAATCTCCGAAATTTGTCCAACAAAACCCAAAGATAAAAGAGGACCATTAGATAAACAATTTGTCCATAAAATTCTTCAAGGTAAACAAAACTAAGATTGAAACCAAAATATTTGAATGATTTAGTCACATAGTCTTCCAAGGTACATATTAACTTTTATCTCCAAATAACATTAGTTGCTCTTAAATTATCATATTGAAATGTAATTAACCTAATCACATATCCTCGATGATAGGTTAATCATTTCTATAGATAACCCAAAATAAACTTACTCTTGATTCCTAAAATCATCTACCAAAAAAGAATTAGTCAAAATAACTAGGGACTTCACGTAGTCCAGGGGTAGGAGATAAATACCAGTTACACTTTGGTTGTGGGTTTGATTCCCACAGCTTTGTCCGACGCAACGGGTAGTCACACGGTCTACGTGTTGTCCTTTTTCCAAAACTACATAATTCTTAAAACATTCCCCAAAACGAGATAAAATCTTCAAAAATGATCATAACATATTTTAACCTCAAGTTTATCTCATGCCTTTCATTTTCCATCATATCATAGAGTAACCCATAATTACCTAAAAAGTAAGTATCATATAAACCCTAATGGTTACCTTTATAATTATTACCTGAACTTCTACATCGAGTTGGTCATCTCATACATGATGCATTAAAGAACTCACCAAGGTTCAAGTGGTTGATCATGAATCCTTGATAGTTGGTTTAACACAACCACGAGATTCCTCATTGAATCCCCCATTTCATCCAGTCTCTTAATCAGAGCACCACCACAGTTTCCATCAAACCCATTGTCACTTTGGTTCCTGCTTGATCCATCCATTTACTAAAAACAGAAATGTCAGTGTGCGTATATCAACAAAATCATCATGTACTAATGAGGAAGATAAACACTAAGATATACTTAATCATTCACTTTATCTAAAACTAGGACTCTTTCTGAAATCCTAACCGTTATGGTAATGTCACTTATGCTTACAGAATACCCTAACCTCTTAAGATATCTAAATCGACCTCAGATACCAACTATAAGGCCCCGACCTTAAACCTTACTTAATATTGAATTAAAATAATAATTCACATTGAGGATCTTTTCAGGTTTAGAGTTTTAGAGAATTAGTACATAACTATTACATCTCAAAAGATTACAATGTAGACACTTCTTCTAAGTTTCCATATAAAAAACTCTTAAACAAAATATGTCTTGTTCCATGTTTTAGATAGCATGTCTTTCCTTGATCCCATCCTTGACCCTATTCATCTTTAAGTCCTGTGTAAAACATTTCAAAAACATGGGATGAGCATAAAAAGCTCAGTAAGGGAAATAAAAATATGGAAAGTAAACATGAGTACATGTTTACATAAGAATCAATTAAATCATACTTTACTCATAAAATAGAAGCACTTTAAAGTACCTCATCAAATCATGAATAAAACATATAAATCATAAGGCATAAAGGTAACTTAAGGCATTCATAACATTCTTATGTAGGGAGTAACACTCTTGGTTACGTTTGGAATACCCATCACAGTATATTCCCTAAATCTCTTCGGAGAAACCTTAACGATTAACCCCTTCGTGTTAGCCAATGCATTGGAGAGCTATATCGGGCTCACCCGCCCTTAGTTTATCATGGAACCTCCCGTTTTCACAACAATGCCCAAGAACCATAACATAAACGTATCACATAAAACATGCATAATGGAAACATAACATTTCCACATTTCAATCACAATATAACATTTTAGGATATTGAAATAATGAATCCATTAAAAAAAACCATTTTCAAAACCATTTAAAACATTTAATAAAGAGATTTTTGAATCAAAGTATCCCATAAGACCTTGAAGATTTTAACATTTTAAACCGTTAATATCCATATAAATAAATCCTTAAAACCATTTTGAAAACATGTATATTAATAAGAAAAATTCATTAAAACATTTAAAGCGATATTTTGGTTAAAGGGTTTTTACCAAAATTAGAGACACTTGAATACAATAATAGAGGAATAACATTTAATCAGAACATTATAATATCATGAGAATAAATGGATTCATGATATAATATTCTGAAATATAGTATATACACCATACAAGAGTTAATTGGTTCATAACAACAATGAAGTCTCAATATAAATGTAAAATGTGATGAAATCCCTTATAAAGAAGGTATCCTTAAATTAAGGACAAATAAATCTCATAATTATGTGTGAAAAACATAAATACCCCAAATATAAGTGGATATTAAGTGTTAAACAATCAATGGTCATTCACACATATTCAAAGGATGACATATTCAATAACTACATGTTGAACCCAAAGAAATCGAAATTGGGTTAAGAAGTTCCCTTGGTAAAATTCGACAACCAAACAGTGTCACATAAAATTTTACAAAAAAGGGTTGATGGGAGAGATAAAGGGTATCTCATCCCATGGACATAAAATTTACATAAATAAGGATATATAAGAACATATCCCAACATAATAGTATGTGAATTAAAAGACATAACAAAAGAAGTCTTTTAAAAAGAGGAGGGTGAAAGGTCCCCTTACCGAGTTGGGTAACTTTCAAAACGTACACCCCATGGAAGAAGGGTCATACAATGAAGATGTAAATACCCATAAATGAAATTATACTACACAAATTGTATAATAATGGGTAGTACATACACCACTCAAAGGAAATAGTGGCAAACGTAGCACAAACGTCACGAGAATAAAAGTGAGATGAAAAATCCCTTACGAAAACTCGGCAGCCTAACGGCACCACATAAATATTCCAAAAATGGATTGATGAGATTAAATAGGATTTCTCATTATATGAACATCAAAATTACAGAATGAGTAATATAAAATAACATCTCCAAGCATATTACATATGATCTTAAAAGAAATGACATAAAAGAGAGTACTTAAAAAGAAAGAGAGAGGTTGGATCCCTTACCTCGGGTCCGACTTGACTCGATCATTCTTTAACGTCCTGAATAATAAACTTCAGTTAATTTATACTTGATTAAATACCTTTTTCAAGTTCATGATTACTTTTATATCACTTTTTACCATGTTATAAACATTCTGTAATCATTTAAGTTAATAATGATTATTTTGTCGATATATGGTTCTTAAGTCGAAAGTGGATTTCTTACAATTACATGTTGTTCGTGTGGTCAAAGGTTCATTATATCCAGAATGATATTCATTATTTGGATATCATATATATCATATATATCCAGAATATACATGCATTTATAATATTACATAATCATTTAGAGGTAAGAAATGAAATGCACCGTTCATGGATACGGTAAGCCGTACGTACGCATGAACGCTACTTTAATTTCTATCTCACACTTTAATGGAAAGAAAATAATAATGATATAAAGGTATATTATAATTATAGTATAACATCATATATAATAACTTTAAATCCATCCTTTATACGTCCCACATATGGCATTAACGAATCAAATAACTTTGAGGGGGCGGTAGTCCGCACTTCCTAAAATGAAATTATCGTGTTTACCCTAAATGGAAACCATAAAGGTATTCCACAAATGAGAAATAAAAAAGATTAAGTAAAAAATAAAAATATTATATATCATATATAAATATAGTGTCATCTTAATGGCCACCTTTGAAGGTGTTATATGAGTGTTGAACAATCATCGTTTCATGAGCCAGAAATTCACCATCCACAAAAACAGTATGTTCTTTAACCATTAGATGAAGGTGTTTGTAAGTGTAGCTCAATTACTTATTATAACAGAATCCTAGTATATTGAGGATACTGGTGTTGTGGAAAAAAAATTAATGAAAATATTTTAGAGGGTTGGAGAAGCAAAATAAAACATAAGAACACAGGAGAGGACACTACCTTTAAATCGGGTAACTCTCTTTGATTTGAGCTCAAAGGCTTTCTTGGAAAGGATTATTCCCAAAATGAGGCTTCAATGATTATGCGAGGGATGTGGAGAAATGAAATGGACAGGGGTTGGCCGAGCCAAAGGATTGAGAGGTGTGGGTAAGGAGGTAGAGGTGGGTGGCTTTTATAAGAGGAGAGGAGGGGCACTCTTGGAAAGTAAAGAAATGTTACATTATTTTAAAATGAGTTTCGGATTTAAAAGGTCCCACATTGATATAATTCGAGGATAAGGTGATACAGGTTCGAAATATATTCATCCAATAGGTCTTTGAAAAGTTTAAGTTATAGTTTTAACATTATCTTTTCATTTTATTTAAATCCTTTATTAATGAGGTAATCACTGCATCATCATGATGTCATAAATAATTTACTTTATTTAATGTATAAAAATTATAAAAAAACTATCATGATGTAGGAAATCTTTTTATCTTTCTAATGAATATTTATAGTAAAAAATATGACATGAAGAACCCCATTTTAAAATTGTTTTAGTGAAACATCTCATGCTTGTGACATTTTTATTTTAACTTTAAATAAAAAGTTATTTATGTCATTTTCCAACCAAAGTGGCTCCATGGGGTCCCCAAGTTGACCCATGGATTTTCTTGGTCGGCCATGGCACATTTAATGAGGTTAGGACTTGTGTCTAGGTCATTTCATATTATTAATGCATTATTTTTACCTTAAATTACACTAATTACCTCTAATCACGATTAAAAACTTAAAAGTTACTATTCACAAAAAAATTATTTTAATCTCATTGAACCAAATTTTACTTCTTAATGAAAACCTTGTATGTCGGATTTTTGAAAATCAAATCACAGAAGTGGAAAAGTTTCATTTAAATGAAAAATCAGCTTCTTTAACTACCACTTAGTGGTTTCACTATTCATCAAAAATTAAAGTTTTTCAGAAAAATACCAAAAATTCACCCTAAGTATATTTGATACTAAGAATTCAAAAATGATGTCTATTTTAAAAAATTCAAAATATATAAGTTGCATTAATTAATTTAATAATTAATTCCCGCTGTCCAAACAAATAGCGTGTTTTTAAGAAACAATATCTATTAAAAGATTGACACTAGTTTAAGTCCAATTTCAAAGTGAAATTAATTCCAATGACCACAATTGGATTAAATGGTAAAAATATATTATAATTGGACTTTAAAACCAATTCAAAAGATAATATAATCATATTAATTAATTAGATTAAAAATAGGTTTTGAATTGAAATACAACATTTTTCACTATTCATTAAAAATGAACTTTATCGGAAAAATACCAAAAATTTACACAATGTAAATTTTGATGTCCCGATTCTAAAGAATAATTTTATTTTGTCAAATATAACACATAAAATTTTCAAAAAGTGGATTTAAAAGAGGTTCATCATCAAAAGGCGGTTAATCGACCTTCTAAAGAATATTAGAATGTTTACGCTTAAAATTGAATTCATTCACATTTTTAATTCTCTAAAATTTATTGTAAAAAGTAAAAATATTTGACAAACATATATAATAAATTTTTAGTTATTTCTGTTCATTCCCTCCATTACAATGGCTAGGCGTTAACAACCATTTAAAATAATATTATTTTCTTATTATAGTGCAACGTAAGATTTCAAAGGAACTCGTTGTTGCCTATTGGGTAAGTCATCAAGCATAGAGTTCCCTTTAAATTAATATTAACTTTTTATTCACAAATAGGGATAAATATAAAAATTTCCTATTCTTTATTTACCTGGGGTGTTAGATATTCACATTCCATGAATTATGACATTCTATGAAGGATGTATTTCTTATTTTCATGTTGTTGGGATTGGTCTCATGATAGATACATATATTGATATGAAAGATGATTTTTTCTGTTTTCTGAGAAATGTTGTTGGAACATAGAGTGCCTACAATAAATTAAGAAGTTTTTTCATTATTGGGCTATATAAGACACCCCCAACATCCAATTATGGATCATTGATCCATGTACCATGAGTATCATGGACTGGAAGATGTTATGGTGTGAGTGAAGAAGATTTTATATTTTGATTCATGAGGAGTATCAGACCAAATTTATTGGGAGTGGTGAACCATTTGGTTAAACCATTTAAAATTAAATTTGATTCTGTTGGAAATGAAAATTAAAATGAAAAGAAATTGAAATTTTTGACCATAGAACTTGAACTAGACTCAAATTTTGAGTGGACAGTTGTAAATGTATATAGTGTCATTTAAGGTAGTTTTTTTATTAGTCATGGATTTAGTTGTAGGTTTGAGTAGTAAAGGCTGGTTATATGAAGGTTTTGAGTTGTTCTATTCTTTTATATATGAAATTTATTATCATTATTTTTGGATTAGTTAGCTTAGAATTGTAGAGATATGCCACCATAACGAACGCCAATCATACACCCGGATGGTGGTGTTGACCACTCTTCAGAGGTAGCGGGATATGATTTGTTGGTGGAACCACATATTTTGTTAGCATGGGGACCCCTATTGTTCTAGATGTTGGAGCTGAGGAACAATTTGGTGTAAGATTTATACACTTTAATAGACATTTTTGGGATCACTGTTGCCTGCATCGTCTTTTTCTGAGTTGACGTGTGTGTTCCAATAGAAACATCCTTTAATCTTCATGAGGGATAGAGGGCCACAAAATTTTGAGATGTGGATTGACAATAATATGTTAATATTTTAGCATCTAGAGACACCTATTATGAGGAGAGTGATTATAGGGACTTATATTTTTATGGGAGTAGCAAAGTGTTAGGGGGATGTTCTGAAGCAGGTTGATGCACTGTGTTGTATGGATTGGAAGGACTTAAAAACCCAATTCTATGATTAATTTTTTCCTAATAATCTAAGAGAAGATCAGTTTTGTGAGTTCATGCCTCTATAGAAGGGTATAATAATGGTTATGGGGTATTCAAAATACATTACAGAGTTTCAGATTTTTTCACTGATCTACCTTGATATTGAGGATTCAAGTAAGTGTTTATTCGAGGAAGGTATCTTACATACTGTTCGACCTCAGTTTGATGTGTTCCGGTTGAAGAATATTACTGAGAGAGTAAATAAGGCACAAATGAAATAGAATAACTTGAGGTAAGCTGGGTGTATAGAGAAAATATGTGCATCTCTTGACCTAGTGGTTTACTGTCTTCAGGTAGGAAACACCGTTTTGAGGCTTCTTGTGAGTTGAGTACTAGAAAAGCTATGAGTAATGGTTGCTCAGGTTTCATTCATTAGAGTGAAAGATAGGGACACATGGGAAATCTGTGTTATTGTGACCGATTAATGTTCCATTCTTGTAGCGGTTAAGGAAACACAAAACATTTCTATATGACTTTTCCTTCAGTAGTTAGTGTAGGGGATCATATCTGACACCAGGTTTAGGTGAGTGTTTAACAAATATGTTTCTGGTAGGGAGATTGAGTAGTACCATTTGATCATACCGAGGTGGTTACGTTTGTGATAGAGGTATTCATGCACCAATTTCATTGAGACAATAGATGGGTATTTCATAAGGAAGTGAGTTTATGTACCATGATTACTGTTCATCCTAGATTTATTCTGTATTCCCAGAATTTGGGGAGCAGAGTGTCAGAACATCTATAGAGAGAGGTATGATTCAAGTAGCATAAACTCTTGTATTTACTCTTTTTGACATAGGTTCATCACATATTTTTATATATGTACCATTTTTTATGATCCTTGTTATTGTTATTCTGTTTTCATAGTGTGTGGTGATGATACACACTTCATTGGGGATAATATTGGAGGATGTAAAGTAGTGTAGAGAGTTCCACCTTGACGTTGGTGTGTGTCACATAGTATGGAATATTTTTGTACTTGATATTACATAGTTTCACATCATAACCGATATGGAAAGAATAGTTTCTTATCAATCCTTCCTTGATTTCTATCTTCAGAGGGTGACATTTACATCACCAAATGGTGTAGTTTATATTCACATGGGTGAATGGGATCTCCAAGAAAACCGAGCTAGACCATATAAATGTAGCATGAGAGGGATGAAAAACCATAATTCTATTTTATATCTTGATGAATAGGGAGCACATTAGGCATACATTCCTCCAGTGGTTGATCATTTCATGGATTTCTTCCAAGATGAATTTTCTAGTTTACCTCATGAGAGAGAGGTAGAGTTATCCATAGAGATATTTCCATGAACTACACTGGTATCCATTCCTCCTTATAGTTTGACTATGAATGAGTTTCATGAGCTCAAGATGAAGATAGAGGACTTGGAGGGAAAGGGGATTGTTCGAGTTAGTACATCTCCATAGGGTTCGATGGTCCTTTTTACGAAAAAGGAAGATGGTACCCTTATGCTATATATAGATTATCAGAAAGTCATCTAGCTGGTCGTTAGGAAATGATATCCCCTACCATATATAGATGACTTATTGATCATATTAGAGGATCTTGGGTGTTATCAAAAATTGATTTGGGGTCTGGATACCATTAGGTTAGATTTCAACCTGTAGAAAAACCTTGTATATATTTTCATAGAAGTTATGGTCTATACGAGTATTAGTTTATGTTATTCAGTCTCACAAATGTTCCATCAATTTTCATGGATATGATGAATTGATTCTTCCATACTTATATGGATTTCACTGTGGTGTTTTGTGGATTATATCTTGGTATATTCTAATAATCGAAACGACTTCTCCAATCATCATGAGATCATTTTGGATTATCTGAGAGAGAATTAGCTATATTATAATCTCACAAAGTTCCACTTCTATATGGATCATATTTTCTTCTTGGTTTATATAATCTCAGAGACAAGAGTATAAATAGACTCAAATAATGGGAGATCTCTAGTTTCTTGAGTAATGTCTAAGAATTTAATTTATATATGGTGTTTCTTGGGGATTTTTGGATACTCCATGAAATTTATACATGACTTATCTTGATTAGAAGTTCCACAAACAGGGTTTACCAGTAAGGGTGTGATTTTTATAGGGACATATACCTATGATACAACCTTTCATGATCTAAATGGGATATTGACATCAGCATCAGTCCTGATTCTTCTAGAGGGGGGGGTATAAGAAACACTAAATATATAGTGAACCATCATGTATCACGATATGAGTAGTTATTATGTAGAGGTAGGGTTATGACATATGTGTATTTGTATCTAAGGACACACAAGATGAACTACCCGATGCATGAACTTGAGTTCTTCACTGTTGTCCATGCTTTTCTCTATTTGAGAGAATATTTATGTGTATTGCATTTCATGGTTTACATGGAACAAAAAATCATCAAGTATATATTTACATAGTGTAATCTGAATCTTATGAAATTATGGTGGATTGAGTACATGTAGCATTTCATCTTCATGTTTTCCTATAAAATTGGAAAAGGAAATGCAGTGGCCAATGCACTAAGAACGATGAATCAGATATAGCCAGTTCAACATGCCAGTAGTGAGTGGAAACTTATGTCTCTGTTTTCTGATATTCACTTGGAGGTGAGGACCCTCCTCTTTGTTAGACCATAGGAGAGGATGATACATTGTGTATCCATGATCATGTATGGTTTCTAGTGGACATACGTGAATAGATGATGTGGGAGTTTCATGCCTCAGTTTAGTTGTTTCATAATAGCATCAACAAGATGTATTGTTTCTTACATTGTTAATGATGGTGGACATGTATGAAATGATAGGAAGGTGGTTATGTTATGAGGTCTTCCACCTGCCAAAAGGTGATGGTGGATCACCAACGACCATATTGACATTTACATTAGTTACCTATTCTTGAGTAGAAATTAGGTGATGTCATGATGAATTTACTATCCTATTTTATGAGGACTCCTAGGAGAAGTGATATTGTTTGGGTTGTTTTAGACATTCTCATTAAGGTTTCACATTTACTACCATTCAATGATACCTTCAGTGTGGATATGATTGAGGGGTTGTATATCTCTGAGATAATAAGACATCATGGGGTCACTTATACTAAAATTTTAATAGGGAATCCTTTTTTTGGAAGATTTTATAGATGGGTCAAGGTCTACTAGTACTTATGATCACACCATACCACCATCAGATTGATAACTAGTTAGAGGGTAGGATTCAGTTTCTTGAGGATATGCTACAAGGATGAATAATAGATTTTGGGGGCTCTTGGGTGAGGCATATTACAATAGTTGAGTTCTACTACCAAAATATATATTAGAAAATGATATAGATATAATATTGTGATGTTTTATTTATGGTAGGATATTTTGATCACCCTTGGGATAGTTAGAGGTAGGTGAGGTAGCTTTACTGGGACCATGACTCATGCAAAATAATTTTGGGCAAGTCCATTTAACCAGGAAGAAAATGCCTAAAAAACATTCTTGATATAAATATAATGTTGATCACCATCAACAACATCTAGAGTTTGAGGTTTGAAATCATGTCCTTTTACATATCTCACCGTGGTTGGGATAGAGATGGATTAGGAGACAGGGTACGAATTCACTGTGATAAGTCAGGTTTTTTGAGATTCTAGAAAGATTCATGCCAGTAGACTATCAGCTGTAGTTACATTAGAGGTACCTAGAAACGAACAACATCAAACATGTATCTGACCTACAACATTATCACATAGACTTTTCTCACACTCCGCAGCAAGATGAGGTGGAGTTATAGGTATATGTTTCCTTTGAGGAGAATCATATTCTTATCATTAATTGGAGTGAAAAGGTTCTCTGAGGTTGGTTAGTTCCCCATTATGGGTTCTATGGAAGAACTTCACTTTAAAGAATGAGACATAGGGGTGGGAGTTTTCAATATATTATCAGTGGCCATAGTTATTCTCATATTAATCATAACCACTATTAAGATGGAAACTCTTGGAAAAATTGAATTAGGGGGAGAAGATTATAAGATCATGAGGTTCTATATGAGATAATAATCTTTTTATTTTATTTTAATTGATTTATTATGGACTAATGTGAATACCCTTTGAGAAGATTGATGAATATAGGGTGTATGGGTCATGTATAGAACTCAGAGCCTAGCTTTTTGGAAAAAAATGGAACAGATCACACAGTTAGTAGAAATAGTGTGGGGCATGTCTCACAGTTACTACTAACTATGAGAGGATGGACAATGTGGTGGTATAGGTTTCACAATTTGAGGAAACCATGTGAAAGTATGTGCATGCCTATGTGAGGATCCTTCAATTTTTAGAAAATCATAAATGCTTGGTTTGTGCATGGTTTAGTCAAATAGTGTGTAGTAAACATACATGGTCTCCCGTAGAAAAAAATATAGTGCAATATTGGAACATGATTTTTCCAAACATGTGACCACATAAATTTTTGCGGAATTACTCTTTATCCCTTAATAATGTTATAAACTAAGTCTAATTGTTTTTATTTCTCCTCTTGAGGTTAGCAGTGAGGCACGAGGGAGATGCCTTGAAATAGTTTGGGTATATTTTGATCCTGTTCTTATGTCTGAACATGTAACCAAGCATTATTTTTCTTGTTGTATCTGTGACGGGGGGCAATCCATTCCTTGATTTCATTGTTCGTGTGTCTTATTATTTGATGCACTATTTAGGTGTAATCTCATATTGCCTTTTTTGAGGTTATTCCTTTGATCTTCACTTTTATCCTAATATTAGTTGAATATGGAGATAATACTAGAAGAGAAATCTACTGTAGGCCTATAGTAGGTGGTATATATTATTATCAAGTGGTTTGATGCTTTATAGAGCTAGTTTCCCTTATACCGCCCCCAGGAATTTTGAGTGTGTCCCTAAAAATGAATTGAATAAACAAATTGAATGTAATGGAACCCGTTTGGGACTTCCACTAGTTCCTTGAGTTGTAGTAGAGATTTTTTCCCCAACCAAGGTCACCCATGTGGTGGAAATTTGAGATTTTTTGTAAATATACCACCCATGAGGTGTGTGTTTGAGATTTCCTAGTAAGAGGAGGCCCTTTTATAAATAATTTGAATTGAATTGATTGATTATGATACTTTTTTGTCCTTTTAATGTTCATTATTTTATTAAATACTTTATATAGAATTATTATATGAGTGGGTAAACTAACTGAATGTAATTGAATGTGAATTACAACATTAGTGCAGATACTAATGGGACATGGATGCATATGAATTTATGAATTTATGAGATGTGAATTTAAAATTGAAGTAGATTCAGTGGTTGGTATAACAAGGGTATTGATACTATTTAGATTCCATGAAAGTTTCACCCATTGGTCTTGATACATGGTAGAAGTTACTGAGTTCCATTACTATGTTCTCATCATGATTCTCCTGGGACACGATGAGGATTCCTTGGCCTTTAATTCCATGGATCTGGGCCTGTGTGGTCTGAAATTTTTTAGTATACGGCACATTCATATTAAATGTGACATGATTAATTATACAAATCAGTCATTGTTGATATGAGATATTTGTTATATGGTAGGGTTTGGGGTGATATGATATATTATGTACATGACATGGTCATGGTATTTAATTATGTTTACCTTACTGTTTAATTGATATAAGAGCTTAACACTTATTTAGTAGGGATCCTTGTATGGCTATATAGGATCACTCATTAGTTTAATTTTTTCACGGGAGATTTACTTTCAGTACTCTTATACATACTTTATAATTCTCTCTTATTTAACTTTTATTGCACATCCATGACCTATTATAGACACTTTGGGTAGTAAACTACTGGGATCATATGTCAGACACTATTCAGACCATTATTGGGTACTCGTACATACATTATAGATCTAGGTAGGGACCGGGGAAAGCACCCATAGTTATATGTTTTACATTGGGCTATCCTTGGGAGCAGGGGAGCATAGGGCTAAGGTGAGGCTCGTGATTTTATCTTGAGAGAGTTTTTTTGGACTTTATTATTATTTTATTATATGTATTTTATTGATTCTTGTATAATATTTTTATATACTGTGTAGACACAAGACATGATCATATTTTTATTTGATATTACATCTAGTATTATTGTTATATATATGTGACTTTGTTTTTTCCTTCTGTCTGGATGATTTATTTCTTCATCTATTTGAATATTATTATATTTCAGATGTGTTACACTCTAATAAGAGGGGATATCCTCCCCATTGACACACTCTACGCCCTCACTACTAGTTAGTAGCATCTGGAATGTGGGGAGGTATAGTTGAGGCCATGTGGCTACTTGGGCTCAGGGAACCGTTCAGTGGAACCTAGGCCCGGGACATTACAATGGGATAATATAAAATAGATAGGGAACCGGTGATTATAAGATAATGGAAGATGTGGATTGGAGAAAAATTATCATAGAACTTATTCCCCATTTCTTTTTTCATGAATTAGGATTTCATAGAAACAATATACCCCTTCTAGAAGGGATGTTTATAATACCCATGATTCAATTATAATAAGTAAGAATTTAATCCTAATGAAGCAATAGTATAATACACATAAATTTTTTCAAGAATGTGACATAAACAAAAATTAATAATTTTTATAAAATAAATTTGATTAAATTAATGTAATTTTTGAGTTTATAATATTAGATTCATCTTAGGGTGAATTTATGATATTTTTTTTGAAAGGATTGGTTTTTGGTGAATATTGATAAATAGTGGTATTACAAAAATTGACACATTTATGAAAATATAAGAATATAAGAATCACATGAATTTTTATGAAACAAATTTTTTATACTGCAGATACATATAAATGTAGTAATACAATTCCTATAAAATTATAATGTTGAATTTAGAAATATAATCCTTTCATTTTGGAAACTTAAATAATGTTTAAAAAAATATTTCTAGTTCTTTACGTTTAATAAAGTATATATATGGAACCATTCAGTTATGCTATGTTATAAAATAAAAATATACCTACATTGATTTGACATAATTATATTTATTCAATTTGAACCAACATTATACATTATGTTTCTTTGAAATCATTGTTCTCTTTACAAATAACTTTTTTAAAACTGGGTTTCATTGTATTTTACACACATATATTTTAATTAATTTCATCCTCTTAAAAAAATTATTCTCATTAAATGGATTAAATTTTAGGAATTAAATTAATTAAAAATATGGAATATATTCAACATAATTTTATTCATAATTAATAGTAAGAACAAATAAAATACCAATGTTATGGTTAAAATAGGATTACCAGTAATTCAAATATGATATTTGAATAATATTGCCTTGTAAATTTATCTAATTCATATTGGATAAAGGTATATAGAACATATAATTTATTATTTCAAATCCTTCTCTATTTTTTAATCATTATAATTATGTAACGCAATAATTATATTCAAATTCATTAGGTGATCCCTTGTGAGTTAACTCCCTCGCTTATAAAAGATAACATGTTATACTTCTTTACTCCCAAATATTTGTCTATCTAGTTTAAAAAATCCATAACCCAACACATTAATTTCTTCCTTACCATCATACTATATCCTCTAGTATTATTCTAATACAAATCATTTAAGGATTTAGGTGCATGCCAATAGAGGTATCTCAAAGAAGATGTATAAATTTTAGTCGAAATTTTTCAATTTTATTTATTATTACACATTATAGAAATTTATTGTATACATATTAAAATAAACATAACGGTATCATAAATATAAATATATTTCATTATAACTATTGTACAACCACATTCCACCCTTTTCCATTCTATAGAAAATGGAAACATTGCTCATGCGTGCGTACGACCTATCGTCTCCATGTAGTAATGATTTTTTTTCATCCCCACATAACATGGATGGTTATAAAGGTGAAAATAATTTATATTAAGGATATTTATGAAATAACTAGTATTTTATAAATATATTATATCATTTATCTTCTAACACTTCCACCATGAAAAATTATAATTTCACTTGTGCAAACATGTAGACTACCACCTTCATGATGCGATGTGATTCATTTTTCACATATTCATTTTATTAATTATTATAAATATGTATATTATAAATATGAATTATATTCATATCCTAGTTAATATTCTGGATATTATTTAACCATGATCAAGATTAAATGAGAGGAACTATCAAAAAGAGGCTTTCATGAAAAATGAAATAGTTAATACTCAGAAAAGATGATTTTAATAAACAATTTTTAATAAACCGGCATTGAAATGTTAGAAGGGGATCATATATGATACTATAAGTATGTAAATATATTTTTATATAATTATAATAAATTCATATTTATTATACAATAGGGTAAAAGTACATATGAATCTAATCTGACATGAGGTAAGGATTTGATCACAATCCCATCCTCATTCATGTTTTTTTATATTTATGTATACGTTGGAGTAATATAATGATATTTCTATACTAAATCCAATAAATTTTATTCGTATATTTTTCTTTGGTTTTTGATGTATTTGTTATATTTTTTTCTTCTTTGGATGTAAAAATACAAAAAAAAAATTAATATAAAATTGACTTTTTTTTCAATTCGGTCGGGAATATCTTTGTTCCATCTCTATATTATATTTATAATATTTTAAACTGGATTTTAATATTATATAATTATTTGTTAATTTAATATTTACCCATATTTAAATTTTATTAAAAAATTTTAAATGTAATCTTATTTTTTCCGAATAAGGTATTTTTACCTATGGTTTAACCATTTTCTTCAATATAATGTTTACAACAGAACTAAATTTACTCACCATCACTACTATTATTAAATTTAAATATTACATTAGATGTTTCCATGATTTTTTTCAAATTATATTTTTCATAACATTATAAATTTTTTTAAATTTTATTAAATATGATTTCAAAATGGGAAGTCTATTTTCCTCAAGAAAATATCACGTGTTATTTTTATTGTATTTTTATATATATCTATATATATTTATGAATATTATGATTTTCTGGTGATATAGTCTATTGAATCTGTCCACATTATTTATTTAGATGGATTATAGTCATGTTGTTTTATTAATTGATTAGGGAAAATATTATCATGTCATGTTATATTATTTAAATATAAATGTGTATTTTCAATAAGTATTGAATTGTTATTAACCAATTTCAAAAGATGAATGAATTTGACTTAGTATGTGATTATAATAACCTATTATTTACCCTTGATTCATAGGAATTTCTCACGGAACAAATTTTTCTGGCATTTTGTATAATAATTACCTATTTAAGTATGATTTATAAGAATAATTAATTGATGCTAGGATTATGATTTCCAAATTTATAAATTCTATCATTAATAGAGTAGTTTTTTTATCCATGAGATTATTAATGTTTATATGTATTCCATATATTTTGTACCATTATATTACATTAGTTATATGAAATATTTGATTATTTTTTATCACTATAATATTTTTTATTCTTTATTTGTTAAATGATATATTCTATTGTATGATTTCCTTTAGATAGAATTTGAGCTCACTGTTTATTATGTTTTTCTTTACCTAGAATACCCAAACATGATATATGGATTATTTTAGTGATTTTTTTAAATAAAAAATAATATTATAACTAAAATTTTAATGTTATTTTCATAGTTTTTGATGTAATGTGAGAATCATGTATGTAAATAATCTCCAAAGACTACTAAATTGTTCTAAGCTTCATAGTTTGACTCTATATATCTTATGTTAATTTAGTGACATAATCAACAACATTATTTTACCAGATTTGGGGTGTTTCAATTGGTATCAAAGAAAGTTTAATATAATCCTTTTAACCTAGATTTAGGAGAACAAAGACTAAATAACAAAACACTCTTATTGAATATAAAGATAATTTTATATATTATATAACATCATAAATATTTAATTAAGCATATATTGTTTGGTTTTCCAATAAATTGCATCCATGTATGGACAAATAAAAATTACATGCAGTTAAATAACATATGCCTATATGGGTAACAAATATGAAAGTGGTAGATCATGTTTTGACATGATCATTACTGGGACATTATAAGTGGTTCTTGGACTTTCACCTAGTTAGACACTCCATGGGGATATGATTTGGATGATTTACATGACCCTTACATACCATTAAGAATGATATTTTTTTTATGTTTTGAATATATTACAAAAAATACTAATATTATTATTCTGATAATTTCAATGCATATATTTTTAATTTATTTTAAGAGTTATACCTTATATAAAATCATATAAATGAATTAGAATTCATAATGTTATGAGATAATTCACAATATCCCATTATTTAGAAATAGATTCTAGAAGAAGGAATAGAAAATGACACAACTCATGTAATCTATCTAGGGATTTCCATCTTAATAAATATAATAAATCTAGATATTCAACTGGAGATAAAAAATAGATCAAGCCCATGGAGATGAGATTTACCACTTTTGGAAGTAGTGAAGGAGAGAAATCCATAGTGTTGGGTTTTCATTTAAATTTAGATGTTGATCAATAGATTTCACTCATATAGAAGACTAAGGAGTCATAATAAATAAATAATATGAAATGAAATACATTTAAGGTGTTATTTTTCGAATAATAATTTCATTTTGAAAAATTAGAAGATATAGAAAGGTAATTCCTCAATCTAAGGAAAAATTAGGGGGAAATGATTCTAGATATGAGGCTAAATATACATTGATAGAAACTCATACATTGGATTATATATATATAGTCTAAAGTGAAGGATTTATTTCTTATATTATGGGATAAAGTCTATGTTTCACGATGAATTCTTCTCTTAGAAAATTTATTTATATCATCACAAAATATAATGTTTCATCATGATAGAGAAATAATTCTACAATTATTATGTTTTCCATGTAAAAATAAAAAATTAGATGGAAGCTGATCACTCAAGATAAGGAAATATGAAAATAAGGATATATGTAAGGTTGTAATTTCTAACTTATAATAATTTTGATAAGAAACTACATGGAACATTCTTGATGGTAGTGAGAGTTTTGTTCATTTATGGAGAAAAGGCCATAAGGATTGTGTTTTTTTAGGGAAATAAATATGTTTCCAATATTCAGTTCTTCAACTATAATGATATGGTGAACTTTGTGAATTAATTCCCCATGTGTCAAGGTTATTTTACTTAGAAAAGTAGAAGGGATCAAGGCCAAGATTATATAATCAATAAAGATGAGGTTAATGTTACTAAATATATAATAGATGGTATGTTGATCAGAGTCATAAATTTAGATAATTTTTTTTCTTTAAAATACTTTATATATTCAACTTTTATCATGAAAAATAGATATGTCCTTATCACCTTATGAAGGGAATTTTTAATAATGACTCCTAGTGTAAATTTTACTTCAATAAGGGACTGTTATTTTGTTCCTATTATAACACAAAAAATATCATATTTGTAAGATTATTAATTATATATATGGTTAAATTTCATATAATCATTTTTGTTAATCACCATTAAAATTAAAATGCTAGAATTTCTTTTTGAGAGAGTGATATTAATTTTTTGGATAGAGATATGGAATCATTCATTAGAATAAGGGGTAATTTATCCTCTGAATCATTTATAAAACCACATTATTATCTTTCTTGAATGAAATTCACTAAGAAGAAGGGTATAAACCACATATAAATTGAAAATGTATCCTTATAATAGAGGATTTACATATTTTTATGGAATATATTTATTTGTGTTCTGAATATTTACCTAGAAACTCACATGAGAATAAAATTCGTTTTTTTCCATTGATCTTATCCCCAATTCCATATCAATATCTAAGAATCCTTGGAGTATACAAACATTGGAATTATTAGAATTAAATAAACAAATTCACGGTTTTTGGGATAAAGTATTTATATGCCCTAGGGTTTCACCATGGGGAGAACCTTTTTTTAAATAACAAGATGGGTCTAGGAAATTGTAAAATGATTTCTAGAAAATCAATTTCATTACTATAAAGAAAAATTATACACATCCTCACATTGATGAATTGATTGATCAAATTCAAGGAGGATTTCATTTTTCAAAGATTTATCTTAATTATATGTATCATATACTATGAGTAAATAATGTGTATATTACAATGAATAAATTTTATATAAATAATATACATTAAGAATTTATAGTAATGATTTCTTGATTCACTGATGGAACCTATATTTTTATAGATCTGATGAATAATGTATTAAATGGTTATCTCAATAATTTTATTGTGGTATTTATTGATGATATCTATATATAATCTAAATTCTATAATGGACATAAGGGAAATTTGAGATTCAATCTTAAGAGTCTTAGGTAAAAATATTTATATTTAAAATTTAGAAAATTTAAATTTTGGATTTAGAAGGTTCTTTATTATCCATATAGTCTATATAGAATTAATATTAGTTGATTTGTAAAATAAAAAGGAATTTATATCTTATAAAACACTAATGAATATAAATATGGTATGTAGTTTCCTTTTTTAACATGTTAATGTCCAATATTAGTAAAATTGTTTTCAAAATTAGTTGTCACATTAACAATGATAACACCTAAAGGTTTTAGGTTCATATGTTTTCATAAATTTAATGAGTTTTTGTGGAATTAAATATTTGATTGGATAATGAACTAATATCTACATTTCCATCAGTAAGGGATGAATTTGTGATATATAGTGATGCAGCAATAAAAGGGATTAGTTGTTTCCTTATGCAGAATGGTAGATTTGATTCTTATATATCATGTAATTAAAATATAAATAAATAAAATCATCTAAACAGTGATATTTATTTTTTAGTACACATATTTTCATTTAAGGTTTGAATACATTATCAATATTGTAAAAAATTTGACATATACACCGATGAATATTTTAAAATAAATCTTTTCATAGAAAAATTTTAACATGATGAAAGGGTTATGGATATGACTATGTAAGTATTATGATTTCTCAATACAATACTACTATGGGAAGTCATATAAGTGGGATGGTGTGTTGAGTTGGAAATATCATGGAATTTTAGAGAAAACATTGATTGAATAATATACTATATTCATTTATTTACTCAAGTTGGATATGTGAATCATTATGGAAGGGGAAATAACAAATATATTCTAAATTACTTGCAGACAATCCTTATTATTGAAAATAAAAATTTCCTATCTTGAGGATATTAATTTTTAAAATAAAATCAATGTCATGAATTGTGGGTTGTTGGTATACAAGAACTATGAAAAAAATGTATTTTAATTTGGGAGAAGTACATGTGTTCCATCAACTTGTTATCTGAAAATTTATTTATTAGATTAATCCCATAGATCAAATTTCTCTATAAACCCATAGAACCAAAATGTAATGAGATTTGATGGAACATTTTGGGTTGGATAATTTAAAATGACTTGTTTTCGACTATTTATCAGGATACTTAGTTTTTTAAAATGTAAAGGATGAGATATAGTATCACAAATGAGTCAAGAATCATATAGTTATCCCTATTGGGAAATATGATGATATTACTACAAACTTTTTCATTAGATATCCAAGACTCCTAGAAATCATGACGAAAAATAGGTTATCATTGATTTCCATAATAATCCCACACATTTCCTCTCTATAATAGAAGATATACCTCTTGAGCATATCATGTGGCTCAATATTATTGATTTTTTAAGAATTCATAGTGTACCTAATTTAATTATAGCTGATCATGATCCATAATTTACGTCGTTATTCTGAAAGGGTCATCCAAATTCTCTCGAAACCATGAATTATTTGATCATAGACTATCATCCTTAAACTGATTGGCAGTCTAAAAGGACTATTCAGACATTATAATACATGTTGCAGTCCTTCTCAGTTGACTGTGAAGGTATGCTAGAACCTTATTCACATTTTTTGGAAATCACATATAATAATATTGTCAAATAAATATTTAAATGGAACAATATGAAGCATTGTATTGTAAGAGGTGTCTTACTCCAACTTTTTGGGACAATGTTGGTGAAAGGAAACTTATAGGCCAAGATATCATGGACGACACAATTATTAAAGTGAATACTATTCATAATCATATTAATAAATCTAAATATACTCAAAAATGTATTATGATAAATAAATGAAGGTTTTATAATTTCATGTAGAAGATAATGATTTTATAAAGGTATCTCCATTGAATTGTGCTATAAGGTTCTACTAGAAAAGGAAATTAATTCCTTACTGAATCGTGCCTTTTGAAATTTTAAAATGAATTGGATATATTGTAAAGGCCATGACTATATTATCTAAGAGTAGTTTACTACATTGTTAAATTAGAACAAGTTATAAGAAACCATATCCCGAATGACTGAATTGTTTAATATTCTCTGAAATGATTTACATACTTGAATGTCATTATAAAAATGAAAAAATAATGTAGACCAATTTTTTCTTCAATTTCATCATTATTTCCTCTATAATAACCCTCCATATCAATCATAATACTCATCATGGCCTACTTTAAAAAGAAACATATGTAAGGGGAGAGTTGAAATACTAAGAAAGGGTATGAGTAAAGAATAATATATGAATAAATAAAGAATAACCAATATGTCAGTGTAAATAACTATAAAATTTGTTTTATAATCAATAACATGAATATATTATGTGAGGAATAATTAATCATCAAAAAAATTTATATACATACTCGCATGAGAATAAAAATGTTCCATGGATATTGTAACTAATTGAATAATCAAATGGAGACGAATGAATAATCTCATAATGAGAGAACGCATAATTTATAACATTATAACCAAACATTGAAGGCTGGGTTCTATAGAGACATATATAAATGGGTAATTACGTTACCAAAAAAATCAAATTCATTTTTCTGAGGAGACCTACCAAGGTTTTAAGGGGATATAGCAGGCCCCCACATCACTTTCCAAGTACAATACATTCCATATATGAAAGGGTTGAACCATAATAAATATAAACATTTATATTGAGAAAGTAACATATTAAATTTTAATAATTACCAAATGAATAAAAACAATAAAAACCCATTCATAGAAATATGGTAAATGGTAAAAAAAATTTACATCATTATTCAATCATATCATAAACTATATAATGAATGAATATATATGATACTAATACAAAATATCTATAGTGGATCTTATGTATAATAAATTTTTGATATAGTTGATATACAAATATACTATAAAAATTATATTAATTAATTTGTTGAACGAAAATATACTTCTAAAAATTGATAATATTATAACAAAGACACCAAATGACATTTTGTGGATAATTTTCTTTGAAAATAACCTTTGAAACATATACATCATTCTTTGAAACATTGAGTGGTCAGATAAAAGAAAATTTTGTGCATGTCATACATTATGTAATAAATATTCCTTTCACATTTTTTGTAAAATACAAAGAAGCCTTGTTTTGAAAATGACTTGAAGTAAACATTAAAATAATTATATAACAATTAAACAAATGGGTAGAAGTGAATTTAATAAAAAAAATCTATATGTTAAAAAAATTATTTTTTTATAAAAATGGTCTTGGAAGAAAAATTATTTTCGACAGAAGAGAGGAATATAGTTTGATATTCCTAATAAAATGTAATGAAAATTAAGTAAAATCGGAAGAAATTTGTATAATTACATGAAAATTTCCTGAATAACCATAGGATAATAAAATTTATTTATTTATTTACTTATAGATAATAATATTTCATCATTTAAAATTTAATCATAAATAATCCCGATAAACAACGATATTGTAAAATAATCCATTACCACTCTGGAAGCTATTAAATCATAAACCCCATGAAATAAATACGTAAAATGAATTATTAAATACCATTAATATACTTTTATTTATGATATAACATATCAAAGTAGAATTATATACACCACACAAAATAAATAAGTTTCAAATATGGCATAAATCTTACGGAAGTGAAAGTGATACAAGAAACCCTAACCTCATATCTGATTTCCTTCATATGTAGTTGTACCTTATATATAAAAGTTATATACTAATTATAAATATATTATATAAACTTGATCTTATATTTCATACATATATGGGTTACTAATAGTTTTTTTGTAACCTGTTTATTAAAAATTCATTGTTAAAATGACTATTTTAGGTGATAATTCCTTCTGTTTTTCATATATGTTTTTATTGGGTATTTTCCTTATTTTTATAAAATTATCTATGTAAAATCATATATTGAATGTTTAAAATGATATAAATATCATATATATTAATTATATATCTAATTAATGTAATCCATAAAAATGGGAGACAAAAAATAAAAAACATTATCCATGGAGATGGGTGGACCTATGTGTGCATGAAAATCGTTTCCATGATCTAAACAAAATAAAAACAAAAATAAATATTTATTAACCATTAATGAATAATTATTTTGATATATATAATTTCTATTAATCAAATCCATTATTATTATCATCTATTTAAAAATAAAATGAAAAATATTTTATATCCCTATATGGAGGTGGTAGACCACAGATACACAAGGGTGATGTTATTGTTTTCCAAAAGATTGAAAGGTGAGATGTAATATGTGATTTATATTTATATAAGTATTTTTCAGTCATATATATGTCATATATTAATTTTTTTTCCTTACTATCTTCCATTTAAATTTTTATACAAAAAAGAAATATTGTCGCTTTGTAAGGTATCAACTATATCATATCTCTCCATGAGATTAAAAGTAATAATTTTTATGTGATATCATAACTATTAATGTATTATAATTTCATAAATATCAAATAAATAGGTTAAATCTATCATCTTTTCCTATATTTAAAGTTGGTGTTGGAAAATGAATTACATCAGTTCGCATGGCGGTAGTCTGATGTACACGTGATAAATGGTTTTGTTTCCCATATTATAGAAGAGGATATGTATATAAGTAATTAAATTAACATAATTGTATCTATGTATATGGGTTAAAATATAGTTATTCTATTAAATTATACTAAAACTATTAAAAGGAGTTATAAGAAGAAGTAAAATGAAAATGAATAGTAAAAAATGTACCTCTTCTTCCGGAAACCTATTTTGATTTTAACTAAAGCCAACATAGATTGGATTTATGATCTAAAAATTTAATATTGGTTGTGGGGGATTAAATAATATTTATATTTTCTCATTTATTGGTAGAAAAAAAATTGGAGTGTGAAGATGAGAGGATAGTTGGTAGCCTTTTATATGTGCGAGAGAGGGAAAACGTAGAATTGTGAAAAGAAAAAGTGAGAACCATGTTTTTATCATAAAAAGGGCCCCCAAAAGAGGTAATTTTCGAACAAAAGTTTTTATAAGGTATAAATATGGATATTAAATGGGTTTTATGCTATTTTATGTCATTTTATTAATATATTGTTAATTTAACTACCATGAAAATTCAGTTTTTTTCATAACTATGGTAATTAAATTTTACAATTTTCACTACTAATAGTGGTAAAAAAATTAATTTCAGATTATTGAATAATATTATTTATTATTATTAAAAATATTTAATCTACCTTTTCAAATTGAATTAATATAATTGGGAGAATATAATTTAAAATAATATTTATATACGCGATGAAAAAGGATTTTTCCAAAATAAATGTTCTCATGAGTATGGATAGTTATTTTATTTTAATTGAACATAAATTTGTTCCCAATGATCTAAATTATTTACATTGAATTATATTTTATTTATTTTTAATTTATAACTAAATTCAAAACAATTTATCTTTGTAAGTACATTAAATAAAAAGTCAATTTTTAATAAAAACAGTACTTTCAGTTTTCATTATATAATTATTATTTTTTAAAAATGATCAATAATTAACTCTAAAATAATATTGAATTAAATATTTGAAAAATCGAGTTTTTTTTTCTAATAAATCATATAAAATTTTGAAATTTCATTTTAAATAAGTTTTACAAAGTGTGACTAAACCACTCTTCAGAAAAATACAGTTTTCAGAAAAAAAAAATATCTTTTTTTCAAATGGTTCTTATTATATTTATAATCAATATATCTCCCTTGAATTTATTTTATACGTGTGTAAAACATATACTTTTTATTATTTAGATATCCATATTCATACCCTTAAACATAATGGGTAGTTTATAATTTTCTTGTTTAACTAATAATACTTTTATAGGTCATAATGTTTTATTTACTCCTGGTGTTTCATACATCACAAACAATTGTAGAGATTGAATTTATTAAAAATAAAATATATATCATAATTTATAATAGTGTTAAATTATCTTATAATATTTTTGTTTCATTTAATATAATCTATTGAACATGATGTTCCTATTTTAAAATCTCATATCTTTAGAATCTACCCTCATAAATAAAGTGCACACTCACAAGTTTACTTAGGTCATCAAAGTTATAAAATTTATTAAAAACCCAAATATTAAAACTTATAATAAATGATAATATTAATAAGAGAGAAATTTAATCATGAAATTAATCTATAATAACAATTTAATGGATTTCAAATGAAGAAATTGTTGGTGCAAAGTAAATATATGGACATAGATGAACAGAGTAAATAATTATGGAGACTTATAGATGTCATTGATGATAGGAAATTGAATGATTTAGAAAATATAATAACCATAAATACATTAATCTAAAATACATTAATATACCATTTGATTCATCCTAAATTATGGAACTAGGATAACTTTTCAGTTTCATGGTCATTTTCCCAGTGTTGAGGAATTCTTGTATCATCCAGACTAAGAACATAAGAAAACACACTTACTTGATATATTTATATTTCAAAGGAAGAATTTCAACTTTTGTTTTTTATTAAATAAATGTATACATAATTTATTCCTCTATTAAATAAACGACCAAAATATTTTTTTCCTAGAATAACTAAAATTAACTCTTGATGGATCATAAATGTAACACCTCGACCCCTCTAGACTGGAGTCAGTGCATTACTTGTGATATTGGAATGGTTATATGGAATGAAAATCCCAAAGGAACGATCAATTTTTTAGTCTTGAAGAAACAAGATACATAGATATAACACAAATTACATTGAAAAATGTTACAAAATACAATACATAACAAAACTAAAAACTGCAACCACATAAACCCAATAAATGATCTTCTCTTCATCACCTTTTGATGGTAAACAATGAAAGGGTGAGATAAAATGATTTTTAAGGATTAAAAATAGTGAAAGCATGAATAAAATGATAAGTGAATCATAATCAATCTGATATAATTAATATGACATTGTGAATAAATGGAAAACTCATGCAATTAATAAACTGAGAATGAAACTGCATCCATATATTTTATCATAATGAAAACCTCATTGATAATAATAACTGATAATTAATAAAGATAATAGTTATTAATTGGACGTCATATGTCTGTAACATGAAACCATAATACCATTAAAAACGGTTTAGTTCTATGGGTAGAAACACATATGATTTTTGGAAACAAACTCGAAGGGTTTGTCTCCAACTGATCTGTCTCATGAGACCTACCGATGCATCAAGGGACTATAGCGGGCCCCACCCACCACTTCATCCAAATAATTCTTTATACATAGATTCTACAAAATAAAAATATGACATTACAATATCCATATAGAACAGAGGATAACAATTCATCAATATTTCCACTGTCAAAGCAACATTCAAAATAAATACTGTATATAAAATGGTATATGGATTAGACAATAATAATAACCATGATATAAGAACATAGATATTGAAATGGAATATAATTTCAATTTAAAAGTTATCTCAAATGGGTATTAGTTACACCACATAAGAAAGGGTTGGTGTACAATACTAAGCAAGTCACAACGAAGTGAAAATTTAGACAAAGCTCATTACCACATTGTAATCAATTGAGTCGTATGAACAAAAGTTAATAACAACCAAATGAATCAAATAATAACAGTAAAACCAAAAAGAATCATGATTATATATATCAAATTGAATTACACATATACCAAATATAAGAAATAAGAGGCGAACAATGGAAATACCCCAGAATTGAAAGTGATATGAGAAAAACCCCTTACAATCATTTCAGCATGGTAACGAGTGTTTTACGAGGTCTTAATGAGAGGTAAAGGGGTATCCCATTATTTATATATCATATTGGCAGTATGGGGTAGGTGATAAAACATACCCCATCATTAGGTATTAGAATTAAAAGAGTACAACATAGGGGAGATTCTTGAACAATAGTGAGAGAAAGGATCCCTTACAAAGATTGTGTCATTAGAGTGACGAAAAATTAATGAAATATTTAGGTGTGACAAATAAAAATCCACAAAATATAATTGGATACACAATATAAAATAATCAGAGGTCATTCAAACTTATTCTTGGAAAAAATGTAACCAATGAAATAAATGTTTAACTCAAAGAATGAAGATTGAGTTAAGCAATCCCTTACCTTATGCTTGAAGGTGTTCTTGACTTGTTATTAAAGCCTTGAATAAACAATTTAGGATTATTAATTCATAATTAAAGAAACACTTATATATTTAAATGATTTATTATAACCCTTTTTAGTCCATTCAAGGCATTTTTGATTTATAAGGTTCAATTTCATTGTTGATGCTCGTTTGATTACTTGGTTTTTAAATGATTGGTTCAATTATAGTCATGTTTGGATAAATTTGAAATATCGAAGTGGTTGTCCAGAAATGAAGTTATATTCTAATAGAGAACATCAAGGAGATTACATGGTTTTAAATTTAATTTTTTTACTTAGAGTGAGGTCAAATTATTATATATATAACCTTAGTGACAACTGTTTTGGTTAATCGGTGGGTTTGATTACAATTAACATGTTTTACATTATAACATAATACCATTTGTACAAAAGGATTAAAGAACTAAAATATGATATATTACATATATAATAATCTGGTTCAACCATAACACAAATGGTTTCATGACCAGAATTTAATATTATAATAGAAATTTATAAACTGTTCTCCTTGAATGTGCTAAATTAGCACATCTCAAACAGTGGTTTCATTTCATCCAAATAAGGGGTGGGGAAAAGAGGCAAGATAATAAAATATACCATTATTAAAAAAAAATTCCAGTACATGTATTTTACTGGAGTTATCATACTATTTGGGTGAAGGTAGGTGAGGAATGAAACAAAATGAAAAGAACTTAAATGAAATGAAGGAATTGAAAAGAGGAATTTACCCCTTGAGACTTCCTCCTTTGAGAACCTCGTAAGGGGAGAGGGTTAGGTATTTTGAATATTCTAGGATATTTTGGACGTGGGGGAGGATATTGGGGAGATATTTGGTCATAATATTGGCAAGGAACAAATCTTGAGAGGAGTGAAGAGAAGAGGGAGTGAAGGGGGAGTTTCTATAGTAAAGGAGAGGGGAGTTTTCTTAATATAAAATTCATTAATTTATTATGTCTACATAATACAAGGAATAGTGAGTATTACATGACCAAGAATAGTAATATATGCATGTGAGTTAGATATTTGGGTGCTTACATCACTCATAATGATAGGAATATTTAATTTAAATTATAATATATTTATAGGGTAAATTAATGTATTTTACTATTCACCAAAAATTCATGTATTTTATAAAAATCTCAGAAAATCGCCCTAGCATTTTTTTGATGCATAGAATCCAAAAATGAAGTCCATTTTCCATAAATAATCTTATAAATATGATTAATTAAATATTTCATTAAATAATTATTTAATCAAAATATAAAAACACTAAAAATATTTGTCTTCATTTTTAAGGTGTCTAAATTCATTTATACACTCCAGGGTATGGATAACATTCATAAGAGTCATATTACTATTCATAAGGGTATGTTACTATTCACAAGGGTATGTTACTATTCACCAAAAATTATTTTAATTCCATCAGACTCTAAATATCATCTTGAATACAACCACGTTTGCCAGTTTTTTAAAATTCAAATCATAGAGTTGGTAAAATTTAGTATAGTGGCTATGTTATGGATATCTCCTATAAGTAACCATGTGTTGTCCTATAGAGTCTCAGTGATTCATGAAATATAGGATATCTGATGATTATATTTTATTTAATAGAAACATACAATGAAGTGTTTGGGGTTCAACATTATTCCCTCCTTCAGAAATGTTGTCCTCAAAATTTTATGTATGAAGCTCACCAAAAAGATGTGGGTGATTCTTTTTCATAACATCCTCAGGTTCCCATATTGCTTCCTCTATATTCTAGTTATTCCAAAGAACCTTTACTAGATGATATGTACGATTATTCAATACCTGGTCCCTTGTGTCAAGAATCCCGATAGGATTTTCACAGTATGACAAATCAGGTTCCAGTTCTATTTCTTCATATGTGAGTACATGCGTTGGGTTTGGCATGTATTCCTTTAACAATGACAAATGGATCACATCATGACCTCTGGAGATACTTGGAGGCATTTCCAAATGGTAAGATACAACTCTGATGCTTTCCGGGATTTCAAATGGTCCAATATACCTGGGGCCTAATTTCCCTTTATTAACAATCCATAAGACACCCTTCCATAGAGATACTTTCAGAAATACATTATCTCACACTTGGAATTCCAAATCCTTTCTCCGGTTGTCTACATAACTGTTCTGCCTACTTTGGGATGCTTTAATATGGGCTTTTATTTTCTTCAACTTTGCTGAGGTCTCTTCGATATGTTCGGGTCTTTTATGTTTCCTATCACCAAATTTGTCTCAACAAGTTGGAGTTTGACATCTCTTTCCATATAATGCTTCATATGGAGCCATTTGAATACTAGAATGGAAACTATTGTTGTAGAAAAATTCCAACAAAGGCAAGTATTAATCCCACATACCTTGGAAGTCAAGATAGCATGACCTCAGCATGTCTTCTAGAGTTTGAATAGTCCTTTCAGATTGTGCATCAGTTTGGGGGTGATAAGCAGTACTCATACGAAGCTCAATATTCAAAGCCTTCTGGAGACTTTTCCAAAATTTTGAATTAAACTGGGGATCTCGATTGGATAAAATTGATATAGGTGCACCATAAAGTCTTAAAAATTCATTAATATAAATTCTTCCTAAGTTTTCAAGTGGAAAATCCTCTCTTATAGGAAGGAAATGTGCTGATTTTTTGAGTTGATCAACAATTACCCATATTGCAACGTTCCTTATAGGTGAACTTGGTAGTCCAGTGAAAAAATATATCATAATGTTATCCCACTTTCACATAGGAATAAGGGAAGGTTGCATCACTCCTTTGGGATGTTGTCTCTCTACCTTCACTTGTTGACAAACTAGACATCTTGACACGTAGTCAGCATTTTCTCACTTCCAATTATCCCACTAAAAATATTCCTTCAGATCGCTATACATCTTGGTGCTACCCGGGTGTATAGAGAAATTTGAGCTATGAGAATCATCTAATATTTCCCTTTTTAGCTCAGGTACTAATGTAACACATAACCTCTTCCCAAATTTCAGAACTCCTTCTTCATACACGAAGTCAGCCAGTCTCCCATTTTTAACTGCATTAATTTTCATGTGCAGATTCTCATCATTAGATTGAGATATTTTTATCTTCTCTAGTAAAGATAGTTTATAAATCATTTTAAAGAGGAGTGATGTTTCCCCTCCATTGACAATTACCATATCCATCTTCATTAGATCCAGGAATATAGGATCTCTTTAAATCCTTGTTTGAGTTAGAATTCCATGATATTTCCTCTTTAATGCATCATCCACCTTATTTGTCTTTCCGGGGTGGTAGTTTATTGAACAATAAAAATATTTGTGTAACTCAAGCCATCTTCTTTTCCTCATGTTGAGTTCTTTTTGTGTAAAAATTTATATCAAACTCTTCTGTTCTTTATAAATATCACTTCTTTATCTGTAGAGATAATGCCTCTATATTTTTAGAGCAAAGATTACTAGTGCTTACTCAAGATAATGAGGTGGATAATTTTTCTCATGAGTCTTCAACTATCTTGATTCATAAGCAATAACGTTTTTCTTTTTCATAAGGACGCAACCGAATCTATTCATTGATGCATCACTGTATATTAAAAATCCATCACTTCTAGAAGGAAGAGTCAAAATTGGAGCACTGACCAATATTCTTTTCAATTCTTCGAAGCATTATATACATTCTTTTGTCTATACAAACTTAACTACTTTACATGTGAGACTGGTTAGTGGGTTATCCATTCGGGAAAAATTCTGAACGAAATGCTGATAGTAACCTGCTAAGGCGATAAAACTGTGTACCTCAATTATGTTTGCTGGAGTGGGACAATCTTGGATTGCCTTTATCTTCGCAGGATCATTTAGTATTGCATCCTTAGAGAAAATATAGCCTAGAAAAGAAACTGGTTGAACACATAATTCTCTCTTGATAAACTTCCCATATAATCCATTTCTTCTAAGAGTTTTCAGAATAATCCGCAACTGATTCTCATGGTCATCATAGCTTTTTGAGTACATGAGGATATCATCGATGAATACCACAAAAATATTTATCAATATATTCCTTGAAAAATCTATTCATTAAATCCATAAAAACATAGGGTGCATTTTTTCGTCCAAAAGGCATCACTGTAAACCTGTAATGGCCATACCTGGTTTGAAATGTTGTCTTAGGAATATCTTCCCTCCTCACACGCAGCTGATGATATCTAGATCGAAGGTCGATCTTCAAAAAGTATTGAGCTCCATTAAGTTGATCAAATAAATAATCAATCTGGGGTAGAGGATACTTATTATTTATTGTCATAGCATTGATTTCCCTGTAATCTATACATAGCCTCATGGATCCATCTTTCTTCTTTGCAAAGAGGATAGGGGTTCCCCCTAGAGAAGCACTAGGACGAATAAATCCTTTTTCACTCAATTCATCTAGTTGTTTCTTTAGCTACACAAATTCCATAGTGGCCATTATATAGGGAGTCTTTGATACAGGTCTTTCACTAGTAATCAAATTGATAGATAACTCAAATTCCCGCTCTGGAGGATTTCCATGTAAATCCTCTGGAAATACATTAATGTACTCTTGCACTATGTGCAAATATTCAATTTGAAGTTTTCTTTCCTCACCCATAGATATTGGTTTATCTTCTTCTCCAAGTATTTCATTCAATAGAGCTACTGGGGGTGGTTCTAGATAAGAATTAGGTGGCGAGGTTTCTGCTCTAAATATAAGGGATTCTACACCATTTTCAAAAATTGTAACTTCTTTGTTCTTATAATAAATCTCCGCATCATAATTTTACAACAATTCATACTGAGAATTATATAAAAGTTAGTCATCGGTATGATGACAAGGTTAGAAACTAAAGCATGTTTTGATGTCTGGATAGGGACTAATCGACATGAATTTGTTGCAATGATACATCCCCTATGAGTTTGAATTATAACTCCTTTATCAAATCAAATTGGAAATATCTAATATTATTGGAAAATTGAGAAGATATAAATGAATGAAATGATCTAAAATCAAATATAGTGTTGGCTAAGTTTGAGGAAACAATTAAAGTACCTGCCACCACATTATTAGGAACTTCAATCTCCATAGTTGTAATCGCATAATCTCTCCCTTGGACTCTTGGCCGTTTCTGAGTCATGTTTCCTTGGCACTTTGGACACTCATTTGCATAGTTTCCCGTCTCTCTAAAATTGTAGCATTGAATATCATTGAATTGTTTCTTCCCCTTGTATTCATCAGATTGATGACCCTTTTCTCCGCACTTATAGCAGACTCCCATGCCCTTCAGGGATTTCCCAAGATGATTCTTTCCATAGTTCTCACATAATGATAATAGCTTTATTCCCTTTCTCTTCTTTAGTTCTTGTCCTTTTCCTTGGTTATTAAAGTACTTCTTCTTATCTTGGTTTCCCTTGAAAAATTTGATCTCGCAAATTCCTTCTCTGTTTTGATTTCACCTGATACAATTTCATCATATGATGAAAATGATTGAGAAGCTAGTGCTGTAAAGACCTGGAAATTTCAAAGAAATTTTTTTCTTAATTTTCTTTGGGATTTTAAATGAACGTAGTTTCTGACGGTGCCTGATTCAGAGGCCCGGTGTGCCCGGAATCATTATTTGAAGTTTGGATCGGGTACGTTCAGTGAATGAACGAGCGGGAATTTATATCTTTTGAACCAGTTCTCGGAATAAAATTATGAGGGCACCGATGGAGCCGCAGCACTGGTTTTTGCTTAGGAACACCTATTCCGCAGTTGCATTTTATCGAGTTTGGAAGTTAGTTTTTGAGGGTTTTTAATAAAACTGAATAAAAATATGTGTTTGCCATATTTTTATTTGAAGTGGTAGTTAGAACCTCCAAGGGGAGGTTAGTGGAGGGGCCCACCCGCACATAACCTCCCTTGGGTGGATGTTATAAGGTGGGGCCCACATGAGTATCAAACCCCCTTAACCCCCTTAACTCTTGAACTCTCTATTTATGTGGATGAAACTCTCTCACATTAAATGAGTCTCTCCACCTCCCTCTCATTAAATTTGACAACTTGAGATAATTAATTATGTGAGTTAATTTAAATTTCAAACTCTTGAAATTCATAAGCTTTGTTGTGTTAATAAAACAAGTTAAAATCTTATTTTATTTGGGTTGGAGTTTAGTTGATTTGGAGCCTTTGGAGAAAAAGCTTAGGAAATCCTGAGTTTCTTCTTTCTCTACGACGAAGAACACGAAGAACGTCTCTTCCGCCACTGAAGCACGATGAAGCCATCTTCTTCATCATTCTTCAACCGAGGCAAGAAATGGGAAGCGATGCCCACGAAATCTCCAACGACCTTCATCCGCATCAGAGGAGAAGACGTCGCCCGCGAAGAACGTCGTCAACGACAACGTCACCTCCGAACGCTCATCCACCAACGACGAGTAACCTTCTTCCTTTCCGACGCATGAGCATGAGAATTGGGAGTGTGTGACGAACACGACAATTGAGGAATCTATATCCGCCCTTTTCCGAGATCGTCAACGAATGACAATTACAAGGTAGGGAATTTAAATTGTGATTGTTGGTGAACCCTCGATTACTCCCTTGATTTTTTTTTATTCTTCGTGAATATGTCCAACTGCTATCGTTTAACAAGAGGGGGCTGGTCCGCACAAACCCGGCCGACCCACCTCCCTTTTCCATGTTGGATTTCTTTGTGGTTTGGTATGGGAAGGCGTGGTGCCGTCGCACCACGCGGAATCAAGCGAAAGGAAAATGCACGGCGCCGTCGCGCCGCGCTGTGGAAAGAAGACCATGGACGTGACGCCGTCGCGCCGTGCCGCGAATTAATCCAAGGACGCGACGCCATCGCGCCGCATCGGAGACACCCGAAAATACCGCGGCCGGTTCCGGGGCCACGGCGGAGGGGCGCGGCGTCGCCGCGCCGCGCCGAACGACAAGGGCCGTGGCCGGTTCCGGGCCGCGGCGGAGCAAGGTGACCGGCGGCCGGACCGGGCCGACGACGTCGGAGTTGGAAGGGGACCGGCCATCGCCTGTCCCGTTGAGCAGGAACCGGCCGTCCAGGTCGGGCCAGCCGGACAGGGAGGAGCCGAGGGAATTAATTCCCCCGGCCGGACTTCAAACGGCCCCCATAAATGGGGGGCCGCGGTTACAGAAGGGGGGCAGGCGCCCCCCTGCCAATGGCGCGGCCTTCGGCCGGGATGGCAGCGCGCTGGGCGCGCTGTGCCCAGCCGGGCCGGGCCGCGCCGCGCCGGGCCGGGCCCCGCTCGGCCGGGCCGACCCGGACCGGGGCGGGTCGACCGGGTTCGGGCCGACCGGGGGGTCTCGGGCCGGGTCGGTCCGGGCCTGAAACCCCCATTTCGGACCGCTTGGGTTCAATTGCCCATAACTCGGGCTACGGACCTCCGATCGATGCGCCGTCAGTGGCGACACGATCCTTGGAATGACACGGTCGTTTCGTTATATCGTACTCAAGGTTTTGGTTTACTTTGAGTTCGGCTGGGTTGGTTTGTACACGAAACCAACCGGGCCCTCGGAGCGGAAACACTCATATCTCGAGCATCGGATGTCCGATTGACGTGCCGTCAACTTTGTTGAATTCCTCTAAGTGAGACAGATCTTTTGGCTTACTCCGCTCGAGGTTTGGATGCCGTCGGAGTGCGGTCGGGTTGGTTCGATATTGAAATCCAACCGGGACCCTAGAATGAAAAAGCTAATAACTCACAGGCTGGGCGTCCGATTGATGCGCCATCTGTCTCGTTGAATTCCTCTTGATGAGACAGAACTTTTGGAATACTTCACCCGAGTTTTGGATATAGTTGGATAGTGGCCGGGTTGGATTGTACCCAAAATCCAACCGGGCCCCTGGTTCGGGAAAGCTGATATCTTTCAGACCGGACGTCCGTTTGACGAACCGTCAACGGCGTTGGTGATCACATTGAGAAACAGTCCCTATGAGTATACTCTGTGAGAGTTCGGGGTACAGTTGAGATACGGCTGGGATTGGTTCGCTCATGAAACCAACCAGGCCCCTAGGACGAAAAGGCTAGTAACTCACAGACCGGGCGTCCGATTGACACACCATCTGTTGTGTTGAGAACACTATGACGAGGCGGTCCTTTGAGATACTTCTTCATGGGACTTTGAGATACTTGGAGTATCAACCTGTAGCTCGTGGAGCGGACCCTCCCGGAGATGAGCGTGCGGAGTACAGAGACCGTGTAGCCGACTGAGACCTAACGACTGCTTGACCGACTCGACTTGCAGTGAGTCGACTAGCACAGTGGACGAAGCACTACTTTGTGAGGTGAAGAACCATGGCGGACGGAGCACTACCTGTGTGATAGTGCAGACCCGCGGTACTCATCCAGAGAGTACCTCAGCAGGCTACTAGGGGGTGTGCACTACTGTTTTTGGGTGACATACCTCGGCGGGAAGCACTACTGTGTTTGGGTGGCTAGCCCGCGGTACTCGACAGGAGGATTATCTCAGCAGTCTTAGGTTAGTGAGCAGTATCTCAGAGTCATGACAGGACCACTGTACACTCCAGAGACAGAGCTCTTCAGCAGTTACGGTTTCGATAATGAAAATCCTGGTTTGAGATGAGACTTTTGACCTTTGTGTTTACCTCATGATTAAGATGGGTCACTTGATAACTTAGGTATATGTATGGGCATATACCTGGGTAGTGGTTATCCGTTGATTTCATGATCTTGGTGTTTTCCTCATGATTGAGATGGGTTACTTGATAACTTAGGTATATGCATGGGCATATACCTAAGTAGAGGTTATCTGTTGAGATCTTTTTTGTGCTAATCCATTTTGGTTTTAGTGAGACCTTGAGGGTCTCAGGGTCCCTACTGAGTATCGTTATACTCACCCCTGCACGGGCTATGCCCGCACCTCGTTGTATTGGTTGCGGACGATGGGAAGTGCTGACGGAGGCCGAGTGTTTGAGGACTGGATGGTACCCGGAGGTGGACTACACGACGAGTTAGTACCCAGAGGTTGACTACACGATGAGATGACACATGGAGGAGGTTGACGGGCGAGAGCGCTGACGGAGGCCAAGTGTTCGAGGACTGGACGGTACCCGGAGGTGGACTACACGACGAGTCAGTATCCGGAGGTGGACTTCATGACGAGACGACACTCGGAGGAGGTTGACGGGCGAGAGCGTTGTGGAGGCTATCTGTACCTACCCTTCAGGTAGGATCCGTGGTGGACGATCCAGGAGCTGCGCCATCTGTACCTACCCTTTAGGTAGGATCTGAGGAGAACGACCCTGGAGCCGCTTATGTCCCTCCAGCTATTGTCTTTTTCTGTTGTACTTTGTTCAGTTGTGGTTGTACCTTCTTTTGGGTTTGTATTCTGGCCCATTTACCTTTCAACACTTCTCTTTGTACTTAGTGTTTTATTTCCGCTTGTACTCTGTGGTGTTTTTTTTCCTTTTATAAAGGCAATGCCTTCCCAGTTATCGGGATTTACGCCTTTGGTGCTAGTCGCCAGCCCCTGGCCTATGGAAGGCAGGCTTGGGGTAGTCACAGCATGGGCCCCGAGGGCGGGTCTTGACAAATTGGTATCAGAGGAGTCGGTTCTATCGCAGAACTTATAACTCTGATATTTTCTTTCTATGAAGCAATAGTGTTAAGAGTACCGAGTGTGGTTTTCAGTTCAGGGAGTCCAGTGTTGGTGCGGGCGGCCGACGTATCCATACACCAGGACCCTGACAACTGATTTCTGACTTTGTGCACAAAAACACTGATTGCGTGTGTGTTTCCAGAAGTTGTATTTAAATATCAGCTCAAACCAGGTCAGCTCACTAGGTATAATTGTTTGACTGTGTCACGTTGTTTCTTTCAGGATGCCTTTTCTCGGATGACCAGCTACAGCCCAAAGGGATGTGCGTACTGACAGCCTATCAAGCGACGAGGCTTCGGTACAGAGCCCTCTTGCAGTTGAGGCACCAGCGGTACTACCATACGTTGGGCCACCAATGCCACCATCCCCAGCAGTAGGCGATGCACGCCACTTGAGTGTGCTGCACGAGTTCCAGCGCCAGAGGCCACCCAGGTTCCGGGGAGAGACGGACCCATAGGCAGCTGAGGATTGGCTGCAGGCTGTGGTGAGAGTCTTCAGGCTAGTAGGGACGCCGGCATAATTCATGGTGATCTTTGCTGCCAGCCTCCTTCAGGTAGCTACAGGCAGGTGGTGGAGCCACTTATTCCAGCTTTGCGATGGGATGACCTTCGCATGGGAAGACTTAGAGACCTTCTTTAGGGTGGAGTTTGTGCCAGTAGCTCTACACCCCGAGCATGTACAGGAGCTTCTGCCTTTGCCGCGTGTTTTTTGATCAGTAGCTGAGTCATCTGTGGGCAGTAGACAGATGATTCAGAGGTCCAGGAGGACCAGACCAGCAGTTGGACGATCTCAGGTTTTAGGACCGGTGGTGTGGGGCACCCGGGGTGGGGTCAGAGCCAGGCGTGCCAGAAACAGATAGTGTTACTCATGCGGCGGGAAGGGTCACCTGGCACGTGACTTTCCGACTCCTTATACAGTTGATCTGCAGGCTTTGGAGGAGCCACTGAGGCAGAAGCATTGGCGGGTGCTTGAGCAACAACCGAGCAGTGTACAAGACAGTAGAGATCTGGGAGAAGGTGGACATGAGAGGAACTAGTGGATACATCCCTTGTACTTTTAGTTCCATGTTGTTGTTGTATTCGTGTCTTTTTACTATGAGCTGCAATAATAAAAAGACACTTATCTTTGTTTGCTTTCCTGTCCTTTTTTTTGGTTGATACTGAGTGGTTCCGGTTAAACTGTTGACTTGACCCTCACTTTAGAGATTTCTACTAGAGGAGACCCAGTGACCTCACACTGATGCCGATAGTGTGACTCGACCCTTGGAGGCGAGAGTGACAGTTGGATCTCTTAGTAGTTATGCCGAGGCCTTACGACGTCATCCATGGCATGAATGCATCATTCATGTCAGGATTGACTGTATTAGGCAATGGGTGTGGTTCATCCAGGGGATGAGACCGAGTTTCTCTTTTCGGCAAAGGAGAAATTTTAGCAGCTCTTTCAGATCTTATGCAATGAAGGTACAGATCATCCAGAAGCGGATGAAGACTGCACAGTGCAGTAAGAAACAGGAAACTGGCTCTAGCCTTAGAGACTCGAGCATGTTAAATGTTAAAGAAGAGGAAGCTTAAAGGAGAGATGAGTCTGCGAAGCAGCAGATGCGGAGGCAGAGCTAGGAGAGCAGCATGAGGTGGTGTATATCTTAACATGCTACAACCACCCGCCTTAGTTATCCCTGCCAGGCTCAGGGAACTGGAGAGCGGAGGAAGAGTGCGGCTGCATGCGGTCAAGGAGTGTGACCCAATGGCTCCAAAAATGATTCAAGGGACAGTCTGTGTCCACTACTAGCTGCTGTAGTAACAGACGTCGATATGAATCATTCCTCACTTTCACAAATCTTGTCCTAGACCTAGAGTTTCCGGTAAGCCCTGGACGTGACCGTCACATCTGGAGATACCTTTGGAGGAGACTCGATAATCACACTTACGCCGATGGTGTGGTCAGACCCTCGAGGTGAGAGTTTCGGTTGGAATCTCTTAGTGGCATCATCGAGTCCTTACGACGTTAGTTTGAGTATGGAATGGGATATAACTGTTCATACTCAAAATGACGATTTTAGGCAAACGTCCGGAAGGTTTTTCCTTGGTCGGTGAAAAGGAAACCCCAGGCAGCACAGGGTAAACTCTTTCACTGGAGGGTGCGACTGATCACTCTTGAGTCGGTCAACCTTACCCTCGTGGCAGCAGTCGTTTTGAGTTCTAGTTCTAACTAGAATTGGAGACCTCTACAGTTTGATGATGATGATCACGTCCTTATACGGGTCTCATCTCGACGTGGTTTACAGAGATGTGGCCAAGGCGGCAAGTTAACTCTAAGGTTCAACGGACCTTTCTAGGTCCTCAGCTGGGTAGGCGAGGTGGTTTACCACTTGACCCATCCTCCTCAGTTGCACCAGTTGCACGACAACTTCCACATATCTCAACATAAGAGATACGTGCTCGACCCTTCGCATATCATCGACCATGAGGAGTTGGACGTTGGCGATGTGGTGTCTTTCACGGAGGTTCCAGTGGGGATCGAGGTTCGACAGGAGCGGATCCTACGAGGACGATCCATTCCTCGGGTGGACTTTCTTTGGCAGTACGTAACCTACAGGTAATCACATGGGAGAGGAAGGCTCGGGTGCGTGTTCAATATCGCTTTTGTGACCCTAGTTTGTATTGAAGATTTACGTGGACGTAAAGCCCTGAGGTGGGAGTAATGTAAAGACCCGGAAATTTCAAGGAATTTTTTTTCTTAATTTTCTTTGGGATTTTAAAAGAACGCAGTTTCTAACGGCGCTTGATTCCGAGGCCCGGTGTGCCAGGAATCATTATCCGAAGTTTGGCTCGGGTACGTTCAGTGAACGAACGTGCGGGAATTTCTATCTTTTTAACCGGTGCTCGGAATCAAATTCTGAGGGCACCGATGGAACCGCAACGCTGGTTTTTTCTTAGGAACACCTATTCTGCAGTTGCATTTTATCAAGTTTGGAAGTTAGTTTTTGGGGGGTTTTAATTAAACTGAATAAAAATATGTGTTTTCCATATTTTTATTTGAAGTGGTATTTAGAAACTCCAAGGGGAGGTTAGTGGAGGGGCCCACCCGCACATAACCTCCCTTGGGTGGATGTTATAAGGTGGGGCCCACATGGGTATCAAACCCCCTTAACCCCCTTAACTCTTGAACTCTCTATTTATGTGGATGAAACTCTCTCACATTAAATGAGTCTCTCCACCTCCCTCTCATTAAATTTGACAACTTGAGATATTTAATTATGTGAGTTAATTTAAATTTCAAACTCTTGAAATTCATAAGCTTTTTTGTGTTAATAAAACAAGTTAAGAAATTATTTTATTTGGGTTGGAGTTTAGTTGATTGTGAGGCTTTGGAGAAAAAGCATAGGAAATCATGAGTTTCTTCTTTCTCTACGATGAAGAACACGAAGAACGTCTCTTACGCCACTGAAGCACGATGACGCCATCCTCTTCATCGTTCTTCAACCGAGGCAAGGAATGGGAAGCGACACCCAAGACATCTCCAACGACCTTCATCCACGTCAAAGGAGAAGACGTTGCCCGTGAAGAACGTCGTCAACGACGACGTCATCTCCAAATGCTCGTCCACCAACGACGAGTACCCTTCTTCCTTTCTGACGCATGAGCGTGAGAATTTGGAGTGTGTGACGAACACGACAATCGAGGAATTGATATCCGCCCTTTTTCAGAGATCGTCAATGAATGAAAATTACGAGATAGGGAATTTAAATTGTGATTGTTGGTGAACCCTTGTTTACTCCCTTGATTTTTTTTATTCTTCGCGAATATGTCCAACTGCTGTCGTTTAACGAGAGGGGGCCAGTCCGCACAAACACGGCCGACCCACCTCCTTTTTCCATGTTGGATTTCTTTGTGGTTTGGTACGGGAAGGCGTGGTGCCGTCGCACCACGTGGAATCAAGAAAATGGAAAATGCGCGGTGCCGTCGTGCCGTGCCGTGGAAAGAAGACCATGGAAGCGACGCTGTCGCGCCGCGCCGCCAATTAATCCAAGGACGCGATGCCATCGCGCCACGTCGGAGACACCCGAAAATAACGCAGCCGGTTCCGGGGCCGCGGTGGAGGGGCACGGCGTCATCGCGCCGTGCCGAATGACAAGGGCTGAAGCTGGTTCCGGGCCGCGGCGGAGCAAGGTGACCGGCGGCCGGACCGGGCCGCCGGCGTCGGAGCTGGAAGGGGACCGGCCATCGCCGGTCCCGTTGAGTAGGAACCGGCCGGCCAGGTCGGGCCGGCCGGACAGGGAGGAGCCAGGGGAATTAATTCCCCCGGCTGGACTTCAAACAGGCCCCATAAATGGGGGGCCGCGGTTACACAAGGGGGGCAGGCGCCCCCCCCCCCTCTTTGCCAACAGATCGGCCTTCGGCCGAGCTGGCAGCGCGCTGTGTCCCGCCGGGCTAGCCGCCTGGCCGGACCGCCAGGCCGGGCCGGGCCGACCCGGACCGGGGTGGGTCGACCCGGTTCGGGCCGACCGGGGGGACTCGGGCTGGGTCGGTTCGGGCCCGAAACCCCCGTTTCGAACCGCTTGGGTTCAATTTCCCATAACTCGGGATATGAACCTCCGATAGACGCGCCGTCAGCGGCGACACGATCCTTGGAACGAGACGGTCGTTTTGGTATATCGCACTCAAGGTTTAGGTTTACTTTTAGTTTAGCCGGGTTGGTTCGTACACGAAACCAACCGGGCCCTCGGAGCGGAAACGCTCATATCTTGAGCTTCAGACGTCCGATTGACGTGCCGTCAACTTTGTTGAATTTCTCTAAGTGAGACGGATCTTTTGGCTTACTCCGCTCGAGGTTTGGATGCCGTCGGAGTGCGGTCGGGTTGGTTCGCTCACGAAATCCAACCAGGCCCCTGGAATGAAAAGGCCAACAACTCACAGACCGGGCGTCCGATTGACAAGCCGTCTGTCTCGTTGAATTTCTCTTGATGAGACGGAACTTTTGGCATACTTCGCCCGAGTTTTGGATATAGTTGGATAGTGGCTGGGTTGGATTGTACCCGGAATCCAACCGGGCCCCTAGATCGGGAAAGCTGATATCCTTCAGACCGGACGTCCATTTGACAAACCGTCAGCGGCGTTGTTGATCACGTTGAGAAACAGTCCCTATGAGTATAACCTATGAGAGTTCAAGGTACAGTTGAGATACGGCCGGGATTGGTTTGCTCACGAAACCAACCGGGCCCCTCGGACGAAAAGGCTAGTAACTCACAGACCGGGCGTCCGATTGACGCACCGTCTGTTGCATTGAGACCCCTATGACGAGGCGGTCCTTTTAGATACTTCTTCGTGGGACTTTGAGATACTTGGAGTATCAACCTGTAGCTCGTGGAGCGGACCCTCCCGGAGACGAGCGTGCGGAGTACGGAGACCGTGTAGCCGACTGAGACCTGACGACTGCTTGACTGACTCGACTTGGAGTGAGTCGACTAGCCCAGTGGATGGAGCACTACTTTTTGAGGTGCAGACCCATGGCGGACGGAGCACTACATGTGTGATAGTGCAGACCCGCGGTAGTCGTCTGGAGAGTACCTCAGCAGGCTACTAGGGGGTGTGCACTACTGTGTTTGGGTGACATACCTCAGTTGGAAGCACTACTGTGTTTGGGTGGCTGGCATGCGGTACTCGACAGGAGGAGTACCTCAGCAGTCTTAGGTTAGTGAGCAGTACCTCGGAGTCGTGACAGGACCACTGTACACTCCATAGACGGAGCTCTTCAGTAGTTACGGTTTCGATAATGAAAATCCTGGTTTGAGCTGAGACTTTTGACCTTTTTGTTTACCTCATTATTGAGATGGGTCACTTGATAACTTAGGTATATGTATGGGAACATACCTGGGTAGTGGTTATCCATTGATTTCATGATCTTGGTGTTTTCCTCATGATTGAGATGGGTTACTTGATAACTTAGGTATATGCATGGGCATATACCTAAGTAGAGGTTATCTGTTGAGATCTTTTTTGTGGTTATCCATGTTAGTTTTAGTGAGACCTTGAGGGTATCGGGGTCCCTACTGAGTATCGTTATACTCAACCCTGCACGGGCTATGCCCGCACCTCGTTGTGTTGGTTGCAGACGACGGGCAGTGCTGACGGAGGCCGAGTGTTCGAGGACTGGATGGTACCCAGAGGTGGACTACATGACGAGTCAGTACCCGGAGGTGGAATACACGACGAGACGACACACGGAGGAGGTTGACGGGCGAGAGCGCTGACAGAGGCCGAGTGTTTGAGGAATGGACGGTACCCGGAGGTGGACTACACGATGAGTCAGTATTCGGAGGTGGACTTCACGACGAGATGACACTCGGAGGAGGTTGATGGGTGAGAGCGTTGTGGAGGCTATTTGTACCTACCATTCAGGTAGGATCCATGGTGGACGATCCAAGAGCTGCGCCATCTATACCTACCCTTCAGGTAGGATCCGAGGAGGACGACCCAGGAGCCGCTTCCGTCCCTCCAACTATTGTCTTTTTCTATTGTACTTTGTTCAGTTGTGGTTATAACTTCTTTTGGGTTTGTATTCTGGCCCATTTACCTTTCAACACATCTATTTGTACTTAGTGTTTTATTTCCGCTTGTACTTTGTGGTGTTTTGTTTACTTTTATAAAGGCAATGTCTTCCTAGTAATCGGGATTTACGCCTTTGGTGCTAGTCGCCAGCCCCTGGCCTATGGAAGGTGGGCTTGGGGTAGTAACGGCACGGGCCCCGATGGCGGGTCGTGACAAGTGCCCTTTGAAGACTTGTCTTAAGACCTTCAAATAAATTATCAATCTTGTATGCTGATTCACGTACATAATCTATGAAATTCTTGGACAACTTTGGGAAGGTAGCCTCATACACAGTAACACTGTCTTCTTCACATTGTTTTAAGCCAAGGAATTTCCTCTTCATTTTAGTTCATTACTCATGAGGGAAATATTTTTCAAAGAATATTTCATTAAAATTCCTCCATTACATATCTTCTATTTCTTCTTCAATCGTGTCATTCTGGATCAAAGACCACCATTGATCTGTGTCACCCTTGAGACAATATACTGCCAGCACTACCTTCTCATTTTCATTTCATCTTAATGCCATGACTATCTTTTAAATTGAATTGATCCACTTCTCAGATACCATTAGATTAGTAGTCCCACTAAAAGATGGGGGCTTCTATCACGTGAAATGATCCAACAGAGGTGTATCATGGTTATTTGTCATAACCTGGGTAGGTTGTCCAATATGGTCATAATCTGATCCGCTCTGACATTGACTGTGTTGACTTGCTTAGTGGGGAAATCCCCATATTTCCCATGAGTGTTGATTCCCCTTCTTCCGTTAGGCACCATTTATAAATAATGGAACACACTAGATTAGGGTATGAATCATAATGTATACTCTTAACATAACAAAATACTTAGAATTAAATTGAGATCCCACGCATGGATAATCCAAAAATATAAAAAATGGTTTCTTTGTGAATTAATTTACATTTCAATACTTCATAATTTATTGTAAATAAAATATGAATTATACTAATAATATACATTGGGAGTTCCATAACCAGGAGTGCAACAATGCTCGTTATCATGTACCAGGATACCCCGAGTCAAGCCCGAAACTCCTTGTCCAAGTTTTCACTTATAGGTACATCTATGACATAGCCACCTCTACCTACTCGTATCTAGACATGGATGTGTTTTCTAGAAATATTCACATAATTTATTCCTTGCAAAAAAACAAGATATTCTTGTACTTTTACCCTCAAATAGTACCTTATGGCTTTTTCTATACTATATATTTCCTACTATAGTTACCATGTTTCCTACTAAACTTCCTTTGATACCAACTATTACACCCCGAAACCTCTAGACTAGAGTCGGTGCATTAGTTGTGATATTATCATGGTTATAAGGAATGAAAATCTCAAAGGAACGATCAGTTTAGTAGTCTTTATGAAACTAGATACATAGATGTAACACAAATTACATTGAAAATTGTTATAAAATACAATACATAACAAAACTAAAAACTGCAACCACATAAACTCAATAAGTGATCTTCTCTTCAACACCTGTTGAAGGAAAACACTCAAAGGGGTGATCTCAAATGCTCAATAAGGGTTAAAAATAGTTTAAGCATTAATACAATGATAATTGAATCATAATCAATTTGACATAATTAAAATGACATGGTGAATAAATGATAAACTCATGCCATTAATAAACTGAGAATAAAACTGTAACCATAGATTTTGTCATAGTTAAAACCTCATAGAAAATAATAACTGATAATGAATAAAGAGAATTATTATTAATTGGAAATCATGTATCTAGCACATAAAACTATAATACTGTTAAAAATGGTTTAGTTATATGGGTAGAAACCCGGCTGATTTTTGGAAACAAACTCGAAGGGTTTGTCGCCAACTGATTTGTCTCATTAGACCCACCAATGTATCAAGGGGCTATAGCGGGCCCCACCCGCCACTACATCCAAAGCATTATTTATAAATAGTTTCAAAATAAGATCAATATGACTTTACATTATACATATAGAATAGAGGATACAGATTAATCAATATTTCCACAATCAAACCAACATTCAAAATAAATACCGTATGCAAAATTGTATATGACTTTGAAAATAATAATATCCAAGATATGATAATATCAATATTGAAATGGAATATAATTTTAATTTAAAAGTGATCTCAAATTGGCAGTAGATACACCACATAAGAAAGGGTAGGTGCACAGTACTAAGCAAGTCACAACGAAGTGAAAATTTAGACAAAGCACGTTACCACGTTCTAATCAATTGAGTCGTACGACCAAAGGTTAATAACAACCAAATAAATCAAATAATACCATGAAAACAAATATAATAATGATTATATATATCAAATGTTAGTACACATATACCACATATAATAAATAAGAGGCGAAAAATGAGAATCCCATAGAATTGAATGTGAGACGGGAAAAACCCATTGCAAACATTTTGGCATGGTAACGAGTGTTCTTACGAGGGATTAATGAGAGGTAAAGGGATATAAAATTATTTATATATTCTAAGAGAATTATGGGGGGTGTGGAAACATACCCCATCATTAGGTATTGAAACAAAAAGTGTACCACATATGTGAGATCCTTGAACAATAGTGAGAGAGAGGATCCCTTACAAAGATTGTGTCATTAGAGTGACGATAAATCATTGAAGTATATATGTGTGAAAAATAAAAATCCACAAAATATAAGTGGATATAAAATATAAGGCAATCAGATGTCATTCAAACTTATTCTAGGAAAAATGAAACCAATGAAATCGATATTTAACTCAAAGAATGAAGATTGAGTTAAGCAATCTCTTACCTTATTCTTGAAGGTGTTCTTGACTTGTTATTAAAGACCTGAATAAACAAATTAGGCTTATTAATTCATAATTAAAGAACCTATTCTATATTTAAATGATTTATTATAACCCTTTGTAGTCCATTCAAGGCCTTTTTTATTTATAAGGTTCAATTTCAATGTTTGGGCTCGTTTGATTACTTGGTTTTTAAAAGTTCGGTTCACCTATATTCCAGTTCGGATAAATATGAAATATGGAAGTTGTTGTCCAGAAATGATGTTATATGATATTAGTGAACATCCAAAAGATTAAATGGTTTTAAATTTAATTTTCTTACTTAGATTGAGGTCAAATTATTATATATATAACTTTAGTGACAACCGTTTTGGTTAATCGGTGGGTTTGATTACAATGAACATGTTTTAAATTATTACTTAATACCATTTGTACAAAAGGATTACTGAACTAAAATAGGATATATTACATATATAATAATCTCTTTCACCATAACACAAATGGTTTCATGACCAGAATTTAATATTATAATAGAAATTTATAAACTATTGCCCTTGAATGTGCTAAATTAGTACATCTCAAACAGTGCTTTCATTTCATCCAAATAAAGGGTGGGGAAAAAAGATAAGATAATGAAATATACCACTTCATAAAAAAATTCCAGTACATGTATTTTACTGGAGTTATCAAACTATTTGGGTGAAGGGAGGTGAGGAATGAAACAAAAAGAAAAGAACTTAAAAGAAATGAAATAATTAAAAAGTGGAATTTACCTCTTGAGACTTTTTCCTTTGAGAACCTCATAAGAGGAGAGGTTTAAGTATTTTGAAGATTCTAGGAGCTTTTGGACGTGAGGGAGGATCTTGGTGAGAGAATTTGGTAGAATATTGGCAAGGAAAGAGACTTGAGAGGAGTGAAGAGAAGAGGGAGTGAAGGGGGGTTTTTATTGTGGAGGATAGAGGAGTTTTCAAAATATAAAATTCCTTAATTTATTATTTCTCCATAAGACAAGGAATAGTTTGTATTGCATGACCAAGAATAGTAATATATGCATGTGAGTTCGATATTTGGGTTCTTACATCACTCATTTTTCTTGGAATAGTAAATTTAAATTATAATATATTTATACGGTATATTAATGTATTTTACTATTCACCTAAAATTCAAGTATTTCAGAAAAATACAAAAAATCCACCATAACCATTTTTAGACATGTAGAATCCAAAAATTAAGTCCATTTTTCTAAAATAATTTTATAAATATGATTAATTAAATATTTAATTTAATCATTATTTAATAGAAATATATAAACACTTAAAATATTCATCTTAATTTTTAAGGTTTCTAAATTCATTTATACACTCAAGGGTATGGATACCATTAATAAGAGTAATATTACTATTCATAAGGGTATGTTAATATTCATAAGGTTAGGTTACTATTCATAATGGTAGGTTACTATTCACTAAAAATTAAGTTAATTCTATGAGACTCTAAATATCATCTTGAACACAGCCGTGTATATCAGATTTTTAAAATTCAAATCACAGAGTTGGTAAATTTAAGTTTAGTGGATATGTTATGGTTATCTTCTATAAGTCACCATGTTTATTTATATAGGGTCTTAGTGATTCATGAAGTATATTATATCTAATTAATATAGTGTATTTAAGAGAAACAAGACACGAAGTGTTTGGGGTGCTACAACAAAATATATTTACAAGTCATTCCTCTTGTCTCAAGATATCTTCTAGGACCAAAATTGATAGTATGAGTTATCCAACAAATTAATTTATAAAACCTCAACAATAAAACAAAATTTCAATGTAATAAATTTCATAAATAGTTAACCATAATACTTATCAAATATATGTCTATCCATATTTAAATTCGAATAAATTTAGATAGAACGTCACTAAAATTACCAAATCAACATAATATTAGATTCAACCAAAACATTACCTCGGAATGTCACATACCAAATATGTGAATACATTTTTCACCATAATACCTTATTTAGAACATATATTATTTTAGAAATAATTTTCCCCTTATTCCACAAATAAAATATAAATCTATCCATTTTATTTCTTAATTCCTAAAATGCATAAAACTATAGAAAATATATCATAAACCATAATATTCCTCACTAATTTGAAGGTCATCAATACTATCCCATAAACACCTATTTATCATTATTATTTAAAAAATAGGAATGTTTAAGGTATATCCTCCCTCATTCATTTGTATTCCAAAAAACCATCTTCCATTGTATCACTTTTCCTAGTCATTTGAACCATTTATTATAAGTCTTAAAATACATATTCATAAACTAATACCGTACAATCCTTAAACATTTTACGATTATAATAATGTGAATATCATTGATAAAATACATCTACTACATAATTCATAAACTCAAACAGACAATCACTTTAGTTATCCCTCTTTGGACGTAGTAATAGAAAAATAATAACCTTGATATCTTAACTTCTTCTAGGGTATATTCCCTTAACACCTTAGACATGAATTTTCATACTACCTTATATTCTTAGACTTAAACTATTGAAATTTAGAAAGATATATATTGTATTTTTAATCACATTCATGATTTTATTTCTCTCCACACATGAAGAAAACTCTCATTTCTTTCAAGAATGTGCCACGATGTTTCATTCCATAATTATCACATGGGGAAAATAATTTTTTTTCTTTTACCCATTTTCTATATTTTTCTCTACAAGAATAATCTAATCTTCTTCCCCTAAGATATTCTAAGACATTGATATTTCTTTCCCTTTCTTGATACCACATGATATTATATCCTTATATGATAATATATTTTAGGATACTAGTTCTATAAAATGAATTGGATTATGAACATCAATGAAATGGTCAATAATTCTCCTCGGATTACAAATATATTCTGTATAATTATAATATATCATTATAAATATAGATTCATACTTAGAAAAATTTTCACCTAATTTTTTTCTCGCACTCAAGAATTTTCATTCAATATCAGCTCATTCCTCGTGAAGAAACTATTTTTCAATGAATAGTACCATGAAATCCTTACATTTCTTGTTTGATATTTCTTCATTATCCCAAGTGTTTTTCATCAGTGTATACAATTTATATTCATCTCATGAGAGATGATAAACATCTATGACAACTTTATCTCATTCATTGAGTCCCAAAGTGAAAAATATTTTCTCTAAGGAACATATCGAGTGCGCCAAAACAAATGCATTTTTAGTCCCATTAAATGATATAAATTTATGATTCATAAAGAAGTATGACATTTTTACACCACATGGTGGATTACCAGGATTCAATTATAGGAAAGGTTAATTCTCATAACCTGAGATTGATTCCCTTTTGTGGTTTTAAAATTATAAGTTCTAATAGTACTTCCATATCCAGATTCATTGTCAAGACTTGGAGGGAAATACTATCATAGATAAAGTTTCTTTATATGGTTCAAATACCCTAAAAAAGGCCCAATTTAAAAACAATTTAACATACATGATTATATCATAACATTATAAAACATAATTTATGATCCAGAAACCAGAGAAACACATAAATTGAGAAGTTTATGCATAACTAATCTTATAATCATAAAAATGTTTTATTTGGAAAAAATTAAAAATAATAAACATATTTTAATGTCTTTCATACATTTTCACAAAGATAATGTGAAGTAACACAATCTTATACTCTATGATTATCATACCTTGTGTGTAGTACGACATGTTTTTACTCACTTGGTAATGATCGAGTAAAGATCCACGAGCCTTTTTCGGAGTTATTACACATAGGTACATCTGTTCTAGAACCACGTCAGCTTCCAGTATCTTGAAAGAGATATATTTCTTAGAAAACCCAAAATTATATAACCTAAAAAATATTATAATATTATTTTATATATATAATCATCTTATATCATAGGGTTATGTTCTTTAATCTACATTTTCATAAAAATATTTTAAAATCATTTATCTGATAATAATTTCAATGTCCCTAAATCTAATAGCCTAGAGTTTATGCCTACATTATTAAATTAACATAAGATTAATGGAATTTCTTCCTAAAGGAATGAATAGATTATTAGTATTGGTAACTAGATATATACATGAATATAATTTAACAAATAAAGACATTAACTTCAACGAATTGTTTTATTTAAGTGAATAATTATTTCCTATAGCACAACCCTAAATATCAATCATAATACTCATCTTGGAATCTTGTGGAGTGAATGATAATAAAGGGGTGAGTAAAAATTCTTAATAAGGGTATGCGTATGCTAAAATATATGAACAAATAAATCAAAATTAAAAAAAGTAAGGTAAATAAATGAAACACACTCCATTTAATCAATAAAAAGAGAATAATATGGTCGGAATAAATAATCATCAATTAAAATTATGTAAATAATCACTTGATACTGAATCTTTTATATGGGAATTCTAACCTGTAAAATAATCACATGTATAACAAAAAATTCTTTTCATAAATAAATATTTTATCTTAATAGATTAATATTCAATACTTTATAAAAAATACACACTTAAGTACTATATATGATTAGTGTATTTTGAGACTAAATACCAAACCCTCTTATTTCATGAAGGATATTTAATATCTCCCATAAATATCTCCCATAATATTAATCTTCATAAACATAACCTACATAAAACAATTCCTTATAAAATGGAGAAAGAAAACATAAGGAATAGTAATATCAGATTCTAAAGAGGGTAAATGTGAGACATATCAATATATGATCATATTCACGAATATGATAGCTATAAGGGTATGATATCATAACCTAAAATTTTCTTTCTAATCTATCATGGATCATAAATAAGTGTCATTACAAAAATTTTAGTATTTTATAGGACATTTATCACAATGAAATCATAGAACATGAGCCATGAAAACATAAAATTCACATAAGATACAGACTTATATCATAAACATATACTCTTTTGAATATATATAAATAAAAATTGGTTCACTCATTATGTTAAGGATATAAAATTAGGCCCGATCAAAATTTTATCGATATGAAACCAGGTGCACTCCTTACCTTATAGACATGAAAACCATGTCCATTCCAGAACATTTTGACATGAAAGGTAAGTCCATTCATAAACTTATGACATGATATAAGGTTCAAACATAACATTTTACTTCATTAGTTATCCATATATACCTAATGCATTGGAGGTATATATAGTTCCAACCCATCATTGGTTATAATGTAACCACTATCCTTTGTTAAAACATAACAACCATCCATGGTTATAATGTATCCAATATCACATAATGAAAAAATTATTCAAATCAAAACCCTTAAATATAATAGGGCTTTATAAAAATTTAATCAGAGAATAACCCATGAAAAATAAAGTGGTTACATAAATATTCCATCATTTCATTATAGTATAACTAGTGGAAAGGTAATGGGTATCATAAAAAACATTTCCTCATAAATATAAATCATCCATATAATGAATATGGATTGTATCCATGGATTATATACCCAGTACACCTTATGTAACATCAATGGATGTCATATTAAAGGGAAAATTATTTTGAAAGATCACATGGAATAATTCTTGAGGAAAATAACATTTCCATTATAAAATCACTTCTCTTTTAAATAAAAATCACAACTATAATTGAATATATTTTATTTTAAAATAATCTTATAAACATGTAAATGAATATTAAAATCATTGAGGTATCCAGTTGGAGGGAAAAGATGATCATGTTTTATATGTTAATAAACATACCTTCCATTTTTTGGTTAAAAAATAAAAAAGTTTACCAAAAAAATGATTCCTTTTAAACCGATTTATAGTGAATAAAAAATTGGTAAAATTAATTATAATAAATTTTTGGAGAATAGTAAAAAATTAATAAAAAATTGTAGAAAACATGGATATTAAAGAGAAATATTCCCTCATGGAGATATAAAAAATCCTAAATAATGATGATACTGTGAAATAAACCCTTACCACTTTGGTTTCATTTGAGTCTTAATGCCCATGAAAGATGAAAATTTAGAAGGATTTTAAAAACACATAATTTTGATGATAATAATAATGAAAAAAATCATGGGTTTTATATACACTATAGAAAATAATCCTATATTTTATACGTTATGTGTTCTATTGAAATAAAAGTTTAATGAAAATCCCTTACCCTAGTTCTGAATTCATTTAAATGTTCTTTAAGAACCTATATAATAATTTTAAATTCATTATACATTTATAATATAATAATTTAATTGATAATTATATGAAATATATTTATTATATATATATATATTAATTTATTTTAAGTCATCCATAGTGATACAGATTGAAAATGAATTACATAATTCATGGACATGGTATGTTGTACATATGCATGAACTCAATATTAATATTTTAATGGATGGAATGAAATAAATGTAAAAAAAATCACCATTAAAAAGTTATTTTTATATCATGTTAATCATATTATTTTGACCTGAGGTGAATGTGTGGGAGAAAAAAAATGGCCTGATGGAAAATGACTAATTGCCTTCTATTATTAAGAGTTTCACATTGGTTTCACCATTTTTATTCAACTTGATTCACGTCGTGACCCTTTTTTGGTGGGAGAGATGGTCACACCAAGACTGGACAATATATACTTCTTGTGTTATGAAGGATGTTCCAAAATTTAGTGATCCCAGTGGGTAATTTTAGGGGGTTCAATATTTGTGAAATCATCCCATGTCATGTATGATGTCCTTGGATGGTCTCCATTGAGTTTGTTTGTGGAGCTAGAAACACGCAATGGCATATATCCATGATTCATGGACTTACTTTCCAAATAAAGGCTCTCATTGTATTATTTGGATAACTACAATTAGGGACTTCATTGGTCAAGTGGATGGGAATTCGGTTTCATCACACCCTTTTAAGGGGAATTATTGCATATTTTGGGACTCTCTTTTAGATTTACCAATGTTCATATTTTCATGGATCCTTGGTTCATTTCCAAGAATGTTTTCACAAATTACCCACAATTTGAAAGATCAAACAAAGATAAACGTAAATCTGAAGCCACATTTATGTATATGAGGTTCTATATTGATAAAGATACTTGTATGTAATCGAGGTTCTTCATCATAATTCCCCTTTAGTGGATAGATCCGGAATTCCTCTATAGTATATTAAGAGATCATGGGTTTAACCCATACGATAAGGCGCTCTGGAGTTTATTTTTATCTAGGGGAAGTGAATTATTCTGTTTTTGGGGTCGAACCCATAAGATGGGATTCCATTATATCCTTGTGAGATGAATTAGAGCCCATGTAGTTTGGTACCACTTAATTGAACACCTCAACTTTTAAAGTCATGGGATGAGGACTCATCCATGTAGTTTAACATAGTGTGGCAAGGATATCTATGTGAATGGTGTCTAGTAAAGATTTTATGTAGTGATTATATCGAGGTGGATAGGGATTTTCATAATAGATATAGTCTCTTAGGTGGATATGACCCAACTAGGGATGTGATATAATAATACTTGGGTGATATGGGTAATGAGTTTGGACCTTAAGGAGGTTTCCTACTTATCCTTCTTGGTTGGGAATCAAATCCTTGGATGTTTGGTTTGAGTTGGGACTTACAACCTTGAGAAAACCCATATGTTGGGGCATGATTGGAGATTACACTTGGGGGCTTCCAATTTTAGAGAAATAAATTGGGACTTAATCCCGAAGAGGATGCCCTAGAGAGTTCATGGGAATTTTATTAGGACTAACTTGTAAATAGAATGTCCATTAAGCTCGGGCCTTTGAAAGGTGTCGTACATATCCTGATTAGAGTAGAAATCGTATTTTTCATATTTAATTCAATTTGGATTGTGTGGATATTGGGTTCATCACAAACCACTAAGCCCACATGAGTCATGTTCGGCGTGAGAGACAAGAGGTCGTGAAAGATTCAACGAGTCACAAACATTTTTGATTCCTAATTAATGGAAAAGGAGAAGGATGATGGTAGAAGAGGCCAGGGAGAGAGCCCAAAGTGAGAGAGATACGGGTTTTGAGTGTACCAGGGTCCTCCCTGGTTTTGATATCTAGGATAGTCATGTATAGTAGTTTATCCGGTTGTGTCCCAGAGTGAGGAAAAAATGGGTAAGAGTGCCACCTCTTACAAGAAAGGAGTGGGGATTGCCTCATGGGGAGTTACCTTTTGAGAAACGTAAGGGGTATACTATAGTTTAAAGTCATATATCTTGGATGGTGATTATCTGGGAAATAATCATGTTGGTATGTTCCGACATGCCAATAACATGACAAGTAATGAACAAGTAAACCATGATTCTGTAGGATCTCATATCAAGAGAATGATACAAGGAATGGAATCCATAATTGAATAAAAAGGATGAAAAATACTCTCCTATGGAAAAATTTGGCTTTGGTTGACACTCAATTTGTGTTAGAAACATATGAAAATATATCAAGTCATTTTATGCATATTAAAACAAAGGTGTCCTTGGAAAACCAAGCTTCCATTTCCGATGGCTGGGGCTGTTTATGAGGATCCAGAATCGCCCAGTATATTATAGTTTAAAGTAATATAGTTTGGATGATGGAATCAAACATTAATATTGTTTTTTAGGGACTAATACCCTAAAGTTTCATTTCATGTGGTAAATATGACAACTCATAGTTTATCATCCAAGTGTTTGGACCACTTCTTATAGAAATCGTGATTTACTGGAGGATAATCCGGCCTGGATTTTCTAACATGCATCAAATATGATAGGGAATGAAAGTGTAAACCATGATTATGAGTATTCAAGGATCAAAAGAAATGAAATATAGAATAGAATCCATTAGGGCATATGGATTTAGTAAAATTCTCTCTTGAGGATGAATTTGTCTCTAATTGATAGACCTTTTTTAGGCAATGTATGTAGATCCACCTAGGCATTATGTGCATAGTCAACCAGAGGTTTCCCCAGGACACTGAAAATCCATTTTCAATGGGAGGGAAGGTTTATGAAGATCCTACATTTCCTAGGACACAGAGTTGGATGGATGGATAAGGGTGTGTCCAAGCTTGTTATAAAAATTATGACCGCGATTGTCCACAGACTTCTAGACCAACCAGGAAACAGAGGCAGATGATGGGGTTTTATGTGTCTCATGAGGAGTACCTCGGCTCATGGTATTTTAAGGGAAAAATTTTGGGGATGAATAATGATGAAATAGTAAATTTTTATGACCCGACCCAAAAATTTTGTGGTGAGACTCGCCATTTTCCATTAGGTCAGTGATAGTAGTAAATGCACCTACATGGAGGGTCGAGACCGAATCCCAGAAGTAATCCTAAGTAGGGGTGTGGGAGAACAACCACTGTGGTATGGACCAGCATGCACGAATGGTTTTTTTCATTTGACTACCCACTTAATAGATATCCATGTAGGGCCTGCCATGTAGGATCGTCCGTGTAGGAGAATCCACATAGGAGTGTCAACATACTATTAGATGCATACTGTATTCTGCATAGGGGTTCTTCCATAATCTACAGTACATGTTAAACATTCTGTATGTGGGAATTTTATTAGGGGATTCCACACACTTTTTTCTGCATAAGGTCCTCCACGAATCGTTTTCCACCAAGGTTCATCCAGCAGCTATGTTTTTATTCATTCAAGGGGTCAGAAAATGATGCCTCAATTCCACGAACATCACTAGCTCCATGTATTTTCCTCTGTAAAGGGTATTCATTATATAATTCAGGGGTTGGATCCCCATTAAGGGCCACCCACATATGGTTTTTGGGATGGTTTCCTCGAATTACTTCATGTGAAGGATTAATTTATCACACACCCTCTAACTTTTTTATACATGGTATCTCCCTTTTTATGCCCATATCACAGAGCTTCAATTTCTTCATATCCTTTTAGATCTTTCTCAGGGTTCTTTTATAGATGAGTAGGGTAGCTCATGCACCATATTTTTTGGAATACCAAATATAACTACATGAATGGAGGACAATTTCTTTAGCAGGGATATCATTTTCGAGTGATAGCGATGACACCTCATCCCGCGAACCACTTAGTTTATAGGGAATCTTGTACGCAAGGGATGCTAAATGCAGGGGTGGAATTATATTCCTTCATTTCTCCCACAACACTACTCACATGAACCAGTGTCGTCGCCTACATTTTTTGAACATCTTGGTTCATGTATGGATTTGTAAAGCCGAAGACCACCATGAATAGAGACAGTCTCTGAAGGAATTTTAATTTCATGGTCACCCTTTTATTGAGTATTTTTCTTCAATATTTTTCAGAATCATCTTCTATACATTTCTCAGTTTGATGGAATTTTTTTCATCTTGAATGCAGAATATTGGGACCCTATTAATACACCCAATCAGAATGGGCTTCGATCCGGATGAAAATGTTTTTACTCTGATGTATAAGTTATCAAAATTTGAATGATCAAGAAATATTTGATGGAATATTTTTAGGATTATTTGGAAAAGCCTAGAAACATTATGTATTTTTTATTACCCTAATTGTTTCCTAAACACAATTTGGTGTGGGCATAGTGGGCGTAACATGAATTTTTATTAGGCCTTCATTTTTTGGTTTTCGACCTAACCATCAGTATGTATATTTTATTTCTTTATTTCTTGTTATTTTTCCGAAACCTTATCCAGCATATGTTTAGCAAGAAGGTACTTGACTCTTGCATAGGGTTCCCTTTGTAGGTTTTTATCTAGGAATGTTTTGGGTCTCTTTTGGTGGGAATTTTGGATTCTTTCAAATAGAAATATCATGATTGATTTTTTCATTTGAACATCATTTACAATGACTGATGTTTTCGTTCAAACAAATTTGACTATGATTTTTCAGGTGAGGACACCAATTTAGGGATCTCTAACTGAGAATGTCCCAAAACAATTTAGACATTGATAAGTGATTTTTTATTTACCCTGACATTGGGGTTCATAGACTTGAACCATGATATGGGGAATGGAATCCATTGGGCATATAAAGATAGGAAAACTCTCTTGAGGAAGAAATTTACAGTGATTGATAGACCTTTTTTTGTTGGAAATGTATGTAGATCCATCAGGACATTATGTGAATAGTCACAAAAAGGTGTCCATAGGACACTAGACTTTCATATCCATTGTTCAAGATGTTTTTTCAGATTTTTTTCTATTTGTAAGACCAAAGTGGGAGGCATGTTGGGGGAATGATTATCGGTAGTAATTAGGTCATTTATATTGGTTCTGGACTATAAACTACTCCCACATGAATTTGACTTGTGTAAAGGAGGGATAAGGCATGATACAATTTAATTTCATAAAAATAAGAAATTATAGACTTATTATTTGAATTAATTTTACTATAAATAGGGAATTAAGTATATTCCATTCTCACACTGGTCTAACAAAAAAATGTTTTGTCACATTCAAGCATGAGATGGGAGAGAGGATATAAACTATAATCTGAGGGTTTCTGAAATCGAGGAATGAGGTGTGACCTAAACGTTCTAGGGATTTAATGAGGAAGGAAAATCCTCCCCTAAGGATGAATTTTTCATCGGTTTATAGGACATTTTATGGGAAACATTTGCATAGGTGTCGGGGAATTGCGTTTATAGTCCATGAACGGTGTCTTCTTGACAATATTTGTCCAGTTTTGATGGCCCTATATAGTTTTGGGGATTTATTCCTTTTCACACACATAGTATGGGGTGTGAAGAGGGGTTCCTAAACATGAAAAGGAGGGATTATAGGAATTTGTTTTTCCAAGAATAGGTGTTGATGTGCTTCTCATATAGATGGTAGTAGGTTCCCCACGTAGGTCTGACCCTTGAGTGAGAAAGAACGGGCTAATGCAGTTTCTTAGCTGGACCTGAAATATGAGACTCATGTGTCACTATGTATCCTATAATGATAGTAATCAAGTCAAATGTAGTTATTTTAAGGTTTATCTGTTTTTTATTTGGTTCACTCTTATTAATGGGTCCCTTTATGGTTTTCACAAGGGGTTATCTATGAAGCAGGACCTGTGTTGAACGTTCCTATGTAGACTATTTTCAAGCATAAGAACATGAGGGAGGAAAATCTTTTGTGTTTTGGAGCTCATGAATGAACATTTATTGTCAATAATAATGTAGTTTTAAGGTCATGTGATTAGTAAATTGATGTTGAAGCCCTGATTAATCAAAAACTTATTGGTCCAAGGTGTCCCAACATGTTCAAGACGTGGATAGGGAGGAATATATTAGCTGTGGTTTCAAGGGATCTTGGATTAGGAGAGATGATACGATGCTTGGACTAATGAGCATAAATAAATAAAAAATTCCTCTCTTGGGGATGAACTTTCGTTGGGTTGACAAGCCCATTTGTGGGAAACATAAACCGAGCCTCCAAGGCATTATACACATTTTCAAACAATGGTGTTCATGGGACACTGACCTCCCATATCTGATGGATAGGTAGGTTTATGAAGATACAAAATCACTCAAAGTGCGGAGTTTGAAAGATGGAAAAGACATGTATGAATATGTTAAAAAATTTCAGCACGTGATCATCCACATATTTTTGGGAACTCTCTTACATAGATATATCTCACACGTAGGGTGAGTAATTTTGATTCCCTTTCTTGAATGGGGACCAATTCTGAAGATCGAAGTGTCCTGAAATTAGGATCCCTGCATAGGTTGGGCCCGTGCATATGGACTGGGGAATTTTAGCTACATCTGGCGTGCCATGAAGTTTAATTTCATATGGTTATGAATTTAGGTTTCCCAATATGTATGGGAAAACACTAATATGACTTTTAAAGTTGTGCATGAAGGATCATTAATTGTGGATTGTTTTGCCTCAGCACTATGGGGAATCCCCTACCAAAATTCCTAATCCCATGTGGTCAATTCTTGGTGGGAGAAACATGGCATGGAAATGGTTTCACTACACCACCTAAGGATGTCAGGATAAAAGAAGGGATAATTGATGGTCTATGCAGTTTAACATCATGTGGTGAGGATATGGGTGAATCGAAGTGAACGAGATAACATTTTTGGGTCCCTATAGTTTTATGTATTGCAGAAGGAATGTTGAAATCATAGTTTAACTTCAGGCTTAAGGGACAAAATATCAGAGGAATCATGCTTAATATAGGATAATCAGGTTGAGATATCCATGTTACACCCCATATGTGAGCTGGGGAATAAAGTGTAAATCATTATTCTGAGAACCCTCAAATCAGGAGGAATAATGCGAGGCTTAGGATCCAATAAGAATATATAAATAGGAAAATCATCTCATGGGGATGAATTTACATTTGATTGATAGTCTATTTTTGTGGTAAACGTATGCAGAGTTGCTGGGGAATTATGTGAATAACCAAAAACAGGTGTCTGCAGAACCATAACTGTCCATTTCTGATAGCCATGGGTAATTATGAGGATTCAATATTTCTAGAGGCATGGAGGTTTATTAATAAAAGAGGTATATCTAGGTAAGTGATAAATATCTAGACTGTGATTTTTTATGTGTTATGAGATCCTCTACACAGTTATGATTTTTATGTAGAGGGGTGATCTTTTGACTAATCCTTAGTGTGGGGATCAAGGATTGGAATATTCTACATTATTGTGTAGGAAATAAATGCATTTTGTTTTCCATATAACTAGACCCGAGAAGGCCTAGGTATCACTATGTATTTTATTCTTACTGAGAATCAACAAATACATAGTTCTTGAGATACCTTATAGTTTAATGTCATTTGGTTCAGACTTCTTTGGCCATACAGTTTAACGTTGTGTGGTTAGGACCCATGAATTTCCCTACCCAAGTCTAACCTACACGCAACGGTAGGCATTTTGTTTTCATGGTGGCTGGAATGAGATAAGGGATCCTAGAATCAGTAAGTATCCTAAAAAAGTTTGAATCAAGACTCATTTTGTTCTGGTATCCCATGTAGTTTAATGTGACATGGTTAGGATGAGAGTGAACTAATGTGAAATGGATGAGGTGGGTGAAGTGCCATGCTGGATCCTTAGGGTGGTGTCCTATGTATCCCAGTTAGTTTGGAATCAAATCCCACAGGCCCAAAAACATGTTCCTTGTACCATTCTAACCCCTGTATAGTGGATGAATTTTTTTCGTTGAATGGTGGATAGAATAGGATGAAGAATTTGGGCATCACTACGTATCCTACTAGGGCAAGAATCAAGACATATATAGTTCTTGATGACTCTCTGTGCTAGTCTGACCTGTGCACAAAAATGTAGGGCAATTGTATCATGTGGTTGTTAGACCAAAACAAAGGGAATTTTTGAGTTTGAATGGTTGCTGGACTAGGCTGGGTGCCACTATATATCATATTAATGAATGGGTATATAGTTGTACATAGTTTTGAGGTTCCCTATACCAGTCTGACCCATGCACATGCATGGGGAATTTTATACCATTATTTCAAGATGATAGCCTTATCATATTCATTTATGATTTTCCACGTGGGAAAGACCATTCCACCATTCCTATGCTCAAGTGAGTTATGATCGGTGTGAGAAAAAAAGGAGTGATGAGGATTTATCTAGTAGTACATGGGAAACCGATGATATGACAATGGAATTTTTGTCTCATCTGATGGCTATACCATGACTTAAGGTTGTGGCATCTCTATGTATCCCATTAATAAATGGGAACCAAGCTATAAATAGTTCTGTTAAGAGTCCCTCGTGTATACGTTTAGGCCATATAAAAGGAGGGGTAGATTTTTTTAGTGGTGTCTAGAGAAATATTAAGAATCCAGGAATCACTACGTACCCTACAAGGGTAGGAATCAAAACACAAATAGTTCTAGAAAAAATGTTCTCTAAACCCGTCTGACCCGAACACAGGGAAGGGGTCAATTTTTCACTATTTTTGGTGTCTAGTCTAAAATGTATGATCCAGGTGTAACTATATATCCCATTAATGAATGGGAATCAAGCCACACAAATTTCTAATATCAACTCCATGTGCCGGTCTGACCCATACATAAGAAGCTGGTATTTTTATCTTTCCCTTGTACGAACATTACTCATGAACGATGAACAACTATTTAGGAAAAAATGACCTCTGAACAGTTTAATATCATGTGGGTTATGAAAATTTATCAATTCATTTTGAAATCATGTGTTTAGGACGAATTTTATAAGCATTTTAACATTATGCGGTTAGGATGAATGTGGTGTTATGCATTTTAACATCATGCAACTAATACGATTTCTGTATAGATTAATGTCTTGTAACATGGATGTAGGTGTTGTTATGCAGTTTAACATTATATAGATAAGATGAGAATTTTATAATTACACAAATTATTTCTTTTGGAATCGCTTATTTTTGGGATTTTTAGTGAGTTTTCCATCTATTGTGAAAAAGGCATATGATCTGTTGGAGTGGACCTTATGTATGACATATTGTCCTTCCCATTTTGGCTTCAATTTTAGAGGTTTATTTTCAAGTATCATCATATTTAATAGGACTAAAGCCATATCTCTTTCATGTAAATATAGAATGAGAATATTTTTGTTGAAGGATCATGCGACCTAATTTTAGTAAACATACAAATGGTGCAATATTTGCAATATTGTCCATCTACTATCTCAAAATCATTAAACTGCTTCTAGGATTGTTCATATTTAGACAGTTGATCAACGATAGTGATGTAAATCTATGGTAATTTAAATTCAATGGGTAGAACTTCCTCAGTCCGATATAATAATGAATACAGTGTTTCTTGAGTGGCGGTACGAGTCATGGTCCGACAATCCCATAGAGCATAGAGGATCTTATCTTACCATGATTTCTTGTATTTTTCTACCGTATTCAATATAATGTTGGATATTTTTTTGTTAAAGTCCTCTATAAACCTATTGGTCACTTCATGGTAGTGGTATGAACGTTGTACTTCAAGTCATACACCTAATATAGCTTTACCAATTCCACAGAGAAAAAAATGGTGTTGTTGTCCGTCGTTATTGTAAAAGGGACACCAAATATGGTGATGAGGTTGGATTTCATAGAGTTTACAATGCTTCCTTCCCCGACCTCTTTAATGGGTATAGGCTCTTCCCATATGAAAAAAGGAGTCATTTTATATGAGAGTATATTTCATTTTTCTGGTAGTGGCAGGAGTGTTTGGTTCCACAGTGTCCATTCCCCATATGGAAAATGTCCAGGAGTACTTGGTTGTGTAAAGTAAATCTAATGGATAGTGGATGAAATTTTTATGAACATGGAAGGAATGGTACTTCTTAGTCAATGTGGTGTAGTCTTGAATCATGGTGGTCCAATAGTACCTAAGCCTTCAAATATGTAGAGAGATCTTGAGTGTTGATTGATGCGCTCCAAAAACTCTAACATGCCCTTATTTTAGGATGGAATAAGTATATTCTCTATCAATTCACTTGAGAAGGACTCTATCGAGGCATCACATGTAGAGATCCTTTTTCTGGTTTTGCCCATCATACAAGATAAAGTTGGTTTCCCATCATTGAATATGTTCCCTTCCATCCCTATATGGTGGGAGATATCCCCTTTGAAGGTAATCAGCAATGGGAGTCATCTAGCAGGTGGTAGGACCACACAGATTATAGATGAGACTAATTTAATTGATTTCTTTTTTGTTGGCCAGAATGAATAGTAAAACCATCTATCGGTGGGAAATACTAATGACCATTTTGTTTGGATCTAGGTTATCTAGAGTCATGGCTGCATTTTCCAATGCATCGTCTTGTGCATTTTGTGACCGGGGGACATAAGTCAATGTTGGCTCTAACACAATTTCTACCATTAGTTCTCAGACATGGTTCATCAAAGTGATTATCTCCTATTTATTGACATCATAGTCACCATGGAATTTCTTGACAACAAGTTCTAAATCGCATTTTACCTTCATGTGTTATCATTGCACCTCAAGTGCTATCTCCAAGCCTGCGATAAGGGCCCGATATTCTACTTAATTGTTTGTGCACCCTGTTGAAAATAGGAAAGAGTAAGGTTGGATTTCCTTTTCTAGAGATATGAGTATGAATCTTTACCACAATTTTTTAAGTCTAGGGTAATTCATTATTTTTACTATCGAGCTTCTAGAGGCACCGTCGAAGTTCATTTCCCACATCTGGGAGTTTTCTTGAATAGAGAACACTTCCTCATTAGTTAAATCTTCATCTAATGGGGCCTTCTCCATTAAGGGATTCTATTTAATAAAATATGCTAATATCTTTTCTTTTACAGCTTTCTACAGTATGAACCATATATCAAACTGTTGAAGAATGACTGCCCACCCGGACAGGAATCCTATTAACGTTGTACAGTTGAGATTATACTTTAGTGGGTTGCTACATGAGACCAAATAGACCTCATGGTGCTACAAGTAATTCCTCATATTTTGGACCGGAAATATTAATGCAACACAAATCTTCTAAATATTTTAATAATGAGTCTCAGCATCGATCATGGTTTGACTGATGTAATAGAGACTATTCTCATTGCCTACATCATTATTCTATGAAAGTAGTGTTCCTAGGGATCACTTCAAGGTGGTTGCATAAAAAATGAGTGGCCTTCCATTGGGAGGTTATATAAGCACTGATTTTAATATGATGTATCTCTTGATATTGTCAAATGATTATTGAGAATCACCAGTTCATTGATATTTTACCTTGTTATTCATCAACCTGGTGAAGGGAAATCATTTTTTTACAAGGATGGCTATAAAACACCAAATATAGGCCAGGTGTCATTGGGGTCCTCTTATCACAGTGAGTTTGCAAGGAGGTTACAGTCCAAGGATGAAATTTATCTTCTCTGGGTCAGCATTGATTCCACATTAGCATTCAATGAAGCCGAGGTATTTTTTTGAGGTAACACCGAAAGCACTCTTTATGGGTTTCATTTCCAGATTCGGTTGTCATAGTTTGTTGAAAATAATTTTAACATATGTTGGGTGATGTAAGTGTTGTTGAGAATTAACCAAAAATTAATATACATAACAATTGATGAACATTATCAAGAAGGGTCTGAAGATTCATTTCATGGTGTGTTGATATCTGGGGCCGACATTTTTCAAATTGACAGGAATTAATTTATGAAAATATACTACCTTTGGAGCCCTAAAAGAAGTGGATTATTCATCTTCCTAAGCCATCTAGATTTTATTATATCCTTAATAGTCATTCGAGAAAGTGGGAGCCTCATATATGGCAGTTTGATTAAGAATTAATTTTGTGATCGGGATTGGGAAATCGTCTTTCAGGCAGTGCTGATTGAGATCCCTAAAATCGATACAGACTATGATCTGTGCAATTTTATTTTTTATGGGGATAATATTTTCTATCTAGAAGGGGTATAAGTCTTCTAAAATGATGTTAGATCTGATGAGCTTATTGAATTCAGCATCTATTTTGGAAACATGTCTTGGGTGCATCCTTATAGTAGCTTTCGTTTAACCGTAGTTGTCTTTTGGAAAGCCAAAGTGGTGAGTGTCCACCACCGAATCATGGCCTAAATTTTCTGTGGAATTAAATGAGAACCAAAATATAGATTCTGCTTCAAGAAATAGCTATATACCACATTATCTTAAGATGTGATGGTCGTACTAATCAGAGTGGGTCATGGGTCTTCTTCTGTACCCATGTTTATTTCCATGAGTACATCAATGGTGGTTGAGACAACTTCCTCAAATGTTGGACAGGAATACCTTATGTATTCTTCTTCCCTAATTCAATATTCATCAACTTCCTCTTCATCTTTTGATGGGGAAACAATTATTCAAATTATTGTTCCATATTTGAAGGAATATTGCAAATTTTGGTGTTTGGTAGGTGGAATTTCCTCTTCTGCCTCAGTTGTTGGTGGGGACTTCTCTACAAAAGAGACAGTGTGGGGTAAAAGAGTTTCCTCATCTTATTTGAGTGATGAGACACTTCCTGCAACATCAGTGGGCAAGGTAGGGATTTTCATGAGCTTTGATGATGGTTCAAGGTCATTTTTATCAGAAACCCCAATATTATCTTATGAATCAGTGAACTTTTCAACATTATCAGGCTTGGTGATAATGAACAAAATCATGAGGACTACTAAATACATGTCTAAATTTGGACTTGTGAACTCAATTTGATTGGCAGGTAGTACGAAATCTTCCCTGAGATGCCTGAGGGGATTGGTGGGAAACATTTATAAACCATTTGTAGATGCAATAAAATCAAAACCATTTAACGAATATATCTTCCCCTTTAGATAATACAACACTACATCAATATAGTTTGATTCAGAGAGGATGAATGGGGCCTTATCAGTGTGCAGTCTCACACATGGTCAATTAATGCTATATTTTAGGCACTAATAGTAAGAGGAGGGGATGGTTGTGGGTTTATACAGCAAGGGACTTCTTAAGAGGGCATTGATGGTCATTTTATTTCAGACCACCATAAATTATGGGTGAGCTATAAGGTCACTGAATTTGGTTTTGAGCTACTAATGGCTTCTTCTCTCATTTGTCAAATCCCAAGAGAGTCATGGTGCAGGGCATCAAGTCATCCTCATTATAGCCTCAATTGAAGTAGTGTCTCTATTGGGAGGAGATTAAATATATATAAATTGTCAATGAAGACTTTTTGGATATCAATACCATTTATCCTTTCCGACATATATAAGGGTTTGATGTGTCCTTGCATGATGGCATCTTCAACTTGATCCATGAATGAGATAACAATGTGGTATTCTTAAGTATTGGTCTCTTTCTGGTAGAATTAATTGACTTCTACCTGGGATTTAAACTCTTGGGGACCTAAAAAAGATTTGATGAGTTCTTCCCAAATATCTACTGATAGATTCAGTGAATCTAAGATTGACAGTTTGGTTGGTACTGAAGAAAACTGCTTCAGAATATCATATTCCTAATATAAAGGCAGACACTTCCTAGATTGAGGATTCTATTTCATAGTTAATTTAGGGTATTGATAATTTGATGATGATGTTTCATCCCTTGGGATCAGAGTTGAATGAGATTCCATCCATTATAGATTACGTTGGGAAGGTATGCTCACTTCCCATGGGAAATTAGTCACCTATACCTCCTCTGATGGATATTATAGAAAGATTATATCGGGGTGGCTTCTTGTGGGGGAAGGAGAACTTTTTGTCCCTATTTGATCCATTGTAGGGTCCTTCTGTGGGTTCCTACTACATTGATAGTTTGAGGGGGGTGCATCCGTAAGCTTGATTTATGCCTTGGCTCTGTCTTCTTTGATATCCCTGGCTTCTCTGGCTTCTTCCTTCAACCCTCCAATTGGGTGTGGGGAATTCTAGTTGATAACCATATTCATCATTGGATAATGGATCCATTGAGTGGATTATGTATATGGATCCAAAAATCATCTCCTCATCAGATGATGAATCTACCTTATCATCTTCCTCTGGTGGTTCCATTTGGCAGGGCAGGGCACGTTGTGACATTTGGTGGGGCGGTTCTCGTACATTGAGACGCAATGGAATGAAATATGATAGTGTCAAAACAAAATTTTTATTTAGTGAATGTTCATATTCCTCAACTTTCTTTTCCCCCTTATTATTCGACTAATTTTTGGGTGGTCTACCAATAGAGGATTTTCTCGCTGAGGATGTCGGCAGTGTTGCATCAGTAACTATTGGAGGCATAGTAAATTGATTTAACAAAACGTGAAGATATAATGGGTGCATTTTATTGTTTTCCAAGACATAAAACTATCAATAAAATTTACTATATGTTAATTACTTTTTTACACTCCTCTCCTTTATTCGGGTCAGTTGTAGAAACATATTCTACTTCTGCTGGCGGTGGTCCCAACTTGATCTGTCAAAACTACATCATTCATTGCAGGAAGTACCTGAAGATGAATCACTCCTAGATTTTATTCCCAAATATTTGGTTGAATGGAAATTAATATGGATGGTAATCAAGACCAACTTGATCATCCCTCTTTGGCTCATGAAGTCATTGGAAGTTGCAATTCATGGAGCCAATGAAGTAGCCACATACATGATCATCCTAGAATGAGTAAAATTTATTTATTAATTCCTCAAATTGATTTCTATTTTCTATCCTTCTATCATCTTATTAAGTTGGGGGTAGCGATTGATGTCCATGGGGCCCCACATGATTTGGTGTGGGGTTGGGAGTTGGAGCCTGCCCAGGGGTGGCTTAAGGGTGAAAACAACACTTCATCTCTTCACACTCTTTTGAGTGGGGTATATAGAGCTAACTGAGACTTTATATTAGTCCATTAAAAGGAAGATTTTATCATTTGATAGATACTGAGAAGTCCTAGAACCCACATGTATATTTCAAGGGATTAAGTGGTGTTTTTAGCTCATCGTGGAGATTATAGATGCAGACAACCAACATATCATCTTGGGGGAGTGTCCAGTTCAAGGATTAAGTTAGAACATTCCATATGGAAATAAAGTATAAAACACTCCCATTCTCTCACTGATTTATATTCATGAGGTAACTAACTGTTGTTTTTGGAAATGTCGAGCAGAACTAGAATAAGAAGTACTACCGAAGATCCACCCATCTAGTTATCAAGTTAGCTGGCCAACTGGTGTACCACACAAAGGATGAACCATTTAGGGTCATCACAATGAATCGGATCTTCATAGCTTCTTGTTTTTTTGGGGTTACCATCATGGGATCAGAGTAATATGAGTAGTGTATCAAGTGTTTCTTTGGGTCACTAGAGTTGTTGAACACTAGGAACATGGGGTTCATGAATTTTTGTAGTAGTGAAACGTTTCTTACCCATTTAGGGTAAGGATTCAGTTCTGGTTGTATTAGAGCGCATCATCTTTCTACGGATTATAATAGATTATTTAGTGACTAAATGGTACTAATGAGCCCTTGATGCATGTCATTTTGAATCTGAGTATGAGTGGGTGCAGTAGGAGGAAATTTAGGATATGTCAGAACTACTAAAACATGTGGTGGATACTAAAATGGGGGCATCCTTTATGGATTTTCCTAAATCTATTCTGTTTGTTTTCCCAATAGGGAAAAATCTTGGTATCCTACCAAGATTGTCTACATGTAGATTGATGGTCTCAACACTACCTTGAATGAGATTTTTGGGCTTAATTTATATATCAGGATAATCCCTAGTGGTAGAGGTGTCTCTGTAGGAAGTGTGTGTTGATGCTATACCTAAGGAACATATCTGGTAGTATGTCTTGATTGAAGTATCTCATCATTGATTCTCCTTAGCTCTTTTATTTATTCCTCATGTTGACTGAATCTCTCCTCAAGCATGAGGTGATCTTTCAAATTAGGAGGGGGAGGTGGTTTTTATGAAACCTTGTTCTTATTCTTCTCCATTTTGGGTATTCTCAAAGAATCCAATGATGTATTAGCCAAGGGAGTGCCCAAATTTAAAGTGGCACATTAGTTCCAAGTACACACTCCTTTATTCTCTATATAGACCACCTATGGAAGGGAACTAGATTCTCTTACATCCTTCTCATATGGACTATCTTTTGTAATTTTTGTGGTATTGAAATTTGCGATGTTCACTAATTAATATTTCATTGGGGGTGGAATATAGGGTTCCAAATTGTAGGAGGGCATCTCACAACCCTTGTCGTATATTAGCCTTCCATTTTGTTCCCGACTTCGAGTTTCTTGAAAAAGAGTGAATCAAAGGGAGCTTTGACATGACCTAAAATTACGCCTCTGCCCCGATAGACATGAGTCATGAGATGAGATAGAATGAGTAACCTCTTGATATTTTTTCCTCCCTAGGAGGAAAATGACTAACTTTCACAAGGCGGGTGGTTGAGGTAGAATTCCATTTTCCCTGCAGGCTGGGGTTGCTCCCATTTTCCTTCTGATGTGTCTTGGATTGGATTTTTTTTGTCTTATGGGGGTACTTTTTGTTAAAGATACCCCCAATCCGTCAGGCTGGGGTTTCTCCCGTACTGTGGCTGTTGTTACTGCTAGCATTGTTTTCTTGATTTTGCGCATTCCAATGTCAGCATGAGTAAGATATCCACATGAATTATTTTCTTTTGAGAACATGATCAGTACTTTTTGGTTAGATTACCTAAGATATAATCATACTCTATGTTCTCGGTGGCCTAGTTCTAGAGCTTCTCAATGTATTTGTCTCATTGGGTCTGATGATTTCGAGACTTACTCAAGGCCGATTCATGTTGAGCGGACCACTTTTCCTGAATAGGTACTTCATTTGGATACCATCTTGGGATGATTACATTGCAATATGGCATTTACAATGGTTTATAATAGATGGGACATGGGTTGAAGTGTAGATCTCCGTGTTGTCCCAACCCTCGGATGAGAAGTCCAGATGGGTCGTCATCTATGAGGAAACACAATTTTTGAAGCGTGTGGAGGCAATCCAACTCAAGGTTTTTCTTTTTTCCATTCTAATCCCGGCTGTCATACAAACAGAAGGCCTTCTAGGTCAATTGGCCATTGAATCTCCCCTAATATACTAACATGATCTTCATACCCATCATTGGTTAGAAATTTCATTTTCAATTGGAAGAGAGTTGTTCATAAATTAAGGTGAATGTTTTTATACATTGATCTGATAACTCTTTTGGAATTCTGAACTAAGAAGTATATGTGGGCCGTAACATAATCAGTATGTCATCCCTAGCTAGATGTCACATAATGAGAAACACATTATTTTTCTCTTCTTCCATAGATTCCTCTAATTTTTTCCCAACTTGGATGCTTTTTGATGATTTCATCCTAAGTAGTAGGTCTAACAGGGATTTCATTGATGTAATAATGGTGTGGGGGTGAATTAGAGGAAGTGTGTGGCCTCGATACATCTCCTGGATAGAAAAGGATGTCACTTGTCATTGATATATTTTCTAAAATATCTGACCCATCCCTTCCAAGTGCCTCATAATATGAGTGATTTCCTGTTTTTGGATTGGCAGGGGAGGACCGTATTGCTGGAGTGAATTTGGGCTACGAGGTGGACCTTCACAGTTGAGGTTGTGGTGGTGAGGACTACTATCACAGCTTAACATCCGATCGTAGGGATATTTTCCACTGTGTGTACCGTAGAGAGGACCTATAGGAAATACCAGATTAAGGGGGGGACCTTATTACTATTTTTTTCTTTGTTGGGACGACCTTTATAATGATAACCATCATAGAGATGGCTATTATTATGGCTTGATTTCTAGTTGTAGGGAGAATATATTCAATGTAAATTATTGAGAGGGACATTATGATATACTACAATAAGGGGAGGACCTTCTAATTGCTTGATGTCACTACAGGGAGAACTTTAGTTGTGACTTCCATCATGGCGAGGACTACCATCTTAGATTGATATCTGACTACATGGAGAATAATATCCGAAGTGTATACCCGAAGGAGGACCAACATGGTGGATAAAATAAATAGTAGTACCTTCTTACTATTCAATATTCTGGTCAATGGGAGGTCTACCTTGACACACATCAAGATATAGGCTCTCACGATCATTCATTTTTGGTTCATAGAGTAATTCTTTGTGCGTGCTGTAAGGAGGACCTTCAGAGCTACTAGTACCAACATTACGGGGAGGACGATCGCAACTTATACTACTGCTTCCATAATTTGGTAATGAATCGACAGAATCTTGAGCCTCTATTGATTTATATTTTGTGTCATTAAGAACTCTAGATTCCATCAGAGAAGAATCATGAACTTTCCCTTCCTTTTCTAGCTACCTTTGGCACGCTTCATTTTTTGGGTTCTCTCCGGTAGGCAACTGGGGTCCCTTGATGTTGTAAATATTATTTATATACGTTTCCATGTTTGGGTGGTTACTATGATGTCTCTAGGATATATCGATGAATATATTGATTTTTGGGAGAGACATATGCCAACCTTGGAGTTGGCACAACATTGGACTAGTGTACCCCATTTGGAACAAGTGTTTGTTCCTCATACATTTGTCCTAGTATCATGGAATAGAGACATTGACCCTCTTGGACTGAAGTAGGGATGCAAGTCTTCTTGGAGTAACCATATTATTTTTTGGATGAATCACCCCTCTGGGGGATACATGATCAGGGGACAAACTCTCTGTGTTTTCCATAGACGTGATTAAGTCATGATAAGTTTGGAGGATATGGTACGGAGTTGAAATTTGATCCTCCAAAATTTTTAGGTTTTGCTATGATATATATTTAGTTGGAATGGGTATGAATTCCCATTAGGATATAGGAACAAGAGTTTTTTCCTACTCTAGTCCTCCATGTGTTTCCGGTGGGTACTCTATGTTCTCCTATGCTGGGGAAGAGGAACAAGTCTACCCCTGAATTTTATTCAGGATTCGCCTACTAAATTCTCTATATGACACTATATTTGAGTCGTGGGATTTATATTTGCAAGCATGAATTTTTGTCTTCTCATTTTCCATTGTATTTGTCTCATGGTCTTGATTTTTATTGTAACAGCCCGAGATTTTATGAAAACTATTCATTTTAATTTTATTAATGTCTTGTGTTGTACGCTACACCAAAAGGAGCTCGCACAACACGTATCCTTGACATGCCTTGCATTACACGCAATCGCAACCTTCTCGATAGCGTGTGTAGTACGCAATACCGAGTTTCACTAAACAACGATATGCTATTAAAATATTATCAAAACTAGCCCTTATGAATAGTAATAACCACTTTTTGAAATTTTATAAATTTTATTTTTCAAAATGGACTTCATTTTTGGATTCGTAATACCGAAATTAGCCTAGGGTGAAATTTTGGTATTTTTCTGAAAACTTTCAATTTTTGATGAATAGTGAAACCACTAAGTGGTAGGTTAAAAACTGAATTTTGCATAAAACTTAATTTTACCGCTTCTGTGAATGGAATTTCGAAAATCCGAGAGACACGGTTAATATCAAGGACTAAAATGTGGTTCAATGAGATGAAAATAATTTTTTGGTGAATAGTAACTTTTTACTTTTTTTTACCGCGGTTAATAGTAAATAGGGTAACTAAGGGTAAATATGATATTAATATTACCCTAACACATGTCATAATTCTATTGGACAAGTGTAATTCGACCAAAAACAAACTTAGGAATAAAATATGACCATTTAGACCCACTTGGATTAGATTAGGACATTTATTATTAATTTATTTAAAGAAGGGTTAAAATAGATAAAATCAAAGTTTAATAAGTAAATCATTTTTAATATGGGGTTATACATAAGATAAATTTGATTGTAAATATTCATTAGAAAGCTAAAAAGATTTCCTACATGATGGTATTTTATTTTTAATTTTTAGACATCAAATAATTTAATATATTTATTACACAAAGATGATGTAGTAATTATCTTATTAATGAAATATTGACATAATTGATAATATAAATACCAAAATAAATGTAATTTAAGACTTTTTATGAATTCCACTAATTTTCTAGGTTACTATGATATATTAGTGTTGATTTAATCAACTTGGTGCGAACATATAATTCTGTTATGACTTTCACAAAAATCATATATCAAATAGTGTCAAAATTGACACAAAATAGTTTTTAAATCAAATATTATATTACTAATTGTTATTTTATTCCTAAAAATATAAGGTTCGGCCAAATGACTTAGCTAAGGATATATATATTAACAATAAACAATTTTGGGTTCGTTTGGCATGTTATAGTAAGTTTATTAACCATATAGTGAAAGAAAACAAAAAGACATGGTAAAAGTTAAACTATTTAACTTAGAGTTAAATTTAATTGATAAGGTTAAAATAATATCCTAAACTTGTCTAAATTCTATTGGTTGATAGGATTTAGACCCCTCCCCACCTTATCTTCGAAATAAGACCCTTTGGAACCATTATAAACCGATTTTGACTTTAATATAAAATAATATTTTGAGATATTCCTAAGGTGCCCCTCTCCTCCCTTATAAAAGGACACCTCCTCCCCCTCCTCCTCACACCAAATTGAGCACTCAAGCTCGGCCAACCCCTGCCATTTTCCCTTATACACTTCCCTAGAAACATCCTAGAGGTTCTGGTCTTCCTCAAAGACCAATTTTAGTGCCCTAAGAGGAGGTCTCAAAGAGGCGTTTCAAAGAAGAGGTAATTACCGTTACCAATTCTTTCATCTTTATTTCTTCTTCCACTTCTTCTTCTTAGGTTGTTTCATTATGAAGTAATAACATCAGTATTACTCATATACTGATATGTTATTATAAGTATGAAACAACCCTATTTCACAATCTATCCATCCTACGGAAAAAGAAATCACCGCGCGTGCGTACGTACGGAATACCGTCTCCACGCCGTGGTGTAATCTATTTTTCCACCATCACTTTAAAAGGATGGGTATAATGGTGTAATGAGTAACTATATATGATGATTATGAAGTAATATTGATACTGAAATAATATATATATATACTCCAATACAATTCCACGATCATAGGAACGATATCATCACTCGTGCGTACGTACGGAATACCGTCTCCACGATCTGATGCGACTCGTTCTACATGATCTTCATTTCATAATGATTATATAAATGAATTGAATGAATGAATATGGTATATACTACACTAATACCATTCTGTAAATGAATTATCTATAACCTAAAGATAAGAATAAGAATTTATTCGACAAAACACGCATAAGAACAAAAAGTTATAAAGACCCGAGTAACAAGTAACAATGAAATATTACTAACAAGAAGCTAATAATATGACCATATATGATATCATATCAATATTTATGATTCTGGAATAAGTCAATAACATTATTTAAACCATTATACAGGAGCTTCGGACACGAACAAAGCAAATCGGACCTAAGGTAAGGGAAATATCACAATCTCACTTTTATCCGAGATTGTTTTTACTTTGGTAATTACTGGGGTGTATTTTATCATCCACATACATGTTTCATCAATATGTAATATTATTTCCATCCACCTACAATTGTTTAAATCCATTTTTACCCTTCGGTGAGTTTTTAGTAATATCTATGAAAGGAATCTTTTGTCATACGAGGTACTTTTTGACTTTTCCGACAAAAGTACGAAGAATGTTTTTTTTAACTTATACGGAATGAATGGATTTTTAAAACATTATTTCCAAGAAGCTTCCTTTACAAGTTCTCAAGTTTATTTTTAATCAACTTCTTTTATTTTAAATTGTTATGACATGTTATGAAAGGAAAAATGTTTTTGAAGAAGAAAGGATATTTTCCTCAAGAATGGAGTTCAAGTGTTTTATCAAAATTATTTTTCATCTAAGATAATAAAGGGTTCTGTTTTTATCCCTATTATTACATTGATTTGATCATGTTGTGATGGAATTATTTTTATGAATTCTTTTATCTTATATGAATTGATTTATGATGTCATGATGTTTCAAGAATCCCATTTTTGTTACATGTGTTATGCGATGATGTATGTTTTATGATTATGTGGAACACATAAGAAAGGATTCATTATAAGATGGGTGGGACCTATATCTCCCTCCAATGCATTGGGTAAAGATTTTATATCTCATGAGATAGACATGGCTGGAACGGAAGGTTATTTTGGTTCAGTGATACAGGACTGAAACGAGGAGTGAACTCGGTTCAGAAAGGGACTTTGTCCACTAAGATAGTCTTGGCAATGAGTCATGACTAATAAGAAATGATTTTCCATGATTATGTGTGCATGCCACAAATTTTCTAGTTTTATGTTATGATTATGGGGATCTCATTTTCACTTCTATGATTTATTCCATGTTAAGATATTATGATCTCTTTTGCAGGTTTTGATTTTCATAAAGATATGATATGATTTTTATTTCCTTTATTTGCCCTTGCTGAGCATTTGAGCTCACCCTTTTATGTTTTCTTTTCCCCAGGATATAAAGAAAGGTTTTAGGTAAAAAAAAAGGGAAGATCTTTATGGGAGATATTGAAGATCATTCACCACGATTAGAAGATTACGTTCCGAGTTTCCAAAGACACTAAACTATTACGATCCTTGTGTGTGTGTTTTTGTTATGTACTAAGTATTCCGCAAATGTAATGTAATGTCCATGTACGTCAAGATACGGGTCTCTACAGTTGGTATCAGAGGAAAGGTTTAGTCAACCTTTGGAAACTAGGATGCGAGAACTTTAGTGAGATCCCTAGAGATATTTCTAAGGTATGTCTAGGGATGTCTCTAAGGTTAAGTATACGTATAGGTTATAGTCCTAGAATTGCGCTAACGATCTTCGAATTTAACCTAAGATGTTAGATATTGAGGGTACTACCCCTTTATTATGTTGTTTTCCCTAGCATGATTTTTGCCTCTCATACTATTCTTTTGGGGTTTTAGACGATGGCTGGAACCCGAAGGAACCGTGTTAATGCGGAATGTGATGGGCAATGCAATGATTGTCCCCCAGAGCAACCAAACGATATGGGAGACGGAATGCAAAATCTTGTAGCCATGATCACACAACTTTCTCAAGCTATGAATCATGCAGGACTTCCAAACGAGAAAAGGAAGGAGCAACATTCTATTGAATCCTTCATGAGGCAGCGTCCACCTTCTTTCAGTGGGTCTACTGATCCATTAGTTTCTGAACAATGGATTAGTACTACTGAAAAGATATTTTCAGTTCTTCAATGTTATGAACATGATAAAGTCATCCTAGCAGTGTATCGTTTGGAAGGAGATGCTGATCAATGGTGGAATCTTATTAAGAATACGAGGCAAAGGGATGAAATTGAGTCTATGGAATGGGACGAGTTCAAGAACTTATTTTTCAATAAGTACTTCCCTCGTATTCTCCGAACAAAGATGGAGAAAGAGTTTCTTGAACTGAAGCAAAGGGATGATGAATCTGTTGGTACCTATGAAGCGAATTTTACAAGACTTGCAAGGTACGCTTCTGGTATTATCATCCAAACTGAAAGTAAAGTTGATCGATTTTTCAGTGGCTTAAAACCAAGTCTTCGAAGGGCATTAGCTATAAGAGACTTCAGTAGCTATGAAGAAATTGTGCGTTATGCTATCAAGGTAGAAATGGAAGTTGGTGTTACATATCCATCTCATGGGTTTGACAAGAAACGAAAGATGGAGTTCAAGGAGAAAACTCAGAATAATGGTGAAAAGAAGATGAATGTTTCCTTATGCACAAAGTGTGGAAAGAAGCATGGTGGAGATTGTCTTAAAGGGACTAGAAAATGTTTTAAGTGTGGAAAAGAAGGTCATCGAGCAGCTGAGTGTCGAAGTAATGGAAAATGGGATTCTAATGAAGTGAATAAAGCAAACACTGCAGAGAACGTACAACCAACACTTCAATGCTTCAAGTGCAAGGAAATGGGGCATTATGCTAATAAATGCCCTAATCCAAGGGTTAGTGATGATCGACATGAGCAACCGCTTAAGGCAAAGGACAAAGGGAAGTCACATGCGATCACTATTGGCAATGTTGAATATGACAACGATGTGGTGGAATGATTAAGTGTTTATGTAATGGGATTCCAAAATAATGTTGTATCTTGGAATATTGGAATATTTATGTATTGGTCTAATGTGGTATTCAAAGTGATTGAGATATTATGCGCATAATGAAGGGAAAATGAGAAAATGAAATGTTTAACAGTATTCATGAGCTCATGATTGATATAAGGACTAAGTTTGAGTATATAGAATTTTGAGGATTTTGGTATGTGAAAAGTGTTAACTTTTAACTGCATTCATGTTTTCACTAAGGTATTCAAGAGAATACACGATTAAGGACTTTGAATGTTTGGAATGTGACCAACAAAACCTATCTTATGATATATGGGGATCGATGATGGTGTTAAATCTCTGGTAATCATTTTCACTATATTATGAGAGTCGACTGCAGTATTATGGATAAGCCTAAAAGATTGGAATGGATTATGTTGGACATAAGTTAGTATTGTTTGTTTTTTTGATATTATTGATGGGATGTTATATAGTTTTGGAAAAAGGACAACCTGCAGGACGGGCGACAACCCATCGTTTCGGACAAGGCTGTGGGAATCGAACCCACAACCGAAGTGCGACTAGCCTTTATCGCCTACCACTGGTCTACAGGAAGTCCCTGTTTAGTAGAAACTAGTTTTATTATATTAAGCAGTATGATATATGAAGTATAAGTCCATTTTAGGAACCATATATGATTAATCTCACTATAGATCGACTTATGCATATAATTTTTGCTAACCTTTTGTTTGAGACAGATGGAATGACCCGTCATTCTATCACATGATCTGCTAACACTTCATGAATAACAAATTCAACTTCATTTATTTAAGAGATGAAGTGGAAATTGTTCAAGGCACGAACAACAATGAGATTGTACCAAAATAAAGTAAGTATTTATTCTAATTCAAATTTTCAACTTTAGGGAAATGATCTTGAAAACCAAAAATTTTGTCCTAGTGATCTTATACCTGATGAATCAGATGGTACCTTATATCATCACAAATCTATGGATTTGTGATTACTGGCTTTTCCATAGCCATGTTCTCTACCACTCTCCATCAGAACATGATGGTTAGAGTTCTCTTCCATATCCATATTTTCACCTATGTGGAAACCCAGTGATTAGTTTATTTGGGTAACCGTTACGTTTCATACTTTTGTTTTTAAAGATTGGTTTTGATATTCCTTTTCACGATGTGGGTTTCTATTAAAGAAACTTTCGAATAGTAAACTATTTATTACCCCGACGAATTTCGAGGGCGAAATTCATTTTAAGGGGGGTAGAATGTAACAGCCCGAGATTTTATGAAAAATATTCTTTTTAATTTTATTAATGTCTTGTGTTGTACGCTACACCAAAAGGAGCTCGCACAACACGTATCCTTAACTTACCTTGCATTACACGCAATCGCAACCTTCCTCGATAGCGTGTGTAGTACGCAATACCGAGTTTCACTAAACAACGATATGCTATTAAAATATTATCAAAACTAGCCATTATGAATAGTAATAACCACTTTTTGAAATTTTATAAATTTTATTTTTCAAAATGGACTTCATTTTTGGATTCGGAATACCGAAATTAGCCTAGGGTGAAATTTTGGTATTTTTCTGAAAACTTTCAATTTTTGATGAATAGTGAAACCACTAAGTGGTAGGTTAAAAACTGAATTTTGCATAAAACTTAATTTTACCGCTTCTGTGAATGGAATTTCGAAAATCCGAGAGACACGGTTAATATCAAGGACTAAAATGTGGTTTAATGAGATGAAAATAATTTTTTGGTGAATAGTAACTTTTTACTTTTTTTTTACCGCGGTTAATAGTAAATAGGGTAACTAAGGGTAAATATGATATTAATATTACCCTAACACATGTCCTAATTCTATTGGACAAGTGTAATTCCACCAAAAACAAACTTAGGAATAAAATATGACCATTTAGACCCACTTGGATTAGATTAGGACATTTATTATTAATTTATTTAAAGAAGGGTTAAAATAGTTAAAATCAAAGTTTAATAAGTAAATCATTTTTAATATGGAGTTATACATAAGATAAATTCGATTGTAAATATGAATTAGAAAGATAAAAAGATTTCCTACATGATGGTATTTTATTTTTAATTTTTAGACATCAAATAATTTAATATATTTATGACACAAAGATGATGCAGTAATTATCTTATTAATGAAATATTGACATAATTGATAATATAAATACCAAAATAAATGTAATTTAAGACTTTTTATGAATTCCACTAATTTTCTAGGTTACTATGATATATTAGTGTTGATTTAATCAACTTGTTTCGAACATATAATTCTGTTATGACTTTCACAAAAATCATATATCAAATAGTGTCAAAATTGACACAAAATAGTTTTTAAATCAAATATTATATTACTAATTGTTATTTTATTCCTAAAAATCTAAGGTTCGGCCAAATGACTTAGATAAGGATATATATATTAACAATAAACAATTTGGGGTTCGTTTGGCATGTTATAGTAAGTTTATTAACCATATAGTGAAAGAAAACAAAAAGACATGGTAAAAGTTAAACTATTTAACTTAGAGTTAAATTTAATTGATAAGGTTAAAATAATATCCTAAACTTGTCTAAATTCTATTGGTTGATAGGATTTCGACCCCTCCCCACCTTATCTTCTAAATAAGACCCTTTGGAACCATTATTCCTAAGGTGCCCCTCTCCTCCCTTATAAAAGGACACCTCCTCCCCCTCCTCCTCACACCAAATTGAGCACTCAAGCTCGGCCAACCCCTGAAATTTTCCCTTCTCCACTTCCCTAGAAACATCCTAGAGGTTCTGGTCTTCCTCAAAGACCAATTTTAGTGCCCTAAGAGGAGGTCTCAAAGAGGCGTTTCAAAGAAGAGGTAATTACCGTTACCAATTCTTTCATCTTTATTTCTTCTTCCACTTCTTCTTCTTAGGTTGTTTCATTATGAAGTAATAACATCAGTATTACTCATATACTGATATGTTATTATAAGTATTAAACAACCCTATTTCACAATCTATCCATCCTACGGAAAAAGAAATCACCGCGCGTGCGTACGTACGGAATACCGTCTCCACGCCGTGGTGTAATCTATTTTTCCACCATCACTTTACAAGGATGGGTATAATGGTGTAATGAGTAACTATATATGATTATTATGAAGTAATATTGATACTGAAATAATATATATATATACTCCAATACAATTCCACGATCATAGGAACGATATCATCACTCGTGCGTACGTACGGAATACCGTCTCCACGATGTGATGCGACTCGTTCTACATGATCTTCATTTCATAATGATTATATAAATGAATTGAATGAATGAATATGGTATATAATACACTAATACCATTCTTTAAATGAATTATCTATAACCTAAAGATAAGAATAAGAATTTATTCGACAAAACATGCATAAGAACAAAAAGTTATAAAGACCCGAGTAACAAGTAACAATGAAATATTACTAACAAAAAGCTAATAATATGACCATATATGATATCATATCAATATGTATGATTCTGGAATAAGTCAATAACATTATTTAAACCATTATACAGGAGCTTCGGACACGAACAAAGCAAATCGGACCTAAGGTAAGGGAAATATCACAATCTCACTTTTATCCGAGATTGTTTTTACTTTGGTAATTACTGGGGTGTATTTTATCATCCACATCCATGTTTCATCAATATGTAATATTATTTCCATCCACCTAGAATTGTTTAAATCCATTTTTATTCTTCGGTGAGTTTTTAGTAATATCCATGAAAGGAATCTTTTGTCATACGAGGTACTTTTTGACTTCTCCGACAAAAGTACGAAGAATGTTTTTTTTAACTTATACGGAATGAATGGATTTTTAAAACATTATTTCCAAGAAGATTCCTTTACAAGTTCTCAAGTTTATTTTTAATCAACTTCTTTTATTTTAAATTGGTATGACATTTTATGAAAGGAAAAATGTTTTTGAAGAAGAAAGGATATTTTCCTCAAGAATGGAGTTCAAGTGTTTTATCAAAATTATTTTTCATCTAAGATAATAAAGGGTTCTGTTTTTATCCCTATTATTACATTGATTTGATCATGTTGTGATGGAATTATTTTTATGAATTCTTTTATCTTATATGAATTGATTTATGATGTCATGATGTTTCAAGAATCCCATTTTTGTTACATGTGTTATGCGATGATGTATGTTTTATGATTATGTGGCACACATAAGAAAGGATTCATTATAAGATGGGTGGGACATATATCTCCCTCCAATGCATTGGGTAAAGATTTTATATCTCATGAGATAGACATGGCTGGAACGGAAGGTTATTTCGGTTCAGTGATACAGGACTGAAACGAGGAGTGAACTCAGTTCAGAAAGGGACTTTGTCCACTAAGATAGTCTTGGCAATGAGTCATGACTAACAAGAAATGATTTTCCATGATTATGTGTGCATGCCACAAAGTTTCAAGTTTTAGGTTATGATTATGGGGATCTCATTTTCACTTCTATGATTTATTCCATGTTAAGATATTATGATCTCTTTTGCAGGTTTTGATTTTTATAAAGATATGATATGATTTTTATTTCCTTTATTTTCCCTTGCTGAGCATTTGAGCTCACCCTTTTATGTTTTATTTTCCCCAGGATATAAAGAAAGGTTTTAGGTAAAAAAAAGGGAAGATCTTTATGGGAGATATTGAAGATCATTCACCACGATTAGAAGATTACGTTCCGAGTTTCCAAAGACACTAAACTATTATGATCCTTGTGTGTGTGTTTTTGTTATGTACTAAGTATTCCGCAAATGTAATGTAATGTCCATGTACGTCAAGATACGGGTCTCTACATTTATTCCCATGAATTTTATTCTACTTATATTTTCATACCACCATATATGAATAGTTGTCTTCATATTGGTAAGTAGAAATTTCTGTCTGCCTATTGATTTCTACCGTATTTGACTAGTGGGATCCATATGCATTTTAAGTGTGGTATGAATACCCATAGTTTTCTTCCCTATTTAGATGGGATTATGGGTATGCATCAACATAAATTTTCACATTATTGTATTTTTTTCACCCTATTTGGATGGTGGGATTCTTGTGCATCAATAGGTATTTTCATGCACCTATAATTTACCCCCTATCAGCATGGCCGGACTGGAGATCATTGGTGGGAATTTTCACCGGCTCGTATTTTTCCACTATATATCCGTGGTGGGATTTAGAAGAGGTGGCATAGTTGTTTGTAGGACAATGGTATGCCACCATATTTGTATTATGGATATTCTCCTCAGGAACTAGGGTAATGAACTTCTTCTAATTATGAGTTCGACCCCTTGGAAGGAAACCCGAGGGGTCTGTGTCCATTGTACTTCTGTAGGATAGCTTTTCATGAGATCCTATTCAGAGTGAGGATATTAGGTTGTTTTCCACTAGTAGCGAAATCCTCTAGTAGGATCCCGGGAGCACGGTTCAAATGAAGTTGGAATGAATTCATTGGTGTCAACTTCATCTCCCTCCCTATGTTAAGGGAGGTACTCATGGGACCGTTCAATGTAAAGACTCCCGAAATGATTTCAGATGGCCAGTGGGGTCACCTTTTGCTGGATTGTTGGTCATGTATAAAGAGGTAGCTGTTGAGATTTAACCAATTGGAGGTCCTGCCTTGCAGACTCCGCTGTGGAGAGAGTACCATTTTTGTGGTACTCTTTCATCAGTGTGTTTGAATCCCAGTGTTGATGATGATGGGTTGGTGAGGGAGTTATGTTCTTCATTAGGGAACCAGTTTCTATGCGGTCAATGACATGAGTGTCTGAGAAAACTATGTGGATTCCATTAGATTGAAAGTAGATCTATGTAATACCTAAAATATATATTTAATATACAGATATCAATACTGCTAAAAATATGCATCTCATGAACACATGTATAATTGATTATCCTTCATGGGCCTCTTCCTTTTAAATGAGAAAGGGGATTTAGGTTAGGTAACCCACCGGCTTGATTTAGGATTCATGTTGGGGTCACCATTTTTTCTTCGAACTAAGCTGCATGTCTGGGACAAAAAAATGGCCTAACATATTACAATTAATAGCACACTATTATTGAGAGTTTCACATTAGGATCACCATTTTTTGACCCAATTCATGTCATGACCCCTTTTGGTGGGCCATATGGTCACACCGAGACTGGTAAGTATATTATTCTTATGTTTTGAATGAGGTTCCATAGTTGAGTGAACCCAACGTGGGATTGTAGGGTGTTTAGTGTTTCTAAAATCTGCCCATGTTAGGTATGATGTCCTTATATGGTCTCTAAATGATTATTCCCAGAGCTAGAAACACCCAACATCCCTTTTATCCATGATTCATATACTTAAATTCTCAGGGAAGGCACTCCTAGGATGATTTGGACACTGAAACCTAAGAACTCCATTGGTAGAGAGGATGGGTGGTCAGGATCATCACACCCTTTATGGGGGAAGTATTTCCTATTCTGTAACTCCCTTATAGATTTAAGAAACATTCACATGTTCTTGAATCATAAGTTCATTCCCAAGCATGTGTCTACAGATTACCCCTAAGTTTCAGGATCATTCCTAGAAACATGTAAATATAGAACCATATGTATGTATCTGAGGTTCTCCATTGACAAAGATACTAGTATGTATTATAGGTTATTCATCAATGTTCTCATTTTGTGGATAGATCAAGAATTATATTGTTATTAACTAATACATAATGGGTTTAACCAATGTAATGAGGTTCTCTAGAGTTTGTTGTCATCCAGGGGGAATGGGAATTATTCTGATGTTTTGGTCAAACCCATAAGATGGGATTCTTAAGTATCCTTGTGAAAGGATTCAAAACCCATGTAGTTCAGTGTCTCTTAACTAAAGATATCACTATCTAAGGTTGTGCGATGAGGACACATCCATAGAGTTCAACATCATGGGTCGAGGACATCTAGGAAAAAGGTTCATAGTCAAGATTTGATGTGGGTCTTATGCTAAGGTAGCCTAGGATATCCATAAGATATAAATTCATCTTGTTGGATATAAACCTACTCGTGAAATTTCCCAAAGATTAGTAGTGTGATATGGGTAATGAGTTTGCACCTTAGGGAGGATTTTTATGTATCCCAATAGGTTGGGAATCAAACCCTCATAGTTTAGTTTGAATTGAGAATTACACCCTTAAGGCAGCCCATTTATGGGGGCATGATTGGGGATTACACATGGGAGATTTCCATTTGATACAAATAAGTCAGGTCTTACTATTTAATAGGATTTTCAATTGAGTTTTAGGGAATTAATTATAGAATGAATTCTAAGGAGAATGTCCCTTGAGCTTAGGCTATAGGCAAGCATCCTATGTATCCTGATCAGAGTAGGAATCCTAGTTCTCATTGTTCCTTGTATTTAGATTGTGTAGATGTTGTGGCCATAAAAATCCTCTAAGAGCATGTCATTCATGATCGGCGTGAGAAACAAGTGGTCATGAAAGATTCAACAAGTCACACATGTTTTTCCTTCTTTGCTGATGGAAAAGGATGAGGAAGACGGTGGAAGAGGCCATGGATAAAGGAAAAAGGGAGATATATGGAGCTTTGAGTGTGCCATTGTTTTCAATTATTTTGATATCTAGGAGAGTAATGTCTAGTATTTTTTCCAGATGAGTCCTCAGACAAGGCATAGAGGGGGAATAGCTCCACCTTTTGTAAGAAAGGTTTGGAGATTACCTTTGGAGGACTGACCTTTTAAACATTATATGGGGCATAATGTAGTTTAAATTAATGTAGATTGTATGATGACTAACTGGAGGATAATCTTGTGGGGATGTTCTGACATGCCTCAAACATGAGAGAAAAGGAACATGAAAACCATGATTCTGGAGGATCTCTGATCAGGAGAAATGAGATAAAGCATGGAATCCATTATGTCTTAAAGAGTTAGGAAAATCCTCTCCTAAGGAAGAATTTTTCTCTATTTTATAGGACATTTATGTGGAAAAAATATGAAAAGATTCTAGGTAATTGTGTTCATAATCAAAAAAAGGTGTCTTAGGGACATTGAACTTACATTTCCGATGAATGAGGAAGTTTATGAAGTACCGAAATTACCCGGTATACTATAGTTTAAAGTCATATATCTTGGAAGATGGAATCAAATTTTACTGTCATGTGATAGGGAATAATACCATATAGTTTAATGTCATGTGGTTAAGATGATAACTCATAGTTTAAGGTCATAGAGTTTGGACAACATTTTATAGAAAGCATGATTAACTAGAGGATAATCTGGTTTAGAATTTCTAAAACTCCTCGAACATGAGAGGGAATGAAAGTGTAAACCATGATTCTGGGTATTCTTGGATCAAGAGAAATAAAATGGGGTATGGAATCCATGTGGTCATACTGAGGTAGAAAAATCCTCTCATGATGATGAATTTTTCTTTGGTTGAGGGGCCTTTTTTATGGGAAACTTATGCAGAGCTCCCGGGGCATCATGCACATAGTAAAGAAGAGGTGTCCCCAGTACATAGAACAACCATTTCTGATGACCAACCTCGCATCAGAGGCAGGTGATGGGGTTTTAGGAGTCTCATGAGTCGTATCTCAGCTCATGGAATTTTATGGTATGGATGTTGGGTAGGAATAAGGTTGCAATAGAAAATTTCGATGACCCGAACCAAAAACATCACAGTGCGACCCTACATTTTCATCTGGGTCAGTGACAGACACAAAGGGAGCAGTCTAGAGGGTTGGGACCAATACCCTGCTGTAATCCCTAGTGGTGGTGGGATTGTATAAGGCCCCATCCTTAAACCTTACTTAATATTGAATTAAATGAATAATTCACATTGAGGATCTTTTCAGGTTTAGAGTTTTAGAGAATTAGGACATAACTATTACATCTCAAAAGATTACAAAGTAGACACTTCTACTAAGTTTCCATAAAAAAACTCTTAAAAGAAACATGTCTAGTTCCATGTTTTAGATAGCATGTCTTTCCTTGATCTCATCCTTGACTCTATTCATCTTTAAGTCCTATGTAAAACATTTCAAAAACATGGGATGAGAATAAAAAAGCTCAGTAAGGGATATAAAAATATGGAAAGAAAACATGAGTACATGATTACATAAGAATCAATGAAATCATACTTTACTCATAAAACATAAGCACTTTAACATACTTGATCAAATCATGAATAAAACATAGAAATCATAAGACATAATGGTAACTTGAGGCATTCATTACATTCTTACGTAGGGAGTAACCCTCTTGGTTACATTTGGAATACCCATCACAGTATATTCCCTAAATCTCTTCATAGAAACCTTAACGTTTAACTCCTTCGCATTACCCAATGCATTGGAGAGCTATATCGGGCTCACCCGCCCATAGTTTATCACGAAACCACCTGTTTTCACAATAATGCCCAAGAACCATAACATAAACGTATCACATAAAACATGAATAAAGGAAACATAATATTTCCACATTTCAATCTCAATATAACATTTTAGGATGTTGAAATAATGAATCCATTCAAAAGAACCCATTTTCAAAACCATTTAAAACATTTAATAAAGAGATTTTTGAATCAAAGTATCCCATACAACCTTGAAGATTTTAGCATTTTAAACAATTAATATCCATATAAATAAATCCTTAAAACCATTTTGAAAACATGGATATTAATAAGAAAAAATAATGAAAACATTTAAAGTGATATTTTGGTTAAAGGGTTTTTACCAAAATTACAGACACTTGAATACAATAATTGAGGAATAACATTTAATCAGAACATTATAATATCATAAGAATAAATGGATTCATGATATAATATTCCAAAGGACAGTATATACACCATACAAGAGTGAATTGGTGCATAACAACAATGAAGTCTCAATAGAAATGTAAAATGTGATGAAATCCCTTATAAAGAAGGTATCCTTAAATTAAGGATAAATAAATCTCATAATTATGTGTGACAAATATAAATACACCCAATATAAGTGGATATTAAGTGTAAAACTATAAAATGTCATTCACACATATTCAAAGGATGACATATTCAATAACTACATGTTGAACCCAAAGAAATCGAAAATGGGTTAAGAAGTTCCCATGGTCAAATTCGACATCCTAACAGCATCACATAAAATTTTACAAAAAGGGTTGATGAGAGAGATAAAGGTTATCTCATCATTTGGACATAAAATTTACATAAATAAGGATATATAAGAACATATCCCAACATAATAGTATGTGAATTAAAAGACATAACAAAAGAAGTCTTTAAAAAATAGGAGGGTGAAAGGTCCCCTTACCGAGTTGGGTAACTTTTGAAACGTACACCCCATGGAAGAAGGGTCATACAATGAATATTTCAATACCCATAAATGAAATTATACTACAAAAAGTGTATAATAATGGGAAGTACATATACCACTCAAAGGAAATAGTGGCAAACGTAGCATAAACGTCACGAGAATAAAAGTGAGATGAAAAATCCCTTACAAAAACTCGGCAGCCTAACGGCGCCACATAGATATTCCAAAATTGGATTGATGAGATCAAATAGGGTTTCTCATTATATGAACATATAAAATTACCGAATGAGGAATAAAAAAGAACATCCCCAAACATATGAAATATGAGCTTAAAAGAAATGACATAAAAGAGAGTACTTAAAAAGAAAGAGAGAGGTAGGATCCCTTACCTCGGGTCCGACTTGACTCGATCGTTCTTTAACGTCCTGAATAAAAAACTAGAGTTAATTTCTACTTGATTAAGAACATTTTTCAAGTTAATTATTACTTTTATATCAATTATTACCATGTTATAAACATTATTTAATCATTTAAGTTATTAATGTTTGTTTTGTCGATATATGGTTCTTAAGTCGAAAGTGGACTTCTTACAATTACATGTTGTTTGTGTGGTCAATGATTCATTATATCCAGAATGATATTCATGATTTGGATATCATATATATCATATATATCCATAATATACATGTATTTATAATATTACATAATCATTTAGAGGTAATAAATGAAATGCACCGTTCATAGAGATGATAAGCCGTACGTATGCATGAGCGCTACTTTCATTTCTATCTCATACTTTAATAGAAAGAAAATAATAATTATATAAAGGTATATTATAATTCCAGTATAACATCATATATAATAACATTAAATCCATCCTTTATACGTCCCACATATGGAATTAACGAATCAAATCACTTTGAGGGGGCGATAGTCCGCACTTCCTAAAATAAAATTATCGTTTTTAACCACAATGGAAACCATAAAGGTATGACACAAATGAAAAATACATAATCTTAAGTAAAACATAAAAATATTATATATCATATATAAATATAGTGTCATCTTAATGGCCACCTTTGAAGGTGTTATATGAGTGTTGAACAATCATCGTTTCGTGAGGCAGAAATTCGCCATACACAGAAACAGTGTGTTCTTTAACCATTAGATGAAGGTGTGTGTAAGTGTAGTTCAATTAATTCTTATAAAAACACCCTAGTATATTGAGGTTACTGGTTTTGTTGCAAAATAAATTAATGAAGAGAGTTTAGAGGGTTGGAGAAGCAAAATAAAACATAAGAACACAAGAGAGGACACTACCTTTAAATCGGGTAACTCTCTTTGATTTGAGCTCAAAAGCTTCCTTAGAAAGAATTCTGCCCAAAGTGAGGCATCAGTGATGAAGATAGGGATGTGGAGAGATGAAATGGTCAGGGTTTGTCCGAGCCAAAGGCTTGAGAGGTGTGGGTAAGGAGGTAGAGGTGGGGGCCTTTTATTAGAGGAGAGGAGGGGCACTCTTGGAAAGTAAAGAAATGTTACTTTATTTTAAAATGAGTTTCAGATTTAAAAGGTCCCACGTTGATATAATTATAGGATAAGGTGATAAGGGTTGTAAATATACTCATACAATAGGTATTTGACAAGTGTAATTTATAGTTTTAACATTATCTTTTCATTTTATTTAAATCCTTTATTAATGAGGTAATCACTGCATCATCATAATGTCATAAATAATTTACTTTATTTAATGTCTAAAAATTATAAAACAAATATCATGATGTAGGAAACCGTTTTATATTTCTAATGAATAATTATAGTCAAAAATATGACTTGTATAACCCCATTTAATTTTTTTAGTGAAACATCTCATGTGTGACATTTTTATTTTAACTTTAAATAAAAAGTTATTTATGTCATTCTCCAACCAAAGTGGCTCCTTGGGGTCCCCAAGTTGACCCATGGATTGTCTTGGTCGGCCATGACACATCCAATGAGGGTAGAACATGTGTCTAGGTCATTTTATATTATTAAAACATTATTTTTACCTTAAATTACACAAATTACCTCTAATCGCGATTAAAAACTTAAAAGTTACTATTCACCAAAAAATTATTTTAATCTCATTGAACCACATTTTACTTCTTAATGAAAATCATGTATGTTGTATTTTTGAAAATAAAATCACAGAAGTGGAAAAGTTTCATTTAAACGAAAAATCAGCTTCTTTAACTACCACATAGTGGTTTCACTATTCATCAAAAATTGATGTTTTTCAGAAAAATACCAAAAATTTACCCTAAGCTATATTTGATACTACGAATTAAAAAATTATGTCTATTTTACAAAATTCAAAACATAGAAGTTGAATTAATTAATTTAATAATTAATTCCCGCTTTCAAAACAAATAGCGTGTTTTTAAGAAACAATACCTATTAAAAGATTGACACTAGTTTAAGTCCAATTTCAAAGAGAAATTAATTCCAATGACCACTATTGGATTAAATGGTAAAAATATTTTATAATTGGACTTTTAAACCAATTCAAAAGATAATCTAATCATATAAATAAATTATATTAAAAAGAGGTTTTGAATTAAAATACAACATTTTTCACTATTCATTAAAAAAATGAACTTTATTGGAAAAATACCAAAAATTTACACAATGTAAATTTTGATGTCCCGATTCTAAAGAAGAATTTTATTTTGTCAATTATAACATAATTTTTTTTCAAAATGTGGATTTAAAAGAGGTTCTCCATCAAAAGGCGGTTAATCGAACTTCTAAAGAATATTAGAATGTTTACGCTTAAAATTGAATTCATTCCCATTTTTAATCCTCTAACATTTATTGTAAAAAGTAAAAATATTTGACAAACATATAAATTCATTTTGTAGTTAGTTCTGTTCATTCCCTCCATTACAACGGCTAGGCGTTAACTATCATTTAAAATAATATTATTTTATTATTATAGTGCAACGTAAGATTTCAAAGGAACTCATTGTTGCGTATTGGGTAAGCCATCAAGCATAGAGTTACCTTTAAATTAATATTAACATTTTATTCAAAAATAGGGATAAATATAAAAATGTCATATTATTTATTTACCTGGGGTGTTACATCATTCCCCCTTTTGGGAATTGCATCCTTGCAATTTTAAAATTGGGCTCGGAAACTTCCTTGAAAGTCCCACATTGGAACAAGAGTCAGTAAAACTACCACTTTAAAATAAAGAAAGATAATTACAAAGGTCATCCGAGTTAACCCATACTAGGATTGCATGTAGGAAAACATGGACATGGAATAAAAAACAAAGGGTCATGTTCTGAGGGAGAGTGATAGTAAACATGTATAGGAGAAAGTTAACCATAATAAAATCAAAAACTTGTGGTGGGTTAAACGGTATTAGATTCCCCAGTAGGAAAAGTTAATAGACAACATTTTTGTTTTAAGTTACTTTTCATTGAGGAATTTATTTTTGATCTTAAAGAAAAATACTTACTTGTCGTGTAGACTCTAATCTCCTACTAGATTTATTACACAAACTCATATTTTCTCCAAAAGATGAGTATTTAGGATGACTTTCTAATATTAAGAGAGCTATAATCAACTTCTATAGAATCACATAATCTAAAAAAGAGAACTATATATTTCCCATGTCTTTGGACCTTAAACAAAACCAAAATTAAAAAGGTTAGTACAAGATCAGATAATCCAGAAAAGGATAACCCTTTATAAAAAGAAAATCTATTCTTAATCTCCAAAATTTGTCCAACAAAACCCAAACTTCAACGAGGACCATTCAATAAACAATTTGTCCATTAAATTCTTCAAGGTAAACCAAACTAAGATTGAAACCCAAATATTTGAAGGATTTAGTGACATAGTCTTCCAAGGTACATATTAACTTTTATCTCCAAATAACATAAGTTGCTCTTAAATTCCAATATTGATATGAAATTAACCTAATCACATATCCTCGATGATAGGTTAATCATTTCCATAGATAACCATAAATAAACTTACTCTTGATTCCTAAAATCATCTAACTAAAAAGAATTAGTCAAACTAACCAGGGACTTCACGTAGTCTAGTGGTAGGTGATAAATACCACTTGCACTTGGTTGGGGGTTCGATTCCCACAGCTTTGTCCGACGCGATGGGTTATCACACGGTCTACGTGTTGTCCTTTTTCCAAAACTACATAATTCTTCAAACACTCCCAAAAACGAGATAAAATCTTCAAAAATGATCATAACATATTTTAACCTCAAGTTTATCTCATGCCTTTCATTTTCCATCATATCTTAGAGTAACCCATAATTACCTAAAAAGTAAGGATCATATAAACTCTAATGGTTACCTTTATAATTATTACCTGAACTTCCACATTGAGTTGGTCATATCGTACATGATGCATTAGGGAAGTCACCAAGGTTAAAGTGGTTGATCATTAATCCTTGATAGTTGGTTTAACACAACCACGAGATTCCTCATTGAATCCCCCATTTCATCCAGTCTCTTAATCAGAGCACCACCACAGTTTCCATCAAACCCATTGTCACTTTGGTTCCTACTTGACCCATCCATTTACTAAAAACAAAAATGTCAGTGTGCGTATATCAACAAAATCATCATGTACTAATGAGGAATATAAACACTAAGATATACTTACTCATTCACTTTATCTAAAACAAGGACTCTTTCTGAAATCCTAACCATTATGGTAATGTCACTTATGCTTAGAGAATACCCTAACCTCTAAAGTTATCTAAACCGACCTCTGATACCAACTATAAGGCCCCAACCTTAAACCTTACTTAATATTGAATTAAATGAATAATTCACATTGAAGATATTTTCAGGTTTAGAGTTTTTTGAGAATTAGGACATAACTATTACATCTCAAAAGATTACAAAGTAGACACTTCTACTATGTTTCCATAAAAAAAACTCATAAAAGAAACACGTCTAGTTCCATGTTTTAGATAGCATGTCTTTCATTGATCCCATCCTTGACCCTATTCATCTTTAAGTCCTGTGTAAAACATTTCAAAAACTTGGGATGAGCATAAAAAGCTCAGTAAGGGATATAAAAATATGGAAAGGAAACATGAGTACATGTTTACAAAAGAATCAATGAAATCATACTTTACTCATAAAACATAAGCACTTTAATGTACCTCATCAAATCATGAATAAAACATATAAATCATAAGGCATAAAGGTAACTTGAGGCATTCATAACATTCTTACGTAGGGAGTAACCCTCTTGGTTACATTTGGAATACCCATCATAGTATATTCCTTAAACCTCTTCGGAGAAACCTTAACGTTTAACCCCTTCGCATTACCCAATGCATTGGAGAGCTATATCGGGCTCACCCACCCTTAGTTTATCACGGAACCACCCGTTTTCACAACAATGCCCAAGAACCATAACATAAACGTATCACATAAAACATGCATTAAGGAAACATAACATTTCCAAATTTCAATCACAATATAACATTTTAGGATATTGAAATAATGAATCCATTCGAAAAAAACCATTTTTAAAACCATTTAAAACATTTAATAAAGAGATTTTTGAATCAAAGTATCCCATACAACGTTGAAGAATTTAACATTTTAAACCATTAATATCCATAAAAATAAATCCTTAAAACCATTTTGAAAACATGGATATTAATAAAAAAATCATTAAAACATTAAAAGCGATATTTTGGTTAAAGGGTTTTTACCAAAATTAGAGACACTTGAATACAATAATTGAGGAGTAACATTTAATCAGAACTTTATAATATCATGAGAATAAATGGATTCATGATATAATATTCCAAAGGATAGTATATACACTATACAATACTGAATTGGTTCATAACAACAATGAAGTCTCAATAGAAATGTAAAATGTGATGAAATCCCTTTTAAAGAAGGTATCCTTAAATTAAGGATAAATCAATCTCATAATTATGTGTGAAAAATATAAATACACCAAATATAAGTGGATATTAAGTGTAAAACAATCAAAGGACATTCAAACATATTCAAAGGATGACCTATTCAATAACTAAATGTTGAACCCAAAAAAATCGAAATTGGGTTAAGAAGTTCCCTTGGTAAAATTCGACAGCCTAACGACGTCACATAAAATTTTACAAAAAGGGATGATGAGAGAGATAAATGGTATCTCATCACTTGGACATAAAATTTACATGAATAAGGATATATAATAACATATCCCAACATAATAGTATGTGAATTAAAAGGCATATCAAAATAAGTCTTTTAAAAAGAGGAGGGTGAAAGGTCCCCTTACCGAGTTGGGTAACTTTCGAAATGTACACCCCATGGAAGAAGGGTAATACAATGAAGATGTCAATACCCATAAATGAAATTATACTACAAAAATTGTATAATAATGGTCATTACATACACAACTCGAAGGAAATAGTGTCAAACGTGGCATAAACGTCACGAGAATAAAAGTGAGATGAAAAATACCTTACGAAAACTCGGTAGCCTAATAGCACCACTTAAATATTCCAAAAATGGATTCATGAGATCAAATAGGGTTTCTCATTATATTAACATAAAAAGTTCAGAATAAGGAATATAAAAGAACATCCCCAAACATATGAAATATGAGCTTAAAAGAAATGACATAAAAGAGAGTACTTAAAATGAAAGAGAGAGGTTGGATCCCTTACCTCGGGTCCGACTTGACTCGATCGTTCATTAACGTTCTCAATAATAAACTTGAGTTAATTTATTATTGCTTAAGAACATTTTTCAAGTTCATTATTACTTTTATATCACTTATTACCATGTTATAAACATTATGTAATCATTTAAGTTAATAATGTTTGTTTTGTCGATATATGGTTCTTAAGTCGAAAGTGGAATTCTTACAATTACATGTTGTTCATGTGGTCAATGGTTAATTATATACAGAATGATATTCCTGATTTGGATATCATATATATCATATATATCGATAATATACATGTATTTATAATATTACAGAATCATTTATAGGTAAGAAATGAAATACACCATTCATGGAGACGATAAGTTGTACGTCCACATGAACGCTACATTCATTTCTATCTCATACTTTAATGGAAAGAAAATAATAATGATATAAAGGTAAATTTTAATTCCAGTATAACATCATATATAATAACTTTAAATCCATCCTTTATACATCCCACATATGGCATTAACGAATCAAATAACTTGGAGGGGGCGGTAGTCCGCACTTCCTAAAATGAAATTATCGTGTTTACCCAAAATGGAAACCATAAAGATATGCCACAAATGAAAAATATAGAAGCTTTAGTAAAACATAAACATATTATATATCATATATAAATATAGTTTCATCTTAATCTCCACCATTTAAGGTGTTATATGAGTGTTGAACAATCATCGTTTCGTGAGGCAGAAATTCGCCATCCACAGAAACAGTATGTTCTTTAACCATTAGATAAAGGTGTGTGTAAGTGTAGCTCAATTACTTATTATAACAATATCCTATTACATTTAGGAAACTGGTTTTGTTGCAAAATAAATTAATGAAAAGAGTTTAGAGGGTTGGAGAAGCAAAATAAAACATAAGAAAACAAGAGAGGACACTACCTTTAAATCGGGTAACTCTCTTTTATTTGAGCTCAAAGGCTTCCATGGAAAGGATTATGCCCAAAGTGAGGCTTCAATGATGAAGGGAGGGATGTGGAGAGATGAAATGTGCAGGGTTTGTCCATGAAAAAGGCTTGAGAGGTGTCGGTAAGGAGGTAGAGGTGGGGGCCTTTTATAAGAGGAGAGGAGGGGCAGTCTTGGAAAGTAAAGAAATGATACTTTATTTTAAAATGAGTTTCGGATTTAAAAGGTCCCACATTGATATAATTCTAGGACAAGGTGATTATGGTTATACATATACTCATACAATAGGTCTTTTACACGTTTATGTTCTAGTTTTAACATTATCTTTTCATTTTATTTAAATCCATTATTAATGAGGTAATCGCTGCATCATCATGATGTCATAAATAATTTACTTTATTTAATGTATATAAATTATAAAAAACGTTAATGATGTAGGAAATCCTTTTAGCTTTCTAATGAATATTTATAGTCAAAAATAGGACTTGTATAACCCCATTTGAAAATTGTTTTAGTGAAACATCTCATGCTTGTGACATTTTTATTTTAACTTTAAATAAAAAGTTATTTAAGTCATTTTCCAACCAAAGTGGCTCCATGGGCTCCCTAAGTTGACCCATGGATTGTCTTGGTCGGCCATGACACATCCAATGAGGGTAGAACATGTGTCTAGGTCATTTCATATTATTAAAACATTATTTTTACCTTAAATTACACTAATTATCTCTAATCGCGATTAAAAACTTAAAAGTTACTATTCACCAAAAAATTATTTTAATCTCATTAAACCAAATTTTACTTCTTAATGACAACCATTTATGTCAGATTTTATAAAATCAAATCACATAAGTGGAAAAGATTCATTTAAACGAAAAATCAGCTTCTTTAACTACCACTTAGTGGTTTCACTGTTCATCAAAAATTGAAGTTTTTCAGAAAAATACCAAAAATTCACCCTAAGCTATATTTGATACTACAAATTCAAAAATTATGTCTGTTTTACAAAATTCAAAACATATAAGTTGCATTAATTAATTTAATAATTAATTCCCGCTGTCGAAACAAATAGCGTGTTTTTAAGAAACAATATCTATTAAATGATTGACACTAATTTAAGTCCAATTTCAAAGTGAAATTAATTCCAATGACCAATATTGGATTAAATGGTAAAAATATATTATAATTGGACTTTAAAACCAATTCAAAAGATAATCTAATCATATAAATAAATCAGATTAAAAAGAGGTTTTGAATTAAAATACAACATTTTTCACTATTCATTAAAAAATGAACTTTATCGGAAAAATACCAAAAATTTACACAATGTAAATTTTAATGTCCCGATTCTAAAGAAGAATTTTATTTTGTCAAATATAACACATAAAATTGTCAAAAAGTCGATTTAAAAGAGGTTCTCCATCAAAAGGTGGTTAATCGACCTTCTAAAGAATATTAGAATGTTTACGCTCAAAATTGAATTCATTCACATTTTTAATCCTCTAACATTTATTATAAAAAGAGAAAATATTTGACAAACATATTTAATCATTTTTTAGGTAGTTCTGTTCATTCCTTCCATTACAACGGCTCGGTGTTAATGACCATTTAAAATAATATTATTTTATTATTATAGTGCTACGTAAGATTTCAAAGGAACTCGTTGTTGCGTATTGGGTAAGCCATAAAGCATAGAGTTCCCTTTAAATTAATATTAACATTTTATTCAAAAATAGGGATAAATATAAAAATGTCATATTCTTTATTTACCTGGGGTGTTACAGGTTGTGGGGTCATAGCCACCATGGTATGGACTAGGGTACATGACCGATTTTCTATATAAGGCTGGCCGCGTAAGAGTTTTCCACATAGGGCCGGTGGCGCAGAAGTGTCTATGTAAGAGCGTCTGCGTACTGTCAAATGCATACTATATTCTATGTATGGGGTATTCCATAAACTATAGTCCATGTAGGAGCATTTTTATTGGGTAATCCACATAAAATTTTCCATATAGGGTCCTTTGTGAATAGTTATCCACCAAGGGTCGCCCATGAACTGTGTTTTAAATTATTCACTTGGTTAGAAAATGAGGCCTCAATTATAAGAACAACACTGAATTGTTTAATATAATTTGAGGAGGTCCTTCCTCATATGGTTCACGAGGTGGATCTATATTATGGGCATGTCGCATATAGTTCATGAGATGGCTTCCACAAACTACATCAGGTGCGTGATAAATTTCTCCCACACCCTCTACATTTTTATCTGCGCTTTGTCCATTTTTTCCTCTTATCCAAGAGAGATTATATTTCTCTTGAGCCTTTTCAATATCCCTCAGAGTTCTTCTATATATGATTAGTGTGGGTGACACACCATCTTATAGAGAATACCATAGATAACTCCTTGAACCATGGATGACTTTTTCAGTGGGGGAATCATTAGTAGGTGATGGAGATGACACCACATCTTGAAAACCACTTAGTTTGCAAGGAATCTTGTACGCAGGGACGTCATACGTGGGGGAAGAATTACTTTAATCATTTTCACCAATGACACCATTTTTGGGAGCTAGTGCCATAACCTATGTTCTACAAACTACTCAATTCATGGAAGGCTTTGTGATGTTATGGACCGCTATGTGGACCAGTGGTCCGTGAAGGAATTTTCATTTCGTCGTCACCCTTCCTTTGAGTATTATTCTTCAATCTTCTTTAGCATTTTATTTCTATGATTTTCCTTGTTCTATGGAATTTTATTCATCCTGAATTTGGAATTTTTGGGACCCTACACATATATATTCATCACATCGATCATGAGTACTATTCATTTAAAATGTAAATGAGAAATGAATCACATTGCTTCATGGAAGTTGTAGTCCACACATACACCTGAGAAATATTATGGGTTTCTAATGATTTTGAAGGAAATAAAGTATAAATGATATTAATAATTAAGATATATAATTATTTTATAAATTCGATATATAATCACAAACCAATACAAAAAAATATATCCATATATCATGGTGATAAAAATGAATTATATCTCTACGTGGAGATGGTATACAATACCAATGCATGAGCGATAATTTAACTTCTTATTTAATGGGAAATCAAGTGAACATTGGTGTTTTTATAATGATATTAAAATTTATGAATATTAATGGCACTGAATTTGTTATATGATGATAACTATCATAGGTTTTGATGAGTTAATGGAGATTTTAAAAATTTAGTTATCGATAAGGGTGATTATATCTTCTTTGAAAAGACTCATTTATAGCTCCTCTAAAGGGATTTTGGGTTGGTCTTTTGGAAATACAATCTGCTCAAGAAAATGTGAATAAGGAATTATATAATATAATTGTTAGGCTATGGTTGATCTATAAGGATAAATTAAATATAAATAAGTAAGGGAGGAGGGGTCCCTTTATAATGTAGATGATGTTCACTTTTGGAAATTCACAAATGATTAAATTATAATAAAATTATTCTAGAAAGTATGCTTCAAATTTCTTATAAATGATCAAGGTATGACATTATAAACCATATTTTGACAAATTTTTCCATATTTGATATTTTTATGTTTTTTAAAAAAATTAATAAAATACTATTTTCATAGAATATCATCATTTTTAATTTTAACACTATTCATTAAATTGAGTTTAATAATATCCATAAAAAATTTGAAATTCAAACAAAATAGTTTCATACTTTTAAAATATTTCATTTTAATCTATAAATTCATGTATTACATAAATTATCTCAGATTATAATGCATTTCATTTTCTTAATATCGTTTATTTCATTTTTCCATAAATTTAATATTTAATGCATAAACAGTTTGTATTCTTATAAGGTAATAATTATTTCCATAAAAATTATAAATAAGTTATCATGATTAATATATATCAATTATAATTAAAAACAATATTTATATTCCAACATGTCTTCTCGATAAACCCACGATAAAAATATTTTAGTTATTAAAAACAAGAGTGTGACATGTTTTACTTTTCATTAAATTTTTTTTTTGAAAATTCATAATCTTATACAGGATAAAATAATTTCATTAATTAGACATTTGGATGGTTATGGATAATATATAATAATAAATTAATATTGAGGAAGGGTTTTTGATAATTTTATAGTGCTTATCATTTAATTTGTAACCATTAATTACATGTTTTACCGTTTACTATGGTAAAAAAATTACTAAGTTTACTATTCATATTGACAAAAAATCAAATGATCTAATTTAATAAATTTGGAATTACAAATAGAAAATAGGGGATCTAATTTTTAAAAAAATTGAACACACAAAATCTGAAGAATATAATATAATTCTTTGTGGCATAACGCTATAGAAAAAAATTTTCCAAAAATTTTCCACTTTTAAATGTATAATATTTTTATACTAAACTCAAGTATAAAATCCATTTCAAAATCCATAATTTAATTTTTTTAATTCAAATTTAAATCATGAAATTTTAATAATAATCAAAATAATATTTTCCTTTATATATACTTTAAATAAAAATTTCAATTTTTAATAAAAACCATTATTTTCTACCATTTATTCAAAGATAAATGTATTTTGAAAATTATAAAAAATTCAACTCAAGATAACTTTACATGATGAATTCAAATTTTCATATAATTTTTTAAAAAAATATTCTGTAAAAATTAAATTAATTAAATATTATATTTAATCACAAAAAATTATGATTGTGTAGAGAACATATTTTTGAAGAATAAAATGGATTTAATAAAATGTGAATTATTAATTACTAAGAATTATAAATACATTTATATTGACTATAACACACACAATATATATATATATCAAAAAATAATACTTTAATTGTGTATTAACGTTTTTTTAAACTCGGTGTTGTGTGTAATGAATGTCATCGGAGAAATAATATTATTTAAAGAGAATTTTTTTATAAAATATTAGGGTTTTGCATTATCTCACCTTAATTAAACTTCATCCTCCCAATTTCAACTTTTTATCAACAATAAAATTTCCTACATTTTAAAATTCCTTTATGGAAACCCACATCAAAAAGGAAAATACAACATTTACTTGAAAAGAGGGAAGGGAAGTATGAAGGTCTTCTGGGGTTATATATACTGGGATTCCAAATAGATTATCGTTAATGGATATTGAATATATAGACATAGAAGAAAAGTAATGATCATAGATCATTGATCACTAAATATTTAATGATCATGGGAAAATTAATGATCACAAAATTGTAAACCAAATATGTGAAAAATGTAATCAATTCATAGTAGTTAAATTTTATAGGAATTTTTTTGTTAATATCATTTTCCTATAGTTGGGGAATTATTTTACCATCTATAAAAGGAATGTAAGGAAATATACTTAATTGAAAAGTATAATTTTATAATTTAGTCATATTCCATCCCAATCTCATATATTAACAAAATGATGAATAATATGAATATTTCATGCCTCATGAACTATGATTAACTTCTAACAGATCACATAATAGGAAAAAGGATAATAAATTCTCATCCTATATTTATATATTAACCAAAGACAGAATGGATAGAATAAAACATAAAATTTGGATAAATACATTAATTTATAAAACACCATAAATAATGAAAACGGATTAGCTTAATGTAATCCATATGTAGTTAACCATAATACTCCTCCAAATATATATGACCCAATTCATGACTTAAATAAATAGAAATAATGTCACTACAATTCTAATATATACTTATCATAAACCCCCCATATAGTCTCGTCTTCTATTCATCCTTTCCATATCATATAATTTTTTTCAAAGGTTCCCTCTGTCATCTTTGGTTTTCCCTTACTTGTGATTTCACTTTGGGAGTTCACAGAGGCCTCCGCAAGTCTCAACTTATCTCTGGTGCAATTTTTTTGGTCAGAACTGTCTTTCAGCTAACCCATTTGGCAAATTTTTCACTGATTTATGGGATTTTAAATAGCATGTGCTCATTAGACTCCAAGATCCCCAAAATATCATCATTCACATCCAGTCATAGGAAGCTCTGATTCTTACATAGTCTTTCGATATGTGTTCCTTCAACGGAATATCATTCTCTCTCTTCCGTTGGTCCTTCGATTTTATATAGAAGCAAGATCCTCCTTCATCTACAATTTGGTTTAATTTTCTAGGTCTTCATTTTCCATTTTCCAATCCTTCAATCCTCTGGATTATAGAGAATTTGGTAGGTTGGTTTCTATGTTTTGACGACAATTCTCTAACCCTCTTCCATCTGATTGCTCTATGTATTTTCATTGAAACAGATGTTTCAAAACCTTTAATGTGTTTTGTGTGGAATGATTTTGAATGTGAATTAGGTTCAATCTATATGTGATTTTTGAAAATTTTTTGGACTTCTGCTCCACTTGTAATCATCATGGTCACCACCAACAGTCTTATAGTCTTCGACCAGTGGGTAGACCTGGTCCTTTAACTCTAATCCATGGTAGTGTAAATTCACAAATAGATCTTGGGTAAAAATACATGTGTCCTAATTACTTTCATATCATGGATGAAGTTGAAAAAAATATGTTAACAGATATATAGTATCAAGGTTCCTTGAAATGAACACTACTCAACCTAATGTTTCCTCTTCAAGCACCTCTTTGCATAGGATCAGACCCTATGATCATGTTACGGACCCTGTATTAGGGAGAATTGTTTATTGTTCCTTGTGTGATCTTCACATTAGTGGATCATGTAGGAGGTATCTAGGAACTCTTTCAATATTACCGAGGCTTGGTATTCATCCCTCACTAGTCCTTAATCGTAATTGGTTGAAGGAGATTTTTGGTAAATATGACCAGCTATTTAACCCCATATTTAATGATAAAGAAACTAAGAAGTGGTTATACTCACCTGAGGTGTTGGACTCCCTCCACCTTCCAGAAGACAACCTATCTGGTTATCCTCAATCCACTATATTGATGTAGGGTCCTTTCTCCCCTCCTAACTCTTGGTTGTCCAAGGGAGTTTACCTTTAGAACATTTTCTCATATTTAGGTGATGTGGTATTAGATGATGATGTTTTAGGGGTATGAAAAAGGTTACGAAAAGGAAGTATAAGAAGGAAGGGTATTCTAAAGAGGTAATATCTTAATATTTTTTATAAAGACTAATTGAGACTTTTTAGAAATCTCATACATCATCAATGCATGAAGTAAATGATAAGCCATCAATTTTCTACCAGAATAGAAGGAATAAAGAAATAAAAAAGCCCCCTGAAGTTATTGATAATCTAGTTTATAAAGGGAATAAAAATAATTCTCGTGAAGACTACTTATATATTCAGAAAAAAATGGTAACTAGATATGTAGGTAAGGGTATTCATTATAAGGAACAATTTCAGTTTCTCTATATAGTTCTTATAGATAGTATATGTCATAGTCATATTCCCACATATAAGGTGCTTCCCCCTTAAATGGAGGAGTACCTGAAGAAACACTGGTGGATGTAATTAATTTCTTGAATCCTAAAGGTAATATTAAGGACAAAAGAACCAATTAAATTCTTAATATTGGAGATCCCCTTAGAATATTTGAAAAACTAGTGTTGAAAAATTAGCATATATGATTATCTCATGCACTATAAGGAGAAAACGGTGGAAGGTGACATCAATATCAATTCATCCATTATAGACCAAATGTCGATCATGTATAGACTTATAAAATTTGGCTCCAAGTGAAAATAACATTTATTAATAAATTGGCCCATTTTTTATGTTTGGGTTTTAACAAAATAAGATCATTATGGAGGAGTCCATTAAGAGCTGTGACATAGAGGCTTTCTTATTTAAGGAGTTGTTATATGAGAGTCCCAAGTGGGTAAAATTACCTATCATATGGAATCTCCTTTAATTAAAAGTTTCAAACATGTTAATATATAATTGGGAGAGAGAATAATTACAAATTTTTGGTTAATCATGCCCTTAACCACCAACCATACACTGAGGTAGTGGAACCACCCTTACTAATGAGAAAGAAAAAGGGAAGAAAATTCATTATATATGTATAGAGGTTATTGTGTTGGGTATGATTGTTAATGGGCATTGTTTGCCTACTTTTCATTTGAAATTGCACATATTATGAATCCTACCATTTTTCCCTTATTTCTTTCCTTTTTTATATTTTAATTTTGAGTATTTTATCATGTTTTTCTATTATGTATCTCGTTTTTTTGGTATGTATCCTACTTTTTTGTTCTGCTTTTATATGGTTACCACTCAAACTCAAAGTGGTTTTAATCTGGAAAATAAAAATGATTGTTGTTATAATTTCAATTACTAAACTAAAAAATGGGGAAAATATATAGAACTATCATTATTATTATAATCAAAAATATTATTCATATTACAATTTTACAAAATAATTCTCAAATCCAAATACATAAAAATTATAAACATTTGACTTCGTTCTTAATCCCTTAACCAAGATTCACCATCTTATTCCATAATTGTACATTCATTTTACATGTCATTCATAATATCTTTATCATCATTAGAAAGACCATTACATACACATATTGTCTGATATATTTATTGAACATTCTCCCTATTATATAAATTTACACAATGACATGAATCCCCTAGGTTCTTGATAGAATATAAAAACAAAATAATATTGTGAGAAACCATAATCACAGTTGAAATCTACATAATAATTTATACGATTTCTAAATCATAACAACCTTTTTAAATATATGCCACCATAGTATTAAAAAATTTCATCCATGATTATCATATATTCAAATCCTTTATAATGGATCAAAATGAAAATATTGTTTAACACAAATTATATCTATTGGAATTGTCAAACTAAGTGTTCTTAAATTATCATTTTCATGTAATATGTGACGACCGAGTTCAGATCAATGATCCATTTTTGAGATTATTACCCCTAGGTATAACTGTTCTAGAGCCAAATTGACTTATATTATGTAGACATGTATGTAATTGAATGTATAATCACATAATATATTCCTTACCAAATCATTTAAATGTTATCATGTACTTAAAATTATTTACAAGGTTTTAAATAAGTTTTTCTAAACCAAATATTTCATGGTTGACTAAACCTTCCTCTAATACCAACTATAATGACCCAATACATTCATACATAGATATTTAATCCTAAAAGATTAATATTAAATATATAATAAAAACATGATTGAGGAACATATAATTTTAGTGTCATTGAAGACTGGATACACAACCCTCTTATTTGATTAATTATATCAACATATCCCATAAATATCTACCACTTTATCAATCTTCCTTTAGATACCCTATATAAAAAACATCTTCATAACATGGGGCATGGAAACATAAGAAATGGTGATCATAGATTCCCAATAAGGGTGAACATGAGATATTTTAATCAATTATAATATGATAGAATAAGATAAGAATAATTTTATTTTATCAAATATTTCAAATTTCATAAAAAATCTATAATGGATCAAAAACAAGAGTCATGGAATAAATCATAGTAGTTAATAAGACATGGATCATGATGGAATCAATGAAAACAATCCATCGAATCATAACATTGACACATGATATAGAATTTTATCATAAACATATTACTTTTTTATCTTTATAAATAGAAAAAATTTCATTCATTAATTCAAGTATATGAAATTAGGCCCTCGTATAAATATATGGACATGAAGCCTAGTCCACTAATGATCATATGGACATTAAATCCATGTCTATGCATAAACTTATTGAGTTGAAAGATAGGTTATAGCATAAAGGAATGAATATGAAATCAGGATCACAAATATCATTTCTACCTCATGAGTTATCCATCTTTGCCTAATTTATTGGTCGGAGATATAAGTCCCACCAATCATTGGTTATAATGTATCCAACATTCTTGGTTATAATTAAATGACCATAAATGGTTATAACATGACCACCACCATGTAATGAAAACTATACATATGAGTTCCACCACATTATAAAAAAACCTCAAAGTAGAACCCATGAAAATAACTGAGATTCATAAACATTACATCATATAATAACCCATTGAAAACAAATGGGTTGCATACAAATTTAATCATATTATAACCCATGGAAAGGTAATGGGTTTCATAAATACAATAAAATCATAAAAATAAACCATTATTAGAATCAATAATGTTGGTATCCTTGGATTATATCCCATGTAAACCACATATGACATCAAATGATGCCATCTTAGATGGAAAATGATATTGAATGATAAATTGGAATAATTCCTAAGAAATGAAATTCTTCCATTATAAAATAACTTCTATTTTTTAAAATGTTCACATATAAATGAAAATACATCCATTTAAAAAACTTTTAAAATTGAAAATTACGATTAAAACAATTGAGGTTTCATGATGGGAGGAAAGGGTACTCATTTTTTATAAGTTATAAAAACATTCCATTAATAATTTTATCAAAAAATCACAAAGTACCTTGAAAAAAATATTCCTTTTAAATCGTTTTGTAAAAACTAAAGCATGGTTTAGATTTATTTGAAAAAATTTAAAACAATATTAAAGAATATTTAAATTTTTTAAGAAAATATCAAAGTGTAAGAAATATTCCCTAATGGAGACATAAACAATTCTGAATAATGATGATATTATGAAATAAACCATTTCCAATGGAATCATTTGAGTAATAAATCCCTTGAAATAATGAAAATTACATGGATATGTATATCCAATAATTTTCATGATAAGAATAATAAAATGAATTAATGTGTAGTATTTAATCCACATGAAAGAAACATGTAGTGTATATGGAATGTTTCATTTATGAATAAAAGTTAAATGAAAATCCATTATCATTGGTCTGGTATAATTATAAAGTTCATTAACCTATGGTATAATAAATTTTAGAATTATATAAATATAAAATAGAATCATTTAAATTATTATATAATCATTATATTCATTATATGTAAATATATATTTAAAATCATCTATAATAATATATAGAGAAAATAAATTTCACCACTCATGGAGACAATAGGTTGAACATATTCACGAATGGTGTATTCTATTTTTGAATGATGGAATTAGAGAAAGATAAATATAAATTAACCTTTAAAAAATAACTATAAAATCATTTATATAATATATATTCATCCTATCCATCTCCATTACTATCCACGATAAATAAAAATGTGAAATGAATCACATCACGTCATGGAGGTGGTTGTCTACACGTACACATGAGGAATGTTATTATTTTCGAACAGTTTGGAATGTAAGAAGGTAAATATGAAATTATAATTGAATAAGTAAAATTGTGTCATAAATATAATATATAAACATTAAACACTTAATAATACTCATCCATTAGACATTGTGTTGAAAAATGAATTGTATCGCTATGTGAAAATATTAATCCATATGTACGCATGATTGATGCATTAAATTATTATTTGATGGGAAGGAGGGATTATAATGGTATTTTAATAATAATAATAATATTTAAGAATATAAATGGTTATTAAGATATAATTTTATGATAAATATCATATATTTTGAGGAAGAAAAGATGAGTTTAAAAACAATGTGACAAGTTAGGCTAATTAATACTTCTTCAAAATGACTCCTTTAGATCTCATTTAAATGACAGTAGGGATGGTATTTTGGGAGAAAAGAATCTCTATAATGTGAATAAAAAATTTTAGAAAATAATTGGGTAGGTTACGGTATATCAAGTACTCCAAAAGTGGTGTAAATAATTGAGTGAGCAGAGAGCCTTTTATATTTGATGTAAGGGCCACTTGTTGAATTTCACAAAAGGTTGAATTATAATAAACATATTTCTGATTAAAAATCCTAAAATGGGATATAAGTTCATAAGGGTTTACATTTTAGAACATATATTATCTACCATTTTGTTCTTTAATATTTTTATGAGTTTTATATAATTTAATAAAATATAATTTTCATAAAATATCATTATTTTATGTTTGGTACAATTAATTACATTGGATTTAATAATAATAATAAAATTATCTAATAAATCCCTAATATTTAATCTTAATTTATTAAATTCATGTATCACATAAATTACCTAAAATTATAAAACTTTTAATATTTTAATATCATTTATCTGATTTTTCTATTAATTATGTAATTAATGATTCAACATTGTATAAGATTTTAATTTAATTATTTATTCCATAAAATTAAAAATATATTACCTTGATGAAGATAAAATATTTATATTTTAAAATAATATTTATAGTCTACCATGTAGTATATATAACCCCATAGTAAAAATATTTAAGTTATTAAAAATAATCGGATGAAATGTTTGAAACTTCATTAAATATAATATTTTAAAAATCATAATATTATCCACGTGTCCCTAAAAGGTCTTATATTAGACTTTAGTATGACTATTTATGGTATATAATTATATAGTCATATTTATTCAAGTATTATATTGCTTTTATGGTCCTTATCATTTTATTTTTAAACATTAATTACATATTTTAGCCTTAACCATTGTAAAAAAATTACAATGTTTACTATTCATATTATCAAAAAAATTAAATAGTGATATATTATGTATTAGAAATCAATGATTAAAAATATAGATTCATTGTTTTCAAAATTAAATTCAAAAAATTGGTAGAATTTAATTAATGATTAAATGGGGATAATGTTATGAAAAACAGTTTCTCGGAAAATTATCCTTTTAAAATATAAAATGATTTTATACTAAATTAAAGTATAAAATACATTTAAAAAATAGTCTAAATATTTTTTATAAAAATAAAATAATTAAATATAAATAATAACCCAAATATAATTTTACTTTTTACCACTTGAAAATAAAAATACAGTTTTCATCAAAAATCATTACTTTTCACTATTCATTGAGTAAACAATATTTTCAAAAAATTATCAAAAATTCAAATTAGGATAATTGGTACATTATGAATTAAAAAATGAAATTATTTTTGTCAGAAAAATTTTATAAAACTTTTATAAGTTATTTATAAAAATTCCTCACATGTAAAACAATTTTTTTTGAGAAAACATATTTTTGAAGAATAAAATGACTTCACTATATATTGAATGATTAATTAAAAAGAATTTATCTATAACATGATATTAAGTACGAAATTGATATATTTCAAAAATTATTTTATAACATTTAAACTCATTAAAATAAAACTTTGGTTATAATTATCATTTTAAATAATAATATTTTAATACTGTATTACATTATGTTTAAACTTGGTGTTTTGTGTAACAAAAGACATCAATGAAATAAATCAATTTAGAGAGAAATATTTTCTAAAATATTAGGGGTTTAAAAAATTTAAATCATTATAAATTCTTATAACTAGGTAATTTATAATTTCGTATATTATAACCGTACTGTCGATGTCTCATGCAAAGACATATTACAAATATAGGTAAGACCTCAGCCAAAAAATGCAATCTAGTTTGTATCATGGGACCTACTTGTGCATCGAAGGTTAGTACCCAGACTATACCATCACATTAAGTCCAAATAATTACTCATATGAATTTTTTGATACATAATAAATATAAATATTCACGTTGAAATAATAATATGCAAATTTGGTAATAATTATACCAATCAATAAACCTAATCATAAACCGTTCAGAATAATATGATGAATAGTAATAAAATTATACATCTATAGTAAGACTGATTAGTTAATGTGAAAATACATGCAATGATAAAATAAGTATTTTTAATTTTTTAGTTATATAGTAATTAATATTAACATAACCTTCAACTCTGTATATGATAAAACTAATTTTATGGTTAAAAACACTATTTTTCTAAAATGAAATTTTATCGCCTCCTAATGGAGAACTTTATTTAAATATAGTTATGAAATTTTTATAAATTCTATTTAAAAAATAAAATTCCTCTTTGTAATTGGTACATCAATATTAAATTTGGTTAATTTTATTTATATTGCTGATAAGATTCTTTTTTTGATGAATAGTGAAAAAATAATGCATTTTAATTGAAATGAAATTTTTCATAAAATATATTTATAGTGATAAATAATATTTTGTAATGGTTTTAAAGTATAAATATATATTTTTTTATCATTTAATCCAATTTAGGTTATTTTAATCAATTCCACATTGAAATTGAATATAAAAACTATATGAACATTTAAATGTTTTACTTTAAAAACCTATTTTCTTATTCCATCTGTAATATTAATTTTCAATTAATATATTCCAATTCTATGTTTTTAATTAGAAAAAAAGGATTCTATATTTTTAATAATTATATTCAAATAATGTAAAAATTTCCCTTTTAGTTTTGGATATTATGAATAGTAACTGTAGTAATAATTTTATTACCATAGTTAAGAGTAAATCATGTTATTAAAGGTACAAAATATATTATAAAAATATTAAATTACCCTAAAACATGTCCTAATTTAATTTCAAGATTTTTTCAATTCAATATCATCCTCGAGTCAATTTTAGGGCCACTTGAATCCACATGGTTGACTTTAATGAAATTATAATATTATATTCAATAAAAATTCATTTTTATTACACTTTTGTTTTTAATAAGTAATGTATTATTCATATGGGGTTGTAGAATGGATATCTTTGAATATAATTAATATTTAGAAATATAAAATTATTACATAAATCCTGGTAATTTATTTATAATTTTAATGTAATAAATTAGTAAATTTAATGGTGACACAATGATGATGTTGTAATTTCATCATTAATGGAAGAATAAAATAAATGAAATTAAAAATATTATAATAAATATAATTTTATGTAATTTATGTAATAATATAATTTAATTGATTAATTTTACATTCTTGGGATGTGTTAAGAGTGTTTTTTCAACTATATCTCAAGGTTATGAAATTTTTAAAAAGTTAATTAATGAATAGCGTCAAAATTGACATTAATGGCATTTTAAAGTAAAATATATTTCATTAAATATTGTAAAATTTCTAAAAATATAATATTCATCATAATAGTTGGTATAAATCCTAAAATTTCACTAATTACTCTTTTATTTGTCTTTTGGAATTTTATTTTAATTATAGAAACCCATAATTGTAAATAACAAGATACCACAGTAAGATCTAATAGTGTAAAATAAGGGTTAAAAGAAAAATATAAAGGTAAAAAAATAATCTAATCATGTCTAATTTTTCATGGATTTATTTGGAGACATAAACATCTTATATTCAAACTAAATAAACTTAGGACCATTTTTTAAAAAAAATTAATTAATATTAATTTTTTTATGAATTCCAAGAGTGTCCCTCCCCTCTCTTATTAAAGGAAACTACTTTCTACCATTACGTCCTGTTTAAATTTTTTCATAAAATATCTTCTTAAATCCCTTAATATAATCCATTCCCACATTCTTGGGGCCTAATTTTAGGTATAAAACCCTCCATGGTGGTGTTAAAGTGTTAATCACAAGTGATCGTCTAAAGGAAAGTTATCGTTTTTAATCAAGTATTTCTGTTTTATTTATTCTTCCACTTCCTTCAAATCATCTTCAACCCGGATATAAGGACCTAGCCTTAAAACATTACATAATCTTGAATTAAATGAATAACTAAAATTGAGGATCTTTTCTGGTTTAGAGTTTTAGAGAATTAGGACATAACTATTATATCTCACAATATTATAAAGTAGGCACTTCTACTCAGTTTCCATTTTTTCATAAAATAAAAACTCTTAAAAAGAAACATGTATAGTTTCATGTTTTAGATATCATATCTTTCCTTGATCCCATACTTGACCCTATTCCCCTTTATGTCATGTGGAAAACATTTCAAAAACTTGGGATGAGCGTAAAAAGCTCAGTTAGTGATATAATAATACGGAAAGAAAACATTAGTCCATGTATACATAAGAATCAATGAAATCATACTTTACTCTTAAAACATAATCACTTTAACATACCTTATGAAATCATAATATTTATGAATAACTCATAGAAATCATAAGATGTAAAGGTAACTTGAGGAATTCATAACATTCTTATGTAGGGAGTAGCCCTCATGGTTACGTTTGGAATACCCACCAAAATATATTCTCTAAATATCTTCAGAGAAACCTTAGCATTTAACTCTTTCACATTACCAAATTCATTGGAGAGCTATATCAGGCTCACCTGCCATTAGTTTATCACGAAACCACCCGTCTTCATAAAAAATTCCCAAGAACCATAACATAATAGTATCACATAAAACATGCATAAAGGAAACGAAACATTTCCACATTTCAATCACAAGATATCAATACAACACATTGATTTAATAAAAACATTATAAAAACCATTTTCAATAAAAAAATATATAAAACATTATATGTTATTTATTTTACTTTTAAAAACATTACGGTTTGTTAAGGAATCCAAAGATCAAATAATACTTGCGGCGGCGGAAAGGTCGTTGTCACCGCGTATGTTAAAAAAAATACTTTTTGAATTTTAGTAAAACACATCATAGAGAAAATATTCCTTTTGAATAAAAGTAAAAGTAAAAGGGGTATGTACACCGTATAAAAGAAATTAGTGTATTAAACAAAATATGCCTCAATGAAAGGAGATTGAGACGAAGTCCCTTACAAAGTCAGTATCCTTAGATTAAGGATAATTCAATTATATTATTATGTGTGAAAAATATAAATACACCCAATATTAGAGGATATTAATTGTAAAACAATCAAAGTTCATCCACACATATTCATAGTATGACATAATCAAGAAGTAGAGGTTTGACCCAAATTATTGAAATTGGGTCAAGAAGTTCCCTTACATAAATTCGATAGCCTAACGATGTCATTTTAAAATTTAGAAAATGAGATGATGAGAGATAAAAAGGGTATCTCATCACTTGGAAAAATAATTTACTGCAATAAGGATATATAAGAACATATCCCAACATAATAAGATGTAAATTAAAAGACCTAACAAAAAATAAGTCTTTTAAAAAGAGGAGGGTGAAAGGTTCCCTTACCGATTTGGGTAACTTTCGAAACATACACCCCATGAAATAAGGGTCATACAATGAAGATGTAAATGCACATAAATTAAATTATATTACACCACGAATAAAATCATGGTAATTACATATACCACGCAGAAGGAAATAGTGGAAAATTTAGCATGAATCTCAGGGGAACAAAAAGTAAGATAAAAACCCGATACCTCATTGTAATCAATCGAGTCATATGACCAAAAGATAATAAACACAATATGAATCATAGAATACCATGAATATAATCAGGATAATATATTTCATATGTAAGAACACAATACACCACATATAGTAAATAAGTGGCTAACAATGGAGATCTCACGAAATTAAAAGTGAGATAACATATCCCCTTATGAAAATTCGGCAGCCTAACAGCGCCACATAAAAATTACAAAAATGGATTGAAGATATCAATTAGGGTCTCTCATCATATGAACAAAAAAATTACAGTAATAGTAATATATTAGAACATCCCCCAATATAATAAAGTGGAGCTTAAAATAAGTGACATAAAAGAGAGTACTTAAAAAGAAATAAAGAAAGAGTGGTTGGATCCCTTACCTCAAGTCCGACTTGTCTTGTTCATTAATTTATATTCCTGAATAATATACTTTGGTCTATTAATAATTTATTAAGGAACTCATTTAAAGTTTATTATTCAATTAATATCACATATTATAATTTTATAATAATTAGTTAATTATGTGATTTCATATTAGATGTTTTTGTTGATGTTTGGTATTTGAGTCAAAAATAAACTTGTTTGAAAATAATTGCCTATGTAGTTATAAGTACATCATCTCCAGAATGGAATTAATGATTTAAATATCATATATATATAGTATATATTCATTTTATACTATTCTCTAACATTTGGAGATAAAAATTAAATGCACCGTCCATGGAGACGGTAGGCCGTACGTATGCATGAACACTACTTTCATTTCTTTGTCACATTAATGGAATTAAAACTAAATGAGATATATATATATATATATTATCATTGAAGTATAATATATATGTTATATAGGTAACATAATTTCATTAATTTCATTCTTTATACATTCCATGTATTGCATGAACGAGTCACATCACTTGAGGGGGCTGTAGTCCAAACTTCCTCAAATGAAATTATTACATTTGCACAACATGAAAAGCATAAAGGTATGTTTTAAATTTAAAATACAGAAGCATAGAGATAAAATAAATATAATATATATCATAAATAAATATAGTTACATCATAATGGCCACCATGAGATGTGGTAGGATAATATAGAACAATCATCATTTCGTGAGGCAGTAATTCTCCATCCACAGAAACAGTATGTTCTTTAACCATTAGGCAGAGGTGTGTGTAAGTGTAGCTCAAATCCTTCTCATAAAACATCCTAGTATATTTAAAATACTGTTTTTTTACAATATAAATGAATAAAAAGAGTTTAAGGAGTTGGAGCAGAAAAATAAAACAAAAGAACATAAGAAAAGACATTACCTTTAAATCGGGTAACTCTCTTTAGTTTGAACCAAAATGGTTTCTTGAAGAAGTTTCTACCTAAGGTAAAGATTCTAGGATGAATATAGGGATGTGGAGAGATACAATGAGCAGAGTTTGGTCGAGCCAAAGTCTTGAGAGGTGTGGGTAAGGGGGTAGAGGTGGGGTCCTTTTATAAGAGGGAGGAGGGGCACTCTTGGAATGTTATAAAATGTTACTTTATTATAAATTTTTTTTTTTGGATTTTAAAGGTCCCAAAAAGATATATTTCTAGGATAAGTTGACAAGGGTTCTAAATCCACACATCCTATTGGCTTTATATAAGTTTAAGTATATGATCTTACCTTATCGTTTTATTTAATTTAAATCGTTCATTAATGAGGTAATCGCCGCATCATCATGGTGTCATAAATAAATTTGTTTATTTAATGTCCAAAAATTATAAAAAAATTACCATGATGTAGGAAATCATTTTATCTTTGTAATTAATATTTATAGTCAAATAGATAACTTATATAACCCCAAGTAATTTTTTTTAGTAAAACAATACATGTTTGTGACTATTTTATTTTATCTTTAAATAAAAGGCTATGAATGTCATTTTCTTACCAAAGTGGCTTCATGGGGTCCCCAAGTTGACCCATGGATTGTCCTAGTCGTCCATGACTCGTCCAATAAAGGTATGACATGTTTCAAGGTAATTTCATATCATTAAAACATTTTTTTACCTTAAAATACACTAAATACCTCAAATCGCGATTAATAAAACTGAAAAGTTACTATTCACCAAATATTATTTTCATCCCATTGAAACAAATTTTACTTAATAATGACAAAAATGTGTGTCAGATCTTTAAAATTAAATTCATAGATGCTGTAAAATTTCATTTAAACGAAAAATCAATTTTTTAACTACCACTTAGTGGTTTCACTATTCATCAAAAATTGATGTTTTAAGAAAAATACCAAAAATTCACCCTATGCTATATTTGATATTACAAATTCCAAAATTATGTTCATTTTACCAAATTCATAACATAGAAATTTCATTAATTATTTTTATAATTAATTCCCACTGTCAAAACAAATAGCGTGTTTTTTAGAAACAATATCTATCAAAAGATTGACACTTGTTTATGTCTAATTTCAAAGTGAAATTAATTCCAATGAAAACCATTGGATTAAATGGTAAAAATATATTCTAATTTCACTTTAAAACCAATTAAAATGATAATCTAACCATATAAATAAATTATATTAAAAGGAGGTTTTGAATTAAAATAAAACATCATTCATTATTCATTAAAAAAAGAAGTTTATCGGAAAATACCAAAAACATACAGAAAGTAACTTTTGATGTCTCGATTCTAAAGAAGGATTTTATTTTGTCAAATATAACATATAAAATTTTCATAAAGGGTATTTGAAAAGGGTTTTCCATCAAAAGGTGGTTGATCGACCTTTTAAAGTATATTATAATATTTACACTTAAAATTGGATTCATTCGCATTTTAATCCTTTGACATTTATTGGATAAATGTAAAAATATTTGACAAAAAAATACAATAATTTTGTAGTTATTTCTTTTCATTCCCACCATTACAATGTCTAGGAACTAACTACCATTTAAAATAATAATATTTTATTATTAGTGTGCAATGTAAGATTCTAATGAAACTCGATGTTGCGTATTGGGTATGCCATCGAACACAACGTTTCCTTTAATGTAATGTTAAAATTTTATTCACAAATATTAATAAATATGAAAATGTCATATTCTTTATTTACCTGGGATGTTACATACTTCCCCCCTTTTGGGAATTGCGTCCTCGCAATTTTAAAATTGGGCTTGGAAATTTCATTGAAAGCCCCACATCGGAAAAAGAGTCAATTAAACTGTCACTTTAAAAAAAACAAAGAGAAGTACAAAGGTCACCCGAGTTAACACATAATAGGATTCCATGAAAACATGGATATGGAGGAGAAAACAAAGGGTCAAATTCTGATGGAGAGTGATAGAAAACATGATTAAGAGAAAGCTAGAAAATCACAAACTTGTGATGGGTTAAACAGTATTTGATTCCGCAGTAGGAAAAGTTAACAAACGACATTTTTGTTTTAAGATAAATTTCGTTGAGGAATTTATTTATGGGATTAACTAAAACATAAGGAAACATAATTGTCATGTAGACTTTCAACTTTTACTAGACTTATAATACAAACTCATATTTTCTCCAAATGATGAGTATTTCAGGATGACTTGTTCACATTATGAGCGCTATAATCATCTTCGAGAGAATCACATAATCCAAACAAGATGAACTATATATTTACCATATATTAGGACCTTAACCAAAACCAAAAAAGGTTAGTACAAGATCAGATAATCCCCAAAAGGATAATCCTTTATAAAAAGAAAATCTATTCTTAATCTGCAAAATTTGTCCAACAAAACCAAAAGTTCAACAAAGACCATTCGATAAACAATTGTCCATAAAATTATTCAAATTAAACCAAACTAATATTGAAATCAAAATCTCTAAAGGATATAATCACATAGTCTTCCAAGGTAAATCTTAACATTTATCTCTAAATAACATCGGTTTCTCTTATAGTCTCATATTGAAAAGTAATTAACCTAATCATATATCCTCCATGATAGGTCAATAATTTCCTAGATAACCCAAAATCAACTTATTCTTGATTAATAAAATCATATAACTAAAAATAATTTGTCATACTAATCAGGGACTTCACGTTTTCCTGTGGTAGGAGATAAATACCAGCCGCACTTTGGTGGTGGGTTCGATTCCCACAGCTTTGTCTGATGCGATGGGTTGTCACATAGTCTATGTGTTTTCCTTTTTCCAAAACTATATAATTCGTAAAACATTCCTCAAAAGAGATAAAATTTTAAAAAATAACCATAAAATAATTTAACATCGAGTTTATCTCATGCCTTTAATTTTCCATCATAATATATAGTAACCCATAATTACCTCAAAAGTATGGATCATATAAACCCTAATGGTTACAACCCATGAAATATGGGTCATACAATGAAGATGTAAATACCAATAAATTAAATTATATTACACCACGAATACAATCATGGTAAGTACATACACCACACAGAAGGAAATAGTGGAAAATGTAGCATGAATCTCACGGGAACAAAAAGTAAGATAAAAACCCCATACCTCATTGTAATCAATCGAGTCATATGACCAAAAGATAATAAAAAAAATATGAATCGCAGAATACCATGAATATAATCATGATAATATATTTCATATGGAAGAACACAATACACCACATATAATAAATAAGTGGCTAACAATGGATATCTCACAGAATTAAAAGTGAGATAAGATATCCCCTTATGAAAATTCGGCAGCCTAACAGCGCCACATAAAAATTCCAAAAATGGATTGAAGATATCAATTATGGTCTCTCATCATATGAAAAAAAAATTACAGTAATAGGAATATAGTAGAACATACCCCAATATAAGAAAGTGGAGCTTAAAATAAGTGACATAAAAGAGAGTACTTAAAAATAAATAGAGAGAGGTTGGATCCTTTACATCAAGTCTGACTTGTCTGGTTCGTTTATTTATATTCCTAAATAATATACTTTGGTTAATAAATAATTTATTAATGAAATCATTTAAATTTTATTATTCAATTAATATCACATATTATAATGTTATAATAATTAGTTAATTATGTTAGTTAATATCAGATGTTTTTGTCGATGTTTGGTATTTGAGTCGAAAATAAACTTGTTCGAAAATAATTGCCTATGTAGTTATAAGTACATCATCTCCAGAATAGAGTTAATGATTTAAATATCATATATATATATATATATATTATATTCATTTTATACTATTCCCTAACATTTGGAGATAAAAATTAAATGCACCGTCCATGGAGATGGTAGGTTGTACATATGCATGAATGCTACTTTCATTTCTTTGTCACATTAATGGAATTAAAACTAAATGAGAGAGATTTATATATTATAATTCCATTATAATATATATGTTATATATGTCACATAAGTTCATTAATTTCATTCTTTATACATTCCATGTATTTAATGAATGAGACACATACATTGAGGGGGCGGTAGTCCACACTTCCTCAAGTGAAATTAACGCATTTACACAACATGCAAAGCATAAAGGTATGTTTTAAATGTAAAATACAAAAGCATAGAGAGGAAATAAATCTAATATATATCATAAATAAATATAGTTCCATCATAATGGCCTCCATGAGAGGTGGTAAGAGAATATGGAACAATCATCATTTCTTGAGGCTGTAATTTCCCATCCATAGAAATAGTATGTTCTTTGACCATTAGACGGAGGTGTGTGTAAGTGTAGCTTGAATCCTTATCATAAAAACATCCTAGTATATTTTAAATATTGGTTTTGTTACAATATAAATTAACAAAAAGAGTTTATGGAGTTGGAGAAGCAAAATAAAACAAAAGAACATAAGAAAAGACATTTCCTTTAAATCGGGTAACCCCTTTAGTTTGAACCAAAAGGGTTTCTTGAAGATCTTTATACCTATGTTGAGGCTTCTAGGATGAATAGAGGGATGTGGAGAGATAAAATGTGCATAGTTTGGTCGAGCCAAAGGCTTGAGAGGTGTGGGTAAGGGGGTAGATGTGGGGGCCTTTTATAAGAGGGAGGAGGGGTACTCTTAGAATGTTATAAAATGTTACTTTATTATAAAATGCTTTTTTTCGAATTTTAAAGGTCCCAAAAAGATATATGTTGAGGATAATGAGATAAGGGTTCGAAATACAGTCATCCAATATGTTTTATACAATTTTAAGTCTTATATTTTACTTTATCATTTCTTTTTATTTAAATCGTTCATTAATGAGGTAATCGATGCATCATCATTGTGTATTAAATTAATTTATTTATATAATGTATAAAAATTATAAAAAAATTACAATGATGTAGGAAATATTTTTATATTTCTAATTAATATTTATAGTAAAAAAGATAACTTATATAACCCCAAGTAAAACTTGTTTTAGTAAAACAATACATGTTTGTGACATTTTTATTTTAACATTAAATGAAAAGTTATTAATGTCATCTTCTAAACCAAGTGTCTCCATGGGTCCCCATGTTGACCCATGGATTTTATTGGTCAGTTATGACTCATCCAATAAGGGTAGGACATGTGTCATGGTAATTTCATATTATTAAAACATTATTTTTACCTTAAATTACACTAATTACATCTAATCGTGATTAATAAAACTCAAAAGTTACTATTCACAAAAAATTATTTTTCTTCCCATTGAAACAAATTTTACTCAATAATGAAAACCATGTATGTCATATTTTTAAAATTTAATTTATAGATGCGGTAAAATTTCATTTAAACAAAAAATTAGTTTTTAACTACCATTTAGTGGTTTCACTATTGATCAAAAATTAATGTTTTTCAGAAAAATACCAAAAATTCACCATAAGATATATTTGATATTCCAAATTAAAATATGATGTACATTGTACCAAATTCATAACATAGATGGTGCATTAATTAATTTTATAATTAATTCCCGCTGTCAAAACCAATAGCGTGTTTTTAAGAAACAATATATATCAAAAGATTGACACTTGTTTTTGTCCAATTTCAAAGTGAAATTAATTCAATGACCACTATCAGATTAAATGGTAAAAATATATTCTAATTGAACTTTAAAACCAATTAGAAAGATAATATAACCATACAAATAAATTATATCAAAAGGAGGTTTTGAATTAAAACACAACATCGTTCACTATTCATAAAAAAATAACTTTATCGGAAAATACAAAAATCATACAGAAAGTAAATTTTGATGTCCCTATTCTAAAGAAGGATTTAATTTTGTCAAATATAACATATAAAATTGTAAAAATGTTTATTTTAAAAGTGTTCTTCATCAAAAGGCGGTTACTCAACCCTTTAATGAATATTAGAATATTTACGCTTAAAATTGGATTCATTCGCATTTTAAGCCTTTGAAATTTATTGAATAAAATTAAAAATATTTGACAAACATATATAATAATTTTGCAGTTAGTTATTCTCATTCCCTCCATTACAATGGCTAGGTGTTAAATACCATTTAAAATAATATTATTTTATTATTAGTGTGAAACGTAATATTTCAAAGAAACTTGTTGTTGCGTATTGGGTATGCCATCAAGTATAGCGTTCCCTTTAAAGTAATATTAACATTTTATTCACAAATATTAATAAATATGAAAATTTAATATTATTTATTTACCTGGGATGTTACACCTGATGATATAATAAATATATTATATTAAATATATCAAGATTTTATTATGTTTATAACGTCACCTAAATAAATCTACACTTCTATAAAATGGGGAAAGAATAAATAATTTGTGCATAAATGTGAACTATCACCACTACGGACCGATATAATTAATTTTCTTTAACAATATCTCAAGACATGTTATAATTATTATATTAATGTGTATATATGATGTTAATGAGGTATTTAACATTATAACAAAATAATAAATCAGTTAATTTCTTACCTTATACAGATATAAAAATGATAACTTCATTTATGCGTACGTGTAAAACATCACCTCCATGAAACATGTGATTATATTTTCTTTAAAACAACAAAAGTATGTTATATAAAAGTATGTATAAAAATTTAATACGATATTTATGATATTATTACTAGTTTAGAGTGATAAAATAAAAATTTCCTTCTTTCAATAATGATCAATCAAAAATGGTAATGTTACTCATGTGTCCGTACGACTTTATATATCCATGATTATACAGTTGTTCATTTTTCATAACCATAAAAAAAATTTTTATTAAAAAGTATAATTTATTTTAGAAACATAATATTATGTCATCAATATTATTCTAGAGATAATGCACTAATGGACACTTTTTGATATTGATAGCATACCAAGTCGTTTTGGACTCATGTAATGAATATCATCAATGCATATGGCATGAAATTAAAAAATTAAGTAATTGTAATAATATGGTGATATGTTATATAAAATGAATAATAAACATGAAAAAGGTTATCAATAAAGTAAATAATTAACTAAATTTTATTATTTTGGATAATAAAGAATATACTTGATGAATTAGACTTGTGGTAAGGGACTTTGTCTAAATCTTCTTTCATTGAGGCATATTTTGATGTTATACACCACCTTATTTTGTGAGGTGTATAATAAAAAAAATTAAACATTAATATCAATAAAATGTTTTCATAATTTTTTTTTAATGCTTTTAATATGGATCATTATAATTTCTTTACAAATGACAAAATGAGTTTTTAACGTATACAATGACTACGACTTCTTTGCCACCATGACCATTATTTCATATTTGGATTCCTTTACGAGTCTTAATGTTTTTAAAATAAAAATAAATTCTTTATTCACCTTTTTATGTATTTTTTGTTGAGAATGGTTTTCTTACTTGATTGATTATTTCAATACCATGAAATGGTTTCATGTGATTGAAAATGAAATATTATGATTGAAATTATGAAAATTTAAATCATTTATTTATTATGATTATATAATGGTACTTGGACATTTTAAGGGTGGTTAAATACTAAAAAACTAATTGGTGGTTCCATGATAAACCAAGTATGTGTGTTTACATTATAACCTCTAATGCATTGGGTGTGGAAGTTGACCGTATTTTTTTCATGTTATAATGAGTAACATGTATAGATGTCAACCACATGGTTATTCTATTTAATTATAATTATGTCCCATTTTACATTTAGGGGTTATATATTATTTTTATGGGTTTTATGGTAAAATTATTATTTCTAAATGGGTATGTAATGTGTTTTATTAAGGAAAAATATTTACAACTTCTTAACGGTGAAAAATATTACATTATGATAAGGTATTCAAGGTTTACTTATTTTCAAAAGATGAATATTTTTCATTTTTTGTGTATCCCTTATTGAGATTTTTATGCTTATACCACATTTTAAAATGGTTCATATAGGATTTAATAGACAATAGAGACAATTATGGGATCAAGGGAAAAATTGTGATGATTGAACATGTAAAGAGACCATGTTTCATTTTAAAAGTGTTTTTTATAAAAATGGACACTGCCTGGATGTGTCACCTTTATATTTCAATGGTCTTGTTATGTATGAGTTATGGCATAATTATTTAAATATCTAAACATGTAATGATCTTCAATTGGAAATAAAGTAATATTCTCAGCATAACTCTAGATTATTTAATGTTTAAGGCAGGGTCCATATAGTTGGTATCAAAGGTTAGTTTAGACAGCTTTTCAGGTTAGAATATTTTTAATAAAATGTCCATAAACTATTTTCTACATTATGGTCATGTTAAAATGTTATAACATTTGAATACTACAATGTTTATTTATCTAAGATATGTAAATACCCGTAAATTCCAAGGAATTTTTTTTCTTAATTTTCTTTGGAATTTTACAAGAACGCAATTTCTGACGGTGCCTGATTCCGAGGCCCGGTGTGCCCGGAATCAATTTCTGAAGTTTGGCTCAGGTACGTTCAGTGAACGGATGAGCGGGTTTTTCTAACTTTTGAACCGGTGCTCGGAATCGAATTCTAAGGGCACCGATGGAATCGCAGCGCCGGTAATTGCTTAGAAACGCCTCTTTCGAAGTTGCGTTTGCTCGGGTGTGGTTTTTAATTTTCGGGCTTAATGTTAAGAAATAAAATAAATGTGCGACAAACATTATTTTATTTCACTTAAGTCTCTTGGAATCCACTTGAAGCCACTTAAAGCTGCTTAAGTGGAGTTATTACGGATAGGGTTCTATCCAAAAATATCCTACCCTCTTGGTAGGATATTTGTGAGGTGAGACCCGCACGAGCCCCACCGTTTCTTTTCCGCTAAATAACGCACCCGTGAAAACCCGTCATTATGAAAGTCAACTGACGCGTTTTCTTAAATTCTTAACGTACCAATTAATTGGGCGGTTTTCTTCGTTGAATTAATTGGGCGGTTTATTTCGTTGAATTAATTCTACGAATTAATGGTTCGTTTCTTATCTTTTGAATTTCAAAAGCTTAGGTCAATAATAGAATAAGGGTTGAACTTATTTTATTTAGTTGGACTTGTGGCGTGGAGAGAATTTGGGAGGAAAGCGTTCTTCTTCGACGAAGAAGGCGAAGAACGCGAAGAACGCTCCAACCTCCAACGAAGAATGCCAAACCCTCGGAGATCGATGACGCGACACCGTGTACCGCGACGTCAACGACGCTTCTTCCGCGATTCTCACTCCGCGACGCTTCTTCCATGACGATCCAACCGCGTGACAACCTTCGATCAAGAACAAGGTAGGGGGTTGCGCTCCTTTTAAATTCTTTGTGGATTATAACAACAACAAGGAATTAATTATTATTAATTAAATCTTTTTGTTCTTGAACCTCGGAGTTCGTCGACGTGACACCCTTCCGCGACGACGCGACGCCGGATACCGCGACGACGCGACGATCCCCATTTCCGTGAAGAACCCGCAGACGATGACTTGACGAGGTAGAGATTTTTGTTTTTGAATGCCCTTTTTCCCGTGAACGTTTCTTTAAAATTAAAGAACCTGTTGCAAATGAACAATTTTAATTTATTAAAATTGTTGGTTCATGTGTTAAATTATTTTCTCCCGTTGTTGTTAACTAACGCGGAGGGTGCGGGCCTAACGAACACGGCCCGACAACCCTCTGCCGTTCTTCGTGGTTGTGCGGATTTGGTGGGAGATGACAAAACGTGATGCAAAGGCAGTTTCTTGATTCCACAGTGAAGAACGGAACCCAGGAGGAACAACGGCGCAGACGGGAAGCAAAACGGACCACCGGAGCGCGTCCGGTGGCCCGTGGAAAATCCGGCCGGCGCGCCGCCGGCAAAACCCACCGCGGCTGAAGCCGCCGCGGCGACGCGGTTCCGCGACCGTGCGGAACCGGTGGAGGGACGCGGCCTAGCCACCGCGTCCACTGGCAAGGCGGCCACAACCGGGGCCGCAGCATCTTCAGACCGCGGGGGCAGCGCCCCGCGGCGCTCGGCGCTCGGCCGCTCGGCCGAACCGAGCCGGGCCGCGCCCTGGCCGGACCGGACCGGGTCGGACCGGGTCGGGTCGACCTGGTTCGGGTCAACCAGGTTCGGCCGACCTCGGAAGGGGGGGGGGGGGGGGGGTCGGCCCGGGCCCGGACCCCCCGTCTTCGGACCTTTCTCGGTATTTTTCCCGTAAAATGAGCTATGGGCCTCCGAACGACGCGCCATCAGCGGCAACGCGATCCTTGGATCGAGACGGTCGTTTCGGTATATCTCACTCAAGGTTTCAGAATACTTTGAGTTCAGCTGGGTTGGTTCGTACACGAAACCAACCGGGCCCTCAGAGCGGAAACACTCATATCTTGAGCTCCGGACGTCCGATTGACGTGCCATCGGCTTTGGTGGATTCCTCTAAGTGAGACGGATCTTATGGCTTACTTCGCTCGAGGTTTGGACACATTTGGAGTACGGTCGGGTTGGTTTTAACTTAAAAACCAACCGGGCCCCTGGGACGAAAAAGCCAATAACTTCCAGATCGGGCGTCCGATTGACGTGACGTCTATTGCGTTGCGTTCCTGTTGACGATACGGAACTTTTGGCATCCTCCGCCCGAGTTTTGGATGCAGTTGGATAGTGGCTGGGTTGGATCGCACCGAAATCCAACCGGGCCCCTGGAACGGAAAAGCTGATACCTTTCTGACAGAACGTCCGTTTGACGAACCGTCAGTGGCGTTGGTGATCTCGTTGAGAAACGGTCCTTATGAGTATACCCCATGAGAGTTCGGGGTACAGTTGACATACGGCCGGGTTGGTTAGCACATGTAACCAACCGGGCCCCTGGGATGAAAAGGCTAGAAACTCATAGACCGGGCGTCCGATTGACGCGCCGTCTATTGCATTGAGGCCCCTATGACGAGGCGGTCCTTTGAGATACTTCTTCGTGGAACCTTGTGATACTTGGAGTATCAACCAGTATCTCGTGGAGCGGACCCTCCCAAAGATGAGGGTACGGAGTACGGAGACCATGTAGCTGACTGAGACCCGACGACTGCTGATCGAACAACTCGGTGTGTTATAGAGGTGTGCTTGGTTGTAGCGGCACATGGGAGCGCTTGGTTGTAGCGGTATACCCACAACAGAGGTGCGCTTGGTTGTAGCGGCACAGGGGAGCGCTTGGTTGTAGCGGCAGACCCACGACAGAGGTGCACTTGGTTGTAGCGGCACATGAGAGCGCTTGGTTGTAGCGGCAGACCCACGACAGAGGTGCGCTTGGTTGTAGCGGCACATAGGAGCGCTTGGTTGTAGCGGCAGACCCACGACAGAGGTGCGCTTGGTTGTAGCGGCACATGGGAGCGCTTAGTTGTAGCGGCAGACCCACGACAGAGGTGCGCTTGGTTGTAGCGGCACATGGGATCGCTTGGTTGTAGCAGCTGGCCCGCAGTACTCGATAGGTGGAGTTCTTCAGCAGTCTTAGGTTAGTGAGCAGTACCTCGGAGTCGTGACAGGACCACTGTACACTCTAAAGACGGAGCTCTTCAGCAGTTACGGTTTCGATAATGAAAATCCTGGTTTGAGCTGAGACTTTTGACCTTTGTGTTTACCTCATGATTGAGATGGGTCACTTGATAACTTAGTTATATGTATGGGCATATACCTGGGTAGTGGTTATCCGTTGATTTCACAATTCTTGTGTTTCCTCATGATTGAGATGGGTTACTTGATAACTTAGGTATATGTATGGGAATATATCTATGTAGAGGTTATCTGTTGAGATCTTCTTGTGGTTATCCTTGTTGGTTTAGTGAGACCTTGAGGGTCTCGGGGTCCCTACTGAGTATCGTTATACTCACCCCTGCATGGGCTATGCCCGCACCTCGTTGTATTGGTTGCAGACGACGGGCAGTGCTGACGGAGGCCGAGTGTTCGAGGACTGGACGGTACCCGGAGGTGGACTACACGACGAGTCAGTACCCAGAGGTGGACTACATGACGTGACGACTCACAGAGGAGGTTGACGGACGAGAGTGTGGAGGAGACTATATGTACCTACCCTTCAGGTAGGATCCGTGGTGGACGACCAGGAGCTGCGCTATCTGTACCTACCCTTCAGGTAGGATCCGAGGAGGACGACCTAGGAGCTGCTTCCTTCTTCCAGCTGTTTATCCTTTTGCTGTTGTACCTTGTTCAGTTGTAGTCGTGCTTTCTTTTGGGTTTGTATTCTGGCCCATTTACTTTTCAGCTTTTCTTTTGAACTTAGTGTTTTGCTTCCTCTTGTACTCTGTGGTGCTTGTTTTCTTTTATAAAGGCAATGCCTTCCTAGTTATCGGGATTTTACGCCTTTGGTGCTAGTTGCCAGCCCCTGGCCTATGGAAGGCAGGCTTGGGGTAGTCACGGCACGGGCCCCGAGGACGGGTCGTGACAAGATATGTATGTTCAGAATGGTTTTCCACAGAAAAAATAGGGAAACTTTTCTAGGAAGGAATCAAAAGGAAAATATCCTTCCAAATCAATATCTTGAGTTGGTCAGAAATAGAATAGAGAAGTTTTTTTAGTGTTTGCTCAATTGAATGAGGCAACAAATTGTGGTGGTGTCCATGAAATAGAGAGACCTGATCTACCATAGAGTAACATGACCATAGTGGATCCTTTTATGAGGCAACTTTCCCCATCATTCAATGGATCATCTGACACTGTTCTAGATGAAGGATGGATTAAATATCTAAAATATATATTCAATGTCATGGGTTGTTGAGATCACAAAAAGGTAAATCTTTCAAAATATCATTTTAAAGTCGAAGTTGATTAGTGTTGGTTAATGGTTAAAATATTAGAGGATGTTAAGAGATTGATTCCATGGAAAGGGAGGAATTTAAGAATATATTTCTTAAGAAATATTTTCCCAAGGCTATTCAACATATTATGAATAATAAATTATTGTAATTGATACAAAAGGAGGAACATTTTGTGACTACATATGAATAAAATTTCACTTATTTGGAATGGTATGTCCCGAATTTTATTTGAGATATTTATAGTAATATAAATTAGATTTACTTAGGATTGAAAACAATATATCAAATGTAATTGGCCTCTCATGAGTTGAAAAGCTGTGAATTTTTTTTCAATGTTATGAGAATGTAGAATTGGAGTCTTATAATGATCATGTGTCCCATGATAATAGGACAAATAATATGTCTATTTGGCATCCAACGGGAATGCATTCATCAAATATGTTTAGTGCTAAGAAAACCAAATTTCGATTTTATGATACACAATGTAAAAAGCATCATGGATAATGATTTTTATAGTATGTTAAGTTCTTAAAATGTGGTAATATTGGTCATATTGATATTTATTGTAAGGTAGATGATTTAATAAGTAATGAATAACTAGAGGTAATATTTTTTAGTTGTAATGAGTTTAGAAATTATGCCAATGTGTGTCCAAATTTGATTACCCAGGGTGGAAACCAGAAAGATCGAAAGAAAAAGGGTGTTGAAAATATTTTTCTACTACTATGGTAGATATTGGGCCATCAAATGAATTTTTTAAATGTATGTTATGGGTTTTAAAAAAACCAATACAATGTTTGACTCTGGATCTTCACATTCATTAATTTTTGATAACTTTCCATGTAAATTACAAATGTTACCTATTGAATGTGATATAAAATTTTTGGTAAAAACTATGAGTGGATATATTAATGAAATGAAGATTTATAGGAATATTCATATTTTCATTGGGGGGATGGTTGTTTCAATTTTTTTTAACATCCTATAATAGAGTTTGATATCATTTTGGGAATGGATTGGCATTCAGTTTATCATGCCAAAATAGATTTCAAATCCAATAATGTTTTATTAAATGATTTTATACCTTTGATAACATTACAAGAAGCTGATATATTTATTAAATGTGGAATTAAATTTTATCTAACTTATGTAATTGAAAATAAAGAAATAGTTTTGATTAGTTACATTCCGGTAGTGACTGAATTTAAAGAATTTCTTCTAGATTAATTTCTGATGTTGTTCCTGATTAAGAGGTGGAATTTACTATGGATTTAGTTCATGATGATAAAAATATTTATAAAATTACTTATTGAATGTCTCATGTAAAACTAGAGGAATTGAAAAACTATTTACAATAATTTATTGATAATGTTTCATTCGACCTATCACTTCACCATGGGGTTCTCTTGTTTTTTTATTGAGAAAAAGAAATATGGTTCCACAAAAAATTGTATATATTATAGTGTCTTGAATAAAATCAATATTAAGAACAAGAATCCTTTTCCTCATATCGATTGTTTGTTTCATTATCTCCAAGGAGCTCAGTATTCTTCAAATATTGATTTGAGGTACGGGTACCATCAGCTGAAGGTGAATGAGGATGAAATTCCAACAAAAACATTCTGAATGCAATAAGGGAATTATGAGTTTGTGGTTATTATATTTGGGTTATCTAATGAACCCCTATATTTATGAATCTCATGAATAGATTATTTCATTAGTTTTTGAATCAGTTTATAGTTGTTTCTATAAATGATATTTTTGAATATTATAAAAGCTGGGAGGAATATGAAAGTCAGTTAAGGAATGTTGTGAGCAACCTAAAAGGGAAAAACTATATCGAATTATTAGTAAGTGAGAACACTGGTACAAAAAAATTCCATTCCATTGACTTATTGTTTACATTTATGGAATAACTATTGAATCTTATAAAGGAGAATTTGGGGATGAGTGGCCAATTCCTACTAATGTCACATATATTCATAGTTTTCTTGGATTAGCTGGTTATTGATGAATTTGTTTTTTAAAAACATTTCTTAATTATCTATTCCACTAACTATGTTATCATATAAGAAATTTAAGTTCATCTCGACAAAATAATATGGTGATTGTTTTTTGAAAATGAAATGAAGATTTGTAAATGATCTCGTTTTTCCTGCCTTTCAAAAATGGAGAATTTGTTATCAAAATTGATTTTTATTTGAAAGGACATAGTTTTGTATGATAGAAGAATGATCATGTAATTTTTTATGCTTCAATTTAGTTGAAATATCATGATTTAAATTACCCTACACATGATTTGGAATTAGCTACTGTTGTTTTTATAATAAAAATATGGATACATTATTTGTATGTTGTAAAGTGTTAAATATATACTGATCACAATAGTTTAAAAAATATTTTCACTCAACAATAATTGAACATGAGACATAGAAGGTGGTTGGAAAAATCATGGATTATGATTGCATGATTTATTACCATCCTGGAAAAGGAAAAAAGGTAGCTGATGCATTGATTTGTAAATGAAATGATACATTAACCAGATGAATTTGGAATGTGACAATTTGGTTAATGATTTGATGATTTGTTTATTTGAAGTTATTTGTGTTGTAAATACCTATATTTTTTTAGGTTTTATTATAATCGTCTTTATCAAAAAGGAATATGAAAAGGAAGAATGAAGGTTTTGAGTTGCATAAAAAGGTAAAATTGGTTAAAAAGTGTAAGTTGCATGAATTTAACATTGATAAATATTTTTTTTGAGTATGCGGTAGAGATTATTTGTTCCTTGAGATTCATAGGTGAAAAAATATTTGTTATGTGAAGCTCAAATTTCTCTATTTGTAGTTCATCTGGTCAGTACTGAGATATACAAATACCTTCAGAAGTATTACTGGTGGGATGGAATGAAAAGAGATATTGTTGACTTTACCCTAATATTTGTGACTTTTCAATAGGTTAAATAATAGAGGGAGTGACCAAAAATAATGTTTCAGTATTTTCTACTTCCAATGTGTAAATGGGAAAATATATATGTGGAATTTATAGTGGGATTACCGAAGACTACTCAAAGTAAAAAATGCAATCTTAGTTATTATTGATTGATCGAGTAAATACTCTGATTTTCTTCCTATTAGAGATAATATATATCTACAAAAACATTTATGGTTTTTAATTAAAGATATAGTTAGGATACATATAAATCCATTATATATTTTATCTAATCATGATCCTAGGTTCACTTCTAACTTTTCGAAATGCATTCAGATGTTGTTGGGTACTGAATTAAATTTCCGTATAGATTTTCATCCTCAAGCAGACAGGAAATCATAATGAACAATTTTAGATGTTGGAAGATATGCTTGTGCATGTCCAATGTATTACTAGGGTGTTTTGGATCAACATATTTATTTGGTTTAGTTTTTTTATAATAACATTTTTCATTCCAGTATACAAATAACACCATTTGAGGCATTATATGTAAAGTTGCGTCGGAGTCCCTATTTTTTGGATGAAGTATGTGAAGGAGAGTTGATGGGGCCAGAATTTGCTGCAGAAATGGAAGAGAAAGTTTATTTGATTCAACAACACATGAAGATAACTCAAAGAAGAATAAAGGTTATGTAGATTACTGAAGGAAGTATCTTTCCTTCTAGGTAGGTGATCATGTCTTTCTCAAAGTTTCTCTATGAGAACATTTGATGTGTTTTGGTAAGAAGGGATGTTTAGTCCAAGGTTCCATTGAACCTATGAAATACTAATGAAATTTGGATAAGTTGCCTATATAGTGGATTTACCTCATATTTTATCCCACATACACAATTATTTTCAGGTTTTAATATTAAGAAAGTATATGTCAGACCCATATCATATTTGGAGTCCAGAAGTAGTTCAGTTGGAAGAGAATATTTCATATAAGGAACATATAGTATAGGTTCTTAACCATATAGAGAAAGTTTAATGGAATAAGGGGATTCATCAGGTGAATGTTTTTTTTGGAAAAACCATATGGTTGAAGAGGAAACATGGGAATATGAAAATGATGAAGGAAAATAATCCCCAATTATTATAAGTGAATAAAATTTTGAGGATGCTATTTCAAAAAGGGGGAAGAATGTAAAAACCAAGGTAATGATAAAATAAATACTTTTCACTTATTAATAATTTAATAATTAAAATAGACATTATATTCAACGACGTATATGATAAAACTAGTTTTATGGTGAAAAACATTATTTTTTTACAAGTAGTTTTATCACATTTTAATGACACAGTTTATTTAAATATAGTTTTATTTACTTTTATAAATTATATTTGATAAAATAGTCTTTTTCATTTGAATAGGGACACCAAAATTTACTTGGTTAATTTTTTTATTTTTATGATAAGACTCATTTTTTGATGAATAGTGCAAAAATAATGTATTTTAATTGAAACTTTCCTTTTCGAAAAAATTATTTATATTATGAAATATTATTTTTGAATGGTTAAAAATTGTAATTAGAAGAATTTATTATTATTTAATCAAATTTAATTCATTTTAATCAATTCTATATTGAATTTGGATTTAAAAAATATTTGTGATTTTGAACGCTATTCTGTAAAAAAACCTTTTTCTAATTCTTTAAATGGGAATAATTTTTAATTAATTTCTACCAATTATGTGTTTTGAATATGGAAAACTAGACTCCATATTTAGATGTAGAAAGTCCAAATTATGAAAATATACATCTTTTAGTTTTGGGCATTATGAATAGTAACTATAGTAATAATTGTTCTTACCACGGTTAGGGATAAATTAGCCAATTAAAGGTAAATATTATATTATAAAAATAGAAAATTACCCTAAGACTTGTCTTAATTTAATTTTATTATTATTTTTTAAAACAAAAATAATATAGATTTTATTTTAGGACCAATTAGAGTCAATTTTATGACTTTAATGCATTTACAATATTATATTCAATGAAAATACATTTTTGTTACACTATTTATTTTAAAAAGTAATCTATTTTTAAAAAGGAGAAATATAGGGGATATATTCGACTATAAATAGTATATAGAAATATAAAATTATCACCTAAATCATGGTAATTTATTTATAATTTTTAGGAAATAAATCATCAAATTAAATGGTGACATAATGATGATGCAATAATTTCTTCATTAAAGGAAGAATCAAATAAATAATATTAATAATATCATAATAAATATAATTTGATATACTTTATATCATCCACGAATTTACAAGATGAATTTTAAATAGTAGTGATGTGTTAGAAGAGTTTTTCCACTATATCATGAGTTTATGACATTTTAAAAAATTCAACAAATGAATAGTGTCAAAATTGACAATAACGGTATTTCAAAATATAAAATATTTCATTAAATGTTATAAAATTTCAAAAAACCTATATTCTACAAACTAGTTGGGATAATTCTGAAAATTTTATGAATAACACTTTTATTGGTATTTTGGAATTTTATTGTAATTATATTAACCCATGAAGTGTAAATAACATGATACGACATTAAGATTTAAGACAGTAAAATAAGGGTTAAAAAAGAATGATACGAACTAAAAAATAATGAAAACATGAATAATTATTATTGTATGAATTTATTTATACCCTTACTTGTATTATATTATAAATAAATAAATTTTGATAATTTAAATAAAAAATAAATTTATATTAACTTAATAATTTACATAAATCCAAGAGTGTCCCTCCCCTCCCATATAAAATGGAACTACTTCCCATTGTTTCCTCAAAAATTTAAAAACCAACTTTTCTTGGACTCTATATACCTAAATACTTTTCTATAATCCCTCCCCACATTATTTATACCTTATTTTAGGCATAACATTGTCTTTGGAGGTGTTAATGTGTCAATCAAAGGAGATCGTCTAGAGGAAAGGTATCATTTTTAATTAAGTACTTCAGTTTTATTTTTTCTTCCACATCATTAAAATTATCTTCAACCATGATGATATAATAACTACACTATTAAAAACATACTAATATTTTATTAATTTAATATCATAACCTAAATCCATATCCACTTCCATCAAATGGGAAAAGAATAAATTGTTTGTGTATACAACTAAACTATCACCTCCAAGAACCGATTTAATTTGTTTTCAATTACTGTATCTCAATAATATTTTTAATGATGTAATTAAACTTCATATATGATATTAATTAAATATATATAATTATAATAAAATCATACATCAATTATGTTCTCACCTTAAATGCACATAAAATTGACAACATCGTTCGTGTATACGTGTGAACTATCACCTCCACGACGTAATGTGATTCATTTTTCATCACTACAACATAAGCATTATATATAAAAGTATATATAAATTATTAATATATTTTTTTATTATAATATTATCATTCTGGAGGGATAAAATTATTACTACATTCATTCCATAATGATCAATGAAAAATGGGAATGTTCTTCAAGAGTACATATGTCATACTGCCTCCATGATTATAATGTTGTACATTTTTCACAACCATACATAAAATGTTTTATTTAAAATTATAATTAATTAAAAAATGTGATTATTATTTCATGAAAATAATTCTAGATATAACGTACTGATTACCACTTTCGTCTACATACATCATACAATGTTTTTTTGGACTCACATACTGAATATTATCAAAACATCTGATGAGAACATAAATAATTATGTCATTGTTAAAATATAGTGATAAGTTATATAAATAAAATAATATAATTAAAAAATATTCTCAATAATGTAAATAATTAAATTATGTTTATTATTTAGGATGATAATGAACATACCTGATGAATCTGACATGAGGTAAGGGACTTCATCTCATTATCCTTTCATTGAGGCATATTTTGATGTTATACACCACCTTATTTTATGATCTGTATAAATGACCCCATTGAATTTTAATTCAATAAAAATTATTTAAAAAATAAATCTTATTATTATTTCTATACAGAGCATCTTAATTTCTTTAAAAATGACAAATAGAATGTTATTTAATGAATACTAAGACAATAGCTTCTCCGCTGCCATGACCATTATTTGATATTTGGATTCCTCAATACGACTTAATGTTTTTAAAATAAAATGAAATTTTTTATTCACTTTTTCAAATATTTTGGTATTAAATATGGATTTATTATTTCAATACACAAAAATTATTTCTTATGATTTCAAATTAAACTTTATGAGAAAAATGATGACAATTGAAATCCATTGGTTATTATGATTATATAATGGTACGTGGAAATTTTAAGGGAGGTTACATGATAAAACAATGATTAATAGTTTTGGGATAAACCATGTATGGGTGGTTACATTATAATCTATAATTCATTGGTTAGAGAATTTGATTGTATGATTATTCCATTTTGTTAGAGTGACATTTATGGAAGCTGACCGTATGGTTATTCCATTTAAGTATAATTATGTACCTTGTTATGGTTATGTTTTATATATTATTCCTATGGGATTTATGGTAATATTATTATTACAAAAAGGGAAAGAATTTTTTTATGTAATGTATGTACAACTTCTTGAAGGTTAAAAATAATGCTATTATAATGAAGTATTCATGGTTTACATTCTTTCACAAGACTAACAATTTTCCTTCATTATGTATCCAAAACTGATATTTTCATTCTCATCCCATGTTTTAAAATATTTTACATAGGATTTAAGGGAGAATAGAGACAAGGGTGGGATCATGGAAAAAATTGTGGTGATTGACAATGAAAAGAAACCATGTTTCATTGTAAAAGTTTTTTTATGAAAAACCTGGATACTATTTGGAAGTGTATGCTTGGTATGTATATGGTTTTTTATATATGATTCATGTCCTAATGATTTAAGTATCTAAACTAGAAAATATCTTCCTTGTGAAATAATGAAAAATTCTTGAATTAAACTAAGACTATGTAATGTTTATGGTAGGGTACTTATAATTAAAATCCAATGAAAGAATAATTATGATATCAATTCAATATATCACTACTGGATCATAAGTACAATAAAAATTTGAAGTCATTGATGAATAAAAATACCATTAAAATTCTATTAAAAACACTCCTAGGGAAAATAAAATTTTGTTAAAGAAAATATTTTTAAAACTAAATTTTCATAAAATATTTTGAAAATATAATTTTAAAATTACAATGAAAATTTAATATATTGAGGGGTGATGATGGATGAAAATTTTGTATATGATTTATATGTTAAAAAAATATTCTTTCACATTTTCAATAAAATACTAATGACCATTATCTAGAAAAAAACATGAATGTTCCTTTAAAAACATTTTTCAAAAAGCAAATAATGGGTAAAAATTTCTTTAATGAATTATTTTTATATTGTTAATCACAATTTTGAATTTTTTATAAACATGGTTTTGGATGAAAAATGATTTTCAACCGAAGAGAGAAATAAGGTCAAATTTGTTAAAAAATTTCATAATCATTTTAAGTAACAAGGGGAGTAAAATTTTATAATTAATTTAAAATTTCATGAATAACCATAGTAGAATAAAATAAATGTGTTTATTTAGTGATATATCATTATATTTCATCATTATAAATTTAATCATAAACTATCCTGATAGACAATTATATTTTAAAATAAATCATAACTACTTTGGTAACATTTGAATCATAAGCCACATGAAATAGGTAAATTAAATGAATCATTAAATTTAATTAATATAAAGGGATCATGATATAAAATATCAAAAAAGTTATTATATACCCCATATAAGAGAATTAAGTGGCAAATATGGCATGTGTCCCACAGAAGTAAAAATGAGACGACAAACCCTTACCTTAGATCTAATTTCCATCATACATGTCTATACATTATATATAATGGACATATATTTATTATAATTCTATTACATAAACATAATAAAATAGTTAATACCAGATATGGTTTACTTTTATTCTTTTATGACACATTTAATTACAAATATTTGTTAAAATCACTATTTTGGTTGTTAATTTCTCTGTATTTCATGTATGTTTTGGTTGGTATTTTATAAATTTTTACATCCATCATGGATACATAATCTAAAAAATGATAAACATGATAAAAATCATATATTGATTCATTATATATGTATTTTGAGTAATCTATAATTTTTTTAGATTGAAAATAAGTTACACCATTCATGGATATAGTAGGTCATACATAAACAAGAATGTTATTTCCATTTTCTCAATGGATGGAATAAAAGGAAAATAAATATTAATTAAACATTAAAGAATCATTGTTTTGTTAAATATAGAATTTATATTAATAAAACTCATACATACTACCATCCATATAAAAATAAATTGAAAAAAATTTCACATCACTACATGGAGGTTGCAACCCATACATACACAGAAGTGACATTATTATTTTTAATGTATTGTATGGATATAATTAAGACATGATATTATATTTAAAAATGTATTTTTAGGACACCAGTATAAAAAATATTCATTTAAACATATGGTTGTGTGAATTTTATGATATTGAGGTGATTTAATTTATTAATATATATATATATCATAACATATCAAGGTGATATATTCTCTTATAATATTGGTGTTTTGTGTTATATATGCTATCAAACATGATTTCCTTCTTTTAAAATCATAGGGCATCATAGTTGTGGCTTGACTTTTTTAAAATCTACCTACAGTCACTAAAGTTCATGATGTGCTTCGAAACTTTTTATTAATTTAGTATATGCTAGAACCAACACATATTATAACCTATAAGGAAATATAATTGAAACTAAATTTATCTTTTTATAAATAGTATATATATTGTTGAAACTAGAGAACAAGTGTTGAAGAATTAGATGAATCGACTAGTACATGTACATTAGAGAAGTTAGAATATAGAATAAGTGATGTGGGAACCGAGATAAGTTATGATGGATAACTAAAAAATCCATTCAAGAGGATAATTTTTTTTAATTTCAAGGATGAGTATTTTTATAGAGGGAAGAATGTAACACATAAGATTAAGTTATAAATAATATTCTTTTATTTCTAAAAAATTATAATAAAATTCCCAGAGATTAATTAAATAATGTGATTTAAACCTATGGTTATTATTTATTTTAAAAAAAATTATAAAATAAATTTCATTTTTGAATTTATCTAGAAACAATTATCACATGGTAATTTTTTGAGATTTTTCAAAAATAATAGATTTTGGGTGAAGAGTGGAAAACACTCATTTTATAAAAAAATTTAATTTTATGAAATTATAATGATATAAGAATGAAATGAATGTATATGGAACCTTTTATTAGGGATTAAATATATATTAATAAATTAATATTATGAATATAATAATATAATTTAGAACGTAGAAATATATGCTTAGCCTTTTTGAAACCCAAATAATGTTTTTTTTTTCCAAAAAAATAGTTCTTTTCTTTTAATAATGAATTTATAGGGACCCATTCAGTTTTCGTGTGGTTTTAATGATAAATAATTCTTACATTTTTTAAATCAAAAAAATTAATTCCAATGGATCCAAAATAAATCATTATTTTTCTATTATATAATTTTTGTTAGTAAAAAACACTTTTCCAAAACTAGATTTCATCATATTATGCACAATTGTTTTTAAATTAGATTATGAAAATTATATAAATTTAATCTTTTAAATATAATTTAATGTTTTAAATATTAATAGTTTATATTAGTTAATATGGCCATCTTTATTTTTAATCTTAACTAATAGTAAAAATTTTAGAAACATTGCCACTGCTAAATTTATTGAGGGTTTATTGGGAGATAAACAAAGACACAATGGTATAGATGAATTGAAAACTTCACTAATTATTATTATTTGATGTTATTAAAAATATATATTATCTTAATTTTAATACTTTTCCATTTGGAATCATTATACTTGATAAATAAATTAATTATATTAAAATGTTGTGTGTAATTCAATGTGTGTCCACTTTCTCACTTATAATAGAGAACCACATATTATACCTTATTCAAATAGTTTGAACCTTATATATCACCCAATACCTAGAATAATACCTTGATATTATCCTTAACATTATTCCAATTACCCTATTATTCTTATAAGAACATTATTTCAAAGCATAAGGTGTCATCCAAAGTAGTTATCTCAAAAAAGAGATATAAATGTTAACCATGATTTTTCAATTGTATCCAATATTATTTCATTTCTAAATATATTGTATGTATCTTAAAATAAAAAATAGAGTAATAGTATATGATGTTATTATTGTTATGGTAAAAACATTTTCCACCGCTTTTCCAACTTAAGGAAAATGAAAACATCGCTTGTGCATATGGACGACCTTCTTTCTCCACATAGCGGTGTAATTCATTTTTATTAAACACTTTAACTGGATGGTTATAAATATGGAAATAATGAATATATATGAAATTTATGAAATAAGTACTCTTTTTTAAATATTTTTTTTATTCTTACCCTCCCACCTACTAATGTTGATAACATCACCCGTGCATGTGTGTTGAGTACCACCTCCATGAAAAAATGTGATTAATTTTTCATATATTCCATCAATGGATGATTATAAATATGTAAATAATTATTATATATTATATTTATATCAGTATTGACATTATATATATATATTATATAACCATGAGAAATATTTTAGGACCGAATATACCATTATGAAACAGTAATGAAAATCACAATAGTTAACACATGGAAAAGATGATTTTAATGAAAAAATTATTAATAAATTGTTCCTAAATTTTTTTAACTGATTCATATATGATATAGTAAGTATGTATGAGTTTATAGTATTCAATTATAAAAAAAGTTAATTTATTATATTGAGTTTTTAAATAACTTATAAAGAAAGGTGGACCTATGGAAAGATATTATTTCACAATCTCGTCCTTATTTAAGATTTTTTTATGTTTAAGGTTTAAATTAGATTAATTATAAGATATTTCAATCATAAAAACAATATATTTAATTATCCTACGGTTATTTATAGGGTTTTCAATTTTTAGTTCAATTTTAAAATTGTTGTCACTCAAAAATATCAACAAAAAAATTAAAGTAAAATAGAGTTTTTCTTAATCTGATTAGGAATATTTGTTCCCATGTAAATGTATTAATTAAAATATTTTTATCATTCTAAAATTATTGATAAAATTAATTTTTTCCCTTTTTATCTTTTTATAAAATATTTTAAATTTAATATCCTTATCATTTTAAGATTGAGGTATTTTAACCAAATGTTTGACTAAAACCCTTATCTTAACATTTAAAACACAAAAGAATTTTCTCAATGTAATGATTATTTTCTGATTTGAATCTTAATTTCCAATTTTCCATGTAAATTTCATGGAAAAGTATTTTTCAAATATTATTTATTTTTTATAATTTAATATATGATATTTCAAAATGAAAAAGGAATTTTCCTCAATAAATATTGTAGTTATATTTTTAAAATATTTTCATCTATGTCACAATCGATTGAGAAATATTTGAATTTACTAGGTACATCCCCTATTAATAACGTCATCCTTATTTAACTACATGTAATATGATCATATTGTAATATTTAATGATTATAGAAAATATTAACATTTCATATGTTATTTTTTCAATGTAGATGTTTATGTTTATTATGTATTGAACTATTTTTCACCCCTATCACTTGATGAATTAATTTGACTAAGTATTTTATAGGAGGGTCTCATTATAACCCATTAATGCACCGATATGTCTCATGAAATGACCATGTTTGTGTATTTGGAATGGGCCTTACCATTTTATGTATGGTGTCTTTGAAAAATACCTTGAATGTATGATTATAATGATCGGAGTTATGAATTTTATCATTATACATCCAATTTTTTTTATAAATATGATTATTTATTTTGTAATGTCATTCATGGATTTAGTTCTTTTTTATGATATTAATTTTATGGAATATTTTATTATTGTTTTTCGCCTAAATATTATTAATGATTTATTTATACATGGCATATTATATTGTGATATTTCAACTAATGAGCATATTAGATCACACTTTTCTATATATTAATTTCGATAGGATAATATAAAGTGGTCAATAAATGATTAATGGATTTACTAAAATAAATACTATTGTTCTCGTAATAATTTTTTAAGTAATATATCATGTTTTCATATGTAATGATATATTAATCTATGCATAGAGTCTCCCAATAATATTAAACTTTTTTACCCTTTAATATGTGATCCCAAGTATCATTTTATAGCATAGTAAAATATCCACTGGATCCAGGTTATTGGAGTCAGTGTGTTACAATGTCAGTCAATTTTATGTGGAACCCAGGGTAGGTCTTGAGTTCTGAGATGAGTTTTAAATAGTGATACTTTATTTCCTAAGGCCAATATTAGAGACATGAGAGACTTAAGACTATTGGTGATAGTTAATATTGATATAAATCTCATACACTCTTTGGAACACACTCCTAACAGTGGAATGGAATGTAGATATTTTCTATGAGTGGGATGATTTCCCCAATGATAAATGTAATGTATCTAGTATGGTTTCTCATGGTTTATGGTCTTCAAATCTCTCATGATAGTTATGTGATATAGAACCCATGTGATGGTTTAGGGAATTTTATTTAAAATTGAAATGGGTTTTAATGTGGATTATTATTACGTAGCATATGATGGTCCTTGGTTAGATGGACTAGGATATTATTATTCAAAATAGTAGATGGTTTGAGATAATAACTTGGGGTATGGATCATATAGGGATTTTGGGATATGGATAATTATCAGGTAAATTTTATAGGATGATATGAATGAGTATATATAGTGATAGGTTTAGGTAAACTAGTTAACTACCATAATGACAAGATAGTCATGCTATTGGCTTTGAAGTTTCATGATTACGAAATGATGCTAGCGTTGAAGATGATTATTTAGTAGTATAGATGGTAATTTTATTTTATTTATTTATAATCTAGAAATGAGTTATGTATTGTATATTTTATTCATATTTACCAGGTAATATATATTATATTCAGTGTTTTTTCAATGTGTGTATTTCAAACTTGAAGTATGATTGATATTTATATTTTTTCTATAGCCTTACCTTTTGTGAATATGTATTGGAAAATAACACTATGATGGAGAGGATAATATAAAAGGATATTATTTGGGAACCAACCTAAATAAATGGGTGGGTGGTCGATGTGATGTTGTACAATTTTGTTTGAGACCCACCTTATGTGATAGAGTAGTGGGATATTTCATGTGGAAAAGGCCATGATGTGATACCCACCCTAAGTGAAAATAGAGTGATCAATGTGATGTGATACATCAGATGATATGGGATTTGACTTTAGTGAATGGGATATAGATTATTTTATAGTTCATTAGATTGATTTGGAGCCTCACCCTAAGTGAAAATGTTCTATAGGAGATCACCCCAAGTATAGGGAATTAACCGATGATTTATTTGTAGGGTCGGATCCAATTAATGAGGGTAGCAGTATAACCATTATGTAATGAAGATGGGGTTTAGTATAGTTCTTTCCCAATTTAATGTTGTTGTGGTTGAGGTAAACTATTCCTCCTAACAAGGATTTATAGTGTATTGGTCTAGGATTATAGCCTGATTTTTCTTCTATTGGTGATGTCTATGCCAGGTAGGTTTGGTTAGCATGGTTTCTAGGATACAAAAAGTTGACCCAATGATCATTCTATTATGGTAAAATTTTTACTTACATTAATCATGAATATATGTTTATGTAATGGACTATAATATGAAAAATTGGTATAACCTGGCTGAAATGAGTTTCTTACTCCAAACAGGTCACCATGGTGTGGTTTATACCTTATGTTTGGTATGAAAGTTATGTATAAGTGGTGTAGTGGATCAGGTTGGGCCCAATTGATATGGATTGCATATGAGATTTATGAGCAGTTTATGTTTGTATGTGGGTTATTCAATATATATATATATATATATTAATTTCTATATTTGACTTGATTTTTGGGAGATTAGTATGGATGTACAGCTGTGTGATTAATCTTACATTTCTTATATCATGGAATATTTTTTTTATTTGATATGGTTTTCTGTAGCTATACTTCAATATTTTAATTTAAAATTTCTATTATAGATTATTTTTTACTATTTATTTATTAAAATTGGATATAAATTTTTAGGAATAGTCTCTCTAATGCATGATTCTAGTGAAACTCCCAAGTTAATAGACACTACTGTACTCAGAGCAATGTTTGTGGCCATTTATAACTCTAGTTATAATTCCTTCAAGTTATTTTAGTTACAATGTTACATTATTTATTGGAGAGAATCATATTAATAATTGTATCGAGTCAACAATTTCAAGATAATATAATTCCATTTAAATGTTTTTATTACACACTCCCAAAACACATTGTTATGATTTTTTAATGAAAACATCAGAGCTCCAAGGAAAAATCAATCACAATTATATGATAAATAAACCATTCAATTGATTGACAGAAACATTCTCATATTTGAATCGATATGTAACATACCATTAAAATTTACTTGATCTAGTAGCGGAATCGGTTAATCACATGACATCATGTGTGCCTCCTCGAATTCTATAGGCTGATGACTAGGATTGAGGGTCTAATGAAACATGTGTGAAGACTATACCCTCTTTACCAGAGTAAACCTAATTTGAAAATAATCACAACAATTTAAGTTAAATAATAATAAATGAACAAGAATCATATACAATATTCCCAAAATGGGGATGCACAAATAAAAATGTACAATAAAAAAGTCATGTTGTGATAGTCTAAATAATCAAAGGAAAAAAATACACCAAGAAGATCCCCACAATGGGCCTAGAAAACATATCAGATCCCATCATCCATGATCTATCCTAGGTCAACCATCTAATAAAGGTCTATTTCACCCATCCTGTCCTATGACTATAAAAACTTCTTGGTTACCCAGTATGACTCAAGATGGATGTGAGTAAAACATAGTAAGACATAACTAATGTTATCTAAATAAATATATATTCTAATAATAATTATTGTATTTTCAATCGAATTAAAAAAATATTAAAGAGGTAAATAAATAATTAATGTACTACAATAGAAGTTCTCAATCATAGGGTTCAAACACATCAATTTAAAAAGGTGTCATTCAATGATCTTTCCATTTGCTGATGAAAAAGAAAATTAAACTAAATACCATAACCATATTGAATCCAATTATTGACTAGATCATCATGTCAACACCCTGAGTAAGATAAAGGAACATCATGGCCATCATATCATGTAAGGATTATGAGAATCAGGTATTGCCAACCCATATTGAGGATAAAGAGAATCATGTACAACATCTCTACCCATGGGTTGAAACTATCATATAAATCATCTAAAACCATTTGATTATTATCACATTTATTAAGGATTAATATACATGGATATTTCATCAAGGGTGACCCCATTTTGATATCCACTTATTCCCATGGCCACATACAGTCTACCTCTTTAGAATAATAACATGGATAAAGCATTTATGAATTTAATTTAACACTTAAATGTTCTTCAAAACAAATTTCATAACATGAAAAAAATATTATTTTCTCATTTTCCATTAACAATGTATTTATCAAACATTACACAATTAATTTACATGTTAATTGAAAATTCACTCTTAGTCATGCTAAACTTTAAAAAATGTTACAATCAAAATAAACCTATAATTTCACTAACTCATATTCAGAAAAAATAAATTTCCATGCTCAAGGGAGTGGAATACCCCACTTGTAGACATAGACCAGGTCTACACATCATCAACAGACCTTAAAAATCCATAAAAGGTTCCACACATAATCTATAAAAGTATTTGTCTTTTCCTAATAAAAAATAAATTGTGTTGTGAAATAACACAAACTCCAAAACTACATACACATGAATAAACATCAAGATGGTGAAAAATAACTTATAAACTACCTACCCCAAGCTCGTAGATAACCACTCACCCATCCAAGGGACTTGATTCAAATAAAAACCAGATCCAAAACCAAATATAATATTTAACTGGAAAATGTTGGGTTTATGAGATTTGGAAGAAGGGGAATAACCACTAATGGTTTCTTCTAGAATAATAGAAAAAAGATGATTCATCTAATTACCCAAGGTGTTAATTCATAAAAAATGTCACATCAAACGAACTAATTTTCATAGAGAATCATCCATGAGGAAGTAGGTAGAACCTTTTTCTCACCCCAAGATTATAGAGAAGAAAATGGGGAATAAATTTGGTGAAAATCATATATATTGGTATTGAAGAATGGCCATTTTCACTATTTTAATGAGGCACGCAGTTTAATTGTACAACTTTCCAAATGGTGTGAAAACCAAGTGGCCTCCAGATTCTAGGAGAGGCATGGGACACATAGTTTTATAGAGAGTACTAAATGTTTTTTGAACCATGTAGAGGTCATGTAGTTGATTTGGTATAAGGATGCATGATTTCTAGGATACCGTTGCATTGTGTGTCAACTATGAAACTCCCTCCTCTAGGCTAGATAATCATGGTACATGGTTAATAACAACCATGATACAATAAATCTTCCTACATAGTGTGAAATATTTTCCATATTTTTAATTTCCAAAACCCATTATTAATGATATGAAAATCATCACTCCGATAATTTTTCTTAATATTTCAATGGATTTTAAAAAAATATATAAGTGAGATATACCTTGATCAATGGGTTTGGATCTTACAACCTACCCACATTATAAAAAATCATCCTTGAGACACACTTATAGAATCCATAAGTCTACAAGGTACAATGATTCGTCAATTAGAAATGTATATAAGCTTCCTTCTCTAATATATCCTCTATAACATAGATATGCTACCATAGCACTTTGTCCAAAGGAAAATTCTAAAGCCATAAAAAACTATCACTATGGTCCAAAACATGAATTAAATGCTCCTCAAAGTATGCATCAGCCCCAAGATCAAAATATTTTACATTAATCACATGGGAAGTGTTAGAGTGATACTTCCAAAGCTATGAAACATGGAACAAATCATTAATTGAGTTGTACCACTATAGTTGATCCTACTGATATGATAGAATTCCAATACTCTCTAAAATTCCATATGGTCCAATATATCTAGGCACCAACATACCCTGCATAAAAATTTGATGGCAAACCAAACTCAATGAAACCCAATGGAACACATGGTTTCCCACTAAAAACTAAAGAGGTTGATGATGTAGATAATCATATTATTTTTGTCTAATAAATTCCATAGTTATATGATTCTGAATCTACTAAAATTCTCTTATATCTCTTTCACAGAAATCCGCCCATCAGATCTGATTATTCCACTTCAATAAAACATAATGGATATCCAAATGTCCTTTAATTGAGTACCTCTTATGTTTCAATCTGAGTGTATCTATATAACTATTTTTATAGGCAAACTTGATTTGCTCTAGGTACTTTTCTGAAGTTCCACCAAAATTGTGGATACATTTAATAATCATGTCCTCCAACACCTGGATAATAAATTCTAATTTATCATCTATTTTAAGGTTAAAAAAATATAAAAAAAAACTATATACCAAGTAGATTTTGTATAACTATTCCAAAATAAGAAGTAATATGTAGATCATGATATAATATTGTATTTTGTGGCACCCCATGAAATCACACTATCTCACTAAATTACAATTAACTAAACTGATTGATAACAAAATTTACATTCATTGGTAGGAAATAGAAATTTTTTGTTAAACGATCCAAAATGACCCATATCACATCATTCTTAAGAGGATTCCTTAGCTAGACCATAAAAAACCATCATAACATCATCCAACATTAAGCTTGGAATGGTAAATGGTTGCAATAGACTAATAGGATATTAATACTCAGTCTTCACTTGATGGAAGATGTCGTATCCCATAAACAAATATACTATTTCAATTCAATTCATATCCACCAATATTGTATGTGAAGTTCATTCTACATTTTAGTAAAGTCAAGGTGCACCACCCACCTTGAGGCATGAAAGACATGCATTAGCACCACCTACATAACAGTATGAAAAATAACGTTCCTTCATATGTTTTTGACCTCATTTTCATTTATGGTCTAATATAGAGGTATCTCCCCACCATGAAATCTATCCCTCAATGACATTCACTACAGATACTCATACTTTCACATCTTGATAGTGCTCATAATATGGTTCATGATGGATAAGGACATAGAGGTAATATATTCTCTTTCAGTTTCAACACCTAAATGTATCTCAATGAACAAGGCCATAATTTTCAACTCAGAACTAGATTCTTGCACTATGTATCTGGTGTCTTCCGACACAACACATATAAAATAATATTTCCCATTCGTAGGGTATATTCTAGTTCAAAATCAAAGGATTGGGTATAATAAATCAACTTTCACAACCAAATATTAAAACCGAACTAGGAAAATAAGTATTCCAGGCTCTTATAATATGTAAAAATAGTAAAATTTTCACCTACATGATAGTTCCACCAACACCTTAATTTATAAAATACTATGGAAAACTAGAGATCATGCCTTGGATAATTCCATTCATGAGGCCTCAACTGCCAAAAACCATACACCACACCTTAGTCTCCCTGTATCAATACTACCCCAAGTCAAATCTTAGTTGAAATAAAAATCATTTTATACTCTTCACATGGTTCATGTAAGATCATAATTGGGGATATTTTCAAACACTTCATTATCTACTAGAATTAATTATCACACGTTCAAGACCAGTCAAACTTTATGCACCTCTTGGTCAGGTGGGAGAGCAGCATTTGAAAAAAAATTTGATAATTTTTTTTTAATAAGTCACTAAGCTCAAAAATAAATGGATATATAAACAATTATTGGGTTTCCCCTAATACAAAACTACTTGAACCTTCATTATTTCTACAGAAACACCTTTCCCTTGTATTATTTTATGATTTAAATGCATCATGTTAATATATAAATCAAACTTAAATAGATTGGTATATAGGTAATTCTCTCTCAGTGTATTCAATAAGATGACATGAAGTTTGACATGATCATTATCAGTCTAAAAATACACCAATATTTCATTAATGGAATCAATAACAACTTCATCCATGTATATGTAGATGATTCAATTCATCAAATCTATAAACACACAAGGAGTGTTCATCAGGCCAAAAGGAATCACACAAAACTGATGAAAACCATAACAACTTGGGGAATCTTCCCATGGAATATCAAAAGTTATCACACTCAAATGATTATACCATGATCTCAAATATATCTAAAAGAACATGAAATCATTCTTCAACTGGTTAAAAAGATAATTTATTACTAAAATAGGATATTGATTCTTAATTGTCATCAAGTTCAACTCTGGTTAATCCACAAATAATTGTAATGTTTTGTTTGAATTTTTTGGAAATAAAATGTATGACCCCAAGGTGACGTACTTGGATTGATGAACCCTTTATCATCCAACAACTACAATCCAGCCTTGACCTCTTGAAGAACCACCCATTTTATTCTATAAGGCATAATAAAAGCTAAATCACCTCTATATACTAACTCAATAATAAACTCAACCTCTATACCTCAAGTAAATATTTCAAAAAATCCTTATGAAACACATCTTGAAACATGAAAACTATTGTAGGGAAGGAATAATGAACCACTACCCTATAATTTAACAAAATACTTACGAACTGGGCTGTGAGATTAACAAATTTCTAGAAAACTGGCCATGTATGACATGTCTGGATGTCCCACTCACCATGGTGAACATGGATATCACACTCAAGAGACATGAATTTCACCCTTCTAGCGTAACCATCATTGTAATATTGGTTCTCAACCAACAATTACATTCACAATATCAATTCAAAACCTAACATTTAATTCTATAATAAGTCGTGATGAATATTACACCCACCATTATCAAGGGAACACTCCATGAAACTTCTAATACCATCCGTTCACAACCATAATGATGCATCGATCATCCTAAAACCACCAATGAAATTCAATTAAAAACACCAAGAAATTAAAAAACAAATTATCAATAAAATAATGCGAACCTCACATATAATGTAATCCACTAGAAATCTTGGAAGGTATAAGAATCATGTAATGAATAGTTAATCTTCTGGCCTCACCAACACTCGGTACAAGCTGAGCAGTGGGGTGATGACTTGCCCATATACCGTGTTCGCTAATCTGAGTCCCATGCACTACACTACTATTTTAATATAGAAATTCAATCCCTATAGAACCTCTTTATCGATTAGGACTAGTTCATCCCATCGAACTATAACTACTATACTAATATGAGGAAGTATATCCTCTACTTGTGTTCTAAATTGACCTAGGTCTTCCAACACTATCCATTAGCTGAGGGACCTTGTAGAACCTATGCAGGTGTCCAATACTATAAGAATTTATTAAATACATTGGTAGATGATCACATGATCACCATATGTGATAAAGAATTCAAAATTAATAGAAAATCACCTGACCCTCCCATGAGATGTTGATCCACTCCCATGGATAGTTTTTCCTTCACCACCATTATGAATGTTCTGATAATGACTATTCAAAAAATAAAAATATTCACCACTATAAAACCCAAATAAAACCATATATACACCATTATAATCCTCCATTAATCCCCTATTAAATGAGATCGTTAATCTCCAACTCAGAAAACTTGTTCAAAGGGAAGATATTCACCTCGTTCTTGATCTCACATCAATGCCCATTCTAAAATTGCTTCAACACTACTATCAGATCCTCTTCTAATACAGGAAGAAACATTTTCATGTTAGTTAAGTAACAAACATAATCCATCAAACACATATTACATTGAGTGAACCACAGAAACACTACATCACCCACTTTATTCAGAGTCTCTTGGTAAAATATCACTAAACAATTCTCCTGGAAGTCCTTAAGTACCACACCCACTACCTCCTCAACCTGGAACTGAATGCCTTGCTAGATATTTTATAGTACATAAAAATTATAGGCTAATATCATTATCTTCTTCTAATGAGGAGTCTATATGTGATAATGAATATTTTTGATAGACTGAATCCATTATTTTTCTACCACCATTCACCATCTCCCACGAACGTCAGAGTTATAACTAAAATTTTCCAGTAAAATTAAACATAGTAGGTGAAAAATACACTGGATAATTCTGTATGAACTATATAATACTGAGTAAAATATTATGGCACATTAATTGAACCATGTCACCAAGAACCAATGGGAATTATGGTCCGGCTATTGGATGAGCATTCTTTGTAATGTCCACTATTTTCCCTATCGATAAACATCATCATGGTAACATTTCTCTAAAATTTCAAATGAACATTTATACTCAAAAAATAAAAGTTAAATTATTTTAAAAAATATAATATGAATATACTATCCCAAATAAAAACCTATATTTCATTTACTACCATCAAATATCTCTATCATGGGCCATGTCAAACACATGGTAAACCAAACATCCAAATTCAGACCTTACATTAGACTCCATTTTAATATATCTAAATTTTTTGAAACAACTGAAAATATCTCAATATAAACCATTTTAACTATTTAATTTATCATATTTCAATTTTAATTAATTTCACAATAATTATTGGGAATTATTTGCTCCAAAAAACAAAAATTAATACAGTGTAAACTTTTTCTCATAACCCTTATGCTTTTCTAGGTGTTCCTAACCCGATTCATATCAAGTGACTAATGTGATGCATGCATAAACCATATCATTCCATACCAGTCCATGAGATAAACCTCAAAATAAATAGAATAATTAAAAAAATTATTCAATTATAGTGAAATAACATCTCAATTGTAATAGTGAACTATAATAACAAAAATACCACCATGGGATCTTAGGTTATCACCTGCACATGGGCCAGTACCTCTCGAGGATGAGTTTTTTATAAGGACTAAAAATCCAATCTTACATTCTAAATTTCTTAAATAGTAATGTAATAAAATATAAAATTCCTTTAATACCACGTTTTCACATCCTGATCAGGCTCACTCGAACTAGTACACATCAGGCTAGTCACATTACCTCAAGCATGCCTCCCCATATGGTAGAGGTTTCCGACTACTAGTGAGGGTCTAGTAAAAAATATGTTGAGGCTATAAAAAATTTAACATAGTAAATCAAGAAGTAAAATCATAAAAAATGTCAAAAATCAATAATAATAGATAACTAAAAATCACATACCTAATTAAAAAATAAGGGAAGTTCAAATAAGCGATACAAAAAACATACCATATCATGATAATCTAAATTTTTAAAGGAAAAATAAAATAAATACAATAAGATGATCCCCACACCAGGTCATGAAAACTTTTTGAGTCTCTCTATCCATGATACATCTAAATTGAACCATCTTACAAAAGGCCTCTGCACTTATCTTGACCTAAAGCCATTAATCTACTTGGTTACCAATGGAGCCGGACTAGGGTGTGAGTAAAAATCACTAGGACACCACCCATAGTGTAAAAATAAATATATAGTCTAATAACAATTATAGTATATGTTGAACAATTAAAAATGGGTAAATATGTAAATAAATAAATGATGTATTACAATAATAGTTAACAATAATATGGTTTAAACACTTCAATTTATAAATACACCATTCATGGATCATTATATTCATAGATTCCAAACAACATTGAGGCAATTACCATTAACATATCAAAATCTCTTAGTGACTAGATCTTTTTTCCCTCACCCTATCAATGATTAACAAGCTTTATATCCATCACATTATTCAAGGATGTCGATCGTCATGTCTATCCATCCTATATCATAGATAAGGATAATCATGTCCAATAACTTTACCCATGGGTCAAAACCCTAATTTTTATCAACTATTATCATTTGACCATTCTCAAAATTATCAGGGTTTAACATTCATGGACTTTTCACCAATAGTGAACCGATTACAATATTCATTTATTCCCATGCTATAATACACTCAACCACTTTGTTCCAATCCTATGATTAAACCATTATGTCATTTAACTCATCAATTTAATGATCTATAGAACCATTTCATAACATAAAAACACCTTTTTTACATTTCCCATTAACTATCTCTTTATCAAATCATAAAAAATTTAATTTTGAAGTTATTAAAAATTACCCTTTTATTCATGAAATCCTTAAAAAAAATTATAGCCCATATAATCTCCAAATCCCTATAACCCATCATTTATCATCTATATTTCCATGCTCAATGGGGTGGCATGATCGATGGGAGGCCTTAATCCCCATTTACTTGTCATGAACAGACCCGATGAGATCCATGAATTGTCCAACACGTCATTTATATTCAAAATTAATCATTCCCTTACAATTAATAAATTTAATAGTGAAATCATACCTAATAAAAAACCACATACACATGAAAAGTCATCAATAATATGGGAACTAACATGTAGACCACCTACCTCTAACTTGTAGACAACCACTCACCCAAACATAGAACTTGATTCAAACCAATGTTATCTCCAAACCCAAATATAATGATTCCCTATAAAAATTATGGTTTATGATATTCATAATAATAGAAACATCCAAAAAAGAAATATTTTAGAAATTATATGAAATTAGACTCATATACATACCTAGGTCATTGATTCATAATAAATATATTTTATATGTACTGTGATTGAAGATTAATCATCATAAAAGAAGTATGAACATCCATGTTAAAATCCATATATACTAGAGAAGGAAAGGGGTTGTAAATCTAGTTAAAATTGTATAATTATTGGGAGGGAATCATTGTTCTTTACCCTATTTTAGTGGGGTTGTATGGTTCCAAATCATAGTTTTCCAAACCATTTAGAAACTACGAGGCATCCTTTGTCCAATGGTGGCATGAGACAAATGGTTTTATGGGGAGGCTTCACAGTTTGGAAAGATATGTAGAGGTTGTGTGGCTGAATCTATCCTAGGTTACATGACTTTTAGGCTCTCCATGCTTGGTTTTTCATTAATGAACCTCCCTATTCTTGGCCAGATGGCCTTGGCACATTATTAGTACTAACTTATCACTAATTGTGTTCCCTGCACAAAATATCCTTTTTAGAACCTTTTTCATGTCCCAACCCCTTGGATAATCATGAATCCCTCCTCACTCCATGGAAGAAGTTATTTAACCATTTTAAAAGAGTTCAACCTAATTTTATGTGAGGCATACCTTGATTGGTGTGTCGGGATTTTCAACCATAAGAATTAAACTATGGATTATATTACATTTAAGCATTGTAAATTTACATGGAATTCCATTGTTATCTAATTTTTATAAATAATTAATTAATTTAATTTAATTTATAACTAGTTTCCAATACTAATAACCCAATTTTCTATAATTTAATTTCCAATTTCTATTAAATTATACCAAAAAAAAGCCCTCGGTATGATGTAACTAATATAAATACCGTAAAAGTCATAAATTGAGACCTAAATCTATTTTTTATTACTGTATTTTATTTCATTATCTTCAATACCAAAATTATGACGTGTTCATAAATTTATCAACAAAAAATAAGATTTATACTTGTTATCACTGAACAAAATATACTTCTGTTTTTATGGAATTTTACCACCTAACCAAAAATTAATACTTGTTTATTTTGTTAAATAATTATAAAATTAAATTTAAAATTAGTTGTGACTCTTTAAACAAAACAAATAAAATAGTGTTACCCAACCTCTAATGTAATAGAGTGATTTTGGAGAGTGGATTAGTACATTTTTATCAACCACATAGTTATATTGAAAGCACTATACATATTATTAATTACAAGATGATTAATATTCATTATTGTTCTATTAAATTTAATTTTTTTTCTATGATTCAGTATGCTTGATAGATCCTGAATTTTAGAGACATAAGAAGGTAACTTAATATTGTACTAATAAATTATAATAAATTAATCTTTGGACTCTTCATGCTAATTAATAGGAACATATTATAATTTATAACTAAATTGGATATCATATCATTTATATAATAAAAAATGTGAATTAAGTTAGATCACCAATAAATACAATTGAATATTCAGTTTAATATAATTTATTCTTAGATATCAACTAAGGAATATGAATTCAATGAATATGACCCATATGGGGATAAAATTTTTTAAGGATTATTCTTTTTATGGGCCAATTTCCTCACATATTTAATGTGGGTTAGATCTATAAAATATTAACAAGTTGGAAACATCTACAATTTTTGGTATTGAATTTAAATCTATCATGGATTTACATTTTTTACTTACCTAATTATGATTTATTAAATAGTGAAGATCATGATTTAGAACCAAGAGTATGTAGTGTATGCAGTATTATTATATACAAGGTATATTATATGAGGTGAGTAATATTTCAAATAGAAAGGATTATATGATTACTAACATTAATGGTAACACAAATTCTACTTATTTTACTATAGACGTTGTATTTTTAATGTTCCATATGATATGGCACATTAATACAAGATAAATGTGATTGAAATAGAAATAAATAGAAATAGTTAAATAAAAAATTCAGAAATGGGAAATTATGACATCGTGCACCTATATTTATGATACAGATTCATGTGAGAAATGAGATATTTATAATGAGATTATATATATATATATTTAGAGAATTTTTAAATCATATAACCGATTATAAATATAATTAAAATTTGGAATTTTAATATGATAATATTAGTTCAATTTATCTAAATGAAATGCATATAAAATAATAATATGTAATAATTAATAAATATATGTATATTTTTATTTAAAAATAAGGATAATGTTAAAAATATTATTATGAAAAATTTTAATTGAAATCAAGATTTTGAAAAAATAATGAAGATAAATTCCATTAGTAAATCATTAAACACTAAGTATATTGAGAAGTTATAAGATGCTAATGAATGACTGAATACATCATCTAAAAAATTATATCATGTAAGATATATTTATGAATTAATGATAGTGTTAGATATATTAAAATGTCATTAAATATTTGTTAAAAATAATTTGTAAAGTTATCAGAATGATTTTTTATATCAAATATATTTTTTTAGATTTGGGATAAACAAAAAAAATCAAAATAATTCTTTCATAGACAACCTTTTTATTTAGGATATATAGATTATTTTGGCTACATACCTTTTTCTTATTTATTCACATGTTAATTATAAATTGGAAACATATGTGGGAAAGTAATGGTAGTTTTACTTATCAGTATTTTCAAATATTAGAATACATACCAAAAAATCTCTTAATCTGGCCTTTCTATAAAATTCACATTATATCACTCATGATAAAAACACGATATCTGTATATTGGGACATAAAGGAACTTGATCCAGGATGTGTGAAGTTTGTAATATTTCAACACCTATAGTGGATATATTATCTATTTTAGAGATAATTTGATTAGAATGATAAAAGTATATTGTGTGTGTTTTTTTATTCTAATATTATTAAAAAATCCTTTATATTTATCATCTATAAAAGAAAAAAGATTTCATATCTCAGAATTATTATGATATTTTAATTACATGTAAACATTATATGTTCAAATTTTCTATGAATGATTAAATTTTTATTAATATAAATGATAATGATGATATGTATACTATAAATCATCATGACTTAATGGTGGTATATGTAAGTAGTTTAAATTTTATATAGTTATAGATATTTTTTAGTATTGTGGACTTAGAAATATCATTTGAATACTATTTTAATATATTATCTAAGTAATAAAATATTCTAAATATATTAGAAATTAATTTTTACAAGATTAAATTTTTTTATTCATATGTTATGGGAAATAATTAAATTGATTCACTCATGTTGATGAAGATTTTGAACACTAATAAGCTCCGTAGTTTTTATATTTAACTTTTTTAAAAAAATTGGTTAAAAGTCTATGAGGTAAAAAGTATAAAATTGATATAGTGGGTGATTTGAAAATACCATCTATGGTATAATTCCATGATCATAAGAGTGATACCGTTATGATTTTTATTTTAGGAACAACATAGTATGAATTGATAATTTTTAAATTGTTTTTTAAATTATAAGTAATCATAAAAGTGATTTTAAGAAGTAAGAGTCTAAAATGTTCTATTATAGAAAGAAATAATATCTATTGTTTTCAAAACCATTTCATCTATAGGAAAATAAACCTTAGAGATATAGAATAGGATAATACATTAGGTGAAAAAAATGTTTAATGAATTTTAAAAAAAACTATCCATAAGGATAAGATATCTTGTCTAGTTATTGTGTTTCAAATAGGATTCTAGAATAGCCTAATTATAATAAAACACCACATGATATTTGAAAAGGAATTATTTTTATGTTTTATATTTTAGAGTATTTGGATAAAAGTTTAGAAATCCTTAACTATAATTAGTACCCAAATAGTTAGATGTTTTTTGAAAAGATTATATCTATAATAGCACATATTTTCTTACATAGATATAATATCTTAATAGATTAATATTCATTAAAAAAATCATGATCCATGCTTGAATCATATAGGTATAGTAAATTTGGAAAAATAGAAAGGAAAATAAATTGTTTAGAAGAGTCTACAATTTTTTTCATCACAAGTAGCACCATTGTTATACATAACAAATATAAAATAATTCATCATAACCTAGGAAAAGGAAACATTATAAAGGGTGATCTAAGAAACCCAATATGGGAAAATAAGGTAGATATCTATAAAAACATATGAATAAAATGAGAATAATGGCATGAGAACAAGATATTAACATTTTAAAACCATAACTTGTAAATTATAGAGAATAATATTAAGTCATGACATAAATCATTGTAGTTAATAATACACAAATCATAAATGAATTAAATAAAATGATTCTAGGGAGAACCACATTTCAATCAGGCATATAATTATTTTCTAAAAATAAGAATAAAAAAAATTATTAGTAGTCAAGGATCATTATAACGAATCTCATAGTGGATTAGGATCACTCCTAAACCATTAGTGTAGTAATGGATCACTCCAATTACTATCATAGTGGACACAACCCCTTACTAAATTGGGTCAACTCCCCATTTGAGTGCTATTTATCACCTGAGACATCCGTATTTACCAAATTCATTGGAAGGGTATATAATTTTAAGACTACATGTCACATAAGTAAAATCATACATATATATGACATATTTTCATAAAACTATTGTTAAATCATAACCAATTAAAGAGAAATGTATTTCATAAATATTTCATCATATCATATCCCCTACAAAAGATATGGGTTTTTATAAAAAAATCATTATAAACATAAACTATATATTGAATGTATAAAAAATAATTAATTGTATTATATCCAAAGTAAAACATAAGTAATGAGAAATTATGACATAATAGATGAATAATTACATTAAAATATCACTTGGAACATTTATTGATGAAAATAATTTTTTATTTTTTAAATATCTTTCTTAAATTTTATAATTTTTAGAAATATTAAGGAAACCACATTCATTGAAAATAAATTTGAAAATTTATAAAGGACTCTTCAACATAGTGAGTGGTTATGATGAGAGGAATTTATTTTCATACCATAAAATTTAAAATAAAAAATTCCATTATTAATTTTGTAAAAATTTCAATGATTACCTTGTTTATAAAATGGAAGGACTATTTCTCCAAAAACATTTCTTAAAGACTCAATCATTGTTAAAAATTTGTTTTAACCAAAGAGGGAAATAATTTCAATTATCCCAAAAAACATATTTGCATCCTCTTGAGTATATATATTAAGGAAAATAAAAAGAAATAACAAGAAACAAAAAATTTAGAATAAAATTCATTGGTTTCTTGAGAGTCAAATGATAATATTTTTTCTTCTGAAACCTAATCATAATCAATCCAAATAGATAAGAGATTGTAACATTAAACAATTACATCATGTTTCACATTCATTGAATATGATATATCCTCATGTATAATAAATTTAAAACTATTATAATTCTATTATAGAGTAAAATTTGTATTTATAATTTCATATATGATCCCCTTATAAAATTTCAACACCCTTTTATTAATAATTATTTATTAAAATCAGAATTTCCTAGTGTTCACTATTTTATTTTTCCAGAAAATTTCTGTTCAAAAATTCTGATTATTATACTATTATCATGATTAAATAATATAAATAATTATTAATATTTTATAAATATTATTAATATTCATTATATATATATATATATATATCGAATCATTCTTGAAAATTTGATGTAGAAAAATGAAACAAATCATTTATTAATATAGTAGGTCGTATATATGAATAAACAATGTTATCATATTGGGTTTTGTTGAAAAACGAAAGGTAACTAATAATTAAAGTTTATATAATCACAGTTATGTGATATATTTATATATATTTATGTCATATATTTTCAATAAATGTATCCTCATTACCATCATGTAAAATGTAAATAAAAATCAAATCACACCTCTTTATGGAGTTGGTAGTGCACACTTAAGCATGAGAGACATTATCATTTTACAACAATTTGTAAGGATAAAAGGTACATATTATAATATTATTCCATAAGAATAATTATTCAAAAACTATCATATATAAACAAAAAACCCATAATAATAACTATCAATGGAATACTATGATTGAAAATGAATTGTATCACCACGTGGAGACTGTAAGACGTATACAGACACATTTGATACTTTAACTTCCCTTTTAAAAATATAAAGGCTAAAAAAGTGGTTTCATAATCATAATAAAATTTTAGTCTATTTAGGATACTTAATTTATTATTTTATGAAAAATATTGTAGATTTAATGTGGGTATAATAAATTTTTTAAAATAGTGATAGGTTAAGGTGATTACCTCCTCTTTGGAGAAAAAACCATTTAGATATCCTCTTAAGGATCCTTGGGATGGTATTTTTAGGAAAGAAGAAACCTGTAGAAAATGTGTAACGTTTTTTATAAGGCAATTTAGAAGGTTTTTGTTGATATATAGTGCTCAATTTTGTGTAATAAAGATAAAGGTGAGGTGTCCTTTTGAATGGGCGGGAGAGGACACAATAGGAATTTCTTAAAATATTAAAATACAATGAAGTCATTACTTATAAAAATGATTCCAAATGGTATTTAATTCAAAAATAAGGTAGTATGGGGTTTAATAATACAATCAAATAAATTTTTGATAATTATTAGATCCATATTAAACCCTATCTTCTTGATTAATCTCTTCATTAACCAATTTTAACCGTTACCACAATAATCAATTTTTCAACATTAAAGTGTTACGAATGTTTTTAGAAATTGTGAATTCACTCAAAAATGAATAATGGATGATATGTTAAATCATATTCCATTCACTTTTGTATTGATATTTTTTATGAATTCTATATAATTTAATAAAAAAATTATTATAAAATAGAATAAATGTCAATTTTGTAACTATTCATTTAATTTAACTATGAAAATATCATAAAAACAAAAGGAATTATAATATAATACATTAAAACCCCCTTAACGTGTTAAATTTATCTAAAAGGTTTTTGGAACTCAAGAATTCATTTATCTAATATTATTTTAATTGTTTTTATTACATTTTATTTTATTTTTCTATTAATTGAATAAATATTATGTCGGTGTCTTGTAAGAATTCAAGGTAATTATATCATAGATAAAAATTATTAATTAATTAAAATGATAAATAAAATTAAATTATAAATAAATATTTATAATCGAACATATTCTCTATATATCCTTATTTAAAAAATATAGATATTTTAAATCAAAGAGAATAACATTTTTAGTTTTCTTAATATAAATTATTATAAATGTCAAAACCAAGGAAAATGGAAACAAAGGGTCATTTGTTAAATGTTTGAATGATTATAGATAATATATACTAGTTCAACTTACATAAGGCAACTATTAGAATCATTTGTATCCCATATCATATTATTTTTCACATTAATTATGGAATGTAATTTTTATTATTAAAATTATTTAAGTGATAGTATTTATTTTAAAATTAATCGAGCAAAATGCGATGAAAATAATTTTTTCCTGAAAAAACCCTTTTTAAGTAAAAGAATCCAATACCAATTTATACTATTAAATTCTTAAAATGTCAAAAAATTCATTTTTGATTCAAAATTAAATAATTAAATTTATAAAACAATCAAAAAAATTGTTTTCAAATAAATACTTTAAATGAAAATATAGTTTCTATTATAAATTAGTATATATCACTATTAATTGAAAAAATTATCTTTTTAGAAAAATAAAAACATTTCACCCTAACTAATTATGGTATTCCAACATCAAAAATTATATCTTTATTATAATATTCAATTTATAAATGTTCATGAAGTTAATTTTAGTATTATCTCATAATGAAAAAAAATTATTTTTCATGAAAACATATTTTTGAAGCGTCAAATGATTTTACTGATTAAATATTTATTATTTATATAAATTTTACCAATAAATTTTTGTTGAGTAATCCCATTGTAAAAATATTTAATAATTCAATTAATACTATTCATAGAATTTGATTTAATGACTATGGTATAATGTTCTACTGTATCATATTTTATTTAGATTGAGGGTTGAGCACATCACATTCTATTAAAGAATTATTATTTTAAGAGAAATATTTCATAAATATATCTCAGTGTTACATTATATCCCATTAAACTAAATTTAATCCTTAAAATTCATCACTCTGATAAAATAAAATGTAGACGAATCTATTTCATTTCATATGGTGTTCTTAAGTAGATTCTTCAAAGTTTGAATTTCTCTAAAGAATATTAACGAGGAAGGTAGTCTTCTTCCATTGAAAATTATCCCAATGATCCAGGATTTATATTGATTTTTTTCATTGTAAAGATCATTCTCCAGTTTTACGACCTCTATGTTTGGTATACGTGATCAATCATGAATGTGCTTCCTTAGGATAGATACATAGAATACATCTTAAACTTGAGATATGTTTGGTGGTAGAACCAAGAGTTAAGATAATGTTGTCACTCGATCAAGAATCAGGAAAGGGAAAATATACATTGGTTTTGACTTTACCTTCATTATAAATCTCATAAACTTCCTCAATGGATAAATTTTAAGAAACACATTTTCACCAACATCGAACTCCAAATGTCATAATTGATTATCATCATAACTTTTCTTTTGAATTTGAGTAGCAATGAGATGATACCAAATAACTCTGAATTTATCTACTATTTACTAAAATAGCTCATTTTTTAATAGTTTTATTTATCCAACTTCATCCTATATTATAGTAAATTTACACTTATTTCCATATAGTACCTCATAAAGATCTCTCTGAATGAGAAAATTAAAGCTATTATTATAACATAACTCGACCAAAGAAAGGTTTTGATCCAGAAACATTTGGAATCTATATAAAATGTTCATGACATATACTCTAGGGATTAAATGGTTATTAAAAATTGGAAATCTAACTAAGGATGACAAGCATTGAAGAAATTTAACTCTTTATCGATAAAAAACATAATACTTTTCCAAAACAACATGGTAGTCCTATGATCATGAATATTATTGAAATATTATTAGAAATAAATAATCTATAATGAAAATAAAGGGTTTTAACTTCATATTTTTATCGACTGTAGCCCAAATAACATTATGTCCATTAGAAATTTTGGTATGTATAATGAAAAAATCGATGTTAATGTTTTCCATTTCCATTCTATTATGGGTAATGGTTGTGACATACCCTTAGGCTTCTGTCTCCCATCATTAAATTTATGACATACCATGAATTGTCATATATACTCTACAATATCTCTCTCCATGTTAACCCACCATAATACACTTTTAGATCTCTATACATATTCATGCATCAAGGATGAACAAATGATGATGAACTATGAGCTTCATCCAATATATCCTTCATCAAACCTAGTATGGATTATACACATAGATGGTTCCTCATAAATTTTAAACCATCAGAATCAAGATTTAACTCCAGAACATTTCTAACCATCTTCTATAATCCCATATATTCTTTATACGCCTCCTTAATCACCAAATAAACATATGGTTGAACACTCATTTGAGACTAATAATATTTTCCCCCTTTTTTCATTATTTCCAAATATATCCTATGATATTTTTGGAAATATTAGATCTTGTTTGATCTTCTTCAAATGATCCTTTTGACTCTGAGTATTTTCCACCTTGTTTTCCTTCCCATGGTGGTAATGTGTTGTGTAGACATAACTATTAATAAACTCTAAACAGACTCTTTGGAATATATGAAATCCTTTATGAGTAAATATATACAATTTAATATTTTTTTATCATTATATACATCACACTATAATCCATAAAAATAATTACCATATATCTTTAATACCAAAATTTCTACAACAAACTTTAAATCACGTTTTGGGTGATTTTTGTCATGATCATTCAACTAACTTGAGGTATAAACTTTAATAATATCATATTGTATAAGGATTCATCCAAATAATTTAATATATGAATCACTATAGGTTAAAAATCATATCTTACTATAGTTAAAATTAACAACATGCATGTTAAATAACCATCTCTTTAGTTCCATGATATCCTCCCCATAGTCATCAGTCCAAAGGAACTTGGCTCCCTTCTAAGTTAACCCAGTGAGTATAAAGAATTAATAATATCTTTTTAAAAATAGAAAAATATTGATCTAAGTTATAGTGGTTGGTCCAAGCCAATTTTCAATAACGTCGGTCTTTGATGGGTCCACCAATATATCATTTAGTGATATTATATGGACCAAAAACGAATTGTTTTTCCAAAATTTAGAGTCAATGAATTATTCGTACATATTATATTTCTGTGGGGTATTTAGTAAAATACACAAGTGATATTACTTCTCTTCCTTAATCATTAAATATATAATAATACAATCTCTAAAAAATATGAAAAACTAATCAAGGTAATCTCTAAAAACATTATTCATTAAATCAAAGAAAATAGCTGGAAAATTAGTAACACAAAATGGAATCTATATAAATTCATAGTGGTTGTACCTTGTATATAATTTTTTCTTGGAAAAATCCTCTTTATTTACCCTCATTTGATGATATTAAGAATTAATTATAATAATTGAAATGTATCATGCTGTTTGATATTGATCAATCATGCCATCAATTCAAGGAATAGGTCACTTATATTGATTTTTATATTATTAATATCCGGATAGTCATTTTGAAGTCTTAGTTATCAATATTTATAATTATTGAAATAGTACGTGAAACCCAAGGTTATGCACAAGGTTATATGAATACCTCACCAATAGTTTCCTCAAATTTTTATTTAATTCTAGTAACTCAATCATTGAAATTCTATATAGAGTATTTTAAATGGGTGTACTATCAGGTATGAGTTTTATTGATAACTTTTCATAAAAATAAAATTCATATTAAGAAAATCATACAGAAAAACATGAATAAACTCTTATAGAATATGAATATATTTTATGTTGAGTTTTTCCCATCTATTTCAGATAATCACCCTTTTGAATAGTAATCATGACCCATATTAGGGAATTATTTTCCATCAGAAGTTTATATTTATATTCATACTTATACAAGAACATAGGTTGGTTGAGAATAGCAAACATATATTCCCATCATTGTAAATTAACGTGGGGTATACTTAAAAAAATGAATCTATTCCAAAAAAATTGAAACAGAGGATGAATATCTTGGTTTCGTGGAGGCACATTCCTAAACACATTAACCTGATAAAAATCATAGACTTTAAGTACGATCATCATAACATTAGGGGTTATCACTACTAACTCAAAATCTAATCATTTATGTTTTACTGTGACTCCATTAGAAATTTATTTACATAAAAAATAGTGGTTATGTCCCGAATCAAATAATATTTTAGCAGGTTTATAGTGGATAGTTTTTGTACCTTTCACCACTTCATCATCAAAGTGTAAATTTAAAACTGTGATTACAAGAGATTTTACTTTGTCTCCCGGAATAAGTGATTTATAATGTTAATCAAAATACTTAACCATTAGGTTTGAGAAATGGTTTATATAATTTCCATACTCCATTCATTTGAAAAAATTGATTTTGAGTGGCTCATTGTAACACACCAAGATTTAATAGTGTGTTATTTCTTCAAAATAATTCAATAACTTGCACTACACGCAACACCGAGTTCAAGCACCCCATGACTTACCGAACAAACCGTTCAAAAGAGGTTATGAATTGTATTATCTAAATTTTAAACTGTATATAATCCTTATAATTTTAGAATCCATATTATGAGTTTCTTAGACATAATGTAAGAATAAATTCATTTTTTTTTCACTTTTACCAATTTTAATAGAGAAACCTTTTTAAATCCAATATTTTAACCTTTTATATATTCAATTTGACTAAATAAATTAATATTTTAGAATGGGGACATCAGAAATTTACAATGAAACATCCCAAGCTTCCACGGTATGCTTTCCTTTGAATAATACAGTAGTGTTTGTTGTATGTATCTTCGAGTTCTAACACACACCACAACCAATAAAACTATCCTTTATGAATAGTAATACCTACTTTCTAAAATTTTAGAAATTTTATCTCTCAAAATGGACATCATTTTGGGATTCTGAATATCGAATTTAGCCTAGGGTGATATTTTGGTACTTTTCAGATCACTTTTGTATTTTGATGAATAGTGAAAATTACTAAATTTTAATTAAAACAACTTTTTTAATCAAAATAATTGGTATTGATAAATTATGAATTTGAGTGGTTTTAAAGTATATTTAGAATATATTTTTACCATTTAATACAATTTTGGTCATTAGACAAAATTTTAAAATTAAACTGGACATAAACAAGTGTCAATCTTTTGATAGTTATTATCTCTTAAAAACACGCTTTTAGTTTTAACAACGGGAATTAATTTTCAATTAATTTCGTCCACTTCTATGTTTTGAATTTGGAAAAATGGATTCCATATTTGGAATCAGGATTTTCAAATTGTGTAAATAGGTAACTTTTATTTTTAGACATTTTGAATAATTACTTCGGTAAATATTTTATTTACCATGGTTAAAGGATAAATCCAGTAAATAAAAGTTACAAAATAATATTATATTAACTAAAAATTTCCCTAAAACACATCCTAACATTATTGGTTGATACATGTCCGGCCATGGGCATCTTTGTGTCGATTTTGGGACCCCATGGAGCCACTTGTAACTGATAGGGACACTTTATTTTAATTAAGTTACAATAAATACAAAAATGACACAACCATATATCGTTTAGAAAAACAATTTTTACATAGGGTTATATATGTTGTATTTTCAACTATAAAAATTCATTAGAAAGATAAAACGATTTCATACATAAGGGTATTTTATGTATAATTTTTAGACATTATATAATTTAATTTATTTATGACACAATGGTGATGCAGTAATTACCTAATTAATGAAAAATTAGAATAATTGATATTATAAATACCCAAATAAATGAAATTTGGGACTTTTTATAAATACCAATAATTTTATTGGATAATATGACATGTTAGGATGGATTTAATCAACTTTTTTCGAAGTAATAATTCTGTTATGTTTTTTTCAAAAATCAATTAATGAATAGTGTCAAAATTGAAATAAAAGAGTTTTTAAAAAAAATATTATATTATTAATTTATATTAAATTCCTAAAATATCTAAGGTTCAGACAAGAGACTTATATAATGATAGGTATATCAGTAATGGACCACTTGGGGTTCTCTTGTATGTATATAGTATGTTTATTAACAATATAATATAAAAATACAAAGAGACATTGTAAAAGGGAAACTAATTAACTAAGAGTTAATACTTAAAGATATGGTTAATATAATAACCCAAACCTGTATAAATTATATTGGTTGAGTGTTTTTCGACCCATAACCATCTTAAAATTTAAATAATACACTTTGGACCCATTATAAACTGAATATGAATTTATTATAAATTAATACTTTTAGTTTTTCCTAAAGATCCCCTCCTCCCCCATATAAAAGGACACAACTTCTAACCAATTCATCACACCTTCAAAGCCTTTTTATTCGTCCAACACCTACCAAAATACTCTCTCTACTTCCCTAAATTCAACATAGAGGCCTTATTTTGATCATAAATCCATCCTAAGGATCCCTTTTGATCAAATCAATAGGAAGAACACGAAGAAGAGGTAATGTTTTCACCACCCTCTTTCAAGTTCCTTTCTTCTTCAAATTCATATTTATTTGTTATTTATATTATAAAATAATATCTCCAGTATCTCCTATATAATATGATGTTATTATAAATATGTTACAACCATATTCAGTATTCTATCCATCCTTTGAATGACATGTCACGATACGTGCGTACGTACGGCTTACCGTCTCCACGTTGTGGTGTAATTGTTATTCAATACATTATTATTTGGATGGGTATAATAATGATGTGTATTTGATGTAAATAATAAATATAACATTATAATTATTCTGTATATATGATATACCATCCAATTATATATTATTTTAATAACAAAAGAATGATATTTTTTCTCGTGCGTACGTACGGATTACCGTCTCCACGACACGATGAGATTCATTTCCAAGTTCACCATTCATCGATGATTATAAAAATATATATTACTAATAAGTATGTAATATATGAAATAATAATTATACTGAAGATATATATATTTATATATATAAGAATTTATGTACTTACTTGTATCTTATTCACTTACTTCCATTCAATACTATATGAAAACAGAAACAGCGTTTATGCGTACGTACGGACTACCGTCTCCATAAACGTTGCTTACAATTTCATATATATGTCTATTATACATATTTATATTATAAATATATATGATATATTTATCATTTTTTATATTTTTGAAGTATTTAAATCATGATCTATGTGATACAATTAAGAGTAACATGTCAAAACACCCACGACAAAGAAAGCGATTATTACCCGAAATATTAATTTAACATGGAAATTATTATTAAATGGGTAGTATAAAGTCATAAATGAATCATGTATGATATCATAAATATTAATATGGTTCTGTTATAATTTAATAACATACTACAATCTTCGTACAGGAGGTTAAACATACCCTTGACTAAAGGAAAGTGCAAGGTAAGAGGTTTTCATCTAACTCCTTATTCTCATGAGATTCATGCCATGTTGCCACTATTACCTTTTGTGTGGTGTATGTAATGCCCATAATTGTATTATTTGTGTAATACACCTTAATTTATGTGTATTTATATATTCATTGTATGATACCTCTTTCATGGGTTGTATGTTTCGTAATTTAGCAAATTGGTAAGGGTTAATTCCTCAATCTCATCATTATCAGAGATTGTTTATGTGTAAGTATTCACTGGGAAATTTTTATTATCCATGTCCATTTTTCATATAAATGATTTCAAAATGAATATTTTAAGGATTTTAAAAGGTACTATTTATCAAGATCAGAATTTCAAATGTTTTAATGATTTATCTTTCTAAATCTTTTTAATTAATGTCCATGTTTTCAAAATGATTTTAAGGATTTATTTATATGGACATGAATGTTTTGAAATTATAATTCTTTTCAAATGTTTCAAAGTTTTATGGGACACATTTATTCAAAAATCTCTTTTAAAATTACTTCCTTTATAAATGTGTGACTTTTAAATGATTTTACAAAATGTATATTTCTCTCAGAAAATTTTACTCATCATTTTCATCTATGTCAACATCCTTTGATGGATTTTAAGCTCATTTGAAGTTGATTTATTATAAAAAACATCCATTGATGGTTTTGTGATATGTTTTAAAGTGGATGTGTTATTTTTATACCATTCATGGTTTATATAGAGAGTATTTACATTTCGTATGCTAGTTTTAATACGAATGTTTATGTTATGTTTAAACCTATTCATGTGAGGAATGCATTGGACTTAGTTAGTGAAGAGTGGAGCCCACTATAGCTCCTCGATTCATCGGTAGGTATCATGAGACAAACTAGTGTCTTGGCACAAGGCCTTGGAAAAATCATATTTTTAGTCTTGGCACGAGGCCTTGGCTATGTGGTTATGATAGTCTGGCATTATGTATTCCATCATTATGAAAGTGGTTATTGATAATGCATGTGATTATTTGACTAGTAGAATATCCATGTGAATATGTAAATGAAATTATTTCATTTTAACTTTGACATATTATGTTGAAGTTCAAATTTAAAAGGCTTCTGTTTTAGTTATACGTTGCCTTAAATTTTTATTCTTATTTATGAAAGTTTCCGCTGTATTGCTTACGCTTACTGAGCGTTTGAGCTCACCCCTTTCTATGTTTTATTTTTCCCAGGATTCCAAGAAGTGTATTGTGATTGATATGCAGGGTTAAGACAATGGAATAATGGCGTTCATAAATATTATTTATGTTGTTTTGTATATCTTAAAATGCAATGTAACATTCATGTATGTAATCTATTTTCCAAGACTGCTAAACTGATCGGTCTTTCGGGACTTCATTCCTTGTAATTATTCCAATGTATTAAAATAATGCACTGACTCTGGGTAACTATGTTTGAGGCGTTACATTCATTATATGGTTCTTTTCCCTCATTATTGCCTAAATTATTTCCAAAATTGACGCATTTGGTTTCACCATGACCTTACTTTCTACAATTAAATAATTTTCGTAGTGCCCTTTATAAACATTACTCCATTTTTCCATCCACACATTGAGAATAAATGAAATATGATCTTTTTATCTCAATGTTTTTTGATAATTTCATGAGAATTTCATTGTTCTATTTTTATAAAAACTATGAGATGGATAGGTAACTCTAAACCATATTTCCCCCCATGATTTCAGTAGACACATTGAATTTCATATTTAATATTATATCATTTTAGATGAATATTCAAAACATTTCACAAATATATACTTGAGGATCATAATCGTATACTGTCCATGGATTCTAGATACATAATATTATAATTTCACGATTTATCATAATGATCTCCCACAGTAATCTTTCCATTTATTTCTCTTCATATACATAACATATTTAAAATATTTCTCTATAACCCAGGTAAAGATAATATAAGAAAGGTTGATCTCAGATCCTATGTAAGTGTAATCAAGGGAGGTATATATTGACGATCATATGAAACCATAAGATAAGCATAAGGGTATAAAATAAAGACCATAATAGACAAACTTCATACATAATCCATCAATGGTCATAAACATTATTCATGTCAGAAATCTTTACCATAAATTTTAGAGATAGAAAAATTAAATACAATATTCGTGGACAAGATATACCAAATTTATACATGAATTATATTTTCATTTTTAAATATATATAATTAAATAAATATAAATAATAATTTATATATGAGAGGGATTCATGGGAAAAAAAATTCACTTGTTCATGAGGAGGTAGTCCTTTTTACACACGATCGAATTTTTATTCCCATTTTATGGATCAAAAGATATATATAGGTTATGAAATTAACAAATTAACATCTAATTATATAGTTGTTATTGGTGTTATTATTTTGGAAAGGTAAAATAATATTTTTTGGAGTTGGAAGAAGAATTTAAAAAAAATGCTTGGTAAGAACAATACCTCTTCTTCTAAAAATCTTTTTTTACATGCACCAATGGTCATACTATGAGGGTTTCATAATTAATACAAGGAATCTAGGATGTGTGAAGGTAAGTGATAAATATATTTGGGTATGTATTCTATGAACCAATTTGTTTTTTTATGTGTGATGAAAAGAGTAGAGTTGGTACCCTTTTATAATTGAGTTGAGGTTCACTTTTAGAATTTCATATAGTATTATATTTATATAATATATTTTTTCATATTCAAAAATATAAAAAATAATATAATTCTATTAAATGATGTTTATGGGTGTAAATTCAATGAAAAAATAAATATTTGACTTGTTTTATTTTTATTTTCACCCTTATCATTTTGTTTTAACCCGCATTAACCCTTTTTGAAAATTACAATAATAACAATATTTTTAATATTTTGGGGTCAGGATAGTTACTATAAAAGAGAAATTTTCAAATAAAAGGAATATGTTTTATATTTTCACCAATATACCAATCACTTGGATGATAAAAATATTTTTTGGAAAATAAAATCCTTCAATAATATATTATTTATCAAATAAATATCATTATTTGTCAATTTTGGAACAATTTGTTTAATTTGAATTTAAATTCCCCATGAAAAAGATGGAATTAAAATATAATATTTCAAAATATCCATAATAAGTCATATGTATCTAAAAATTTCATGAAAAAATATAACTCGCTCAAATTTTATTAGTTTTTATATTTTATAAAATTGTTTATTTTACTTTTCTATTAATTGAATAATTACCATGTTAGTGTTGTGTAATAATTTTATGTGATTATATTATTAATAAAATAAATATAAATGTATATGAGTAAAATAATTTTATTATGATAAAAATAACTCTTAATATTCATTTGAAAAATATTTATTTCCGTATGTGAACAAATTAGTGGTAAAATAAAGGGAGAGGTATCTTTCTTTTTTTCTTTACATAATAAATTTTATAGGTCACTTTCATGAACTTATGTCCCATAAAAAAATAAATATCAACAATAAGATGATATTAGTTGAACTAAATTTATCCAATAATATTGAAGCGAGAAATGGATGCCCTATCACTTATTTTTAACATATGTTAATGTAATGTAGTTATTTATTGTGGTGGAAAATTTTAAAAGTTGTTCTATTCTATCTAGAGAAAAAATATTTTACCATATTACCTAATATTTGTTTTTATAATCACAAATATTAATCAATTTTGCAATATTTAATTCATATTACTGGAATAATATAATTTGTAAATAAACCCCTAAACAAGAGTAAAAATGGCTTTCTATTGAAAAACATTTTCTAAAGTATGAAAAGTTTTTATATCCAAATTCAATATAAAATTACCTCCAATGATCTAAATTGTATTAATAATGACACAAATAATACTAATTCTACTGTTTTACCCACATTAAAATAAAATAGAATTTATTAAATTCTTTAAATGAAAAGAAAATTTTATTAAAAAACATTATTTTTCATTATTCATCAAAAAATTTACAATTTTTGAAAATTGTCAAAAATTCACTCTAAGATAATTTTCATATTACTATTTTATAATTGAATTTTATTTTATAAAATTATTGAAATTAATAATTTTTTTTTCCCAGAAAAATCAATAAATATAATTTTTAATAAAAAAATATTTTTTAAGGTGAAGATGACGTAACTCAAATTTTAGTGATTACTTAACTTGAATTCATATAAAAAATTATTTTGAGGAGTATACTTTTATATATTTATTAAAGGATATAATTCCATCAACATATTCAAATTTAGTGGTTAGGTTATAGTTGTTATATTTAAATAATCATTTTTTCTGGTTCAGTTATGCTCGTTGTTATGGGTCTTATAAACTATCGAACTTTGTGTTTTTCAAACAAATATTTTGGTGTTACAATTTTTCATTGAAAATTTTCATCATGAATATTGAATTCTACTATGGATACAACCATTTTGGGACTTGGTTTTAATCCCCTGAATAATCATCTAACATATCTATCATGTTAGATGCTAATACCACAAGTATACCTCACATGTCGCATTAAATTGGCCTCATTGGTACTAATAGATTCTGAATTCTACTTATTTTTCATAAGGAAATCCTTCTTTATTTTAATATAAAAAATAGGATAAAATTAATTGTAAAAAACTCATAAACTCTTCACACTCCATTGAGTTAATTTTTCCTCTTTTCTTTCTACTCTTGATATGATTCCAGCATTGATTTTTATCATCATCCAAATGATAAAAAACCAAAATAATAGTTTCATGTTCTGAACACTTTAGAGTGGAAAATATATTTTCACTCATACAAATTCATTACTCAAAAAATATTGTATCAGAATACTAAATAAAATAAGGATGATGTTTTTTCATGAATGACTCAACATAATATTGTTCCCTACTTTTCTCGTCTGGATGAAAAAGGATTCATATATCGATAAATTTTCATAAGTATAAAAATTTCATTTTTAATTATACATATCGTAACATTTGGTATCTCATGAAGAATATGATTATGTTTTTAGTTTTATTCAATAGTTACATGATTACTTCCAGTTCTATCCATTGACTAAAACCATAAAGCATTTTATATTCAATAATAATCATAATGGGAAAAAAATAATCATAAAAAAATAATTATTTAATTTCTAAATCAAGACAACTTATTTTAAATATTTTCCACCTTAGGATTAACTTAGTTCATACATGATTATTTCCTAAACACTATGATAACATAATATTAATAATGCCCAGTGTTTTCACTAAATTTATCGCTTTCTAGTTTCCAACTGTAAAAAAAACTTGAATACAAACTATAATGACCCATACATATCATACCTTGATATTTCATATTAATAGAGTAATATTCACTATATAAAATAATTATCCTTGCCAAAATATTATAGTTCCAGTTTCATTAGAAGCATTGAAACATAAATTATGTGTTCATATAATTATCCCAATATTTTATTCATAACTACCACAATTCTTAAAATTATTTTACTTATAATCATTCTTCATAACCATGGAAAAAAAATAAGTGAAAGGTTGAGATTAGATTCTCAATAAGGTTAAATAAGGGAGATATCACAAATAAATTAGGTATAATGTGATCTTTAAGTTATGTGAACATTATCTTAACTTTTGGGGACCGTACCATGCATAACATATATAAAAAACTTGAGCGATCACATAATTATTATAAGTATATAAAACATTCATCATAAAAGAATGAAATAACAATATCCTTGAGAGAATAAAATTGGCATAAAAAATGGATTTGGAGAATACACATAATCATAGGAAATCATTTCCATAGTTTTCACATATCTCTTCTAAGACTATCTTAATGGATTTAGGTAACTCCCAAAACCATCGTAGTATTCAAGGTTCACTCTAATGACTATCATAGTGGAAAGATAACCTTAATAAACTTTGTCCACTCCCCATTATAATCCAATTTATCTTATGAGAAACCCATATTTACTCAATATATTAGTGGTATATATAATTCCAGACCCAGTAATCATATAATTAAAATTTTAAAATATCATTGGGAGGATCACTTAAGGAATACACCCTTATTCTACATGAAATCACTTATTAAAATTTTAAAAACTTCATAAATATTAAGAAAAAAAAATTTCTTTGGAAGGAACCATTAAAAAATGTAATTTAATATTAAAATTATTCAATGGTCAGGATTGTGGTAAATTCCGTCCACACCATATAAGTTAAAATCAAACATTCCTTTCAAATATTTGTAAAAAAATCAAAAAAGTACATTGTTCATAAAATGAAAATAATATTCATCCTGAACCATTTCTTAAAATTAAAAAATGGGTAAATATATATTTGAAAAATCATAGTATAATACAAAAAAATTCCTTGAAACCATTTTTATAAAACACGGAAATAAAAGAGAAACATGTTTTCAGACGAAGAGGGAAATATTTTTGATTTTCATAAAAAAATATTTTCATTATCTTGAGTAATTATGGGATGTATTATCAAGAAATAAAAACATTAAATAAAAATTAACGTGTTTCATGATATTTATATAATAATATTTCTTCATCTCAATGTTTATCATAAATAATCCCTTTAAACAATGATATTATAACCTAATATCCTTACCTCAATTTTTAATTGCCTACAAAGTACTCTATCTTCCTGTATAATAAATTTAAATTTATTATCATTCAATAAAAAAATATTTCAAACAATTATAATTTAATATATTTTCCCAATTTTACATTTCAATACCCTTTATTAATAATTCTTTATTAAAATCTCATTTTTGGGTGTAAAATGCTTCATTTTTCATTTGAATTTTGGTTTTGTATTTTCATTCCTTCTACTTTTATCATTGTCAAATAATATAAATAGTTTTAGTAATTTTAGAGATATATTATACATTATATATATATAAATTTATAATAATTTATAAAATATTTATATATTAAAATAAATTATACAATTCTTAAAGACTCTAGGTCATACGTACGCATAAATGATGTTTTCACTTTTCGAAGGGTAGAAGGAAATTAAGATAAATAATATTTAACCCATATAGAAACATTATTATCAAATATATATTATATATATTCATTAATTTTGTTGTTATTACAAACAATGTAAAATAGGAATGAATAATAAATATCATTGCTTGGGGAGGTTCTAGTCCACACGTACATATGAGTGATGCTAATATTATACAATAGTTTGGATGGAAAGAAGGTTGATTTGATATTATCATTTAAGAAGCCTAATTATTTAATAGATATCCTGTATAAAATTTAAACCAATCATAATATACATACATGAATTATGGCTATGGAAAATGAATTGCATATCTACATGGAGACAATAAGCTGCATGTATGCACAAGCGATACTTTCACTTCTAATTTGATCAATTGGAGAGTGAATAATTGTTTTATAATGATAATAATCCATTTAATTGTATTTATAATACCTAATAAATTATTTTATGAATAATAATTCTTTTTATGAAAATTTATTAGAATAATTAAAAAATTGATTTGTTAAGGCGATTACCTCTTCTTGGAAACAAATCATTAATGACACATATTAAAGAGACTAGGGTTTGTCTTTTTAAAATAAAAAAATTGTACAACATGGATAAATATGTTTATAATTGAATTGGATATTTTTAGTTCAATCTATAATATCATTTTTGTGTAAATAAGTGAAAGGAGATATGTCCTTTTATAAGCGAGGGCGAGGACACAAAGAGAATTTCACAAAATATTAAAATTTAATAACGTTATACAATATAAATTTTTTTACAAATGGTTAGTGAATTAAATATATGTTTTTATGGGGTTGAAATACTATATTTTTTTGGAAAAGTTTTTATTTAATTTTAAAATTTATCATTTTCACTAATCGTCGGTGAAGCAATTCTAACCATAACTGTAGTAATGACTTTTTCAATATGAATTTTTTAAGAATTTGAAAATAATTATAAATTTGACACATAAAAAGTCCATGGTTGATATGTTAAACCATATTCCATCCACTGGGATCATGATAATATTTCTAGAGATTTAAAATCATCTAATAAAAAAATATTATAAAATATACTAAATTTCGATTTTGGAAGTATTCATCTAATTTGACATTGATAACATCATTACAATAAATAAATTTAAATAAAATACTTTAATGTCTCCATAAAATATTATATTTATCTAATAAATTTTTTTAATTTGATAAATAACAAAAAATAACAATTTTTTAATAATTTTAAAACATTTTATTTTATTTTTATATTTTTGGAATAGATATCATATCATTATTAGGTAAGAATTCATGGTAATTATTTAATGACAAATAATAATTAAAAATTAACATGATAAAAATTTTCATTTATATTTGAAATAAGTATTTGGGAATAAAAATGTCTTATGTTTATCCTCATGTCAAACAATTTTGAGATAATAAAATTAAGAAAATGGGGTTTTATACTATTCAATACATAAAATATTATAAGGGAAATAAGCATGGAAAAATTGAAAAAATGATATATATTTGAATATTAAATTTTTATATTTGAGATATAATCATCCAATTAAATTAATTCAAGTGTTAGGGTAATTTTTTGTTCCTTATCCTATTATTTTAAACCATATATATCTAATTTACATCATACCATGGTAACCAAAATTATTATTGTTACTACTCATAATAAAAAAATCAAGAAAACTATTATTAATTTTTTTTCTCTAGATTTAAAATATTTACATATTTTTTAGGATTATTATTTTATAATTTGTAGACTTCAAAATAAAATTAAACCCCAAAAACAAGATGAAAAGGAGATTTTCAGAAAAAAAAAATATATATTGAAGTATAAAAATGATTTTATACCAAATTAAATTATAAAAATCATTGAAAAAATATAATTGTATTTTTTAATAAATAGAAAATAATAAAATTTTAAAAATACAAAATAGTATTTTTATTTTGAAATTCATGAAATGAAATTATATTTTTCAATAAAATTCAGTATTTTTATGTAATCATTGAAAAATTAAGATTTTTATAAAAATAAAAAATGTCCCCTAATAGTCATGTTGATATTGTTATATCAGAAAGTGATATAATATTTTATCAAAATAAAGCTTAAAATTTTCTTAATATTAATCATAACATTCTATCACAAAAAAATGCAATAAAAATCATTTTTTGGAGAAAACATATTTTTCCCATAAAAATGACTTTACTAAAAAATAGTGATTATTTTCTAAGAATTTATCTATAAATATGTATTGAGTATAAAAATTTAAAAAATATTTCATAATATGGTTAATAATATTCAAGCCCACTAATCTAATGGCTATCTTTTAATGGTATTATATATGACTGTTCATTTAGACTCGGGTTAGCATGGATCACAAGCTACCAAAAAAAATTTATTTGAAGAAAAATATTTCATTAAAATATCACAATTTTAAAATAACTTTTAACACTCTCCATTCGTAAAATTGGTTAAGATCTTGAGGGTGGTTTAACTAATGTATATAAAGGAATGTATGAAGATAATAGAAATGTAAACAACCCAAAAACATGAGAATTTTTTCATGTTAACCCTACATGTTCCACTTGTACTACTAGGCACTCCGCATAAGATTCGCTTTAACTAATAACTAGTGAACCATACCACATTCATCTTGGGACTCAAATTTCCAAATGAAAAGATTAATGGGGAATCTTTATTTTCACATTTTGGAAGATAAAGAGTTGACACGAAGCTTCTCACTCCATATTATCTCACCCAACTCTTTAAATTCATTAATTATATTATTAAATAACAATAATAATTGAAATTAACCAAAATATATGTTATATCGGTTCCATAAATTTATAAAACACCGAGATCCTTTGTGAGAATACACTTCCTTCCACATTCAAAATCACTAGGTTGATGAACCGTTACCCAACTATACATTTTTTTCACAACTCTTCTAATATAATCCATAGTGATCCGCTCAACAATGGAAATTTTTTTCCCAAGACCTAAGGCCTTGAGAATTACATCACCCTAGAATCACCTTGGATAATCCCTCATCACCTCACCCAAATAATCACAAGGGAAAATACCATATCACTTTTCCCTAGAATCACCAAGCTGAATCCCTCATCACTTCACCCTAAAATCACTTTGGATAATCCCACACCACCTCACCCAAATAATGACATGGGAAAATAACACATCACTTTTCCTTATCATCACCTAACTAAAGCCCTCATAATATTTCCCTAGAATCGTATGGGTGAATCCTTAATACCTTTGAATTAGTGTGAAATGGGTGATTCCCTCATCCATTCTCACTAGGATCACATAAAAGAAGATCTCATCTCTTTTCCATAGTTTTTCTATGGTGAAGACTTGTCACTCTCCTTATCATTAATTGGATGAGGTATTACTTCAGCTCTTTACGATTTAAAAAATCCTTTTTTCATGTAAAAAATCATTAGGGACACCATATATTTGATGGTAGGGCATTACTTTATTCACATTTTTCATTTGTACCTAGAATTATGATGACATACTCAAAATCCAACACATGTATAAAATCAAGGTACACACACCAGATTTATCCTATTTTGATACTCCATTACCATAATAAAATGTGTCTCTATTATGTCTCTCATAAAAGATAGGTTTCCCATGGTTCTTGAAATCCAATATTTCTTTGATAATGGGTGTCTAAATCTTAAGGATTCTGGTGATAAATCCCCAAACACAAGTAACAACACATGACTTATCTTAATCTAATCTTGACTGACATAGTTATATTGTGGAATCATATGTTCCCCCTAAAGAGATTGACAAGTACAACTTCTATGATTCCTATTTCTACCCTTATAGTAACTAAAATAAAATTAGTGACCATGTGTGCTACCAAATATTTGCATCATCTACTTCTTTTTCTTTCTAATCACTATTGGGAAGAAAATGTATAAATCTTGATATTGGAACTATTAAATGGGACCACCATCTATCATTATATCCTCTATTCCAATGTGTAAATGGGATGTTTAAAACAAAAAACCTAAAAATATTTATATTTTTATTTATTTTATACTATTTGACACCACATCCTAGTCATATGACCAAATAAATAACAATAATTCATTTACACCATGATGTAAAACGGAATGGTAAGATCTTATCACATGTCTATAAAATGAGAATTTCAAACTATGTGGGATTTGATTCATGTCATGCATGAAATGTAGAATTCCTCTTAGAGGTTCAAAGTATACATCATTTACCATACCCATTACCATGGGGTTATATTAGACATTAGATCATTTATTCCCATACCTCTCCTGCATATATCCCCATGAGACAATATTTCACATTCATTAGGGCCACATCCCCTATGTACTATCCATTCCATAGGTCATATTCCTAAAAATATCATACCCCCTTTTTGGAGGGACATATTCCTTCAGGACGCTAACTATATTTACCTAATACATGCTATATTTTCTATGAGATTACAATTACCATAGTAAGGCTCTATTCGATGAAAAATATTTATTCCCTTATAAAGTTATGATCATTTATAAGCCCATAAAAAACCATTACTATAAATATTTCTTCCATTCATCCTTACCACATGACGTAAAACTTTAGGGACCATACCATAACTCATAACCTTAATGTTTCAACATTTCCCATTAGTAGAACCAAACAACATGGTTCATGATTCCTTTGAAATGGAATCAAAAGAATTAAATTTGAATGAAATTATCCTAAAAAATAATCATAAACCACATACGAGGATATAGATATACTATACAGTTCACATCAATGTGGTTTCAAACAATATTGAATTATAAAAACTCATCATTAATTAACAATATGATAAATATGGGTATCTATCGATACATATAGGTGGTTTCATTAATGGAGGACCTATTATACATTTATATTTTCACATTTGTGGTATACCTTTGATATATACATACATTAAAATAGGAACATTATATGAAATGATTTCTAATATGGGGGTAGCTATTCTCGTACTGGTATTTCATAAGGATTTAAGAAAATGAAATATATTTATATGAGATTCTCATAGTAGGAAATAATTCCCAAATATAGTGTATGATGTGACCAACCTCTCGTCCACATGAAAAATATGAGTTCCTAAGTGTCATTCTTTAGAAACCATGTTAATGAACTGCCTTTTAAAATGAGGTTCGTAATAAAGCTTATGTTACATATGTGGGAGTTGTTGTGTGTTTATTATTCCATGAGTAAAAACCACCCAAAACATTACAAAATAAGAATAGCGTCTTAAAGTGAATAGTGTGAATCAATACTAATCCCTTGAAATTAAATCATTGAGCCACTATATTTTGGGTTTAAATAAAAAGGTTAATCTAACATGAATCTTTCAATATCGAAGATAACAGAGTTTTCCACAAGAAATTGGTCATTTATGTTTCCATACATTTTATGATGCATTGATGGATTCTTTTGTTTGTGTTTTTTATTACCATGTTGTAAATCCATCACCATAATACCCTTTAATAAAAAATTCACCCTTTAAGTGAAATACATCCATAAAATTAATTGCACAAGTTTTGGTCACAACAAATCAAAGGAATCTTTCTTCCACTGAGTACTAGTTGGAGAATGAACTGATTTTAGAGTACCGCCGAGATGGTATTATTCTAATACTAGATGTTTTATGAGATAACCTCCTCGACATGAATAATTAACAACCATAATCACAATGAAATATTGTAAAGGATTATGAGTAACTTTCTACCACATCGAACTGATTCTTGATTCTCTTGCTAGACCATAACATAAAAATACATCCCTTATCATATGGAGGTTGTTCAGGAGGTAAACTATAACATAAATACTATTTAGGATTATCCTAGTAGGGTTCCTATCAAGAAATTCTATCAGCTACATGTGACCTAAATCCCTCTTCAACCTAATAAAGACACCCTTATAGGGGATCCTACTATAGAAATTTAGAATCAAGAATCCTTGAAATAAATCTAGGAGTGGTGAGTTTCAAAAAACAAGATAATAAACATATATCTACTTCCACTAAAGATGTTTAATAACATATCATGGTAGTAAAACGTGTAAATAAATACACCCATTCCCACACCCATCAAACAAACATGTATACTCTAACGGTATCAAAATATTCTTTTTAGTATATCCTTGTAATAACTTGAGTGTAGAAACATACTTCTACATCCATAGTTGAGTATTTTAATCACATCCTAGCAATGATAGGAGGACATGAGCATTCAAATTTCATTTTTTCCACCAAGTAATGGGTACATAACCGCATTCCCACTATATAAGGCCACCAATACATTTTGGATAAAATTGATTGTTAGGACTATATACCTACCCACATTCTACAATTTTTTAAACATAAATTTTTAGCAAAATTAGAAGAAGTATTTAATCATACAATGAAAATAATTAGGGAATATTAAATAATCTATCCCCTGCTACTATAGATTAACCTAAATAATAGGAAGAGATTTTATAGAGCATTAACACATTACTTCTCTCATTCATGAGGATCATCAACACATCCCAATGAAGAGTGAATATATGTAAGAGGTTTACATTCTTGTTCTAAATAGATGTGAATAACCCATGTTGATGGCCATTATAGAGATGTAATATACCCTCAAAAAATTTGTGGACCTGTTGACACATTTCAGCTATTTTTATTGAGTAGAAATATATTTTTAATTCTCTTAAGTACAAAAAATGTCACAAGTATATCCTGATGAAAACCAAGAGGAAGACACTTATTATTTCTCATTCTGAGTAAATATATTGTCCTGATCTAATGAAAATAAGAGTTTCATCCAAGAAGGCTCCTACTAATAATTTTTTTTATGAAAAAATGAATCTAACTACCCAATGAAGATCACCAATGATGAAATATCATCAGTGGATGACTAGAGATTTAGAAAATGACTATATATGTACTTTACTTAATTCTAGAATTCACGATACCCTTAAAAAATTTCAATTGTGGCTTAACATCATATTGAGTAATTTTAAGTTCGAGGATGAAGTAACAATTGAGAAATTTATCACTGTAAAATTACTACTAGCATATTTTGAGGACTACCCAGGAGAACCCAAAATAAAGGTCCACCCCCAAGTGGTATCAATATTGATCATATGATCATTTATCATGATGAGTGCTATGAGAACTCTTCTCATGACCAAAATATTAAACAGAGAAAAGGTCCTCCCTTTTCCACACCCCACCTTGAAGGTCCTTTATATGGTATATGTTTTAGAAAATCCCTCTATGAATAGAAATAAATAAATAATTGTTTTAATAAATATAATGTAATATATTGTGAATATTCTTCTCACAAAGAAAATTATATTTTAATGGACTATGCTCCCACTACTAAATAATCATTGGGAAATCCATCACATCATGAAAAAATAAACAGATTTATGACATCTATATAAATCAACTTGTATTCAATGAGTAATATTATTTCCATACTAGAATAAAACCCAAGGTAGTGGTCATATTCTATACCACCTTTGAGTCACTTAACTCTAAGACCAATGGAGAAAATAAACCCTAGACTTTAAAATAAGAAAGCTAGGAAATGACTACTATGATAGGACCAAGTAGAGGAATATCTCATATAATATGAATGGAACACATTGGCAATGACTAAAAAACTAGAAAAATAAAATATACCATTAATGTTATGGAACATATCCACCTCTCAGTACGGAATTTTGAGAACCGTGATAGAGGAATGTGAAAACCATCTTTATTTGAACATCTTAATGAATCTTCCCAATTTAATGGAAAAAGTACTAACTTACAGGGAATATAACATCCTCCTCATGGGAAAATAATAATTTACCTAATAGATTTATTTTATCACACTTTCAGAGTCATGAAAATAAAATTTAGTAAAGCAATGTTATAATTTTCAATGTGTAATCTTGGATTATTTGACAAATCAGCATCCATATATTATGGACACTCCAACCAAAAACATATCATAGGAAGGGATAATTAAAAAGAATTAATTTTCACTTAAATTATGAAACTATATATATATCCATGATAGGAGTTATATAATATCATTATTTTAGGGCTTGAAGATGTAAATGATAACTAGTATACTCAAAAAGGTTGTGTTATGTCAAAATAACTGAAACATCAAACACGATAAGAGTGATATATTGAAAGACTTCAACATAAATACTATTAAAATATTAAATATGAATCTCCATTAATAATGGATAAACCATTTTCTATGAAATTTTCTTTAATAGTGAGTATCTCCCACCCATACCCTTTACTACACCCATCACAGTCTCCAAAGAAATACCATAAGATCATGAACGAATCGATGGGGGACACCACCACATTAATCTTGGTAAAACACTACCACACAGTGCTAGGGTCATTTTTAATACCAATAACACATGAGGGAATCAAATATCTAGAGGGACCAAAATATTTTATTTTTTGAACTAGATCATCCCCACCCTACAAGGATAGGTCCATTTTTACTTCACCGTCCACATCCCTCATGGAAGATAGCCTTTTATATAGTAGGAGCAATATTACATGAAATGCCTTTATAGTTTCCCAAATCACATGACTTATCTTTATCCATGGGGGAAATATATAAATGTTGGGGACTCTCTCTGGATTACCCTCTTTTATGGAATTCCATGGGAGTCATTGAAGTAGATGATAAAGACTTATTATGGTGAAAAACCAAAGAATCCCATCAAGAGGAAGACCAATGATGAGAAATGTAACATTCTAAATAATAGATACACTAATGGAATGTTTTTTACATATCCTCGTGAAGATATCTTGATTTTGGTAGAATATTATGCATTAGTAAAATTCAATACAACTGTCCCTATATATGATTTAGATAATAAATATTGTGTGAAGGAATAATATGTGGATGTTTCTATTTTGAAAATGGTTCACATAATAAATCGTTGAAGATAGTGTGCATACTCGACGCTAATGGTAGGTCACAAATTTCAGTGTCCCCTTAAATTATTAGTTATGACCTTTATGATGATCATGAAACAAACAAAAGATAAAGGGTATTATTATGTCCCACTTACTTTAAACAGAATTTGAACCCCCTAGAATTGATGAAATTCATAATAAATTTAATTTGTAATTATTGTTTCTAGAATACATATACCTATGTTTTTCATGGTATATATTACCACTAAGTATACCCTCTAAAGTGTGACTCACATTCATATTTTCAAAAAATTCCTTCAACGGGAGAAGATTTATGCATGGGTTAGAGAAGATGCAATTCATCTTCCTATATGGTATCTTGGAAAAAAATTATCTAGATTGAATGGAGAATTAATATCATGAATATTATACAATAGGGTGAAAACCATAACTATGTTAAGAGAGTTACCCTATTCTAACTCTCACTATTATGATTAGTGAATGCAGGTAGGCTCACCATGCCTGGATCCTCCAATTGCTACCCCAATGGATAATGTATTCAAAAATAGTTGTTATATCAGATTTTAATGACACTGTTGAGTTATTGGAATCTTGAATAGAAGATATAGATGGGTGGAATGCACTATCAATACCTGAATTGACTCCATACCATGAATTAGTGGATGTGAAATCTCCATCAAACCTAGGAAATCAAAATATCCTAACATTCAATGGAATTGGGGACTCATAGTAGCTTTTGATGCATCTTTTAACCTAATACAATCCCATGATGGGAACCATTAAACAATAAGATGATAGTAAACTCAAGTGTTTCCTTCTATCCCTAGATGAACAACCATTTTTCTAATATTACATCATCTATCGAGGTTGATCATAGGATGGGAAGAACTCAATCAGTAATTACTCTAACAATTCATCCTCACATTAATGAATTATATAGTCCTAGACATTCCAAACTATAAAAAAGTGTGATCCTTATGATTGATTTTTAGTTTAAAATGTATGCCTATTAATTTATCATATGACAGCCTCAAGAAGACTTTATATGTATCATGATTGAAAATCTATGTGAATGGTAAAAATCATTGATCATCCTTATAGAATACTTAGGATAGTTTTATAAGTTAGATACGGTTTCATAGATATTTCATGATTCAATTTTTTGGATCTATCCTAATCCATAGTTAGTACCAATAGTTTAAGGAAAGTGTACTTCAAAAGAAGAAACTACAACATTTACCCTCAAACAAGCTCTAGCACTAGATTTGGAAACAACATCTATGAAATATCAAGGGGTTGAACCACTTGAAAAGAAATAATAACAAAAATAGATCCTTTATTAGGTTGTAATAGCAGAGCAGTGGTGCACACCATTAGAGTAAAAGAAGAACAAATATTTATCTTTCTAAAATGAGAGAGTCTCGTGATATTTCATTTTACCAATGTAATTTTCTTCAAATGATTCCAGAACATAGGGATGTCAATTAGGATGACATTAGTGACCACCCAATTTACTGTCCTTACTATTGAATACTAATACACACCAACTATACTTTTTTTTATTTAACGTATTCCTCTAGAAAATGTTTTATTCAAGTAAAATTATTTTGAGCAAGCCACCATCATATGGGGCTTTCATTTCTATAATCTCATAGTAAGAAGAAATAGAATGGAATGAATTCCCCATGTAAGGGTACATATAAATTTATTAATTAGATGACTGGGATGATGGTTAATAGGGTGCATTCTATCCTCATGGTGCATTTGAAATACCTTTTTGATTCTATGATTTCTTCTTCAATGGTAGAACTAACATTATTGGACCCAGAATCACTAAAGTAATATTCTTCTAAAATTTGATGTAATGAAAGTAGAAAAATAATGAGTAGGAATGTAAACTCGTATTAATGCACACGATTGTTCAAACCCTCTAAGATATAATTCCTTTAGTACTTTTAGGATTGGAACCCTCCCTATAAATGGTTCAAAAGTCACTCTAATATCAAACAAAAACCTAATTAAATGAAGAATATTTTAAATGATCTATCAATGCGACTAACTTAATAAATATTTTCAATGACTAAAAAAATTATTTATACAACTCTAATTATATATATAAATATCAAGTAAAATATGGGGATAGTATGTTACGTAAAATTGGTTTAACCAAGAAATGGTTGAAATAGATCTTTATATTCAGGGCATATCTCTTCTAAAACCATATATGTTTCTAAAACCCAACAACATTCACTTTTGTGGGATAACTAGAATAAGTAGTAACCCTTTAAGTAATATATAGGTTGATCTAATAAAATAACATTAGATGAATAATTGGAAACTATATATTCAACCAATCAGTATCAGAATGCATAACTGAAGGATCAATCCAACTCATACATGATAGAAGGATTAGTAAATTTTTACTAGACAAAACAATTTCCAGCACATGAAACTGTTCTTCTCAAAACCCAAACTAACGAGAATCTTCATGGTTGGTAGTGAAAACCTCTAGCTAAGAAATATGAAATATTAAAATAGCATGTTTCAATTCTTGTAATTATATTGATCTTATATTCTATATGAATATCAAAATATATTTGGGATGCACTTACATCAGCCATTTTAGGCCCAAAATAGTTAAATGATGAGATAAATAGAAATCATTTGTACTAAATAGATACTAGTTAGGTACAATTTCATGTATTCATATAATTTTAAAAAATTGGAAATAGTTATACAAGGAAATATTGGGAACTTTTACATAACTAGATAATTGGATGACGTTGAAGTGTGTAGGGTTTTGATTGACAATGGAAATAGAATCAATACCATGTTTGTCTAGATGTTCCAATGGTTGGGCCACAACAAATAAAATTTATATCACACTATATTAGAAATCAAAGGTTATGATAGGTGTGAATAAAACCCTCTTTCCCAAGTCAATCAGAGAGATCAATTTAGGGATCTCATAACCATTGTGGAATTCATTATCATCCAAAAAAACACAAATTTCAATGTTACGTTAGGTAGGACTTAGTTGAATCAGTGATAGGAAGTTACATCATTGTATCATCAATGTCTTACATACTCTAGTGGAAAATGAAATTTAAAATTATATGGTCATAATTCTCCTTTTCAATCTTTTGAGTCTCAGTACATTGATGTATTATTCTACCAATGATACAGAAAGTAGACCATGAATGATAATTTCTCTTGATTCACTTCACCAAATGGTATTTAGATGGACCCATACAAGCCCTTCAATTATATAAATGGTTTATATGTACTCACCATTAATCAAATGTATGGGGTAACATTAGTTTTAGCTATATTTACCATGATGTTCATATATGATTCAAATCATTTGAATATAGCTATATAAAAGATAGAGGTAACATTTACAATGAAAATAATGATTCAAATGAAAATCCAATTTTTCAACCATAATATTTAACAAGGCCCTCGCATGCCACTTAAATTCAACGATACCGCCATATTATCAATAAAGAAGAAAAATTCTCTCTCATCTCCAAAATTTTAAAATACTTTCACATATTACCCCTAATTATAGATGATAAGAAGGAAAGATTGTAAATAATATCCTAGAAAATGATTTCCATATATTGATATCCTTAGAATATTTAAATTCCTCTTCATCAATTACAGAAAATGAAAGAAATCCATTATTATCTTCTGAATAGAAGGATTTACACACCTATTTTCCTCAATGTTAATACACTATATGGAGTTATTATATAGAATTTCATTGATGATGATGATCTTATATTTTTCCCCAAAAAAATTTTGGATTCCTATTTAACTTCCATAGAATACAAAATTATGTCACAATATATTTTATCCTCAAAAATACGCTTCCAAAAACTGAATCTCTTGATGTTGAGGAAGATGAATAATTAGAGGATGACCTCAAATATACCCCTAAAACATTTTAGTAATTAATGATTTTCACCATTGATGATGTTTGCTTGGTAAATATACGAATAAAGGAAGTCCCACGACCCATATTAATTACTTCCACCATGTCTCCAAAAAAAATGATCCATACTTCATTTTCATAAAATAGAGTCAAGATTTCATCAAATAAAATTGTATAAAAAATATGATATTTGATCCCAATGTTTTTAGTCAACATCTTGTCCTACCCGAGGACCATTGTGGTTACAATCAAAAAATGTGAAAAATGTATCCAACTAATACTATTATTGTTGAATAAAAAGTGGATAATCTTATCAAAGATGAATTTATTCAGGAGGTCCAGTACCCAAAAGGTATTTATAATTTTCCTTATTATCCTTATGAATATAAAAATTATGGTATACATTGATTTTAGGGATCTCAAATGGTATTTCTAGAAGTTTGTTTTCCCAATCCCAATTATCAAACTTTTGATGAATGTAACCTTCATATATCATTCCATCTCATATATGGATGGATATTAAGGATATATCAAAATATGAATATCTCAATATTATGTTGTGGTTTTAATTTTAGGGATTTCCATTTAGTGAAATTATATCTAGTGATTAACTTTCTCTATAAGAATACTAGTGTAATATATCAATATGCTATGGTCCATATTTATAAAAATTATTATGAAATATTATGTAATATTATATAAAGGAATTGGTGGTTTTTTTCAAAATATATTATGTCCATATTGATGATATTGATATTGTTTTCAACGCGGTATAAAAATAAACCCTGAAAATTAACCACATGAATCATGCATTCATTTTTACCTCAGTAATGATAATATGTTTAATTATATTCCATCAATGAACTAAATATGACCATGAGAAGAAAAAAGTGTTCCATAACATTCCATATCCTCAAAAACATAATGAGTTAATGATACTTAAAGTATTACTAGAATATATCAGCAACATCATAGTAAACATTACAAGAATGTATTATACCTTCACCAGGATTATGCAAAGGGAGTCACTTATCAGTGTTATGATGATATATCAGAAGAATTGTAATTCTTCATGAAATACCAATTGTTTTAATGCCACTATTTATGGGGAAGACACCAATATTATATGTGGTATCCTTTAATTGATCAGTCGGTTCGCTTCTCACCTAAAATAATGACGCATGCAATGGAAACTGACTCTATTGTCTTAGGAGAACCATGATAGATACTGATATATGATACTATAATATCAAAAATAATTACCTTTAATTGATCTTTGTTTCTAAAAAATTATGGCACTTCCTAGACCATCATGAGTCCCATTTGGTCACTTGCATTGGTGAACTCAATTAAATACTTAATCGACCAATGATTTAAAAATTACCGGCCTTTCGTGTATTCATTATATAAAAATTTTATCCCTAATTAATTTTGTAAATTATATTAAAATTAAAAGCTCTAGTAGACTTTATTATGGAATATCATATTATATAAAGCACACCATTGGATATTGAGTTTCTTGATAAAGAGTTATCCCTTTTTCAATACACTCATTTGCCCTAGGTAATGTACTTTGATAGTTTCTATAGAACCGAAAGAAGAAAAATAATGCAGAACCCAAAAATCAACATATTTGGTATGTAAATCATCCTTATTTCCCCAAGAAAGTGGATATTTCACTATAATTTCATGTTATCAGAGCCATGAATGGGGAAGAATACCATGTTCACAATACAGGTCAAATATCAGCATAGTAGACACCAGTGGGCTACCTGAATATTAAGGGCCAGTTGAAGTTATTATCAAGAAGGTTAATCGTGAATATTCCATTAATAAATAGGAATATATTCACCTATTCAACTATGTGTAAGGGTTGATGGATTAATTACATTATCATATGACACTATCCCATGTTTCACGTTTACAAAATTCATAGGTGAATGCATTGGATAATGGATCCAATGCCTAGGAATACAGAGATCAATATTTGATAAATACCATCATTATACAATGTATGGTAGAATCCCTATTTATTGGTAATGAAAATTTATTAAGGATATAAAATTCATTTATGGATATGGAGTGTTGATATCATTTTCAACTGATACTAATATTAGATGGATGTCCCCCATATTCATCTATATCCAAAATGAAATTCATCAATTAAACCATGAAATGAATGAATAAATATAATGCCTAGTTTTCAATTTTATTTTTTATAATGGCCTAAATGGTTAGAAAATACACTATAAACTAGTCTTTGATGGATCCCACCTCATATACAATGAAGGATAAGATTCCCTCACCATTATAAAATAATACTAGGTAGGTTCTTGTGGTGACCATCATTCATGAACCATGATCTCTCATAATATTTAGATGCTTATGTGTTTTTGTCCTTCAATGACACATGATTAAAAGGAATTAAGAAACAAATATAATTCATGTAAGAGAGAATAAATATTTATGAATCAACCCCATAAATAACTACACGACCTGAAATATTATTAATATTTTGAATCGTGGGAATAAATGTCATGGTACAATATCCCCTAGCTATAAGTAGATAGTCTCAGTACATCCTTACTACTAGATATTCATTATCTAAGTGGGGTGAGGTAATAAACCTCAATTATATTAGTCTAAATGATATCCTAAATTTTTTTTAGGCAAACACCATTAGAATATTTTGTGTCCCTCACACAATACTATCAGATAATGGAACTAATTTATGCCCATTGATGTTTAAAAATTTATATTAGTAGTATGGAATGTAATATAACCACACATCTTACTACCATGATATGAAAAAAGGATATATTGAGGCATTAAAAATGAATCTATATAATAGAATATACAATATGGTTGAAAGAGACAAGAAATAATTATTTAAAAAACTTATGGATGTTTTTCGGTCCTATCCCATCAGGACCCATATTTCTACGAACATGACACCAGATTTAGTTGTTTATGGTACATAAGTTATCCTAACCATCATGGTTCAACTTCCTTTAGGAATAAAATAGTCTAATTATTAATAGTCCTATAGGTAGACGAATGATTTGTAATAACTCAATAAGAAGATATTGTTCACTTTGCATAACATGGAAATCATCAGAATCTATTTTCACAAGATTTCAATAAAAAAATTATCCTTCATTAACTACTCCAAGAATAAATGGTATTGGTTATATGGAAATTTATGATAAAAAAAATCCTTGTATTATTGAATAAAATTTGGAGGGACATTAAATCATATACATGTAATAGTCTGTTGGAGAGTACTCTTTAGTCCTAATATATGGAGAATGAATTTCACTGACCAGTAATGTATGTTTTTCAAGGAAAATTTTGAATTATTTTCACATCTATCGGTAATGGTCCTTATCATGCACCCCTAAACACTAATCATGATCATCCCTTCCACATGATGTTAAACTATAAGAAAAATTCATATCTTTATAAAATATCTTCCTCTCCATGCGAAGTTAATATACATGGTCTATGTCCGATTTTATTGAATAAAAAATACACTTTAGTGTCTTCACCGTGTGACATAAGACTACATTGCTACCATCCACACTATAATACAATAAACTACAGAGTATAATACTAATTTCATAACATTAAACTATATCACATACTGCGTATCATTAATTCAAAATCTCATGATATGTGTTCAAAGAACCTCTTTTATTATTCCCTAGTACAATGTGTATTATACACCAATTTCCTGTTTTTTATAAGACTGAGCATCACTTAGGTGGGCATAGTGGACTCCATTGACAACCCCATTTATTATAACTAGAATAAACATGATCAAATATGAGGGAAATGGTTTACCCTACACGAACCTAAAAAAATTTGAGTGTCCCATTCTGTACTACATAATTTTAATATATAAGATCTTGATATGTATATGAATATATACCTCACAATCTGTATGGGACCAAAGGATATCAATTCTCTTATACATGAATATGATATATATATATATATATATGTAAGGAGATTTTATCCTAATAACTTAATATGACTTAATAACCGATTACTCATAGATATATATTGATGATGATATTCGTTAAACAAATACCATCCATGAAAAAACATCCCCCCTTTTCCTTCCTATGATCCTGATCTATTCAGGGAATTTCACTTCATGAATAATGAAGGGAATGATTCCAACACATATAGGATACATAGTTATTCAAAGATCTTTGATCTGTAGTTTAACAGTAAACACCAAAAAAAATTTCCCTATGTATTTGCATTTTATTTTATCCAGATAAATATAGGGAGGGGTCATAAGAACTTCATGTCACTTGATTCCTTGTCCAACATGGTATGTAGTTTTTAAAAATATCCAATGTATCGAGACTAGTTGAAAATTTCATTAACCAAGATTTCCTCCTCTCCTGTAAAAATGAGTTTATATTGGAAATTCATTTAGAAAACAACACTGAGAAAGGATCGAACATTAAATATTTCCATCCAGGAATTGTGATATATACAGAGACCTATGCAATGATAACATATCCCCATTTTAGGATAAATTAAATGGATCTCTTATATCATGATTTTAAATTTAGTGAAACATTTTCTACCCTTCATTAGATTATAATATACAGAGAATATGAATTTATGTGGATCAATATCTCTATATGAGATTCATACCCCAGTAAATGTGCCTAATATAGGGTAGTTCCCAAAATAAAAATAACGATAAAATTCTTCAATATAAGTGTTATATCTCAATATTTGTAGCATAAACTATAATATAAGGGGTATAAATGAAATAGATCCTACTATATTAGGATACATTCCAGAACCATAAGTTTATAACCTGAACATAATTCATCATTTGTTTCTTCCCCTTTCAGGGGAATTATAACTACCTATCCATGAAAAAATCAAACCCATAATTCCTCGTCCATTAATTCTGAAATATTAATTTTCATGAATCACACGTCATGTGTGGATAATATTGTATTATCATAAACCATAATTTGTCCATAGATAATGATATAATTCAACCCCAAAATAAAATTCTTCTATAAATTATATACAATTCCCATAATATGGCTATGTATATTCTCTCTCAATATGGCCTATCAACCATATGTAGCATCCTCCTGAAGGGGAGGATCCTTTAATTTCCATATTCCTTTTAATTATCATAGAAGAACCCCTTTTCGAATATGGTCCACATTCAACCCTTATATACATTATCTAACACACTTATCATAATCCAAGAACTCAAAGTTGCAATTTACAACGTCACCTCTCTATGTTCAAAAGGGTTTTGGAAATTCTTATACTTTGGGACCTATTTTTGATTTTATTCACTTTAAACATGTCAAAAAACTAAGACAAAAAATTACACTCCGCTACACAATAAGTAAATATATACTTGAATTGGGCTCTCTATTCAAATCAATTTTTTAACCCGCTACTTCTTTATAGGTTGTCTTATGTCAGATGTGTTTAATGTTTCGTGAAACTAAACTCAACATTTATTGGTAAATATGTATAATCATAAAACCTTGAACCACTATGGTTCATACCCAAAGATATTAAAATTTTTGTGAAAAGTCATAAAAATATTTAGGCTAAAAAACCTAGAGAGGGATATCTATGAATAAGTCAAGTATTCAATCACTAAATCATTTCACATTCAGGGAATAAGAAATATTTAGAATGAAAATAAAAAAGGAGGAAAAAGTATTGTACAACCAACCACATGGCCCTATTAATTTCTAATTCATTCCCATTGGACCCACTTTCTTCCAAAAAGATAGAGTGGAAAAAATAATATCCTTTTCAAATATCTTTCTGTGTATATATTGGGGTGTTTCCTATAGGGTTTTATAACCATTCATGAATATTCCCTCCTTTCATGCATCTACGACATTTCAAAAGTGTTTGAACCATATCAAACCTTTCCTTGATGATCTTTATTTAGAAATTTTGACTCCAAAGGAAACCTATAATTCAATTGAAAACTTTTTATTGATATGTATATGAATAAGGGCCCATAATATGGCTAATAATCCATATTAATTTCCATCCTGAAGAAAGTAATCACCTAATTTTCATATGACCTAACATTATTTCAGTAGTACATATCGTTTGAACATGGGTAAAATCTCCCCATATATTATAATCACCTAATAAACCGTATTTAAAACCCATTGTGTTTTGAAATAAACAATCAAAAATCCAAATATTCAAATGGATCCAATATCATTGATGTTACACACTTTCTTATGAAGATATGTTTTCTAAGGGAGATATTTCCCTCAAATCCTCCAACCTTTAATCGTTCCTTGTTGTGTGGCTCTAAATCACACTACATGATCTCATAAGATTCATGAAAATAAACTGAATTATCAATACTTTTCCAAGAGGGGACTGTGATGTGACTACCCCAAATCTGCCTCTTATAGGCCAGGGGCCAGCGACTATCACTGAGAATGCATATCAAAAAAATGGGAGGAATTTGGCTAAGTATATGTACACACCCACACATCTCCATGACCAAAATGATGAAATGTAAATGAAACTTGTAAAAAATTCATCCATAAAGTAAGATCCCAAACACAATGTAAGATATTTTAAAATGTAATGTAAATAGGGCCAGAAAACAAGCTCACTAAAAGGAAGAGTTTCTGAATGTGAATGAAAAAGTTCTGGAAAATGATATTCAAAAAACCCTACCTAAAGGGTGGGTGTAGGGAAGCTATCTGAAGACATAGGATCACACCACATCTATTTGATCTCCCAAAACACCACTTGGCCCTAGTCCACCTAGAACTCTTTCAATGCATCGATTTTATGCACAAGACACAACACAAGCAGGAAAAGATCGAGCTGGGTCAGTAAAACAATACTCTGTACGAAACCCTAAAACCACAATGGAAAATACACAAAGAAAATACTAAAAGGGAATAGTATAGTCTACTCTACATAGGTATATGTCTGTAACACATATACCAATGATATATAGGTATACTAATAACCATCCCAAAATTTTATCAGTAAGTCAAAACCAATCTCTACCACATTATTTGCCTAATTTGGGCCCCACCCCAAGAGGAACAAACTGATAAAAGATCATAAAATATAGAGAGGGAAACCTTTAAAGAGAATTACAACAACCAAATCCCTATTAACCAACAATGTAGGGGATACTTCTTAGAGAATAACAACATCCCTACTACGGTGGATCATAATGTAGGGGACCCTTGTCGTAGAATGCCAACAACCTTGTCAGTACGGCCCATTATATGGAGGACTAACACCCAACACTCAGGGGTCATGTAAACTATTAAAATACTATATCAGTGGTGATAGAGGATTTCTATAGTTCCATGAAGGGATATCAAAACTCCATTTGGGAATCAGCCTCTAGAGGAGACTACTATCCGATGATGTGGATGTAGTACTGTATTGAAATCTAAAAGAAATAACCAAGGGAAAATCTCCACATATACTGGTCTAATGTAATAAACCCACTAATATATCTCAAAAGTAAAACCTCGTTGTAAGGGTCCCTACACCATAGACAGATCAACAAATGGACCTTCTGTTTTAAAGTTACGACCATTTTAGTGGAAAATTCAAACCCAAGTGTGGTCCGAGTCTAAACCGGCCTGACCTGCAGACCTGAACCGGTCTGATTGAGCCCACCTAGCTCAGCCCGGTTGACTCAACTTTTCCCATCCCAATGGGACTTGCTTAATAGTCTTCTGGACCACGTAGCCACTGGATTGGCCTTGTCGATCCAGCCTAGCCAAATGCATTAAGGCGGACCCCATTCTCTCACACACGGCCAACCCAACCATATGATCTCGGCCAACGTGGTGCCACCACGACCAACCAAGATGGACACCACATCAACCAGCCTCCCCTACAACCTCTAAAATGTGGGATCCACATGGACCCTATCCTCGTATGCTAGCACCCCCGTACTACCGCTCTGGCCGCGGGCTCCCATGTGGCCTCTATTAGACCGCTCCACCCTAAACCACCCCACAGGTGGGGCATCTACGTCTTTCTCCACATGGTCCGACCCCCATTGGGCCGCGTGATAGGTCTACTACATGTCATCCGGCTAGCAGCCCACTATCCACCTCGTGCTCCACCTGAACAAGCCAAAGCTAATTCTTTGGTCCCCACATTTCACCATTATCTTGCGCTAATGCAAGCCGCTTCTTTGTCTGATTTGCACCGCACCTTCGCCACCGTACCTCTATAGTGTCATTGCAGAATTGAATCATCATTATCTAGTTATTATGACACATATATAAGGTGAAACAATCATCTTTTCATAAAATCAACAACAACTAAAAGAACATGAAGAACATAAGAATAACGTGAGAGATTGAGGTGATAGAATAAATGCACATGAACACTCAAAGAATGGAAATTGGACTTTGTTCGTGTTAGCCTGGATTCATTATCATTAGAATGAAGAATGAATAATGAATAATCACATAGATTCATTTCCCATCAAATCCATGACAATTAGGCCCATACCATAAGAATGATGGAACCACGGGTCCACATGTTTGTTGGTTGATCTGTGTTCAGTGTTAGTTCCAAGAAAGAGGAAAGAAACAAATAAAATCAAAACACCCTACCTCGTTTGGTTCAAACATTGATGAATAACAGAGTTGCACCGTCATCATTGGAAAGATGCATTGATTTCATCATGTTCCAATCAACGATACACGATTCGGTCATCATTCTTCAAGGGAAAATCCTCCAATATCTCCCAATTTATTCGTTGACATTCCCAATGTTATGTGACCAACCCTAGGATTTCATCATAAGGATGATTTGAAAATAAATCATCGTTTCATCAACAAAATAATTTATCTTTAAATTATTTAATGATGATTATGTCCTTTTTGTGTTTTTCCACAGATGACCCACGCTGACTAATTTTTAGTCATGCCGAGAGAAAACACCACATTATGAAATCAACAGAGGTCTAGAATTTCCAATTCAAGTCTCCACACATCGGTTGTTAGTATTTTAAAATAAAATAATTTTTATTTAAATAATTTTTTAATAGTCCTGTTTAAAAAAAATATTTCACAGATGACCTACACATGAAAATGTTATGGATCACCTAAGGTAAAGTCATGAATCTAAACAAAAAAGTACCCTTAAATTTATAAACATTGAATCCACTTAAGAGTTATTCTATATTTTACATAAAAACATGTGCACATTTTATTAAAAACTTACCATTTTCAACAAATTGTTCCAAGCACACCGGCCCTCTGAATCGCATGCCATCTCATTATCTGGTCTCTAAATTTTCCAAAAATAATTTATAAAAATAAATTTGGGAAAATATGGGTTATTAAATTCTCTCCACCTTAGGACTTTACATCCCTGAATGCCAAACCAATGGATAATAAAATAGATGAGGGTACTAAGAACGAATCTCATCCTCCTACTCACATATTCTCTCCTAGATATTCATATTCCACCATCGAATTCACATTCAAAAAATCAATCACCCATGAATATTCCTCCAAACACCATCTAAAAATTTTACATGCAATATTATAGCATGCCCTCCACAACCTGAATCGTCCACTTAGTCAAGTCATCCATATATGGGTGAAACCCTTTGCTCAAGCACAATAGAGTCCCAAATGCATCCCAAAATCCCTTACACAACTGGTATTTAAGGTGATCATCACAATCTAAAACTATCATAGAAGGTAATCCATCGAGTCGAACTATCTCTTTCATGTAGAGGTGTCCAAAGCTCTCTACTGAACTCTACTCCCAAATCACTGGGAAGTGGGCTCACTTGGTGAGTTGGTTAAAGATCACACAAAATGTATCATTTCCCCTAGACTCATGTGGTAACCCCCTCAAAAAATACATTGATATCCAATCACACATCCATTTTGGAACCTAAGGGGTTGATTCAAACCCACTGGAACCTGGTTATCAACCATCACTTGCTGACAAGTGAGGCATTTAGAAATAAAATTTTCCACTACCTTCTTCATTCCTAGCCACCATGAACTGATGTCGGAGGTCAAAGTACATCTTCTACACACCAAGATGTATCTGCAAAAGGGTAGTATAATACTCCCTTATACCTACTCCAGTAACACCATTGTCATTACTGTGCTCCCTCTGAAAAGAACAATCTGCTCCCACTTTTGGAATATCCATTAGGTGCATGTCTTTTGGGAATCTGAGCTTATAAAGTCTCAAAGTTGGTATCTCCAAGCTATACCACCATCAATTACTATAATATTGGATGGGTACCTACCATGGAATTGAGGTAAGAAAATCCATCTTCATCTAGAATATATATCTACAGTAAGGCCATCTGCTATGACACCTTGTTCGACAACTGAGAACTAGATATCATGATGAGAGAATAAGACACAACATTCCACTTCCTAGGAGTATAGAAAATCTCAAATTCATTGTCCTAGAGGAAATATATTGATCACCTATATCTCATGTTCAAATACTTATGAGGGAATATATTTTTTAAACTCTTGGGGTCATAGTAGATGATAAATCGTCCACCCATCAGGTAGTGTCGCCACATCATCAATGTGAAGACTGCTACTGTTAACTCAAGATCATGGGTCATGTAGTACTTCCCATGTGGTATGAACTATCACGAACCATAGGTAATAAATTATTTCTCCTACATCGAGAAAAATCCAATCCCGGTTCCTGATGCATCAATAAACACCATGTAATCGACAATGTACTTTAGAAATCTCAAGATAGGAGCGCTATTCTTTCCCTGCCTCAAGTGATAAAAAAACTCTCCTATAACTTCTTTATCCATGTGAAAGGTTATCCCTTTGTTTCAATGATGTCAAGGATGCTTCTACATGAGAAAGATCGGGTAAAAACCTCTGACAGTACCCATCTAAATGATAGAATCTTTGTAACTCAGTAACACACTTAGGTGGTTCCCAAGAAAGCACTACCTGAATATTTGTTGGATACACTACAACCCCAGCCTATGATATTAAATTTCCCATAAAATGGATCTCTCATATCCAGAACTAATACTTTGAGATATTTTTGTAAAGCTAGTGCTCTCAGAGTGTGTCTTAGACCATCCTCATGTGTATCACGTCATCCTCCACATACACTAAGTACCATAAGATTCCATCAATGAATACCACAACGAATTGATCTTTGTAACTATAGAAGATCCTATTGATGAGTACCATGAACACTCCTAATGCATTGATCATGCCAAAAGACATAAATATGTAATCATAGTGGTCATATCAACATCTAAAATCCAACATCGGTATATCTTCATCCCGTACTCAAAGATGGTGATAGCTGGATATGAGGTCTATCATTGAGAACTAGAAAACCCCTTTAAATTGATCGAAGAGGTATTCAATACACTATAGTGGATACATGTTCTTCATGGTCACCTGGTTTAGGCACATAAATTCCACACATAACCTCAAACTGTCGTATTCCTTCTTGGAAAACTAAACTTTGGCTTCCCAATGTGAAAAATTGGGTCTTATGAAGCCCTTCCTCTGCATGTCTTCCAACAGTACCCTCAGCTTATGAAGCTCTACGAGAGCCATCCAATATGCATGTGTAGATATTGGTGTCATCATGTGGTATAGATCAATGTATAATTATAAATCCTTGTGAAGAGGTAATCCTGAAACATCCTCAATAATGTTGTCTTCATATTCCTCTACAACTATAGGAAACTGGGGACTCAGACCATCCACTTCACCAGTGGTCAGACTATCCCACTGATGTGTGATCAGCTGGACCCTGTCATGTGTGAGTCCATCTTGTGCTCCTTGGGTTTCCTTTTCACCAAAAAAAAATAGTCCCATAACTATGGATACACCACACTCTACACCTAAAATAGCCTATCTGAGCATGGACTGCGGATAACAAGTCCATACCGAGAATGAAATCAAAAGGCCTTGGTGCTGCTACCAAGATATCCCAACCAAAACTCTCAACTCAAAGAGAAAGGTCACACTATCGGAACTAGTGGGTGATCATTAGATACCCTCATTTATGAGTCTCTAAATTTAAGGTTTGAGTGAATTGTTCCACTGAAATCTCAACATATCGAACAAGTTTCATGGAAAAAAATAATTCCGAGTACATGTGACTATTAAAACTGCTGCTAAGGTGGAAAAGACATAGATCATAACAGGTATCATCCATGGAGACTTGGGGTTATAAGACACTATCTTATAAATCTTGAATCATCCCCATCCACTGACTCCCTGAGCAAGTTATGGATCACCTAGGGGTGGTGGTGGTAACATTTTGTAATGTGGACCACCTCATCCTACTCTATAAACACCTATAACATGTTCCCTACCCCACAGTTCAACCTACTCATATCATTGAATCTACCACCATAGTCCCTTGACCATTTCTTAATAAACTATACATTAGGTTAGGAAATCTCATTACAGATTTCCTCGACTATGGCATGAGTTACACAGTCTGTCCCCTAGATATATGAAGATGTCATTGGATCACCTCGTGGAGTGCATAACACACTTAGATCTTTTTGACTGTTGTCGGCTACTTTCTATCAAGGTGTTTGCACCTTATTTCCCATTTCTAACAACCACTAGTTGTATCTATCTATCCAAGGAACACTCAACATAAAAGGTTATTTCTATCACCCTATCATTTGTAAAAACACACAAAGGGCTATCGTTGGATCGAATGTACCTATGAAACCCTTGCTCAAAGGTCTGATACCTAAAGTACCGATCGTGTATCATATACCTGGAGTACCTAGAAATGTTGGTATTCCCCTATGAATACTCAGATACTAACATTTCACCCTTCCAAAGTAGTAGAGTCTCCGGGATATGCCTATCCCTAATCTCATAATGTGAGAACTTCTCTCTAAAAAGGCTATTAGAATCTACCCATGGAAGGGTCACCTAATTGTAAGATTGGGCGACTAAACCCCACTATCGCCCTATTAATATGTGTAGAAAGATCGTTGTGATGACCTCCATCTGATATGTAGGTGTCCTAAGTAGATGGAAAACTCAGGTCACCACCTCAAGCTAGTCCTCATCCACAGGTGTGTTGGGATCCCCACAGAACCTGATGGGTCTCTACTACTAAAACATAAGAAGTGATATCAGCCAATTCTCCTCACTCACTGGTACTATAGGTATCATGAAATGCTCTACAGGTGGTGGAATGGCTGTTGAACCACATAGAGGTGTTGTCTCTAGTACAAATTCTTATAATGAGGTCTTGTACATTAGTATATCACCCTCGTGATCACACAATAGAAACTTGTCTTTGATACCACACTGTCATGGCCCATTGTAACACCCCAAGATTTCATAATGTGTTATTTCATCAAAATAATTCAATAACTTGCACTACACGCAACACCGAGTTCAAGCTCACCATGAATTACTAAACAACCCGTTCAAAAGAGGTTATGAATAGTATTAACTAAATTTTAAACTTTATATAATCCTTATAATTTTAGAATCCATATTATGAGTTTCTTAGACATAATGAAAGAACAAATTCATTTTTAGTATTGCACTTTTACAAACTTTTAAGAGTGAACCCTTTTTAAATCCAATATTTTAAACTTTTAGATATTCAATTTGAATAAATAAATATAATTCTTAGAATGGGGACATAAAAAATTTACAATGAAACATCTCAAGCTTCCATGGTACCCTTCCCTTGGAATAATGCAATGGTGTGCATTGTACGCAACTTCGAGATTCTAACACACCACAACCAATCAAACTAGCCGTTATGAATAGTAATACCTACTTTTTAAAATTTTATAAATTATATCTTTCGAAATGGACTTCATTTTTTGATTCATGATATCGAAATTATCTTAGGGTGATATTTTGGTACTTTTCGGATAACTTTCATATTTTGATGAATAGTGAAAATTACTAAATTTTAATTAAAAACAACTTTTTAATCGAAATAATTAATAGTGATAAATTATTAATTTGAGTGGTTTTAAAGTATTTTTAGAATATATTTTTACCATTTAATACAATGTTGGTCATTGGATGTAATTTCACTTTTAAATCAGACATAAACAAGTGTCAATCTTTTGATAGTTATTATCTCTTAAAAACACGCCATTTGTTTTGACGATGGGAATTAATTTTTAAATTTATTAATGAAACTGATATGTTCTGAATTTGGTAAAATAGACATCATTTTTGAATTCATAATATCAAATATATCTTAGGCCTAATTTGTTTTTATTTTTCTGGAAACTTTCATTTTTTGATGAATAGTGAAACCACCAAGTGGTAGTTAAAAAACTGAATTTTTCATAAAACATAATTTTATCGCTTCTATGAAAGGAATTTCGAAAATCTGAGAGACATGGTTAATATAAAGGAGTAAAATGTGGTTTAATGAGATGAAAATAATTTTTTGGTGAATAGTAACTTTTTACTTTTATTTACCAAGGTTAAAAGTAAATAGGGTAATTAAGGTTAAAAATGATATTAATATTACCCTAACACATGTCCTAATTATATTGGACATGTGTATCTCGACCAAAAACAATATTAGGAGTAAAATATTATCATTTAGGTCCACTTGTATTTGATTAGGACATTTATTATTATTTAATTCAAAGAAGAGTTAAAAGAGTTAAAATCAAAGTTTATTACTAAAACATTTTTAATATAGGGTCATACATAAGATAAATTAGATTGTAAATATTCATTAGAAAGATAAAAATATTTCCTACATAATGGTATTTTATTTATAATTTTTAGACATTAAATAATTTAATTTATTTATGACACAATGGTGATGCAGTAATTACAAAATTAATGAAAAATTAGAATAATTGATATTATAAACACTCAAATAAATGTAATTTGAGACTATTTATAAATACCAATAAATTTCTAGGGTAATATTACATGTTATTATTGATTTAATTAACTTTTTTCGAAGTAATAATTCTGTTATGAGTTTTAGAAAAATCAATTATTGAATAGTCTCAAAATTGACATAAAAGAGTTTTTAAAATAAATATTATATTATTAATTGGTCTTATATTCATAAAAATCTACGGTTCGGAAAAGAGACTTATATCCTGATAGGTGTATCATTAATGGACCACTTGGGGGGTCTCTTGGGTGTATATAGTGATTTTATTAGCCATATAATTTAAAAATACAAAGAGACATTGTAAAAGTAAAACTAATTAACTAAGAGTTAATACTTAAATATAAGGTTAATATAATGACCCAAACTTGTCTAAATTCTGTTGTTTGAGTGGATTTTGACCCCTCCCAACCTTAAACTTTAAATAATCCATATTGGAGCCATTAGAACCCGAATATGAATTTATTATAAAATAATAGTTTCAGCTTTTCCAAAGGTGCCCCTCACCCCTCTTATAAAAGGGCACTCCCCCTTCTCACTAATTCACAGATTCAAAGCCTTTTTACTTGGTCATACCCTACCCAAATACTCGCTCAACTTCCCTCACTAAAACCTAGAGGCCTTAGTTTGATTAGAAAGCTAACCTAATAAGCCCTTTTGATCAAATCAAAAGGAAGAACCCGAAGAAGAGGTAATGTTTTCACCACCCTCTTTCAAGTTCCTTTATTCTTCAACTTCTTCATTATTTGTTATTCTTATTCTAAAATAATATCTCCAGTATCTTATATATACTGTGATTTTATTATAAATATGGTAAAACCATATTCAGTATTCTATCCATCCTTTGAATGGCATGTCACTATACGTGCGTACGTACGGCTTACCGTCTCCACGTCGTGGTGTAATTGTCATTCAATAAATTATTATTTGGATGGGTATAATAATGATGTGTAATTCATGTAAATAATAAATATAACATGATAATGATTATGTATATATGATATACCATCCAATTATATATTATTTTAATATCAAAAGAATGATATTGTCGTTCGTGCGTACGTACAGACTACCGTCTCCATGAACGCGATGAGATTCATTATCCATCCTATCCATTCAAGTCTAATTCTAATTTGATGATTAATAGTAGTATATAAAGAATTGATATCATTCTGGAAATGATTAAGATACAACCTATCCATGAAAAACACGACTTTCATAATAAAACATATAAAATAAAATGAGTAAGTTAACACCTGAAACAACGATAATACTAAGATATTAATAACAAATCAATGTTAAAAGATCATATATGATATCATATTAATGTATATGATTCTTGTATAATTTAATAAAAATTATTTCACCATTATACAAGAGGTTAACCTACCCCCAACCAAGGAAAAGTACAAGGTAAGGGTTTATTTCACAATCTCTTCATTATCCGAGGTTATTTATACCTAATTATCTACTGGGACATCTTTATAATCCACATCTGTGTTTCATGAAAGTGTATTTCAAAACATTCTTACTATTTTAAAAAATATGGGTTAAAATCATTTATACCCTTGTTTTACTTTTTATAAGATGTTTTTAAAGGAATCTTTCCGTCGTTTTCCAAACAAGGTCTTTTTTAACCTTTTCGACAGAATTAAGGTAAGAATGTATTTTTTTTAACTTATACGGCGGGTGCAGCTATTTTCCACCTTTATAAAATTTTCGAAGCTTCCCTTACAAGATTATAATGTTATTTTATAAGTAAATGTTTTATTTTATAATTATGTGACTTTTAAATTATTTCAAAATGAATATTTTAAGAATTTCACAAAGGTACTATTTATCGAAATCAGAATTTTAAATGTTTTAAAGATTTATCTTTCTAAATATTTTTAATTAATATCAATGTTTTCAAAATTATTTTAAGGATTTATTTATATGGACATGAATGTTTTGAAATGATATTTCTTTTCCAATGTTTAAAAGTTGTATGGTACACTTTGATCCAAAAATCTCTTTTAAATTACTTCCTTAATAAATGTGTGACTTTGAAATGATTTCAAAAAAAGAGATATTTCTCTCAAATAGTTTTGATTTCATCTATGTCAACATCCTTCGAAGGATTTTACGCTTATTTGAAGTTTATTTATTATGATACAAAACTTCTATATTGTATTGAAGATTTTGTGATATTTTTGACTGTGGATGTGTTATTTTTATACCATTCTTGGTTTGTGGATGAAGTATTTACAATTAGTATGCTAGTTTTAATACGAATTTTTATGTTATGTTTAAAACTTTTCATATGGGAATGCATTGGACTTAATATGTGACGGGTGGAGCCCGCTATAGCTCCTCGATTCATCAGTAGGTCTCATGAGAAAAAACTAGTGGCTTGGCACAAGGCCTTGACAAAATCTTATTTGTAGTCTCGGCACGAGGCCTTGGCTATGTGGTTATGATAGTCTGGCATTATGAATTCCATCATTATGAATGTGGTTATTAATATTTCATGTGATTATTCGATTAGGAGAATATCCATGTGAATAAGTAGATGGCATTATTTCATTTTATTTTTACCATACTATGTTCAAGTTCAATTTGAAAAGGCTTTTGTTTTAGTTATACATTTACTTAAATGTTTATTATTAGTTATGAATGTTTCCGCTATATTGTTATCCTTACTGGGCATTTGAGCTCACCCCTTTTCTATGTTTTATTTTTCCCAGGATGTGAAGAAGTAATTTATGAATGACCTGCAGGGATAGAATGAGGGGATAAGAGTGTGAACTATGGAGACTATATTTTAGTAGTTTTCATTTTATGATGTAATGTAAACATTATGAATATATCTAGTATTTCCAAGGATACTAAACTAATTGGTCTTTCGAGACTTGATCTTTCTTGTGATCATTCCAATGTTATGTAATAACGCATCGACTCTGGGTACCTGGGTTTGGGGCATTACAGTTGGTATTAGAGGAAGTTTAGTAAAAACCTTGGAAACTAGATTTAGATAAACTCTGATTAGAGCACGTAGACCTAAGATGAACTTGAAGGATTAGTATAGAATAAATTCCTAGAATTTTGGTATTGTATAGATTTTGTGGGTTTTCCGAGCAATACATCCCTGTCTGGATACAAGCAGGTAGAGGCGGCTCTAGCACAGATGTACCTAGGGGTAAAACCCAAAAACACCGCTTTGAACTAGACTCGAACTGGAACGGGTGCACGACAACGGTCCTTGCTATACTCTTGGTTACGACACTCCCGGGGGATATGATTAGGATAATTCTCATTTTCTTTTCAAACCATTATGAAGGGTTTATGAGTATATACTTTCTCAAAGGAGACATTTTTATGATTATGGATTATATCCATAAACTATTTAATTTATGTTATGTGTTTTACAATTTTGGGATTAGGTATTGTTATTCATAAACTAATCTAGTGTATTCCATTGTTTAGAAATGGCGCCCAGTAGAAGGAATGAGAACTCCAGCAATGTACATGATCCAAATAGAAAGAAGGATCATATCTTTCATGGTCTTAAGCCAGAATGTATTAGAGAAATAGTCTCCCATGTAGTATCATCATATGAAGAAATAATATATGTTTTGATAAGATAAGTAAAGAGTTTACTGAGTCCTATGGATTTGAAGGGAAGCAAGAGAAGAAAAGTATGGAAGAGGGAAAGATAGATAAAGGGGAGAGGGAAAAGAAGAATTTTCCCATATGTGATAACTGTGGGAAGAAACACCCTGGAACTTTCCTGAAAGTAATGGGAGTTTTATATAAATGTGGATGAAAAGGGCACAAAGTATGAGACTACAAGGGTAAGAAAATGGTATCAAACGTACAATGATTCATTTGTAAGGAGTTTGGACACTACGCGAACCTATGTCCCAATCATCAGACTATGCCGCAAATGATGCTATTGGATAATAATCATGTTATGATACTACAACAGATGAAGAGGAATGATTAGAGTTATTATGTTGATTATGTCATTTGTGTGTTGTATCAACAATGTACTTGTTATAATAATTATGGAGTATATAAGGATTGTAATGCAGTACTATTTCATTAAGGACTTGAGATTGTGTGGAACAGAGAAAATTGACTCAATAGCAGGTTAAATTTTTGGAAAATATATGGTTGAGAGAATGATAAACCATAATACGGTTCTGATACCGAGGTAGTGATTTTAGAATAATACATGATTGATTTGGATAAATTATATTGGATATTCTTGACTACCTTGAAACTGATTAATGATTTGTATATTCCATCATTATTGGGGTTTACGACATTTTTGGATTGATGGAGTGTATCTATTATTCTTTAAGGAATAAGGGATCATGAATGTAATCAATAAGGTTTTATGGTAATTCAGGATGTTTTAGTGTTTTAAAAGAATAAATGATGAAGTTGTTCACATGTTATTACGCGGAAAAAAGGATCTTCATTGTTTTTACCTTCCTTATAAATTTTGGACTGAAGTATTTTGCATTGTTCTAGTTTGGATTATTTTGGATTGCCATAAAAGGACAACCCGAAGGTCGGGCGGCAACCCGTCGCATCCGGCAAGGCCGGGAGACTTGAACCCACAATTGAAGGGTGACAAGGGTGTATCACCTACCACTGACCCACATGATGTGCTGGATTGAATAATGCCATTTTTTTAATGGTTCTTCTAGATGAATTATAAATTAAATTTTTTTACCCTATACGACTAAGATAAATAGAATATTATTTTTAAGTTCTATTATCTTTTAGGGTGAAAGATGAGTTTGTGGTAGAACATAGTAAAAGGGTTAGATTTTACATGTCAATTATATATTTTTATTCTTCTCTTATTCAATGAAGAAATTAATTCTTATACTGTAGTGAAGGGGTCTTAAAAAAAGTGTTATCCTAATAACATATGTTTTGCTGAACCGATGGTATTTTAAATCATCATTGATTGATGAATTTAAGGCCCTCAATTTTTGAACTTGTTTGTGATTGATGACCTCAATCACTATCTATAAATATTTACGTTTTTACTCCAATTATGTGTCTCTAATTGCCACCAATGTTCTCCGAATAGAGATCATAATTTGGTGGTGACCCTTTCATTTCTCTTTTCCTCTTATTAAGACTAAATTTTATTAACCCAATTTCCGATGTGGGTTTTCCCACAAAGATATTTCCTATTTTCAACCTTTTTTTCGAAAAACAATTTCAAATTTTGAGAATGCAATTTATTGAAGGAGGGGAGAATGTTACACCCCAAGATTTCATAGTGTGTTATTTCTTCAAAATAATTCAATAACTTGCACTATACGCTACACCGAGTTCAAGCGCACCATGACTTACTAAACAAGCCGTTCAAAATAGGTTATGAATAGTATTATCTAAATTTTAAGGTTTATATAATCCTTATAATTTTAGAATCCATATTATGAGTTTCTTAGACATAATGAAAGAACAAATTTATTTTCAGTATTTCACTTTTACAAACTTTTAATAGTGAACCCTTTTTAAATCCAATATTTTAAACTTTTTATATATTCAATTTGAATAAATAAATTTAATTTTTATAATGGGGACATAAAAAATTAACAATAAACATCCCAAGCTTCCATGGTACGTTTCTCTTTGAATAATGCAATGATGTGCATTGTACGCAACTTCGAGATTCTAACACACCACAACCAATCAAACTAGCCGTTATGAATAGTAATGCCTACTTTTTGAAATTTTATAAATTTTATCTTTCGAAATGGACTCCATTTTTGGATTCTTGATATCGAAATTAGCTTAGGGTGAAATTTTGGTACTTTTTGGACAACTTTCATATTTTGATGAATAGTGAAAATTACTAAATTTTAATTAAAAACAACTTTTTTAATCAAAATAATTAATAGTGATAAATTATTAATTTGAGTGGTTTTAAAGTATTTTTAGAATATATTTTTACCATTTAATACAATGTTGGTCATTGGATGTAATTTCACATTTAAACCAGACATAAACAAGTCTCAATCTTTTGATAGTTATTATATCTTAAAAACACGCTATTTGTTTTGACGCCGGGAATTAATTTTCAAATTAATTAATGCAACTAATATGTTGTGAATTTGGTAAAATAGAAATAATTATTGAATTCATAATATCAAATATATCTTAGGCCTAATTTTTGGTATTTTTCTGGAAACTTTCATTTTTTGGTGAATAGTTAAACCACTAAGTGGTAGTTAAAAAACTGAAATTTTCATAAAACTTAATTTTACCGCTTCTGTGAGTGGAATTTCGAAAATCCAAGAGACACGGTTAATATCAAGGAGTAAAATGTGGTTCAATGAGATGAAAATAATTTTTGGTGAATAGTAACTGTTTTACTTTTATTTACCATGGTTAAAAGTAAATTGGGTAATTAAGGGTAAAAATGATATCAATATTACCCTAACACATGTCCTAATTCTATTGGACAAGTGTATCTCGACCAAAAACAATATTCGGAGAAAACTATTATCATTTAGGTCCACTTGTATTAGATTAGGACATTTATTATTATTTAATTCAAAGAAGAGTTAAAAGAGTTAAAATCAAAGTTTATTTACTAAAACATTTTTAATATAGGGTTATTCATAAGATAAATTCAATTGTCAAAATTCATTAGAAAACTAAAAAGATTTCATACATAATGGTATTTTATATATACTTTTTATACATTAAATAATTTAATTTATTTATGACAGAATGGTGATGCAGTAATTACTTAATTAATGAAAAATTAGAATAATTGATATTATAAATACTCAAATAAATGTAATTTAAGACTTTTTATAAATAAAAATATTTTTCTAGGTTAATATGACATGTTGGGATTGATTTAATTAACTTTTTGCGAAGTAATAATTCTGTTATGATTTTTACAAAAATCAATTATTTAATAGTGTCAAAATTGACATAAAAGAGTTTTTAAAACAAATATTATATTAATAATTGATATTAAATTCATAAAAATCTAAGGATTGGAAAAGATACTTATATCATAATAGGTGTATCATTAATGGAACACTTGGGGGTCTCTTGGATGTATATAGTAATTTTATTTACCATATAATATTAAAATACTAAGAGACATTGTAAAAGTGAAACTAATTAACTAAGTGTTAATATTTAAAGATAAGGTTAATATAATGACCCAAACCTATCTAAATTCTATTGGTTGAGTGGATTTTGACCCATACCCACCTTATACTTTAAATAATCTACTTTGGAGCCATTAGAAACCGAATATGAATTTATTATAAAATAATATTTTTAGCTTTTCCAACGGTGCTCCTCACCCCTCCTATAAAAGGGCACTCCCCCTTCTCACTAATTCACACATTATAAACCCTTTGGATTGGCAAAACCCTACCCAAATACTCTCTCAACTTCCCTCACTAAAACCTAGAGGCATTAGTTTGATCATAAAGCTAACTTAAGGAGCTCTTTTGATCAAATCAAAAGGAAGAACCTGAAGAAGAGGTAATGTTTTCCCCACCCTCTTTCAAGTTCCTTTCTTCTTCAACTTCTTCTTTCTTTGTTATTACTATTCTAAAATAATAACTCCAGTATCTTATATATACTGTGATTTTATTATAAATGTGGTACAACCTTATTCAATATTCTATCCATCCTTTGAATGTCATGTCACCATACGTGTGTACGTACGGCTTACCGTCTCCACATCGTGGTGTAATTGTCATTCAATAAACTATTATTTGGATGGGTATAATAATGATGTGTAATTCATGTAAATAATAAATATAACATTATAATGATTCTGTATATATGATATACCATCCAATTATATATTATTTTAATATCAAAATAATGATATTGTCGCTCGTGCGTACGTACGGACTACCGTCTCCACGAACGCGATGAGATTCATTCTCCATCGTATTCATTCAAGTTTAATTCTCATTTGATGACTAATAATAGTATCTAAGGACGTGATATCATTCTGGATATGATTAAGATACAACCTATCCATGACAAACACGTCCTATGTAACAAAACATATAAAAGAAAATGAGTAAGTTAACAACTGAAACAACGATAATACTAAGATATTAATAACAAATCAATGTTAAAAGATAATATATGATATCATATTAATGTATATTATTCTTGTATAATTTAATAACAATTATTTCACCATTATACAGGAGGTTAACCTACCCCCAACCAATGAAAAGTACAATGTAAGGGTTTATTTCACAATCTCTTCATTATCTGAGGTTGTTTATACGTAATTATCTACTGGGACCTGTTTATCATCCATATCCATGTTTCTTGAAAGTGTATTTCAAAACATTCTCACTATTTTAAAGAATATGGGTTAAAATTATTTATACCCTCTTTGAATTTTTATAAGATGTTTATAAAGGAATCTTTCCGTCGTTTTCCAAACAGGGTCCTTTTTAACCTTTTCGATAGAATTAAGGTAAGAATGATTTTTTAACTTATACAGCCTGCTATTTTCCGCCATTATAAATGTTTCGAAGCTTCCCTTACAAGATTATAAGGATATTTTCAAAGTAAATGTTTTATTTTATAATTTTATGCCTTTTAAATGATTTCAAAATGAATATTTTTATAAATTCTGAAAGGTACTATTTATCAAAATCATAATTTTAAATTTTTTAAAGATTTATCTTTCTAAAACTTTTTAATTAATGTCCATGTTTTCAAAATGATTTTAAGGATTTATTTATATGGACATTAATGTTTTGAAATGATATTTCTTTTCAACAGTTTCGATGTGGTATGGGACACTTTGATCCCAAAATCTCTTTTAAATTACTTCCTTAATAAATGTGTGACTTTTAAATGATTTTAAAAAAAGAGATATTTCTCTCAAATAGTTTTGATTTCATCTATTTCAACATCCTTCGATGTATTTTACGCTTATTTGAAGTTGATTTATTATGATACAAAACTTCTATATTGTATTGAATGTTTTGTGATATGTTTGACTGTGGATGTGTTATTTTTATACCATTCATGGTTTATGGATGAAGTATTTACAATTCGTATGCTAGTTTTAATACGAATGTTTATTTTATGTTTAAACCTTTTCATATGAGAATTTATTGGACTTAATATGTGACGGGTGGAGCCCGCTATAGCTCCTCGATGCATCGGTAGGTCTCATTAGACAAACTAGTGTCTTGGCACAAGGCCTTGAAAAAATCTTATTTGTAGTCTTGGAACGAGGCCTTGGCTATGTGGTTATGATAGTATGGCATTATGCATTCCATCATTATGAAAGTGGTTATTGATATTTCATGTGATTATTCGATTAGTAGAATATCCATGTGAATTAGTAAATGGCATTATTTCATTTTATTTTTTCTATACTATGTTGAAGTTCAAGGTGAAAAGGCTTTTGATTTAGTTATACATTACCTTAAATGTTTATTCTTATTTATGAATTTTTCCACTATATTGTTATCCTTATTGGGCATTTGAGCTCATCCCTTTTCTTTGTTTTACTATTCCCAGGATATGAAGCAGTAATTTATGATTGACCTGTAGGTATAGTATGAGGGGATAAGAGTGTGGAATATGGAGACTATATTTTTGTAGTTTGCATTTTATGATGTAATGTAAACATTATGAATATATCTAGTGTTTCCAAACCTACTAAACTAATTGGTATTTCGAGAATTGATCTTTCTTGTGATCATGCCAATGTTATGTAATAATGCACCGACTCTAGGTATTCTGGGTCGGGGTGTTACACCCATCCTATAGGGGCTTGTGCTGTGACTACCACAATCCCACCTATGATAGGCCAGAGGTTGGCAACTCACACTGAGTAGGCATGTCCCAAAAATTGGAGGCATTTTCTTAAGTACTTGTACACATTCACACATCTCCAATCCCAAAATTATGAAATGTAAAAACACCATGTAAAAAATTCATGCATACACTATGATCCCAACCATAGAGTATGAAAGTAAGAAACTATAAATAAAATAGTGCCAAAATATAAGACCACCAAAAGAAATATCCTATAAAAGTGAATGTACAAGTTCCTAAAACTCATCCATAGAAAACACTACATGATTGGCAGGTGTGGGACAAGTGTCTGATTCCATAAGAGAATAACTCAACTATTTGAACAATTTAAGCACCACCTAGTCCCGGTGCACCTGTAACTCCATTAAAGCATCGATTTTATGCACAAGACATGACACGTGTGAGAAAATCCCATGAAGGTGTGATTATGACAATACATAGCAGGACACCTCAAAACCACAAAGGAAATTCCACAAAGTAAAAACTACAAGGTAATAGTATAGTTAGATCTGCACAGGTATATTTATGTAACAAATATACCATGGAAATCTAGGTATACTCATAAACTTCCACAATGTAAAGAGGTATGTCACAACCAATCGTCGCCACTGGGTTCTGCTAATTTGGGCCCTGCCCCAAGAGGAAAAAACTAGTCAAATATCAAAACATACAGAGAGAATGTCCTTCCTAGAGAAATACAACAAACCAATTTGTATTAAACTAAGATTTAGGGGGTCCATATTACAGAATACAATAAACCCTACCATTGTGGCTCGTAACATAGAGAATACCAAAAACCCTACCAATGTGGCTCGTAACATAGAGAATACCTAAAACCCTATCAATACGACCCACTATATGGTGGACTAACACCATGCACTCATATGTCATTTCAATTAACAAAAAACTCTATAAAAGGTGGTAGAGGATCTCTACAGTCCCACGTATAGATATCATAACTCTATCTGGGAATCTACCTCTAGACGGGACAATTATCCAATGATGTGGACGTAATCCCTTACTAAACCATTGTGGAATGAAAAATGGGATGCCCTTTATTTATACTGGTCCAAACCACGAAATCCACACTAAACCATCTCAAATGTACCACCTCATTTCAAGGGTCACTACACTTTAAACGGTTCATCAAACAGACCTTCTGTTTGAATGTTATGGTCATTTTAGCAGAAAAATTTGACCCGTGTCTGGTCTGGGTCTGACCCGCCCCGACCAGCTGACCCGACCTTCTCCGATCAACCAAACATGGTGGTAGGCCTATACCATAGGTAATGCCTTGATGGAACATGGTTCCCATCCCTTCAGGCCTCTTGGGAATCCTGGTCCGTCCAGCTAGACCAGCTACATGTGGGTTGGCCCCCTTCTCCCGCACGCGACCAACACAACTGCAAGCTCCCGACCAACACGACATCACCATAATCAATGCAGACGAACATTGTATTCCCCAACCTCCCCTACAGCCTCTACCACCTTGGGCCTAATTCGGACCCAAGTCGTGTACGCCAACTCCCCCATGGCACCGCTCCGGCCATAGGTTTCAACAAAGTCCCACTTGGAATGTCACCTTGTGCTCCACCACAGGCAGCCCCACCTTCTGCCTCACACTCCACTTAGTCCACCCCACTAGGCTATGTGCTATATCTACCACTTTCCACCCTACCGGTGGCCCAAAATCCTCCTTATGATCCACCTAAACAGACCAGGGTTTCTCCTCTAGTCGCCACCATGTGCGGCCTCCATGTGCTTCCACAAGCCACTGACTTGGCCAATTTGTGTCGCACCTTCTCCATCGAACCTCTGTGGTGTTGTTGTGGTGTCAGATCTTCAGTATCGGGTTGTTTAAATATGAATCAAATGTGCAGCAATCATTCTCTCATAAAATAACAATGAATTACAAGAACGAGAAGAACATGTGAAGAACGTGAGAGATTGAGGGGAGAGAATAAATTCACAATAACAACTGAAGAATGGATCTTGGAATTTTTTGTTTTGGAATAGATTTATTCTAGTTATAAGGAAGAACGAAGAATGAATAATCACATAGATTCATCTTACATTAAATCCCCAAAAATCAAGCCCATCCCGCAAGAAAGATCAAACCGCTGGTCAACCTATTCTTTTGTTGATCTGAATTCATTGTTAGTTCTAATAACATGGAAATAAATAATTTAAATCATAATGGCCTAACTCATTGGGTTCAAATGCTAAATATGAATGGATTTGCGTCATAATATTTTTCACGATCCTTTGATTTCATCACATCTCGATCGTCGATCCACGATCCAGTCATTATTGTCCAATGTGAAATCCTCTAATCTCTCCCTAGTGATTCTCCAGAATTTCTATCCAACCCTAGTATTTATGCATAAATATTTTTGTAAAGGAAATTGTTGTTGCATCAACAAAATAATGTATCACTAAATTATTTAATGATGATTACATCCTTTTCTGGTTATTCCACATAAGACCTGTGTCGACCAAAGTTAAGTCGCACCATGGGAAAACATCAAATTATGATCTCAATGGTGGTCTCATTTTTTCAATCAGAGTCTCTTTTTAATAGTTTTAAGGATTTAAAAAATATATATTATTAATTAATTATTTTATTTGTAGTTATGTCCAAACACTATCTTTCACAGCCATCCTGCACCGGCCAATGTTAGGTCTATCCTAAGTTATAGTTACTTTTCTCAACACAATGGTGCCCTCAGATTTCTAATCTGGGAATTTGTTTAAGAGTTATTCAACTTTTATCAAGAAAACCACATGTGAGTGCTATTAAAAATTTAACATTTTTCAATGAATATTTTTGGGCACACCAGGCCTCGGAATCACGCGTCATATTAGTGCTTGGTCTTAGAATTTTCCCAAATAATTTCTAATAATAACTTATTGAAAATATAATTCATTACACAATTACTCCTTTTCAGATGTTTTCCACTTTATCAAAGGGCCATATATTCACATTGTGTATTTCCTTTCGCTTACTAGAGATATTCTCCCACAAATGTTTTTTGAAGAAACATGTAATACCAGGAGATTTTGTGAATTTATTTTCAAAATGAATTTAAGAATTTTTATATTTTGTATTATATACAACATTTATTTTTCCTTTCATTACGTACAACCACAAGTACAAACACTTATTATTATGTCGGTATTTTTATCTTTTTATGTTCGATTTTGAGGCGATGTCTTTGCAAGAGATGTAAAAAAAATGAATTTTTTTTACACTGGTTATTTAATAATTGACATATAAAATGGGTTCTTATGGTTATTAACATTAGGTTTTTAAAAAACCGACGTGAAAATCCATCTGGAAATGACGTTAAAAAACCCATTTTTATCATCGTTTTTTTAAAACCAACATTAAATGTCATTTTTAATGTAGGGTTTTAAACACAGTTGTAAAAAATATTTACCATATTTTATATAATTTCCTAATATTTGATTTTATAGGTCGTAGAGCTCAAAAGGAGTTATAGATAAAAAGTTTTGACCATCAGATGTTTGATATATTTTTTCAAGGAAAGATCGAATGAGCCAACCATAGATTCATCTTAGAAGTAATTTTTTGAATCCAAAGGAGGATTTGTTTTTTTAAAATCATATAAAGCACTATCCATCATTATAATAAAAAAATAATGATTAAATGTTATATCAATTAAGAAAAATAATCATAAAAAATATTAACCATGGAAAAATAATTACAAATACCTTAACGAGATCGTGAAAAGAACAAATAGTGGATTCAAGTGTATGATTAAAAAGGTAGAGTTAGTGGAATGATAATGGTTGAAAGAAATGATCGTTAAATGGTATATAAATTAAGAAATTAAATCCTAAAAAACATAAATCATGGATAAATAATTACAAATACCTTGATGAGATCATGGAAATAAGAAATAATTGATTCATGTTTTAGATGAAATGAGTTGATGTGGGGGAATGATGATGGTTGAATAAAATGATTGTTAAATTACGATATGTTTATAATGAAAACATATAATTGAGATGATAAAAGAAAACACAGTATTAAACATTTTAGGTGGAAATTTGGAAATTTTGATGACGTCATGTAAACAAATTGAAATTTTGCATTGGAAATATATTAATATTATATTTCATGTCGGTTTTATGATAACCATTTTGAAAAGATATTATATTTTTTTTCAAATTTTTCATTTCACTTATATATGAACCAATGGGAAAAATAAATTTTCTTCTCTTTTTTACATCCTTTAATTAATATCTGATGTTAAAAGGTATTTTTCATCTTGGTTATTTAATAATTAACTTTAAAAATGTTTACAAACATCTATTTCATTTTCCAAGATTCGATTTGATAGGTCACAGATCTCAAACGGAATTACGGATAAAAAGTTATGGCCATCGAAAATTGGTATTCTCTAACACTTTGTTTATAGATAATAAACTTCTGATTACCATAGCATTTGACCCCTAGCTTCTTTTAAGCTCTATGACCTACCAAATGAAAGCCTGGGAAATGAAATACATGGTTGTAAACATTTTTTACATTATTTATTAAATAAATGACATGATAAATACCTTTTAACATCGGTTATTAAATAACCGATTTGAAAAAGTCATGAAAATTGATTTTTCACATCGTTTATTTAGAACCGATGTGAAGAAGTCTGGAAAATAGATTTTTTACATCAGTTATTATATAAAAGACATAAAAAATCATCAAAAACGGATATTTCATGTCGGGTCTTATATAAAAGATGTTAAAAATCAGAGAAAATTGATTTTTATGTCGGTTATATAACAACAAATGTGAAAACACAATTTTTATAGATCTTCATGTAGATTCTAAAAACTAACGTGAAAATTGGATGTTTGTTTTTGTTCTACTGAACACGTAGTTTATCTTTCATTATATGCAACACAAGATTTAAGAAAAAAATTATATTACTAAAATATTATTATTTAATTTAATAGTTATCACCTTACTGTTGGAATGGAGAGTAAGAATCAATTAAAATAGATTATGAAAATATGGATTATGAATGTGTATATATAATGGATTATTTGGTTTCTATCACATTATAAATGACAATAAATTTTATTTGAAAATAATATAAATCATGTTCTAAATATCTTTATTACGTAATCAAATGTGTTATACATCAATAAAATCAACAAAAAAAAGTTTTGAATGATTTTAATAAAAATTATATATTAAATATATATTCAATAAACTATATAACATCCATTTTTTGTGTTTTATAGATAATAGATAATAGTAAATCCAATTTTAGGCTTTAAAACTATCTTTTTATTAGAAGTAGTTTTCTAACCTTTTGATGGAACATGTATCATTAAACTAAATTTTTTAACTTTTTAAAGTGAATTTTATAAAATATAAATAATATTTTGAAATTTTAATATCAAAAATATCATAGGGTTAATTTTTGGTATTTTTCTAAAAAGACTTATTTTTTGATGAATGCTGAAAAATAATGAATTTTAATTGAACGCTATGTTTTTGTTTAAATTATTTATAATGATAAATTATTTTCTTAAATGGTTTTAAAGATAAGTTAGTAAACATTATATCAATTAATACAATTAATTTAATTGTAATAAATTTTATAATGAATCCTGATATAAAAACATTTCAATATTTTGATCATTTTCTCTTTAAAACCTAACTTTCTCATTACATTTAGGAGATTACATTTTAAAATTGAATTCTACCACTTCTGTGAATTAAATTTGGAAAATTTGGTTCTATAATTAGAATCATAATAATTTATATTTTATAATATTTTTAAACTAATTTTTAACCATAATGGTTAGTGAAAATAGTTAAAATTAATAACTATGATTATATTTAAAACAGAGTTTTATGAATTTCATATATCTGTGTAAAAATTAACTTTCCATATGCATTGGGTTTTATATTTATTAAATTGGACATCATATCATAAATTAGTAGTTTATTATTAAATAATATTTATAATTTAATATTTTTCTTGATGGATAAATTATTTGGGAAAATAAAAAGATACAAGTTACGTTGGAAAAACTATAAGGATAAAATTTAGTATTCTAAATGTCTAAGGAATAAATTGATAAATAAATGTCCCAATTTTGTGTTTTTATGTGATTCTATACCATTTCATCCATACCCTAAATTATTAATAAAATTTTGATCCACATGAGGTAATATTGACCTCCCAATAATGAATTATTTTGGGTATTTATAAAAAAGTCACTCCTCCTCAACTCTAAAAGGGCACTCACTCTCCTCACATATTTATACCTAAACACTACTTTTTTTATGTTAATACCATCCAAAATAACATAAAAATATCCCTAATATCATCTTTGAAGTCATATTTTTGGAATAATGGAAACCAGTGAAGTTTTTTGTTGCAATAATAAGGAGGATACCCAAAGTGTATTTAATGTTCTTCAATGAGTGTTTTTGTTTTATTTATTACACAAACCACTTAAATTCATTTTATACAGAGATTATATAATAAAATATATATCCTCCTGATAATTATATGTTTTTTATTTTGTGGTAATGTCCTAAAACCATTTACACCTCTATCAAATGGGTTAATAAATCATCGTTCATGTGTACGGAGGACTACCTCCTCACGAACCAAAGACATTCATTTTTACATTTCCACCTATCAAGGATAGAAATAATTATGGATTTATATTTATTATATGATATTTATGATATTATTTATTTTATTGTCATTATGTAATTATTATATCACACATACCATCATCCTATCCATTTTATAGGCATATGATAATGTCGGTTGTGTGTACTGTGGATTACCACCTCACGAAGTGATGTGATTCATTCATGATTTAAATGGAATGTCTTATAGATGGGTTTAAAAAAATATTTTTGATATATAAGGTAGAAAAATGATTCTTTATTTATAATATTTATTAAATTTCATTTTCTTTCTTTCAAATTGATAAGAAAATTAAAAAGTTGTGTTCATGTGTACATATATCCTACCGTCTCCGTGTATGGTGTATTTCATTTTATATCACTAAATTTTATGAAGTACTATAAATACATATATAACAAATATATATGATATTTATAACATGTTTATAATTATTTAGATGATGGAATCCTAATAAAATAAATAGGAATGATAATATTATAAATCAAAACATATACGAAAAACAAAGTGGTTATTACCCGAAACATAACTCTAACACAGAATTGTTAATAAAAAAATAAAATTTAATAATAATATCATATATGGTATGATATATGATAATATTGTTAGTTAATATATTTATAATAAATATATATTTATTATACAGGATTTTTGAACACGTACTGGGGAAGTCAATATCTAAGGTAAGAGATATCTAGTCTCTATTTTATTTCTCGAAGATATATAGAAATTAAACACTCATATATTTTATGAGGTGAATATATTTATTATGAATATATATTATTATTTCTGTCCATAAAAATGGGAATTTAAATATCAATTTTAGAATCTCACATTCTTGGGGTTTATGGTTCAAATGTTACCAAAACAGTAAGGGATTTCAGTATCAGTTTTTTATATCTGGAGACACATGTAATATTCAAAGAATATTTATTTTATGTGGTGTATGTACTTTACATAAATTTATTTTATTATAATTATATATATTACTATAATGATTTAAATTTAAATTTTATGATCTCTCTTTCACATGTTTTATGGTTCAAATGATTCCAAAACTATAAGGGATTTATGTCTCACTTTTTACTTCTGTGAGACACATGCCACATTAACAATCTATTTCCATTATATGGTTTATATACTACCAATGAATGTATTTTATTATGATTATTCTTAATTATTTATTGATATACATATCAATTATAGGATCTATCACTCATGGGGTTTATTTTTCACATTTTATGTCTAAAGTTAGGGATTTTCATTTCACTTTTTACTTATGTGAGACACATACCATATTAACAATATATTTATTTTATGTGGTGTATATACTTTACATGAATTTATTTTATGATGATTATAATTTATATTATGGGTTTTTTAATATCCATTTTAGTAATATCTATTACATAGGTTTTAGGGTTCAAAAGATACCAAATCCATATTGGGATTTTTGCCTCAAATTCCCTTCATTGAGACATACATTATAATATGGATATATGTTATATAATAATGTGAAACAAAAGAATTTTTGACATGTAATATCATGAATTTATTCAACCTCAAGATATTATATGTTTCATTTTATGTTATTTATTCATGGGTATTATGATTCAATGTTACCAATGTGGTGATAATTATATGTTACAATCTCATCATCAGGTTTGTTTATAGTTAATTCCCCAATGTTGATATATTATTTACAACATCTCAAAAATCCTCATGTAATCTATTATCCTATGGTTATTCAGGATGTCTTCTTTTAATGGTTCCATTTCTTCACTCTTTTCTACTTAGATAATTATGATTTTTTACAGATAATTGGACTTTACATACCTCTTTGGACAAAAGTACATTTTCATCCAAAAATATGTTTTATAAAAATATTATAACCAATGTTTTTAAATTTAACATTAATCTAATTGTAAAGGGAAATGATTTATAAAATGATTCATATTTTAAAAATAGTTTTAAATAATTTCAAATATTCTTTTATAAGTTTCAATTTTAATTTTCAACGAAATGTATTGAATTTTTTTTTTTAATTTTTAAAGGTGTTTTAAATGATTTTAAAAATTATCCTTTATAATATTAAAAGGATATTTTCATTGAAAATAATTTAAAAATAGTTTATATTTTAAAATTGTTTTAAATGATTTAAAAATCTACCTTTATTAGTTTTCAAGGTTATATTAAATTAATATTTTGTCAAAAATATTTTATTTGTTGTAAAGCGTCCTTCAAAGAAGAAGGATATTTTTCTCAATAAATGTTTTAAATAAACATTCAAAATTATTTTCCATCTAAGATAATTTTATTTGTGGTTACCTAGTCTATATTGGGGATATTACCCATTGATACCATTAATAATAATTCTCTGAATATTTTATGTTTATGATGAATAGATACTTATGAATCCTACTTTACTTCCAGGGTTCATACCATAATATAAATCTTATGATGCCTAATTATTTTCATGGGTTTTAATATGATTAAATTATAATTATGAAACATATCACATTGCCACAAGTATTGTTATGATTATATTTTTATTATACACTTCTAATTTCATGAGTAATGATATGATGAATATTTTATGATCTTATAGAAGTCATATGTTTGGTTTTCACAATGTAACAGTGGTTACATTATAACAAATGATGGTTGTTATGTTATAACCAAATACATTTGGGAACTATGTCTCCCTCTCATGTATTTGGTAATTATTTATATCTTATGAGATATACATGACTGTAATAGATAGTAAACCATGTTCAGTAAGGGACTTTTACCAGTATGATGTTCATAGGAGTAAACCTTGACTACAATGATATTATGAGTGGAACTGTAGTTTATGTCCATAATATTATTTGTGATCCTAATTAAATGGTCGCAGTATTATGTGTGAACCTGATTAAATGTTTATGATTTTATGAATAGACCCAACCATAATGTCCATAATTTTATTCTTGAACCTAGTTTTATGTCCATATGTTTATGTGAGGGCCTGATTTCATGTGCTTATGTAAATGAGTTAACCTTTATCTATTTATACATCCTTATAATTTTATAATATAATTTTCTTTTCTAGAAATCTATGTATTATGCCAATTTAATATTCTCATGAAATATGTTTTTTATTTTCTTTATGATTCATGTCTTATGAACTGCTAATCTTTATTCCATAACTCATTTTTATGATTTATCAATGGTTGGGTATGGACATCATAAGTTATATTCATTATCATATTTCATTAATTCTTGTCATATGATTTAATATTATTATATATTTCTATCATATTATGTTTATCCTTACTATGAATCTAAACTCTCCATTTCATAGGTTTTATTTCCCCATGTTACGATGAATGGGTTTAAGTAAGGTTTGACTACAAAGAAAACTAAATAGAAAGATAGTTGTGGGAAAAATTGATGATTATTCACCAAATTTGGAGAGTGTAATCCAATTTTCCAATGGAACTAAACTATTATGGTCCTCAAGTGTTTTTTTACAATGTAATGAATATTAATCTAAAAATATTTATTATCTACATAAGATAATCATGGATCACTATAGTTTGTATTAGAGGATTTATTTTGTTAGTAATTGGAAACCAAGAGGAGAAAATATTAATGAGATCTATAGGTATATTTTTATGGATATGTCTCAGAATTCAACTTAGGATAAGTCTCAGAATTAGTCAAATTAGGATTATTTCATAGAATTTTGGTAAAGGATATATTGGTTGGTTTTAATGAAATCACATCCATGTGTAGATTCTATAAGTGAATGTGGATTTGGACTATAGTTACTTATGGTTAATAATATCAAAGAAACCATAATGAGCTAGAATCAGTTTCGAAATGGTGCATGATAATGTGCCTTGATGCACAACTGGTTTGACGTTCCAATGTGATATGATTTGGAAATTCACAAACTCTTTATAAACAATTATAGAGGATTCAAAGAGAAGATGACTTTAAATGACTTAGTATAAACATAACGTGTCACTTATTAAGGAAGGTTTCATGATTTAGACATCTGATAAGTTATTTTTCATGCTAATTTTGTTCCCCATTGTCATTATTGATTATTAAACTATGCCTTTTAGTTTTAGTCATAGGATGGAACCAAAACAAATCATATTAACATTGAATATGATAGAAAATTCAGTGACTATGAGAAAACAAATTAGATGATGGCTGGAGAGAAATATATTATGAATATTCCAAATCTTCTATCATGATATATTATTAAAAAATTGAAAATCACTGATATTCATGACATATAAAATAAGAGAAACATTGAAATTTATCAATGTTAATATGGTAATGAACATAGTGTAAAGAAGACTCAGATTCATAAATGTCCAAAAGTTTGGAATAAAAAACAAAATCAATATGTCAAATGTAGATGAAGATGTTATTTTTGTTGAAAATAATTTCGTACTGTGAAAATTTGTTGAGAAGTTTACTGACTTATCTATGAAGAACATGGGAATCACCAAATCAAATCACTGAATAAATAATTATGGCATGACCCCCTCCCCACAAAGTGTACCCCTCCTGGGCTGACAATGTGAGAAGGGAGATAATGACCCCCCGAGTCCCGCCTCTATTAGGCCCCAGGTAGGAAACTACCATCGAGGGTATAGTAACACACAAATGGGAGGAATTACCCTCTAAGAGAACACATGTAGAAGAGAGAGATAAGATAGAAACCAATCAACTCCAACGCAGAAATTGAAATATAAAAGAAACCCAAGTGCACAAATGGAATGTCATGCAAAATTACTAATGCAAAAAGGGGAAAACTACAAGTACCCAAAATAAAGTAAAAACAGCAGCAACCACAAGTCCGGACAGCTCCTACAACCACAATCTAGTAGAAACCAGCTTAATCTCCAACCTGCTCCAAGTGACCTGAAAAATAGTTTATATATACATAGGGTGAGTATAACAGTATACTTAATAGGATCCTTCCCGAAGCATCTCGTGCAAAAGTAAAGAAATCATGTTAAAGCACAATGAACAACAAGTGAAACTAACTCATCACCTAAATAGGTATACTAAGTTCCCAACCTCACCATGGCTACTCTCACCAAGTAAAACATACAAGAATATAGAATATAGTAAAAAAATATCATGGGTACCCCTCTAATACTTCCCCACTGGTTTTCTAATTTGCCCCAACGTCGCACATCCTAAGCATCTCTCTCCAAAAAGGCTTTCCCGCAGATACTTAGGCAAAGCACCAAAATCTGCACCTCGTGAACCACAAAGGCTTTCCCGCAGACACATGGGAAAAGCACCAAACCATCCTCACAAACAAAAGTAAATATGTAGTTTCCGGGAGCCACCACAGCTCACATAACATGTATCATATGTTAGGTATTATACCTCATGCCATTACAGCCCATACACTGAGAAAGGATCCTCAATCCATCACACCATATACACATTACACCAATAGCAGTCCATAGGATACTATATCCAGAATATATGTCTGTGAATAAACACAAGCCATTACAGCCCTCTACACACATATATGGGGAAAACTAACTATTGTGCATAATGGCATAAGTATCTACCAAGAGAAGAGAGTGGGACCAAAGGTGGTAGTCAGCCATTCATCCCCACACCAGAATGTTGTGGAAAACACCACCCCTAGGGATCAGAATCACTGAGGTGTATGTTTCCCTTACTGAAAGGGTGGAGTAGCGTATAGAAACACAAAAAGTACAAAATAAACTATATATCACAACCACACAATGGGCATAACCTATTCTTAGACACAAATGCGGCTAACGTCTCTCAAAATCCAAGATTCCACTTCGAATTCTAGGTATCCTATAAGCACACAACCATTTGTGGAACTTTATTCAATTACTTCATTCCATTTTTATCAGTTTCACTTTATGTTATTTAATTCATTAAACATTAATTAACCATGAATAATTCCACATTAAGGATTCCATTAGCATCACACCCAAAATCCAATATCCCTTAAAAAGTATAACCTCATCATTATGTTCCAGCAAACTCCAACCCCATGGGTTAACACCATTTATTCAATTATTCATTACAGAATTACTTTCAAATATTCCCAGGCATTATAAAAAAGAATTCTATGCTACTAAAAACAAGGGGGGCTCAACATGGTGAGTAGATGTACTACCCGACAAGTCTTTGCCGCCTATAGAAAGAGAGTAGACCCATTCCCCCTTGAGAATCTAAACATAGAAAGCATGTGGCATTCCCCGTGTGTCTTCGCCTCCTTCAGGAGAAGGGTAAGGAAGACAAGCTGCATTAAGATATGGGGAAAAGTAAAGCAGATGAACATCCAAAGAACCAGAAAGAAACCAATAATCACATCCATCCCATTCCATCAACCCCTGTGTCCTCCTCAACACCTGCATGCATAAACCGATGCATCTCGCCACTCTAGGTTTCATCTTCTACCACAACCAAAAGGCCTCTATGCCCCCACATACCACAACAATCATCCAGGATCACATCACAACACAAGCACCAGGAAATAAAAAATCACATAAATTGGGCTTTTAGACCTTTAACAATCAAGAGGGTAACTCATAACCCTTCAAGGAATTATCAAACAATCAAATTCATTAATCCATCTTGAATTAACAGGTTTATAAATCGTTGGTTCCAACATTGGAAAACCTAACCAGTAAGCTATCAAAAAAGATTAAACATGCTTAATATGCCAATTTTATTAACATAAAATTGTAATAAGAACCATATTCGTTTTCATGCATCTTTATCTTTAGCCCAACAATTATCAATTAATCCCGGTTTACATTCTTTACTGATTTTCATCTGGAATAAACTGCTAAGCGAATCAAGCATAGATATCACACTATCTAGAAAAATAAGTGGCAATAACATATGATCGATAACAATTTCTTTATCCAGTTAAAATATTTATTATGTCAATTCCATTTTCATCTAGTGGGATTAAAAATGCTAACACTATAGTTTCACGTAAAAGAAAGAGAATCCATGAATCCCCTACCTCAAGGGTTTTTGAAGAAAACCCCAACAATTGAAGAACTTACAAGAAAGCCATGTTGATTCTCCGAAAACCCGTCTAAGATCTCTTCTCCTTGAAAGGTCAAGAAAAAATCTCATCATATTTCACATCCACACACGTAGATCTACCCATAACGAGTGTATATCTATGAAACTGAGGGAAGAGGAGGAGTAGATCCAAGTGGATCTAAGAAACCGATCAAGAACGATCAAGAAATATCACATACCTCAAGAATTCGACTCACCAAGATAATCCATCAGATAGCTTCCAAAACACTTGGGAGAAGTTCCCCTACTTTCAAGGGAGGGTAATCATATGTTATGGATGATTAAGAGCTTAAAAGAGAAAGTTAGAGGCGAAACAGTTGAGATCCACAATTTTAGGATCTATCTTAAGTTCTCACACGGTTATTCTGCACAGTTTGACAAACTGTGCGCTAACAGTGCGTTAGATACTACCTCGACCACCCTTCTCGCACGGTTTGGCAGCATGGTTAGAAAAACCATGCGCCTCCCATGCGGAAGCTACTGTCTCCAAGACCAACCTTGCACGGTTTGGCTGCATGGTTTAGACAACCTGTGTGTCGCCCGGGCGAAATCTATTGCCCTTTAGTATTCATAAAATTCCACCCAAACACCCCCCCCCCAATTTACCTTGACCTCCTAGAACACTTATAAAACCACATTTCAACAAAGTAATGGACTAGAGAGGTCCGGGCCATTACATTATATACCTCTCAAAACATTCTCATCCTCGACAATCCAAAACCCTCCTAAAGATAAAACGAAACAGGGTCTGAACAACCACTCATCGAGATGCCTCTCAAAAGAGAGCAATCCAAAAAAGCATCAAAGGGAACCATCTCATAAACATGAAAGTTTCATAACCAAAAAAAGATACATCGATACATGGAAAGAGATAAAAATCAAACAAGTCTGGGTACTAATCACGTATCTGTGACTCACGTTCCCAGGTACTCTCCTCCAAGCCACTGTGTCACCACAAGACACGAACTAATGGGATAGAATCCCACGCAACACCTTATCCTTGCGGTCTAGGATCTCTATAGGCCACTCCTCAAAGATTGGTACATCTTTTTTCATGCTAGGATGTACTGCTAAATGTGAACTATGGAACTCTCTGAGGACCATATCACGCATCATCAATGGAACAAAAATCCTTCCGTGATACAACACCCTGTGTTGTTCATCCTCAGACCAAATATCAGGGGCCTCACCACAAGAAACTCGGTCTCTCCAGACCTCTACCTCAAGATCCCCCAACTGGGACTCTTCCACATTCTTCACTAGGGATGACTGTACCTTTATCTGAAAAAGACAGCCTCTACCCTCAACTTCTCCCATATCAGGATGTAATGCTGACAGTTCTTCCATTACTCTCCAAGAATCACCGGATTCACACACAGCATCACTACGTGAATTTCGGCTCAGTGAATCCGCTACAACATTCCCATTTCCAGGTGTATACAATATTTCGAAGTCTTATTCCTGTAAGAACTCCATCCACCGACGCTGTCGTAAGTTCAAGTCATGCGGGGAGAAAAAAACCTCAAAATATTATGATCGGTGAAAACCATGAAGAGCTAACCAATGAGGTAATGTCTCCACAACATCAAAGCAAACATCACGGCTGCCAACTAAAGATCATGGGTGGCATAGTGGCGTTCATGGGGATGTAACTGCTGAGAACCATAAGAAACAACTGACCTATGCTGCATGTGAACACAACCTAACCCCATATGTGAAGCATCACAGAAAACATCAAACTAAACTCCTTCAGCTGGAAGACAAAGCACTGGAGCACTTACTAACTTCTCCTTTAGATACTCGAATGATGCCTAGAAATGATCAGTCCATATGAATGCCTTATCCTTCCTGGTCAATGCTGTCAGAGGAGTTGCAACTCGTAAGAAATTGGCTACAAACCTCTTGTAGTAGCCTGAGATACCAAGGAAACTTTGCACCTCTGAAACTATCTTGGGGGCTGCCTAAGACACAACTGCTTCCATCTTCAATGGATCCAAAACAACTCCCTGTTGGGACACAACATGCCCCATGAAATGGACTTCTCAAGCCCAAAACGCACACTTCGACAACTTCCCAAATAGATTATGTTGACGAAGGACTCCCAAGACGGCTTGTAGATGATCTTCATTCTCCTCTTCAGATGTGGAGTTCACAAGTATGTTGTCGATGAAAACTACCACGAACATGTCCAGGAACTCATGGAACACAACATTCATCAATCCCATTAATAAAGCTGGAGAATTCATCATGCCAAATGGTATTACAACAAACTCATAATGCCCATGATGACAAGGGAAATCGGTCTTCGGAATATCAACATCCTTCACATGAATCTGATGATATCTTGACCGCAAGTCGATCTTTGAGAACCACCTTGCACCCTTTAGTTGATCGAATAAATCATCAATCCACGGAAGAGGATATCGATTATTTATTGTCACTTTATTCAAGTGATGATAATCAACACACAACCGCAAACTACCATTGGACTTCCTCACGAACAAAACCGGTGCACCCCACGGTGACACACATGGCTGATAAAAACTGCACTGTAATAGACCATCAAGCTGTATACGCAGCTCTTGCAACTCAGAAGGGGCCATTCTATATGGAGACATAGAGATATGAGATGCTCCTGGCTATAGCTCGATCCCAAACTCAGTCTTTCGTCAAGGGGGTAATGCTACAACCTCTTCTAAGAAGACATTAGGGAACTTCTGTACAACCCTCAGAAATGCCAACTGCTGAACCTCTAAAGAACACAAAATCATCTCAACCATCATGGAAGATAAGGATGGAACGTGCATGTGACCCATTTGAGGATCTTTCTCACCAACAAACACCCCATGCTCTCCATCCTCACCAAGGAAAATGAAATTCTTCATGAAGAAATCCACGATAGCATTAATCGAATACAACCAATTCATGTTGAGGATGACATCATATGGTTGTATTCGTAAGCATAGGAAATCTCCCCAAGAGCGGTGTTTCCCCAAAACTAGCTCACAGTCTCTACATACTTCAAACAAGTCAGCTCGACCTCCAACTGGCTTAGTCAATGCCAAGGGAACTGAAAGCCTCTCTACCTCAAGTCCTAAAGCTTGGAAAAGAGTAGGTTATATGAAGGAGTGTGTCTCTCTTAAGTCAAAAAAGGCATATGCCAAGCTAGAAAACAAGCAAAGGGTACCTCGAACAACATCTGGCTCACCTAGGGCTGACAACTCTAGAGCATGAATTTGACCACGACCTCCTTCATGGCCTCTCTGACCCTGATGAAGACCACCACCATGGTGGTGCTCTACTCTTTAAGGATATGGAGCGACATGGGTCTTTCCTTTGCATGCCCCATCTACCCACTGATGATCTAAAGCTGGTACAACTAGCTTCTACGGTCTTGTCTAGAACTGCTTTAATAGAGGAACCTGGAGCATAGCGCCCGGTGCATAATGACCACTCTGAAAGGTCAGGAACTCCCACTGCTAATGGCCACAACCACCACAAGAAAATCAAGCGCCTGATCCCTTGGCATAGGCCTGAGAGTTTCTGCCTCTGGAGAAATGAGTTGTGAAGGGCTGGGACCTACCCCGGCTGAACGGAAACTCTTCTACCCCGAAAACAGGGAACCCCGAACTATAGCTTTGCTTCATGAGGGATCATGGAGATCCCCTTCTCGTGATGATCTGGTCCTGTCCAAAGTCCTCTCGATAACCTCTTCCCTCACCAGCACCTCAATATATGTCTTCAACATAAATGGGGTGACCTGTAGTTGGATCTTTGGATGCAAAGCCTCCTCTAAATGCCACGCCCTGGCCTCCTCATTTGGTAACATGTCCGAAGCCTATCGTAAAAAGTTCCTGAAACGGATTCCAAACTCTCGAACACTGGATCTCCCCTGTCAAAGGGTAAGAAACTCCGGATGACTGGAAGCCTTCGCAGTCGATGAAAGGAATTGGACTCTAAAATTGTCTCGGAACTCCTTCCATGAGATCGTTGATTCATCATGATCCCTGAGGAACAAGAACCACCACTGCCTCACCGCTCCACGTAGCATCATCACAGCTAAGGAAACCATGTTCTCCTTCAGAGCATGGATTGAACTGAAGCCTATCTCAACCTACTCTAACCAGTCTTCCGTGAATACATCTGAAACAGAGTCGTCGTACTTTTACAGATTCCTGTGCTGAAACTCTCAGAGTGTCTTTATCCAAGTGTCATCATCGTCAGCCTCTACCGTGTGGCAATATGTTGGAACAGCCTGGTGGATATTTTCTGTGAAATCCTGACGAGGATGTCGACTTAGTGCCATACCTATAAAATAACAATCATTAGAGTTACTAAAACTGGAATATGGAAGACTCAACATTAATTAATTAATTATTTTCTTTAATTCATTTAGGTTAACCTATCCCATGGTCTACCCATTCAAACACACTCACATAGAAGAATGATGCATGATCCTTTCCTAGGTCTCTACCCTGCAACTAGTGTCAACTTGTTTAGTAGCCATTTTAAACTTTAAGGCCCATACATCAGATCATAGGAGGCCCTAAATGCCTACATCTCAGCTGGTCTCTAGTGTTTACCTCACTTGATAAACATAAATGACAATGTTTCCCTACCAACCCATGCAACCCCAGCTGTGTCTAACTCCAAGCTCCATACTATCCCTCAACCAGACCTTTGATACCACATTGTCACGACCCCCTCCCCACAAAGTGTACCCCTCCTGGTGCAACAATGTCATAAGGGAGATAATGACCCATGAGTACCGCCTCCAGTGGGCCCCGGGTTGGCGACAAGCACCAAGGGTATAGTAACACACAAATGGGAGGCATTACCCTCTAAGAGAACACTTGAAGAAGAGAGAGATATGATAGACACCAATAAACTCCAACTCATAACTATAAATATAAAAGAAACCCAAGTGTAAAAATGGAATGTCATGGAAAAGTACTACAACAAAAAGGGGAAAAACTAAAAGCAACCAAAAGAAAGTAAAAACAGCAGCAACCACAAGCCCGAAGAGCTCCTGCAACCACAAACTAGTGGAAACCAGATTGATCTCTAACCTTATCCAAGTAACCTGAAAAATAGTTTATTTATACATAGGGTGAGTATAACAGTATACTCAGTAGGATCCTCCCGGAAGCCTCTCGTGAAAATGTAAAGAAAGCATGCTAAAGAACAGTGAACAACAAGTGAAACTAACTCATCACCTAAAGAGGTATACTAAGTTCCCAACCTCACCATGGATACTATCACCAGGTAATACATAAAAGAATATATAATATACTAGAAAAATATCTAAGGTACCCTGCTAATACTTCCCCACTGGGTTGCTACTTTGCCCCAACGCCACACGTCCTAATCATCTCTCTCCAAAAAGGCTTGCCTGCAGACACCTGGGAAAAGCACCACAATCTGCACCTCGTAAACCACAAAGGCATTCCCATAGACACCTGGGCAAAGCACCACACCATCCTCACAACCAAAAGTAACCAGGTTGTTTCTGGGAGCCACCACAGCTCGCATAATGTGTATCATACATCGGGTATTATACCTCAATCCATTACAGCCCATACACTGAGTAAGGATCCCCAAGCCATCACAGCCTATACACATTACACCTATAGTAGTCCATAGGATACTATATCTTAAATATATTTGTGTGAATAACCACAAGACATTACATCCCTCTACACAGATATATGGGGAAAACTAACCGTTGTGCATAATGGCACAAGTATCAACCAAGAGAAGAGAGTGGGGCCAAATGGGGTAGTCAGCCATTCATCCTCCCACCGAAATGTTGGGGAAAACACCCTCCAGGGATCAGAATCCTTGGGGTGTCAGTTTCCCTTACTGACAGGGTGGAGTAGCGTATAAAAACACAAAAAGTACAAAATATACTATATCTCACAACCACACTATTGGAATAACCTAGTCTTAGACACAACTACAGCTAACGTCTCTCACACTTCAGGCTGCCACATCTTAGACTAGGTACCCTATCAGAAAACAAACATTCAAGGAACATTATTAGATTAATTAATTCCCTTTTTATTTTAGGTTTCGAGCACTGTGGAAGCACGTTGGTGGGTTTTCCCAACTTTAATTTTAATGTTATGCAACGTTCAATACGAGGTCCTTCACGATTTAAAACGCCGAATCTTAAGAATAGAATGAATAACGAAAAACATAAGAGGGAATCTCAGAACCATAGATATAGGATCATCATATTTTGGTTATAATTAATTTAATTAATTCAAAAAAATTACCTTGGTGGAATTCTTTCTTCGTTGATGTCTCGGGTCACGATCTTGTGATCCATCGTTGCGTCGTAGAATCCAAGTGTAGGATTCCTCTAGTGGTGATCCACACGTGAGCCACGTATCTTCAGATGTCACCAGGGATCTCCGGTTGCTAGCACGGAAGAACCTTTTCTTGCGATGTCCGACTTCGATCGCCTTGGTCTCTCAGTCTTGAGAGCATTCTTGGAAGAAGGAATTCTTTCGGTCTTGAATGAATTCTCTAAAATTTTTGTGCACAACGATTGGTAGGAAATTTCTTGGGGTTGTGAGGATATTTATAATCTGGTTTGAGGTTATAGATTTATGACAATAAATAAATGCATTACACGTTTTATTTATTTCATTAACATTTATTGAAACCCCCATGTCAAATTATTAATTCCTTGACATGCGGCCACAATGATTATAATTAACATCATTTAATAAAACAACATTATATCCTCAAAATCCCACCTAAAAAAACAACACGTCGTGTAATCATTAATACACGGTGTGTACTTATTTTCCATAAAACTACACGTCATGTATATTAAATATACACGGCGTGTACTTTTATTTTCCACTTTTCTTTATCTCCTCCTCAACATTTATTAGACCTTGAGTAATGTCTATTTATTTTTTAAATAAATGTAACTTCATTACTCACTAATAAATATATTATTTCACCCATAATATATTCTATCAAATAACTAGTGTTGAAATAAATATGATCAGGCATCCTTAAATAATTATTAAACCACAGTCAGGAATAATCATTATTTAACTTGTTAAATTAATATTTAACTGATATACATGGACACACTTAGTGTGTGACCCTCTAGGACTCTTTCTCAGTGGAATTAGGCGAAGCCTGCCTAAAGTCCAAGGTTATCATTTAGCAACACGCCAAGGCACCCATAGAGAAAATATTTAATGCCACAATGACGTGTCACCTCATATGAATGATTACCGTTTAATATAATCTATTTGTTATGATATCTCGAATCAAGCGGTTTGTATGCTAGTGTCATCAGACCACGTGCTCGATTATTCTTTCTTTGTCTTTCCAGAATTGAAATCGTAAATACCTTACCATGCCCATGGATTTATTTAGGCTATATCAATTCCATAAAAGGGCCTGAGATATCTACTTCTGTTATGGAATAGAAGGGACAAATCCTTTCCCTCATTATCTATTAATGTTGTATTACTCATGACACACCCAACGTATCCTACCTCGTTGCGAACAGTGTGTCGTCACAATTTTCATCAATACATCTATGTGTGTGAGTTGTAATACCCATTAATAATAATCTTAACGTCTATGGACAAAAACACACATCCGCAGATAGGAACATCCAATGACACTATGAAATGTGGATTTCACACTGGCGGGTCTCATTCTTATAATATCCTCTTGGATATTACCAAGGGCGCACACCATGAGAAGGTGCCTCAAAGTTTTATGAGTCCTCACCCCTAATGGCCTATATTATTTGTGTCCCTCAAATAACATCATCCAGCCATAGAACATATATTCAAGAACAGTGTTATGGCACTTCTGGGTTCTCATCATAGCGGGATCTGCTATGACCCATTAATGAAAGAGTTGTCCTTAGGACATTATCACATTCATTGTCACACAAAATAACAATCAAGAAATGATAAGTCATTTATTAATGAATAAAGTTAAAAGTAGTTGGTTATAGGCCACCAACACCAACAGACTCCCACTTGGACTAGAGACAACTGCTAACAACCTTAAACCCACTAGCTCTCACATGATATTCATGCTTCTGTTGAGATAGGCCTTTAGTCATGAGATCCTCCACGTTCTCTTCCATGGACACTCTTCTCACTGCAACTTCACCCCTTTGATAAAAATCCCTCAAGAGGTGATACTTCCACAGTATGTGCTTTTTTCGTTGATGTGTCCTTGGTTCTTTTGCAAGTGCCACTGCTGCAGTATTGTCACAATATAGTGTAATGAGATATTCACTGTGAGGCACCACATAATTCTCCTTGACAATGTTTAAAATCTAGATGGCTTCCTCGGCTGCATCATAAGCTGCTATATATTCAGACGCCGCTGTAGAATCAGCAAAAACCGGCTGCTTTGAACTCTTCCAGCTCAAAGCTCCTCCGTTGAGACATAAAACATATCTAGATAGCAACTTCAGATCATTATGATCTATTTCATCAATAGAATCAGCATACCCTCTAATGACAATATCCTCATCTCCTCCGTACACCAAGAACATATCCTTAGTTCTTCTCAGATACTTAAGGATAGTCTTAAGAGCAATCCAATGTTGTTCTCCTGGATCTGCTTGATATCTTCCTACCATGATCAGTGCATAGGCAACATCAAGCCTAGTACATACCATGACATACATGATGTATCCTATATATGAAGCATATGTGAACATACTCATTCTATCTTTCTCTTGTTGTGTCTGAGGACACATTTTCTTAGAAAGATGTTAGCCATGTGACACTGGAACCAATCTCCTCTTGGATTGTTCCATGCTAAATCTCTTTAGTATCTGGTAAATGTATGTACCCAGACTTAGTCCAAGAAGCCTCCTGGATGTATCACGAATGATCTTGATTCCTAGAATGTAGGTTGATTCACCTAATTCTTTCATGGATAAGCACTTGTTCAACCAGTCCTTAACTGACTGTAAGGATGGTACGTCATTTCCAATAAGCAATATGTCATCAACACATAGTACTAGGATAAAGACCACATTTCTATTAAACCATTTATAAACACATGGATAACATTCATTTTTAATGAACCCAAATTCCATTATGGATTCATCAAATCGAATGTTCCATGACCTGGATGCTTGCTTTAATCCATAAATGGATTTTTGCAACTTGCAAACCCGTTTGGCTTCACCTGGTGTCAGAAACCCTTCTGGTTGTGTCATATAGACATCTTCCTGAAGGATCCTGTTAAAGAATGATGTTTTGACATCCATCTGCCAAATCTCCTAGTCATGGTAAGCTGCTATGTCAAGTATGATTCTTATGGATTTAAACATGGAAACTGGTGAGAGGGTTTCATCATAGTTAATTCCTTGATGCTGTCTAAAACCTTTAGCCAGTAGCCTTACTTTATAGGTGATAACTTGACCTTCCATGTCCAGCTTTCTCTTGAATACCAATTTGCATCCAACAGGATTTACATCAACTGGATCATCGACCAGAACCCAAACATTGTTCTAATACATGGAATCCATCTCAGAATTCATAGATTCTAGCCATATTGAAGCTTTTGAGCTTTCTACTACTTCCTTGTAGGAGAGAGGCTCATCATTTTCCAACAATAATGATTCACCATCCTCGATGGCTAGGAAACAAAATCTCTCTGGTTCCCTTACCTCTCTTGATATCCTACGCAGTACTTGTGTTTCTGGAACCTCTTCCACGGGGACCTGTGGAACTTGTTCGTGTACCAACTCTTGTGTATCATGAGAATCAACTTCATCAAAGTCAATTTTTCTCCCATTATCCTTCTTGAGTATGTGCTCCCTCTCAAGAAATATGGATTGTCTGGAAACAATCACCTTATTGTCTTGAGTTTTATATAGGTAATATCCTTTCGTTTCCTTGGGATATCCTATAAAGATACACTTCGTGCCCCGGGGTGATAGTTTGTTGCCTGAGAAGGAATTATCAAACACCTCATATCTCCATGCATGTGTATACGAAAAAATGGGTTTCTTTCCATTCCATAACTCGGAGGGAATTCCATTTTCCACCTTATTTGGTACTCGGTTTAATGTGTATGCTGCAGTTTTTAATGCATATCCCCAAAATGATATTGGAAGATCCGCATGACTCATCGTCAACCTCACCATGTCCAACAAGGTGTGGTTCCTCCTTTCACTAACACCCTTCCACTGTAGTGTATAAGGAGGAGTGAGGTGAGGTAGAATCCCAGACTCCCATAGAAGATCGATGAACTCTTGGTTCAGATATTATCCACCTCGATCCAATCAAAGATTCTTTATCTTCTTACCAAGCTAATTCTGTACTTCATTCTTGAATTCCTTAAATTTCTCTATAGCCTCTGACTTATACCTCATTAAGTAGACATCCATATCTACTCAAATCATCAGTAAATGTAATGAAGTTAGAATATCCACCTCTAGCATCTACTGGAAATGGTCCACACACATCCGTGTGTACCGATCCTAGAAGCTCTGTGGCCCTTTAACCTTGTCCACCAAAATGAAGCTTGGTCATTTTACCTTGTAAACAAGCGTGACATCTATCAAGTGGTTTTAACTCAGTAGAGTCTAAATATCCATCTTGACAGAGATTTGTCAAGCGCTTCTCGTTTACATGACCGATACGGTGATGCCACAATTTGGTGATGTATGAGTCATGTGAGTTTGTTTCGTTATCGATTTTCAACCCTTGGTTTTCATAATTCAATACATACAAACCATTATTTAAATGTGCCATACCATAACATACATTGTTCTTATAAAAGAGACAACCCTTATTTCCAAACTTGAAAATAAATCCATCCATATCCAAACAAGATAAATAAATTATGTTCTTGGTAACACCAGGGACATAATAACAGTTATGTAAAACCAAAATCATGCTAGTTGGCAATGAGATATGGTAGTCGCCAATAGAAAACGCAGCTAGCCTTGTGCCATTGGCAGCTCGAAGATCCACCTCTCCTCTGGAAATCTTTCTAAATCTACTTGGTTCCTACATTTGAATATAGATGTGAGTCCCACAAGTTGTATCTAATAACCAATGTGTAGAAATTGAAAGATTTCACTCGATAACGAACACACCTTTAGCATCCCCACGCATATGGGTGTAATTCCTCTTCCAACGGCCCTGCTTGCCACATGAAAAAAACCGCCTCCCATTCCTTGCCCTGCCTCTGGATCTTCCCCTTCATGGAGGGGCGATGCTCGGGGGCTTCAGACCATTTATAAGTCTTTTGACACTTTGCTTTGTCCTTCCTTTTCTTATTCACCATAATGACCATGGGTTTGTCACGCCCCATGTCCTTATCTACCTGGTGAATCAAGGTCAGATGATCCGATAAAATCTTCTCATTTCCACTCCTGTTATAGCTGACAATGAAGCTAGAGAAGGTCTTGGGCAGCGATGATAGGATGAGATCTGTACGCAACTCATCCGGGTATTTAATCCCTAAGATGTCCAGGCGTTCAATGTAGCCAATAAGCTTGACTACATGAGGCCCAGCTGGCGCAGACTCTCCATTCTTAGTTGTGAACAAAGCATTGGAGATCTCATACCTCTCTGGTCTCGCCTTCTCTTGGTATAGATCCTTAAGGTGAGACATCATGCTATACACGCCCATGTTTTCATGTTGCTTCAAGAGCTCATTGGACATGGCTGATAGCATGAAACATTGGACATTTGTGGCATCATCCATGTGTTTCATATAGAGAGATAATTCCTCATCACTGGCCTCTTTCCCAGGCGCAACTGGAATAGGCTCTTCCAGCATATACAATTTCCTTTCGTGGCGAAAAATGACGTGTAAACACCTCTACCACTCTTGAAAATTGGTGCGGGTGAGAAGGTTTTCCTTCTCGAGTATGGTTCGAAATGATATGTTTGAAGTCATTTTCTTGTCATTTCTACAAATTAACATAAAAAAAGTTTTAGTACTTTATTACAAAATTGAGACAAATAAATTAATATTTATTAGTCTCCCACAATTTAATCGAAATCCAATAGCCCTCACCATTGACTTCAGAATATTTTTTTGCCTGAATATTATAGTGGAAAGGATCCATATTGCCCTTTGCATTACCCCAACTCGGGTTGGTCAAGCAACTTGAAGGTTTTTAGGTAGGAATTCCAAATTCCAACTATATTAACTCGCAGCTCCTTGATCCGCTGAGTGGTCTCCCCAATCCTAAAATCCTTTTATTTTCAATTTCCTCAACCTTTGCCTCTTGGTCACACCAAGTCATGTTTTGGCAGTCAACCCTTGATGCGAACCAAGTCAAGTCAACCCAAAACCTTGAATTAGAATTCCCCAATAATTGAAAGCACCCCAACTAGGGTTGGTCAAGCACATTGAACTATGGTTCGATTCTAACCATGATTGTGGAAGGCTATAGCAACATAATATTTCTTTTGAGGGATTTTATCCTTATATGTAAATTTATAATTTATTATCTTTTATTACATGCTTGTTAATATTAAGTGGTATTTACATAAGTGATTAACCATGTCAAAGATAATATTCAAGTATAAGAAGGTTTTATTTTAGTTTCATCTTGCATTCTTGTTTAATTCATTAATTGTGTGATCATGACAACACACCCACAATAAATAAACCATGAATCTAACAGAAATAAAATAAATGGTATGATCATGAGCTTTTCTACTAGTTAGTTTATCTAGCGGTTGATAAACTAACCCAAGACCTATGGGAGAAACACATTGAACCTTTAGGGTTCGTGCTTATAGCTTTCCACCTGTCCACCTTTGTATCTCCTTGAATTGGTTTCACCTTGGCTCCTGACTTGAGCCGCCTCCACTAACTTGGGAGCTTCATCCATTACATATGCATTTATCTCACACACGGGTGAGGGGTAAAATGGGTTTTTACATAAAAGAATCCTTGGGCACGCATGCCCTACATATTAATGATGATATGGCTCGCAGGCGAACAAATTTAATTTAAATTAATTAATTAAAAGAAACCATTCACATAAAAAGGTCTCAGTCTAGCTCATGATCATCCATACATGAAACAATATTTATGCATAAATTAACTAGCATTCAATTCTTTAATCATTCTTGTTTAAGATAAATCACGCTTGAATCAATTAATTGTCTTTAATTAATAAATCTTTTTATCTTAAACCATTTTATGAACTTCCTTGAGATTCTCATCCATCATAATTTTAAACAAATAAATTCATTTAAAATTATCCTTGTACGTAACTTGTACCTTGGAGGTAAACCGGTGAATTCCCATTTATTACGCAGATGTTAAATTAAACATATATATATAAAACACTTATCATGTGCTGTGCGTCAGCTCTACACCGGCACTATGGTACACGTCTCAAGGGTTTGTATAATATAATAATAAATTTTAATAAATCTGCGTAATTTCGGTCAGTACATGGCATGTAGTTCTGACTACACGACGTGTAATTTTTTTCACCATCCATCTGAAGTACACTCTCAGGGACATGGCGTGTTAATGTACTTCAAAAAATTTCAGAGTACACGTCGTGTACAGTGGGACACACACTGTGTAGTTTCTGCGTTACCCAGTTTCCAACTGGGAAGGCTGTGTATGGGGTACACGGTCCAACCCTAACCCGAAGGGACTACACGCCGTGTTCTATTGGACCACACGGCGTGTAATCGGTAAACCGTGTGCCACTTGTTCCTGGCCAACACACGGTGTCATAAATGACTTAGATCAGATCAATACACGACCTAATTTGGCAGACCAGTCTGATGTATAAACCTAGACTACACAGCATGTACTTCTGAATACACGCCGTGTATTCTGGTGTTGTATGGCCAGAAATGTTTCGCTCCTCCGAATGAGATCCTCTATTTTATTTTAATCAAAATTAAAAGAAACATTCTTTTTTGTGAGGTGAACGAGAAACGAGGGAAGAGGAACAGATCTCAAGATTCATATTTCCAGAATGATTAAACATGAATTGAAACAACTAAATTATTAAATGCATAAAACATCAATGAAAAACTAAATAATTATAATCAATGATATGACGCCTCTAATACCACTTGCAGGTTCGGGGCACAGCGGAAGCGTGTTGGTGGGTTTGCCCAACTTTAATTTTAACGTTAAGAAATGTTCAATCCGAGATCCGTCAGGATTTAAAATGCCGATTCTTCATAATATAATGAAGAACAAAAAACATAAGAGGGAATCCTGTAACCGTAGAGATAGGATCATCATATGTTGGTTATAATTAATTTAATTAATTCACAAGAATTACCTTGGTGGAATTCTTTCTTCGTTGATGTCTCTAGTCATGATCCTGTGAACCATCTTTACGTCGTAGAATCAAAGTGTAGGATTCCTCAAGTGGTGATCCAAACGTGTGCCACGTATATCCGGACGTTGCTGAAGTGATCTTCGGGTTCTAGCGCAGAAGAACCTTCGCTTTCGATGTCCGCCTTCGATCACCTTGGTCTCTCTGTCTTGAGAGCGTTCTTGGAGGAAGTAATTATTTCGGCCTTGAAAGAATTCTCCATAATTGTTGTGTAAAACGATTGGTAGGGAAATTGTAGGGGTTGTGAGGATATTTATAATCGGGTTTGAGGTTATAGAGTTATGACAAAAAATAAACGCATTACACATTTTATTTATTTCATTAACTCTTATTGAAACACCCATGTTGAATTATTAATTCCTTGACATGGGTCCATGCTGATTATAATTAAAATCATTTAATAAAACAATATTATATCCTCAAAATCCCACCTGGAAAAACTACATGTCGTTTAATCATTAATACACGACGTGTACTTGTTTTCCATAAAAACACACGGCGTGTATATTAAATATACACAGTGTGTACTTTTATTTTCCACTATTCTTTATCTCCTCCTCCACATTTATTATACCTCAAGTAATGGATTTTTATTTCATAAATAAATGTAACTGCATTACTCACTAATAAATATATTATTTCACCCAAAATATATTCTCTCGAATAACTAGTGTTGAAATAAATGCGATCAGGCATCCTTAAATAATTATTAAACCACATTCGGGAATAATCTTTATTTAACTTGTTAAATTAATATTTAACTAAGATACATGGACACACTTAGTGTGTGACCCTCTAGGCCTCTTTCTATGTGGAATTAGGCAGAGCCTGCCTAAATTCCAATGTTAGCGTCTAGCAACAGGCCAAGGCACCCATAGAGAAAGAAGTTAACGCCGCAATGACGTGTCACCTCATACGAATGCTTATTGTGTAATATAATCCCATTGTCATGATATCTCGAATCAAGAGGGTTTCATGCTAGTGTCATCAACCCACGTGCTTGATTATTCTTTCTTTGACTTTCTATAATTGAACTCGCCCATACCTTACCTTGGCCATGGATTTATTTAGGCTATATCAATTCCATCAAAGGGCCTAAGATATCTACTTCTGTTATGGAACAGAAGGGACAAATCCTTTCTCGCATTATCTATTAATGTGGTGTTACTCGTGACGCACCCAACGCATCCTACCTCGCTTCGAACAATGTGTCATAATAGTTATCGTCAATACATCTAAGTGCGTCAGTTGTAATACCCATTAATAATAATCCTAAAGTCTAAGGACTAAAACACACATCCACAGATAGGAACATCCAATCACACTATGAAATGTTGATTTCCTACCGGCGGGTCTCGTTCTCATAATATCCTCCTGAATATTACCAAGGGCGCACACCATGATAAGGTTCCTCAAAGTTTTATGAGTCCTCACCCCTAATGGACTGTATTATTTTTGTACCTCAAATAACATCATCCGGCCATAGAACATATATTCAAGAACAGTGTTATGGCACTTTTGGGTTCTCATCATAGTAGGGATCCGCTATGACCCATTAATGAAACAGCTGTCCTTAGGACATTATCACATGCATTGTCACGTAGAAGAACAATCATGATGTGATAAGGCATTTATCAATGAATAAAGTACAAAGTAGTTGGTTCTAGGCCACCAAATCCAACATTTACCAGTTTCACTTTATGTTAATTAATTAATTAAACATTAATTAACCATAAACAATTCCACATTAAGGATTCCATTAGCATCACACCCAAAATCCACTGTCCCTTCAAAATTACAACCTCATAATTATGTTCTCGCAAACTCCAACCCCATTGTTAATCACCATTTATTCAATTATTCATTACAGAATTACTTTCATATATTCCCAGGAATTATAGAAAATCATTCTATGCTACTAAACACAAGGGGGATCAACACGGTGAGTATATGTAGTACCCGTCGAGTCTTTGTCACTTATAGGAAGGGTGTAGACCCATTCCCCCTTAAGAATCTAAACACAGAAAGCACATCGCATACCCTGCATGCCTTCGCCTCTTTCGAGAGATGGGTAAGTAAGACCAACTGCCTTGAGGAGTGGGGAAAAATAAAGCAAATGAACAACCAAAGAACCAGAAAGCAACCAATACTCACATCCATCCCATTCCATTAACCCCGGTGTCCTCCCCGACACCTGCATTCTCAAACTGATTCATCTGACCACTATAGGTGTCATCTTCTACCACAACCAAAAGGCCTTTATGCCCCCACATACCACAACAATCATCCCGGATCACATCACAGAACAAGCAGCAGAAAAGAAAACATCACGTCGATTGGGATCTTGGCCCTTTAACAATCAAGAGGGTAACTTATAACCCTTTATGTAATTATCAAACAATCAAATTCTTTAATCCATCTTGAATTAACAGGTTTATAAATTTTTGGTTCTGTCATCTGTAAACCTAACCAGAAAGCTATCACAAAATATTAAACATGCTTAATATTCTATTTTGATTAACATAAAATTGAAACAATAACCAGATTCATTTCCATGCCTCTTTATATTTATCCCAACAATTATCAATTAATCTCAGTTAACATTCTTTACCGATTTTCATCAGGAAAAAACAGCTAAGCAAAGAAAGTATAGATATCACACTAACTAGAAAAACAAGAGGCAATAAGAAATGATCAATAACAATTTATTTACCGGGTTGAAATATTTATTATGTCAATTCCATTTTCATCTAGTGGGATTAAACATGCTAACACTGCAGTTTCATGTAAAATAAAGAGAAGCAACAAATCCCTTACCTCAAGGGTTTTTGACGAAAACCCTAACAAATGAAGAACGCACAATAAATCCAGGTTGATTCTCTAGAAACCCACCTTAAATATCTTTTCCTAGCAAGGTCAAGAACAATGCTCATCATATTTCACATCCACACACTTAGATCTACCCATAACGACCATAGATCTAAGAAACTGAGGGAAGAGGATGAGTAGATCCAAGTGAATCTAAGAAACCGATCAAAAACGATCCAGAATGATAACATACCTCAAGAAACTGGCTTTGATTCTCCAAGATAAGCTTTCGGATCGCTTCCAAAACTCATGGGAGAGGTTCTCCTACCATCAAGGGAGGGTAATTCCACGTTATGGCCACTTAGGATCTTAAACAAACATGTTAGAGGTGAAACGGTTGAGATCCCCAATTTTAGGATCTATTTTAAGTGCCTCCATGGTTAGTCCGCACGGTTTGACAAACTGTGCGCTAACCGTCCATTAGCTACTACCTCGAGCACCCTTCTCGCATGGTTTGGCTGCACGGTTAGACAAACCTTGTGCCTCCCGTGCGGAAGCTACTGCCTCCAAGACCAACCTCGCACAGTTTGGCCGCACGGTTTAGACAAACCATGCGCCGCCCATGCAAAAGTTGTTTCCATTTAGTTTTTCTTAAAATTCCACACAAACGCACCCCCAAGTCACCTTGACCTCCCAGAACACTTCTAACACCACATTTCCACAAATTAATGGACTGGAGAGGTCTGGTCCATTACATAAGATACCTCTCAAAACATTCTCATCCTCGAGAATCCAAAACCCTCCTAAAGGGAAAATGAAATAGGGTCTGAACAACCACCCATAGAGATACCTCTCAAAAGAGAGAAAGCCACAAATGAAATAAAGGGAACCATCTCATAAACATGAAAGTTTCATAACCACAAAAGCTACATTGATACATGGAAAGAGTTAAAAATATAACAACTCTGGGTACTGAGCACGTATATGTGACTCATGTTCCCATGTATTCTCCTCCAAGCCACTGTGTCGCCACAAGACATGAACTAAGGGGATAGAACGCTCGCGCAAAACCTTATCCTTGCAGTCTTGGATCTCCACAGGTCACTCCTCGAAGATCGGTACATCATTTTCAGGCAAGGATGTACTGCTAAAGGTGTACTATAGACCTTTCTGAGGACCGTATCGTGCATCATCAAAGAACAAAAATCCTTCTGTGATACAACACACTTTGTTGTTCATCCTCAGACCAACCATCAGGGGCCTCACCACAAACAACTTGGTCTCTCGAAACCTTCACCTCAAGATCCCCCAACTGGGACTCTTCCACCTTCTGCACTAGGGATGATTGTACCGTCATCTAAAAAAGAAATCCCCTTCCCCCAACTTCTCCCATATCAAGATGTAATGCAGACAGTTCTTCGATTACTCTCCAAGAATCACTGGATTCACACACAGCATCACTACGTGACTTTTGGCTCAGCGCATCTTCTAAAACATTCCCCTTTCTAGGTGTATATGATATTTCAAAGTCATATTCCTATAAGAACTCAATCCACTAATGATGTCGCAATTTCATGTCATGCTGGGAGAAAACATACATCAAACTCTTATGATCGGTGAAAACCATGAAGCGCTCACCAATGAGGTAATGTATCAACAACTTCAGAGAAAACACCATGGCTGACAACTCAAGATCATAGGTGGAATAGTTGTGTTCATGGAGACGTAACAACTAAGACCCATAAGAAACAATTGACCTTTGTTGCATGAGAACACAACCTAACCCCATATGTGAAGCATTGTAGAAAACATCAAACTGAACTTTTTTAGCTGGAAGAAAAAACACTAGAGCAGTTACTAAATTCTTATTTTGATACTCTAAAGATTCCTAGCACTAATTGATCTATATGAATGCCTGATCCTTCCTGGTCAAAACTGTCAGAGGAGTTGCGACTCGTAAGAAATTGGATACGATCCTCTTGTAGTAGCCTACGAGACAAAGGAAGCTTTGCACCTTTGAAACTGTCTTAGGGGATGACGAAGACACAAATAATTATATCTTCGATAGATCCAAATCAACTCCCTGTTGGGACAAAACATGCCCCAAGAAATGGACTTCTCAAGCCAATAACTCACACTTCGATATCTTTCCAAACAACTGATTTTGAAGAAGGACACCCAAGATGGGTCGTAGATGCTATGCATGATCCTCTTCATATGTGGAGTACACAAGGATGCCATCGATGAAAACTATGACAAACATGTCCAGGAACTCATGGAACACTGCATTCATCAATCCAATGAATACAGATGGATCATTTGTCATGCCAAAAGTTATTACAAAAAACTCATAATGCCCATGATGACAAAGGAATGCAGTCTTCAAAATATCCTCATCCTTCACATGCATCTGATGATATCCTGACCACAAGTCGACCTTTGAGAACCAACTTGCACCATTTAGTTGATCGAATAAATCATTTATTCACTGAAAAGCATTTCGATTATTTATTGTCAATTTTGTCAAGCGATGATTATCAGCACAGAACTGCAAACTATCGTCAGACTTCTTCACGAACAAAACTGGTGCACCCCACGGTGACACCCATGGCCGAAAAAACCACAATGTAACAGACCATCAAGCTATATACACAGCTATCACAACTCAGAAGGGGCCATCCTATATGGAGACATAGAGATAGGAGACACTCCTGGATTTAGCTCAATCCCAAACTCAATCTCTCGTCGAGGGGGTAATGCTACAACCTCTTCTAGAAAGACATCAGGGTACTCCTCTACGACCCTAGGAAACGCCAACTATGGAACCTCTGATAAACACAACATCATCTCAGCCATTATGGAAGATAATGAAGGAATGCTCCTATGACCCATCCGAGGATCTCTCTCACCAAAAAACACTACTTGCTCTCCATCCGCACCAAGGAAAATGACCTTATTCTTGAATAAATCCATGATATCTTGTACCAAACACAACCAATCTATGTCGAGGATGACATCATATGGTTGTACTTATAAACATAGGAAATATCCCCAAGAGCGGTGTTTTTCCAACACTAGCTCACAGTCTCTACATACTTCAAACAAGTCAGCTCGACCTCCAACTGGCATAGTCAACACCAAGGGGACTGGAAGCCTCTCTACCTCAAGTTCCAAAGCATAGACAAGGGTAGGTGATATGAAGGAGTGTGTCACTCTTGAGTCAAACAAGGCATACAAAAAGGTAGAAAACAAGAAAAGGGTACCTCAAATGACATCTGGCTCGCCTCGGGCTGGAAACGCTAGAGCATGAAGCTGACCATGACCTCCTATACGGCCTCTCTGACCCTAATGAGGACCACCACCATGGAGGCGCTCTACTCTTTGAGGACGGGGAGCATCCTGGGGATGTCCTCTGCCTACCCCATATATCCTTTGTTGATCTAAAGCTGGTGCAACTGGCTGCTGCAGCCTTGGCTGGAACTGCCTCAACAGAGGAGCTGGGAGCGTAGCGCCTGGTGCACAATGAGCACACTGAATGGTCAGGCACTCCCGCTGCTGATGGCCACGACCAACATAAGAAAAAAAGTGCATGATCCCTTGGAATAGGCCTAAGAGTTGCTACCTCTAGAGAAACATGATGTGAAGGTATGGGACCTACCCCCGGGTGAAGGGAAACTCTTCTTCCATGAAAACCGGTAACCTCGAACTACAGCTCTACTTCGTGAGGGATCATGAAGATCCCCCTATCGTGATGATCTGGTCTTGGCCAATGTCCTCTCAACAACCTCTACCCTTGACAGCACCTCAAGATATGTCTTCAGCATAAATGGGGTGACCTGGCGTTGGATCTCTAGATGCAAAGCCTCCTATAAATTCCTCCCACTGGCTTCCTCATCTGGTAACAGGTCCGAAGCATATCGTAAAAGGTTCTTGAAATGGATTCCAAACTCACAAACACTGGAGATACCATGTCGAAGGGTAAGAAGCTCTTGGCGACTGGATGCCTTTGCAATCGAAGAAAGGAACTCGACTCTAAACTTGTCTCGGAACTCCTCCCATGAAAAATTATACATTAATAATTCCATTAGCATCACACCCAAAATCCACTGTCCCTTCAAAAGTACAACCACATCATTATGTTCTAGCAAACTCTAACCCCATGGGTTAACACCATTTATTCAATTATTCATTTCATAATTACTTTCCCATATTCCCAGGCATTTTAGAAAATCATTCTATGCTACTAAACACAATGGGTCTCAACACGGTGAGTAGATGTACCACCCATAGAGTCTTTGCTACCTATAGCAAGAGTGTAGACCCATTCCCCCGTGAGAAGCTAAACACGGAAAGCACATGGCATAACCCGCGTGTCTTCACCTCTTTCGGGAGAAGGGTAAGCAAGACCTGCTTCCATGAGAAGTGGGGAAAAGTAAATCATATGAAAAACCAAAGAACCAGCAAGCAACCAACAATCACATCCATCCCATTCCATAAAGCTTGGTGTCCTTCCCGATACCCGCATGCTTAAACCGATGCATCTCACCACTCTAGGCGTCATCTGCTGCCACAACCAAAAGGCCTCTATAACCCCACATACCACAACAACCATCCAGGATCACATTACAGCACAAGCATCAGGAAAGCAAACATCACATCAATTGGGCTCTTGGACCTTTAATAATAAAGAGGGTAACTCATAACCCTTCAAGAAATTGTCAAAAAATCAAATTCTTTAATCAATATTGAATTAACAGGATTATAAATCATTGGTTCCAACATCGAGAAACCTAACTAGTAAGCTATCACAAAATGATTAAAAATTATTACTACGCCAATTTGATTAACAAAAAATTGCATCAAGAACCGGATTCGTTTTCATGCCTCTTTATAATTAGCCCAAAAATTATCAATTAATCCCAGTTTACATTCCTTAATGATTTTCATCAGGAACAAACAGCTAAGCAAAGCAAGCATAGATATCACACTATCTAGCAAAACAAGTGGAAATAACATACGATCGATAACAATTTCTTTATCCGAATTAAATATTTATTATTTCAATTCCATTTTCATCCAGTGGGATTAAACATTCTAACACTACGGTTTCACATAAAAGAAAGAGAAGCAATGAATCCCCTACCTCATGGGTTTTTGACAAAAACCCCAACAAACGAAGAACGAACAAGAAAGATGGGTTGATTCTCCAGAAACCCGCCTTAGATCTCTTCTCCTAGAATGGTCAATACCAAATCTCATCATATTTGGTGTCCACACACTTAGAACTACCCATAACGAGTGTAGATCTAAGAAACTGTGGGAAGAAGAAGAGTAGATCTAAGTGGATCTAAGAAACCGATCTAGAACGATCACATTCCTCAAGAAACTGGTTTTAATTCACCAATAAAAGCCTGTAGATCACTTCCAAAACACTTGGGATAGGTTCTCCTACCATCAAGGGTGGGTAATCTCGAGTTATGGCCACTTAAGAGCTTAAAAAAGAATGTTAGAGGAAAAATAGCTGAGATCCACAATTCTAGGATCTAATTTAAGTGCCCGCACGATTAGTCCGCACGGTTTGACAAATCGTGCACTAACCGTGCGTTAGATACTGCCTCTACCACCCTTCTCGCATTGTTTGGTTGCACAGTTAGATAAACCGTGCACCTCCCGTGTAGAGGCTACGTCCTCCAAGAGCAACCTCGCACGGTTTGGCCGCACAGATTAGAAAAACTGTGCACCGCCCATGGGAAAGCTATTTCCCTTTAGTTATCCTTAAAATTCCACCCAAACACACCCCCAAGTCACCTTGACCTCCCAAAACACTTCTAACACCACATTTCCACAATGTAATGGGCTGGAGAGGTCTGGGCGATTAAAAATTAAATTTGAGATCAAGGAAGGACCTATTCCATTTCAATCATTGAAGTTGAAAGAATGACATATTTATGTATTTGTGGTTTGTAATTATGAATAGTGAATGATAAGGATTGCTCAGTATAAGTTTATTATTAAGGATTAGTAAAAAAAATCGAATAGTGATGATGATATAAAAAAGTGATTTAATGGTAAGTTTATATTTTGATGAAGGGAAGGTAAACATTAATATGAACTCGATGATGATAAAATCATGTTCATATTGGATAAATAGATGATTTACATGGATAAATTTAATTTGATAGTATTGATGACCTTAGAACTAATAATTGATTTTTTTGAAATGTAATATATGTTATCATTGATTGAGTTTAAAATTTTTTTAGATTTATGAAATATATCCAACAATATGTGTTTTATATAAGGAATAAAGAATAATATATGTTTTCAATATGGTTTTATAGTAATTTAAGTTATTACCAGGTTTTAAGAGAATACACGATGAAGGTATTCACATGTTTGGTATGTAATTATCAGGATCTAAATTATGATATTTTTGGGATTAATGTTAAGTTGATTTTGAGAAATTTAGTGTCCTTCTTTATGAATATTGAATTTTGGAAGTTTTATTAGTGAAATAATTTATAGAATGGTTTATGTTTAACATTAGATTAGGTTTTAGATATTAACATACTACCTCACCATATAAAGATGTATTATTGTTAAATAACTTGTGCAAAACATTTTATTATGATGGTAAGAGAGGATACACATAATGACTTTTCATTTTACTTATAGATGTTATGATCTATTAGTGCTTCAATCACAAAAAACACCTTTATTTATTTGTGTAAGATATAATGTGGAAATTGGTCAATGCACAGCCTATAAATTATATTGTTTCTATGAGTTGATGTGAAATCATGTAAAGATATCTACTCATGAAAGTTTTTCAAATTTTGGAAAAGAATCTTGAAATAATTTTTTTTTCAGGATATCATCATTTTTATGACATCAATGACATTTTCTATTCCTATTTGGTTAATTGTTTTTTTATTGTTGAATTTATCATGAAGAATTTTTATATCACAATTTGGATGTTAGTTTTCTCTTCTATGTCTATATTTTCACTTCAGACCTATGTTCTCCTATGTGGAAAACTAGTTATGAGTTACTTTAGGAAACACTTTTTTATATCTTTCCTTTTTTAACGGAAATTTTATTATTAATCTGTGGGATGTGGGATTATTTGAAGTAATTTTCCAATGTTACACCATTGATGAAGGAGGTGAATTTTTAGGTAGAAATTCATTTTATGTGGGTAGAATGTAACACCATTATATTTTACGAAATATATTTTTTCAAATGAATTTAATAATTTAATAATTTTGTTTTTGACGCAACACTGATTTTATCATGTATTATAGGAAACACTGATCTTATCTAATGTTACATGTAACACTGAGTTTAAACAAAACATGTCTTATTATTAATATTTAAATATTTAATGTAATAGTTATCATATAGACATTGGAATGGAGGGTATGGATATGATTAAATAAATTATGAAAATATTCATTACACATGAATATATATAGTTAATTAATGGGTGGACAATTAAATGGAAATGAAAATTAAAAATATTTTAAAATTAAAGGAAATATTTTTATAATAACAAAATTTAGGAAAAAAAGTGTTATAATTGTAATGACATAAGAATTATTATATAATATACCTCTTGAATAGATTCAATAAATACGTCTTATAAAATTTATAAACAAAAAAGTTTATTTTATTAAATAAATACATTAAAAACAGTACAATAAGGTATATTTGGAAAAATATGTCTGTAATACTAAACCTATAACTGTCATTATTAATAAAAAATTTCAACTTATAACAAACATGATAGATATAATATCATATCCCACTTCTCTAGGATCTGATATGAGTTCAAACCCAACATAGATGATGAGAGTAACAATAAAAAGGAAATTCAAAAATAGGCATCATCATTGTAGTAATAGGACCTTCAAATTTTAAAATCTTGGTTAAAAGAAAATGTTTGTTAAGGTTATGTATGTATATATAATACGACAGTTTCAAATAGTTTCTATTTTCCATTAAAAAAATATAGTGATAAAACTAAAAATTACCATTATTATTTTATATAGATATCTAAATGTGTGTGTGTGTTTATTACATGAAAATATAATAAAAAATAGAGTCTATATAAATACATATATATATATATATTAACAAGATTTATAATTTATATTCAAGATAAATATTATAATTATAAATTTTATGGTTCAAAGTTATATATATTTTTTAGTGAAAAGGGGCTTAGCTTGCCTTAAATGTAATTGTAGTTTATTTTTTGAAAAATATAATAGTTTAAGTTTTCGGAATTTAAATTTATAAGAAAATATTATTTTAATTACTATTTTTGTCTCACATGAAATAAAAATAAAAATAATAAAAATAATAATAAAGTGTACATATGATTTTATGGAAAATATATTTTATTTTATAAAAGAAATGTTATGATAATTATAAATTATTATAAAATATAATAAATTAACCATGATACAATAGAAAATATATGAGTCCTAATTAAAAAACGATAATATATGAGATATATATTTTTTGAAAACAAAACGAAACATTATATTATGAATTATAATTTTTTTTTGAATATTTATAAATAAAGATATTGGAGAAAATATATAATATATAAGATTTTAAATATTTCTATTTTGATAAAAATAATAATAGTAGTAATAATAATAATAATAATAATATGTTTTATTTTATATTTTATGTAGAAAATCATTAGTTTTAGGGATTATTATAATTATATATGTACAATAATGGATTAATATATATATATATTTGTGTGTGTGTGTGAAATAATAATTATAAGTTAAATTAATTTTATAAGCAACAAAAGGGGGAAATCAGGGGGTTTAATGCCGAAACATTCCCCTAAACTGTGTTGTCTTCTCCAATTGGAGCTATAACCTGCGACAGAGGCTGAAAAATGAAGGATCCAATGCTCCACTACTAGTTGTCAAGGATCGACTCGCATTGGAAATAGTTCATTTGGGGATCTCGTGACTTAGGGGTGTTTTCGTGTGGATGAACCCGACACACACCATGTCTTCATCCTCATTTTACTGATGATGGTCTGTCGATAAAAAAGTCACACTGATACCATTGACCATTATAAAATGGATAAATGAAGGGGGATCTCTTGAATCTATCCATTATAGTTTGGTTTATCTTTTAAGATCCTTTGTCTAATTTTTTTAGCCATTGTGAGGAGCTTATCTTACCATTCTGTTCAGGATCAGTCTGTGATAGTAATTCAAATAGTATGGGAACTATTTTTTTCAAGGAATTGTTTCTTTTCAAAGTTCTTACTACCAAGATCATTTATCTCAAAACTATTTATGTTCAAGGTAATTTTAGTGAAAAATCATCAAAAACAATTGAAGGGGTTTCTACATTTTTAATATTATATGACAAATTGTTTATGTACATTATTAGTATTTATCTATTCATTGTTTAAATAAATTTCAAGTTATATTTTAATGAAATTAATGACATTTTATATTTAATGTGCTTTCTGAATTTCATATTTTATACACAGTTTTTTTAAACCATCAAAATTGTATTTATAATGGTATTTTGATTGTTTTTATTATGGAAAGGGGATCCTTTTTATGTTCTGGATCAACAATTCCTATTGGTCTTATATCAAAAAAATTATACGTAAATTTTATTGGATTATGACATTCATTTTCTTGAAATTATTTTGAATAATTAAAGAACATCAATTAGGCTCCTATAAATTCAAGGGATGTTATTAGAATTTCAAAAACCTTATTTTAATAATAATGTTGTCATCTCATGTATGTATATATGTATGTGTGTGTGAGTAAATAATTTCATGTTAAAAATCAATTATTCTAACTGATTTATCTTTATAAAATTATTTTGAATGTTTAAGGAATTTTAATTAGTCCTCTATAAGTGAGAGAGAAGTTATCAAACATTCAAAATGAATTTTTTATTTTAAAACAATTATATGCCTATATATATAATCTCATAGGAATCATTTTTTAAGAAATGTTTATATTTATATGTATCTACAAACTTGTTATTTTAGAAAAATCATATTTTAATCCGTCTTTAGTTGATGATTTTATATAAATTTCAGTATATATGGTTAAATTTTTGTAAAACTATTTTATTATTGAAATTTAAATGTATATAATTAAATGTATGTATATATATTTGTGTGTCATTTTATTTAAAAGTATATTCTTTTATTTTTGATATCTATGTGGATATACAATCATGTTACATTAAAATATCAATATCAATATATATATATGAACAAGTGTATATATATATATATATATGTATCTTATTATTTAAAACTGTTATATATATATATGAATTTATATTTATATATGTCCTTACATGATAAAAATACTTTTATCATGACATTCGAATAACAAAGTAATTCACATTTTTGAAATGGATATCAAAGCTCATGGTTTTGAATAGTCTACATGTACCATATGATGTAAAATGAAAGTTACAATGTCGTTAATTTTAAATAATAATATATGGATATTATGTGAATGAAGGTAGAGGATGGGGAGTGAACCCAAACCCTTATGGGACTTTTTTCCAATCATGTGATAGGTGCACCTAAAATTATATAGCACTATAATGCATCGAGTAATGTTTTAATATCATGATTTTTCATGTATGGTGCATGTGAGGTGTATCCCAAGAACACTATAGGAATAAGGAGTGAACATAATCCATCATGGGACGACATCCACCATGTTATGTTGACTCAGGGGGTGAATTGGGAATTCATGTTATGATGCAAGGTTCATTTGATAACTAAATAAGAATGATTATGATTTATCAATAGAAATTTATATTTTTTCATAAATGGATGAAATGGATTTTACAAATGTTATATATGTTCAAATATATTTTGAAAAAAATATTATTATTTTCAAAACTAAACATTAATTTTAAATAATAAATTCATTAGTCGTATCTCTGGTTTTAATTATATCATAAATTTTAAAATCCTAATTGGTTTCTAGAAGTTTTGAAAGCCCTTACATAGTGTTTGTTTTCTCACCCTATCTTTTAAAAATTCTTTTTTTATGGGTCACAAGGACAGGTACAATAAAGTCAGTGGTCAAGGACCCTTTTTGAATTTTAACCCTTGTACAATATAAGAATAGTTTTTTTGTTCCTTCTTTTAAAAAATTGGTAGTTATTATTAGGTGATGTAACAGGATTCTGGAAAACTCAAAACCTTTATAATCACATATTATTAATTAATATATGAATTTTATAAAAAATGGAATATGCTTTTGAGTTTTCAATGTTGGTATCAGAGATTTTGTTTAGACATATTTAAAGGGCAAGATACAGAGAAACCCTTTGAAACTATCGAAGTTTTATGTAGAATTTTTTAGAGTAATAATGCTTCAAAAACATTATTAGAAATAAATATTTTTATTCTACAAGTTCATCATGTTAAAATGGTGAAGTAGAATCTATTATTTTTCTTCAGAAGGATAAAATATAGTTTCGAGATGGAAGGAGGAAATCATTACACAACACTCCAGTTCCTTCTTGAGGACATACTTGAAATAATTATTATGAAGTCATGCTCACTTAGTTTATAAAGTTATTCCAATATCAAACTTCCCTGCAAAATTATTTGTGGAATATCAAACACCTCTTCAGTACCATGGAATCACTGGGAACCATGGCTCACCAATGAACAAATATTAGGGTCCCAACTCTTCCAACTTTCTCTCTATGGGAGGTACCACTAGGGAATTTTGAAATATTTCCCCTTGTCTAAAAGATCATGATGCACTATTTGATTTTATAATAGCATCCAAATAAGGAGAACTAGGAGAATACTATATATCTCTAGTATTGGGTTATTCCTTTTTGAAAACTTAGGTGATATATTAGGGGGACCACAATTCCAAAATTTCAAAGTTGACTCTATCATGTTATTTTATAAAAACACGGTCCATGCTAATATTTTAAAACTATATGTTAGGAATAATCATTTTTTCAAAAGTGCATCATATTCTCCATTAGTATGATATGAGTTGTACACACTATTTTTGGAAAAAGGAAGCATAATACTTTGAAAATGAATAGAGGCATTGTTGTACTAAGAGGAACCTATCTCTTTATGATTAATGTTAGTATGAGAATTTGGGAATGATTAACGACATGATGTAAGAAACCATAAAACTGAGTTTAAATTACATTTTTTTCTTATTTTTGTGTAATATGTAATAAAATTTTGAGGACAATTTTTTAAGGGGGTAGAATGTAATAGCCTAAGATTATCGATATAATCTTCCTATTAAATACATTCAATGAATAAGTCTCAAAAAAATTATAAATGAAAAAATGTAATCTTATTAAAGATATAAATTAAAAACAATACAAGAATATATCATAGGACTATAAAGGTGTTAATACTAAACCTATAATAATCATAATCAATAAACAAGGACAACTTATAAAAAACATGATAACTGAAATATCATAACCCACTTTTTAGGGGTCTTTAAAGAGTATAATTCAAACTAAGAGGATGAGAGTTGGATCACAAAGAAATATAAAAATAGGCATCATCTTTGTAGGTAGAGAACCTAAAAATTTTATAATCTTGGTTAAAATAAAATGTTGGTTATGTTTATATATTTATAGATAATATTACTATTGAAAATAGATGTTGATGTCCTTTTAAAATAAAATAATATAGAATAAAACAAAAAATAAACTTTATGATTATATATTTATATATATGGTTATGTCATGACTAATTAACCAAAAAATTAGGGGTATATCTATATATATATATATGTATATTAATTGTATTTTTTATATTTATTTAAGATAAATATTTTTAATTATAAATTTTTTTGTTCAAAGATATATTTTTTTAAGTGCAAATTGGTTTCCCTCGCATGAAACGTAATTCTAATTTATTTGGTAAAAAATATTATAGTTTATGTTTTTAAATTTACATTTTTAAGAAAATATTATATTAAATACGAATTTTTTCTCTCGTGGAACAATATTAATAATGATAATGATGATGATAATAATAAAATGTATATATGATTTTATGGAAAGCATAATTAATTTTGTAAAAAAATTCTATTAATTATATGATTGTTATAAATTATAATAAATTACCAATGTTATAATTGAAAATATATGTATCCTACATGAAGGAAAGATAATATATAAAATATATATTTTGTGAAAAATAAATGACATATTAAAATAATCATTTTATCCTGTTTTGAATATTTATAAAAAAATATATTCGAGAAAATTGATAATGTATTATAATATGAATATTATTATTTTAATAAAATAATAATAATTGTATGAATAATAATAATACCATGTTTTCTTTTACTTTTTATGTGGACAATCAGTAGTTTTAAGGATTTGTATACTTATATATGTATAATAATGTATAAATATGAAAATATGTATATATATATATATTAAATAATAATTTTAGGATAATTTAATAATTAAAAACATTAAAAGGGGGAAATTAGGGGGTGACCAAGACGATGATTTCCCCTCATATGTGTCGTCTTTTCCAATTGGACCTTAGGCCAATGATGGTAGCCAACCATGTAAGGAGTTAGTGGTCCAATATTGGTTTTTAAGGATCTTCCAATGTTTGAAATAGTTCGTCTGGGGATCCTGTTATTCAAAGGTGGTCATGTGAGGATAAAGCTGGAACACACCACATCTTTATCCTCCTCCTACTGTCGGTGGTCGACTGACCTACAAATCAAACAGATGTTAATGACCATATTTTTTCTTATGGAATCATCCACCAATGAATCAAATAATGTGAATGTGAGTTGGATGGTTTGGATCCATACAACTCATAGGTATTTTTGGGTTTTCTTAACCACAATTTTAGGGTATTAGGTTTCCATACTATGAATGATCATATCGAAATAGGTTAATATTTTAAAGAGAAGTATGATTTCTTGTAAATAGAAAATACATTTATTCACAGTGATCTTGTTTATGAATTTTTTTTTGGGTTGTCATATATCTATATATAAGACTCTATTGCATTGTAAGAGGGCTAAATGGATGGGTCTCTCTTGAATCTATCCACTCTAATTTTTTTATCCTTGATGATCCTTTGTCTAAGTTTTTATTTAGTTATTGGGAAGAACTAATCATATTAGACTATTTAGGAGGAATTTGTGGTGGTAATTCACACAGTAAGGGAAATATTTTTTCAATCACTTTTTTCTTTTCAAAATTCTTACAATGAAGACGTTTTGTTTCAAAAATATTTATATGAAAGGTAATTTTTTTAATAAATATACTAAAACTTTTCATGTAGTTTCTGCATTTTAGATTTTATATGTTAGATTATTTTAGTATATTACTTATATTTATCTCATGATTATATATAAATAAATTATATTTTATATTTTATGTTAGTAATGAAATTTTATATTTGAAGAGTTATCTGAATTTTAGATTTAATACAAATAATTTTTTTTTTTCCACAAGCTTTGTATTTATAATGGTATTTTGATTATTTTTGTGATGGGAAGGGGATCCTTTTTATTTTCTTCCACAATGCTTCTTATTAGTATTACATTGAAAATTTTATACAAGATTTGTTTTGTTTCCTGAGTTTCATTTTCATGAAATTATTTAAGATAATTAAAGAACCTCAATTGGGATACTACAAATATAAGGGATGTTATTAGAAATTAAAATTATTTCATTTAAAAAGAATGTTTCCAATCTATGTATATGTGTATAAATATACATCATTTCATTTCTAAAATCATGCATGCACATTTATTTCTCTGTATAAAATTAATTTTAATGTTTAAAGAATTTTAATCGGGCCTCTATTTGTGTAATAAAATATACCAGACATTCAAAATTAATCTTTTACTTTCAAACAAGTATATGAATATATATATATATATATATCATCTCATATGAATCATTTTTTAAGACATGTATAAATTTATATGTATCTACAAACATATAAATTTAGATAAATTTAATTTTAATATGAAATTAGTATACAATTGTATATAAAAGTATCTATATACGTTTCAATTTATGTAAAAAAATTTACTCTTTATATTAAAATGAAAGTATGTAAATAAATATATGTATATATGTGTGTCGTTTTTTGTAAAATTATTTTATTTTCTTTTATTTTTGATATCTATGTGGATATATAATCATGTAATATTCAAATATAAATATATATGTAAAAAATATATGTATATATGTGTCTATGTTTTTTTATCTAAAATTGTTATATACATATATATGTATATGAATTTATATTTACATATGTCCTTACATGTGAAAATTAAATTATCATGGGACAAGAATAACCATGTAATTTCGTTTTTTGAAATGGATATCCAAGCTCATGGTTTTAAAGAATCTTCATGGCCCATATGTTGTAAAATGAAAGTTATAATGCTTTTAATTCCAAATAATCACACTTGGATGGTATGTGAATGAAGGAAGGTTATGGGGAGTGAACCCAAAACCTTATATGACTCTCTTCAAATCATGTGATAGGTTCACTCAGAATTATATAGCAATCTGATGCATTGGGTAATGTTTTAATCACATGATATGTCATGTGTTGTGCACAAGAGGTGTATCCCAAGAACACTATTGGATAAGGGAGTTAGCCTAAAACATCATGGGTCTATATCCATAATTTTATTTTACCTCGATAGTGAACTGATAATTCTTGTTATTATCCATGGTTCCATTTAGAATTAACTATGAATTCTTATGATTTATCCAAATAATTTTTTATTATTTCATAAATGGAAGAAATTTATTTCCCAAAGCTTACATATGTTGAAATCTATTTAAAATAAAATATGATTATTTTCAAAAGTAATCATGAGTTATGAATTCTAAATTCTCAAGGTAAATATTATATTTCAATTATATGTTAATTTGATAAATCCCGATTGGTTTCTACATGTTTTTCATAGGGAATAAGGACTTGTAGAATCAATTGAGTGGTCAAGGTCCCCTTTCAGTGTTTAACCCTTATAAAGAATAATAATATTTTTCTTGTCCTTTGTTTTATGAAAGTTGTTTCTAGAATTATTCAATATTTCTTGACTCTCTAAAACTCAAAAACTTTACGATCTCAGGTTGTTAATTAATATATGAATTATATAAAAAAGGAATAGGTTTTTTAGCCATCAAACTATATTAATAAAATAAAAACAATAATAGTGTATTATTATTGAAATTAAATTTATATCGTATGAATATAATTTAAATAAACTATATAAAATTTATAATAATTATTTTATTGACAATAGATACAAATAAATGTAATTTTATGCTTAAAAGCTGTTTTTTTCTAAGAAATATTTTTTCCCTCTTTACGGTTCTATTACCGTAAAATGAAATATTTATTCATTTAGAAAATTAATTGCATAAAATAAACATCAATATTTAAATATAAATATCAATATTATATCGGATTTAATTTTTTTTAAATGTTTCATATTTTTATGAATGGTGAAAAATATTGAATTTTAATTGAAAACATTTTTTTTGATTAATTTATTTATAACAAAAATTTATATTTTGAATTGTGTATAAAGTAAAATTCATTAAATATTATTTCATTTAATGAAATTTATATTATTTTAATCAATTTTATATTGAAATTTGATATTAAAAAATTTCAATCTTTTGAAATTTTTTTATTTAAAATACCTCATTCTCATCACGTCTAACATATTATTATTTTCTAAATCGAAATATTAGACTTTTATAAATAAAATTAGGAAAAATGGATTCCCTATTTTTAACTACCACCATTTATATTATATAATAAGGTAAAATTAATTTTTTACCACAATGGTTAGTGAAAACAATTAATATTAATTACTGCGATTAGGGTAAAAATGTTTTTTTAAGCATTACACACACTTTTGTAAAAATTAATTTTCCAAAAACATAATGTTTTTTATTTAATATATATTATTTAATATCTATAATAATCAGGTTTTAATTATAAAATAAATATCTTTTAATATTATTCTTTTGGGTTAATTTACCTAGGAAAATAAAATATTACAAGTTACCTTAGTAAAAATTATGGGTGGAAAATTGAGTAAACTTAAAGGAAAGGAATAACATGATAATAAAATGTGATTATCTTTTGTGGTGGATTTTTTTCTCAATATATTCATATCTCTCCTTCATTATTAATCAATTTTTGAACAACACAAGATATTATTGACTTCCTAATAGGGAATGATTTTGGGTAGTTATAAAAATTTCACTCATCGTCAACTACAAAAGGGCACTCACTTCTTAAAACCGTCACACCTCTTTGGAAAGAAAAATATATTTATAAATAACTCCAAAACATCCCTCATCTAATCCTATAATCCTTATTTTTGTCATAAATTTAACCATGAGAGGATATTGGTTCAATCATAAGGAGGCTACCCGAAGAAGACGTAACATTAATCAATGAGCATTTTTGTTTTATTTCATCATCCACCCCATTGAACACTTTTTAAACCATGATTATATAATAAACTCATTATCATAAAAATATTGATATTTATTTTTTAAAATTTATCACATAAAACCATCTCCATGTCCATAAAATGGTTTATGAAATCATTGTTCGTGGTTGTGGAAGACTTCCACCTCACGAACTGACGTCATTCATTTTTCAATTCTGACCTTTCAATGTTGGTTCTAATAATTTATTAATAAATTATATGTGACATTTATTATATTAATGATTTTATTATTAATTCATAATTATTACATCATATATACCTTCATACCATCCATTTTTTGGTAATATGGTAATGCCATTTGTGTGTACAACGGACTACCGCATGACGAAATGATGTGATTCGTTCAAACCTTACAAGGAATTTATTAGTGATGGGTTTAAAAGAAATTATATATATATATATATATATATTAAATAACCATTATTCATGATTTATTATATATATATTTATATATATCAGTTACTTTTTTTCAAATTCATAAGAAAATTAAAAATAGCATTCATGCATATGTACAACCTACCGTCTCTATAAACGATGTATTACATTTTCTATCACTAAATTTTGTGAATTAATATATATATATATATATACTGAATATATATTATATTTATATCATGGTTATAATTTTTAGATTTTATGGCACTATGATCAAATTAAGAGGAAAAATAATATTACAAATCAAAACGTATACAAAAAAATTAAGTTGTTACCTAAAAGAAAACATTAACATAGAATTGTTAATAAGTAGGTAAAAAATTACATAATAAAATAATATATTTGATGATATATTTTAACAAATATTTCAGATAAATTTATATTACAATTACATTTATTATACATGAGTGTATAAATTATTTGATTCTAGTTAAGACTTACGGTAAGGGATTTCGAGCCCATCTTTCATTTCTGAGAGACATATGAAAAATCAACCCTCATTTATTTTATGTGGTGTATATGGTACCCAATATTGTATTTTAATATAATTATAGTTAAATATATGAGTATTTATATTTACATTTTATGATCTATCTTTCAAGTGATATACAGTTCAAATGTTACCAAAATAGTAAGAGATTTTTGTCTCATTTCTTACTTCTTTTAGTAACGTTCCATATTCACCACTTGTTTCATTTTTATAAACATACCATATTCACCACATATTTAATTTATATTGTTTATGCACTTCCAATTATTATATTTTATTATTTTTATACTTAGAAATAATTGTATTTACATATTCATTTCTTATCCCTCTTTCATAGGGTTTATGGTTCAAATGTTACCAAAACAGAAAAGGAATTTGCTTCTCTCTTTTTTATTTAATAGGAGACATTATTTATTCAACACATATTTCATTAATTTAGTTTATATATATAACATAAATGTATTTTATATTGATTATAATTATAATTATATAGATTTACATATACATTTTATGAATATATCTTTCATGTCATTTATGGTTCAGAAGTTACCAAAGCTATAATGGGATTTTTGTCTCAATTTTCCATTATTGAGAGGTATATATATGCCACGCACCTGTATTATTTCATGAGGTGTATATACATCCTATTTCACTTGTATATAGATAATTTAATCATTATAATGATATTTTATGTTTCATTTTATTTTATTAATTCATGTGGATTATGAATCAATGTTACGAAGGTTTTAATGATCTTATGATACAATCTCATCATATATTTGGCTTGTTCATAGTTAAGTATCAAATGTTGAAATATCATGTTCTAAACCTCAAGAACTCTTATGAATATTACTATCCTATTGTTATTATTTATTTATTTATGTAAGGGTATAATTATTACACTCTTTGGTACTTGCAATGACTAAAACAATTATGAAAATATGAATGTACTTCTCTATTTAGTAAAAACAAATTCATTCTTCAAAAACAATGTTCTATAAAAAACGTTTTACAAAATGTTTCTAAATGATCATTTACAATGCTATTGAAGGAAAAATATTCTTAAAATTTTATATTTTATAAAATTTTATTTAAATTATTTTGAAATCATCATCTATAAGTATAAAATTTTATTTTCAAATTAAAGGATTTCGAAAAACAATTATGTTCAAAATGTACTGAAATGGTTTTCAAAGATTCCATTATAATATTAAAAATTTATATTAAAATAAATGAATTAAGAAAACTTTTGACGATTAAATAGTGTTTTGTATTATTTTAAAATATTTTTTATATGTTATCAGTGTTATTTTCAAAGAGAAATGGTCTCAAATTGTTTTATGTTTTAAAAAGTGTTTTTCAAATTAGAAAGTCATTGTTACCCAAGAAATATTTTAAATTAAATTTGAATGTTATTTTACATCTAATATGTTATCTGGTTGGTTTCACCTATGCGTTAATATTGACATGATCCAAGGATACCACCCATATTATTTCCCTGAATGGTTTATGTTTATGATGAAATGATATTTATGAAACTAATTTCACTTCTACATGTTCTACCATGATAGAACTATTATGAGAACCAATTTTTATATATGTTATGATATGATGTAGTGGATATTGAGAAAAGTTTCTATTTTCTACATGTTATGATATGATGAAAGGATGATTGAGAAAAGTTTTTATTTTCTACATGTTATGATATAATGAAATGTTTTTCATAACTATTTATTTTATGTGTTATGATGTGATGAATGCTTTATGATCCTTTGGAACACATATGATTTTTTTTCATTATGTGATGGTTGTTATGTTATAACAAAAGAAGGTGTTTATGTTTTAAAAATGACAGGTTTGGCCTATATCTCTATAAAATTCATTGGGTAAGTATTTATATCTCATGAGATAAATAGGCCAAGAATGCAGAGTGAACCCGGTTTAGTTAGGGAATTCTCCTGATATGATGGTCTTGTGGTGATCCATGAATACTATGAAATTATGTGTGGACCTATCTATTATGTCCATACTCTTATGAATTAACCTAATTAAATATTCATAATGTTATGTGTGAAACTAATTACATGTTCATAGTGTAATGGATGGACCCATCGTTCATGTCCATAATTTTATTTGTGGACCAGGCTACATGTCCACAAGTTTAGGTGAGGGAATGTTTTAATGTACTTAAATTAATGAGAAAATTTGTTTCTATTTATAAATATTCATTATTTTATTATTTTATCTGTATGAAAAAAATCTTTTTATTATACCAATGTTATGATCCCTTGGATCATTTTCATTGATTCCCTTATGATTCATGTATTATAAACTACCAATCATTATGCCATGACTCATGTTTATGATCTATGAAAATTTGGGTATGAACATCATATTTTATGGTACTTATCACATAACCTTATGATTATATTATTTTTTCAAAAGATATTTGATTTATTTCTATTATGTTTATCCAAAATAAACATTATTGCTAAAAGTTTCTTAATTTTCCCCTAGTTATAAATAAATGTTTTATGTAGGGTATGTATATGATGAGTAATCAATCAGAAGATCATTGTGGGAAACATTGAGTTCCTTTAAACAGATTATATTATTTTCTTCCAAGTTTGTAATGGCGTTAAACTATTATGGTTTTCAAGCATGTGTTTGTGAAATGTAATGAATATTAATATAAGAAGATGTAATATACATGTTTAATAATATTTTTTTGTATACAACATGAAATTAAATTGTAGCAATATGTGGTCCATCAAAATTGACATGAAATTGTGTACACTTGGGTCAAAGGTATCCAAGATTATCCATAACCTATACTAGTTTGATATGAATGACTTTAAATTTCTTATAAAAAGATACAAATAACTCACTATGTTCAAACCCTATAATTGAGAGGCTTAGGTAAAGTTCCATTATCCACTCCATGGAAACACTCCTTGCATAATTTAGGAAAAATCAAGAATTTGAAGTAAAGAAAGGCACAAAACTAAATAGTTTTAAAATAAATTAAGTGAATCCTTAGAAAAGTATGAATACATTCCAACAAGGATCCACAATATGATGTTTAAGTAAAAGTAGGGGTAATAAAATTATAAACTCAATGCCTGTGGGATCTACAATATGAATCATATAGAAATAATTTTGTGATTTCTAGTTCCCTTTTCCTATTAAAATATTAGGGTGTTAACTCATTATCTCATCTACAATTTATCAATATAGATGATCCAAATGAAATGCATAAATACAAATCAATAGGGTGCTCAAACGTTTTAGGAAATTGGAATCTATATTCCAAATTATCCCTCTATGATCATCAAAAAGATTCATTAAATAACTAATAAAAAAACCAAGAATACTGTTATAATGATGTTATATATACCTATACCCATTTCATTTCCATACCGATCAGGAAATAATTAATCCAAACAAACCAAATCAAGTGTTATAGTGATGGTACGTATGCTTATACCCATATATAATCAATGAAGAGGGTACATTTTTCATATAAATAGACATAATATAGTATTATTATGATGATAATTAATATTATAAACATCCATGATCCACACATATGAGAAAATCTTAGATCAAAATTTAAAAACTCTAGAGTTTCAAAAATGGAAATTAGTCCTATAATCATTTAAGATCCACACCGAGTAGGCAATCATATTTACTAAATTTTTTAGGATTCATGATTTCCTTTATTAATTATAAATTTATTATGTGTTTGAGCTTAAAATATAATGGTAATATTTTTTGAGGTTTCACAGGTTTTTGAAAAATGATAATTTGAGTAAAGAAATAATTTTGAAAATTGACATTTGATAAGGGATTTAGTCTATTTTTTTCACATATATCGATATACTAGAATATGATTATCCAAAATTTAGAGTATCTATTATATGTAATGATACATTAGAAAAGTATATCAATATACATATGTAATCAATGGACTCATACCTGAGATACATAAACGTTCATTTAAAGCCCGTAAATATCTATATCATCATCCTTAACAAGATGAAGATTCTACATCACAGTAGCAACAATATCTTTTCCTTATATTTTGAAGTTATATAATTTATTGACAGATATGTACCAAAATATTCTTAAATAAAAACCTAATATAGTTATAGATGAATCGCCTGGAGAAAATTCTCATCAACTCGACACTAATATTCCACAAGAACATTGTCAATGTTTTGTTTTAGCTAACACAATTTAGCCTTATGATCACCAAAACATAGAGGAAATGATTCATTGATAAAAACTTGTTTCCACACTTTCAGTAACAACCCATATCTTTATTAAACATTAATTAGTGATTTATTTAATAAATGTTTTCATTTTTCCACCTATAAGATCATTATGTCTTGTGTCTTTGGGAATTAGGTATATAGAATAATATCTTGAACATGGGATAAAATAACATTATTGATAACATCCTTAATATGCTTCTAAAATTTCATGGCTTTTAAAACATAATGGGATTGCTTAGGGACATACATAATAACAAGGTGATCTATAAATCCCATTAATGGAATAAACATTGATTGAATTAACACTTTTTATAAAATAGTATTATTAATGGGTAATTAATGGATTACAATCATTAACATGAACAATGAAACATGATATGTCATGAAAATATTTATGTAAACAAGGAAAATATAGAAATAACATAAAACACTAAATCATAAGCATAAGTGAAGGATAACATCCAAGATATCATGATGGAAATGATCCCATAAAGTAATCAAGTTCCCTCGATGTACCAACATGATGTCTCATGTGACTAAACATTACCCAAGGAATTGGAGCATTAACTAATTTCAAGTGCACTCATCACATTCATTTTATTAACATGTTTAAGTGTTCCATATATATCATACAACATGGATTCATTCATCACAATATTTTATAACATAATAAAAGATTTTGTAATAAATACATGTAATACCCCAATCAAATAAGCATAGGTTCATAAAGGTGAACACCCTTGATAGGAATTGGGTATGGTATTCAATACACATTATTTTTGAAATGGAAAATCATGGGGAAATTTCAGTAGCATAATAATGTCACTTAAAATTCATAAAATTGGATGATGAAAGAGAAAGAGGTCTCTCATAATTTATACATAAAAGGAGAAGTAATAGGGACATGGAAATATATATCCCAACATTATGAATTAGAAATAGATGGAAGAAATATAATAAATAAAATTTAATAAAAAGGATGATGGAGGATCCCTTAACATGAGTGCGTGACTCCAAATGATTGGAATATATAATATAATAAAGAAAACTTAATAAACATGTTAATGGGAGGATCCCTAATCTTGAATGTGTTACTCCAAATGCTTGGGAGGAGCTTCTTGAGAGATTGGGGAGCCTTGTAAAGACTCTAGAAATGCATGGGATGATTAAGGACGTGCTAAAATAATTTTTGGTGAATATAAATCAGAGATTAGGTGGTTTTATGTATGAAATGAGTGGATAATTCTTTATTATTTATCAAACATAGGTTTTAGAATCTATATAATAAAATATAAAAAACCAATTACCTTGTTTTTTCCCATTTTTTTATCTAAATAAGAGGGAATTTAATTATTTTATAAGTACGATGTCCGAAATTAAGAACATAACAACCATCCATTTGTGGAGGTGACTCATACTCTTAAATAAATTATTTTTAAAGCTAAAAATATATTAATGGTTTTGGAGGATTCATAAAGTTTGTAAAAAAATTAATCAAATAAAAAAATAAGTTTTTTTAAGGGAAATCATATATTTGGTTGTGTATTACTTTTATTTTTTTTATTAAATGACTTTTTGGTTCTTATGATGTCATAATACACATTGTATATTTATAAGGTATTTAATTTTTACCTAAAAAAATAAATTTTCTCAGAATATTTAAAAAAATTCGAATTAGATAATTTCCCCATTATGATTCCAGAAATAATATTAGTTTTCTAAAAATATGTTTATAAATATTTCCATTTTCACTGTTAAAATAATATTATTTTTTCTTAAGAAATTTTGTGATTTTTTAAAATAACAATTTTCAAATCCTTAAAAAATTATATTTGACATCATAAAAATTATATACACAATTATATTTATCATAAATTATTTAATAATAATATTTTATTAAAATAATAATTATTCAAAAAATAAATTAATTCATTAAAATAAATTCCTTAATTGAATTTTAATATTACCCGAAAATATAATTTGTGTTTTATTGTATCAAAAATAAAAATCATTTATAATGTAAAAACAAGAAGTAAATATAACCATTATTATATTGAAAATATAATTTAAATATTCATATTATTATGTTCTTGATACATATGCCTTTAATATAGTTGTAAATTATTTAATAGTAAGGTTCATGATGGTGAGACTTTCGTGGGGTGGTTCGGCGTACATGGTTTGGGTCGTGATCTCGATGAACTTGAAATTATCCAGTAAAATTTTTTCTCATGCTAATGTTGGTGGATATAGTATTGGGATCAATCAAGGGAAAATACAAGTGATTCTATCTCACTTGGAAGCTCCAATAAATGGGATTCATAGGGTGTGATCCCACAAGTTGAGGCCATCAATTCCTTTGTATGTGTCAATTGAAGTTTATAATACCCTATATTTATATTAATAATATGATCATTATCAAATGGCTATATTATCAATAGTTATTATGTTTAACATTATTTCAAATCGGATAGGATATAATAAATCTAAATAAGTGAATGTGTTTTCTATAACCATAATAACTAATAATACATTTAATTAAATCATAAGGTGAATTTTATTTATAAAATTCCATCTTGTTATAATTTATCTTGTTCATGTCATCAAATAACCTCCTTCTCATAATAATTAATCTCACTCAACCAGAGTGAACCATATCCCTATATGGTAAATATAATATGAATACATTATTTTTTCAAGGGAATATATTTTAGGTGTGTCTCTAAAATCAACCACCATATTTAATGATAGGTAATTTCACAAGATTCATAAAAATCATTATGGGCCTCTAATTCCACCTCCGAACCATTCACAAGAGGAAAGGCATACCCTATAATTCATTCAGTTAGGGAAAGATTTTTTATTTCACCAAAAACAATGTAGAGTCCTAATTTGTTTTATCCATTGATTACACCATAAATTGAATCAGAGTGGGGACCTCTTTTGTAGGCTCAACCATTGATATTGACATAGTTGGATGTGGTAAAACAAGGAGAAATTTCATCAATCAAGATAAAAGAAAAATAGTAATGGATAATTAATCCTTGGTGTTATATATTCAATCATATTGTTATATAAAATAGTGGGTTTGGGTTTTTCTCCACATTCTTGACTTCATCGACCCATATATTGTAGATTTCTTGAGGGGTCACTCTTTCTTAATCATTTTGAGGTATTATCTCAGTTGAACTATGTCAATCCTGAATTTTTGGTTTTTGGGACAGTTCTCCCTCCATTTTAGTAGTAGGGTAAACCATGTCCTACCATTAATGGGTTTCCTATGAAGCATTATCCAAAAAAATCAGTGCATCTAATGAATATTGATCACCAAAACATATATAAAGTGACTAACATAGAATAGTTCAGAATAATTACATTAATAAAATTCTTAATTTAAATCCCAAACTCTACAAAATATAAATGAATATTTCTGTACATAATCATGTCTTCCACTATTAATAGGTATCCAAAAAGAGTGTTAGGACATGTCACATCTCCTTCTGTGGGAACAACATATGAAATTCTTTAATCAGGGTCTGAGTTTATTTTTTCATCAGATCCTACCACCATGGACTCACTGGGAACCCCTATAGTAGTGATTGGAACCATGAAACCTAGAAGGGTTTATGTATCATGGTTTATGAGGGTCAGAATAGTATATATTCAAACCCATTGAACTATTAAGGATGTAACATTAAAAGAAAATTTCAAATATTTAAGGGCAATATTAACCTATATTTTCTTATAAATATGGGTTTCTACTATTTTCTGATACATCATTTTTTTAGACATCCTGGATTGTTCTGGCTCTAAAAAGTATGATTGAAGAAGAAATAGGAATCACATCCTAAGAATCGATATTTACCACATTAATGTTCTTTATAAAACTCAGAGAACCACCCCAATCATGGTTTGACCATACACTAGGCCTAGAACTCCCGCTCTATTAGTATCCCCTTAATATATTTAAGAAGGGTTTCCAAATTTGGAATATCATTAGGAGGAGGCTCATGATTACATCATGTATATATGATTAATGGAAAAATCCTTTAAGGATACATCATGGGATGGTAATATCTACGGTTTATAGGAGACCCCCCAAAGTGCGTGAGGATTAATGAAATATAATGGACCCTATTATTAAAATAGGATTCATAAATCATTATATTAAATTTCAATCATTTACACTTGTAATACCATGAAAACTTTTTCCTCTTTTTTTAATAGGATCTGGATTGGATCCCTATAAGAATATTTTTTTATAGGTGTGATGTCATGATTTGGGATCTCCATTCTATATGTAGAATATTTCTCAGTATCTATATGAATAGCTTCAAATCCATTAAATTAGGATAGATGTAGATTTTAAAATCAACAAATCCAATTATATATATGTTAAACAAACCAATAATGAGTTGTGAGAACTAACCCTGATGAAAGGAAGATTTCTTAATACCCAATTTATTTGAATTATTTTTATTTTGAATAAATTTAATTAAATTGATAGATTTTGTTACAAACAAAACTAATTTTACCATATATTAAACACAATATTTTTTTAAACGATGATATATTATTAATATAGTTATTTAAACATGACCATTATAACCTAGTAATTAAAAAAATATGAATTATAAAAACTAATTTCTAAATATTTTTCAAAATGGTTTTATATAATGATAACTTATTATTGAAAAAGTACTTAATGTTCATTAAAATAAATATATTTTTCAAAATTACTATTTTCTAAAAAATTGATTTTGATTTATTTTGGTAAAAATTTATAAATATAAATTTTCGCAATTTCAGAAAATTATTTTTATAAAATAAAATTTATTTTTGAAATCATCATGTCAGTTTTATCTTATGATGGGTTTTGGTATTTCTCTTAAAAGATTCCTTTTTTGAAAAATAGTTAAAAAAGTGAATTTCAATTGAAAATTGTATTTTCGATTAATTTATTTATAATGATAAATTATAATTTAAATTTTATTTCAAATAAAATTAGTTCATTTTTACATCAAATGATCCAATTTATTTTATATGATTCAATTTCTTAATTAATTGTGATATAAAAACCTTGTGAACTTTTGCACATTTTATTTTCAAAAACGTGTTTTCCCATCGCATAAGTGAAAATTAAAATTAAATTAAAATATTCCAATTATGTAAATGGAATTTGGAAAATTTTATTTGACATTTGGAATCATAAAATTTATATTACATAGTATGTATGACTCGTTTTTTTAAGAAAATTGAATTGAATAAACATTACCAAATATTTACCATGGTTAAGGTAAAAATGGGGTTTTTATGTGGGGGGGGGGGTAAATATAATGATAAGGGTTAAAAATAACACAAAACATTTCTAACACACTTCTTATTTTCATATTTAGACATTATATCATCTGTTATCTATACTTTTAAATTATTTTATCCTTGTGAAATGAAAAATATGGGGGTGAAATTCTTTCTTCCAAAAAATTACAAGTGTGCCACTCACCTCACTTATAAAAACACTAAAAAGTTCCTATCTTCTGCATAATATAGAACCAATTTGGTGAGGTAAATAAAACAAATAACTTCTCGTCACCCCTATAAATATCTTATGAGACTTATCTTGGGAATAAAGTTAACCTATGAATGAATTTGGTCCAATCCTAAGGAGGTTACCCAAAGAAGAGGTAACATTCTTCAATGGGTGTTTTTATTTTATATATTCCTCCACCTCATTAAATTATTATTATACCTTCATGATATAATTACCATATTATATTACATATATTTATATTTTTTATATTACAATATTTTTTAACAACCATTTATACTTCAATCAAATGGGTTATGAAACAATCATTCATGTGTATGGTAGGCAACCACCTCACGAACCGATGTCATTCGTTTTTCTATTACCTCCTCTAATGGTTGGGTATTATGATATATATAAAGTATATATATGATATTTATAAAATAATTATATTTATTCTATCATTATATAATATATACCATTTTAAGTTCCGTTCTATAGGGGATATGATAATGTACCTCTTGTGTGTGGTGGACTACCGCCTCACGAAGAAATGTGAATTGTTTTTCAAAAAACACTTTACATAGAAGATAATAAGGTTAAATATATGTGATATAAATTTCATAATTATTATATTCACTAAATTTTAATCATTAAGAAAAGATTATATATCAATTTTCCTTAAATTTTAAATCACTCAAAGAAGATAACATTGTTCATGTAGGTATGGACTACTCCCTTCACAATGTGATGTGACCCACTTTTCATTATCACACCACATGGATAGTATGTATAAGTATATTAAAATAAATACTATTATATTTATTATATTTTTATCATTATTAAAATATAATATATTATTTACCTACTTTCCATAATGACCATTAAAAATGGAAATGGCACTCATGCGTTTGTGCAAGATTGAGTTTCCATGATCATAACATACTTAATTTATCAAAACATTCATTCATGATTGGTATTAAAAGTATAATGGATGTTTAAATAAGATTATTATTTCATTATTATTATACTTTATAGGATATAACCATGATCAATGAAATGTGACCAAGAATTACAAATCAAAACATATATGAAAAATAATGTTCTTATTACCCAAAACATGACATTAACATGGAATTGTTAATAGATGGATAATTAAAGGACATATATAAATAATATATTTTATGATATATATAATTATGGTCCTTTATTATATATATAATAATGGAATATTTAGTATATTTAATTTTCAAATGTGTATGAAATAATTCAAGACATACAGTGATGGATTTCAATTTCAATTTATACTATTATGAGAAACATTTCATAATAATCAACTATTTGTCTAGGTTGTGTGCATAATTCCAATAAATTAAATTTATGTAGGATCTCCTTATGATTATTAGAATTTAAATATCAATTTTTGGATATCTCATTCATGGGGTTTAATTATAGACATTATCCAGATAGGTAAGAGATTTTTGTCTCAATTTATATTCTTGGATACATATGATTATGTTTGGAACTTATCTTATTTTAAAAGGTATATATATCCAATATCACATTTAATTTCATGAATATAATTATCCTCATGATATTTTAGTTTTCATTTAATGATATATCTTTATGGGGCTTACATCTTGAAGTTAACAAGGTGGTAATGATTTTATGTTATAATCTTATCATTTAGAAGGATTTTTTATGATTATGTTTCTGATAATAAATTTTTATGATCCACATCTCAAGAAAAAAAATAAATTTTATTGGAATTTATTATTTCATAAGAATAAATTTTTTACTTTCATTTTCATTTCTTTATTTACTCAAGTGCTGAAAAATTAATTTTTTTATGAAACAATTGCATTACAGTCAAAAAAACTAATTAAAACATGGTTTTATAAAAATATTTTCAATTCTTTTAACATTTTGCAGATGATTTATTAAAGAAATTTGTACCCATTCTTTATTTTTAAAATATTTTTTTGTTGGGAATATTCATGTTATTTAAAAAATGAGCGTCTCACTATCACAAAAAAATATTAAATGAATATTCATTAATATTGTATGGCGTGAACTATATTTTTTCTATAATTACCATTATTTTCATTGAATCTTAATTTATATGTTTTCAAGGTTATTTTAAAATATAATTATTTTAAAAAAAATTATTTTAATTTTTTTAACGAAATGATATTTCCCTCATGTAAGGTTTTAAATGATCATTAAAGCCTCTTTTAAATGTTTTCATGATTATTTTAAAAAAAAAATTATTCAAAATTTTTTTTGTGAATTTTTAGTCTTATAATGTGATTTTAAATAAAAAGTTAATTTCCTAAAGAAATGTTTTAAGTTTTTTTTTAAATAATTTCCATTGTAACAAGAAATCCATTGTTGTTACTTTTATTTATTGGGGATATGATATAATGATACTATTTTTATTATTACTATGAATGTTTTGTTTTTATGATGAATTTTTTTTATTTAAACCATTTCTTTTCCATGGGTTATACGATGATAAAATTATTATAGAAACATATTATTTTTTTAATAGTTATTATATAATTAAATTATTAAATAATTATGAAAAATTGTTAATTTCATTAGGTTATTGTATGATAAAATATTTATGAAACCCATTTTATTTCACGGGTTATGATATGATGATTATTTTATGATCTTTTCGAAAACATATATATGATATTCAATGTCTGATGTATGGGACCTATATCTCACCCTAATGCATTTGGAAAAGAATTATATATCATAATATAGAAAGGACTATAATGGGGAATGAATACAGTTCAGTAGGGGACATGGTTCACTATAATTTCCTTAGGAGTGAACCTTGACTCATGTAATTGTATGAGGAGTGAAACCATTCCACTAAGAGGAATGGTCTTCCACTAGGGATAGTGGTGTGTCCTTATCAGGAGGTGTATCCACCGAGGATGTTCCCTGATAAGACTTGTAAATTATCCTTGACTACTATGGAAATAATTTTATATACTTAACTATATTCCAAGATTTTATATCTTATACTAATTGTATGTTGTCCAGACTCATGTTCTTTGATTTCCTTATGATTTTTATTTGGTGAACCTCCAATCATTATATCAGGAATTAGAGTTCAGATCATTGATATTCTTGGTACGGTTCTTATATATTATTCTCATGTTATCATGTCCTGGTTCTCACATTATGTTAATGTATATCTCCTTTTTACCCTTACTAATAATCAAAGTTCACACTTTATTATATTTTCTTTACCCATGATATAAACAATGGTTTTACAGAGTAATAAATGGGATTATATTTGATGAAAGAATTGAATATATTTCACCAGATTAGAAGGTTGTGTTCCATGTTTTCAAAGGAACAAAACTATTACTATCCTCAAGATTTCTTTTGTAATGTAATGAATACTTATCTTAAATTATGTAATATATGTGGATGATAAACCCATGTAATTATAGTCTGGATCATAGTGAAGGATTAATTAACCTTTGGAAACAAGGATGTGGATATTTTGTGGTATTCCTAGTTAAATAAATATAGATATTTCTAGGGACGTCTGTAAGGATATGTCTAAGGATGATTCAAAGTTTAAGAAAATGTCCTGGAATTTTGGTAAAGGATATAGAAAGTGTTTTCTAAGAAATAAAATCTATATCTAGATATTATAACTAGAAGTGGCTCTGAAATAGAGATACCAAGGTGTAATAACTCTAAAAAGGTCACATTGGGCTAGACACAATTTTCACCTAGTATGTGAAAATGGGCATTGATGCACACCTATTTTGACACTTCTATTTTAAATTCATTGGAAATTCACAAACTCTTTACAAACGATTATGAATTATTTAAATAGATGATGACTATTAATGGCCTAGGATAAACCTTAGTAATCATAGATTAAAAATAAATGAATCAATATTTAGACATATTATAAGTGATTTCAAGGTCATTTGGTTTTCTCTATTGATTAGTTTTTTCTCACACTATGCTTCTTAGTTTTGGTTAATGGATAAAACTAGAAGAAATCATGTTAAAAATAAATTTGATGAACAATTTGGTAACTATGTGTAACAAAATTGGATTATGGAAAAAGAGATAGATATTTTTTATTACTAATCTACTATCATGACATGTTAATAACAAAATGGACTTAAATGATATTCATAGTGTAGAATAAGAGGAAGATAATCATTTCTTAAAGCTTGTGTATCAATGAACATAGAAAAAATAATATTAATATTCCTATATTTCAATATGGTGAGAAGAAGCATCTAGAAGAATATCTCAAATAGAGGATAATATGATATCTGGGTGGAAAATAAAGACACAGAGTGAAATGTTTTTGAGGATTTAAATTTATCTTATGTGGGAAAAATGGGAATTATCTAAAACAATTACATGAAACAAGAATAACATTCTCTACCAAAGAATTTAATATTACTTTTTAAATCATTGAATTATAAGTAATAAAAAATTCATGTATCAGGATTCAAGGATTATGTTATAGAAGTATTTTCCAAATGTTATTCAGGTTTTATGAATCATGAAACATTTAAGAGTTATGTTATTTTTGGAAGATTATTTGTCTCTAGGTGAGATTAACTTAAGAGTTATAGATTCCATCATGGGATTATAATTTTGAGGTTTACCATAAGTTTAATGTCTTAGAAACCACCATGAGGTTTTACATGATGAGATTTTATAAAGATTAATAGTATTATAGGATACATTCATGACAATACAACCCTTTGGGTTTGATGATAAATACCATTTTAGGGACATATGATTAATGTTATTGGTAAAATTTAGGGTTTATATTATCTTTAATATTATTTTAATTATGGGTTATTTAAATTTAATATCACTTTTTTCAATATAAATTAAAAAAATGGATAACCCACAATACCATATATAACTTGTTGAATCCATGAAGGACAAGGATTTGACCACACAACTGAAGGGAACATGGGTAAAACACCTACCACTGGCCTCGATGAAAGATTAATTTTGGTAGGAAAACATAAATAGAGATACTATAGACTATTTATTCTTGGTAATAAATCAATTCACGTCTAATAGAGAAATTTCTAAAAGGATTCTACAGCCATTATCCATACAAGAACGGATATGAGAAGACATTTCCATGGGTTTTGTTGTCAGACTCCCAAAAACATCAAAAAGTAATAATACTAGATGCATTGTATTCAATAATAAATCAATGCAATCACACTTTATCTATATTAGAGATTATTTATCTTGGGATAGGTTTTATAGGATATATATTAAGGTATTGGTATGGTTTCATGGAGAAACACATTCAATTTCATCTGATCAGTATGTGATGTTTAACTCAATGTTTTGGAGATTTGTTCAGAAATATAATGACATAGAGTTTATTTTTAGCATATCAATATAAATTCAAACCCTTGAGGATAATATAATATATTGTTCTATGGATTTCAAAGGTGGTTGGAATCACACAATTCCCTAATTGAGTTTCTGAATAAAAATATATTTTACTAGATCATTTAGATGGATCCATGAGAATCCTTTTATATAAAATAGAATGAAGTTTCATAATGAATGACTTTGGTACATAAGCTAGAAGATGAGATGGTAGTGAAGTTTAGATCCAATCAAAAACTTCTAATTACTGTAGAAATTTGATTGAAATGTTATGTTGATAATCATTTACATGATCTTGAATTGTATGTTGGTGAAAAGGAATTTATATGAATTTATCTTTAGAACAAAAGGGGAAAACATATTAATAGATATATCATCCCCATTAAAATACATGAAATTACCTGGACAATAGATTATTATATTATGTTTCCACATAACCTTTCTCAATTTCATTATTTTTTCCAAGTATTACTCATGAATAAGTATATAACTAATCCATCACAAGTATTGAACTCTTAGGTATTACAAATATGTCATGAAATTATGTTTGAAGAATGAATCATTGAGATTATATATTGAATATATCATGTTCTATGAAATATTGAAACCCATTTGGTTAAGGATTTATTGGGAAACCAACAGATTAAGGAAGACGCATGGGATCCTAGGAATGTAATGAGGTAGAAGTATCCTCACTTTTTCTTACCAAATTAAATAATTTTGTGGGAGAAATTATATTTATGGGGGTTATATTATAACACCCCATGTTTTTAAAAATTATTTCTAAATTTAATAAACTAAATATCTTGGATATCTTGCGTTATACACATCCCTGAGTTTAACTTATGATATTTGTAAAACTGAGATTTCACTATAACATGATATATTATTAATATAGCTATTGAAATGTGATCATTATATTATACACATTAAAAATAGAAATATGAATAGAAAACTAATTGATAAAAAATATATATAATGCTTTTATATAAATGGAAAAAATATTTCTAAAAAATTACTTATTTCTCATTAAACTCCCTATATGTTTTGAAAATACTCTTTTATAAAAAAATACTATTTTTTTTTTGAAAAACAATAAAATTAATTTTTAAAAACTTATAGAAAATTAATTTATAAAATATAATTAATTTTATAAATCATAATTTCAAAATTATTATAGGGTGAATTTTTGGTAAATTTCTAAAATGTTTCATTTTTTGATAAATAGTGAAAAATATTGTATTTTAATTGAAAACTTCCTTTTAATTTAACTTATTTATAAAGTTAAATTATGTTATAGATAGTTTTTAAGGTAAAATTATTTCAATTATAAATAAAATAATTCAATTTTGGTCATTGGAATCACATTTTCATTGAATATTAATATAAAAACTCTGTAAACTTTTGAACATTTTCTCTTTGAAACCCCACTATGTCATAGTATATATGGGATTAATTTTAAATTAAATTTCTCCACTGAAAATAATATAATTTATAAAAATTTATTAAATATTTGTAATAAAATTATTTATATTATCTAATAATTTCATCTTTTTTTCATAGAAATTAATAGTTAAAGTAGTAAAAATTATTTACTGCAGTAAAGATAAAATAGATTTATCACGATGGGTAAACAAAACATTTAAGAGTTAAAAACCCCAAAACATTTCCAACACCCATTTTATTAACATATATATACCTTATATCTTAAATGATCTAAAATTTTCCACTATTTTATCCTTTTGATATTATAAAAGTGTTTTTGAAATTATTTCTTTCAAAAAACTACAAGTGTGTCACTGACCTCCGTTTAAAAAGGACACACTTTCCTATGTTTTTAAACCATAAAGAACATTTAAATTTTCCTATACCAAAAAAATAACTTCCCAAATTCCCTCCTCACATCCTATAATTCTTATTTTTCTAATAAATCAATCCTAGTATGGATGCTAGTTTAAACATAAAGAGGTTACCCGAAGAAGTAGTGATCTTCAACGACTGTTATTATTTTGTATATTCATCCAACTCATTAAATTATTATTATACCATTAAGATAACATGAATCTAGTATCTCAAATATTATAAGAGATTTTTATGTTATGTTAGTTTATTACAACCATCTACACTTCCATCAAATGGTTTCTGAAATCATAATTCGTTTGTACAGTAGACTAGCACCTCATGAACGGATGTCATTTATTTTTTTCACTTCCACCAATCATTGTTGGGTATAATAATGTATATAAATTATATATATTATATTTCAACTAGAATAACAATGATTTATTAGTTAAATCATATATAAAATTTTACATTTTATTCATAGGGGATATGATAATGTCACTTGTCTGTATGGTAGACTCCCACCACTCGAAGAAATGTGATTCAATTTTTAGTAACACATGACATGGAAGATTATAAGGATAAATATATTTTATATACATGAAATAATTATGATATTAATCACATATTTATCATTTATAAAAGATAATATTTAATTTTACTTCTTATCTTTTCACTCACTGGATTATTATAACATCGTTCATGTTTGTGTGAACTACCAACTTCACAAAGCGATGTGCCTATTTTTTCATCCCCACACCACATTAATTACATGTATTATTATATTTAAATAATTACTACAGTATAATTTGTATTATTATATTTATGTATTTTGAATAAATTACATTCATAATTTCTATAATGATCATTCTAAAATGGAAATGTTACTCATTCATTCGTATGGCATATCGTCTCCATGATCATAACGTACTTAATTTATCAAATTGATTACTCATGATTAGAAATAAAATTATTATTGATGTATAAATAATATATTTATTTCAATATTATTATTAATTATATGATTTAACTATGATTAAAATAATGGGACCGAAAAATAACACATCAAAACATATATGAAACACAAACCAGTTTTTACCAGAAACATGACTTTGAAATGGAATTGTTAATAAATGGGTAATAAGGAAAAAATAAAAATCTTATATGGTATGATATATATAATTATGGTATACTAATATATTAGTAATGAACTTATATTTATTATACATGAGGTTTAAATGAGTATAATGGATGTCAAAACTTACGGTATGGGATTTTCGTCTCACTCTTTACTTCTACGAGACACATGTCGTATTCACCACCTATTAGTTTTATATAGTATATATACTGACCATGAATTTATTTTATTATACACATCATGAGTATTAATTTTAATTACATATTCACTTTAGGATATCTATTTCATGGGGTTTACTGTTCAATAGTTCTGAAAGGAATAAGGTATTTTTGTCTCAATTTATCTTCTCTGAGACATATGATTAAATTATGTAATGATATTATTTTACAAGGTGAATATATATCCCATTTTACATGTAATATAATGAATTTATTTATCATCATCATATTTTATGATTCATTTAATTATATTCTTTTATTATGATTAAGTTTTGAAGTTACCAATATTGTAAAGATTTTATGTTACAATTGAATCATTTATCAAGATTGTTTATAATTATGTTTCTAATGATAGAATATTATGATCCATATCTTAATAAACTCATGAATTTTATTACACTATATTTATTTCATTAGGATAAATTTTTTCCTTTCATTTACCTCTTTGTACGTACTCAAGAGTTCAAAAATAATGTTTTATGGAAAACCATATTTTCAGTAAATATTCATTTTTATTTCAAAAAAAGGATGTGTAATTTTTGTCATGATCTTTTTAAATATTTTTAATTATTTTATATAGAAATATTTTCCCATGTACTCTTTTTTACCAAAATATATAAATGTATTGTTTATTTCATTTTCCAAAAAAATAAACCTTTTTATTTTACTAAAAATGTGAAGGGAAACATTATTTTAAATTGTATAAAATTAATGGTATTTTTCACTATCTAGAATATTATTTTTATCTAATATTACATTATATGGTGTCTAGGTTATTTTAAAAGAAAACGAATTTGAAATTTTATTATGTTTTTGAAAAAAAATTAGAGCGGAAAGGATAATTTCATCAGGAAATGTTTGAAATGATATTTAAGAATCCTTTATGAGTTTAAATATTTAATTTTAATCAAAAATATTTGTCAAATAATTTTTCATTTTTCTATTATATATATATATTTTTTTTGAGTGAAAATTTCTTCTCCTTATGAAATGTTCCATGTGTCATTTAAATAATTTTATACCTAAGATGATATGCTTTGATGTTACATTTTATTTACTGGGGATATGATCTAAGGATAAAATTCTTATTATTTCATTAAATGGTTTGTGTGTATGAGAAAATCGTGATTATGAAACCATTTTATCTTCAATGGTTTATACCATGATAAAATTCTTATGAAAACCACTTCTTCTTCCATTGGTTAGGATATGATGAAATGATAATGAAATCTGTCACTTTTCTAAATGATATGATATAATGAAATGCTTTTGAAACCCATTTTATTTATTATATTATGATATGATGAAAATTTTATGATCTTGTGCACCCAGTTGAATGGTTTTTATTTTTTGATAGATGAGAACTATATCTCTCACTAATGCATTGGGTAAAGATGTATATTTAATGAGATATAATTGTTTGGGTTGTCGAGTGAACCCAGTTAAGTATGAAATTTTTTATGCTATGATGGTCTTGTTTGTTAGTCATGGATACTATGGTGTCTTGGGGAATGCACCCATTCTAATCTGAGTAAAGGGATGCCATTAGGGATGGTGTGGTTTCCCACATCGGAGGTGTATCCACCCATTAATCTCCATGATAAGTCTGGTCAATGAGCCTTGAATACTATTAAATTTATTTTATGTGATTATATATATGGAAATATTCTATGTATTATTCCAATTTTATGATCTCATGAGTCATGATATTTTATTTCCTTATGATTCATGTCTTTAGAACAACCAATTTTTATGTCATAACTTGGGATATTAATCATTGATATATATGGTATGGTTTTAATATGTTATTATCATGTTATCATACCAGTATGATCATGTTATGCTTATATATTTCCTTTATTTACCATTTTCAAGCATCAGAGCTCACTATTTAGTATGATTCCTTTCACCATGTTATAATGAATGTATTTATATAGTACTAAATGGGACGATATTTATAGGAAACATTGAAGATTATTTACCAGATTAGAATATTGTAATACATGTTTCATAAGGATCTAAACCATTACAATCATTAGGAATGTGTTTTTGTGATGTGATGAATATTCATCTTAAAAGATGTTCTACCCATTTATTATAAGCTCATGTTTTTTTACATTTGGGAATTGAGTTTTATCTGCACCAAAATTTGACATCAGTTCGAGGAAGTATGGTTCATGCTTTCTCAAATATTAGTATTAAAGGATAAAAGTTATAATGGTCTAACTATATCTATTCAAATTTGATCCTTCAGACTAGGGAGAAGTCACTTTCCTCTATACGAGATGATATATCCATCACAGTGATACAACATTTTGTAAAATAAAATTATGATTTCATTAAAAGTACTTCTATTTCCACCCATAGAAAATTGAGTTGATGTCTTCTATCAAAAATGGTTTCCGGTATAAAACAAGATAATAAGAGGTATTTTTCACTCATATATCATCAGGATTGATAATTTCATCATGCTTGCTAGAATATTGATCCACCACCCTTTTAATGGTGCCTCACTCTATCATTTCCCTCACTTGTTTCAGGGAAGGGGTCTAGATTTCTGTAGTATATATGAAAATTAACAGATCTCAGATGCTCCATCCCAACTCCACTGGTTAGGTAACTTAATTAAATTCTAGGTATTCATGTATATCCTTAATATTATGAATACACACATCAATCAAGAGATTATCCCACTTATACTTATCATCATAGGGCTAGTTTATTTTAGAATTAAGTTATGTTAGGTTGAATATTATAGGAGGGATCCTTATTCAATTATTAATAGTGCTTTGGACCCCTCATGTTTACTATTATTCAGTTCCATCCAACCTAATTTGGAGTATGAATAATTGAGTATAGGGTCTCTTTCAAGGGATTATGATGAAATAGTGTTAGAAAAATTATATATCATACAATCTCCCCCATTATGGATCTCTTTACATATGATAATCATGCTTTGTTTGTGAATTGTGTGTCTCTATCACTATCAATTCCTATAATATCCATTTTACCTAATTTCCCATATCTTGTAGTTTAAAAGGAAATATGTTGATGAAAATTTTTCACCAAAACCCCTGGAATGTATTATAAAATTGTAGGGTTATCATATCTGATAGTTAACTTGATAGTTTTTAGCAACAATTAAATCATGATAACTTTTTAAGAGACTAATTATGCTGCTATTATATGTACTGGTATTTTTACTGTTAGATTCTTTTATGGAAAATTTTTTTGTGTAGGTGATTCAGATGTTATTTGTAGCAATATAAAATTTTGAAAATACTTATATGGAAAATAGTCTTCAATGATGACCTAAAAATATATTTTTTTATCTAACACACAATCCCGAAAAGCAATCACATATAACCTTATATCATATTCATTGAGGTTTTTCTAAACAATTGTCCAACTGTGGGTATCACTATAAGCGAAGAAAAATAACTCCTCAAATATAGATAAAATCATTAGATCATATCCTAAATTTAAATATAGACACCTAATTACATAGATAACATGAATTAATGAGAGGAACTATAATTTAGGAACACCATCTTTATGAAGTACTGCATGTTCATTAAAATTATCATTTATCTATCACCACATCACTACGAATGGCCTTGAAATTAGAAAATTAGATTTTTCCCATATTCATATGCATAATGATCTAGTGGGTCTTTCCCAAAATAGGAATTTTTAATAAAAAACAATCCCCATGAGATAAAATTTACACCATAATAAATGCTTCATGACTTATGATTTTATCATAATCATGATCTGGAAGTAGATAAGTGACAAGGAACTTAGGTGATTGGTGAAGACTCGCTATGTGGGGGTGGTGGGAATTACTGATTCAATTTTTTTATGTATATGTACTGAAACATCCCTCATTACTAGTTAGAGTGATTATTTATCCCTTTCCAACACACACATACATGATGGGAATAATATATTATCAAGGTTTGCCTCTAAAAATGATAATTATTGTCCCGGGAATGATTTATATTTCACCAAGACCATATGACCCACTAGTTTGATCACTCGGGTGCAACGATAAGGCTCTATACCTATATTCATGTTACAACATGTTTCCTAACTTGGATACTGTTTTCCTCACTATTACATTAATAATGCACTTGATATAAAAATTAATAAGACTTTCGAACATAGCCTCTATTTATTGATACAGTTCTACACTTCTACAAATTCTTCAAACTAATGAAACAATGGTATGAACTTTTCACATTGTGCTAATTTTTATAATCCCTTGTTTCTCATTAATTCTTATTCTATATTCTTAACTTCATTACCTTTATATTTTCTTATTCATATTACATTATTTTTATTATTTTCATGCTAATTTCATTTTATTTTAAAGTAGAAATTACAAATCATTAATAAAAAATAATTTTTTTCAAATTATATTTGAAACAAATAAATTTTATTGACCAAATTAACTAATATAGATTCAATTTAAACCTTTATATAATCAAGGATGAATTGTAAATTTTTTATTATATTAAAATAAAATAAAAAATTCAATTAGAGATCCAAAATATCATCCAATAATCCACATCAGAAAAACAAATCAAAACTGCAAAGAAACCCACAAAACAATTATACAATAGAATAATCCAAATTTCTAAGTCACTTTTCCTCAAAAGTAGTAACCACAATGATGTAGTCCTTATATAGTAGACCATTTGTGTCTAATCTTATATCTACCCACCATGTCATAGTATACCATAAGAGTGGTCCTCAACCGTTATTTGTTTTTCATAAAAAGGCTCAATAGACACCACAAAAACACTACAATCATACTGTCCATGGTCGTTTCACATAGTTACAACAAAATATCACGATGGGGATCACTATAAACATTTCAAACTTTTGTTTTTTAGATAGGAACAGTTCCAATTCACCGCCACCTTAAAAATCCATCAACCATGGGCATTTACTATCTAGCCTTCTACTCGATCTTCACTATAGCCTCCATTAGGGTGTAGTATTTCTCATGATGAAATATTCCATTAAAAATGGTATTTTTCATGGGATTGGACTTTACATGATTTCCCCTTCATTATATATCACTATTTAATGTTCATATATCCTTAAACAATTTATAATTGCATAAATCATGATAAATAAATCATGATTTGTAAGAGTGAATAAAATCATACACCGTATCGACTAATTTAACATAGAATATGAATTCGGTTTTTAAAAGAAAATCCAACCAACTCAATAATATTCTCATAACAAAATATTCTACTTCACTATTAATAAAAACAATCATATAACCTATTGGGATCAGTAACATCAACTGTTGGATTTTACTATCAACCAAGAAGCATAAATCAATATGAATCTTGGAAAACATAATAATATATCCCCATCCAATAGATCCAATCATATGTGAGGGAATGATGTACATGGATTTTTCTTGTATTTTAATACTTTTCTAATGTAATAATAATTAATTAGTTTAACCATTTTTTATATTTTTTGTTTATTTTTGTAGTTTTATAGTATTTTAGATATTCTGATAATTTTTAGTTAATTTATATACTTATATTAGTAGTTTACTATTTTTATTGGTTATATTAATTTAAAATATTATATTTAACATTATATTATTATTATTATTATTTTTGATAATGTTATTTTATTTTATTTTTTATTTTTTATTAGTATGTATATTTTAATTCTATATTTATATTTTATTTTATTTCATTATTTTGTTGTATTATGATAATAGTTTTTTTTTATTAGTTTAGTATTGTATTTAATATTAGTATTATATTTAATTACATGTGCATTAATATTTAATTTTTTATAATTTATTATTATTATTATTATTATTTTATTTAATATTAATAAGATAATTAGTTTTTTAAATTAGAATTTAAATTTATTTAAACTTATTTTTTATTCCCATTTTCTATCCGGCGTTACCTCCCTTCCCTCCTTATCTTCCTATCTATCTTTCCCCTCTACTTGATGAGTTCTCCTCCCCACCCACTTTCCACGACCCCTCCCCCACTCACGCTGCAACCCCTCCTACCTGCTCCCCTCCACTCCCCATTACCCAATGCCTCCCCCTTCCCATCATACCCATGCCCCACCCCCGCTGCTCCCCACTCACCCCACCCGCTTCCTCACCCCGTTTCTCCACACACACCCACTACCCCACTGGCCCATCCACTCACCCAACCCCCTCCCTCCGCAAACCCACTCACACGCCTACCCCCAAGCCCCAAGCCCCATCTCCCTCCCCCTCCCCCTTCCCCACCCACTCACCCTCCCCCTACCCTCTCATTCACCTACTCACCTGCCTTCCCCCCCACGCCCCATCACCCTCCCTTCCCCTTCCCTTTCTACCCCACCCCCTTACTCCTTCAATGCACAAAAAGTAGTGGAGACCCCTCCTCGGCCCGAACTAGAGGCAAACCATCCTCAGATTCAATATATGGCCTAACCGACCTCCTCCACTGACCATAACAATAGCCATCAACCATGCCTCCTCTATTCTAAGAGTAAAATAGTGGTTTGGGTGTGTCATCATCTTTTGAAGATGTTTTCTTGGGCTTCTGGAGATTAACATTCCATAGTGAGAGCGAGTGCACATCCGATCATTTCTTCATCAACGATATGGTTTGGATTAATGTTGTAGAAATATGTGAAGTAATGATTATTATTATGGTATATTCAAAGGTGGATTGCAATGACAACTACGATGACACGAGCATGATGAAATCTATTTTTTATTTTATATGTTGTGTTGTCATCGTGATAGAGGGATAAATATTTTGTGTCAGAGTTGTGATAAATGTTACGATAAAAGCATGTATTTAATTTGTTATCATGGATGATTTTCTTTTAAATTAATTTTAATTTGATGTTTATTTAATTAAATATATGTGTGTTTAAGTTAGTTTTCATTGGGATCTTCATTCTTGTTTTGGTGCTCATTTGTGTGATACCTATTAAGTAATCACAGGTCGGAGTTCATCATAAAATTTATTTATCCAGAATTCAATCAAGCACGCATTCGAATTCTGAATAAATAAATATACTAATCAGAAAAATTAATTTTTTTGTATGATATCCTTCAAAATTTCATGAGAGATAGCTAATAAGTAATCTCATGTGATAAAACCTGAAACAGGTAGATTCTTCGACATTGTCTGAAATGGGTCATTGTTTTTCACCAAGTGATTTAGTGCTATAATGATGTGAAAATTATTCTTCAGGACAACAAATGAAACGAAAGATAATGTGTGTGAAAATTATAATAAACTATAATATCAAATAATGAGACCAATAGTATTTTGATTAAAGTTTTAATCAGTTACAATTGAATAAAGAAATATTCAAATGTGGTAATTAAATAATTTTCATTACATGCACCTGAATGGATGTCATGACTATGAAATATACATATCTATCACTTTCTTCCGTAGATTAATTTTGTTCACATAGATAGTTTTTTTTAATTTAAATAGTCATTTTTAAATATTCATTTAGTTTTTATAACTTCTTAGTTGTTAATGATTTGAAGAACTCATTTAACTAAACATTTTTCCAAGTGCATATTCTTAGTGTCTACTCACATTCTCTCTAGGGTCCGACCCTACCCACTGCTTCTATAGTAGTTGATAGGTAAATAAATATAAAAAAATTTCATGTGTTGTGACATGGATGCCAAAATTTTGGCACCGTTTCTGGGGACAATAGTAGAATTTGTAGTTTCTTTAAAAGAGGGAGTTAAGTAAAAAAACAAAAAAATGGTTTACTACTCTTGGATTTTTTTCATTTCAAGGATTTTCAAGACACCTATAAGTTTAGAATGACGTGGGATGCACCACACAGTTAAAACCAGTACCCACCCTACCCACCAACATTGCAATGTATGGAAGACAATCATTCTCTATGCATAAGTAGTCTAGGTAATCCTATTTATTTATTTATTATAGTTAAAGTCTGTGTTATGATCCATATCCTAATACTAATTCCTACCCACCCATTAATAATTTTTAATCTAAAATCATTCATGAAAATTTAGAATTTGATAATTCATGTGAAACAAATGATTCAATAATTGAGAACATGTTACAATATACTACAACTGAGACAAATAGGATATTTGAACTTCCAGATAAACTTAATTCAACACTACTTTCCTCAATGAAGAATATGGAAAATAAAATTACTCATCTTTTCCAACTATCCACCTCACTACCACAAGATGATCCAATTCCAAATAATTATTTTGTGGAAAGTTTAGTATAGGTTCCATTTGAACAACATCCATTATTTGATTCTGAGGATCAGACTACTTTGATTGATCCTTCTTCCTGGCATACCATTGATGGCTCCTGCCCCCATAAAAATTTAATTCTTCAAATATAATTACATTTCATGAATATGATATCTTGTTCTTATGCCTTGTTGAACACAATGGTCCCTCAAAAAAGTTATTTCATGTCATTCTTCTGTGAGTTCACAACCCATCCATCCCAAAGTGAAAATTGACATATTCAATTTCTATCAAATTGTACCTTTTGAAGATGAAGAGGAAATTGAACTTGGACCATTTTTTACCATGATAGATTGAGAATTAAACCCACACACCATTAATTAAAATAGACAAGAGGAAACCACTCCAAATGACATTATCACGCCTCTTTCTGAAAATAATTGTGAGTCTAGACTTTTTCTAAAATAGAGTCATCAAAAACATTTTTGGAGTTAGAGAATCAGTCGACATTGCTGGTAGAGATCACTCATAATTTTCGAGAAACAATTGAAGAATGGGATTTATGGGAGGATCCTGATTTTGGGGTGAAACATGTACCAATAGATAAATATTATGATGGAAGTATAGAAGAAATTTTTGAAAAAGATATCATTCTTAACACAATGGAGTCATCTTCTTCAATTGAACCCTTGCCACTAGCTCCATACATCGAGGTTAAAAACACGCCACTTGATATACCCACATATGCAAAAAATATTTTTGACATTGGTGCCATAAATGAAACCATTGAGAATACTTTGAGTTGGAAACTAATATATTTTCTTGTGCTAGTGGTTTTCTATGAAAACAAATTGGGATACTTTGTCAACCTAGATACTACATTCAAATATGTGATGGATATAATCCAACCAATAAGGAGTCTAGTAAATGCACTTTTCACCTATGTATGTTCAAGGAGGTAATATTCTTGATATTTATATTGAGGGACTTTTCCCAAAATTAAATTATTCAGTGAGTCGTTATTTAGGCGATGTATATTCATTTCATTTTGAGTTTTCCTATTTTCATTTCATTAATACATCCATTTTTCTAACAAGATTCAATTGATATATTGTGCAAATTGTTGGAGAAATTAATTTTCACTAAATGGATTCCACACTTCTATTGAAAAAGAAGTAGATGCATTCTATACATTTCCATTCGATTCGAGTGGAATTGTATCAAAGTCTGGTAGAAGACAAAGTAAAATTAGAACTCAATGGGAAAAAACCCGTCATTTGTATGTTTTCCTTTCAGTTCATTTAATTTAATTTCATTTTTAAACAAATGGCATGCATTTACCACAATCTATTTTCTTGTAAGACTATTGTGGATCAGAATTCCTCATATATATTTTTATCATACACATGATTTTGATTATGGTATGATTTATTTAATATTATGTGGGTATTTTCTTTCTATGTGTATATTTTATAGTATATCAATTCTAGAGCTTGTTCAGATATAGACAAACTTTTTTCATCTATCTTCACTTACATAGGGAAGTGTTTAATTCTCTGTTATATTTTTTTCTTCTAAAAACACCATGTAAACTAACAAAAACAATAAGAAATTTTTGAAAAATGAAAAACTATCATTCCTTTCATTGATAAACCCACATGACAGCAAATGCATTTTTCTCGTAACATTGTTAGGAAGATACCACTTATGTCCCTTGGAATATTGATCACATTATTCTTGTTTAGAATGCTTTGATCCTTGATCTCATGGCTTAGATGGTTTTTTGATATTATTTAACTCTTCTAAAATGTTTTCCAAAAACTTGTATATTTTGAGAGACTTATTTTGACTCATACTCATCTATGTTTTCCAAATTTTTATTTCCATACGTGTGAGGATTATGACCCCATTTTGCATCATATCTTGTTCCTCCTTTTCTTGAGCATATCTTAACCATGTTTTGTCTTCTATAACTTTTCATTTTTTTCCCTCAAAGCGATATGTATTTTGAAAGTTTCACTAAAATGATTGATGAATTTGTTTGATCATCATCCAAATTGACCCATAGAGCCACCCATACATTTCCTCTATCATGTACACCTTTGAATCCATGAAGAATCCTTTTAGGATGATCCTATAGCCAATACCCATCATTACCCATTTTTTGAATATTTTCATGATGATTTTCATTCTAAGTGTGTGGGAGATATTTACTCATGGAGATGGTTCTTTGATGGGAAGTGAGTTATTTGATTCACATGGATTGACATTATATCATCCTGATTATATGTGTTATATTTCATAGTAGCCACATTCATTACATGTAATTTTCTATGGAATTATAGAATATTTTTTGTTACAACAATGATTACATTGGTGGTCATTACGCAGTAACCCTCACTTATAGGGATAACTATAAAAGTGATGATTCATTCCTATAAGAGCTAGCGAGTTTTCTTTGTAACCTAATTTCATTGAGATGTTATAGTTTATTCACTACTTGTGTACCATTATTTGGTATTTCTTTCTAACATTTATTTAAAGAGTTTTTAGAGTTCATACTCACCAGTTTTTCTTTCCCATCTTATATGATTGAGTTGTGTCTAAAAAAGAGAGTAAAAAGCAAGGGAAAAATATCAAGACATTGGATTATCATATGCTTGGGGTCAAGTAGTGTTTTAAGTGTGTTGGAGAAAGAGATTGAGGTATAAATTTTGGATTCAAATTTATCATGAATTTAATTGAAGATTCAACCCTCCTTTTTTCCAAAAAAAAATTGTCAAATATTTTTTACCCACCTTCCTGCAACATTAGAGACATTTGAACATCAGGTAAAGTCCTCGAGATTGGGGAATAGTTTTTATTTCCACTAGTGGATATATGAAACTTCTGGAAAGCCTATGGAAAACATGCATGTGTATGATAATTGAGAAAAACATGGATCACATTTTTTGAGAGACAAGAGAGTTGGCGAGGTAGGTGATTCTTGCTCAAATTTACCCAAGAGATGAAGGTAGAACGGTCCTTGTAGTTTAGCTTGGGTTATCAAATACTCAGAGACCTAAGAAGAAACCTATAGACACATACATTATATGGACTGTTTTTGGCTATGAAGTGGCCAAAATTGGGTTGATTTTATATGGTTTTAAAATATAACTAACAGATTTAAGTGAATTCAATTTAAAAGAATGAGTTGTTCCTAGGTTATCGCTCGGGGTGGATTGGACGTATTTTCTTTTTAATGATTTCAATTTCTTAAATTTGAGATGGGTTCATTTAAGGATATAAAACAACATCATAACTTACTGGTTTAATGCCTACAACCTTTAATACTAATCACCTATACACTTGAAGGATCAAATTTTTGAGCACTTCAAGGTAAAGGTTCGTATTAGCACTTGAAGTGTGTGGCCAGAAATTCAACAAGGATGATGGAGTTTAAAAATTATCAAATAAAAATCTCAATTAAAGAAGTGATTAAACATTAATGAGGTGATAAATAACATCCAATCCAGCCCCTTGATACTCCATTGGATCAACCCATAATTGGGTTATCCCTCCATTGATTCTATGGTTTCAATATAAGCAGAAAGTAGACTCATGAGGGAGGAAATGGAGAAGTAAAAAAACGCAATAAAATAACAATAACTCCACCATTGTGTGATAATATCACAAGTTTTGGTATGAAAAAGTCCACACCTTGAACCAACGGTATCAAAGTGATAAGGAGAAGAACAAAATAATAAGAGAAGAAGAACTTTTATTAAGAATCAATGATAAATTAAAACAACTTACATGTGAAGGAAGAACATTACAAAGAGAAATTGACAGCATAACATTAAGATGAAAATGAGCTCAAAGATTATCAACTCCTCCACTAACATTGCCTTAAATATGAATTTTGGAAGCCTTGGGTCGAGCCTCTAACAGTACAAAGCATCCCACTTGATTATGGTAGGCCTAGGGTGGTAGAAAGCTTGTGGAACTTAGACTTTTCCACATTTGACCCGAGGTGGCAGCCAGCTTTCATCCACCGAACAGACGCACTTTGATGGCATTCCATATGGCCGAATCAGAGTGGTCTATAGAAGAATAAAATGGAACCCCAGCTATCTCATAACCTCCTGTAAAATTTGGGCCCATGCGGAGTTGTATATTCGGAGATGTGATCAGATTAGTGGTATGTTTTTCTGGGCCGCAGAATCTGTCCCAGAATTGAATCTCTAAATTGGGCCGCCTTAATGACTACCATAGAGGCCGAATTATAATTATCTCATGAAGAGTTATTTGTTCCTCAACATGTCTTCTATCATACATTTGCGATTCATTGGGCTTGTATGTTGGGCTCCACAGTCTCATAAGTGGGATGCTGTCAAATCTGCCGTCTCTAGAATTGCTTCCATTCATCTCCAATTTCTCCATCATCCTTTATGAATCATCCATTGATCCCTTAATTAAAAATGTTAAAATTGAAGTGTAGATATTGTTCCCAAAATATCAAATTAAAATATTTATAATTACATTCCTTAGAATCAGATGACTCATTGGGCCTAAATTGTTCTATGTTAGGCATGAAGTGCACAAATGATGAGAATGGATGTTCAAAATGAAAATGCACAAACTCCGGCCCATAATATCAAAAAATGAACATTTAATACCATTAAAATGTAATTAAAATATATGTTTTTATTGGATAATCACACCCCCCCCCCACTTGATATTTTCTAGTCCCGAACAAATAATTCAATGATTTTATTTGAATTCCTTTCTTCAAACACATTATAACAAACAATGCTCACAATGTAAACTGCACACAAATATATTTTTATAACCTATCAAGATAATTTAAAACAAGATGAATTTAAAACCATATCCCAATCCCATGCTCATTCCTTTGATCAGATCCATCATCATACTTCATTCAACTCAATTAGGTGTAATGATGTGTTGTGAATCACAATAGATATGGGGGTTCATTTTCATTCAAGGTGGAATTCATGAAAGCACTAGGTGGAATCAAATTTAATCCTAATATTAGTATTCTTCATTCCTCTTTTTTTTGGATTTTTTTTTCGCAAAATTTCTATAGTAATTGAGATTGCAGTTAATCAAATTAACCCATGTAGCAATACTTTGCCGATGACTCCGAGACTCAAAGGCCTTAGGGCACCAAGTGAAGCCCACATACACGGGCATCACCTCGAGTTAACTTAATCAAAAACAAAGTCATATTAACATAAATAGATATCGATTGAAAAACTCAGGGATAGAAAACTCTGGAGTCACGATCCCCAAGTGCCAAAAGCCTCGCATTTTATCAATCCATTGCCCTACATGCAATTTTATTTATTATTTATTTTATTTTATTTTATTTATTGAATACTCATATTATTCATAAAAATCAATCCAGCCCATGCTATTTATTATGGGACCCCAAAAATTCAAATTAGTACCCCACAGTCTAGAGGACATGCATTTTGGCATTTTGATTTAATGGATGAAAACAAAAATGATGAAAATTTTCATTGGACAACCAAACATCCAAAATCAATGCTTTCAAACATAATCATGAATTAAATTAAGAGTCAAGGAAATAAAATTTATTTTCTATGTAGTTTTAATGTGAGAAAAGATGTTATTATATGAATGATAAACGAATTTTACTTCTTTTTTTATCATTGTTTTTTTAACAAACATTTTGTTTCCACACCCCCCAACATAGAATGAAATTGTCCCTAGTTTCGTAAAAATAAAATTTAGAATGGGGTAGAGGAATAAAAGGTGAGTTCAATAAGGAAATTGAAAAATGAAGATCATGGAATGAAGTCACCTGGTGTTTGAAGTTTGAAGTTCTTGTCGCTCTAATTTAGTCCTTTGATATCCATGTCGCATGCAAAGTTCCCTAGTGTAAAAAGGAAAACAAACAACCAAAACATAACAATAAATATATAAGAAAAATATAAGTATATATAAAAAAATTATAGAATATGTATGCACATTAAGCCGTAGTTCAGTGGTAAGCACGCACCCCTGTCTCCCTTCGGTCCCGGGTTCGAGTCCCCGCGGCTTCGCCGGTTGTGACGGGATTTGCCCCACGGCCTATGGAGTGTCCCCATTTTTAAATATTATATTATTTTTTTAAATTTTTTTTTATTTTTATCTTAACCTATAAAATAATAAAAATACAACAAAATAAACTGATGATACATTGTCTACTTTTTAAATTTCTGGGTAAGGTATTACTCAAGGATCACACCACATGACACAGATGAATATGGTGCTCCCATTTCGTACCCATCCATACTCATAATAGAAGAACATGTCAAAAGTCTATTTTTTTTAAATATAAAAATGATTAATTAATCTTATTTGAAAAATAAAGATGATTTAGAAAGATTAGAAACATAAAAACCATGGGTTTCCTCTCGTGCAGCGCTTTGTTCAACGTCGTTAGCTCAAAATAGATCCTAAATTTATCAATTTTTCCTGGTTCATAGATTGGCTCAATTAACTCAACATCTATTTCTTGTTTATTGAATGATTTAATGAATTTTTTTATCCTTTGACCATTGACCTTGAAAATGTGACCACTAGTGGGATCTTGAATCTCTACTGCCCCATGGTGGTATACATGATGAACTATGAAAGGACCTGACCATCTAGACCTTAACTTTCCCGGGTGTAAATGAAGTTTTGAACTATACGAGAGCACAAGTTTTCCCGGTTCAAAATGTTTGACCTTAATATTCCTAGATTGGTAGGCTTTAACTCTAGCTTTTTTGATCCTTGAATTTTCATAAGCCTCCATCCTTAGTTCCTCCAGTTCATTGAGATCTAATTTCCTTTTTGTTCCGGCCAATGAGATGTCATAATCCATTTTCTTAATTCCCCAAAAGGCCTTATGTTCAATCTCCACTAGAAAATGGAATGCTTTACCATAAAATAACCTATATGGGGACATTCCTAAAATGGTTTTATATGCTGTTCTATAGGCCCAAAGAGCATCTAAGAGTTTCTCAGAACAATCTTTCCTAGAGGGGTTGACAGTTTTTTCATGAATTTTTTTAATCTCCCTATTCGCTAACTCAGCTTGACAATTGGTTTGTGGATGGTATGTAGTGGACACTTTATGAGAAATACTATACTTATACATGAGTAAAGAGAATGGGCGGTTGCAGAAATGGGTTCCTCGATCACTGATTATAGCCCTAGGAATTCCAAATCTTGAAAATATCTTCTCTTTCAGAAATAAAATCACAACTTGATGATCATTGGACTTAGTGGGAATAGCATCAACCCATTTTGAGACATAATCAACAGCTAAGAGTATTTAGAGGTATCCCCGAGAGTTTGGGAAGGGACCCATGAAGTCAATTCCCCAATAGTCAAATATTTCAACCACTAAGATGGGAGTGAGTGCCATTTGATTCATTTTTGTGATGGACCCTACTTTTTGACACCTAGGACAGCTTTGACAAAATGTGTAGGAGTCCCTTGAGAGGTTGGGCTAGAAAAGACCACATTGAATAATCTTAGAAGATGTTTTCTTAGAGGAAAAGTGACCTCCATATGCCTCACTGTGACAAAATTTAAGGATGGACTCTTGTTCATATTCTGAACACACCTCCTAATGACTTGGTCAGGGAAGAACTATAGAGGTATGGATCATCAAACACATAGTGTCTAACATCAGAAAGAAATTTTCTTCAATCTTTATTCCCTAAGAATTTTGTAATGAATCATGTCACTAAAAATTTTGCTATGTCAGCATACCAAGGGCAGTCACTCACAGAGCATAGGTGTTCATCAGGAAATGAATCAAACACATAATGGTGATTTGAGTTGTCTTTGAATTCCATCCTAGAGAGGTGATCAGCTACAACATTTTCAACTCCCTTTTAATCCTTGATCGTGAGGAAAAATTCTTGTGTGAGAAGGACCCACCTAATCAGTCTAGCCTTAGCATCTTGTTTTTGGAAGAGGTGTTTTAGTGCAGAATGGTCACTGAAAACAGTGATGGGGTTCCTAAGAAGTAGGACCTAAACTTATCTAAGGAAATCACAATAGCAAGTAACTCCTTTTCAGTGGTGGTGTAGTTGATTTGGGCATCATTTAAGGATTTGCTTGCATAAGCAATGACATAAGGATTTTTATCACAACGTTGTCCTAACACAGCTCCTACAGCAAAGTCACTGGAATCACACATAAGTTCGAAAGGAAGGTTCCAATTTGGATATTTCATAATGGGAGGAGAAGTGAGAGAGGATTTGAGGGTTGAGAATGAACCCACACATCTTTCTGTCCAAACAAATGGAGCATCCTTTACTAGGAGAGCACAAAGGGGACGAGATATTGAACTAAATTCCTTGATGAATCTTCTATAGAAACCATCATGTCCTAAAAAAACTCACTTCCTTGATAGTTTTGGGTGATTGAAGGTGACGAATGATGTCAAACATGGCTTTATCAACTTCAATCCCCCTACCTGAGACCAGATGTCCTAAAAGTAGTCCCTCTTTAACTATAAAATGGAATTTCTCCCAGTTTAGGACTAGATTCTTTTCTTCAAATCTTGACAAGACTCTCTCTACATTCCTTAGACATCCCTCAAATGTATCCCCAAACACAGATAAGTCATCCATGAAGACCTCTAGAAAATCCCCTACCATGTCTGAGAAGATTACCATCATGCACCACTGGAAGGTTCCAGGGGCATTGCATAACCCGAAGGGCATGAATTTGAAAGAAAAGGTTCCGAATGGACATGTGAATGTAGTTTTCCCTTGACCCTATAGGGAGACCTCAATTTGATTGTACCCCGAGGACCCATCTAAGAAATAGTAGAAGGCATGACCTGCCACTCTCTCAAGGACTTGGTCAATGAATGGTAAGGGGAAATGGTCCTTCATGGTGAATGAGTTTAGCTTCCTGTAGTCAATGCAGACCCTCCATCCACTACTCACCCTTGTTGGAATAATTTCTCCATCCTCATTGGTTATCACTATGATTCCGGCCTTTTTGGGAACCACTTGGATTGGGCTCACCCACTCACTCTCAGCTATGGGATATATGATACCAGCTTTTAACAATTTCATAAGTTCCTTCCTTACTACCTCCATGAGATTAGGATTGAGTCTCCATTGAGGTTGACGACATGGATTTGAATCAGATTCCAGAACAATCCTATGAGTCTCGATAAATGGGATAATCCCAGGAATATCAGAAAGGGTCCAACCAATGGCTTTCTTATGCTTCCTAAGGACATCTAGAAGAATCCTCTCATGTTTGGCGTCAAGAGAAGAAGAAATTACAATAGGATGTGTTCGAGTTTCCCCTAGGAAGGCATAATTTAGTGCAGCAGGAAGTTCCTTCAATTCAAGATCAGGTTGGTTCATAATTTCAGCAGAAGATTGGGACATTGGATCAAGATCAATTTTTTTAAAGTTTCAGATAGGATTGATTCCCCACATGTAGAAGTTTCAGCTACAAGATTGGCTTGATCATATTTAGGGAAGGAAATTGGAGTGGTCTTCATGAAAGTGGTTTCTTGAAAGGTTTCACTGATTGTTGGACCTAAGAATTCATCATAAGAGCAATTTGAAAATGATTCAAGCCTAGGAGATAAACTTCATTTATATTAACAAAGGAAATCAATCTCATCCTAACTTAAACATTCATCAAATATTCCTTGACGTTCCATGGATTAATTATCAATGCTTCCTACTATGTTTACTTCATGAATGTCCTCTTCATCCCCTATTTGTGAGCTTTCATTATAGATGTTCAAATCTAGACTCATGTTCCCAAAGGTGATGGTCATGTTCCTATTTCGGACTCGGATAACAGAGTTTATTGTTGCAAGGAAAGGACGACCAAGGATGATTGGGGTTTGTTCCTTATTTCCTATGTTTGGATAGTTTTCAAGGAAAATGAAATCAGCAGGGTAGATGATGTTTTCAACCTTTACCAGAACGTCCATTAAAATCCCCTTTGGAACCCTAATTCTACTATCAGTAAGTTGAATTGTGATAGATGTGGGTTGCAGTTCTTCTAGGCCTAACTGGCAGTACACAACATATTGGATGATATTGACACTAGCACCTAGGTCACACAAGGCCTTGACAACTTTGCTTTATCCTAGTTCAACATTGATGTAAGGGCAACCTGGGTCATTCAACATAGGAGGAATGGTCCCTTGAATGGTGGTACTCACATTAGCAGCCAAAAGGACCTGGTTTTTATGTGAAAATTTTCTTTTAAAAGTGCACAAGTCCTTAAGGTACTTTGAGAAGGTAGGTATGGTTTGGATTGCATCGAGAAGGGGTATGTTCAACTTGACTTGTGAAAATATTTCTCTCAACATTTCACTCAGTTTAGGCTTGGTTTTCCCCCTCATGCGTTGAGGAACTGGTGCAGGTTGTGGGGTGGTTTATTGAAGAGTTGTTTCCTTGACAATGTTATCAGTTTCCTCAGTTTGATCTTGGGGTTCATTTTAATTTTCATCCATGTTTAAATCTTCAGGTGGGTTCTGAATTAGTTGTTCAGGTTTCTCAATCGATTTCTCACTTCTCAAAACAGTCACAGCCTTTAGTTGTTCATGAGTTGTTTGAGCACAACCTGACTCTCCCCTTGAATTTGAGGATGGCACTACCTGAGTAGGCATGGGTTCTTTCTAGTTTTGATGGTTTGAAGTTCTTGTTTTAGGGAAGATAACTCCAAGTTCATCCTCTCCATTTGTTTGCACAGTTGTTCTAGTAGGCTTTGTGGAACAGTTTGGGTTGGTGCTTAAGTAGGTTGGTTTATCCCAGGGGGATATTTTGGAGGAGGGATGGTTTGTTGGAAATGGACCGGTGGCTGTTTTTATTGGATAGGTTGGGTTTGGAACTGGTTATGGGTTTGGTAGTTCTGATGGGGGTAAGGATTTTGTCCCTATGGTTGGCTGGGTTGTTGGTTATCTTTCCAGCGGAAGCCTGGGTGGTCATTATACCTTGGGTTGAAGGTGTTTTGGTATTGAGGATTTTTAAAGTTCAAAGCATTTACTTCCGGTGGGGGTCCTCCTAAGAGAACATCCTTGATGGATGGAATGGTTGGGAAGTTGTTTGTCTTATGGTCATGTTTGTCACAAATTGTGCAAACATGGTCAACAGTTTGGATTTCATGGACTTTTCTAAGGTCTATCTCTTCAACCTTCCTGGAGAGTGCTGTGAGTTTATCCCTTAGGCTTTCCTCTTCTCTAAGTGTATGAATTCCAGTAGTTCTTTGTGGCCTTTCAGAATAAGGTGAAGTTCCCCATGTTTTGTTTTGTTCAGAAAGGATTTCTAGATACTCGTAAGCATCATTTGGGGATTTTTTTTAAAGGTTCCATTACACATCATGTCAATGAATTGTTTGTTCCCTGGACCCAACCCTTCATAGAAAATTCTAACTTGTTCAGGAATAGAAAAAACATGGTGTGGAACCATGTTTAGAGTGTATTTGAACCTCTCTCATGTTTCATAGATTGACTCTCCCTCTTTTTCAAAAAATATTTGGATACTCTTTTTATGTTCAATTGTTTTATGGTGGGGAAAGTATTTTTTGTAGAATTTTCTCTGTAGTTGGTCCCAATAGTATATGGATGATGGTCTCAAATTTTTTTGCCAATTTTTAGCTCAATCCTTTAAATAAAAAGGAAATAGCCTCATCTTAGCTGATTCCTATTGATGTGGGGGACACATGGTTTCTACAATGTCATTGAACTCATTAATGTGCATGTATGGCATCTCGGACTCCATTCCATGGAATGTGGGAAGGTGGTTTTGGAAATGGGGTTTAAAGATGTAGTTGGAATCTCTTAGGGAATTATGTATAATGCATGAGGGGGAATTGGTCTGGGATGGTGTGAGGTAGTCATTCATGGTTTGATCAATTTCATTCCCCAAGTTTGGGGCTGACTCATTTGGGTTTCCATTTTGGTTCCCACCTTGGTTTATGAGTTGGTTTCTTTGAAGACCTTCCATTGAAATTGGCTCAATTTTGGACTCTAGAGTATTAGGAAGATTAGTATATAATGGAATGAGTTCCCTTCGTGTACTTGACTCCCCATCCCCAGGACTATCCACCCTAACTAGATGGTTTTATTGATCGCAGGTGTAGGCGGACATGCACCAAAAGAAAAAAAAATGAGAAAGGGACAAGATAAGAGAATTTGGATGAGAAAAGAAGAAATGGGGGAGAATAGAATGGGTGTTTAGATGACTTACTTGGGTCCCTAGAAACGGCGCCAAAATTTGATTTTTGCTCAAATTTACCCAATAGATGAAGGTAGAACGGTCCTTGTAGTTTAGCTTGGGTTATCGAATCCTCAGAGACCTAAGAAGATACCTATATACACGTATATTCTATGGAATGTTTTTGGCTATGAAGTGGCCAACTTAGGTTGATTTTATATGGTTTTAAAATATAACTAATAGATTTAAGTGAATTAAATTTAAAAGAATGAGTTGATCCTAGGTTATCGCTCGGGGTGGATTGGACGTATTTTCTTTTTAATGATTTCAATTTATTAAATTTGAGATGGGTTCATTTAAGGAGATAAAACAACATCATCACTTACTGGTTTAATGCCTACACCCTATAATAATAATCACCAATACACTTGAAGGATCAATATTTTGAGCACTTCAAGGTAAAGGTTCGTATTAGCACTTGAAGTGTGTGGCCTTAAATTCAACAAGGACGATGGAGTTTAAAAATCATCAAATAAAAATCTCAATTAAAGAAGTGATTATACATTAATGAGGTGATAAATAACATCAAATAGTGACCCTTTGTACTCCCTTGGATCAACCCATAAGTGGGTTAGCACTCCATTGATTCTATGGTTTCAATGGAAGCCGAAAGTAGACTCATGAGGGAGGAAATGGAGAAGTAAAAAAACGCAATAAAATAACAATCACTCCACCGTTGTGTGAAAATCTCACAAGGTTTGGAATGAAAAAGTTCACACCTTGAACCAAAGGTATCAAAATGATAAGTATAATAACAGAATAATAAGAGAAGAAGAACTTTAATTAAGAAACAAGGATGAATTAAAACAACCTACACGTGAAGGAAGAACATTACAAAGAGAAATTGGCAGCATAACATTAAGATGAAAACAAGCTCAAATATTTTAAACTCCTCCACCACCACTGCATTAAATAGGCATTTTGGAAGACTTTGGTTGAGCCTCCAACATTACAAAGCATCCCCCTTTATTATGGTAGGGCTAGGGTGGTGGAAAGCTTGTGGAACTTAGACTTTTCCACATTTGACCCGAGGTGGCAGCCAGCTTTCATCCACCGAACAGACGCGCTTTTATGACCTTCTAGATGGCCGAATCAGAGTGGCCCATAGAAGAATAAAATGGAACCCCAGATTTCACCTAACCTCCTATAAATTTGGGCCCATTTGGAGTTGTATATTCGGAGATATGGTCAGATTAGTGGGATGTTGTTCTAGGCCGCAGAATCTGGTCCAGAATTGTATCTCTAACTTGGGACGCCTTAATGACCACCATAGAGGCCGAATTAGCATTATCTCATGAAGCGTGATTTGTTCCTAAACATTTCTTCTATCATATCACAATGTTTGGGACTCATTGGGCCTGTATGTTGGGCCCCATAGTCTCATAACTGGACAAGTGTCCAATTTGCCTTCTCTAGAATTTCTTTCATTCATCTCCAAATATCTTCATCGTCATTTATGAATCATCCATTGATACCTGAATTAAAAATGTTCACATTTAAGTGTAGATATAGTTCCCAAAATATCAAATTAAAATATTGATAATTACATTCCTTAGAATCAGATGACTCATTGGGCCTAAATTGTTGTATATTAGGCATGAAGTGCACAAATGATGAGAATGGATGTTCATAATAAAAATGCACAAACTCGGGACCATAAGATAAAAAATGAACATTTTATACCATTAAAATGTAATTAAAATATATTTTTTTATTGGATAATCAGTAGGTCACATGATACATGAGTGCACGTACTTTTTTTGGAAAAAATGAAAGTTGACGAAAAATGGTTTTTGAAAATTAATGTTTCAAATGAAGCATGATATTTTATGGATAAAAGTGATTAAAATATTTTGAACATATAATTTTGAGGCTTTGATTTGTCTACAGGTTCACTTGTTTATTCATTCTTATTGTTTTTTCCTGGAGTGAAAACGTTTAATTATGGGGGATTTGATGTACATGGATTTTCTTTTATTTTTATAATTTTCTAACATATTTTTAATTAATTAGTTTTACCATTTTGTAGATTTTTTTTATTTTTGTATTTTTATAGTATTTTAGGTATTTTGATAATTTTTAGTTAATTTATACACTTATATGAGTAATTTTATATTTTTAGGGGATATATTAATTTTATAAATTATATATAACATTATATTTTTAATATTATTAGTTTTTCTAATGTTAGTTTATTTTATTTTATAAATTTTATTAGTAAGTAAGTTTTAATTCTCTATTTATATTTTACTTTATTTTATTATTATTTTATTAAAGAAAATTGTATTTTTTTAATATTATGTTATTATATTTTATATTAGTATTATATTTATCTATATGTTAATTAATTTTTAATTTTTATTAATATTCATTATTATTATTATTATTATTATTATTATTTCAGTTTACCTTAATTAGATAATTATATTTTTTTAATTTGAATTTAATTTTATTTTATTTTATTTTTTATACCCCCTAACTACCCAGTGCCCCTCCATTCCCACCTTATCCACATATCTATCTTCCCCCCTCCCCTTGAATTGTTCACCTCCCCACCCACCTGCCATGACCCTTCCCCCACTGACACTGCTGACCCTCCTACATGCTCCTCTCCACTACCCTTTACCCAGTGCCTCCCCCTTCCCTTTATACGCACACCCACCCTCACTACTCCCCACTCACCCTACCCCTTCCTCACCCCACTACTCCTAACTCACTTGCTACCCCCACTCACCCCACAACTCACTCAGCCCCTCCCTCTGCTCACTCACTCACCCGCCTTCCCCAAAAGCCCTAGCTCCCTCCCCCTGTCCCTTCCCCACCTGATCTCCCTCCTCCTCTCCTCTCGCTCACCCACTCACCCACCTTCCCCCAATGCCCCAGCACCCTCCCCCTTCCCCTTCCCTTACGACACCCACCCTCTTACCACTTCACCACACAACAACCAGCGACGACCCCTCTTCAGTCCGAACCAGCAGAAAACCATTTGTAGCTTCAACATACAGCCTAACCGGCCTCTTTTAGTCACTAGAACAACAGCCAGTGACCACGACTCCTCTATTCTAGGAGTGAAGTTTTGGTTTGGGTGTTTCATCGACATCAGAAGAGTTTTTTTGGGCGTCCATATATTGACACTCCACAATGGGAGAGAGTGCACATCCGATCATTTTTTTCAGTGGCGAGATGGTTTGGTTCAACGTTGCGGTGATCAGAGGAGTGACGATTATTATTGCACGATCATTAACGAAGTCTTACTGTAAAAAATGCTCCTAGATGAGCATGGTGATATATATATGTATATATATAAATTTTTGTTTTGTGTTGTCATCATGATGGTGGGAAATATTTTTTGTCTCACAGTTGTGATAAATGTCACGGTGAATGCATGTCTTTATTTTATCCCCATGTTTGATTTCCTTTTGAATTAATTTTATTTGGGTGTTCATTTTAATTTATTATATCTAAATTTAAATTAATTATAATTGGGGTCTTCACATAGGTTTTGGTTCCCGTATTGTGATACCTAATACGTAATCATGTGCGGGAGTTTATCATAGAATTTATTTATCCATAATTCAATCAAACGCATAAGAGAATTCTAAATAAAAAATATACTAATAAAAAATAATAATATTTTGTGTGCACTCTAATTCAAACATACATGAGTGATACCTAATAAGTAATCTCATGTGAGTGAACCCAACATAGGTAGATACATAAAATTTGTGAGAAATGGGTCGTTGTCTTTTCACTATGTGATTTAGTGCTATAAAAATGCAAAAAATATTCATCAGGACAGAGAACAAATTGATGAATAATTTTTGTGAAAATTAGAATACAATCTAACAGCAGAGAAGTAGACCAGATTGTATTTTGATGAAATTTGGAATCAGTGATAATTGAATAAATATATAATCAGATGTGGGAATTAAATAATTGGAATTTCATACACCTGAACAGATGTCACGACTCTGAAATTTCCCTCTCCTTCAGTTTCTTCCATATCTTAATTTAGTTTACTTAGATACTTTTACTTAATTTAAATAGTCATTTTTAAATAGTCATTTAGTTTTTAGAACTTCTTAGTTCTTAATAAAAAGAATAACTCATTTTCCTAAACATTTTTCCAAGATGATATTCATAGTGTCTACTCACATTCTCTCTATGGTTCAACCAAGAATTCTATTTTTATAGTAGTTTGTAGGTAAAAAAATATTAAAAATTCTCTTGTGTTGTGACACATGTTCCATCGAACTCAGTTTTTTAAAAAATAACCCTGAATAATTAATACCATGTTTTACATAAGTTTGTGATCTTTATGGACGTTACATAATTTGAACTTTACAAAATTCAAAAAGAAATTCATCATCAATATTTTCAAACCTAAATAATTCTTGAAACCACTAAAAAATAATGTATTAAAACTATTAAATCCTGAAAAATAAAAACATACATTTTTTAATAACTCTCTATAAATATATTATTCCTTTCAAGAGATAATTCTCCCAAAAGTAACATGTATCAATGGATTCTCCCCCTTAATATATAATGCCACTTTGATAAAAAAATATGAAAATAAACATAACCAAATTATTTATACTATTATTTTTCTCCACATTTGACAATAACATCCATAGAAAATTTTATAGTAGGGATAAATAAACCATACCTTATCACTAATAATATTGAGGTCGAACACTGAACTACATCCTAAGAATCTGAAATGCATTCTTAGAAATCATCATCTGGAACACATCATCAATTTTTTCCTTTGGTGGAAAATTTTATAATTTTAACACATTCTTATCCAAATTATATTTCACATAGTGATATTTTATATCAATGTTATTGGAACCTTAATAATGACTTGGATTTGTTGAATGGTTAATAACACTTTGATTATCACACACAAATAGTAGTGAAACCATCACATTAAATTTTAAAACATCTAATTAAGTCTTAATATAGTTTTTTTTGGTTGATACAAGTATTGTATCCATATAATCAACCACTACGGTGCTCAATGTGACTGAATCATAATAATTTAATTACCAAAAAATAGACATTTCTCCATGAATTAATGTTTAACATTATTTAGGCTTCCTATCATTAACACTCCCCTACCAATATACATTTGAAACACAAACAGATCCTGAATCAAATTACTATAATATTTAAATCCTTAGTTTTAATTTATTTTAATACATCATTGTATTCTCATTCCAACCAAGAAATTAGAAATTTATGGGTCACTTTCATATCATGAAAAATGATTAACAACATATATAATATTTGATCTTGAATTTGAAAGGTACAGAAGACTAAAAATTATATTCCCAAATTCCATTAGATCCACATCTTCTCAAGAATTATCATTTTAAATATCCTTAATCATATCATTAAAGGAAAATGGCATCGATATAAATAATAACATTGACAAGAACCACATTTTCATCTTTAATGTAGATGTCTATACAAATCCATCCATTCCTAAATTTTATCTTTTTCAAGTAGGTGTGAATATTATAATACTACACAATCAGGTCTTGACCTAGATTATAAAATTCATTCATTAACTTGAAAAAAAAATCTCTTCTTCCCCGAGAATGAAACCACACAATTGCTCAATGTAAACCTCCTAATTCAAATCATCATTTTAGATGGTTGACTTGATATCCATACGAAAGATCATAAATTACCAATGTGCTATAATGGGTAGGTAAAATTTTATGGTTTCATGTCTTATAACCATTGAAAATGTATGATATAATTCTAATAATTCAACATATGAATAATATTTATTAACTAATCTTTCATTATTTCTCCCCACATCACTTTCCTTGATCATATTTTTTTATAACACCCAATTTTTCAAAATAATGTTCTTCTATCTGGGATTGGGTAAAAACTGGAAACATTCATTATTTTCTCTTTTATATAGTTCATGATTTATTTCACACAATCTACTCTTGAAATATCACTTCATCTTACACATCACTTGGTTTATCATGAGACATTAGTGACATATGATAGGTTTCCCCCAGAGTTCCAATATTTATACAATTTTTTCATCATTTTAAAAAATATTTTCGAGCATAACATAACTTATTGACATAAGATAATGTCTACAAGAATTTTCTAAATCACATAAATTTATTTAATTAACTTATTCATCATGAACTTCTTATGAAATATTATTATTTTCTGAGACTTCACCATGTTATTTAAGAGAATAGATTTATTTTCCTTAATTTTGGTACATTTTTATTATTTATATGAGTGAAATTTATTCGTATTTTCCAGTACATTTACATGAATAGAATAAATAATATTCCTTATCACTTTTTTTAATGTCTATACCCTATATCATTTGGTGGATACCGTAGAAATATTCCATCAAATACTTTTCTTTCAAAATTTCTCATATTTTTACCTTTAACATTAACGTTGAAAGAGATTCCAAGAGCACTCTGATACTAACAACCCAAAGATTTATTATATTATATATTATTAGATGACATATCATGAATTTTACATTTAAAAAGTTGATTTTGAATATAAACCATTTCTATAATTATTTGTCTCTAGAAATAATGTGATATATAATACTCAAAAAACATAATTTAGTTCATATCCATAATAGGTATATTAATTCATTGGTCAGCAACATTTTTTTGATGCATTCGTGGATAAACAAATTAATAAATAATTACATTTCTTCAATGTAGGAATCATGTCTTCAACTACTATATTAAGAATAATAATCTGTATTACTCTTTTTTAATAAGTGACAACAATATTTTTATACACTTTTCTTGAAACTCTTAAACTGATTTAGAGGGTCCAACATAAAATTATTAAACATAATACATATAATATAAGTTAAGTCATCAATAAAGGAAATAAAATAACTATATCCAATTGTTTTTTGATTCCTCATTGGATTGAAAATGTCAGATTGAATTAGAATTAAATGATGAGTACATTGTATTTCTACTTTCTTATGTAGAGTATTCACAATCTTTCACTTTTGGAAAGAAGAACACATCCAATTCCATTATCTTTTTTGTTGTAATAGTTGGTGTATAGACCCAGCTAAATAGTACCTTTTATTATAATATCATGTATACAATGAGTCATCCTTGATGTATTCTTACTAAGATTGAATTGATATTTCTTTACAAACTATTTACATGGTAGTTTCAATTAAATATTTCTCATATAGAAAGGATATTGTATTTCCAAGGACATAATGAGAAACTCAATATACCATAAAATTAATCTGAAATATTTGTCATATGCTCTAGATAAAACATTCATGATGGACATAGATGAGGTTTGGATATCAAATCTTGGGGGATCATAAACACTTAGACTTATTTTCATGACATTTGCACTTGGTGATCTCAAGTAGATGTGATCATGAGGACTGAACCTCCTATAAGAACACCACAAATTTTTTTTTCATAGTTAGTTCATATCTATGAAAATGTGTGTTCATCTTCTAACTTGAGATTATTGTCAATATATATAATTTTATTATATATACTGATGTGAGGAAAAATTTAAATCAATGAAGTTGTAGTGTGGTATCTTGATTTTTTTGTGCACTGTTATTACATCATTTATTGGACTATCAAGAAAACTTTTTTTCCTCCAACAGGAGGCGATATCTCAGGTCTTGTAAATCCATGTAGTAGTACCTTTACTAAATAAGTGGCCATGGAAGATGATTTTAAGTCCTTCTAGTAATTTTAATGAACAATAAAGAAAGAAAAGATGATTTCATGAAGCATTCATCCTAATTAATGATATATCTTTAAAAAATGTTATTATATTACATGGTGTGCATTTTTAAGAAGGTTCTAATTTCTATGACTTCTACTTGTTTCTTTATAGGCCTTGATGGTTTCTATACACTAATCGTGCACTATAAATGTAACACCCGGGATTTTTATGAGTAATATTTTGTTTTTATGTTATATATATATCATCAAAGGAATCTTTCACTACACACTATCTTGAATTACTTTACACGCAATTGCGACCTTCCTCAATAGCTTGCGTTGTACTCAATACCGAGTTTCACTAAACAACGATATGCTATTAAAATATTATTAAAACTAGCCATTATGAATAGTAATAACCACTTTTTGAAATTTTATAAATTTTATTTTTTAAAATGGACTTCATTTTTGGATTCGGAATACCGAAATTAGCCTAGGGTGAAATTTTGGTATTTTTCTGAAAACTTTCAATTTTTGATGAATAGTGAAACCACTAAGTGGTAGGTTAAAAACTGAATTTTGCATAAAACTTAATTTTACCGCTTCTGTGAATGGAATTCCGAAAATCCGACAGACACGGTTAATATCAAGGACTAAAATGTGGTTCAATGAGATGAAAATAATATTTGGTGAATAGTAACTTTTTACTTTTTTTACCACGGTTAATAGTAAATAGGGTAACTAAGGGTAAATATGATATTACTATTACCCTAACACATGTACTAATTCTATTGGATAAGTGTAATTAGACCAAAAACAACCTTATGAATATGATATGACCATTTAGGTCCACTTGGATTAGATTATGACATTTAATATTATTTTATTTAATGAATAGTTAAAATAGTTAAAATCAAAGTTTAATAATTAAAACATTTTTAATAAGGGGTTATACATAAGATAAATTCGACTATAAATATTCAGTAGAAAGATAAAAAGATTTCCTACATAATGATATTTTATTTATAATTTTTAGACTTTAAATAAATTAATTTATTTATGACACACAAATGATGCAGTAATTACCCTTTTAAGGAAATGTTAACATAATTGATGTTATAAATGCTAAAATAAAGGTAATTTGAAACTTTTTATGAATTCCACTAATTTTCTAGGTTACTATGATATATTAGTGTTGATTTAATAAACTTTTTTCGATCATATAATTCTGTTATGACTTTCACAAAAATCATATATCAAATAGTGTCAAAATTGACACAAAATAGTTTTTAAATCAAATATTATATTATTAATTGTTATTTTATTCTTAAAAATATAAGGTTCGGCCAAATGACTTGGATAAGGATATATATATTAATAATAAACAACTTGGGGTTCGTTTGGCATGTTATAGTAAGTGTATTAACCATATAGTGTTAGAAAACAAAAAGTCACGGTAAAAGTTAAATTATTTAACTTAGAGTTAAATCTAATTGATAAGGTTAAAATAATAACCTAAACTTGTCTAAATCCTATTGGTTGATAGGATTTAGACCCATACCCACTTTACTTTCGAAATAAGACCCTTTGGAACCATTATAAACTGATTTTTACTTTAATATAAAATAATATTTTGAGATATTCCTAAGGTGCCCCTCTCCTCCCTTATAAAAGGGCACCTCCTCCCCTTCCTCCTCACACCAATTTGAGCACTCAAGCTCAGACAACCCCTGCCAAAATCCCTTCTCCACTTCCCTAGAGTAATCCTAGAGGTCCTGGTCTTCTTCAAAGACCAATCTTAGTTCCCTAAGTGGAGGATTCAAAGAGGCGTTTCAAAGAAGAGGTAATATCCATTACCGATCTTTTCAATTTCATTCTTCTTCAACTTCTTCTTCTTTAGTTGTTTCATGATAAAGTAATAACATCAGTATTACATACATACTGATATGTTATTATAAATATGAAACAACCCTAATTCACCTTCTATCCATCCTACGGAAAAATGAAATCACTGCGCGTGCGTACGTACGGAATACCGTCTCCACGCTGTGGTGTAATCTATTTTCCACCATCACCTTACAAGGATGGGTATAATGGTGTAATGAGTAACTATATATGATTATTATAAAGTGATATTGATACTGAAATAGTATAAATACACTTAAATACAATTCCACGATCATGGGAACAATATCATCGCTCGTGCGTACGTACGGAATACCGTCTCCATGATGTGATGCGACTCGTTCTACATGATCATCATTACATAGTAATTATATAAATGAATTGAATGAATAAATATGATATATGTTACACTAATAGAATTCTGGATATAAGGTATCTATAACCTTAAAAGAATAATAAGAATTTATTTGGAAAAACCCGCATAAGAACAAAAGGCAATAAAGACCCGAGTAACATGTAACAATGAAATATTATTATAAGAAGCTAAGAATATGACCATATATGATATCATATCAATATTTATGATTCTGGAATAAGTCAATAACATTATTTAAACCATTATACAGGAGCTTTGGACACGTACAAAGCAAATCGGACCTAATGTAAGGGAAATGTCACAATCTCATTGTATCCGAGATTGTTTATACTTTGGTATTTACTGGGGTGTATTTTATCATCCACATCCATGTTTCCCAAATATTTAATATTTATATCCTTCTACAATAGTTTATATCAAATTTTACCCTTCGGTGAGATTTTAGTAAATGATATGAAAGGAATCTTTTGGCGTTTTTCGTACGAGGTACTTTTTGACTTTTCCGACAAAAGTATGAGAAGAATTTTTTTTTAAAATTATACAGCATGAATGGATTTTTAAAACATTATTTCTAAGAAGAATCCTTTACAAGTTTTCATGTTTATTTTTAATCAACTTCTTTTATTTTAAAGTTGTATGACATGTTAAGAAAGGAAAAATGTTTTTGAAGAAGAATGGATATTTTCCTCAAGAATGGAGTTCAAGTTTTTAATCTAAATTATTTTCCATCTAAGATAATAAAGGATACTGTGTTTATCCCTATTATTACTTGGATTTGATTATGTTGTGATGAAAATATTTTTATGAATTCTTTTATCTTATATGAATTGTTTTATGATGTCACGATGTTTAAAGATTCCCATTTTTATTACATGGGTTATGTTATGATGTATGGTTTATGATTTTGTGGAACACATAAGAATGGTATCATTATGAGATAGGTGGGACCTATATCTCCCTCCAATGCATTGGGTAAAGATTTTATATCTCATGAGATAGACATGGATGGAACGGAAGGTTATTTCGGTTCAGTGATACAGGACTGAAACGAGGAGTGAACCCAGTTCAGAAATGGACTTTGTCCGCTAAGATAGTCTTGGAAATGAGTCCTGACTAACAAGAAATGATTTTACATGATTATGTGTGCATGCCAAAAAGTTTCAAGTTTTAGTTATGATTATGGGGATCTCATTTTCACTTCTATGATTTATTCCATGTTAAGATATTATGATCTCTTTTGCAGGTTATGATTTTCAAAAAGATATGATATGATTTTTATTTCCTTTATTTTCCCTTACTGAGCATTTGAGCTCACCCTTTTTGTATGTTTTCTTTTCCCCAGGTCAGGAAGATGGATATTAAGTAGAATATTCTAAAAGGGACCCTAGATATGATGAAATAAATGGGAGACACTGTAGAATATTTATGAACCAGTTGTTTATGTTCCCCAGTTTCTAAAGACACTATACCTATACGGTCTTTTATGGTTTTGTCATATGTTGTAATAAGTGTGCTTCAATTTTGAAGTATTAACATTGTATGTAAAGTATGGGTTGTTATAGTTGGTATCAGAGGAAAGGTATAGTTAACCTTTGGAAACTAGGATGTGAAAGCCTTAGTAAGAACCCTAAGGATAAGTCTAAGCATAGAACACAATATTAGTGTTTTAGAAATGGCCATGAATAACCTAGGATAAGACCTTAAGTGTGAAATTTATTTCTTGATTATGTGGTTTTCCTATTATAATTAGTGTTGCTCACACAATTCTTCTTGGTTTTAGTCAATGGCTGGAACCCGAAGGAATCGTGTTAATGCGGAATGCGACGAGCAATGCAATGATTGTCCCCCTGAGCAACCCAACGTTATGTGAGCTGGAATGAAAAATCTTGTAGCCATGCTCACACAACTTTCTCAAGCTATGAATCATGCAGGACTTTCAAACGAGCAAAGGAAGGAGCAACATTCTGTTGAATCCTTCATGAGGCAGCGTCCACCTTCTTTCAGCGGGTCTACTGATCCATTAGTTGCTGAAAAATGGATTTGTACTACTGAAAAGATATTTTCAGTTCTTCAATGTTCTGAACATGATAAATTCATCCTAGAAGTGTATCGTTTGGAAGGAGATGCTGACCTATGGTAGAATCTTATTAAGAATACGAGGCAAAGGGATGAAATTGAGTCCATGTAATGGGACAAGTTCAAGAACTTATTTTTCAATAAGTACTTCCCTCATATTCTCAGAACAAAGATGGATAACGAGTTTCTTGAACTAAAGAAAAAGGATGATGAATCTGTTGGTACCTATGAAGCAAATTTTACAAGACTTGCAAGGTACGCTTCTGGTATTATTATCCAACCTGAGAGTAAGATCGAACGATTCTTTAGTGGCTTAAAACCAAGTCTTTGAAGGGCGTTAGCCATAATGGACTTCAATAGCTACGAGGAAATCGTTCGATGTGCTCTCAAAGTCGAGATGGAGATTAGAGTAACCCATCAGTCATATGGGTTTGATAAGAAGAGGAAAATGAAATTCAAAGGAAAATCTAAAGAGCACACTGAAAAGAAGATGAGCTTTCCCTTATGCTCAAAGTGTGGAAAGAAACATGGAGGGAGTTGTCTGAAAGGGACAAGTAAATGTTTCAAATGTGGAAAGGAAGGTCATCAGGCATTTGAATGTCACGATGATGGGAAGAATATGTCTAATGATGCAAAAAAAGAAGGGATACATAGAATGAACCTACTAAACTTCAATGTTTCAAGTGCAAGGAGATGGGGCATTATGCCAATCAATGCCCAAATCCAATGGTTGATGATGATGGTCGACGTCAACAAACTCTTAAGGCTAAAGACAAAGGAAAGTCACATGCAATTTTTATCAGCGATGTGTAGTACGATAACGATGTGGTGAAAGGTACACTTACCATCCACTCTAAAGTAGAAAATGTTTTATTTGATACTGAATCCACCCACTCTTTTATTTCTGAAGAATTTTCTAAGGGTATCACCGTATTACCCCAACAATTAGATGTTGAGTTAGCTATGACAACACCTAATGGCACATCAATCGCATCAAAAGTTTATAATTCTTCTCCTATAGACATTTGTGGGAAAGTGCTTCCTGCAAATCTTATGATCATTCCTTTAGTGGAATTCGATGTTATTCTTGGCATGGATTGTCTTTCTTTATACGGAGCTCATATCAATTGCAAAAGAAGGGAAGTCACATTTCATATTCCATATCAATCTATGATCGTCTATCAATGCAAGGATGAGCATAACCTTCTAGTGGAAATTCCTTCCATTTTATGGGTATTGATTCCACTAAATGAAGGTTATTTATCTCAAATGGTTGGTGAGAAACTCGCGATTAAGAATATTCCCATCGTACGGTAGTTCTATGATGTCTTTCCGTAGAAATTACCGTGTCTTCCACCAAATCGTGAAGTTGAGTTTTCAATAGAACTCATACCGGGTGCTTTGCCTATTTCAAAGACACCTTATAGTATGGCCCCAATTGAGTTGCAGGAATTAAAGAAGCAACTCCAAGAGAATCTTGATAAGGGATTCATACGCCCTAGTGCGTCACCTTGGGGAGCACCTGTTCTATTTGTTAAGAATAAAGATGGATCAATGATACTCTGCATTGATTATCGAGAACATAACAAGATCACTATCAAGAAAAAATATCCTCTCCCACGCATTGATGACTTATTTGACCAACTACGCGGAGCTCAATACTTTTCCAAGATTGATCTTCGTTCAGGGTATCATCAATTAAGGGTCAAAATGGAGGATATACCAAAGATGGCTTTCCATACAAGGTATGGACACTATGAATTTATAGTGATGCCATTTGGTCTTACTAATGCCCCTGCTATCTTCATGGATCTAATGAATAGAGTCTTTAGAGACTATCTTGATCAATTTGTGGTAGTCTTTATAGACGATATTCTTGTCTATTAAAAGAGCAAGGAAGAGCATGAAGATCACTTGAGAATTATATTGAAGACCCTGAGAAAGGAGAAGCTTTATTGCAAATTTACCAAGTGTGAATTTTGGCTTCAAAAAGTTGCATTTTTGGGTCACATAATCACAAAAGAGGGGATATTTGTGGATCCAGCAAAAACAGAGGCTATCGAAAGATGGTCGAGACCAACAACAATAACTGAGATCCAAAGTTTTCTTAGTTTGGCTGGATATTATCGACATTTTGTAAAAGATTATTCACGATTATCTAACCCACTCACCAAGTTGACTCGGAAAGGAGTTAAGTTTGTTTGGACAGAGGAATGTGAAGAGAATTTCAAGGAGTTGAAAAGAAGGTTATCCAGTGCACCTGTGCTCACATTGCCTTGTAGTGGAGAAAGGTTTGTGATCTACAGTGATGCATCCAAGAAGGGATTGGGGTGTGTTATTATGCAAAATGATATGGTGATAGCTTATGCCTCACGGCAGTTGAAAATACATGAGAAAAATTACCCAACACATGATTTGGAGTTAGCTGCGGTAATCTTTGCATTAAAGATTTGGAGGCATTACCTTTAAGGTGAAAGGTGTGATATTTATACTGATCATAAAATTTTAAAGTATATTTTCACACAAAAGGAGCTGAATATGCATCAAAGGAGATGGTTGGAGCTGATTAAGGATTATGACTGCTCAATCCATTACCACCCTGGGAAAGAAAACAAGGTGGCAGATGCATTAAGTCGACAAGACCATGCTAGTTTATCCATGATGAGGATCACAAAAGATCCAATATTGATGGATTTACAAAGGATGGATCTTGGAATTATAATGGAAGGGGAAAAATCTTATCTTTATCAAATGATTGTTCAACCATCTATACATGTGAAGATTAAAGAGGCACAGAAAGAAGATGTCGAGTTACAAAAGAAGGTGAGAAATGTTCCTGAATTCAACCTTGATTGTGATGGGATAATAAAGTTAAGGAATCGGGTTTGTGTTCCTACCATCCCCGAATTAAAGAAGGAGCTGCTGGATGAGGCTCATAGTTCTTCATTCTCTATTCATCCTGGAAGCACGAAGATGTATAGGGACCTGAAAGAGTACTTTTGGTGGGATGGCATGAAAAGAGATGTTACTGAATATGTCTCTCGATGCTTGGTTTGTCAACAAGTTAAAGCTGAGAGACAGAAGTCTAAGGGGATGTTACAACCATTACCCATACCCGAATGGAAATGGGAAAACATCACTATGGACTTTGTCACAGGACTTCCTAAAACATCCAAAGGCAATAATGCTATCTGGGTCATAGATGATTGTCTTACAAAGTCTGCACAGTTCATTGCTATTAGAGAGGATTTCTCTCTAGATCAGCTTGCCAGGATATATGTAAAGGAAGTGGTAAGATTGCATGAAGTACCACTTTCTATTATATCTGATCGGGATCCGAGATTTACCTCGAAGTTCTAGCAAATTCTTCAACATACTCTGGATACAGAGTTGAGTTTCAGCACTGCTTATCATCCTTAGACAGACGGTCAGTCTGAGAGAACTGTAACAGCCCAAGATTTTATAAAAAAATATTCTTTTTAATTTTATTAAAGTCTTGTGTTGTACGCTACACCAAAAGGAGCTTTCACAACACGCATCCTTGACTTGCCTTGCATTACACGCAATCGCGACCTTCCTTGATAGCGTGTGTAATACGCAATACCGAGTTTCACTAAACAACGATATGCTATTAAAATATTATTAAAACTAGCCGGTATGAATAGTAATAACCACTTTTTAAAATTCTGTAAATCTTGTTTTTCAAAATGAACTTCATTTTTGGATTTGGAGTATCGAATTTAGCCTAAGGTGAAGTTTTAGTACATTTCGGATAACTTTCATATTCTGATGAATAGTGAAAATTACTAAATTATAATTAAAAAACAACTTTTTTAATCGAAATAATTAATAGTGATAAATTATTAATTGGAGTAGTTTTAAAGTATATTTAGAATATATTTTTACAATTTAATACAATGTTGGTCATTGGATGTAATTGCACATTTAAACCAGACATAAACAAGTGTCAATCTTTTGATAGATATTGTTTCTTAAAAACACGCTATTTGTTTTAACAGCGGGATTTAATTATAAAATTAATTAATGCAACTTCTATGTTATGAATTTGGTAAAATAGACTTCATTTTTGAATTCGGAATATGAAATATAGCTTAGGATGAAATTTTGGCATTTTTCTGAAAACCTTCATTTTTTGATGAATAGTGAAACTACTAAGTGGTAGTTAAAAAACTGAATTTTTCATAAAACTTAATTTTACCGCTTCTATGAATGAAATTTCAAAAATCCGAGAGACACGGTTGATGTCAGTAAATAAATGTGGTTCAATGAGATGAAAATAATTTTTGGTGAATAGTAACGTTTTACTTTTATTTACCACGGTTAAAAGTAAATAGGGTAATTAAGGGTAAGAATGATATTAATATTACCCTAACACATGTCCTAATTCTATTGGACAAGTGTATCTCGACCAAAAACAACCTTAAGTGTAAAATATTATCATTTAGGCCCACTTGGATTAGATTAGGACATTTATTATTATTTAATTCAAAGAAGAGTTAAAAGAGTTAAAATCAATGTTTATTCACTAAAACATTTTTAATATGGGGTTATACATAAGATAAATTCGACTATAAATATTCATTAGAAAGCTCAAAAGATTTCCTATATAATGATATTTTATTTATGATTTTTAGACTTTAAATAAATTAATTTATTTATGACACAACGATGATGCAGTAATTACCCTTCTAAGGAAATATTAACATAATTGATGTTATAAATACTCAAATGAATGTAATTTGAGACTTTTTATGAATTCCACTAATTTTCTAGGTTACTATGATATATTAGTGTTGAGTTAATCAACTTTGTTCGAACATATAATTCTGTTATGACTTTCACAAAAATCATATATCAAATAGTGTCAAAATTGACACAAAATAGTTTTTAAATCAAATATTATATTATTAATTGTTATTTTATTCCTAAAAATCTATGGTTCGGCCAAATGACTTAGATAAGGATATATATATATTAATAATAAACAATTTTGGGTTCGTTTGGCATGTTATAGTAACTGTATTAACCATATAGTGAAAGAAAACAAAAAGACACGGTAAAAGTTAAATTATTTAACTTAGAGTTAAATCTAATTGATAAGGTTAAAATAAGAACCTAAACTTGTCTAAATCCTATTGGTTGATATTATTTCGACCCATACCCACTTTAGCTTCTAAATAAGACCCTTTGGAACCATTATAAACCGATTTTTACTTTAATATAAAATAATATTTTGAGATATTCCTAAGGTGCCCCTCTCCTCCCTTATAAAAGGGCACCTCCTCCCCCTCCTCCTCACACCAATTTGAGCACTCAAGATCGGCCAACCCCTGCCAAAATCTCTTCTCCACTTCCCTAGAAACATCCTAGAGGTTCTGGTATTCCTCAAAGACCAATTTTAGTTCCCTAAGAGGAGGTCTCCAAAAGGCGCTTCAAAGAAGAGGTAATTACCGTTACCAATTCTTTCATCTTTATTTCTCTTTCCACTTCTTCTTCTTAGGTTGTTTCATTATGAAGTAATAACATCAGTATCAATCATATACTGATATGTTATTATAAGTATGAAACAACCCTATTTCACCATCTATCTATCCTACGGAAAAAGAAATCACCGCGCGTGCGTACGTACGGAATACCGTCTCCACGCCGTTGTGTAATCTATTTTCCACCACCACCTTACATGGATGGGTATAATGGTGTAAAGAATAACTATACATAGTTATTAAAACATCATATTGATTCTGATATATTGTATAATCCACTCCAATTCAATTCAATATTTATGGAAATGATATCATCGCTCGTGCGTACGTACGGACTACCGTCTCCACGACGTGATAAGATTCATTCTCCATGTTAACCATTTAAGAATGATTATAAAGTATATATAAGAAATAATAATGAAATATATGAAATTATAAAGCTACTGAAATATGTATATATATATATATATATATGTCATCTACTTACTTCCATTTCAAGACAATAAGGAATGGAAAACAGCGTTCATGCGTACGTACGGACTACCGTCTCCATGAACGGTGTTTTTCATTTTATTTATCTATCTATTATATATATATATATATATACTGAATATATATGATATATAAATCAAATTTTATATTCTGGAAGTAATTAAATCATGATATAAGTAATAATAATGTCAAGAACAACAAGTCAAAACACCTACGATAAATGAAACGATTTTACCCAAAACGCTTCTTTAATATGGAATTTACAAAAGAACGGGTAATATAATGTCATAAGTGAACCATATATGATATCATAACAATGAATATGATTCTATAATAAGTCAATGACATTATTTAAATCATTATACAGGAGGTTCAGACACATACGAAGCAAATCGGACCTAAGGTAAGGGAAATATCACAATCTCATTTTTATCCGAGATTGTTTATTCGTAAGTATTTACTGGGGTGTATTTTATCATCCACATCCATGTTTCATCAATATGTAATTTTATTTCCATCCACCTACAATTGTTTAAATCCATTTTTACCCTTCGGTGAGTTTTTAGTAAAGAATATGAAAGGAATCTTTTTTCGCTTTTTCGTACGAGGTGATTTTTTGACTTTTCCGACAAAAGTACAAAGAATGTTTTTTTTAACGTATACGGCATGAATGGATTTTTAAAACATTATTTCCAAGAATCTTACTTTACAAGTTTTCAAGTTTATTTTTAATCAACTTCTTTTAATTTAAAGTTTTATGACATGTTAAGAAAGGAAAAATGTTTTTAAAGAAGAAAGGATATTTTCCTCAAGAATTCATTTCAAGTGTTTTTTTAAACTATTTTTCCATCTAAGATGACGTTATTTGATATGTATGTTTCAAGTAAAATGTATCTATGATTTAAATGGTTTCAGTTTTCTTATGATGAAATGATATCAATTGTTTATGGATTATGATGGCATGATGTTTAAGAATCCCATTTTATTACATGGGTTATGAAATGATGTATCATTTATGATTTTGCGGCACACATAAGAATGGTATCATTATGAGATGGGTGGGACCTATATCTACCTCCAATGCATTGGGTAATGATTTTATATCTCATGAGATAGACATGGCTGGAATGGTAGGTTATACCGGTTCAGTGAAACAGGACTGAAACGAGGGTTACTCGATTCAGAAAGGGACTTTGTCCACTAAGATAGTCTTGGCAATGAGTCTTGACTAACAAGAAATGATTCTCTATGATTATGTGTGAATTCCACAAAGTTTCATGTTTTATGTTATGATTATTTTGATTACATTTCACTGCCATGATTTACCCCATGTTATGAAATTATGATCTCTTTTGCAGGTTAAGATTTCCAAAAGTTATGTGCTTATGTATATGATGTGATTGATATTTCTTTTGTTTACCCTTACTGAGCATTTGAGCTCACCCTTTTATGTTTTCTTTTCCCCAAGATATAAAGAAAGGTTTTAGGTATAAAAAAAAGAAGATCTTTATGGGAGATGTTGAAGATCTTTCACCATGATTAGAAGATTATATTCCGAGTTTCCAAAGACACTAAACTATTACGGTCCTTGTGTGTGTGTTTTTGTTATGTACTAAGTATTCCGCAAATATAATGTAATGTCCATGTACGTCAAGATATGGGTCTCTACAGTTGGTATCAGAGGAAATGTTTAGTCAACCTTTGGAAACTAGGATGCGAAAATGTTAGTGAGATCCCTAGAGATATTTCTAAGGTATGTCTAGGGATGTCTCTAAGGTTAAGTATACGTATAGGTTATAGTCCTAGAATTGTGCTAACGATATTCGAATTTAACCTAAGATGTTAGATATTGAGGGTACTACCCCTTTATTATGTTGTTTTCCCTAGCATGATTTTTGCCTCTCATACTATTCTTTTGGGGTCTTAGACGATGGCTGGAACCCGAAGGAACCGTGTTAATGCGGAATGTGATGGGCAATGCAATGATTGTCCCCCTGGGCAACCAAACGATATGGGAGCTGGAATGAAAAATCTTGTAGCCATGCTCACACAACTTTCTCAAGCTATGAATCATGCAGGACTTCCAAACGAGCAAAGGAAGGAGCAACATTCTGTTGAATCCTTCATGAGGCAGCGTCCGCCTTCTTTCAGTGGGTCTACTGATCCATTAGTTGCTGAACAATGTATTAGTACTACTGAAAAGATATTTTCAGTTCTTCAATGTTATGAACATGATAAAGTCATCCTAGCAGTGTATCGTTTGGAAGGAGATGCTGATCAATGGTGGAATCTTATTAAGAATACGAGGCAAAGGGATGAAATTGAGTCTATGGAATGGGACGAGTTCAAGAACTTATTTTTCAATAAGTACTTCCCTCGTATTCTCCGAACAAAGATGGAGAAAGAGTTTCTTGAACTGAAGCAAAGGGATGATGAATCTGTTGGTACCTATGAAGCGAATTTTACAAGACTTGCAAGGTATGCATCTGGCATTATCATCCAACCTGAAAGTAAAGTTGATCGATTTTTCAGTGGCTTAAAACCAAGTCTTCGAAGGGCATTAGCTATAAGAGACTTCAGTAGCTATGAAGAAATTGTGCGTTGTGCTATCAAGGTAGAAATGGAAGTTGGTGTTACATATCCATCTCATGGGTTTGACAAGAAACGAAAGATGGAGTTCAAGGAGAAATCTCAGAATAATGGTGAAAAGAATATGAATGTTTCATTATGCACAAAGTGTGGAAAGAAGAATGGTGGAGATTGTCTTAAAGGGACTAGAAAATGTTTTAAGTGTGGAAAAGAAGGTCATCGAGCAGCTGAGTGTCGAAGTAATGGAAAAAAGGATTCTAATGAAGTGAATAAAGCAAACACTGCAGAGAACGCACAACCAACACTTCAATGCTTCAAGTGCAAGGAGATGGGACATTATGCCAATAAATGCCCTAATCCAAGGGTTAGTGATGATCGACATGAGCAACCGCTTAAGTCAAAGGACAAAGGGAAGTCACATGCGATCACTATTGCCAATGTTGAATATGACAACGATGTGGTGGAATGATTAAGTTTTTATGTAATGGGATTCCAAAATAATGTTGTATCATGGAATATTGGAATATTTATGTATTGGTCTAATGTGGTATTCAAAGTGATTGAGATATTATGCGCATAATGAAGGGAAAACGAGAAAATGAAATGTTTAACAGTATTCATGAGCTCATGATTGATATAAGGACTAAGTGATATCATGGTTTGAGTATATAGAATTTTGAGGATTTTGGTATGTGGAAAGTGTTAACTTTTAACTGCATTCAAGTTTTCACTAAGGTTCAATGGGTATTCAAGAGAGTACAAGATTAAGGCCTTTGAATGTTTGGAATGTGTCCAACAAGATATATCTTATGATATATGGGGATCAACGATGGTATTAAATCTCTGGTAATCGTTTTCACAATGTTATGAGAATAGACTGCAGTATTATGGATAGGACTAAAGATTGGAATGGATTATGTTGGACATAAGTTAGTATTGTTTAAGGATAGAAGTTTTTTTGATATTATTTATGGGATGTTATAGTAATATAGTTTTAGAAAAAGGACAACCTGCAGGACGGGCGACAACCCATCGCTTCGGACAAGGCTGTGGGAATCGAACCCACAACCGAAGTGCGACTGGCCTTTATCGCCTGCCACTGGCCTACTGGAAGTCCCTGTTTAGTAGAAACTAGTTTTATTATATTAAGCAGTATGATATATGAAGTATAAGTCCATTTTAGGAACCATATATGATTAATCTCACTATAGATCGACTTATGCATATAATTTTTTCTAACCTTTTGTTTGAGACAGATGGAATGACCCGTCATTCTATCACATGATCTGCTAACACTTCATGAATAACAAATTCAACTTCATTTATTTAAGAGATGAAGTGGAAATTGTTCATGTCACGAACAACAGTGAGATTGTACCAAAATAAAGTAAGTATTTATTCTAATTCAAATTTTCAACTTTAGGGAAATGATCTTGAAAACCAAAAATGTTGTCCTAGTGATCTTATACCTGATGAATCAGATGGTACCTTATATCATCACAAATCTATGGATTTGTGATTACTGGCTTTTCCATAGCCATGTTCTCTACCACTCTCCATCAAAACATGATGGTTAGATTTCTCTTCCATATCCATATTTTCACCTATGTGGAAACCCAATGATTAGTTTATTTGGGTAACCGTTACGTTTCATACTTTTGTTTTTAAAGATTGGTTTTGATATTCCTTTTTACGATGTGGGTTTCTATTAAAGAAACTTTCGAATAGTAAACCATTTATAACCCCGACGAATTTCGAGGGCGAAATTCATTTTAAGGGGGGTAGAATGTAACAGCCCAAGATTTCATAAAAAAATATTCTTTTTAATTTTATTAAAGTCTTGTGTTGTACTCTACACCAAAAGGAGCTTGCACAACACGCATCCTTGACTTGCCTTGCATTACACGCAATTGCGACCTTCCTCGATAGCGTGTGTAATATGCAATACCGAGTTTCACTAAACAACGATATGCTATTAAAATATTATTAAAACTAGCCGGTATGAATAGTAATAACCACTTTTTAAAATTCTGTAAATCTTAATTTTCAAAATGAACTTCATTTTTGGATTTGGAGTATCGAATTTAGCCTAAGGTGAAATTTTGGTACATTTCGGATAACTTTCATATTCTGATGAATAGTGAAAATTACTAAATTATAATTAAAAAACAACTTTTTTAATCGAAATAATTAATAGTGATAAATTATTAATTGGAGTAGTTTTAAAGTATATTTAGAATATATTTTTACAATTTAATACAATGTTAGTCATTGGATGTAATTGCACATTTAAACCAGACATAAACAAGTGTCAATCTTTTGATAGATATTGTTTCTTAAAAACACGCTATTTGTTTTAACAGCGGGATTTAATTATAAAATTAATTAATTCAACTTCTATGTTATGAATTTGGTAAAATAGACTTCATTTTTGAATTTGGAATATGAAATATAGCTTAGGATGAAATTTTGGCATTTTTCTGAAAACCTTTATTTTTTGATGAATAGTGAAACTACTAAGTGGTAGTTAAAAAACTGAATTTTTCATAAAACTTAATTTTACCGCTTCTGTGAATGGAATTTCAAAAATCCGAGAGACACGGTTGATGTCAGTAAGTAAAATGTGGTTCAATGAGATGAAAATAATTTTTGGTGAATAGTAACTTTTTACTTTTATTTACCACGGTTAAAAGTAAATAGGGTAATTAAGGGTAAGAATGATATTAATATTACCCTAACACATGTCCTAATTCTATTGTACAAGTGTATCTCGACCAAAAACAACCTTAAGTGTAAAATATTATCATTTAGGCCCACTTGGATTAGATTAGGACATTTATTATTATTTAATTCAAAGAAGAGTTAAAAGAGTTAAAATCAAAGTTTATTCACTAAAACATTTTTAATATGGGGTTATAAATAAGATAAATTCGACTATAAATATTCATTAGAAAGCTAAAAAGATTTCCTATATAATGATATTTTATTTGTAATTTTTAGACTTTAAATAAATTAATTTATTTATGACACAACGATGATGCAGTAATTACCCTTTTAAGGAAATATTAACATAATTGATGTTATAGATACTCAAATGAATGTAATTTGAGACTTTTTATGAATTACACTAATTTTATAGGTTACTATGATATATTAGTGTTGATTTAATTAACTTGGTTCGAACATATAATTCTGTTATGACTTTCACAAAAATCATATATCAAATAGTGTCAAAATTGACACAAAATAGTTTTTAAATAAAATATTATATGATTAATTGTTATTTTATTCCTAAAAATCTAAGGTTCGGCCAAATGACTTAGATAAGGATCTATATATTAATAATAAACAATTTGGGGTTCTTTTGGCATGTTATAGTAAGTGTATTAACCATATAGTGAAAGAAAACAAAAAGACACGGTAAAAGTTAAATTATTTAACTTAGAGTTAAATCTAATTGATAAGGTTAAAATAAGAACCTAAACTTGTCTAAATCCTATTGGATGATAGGTTTTCGACCCATCCCCACTTTAGCTTCGAAATAAGACCCTTTGGAACCATTATAAACCGATTTTTACTTTAATATAAAATAATATTTTGAGATATTCCTAAGGTGCCCCTCTCCTCCCTTATAAAAGGGCACCTCCTCCCCCTCCTCCTCACACCAATTTGAGCACTCAAGCTCGGCCAACCCCTGCCAAAATCTCTTCTCCACTTCCCTAGCAACATCCTAGAGGTTCTGTTCTTCCTCAAAGACCAATTTTAGTTCCCTAAGAGGAGGTCTCCAAAAGGCGCTTCAAAGAAGAGGTAATTACCGTTACCAATTCTTTCATCTTTATTTCTTCTTCCACTTCTTCTTCTTAGGTTGTTTCATTATGAAGTTATAACATCAGTATCACCCATATACTGATATGTTATTATAAGTATGAAACAACCCTATTTCACCATCTATCTATCCTACGGAAAAAGAAATCACCGCGCGTACGTACGTACGGAATACCGTCTCCACGCCGTGGTGTAATCTATTTTCCACCACCACCTTACATGGATGGGTATAATGGTGTAAAGAATAAATATACATAGTTATTAAAACATCATATTGATTCTGATATATTGTATAATCTACTCCAATTCAATTCAATATTTATGGAAATGATATCATCGCTCGTGTGTACGTACGGACTACCGTCTCCACGACGCGATGAGATTCATTCTCCATGTTAACCATTTAAGAATGATTATAAAGTATATATAAGAAATAATAATGAAATATATGACATTATAAAGCTACTGGATTATGTATTTATATATATGTATGTCATCTACTTACTTCCATTTCAAGACAATAAGGAATGGAAAACAGCGTTCATGCGTACGTACGGACTACCGTCTCCATGAACGGTGTTTTTCATTTTATTTATCTATCTATTATATATATATATACTGAATATATATGATATATAAATCAAATTTTATATTCTGGAAGTAAGTAAATCATGATATAAGTAATAATAATGTCAAGAACAACAAGTCAAAACACCTACGATAAATGAAACGATTTTACCCAAAACGCTTCTTTAACATGGAATTTACAAAAGAACGGGTAATATAATGTCATAAGTGAACCATATATGATATCATAACAATGAATATGATTCTATAATAATTCAATGACATTATTTAAATCATTATACAGGAGGTTCGGACACATACGAAGCAAATCGGACCTAAGGTAAGGGAAATATCACAATCTCATTTTTATCCGAGATTGTTTATTCGTAAGTATTTACTGGGGTGTATTTTATCATCCACATCCATGTTTCATCAATATGTAATATTATTTCCATACACCTACAATTTTTTAAATCCATTTTTACCCTTCGGTGAGTTTTTAGTAAAGAATATGAAAGGAATCTTTTGTCGCTTTTTCGTACGAGGTGATTTTTTGACTTTTCCGACAAAAGTACGAAGAATGTTTTTTTTAACGTATACAGCATGAATGGATTTTTAAAACATTATTTCCAAGAATCTTACTTTACAAGTTTTCAAGTTTATTTTTAATCAACTTCTTTTAATTTAAAGTTTTATGACATGTTAAGAAAGGAAAAATGTTTTTAAAGAAGAAAGGATATTTTCCTCAAGAATTCATTTCAAGTGTTTTTTAAACTATTTTTCCATCTAAGATGACGTTATTTGATAGGTATGTTTCAAGTAAAATGTCTCTATGATTTAAATGGTTTCAGTTTTCTTATGATGAAATGATATCAATTGTTTATGGATTATGATGGCATGATGTTTAAGAATCCCATTTTATTACATGGGTTATGAAATGATGTATCATTTATGATTTTGTGGCACACATAAGAATGGTATCATTATGAGATGGGTGGGACCTATATCTCCCTCCAATGCATTGGGTAATGATTTTATATCTCATGAGATAGACATGGCTGGAATGGTAGGTTATACCGGTTCAGTGAAACAGGACTGAAACGAGGGTTACTCGATTCAGAAAGGGACTTTGTCCACTAAGATAGTCTTGGAAATGAGTCTTGACTAACAAGAAATGATTCTCTATGATTATGTGTGAATGCCACAAAGTTTCATGTTTTATGTTATGATTATTGTGATTACATTTCACTGCCATGATTTACCCCATGTTATGAAATTATGATCTCTTTTGCAGGTTAAGATTTCCAAAAGTTATGTGCTTATGTATATGATGTGATTGATATTTCTTTTGTTTACCCTTACTGAGCATTTGAGCTCACCCTTTTATGTTTTCTTTTTCCCAGGATATAAAGAAAGGTTTTAGGTATAAAAAAAAGAAGATCTTTATAGGAGATGTTGAAGATCTTTCACCACGATTAGAAGATTATATTCCGAGTTTCCAAAGACACTAAACTATTACGGTCCTTGTGTGTGTGTTTTTGTTATGTACTAAGTATTCCGCAAATTTAATGTAATTTCCATGTACGTCAAGATACGGGTCTCTACAAGAACAATTCAAACCCTAGAAGATATTTTGAGAGCTTGCTCTATGGATTTCAATGGAGGTTGGGATCAACACCTACCTTTGGTGGAATTTTCTTATAATAATAGCTTTCACTCCAGTATTCGGATGGCTCCTTATGAAGCTCTATATGGAAAGAAATGCAGGACTCCAACTTGCTAGGATGAATTTGGGGAAAGAAAGCTATTAGAACCTGATCTCGTTGATGAAATGGCAGAAAATGTCAGATATATTCAACAACACATAAGAGCAGCTCAGAGTCGACAGAAAAGTTATGCCGACAACCGAAGAAAAGACCTAGAGTTTGAAGTGGGTGATAAAGTGTTCTTACGAATATCTCCCTGGAAGAGGGTTATGAGATTTGGAAAGAAGGGGAAGTTGAGCCCTAGATATATCGGTCCTTTCGAAATACTGGATCGTGTTGGGAAGGTAGCTTACCGATTGGCACTTCCACCGAATCTCTCTCAAGTTCATGATGTGTTCCATGTATCTCTCCTGAGAAAGTACATACCTGATCCTTCACATGTACTCAGCTCAGAAGTTGTACCGCTGGAGCAAGATCTTTCTTATGAAGAACAACCGATAGAGATTTTGGATCGTAGCGAAAAAGTCCTACGAAACAAGACCACTCGCTTGGTGAAAGTTATATGGAGGAACCACCAACTTGAAGAAGCTACATGGGAGATTGAGGATATGATGAGGGAGAAGTATCCTCATCTGTTTGTTACAAAGTGACGAATTTCGAGGGTGAAATTCTTTTTAAGGGGGGTAGAATGTAACACCAAAGATTTTTATGAGTAATATTTTGTTTTTATGTTATATATATATCATCAAAGGAATCTTTCACTACACACTAGCTTGACTTACTTTACATGTAATCGCGACCTTCCTCGATAGCTTGCGTTGTACGTAATACCGAGTTTCACTAAACAACGATATGCTATTAAAATATTATTAAAACTAGCCATTATGAATAGTAATAACCACTTTTTGAAATTTGATAAATTTTATTTTTTAAAATGGACTTCATTTTTGGATTCGGAATACCGAAATTAGCCTAGGGTAAAATTTTGGTATTTTTCTGAAAACTTTCAATTTTTGATGAATAGTGAAACCACTAAGTGGTAGGTTAAAAACTGAATTTTGCATAAAACTTAATTTTACCGCTTCTGTGAATGGAATTTCAAAAATCCGATAGACACAGTTAATATCAACGACTAAAATGTGGTTCAATGAGATAAAACTAATTTTTGGTGAATAGTAACTTTTTACTTTTTTTACCACGATTAATAGTAAATAGGGTAACTAAGGGTAAATATGATATGACTATTACCCTAACACATGTCCTAATTCTATTGGATAAGTGTAATTCGACCAAAAACAACCTTATGAATATTATATGACCATTTAGGTCCACTTGGATTAGATTATGACATTTAATATTATTTTATTTAATGAATAGTTAAAATAGTTAAAATCAAAGTTTAATAATTAAAACATTTTTAATATGGGGTTATACATAAGATAAATTCGATTATAAATATTTAATAGAAAGATAAAAATATTTCCTACATAATGATATTTTATTTATAATTTTTAGACTTTAAATAAATTAATTTATTTATGACACAACGATGATGCAGTAATTACCATTTTAAGGAAATGTTAACATAATTGATGTTATAAATTCTAAAATAAAGGTAATTTGAGACTTTTTATGAATTACACTAATTTTATAGGTTACTATGATATATTATTGTTGATTTAATCAACTTTGTTCGAACATATAATTATGTTATGACTTTCACATAAATCATATATCAAATAGTGTCAAAATTGACACAAAATAGTTTTTAAATCAAATATTATATTATTAATTGTTATTTTATTCCTAAAAATATAAGGTTCGTCCAAATGACTTAGATAAGGATATATATATTAATAATAAACAACTTGGGGTTCGTTTGGCATGTTATAGGAAGTGTATTAACCATATAGTGTTAGAAAACAAAAAGTCACGGTAAAATATAAATTATTTAACTTAGAGTTAAATATAATTGATAAGGTAAAAATAATAACCTAAACTTGTCTAAATCCTATTAGTTGATAGTATTTCGACCCATCCCCACTTTACTTTCTAAATAAGACCTTTTGGAACCATTATAAACCGATTTTGACTTTAATATAAAATAATATTTTGAGATATTCCTAAGGTGCCCCTCTCCTCCCTTATAAAAGGGAACCTCCTCCCCCTCCTCCTCACACCAATTTGAGCACTCAAGCTCGGCCAACCCCTGCCAAAATCCCTTATCCACTTCCCTAGAATAATCCTAGAGGTCCTGGTCTTCTTCAAATACCAATCTTAGTTCCCTAAGTGGAGGATTCAAAGAGGCGTTTCAAAGAAGAGGTAATATCCATTACCGATCTTTTCAATTTCATTCTTCTTCAACTTCTTCTTCTTTAGTTGTTTCATGATAAAGTAAAAACATCAGTATTACTTACATACTGATATGTTATTATAAATATGAAACAACCCTAATTCACATTCTATTCATCCTACGGAAAAATGAAATCACCGCGTGTGCGTACGTACAAAATACCGTCTCCACGCCGTGGTGTAATCTATTTTCCACCATCACCTTACAAGGATGGGTATAATGGTGTAATGAGTAACTATATATGATTATTATAAATTAATATTGATAATTAAATAGTATAAATACACTTAAATACAATTCCACAATCATGAGAACAATATCATCGCTCGTGCGTACGTACGGAATATTGTCTCCACGATGTGATGCGACTCGTTCTACATGATCATCATTACATAGTAATTATATAAATGAATTGAATGAATAAATATGATATATGTTACACTAATAGCATTCTGGATATAAGGTATCTATAACCTTAAAATAAGAATAAGAATTTATTTGGAAAAACACGCATAAGAACAAAAGACAATAAAGACCCGAGTAACATGTAACAATGAAATATTACTAATAAGAAGCTAAGAATATGACAATATATGATATCATATCAATATGTATGATTATTTAATAAGTCAATAACATTATTTAAACCATTATACAGGAGCTTCGGACACATACAAAGCAAATCGGACCTAAGGTAAAGGAAATGTCACAATCTCATTGTTTCCGAGATTGTTTATACTTTGGTATTTACTGGGGTGTATTTTATCATCCACATCCATGTTTCCCCAATATGTAATATTTATATCCTTCTAAAATAGTTTATATCAAATTTTACCCTTCAGTGATATTTTAGTAAAAGATGTGAAAGGAATCTTTTGGCGTTTTTCGTACGAGGTGCTTTTTGACTTTTCCGACAAAAGTACGAGAAGAATGTTTTTTTTAACTTATACAGCATGAATGGATTTTAAAACATTATTTCTAAGAAGAATCCTTTACAAGTTTTCAAGTTTATTTTTAATCAACTTCTTTTAGTTTAAAGTTGTATGACATGTTAAGAAAGGAAAAATGTTTTTGAAGAAGAAAGGATATTTTCCTCAAGAATGGAGTTCAAGTTTTTAATCTAAATTATTTTCCATCTAAGATAATAAAGGGTACTGTTTTTATCCCTATTATTACATGGATTTGATTATGTTGTGATGAAAATATTTTTATGAATTATTTTATCTTATATGAATTTTTTTATGATGTCACGATGTTTAAAGATTCCCATTTTTATTACATGGGTTATGTTATGATGTATGATTTATGATTTTGTGGAACACATAAGAATGGTATCAATATGAGATGGGTGGGACCTATATCTCCCTCCAATGCATTGGGTAAAGATTTTATATCTCATGAGATAGACATGGCTGAAACGGAAGGTTATTTCGGTTCGGTGATACAGGACTGAAACGAGGAGTGAACCCAGTTCAGAAATGGACTTTGTCCGCTAAGATAGTATTGGCAATGAGTCATGACTAACAAGAAATGATTTTCCATGATTATGTGTGCATGCCACAAAGTTTCAAGTTTTATGTTATGATTATGGGGATCTCATTTTCACTTCTATGATTTATTTCATGTTATGATATTATGATCTCTTTTGCAGGTTATGATTTTCAAAAAGATATGATATGATTTTTATTTCCTTTATTTTCCTTTGCTGAGCATTTGAGCTCACCCTTTTTGTATGTTTTCTTATCCCCAGGTCAGGAAGATGGATATTAAGTAGAATATGCTAAAAGGGACCCTAGATATGATGAAATAAATGGGAGACACTGTAGAAGATTTATGAACCAGTTGTTTATGTTCCCCAGTTTCTAAAGACACTATACCTATACGGTCCTTTGTGGTTTTGTCCTATGTTGTAATAAGTGTGCTTCAATTTTGAAGTATTAACAATGTATGTAAAGTATGGGTCATTAGAATAAATATTATTCAATACTAACAAGATAAATTCATAGAGTGTCAAACATGAATGAATATTTAAAATTATATCCAATTATGATGAATAGTAATATAGGACATGGTGGGACCCACCAAAAGGTTCTAGATGTATCCATGAATAAAAGATCACCAATAAATAAATAAATTCTTTTTTATTAAAGTCTCGAGTAATTGGCATTGAATATATTTATTAAATATATATACAAGTATTAATGTAAATAGGTGTAAAATATTTTAGAAAATTATATTATTTCTATATTTTGATGTTCTTTTAGATATTTTTTAGAATGATGAGTTGAGTTAATGGATCATTTTTTCATGTAATATTTTTATTATATGGGATAAATGTAAAAAAATATGAATGAAATTTATGACTCAGTAATTTAGTTCTAATATGCTTTTTATAGTGTGTAATAAATATTTTGCGGGTTGGGTACCTTTTTTGTATTTTGTAAACTCACTATAAAAGGGGTGAAGAGGCTCTCATGGTGATGAAAATTCAATGTGAATTTAATAAGACCATATCTCTCTTATCTTCTTCATAGAGATAGAATATCTCAGTTTAACCAACAGGACTTATATATCCTTCACGGATCAAAGGAACTTCGATGAAATGATCATTAAGACATCAATGACATCATTAAATCGTAGTGCTGCCACTTGAAATTCAACAATCAATGAGGCAATTTTCTTTCGAAATGCATGTGGATTATCTAGAGGGGATCAACTTCAGTTCAGTAAAGAAATGATTTTTGATGATGAGAATATTATGAGTCTTGATTCAGATCAAATTTGGTAAGTATTATATACATTGTTATGCTTAAAATAAATAAAACAAAGATACAAAGGCCTTTACTGAGGCTATTATTTTCCAGTGATTATGTAGTTTTGATGATCGGAGGTGAAAATTTTGAAATCCAATACCAGAAGGCTTATTTAGTTCACCCCATAACCTTGAATTGGTATTAGAGAAATCATGTGATGTTTCAATCCAAATAATATTTTAATTTGAATTAAATATAGTAATATTGAATCAATATGGTCAGAACGCTATAGATGGCAAGTCAATCTAGTTTTGGATGGCCATGTTGCGAATATTATTTTTTCTTAATTTGGATAGAATTCAATAGTGTGGGTATTAATTTGGAAGGACACACAAATGGATATATATATTTTGTACCTGATAATGTCCAAAAAATGATTTTAGGTGAACCCAAAGACGAATTGGACTTCTGGTCACCAGAATAATAATTTTGTCCATCAGAACAATCTCTGGTGGGTGACTCACAATTCTACTAGTATGTTGAATAATAATATTAAAAAGAAACATCCAATATTATAGGCTATGGAAAATGATATGCTAATAATGGGGTTGAGGGCATGCTTTTTTCTTTATAGAATCGAACCCCTTTTGGAAAGGTAAAATCAATCCACTTTTATAATTATAAAAAATAGGCTATAGTGGTAGGACCAATGGAATCATTCCAAAAAAAATTGAAGCTTCATCATGATAATGTCTCCAATAGATACAATTGGGCCACCCACTATCGGCCACCTCTATCATAGAAGCTAACCCCACTGCCTATGATACCTCCTTCCTTGGATCAGCATACTCCTCTAGGTAGATCATCTCTATGCCCTAACTACTAACACATGAAGCAGCGCCAAACCCAGAAGAAACAAATATGACATCTCTCTATCAATCCATTATCTTACCTTCTATATTACACCACCTCGCTAGCCTCCCTCTTACCTAGTGTCATCATTGACCGAACAACTGATTCCACCTACATCAGACTTCGATCAACCAGACTCCATCACCACATCACCCAACCGACACACAACCTCCCACAGTCAACAAGCATTAGAGGTCTCAACACTCTGATTTTACATCAAAAACTCTTAGGTTCCCTAATCCCAGAGCACACTACCACAGATTTGGGAAAGGCATGTGTTAGATTTTATCAGAAGCCTAGCCTTTATCAACACTAGCTTAAAGCACTGATAAAGTTGACTTTTATCAGCGTGGAAAATGGTGTACCCTTTATCTGCATTTTTTGAGCATCGATAAAGATATTATTTATGAGTTCTATTCTAACAATTGATAACTATATTTAATAAAGAATGTTATTATTATATATAAAATTATTATATTTACATACCAAAATAATGTTTATTTATATACATTAATTAAAAAACCCACGTTTATAATTAATATTTTTTTTTAATAATTCAATTATATATATAATGTTATGAAAAAGTTTTTATAAGATTATTGATACATTTATATTTAAATAATTATAAAATGAAAATTATTTTAAAAAAATAATAAATATATTTATTATATTTATAATTATATAGTTATAATTAAATATTTATTTAAATAAATATATCTGTCTAATGAATTTCGTAAATAAAAATATATATCAAGAGATAATGATGACATTCATTATTGGTGATATGTTCATAAAATATATGTGTGTGTGTGTGTATAATTGATGTTATATGACTTGTAAGTTTATTTGTGAACATGATTGTGGGTTTATATCTTCTAAATGTTAAGATTACTTATATTAATTATTATTCATATGAATTTGTTATGTATTCATGACTCATGATTGTTCATTTATACATTAATGAAACCCTTATTAATCATGATTTATATATATATATATATATGTGTGTGTGTGTGTGATGACTCATTTTATATAATTTATACCTTATTAGGTATGATTCGTTCATGTTATACCCATTAACTTATTATGCTTCCATAAATAATTATAAAATTTCCATAAATATATTTAAATAATAAACATATTTAATATATTTATAATTATTAATTATTAATTATATATAAATACATTTAAAAATTATTTATTTATAATTATAGTTATAACTAAATATATATATTTTTAAATAATTATAAAATTATAATAAACTCATTTATTATTATTTTATAAATATAAATATACAAATATATTCTTAATTATATAAAAATATTTATAAAAATATATATTTATTATTATAAATTTAAATATATATATATATTATATATTAGGATCATGGGGGTACAATTACATCAAACTCACTCACACACCACACACACACGGACCTAAAAGGTTGGTCATTGAATGTCCAAAGGGATAACCCACCCAACCACCTACTTTATTACATCATATATATTTGGCCCGAAGGCCTGGTGGGTATGTAGCCCATTACATGGACCATAGGCCTAAAATTTTGGCCCAAGGCCCAATCTGTAAATAGTTCTCCTATAGTACCCCATCTGCTATAGTACCACATAGTTCCTGCCGCTACTATGACTTCAGTGTCTACCACTACTATAGGGTCAGTACCGTTAATGTACTACTATAGTGTCCTAATTCCAATGGGTTTGCGACCCCCATTTTTCATAGAGGATTGTGGGGGTTCTTAACACTCAGCCTAAACCCCAACTTCTATATATTTAAATAATTCTAAAATTATAATAACTTTATTTATAATAATTTTTAAATATATATTTATCTATTAATATATATATATATATACATTTGAATTTATAAAAAAATATTTATAAATATAATTATTTATAATTAAAAATATAAATATATATTTAAATAATTATAAAATTAAAATAAATATATTTATTATAATTATAAATATATTTATTTATTTATTTATTAATATATAAAAATATTTATATTTATAAATATATATATATAATTATAAATTTTTAATAAATATATTTATTATATATAATTTAAAAATATAAATATAATAAATATATTTATCATAATTTTTTAGTTAAAAAAATAGAAATACTTATTTATATTTAGATGAATAAATATATATTTATTTATATAATTATAAAATTATAATATATATATCTATTAAATTTATAATTTTTTAAATATTTATAATTTTATAGTTTTATAATTTTATAATTATATAAAACAAATATGTTAATTATCTGTATTTATTAAATTATAAATATAATAACTATATTAATTATAATTTTATAATTTTCTAAATAAATATATATATATTTATATAAATAAATAAATATTACTTTAATTAGACTTATAACTATAATTAAATAAATATTAATTTATAATAATAAAATTACAACAAATATATTATTTATATATATTTATTAAATTAAAAATATAATTAATATATTTATTATAATTTTATAATTATTTAAATAAATATATATTTTTTTATATGTATAAGTATAAATAAATAATTAATTATTTAAAATTATAAAATTATAATAAATATATTTATTCTATTTATATTTTTATAATTATATAAAATTATATAAATATTTATAAATATATTTACCATACATGTAATTGTAAATAAATATATATTTATTCAAAGTAATAATTATATATATATATATATTTAATATATATATATATATATATATAATTTTATAAATATTTATAAAATATATATAAATTATTAATATTAGATCTTTCTCATCACTTTTTTTGCGCAGATAAAAATATCCCTTTATGGGCACTAAAAAGGCACTAATAATACTATTATTTATTAGCACTATAATATTACTGCAGCTAAAGACATGTTTTATTTGAACTTTTTTAGCACTGATAAAGGGATATCTTTAGAAGCGCTACAAAAGTGCTGATAATGGAAAATTTTATCAATGTTATTTATTTTAGTGCTGATAAAACTATCCTTTATCAGTGATTTTTGTAAAGTGCTGATAAAATAATTTCCCTTCAATTAAAAGAACACTAACCGACTGTCTTCTCTCAGAGACCTTCAAGATCCTGTGGATGTCGATTGCTGCCTCACCACTGCACTTGCTGTACCCAGCTAACATTGCTCCTCTTCTCTCACCCAACCGCACTGCCACAGGTCAACCATACTACTACTCTTTCTGAACCCCAATGTCGTTACTCCTCCATTCATTCCCTACCACACTACCTCCGCACCACTTTTACATCACATTGTTGCTGCATCATCGCGCCACCTCGATGACCTCCACTGCCGCCACATTTTCGACGAATCAAGAACTTCAAAATGAAAGGTTTGTTATTCAAATTTTATTTTGATTTATTTATTAATGATTTATCCTCCTCTCCACTTGTTCACCATTATTCATTCCTTTACCTTGGCTATTGAAACTATAGTTGTCCATGGGGATGAACCTCGGATGGGGGAGGAGGGTTTAATGAAATTTCTTGTTTTTCTTGGTACTCAATAATCCTTCCTTAGTGAATATATATAAATTAGAAAACGTTTATCATTATTAATATAGGGGTATCTAAATATTTTTTCATTCCCTTTAAACTCTGAATGTTCTTGATATTTCCAGAATTTATTATTTTAAAACATTATTTTAATGAAACATTATATATTATTGTCTAATTTAATCACTTATATTCATTAAAAAAGAAATTATATGTGGATTTTTAAAGGGAATCATTTTAGGCACATTGCGTGCTTAATTAAGTGATTCAACGAAATGATTTGGTTTCAAATAAACCATTAATATAATTTTTTTTGTTGAAATATTACAAATAAAAGATGTTTTTTAATTGAAAATAAATATGATAATTGAATTATATATGTTTTATTATTATTTGTACATGGGAGACATTGTGTGATTTGGTAACTTAGACTAAGGCAACGACCAATACAGATTACACTATAGAAAGGGTTACGTTTATAGTTAGACTGTGTGTGTTAAAAAGATATATTAGTACCCTAATGGGATAGATGGTCTCGCTCATATGAAATACATGGTTCATGTATTCCATCTGGTTTTCCTAGTGATAGTCTTAATATCCTCAAACATAGAGGTTTTATCATATACCGTATAATTATTGACTACTTGTGATGTGATATCTTAACTCCCCTCTTTATTATTGAATCATGATATTTCCAATGTCATCAAACCTTGGTTTTAATTTATTTGACCACATTTCAATTTTAAATTACGAAAATGTTATTTTAAAGAATCAATGCTTTTTATGCCATTTTTTTCAAACTAGAACTAATGGATTTCATGGTGAAAAAAATTATTTAGATTTATTGTATTATCCTATTGGAATTTTCATAACAAAATAAATTTTCCAAAGGGGGGTATATAGAGTTTTATTTATATGATACATGAAAATAAAGTGTTTCATTACATTTTGTGACTCTTAATGACCTGTTTGGTTTATCAGATAAGATAATTACGACAAAGTTTTATTCAATCAAGTAATTTTATAAATATGGACTAATTAAAAAATTTATTTCAAGTGTGGATTAAGTGTAATGTTTTACGAAATGTCTTACAAATTATTTAAAATTATTATATAGATAATTATCCCCTTGGTGTTTTTTCAAGTGGTTTTATCCCTTTTATGGAATGAAATCTGATGAAAAGTGTTCGGGAAAATTCCTAAGTGGTTTTTTAAAGATTTAATTTGGTTTTAAAATCAGTGGTAATCACTAACTTTAAGTCTCAAAAATTATTCTTGGGTTAATTGGACATTAAACTAAGGCTTTTTGTGATTTGGAAGTGTTAAAAATTGTGGATAATGTTGTTTTATTTTTAATGTGGTGTGTTAACCCATGTGATATATACTTAAAACAACTTTTTTATCATTAAGTAATTTTTATATAATAAATTTGGGATTCTTAAAGATTTTATGATTTCCAAATGAGATGTATTATTTCAAAATGGTGTGTTTTCCCATGTATATTGGGTTTTAAAACTTATTGTTTCTCTGAATTTTTTTCAATGGTCATTTAAAGGGTAGTATGAATTCAAATTTGAGTTTCAAAGGTGTTTTGATAAAATTTGTCAAAAGTAGATTGGGATGACTTTTATAAATGATAAAATGGGTTCGCATTCCACTAATATTTCAAAAAGAGAAGGAAAATATGAAATTTTATAACAAATAGTTTTAATAAAAGGTGTTATACCCTCTGAGGCCCGTTTGATTATTATATGACCATTATATATTGTGATACTATGTGGGTATTTTTATTATTTACAACATAGTTTGATGGAACTTATAGGGATTTTGATAGATTTAGTAGTGATGCCCTAGTTTCCTTATCACCACTTCAAGTACTTTTATTAATACATCCTAGTGATGATTCCAATGACCTTAGAATCCTTTTTAGGATCATTTAGGGGTTTTATATATCTACTTATATTGTATCCCCTACTATTTATATTATTGTCTTCTACATATTTTCTTGTCATTTTCCACATGTTGTAAGACTTGTAATAGTGGTGATTAAATGTGTTCTTTCATTCTTCTTTTTATGGATTTCTTTTCAAGTTTTTTGAAAAGGTATTGTGAAAGGTTTTTAAAGATGGGAAAAATGAATTTATGATTTTGAAGTGTTTTAAAATTATTTTAATAATGAGTTTGAAAAATTTTCTCGAATGATAAAAGTTTGAATGCTTTTTATTTGAAATTTAATGAATATTTATTTTTTGAAAATGGGTTTTTATGCACCTTGCCTAATTTTATGGAAATGGTTTGTTTTCAAATATGTTTTAGAAAATTGAATGATATTTCGAAACTTCTCTAATGTAACACCCCAAGTAAATAAAGAGAATGACATTTTCATATTTATCCATATTTGTGAATAAAATATTAATATTTCTTTAAAGGGGACGCTATGCACGATGGCGTACCCAATACGCAACAATGAGTTTTTTGGGAATCTTGCATTGCACTCTAATAATAAAATAATATTATTTTAAATGGTAGTTAACGCCTAGCTGTTGTAATGGCGGGAATGAACAGAACTAACAAAAAAATGATTATATATGTTTGTCAAATATTTTTACTCCTTACAATAAATGTTATAGGATTGAAAATGCAAATGAATCCAATTTTAAGTGTAAACATTCCAATATTCTTTAAAGGGCCGATTAACCGCCTTTTAATGGAAAACCTCTTTTAAATAAACTTTTTGACAATTTTATAAGCTCTATTTTTTAAAATAAACATATTATTTATGATTGGGACATTTAAATTTACCTTGGGTTAATTTTTGGTATTTTTCTGACAATGTTCATTTTTCAATGAATAGTGAAAAATACTGCATTTTACATCAAAACTGCTTTTTCATATAATTTAATTATATGGTTATATTAACTTTATAATTTGTTTTAAAGTTTAATTAGAATATATTTTTACCATGTAATTCAATTATTTTCATTGGGATTAATTTTACATTGGAATTAGTCATAAACAAGGGCCAAACTTATCATAAATACTGTTTCTAAAAAACCCGCTATTTGTTTTGACAACGGGAAGTTTTTTTTAAATTTATTATTGAAATTTATGTGTTTGAAATTTGGTAAAATGGATTAAAAATTTGGAATCAGAAGTTCCAAATTATTTAATTAAGACTCTTTTGTTTTTGGACATTATGAATAGTAACGACGGTAATTATCTTTATTTATCTTGATTAATGAGTAATCGGGTAGTTAAAGATAATAAGATAATTTCATAATAATAAAAAATGACCACAAAATGTGTCCTAAGGATACTGGTTGTCTCATGGCCGACCATGGGATGCCTTGTGCCAAACTTGGGGGGCCCATGGAATCACTTTTGTGAGAAAGTTACTTTTTATCTTTTTATTTTTAAAGAATGTTAAATGTAACAAAGAATGTATCACCTAAGTAAAATATTTTTAATTTTTTCTACAAAAATGATATTTTGGACTATAAATATTCATTAGAGAGATAAAACAGTTTCCTACATCATAGTATTTTTTTATAATTTTTAGACATTAAATAAATTAAATTATATATGACATCCTGATGATGCAGCAATGACCTCATTATTTAACGATTTAAATAAAATGGAAAGATAATGTAAAATCTAAGACCTAAACATGTCCAAAACCTATTGTATGGGTGTATTTAGAACCATTATCACATTATCCTCTAAAAACATCAATGTGGGACTATTAAAATCCGAAATGCATTTGAAAATAAAGTTACATTTTATACCTTTCCAAGAGTGCCCCTCCTCTCCTCTTATAAAAGGCCCCCACCCCTACCACCTTACCCACACTTACAAAGCCTTTGGATCGTCCAACCCCTGCCCAATTTGTCTCTCCACATCCCTATATAACTCCTTGAAGCCTCACTTTGGGCAGAAGTCTTCCCAAGGAAGCCTTTTAGCTCAAACCAAAGGGAGTTACCCGATTTTATGGTAATGTCTTCACTTGAGTCCTTTTGTTTTATTTTGCTTCTCCAACCCCCTAAACTCTTTTTATTCATTTCTTTTGTAAAAAATCCAGTATATCCAATATACTAGAATGTTTTTATTAGAAGTATTCGAGCTACACTTACACACACCTTCGCCTAATGGTTAAAGAACATACTGTTTCTGTGGTTGGCGATTTTTTGCCTCACAAAACGATGATTGTTCAATATTCTTTAACACCTTTAAAGGTGACCATTATGATGTCACTGTATTTTATATATGATATATATGGTATTTATGTTTACTATATGCTTCTGTATTTTATATTTAAACCATACCTTTATTCTTTTCATGTAGTGTAAATGCGATAATTTCATATGAGGAAGTGTGGACTACTGCCCCCTCAAGTGATGTGACTCGTACATGCAATACATGGAATGTATAAAGAATGAAATTAATGAACAAATGTGACCTATATAAAATATATATTATACTGGAATTATAATATATATATATATATATATCATTTATTTTTAATTTCATTAATATGAAAAAGAAAAAAATGAAAGTAGCGTTCATGCGTACGTACGGCATACCGTCTCCATGAACGGTGCTTTTCATTTTTTTATCTCCAAATGATATGGAATAGTATAAAATGAATATGTACCGGATATATATGATATAGATGATATATACATCATGATTATAACTCTGGATATAATGGATACATGAACAACATGTAATTATAAAGAGCATATTTTGACTCAAGTACCAATGATCGTTTAAACGACCGTTATTAACTAAAATAATTACATAGTGTTCCTGACAAGGTAATAAGTGATATAAAAGGAATAATGAACTTGAAAAAGGTTCTTCAGCAAGTATAAATTAACTCAAGTTTATTATTCAGGAAATTAAACAACAATCGAGTCAAGTCGCACCCGAGGTACGGGATCCTACTCCTCTCTTTCTTTTTAAGTACACTATTTTATGTCATTCCTTTTAAGCTCATCATTCTTGTGATTGGGATGTTATTTTATATTACACTTTATTTTTTATGTTCATATTATGTGAGACCCTATTCTCTCTCATCAATCCATTTTGGAAGTTTTGAGTGGCGCCGTTAGGCTGCCGAATTTCCGTAAGAGATCTAACCTCTCTCTTTCTTTTTAAGTACTCTCCTTTATGTCACATCTTTTTAAGCTCCTATTTGTTATGATTGGGATGTTATTTTATATTCCTCTTACAGTAAATTTTATGTTCATATTATGAGAGACCCTATTTCCTCTCATCAACTCATTTTATGAGTTTTGAAGTGATGTCGTTAGGCTGCCGAGTTTTCGTAAGGGATTTTTCATCTCACTTTTATTCCCGTGAGATTTATGCTACATTTGCCACAATTTACTTTGAGTGGTGTATGTACTTCAAATAATTATACAATTTGTGTAGTATAATTTCATTTATGGGTATTCACATCTTCATTGTATGACCCTTCTTCCATGGGGTGTACGTTTCGAAAGTTACCCAACTCGGTAAGGGGACCTTTCACCCTCCTCTTTTTAAAAGACTTCTTTTGTTATATCTTTTAATTCACATACTATTATGTTGGGATATGTTATTTTATATCCTTATTGATTTAAATTTTATGTCCAAGTGATGAGATTCCCTTTTTATCTCTCATCAACTCATTTTCTGAATTTTGAAGTGATGCCGTTAGGCTGTCGAATTTTACCAAGGGAACTTTTTATCCCAATTTCGATTTCTTTGGGTTCAACACGTAGTTATTGAATATGTCATATTTTAAATATTTGTGAATGACCTTTTATTGTTTTACACTTAATATCCACTTATATTGGGTGTATTTATATTTGTTACACATAATTTTGAGATTGAATTATCCTAAATTTAAGGATACCTTATTTATAAGGGAATTAATCACATTTGACATTTCTATTGAGACTTCTTTGTTGTTATGCACCAATTCACTCTTATATGGTGTATATACTGTCCTTTGGAATATTATATCATGAATCCATTTATTCTCATGATATTATAAAGTTCTGACTAAATGTTATTCCTCAATCATTGTATTCAAGTGTCTCTAATTTTGGTAGAACCACTTTAACAAAAATATCACTTTAAATGTTTTAATTATTTGTTCTTATTAATATCCATGATTTAAAAGTTTTTTTAAGGATTTATTTATATGGATATTAATGGTTTAAAATTTTAAAAGCTTGAAGGTGGTATGGGACACTTTGATTCAAAAATCTCTTTATTAAATGTTTTAAATGGTTTTGGAAATGGTTTCTTTTTGAATGGATTCATTATTTCAATATACTAAAATGTTATTTTGTGATTGAAATGTGGAAATGTTATGTTTACTTTATGCATGTTTTATGTGATACGTTTATATTATGGTTCTTGGGAATTGTTATGAAAACGGGTGGTTCCGTGATAAACTAAGGGCGGGTGAGCCCGATATAGCTCTCCAATGCATTTGGTAACACGAAGGAGTGAAACGTTAAGGTTTCTCCGAAGATATTTAGGGAATATACTGTGGTGGATATTCCAAATGTAACCAAGAGGGTTACTCCCTATGTAAGAATGTTATGAATTCCTCAAGTTACCTTTATGTCTTATGATTTCTATGATTTATTCATGATTTGATGAGGTATGATAAAGTGCCTATGTTTTATGGGTAAAGTATGATTTCATTCTTATGTATGTATGAACTCATGTTTCCTTTCCATATTTTTATAACCCTTACTAAGATTTTTATGCTCATACCAAGTTTTTGAAATGTTTTTCTCAGGTTAAGGGAAGGGTACCTGATATGATGATAGTGTCAAGGAAGTGTCAAGAAAGAATCCATGTTTTATTCCGTTGATGGGAAAAATGAATACTATATTTTATGTAACCACTTTGTTTAAATGTGGAATGTAATGCAATATTTATGATATAATTCTCTAAAACTCTAATCTTGAAAAGATCGTCAATGTGTAATCTTTTAATAACTCAATATTAAGTAAGGTTTAAGGCCAGGGCCTTATATCTAATTTTTGAAATGTGTTTTTCCAAAATATGTTTTTAAAAAATTATTTAAAGTCATATTTTAAAAATATGATTTGACCAATAGGTATTGTCCAAGGAAAAATGATTTCTAATTTATTGTATTATTTTAATGAAAATTTATGAAAAAGTGTTTTAACACACTTTTATATGTTACTACTTATATGGTAAAAATTTATTGAAAATGTTTTTTTATAATTTATATCAAACTATATTTTTTAGGATATAATACTAAAGTTATCACATATATTTGGTGGTTTGTGGTGACCTATTATAATTTTATATCATGCCTATATTTTATAGGTTTGGGTATGTTTTGACTTTTATAGCTTCTTTTGGATCTTCTAAGATGGATATAAGGTTGGATGGTATCCCTATTTGAGCATCTTTGGTGTATTTTTTCTAAATATAAATATCACCAAATCAAATATGATAGATATGTATAATGAATGGATGGATTCCAATCATATAACAAATTAGTATGAACATAGAGTGAAATAATTCATCAAGTTTACAAAAATATCATGCATATGAACATTCTCAAATAATTTTTCCATGATTACTCTATTGTTATTCTAGAATAATTAGTTCATGGGAGATTTAAGAACTCTTTATATGTTATGGAATAGATTAAAGTTATAAAAGTTGCAGTAAACATGGGGGTAAAGATAATGTACCTAGTGGCTAGAATATAACTTCATTTTTCGAATCATCTGATATGATTACAAGTGTGGACAGTGAATAAGACTATATTGTTGACGTGATTATAGATGTGAACAATGATGAAGATCTTATCGAGGAAATATTAATGACAGTTGAAGATGAACTTCATGATTGTCCAAAATTGTTTGGGAAGTTAAAAAGTTGTGAAAATATTCCATTCTATGTTGGTTACACTAAATATATAGAATTTTTAGCTATAATGAAGTTGTATAATTTGAATGTTATCAATGTATGGAGTGGAAAAAGTTTTACATAACTATTTTATCTATTTAAAGACATAAAACTGGAATATAATGAGATCCATATCCATACATACAATGCCAAATGAATTCTATACTCAATGGGTATGATCTATGATAGAATACATGCCTACCCGAATAATGGTATACTATTTATCAAGGACCAAAATAACTTAATTAATTTATAAAGTGTGGTGCTTCTCGATATAAGAAATATGAATGTGTTCCTACAAAATCTATATGGTACTTCGTAATCATTACAGGGTTAAGGTGCTGACATGGAAGTGTGGAGACTGAATAGAAATTGATGTGGAACTCAGAAAAATGATATAATGATAGGAAACTAAGTCTCCTATTAGTCTCTCCTCAGTGGAAGATAATTGATCAATAATATCATGAATATGGAAACAAGCCAATAGACTTTAATCTTACATTATCTATAGATAGAGTGAGTTCTTTTGGTTTACAAAGATTCATTAATAGTACATGGAAGGTTATGTAAGTAAATTATAATGTACCACTATAATTTTTAATCAAATGAAAATACATCATATTGCCAGTGCTTATATCATGACCAAAACAATAAGGCAATGATATTTATGTTTATGTGGCTCCATTAATCGAGTATTTAAAACTGTTATGGGATTTAGGTTTTATGTCGTATAATGCTTACAGAAATGAATATTTCACGTTGAGATCCATGTTGTATATAATGATAAATCACATTCCTTATTATTGAAATTTTCCAGGATATAGAATTAATGAAATTCCATGGTGTCCCATATGAGAACAAGGTACACAGTCATTTATGTTGAAACATTCATTGAATACTATGTTTCTTGGAAATCTTAAATTTATACCTTGATGATATAAGTACCAATCTTAGATGAAATCATTTGATAAATAACATACCTCACCATCTCCACTAATAGGTGATAAATTATTTGAGAAAGTAAAAGATGTGGACGCTACTTTTGGAAAATTATTTTTGAAAACCCTTATAAAACCCAATTGAAAAAATGGATCTGTTTTTTTAATTACCATAATTTAATTATATGTACATTATTCACTTTCTCATGTTATGCATGCTGAATAAAAATTATATGATAGTGTAATCGGCACATTGCTAAATGTACTTGAAAAAATAGAGGATGTAATTGTAACGCCCCAACCCCAGTTACCTAGAGTCAGTGAATTATTACATAACATTGGAATGATTACAAGAAAGATCAAATCTCGAAAGAATGGTTAGTTTAGTAACCTTGGAAACACTAGATATATTCATAAAGTTTTACATTACATCATAAAAATGAAAACTACAACAACATAGTCTCCATAGTCTACACTCTTATCCCATCATACTATCCCTTCAGGTCATTCATAATTTACTTCTTCACATCCTGGGAAAAATAAAACATAGAAAAGGGGTGAGCTCAAATGCCCAGTAAGGATAACAATATAGCGGAACCTTTCATAAATAAAAATAAACATTTAAGGAAATGTATAACTAAAACAAAATCCTTTTAAACATGAACTTCAACATAGTATGACATTAATAAAATGTAACAATGCCATTTACTTATTCACATGGATATTAAACTAATCGAATAATCACATGCAATATCAATAACCACTTTCATAATGATGGAATGCATAATGCCAGACTATCATAACCACATAGCCAAGGCCTCGTTCCAAGACTACAAATAAGATTTTGTCAATGCCTTGTGCCAAGACACTAGTTTGTCTCATGAGACCTACCGATGCATTGAGGAGCTATATCGGGCTCCACCCATCACATATTAAGACCAATGCATTCCCATATGAAAAGGTTTAAACATAACATAAACATTCATATTAAAAATAGCATATGAAATGTAAATACTTCATCCATAAACCATGAATGGTATAAAATTAACACATCCAAAATCAAACATATCACAAAACCTTTAATATAATATAGAAGTTTTGTATCATAATAAATTAACTTCAAATAAGCGTAAAATCCATCAAAGGATGTTGACATAGATGAAATCAAAACTCTTTTTAGAGAAATATATCTTTCAATTTTGAAATCATTTAAGAGTCATATATTTTTAAAATAAAACATTTTCTTTGAAAATATTCTTATAAGATTTTATGGGAAGCTTCGAAGATTTTATAACGGCGGAAAATAGCCGCACCCGCTATATAAGTTAAAAAAACATTCTTACCATAATTCTATCAAATAGGATAAAAAGGACCTTGTTTGGAAAATGACAGAAAGATTCCTTTATAAACCACTTATAAAAGTTAGCAATGGTATAAATGACTTTAACCCATAGTAAAAATGTTTTGAAATACATTTTTAAGAAACATGGATGTGGATGATAAAGAAGTACCAGTAGATTATTACGTATAAACAACCTCAGATAATCAAGAGATTTAGAAATAAACCCTTACCTTGTACTTTTCCTTGGTTGGGGTAGGTTAAACTCATGTATTATAGAGAAATAATTGTTATTAAATTATACAAGAATCATATATATTAATATGATATCATATTTTATCTTTTAGCATTTCTTTGTTAATAATATCTTAGTATTATCGTCGTTTCGGGAGTTAACTTACTCGTTTTCTTTAATATGTTTTGTTAAGTAAGCCATGTTTTTCATTGATAAGTTGTAACTTATTAATATCCAAAATTATATCATGTCCTTAAACATTATTTTTAAATCATCAAATGATAATTATACTTGAATGGATATGATGGAGAATGGATCTCATCGCATTCGTGGAGACGATAGTCCGTACGTATGCACGAGTGATAATATCATTATTTTGATATTAAAATAATATATAATTGGATGTTATATCATATATACATAATCATTATCATGTTATATTTATTATTTACATGAATTACACATCATTATTATACCCATCCAAATAATAATTTATTGAATAACAATTACACCACGACGTGAAGACGGTAAGCCGTACGTACACACGTATGGTGACATGTTATTAAAAGGATTGATAGAATACTGAATATGGTTGTACCATATTTATAATAACATCACAGTATATATAAGATAATGTAGTTATTCTTTTATAATGGTAATAACAAAGAAAGAAGAAGTGGAAGAAGAAAGGAACTTGAAAAAGGGTGGTGAAATCATTACCTCTTCTTCGGGTTCTTTCTTTTGATTTGATAAAAAGGGCTCCTTAGGTTGGATTTCTGACTAAAGGAAGGCCTCTAGGATTAATTGAGAGAAGTTGAGAGAGTATTTGGGAAGATTTTGGGCGATCCAAATGGCTTTGATGGTGTGAGTTAATGAGAAGGGGGGGTGCCCTTTTATATGAGGGGTGAGGGGCACCTTTGTAAAAGTTAGAAATATTATTTTATAATAAATTCATATTTGGTTTCTAATGGATCAAAAGTGGATTATTTAAATGTCAAGGTGGGGATAGGTCGAAAACCACTCAACCAATAGAATATATAAAGGTTTGGGTTACAATATTAACCTTATCATTAAGTATTAACTCTTAGTTAATTAGTTTCACTTTTACAATTTCTCTTTGTATTTTTATATTATATGGTTAATAAACTTTTTATATACATCCAAGAGACCCTAAAGTGATCAATTAATGATACAAATATCATGATATAAGTCTTTTGGCTGAACCTTAGATTTTTAGGAATTTAATATCAATTAATTATATAATATTCATTTTAAAAACTCTTTTATGTCAATTTTGCCACTATTTGGAAACTTTATTTTTGTAAAACTCATAACAGAATGATTACTTCAAAAAACGTTAATTAAATAATTCCTAACATGTCATATTAGCCTAGAAAATTATTTTAATTCATAAAAAGTCCCAAATTATATTTATTTGGGTATTTATAATATCAATTATTTTAATTTTTCACTATTATGGTAATTACTGCATCATCATTTGGTCATAAATAAATTAAATTATATAATGTCTAAAAATTATAAATAAAATACCAATATGTAGGAAATCATTTTATCTTTCTAATGAATATTTACAATTGAATTTATCTTATGTATAACCCTATATTTTAAATTATTTAGTAAATAAACCTTGATTTTAACTCTTTTAACTCTTCTTTGAATTAAATAATAATAAATGCCCTAATCTAATCCAAGTGGAAATAAATGATAATATTTTATTCCTAAGGTTGTTTTTGGTCGAATTAAGCTTATCCAAAAGAATTATGACATGTGGTAGGGTAATATTAATATCATTTTTACCCTTAATTACCCTATTTACTTTAAACCGTGGTAAATAAATGTAAAAAGTTACTATTCACCAACAATTATTTTCATCTCAATGAACCACATTTTAGTCCTAGATATTAACAGTGTCTCTCGGAATTTGAAATTCCACTCACAGAAGAGGTAAAATTAAGTTTTATGAAAAATTCAACTACCACTTAGTGGTTTCACTATTCATCAAAAAATGAAGTTTTTCAGAAAAATACCAAAAATTCACCCTAGGCTTATTTCAATATTCCGAATCCAAAAACGAAGTCCATTTTGAAAAATAAAATTTATAAATTTCAAAAAGTGGGTATTACTATTCATAACTGATAGTTTGATTGGTTGTGGTGTGTTAGAACTCAATGTTGCCTACAACACATGCTATTGCATTATTCAAAGAGAAGCATACCGTAGAAGCTTGGGGTCTTACATTCTCCCCTACTTCATATAATTTCATCCTTGAAATTTCTAGAATACTACCGAATGAAAAGACTCGGGTGGTTCGTCATCATAAGTTTCTCGGGTTCCCACGTTGCCTCTTCCACCTTATGGTTTCTCCACAAGACTTTTACCAGACGAGTTGTCCGGTTTCTCAGTACTTGTTCTCTCATATCAAGAATCCTGATGGGCTCTTCACAATAAGAAATATCGGGTTCCAGTTCTAATTATTCATAGGCGAATACATGCGTTGGGTCAAGCATGTATTTCCTCAATAGAGATACGTGGAACCCATCGTAAACTTTGGAGAGACTTGGCGGCATTGCCAATCGGTAAGCTACAACCCCAATTCGTTCTAGAATTTCGAAAGGTCCGATGTACCTAGGACTCAATTTACCTTTCTTACCAAAACGTATGACTCCCTTCCATGGAGATACCTTCTGAAAAACATGAACACTGACTTGAAATTCCAAATCCTTCCTTCGATTATCGGCATAGCTCTTTTGCCTACTTTGAGCTGATTTTATATGGTTTTGGATTACCTTCACCTTTTCCATCGTTTCCTCCACCAGTTCTAGGCCTACGAGTTTTCTTTCACCAACGTCATCCCAATAAGTTGGTGTGTGACATCTCTTTCCATATAACGCTTCATATGGTTCCATATGAATACTCGAATGGACGCTATTGTTATAGGAAAATTCTACCAGAGGTAAATATTGATCCCACATACCCTGAAAGTCAAGTGAGCAGGATCGAAACATGTATTCTAAGGTTTGAATAGTTCATTCTGATTTTCCATCTGTTTGAGGGTGGTAGGCAGTTCTCAAATGAAGTTCAGTATCCAAGGCTTTCTGAAGACTTTTCCAGAATCTTGAAGTAAAACAGGGATCACGATCAGAAACAATCGATAGGGGTACTCCATGAAGTCTCACAACATCATTAATATATAGACTTTCTAGTCGTTCAAGTGGTAAATCTTCCCTTATAGCAAGAAAATGTGTTGACTTGGTAAGTCGATCAACAATGACCCATATTGCATCGTTTCTTCTAGGAGTCTTTGGTAGCCCCATGACAAAGTCCATCATAATATTATCCCATTTCCACTCCGGTATGGGAAGAGGTTTCATGACTCCTCTAGGCTGTTGCCCTCTAGATTTCACTTGTTGACAAACCATACATCTTGACACAAAATTGGCAATCTCCCTCTTCATGTTGTCCCACCAAAAATATTCCTTCAATTCTCTATACATTTTTGTGCTCCTAGGGTGTATAGAGAAATTGGAACTATGGGCATCATCCAGCAATTCCCTTTCTAGATCAGGTATATCGGGAACACAAAGCCTCTTCCCAAATTTCAAAATTCCTTCTTCATACACAAAGTCTATCAATCTCCCATCATTTACAGCTTTGATATTCTTTTTAAATTCTTCATCATCAGTCTGAGAACTCTTAATCTCTTCTAGTAAAGATGATTTGGCAACCATTTGAAAAATCATTTATTTTTCACCTTCCCTGGTTATTCCCATGTCCATATTGACTAGATCCATGAAAATTTGATCCCTTTCAATTATCATATTGTTCAAAACTCCATGGTCTTTTCTGCTCAAAGCATCTTCCACCTTGTTTTCTTTCCCCAGGTGGTAGTGTATCGTACAATCATAATCCTTGAGTAATTCAATCCATCTCCTCTGCCTCATGTTGAGTTCTTTTTGTGAGAAAATATACTTCAAACTCTTGTGATTAGTATAAATCTCACATTTTTTACCATAGAGGTAGTGCCTCCATATCTTCAAAGAAAAGATCACCGCTGCCAACTCGAGATCATGAGTAGGATAATTTTGTTCATGAATTTTCAACTATCGTGATGCATAGGCAATAACCCTATCATTCTGCATAAGAACACAACCAAGTCATTTCTTCGATGCATCACTATAAATAACGAACCCATCACTCCCCGATGGTAGAGTCAATATAGGAGAATTGAATAATATTCTCTTCAGTTCTTCGAAACATTCTTCACACTCTTTTTTTCAAACAAATTTAACCCCTTTACGTGTGATCCTCGTTAATGGGTTAGCCAATCGGGTAAAATTCAGGACGAAACGTCGATAATAACTTGGAAAACCAATAAAAATACATACCTCAGTTATACTCGTCGGTGCAGGCCATTCTTGTATTGCCTTGGTCTTAGAAGGATCAACAGAGATTCCATCTTTAGAGACAATATGGCCATGAAAATAAATCTCATGAAGACAGAATTCAAACATACTAAAACTCCCATATAATTCATATCTTCTCAGAGTCTTCCGGGTAATACGCAATTGATTTTCATGTTCTTCGTAGCTTTTGGATTATACCAATATATCATCAATAAATACCACAACAAATTCATCGAGATATTCCTTGAAAACACTATTCATCAGATGCATGAATACAGAGGCTGCATTAGCCAATCCAAAAGGCTTTAATGTATTCTCGTAATTCCCATACCTGGTTCGAAATGACGTCTTCAGAATGTCTTCCTTCTTCACACACAACTGATGGTATCCAGATCGAAGGTCAATCTTTGAAAAGTATTGAGCTCCATGTAGTTGGTCAAATAAATCATCAATGCGAAGTAGGGGATACTTGTTCTTTATTGTTATATCATTGATCTCCCTATAGTCGATACATAACCTCATAGATCCATATTTCTTTTTAACAAAAAGAATAGGGTCTCCCCATGGAGAAACACTAGGGAGAATAAATCCCTTATTACTCACTTCCTCTAGTTGTTTCTTTAGTTAAACTAATTCTATTGTGGCCATTCTATAAGGGGTCTTCGATATAGGCCTTGATCCAGGAATTAAATCAATGGAAAACTCAACTTCTCGCTCTGGAGGATGTCCAGGTAAATCTTCCAGAAACACATCTACATATTCTTTCACAGCAGGTAAATCCTCTATTTGAACATTCCTTTCCACACCCACTGTAATTTCATACTCTTCCTCCCCAATAATTGAATTTATTTGAGCTACTGGGGGTGGAACTAGATAAGAATTAGGTGGTGACGATTCTGCTCTAAAGATAAGGTGTTCCTTATCATCATCATCAAAAATTGTATCCTCCTTATTCTTACAAGAATTCTTCGCATCATAGTCCGAAAGCCAATCCATACGAAGGATTATATCAAACTCAATCATAGGTATGAAGATGACATCAGCAGATAAAGAACATTTATGTGCTCTAATGGGGACTGACTCACAAAACTTTGTTGCAATGATACTTCCCTTAGGAGTTTTAACTAACAACTCCCTTGTTAAATCAAATTGGAAATATCTAATTTTCTTAGTAAACTGGGAAGATATGAACCAATGCGATGATCCAGAATCAAATAATGCATTTTCTAAACTTTAGGAAACCATTAAATTACCTTCCACCACGTCTTTCGGAGCTTCTACCTCAGCAGTAGTGATAGCATAAGCTTGGCATTGATCCCTTGGCCTTTTCTGAGGTGAGTTCCCCTGACGCTTAGGAAATTCATTTGCATAATGTCCCATCTCCCTGCAATTGTAGCACTGAACATCGGTAGCTTCCTTCTTCCCTTTACAATCACGAGCTTGGTGGCCTTTTTCACTACACTTGTAACAGAATCTCGTTCCCTTCAAGCAAGTACTGGGGTGTTTCTTCCCACATTTACCACAAGATGGGTATTCAACCTTTCCCTTCTTTCTCTTATTTATATTCCCAGATTGATCTGCAGATCTATTCTTCTATTGCTTTTCTTTTAAGTCATAAGACATAGAGAATTCATTTTCTATCTTGATAGCACATGAGACAATATCTTCGTACGATGAAAAGGATTGTGAGACTAATGCTCGACGGAGAGATGGTATTAACCCATCAAAGAAACGATCAATCTTACTTCTTGGGTTACATATATAATCTCCACCATACCTTTCTAACCTTGTAAAGTTAGCCTCATACTTTGTGACATTATCATCCTCTTTTTGTCTCAGACTCAGAAATTGTCTTTCCATATCTGCTCGATAGTCACGAGGAAAGTATTTTTCTAAAAACAGATCTTTGAACTCCCTCCATTCCATATTTGATACTTCGTCATCTTCCTTCATGTTTTGAATCAATGAACACCATTGATCAGCATCTCCAGTGAGGCGGTAAACTGCCAGGATAAATTTTTCCCTTTCACTACTCCCCAAAGCCTGAAATATTTTCTCTAGGGAACTTATCCATTGCTCAGCTACTAATGGATTTGTACTCCCACTGAACGTTGGTGGTTTTTTCCTAATGAAGTGATCTAACATTGATCCTCCACGATATGGATCAGGGTGCTCCATATGGGTAAGTTTATTATTCATAACCTGAGTGAGTTGTCCCAGTATGGTGATTAGTTGATCGGCACCAGTTTCATTACCAGCTCCATTATAATTATCTTGAGCAGGATGGAAATACCTACATGGAGTGCGGGCATTGATACGGTTTCCATTTATTCCACTAGGCTCCATTTCTAAACAATGGCATAAACTATATCAGTTTATGAATCAAAATACATAATTCCGTACTTAAAAAACACTTAACATAAATTGAACTATTTATGGATATAATCCATAATCATAAAAATGTTTTCTTTGAAGAATTATATAATCATAAACCCTTCATAATGATTTGTAAAGAAAATGAGAGTTATCCTAAGCATATCCCCAGGAGTGTCATAACCAAGAGTGCAGCAAGGCCCGTTGTCGTGCACCAGTTCCCGTTCGAGTCTAGCTCAAAGCGGTGTTTTCGGGTTTTACCCCTAGGTACATCTGTGCCAGAGCCGCCTCTACCTGCTCGTATCCAGAGAGGGATGTATTTCTTGGAAAATTCAAAAAATCTATACAAAACCAAAAAATCTAGGAAGTTATTCTATACTAATCCTCAAAGTCCATCTTAAATCTATGTGCTCTAATCAGAGTTTATCTAAATCTAGCTTCCAAGTTTTGTACTAAACTTCCTCTGATACCAACTGTAATGCCCCAACCCAAGTTACCTAGAGTCGGTGCATTTTTACATAACATTGGCATGATTACCAGAAAGATCAAATCTCGAAAGACCGATTAGTTTAGTAGCCTTGGAAACACTAGATATATTCATAATGTTTTACATTACATCATAAAAATGAAAAATACAACAACATAGTCTCCATAGTCTACACTCTTATCCCCTCATACTATCCCTGCAGGTCATTCATAATTTACTTCTTCACATCCTGGGAAAACTAAAACATAGAAAAGGGGTGAGCTCAAATTCCCAGTAAGGATAACAATATAGCGGAAATTTTCATAAATATGAATAAACATTTAAGGCAATGTATAACTAAAAAAAGCCTTTTAAACTTGAAAAAAAACATAGTATGGCAAAAATAAAATAAAACAATGCCATTTACTAATTCACATGGATATTCTACTAATCGAATAATCACATGCAATATCAATAACCACTTTCATAATGATGGAATGCATAATGCCAGACTATCATAACCACATATCCAAGGCCTCGTGCCAAGACTACAAATAAGATTTTGTCAAAGCCTTTTGCAAAGACACTAGTTTGTCTCATGAGATCTACTGATGCATCAAGGAGCTATAGTAGGCTCCACCCGTCACATATTAAGTCCAATGCATTCCCATATGAAAAGGTTTAAACATAACATAAACATTCGTATTAAATCTAGCATACGAAATGTAAATACTTCATCCATAAACCATGAATGGTATAAAAATAACAAATCCACAATAAAACATATCACAAAACCTTTAATACAATATAGAAGTTTTGTAACATAATAAATCAACTTCAAATAAGCGTAAAATCAATCAAATTATGTTGACATAGATGAAATCAAAACTCTTTTTAGAGATATATCTATTTCTATTTTGAAATCATTTAAGAGTCATATATTTATAAAATAAAAAATTTTCTTTGAAAATATTCTTATAATCTTGAAAGGGAAGCTTCGACGATTTTATAACGGCGGAAAATAGCCATACCCGCCGTATAAGTTAAAAAAACAATCTTACCTTAATTCTGTCAAAAAGGGTAAAAAGGACCTTGTTTGGAAAATGACGGAAATATTCCATTATAAACCACTAATAAAAGTCAAAAAGGGTATAAATGACTTTAACCCATAGTAAAAATGTTTTGAAATACATATTTAAGAAACATGGGTGTGGATGATAAAGAAGTCCCAGTAGATTATTACGTATAAACAACCTCAGATAATGAAGAGATTGTGAAATAAACTCTTACCTTATACTTTTCCTTGGTTGGGGTAGGTTAACCTCCTGTATTATGGTGAAATAATTGTTATTAAATTATACAATAATCATATATATTAATATTATATCATATATTATCTTTTAACATTGCTTTGTTAATAATATATTATTATTATCGTTGTTTAGGGTGTTAACTTTGTCGTTTTCTTTTTATGTCTTGTTACGTAAGACATATTTTTCATGGATAGGTTGTATCTTATTCATATCTAGAATGATATCAAGTCATTAAACATTATTTTTAAATCATAAAATCATAATTATACTTGAATGGATACGATGGATAATGAATCTCATCGTGTTCGTGGAGACGGTAGTCTGTACGTACGCATGAGCGACAATATCATTCTTTTGATATTAAAATAATATATAATTGGATGTTATATCATATATATAGAATAATTATCATGTTATATTTATTATTTACATGAATTACACATCATTTTTATACCCATCCAAATAATAATTTATTGAATAACAATTACACCATGACGTGGAGACGGTAAGCCGTACGTACGCACGTATGGTGACATGTTATTCAAAGGATGGATAGAATTATGAATATGGTTGTACCATATTTATAATAACATCAAACTATATATAATATACTGGAGTTATTATTTTAGAATGGTAATAACAGAGAAAGAAGAAGTGGAAGAAGAAAGGAACTTCCAAAAGGGTGGTGAAACCATTACCTCTTCTTCGTGTTCTTCCTTTTGATTTGATCAAAAGGGATCCTTAGGTTAGCTTTATGACTAAAGGAAGGCCTCTAGGATTAAGTGTGGGAAGTTGAGAGAGTATTTGGGCAGATTTTGGCTGAGAAAAATGGCTTTAAAGGTGTGAATTAATGAGAAGGGGGGTGCCCTTTTATAAGAGGGGTGAGGGGCACCTTTGGAAAATTTAGAAATATTATTTTATAATAAATTAATATTCTATTTATAATGGATCCAAAGTAGATTATTTAAATTTTAAGGTGGGTATAGGTAGAAAACCACTCAACCAATATAATTTATACATGTTTGGGTTACAATATTAACCTTATCTTTATGTATCAACTCTTAGTTAATTAGTTTCACTTTTACAATGTCTCTTTGTATTTTTATATTATATAGTTAATAAAAATACTATATACATCCAAGAGACCCCCAAGTGGTCTATTAATGAGACACCTATCATGATATAAGTCTCTTGGCCGAACCTTAGATTTTTAGGAATTTAATATCAATTAATAATATAATATTTTTTTTTAAACTCTTTTATGTCAATTTTGACACTATTTGGAAAATTGATTTTTTGTAAAAATCATAATAGAATGATTACTTCGAAGGAAGTTAATTAAATAATTACTAACATATCATATCAACCTAGAAAATTAGTGTAATTCATAAAAAGTCTCAAATTATATTTATTTATGTATTTATAATATCAATTATTTTAATTTTTCACTATTATGGTAAATACTTCATCATCATCGGGTCATAAAAAAATTAACTTATTTAATGTCTTAAAATTATAAATAAAATACCAATATGTATGAAATATTTTTATATTTCTAATGATTATTTACAATCGAATTTATCTTATTTATAACCCTATATTCAAAATTATTTAGTAAATAAACCTTTATTTTAACTATTTTAACTCTTCTTTGAATTAAATAATAATAAATGTCCTAATCTAATCCAAGTGGACCTAAATGATAATATTTTATTCCTAAGGTTGTTTTTGGTTGAATTAAGCTTATCCAATAGAACTAGGACATGTGTTAGGGTAATATTAATATCATTTGTACCCTTAATTACCTTATTTACTTTTAACCGTGGTAAATAAAAGTAAAAAGTTACTATTCACCAAAAACTATTTTCATCTCAACGAACCACATTTTAGTCCTTGATATTAACTGTGTCTCTCGGATTTTTGAAATTCCACTCACAGAAGCGGTAAAATTACGTTTTATGAAAAATTCAGTTTTTTAACTACCACTTAATGGTTTCACTATTCCTAAAAAAATGACGTTTTTCAAAAAAATACGAAAAATTCACCCTAGGATAATTTTGATATTCCGAATCCAAAAATGAAGTCCATTTTGAAAAATAAAATTTATAAATTTCAAAAAGTGGGTATTACTATTCATAACGGGTAGTTTGATTGGTTGTGATGTGTTAGAACTCGATGTTGCGTACAACACACGCTATTGCATTATTCAAAGAGAAGCGTACCGTAGAAGTTTGGGGTGTTACAATAATTGATTATAAGTTGAACATGGTTGAAACAAATTTTTGAGAAGAGTTGGATATAGTGAAGGGTAAAATACAAACATTTATCCCTCAATCCTCTTACACTCTTTCCAAGTTAGAGAGATATCTCTTTTTCAACTTCTTGAATGCGGTAAAGTTTCTAGAGGGGTATTTATCAAATATCTAGAATATTGTCTCAGTTAACAATTTAAATTTAAAGGGTCTAAAATCACATTAATTCCATGTTATTCTGAAAACTCTAATTCTTATAGCTTTAGGTTACATTTTTTTTCAAGAATGTCAAACATAAATTAAACAAGCTCTGTTATTTTTGAAAGCTATATGCTGAAAAGTAATAGACCAAGAAAAATTTCCAACTATTGAAAGAGAAATTTACATCATATTATGTGAATTAGAAATGTTATTCCCATTTTCATTATCTGATATGATGGTTCACTTTATGATTCACTTGGAGAGATGGATTTGAATATGTGGTCTAGTACACTATAGATGGATGTACCCCATTGAATGGTATATGATGATTTTGAAAGGGTATATCAAAAATAAAAGTCATCCAAAGGGTTGTATTATAGAGTGATATATTTTTGATGATGTTATTGACTTCTGTACATGACACTTATCCATTTTGGAAATCATTGGTCTATTGAAATCTCACCACACTGTATTGCTTGAGTGTTATGGAATTTTGGGAAGAGATGTTGTCAGGATCAATATTACAGATCTGGATCCAGGCCACCTTTACATTTTTCATAACAGTTTAGAGGATTCCCTATATGATAAAACCCACAAATAAGATCAAAGGAATTTGAATCCATCAAGGGATGAAATTTGGATATCAAATACACATAATACATAGTTTAGATGATATTTTTAAGACCATATTTTAAGGAGTCATATGAAAATTAGGATTAAATTCCTAAATGAATTCTATGGCTAGGTAAAGGACTGATTGAGTATTTATTATCCTAAAATTTTTATATTATTAATGATTATAAGTTCTATACAAATTAACATGATAAAGACTATACCATAAAAAATAGTGGAGTTGAACTTGTAGTTGAAGAAAATCATGTTTCTATTACTAAATACAGAAATCCAATTTACATGAATATGTCATAATTTGGCATCATCAAAAAAATATGGGAGTTGGATTATACAACATTCTAAGTGCCAATTTTTTATTTCAAGTGGGTTTATAAAAGGTGTGTTGTTAAAATAGATGAGTTCTGATTCATGAAAGTATATTTTAGTAAGGAAGTGTACAAAGATGAACAGTTTATAATTGCATCACAGGTAGTACAAGTATTTTATGTTCGAGATCTCGCAAACTGAAAGTGGTTAGTTGTTCTGATATCGACCAAAATCACTAAAGGGTCAATTGAAAATTCAACTAAGGATGACCCTTTCAGTGGGACCTCACAATAATTTTGTAGTGATCCCAATGTAGATGGGGTCTTGAATGTCATAGGAGACCATAATTAAGAGACTTGGATACTCGATATAGGGGTCAAATCTGATAAGACTTTAAAAAATAGATAGTTCAATAATCAAGTTATATATATTATTTGTAATATATATTATTTTACATAATTTTATAATCTATTCGATACAACATTAATTTAATTTAAATTTAATTTTCAACCACTTCTGTAGATAATGACTTCTGCACATGTTGGTGCTCCCCATCCTATAAAAAAACTAGTCACTAAAGATGTTTTTTACTGAAAGTGCTAAGGAATGATGACCTTGTACACATGCTGATTATACCACTCAAGAGAACAATATGTTTCTCATCCTGTTTCTATTTTCAGTGTAGGTCAATTACAACCTTCTTCATATGTTAATACTACCGCTCTAGAGAAACAATAGGTTTCTCATCCTACTGCTGCTCCCAATGAAAACATACAACGACCTTATGCACATGAAAATTCTACCACTATAGAGGAAAAACAGATTGACAATGTTGAATTCAACTAAATGGTAGGGGATGAAGGACGAGTGATGCATAAAAATTGGAGTGTCGTAGTTTGATGGCGTTAGAAAAAACCATTAAGGCAAAAAGAACATCCATGAAATTCGAGGTCATATGGAATGCATGGGTCCAGTATGATAACCCCCAAAAATCCATGTTTAGTAGTTACATTGGACTCATCAATCATTAATGTGTGCTTATTAATGTATATTTTTAAAACCATGTTGTTTTTATGCTTAATAGATTGATGTTGGAAGAGATTGTGGTAACTTTACATAATTTCTTTATTTTACTAAAACAAAAACTATGAAAAAAATCATTAATCTTCTTTAAACCTTGTAGAGTGCATTTATAGTAAATGCTTCCCACAAGAAATATGTATTAATGATTTTTGGAAGGATTCACAAATGATTTCTCAAAATTCTAATGAAATATCTTCTTAAAGATCACAAAGGAAAATATCATCTTAAGAATCATGGGGTGAATTTTCTAGCCGTCATGGAGATATTTCTATTCAGGTAAATTATGGATGGTAATACATTGTTTGAAAATATGTGTATTCATTAAATTGATTAAGAATTTTTTTATGAAACTAAAACTGGCTGTTGAAAATAATAAATGGGTAGAAAAACCTACATACTATTTCTGTAAATTGAGGATGAGCTATGGTTGACTTCAAAAAAATTGGTATATATATTAAATCTACAATAATACTTTTATGTGACATGAAACAATAGCATAATTATTATTATTTGTTTATATACAAATTGATTAATCCAACTATGAATCCACATTAATTCCATGTCATGTATTATGTAAGGAGGCATTCATAAATTAATATGTGATAATAATAGATGAAAACACACTAAAAGTGTGGCAAACATGTATAAGTATGACCTTATAAAAAATTCTCTTTAAATCTCAATTACATAATAATGATTATTTATTTTATTATATTTTCTATCTAACATACTCACATGAATTATCAACACCTATGACAGATGAATAGCCACTGTCAGTGGCCTTGAAAAAGCAAGAATAGTATGTCCATGTGAGAGGGGAAGGTTTGGGGTGACATCCCGAACATATTTTTTGAAAAAAAAATTAATAGGAGGATTTATATACAAAATGGGAAGAGATGAAATCAATAATATCTTCCCGTGACGAAAACTTCCTTTCTCAATATATGTTTCTATAAAATGTAATGGGGGTAAGAAAATATAATAAGAAACTCAAGATCAAACGTTACGTGAAGATCCCCACCCCCACCCCTATCATATTTGAAGTGATCCATTCCCTCAAAGAGCTGTCTTAGTAGAGGAAATCAATATTCTAATAATTTTTTATGTCAAATTTGAATCAGAAAGACACCAATACCTTTCTTTTACTACAATTATACATGGTAAAAAATACTATGATTTATATCTATCAACACCCACCCATGACCTTATAATGAGGGATATGGGGTTCAATATCGAAGAGGACATGCTACACAACAAATCACTTCCAAAATATAATTTGAGAGTGGCAATTAGCATAGCTCACGAGTTGAGCACTGAGCTACCTGTTCCTCTTGATGAAGAAGATTTTAAATGTGATCGTACAAGATTTTGTAACATTCATCACATAGTAATCAGATCTTTTAAAACAACATGTTGATAAGGAGGTATTCATTTTAAATTTATTTCTCATGAAAAACATTTAAAAATTAATAAAAAATGGTCTGAACATATGAATTTTATTATAGATAGAGAAAGGGAAGGGGTGAAACCAAAGGTCAACAGAAAACCATATAATCGATCAAGATATTGATCGAAAAGATAATTCAATATCACCCCTACCCCTCCCATTGAATATTTTCATTTACTAACATTGATGATATGTGTGGATACAATGTTAAAATGTGGTAGTATTCAGATAGTTTATTTTGAAGAAAAACTGTATATAGAAGAAGGTACTGGCAACATATCTTTTGAGAATGTAAATGAAATCATCAACTTTTAATCACTAGGAGCCTCAATGGTAAATATATAATTTAGGTGTGTTTCCGAGATTTAATTTTCTAAAAGATGATATACTATGTTAATTTCAACTAAATATATTTCATGTTTTTTGTGGGATTATATATCAATACCAATTGAAGGGATTTCATCATTAAAAAATTTGGACTCATTAGTCCTCATGCCACCTCTACACAACAAACAAAAATAGAATACAAAAAATAGTTGAAATATTGGAAAACCTAGCGAAATCATTTAAAATAAAACTTGGGGATTACATACTCATCCTAATACTAACGATATAGGGGTAAAACAATACAATATTATTATATAAAATAAATTATCACTTCTTTCATTACTTTTTTTAGGAAACATTGGACGGTTATTTCGGTCAATTTGGATACTATGTATATTTATTTCCTTGATTCACTACATGGACAACTGACTAACCGACCACACATGATGGAATTTTTAAATTTTAAATACACTACATCCAAAATTTTATAACTAAATGTCAATTAATATAATTTATATTATATTTTAATGAGTATTATGTAATTATAAGTAGGTGTGTAAATATCGTCTAAATCATGGGATGTGTACAAGCACTGTGCATAAGGACATTGAAAAGTTCTACAACCGGATAAGTATCAAGTCATATATAATAATATTTCACTATCCAAAAAAATATCAAAACAAATTGCATATTTTAGTCAATGTTTTTTCTTTGTCTAAAATAATAAAATTGAAATGATTGTGGTTATTATGTTTTTAAATTTATTTAGGAGATCATATTCCATAAGAAAACACACATCCCCAATGAGATATTTTAAATTTTAATTATGATTTAATTTAAAATATTTATTAATCATTTATGTATTTATATTATTCCACTTCTATTTGGACTATTGAAAAGATTAGTATTCCCAAGATGATATACATTTTCTTAGAAATGAATGGGAATTATAAATGATCTCTTAATATACACAAATAACATAAAGATGTGACTTCTACAGAAGTAATGGATTGTTTCATACAAGTGTTGAATTGTTTCATATTTATATTTTATTTATTTATTTTTATTATGAACAACATAATAATTTTTTTATACAGGTAGATTCCTTTCATATTTATGAGTCAATAATGTATACAACCGTCATGAAATGTTGTATTCCTTCTACTTATTTAATTAATTTTTTTATCATATTACCTAATATTTTTATACTACTTTCCCTATCATATTTATCTAATAATTATTTAGTTTCTTTCACATATATTTGGGGAATACATATTTTTCATTCAACTATCTACAAAAATACATATAAGAGATAACATGATTTTTTTCCCAATGTTAACACACATTCCATTTTATTTCTTTGTCGAATTACCAACACTACATATTGATTCAATGTTCTTAGCTTAAAAACATTTCTGAAATCAATATATAGTGTTTCTAGTTTGATAAATAAATCCAATGGTAGTCATGGTAAAATTAAGAGTTAGGATTTTTTGAGACTTTGTGATGTGTAGGAATCTTTTTTACCTCAATCTAACATATGATGTGACCGGTATGACTCAATGTGATCCTTTTTTAAAATTGACATTAATTTTAGTAAAATAGAAAACACTCATATTCAGTACTAGAAAAACACTTTCACATTATTATTATACATTAGAAAAAATTTCTATAATTTATTTAAGATGTGTAGAAATCATCTGCACCTCAATCCAATGCACGGTGTGACTAGTATGACACAAAGTGTGTTATTAGTTTAAAATTTATATTTTTCTTCAAAATGTGTCACTCAATAAAAATAGATAAAACACTCTCATATTGTCTTTTTATTTTAAGATATCGATTCATAAATCATTTCTTATGTGTACAAATCAGTCTCATGTCAAGACAAGACATGATGTGTCTGGTATGATTCAAATAAATGATTCTAGTTTGAAATGTAATTTTAGTAAAAAATACAAGTGACATACTAAAAATTGAGTAAATTTATTCATATTGATTTGATACTCTATGAAAATAATCCATTAGTCATTTGGGATATGTAAAAATCAACCACACCTCAATCCGACGTAAGATATGGCTGGTATGACTCCAATTGCATCTTTTTATTTAAAATTGACACTAATTATATTATAAAGGAACAAGTGAAATATTAAAAAAACTGATAAAACACATTTTAATTGTTTTGATACTATAGGTAAATGATCTAAGATTCTGTTGAGATGTGTAGGAATCATCTACACCTCAATCTAAGGCATGATGTGACTGATATGACTCCAAGTGTGTCTTTTTATTTAAAATTTACATAAATTTTAGAAAAACATACTATTAACCTACTCAATATTGAGAAAAATAATTTTTATTGTTTTTATACATTAGTTAAATGTTCCCCCAGTCATTTGATACATTTATGAATCAGTAACACCTTAATCTGATGCACAGTGCGACTATTATGACTCCAACTACATGTTTTTATTTCAAAGTAACATTATTTTTAGTAAAAAGAAACAAGTGACATGATAAAAAACTATAGAACACATAAATATTGTTTTGATGCTTCAGGAAAACAATCCAAGTGTTATTTGAGATGTGTAATAATCAGTTTCACCTTAATATGAGGAACAATGAAACCAATATTACTCAAAGTGCATCATTTTTAATTAAAATTAACATCAATTTTATTAAAAAGGGAAACTAACCTTCTAAAAACCTATAAAATTCAATTTTATTATTTTAATAATTTAGTAAAACTATGTATGAGAAATTTGGGATGTATAGGAACCATCAACAACTCAATTTGACACACAGTGTGGCCGGTATAATTCCAAGTCTGCCTTTTTATTTAATATTGACATCAATTTTAATAAAAAATAACATGTGACTTACTGAAAACCATGATAGAACATTTTTATTGTTTTTATACTTTAGGTAAATGATCCATTATTCATTTTGGATATGTAGTAATCAGCCTCACATCATCTTGAGGCACAGTATAATCGATATGACTCCATGTGTGTCTTTTTTATTTTAAAGTTTCATCAATTTTAATAAAAAGGGAAACTTGAATAATCAAAACCAAGAAAATTCATTCAAATTGATTTGATACATTAGTAAAATGATCCATCAGTCATTTGATATGTGTATTAATTTTCCACACCTAAATTCGACACATAGTGTGACTAGTTTGACTCAAAGGGTGTCGTTCTATTTAAAATTGACATCATTTTTAGTTGAAAGGATAAATGAACTAATCAAAATTAAGAAAACACATTAGGATTGTTTTCATATAGTAGTATAGTGATTCATAATTCATTTTTGAAATTTAGTAATGAATCTCACCTCATTCAAACACATTGTGTGATAGGTACGAGTCCAATTTCATCTTTTTATTTCTAATTGACATTAATTTTTGCTAAAGGAACATGTGGCATACTAAAAACTGATAAAACTCATTTAAATTGTTTTGATGATTTTTTAAATAATTCCACGAGTAATTTCTGATGCATAAGAATCACTCAAAACACAATCTGACACAAAATGTGACAAGTATTACTCAAATTACATGTTATTAGGTTAAAATTGACATTTTAGTTCAAAACAAGTGTCACTCACTAAAAAACAAACATTCTTACTTTGAGTATCTTGATAATTTAGGATAGAAATTCAAAAGTAATTTTTGATGTCTGGGAAGAAGCCTCACATCAAACTGAAACACGATGTGACCTGTATGATTCATAGCTTGTGATTTGAGTTTGTAAACAAAATTTAGTCAAAACACATTTTTCATACTAAAAACATGAGAAAACATATTCAAATTACTATTATACAACAGGAAAATTAATCTTAAGTAATTTTTGATGTATATGAATCATTAGAACCTCAATCCCACTCATGGTGTGACTGGTATAACTCCAAATGTGTGTTTATTATAAATTGAAATTAATTTCATTAAAAAGAAAAAGTGACATACTCAAAACTAAGAAGATAAATTCAAATTCAATTGATACTATTGGAGTATAATCCATACCTCATTTCTGATGTGTTGGAATCAACCGCACCTTAGTAAAATGAATATTGTGACTGGTATAACACAATTTCTATCTTTTTATTTAATGTTGTATTTTTTAATGTATTCGTTCATATTAATGTTTTATTTATTTATTTATAATATTTCTAAAATAAGATTTTTTTTCTTGTACTGGTTTTTTAATTTTATCAGGTTGAGGTTATATGTTTAACAAAAAATACAATGGGTGGAACTTTTTGAGAGGGGATCACTGGTGAAAAAGAAAAACATTAATGTTTTAAATTATTTGTGGATAGTAATTGAAAATTTAATGAAACAATACATTTATTAAAATGTATATAGTAGTGTTTTGTCCTATTTTTTTTATGTATTTGATATTTGAAATTTATATCAATTAAATAATATTATTTGTGTATAGGTTATATAAGGTTTTATGGAGTGTGCTGTTATACAAATAGAACATTCCAACATATGGGGACATTATCAGTTCTATTTCTAGTGCAGATAAAGGACATCATTTATTAGTGCTATTAAAACCACTGATAATGTGGGACCATTATCAGCGCTAGATATACCACTAATAATGGGTGACCTTTATCAGGTATTTTTTAGTAGTGATAAACATTAATATTAATAGTGCTACTAAAATATTTTCTTCCATGCTGTTAAATGCTATGACTATATAAATGGTGTCACCCCATATGAATTCTACTCCTCATTTCCACCATCACATGGTTGGACCCACTGGAAAGATCTTGTCACTCGTGCTCCCACACATCCACATTTTTATCTATTTACCATAGGTACCCTTCAGTTTCCCTTACTGGACACTTAGACAACACCCTAGAAGGTTTCCCCTATAGACCCAGTTTCTCAACACCATACTACGATCATCCCGACTTGAAACATGTTGATTGGTTGCTATCTTACCAGGAATGGGTTTGGGAAGGTGCTTCTTAACCCAAGATTTCCTAGGATATGTCTTTCCTTACCCACCCAACCCTATTAAAGAAATGCAGAGACTCAAAAATTAATGTGTTTATATATAGAGATATATATATTTACAAATAATGTTATATTATGAAATAAAAATTAACTATGAATGTGGGATATATTATAATTGAATTAAAATTATTAATTAATTTTATCAGTTCATATATTGTCACTAAAAATAAATTTATAAAAATTTTAATATCATTACTAATTTTAAATTTTTTGTCGTCTAATATTTAGTAGTGACTGGCCAATTCATGTCTGAGTTTTTATTCATTTAATTAATTATTTCAATTTTATGTTTTTCATATAATAAATTATATGAATAAGTCTGTCTACATATCATTAGTTTATCTCAATTCATTTGAATAAAGGTATATTCCATGATTAAAATTATTTGTCTATATTTTATACTCCCAATAACCCCTTGCGTACATGTGATAATTTATACACTATGATGAGGACGATGTAAGCCACAGGTCATGCCAAGATGAACCAATATCCCAAACAAGATTTGGAAACATTGGACTCATGAGAGGGTTGTAATATGAGTGAATGACCAACTCAGGTATTATACCCTTAGGTCATGGTAGGTATGATAAGTTTAAATGGATCAACCAATAATAGATTCTAAATATTAGTTAGGTAATTATTTAAAAAAATATTTTTTTATTATTTTACTGATTCATAAAGTATAGTTAATCACATGAAATAATGAATAAGAAATGAATATATCAAATAAATAAATGTAGAGATGATTTTTTTCAAGTCATTTCATATTCAATTGTGAGTGTGACCTTATAAAACAAGAATTTCATATAAGAAATTATTTGATTCATCGATAAATAATAAAAAATCTCAATGAAATATTATTTCTCAAAAACCATCCATAATTTTGATTTTAATACAAGTGGCTATACATGGTACTCATAAGCCCGATTTGAGGGTGAATCCTAATACTAAAGAGCTCTTATGAGAGTTGTTGATTGGCATACCTAAATTTATAAGTAAAGCTGTTGTCATATAAACCTTGTTGAAACTTCAGTGGAAATCATTGAGAAATGAAAGGTTATCCTTTAATGAAGTTAGGTCTTAACTCAAAAAATGCTGGATTCATGAGTAAATAAAGTTATCCTTCATAGTTCCTACATTGGAAGAACCCATGTAGTGGAATAACTATATCTTGTAGACTATTGTGAGAGGATTCAAGGGTCATTTCTAAAAGAGTACAAAGATGAAAAAGTATTCTGATTCAAGTAGTGAGGGCTACTAGAGAAATGAAAAATAGATGAATCCATTTAATGATTATGTTAATAAATAATTTGTAATCAGTAGTAAATATATAATTACTATTCTAGTAATTTTTTTTGTAAAAAATGGGAGTTAATACCATAATTACCCTGTGATTAAGATTAGACAAAGTTGATGTTGTCAGTAGTGCATGATTCAAAAGAGTAGTACATGAGCTTTCAAAAAGTACTAGGAGATGGGAAATTTAAGGTGTTGTTGTCCCCACTACCTCTTGAGAGACCATAATAAGTGATGGTGTGGAAATTCTTATAAAATACTCATGTGTGATGAACTTGATGAACACAATCTATAGTTATCATCAATGTATTTTGTAAGTTGTAGATACAAAATCATGAAATTAATGATTTAACTTGTATTCCCATCTTCGATAAGATTTTTAGGATAAAGTGAAGATAGATACGAATAGGTGATGTTTTGACTGGTTATGTATGAATATAAATTATCAATCATGATTTTTCAATACATCCACTTCTTATATCATTATCACCCATTTAACCTAGTTTTTTTAATATTAAAATATGATTAGTGCGGTGAAAAATATTCATGACCTTTTAGGTAATGTTTCTCAAAGAAAATAAGAACATAAATAGAGTATAATATGTTGTTCATATGCTGGAAAATTAGAATAAAATGGAAAAATACTAATGGAAATTTTGATACTAATGTAACCTTCCTAACACCCTTTAATGAAAATTGGAAAGGTATTATACATGTGGCTATTTACATCACATGTCAGGAGAAAAAATATATTGAAGATTAAATTTAATATACTGAATTTAATAAAAAAGTGGTAACATTTTTTTCATGTATATTCATCAATTTTATTTGATGTATATGTGATACCTCATGGGTATAAATTTGATATTCCTATCACATATGAATGTTGAGATATAGTAACCAAGTTAGTATAAAAACACTATAAAAAGCTAGATGCGTTCTATAAGTGGCTATTAAAGGGTGTTTCCAAAGTCAGTGATGAGAAGTATAGATCATCTAATTACTAATATTAATGATTCTAGTTGAACGTTTATTGATTATTATGAGAATATTTTTCTAATGTGTTCATTGAACCCAAGAAAATATTATTCTAATATGGTAATAAATATTTTTTGTGGTGTTTTACCCTCCGCCAATTAGTTAGTAATTCTTGAATAATTGGAAATATATAATGTACACCTATAATAAACTGTTTGGAAAAGAAAATACATTTTCTAGAAAAAATAAAAGTGGATGTCAAGGATATAAACTATGTGGTATTTTGAATATTTGGATTTATATATCTTTTTTTATTGATGTATATAGTTTTAGACAAATGAACCTTTAGAAATAAAGGTAGTTCCCAAAGAATTTGGAAATAAGTTCAGCATGAGATAGTGGACTCTTCCAATGTAAAGCTTGTGGTATATATTGTTCATCATATTCATTTAATATTTTTATGGAATGTAAATGTGAAGTACGGTATATTCATATTTAGAAGATAAAAATTCATTCAAGATTGATTTCTGAAGAGTATCATGACAACGAATCCTAATTCCTTAATAATTTCCTTGGAGTAATTCCTAAACACGCATTTCCTTATATACATCATTGTAGTGATGGTATTAGGGAACGTTGATGATGAGTCTTACATGTCTACATTGATCAATAAGATGTAGCATAGACTAATCCCTAAATTCACATTTCATTATACAAATCAGAGTCATGATGTATGTGATATTATATGCATTGTAGATAAATCCATTATTCTTCAAGACATTCATTACAAATAGCAGTGATATCCCATATACATATTTTGAATATAATGAATGATTGATATCATATGAGTCAGTTTATGATATAAATATATCATTTCCTAATAAAAAGTGTTTAGATGAAAACTTTTTGTTAAGTATAGAATAGAAATTTTTTAAATAAAATCACAATATTTATCTAAATTAATTATCAAAATGTTTCGAAGGGTATTATAGAAATCCATATGATAGAAAATTTATAGTCAAGTGAAACACAATATTTAAATAAAATGGTGGATATACCTATTTGAGATATTGGGAAAAATATTTCTTTGGCATTAGTCAATGATTATGTTTCAAAAATAGTTATTGTAGGTATAAGTTCAACAAATCTAGTGGGAAGGTATTTTTTGAGAGAAACATATGTTATATGAAGCATAAAACCACGGTAATTTATTTACCTTCACCGCAGATAGTGATACATTAATCACTGAGAATAATAGGTCCTATTAGAAATAAGTAAATGAAAACAAGATAAAATTAACAAGATCAATCAAAATTCAATAATCGAATCCACGTATCAAAGTGTTAGGATTATAATTTTGAATAGAAAGATGGATATTCAAGTTATATTATACATGGTTGGTATATTTTTTGTACTAATAATGAATAATTGTTTATACCAGATCCTTATTCGTAAATCCATTCGAATTTTACATTTCCTAGCTACATTATATGATCATTTTATTTGTAAATGGATACCAAGAGCACTAGTCATGGAAGGTTTCTAAAAGAAATAACTAAAAATGGTTGGTTATACTATAGAATTCCAAAATGGGGTGCATGTTACTAAAATCCAGTTGTAGATTGATGTAAAAAATAGAATCATATAAAATTCATTAGGAATTATTTTTTCCCATGTGTCTACATGTGGTTAGTTGGAGAGATACAGTTTTCCAAAGTAAATATGTTTGATAATATATGGAAAAAAATATTTCTGTTATAGTCAATTTAGATTATAATGAAACTAAATCCCGAAAGAATGAATTTATATAGTAATCAATGTTATTTGGAAGGAGTTATACTATGGTAGATCTAATAGTTTCTTGGACCCAGTCAATAGTAAATGTGCTGAAGAGGTATTAAAAAATACAAATTTAAATGATTCAAGATTTAATTTTTACCAGTATTACATGGAATAAATCTCTATAAGAATACATGCTTGTGGAAAAAAGAGAAGATTAAATAGGTGAGTTGAATTCCATAAGTCCGAGCTATGGACCTATCACATATGCCACATTATGTGATATATATGATATTTACATCATATAATTAATAGTGTAAAAATAGCATGATAACTTTACAATAATTAGTCCAGAATACCCAATTATATTTGAGGAAGTATAAAGGATATGTATATGGTGCTAGGATGGAAAGAGAAATTAGTTTTGAGGGGACATGGTTTATTATTCCTTCGGATCAGTATGATCTAATATCATAGTCATTCTGTGATAATGAGCATGATAATCTCATTCAATTTATTATTAACCAAGTCTAAAAATATTGAGTGTGTTGTGGCTTTTTAGGAATATAATGAACAAGTTTATGATATACAATGATTTTTTCCAGTTATTTGGATCATATCAATTAAGAATAGTTTTTTCATCATGATAATTCTTCTACTTATAGTATTCATTATTTCATGTTTAGACTTTACAAAAAAGATATATACATTGGGTTGACATTTATAGAAGAGTCTTACTCAATAAGGTGAGGTCGCAAATAGTAGAAAACCCATCTAGTAGAGGAGTAGTAGGCCCATGAATAAATCCATGAGTTAGTAGAAAAATTTTCTTATCTTGTAAGAGATAACCAAAATAGATAGAAAATTTCATCTAGTATAAGTGGGAGAATATTGTAATAGTGAGGTCCCTAGACCCAAAAAAATACTTTTTGATTACCATATCACGTATAAAAAAGGATGTAGTCATTTAGAGATTGTGTTGATACTTATATTTCTTCTATTTACTATCGAGTCTAATGTTTCACTTTATATACTTTATATCCCTAGATTTTGAAAATACAACATGCTTTCTCAAAAACTATGTTGAACTATTTTTCTATTTTGGAGTCTTTTAGAATGATTTTGATGATGATTTATTATTATACCGAACATAGAAATCATTTTAATTGAATGATTGGAAAATTTATATACTAACTATGATCCATTAGCTAGAATGAGTCTGATCAATTAGACAAAATGACTCTGATCCATCAACTAAACTGATTTAGGACTTTCAAGAGAATACTGTCTATTCCATCCAAAGAACTTTGTTTTGTAAATCGGACAAATTAAGTTGAGTCCATCAGAATCACTATGTTTGATCAATCGAACAAATAATTTTTAGACAATAATAATAACAAAGATTCATGCATTTGAAAGAATAGAATTCATTCCATCAAAAGTGTAAATTTTATTATTGGATGATAAAAATTATTTCTACCAAAATAAATATATTTTATAACATAGTGATGTTTCTATAAAAAATCCATCACAAGTAAATATACAGAACATTTTGATTTATCATGCTAAGGCTCATCCAAGTTCATTGAAACCAACTCTAAGAATCATGGAATATGACTGTTGGTGTTGTTCCTGTAAATAAAGGTGTGTTTATGGAGGTGGTAGATGATGCTTTTTAAACTCAACATGTATGATGTTTAATAAGATAAAAATTATAGTTTTTTTAAATTTGAAAATATTTAGATATTTTTTTGTTCAAAGGAATTGGATTGAGTATGGTATATTTATTAAAATATTTTCTTTTGTAGTCACTTATTCCATTCTGGTTCAACTGAGGGACTTTAGGGATAATTGAACTAATGAATCCAATATTTTTGATCAAGTTATTCTAGTTCTTAGAAGATAAAAGATATTCTAATCCTTGTAGTCGATTTCTTTCATGGTTATGAAGGAAAGGCCATACAGTATGTTAAAACTATGAATATAAAATGATTTGGTCACAAACATCCTAAAAATTTTAGGTTAGAGTGTGGATTAAATATTTTATAATATTTATTTAGTTTTTAGTAAAATTTATAAAAGATATTTCCTAATTTTACTTAAAAAATTTTTCTTTTCCATTATTTATTGATTAAAATATTATATTTAACTAAGAATTTTTAAACATTGATATTATGGACTATCTATGTGTTTGGATAAGGGAACCATTAATATTTAATGATATTTATGTGTAATAAATCCTAACTTAGAGGCTTGTGATTATAGTTAAAATTTAAAAAAATACAATTAACCCACCCTCATATAGCGATTGATATACATTTCGATCCATCATTTGGTTTCAAATAAGGTTTTACTGCATAAACATGCTAGGTTTTTAATTTATTAATTTCATGAAATATTCTAAATTTGAAAATTTTTATTACATAAAATATTTTGTTACAAACTATTATTACACTATGGTTTTATTTATATAAATATCTTTTCAAATTTATTTATGATATAAGTTCTAAATATTCAAACTCTTAAGAACATAAATCTAACCAGACCATCGATCATTGATGGAGATGATTATGAGTTTTGGAGAGAGAGATGAGGAACACTATTATTAATAATGGAGTGGATAACTCTATCATACTGACTATAAATTATAAAATCCCATGAAAGGAAGTTTTTATTTTTAATAATCAAGAGAAAATAGAATATCAAGTGAATTATCATGTAATAAATACATTTTTATGTGAAATGTGTGGATATATATGTATTTTAAAATATATTCTTATGAAGATACAAATAATATATGGAATAATTTGTAAGTTTCCCATTTTGATACTTCTAAAGTGATGAGTCCAAAAGAGCTATGTTGAGGGTAGATTATAAAGCTATTGGTTTCTTCTCTCTTGAATCTATTTCAAAAATACATCATAGTTTCATTAAAATTGTTAATATTTTGGAATATTTTAATGAATGGTTTATTTTATAATATTTTTTTGGAGATTATCATTTATATTATTCCTATAGAATGAGATTCAAAAAGTACAAGTTTATAATATATAAGAATAATAACAAATTTTATCTTTGAAAAATTAATTGGAACTCTCATTCTGTATTAGGATAGGATAAAAAGAGTTTATCAATAAATGAAAATGAAAAATGTATGATTTTCTTTTTATTCAAAATCAGATATTCATAAGTGAATCAAATCTAATAAATTTTTTAATAAATATTCAAATAAATAGCCACTTAATGTTTAATTAGATAGTAGTTCCTCTGAATACTCATATCATGTGTTAGCTAATTTTTCTAATAGAATTAACAAGATTGAGGGTATGAAAGAATTTTAATATAATTAAAATAACAGTTTGATTGAGTTAAATGAAAAATAATATTACTATGAGATGATGATTGATGAGTGTATGAATGCTGGAAACATAACATTAGATTGTATAATCTAGAAAAGAAAAAATTAGAAGGATATAAATTCAAAAATAAATTCTATAAAGTTCTACAAGAACAAAAATAATGACAGTTTGAAATACATATACCCTTAGAGTAAAATTGAATGTTATTTTTCATTATAAAGTTTTGATGTTAATAGTTTTGAATATCATAAGAATATCAATTTATTTACTATAATTTTAAAGAATAAATTTTTTTTATGGTAAGCAATCTATTGAAACCTTGACCAATGATACTTTAAATGAAAACTATCTAAATAGTGATATTTAAAATAGTTCTAAATCTTTTTATGCAGAGTCTAAATCATCGAAAGAGGAAACTAATTTACCTAGTTTAATGGAATTCTTAGTATTTTCTACTTTATTTGAAATATAAAGTTTTAATATTTCTAAAAAACATGGAAATGATAAGACATAACATGCCATGTCATAATCATTAATTTATTTACGTATGAAATCAATGATCTTTCAATTAAGCTTAAAAAATATAATATTGAGAAATTAGATTTTCTAAAATAGTTAGAAAAATCAAAACATTCAAATGAGATAGAAACATCTATTTGTTCAAATATTTATAACAAGGATAAAAATTTATTTTATTAACTAAATTATATGGTTTTATGTGTAAAAATATTACTTTCAAAAATTACTACTATTAAAGAAAATTTTTATGAATTCTATATATAAATAAAACCTTATAAGACTGTTTTTGGGATTAGTTCTACTAATAATAAACCAAATATTCAAAATATCTAAAATATTATAAAAAGTTCCCTGTGTTGTACTAAATGTCAAAGTAGAGTCCATTGGAATATGATTAGCTCATTATGTAAAGTGTAATATTTATGTCATCATAATACTCATTTTTATAGATCATTTATATTTTATTAACATAGAAAAGTTGGAAAGATTTGGATTACAAAAAAATATTTTCTAATACTTTTATACCAAATCCGGTTTGGGATCCAAAACATTGGTCTTAATACCTTTAAAAAAATAATATTTGTATCAATAGAAATAATATTTGGAATATCGATGTTCTATGTTCCAAATATATGTTTGGTAAAAATGATATTGTTAATAATATTACTAAAATGAATGGTGGAAAATTCACTTTTGGTCACTATTCTCTATGAGAAATTATTAGAATACGTAATATTGTTCAACTTGGTAAATCTATAGTTTCAATTTTTTTATTTTTATTAGTCCTTAAGTATAAAAGTATTATCATAAAAATATTATGTGATGACGTTTATCATGTGAACATCATTATTAATAAATTTAATGTTCATAGTATAGAATATAAATTCATTATTTTAGCCAATATGCATGAAAATATTAATATACATATGTTAGAAGGCCTTAGTACCCAATATTTATCTTTTATAATTATAATAGGAGAAAAATATTGGTTAATTAAAACTATGTTACTTCACTTTAATGTTATATATTTAGCTAAAATCTCGATGAAATGGCAATAAAGATAACTATTAGAGATTAAGTTTTATTTTTCTAAATTTTGTGATCTTAGTTAATTTGGAAAGAAGCATAACCCGAGTGTTAAATATATTCATAATGTTTCAAATCGTATTTATTTGTAGTTAGTGCACATGTATTTATTTGTTCATGCACAAAATAGAAGTTTTGTAATATAATTATCTGTATATGTTTTAATTGGTGACTATGCTAAATATACACAAGTTTATTTTCTATAAAAAATATGAATATTTTTTTATATTTTGTATCCCATGTTAAAAATGATAAAAACATACACTTGGTAACCATATGTATTTACCAGGATTGATAATTTCTAAACTCTAATTTTTGACACTTTTTTTTAAAAAGGTATAGTTCATAACATTTCAGCACATAAAACTAAAAAAACAATGGTTTTATTGATAGAATAAATTGAATTATTTATGACATTACAATAACCAGATTTAGTGAATACTATGATCCTGTAATATTTTGGGAAGGATCTACTATTAACTCTTGTTATACTATAAATTTAATCATGCTAAATATTTTTATTAATAAAACTCCTTATGAGTTATGGAAAGTAAGGGAAAAAATATTAGTAAAAAGTATTTGGGTTCAAGGTATTAATTTTGAGTAATCAAAATAACATACATAAATTTTCTCTAAAATTTAGTGAAGGGAAATTTTTAGGTCATTACCTCATAAGAAATGATTATATTTTTTTTAAATAAAAACACAATTTATAATGAGTAATCAGTACATTTTGAATTTCATGAAATATATCCTTTGGTTTTTAAAAAACCAAAACCTAGATTTTAGAATGTTTTTTATAAGACAGACATTCAAAAAATGTTTTAATGTTCTTATTATGAGATAAAATTTGAAGAAAATATTTAAGAAGTTATACATCTAGAAGAAATTCAACATGATGTTTATGAAGAGAGATCTAAAACACAAATGAATTAGTTAATATATAAGAATTATACAATTGATAATATAATTTTTGATATAGATATTTGAGTTAGAACTATGAAACCTTAAGAAATAAAATGTGAAATTTGGAATCTTGTCTCAATTTGAACATAAAAACACTGAATATGATTTAAGTAATGATGATTTGATAAAATAAATGTAATATAGAATCAACAAATTTGTGGTGAATCTTGTTTGGACTTTAGTTTAATGTCCTAATGAAATGATTTTCATTGTTGGGAAATGGTTTTTCTAAAATAAGTGTGATGAAAATGGAGTCATATTTATAAAAAAATATATACATTCTATATGGTTATAATATAAATGAATACATAGACTATGAAGGGAATTATTCCCTTGTAACATGACTTGAAGATTTTATTATTATTCTAGAATATGCAACTTTTATAAATTTTATACTTCACTAAAGGAATAATAAGTGTTCATTTCTTAAGGGATATATATAAGAGGATGTTTCTATAGCATAATCCCCTATTTTCCAAAAACAATTGGATCATTTATTTAAAAATACTATTGAACTATATTGAAGTAAACATTTACCTAGATCCTAGTATGATAGACTAACTGGATATTTTGTGACAAAACATATTTATTAAAGTTGTTTCTGATCCAAAATATATGGTTAAGAATATCATTAAAGACACCGTCATTGTTAAAATTCATTTTAATGACATTATATTTGGTTCAACTAAAAAAATTAATAGATTCCTTTTTTGATTGTATAAAATTTTAGTTTGATATTAGTTTAATAATGAGCTTATTATTTTCATGGTTTTAATATTTACAAAAAACAAGATGAAGGACATTTCATATCATAACATAAATATATGGAATATATTATTTTTGAATTTTGATATGAAAGCACTAAAATAATAATTACTTATATCAGAACTGAAATACTGTAGATATCAGTGATTCTGGGAAACTAGTTGATAAAAATATGTTTCTATTAATTTTTGGTAGTTTATTAAAAATTATAGATACTCATCCCAATTTTATGATTTCTCTATTATTATGTGAAATATATCATGAAAATCTAGAAGGGTCCCATTTAAAATTAGTAAAAAAATCATTATCTTAATGGAACTATGGATAATTTTTTATTTTATTCTTCTAGAAATGATTTTGAACATAAATTTATTTTAGATACTCACATTGGTGATTATAAAATGGATAGAAAAATTACATCTAGAACTTGTTATTTCTTAGAAGAGGATTTAGTTTTTTGACTTGTCAGAAACAACATTCTATAGCACTTTCTATTACTGAAAAGGAATATGTGGTATTTGGATGTTAATTTGGTCATGTGTTTTGGATTCAACACACAATCACTATCATAGACTTAGGTATTGGTAACAATTAGTTTTTCTATGATAAAATAATTTACATTGAATTTTAAAAAAACTTATTATTTTACCCACTGTCTAAGAACATAGATATAAAACCCCATTTCATTTGGGACCACACAATAAAATGATAAGTCATTTTACAATTCATTAAAATTAATGAACAAATTGTTTATGTATTTAAAAACCCCAAACTTTTTTTTATTTGAATATATTAGAAAAAGATAAGAATAATCAACAGAAAATCGACATTCATATATACTTATCATTTACAAATATTTTTATAGTAAATAACTTGTTTTAAAAGTGGAAAATATATTACTTTAGGTTTTCAAAAATACTTTAATTTTCAAAAAAAATCATTTTCCTTATAATTATATTTTTTATTAAACATTGGTTTTTATAAAAATGTTATTTTTTTATAAAATATGGTTTCTTTAAAATTTATTATTTTTATTCAAATATTAGTTTTTCTATAAAAATAGTTTTTTATAAAAATTAGTATCTCAAAAATATAATTCTTTTTAAGAAATTGTTTTTTCCAAATTTTTTGTTTTTCTAAAAAATTGATTTCAAAAAATATTTAGTTTTCTAAATTTACTTCTTTTTTTTCATTTAAAAAAATTAATTTTCCAAAAATATTATAATTTTCCAATTTGTTTTAATTAGATATAATTTATTTTAGGATATAATAAGAACAATTACTAAAAAAATTCTTAATAAAAGATTTAATTTTACTCTTAGAAGTAATTTCAAATATTTAGACTTTAGTATTTTTTTTCATTATATTTTGTGTTGTTTACAAAATTTTATGTTTTTAAATGTTTTATAAAAAATTTACATGGCATTTTTTCATCCAAAAATAATTTCTTGATAAAACCCATTAAGAGGTCATAATTAATATTTATTATTTTAAGGATGATGGACCATAATCATAACAGAAATGGGATTTATTTGAAGCTGTTAGATTTATTGCAGTTGGAAAGTCACCTATGAACCTATAAATACATGTGTGGTCACCACATCCCATAGCTATTTTTCCCTTTGATCTGAACCCTCATCTTTAAATTTTATTTGCATCCAATTGTTTAGATTTTTTATCAGCTTTAGTTAAATTCTTTTTTCTAAGGATCTTGGAGACAGAGATGTGGTAATGTAAATACTAAAATAAAATCATAGTTCTATAAGATATATTCACAATAGGGTGAAGCTATATGATTTCAAGGATGGGAGATTGTTTTTATTGAAAAATATGATTTCTATCTTCCTTATCCAATGATAGAGAAAGAGTTTTACTCTTCTATTGTTTATAGTTTTGAAGATATATTATTGGATATATCATTCAATATTTATATTGATTAATATATATTGAATATAAAACATGTTCCAGATTTTGTATATATAATACATTAGTAAGAGAATCTTATATTGTAACACACAAAATTCTAAATAATCTTGATAGTTTTGAGAATTCAAAGGCTGAGATATCTCTATTTCCATTATATGAAATGTTGGGAAGGTTTTTCTAATATCTCCAGATTATATAGTCATGGATCTTTGGATGTAGGGGAACCTTATCCCAAGAAAATGGGAATTAGATAAAATGAAAGTATATGATATTTTTTTATTAGACATTATGGTTTATATAGGGAATAATAACATGGTAATGTTTTTTCTATCAATAAAATCATTGAATAAAACATACATAAAGTTAAAGAATTTTTTATCTCCTTTATTTATTAAGATAATATTTGTTAATTTAATTTTTTGTAATGAAAGATTTTAATTTTTCAATTTCTTCAATGGGGAAGGTTTCTATAATTAGTTAAGAAACTATTTATAGAATGATTTTATTCCTTGAGCCTGATAAAAAATAATAAGTTCAAAATTCCGATAAGGTCATGTCTGATAATAAATTTTTTCAGCTAAAAAAGGAGGTTCAATAAAAAAGAAATTTGTTTCTTCCCTACATAGGTCAAATAATAAAGTTATGGAAATGTCTGATGAGGCCTATAGAGAACTCATGAATCATAAAGATGATAACAATCTAGGATATCCATTTTATGGTTTGAATCAATCATTGAATTTTTCATTGATAGAAAAAACTCATGAAACATTAAATGATTAAGAGAAAAATAAAATATAGAAGACGATATCTGATAAATATAAACTCATTAATAGTTTTATAATAGTTGTAGAATAATAACATGAAGAAATTATGTTAGTCTCTCCATTAACAATTTTTTAACTAGTTCCTACTATGACCATTACTCATTCCACTGTTCATCATTCCATTCACATAGATACTAAGTGAGTTGGAACCTTTATTTTTCTTTATTTTTTTGATATATACTAAAGTGAATATGTAGAGGAAGAAGTGACATTATTATGACACTTCGAATATAACGTTATTACATGTTTGATGAATTCCTAAAATATATATAGAGTAAGTGATGAACACATCAAAAGTGTTTGAGAAAAAATAATTAGTAGAAGGATAATGAGAATTATCAGAAGAAAAAATAAGAAGAACTAAGTCCTCATGAGACTTTATATTTCTCTACTTAATCTGAGAAAGAAACTCACATAGAAACTTCATAGAAATAATAATATTCTTAAAGGATTAATAGAATCCACAATATCATACAAGGATATTGGACAAGGCTATGTCTGATAAGATTACTGACATTTTTAAAGTGTTGGATTTAATGAAATTAAAAGAGTAATACCATGTTGGAACTTATAGATGTCATGTGACTCATCTGTCATCAGACTCTACCCATTGAAATATGATTATCCATTATGTACACCATATATTAATTGATAAACACTTAAAAATGAGAGGAAATTATTCAAACTCTAAATAGAAAATCACCAATAAGAGAGACCATATCTATAATAAAACTTGAAAAGGAAACTTCAAGATTAGTACAGAATAACTGGATGGTAAATTAGTGATTCAAATTATTTTTATGAATCTTTAGTGAAATAAGAATTATACCCATTTAGAGTGTATCATGATCATTGTCCGACACAAATACACACATAGAGACACAAAGGGAATGAATTATTTAAAAGGATTACCTCTAACAATGATAAGGCTGGTAATTAGTATGATCTGGATTATACAAAGACCATATTACACATAGGTATCAACATGTAGGTACAAATAGTAATTTTTATCATTTTTCTAATGTTAAAAAATGTCTCCCAACTTCTATATTACTCCCCACTGTGTTAAAAAGATAAAAAATGTGATATAAACAAGATGAAATCATTCCAAACATAGCCTCCAATTTTTTATTTAGTGATTTTCTTACACAAATTCTTCATCTTAATGAAATATATGTATAAAACATTACACTATGCTAATTTACACAACCCCTTATTATAATATTATTCTTCATTTTTCTTACCTTCTTTCTGACTCTTTTATTTTTTTTCTCATTTATTTTTTCTTATTTTTACCAAAAATATATTTATTTTTGCAAAAAAATTTATACAAAGTAAAATATGATTCAAATTTTTTTGAAATTCAAATTCAAAACCATAACTTCCTATATCAAAATCAAATACTCTTGATTAACATTAATTATTTAGTTATTATATTAACAATTATAAATATTTAATGAAACTAGAATAATATAAATAATCAATTTATAGATCCCAAATATTGTCTATGATTCCACATTAGTAAAACCATTTGTAATAGCACTGAAACCTAGGGCATGGCCTTCAACATGGAATATTTCCAAATTCTAATCCATTATTCCTCAAAGATAAGATCCACTAAGGTGTAGTTCTCCTCTAGTAGACAAATTTTGTCTACTATTGTTTTTATGCACCAAGGCCTAGTAGGCATCATTTATGGTCCTATGGTCGAGAAAAATGACCCACTAGTCTGGAGCATGGGTCTACTATGTTACATTAGCATAAGATTCAAATAATTGCATCCTGAAGTACTGAATAGTTTATTACTTATTTTAGAATAGATACACACTTAAAATTAACATTATATTTTGAAACATAAAATACACAATGAATTTTCTCTGAGAATTTCATTATTCCCCTTAGGATATCTATGAATATTAATTAAAAAATAATTTCGCTTATCCTGGGGAAAATAATACATATGAAAGGGGTGATTCCAGATTCTCAGTAAGGGTATGTGTATAATAAAAGATATGAATTAATAAGTCTTAAAAAAAATCGATGGTAAGTTACTAAAAAATTCCATTTAATCATTTACATGATAATATCATGGTTGGAATATATGATGATCAATGAATTACATATAAATAATCACATGAGTATGAAATTAACCATCAATATTATAAATAATTGAATAATCACATGGAATACCAATAAATTAATTCTTAATGTAAAAATTTATAATGTTTTAGAGTGAAAAAATACCGCTGAGTCTATGTTCCAAGACATCTAATATTATCTTGTATGTATTCCAAGACATCTAAATAATTGGGTAATACCTTAGCCAAAACCCAATCTACATTGTCTAATGATACCTACTGTTCCATTGAGGGGATATAGAGGGCCCCACCTATCACTTACAAACTACAATTCATTTATCATACCTAAGGGTTGAAACAAATTGAAGATAAAAATTCATATTTAGAAACTATCATATGAAATATTTTTTTTTCACCCAATCAATTAACATAATCATAAACCATCTAGAGTAATAGATGAATGATAATAAAAATGTATATCATCAGTCAAACTGATCATAAACTAGCCAAAGAATGAATAAGGATGAAAATAATATAACATATCCTCAGTGTCTCATAATTTCAATATAGTTTTAACATCATTTATGTATATAAATACCATAAAATATCTTTTAAAAAAATTGAGGGAAATATTCTCTTCACTTTAAAAATAATTTTAGAACTAAAATTTCGTAAAATATTTTTAAGAAGAGTTTATTAGAAAATAATTTTTCAAAAAATAGAAGATACTCTTTCAAAAATTATTATGCCATGCTGCTGTAAATTTTCATTTATACAATATATGTTAAAATAATGATTCCTTTCACTTTTTTGGAAAAATCATAACATGAATTATTTTGAAAATGACCTAAAGATTCCTCTTAAAAATTTAAATAAAATTAAAATATGTGTTATTTTTTATATAATCTTCTTGAAAATGTTGATAAAATTTCTGAATTTTTTTTATAAAACATGGGTCTTCATGAAAAAAGATTATCGACCGAAGAGGGAAATAAAGTCAGAATTTGCTAAAAACATATTCTTAATAATTTTATATACCAAAGAGTGGATAAATTGTGATATTAATTGAAAAGGTTCATGAATGAGTACAGGATAATAAAATTTAATTATTTTGAGATAGAAATATTAATTGATTCCACCAAGGGGCTATAAAGATAAACATTCTTGAATAATTATTAGATTATTAAATAAACCCATACAAATTTAGTAACATCTTAATTGTAAGCCCCTTGAAAGTAATTACATAAAATGAAACATTAAATAACATGATTAAAAATAGATTCATTATATATCATAAAAATGGGTTATTATGTACACCACACAAAGGAAATAAATGTTGAATATGGCATATTTCTCACAAAAGTAAAAGTGAGATGGGAAACCGTTACATTGAGTCTGAATCATCACATACGTTCTTTATCATCATAAATAATAAAATTATTATAATTATTTAATTTCTTAAGAACAATTTTCAAGTTTATTATCCATTTTATTTCAATTATTATAATTTTATATAGGATTGCATAATAAATTCATTTTACGCAATATATTTCAACAATATTTGGTTTTATATATCAAAAATGAATTTGGTAGGTTGTATATGGTCAATGAGGTCACTATATAAATATATCCATAATAATAATAGTGATCTAATTTTATTATTTACACATAAATCATACTTTTTAAATCAATAATGAATGATGGTTATGATAAATGTATTGTGTTAGAATCATGGATAGGGTATGCCACATCTACGCATGGGTAACATTTCCATTTTTTGAATGATCATAATGGAAATGAGGTAAGTATTATGTTTTATTTCCCAAATGAACATGATATAATTATTAACATATTACTTCTCAATGATAAATGTGGTGTGGTGCTGAAAAGAGAGTCATATCCCTTTGTGAATATCGTAGTCCACACATATATGAATGATGTTATCATCTATATTTGAGTGAAATGGTAAGAAAAAAAATGATATATTATCTTTATAAAATTATAATTATGTCACTAATATAATAATTATTTCATTTATATCACATATATTCATTATATATATCTTTATCACCTTCTATTTAAATATTTAGTGAAAAACGAATGATATCTATTTGTGAGGTGGTAGTCTGTAGTACACACGAGCGACGTTGTCATATCACCTATAAAATGGAATGTAAAAAAGGTTATATAAAATATAATGAATCCATATGTAATATTTTGTTATAAAAATCATATATCTAGTTTATATCTATCTTCATACCCAATCATGAGTGGTGGTAATGTAAAAATGACTGGCATCTCTCTATGCGGTGGTAGTTCACCCTTCACACATACGATGATTTCGTAAACCATTTAATGAAAGTGGAGATGTTTTTAGGAAATTAATTTTACATAAAACAATATAAATATATGTAAGATAATAAGTGTATTATACAATCATTTTTTAATAATAATTTATGGTGGTGTAGGATGAAGTAAAATAATAATTCCTTTTGAATAACATTATGTTTTCATTTGTTATACACCCTAATTTTATGTCAAAATCCATCCTATAATAGATTTATACTAAATATATGGATTCTAGGATGATATGAGTGTTTTTTTCTTGTTATTTGGGCCGGTATTGGCCTAGAAAATGGATTATGATGTAAATAGGAGAGGACATGGTTGACCATTTATAAGTGATATGAGTTCTATACTTGTAATTTTTTGAAAAGGAAAAGGTGTAGGAACATTTTTCCTATGAAAAAAGTGTCACAATTGATCATTATATATCGTTATTGATTAATCTCTCAACATATGACCATAAAATAGATTTTATACCGGTTTTTAGGTTTTTTAACCCTAATATATTTAGTTTAATCCCCGGAAAATCCATTTTTACCTTAAATATGTTAAATAATTGATACAGTTTTTAGTATTAATTTAAATAAAAAATTATGATGACATTATAAAATAATAAAAATCATTATTATTATAAATTTGGAATATATTTTTAGAAATTATATTCATTTATCTACTAAATATTAATTTTAAATTAATCTAACAGATGCAATGAGAAAGAGAGTTTTCAAAGAGATAATGTTCAAAAGGTTACAACATTTTTATATCAAACTTTTGTATGAAAATGATTAAAATTACCTATATTGTATTAATATATATATATATATATATATATATTATTCAACTAATTTATCATTAAAACCAATTTAAATTTAAATTTATCTTTATAAAAAAATTATTCAAAAAAGTTGTATTAATTAATATTTTGTACTTTTCATTATTTCTTAAACAATTAAAACTTTACGAAAAACATGAAAAATTCCCCCTATGATAATTTTGATATGATTATTTCAAAAATGAAGTTTATTTTTCCAAATATATATTCTAGAATTATTAAAATTATTTTTTAATTATGTTTATAATTCATGACTGATCATCCTTTCAGAAAAATAATGTTTTCAGAAAACATTTCATTCTCATTAAAATTGTTCATATTTTTTTATAATCAATTAATAACAGTTGAATTTATTTTATACTTGTGTAAAATATAAAATTTTAATAATTTATTTTTTACTATATATACTAACCAATTTAACGGATCGATAGTAGTGGTAATGTATAAATAATAATATTTTAGTAGTATTTTGTGTTTCAGTTAAACCTGATTTTTCATACTCTGAAATCTACCAAATACAGTGAATTTATTTTAAAAAATATATCATAAGTAGATGGGATTTTAAACCCCATTCTGTACTTATTTTCTTGTGTCACACATGCTATCAAATTTAATTTACATATTTTAAAATATATAGGTGTTACATTCTTCCCCAATAAATAATTTGCATCCTCAAAATTTATTCTTCATCTGAGTAATCAATGGTTTTTTGTTTGAAAAATACTCTTATTGAAATCCCATATCATGTGATGTGTTAATGAAATATCCCCTTTATACGATATAAGGGAAATACAATGGTTATATAGAATAAATGATAATTAGGTTTCTATGTACGATAACATTTCTAGAAGTGATGATATGGTATTAAAAGAAAATGTGTTAATAATTATAAAGAGTCATAGAGTTAATTTATAACAAGAAAGATAATGGACAGTGTAACTTTAAGGTCCTGAAACCCATATATATTTGATGATTTAAAATTGAATTAGTTTAAGGTAAATGAATGTATTAGGATGACATTTTTTCAATATCCTTTTTTCGAGTAGATAAATTCCATTACTATATATACTGGGAATATGTAAAAATATACTTACTTGATATCTTCCAATTTTAAAATTAGATTTTTATCCTTAATTTGTACTTTAATAAATTTCTATTTCATCACTTCTTCCACGAAATGAATATGAAAAATTAATGTTCTTATGTACGAATCACTAAAATTATATTTTAATAGATCATAAGATCCATAATATAAAGACAATTCCTTCCTTGGATCTCCAGTTATTAGTATTAAAAAATGTTTTGTATAGGTTATCCAATGTGCATAAGTATTCTTATGGTGAAGTAATATATTAATCTCTAAATCTTTATCTAATTTTTAACGCAATCCAACTCAAAAATGTTTATCCTTTTTACCCTTATTAATGATTACGATCCAAAAAATTAGATATAAGGTCACTAAATTTTCAAAATAAATTTATCATTAATCCCCACAACAACATGAAGTATGTCTAGATTTCCACATACAAAACATGTGAATGCATTCATCCTGTATTCTCTTGAAACATGAAAATAAGATAAATTTCTTTAAAACATTATTGAAAACATACAGTCCTTAATATTATTTAAATAAAACACAAATTATTTTATATATTCATTAAATATCAATTTTTTTACTCCATCAAGGATATCATAATCCACACTATTAAAAATTAATTAATATGTTCCAAGGTAGTAAGTACTAGAAAATTTAAATTATCTATATCATTCATATCTTTCTCCCAACATCATTATCTCAACATGTAGAACCTAACAAGGGTTATAATTCAACAATATTCTATTTCCCAATTAGTTAAAATTGTCGTGGAATGACTTTTCTTGTTCATTATTATCATGAAACATTTCCTATCAAATCCATTAATAAATAATACTACATTAAAATCTTATACATTTATTAACTTTTATAACTAGATATTTCATTAATTATAATACTCCAATAAAAAATACAATAATTGAAACATAATAAATTTAATCATTTCACATCATTAGTAGTAATATCATAAGCTTAACCTTGAACCCTTAGCTTATTTTGAGGTGTATTCCCTTATCAAATGTGGAATTCAATTTTTTGTTACCCTAAATTCTTATAGTGGAATAATTTCACATTCGTAGAATCTATGGTTACCTTAGAATCATGACCATGGTGTCCATTATCTCCACACTTCTCGAAAAATGTCATTCGTTTTATTAATTTACCATGGTGTTTCATTCCCCAATTATAACATGTGTATAAATACTTCTTTCCCTTATTCCCTTTATCCATCTTTTTCTCTTCCATCCCCTTGTTCTCTTAATTCCCTTCAAATACATAATACCTTGATAATTATTTCCCTATTTTTTTATCACATGATTTTATGTCTTCAATTGAGGATAATGTTTGGGAGATTAGTTCCCTTTATAATATTTTCTTAAGATTATCTAATAAAATATCATTCTATTAATTTAATTACATGTATTGATGAAGTTTCCATTATTTTTTCTAGGAACCATTTTTAAATGATGGAACATATTAGATTGGATCATATCATTATGAAACAAAATATATAATCCCAAAACTAGTAAAAAACATAACATAAATTGAATAAAATATGAAAATATAGTCATATAGACATAAACATTATTTCATTATGGATAACTTTATTATAAAATAATTTATAATAGTTTGTATTGAATATGTGAATTTGACTAAGAAAATCTTATAGGTGTGTCAGAAAAGTCTCCTAATAAGGCCTGTTAATAGCACTAGGTGATGATCAGGTTAAGCCCAATATCACCAATTTGGAGTTATTACCCCTAGGTACATATGTTCTGTAACCACATCCACTTTTAATATCTAGAAAGTGATTTTTTATTGGAAAAAAAATCTTACTTACCAAAACATTTGGATGTCATTCTATAATTATACTCAAAATGAATCATAGTTTTTCGTTCCCTAACCTATGTTTTCCTAAATCTATTTCCAAAGGTTTCAACTAAACTTCATATGAAAACATCAGTAATGACCCAACCCCATAAGTAATGATATGGTATCCACATTGTTACATTGGCATAAAATATTAGGAATCACATCCCAAAGGACATAATAGCGTAGTAGTATTGGTAAACCGCATTCATATTTGAAATTCACATTACATTATAAAATATAAAATATACAATTAATTACATTTGAGAATTACATTTTTTCCATTATTGTATCCCTAAATTTCAATAAAAACACTTCTTTATATCTTGGGTAAAATAAAACATAAGAAAGGTGTGGTTTCAGATACTCAGTATGGGTAAGAATACATAAAAATATATGAATTAATAAGGCATGATCAACATGGAAATTTAAATAATAGAAAAATATTCTATTCAATCAATAACAAGGGAATAATATTGAACAGATAAATGATGACCAAATAATTCCATTTAAATAATCACATGAGTACGAAACATAACCATTTATATTCTATCTAATAGATTAATCACATGGAATATAATCAACTGAATTCATAATGATGTAATATATAATGCTTGAAATATAAAAACATACCATCAAGGCCTTAATATAGGACATCTAATACCGTCAAGGCCTTGTGCCAATAAATCTATAAAAATGGGTAATGTATCAACCAAAACCCAATCTAGATTGTCTCATGAGACCTACCGATGCATTAGGGTCTATAGAATTCCCTTCCTATCCAATAAAATCTCTAATACATCTCTCATATTAAAGTATAGATACAAAATAAACATATAAATTTATATTAGAAAACTAGAAAATGATATTTTAAAACAATCCCCAATCAAAAAACATAATCATAAACCATCTAGAGTAATACAGTGAATAGTAATAAAATTTTACATCCTCTATTAAGCTTATCATAAACCATCCAAATAATTAATAATGATTATATAAAAATAGCATATCCCTAATATATGATATTTTTAATTAAGGTATGATTCCATTGATGAGTATAAAACCATAAAAATATATTTAAAATAATTATTTCAATACATAAACTTTTAACATTAAAAATCCATTTTAAAAAATAAATGTTAAAAAATATTTTAAAACCCTTTTATTTGAATATAACATTTTAAAACATGTAATTTAAGATTAAAAAAATTAATTCTTCATAATTTGATAAAATTCCATTAATACCATATATGTGAAAACAAATATTCGCTTCATATTTTTTGTAAAAGACAAATATAAATTATTTTGAAAATGATAGGAAAATTCAGTCCAAAAAAATATTAAAAGTAAAAAAATGATAAAAATGTTTATAATAAATCCTATTGAAAATGTTAAGAACGTTTTTGAAAATATTTTTAGAAATAATTGGCTTCTATGAAAATGTATTTATGGCCAAAGTGTGTAAGAAAATTGGATTTTATTAAAAACATTTTCATATTCATTTTATGTACCAAAGAGAGGATAAATGGAACTATTAGTAGGAAGAGTTCATGAATAACTGTGGGTGAAGAAAATAAATGTATTTTAAGATATAATTACCAAAATATTCCTCCATCAGATATGCACATATAAATAATCCCGAATAATTATGAGATTGAATAATAAACCATTACAAATTTTGTAACATCTAAATCATACATCCCAAAAAATAAATGACATAAATTGAAATGATAATTATTATGATAACAACTAGATTCAAGATATATATTTTTGAAGGATTTTTACATACACTACATTAAGTAAATATGTTCTGAATATGTCATTTGTATTAATGATGTAAAAGTGAGAAAAAGAACACATACCCTGAGTCATACTCATCACGTTCATTCGTTGTCTTCCAAAATAATTAAAATTATCCAATTACGTAATTTATCAAGAAAAATTACCAAGTTTATTGGTCCTTTTATTTCACTTATTACAATGTTATATAGGATTAAATAATCAATTAAGTTTACTTTATATGTTTTGATAATATTTGGCTTATATGTCACAAATGGCATTGGTAGGTTGACTCTGGTCCAAAATACATTTATTTAACCATAAAAAAATAACAATATTGATTTAATTATCATATTTATAAAAATATTATAATTTAAAACCATTCATTAATGATTGTTATGAAGATGAAATATGTTACAATCATGGAGATAGTATTCCCTACGCATTCATGAGTAATGTTTGAATTTTTTAATAATCATAATGGAAAACAAGTAAGTGATATTCTATCCTCATATAATAATAATTATATCATAAATTACATATTATTTCATTAAATATACACACACATATATTTATTTATAATTCATATAATGTGGGGATGAAATGAGAGTCACATCGCTCTGTGAAAGAGGTAGTCCACACATTCAAAAATGATTTTATCATCTTTAAGTAAGTGAAAATGTAAGAAATATAATGATATATTAACATTTAATATTGATAAATATTTCATGATTGTAATAATTATTTCATTTATATTACATATAATTATTAAAGGTTTCTTATCACCTTCCATTTAAAGTGCCATTGAAAGACAAACCACAACGCTTCGCAAGGAGGCATCCCATCATCAACATGAGAAACGTCATCATATAACCTACAAAATAGATTTTAAAACTTTACATATAATAATAATGAATAAATTTTAATTATTGTGTTATAAATATCATATATTTAATTTATATACATCATAATACTATTTCTTGAGAGTTTATAATGGAAAAAATGGATGACATCAGTTCATGAGGTGGTAGTCCCTGGTACACATGAATGATGATTTCATAAAAAAAATTCACATTTTTTAAAAGTGGATATGGTTTTAGATCATTATATTACCATAAAAACATCTCATTATATGTAATATAAAAGGGTTATTATATCATCATATATAAATAATAATTCTTGGATGTGGTGGAAGAAATAAAATAAAAAATATTGTTGAAGAATGTAACCTATACTACACATATTCATATTAGTTTTTCACCAGAATCTATGTAGGATGGATTTATTCTTATAACTTCCCAGTTCTGGAAGCCACCCAAGGCCGCCCCATACCCGGTTGGTCACATGGCCTCAAGTGAATTTCCTCGAACACCAGAGGCTGTCGACTAGCAGCGAGGGCCTTGTGTGTGATAGTGGTGAAACCATTCCCTCATCGGTAGAGTAACACATCGAAAGTAAAATAGATTGCAATAGCGAAAGCAGTAGTAATACCATACAGAAGAAAAAAATGGAAAACTGAAAGAAATAGACAATTGGAGCAGATATAAAATGATGCATGATACATATGTATAGGAAAATATCCAAACAAGTCACAATGCTAGAATACCATAATAACCCAAGTACAAAAGAAAATAGATAAACTCTAGCAGCATTGCAAGCATCAGCTTAGTTCCATGCTCTCCAGCTCCAAAGCAATAATGTACCTAAAGTAGCAGGGTGATTTCCCTTATCTGGACCTGCAACAATAGAATCTGTTTGGTCCCAAAAGCATGGCCCAAACAGGGTGTGAGACTAATCCGAGTAGGTAACCATCCAATGATCTGTGCCTAAAAGTCATGGAATATATATGGTAGGCAATAAGAAAAAAGAAGCAATAAACAAAGAAGTACTCAAAAGTAAACAATCCTACAGTTTCAATGCATTCACTTTAAGATCTCAAGCAAGAAGATAAAAACAAAAGGTAGCCCTCTAGGAAGCAATCACAGCCTAACCCCTCTGGTTCAACTAAACAACACAAGAAACCCTTTGGGAAGTACACGTAGTCTAACCCCTCTGGTTCAACTTTAGCACAGACTCTATGAGGAAGCACTCACCGTCAATTCCCCCAAAAGTCTCATATCGTTAACTTAATGGCTCTCTGGGGAATCACTCAATGTCCAATTCCCCTTGTGGCCTGCATCGAGGAACTAGAGACACTCTGAGGGAGCACTTACATCCACTCCCCCCCATGGTCTCGCAACGTAAAAGTAAACAGACACTCTGGAGAATCCCTCAACGTCCATTCTATATATGGTCTAATACAGTAGGTTTTCACGGACCTGTGTAAGTAAATAGTTCACAACAATACATAGCATCCAACGTAACCCTCAAGAACTACTTGGCTAAATAGTCTACAACATAACAGCCTGTCAGATAAATTCAATCCATCCTAACTATACTAGTCATGGAAAGAAAACAACAACCTAAGAGGAAAACTAGAACAAATGGTCAAAACTAGAAAACATGGTCCCAACATCCATAGATTATAAAAGATAACCCTATTCTAAACAATTAACCTTTTTCTAAACAAACTAGGCATAACAGGGAAATAAAATGGCTAAAACCACAAACCCGCAATACCCCCATTCAAGGGTATTGGGCACTTTTGCCCATATAATGCAAAGAATATCTACAGAAACAGACAAACCACATACCTCGATATTGGGAGATCAATATAAGTGAATCTTAGTCCTTTAATCACCACATAACACCATAGATCTACAAAAATGCTTAAAACACTCAACTGAGGATAACTCTTGTGAGAGGAGGAATCAGGAAATGAAGCTCTAGATGAAGGAATAGATTACCGTGGTGATCCCAACACAATAGACATCGGTTGAATAAAGAACGGATGATCAATCAGGGGCTCGGGGAAGAATCAGTGTCGTACAGATGCTCTCGGTCAAAGAAGGCGAAGAAGAAGACTCTTCTTCCAATTAGACGTGACCCTGGTCCATTTAATGAAAAAAAGAAAGTATAGGGCGTGTAGTTTATATGTACACGGTGTGTACTTTCCTTTACCAACCCTCGCTTTAGGCGGTCTCTAGGTCACCACACATGGCCATTTTCTCGGCAGTTACACGGCCATCACACAGCTACCCACAGAAACCAAGTACACGGCGTGTACATATAAGTACACGACATGTACTTAAAAATTTTCCAAATACTCCAATTTTTCTCAAAAACACCAGAATAGAGAAAAAAAAATACCAGAAAGGAAGTTATGGGTTCTTAAATACTTCCCCACATAAATAAATTCATCCTCGAATTTCCCAAGTAAGGAGGCATAGAAGAAAAATCCTCAAACAGCTTAGGCCACTACGATCGTACATTGGCCTCCCTCTCCCAAGTCTCATCATGTACTCGCCCGTGCTACCATAACACTCATACCAGAGGAATATACCATCCATGGAGAACCTTCACACTATGATCAAAAATCTGGATAGGATGCTCAATGAATGATACATTCACCTCTAACTCAACCTCTTCGGGTTGAAAAACATGAGACGGGTAAGATTAGTAATGTCAAAGCTAAGAAACGTGAATGACGTCGTGAAAATCCTAGTACCTCTAAGGTAGCTAGAACTGATAGGAAACTAGACCGACCCTTTCCAAAACCTTAAACGGCCCGAGGTACCTCAGCACAATGTTACCCTATCACCTAGTCCTCTTGTGTCCCAATCTCGGTGTGACACGTAGAAATACCTGATCTCCAAACTCAAACTCCAGAGGTCGTCTTCATCGATTAGCATATGATCTATGTCAAGACTATGAAATATCCATTCTCTTATACATCAATTATATCTGCTCTGTGGTCTCCTGTAAAAGATGAGGTCCCAACATAGATGTCTCTCTTGCCACCAACCAACATAAGGGTGATCAGCATGTCCTACCATACAAAGCCTCATAAGGTGTCAACTGAATATTTTCTTGAAACTATTATTGTAGGAAAAATCTAAAATAGGTATGTGATTCTCCTAAGAACCTCCAAAATTCAGGATGCATGCTCGAAGCATTTCCTCAAGAACATGAATCGCATGCTCAGACTGGCCGTCTATCTGGGGATGGTAAGATGTACTCAAAAGTACATGTGTACCCAAAGCCATCTGAAGTCCCTGCCAGACCCAAGAAGTAAAACATGCATCCCTATCTAAAACAATGGAGTTTGGAATCCCATGTAGATGTACAAACTCTCAGATGTACAACCATCCCAACTCATCAACACTGAATGTCTCCTTGATCGGAAAGTAGTGACAAACCTTTTGAGTCTATCAATGAAAACCCTTACAACATCATTTCCTTGAGGCAAACTCGGTAAGCCTATCATGAAATCCATTGTGACATCATTCCACTTCCACTCGAGAATGAGTAACTGATATAAAAGCCCTGCTAGTCGCTGATTCTCTGCCTTCACCTTCTGACAGGTGGAACACCTCATGACAAACCCAATAACATCTCTCTTCATACCTAGCCACCAATACGGATTGTGTAGATCACGAAACATCTTGGTGAAACCAGGATAAGATAACCAAACTAGGAAAAAAAGTCCTGCATCATCTCCTCACGTATGTATATTGACACCCATACGATCCCATGAAAACACACAATCTAATATTCACATATGGTCTATCTAGGATTAGGGTCCTCTCCTAGCACACATTACCGTAGGACCAGGCATTCATAATCTGATATCTGCCTCATTGACACTCGATCAAGAAGAGTTGAGGTAACATATACAGAAGAAATAAACGTCTGACATTGTCTATCATCCGCCTCCAAATGCATCTCAGAGAACAGAACCATAAGCTGCCATTCAGTGCTAGCTTCCTGAACTGCATGTATCTTATTTCTCCTGCTCAACACATCAGCTACAATGTATCACTTAACAAGCATATAGGAATGCTCAAAATCAAAGGACTAAAGGTATTCAAACCACCTTCGTTGTCTTAAAATTCATATCACACTGAGTGAACATGTACTTGAGACTTATGTATTCGGTTAAAACAACAAAATGATCTCCCAAAATATAATGTATCCAATAGAGTAAGTCTTGAACAACTGCAGCCAACCTGAGATCATGCGTCGGGTAATACATCACAATACACAGTATAGTTTTTTCTTTGATCTGGAAAAACTAGTATCAGTGCTGAAGTAAATCTCTCTTTCAGCTCCTAAAAGGATGGCTCACAAGAACTTAACCACCATTACTTCACACCCTTCTTAGTTAGGCCCGTTAGTGGCACTGATAAGCGTGAGAAGTCTTTTATGAAACGCCTGTAGTTCCAGCAATCCCTAGAAAACATCATACCTCAAATACATTCTTTGGAAACTCTAGGAAACTAATACTCTCACTTCTTCTTGGTCCACTAATACTCTTGTCTCCAAGATAACATGACCCAACAAGTGAATCTAGTCCATCCAAATGTGGCATTTTGAGATCTTATCATATAAATGATTCTATTTTCAGTGTACTCAAACGATATCAATATTGGTGGCACGGTGGTGTTGAGTGTGAGAGTACACCAAGATAACATCCACAAAACCACCACAAAATAATCAAAGTAAGGATGGAACACTCGGTTCATCAGTTCCATGAAGACTACATGTTTTTTTGTGAGACCAAATAGAATAACCACATACTCATATAGACCATACCTACTCTGAAAGGTTGTAATCGGTATATCAGATGGTCTAACATGCAAATGATTATTGCCAGATCTCAAGTCAATCTTCTAGAACATTCGGGCTCCTCGAAGATGATCAAAGTGATCATCAATCCTCCGCAAGGGATATCGGTTGATGACCATCAACTGGATCGACTTCCGATAATCCACACAAATTTTAAGGGTACCATCCACCTTCTTCACAAATAGGATAGGCGAACCCCATGGAAAAGTACTGGGTCGGATGAAACCCCTTTCCTTAAACTCCTCCAATGGATTCTTGAGCTCCTGTAACTCTGGTGTAGACGTCCTATAAGGAGGAATGGACACCCGTTCCTCTCTTGGCACAAGATCAATAGAAAAGTCTACCTCTTGCACTGGAGGAAAACCGGAAAATTTCTTTGTAAAGACATCTCTAAAACAATCCACTATTAGAGGAAAGTCCATCAATTAAGTCCCCTAGTCATCCAAATATAGACTAGTAATCTAGTAAATAACTCCACCCAAACCATGATACCTGGGTCCCGCTCTACTCCACTAGACATCCCATTCACCCTTCTAAAGAAACGATCCTCCCTTTGGTGATGTGAAACTCACCCTACGAAGATAGAAATAGACCAAATCCTGGAAGGTAACTAAACAGTCCATTTTGAGAATGAAATCATAGCCTGTCATCTCTGGGAAATAGAGGTCCCATAAGAAGTGACACCCACCAACCTCTAGAGGGCAATCCTTTCATTATCGCGCAATAGTTTTGCATGTCCCCAACAGAGTTTCCAACATCAAGACATTATCAGAAGTAAAGATACAGAGCCCTAGGATCTCCACAACAGCAATAGATATAATGTTATGGGAATACCCCATATTAGTAAGTGCAGAAGCTAAAACTGAGGTAACTAGAATAGTACCTCAAAATGTAAAGGGTCTGGGATCCTCTTCCTGCTCAGTCTGCTCCACTGCAAAAGTCTGGAATGTACCACGACCCTGTGACCCTCCTTGACCACCATGAGATGATCCATCCCGTTGTTGCTGAAAACCTCGGGATTGGCTGCCACATCCATGACCTCCACCTCGGTGTGAATAATTGGAAGAACTCTAGTTCCCTGAAGGAGGAGAATTTGGGGGTGCTTCTCCTGAACGAGGAGTCATAAAATAACCCCTATCACCAGCTGTTAGAGAGAAGATATGACAGAAGTGTTAAAGATGACCCATCTTAATGCAATATCATCACTCCTTTGTGTCTCTCGTGCAATGTGCCCTCATATGCTTGCTCTTCCCACATTGGCAGCACACCACATGGCTACCAGAAGAAGTGTCTCGTCTCTTCGAATCTCCACGCATAGACTTCCTGTAGCACTTCCTGCTATCAGTAGTAGGGATAACAACTCCGGATGTCGAGCTTCCCTAGCTCACAACTCCAGAATCCCTCATATTTCACTATGTGATCAGTGCCTGGTTGATGATAGAGGTGATGGATGTCAACCTGAATATGTTCACCTATGATCGGAGGTTGTTCCTTAGACTATCCTCAAACTTCCTTGAAAAGAATAACTCATCACCTCCTAGAATAGGCTTGAAGCACTGCAGCACTGTGAAGGGGGAATAAAACTCCACAACAGGAAGAGTACCCTGCTCCCGACTCATGAACTCTCAGGCTAGATCGGCCCTCAAAGTCTCCAGATAAAATTATTTGTAGAAGGCACGCTGAAACTCATCCCAATCCATGACCTGCTAGTGTCCCACCTATGAGATTACATCCCACCATATCTTGGAGGAATCACTTAGAATGTACATAGAAAGCTTTACCCTCCTCTCCAGAGGTGTCTCCAGATGATTGAAGATATGAAGCATGACCTCTGAGCATGAATCTGTAGCCTAAGGTCCTCCATCCCCTGAGAAAGCTAGAGGATGCTGCTGCTAAAAGACCCACGCTAAATCTGCCATGGATGGGGAAGGAAGCGGTACTCCACGAAAGGTCTGCATGAACCTCATAAATCCCTCTCATAACTGTTCATTAGCACCGACATCCAGAATGGAGGATGGTGCCAAGACTAGAACAATTGGACTATTTTCTGGAAGTCCTTGATCATCCATTTCTATTGTATGATCATTGCCCTGTAACTAGCGTTCAACCGGAGGACGTCTCGATAGTATGACACTGAAAGGTCAAGTGCACACAATAGATCATTATTATCAAGGACTGAAATCTAGAAGCGTAAGAAGGGAACAAGATAAAGAAAACATTCATGTTTTTCAAAACATGGTTACACGGTGTGTATGTTAACTACAAGGTGTGTACCTTTAAGCTTCCACATGAGCGTGTACCTCTGCCATGACTGGTCGTGTAACACCCCATACATGACATGTTTTCCTATTATAGGGCATGTACTTGAGTCCTCTTCCCTTGCTCGAGTTTTCTTACATGGCTAAGCCACACTGTTCTCCTAGAAAAATACTACACAACATATTAGTGGTAGACACGACGTGTACTAGATAAACTTCACCAACCAGTGTTGTTAGCTACACGGCCAGATATACGGTACATTATACATAGTGTGTTACCTTATGGACACGGCGTGTACTAGTCAAAAATCACCGACCCGTGTTGTTAATTACATGACCGAATATATAGTTACACTACACTGGATGTTCAAGACTGATAGGGCATGTATAACCTAAGTCTTATCCATCTGTGTCGTTAGTCATACAGGTGGAAACATGGTATACACAGCAGGGCGTGTACAACTGGTACATGGCATGTTCCCCCAAGATTTCTCAACCCCGTGTCTCTCCCCACATAACTAGCGACATGATTAGAAACTACACGATGTGTAACTAAGTACATGGTGTGTAATTAAGAAAAATAGTTCATTCCCAAATAGAAGAACACATGGCGTGTATTCATCACTACATAGCATGTATTCTGGGTTTTCCAGACAGTACGCCTCAGAAACTACTCCAGAAGCCTAGAAAAAACTGAAACAAACAATAAAGTACCAAATTTTAATTTGTCAGGGCCCAAACTCCCTAGGAATAAAATCCTGACATCTTTTACATGTCATAAACAAGCATAATAGATCAATGATTCACCAAATTCTGATCAATGAGAGCTCATAACACCTCAATAACCAATGTTTTGTGTTTATTAAAAAAATTACACAACTGATACCTTCTAAAACAGTAAGTTTTTTATCAATTCATCTATCATAACAACATGCATATCTATCATAAAATCTATCACAACAACATGAAATTACAAATTCACCCTAAATGGAATTGTAAGAATGCATGACATGTGATTTCTAGCAAGTTCTTATATGATGCATGAGATGGAATAATCTCATCTCATAGGGTTACAATAGAAATAGAACCTCAATAACATCAATGATAATAGAACAAAACATGTGAATCACCCAATGATGAAATCCAGTCAACCATAAAATTTCAAAACTAGAAAAATTGAAATACACTTGGTAGATTGGATTTTCCCAGTACATGGGTTAGCTACTCCCAGGATCAACTTATTACCAAGTACCTATTCCTTTTTATCTCTCTCTATGGGCTCCAAAAAGTAAGTCAATAAGAAAATAATTCCTCTGGTATCACTTTGTAATGTCCTGGTTCCAGAATCCACCCAGAGGCGCCTTGTACCTAGTTTGTCACATGGCCTCAAGCGCATTTCTCTAAATGCCAAAGGCTACTGAATAACAGTGAGGGCCTTGGGTGTGATAGTGGGGAAACTATACCTTAATTGAAATAATAACATAGTGGAAGTAAAACAGATAACAATAGTGGAAGAAGTAATAATACCATACAAAATTAAATAGAAGAAGAATGAAAGTAGTAGACAACTGGAGCACATATAAAATGATGCATGATACATATCTCTAAAAAAATAGAAAAATAACTCACAATGCTAGAATATAGTAATAACCCAAGTAGAAAATAAAATAAGTAAACTTCAGTAGCATTTCAAGCCTCATCTTGGTCCCATGCTCTTCATCCCCACATCAATGAAGTTCGTGAAGTAGAAGGGTGTTTGCCCTTATCTAGACCCGCAACAATATAATCTGTTTGGGCCCAAAATCATGTCCCAAACTGGGTGTGAGACTAATACCAGAAGGAAACCACCCAAATATCTATACCTAATAGTAAGTTAATATATATTTTAGGTAATAAGAAAAAATAATTTGTAAATAAGGAAGTACTCAACAGTATATAATGCTACAGTTTCTATTCAATCAATTTAAGATCTCAAGAAATCTGTTAAACATAATAGGTATCCTTTTGAGAAGTACTCACAACCTAACCCCTATGGTTCAAACAAACAAAACAAGAAACCCTCTGGCAAGTACACATAGTCTAGCCCCTCTGGTTTAGCTTTAGCATAGTCTCTCTAAAGAAGCACTCACCGTCAATTCCCCCTATAGTCTCATATCAGTAAATAAAAGGCACTCTGGGGAAGAAATCAACATCCAATTCCCCCTATGTCCCACATTGACGAAATACAATCACTTTGAGGGATAAATTACATCCATCCACCCTATGGTCTCGCAATGTAAAAGTAAACAGACACTCTAGAGAAGACCTCAACGTCCATTTTCCCTATTATCAACTACATCAGGTTCTCATAGCCCTGTGCAAGTGAATTGTGCACAATGATACATAGCAACCAAATCAAACCTCAATAAATAAATTCCTAAACATTCTACAACATAATATAATGTTAGATAAAATAACTCCATCCTAAAAATACTAGGTATGGAAAGAAAACAGAAACCTAACAGGAAAACTAGACTAAACTTTCAAAATAATAAAACATGGGAAAAAAATCCATAGCATAGAAAATATAACCCTATTCTAATAAATTAACCTATATACAAACAAAAAAGGAATAACAGGAAAATAAAAGGGCTAAAACGATAAACATGAAATACCTTATTCAAGGGTATTTGGAACTTTTGCACATATAACTCCAAGATTGTCTACGGAAAGACACAAACCACCTAAATCAACATTTGTAGATCAATATAAGGGAATACTAGGCCTTTAATCACATTATATAGCCATAGATCTAAAAATATTCATAAAACACTCAACTGACAATAACTCTTGAGAGAGGAGGAATCAGGAAACGAAGTTCTAGAAGAAGGAAGAGCTTATTGTGGCTATCTCAACGCAATTGATGACGGTTCAATCAGAGAAAAGATGCTCTATCGGGGTATCAGGGAAGGATTGGTGTCGTACAGATGATCTTGGTCAAATAAGAAAAAGAAAAAGACACCTCTACCAATTAGACGCAACCCCAGTCCATTTAATGAAAAAAATTAAGTACACGGCGTGTACTTTAGAAGTACATGGCGTGTACTCGCCTTTACTGAGCCTCGATTTAGGTGGTCTGCAGGTCACCACACAAGGCCATATACTTGGCCATTACACGGCCAGCACATGGCTACCCACATCAACCAATTACTTGGCATGTACAAATAAGTGCGTGGTGTATACTTCAAAAATTTCCAAAACTCCTCTTTTTTCTCAAAAACACCAGAAAAGAAAAAAATATACTTGAAAAGAATATCTGGTTTCTTCTAATTCTGAACATAATTTCTCCAGGATTATAGTATGGATTTTTAGATCTAATTTTATAAGGTATTTGATTAACCAAAAGGGTTTTATGGAGTAAATATTTGATGAGAGGGGTGGCCTTTTATAAGTGAGTTGTGTGGAACATGTGTAATTTTTCGAAATGATAAAGTGGTAACCATGATTTTCCCATGTCGAAAGGGTAAAAAATGGAGATTTATCAATAGTTATAACATATAATGTCTAAATATGTCAATAAAATATATTTATATTGGGTTTTAACGCATTTTAACCATTATCATTTTAGTTTAACTCCTTGGTAAATCCATTTTTACCTTAACCACAAAACATAATTTTTACTATTTTTAACTTTAATTATGTAAAAAACCAAATTGAAAATGTTAGATAATATAAATAATTATTTTTAAAAATATTTAATATATATATTCCAAATTACATTCTTATAATAATAATTATTTAGTCTAAAATTAATCACTTAGATTCGATGAGAAAGTAGGTTTCTAAAGATGCAATCTTTTAAAGATTACAAAATTTTTATAACAAAATTTAATATGAATTTGTTTTCAATGAAATAATGGGATTAATAGATAATTAATTTTTCTAAGTTATATATAAAAACAATTTAAAATGTAATGTAACTTTAAAAATAATTTAAATAAAAATTTACCTTTCAATTACAATTTAGTGTTTTCACTATTTCTCAAAAAATGAAACTTTTCAAAATAAATCCCAAAAATTAACCCTAAGATAATTTAGATATGATTATTTAAAAAATTATGTTAATTATTTAAAATAAATATTCTCTAAGTGTTAAAAAATTATATTATGTGAAAAATAAACGACTAATCTTCTTTTTAGAAATGTATAGTTATTTAGAGAACATTTTATCTATTTTATATCTTTATAATTTTGTTTATAATAAATAGATAAACAATGAATCTATTTTATACAGCTATAAAATATAAAATTTTCATAATTATATTATTAATATTAAAACCCATAAATTTAAGGGTTATTTTAGAATGGTTATGTATAAATAATAATATTTTACTAGAGTCTCACATTTTGCCCAAACATGGTTTTTCGTGCTTCAAAGTTATCGAAGAGATTGAATTTATTTATCATTAAATATATTATTAAGACATAGAATTATGTATTCCATTCTATGCATGGTGTTTCATGTCTTATACTATATTTAATATGATGTTTATATTTTAAAATCTTGAGGTTTTACATCTGTCTCAACACATTTTTCACAGGGGGTTTAACAAACATCATCAGAACACCACAACCATATTTTCCTTGGTCGTTTTACAACGAAACACTATATGATCACTATACGGACTACCATAACCATTTCAAACTTATCTATTGAAATAGTTTATATTCATCACAACCTCAATACATCCTCTGCCATGGGCATAACCATCCTATACTTCTACTCCATCTTCTTTATGGCAACCACTATAGCTTCATCTTTCCAATGTTGGGAAATTTTACAAAAAAACTCCCTCCATCATGGGAATAGAATTTCTAGAATTTTATCATCCTTCTACATCTTTTATCAATCATTTAAGATTTGGGAACACTTTTTGAAATCCTGAATCATGATAAACCAATCATGATATGTAACAAAAAATAACATATTAGTTTTTGTTGACTGATTTGACATAGATTAAGAATGATTTATGGAAAATAAAATCATGAAAAACTAAATTATATCTTATAAACTAAATATTAAATATCACCAATAATGAAATGAATCTTAAAATATTTTGGAATAAATAATATGTTCTTAACCATATTTCATGAAATTTATCTCATAAGGTCCTCATAAGATTGTTAGGATTGATGATATAACCCCATTCATTAAACTGACTTTGTTCTAATACATGAAAATACATTCATAAGATTCCATACTTTACCATTTTTTGGAATCCCATTAGACCCATAGACTATGTTCCTTTCCCCTAATACTTTAATAAAATATTCATCCTTACTTCAGAGTGCATATAAGACCATGGATGAAGGACTTTACCCATGAACACAGAAGAAAACTTTAATAACTCATGACCTATGGTAGGAATATATTTATAATCCTCACACATAAAATTTTTAGAGATGAGTACATCATACATGGACCTAAGTATAGGTTCCAATAAGGCTTTTTAAACATCATATAAATTGATGTGTACATCAATGTTCTTCAGATGGTATGTGTTGCTCTGAGGTCTCCATCAGCTGAAAAATACCAGTTCTATGTTATAATTTTTTTGTATGTGTGAGAGATATAAATTGTTTCATAATCATTAAACACTTTAATCACATATATTGATTCAATTTATTTATTATAAATCCAGTAATCCCACATCCATTTAGGGTTAACTCATACAAATGAATTAATGCCTGAATATCCATTCAAGGATTTTGATTAATTATTTATTAAAAAAGAAATCATGACAAGTGGTAATGTATCTTTGGATTAAAAAAGTGAGGTTTCATGCCTGGAAAACACAAATTGTGGGACATCTGGCATATCAGGTGTGCTAACACCTCATTGTTATACCAATTCCTGGAAGAAATATTTTATTTGGTCAAGTTTATATATTCTCTAAACTAGGATCATGGGGTATTTGTATATACTCTTTGTATGTGAACATACATTAGAATCTAATGGCCATATAATGTAATAAAATCACATATGGGTAAACACTAATTATGTTTATTCAAGTGATTTGAACGATGAAAAGGGAAAATGTTATATTAATAGAGGTATCTAGGTCTAAAATTTTTAAGAACATCTTCAAAGTGAGAATCAACTTGAACATTTGAAATAAAGATCATATTATGATCCATCATTTTTATACAATAAAAACATGTTTTATTAAAAACAAAGTACTGAGACCAAATTAATATGATAAAATTTGGTTAAGAACAAATTAACTCACCGTTGTAACACAACCAATTATCTTTACCATGTAATTTTCCAAAAAAAATTACATAGTTAATTCACCCATGTCATGCCATTTTATTAAGTGATTTACTCATGTGCATCACCCTATCTTATCACCTATGATACTACCTAACATCCAATCATCACCAAACCACAACACCTAATGGGATGAAATAGAGAAACTCAACTGTTTGTGCGTACCTTGAGCTAATACGAACTAATAGGGCGCCCATATTGCAATAAGAAAATTCCTTTAATAATAGTTATTTTTGTAGGGGGGTTATACATATTCTATTTATAGGAAATGAGTTTTTTCAAGATGACAGGACACACTATTACACTGATGAATAACATGAATGTATTTCACATAACATCAGTGTGGTCTCTTGTAGTGTTATGAAAAAATCATCCTCTTTTTAAATATTCATTCACATTAGTGGAACTTTAACATAAATAAACCCCTTATTAAAATCTATTCTTACCTGGGTGGAATGTTTTGGCATTATTCTTTCATGAAATGTGGAATTATCTTAATGTAATAGTACCTCAACAATATAAAGAAAAGGTTTGAGTGAAGATAATTTTAATCTTCTAGAAAATCCCTGAAGTTAGCTTATATTGACACAATGTGTGTGACTTGTGTGATTAAGTAATCTGCACACATTTTTCCAATGTGCCTAAATAGTATGATATAAAACCTTCTCTAAAGGTATTAATTTTTTTATATAAATAAGACCATTGGGATCCTTATTTTTTCCTTTGTGAAGATAGATATATGTCCCAAAGACATGCATTCCATATTAACTCTCAAAAGTTTATAAACCCCTCATGTATCTTATTTATTTCATATACAAAAGTTAATTAACAAAAATAAAGGGTATTTTCGTTCTCCAATGTTCTAAAACACAAAGACTCTTTTTGTGTGATCACCTTCTCCCCTTACAGACAACACTAGGGTGGAGGAACCTTAACCAAATTTATAATTCTACATCACACATCCAATTCCATCTATAGATTCCACCTATAAATTTTGAAAATCATTTACTATGTCATGATTCCTTAAGAATCACTTCACCCTAGAATCACCCAGTTCCAACCCTCATCATTTCACCCTAATATCAATTTGGTGAATCCCTCATCACTTTCCCATGAATCACTTAACTGATTCCCTCGTCAGTTTTACCTATCCCCACTAGGTTGAATCTCTCAACCCTTCCCCCAATCATCAAATGGAAAAATTGATCATATTATCACCCTATCATGAATTTGTAAATTCTATCATCTCATTACCCTAATATTACCGTGGGGAATCTTTCTAATTCGACCAACCAAAATTTGAGTTAGTTAATCTTCCATAACTTTTTAATGGGAAACAATTATTTTTTCTTTTTTGTCCCACAGAATAATGAAACCCCTAAATTCAATGGAAGATCATTTATTTATCTAAAATTTCTATTTTTACTTACAATTATAAATTTCTTCTTAAAATATTACAAATTTAAAAATTCATTAATTCACAATGGCATTGTAAAGACCTGGGAATCAATGGAATTTTTTTTAATACTTGTGTTTTTATGAGACCGTGAAATATGATGGCACATGATTCCGATGCTTGGTGTTCCAGGAATCAATTTCTAAAGTTTTGTTTGGGTACATTCAGTAAACGTACGAGAGGTCTTTTATAACATTTGAATAGGTGCATGGAATTGAAATCCAGGGGCACTGTTGAACTCACAGCGCTGATATTCGCTTAAAAAGTCTTTCACTTCGATGGAAGTGGATCGATAATAAAAGTTAGTTTTTGGGTTTAATTGAATTAAATAAAAATAAGGTTGTCTAAACTTATTTTTTATTTGGTGGTTAAAACCACCTATTGGAAGTTGGGAGAAATGGGTGGGGACCACCACCCTTTAACCTCCCTTAAGAGGTTATAGAGGTGGGACCCACCAGAGTTCTAAACTCCTCTTCTTATTAAATGTGGTGGGGACCACCCGGGCTTATAACCCCTTGGAACTCTCTATTTAAGGTGGAGAAACACTTCAACTCACCTTTAATTATTTTATGCCAACACTTCTTCATTTAATGGTGCAATTCAAATTAAAATGTTAAAACCTAATTTAATTTAAATTGGCCATTCCTTTATTGGGAGAGGGGTCGGAAGAGCTTGGAGGAAATTATTCTTCCTATGATAAGCACTACATCCACCAACGGTGAATATCCTCATCTTTTGATCTTCAACCAGAACAAGGGAGGAAGCGCGATCCTTAAAGAACACCGATGACGCCATCCCTGGCTTCTTCTTTCTTGATGACATCGAATCAACATTCGCTTTCTGTGACTTCGTCAAAAAATAAACGAATCCGAGGTAGGGGTTCATGATTGGTTAGTTGTTTCATGTTCTTCATTTTTCCATCATGGTTTATAATTCAAGCTGCATGTTATCACCCTAACATGGAGGGTGCAAGCGGTACAAACACGACCCGTCCCCTCCGCCTTTTTGTGTAATTTGACGATAACACGGTGTGAGTCCGGAATGATCATTACACATCAACAAGGGGTGCCGAAAGAAGGCGGAATATCAAGGAGATTACGAAAACTTTCGGAATAAGAATCAGGCCACTAGAACCCATCTGCTGACCCGTGGAAAGATCACCGACCGATGAAACTGATGATTGTCCACATGAACAGCAAAAGCGCAATCGCGCTGTTGGAGGAGAAGGTTGCGGCCGATTGGCTGTGATGCTACAGCAGCGGCCGGCTCAAGGCCGAACCCAAAGAAAGCCGGCGGCCGGAGCCATCAGGTCTCTAGAGAAGGCACAGTGCAACCACATCGTGTGGTGGAGAAAAAGAGGGCCACGAACCTTGGCCGCAGTAGTGAAACAACGTCCGGCTTGAGCCCGGCCGCGATGAAGACCAGCTGCCCAAGCCTCCTGGTCATCGAAGGTGGTGCGGTGCAATGGCGTTGCGCGGGGAGTTGGCTGCCCGCTCGGCCAGTCTAGAGGAGCAGGTCCCGTGTGATGTGGACTAGCGCCACATGGTGTGATTTGTTTTTCCACCCAAATGGACAATCCATTCAGGATCTAGGGCGCGCAGCCTCCCTCCAGGATGCGACTAGGGTGGGCCCCATAGGGCACCACTAGCCCATGGCTCACCAGGAAAAGTAGGCTGCCAACACAGGCCAGTCGGGCTTCCAGCCAGGCAACGCGGTCCGCACTCCTCGTGGGTCGGGCCACCTCGCGGGCCGGGCCGCCTAGCGAGGGTTGGGTCGCCAACATGGGTCAGGCTAGCTTCGTGGGTCGGGCCAACTTCGTGGGTCGGGCCACCCACACAATCCCGACCGCCCCCTCTGGCCAGGGCGAACATGAGGACCGGGTTAGACCCTCATAACGGATCAGACCCAAGTCCGGACCCAGTTCGGGCTGGGTCGGTCCGACTGGGCCGGACAGGACTCGGACCCGGTTGACCCGATTTCACGTTTTCGCCCATAACTTGGGATACATGTGTCCGATTGATGAACCGTCTGCGGCAATGGAAATTTTGGAGAGAGACAGTTATTTTGGCATACCCCACTTGAGGTTTGGATTTATATGTTTTACAATCAGGTTGGATTGAACCAAAATCCAACCAGGCCCTCAGAACAGAAATTCCAATAACTTTCAGACCGGGCGTCCGATTGACGCACCTTCTGTCGCGTTGTGATCCTTATGACGAGACCGAACTTCAGGTTACATCAAATTGGGACAAAATAGTAGTTGATGTATTGAATCTTGGATTGAGGAGAAGACCCTCCTGGAATCAAGTGTTCTTTGTGGAAACCCTGTGCCTGGCTCTACTCAAACGACAGTTCTTGGATCATGTGTTGGTCCGACAGTTCTTTCTTCTATTCCTGGATCATGTGTCGATCCGACAGAATAACTGGTCCTTGACCATGTGTTGGTCCAAAAGATCTGACGATTGTTCCTGGATCATGTGTTGGTTCGACAGTTCTGAAATCTGTTCCTGGATCATGTCTTGGTTCGACAGAATAGCTGGTCCTGGATCATGTGTTGGTCCGAGAGATCTGACGACTATTCCTGGATCATGTGTTGGTCTAACAGGGACTTCTGTTCCTGGATCATGTGTTGGTCCGACAGAATAGATGGTCCTGGATGATGTGTTGGTCTAATGACTCTGATGATTCATTGGCAATATCTGATTATCTCTAACTCTCTACAAAAGTTGTATACCTGTGTGAGTTGAGTCAGTGACTTCTGTATTTTTCTCATGATTGAGATGGGTTACTTGATAACTTAGGTATATGTATGGGAATATACCTAAATAATGACTATCCGTCAAATTCATACTTTGTGGTTTATTCTTGTTGGATTTTGTGAGACCTTGAGGTTCTCGAGGTCCCTACTGAGTATCGTTATACTCACCCCTGCACTGGCTATGCCCGCACCTCGTTGTATTGGATGCAGACGACTAACAGCACTGACTGAGGCTAAGTTGTAGGACTGGACGGTACCCGGAGGTGGACATTTTGATGAGTCGGTACACGGAGAAGACTGGCGGACGTGGAGTACTGAGGAGGCCATCTGTACCTACCCTTCATGAAGGAACCCCAGAGGATGACCCAGTAGCTACTTTTCTTTTTCCGTTGTACTTGTTTTTTTCAGTTGTACTTGCACTTTCCCGTTGGTCTTGTATTTCTGACCCCTTTACTTTTCAGCACTCTTTTGTATACAGCTTTACTAAGCGATTACTTTCAACTTATACTCTATTGTGTGTGTGTGTTCAGTTTATAAAGGGAATGCATTCCCAATTTTAGGAACATACGCCTTTGGTGCTAGTCCCTAGCCCCTAGACTATGGAAGGCGGGCATGTGGGTAGTCACGATACGGCCCCCAGTGGATGGGTTTTGATAAATTGGTATCAAAGGGATCGGTTCTACCGCAGAACCTAGGACTCTGATCATTATTTTCTGTGAAGCATGAGTGTTAAGAGAACTGAGTGTGGTTTTCAGTCTAGGGAGTCCAGAGTTGGTGCGGTGACCGACGTATCGATACACTAGGACCCTGAATTTGGATTTCTGACTCAGTGCATGAAAACACCAATTGTGTGTGTGTTTCATGATTTTTTTGTGATCTCTTTTGAGTTAGCTCACCAGGTATAACTTATTGATCGTGGTCCACCTGTTTCTTTTCAGGATGCCTCCACACAAGCAGCCATCCAAGGTTCTGAGAGTTTTGCATACAGATATCACATTGAGCGATGAGTCCTTGGTGTAGGGCCCTCTTCCAGCGGGGGCACCAGTGGTACCACTACCTGTTGGTCCACTGATGCCACCAGCCCTAGTAGCAGACGATGCACGCTTCTTGAGCTCGTTTCACGAGTTCCAATGACATAGGCCACCCAGTTTCATGGGAGAGATGGACCTATAGGTGGATGTGGATTGGTTGGAGGTTGTGGTGAGAGTTTCTCGACTGGTTGGGACACTAGTAAACTTCATGGTGATTGTTATTGCCATCCTTCTATAGGAATCAAAAGGCATATGGTGGAGCCTGATGCTCCAGGTGCATGATGAGGCGACACTACTCTGGTAATACTTCGAGAGCCTGTTTAGGGTGGAGTTTTTCCCAGTCACTCTTTGTGTAGTGTATATACCGGAGCTAATTCTTCTCCAACATGTTGGCATGATGGTGGAATAGTACTCAGGGAGGTTAACTAACTTCTCGCATTACTCCAAAGATATGGTGTGGGAACCATTCTTCCGGGCCTGGTCCTTCGATCAGTGGCTCAGGTGAGATATCAGAGCTTCGATGATGTCCCTCAGCATCCCGATGCAGGCTGGGGTGTTAGATAGAGCCCTCCTAGTGGAGAGTTTCCTTACTGAGTAGTCACCAGCAGTGAGACCCATCTCTACTCGACATGCAGCAGAGCCTTCTTCAGCTAGGAGAAGACATATTTTTCAGAGGTCCAAGTGGACCAGGCCATCCGGTGGACGACTTTAGGACACAAGTTCAGTTGTGCAGGGTAAACGAGAGAGAGCCAGTCATGCCAGGAGCGGGAAATGCAAATCTTGTGGCGGGCAGGGTCACACGGCTCGTGACTATCCGACCCGCAATACTGATGATCAGAAGACATTTGAGGGACCTACCAGGAAGAGGAAAAGGTTTGATCGAGGTAGACCATAGGGAGCAGCCATACGTGGCAGAGGATTTGGTTGTACAGTTGGTGGTGGACGATGATTCAAGGTGTTACCGCCGCCACCACCAGGAGGTCAACCCCGACAGTAGGGAGCAGGTGGATAGGGGAGAGCTCAGCTCTAGGCATCTGAGGCATACAACCATGGTGCTCCGGATATGATTCGAGGTACGATCTATGTCTACACCACCTTAGCTGCAGTTCTTATAGACATAGGTGCCAATCACTCTTTCATTTTCACTGCCCTCCTTTGGAGCTTGGAGATTCTGACAGAGCCGTTGGCTAGATCCTTACGACTAGATAATCCTATGGGAGAAGACTCAATGATTATGTTATGGTTCCGGCAGTGTGAGCTTACTGTAGGGGGCGAGAGCTTCGGCATGGATCTCCTCGTAGCGGCGTCGAGGCCTTGCGAAATCAACTTGGGTTTGGACTGGTTTTCTATAGTTCATGCTCAGATTGACTGTATTAGGCGCAAAGTGCGGTGTGTCCACATGGATGAGAGCAGGTTCACCTTCACCAGTGAGAAGGAGCCATTGCAGCACAGGACATACTTACTCAAAGGAGGGTGTAACCGATCACTCATCAGTTGGCCTACCTTACCCTCAGATCATTTGATGTGGAGAGTCTGAGCTATCATGTAGTGGTGGACCAGTACGCAGATGTTTTCCATGTCGATGTTCCAGGACTACCTCTTCTTAGTTAGGTTTACATCTACATTGACCTGTACCTCGGGATGACAGCGATACCTACACTAACTTATCGGATGGTTCCCACAGAGCTTCTCAAGCGGTGGGTATAACTAGAGGACTTGTAGGGGAAGAGATTCATATGGACCAGCTTTTTTCCTGTGCAGCCCCAATTCTTGTTCAACAAGAAGGTAGATGGAAGCTTGAGGCTTTGTGTCAACTACTGTCGCCTAAACTAGGTGACCGTGAAGAACAAGCACCCACTCCTTAGGATTGGTGACCTCTTTGATCAGCTGAAGGGAGCACCGTGGTTCTCAAAGATAGATCTCAGAATAGACTATCACCAGCTTAGAGTTCGAGATGAGGATGTGAAAAAGACAGACTTCATATGTCAGTACGACCACTACGAGTTCTTGGTTATGCCTTTCGGCATAGCCAACGCTCCAGTAGTGTTTATGGGACTCATGAACAAGATCTTCCAGCCATACCTCGATCGATTTGTTGTAATCTTCATTGACAACATTCTGATCTACTCGAATACTGAGGAGGAGCATGCCTACCATTTTCGGCTAGTACTGGACACACTCCGAGAGCACCAGTTTTATGGTAAGCTCTCGAAGTGCAAGTTTAGGATTTGTGAGGTTCGCTTCTTGGGTCATGTTATCTCAGAGTCTAGATTTTCAATAGATCCATTGAAGATTGAGGCCGTACTTTCTTAGGTTCCACCCAGGAGTGTGACAGAGGTACGGAGTTTCTGGGTTTTCATGGTTACTTCCGGAGGTTCTTACCAGACTTCTCCAGAGTTGCAGCACCACTATCATGCTTGAAGAAGAAGGGGAAACTCTTCGTGTGGTCGGAGAGATTCCATTAGAGCATCCAGGAGCTAAGGCATATGCTGACTAGTGACCCCATCTTGAGATTTATATAGGATGGCGTAGGGTAAATAGCCTACTACGATGCATCAGGGACCAGACACGGGCGTCTCCTGAAGCAGGAGTGAGCAGTGATTGCTTATGGTTCTCGTCTATTGAGACAACATTACCAGAACTACGCTACCCATGCCCTGGACATAGAAATAGTGGTCTTCCCCTTGAATATTTGGTGACACTATCTGATGGGAAATGTTTTACCTTGTACTCTGATCACAATAGTCTCAGGTATATCGTCTCTTAAAAGAACCTGAACCTGAGGTAATGATGTTTGATTGAGTTCCTCCAGTACTATGGCTTCGACATAGTCTATACTCATGGAAAGGGGAAGGTTGTTGTAGATACACTCAGTAGGATATTTGGTATATAGCCTCTAGGAGAGGCGACATAGCAGTTTGCTGCCTTACACATATCCTTTGTGGATAGATATGAATCAACCTTTCTACAGTCTCTTAAAATAACTCCCCCACTCGTTCAGTGAGTCGGGGAGGCACAACATGGGGACGTTGACCGCAAGACACGACGTGCTTAGATATCCATAGGGCAGACACCTGATGGATTTTTTGAAGGTCAAGATCACTTTATCCTCTTCAAAGGACGTACTATGGTTTTAGTGTCACTTTAGAAGGCAGTGTTGAGGGAGTTCTACATGTCCCCTTTAACGGTACATCCCAGAGTGGAAAAGATGTATATGGACCTCAGATGATGGCACTGGTGGTCAGGTATGAATAAGGCAGTACTAGAGATTGTCTCTCATTGCCTCACTTGTAAACAAGTGAAGGCGGAGCAACAGGTACCAGCAGGCTTGGTTCAGCCTTTATAGGTCTCAGAGTGGAAGTGGGATGGGATATCCATGGAATTCATGATGGGTCTTCCATGTACATATAGGGGTCACGACTTGATTTGGGTGATCTTCGACCGACTCACCATGTCATCCCACCTCCTACCGATCATAGAGCAGGGTTCAGTAGAGAGCTTGGGATGCCTCTATGTGCAGGAGATTGTGCATTTTCATCGTATTCTATCGTTGATTGTCTCTGATCGTGAGGCATGGTTTACTTCCCAGTTATGGAAGGGGCAGTAGGAGGCTTTCAGGACACAACTTCATTTGAGCACCACCTTCCATCCTCAGATAGATGGGCAGACTGATCAGACCATTCAGCCCCTCAAGGACATGCTACGTGCTTGTGTCCTTGACTTCGGTCACAGTTGGGAGGATCACTTACCTTTGGTGGAGTTTTCAAACAACAATATCTATCACTCCACCATCGATATGGAACCTTTAGAGTCATTGTACAAGAGACCTTTCAGATCACCCTTATGCTGGACAGAACCTGGGGAGTTAGCACTGGTCGGACCAGATATGGGGCGAGTTTCCACGGAAAAGGTGTAGATCATCGAGGAGCGGATGAAGACTGCACAGAGCATGCAGAAGTCGTATGATGATAGGAGACGGAGACCTCTGGAGTTCGAGGATGGATATCACATCTTCCTACAGGTCTCACCTCGATGAGGTCTGTGGAGATTTGGCCGAGGCGGCAAGTTATCTCTAAGATTCATCATACCATTTTAGGACCTCAGCAGGGTAGGCGATGTGGCTTACCTCCTGGCTCTTCCAACTCAGTTGCACCAGGTGCATGACGTCTTCCACATATCTCAGCTGAGGAGATAAGTGTGTGACCCTTCACACATCAAAAACCATGGGAAGATGGACGAAGATGATGGGGTGAATTTTACACAGGTTCTAGTGAAGATTGAGGATCGACATGAGATGGTCCTATTTGGACGGTCGATATCTCTTGTGCGCATTTGCTGGCATCACGGGAACCTCTAAGAGAGCACATGGGAGTGGGAGGCTCAGATGCGTGCTCATTTCCCCCATTTTTTCCCATAGTTAATGTTTTAGCTTATGGGGAAATAAAGCCTTAAGGTGGGGAAAATGTAAAAACTCAGAAATCCTGTGGATATTTTTTTAATACATGGGATTTTTACGAGACCGTGAAAACTTATGGTGCATGATTCTGAGGCATGGTGGCCTGGAATCAATTTTTGAAGTTTTTTTGGGTTTTTTTAGTAAACGTATGAGTGGGTTTTTATAACTTTGTAATCGGTGCTCAGAATTAAAATCTGAGGGCACTGTTGAACTCACAATGCCGGTATTTCTGAAAAAAGGATTTCACTTCGATGGTAGTGGGTCGAGAATAAAAATTAGTTTTTGGGTTTAATTAAATTAAATAAAAATAATTTAGTGTAAATTTATTTTTATTTGGTGGTAAAAACCACCTCTTGGAATTGGGGAGATGGGGGTGGGGACCACCATCCTTTAACCGCCCTTGAGAGGTTATAGAGGTGGGACCCACCTGAGGTCTAAACTACTCTACTTTTTAAATGTGGTGGGGACCACCCGAGCTTATAACCCCTTGGAACTCCCTATATAAGGTGGATATACTCTTCGACTTCCATTTAATTATTTTATGCCAACACATCTTCATTTAATGGTGCAATTAAAATTAAAATTTTAAAACATAATTTTATTTAAATTGGTTATTCCTCAGTAGGGAGAGGGGTTGGAAGAGCTTGGAGGATATTATTCTCCAAACGAACAACACTACATCTGCCAATGATGAACATCCTCATCTTTTGATCTTCAACCAGAACAAGGGAGGAAGCGCCATCCTTGAAGAACACCGACGACGCCATCCTCAACTTCTTCTTTCTCGACGATATCGAATCAACATTCTCTTTCCGTGACTTCTTCAATGATCAATGAATCTGAGGTAGGGGTTAATGATTGGGTAGTTTTTGCATGTTCTTCATTTTTCCATCATGGATTAGAATTCAGGCCGCATGTATTCACCCTAATGCGAAGGGTGCGGGCTGAACAAAAACGAACCGTCCCCTTGGCCTTTTTGTGGAATTTGACGATAACACTGCATGAGTCCGCAATGAGATTTACACATCAAAAAAGGGTATAGAATGAAGGAAACGTCCCAAGGAGTTTAAGAAAACTTCTGAAACGATAATTGGGCCACCAGAACCTGTCCGGTGCCCCGCAGAAAGACCACAAATGGATGGTACCAACGATCGGCCGCATGGACAATGGTGGCGCAATCGTGACGTCAGAGGAGAAGGTCATAGCTAATTGGCCACGATGGTGCAGCTGTGGTTGGCGCAAGGCCGGTTGTGAAGAAAGATGGAGGCATGAGCCGCTGGGTCACCATAGATGGCACAACGCAAGAGCACTACGCGGTGGAGAAGAAGAGGGATGAGCCCCTTGGTCGCGGCGGTGCAATAGGGGTCGGCTCGAGCCCAGCCATGATGAAGACCTGGGGCCCGGGCCTCAGGGTCGCCAGAGGTGGCGCGGCGCAACAGTGCCACATGGGTAGTTGGATAGCTACTCAGCCAGCTATGAAGAGCAGGACCCAACGGGTCCCGCATGATGCTGACCGATTCCTCGTGGCGTTGATTGTTTTCCAACCCAAAGGGCTAAGTCATTCGGCATCCAGGGGGCATGTCATCCCCCTGTATGTGGCTATGGTGGACCCCGAAAGGCACCACCAGTCGCTGGCCACCAAGGCCACGGGGGCCGCCGCGTGGTTGAGCCGCCCAGCGAGGGCCGAGACGCCTGCATGGGACGGACCGCCTTCGTGGGTCGGGCCACCTGCGCGGGCCGGGAAGCCCCCTCGGGTCGGGTTGGACCCGCAGGCCGGGTTGGACTTACGGACTGGGTCAGACCCTAGTCCGGACCCATGTTAGGCTGGGTCGGTCCAACTGGGCCGGACCGGACCCAGACCCATTTGACCCGATTTCACCTTTCCTCCATAACATGGGCTACGGGTGTCTGATTGATGAACCGTCTACGACAATGGAAATCATAGAGAAAGACTGTTCTTTTGGCATACCCCGATTTAGGTTTGGATGTAGATGGGGTACATTCAGGTTGTATTTAACCAAAATCCAACCTGGCCCTCAGAATGGAAATGTCAATAACTCCCAGACCGGGCGTCCGATTGACGCACTATCTACTGCGTTGTGATACTTACGATGAGACGAAACTTCGAGATAAAACAAATGGGAACAAAGTGGAAGTTTATTTATCGACTCTTGGATTGAGGAGTAGACCCTCTCGGAATCATGTGTGCTTTGTGGAAACCCTATGGGTGGCTATATTTTGACGACTGTTCTTGGATCATGTTTTAGTCCGACAGTTCTGACTTCTGCTCCTGGATCATGTGTTGGTCCGACAGAATAGTTGATCCTAGATTATGTGTTGGTCTGACAGCTCTAACAAATGTTCCTGGATCATGTGTTGGTCCGACAGTTATGACTTCTATTCCTAGATCATGTGTTGGTCCAACAGAATAGCTGGTACTGGATCTTGAGTTGGTTTGACAGCTCTGACGACTGTTTCTGGATCATGTGTTTGTCCGACGGTTTTAACTTCTGTTCCTCAATCATGTGTTGCTCCGATAGAATATCTAGTCCTAGATCATGTGTTGGTCCAACAACTCTGATGATTCAGTGGCTATATCTGATCATCTCTATCTCTCTACAAAAGGTGTATACCTGTGTGAGCTGAGTCAGTGACCTCTATGTTTTCCTCATGATTTATATGGGTTACTTGATAACTTAGGTATATGTATGGGAATATACCTAAGTAATGACTATCCGTCGATTTCATACTCTGTAGTTTATCCTTGTTGGATTTTGTGAGACCTTGAGGGTCTCAGGGTCCCTACTGAGTATCATTATACTCAGCCCTGTATGGGCTATGCCCCACCTCATTGTGTTGGATGCATATGATGGACAATGGTGACTGAGGCTGAGTAGTAGGATTGGACCGTACACGGAGGTGGACCTTTCGATGGGTCGGTACATCGAGGAGATTGACGGGCGTGGAGTGTTGAGGAGGCCATCTGTACATACCCTTCAGGTAGGAACCCCAGAGGACAACTCAGTAGTTGTTTTTCTTTTTCAGTTGTACTCGTTTTTTCAGTTGTGCATGCACTTTCCAGTTGGGCTTGTATTTCTGGCCCCTTTACTTTTCAACACATTTTTGTATAATGCTTTACATAGTGTTTACTTTCAGATCGTACACTGTTGTGTGTATTTATTCAGTTTATAAAGGCAATTACTTCCTAGTTTTAGGAATTTTCACCTTTCGTACTAGTCTCCAGCCCATAGCCTATGGAAGACAGGCTTGGGGTAGTCACGGTATGGGCCCAGGGGGATAGGTCGTGACAAGAATGATCCTATTTCTATCATTAATTAATATGATAAAATGTGTCTCTTGTGTGTCTCCCATAATATATATAGTCCCTAGGGTTTTTACTATGATGACCATCATTGTCAAGGGTTATTAATTTAGGAGGATATTTTAATATTATATCTGATGGAAAAATATTCAGAGAACCATGTCATGAAGCTTCCCATGTTGGAGTTAGTTTTTTCTAAGATATGTTGATAGAGATTCAGTTTATTATTCAGAGAACTATATTGAAACAACACTATTATAAATTCAATTTTTATAGTCATCAATTTTATTTTTAAGTCTTGGATTGTGACCTTGGGTTTATGAGAGTTTCACCTCAGTTGGGTCACCAATGTATAGAAAAATAAAGAATGTTCGCACTGAGATACATGGGACCATTTGATGTGACATTACACTGGCATATCTTTAAATTACTATTATTTTTATTAATTTGTTATTTTAATGAGAATGTATATGTAAATTGAGAAATTATTGAATATTCTCTAAAATTTGATGTGATTTTCACTATTTTAAAAAATAAATAAAAATTACTATTAATTGGTAACTAATTGATTTATTTTTTTATTTTTATGAACCAACATTTTTATCATATATTTCTGAATTTTTATTTTCTAAATCAATTATATCATAAAATTTCATATTTTTATTCTTAAACATTATAAATATATAATTATTATATTATTGAATTTAAATTTTATTTGGCTAAATTCATTTATTGAATTTTTATTGAAATAATTTGTTCTTACAATTACACTTTTGGTAAAATATCTTGAATTTTAGTTTCTTCTACCACGAGTACTACTACAACTATACCCTCATACCGGAACAACCCTTACTACCATTTTTTATTGATAAGATATATTTCCACCATATACTGATGTGATACAATCAAAATGAAATATTTTCCTGCTATGATTCTATTCGTTCTTTCTACCATAAGAATAAAACTACCCTCTCTTTTTTCTAGTTACCATAACTTGATTCACTTGTACTATGGAACCTTGAATGGACTATTATTCCACCAATATATTGCCCTCCCCTCATACCATTATATCCACTAGCATCCCACCTTTATCCTAAGATCTAAGAAGGCATAATAAAAATAAACCAATTGTTAAAGACACTAAGACAGTTGAAGAATCTGTTGGATCTAATTTAAAGTAATATCTATGATCCAGAAAATAAATGAGAAGATTAAAATTTATTGAATGTTTGTTTGATCATCTATCATGAAAACAATTATAGCTAAATATTTTTCCCATGGATGAATAAAAAACTAAAAATCACTGAACTATAAATTCTATTGTTTTTTTAATGTGGAACATAGCATGAAGTTGAAGATACCATATATAAGTTATACTTTCTTTAAGATTTTTAATTTAGAACACATTATTTTTCTCACAAAGATTGAATGGATTGTAATGGGATCGTTATATGATATATTTTGAATAAGAATAAATGATTTAATAGTTAAATAAAGTATTCAAGACTCATCATGAATATTGAAAACCAAAATTAAAGAACTGAGCACAACACCACCAGTATAAGCTTAAATATCGAACATTATGTAGAATATTATGATCAGGTTAAGCTGATGAAGGTGTTATTTAGGATAAATAATTCTAATTATGAAGTATATTTGTTATAGGTATAAGTATAATATGTATGATTCATCCATATAATAAAATTAGAGCACTATGTTTTACAAAAACATATGGAAAATCTTGAAAATTGATATGGTTGATTATCATCTTGGAGGGGTTTTGAAGAAGCTTTAGATTGTGTTATTCATTTCATTAGTATAAAAGAAAAAATAATTTAGCATGTTGGGATTAAATATTCATGTTATTGTGTCTTCAAGTGAATTATTCAATACACAACATGTTCTAGTTAAAAATGTTGTGTGTGTGTGAGAGACAGACACCCAGAATTTTTTTTTAAAAATAAATTTTTTCTTTGGATTTGAAATGAGAGGCTGGATGAAGATGAAGTTTAGTCCTCAAATATATGATCTCAATACTAAATTAAGAAATAATTTGAGATCAAACATGATGTTTTTGAGTCTTATAGAATTGTAAAATGAAATGTAAATGTGGTTTCAATTTAAAAAATAAATTAGATTAAAATGTTCTTAATCATGTTAGACCTTCCAAAAAACAGAGATATATTTGTTTTTATAGAGCCAAAAAAATCCTAAATTAAAATCCATAAATTAGGGAAATTCATGAAGTTAAAAAAATCACTAGAGGTTGTAGGATGTACATGTTAGAATCAATAAGAATTGGGAACCAGCCTAGATATTCCTCTAGGAAAAACACACATGAAGCTGCTGCCTTTAGTTGGAGGAGAATTATTGTAGTTAAATGAGAAATCACTAGAAGTTGGTGATAAAAACATACAAGAATTCCAGGTGGATTTTACATCATGTTATATTATATTTTTTACACTTTTATATTTTAATTTTTGAATAAGATAATTACTCTTTAATATGTTTTTGATATTAATGGACATGGTACAATTTGGACAGTCCCAACGATAAAAGGAATCCCTATAATTCATGGACATATGATGGAATCTTGATTCTTGGTTCATAGGTACTAACATTGATTACCCTTCTTTTATCCAATTTCCTTGCATTTTAACCTTTTTTAGTCTATAAATACAATTGTCTTCATTATTCTCCCTCTAGGTGTAGTGATCTATGACCTTCAGTTATGGTGGGTTAACCCATGAGTATAGATCTAGGGTTTGAATCTATAATGCTACTTGTAGTACTAATCATCATTTGTATCATAATTTTTTTATTTTATATTTGTGTGAGGGTAATATGTATGTAGCTAATTAAAATTAAAACCTCCCAACACAAGTTTTCATTACTCAATTCACATTTATTTTATCCCCTTCATCTATTCAATTATATGCGAATGTTTCTGGGAGTGGTAGTGTGATTGATTATCTTGTAAAGAACACTTCATCCATTAAGAGTTTATTTGATGGAGTTGTTCAACCAGGTGTTTCCTTCCCAGTTTGGATAACCATTATATACTGGAAGAGGTTATGGGTTTATGTCTTCATCATTTTTTTAAGTTATAGGAGTAACTAAAGTTTTCAATCATGAACTGAGTGGGGTTGAGAAATGGTCCAATTCGTGATTAGATCTATGATAGGTACTTATAATGTTGATCAATCTAGATATAAGCATGTTTTGTTCTATCTTTCATACCTATTTATTGTCCTCTTTCACATGTTATATTGTTTTTACTCTATTTTCTCCTCTTTATCCCCTTCCAATGATATTTTCATCATTTTTTTACATTTTTTCATTCACTAAATTGAAAATATATAAAAATATTAGAAGATTTTATAGAGAATCACAAGTACATTTAACACTAAATCCTTAAGAGAGGCCTCATGTTTAGATATTGTTCTATATATAGAGAGAGAATATATATTTATCATTGATATTTTACCTGATAAGGGAAATAAAAATTCCCTCCATTATCGATAAAAAAACATTTTTATTAGTAATTCTACCACCTTTTCTATAAATTCTCTACAATAACAAACAAAATTAAAAAAATATCACAAAAAAACAAAGTGATGGATACTAAGGATATTGATCTAGTGTCACTCTTTGATCTGGTTGAACAACATGAAGAGATTCTGGAGAAATTTTAATTTTGGCTAATCGAATGAAAATATTTGGATATTACTAATGATGAAATGGAATAATATCATAAAATAATTCATATTTTATAGCAATAAATGGATAAAATTCAAAAGAATAAAGAGGAAAAGGATACACTCTACTAACATGATGAAATTATTTCCTATAAAAACATAAAATAAAAAAGAAATGAAGAATAAATAGAGAAATGAAAGTGGATCTTCCCATATTTAAGCTAGAAATACCCACTGACCCAGCACTATAATTTCATGATCAATATTCAGAATTTTTTTTAAAGGATTGAAGGTTATGAGACATAAAATAATTAATGATAATTGACTAATATTTGATGACGATTTTCCCAATATCCCATTGTGAGGATTTAAACTATATAAAATCCTCTTATTATTTTTCAATGAAAAAAAAGGTCAAAATGAACATAAAATCCTCTAAATTGCCTTTTGTGAAACCACTAAAGAGGTGGTAATTTTTTAAGAGGGGGGATGAGGCCAAATACCTACTTTTGACCCAGGAGTACGATATATGCTTAAAGAAGAAAAAATACATAAATTTATAGAGATATTCACTTTATGTAAGAATATTTTCATTTAATATTATTATAACTATAAAAAAATTTGATTTTGGTACTTCTTATCCCTATGTAGGATCTAATTAGTAAGATAAACATCAGCATTTCTTAGATGTCTTTAAAGGTCTACACCTATTAAAGAATTTCAAAAACTGCCAATTTTGAATGAAAATTAGTGTTTAGGAACTACTATTGAAGAGTAGGGGTTAGATATATGCACATGAATAGAAGAGGGTATATATATATATATATATTCCAATAAGGAAAAAATGTTTGACTAAACTAGAAGACAAGACCCCCAATATAGTATATTTCCTTCAAACTATTCACACCATTTCTCACAAACAATAATAATTGAAGTACCATATTATTCTATTTTAACCCAATATTATTCCACATGATATAGATAACTAAAAATGTCATGAATAAAATATGTTGGTTCTCAGAAAATAATCCACAACCCTGTTCAGATTGGGGTTGAAGAAAAGGTTATCCATCTTTGACCAGTTTAAACACAGAACCTCTTTGGGGGTGGGGGTTACCCACATATTATCTTTATATGTTTTTGTCTTCTTTTTTCATTTTAATTTTATTAGTATTTTAAATTGTGAGGTTTTTCTTATTAGAAAAAAATTAATAATTCGATTCCATGTGATAATAAATTAGGTAAAACATGAGTTACACACTAGATCACCATGATAAATTATTTCAAATACAATGCCTAGATTCATTATTTTAATACGAAATTTGAGTAGAGTTAATGAAAATTCTTTCACATCATGTGGGGACTCGAATGGATTATCCAGAGATCCTCTATAAATATAAAAAATCATATCTACATTAATCTAAAATAAAAATCATACAATATAATTCATCAAGGGATTTTTTTATTTTAATTATTCTAATTAATACTATAATTTGTTGAGAATTAATTTTGGTGGAATACCATCTATTTTTTTTAGCTAAACAGTTAATTTTTTTTCCTAACATGGTGTTTATATTACTAATCTGTATAATTTTTAAAATCAATTTCAGTTGAATTTAAAATATTCATGAATCCATAAAATGACATTGGATTCAAAAATTTTCATTATATGTATAAAAAATACATACCGTGATAATGTTTGAGATGATTTTACAAATAATTTCTCGATTTATAAAAATAAAAAACATACAATTTTCAAAAAAAGTGTTCAAATCATTTTTTTGTGTGGAATATTATATTTTTGATCATTAATGTGACCCCTTAAAATAATAAATTAATTGTTGAATTTTAAATTTTATTAAATTAGAATTTTTCTCCCACTATTGGATTTATCATTTTTGACAATTTTTTTTATTTTGTGTGGGGAGAGGGATATTTCATAATGATAACCCATTCTCCATTTATATAAACATCAAAAATTCCAAAAAAAATTAAATTCCTTTATTTTAACCATTATTTCAGAATGTATGTAATTAAAATTAGTGTTCTGGTTTGTTTTTATATTAGGTGAAAAAAATTATGAGCACAACCAAGGAGAAAACTTCTTTTCGCTTTTAGAGAGAATCCACTAGATTTTGATTGGGTTATAATTTTATGATTTATGAGTTATATATTTTTCAATTATTATGACAATACAATTTGAATTATATGAAAGGAAGCATCACATGATAAATTTTAATTGAATTGTAATTAAAAATTGAGGAAACATGAAGTTTGAACATGAACCTATTGAATTATCCTAAGTGAAATAGAAAACCACAGGGGGCCAATTAAATAGTGATTAATATATGAAATTTGAAACTGGTATAAAATGGAAAATTGGTAGACCATGGTGATTTTTTGAGACATTAGTCACTCATTTTGTTTTGTAAATGATATTTCTATTTCATGATTGTATCTTATGGTATTTTAATACATTGAATTCTATATTTAAATGATTAATCTATCCATTTTTTGAATGATTTTATTTTTTTGGTGTTTTATGGAAAGATACAGCCTGACATTGAAAAGGGATAAAAAATAGATGATTATCATGTGTAAAAGACACTTCACTCTTCGACCTTCGCTTGAGGCATGACACTGATTTTTTGAAGCTAAACACTGACATTTCATAATGGCGGAGCATGTTGTAGAACTAGAAAACATCATTTTAATGTTATGTAATCATTACAATACGGGGAATTTTTACACCGTGTGAAGGAAATACACGACAACATATAAAGAAAAGTGCAGGGAAAAATTCCTGAACAATACTTTACATGTAGTCATTACACAATATGTAGTCATTACATAATATGTATTTGTCAGAAAGACCTAGTTATAAGAGATTTTTGTAACTATAAACGAAAATATAAAATGTTATGACCCTAGGACCCATCATAGACAGTACGTGAAAAATAAGTATTTGCGATGGGTCATTTGCGATGAGGTCCTATTGCAAATGACCCATTGCGGAAAACGGTGTCGTAAATAGTTTCACCAAGTTTTTAAAAAAAATCATTTGTGAAGGGAAAATATACTCGTTGCAAAAAACATAAAAAAATTAATATTAACAATACTAAAAATACAATATTTAGAAATACTATTTGTGACGGGAAAATATATCGGTCGCAAAAAACTAAAAAATAAAGAAAATAAATATTAATAAAATTTTAAAAATAATATTTATAAAATAATAAAAATAATTAATATTTATAAAATAAAAAAAAATATTTATAAAATAATATAAATATTATTATAATAATAATAATAATAATAAAATAATAATAATAAAATAATAAAAATAATATCAATATAAAAATAAAAATAATAATAAACTAATATTATTATACTAAAATTATTATTATTACTATTAATAAAAATGAATAATAATAATAATAAAATAATGAAAAATTTTTAAATAATAAAAACCTCAATATTTATAAAAATATAAAAATAATAATTGTAATAAAAAATAAATAATTTTAATAAAATCATAATGAAATAAAAAATAACAAAATAACAAAATATTAAAAAATTAACTAAATAGTAAAATAATAAAAAAACACAATATTCGCAATATTATAAAAAACTCACTAAAACATGAGTTAGTCATCGCATGTACTTCATCATCTACCGGTGTTGATGCTCCAGTAAATGACGCATCTTCTCCTCATACTATTGCTACCGTTATCGCTGACATGCTACATTCTGTCTGCCCTAGTATACCAATCACAACCTGTGTCAGATTAATGTTTATTTTATTTGTACACATCCCAAAGTCTCAAAACAGTCCTAACTGATAATGTAACCACGTTTCTATTTTCATTCTTTGTCGAACTACTAGCACTGCATAATAAATCATCTTTCTTAGCTGAATTTTTTCTTATTGTTGAAAGTCAAATGATCATAATAAGCTCATGTTCCAATTATATCATGAGAATTAACAACAATAGGAACATGAACTTCCATTACTCTCTTGTCCTTCAATAAAGAGAATGGTTTTTTAGTTAACAACATCAAATCAATATGATGTGCTGGAAGTTCAACTAAGAAAGACGATGAATATGGAAAACATGGTTATATTGGTAGAAAGAATCATTTTATATATCTTGTGGAAAGTTATAGATAGTTGAGAACAAAACATGACTTCCGAAAAGATCTGTGAAAGAAATAACTAAGTATTAGATAAAAATGATAAGGAAATTAACTTATAAATAGTCAATCAAATGATCATAAGATTAATTACAGATTTAGTAAGAATTCAACTTTTCCTGATGGTTTTATGCATTTTTTGATGTATTTCCTATTTAATTTTATTTATTAGTATTAATAATTACTAATTTATTACTAATTATTACTATATACACTTATTTATTACTAATTATTAGTATTTATTACTGATTATTACTAATTATTACCGATTATTTCTTACATCTGCTAATTATTTCTAACTACTGCTAATTAATTCTAATTATTGCAAATTAATCCCTATTTAAAACTAATTATTACTAATTAGTCATATTTAAAACTAATAACTACTATTTATTACTAATTATTACTTATTACTATTAATTGATTTTAATTAATCTTAATTAATCATAATAATTATTAATTATTGTTAATTATTAAAAATTAGCAATAAATATTAATACTTATTACTAATTATTACTAATTTTTACTAATTTTTACTAATTATTTCTATTCATTAATAATTAATATATTTTTCACTAATTATTAATAATTATTACTACTTATTACTATTGATTAAAAATTATTAATAATTATTACTACTTATTAATATTTATTACTAAATTTTACCAATTATTACTATTTATTACTATTTATTAATAATAATTAATAATAATTATTATTAATCAATACTAATCATTACTAATTATTAGTATTTATTACTAATTATTAGTATTTATTACTAATTATTAATATTTATTAATATTTCTTATTACTATTATTTACTAATTATTATTTATTATATCTAATAATTGCTATTTATTACTATTTATTACTATTTATTGCTAATTATTACAAATTATTACTAATTATTACAAGTTATCCCTAATTATTACTATTTATCGCTAATTATTACTATTTATAAGTATTTATTACTAATTATTACTAATTATTAGTATTTTTTACTAATTATTAGTATTTATTACTAATTAATAGTATTTATTACTAATTATTGGTATTTATAACTATTTTTTACTAATTATTACTGTTTATTCCTAATTATTAGTATTTATTTCTATTTATTTCTATTTATTACTAATTAGTACAATTAATTGCTGATTATTTCTATTTATTTTTAATTTTTACTATTTATTGCAAATTATTATAAATTATTGCTAATTATTACTAATTATTCCAAATTATTGGTAATTATTAAAAATTATTAGTAATTATTACTAATTATTAGTAATTATTTCTAATCATTAGTAATTATTACTAATTATTACTATGAATTGCTATTTATTTCTAATTATTTCTAATTGTTACTAATTATTTCTAATTATTACAAATTATAAGTAATTATTACTAATTGTTACTAATTATAAGCATTTGTCACTAATTATTAGTATTTGTTACTAATTATCAGTATTTGTTACTACTTATTAGTATTTGTTACTAATTATTAGTATTTATTACTAATTATTAATATTTGTTACTATTTTATAATATTTGTTTACTATTTTTTTCTATTTTTTACTAATATTTACTAATTTTTAATAAATATTTGTAATTATTACTATTTATCTGTCATTATTACTATTTATTAGTAATTATTTCTAATTATTAGTAATTATTACTAATTATAAGTAATTATTACTAATTATTTTTATTTATTACTGATTATTACTAATTATTAGTATTTATTTTTAATTATTACTAATTACTACTATTTATTACTGTTTTTTTCTAATTATTAATATTTATTCTTAATTCTTACTAATTACCGCTACTTATTACTAATTATCATTAATTAATATAAATTACTGCTAATTACCAATACTAATTACTAATTAAAACTTATTATTTATATTCATTACTAATTATCGATATTAATTATTAATTACCACTAAGTATTAATGATTGGCACTAAAAATTGAATTTATTAAGACAAATAAATATTGATCACAAAAAAATCTAAATCTAATTTAATTACTACTAATTAATAATAATTAAATTTAATATAATTAATTAATTAAATATTATATAAAATAAAACATAAATACCTTTAAACTTCATCTCTTATGGGTGTAGACGACTTCAAAATCTGTTTGTAAAAAAATAATAAATAATTATTACTACTTATTACTATTTATTACAATTTATGAACAATTATAACAACTTATTACAATTATTTACTAATTTTTACTAATTATTACTATTTATTACTATTTATTACTATTTATTACTAACAATTATTACTAATTATTACTAATCATTACCAATCATTATTAATTAATAGTATTTAATCGTATTTTTTATTAATATTTTTTACTAATTATTACTAATTATTGCTAATTATTACTATTTATTGCTAATTGTTACAAATTATTGATAATTGTTATTATTTATTGCATATTTTACTATTTATTGCTAATTATTACTAATTATTGCTTATTATTACTATTTACTGGTAATTATTACTATTTATCTCTAATTATTACTATTTATTTGTATTTGTTACTAATTATTACTAATTATTACTAATTTTTAGTAATTATTTGTATTTTTTACTAACTATTATTATTATTTACCTATTATTAGTATTTTATACTAATTATTATTATTTATTACTAATTATTAGTTTTTTTATGAATTATTTGTATTTATTACTAATTTTTACTAATTATAAATATTTATTCATAATTATTAGTATTTATTTCAAATTAATACTATTTATTGCTAATTATTACAATTTATTTATAATTATTACTATTTATTATTAATTATTACTAATTATTGTTAATTATTAATAATTATTGCAAACTATTATTAATTATTGCTTACTATTAGTAATTATTGCTAATTGTTACTAATTATTTCTAATTATATATAATTATTACTAATTATTACTATTTATAGAAATTTATTAATAATTATAACAACTTATTACTATTTATTACTAGTCTTTACTAATTTTTACTAATTATTAATATTTATTACTAATAAATACTAATAATTATCACTAATTATTACAAAGCATTACTAATTAATAGTATTTATTAATAATTATTAATATTTATTACAAAATATTAATATTTATTAATATTTTTATGTCTATTTTTACTAATTATTACTAATTACTGCTAATTATTATTATTAATTGCTAATTATTACTATTTATTGCTAATTATTACTATTTATCACTATATATTTCTATTTATCGCTAATTATTACTATCTATTAGTATTTATAACTAATTATTAGAAATTATTACAAATTATTACTAATTATTAATAATTATTACTAATTAATTGTATTTTTTTACTAATTATTAGTATTTTTTACTAATTATTATTATTTTTTACTAATTATTAGTATTTTTTACTAATTATTAGTATTGATTACTAATTATTAGTATTTATTAATAATTATTAGAATTTATTACTAATTATTAGTAATTATTAGTAATTATTACTAATTATCAGTATTTATTCCTAATTATTAGTATTTATTGCTAATTGTTTCTATTTATTTCTAATTATTACTATTTATTGCTAATAATTAATAATTATTTCTAATTATTACTAATTATTTCTAATTATTAGTAATTATTGCGAATTATTGCTATTTATTACTAATTATTTCTAATTATTACTAATTATTTCAAATTAATACAAATTATTAGTAATTATTATTAGTTATTATTATTTATTACTAATTATTACTATTTTCTTCTAATAATTACTATCTATTACTAATTATTAGTATTTGTTACAAATTATTCGTATTTGTTACTAATAATTAGTATTTTTACTAATTATTTTTATTTGTTATTAATTATTAGTATTTGTTGCTATTGTTTTATGAATTTTTACAATTTTTTAATAATTTTTAATATTTTTTACTAATTATTGGCAATTATTACTATTTATTAGTAATTATTACTCTTAATTTGTAATTATTTCTATTTATCAGTAGTTATTACTAATTATTAGTAATTATTACTAATTATTAGTAATTACTACTAATTATTAGAAATTATTTCTAATTATTACTAATTAGTAGTATTTAATAATAATTATTACTATTTTTTACTTTTTTTTGCTAATTATTACTATTTATTCCAAATTATTACTAATTACCGCTAATTATTACTAATTAGCATCAGTTACTATTAATTACTGTTAATTACTACTACTAATTACAAATTAACGCTAATTTTTACTGATTAGCATTAATTACAATTAATTACTGTTAATTACTGCTACTAATTACAAATTACCGATAATTATTTATATTCATTACTAATTATCATCAGTAATTATTAATTACCACTATTTATTAATAATTAGCACTAAAAAAATCAATTTTTTACTACAAATAAATACTGAAGACAAAACGATCTAAATCTAATTTAATTACATCAAATTAAAAATAATTAAAATTAATATAAAAAATGAAAAAATATTAAATTAAATAAAACATAAATACCTTTAAAATTGATCTCTTATAGGTGTGAACGACTTCAAAAGTTGTTCTTAAAAAAATTAACATAGAGAATTTTTAACAATATATTTAGAGTTCAGAGAGAGAGAGAGAGAAAGTAGGAATAGAGAAGAACAATGAAAAAAACAGATGGGGGTATATATAGGTTGGTTATTTACGACGAGACTATTTGCAAAGGGACTCCCGTCACAATTTATACTATTTTTGAGGTGACCTATCGCAAATACCTTCAGCTGCATTAATTACGGTCGGCAGTTAAGAATGTATTTGCAACGAGACCCGTCGCGAATAGTGACTTGCCGACACACTATTTGCAACGGGGGCATATGCTGTCACAAATAGTATTTATCGCCATTGGGTATTTGCGATTGGGAGGCACCCCCCGTCACAAATACCCTTCCTAGCATTTGGTGTGCAAACCGCACCAAACCTTTTATGACGGGGCCCCTTTTCCCGTCGCAAATAATTAGTTATTTGCAACGGGTTGATGTGCTCGTCGCAAAAGGTCATTTTTTCCGTTGTGAGAGATCAACTAATTCCATTATTACACCATTTAATGCATCTAGATCCCCTATGGAGGTATATAAATACAGGGTAAGGTTGTTATTTTCAAAGAGATCCCAGGTGCTAAATCTTCGAGCGACAAGCTGCATTATGCAGGGTCCTCCCCAGTTTCATCTCCATTTTCATTAATCATTCCTTTTATTTTTTTTCATTCCCTATTATTCTCGCATTACAAGGGTGAGATAGTAAACCCTCCTTATTCTAGGGTTATATTGCTGATGGGGTAAGGTGTTGTTGGATTTATTCCTTTTTCATTATTCATGTATTTTGGATTTCCATAGTTTATTTACTCAATTTCCATTAACTTTCTTTTACTTTTATCATGACCATTTTTATTGGAATCTAAATAAAACATTATAAATTTTGAAATTGGTTACCCTAAATCAAGCCATTCCCATTTTAATATTCTAAGAAACCGATTTATAAAATAGTATTGATATATACTGGATTCAGAAAAAAATCCTAAATTTCAAGCGTAAAGGAAAAAAGGGGATTTCTGAGTCAAGGAGGAGATATCATGACCATTGGATCTCCCTTGTCACGACCCTAACACCAAACATGGATTAAAAAATTGTTTTATAAAATTCCAGTTGCACCTAAATCCTGAACCTACAAAACAATAGCACACCATTCAAATATAATTTAAAACCAATCAATCATCATTTCGTTTATCTTCTATTCTCCTTAAATAATTAGGGCACATCTCTTCTGCACCTCCTTTTTTAACTAAAATCATTCAAATATTTGAAAAATGTAAATAATTTAATTCACTCTCTCCGTGGGTTCAATCGAGACCCACTACATTACTATATATTAATTTATAGAGAATAATAGTTTGAGTTCTTATAAATTTTTTTATTATAGTAATTTTGAAATAATGATGCCCCATGATCAAATCATTAAATAAATAAAATACAAATTTAATAATTTCTTTTCATAGAGCTAAAAAAATTCATGGTAGTATAAAATTAAATAAAAGTGACTAAGCATCAGAAATGAATTCATTATGGTTAGGATAATAGTAAACAAATATGAAGAATGAGTAAATTGTTTTTTAAAATTAATATTTGAGTAATATTAAGGAATTTTAATATAGAACATTAGTTTGAGATACTTGGAGGAGAGTGAAATTTAGTAGTAATTATTGTTATAAATTTAATTTTACTTGAATATCACTTGTCTTCACTCCTTGAATTGGAATTTTAACTTTGGATTAATTTTGGAACTTATTTTCATTCACATTCGAAGCATGATGTTTTTTAGATATGGATGGCTGAGTTATTTTATTCAGTTTTAGTGTATATTTGAACATGAGAATGATAATGATTTTTATGAGTTTTTGTAAATATAAAAAATTAATGAATATTATTTCCCTGAAGTAAAACATAATAATTTTGATGGATTTTGATGTGTTATTATTCTAAAACTTATTTCCATATCTCTTTTTTTGAATTTTTTTGATGATAATGTGTACTTAATATGAGAAATTATGGAATATTATCTAAAATGTAATGGAATTTTAATTACTTGAATATTTTAATCAAACATAGTTTTTTAGTGATTAATTTATTTAGTTATTCTTTGATTAATGTTTTTAAATTTTTTCGAACAATCAATTTTTATAAGATCATGGTGGCTTTGAATTTTCTGGAAGAATTCATTCATAAAATTCCAAAATTTTATTTTAAATAATATTATGTTGAATTATTTTATTCTATAATTCAATTTATAAATACATAAATTCATTGAATAATTTTTTATTGAAATCATTTTTTCATTGAATGTCACTTTATCTTTTTTTTGTATTTTAGGTGTTGATACCATGAGTGTTATTACCACTATTAACTGATTCGACAAGAACCCTTTATAGAGTTGTAATGACATCCATTATTCTACTATAATATAATGGGTTTCTACCCACAAAATGAAATATTTCCCCACTACCAATATCCTCTACCCCTGTATCATTCTTATAAAACATCCTAATTCTATTCCCAACAACTACTACTTTCTTTCATGCTACCACTCAATATAGAGTCTATTATCATTCCACTATATTGCTTCCCTTACACACATATCCCTACTTCTTCATATATCCCCCATTCTATATCGAACAATGGAAGATGAAATGAAAACTAACTAGTTGTACAATATTCTACATATGATGAATAACCAAGTGAAGTTTATTGGATTCAATTGCTATAGTTCTGAAAGTGGAGAATAATATTAGAAAAAATTTATGATTTATCCAATCTCACAACTTGAACATGATTAGACCCACATTCTCTTCTCATGGAAGAATAACGAACGAAAAAATCACTAATTTTTAAATATTGTTGATGTTGAAATATGGAATGAATATTTATTTGGAAGTTACTCGATGGAAGAAGTAATTTCAAAATAATTTTGGAAGCGACATCTAGGAGTTATTGAACCATGATGAGTTTACTAGTAATGAGAGGACACCATATTCATGTTTGAATATGATCTAAACATCATATAATTAAACCAAGGATTTCAATCTCTTCGTGAATATAGAGACATAAAATTGAATAATCATGCCTAGCCTCACTAATCAAATTTGAAAACACTGATCTTGGAGAGAATGATTCTAAAGTGGTGAATCCAGTGATGGTGTTGATAAGGATACATAATTCTGCTAATTAATGATTTTTAATGTAGCAATCTGGCTGAGTTATATGATTCTACCACATATGATAATTCAAGAAACAAGTCTGATCGAAACATGTTCAATTTTTGGAAACAGATATTAATGTTTATATCACGTGAGTTGATTAGAGGTGGTTGTAGATTATATTGGCCATTTATTCAAGGTGTATGAAAGAACTGGTGAGGATGACCGTCTTCAAGATTCTTTTTGTTCTATCTTAAATAGAATGATGTAATTCACACCATGTGCCTATAAAATGGCATGATAAAGAGTGAGAGAGATCTTGGAAGATATAAATATATATATTTCCAATAGAGGCTACCAATTCTGAAGCTGGATAATGAAAAAGGATGTACATCTGACTGGAAATATCTGAACTAAATTTAGAATAAATGAAAACTCATATATGAAGTTCTAAATCTAAATAAAGTAGAAGTTGAAATGGATATGTTTTTATGATGGCCTAAATAAATGAAGGTGATAAAGTGTATTGTAATGTTAGACCTCACACTAAGTATTAGATATTTATTTATTTTTATGGATCTAGTGGTAGTTACCAAAATAAAAATCCAAAATTATTATCAAATCTAATAGTTAAAATAAATGAACATGAAGCTATAAGATGTAGGGGGGAAATCTATAAGAATTACAAACTAAACCAAAGATTCTTCTAAAATGAACCAACATGAGGCTATTGCATTCCATTATAGTATAATTACTAAAATTACTGGACAATTCAATAAAAGATAGTGGAAAAAACATTGGATCATGCCACACATATTTAATAGCCTATAATACGAGTCTTCCAATAATTTTTTGTTTTCATTTTCAAAAATTGGTCACTCATGCTTTTTTTGGTATACCCAGACAAGGTAGGAATTGATCATCCCCAAAGATAGGATCTAGCCCTATAATTCCAAGAAACATGAGGAAATAAGATTCTAAATTCACCATACCTAATGCTAATATCCTTTCTTTTATACCATTTCATTGTAATGTAATTTTTTCAGTTTTAAATACAATTTTTATCATTTGTATCCCTCTGTGTTTTATTATTTCATAACATCAATGATAGAGGTCTAACCTATAAATTCAATCTAAGGGTGTGGATATTTGATGCTCCCTGATGATCTAATCTTCATGTAGATTATCATTTTCATCATTTATGTTGGTGTATAGTGATTTTGTAAGTGGTTAAGTGAGGGAAAGAACACCCAGGGAAAGTATTCCTTGCTCTTTACCCTTATATATATCCCATTATTTTTTCAAGAAGATGAGAATGCATCTTGGATTTAATGTGTTATTGATGATCTCATAAAGAAAACTTGGTCCAGGAAGATATTATTTTCTTGAGTGGTTTGACCGGGTGATTTCATCACATTTGGATGAATATGCACAAACTGGAATCCATTCTATGTTCAAGTGTTCATCTCATTGGGTGTGATTGGTGGCTGACTTGGATGATTAGTCCTAAATTTAGTGAGGTTGGTAAATAATATAACCCTTCAGTAGATATTAGATAAGTAGTATAAATGTGAATTGAACTGGATATGATCTTATTTCATTCAAAATTTAATCTCCCTCTACTGTTATATTTCCCGTGTTCTCTTATTCATCCATTATTTCATCCCTTTTTTTTCACTTCCCCTTTTATTTTTCGTCGCTATTTTTTAATATTTTAATTTATTATTTTAAAAATATATAAAAAATGAATTAGGGATAATCACATGGAAATATGAAATTACTTACCTGAGAGAGACCTAGAGGTTAGACTCTGTGCTCTCTCTAGGGATATTAAAAATGTAACTTTTAAAGTTAAATTGATATGTTAGATCACCATTTTTCATAATTGAATATATTTCCATGGTGTATTACTATTTTCTAATAACTCAAATGATATTGGTCCATATCATGTTTCTTATATCAAAACACATTAAGTATCTCTCTGACCCCTCTCGTGTCTGATTTAGGAGTACCTTGATATAGAACTTCATTTTTCCATGGTTGAGCTATGATTTTGGATTATAGGTTCTCATATAAAGGTCCACTATGGAAAATCAATCCCTTTTTAGGTTGTTTAGAAACATGGTCATGATTCCCCTATAAAATGGGAGAATGAGACACTAATGAGAAAAGAGTGGCATTATCTCATTATGGACCAGTATTCTTAATCGTCTTTTGAGGGCTAGATTGCATTTATAGTGGGGATGTTGGAACACCCCATTATCAGGTTTCAATTATTGTCCATGTTTTCCTCTAAGTTCTCTTTGTTTTTATGTTGATCACTATTTATTTTAATCATTTCATCATTATAGCTATTAATACCAGGTTTTTCCCCTAGGTTTCAACTTTTGATGGGCGGGAGATATTTTTTTCTCGTTTTAGTGGCGTCTTGGATGTATAAAAGGCCTTTATAATAGGATTGGTCATGCTCTTAGAGTTTGAAAAGATATATGTGCCCCACTATATTTCAAGTGAGGGCCACCAACAAGCCAATAGAAGACTAAAAGTGGTGGATTCATACCGTAATCCCACCATCTAGATAATATAAAACCACTATCATCATCCCTGACATTCTATCAGGCTCCACTAGGTATCAATTAGAGGCCACTAACCATCTAATATCTAAGACATGAATGAGTATTGGTAGTGAAATATCACAATAATTATTCTCTAATCACTATTTTAATTTTAAAACTCCTCCCAAAAATTATACTCAACCCCAAACATTTTTTTGACTATCTAAGGAGGAATTTTGGATCCCCCAACATTGGTTCTTCATGGGTCCATGTGATAATTGATTCATTAGATCTCTTCTTGTGTGTTTAATCTCAATATCAACTTGGTTTCTCATTCCCTCCTCTCTCTCCCTATTTATCACTAACAAATCCTTACTTTTTTAACTGATCTAGATAATTACATGAGTAAATGTGATTCTAGTAATATACTTTGAATTTTCTATACCTCCACTCTCAATTAGTGGATCCCATGTGGGTGTTTTTTTATTGTGATTAATGTAGGTTGTTTCACAATGAAATCACTATTTAATTAAACCTTTTATGTTAGTATATTTTAAATTTGTGTTCCAATTTATTTTAAAATCTTGATCAAGAATTCTGAAAAATTATTTGAAATATCATGGTGTTCATGATGTTATACCTTGAGAATGTATTTTGAAAATTATGTGTGGAATTATAGAAATAAAATTGATATGGATGATTTAAAACATAGTTTTATGAGACGAAAAGGATTGAAATGCTTAATTAATTCAAAGAAGATGATTTGAAATGAATGGAATGAATTATTTGATGAAAACCATTTAAAGTTAGTTTTTAGAATTAAGTAAATATTTTTGAAACTAGAACTTGTGTCTGATTGAAATGATTATTTGAAATTTTTATGTCTGATTGAATCAAATGATTAACACATAAATGTTTGATTTACATTATAAAACATGGGAGAATATATAGTTTGATTAGAATAACAAACCCTTGACATGTATTATCTACACATATAAAAGGATTTACAGTGAGAGTTCAAACTAAAGTATCTTTTGGTAAATTAGTTCACTCATTGGGACTATCTTATTCCCTTAGTCCTGAGATGACAGGAGTGCGTGGAAACCTGGAGTGGTGTATCACTATCATGTTTGGTAATCCCCATAATATTCTTATGACAATACTCTTAACAATTGTTTTATGATTGAAAATTATTTATACTTTTTGATGCTTGATTTAAATGATTTACATATGTATGTTTTAATAAAAATGATTATTTATTCATATTTTTACAAATATATTTATATATTTTCGATTTTATGAAAATTAACATTGAAGCCCATTTTATATTATCCATTAAAAAGTTTTATAAAATTATCCTTATATAAATTGTTAAAATATTTCCACTCCAGGTTTAATTTAAAATTGATCAATGTTGGTTTATTTTATATAATGTAATTATGAAATACATGGTGAGGTCCTATTGGGATTTGTTTCTCACACCATTACTTTACCTTATAGATTATGTAGATATTTTAATTCTTGGTCTAGGAAAAAAAATATTTAGATAGAGGTGGTGGGTATACTTCATTAGTGTGATATTTGGAGTTAGTAGTGACAAGTGGAACATTTTATCCACTTATTTGAATGATTTTTTAGGTTGTCTTCATAATGGTTTTATCTGATGAATTTGGATGACATACTATTTTGAGATTTTAATATGACTTCTTACAATACTTTATATCCTTGGGAATGTCTATTATTCTTACTATTTGTTGTTTTTTATCTCCTAATTTATCATCAAAATTCAATCTAGTGTAGAAATTATTCCCTCTTGCTCGTATTTATTCCAAAGAGGTACTTTCCATCCCATAGGGATCAGGACTTCACTTCGGTCCATGTTAGAGAAATTCCAATAACTATTTCGATTGGTTATATGGTTCTTTTATATGAACATGAAATTTTTGAAATAATGAATATATGCTTAAAAAGGTGAGGCATTATATAGTATCTAAAATATTAATAAAATAGTCCATGATCAAATGTTTTATAAAATAAATCATTGTTGAGATGAGGTTTTTTTGAAAAAGAGTGATTTGTTAAATTTTTGTAAGCTAATGTTACATCATTACTTAAAATAAAACTAAATATATAATACTTGGGTAGATATTAACTATCTATATTTTGGTACAGTTACCCTTATATCTTTTTTCATAATGATTTCTATTGATGTTTTTTTAATACCCAAATAATATATGATTATGAATGTTATAATGTTGAATTATTATATAATTTTGATCTTTATTAATTCACTCTGTTTGAATTCATCATAGTATTTGTGATTCTTTTACTTAGTTAATAATTATTTCTATATATTATTCATCCATGATCCTTAAAAAATAAAATTCCATATTCCTGTATGAGTGTATTCTATAAAATATAAAATATCATTGAAATTATCATTTTTATATAAATATAGATTCACTATAATATGGAAATTGATTTTGGCTACATATATTAATATAATATTACTTTGATGTTAAGATGGATGTATCATTAAATTTATCCCATATATTTCTGAATGATGAAGGATAATATGTAATGATTTAATTGAGTTTAGTAGATAGTAAATTGGTTTTAATATCTCATGATTTTATTTTAATAAAAAAATTGAGAGATTATTCATTTACATATTCATACACTAAAATCATGTGGTGCATATATATTTTCATCATTGATATTTTCAATGATTCATTATTATTTTTTTATCTTTATAATATATATATTTAAAATAATTCATTATCATTTATCAAAATTTATTTTTTAGTTAGTTTGATAGAGGATAAAAAATTTATTTTTCGGTCATCACTATTGACATTTATGTCGTATCATTATTAAAAATTATGAATTAATACAATATATATAATTATAGAAATCAATGTCACATCATAAAATGATTAATTAGTGATTATTATTATTTAAATAGTGCAAATAATGTCTCTATATTTATAAATTATGAAATAATTAGAATAAAAATTATATTTTAAGGGATCATATGAATCTAAAAATTAATTAGTGAGAGATTATTTTTTACATATAGTATTTGAATACAATAAATTCATTTATAATTTCATCTCATGAATATTATGGATTCTAAAACTAATGCAATGTGATTAAAAATTCCTATGAACACCAATACTCATACTATAGGTTAAAATAACCCACATAAAAATAATTAAACTAAATTTCCAAATTTCCTTTTAAGAATACTAGATTATCACTTTTATATGGATTATAGAATAACTAAGTAATGTTATCTTATAATTTTTAATTTTTGATATCTAAAATGATTCTATAGTGTACATCGAGTAAGAAATGTATATTACATAAAAAATAAGATTATATAAAGAAATTTTGGAAAAAAATTTGTATTTAAATTATAAGTGAAGTAAAATTTTATTGATGGACTATAGGAGATAATAATAATAATTAATATGTTCAAGATACCAAATTTATATATAAATAAAAAAATTAAAATGGTTTTATTATCATTTAATTAATCTTACATTGTAAGAACATTATTTGGGTATAATATGGCAATCATGACAATAAAATATTGTCTACCTAAGAGGTAAATATTTTAGTATAGTCCCTAGATAGTTGACATCATAAATTATGAAATGACAATATTTCTGTCTCATGAAAATTGTTAGAATAAATAGTATAAATAGGGGTGTGATAGTATATATATTTATATTAAATCATTTATGTAGGATTTATAGAGTTAATGAAGGAATCAAACACCATATTTTCCCACAATGAATTTGAAATAAACAAGAAATCCAGAAAGATAAAAAAAATTTAAACAATTAATGGTACAATATTTTGGTCTATATAATTTCATAGAGATTCTCATGGGTAGAAAACCTCATGAATAAGAAAATCTAATAACAATGTCCAAAAAATAATTTAAATCCATTATTCACAATTGTAGAGATCATATTAAAAATAAAATGTTAAAAAAAACTACAATCTAAAAAATTATAATTCGATAATTAATTAATTTCCAATAATATTTGTGAATATTAATTCCAACTATATTACTTTTTGGATTTTTGAAATCGAGGAATCTTGTTTTTTATCTATTTAACATAAAAAAGTTAGATGATGACATATGGGTTTTTAATGTTTAAAAAACTCTAGAAGAAGGATAGTGATTACAATGAATTAATCTATATAATTTTTAATTATAATTTATATATTATTTATATCATTTCATTATAGTTCATTTGAGTAATAAATTAAATAATGATATGGTCAGTGTCCAGATATGATTACTCTCCCATTATGGTGAAACTTAAATTAATATTGTTAAATGAATTAACCAATGTGACATGAAAATATCAACAAAAATAAATTAAATATGAAAATATAGAATATTATTAGTATAATATGTATCCTCATAATAATATACATTGATATCCTTATCCTCATGAAATAATTGATCAATGATTGACACTTTAAATTTTCCCATTTCATAGAATTTTTTATCAATGATCTGTATATGGAATGTCCATGTGTCAATAATGTTATTAATGAAAATATTTAATGATGGAATGATATAATATATATAACGAACATGGAAACTATGAAATAAAAATATTAATTCAAATATTGGTAAAATATATGGAATATATGATGGGTAAGACAATGATTCCTAGAAAAAAACTCTTTATCATTAAAATTGATTAATAATATATGAATTTTTTAAATTCTTGATGTCTAATTTATTCCCCAAAGAACATTTCACTCTATTTTAGATTTCATTTTATTTACTTATCATAAATTTAAACTAATATATCTTTTATACAAAGTTATAATCTAACCATATTTCATCCAAAGCATGTGTTAGAGAATTTTGGAAAATTATGTTTAGATTTGAAAGATAGATTTTTGCATGTAATGTGAAGGAAATCATGGTTATTAATGGAAAAAATATAATTAGAGATAAAAATAAAACCCTAACTTATATGAGTTTAAGAATGGAAATTATTAAATCCATAGAATGTTTATCATGGACTCATATGTAATTATTATATAGAAAGAATCTCAACAAAACATTGGTTATCAACAAAGGTAGCATTGATGTCATCACTGTGATTATTTTTAGTGATTTAAGGTGAAAGAATACATTTATAGATCTATATATAAAGGTTATAAAATGGTATTGTTAAAAAATATTTCATCATTAATTTAATTATTTTAAGGGTTTTTTCATAAATACTTTCTTTCGAGATTTTTCTTGTATTCAATGACTTTAAACCATGAGTATATTAATTTTGAAATGGACAGAAGTCATCATTTAATTGTGAAGGAGACCATAATTGGGATATAGGTAGAATTTATTATGGTATTGACAAAAAATTTGTGAAATTAAGGGTGAATTCCATTTTTATGCTCATAGTATTAAAATACCATTAGAAAATACCCAATATATCACAAGGAAGGTTGAAACACCTATACCAATGATCATAATGTCACTAATAAATTGATTATACCCCATTAATGGAACAAATTTAATATCTTGTAAGGTTTTATTCATGTGATATAATGATGTATGGTGTTTGTTGAACACCCAATAATGGTATCCTTGGTTTGAGAAATATGGGAAAGGAATACAAAAATAATGAGTTTGATTCACTGAGGGTCATAACTCAAATCACGATCATTCTGGTTGAATTGATAATATTATATATCAAATATCCACATTATAGTGAATGTTATTTTTTAAAATAAAATCTATAAAATAGAAATAATGTCTTGAAGTATGAATGATGTTAGTTAAAAAGGTTTTGATATCAAGTGGATAAAATAAGGAGTCATATGTTGGCCAAAACACATTTGAATATGTTTTTAGTATTTTATATATTTGTTGGAATATAATTTAATAAAATTAATGTGACATAAGCCACTATGAAATACATTTCTTAAAGATATATTCCTAGTAAAGAACAAATATGAATTGAATAATTATATTTATTTTTCCAAATAATAATATTTAAGGATAAATATGATTAATAATAAAAATTTGATTGACTTTGTTGGAAGTAGTGAGTTAAATGACATGGTATTTGATGTTAATGTGGTGATATTTAATTCATTGTGATTTGGTGAGATAATATCCATATATAATTGTTTTATGATTAGAAAAAATAATTATTTAGTATACTTTATAATATGAATTATATTCATCATGATTTTGAAGGATAACTCAGTATTATTATGTAGGTGTTACAACATTAACATGTGTGGAACACATGGAATGATGTGAGAGTTTTATAGAATAGGTAGTATACCTAGTCATTATATGAGGATCATGGTTATTGATGTCATTATGTATTCTTGTTTGGTAGTTAGAGATGTAATGAATGATTATGGAACCTAATTGAAGCATTAAATTCAATTATAAGAATAACCAAAAATATAACAAGTAAATTATATAGTTGATGTGAGGAATAAGATCAACACTTATTGAAGACCATTAATCATATCATGATTATTTTAGATGAATAATGAGAACAATTAATGAAATTTCATTATAAAATTAGTATTTATTTTAAGAACAATCTGTTCTTTGAAATTAATTTACAATAAATTTTGTTACATGAAACCTCAGGAATATTATTATATCATAAATCATAGTAGAAGAACTATTATGTATCTATCATATGATCGTATAATATTTAGATTTGGTTTTTAGAGAATATTTCAACAATAAATACAATAAATATAATCATAATTATATAAAACATATCTTCCTCAATGTACTATGTGGAGATGAAGAAAAATGGAGAAACCCTTGTCCATGTAGTGAAAGAATGAAATAATTTAAGAGACTCTGTGATACTAGAAGTTTATTGATCAAAAACTAAGGAGTTATTTTTATTATCATTGGACATATCCTTGCGTATGAAATGAATTTAAAAACAATTTTTTATTTAGAACATTGAATACTACATTTTTTTATGAATTTCTATAAAAAAGTGTGAAGGAATAATATATTTAATTTGATATTTACAAATATATAATGAGATATGATAAAGGGTAATGGTTATATTTGTAAAAGATATTTAAATTTGGCATCAAATTAATTTACAATGCCCATAATAAGGGTTCATTGAGAACCAATTTACATTTCTATGGTCTAAATAAGTGGAATCTGATCACAAGGGTATTAATTTAGAGTTCAGTTGATTATATCTTTTTTTGATATTTACATATCATAGGGAATCAAAGATTAAACATGCCATTTTTAATATAAACTAATTTTATGTTTATAAAAAATGATATTATATATTTTCAAATAGGAATATATTAGGATATTATCAAGAACATATATCATGATGCTAATTTTATAAATCCCATTGATAGGGATCACAAATAAATATATATAAAATCATATTCAGATGATTAACCCAAGAGAAATTTATGAAATCAATTCACATTTCATCTATTTTTGAGATATGGAAAATGTTATATAAAATTTTGAATAATATGTCAAGAACATAGTGGTTATGTCTCCATGTAGTGAATTTTTTTTACTAATATTACATTATGTTACATTGAAAGGTAAGAAAGGTAGATATAATAAAAAGAAACCAGTTCTATACCTTTTTACCCCTTGAATAGTGGTGAGTACCTGAGGGTTGGTGGTGGGAAACAGTTTATAATTACTCTATATTATCTTTTTTGATATCTTATATAGTCATCATAATTAGCATATAAGAGGTATTTTTATCACCAATTAATTAACACATACACACGCACAATAAGTAATGGAAAGTATAAAGAATAACTGATGTACGAGGATCAATAATAAAAATGTGTTCATTGTCCATTGCATGACCTATAATCACACGAGAACATTTTATCCCCTATAATCACCATGTTTGATATTGAAAGGTTGTTAAATTCATTACCCATTATGCATTATTATCAACCATATTTTCTATTGATAAATATCCAAACATGTTATACTACTATCTAGACCATTGATGATGTATGGATTATCTATTTATCATTATTAAATTTTATATTAGCAATTATATAATTTTATAGAACATAATTACATAATAGTAAAAGTGTGACTTATTTATTCTTCCATAATGGATTATAATGGGTTGATGATTGTACACAAACAATATCTATACTCTGTTAGCTTCTTCTTTAACTTATACCTTTTCAAGTTATAACAACCTAGATCTTTATTTCAAACATAAACATATTTTATTACATAAAAACATCATTTGATACAACATATAAGATAGGGAGGTCTACTGTATTTGGGGATTATGAAAATTACATAACAAATTAAAACATAAAATACACATATTTATTGAAAACATCATTTTCATGACCACAACATTCCTTCGTAGTTAACATTGTAGAGGATAACCTGAGGAAATACATTAGAAAAGGGTGATATGTAAAGCCTAGTAAGGGAGTAAAAAATTAATAAAATGAATAATATAGTACATTTTAGGCAATAATCATATCAATCAAGCATTAAAGGAATATGAAAATAAAGTCATGATATAGCATGATTGTCATAACATGAAAATTTGGCCACAACACTTAACATGATATTAGAATGAGCCAAGGAACATTTCACATGGAGCATCATTAAACCATCATTTCACTTGAATTAGTGTGATTAAACCCTCATTGAAATTTATGTATAATGATACTAATATTTACCCAATGCATTGGAGCTCTATCAAGGTGCACCCTTCTTAATCATTTCATTTCACGTATAAGTGTGACACATGGATCATACAACTTGGAATTATTCAAAATCTTCATTTATTCCATGATAAATTAATGTGGAATATATACATGAAACTCTATAATAAATATGCAAATGTGAATAAATGTGAATACCTTTAAGAGAGAAATTGGCATGGTATTCACTACACAATGACTTCATCTTGAAAAATCACGGGGCAATTTCGGCGGCATAACGGCATGGTATATGAATTTATAAAAATGTATGATGAGAGATAAAAGGGTATATCATAATTTTACATGAATTTGATGCTAATTTGGTCATATATATATTTCCCAACATATGTAATGGAATTTAAATTCATAATATTAAATAATTAATGGAATGTAAATGAGGAGAGCGAAACCCCTAATGAAATTTCAGCACAGTAACAGGTGCACATGGGAGGCATTAATAAGGAATAAAGAGGTATATAATAATTAAAACATAATAATGTAAGTATGGGGGAGTCATAAATCATAACCCAACATTTTTTATTGAAAATAAAATGGCATAACAATATAATTAAATTTGGAAAAAAAAATGAGAAAGGAAGAAATCCCTTATGGAATTTCGGCATGGTAACAGGTGTACATGGGAGGCATTAATGGGAGAGAAAGGGTAATATCATAATTAAAACATAAGGAGGGAATTATTGGTGATGTTTGAAATTATACCAAATCATTTATAATTTACAATAAAAGGGTATAACAACATAATGAAATTCAGACAAAATGAGAAAAGAAGAAATCCCTTACGGAATTTTGGCATGGTAACGGGTGTACATGAGAAGAATTAATGAGAGATAAATGGGTCAATAATAATTAAAAAATAAGGAGGGAAGTATGGTAGGGGTTAAAAATTATTCCCCAACATTTGTAATTTTAATTAAAATGGTATAACAATATAATGAAATTTAGACAAAAATGAGAAAGGAAAAAATAACTTACTTAGAAGTGTGATCCCAAAGGCTTGGGAGAGGCTTGATAGGTGCTTCTTGGGAGATTAAAGAACCTTGGTAGTATTATAGAGATATGAGGGAAAATTATGGTCGAGATACAAAATATTTTAGTGAATAAGAAGTTGGATATATGGTGGGTTTATATAGGAAACAGAGGGAATTCTTTATTATTTTGGTTTTGGACACCATACATTAAACTAATCAAAACCAAAAACCAACCCATGGTTTTTTCCATGGTTTTTTCAAAAGTTCAGTGGAAAAAAAGATTAATAAGGACAAAATTTCTGAACTTCTTAAAATATTAGGCTTGTTTATGTGGAGGTGAGTTACACTCTTAGAGAAATTATTTTAAAAGGTTAAAATATTTTCTATGTCCTGGAGGGTCCACTACATCTTTGTAAAAAAATAAAACAAACCTAAAATCACATTATTTTAAAGGGAAAACATATATTGGGCGAAAATAATTTTTAAATAATTTTATTACATCACTATTGGGTCATTATGATGTCATAAAACACATTATATATTTTAATGGTTTTTAATTTTTACCCAAAAATTTGGCTCTCAAAAAATTATAAAAAAATAACCATTGGATAATTTAGACATCATTATTCCAAATATAATATTCATTTTATAGAAATAATTTTATATATATGTGAATTTTTACTTTTATAGTAAAAATGGGCATTTATAAAAAATTCATGGGTTTGGACAAGAACAGCTTTCAAACCTTAATAAAAATTACAATTGTATTCATAAAAACAATACTATCATTTATATTTAAAAAACTTTAATTTTGTAATAATATTTCATTAAATTATTATTTAATTAAAAAATACATTAATTCGCAAAAATATATTTCTTAATTGAACATTAACTAAGAATATTATTTTTGTTTTAAAAAAATATTCACAAAGTAACAATAATAAAATGAATGTATATTCTCTATAATAAGATAATGTAAATAATCATAGTGCTTGGGTCTTGTTACAGAACCCCTTATAACATGCGCATTAGACTGAAGGGTAAGGAATGTGATGGTGACAGACTATTAGGGATGCTCAGATAACATCCATGTGTGGTAATCTCTATAAACTTCCACTTCTCCCGTAGGCAGTTCCGCTCAAGCTTAACGTGTTGAATCTCAACTTGGGCTTGATCAAGAACGAATCCCAATGACTATACCTCCTTTCTGATCTCTGAAAAATGGGATTTGTATGAAGAAATTCTACTATATGAGGGCATATTTTACTTTTTCTGAGTAAATTGGATTTTTCAATGCCCTATATTTATACTAATCAATTGATCACTATTCAATGACTATATTAGAAATGGTTAAAATTATTAATGGTATTTTAAAATAAAAAAACATTAAACCAGGTATGTGCATATGTTATATAACCATTTTACATAATAATACATTTAATTACATAAAGAGGAATTTTATTTAATGAAATTTTGGGTCGTTACACAAGTATTATACATCATCTTATTCTCTATTTTTGATAAACATTATATACACAATGTCTATAATTTAAAATACTCTTGATAATACTTGAATGAATCATGTTCACATTATTACATAGTACTATATTGTTTTCAATCCTTATATTTTCTTATCAAATTAAAAATTCAGAAAAGTAACTACCTTCAACTACCTCTCAACAACCCTTGCATCTTCTTAATTCATTTCATATCTCTCAATGTCATCATTTAAATACTGTATATATTATAGAGTGAGAAAATTATTCCACTAAATTCATTGAAAACATATTCTATATTTATAGTTTGGACATGTTCATTATTACCCAACCCTTCTCCTTTTTTCCATCATCACAGTATAATCTTGGTTTGAAATATATCATCATGGAAAGAATATTATCATCTTATAACCAGTATGATTACTTAATTTAATGATAATAAATATATAAAAAAATATTTAATGTAACTTCATATTATTTTAATCAATGTTTGTAACTATTACATATCACATTACACTAAATAATGACAATTAATTATCTAAATGAATCACTGGGTGAAATTTACATATGATGTTAATGGCCCTTGCATATTTTATTCAACTCATGTTAAACTTTTCATATCAAAGGAAATTACTATTAATAATTTCATATATACATTTGGGAGATACCAATCATTTTATTCGCAATGTTGAGTGAACATTACATATGATAACTACTACTATTATATAACTACCATACAATTCACGATTTTTCTAAATTTTAGATAACATATAAAAATGAGCCATATGTATCAAAAATATTACCTTCACAAAATTATTTTTACCATTTCCATAATTTAACTATGAACTAGAGTGACCTTTATGTATTGATTAAATTTATTTTTACAAATGGTGATTTACCCAATTTCAAATCTAATCTCATGGTGAGTTTTATTAATTGAATATAGTGACCCATACCTATAAACAATGGTTACTTTTATGTGTTTGAAATATTACCTTTTTATATTGACTTAAATATTTATTAGTCTTAACATTAATTATTATCTAATGTATTGAACTATTTTAAGATAATCACATTGAGTAATTTTCCTAATATCAATCTAACAACTACTCACCTTCAAAAAATATAAAATTCATTAAAAAATATATTCATAAATATTCCAAAAATATAAGTAGGATTTTAATAATGTAGAAAAAATTATAAAATGTGTGTTTCAAGATGGTTTTTTAATTAAAATCATACAATAAAATATTTATATTTTCACAATTCACTCCATATTTATTGTTTAGAATTATAAAACATTCATTATTACTAGTCTCAAAAATCTCCCCATTAATTGTTTTGATAAATTTGAACATAAATAAATAATAAAACTCATAACCCTTATAAATGATTCATTATTCGATATTTAAAATGCTTCCTATCTGAGATCAGTGTAGGATACAAGAACACTGTACAATAATGTCATACTTTCCTAAACACAAACTTCTATAAAAATTCATTTATTTAACAACATTAAATTAATTTTCAATTCAAAAAATTATTTATAAAAAAATTATTTAATATTATCTTATATAATTCATCAAAAAAATTCATTGTAGTTTACAACGCACATAAACACCTTCTAATATTATAACATGCACCTTTAAAAAAAACTCTTGAAATATATGATCCCCCAAAATTAAAGAACACTCCCAATTAAAATAAACCAATATCATTTCATTATATTCCTATATAGTTTTTATAAAACATTTTAAATACATTATGCAATAATATATTTGAATTTATGTTTAATTATCCCCCCCATTAATAAAAAATATCCAACAAACAGGTGATATAGGTGAAAAAATATCATACCTCTGGATTTAATGAGTGAAGGATGAGATTATTCTATGACATCCATACCTCAGTATTAACTTCATATCTGAATGAAAACCTCTTTGATTAAACAAAATCTTCTTCAACTCCCATTTTGGAATGAGAGAACACATTTTCTTCTTCACTTCAACAGTATGTAATGTCAATGATTCATTTTTCTTAAAGATCTTCACTTCGACATCTTTTTTTGAACATTAATATTATTATTTTGAAAAAGAACCACCACCACCATCCTACCACTTATTATTTACATTGAATGATGTAAATACATTAGTATTTTTTTGTAGTAAAACTATTTTCTCAAAAATATTGAAGTTAATGATCTTCAAAGGACTCTCAATAACATTATTTTTATTTATATAAGGAATACATTTTCTCAATACATTACCAATATGAACCATTTAATCTCATGTTAACTATGGGATCCTTAAAAAAATTTAAACTCTTCAAATAATATTTTTCATTTTAAAATACCATTTTATTTTTTTCAACATAATGATAATACTGATATAGAAAATTGGGGTTAAATACATAAATAAACAATGTATTCTATGAATCCAGTTTGTCATCTTAAAAGATTATTTCACAAAATCCTCTAATATTGGGTAACCCAATATAGCCAAGGTAACCTATAATCTCATAATGGTCCCATGATCATTAATGTGATCTAAGTCATCTGGAATATGATTGGACCATCCACTATCCACTATCCTTGGATGTTCCTTCTATGATTCATTATATTATACTTCAATAAGAAATGGAATCTTTTTTCCTCTATTTATTCTTCTCATAAATTGTAGTAAAAAAATACAAGTAAATTTGAGAAGATATATTTGTGATAAAATTATAAACAATATTACTTATAAGGTTATATATTCCATAATTCTTGTCAAGTGCTTGGACCTCATTCTAAACCATCAGTTTAGAGTATTCTTATATCTTCTAAAATTTTCATCATTGAGTAGGCAGACTCCCTAAAATATTTTGAACAAATATTATATATTCTCATAATAATATTTTTTAGTAATCCATTATTTTCATTCTAGGTTCCCGTATCCTCTATAATGTCAACAATGTATATAAAAAGTATAAATCCTTCTAAAAATATTTACCTATCCAAATTTTGTCAGTTATTATTCAATGAAATATTTACAATCAGTATAGAATCTTAGAAAACTAAAATTTTGATTGACCCATAAAAATGTTCAATTCAAAATTATTTTTTTAACATATTTTTAAATCAAAATAAATTTTGGTTTTTAATTTAAAATAAATGATTAGAAAATATCTAGACATATGTGAATAATTTTTCTAACAATAAATAATTATTTATTAATATTTATAATTAAATGAAACATCTCACCAACCCATCCATAAAATTTTTCAAATATTAAATGTTATAATTTTTTTCTAATTGAATTTAATTATTCATTGAATAATAATTTAGTTCCATAATGTTATATTTTTTCCTCTCTCCAACTTCTTGAATAGAATTTTAAATATTTTACTTTTACCTATTCAATTACTTTTTAACATTGATCAATTTATATAAAAGAATCATACACTCCATCTTCTTTTATATATGATTTTCCTCTATTGAAACACCCAATGTTTTCATCTATTTATTGAGAGACTTGTTAAAAAACTAAATATTATTTTTAAAATTTGATTAATTTTAATTAACTGAATAATCATTTTTTAGGGATAACTGGAAAACATTTATTAGTATGTAGTTATCCTTTTACATTTATAAAATTATCAAGATAATTTTGTTTATTCTTTAAAATTAAAAAAATTCTAATCTTTACTTTCATTCACTGTTTTTTCTCTAATAAATTATTATTTCTTCATCAGTCTACTTTTTAATTAGACACCTTTTAGTAACATCATTCCATGTCTCTACTTCTTCATTGTCATCAAAATTATCACTCTCTAAATGAATGGATAAGAAAATTTTATTCATTAATTTATATAAATTATTACCCTTCAACATTATACATTTTTTATTATTTCATGTTTGAGAATATTTTCAGCTTCTCTTCGCCATCATCACATGCATTACTTTCTTCTAAATTAGGATAGTATGTGAAAACTTTAAAATAGATCAAAACTCAAAAAAATTATATGGATTTCTTACCTAAAAAATAATTTTACTACTTCTTAGAGTTCTTGAAAATAATTTCATTTTTTATAAAATTTAATTTAAGCATCTTCATCATCCAAAAAATATTCTGAATATTTATGAACTTATTTTTATAGCTTTTATTTCCTAAAATATTTTAGGTAGATTTGAATATCACCCATGATATTAATAGTGGATATAATTCCATTAACAATATAATATTTTATATTATTTCTAACATATTGAGATCTTAAAAGTTGAACACTATGTTTGATAGCATACAAATCACACAACATCCTGCTTAAATAAACCAAAAAATATCATTATTTAAATATGGATGATATATATATATATATGCATAATATTTTCATATAAATTATATATATTTGATATATATCCTTTTGTTATTTTTTAAATTATATAATTTTGTCATGAAGATGAAATCGTTTGATGGTAAAAGATATATTTATAATAAAATGGTTTTTATGTGCGCCAAGTATTTTTATCTTAATAGATTAAGTTTATAAAAATTGGTAAATAATTATAAGGAAATAATAAGATTATATATATTCAATATATTTAATTAACATTATTTTACATGTTTCTTTTAGGAACATAATGCAAATAAAACCTTTTTATCCATCAAAAACACATTTTCTCCAAAAAATGTTTTTATTAAATTTTAGGTGTTGATACTGAAATTAATTTATTAAAAATTTTAAAAATATATTTTATAAAATTATATTCGTTTTTGAAATCATAATATCAAAATTATTTTATTATTAATGTTTTTTCATTTTCTATATAGTTTTATTTTTCTGTTGAATAGTTAAAACTGTTGATTTTTACTAAAAATTTTCTCTTCTTTACAAGTATTTAAGATGGGAAATTAAAATTTGGATTAGTTTTAAAATTAACTACGTACAATTTGATTAAAAATAATATAAAAAATTTCATTGGGAAATTTTTTTTCATGAAATTTCATATAAAAACATTTCTATACTTAAAAAATTCATTTTTTTGGAAAATCGATTTTCATTGTGTTTTATAAGTTTAATTTAAATTTAAATTCTACCACATCTGTAAATTTAATTTTAAAAAATTATTTAATTATTTTTATAATGAATAATTATTATAATTTAATAGGTTCAACTTAATTTTTTTTCAAAATGAATTGTAATCATAGTAAATATTTTTCACTATGGTAAGGGTAAAAGAGGTAAAACAAGGTTAATACTATGAGGTAAAGCTTAAAAATATCTATTAAAAAATCCATTATTATATTTTATGAGTGTTTTGAAACATAATATTTATATATGGAGTTATAAATACTATTTTGGAAGACTATTTTTATTTTGGTAATGCAATATTACTTTTTCTAAGGATATGTTACATTTTTTTCAAATTAAATACTATTTTTGGGACATTGCATTTAATGGAATGGTTTTAAGATTAAATTCTTTTTTTACTAGATAAAAATTTATAAAAACTATAAAATATTTCTTGTTTATCCCAAATACTTCTTGGAAACCATTTTATTACTTGATTTCAAGTTAAAATTATTTTTATTTCTAAAAACTATATTTCATGCATTTTGTGTTCTTATATTAAAAGTAATTACATACACATTTACAATTTTAACCTTAAATAATAGCTTAAATTTTTTTAATCACCTTTTTCATAATTTTTTAAGTAACGTTTTATTTTTGGTCATATAATTATGTTATCATGGTAAAAAATCAACTTATAACTATTATAGTTAAAATGATTTTAAAGTGGATTCATAGGGATATAAAGATTAAAATGTATCCAAAAAATTCTAATTATGATTGGATGATTTTATTTATATAATATTACGTCATATATACATTTTTTCTTTTATGAAACTGAAAATTATTATGATATATATTATTTAATATTTTAATCAATTTTAAGTTTGTCATTTACATCAGTTATAAAAGGGAACATCCTCTCCTATATTCATAACATGTTTTGATCACTATATCTTATCCAAATAATTTCCAGATACAATAATTAAATATCTTCTTATTCCTTAGAGGCCCTAGTATAATACAAAAAACAACATATGAAGGGATTATCTGTAAACATAAAGAGGTCATCTGAAGAATATGTATAGTTGATTGCCGATCATTTTCATTTTATTTCATATTCTCCATGTTTGAAATATTATTCCACCATGATGAAATTATAATATAATTATATTCAATAAAATTAGATTTTATTATGAAAATTTATTGACCTATATTCATCTTATCTTCCATTATTTGTGAAATGAAACAATCATTCCAGTGTATGGAGGACCACCACCTCACAAACCAATGTAATTAGTTTTGTGTCACCGCCTCTCGTATATTTAAATAATTATGGAATTAATATATAAATATAATATTAAAAAATAATGATAATTATATATTGGTAATATGTAATCTATTTTCATACATTTTCATCCATTTAAAATTGATAATGTCATTCATGGATATGTGTGGATTGCCACCTCCACGAACCGATGTGATTCATTTTTCATCAGCTCATCACATATATAGTATATATAAGTGTAAATAATGATATAATATGATATATATGATATAATAATAATTCTATAAATATAATATTACAATTTCATTGTTTCTATCTTTCAATTCTTAAATCAAAATCTTTCTCATCTGTACGTACAACCTACGGTCTCCATTATTGTAACATAGATAATTTTTTAAAACTGTGTTTCATGGTTTGTTTAAAAAATATAATTAATGTTTAAAACTAAAAATTATTTCATTATTAATATTATGAATGTTATAGAGTTGTGAAAAATATTAACACATTCAACCTACCAAAATCATTTTGAACATATGAACCGAACATTATCAACACACCCCACATAGAAAATCCCTATTATGAAATTGAAATAATTGATATAGATGGTTTAAATGACACTGTATTAAAACTATAAACTATTATTAATAAATTAATTAAAATTAAAAATTTTATTAAATTTGATTTTAATAATGTACATGGAATATAGGACTCAAGGTAAGATGAATTACATAGCAAAAAACCCATTATAACGTTTTAAAGATTTATTTTCTAAAACATTTTATTGTAGTTCCATATTTCAAAATAATTTTCACAATTTATTTATATTAAATAATTTAATTATAAATAAAATTTTATGAATCTTTTATATATATATATATATTAAAAGGAATATATATATATATATATATATTATATGAAATGTTTGGATAAAAAGGAAAATAGATATTGTATTTTTTTACATAGAAAGAAAATAGTTTTCCCTCCACCAAAACAATTATATTATTTTTAAATTAATTTAAAAGAAGCAAATTTTTATTCAATTAAAATATCTTCTTTGTTCTGGGAATTTTATTTTATCAAATTCATTTTTAATGGAATGGGATATGTTAATATCAAAAGAAATTTCTTATGGGTATAAAAGTTTAGTTTTGGAGTATGATATTCGAAAAGAAAAAATTTATTTAGTTCATACATGATATAGTCCTAGGAAATTTTTTATGATGGGGTTATCCTATTATATTTATCCAATACATTTGGTAATGGAAAGTTTCAATTGAGAATTATATTGGAAGTCGACCATTATGTTATTACATATGCAAGAGTGATTGTAAGAGTGATAAAAAATGATCTCCCAATTTAACTATATTATAATTATTTTCTTTCAAGAATTTTCCAGGAAATAAAGTTTATTTCATATGGTATGATATTATATTTAAAGGAAATATTATTCCCTTTATGGGTAAAAATATAACTTTTTAAGAAAATGTTTTCAAGTATTCTCATGTTTTCTAAGAAACCTTCACAATTATAATTATTCATTTATTGTACAATATTTTTATAGAATAAATATAGATGTAAAGTAGATATAATGTGTAACTAAATGACTATTTTGGATTAATTTTATTATGTTAATGAAAAACTCTCATTTATCATCCCATTATTTTGAAAAAGACTAATGGGTTTCTTCCCTTCTATGTCCCTTTCTTGGATTTTTGTTCTCTTACAGCATTTTAAACATTCTTTCATAAGGATTATGGGTGGTTTTGAACAATTATGATGAAATAATATGGGAAATTAATATCTTGGTATAATGTAAACAATTATCACTTAAGGACATGGGTATTATTTTGTAATAGTTTTTCCAAATTATTTAAAACACTAAATTTGATAGGTCCTTAGGTATGTATGTGAGCCAATATTTCTATTTGATGTTTTATGTTTCGAATGGAAAAACTATGCTATTTTTATTGGTATCAGAGAAAAAAATGTAAAGAATATATTTTTTCACTAGATCAAGGAGTTTTGGTTTATGGTTGTTACATTTTGCATTAGAGTAGGGTTTTGATGACATTAGAGATTATAATGTTTTTATTTGAGGTTAATGCAATAATTATGGATACAATCATGGGTTTATACTTTAATGTTGATAATATGATAAATTTCATCAATACCCCTTTTAGATTTTATGTTATGGGAGTTTAATAAGATTACGAGTGTTTTGGGTAGAATTTATCATAATAGAACCCTAGGTTTAGGTTATTTTTTAGTGAAAATATTATTTGAGGAATAATGTTTTTATATTTTATAGAATTGTATTTATAGTTATTGATAACATTTAGAGTTATGATTATCTTAAATGATGATGTAGTTATACTAAATTGGGTTTAAATGGTTAAAACATTATTGGAATAGAAGAATTATCATATCGATAACCATGAAATTTAAATGTAATTTTGTGACAATAAGCCTAATTTTATTTCTAATGATGTTAACAATTTTGTGGAAATTATAAAATTATGGTAAAAAGAAATAATTCTCTCTAATATGGGTATTTATTTGAGTAATATAGATGGATTTAATTCTGGGATCATATAAAATTAAATGATTACTTTTTTGGAAATAATTAGTATATTTTAGAGATTATATGACTATAACATATATAAATTTTGTATTAGACTTTAATAGTGATTAATTTTATTTCGAGATAAATTTTAATTAAATATTCTAAGAATACATGATCAACTAATTATAATATTTGGGTTCCAATATTAGTTTGGAATATTTTGAATAATTGTAGGGATACATATTTATTGAATGATTTAAGTTTATATTTCATTTTTACTATTGGCGTTTTAGATATTTATGTCTTATTTCCTCATATGAATTATTATTAATATTAGATATTATCTTACCATGTGAAAAAATTGGGTTTTTTAATATCTAATAATAGAGGGAAAAATGTTTTATAATTTTTTGACCCTGTTATCTATTAGAAGTTTATTTTAGTTCTCTAGGAATGAAAAATCTTCTTGAAGACTCATAGTTTAGAGAAACTAATAAGATAGTGTTGGAAATTGATTAAAGAATGAAAAAATAATTTTTAAGGAATGTTATTTTCTAATGTCCCATTAATAGATGGTAAAATAAATCATTAACACTATAAAAAGGGTTGTGAAATAGAACTTGTATATTATTACCTTCATTTTTAAGTAATTTGGAGTTTTTTTCACACCAAACAAGTTTATGGTTTTGTTGTAAATAACATTATCATGATCATTACCTTTTTGGGATAATTTTTTTTGTCACTCTACATCATTATTTGGATGTTAATGTTCCCTCATGTCTATATTTTAACATCCCACTAATTATCTCTTATTTGTAAATATAGTTATATATTTATTATATTTTAACTTAATATTTACCTTTACAAGTTATCAAAATGAAGTTTTATTAAACCTTTCAATGATATATGTTTTCAAAAATGGTATTTCCAAATGTTAATAACTTTATTATCAGGATAAATATAAAATTATGAGGACCTTATTTATTAATGGTAGGTGATAATTTAATAGCCCAAGATTATAATAGATTGAAACTATATTCGATCTCATACAAAACATACAACACTCACATTAAAAAAATCCCAAAATATTATTATTTAAATATAAAATTTATATATGTGTTGATGTTAAACTGATATCCATTAGATATATATTAGTTAGGTTTTTTTAAATTCATTTTTTCAAAAATAGAGATAAAATCATTTAAAGATAATAAAGTTATCTTTAATGAAAACAATTATGTGATAAATGTAGAGACCCTAACTTCTCATACATAAATATCATATATTGAGAGAGTAATATTCATTAAATAACATTATGATCCATTTCATATTCATTTAGTTCTAGTGCTATTGGAAACATAGACACAAAGAAAACTGGTCCATAAGAGAACTATATTATCTCCCACTATGTTCTTCATACCAAAAACCCTTATTATAAATTTCATACATAATACCTTTCCTCATATCCTAGGTAAATTAAAAGTTGGAAAGTCTGAGCTCCGAAGACTAGAAAGATTAAAAAATGGAGATATCTACTTAACATCGGTATAAGGGTTTGAGAAAATGAGAATAACATTTCAGAACAATACCCAACATATCATAGATCATCAACATGATTCATTAAATAAATCATGGTAGTTCATAAGATATGAATTATAAATTAATCCATGAACATGAGACATGAGAGAATAAATTAGACACAAAAATTATAAATTTTTCATACACATAATCATAGAAAATCATTTCCTTTTTAGTCAAGTCTGATTGAAAAACAATTGTAGTGGAATTAGTTGACTCCCTAAAAAATTATAGTAGTCAAGGATTACTCGCAATACTATAATATTGGATTTGGTTCAATCTCTAATAAATTATAGTATTCTTGATTTATTCCAAAAATTATTATAGTTGGAAATGTCCTTTATTGAACTATTTTTACTCCCCATTACAGTCATATTATTTCTCATGAGATATTAATCATTACACATTATATTACTCAGAGATATAAGTCCCACTTATCGCATTATTAAAATGATACATATATGAACTAAAATATTATAAAAATTTCAAAATATTATAACTCATGAAATTAATTTTTTTTGTAAAAATTACATTATTTCATTATATAATAACTTCTATAAAAGAAATGGGCTTCATAAACATTTCACCAGAACATAAACCATTTAAAACGAATGTGTTTTATAAAAATATTTTAATAATTAACATAATTCATTGAGGTAACTACTAATAATTCTATATTTGGATAAAATTATTAGTAATAAATTAGTAACAAAAGATGATTTAATCTTATAAATAAAATTATTTTGAAAAATCACTTGGAATATTTAATGTGTAAAATAACCTTTTTTAACATAAAATATTTTATTTAAAATCAGAATACTTCCCAAAAATTAATTAATACATATTATTATAAAATAATGTTGAAATATTGTAAATGATTCTTTAATTTATTGAGTGTTCATGATGGTATAAAATACTATTTAGGTCATACATGTTTAGACACTGATTACTATCAACTTTTTAATAAAATGTCAAAATATCCCGATTCGAAAAATAAAAATAAGATTCATTTTAAAACATTTAATAAAAATTAAATAATGGGTAGAAATTTAATTAATAAATAATTTTATATTATTATAAACATTTATTAAACCTTTACTAGAAATAATTAACATGGGAAAAAATTATTTTTAACCGAAGAGAAAAATAATATTGGTTTTCCTTGAAAACATTCTTTTGGACAATTTAGTATATCAAAGGGGGAAAATGAGTGGAATAATTTATTTTCATGAAATCACTCAAGGAGAATAAATTTCATGAGTTTATTTTTAGATAGTTCATAACATTTTTTCATCTTAAACATTGAAAAATAATCATGATAAACAATGAGATTGTAACATAAAACTTTTACCACCATGGAATCTTTTGAATCGTAATCCCCATTGTGACACCACAAATGTTTAAAATGTTAAAATCATATTTGATATCTTGTATGAAACGCAACACCCAAAATAGAAAAGGATATTAAATCCTCATAGTTTCTGAATTATTTAATATTTTAAATAAATTCAGTCTATTTAATATCATAAAAATCAAGTAATACTGAGTTACCATGTATTACACTCAATAATGATTTTCCATAATGGCTTGAATTACATGAAAAACTAAGTTTTAAAGAATACTATTAATATTAGTATTTAAAATTAAAATTATCATCAAATCAGTAAAATGGAGGTTATAAATAGGATTGACTAAATTATGAAATATATGGCTGAATTCATTGGTCACCTATTAATTATAAATGGATATAAAAATTAATTGAATATAAATGTACTATTTTTATAAAAAATATTTTTATTCACTAAAGGAATTTTATATTAATAAATTACATTAATGAATATTAGTGGATGGATATAATTAACATTAGATATTATATATTCAGTAAATAGATTTAGAAATTCATCAAATATATTTGATATGTATAACATAATAATATATATAATTTTATGTATATTTTTTTCATTTTCTAAAGTCTATCTTCCCGCCTCTTAAAAGTGAAATTGTTATGAAAATAAATTTTGAAAATTTTATTCTAAAAAATAAACATAATTATAGGAAGTGTAATTTGAAAATCATATTCTGTTGAATATTTTTATTTTTATGAGAAGTTTCATTTTTTGATTAATATTACAAATTTCAAAATTTTGATTGGAAACTGACATTTCATCTAAATAATTTACATTGTTAAATTATATTTTTAATTTTTTTAGAAGTAAAAATATTTAAATAATAAATATAATAATCTTATTTTGTTCATAATGATCATTTTACTATTTTATTAAGATATAAAAACTTAATAAACTTTTGAACATTTTCACTTTAAAACCCTCATTTCTCATGTCGGCTTCATGATTAATTTTAAATAATTTTTACCACTTTTATGGGTTGGAATTGGAAAAATGGATTCTATATTTGGTATAATAAAAATTTATAATTTCTTATAAGGACAATTTATTTTTTTACCAATGTTATTTGTCAAAGATGTAATGTAAATTATAACTATTAAGAGACAAATGAGTTTACCAAGTGACTAAACATGAAATGTAAGGGTAAAATGCCATTGATACTTTTACAAAACCCATTGGAAAAATATTTAAACAATAAAACTTATATTATTTAGGTTTTATAATTATTGGAGCCACTTTACATAGAAAAAACGTTTGTGTAATTCACTCTTTCATAAATTTACAAGTTTTCCACTCACCCAACTTATAAATTTTCACCCCACTCTTATCCTTTATTGACGGAATAAAAACACTTAGATCAAAAAATATGTACCAAAATCACACGAAAAATTCCGTAAATAAAAACTATAATTCTTATTTTTCTAACAAGTCTTTCTTTTTTTGGTTTTAGTTCCAAAATAAGGAGGATACCTGAATAAGTGGTAATGTTCATCTAAAATCTATTTTATATTATTTCATTATCCACCTATTTAAATTGTTATTATAAAATGAATATATAATATATTAATTATCTTACATATAATGAGATGTTTTTATATTATGGTAATATCTTATAACTTCACACACTACCATCAAATGGGTTTAAAAATCATCGCTCGTGTGTACGGATGACTACCAACATGCAAACAGATATCATTCTTTTTTTTCCATTTCCACATTTAAATGATTGAAATAATTATGGATTAATTTTTTATATGAGATATATATGATATTTATAATGTTATTATGATAATTTAATTATTATATCATACATATATTTATTCTTTCCAATTTTTTGAAATATGATAATGTCGCTCGTGTGTACCGAAGACTATCGGTACACTAAGCGATGTGATTCATTCATCCTTTACGTGGAATATATTAGGGATGTTTTAAATAAAAATATTTGATATATATGACATTATAATTATACTTTAAGGATAATACATATATATATATATATAATTTAATTTTTTACATTCAATATGATGAGAAAATGGAAATAGTGTTTGATCTTATGTACATCCTAACGTCTCCATGAATAATGTATTTTATTTCCTGTCACCAAATTGTAGGGATTACTATAAATACATATTTATTTAAGATATATGATATTTAAAAATTGGTTTAAATTTCGGATATGATTAAATAATGATATACATAATATTAACTATAAATAATAAGTCGAAACATTCTTGAAAAACAATGCAAGTTATTACCTGAAGCAATGAAAATAATGAAATATTAAAACAAATGGGGTATAAAATCTTATGAAAGGATAATATATGATATAATAAATATTAATATGGTTCTTTTATAAGTTAATAATGTTCTTAAAACCAATATACATGAGGTTAATGAGTGTTCCACCCAAAGGAAGCATAAGGTAATAGATTTCGTCTCATTGTCATTCCATTGAAAAATATTATGTTACTACAGACCTAATTACTATTATATTGTGTATATACTACCAACTGAAAAATAATATCATGAATACATAATTATAAATGTGATTTATGTTTTAATTTGAATTATTTCAACTAATGTGTTTTGAATTAAAAGTTACCAAGTGGTAAATAACTTCATAACTCATTTTCTTTTCATTTGGTTATATTACATCCTCATTTTCAATAATATTTTATGATTATATGTATAATGAGTTTTTAATTTATATTATTGTATTTTCACTAGTTTTATGTGAATTTATATTTGAAACAAATAATCGATTCTATGATTAATTCTCACTTCAATGCTATGATTATTTTATTGGTTTATATCACAATGTCATTCGAATCGATATTGATTATTCATGAATTACCATTAAAGGAAATTATATACTAATTTCTTATAAAAACTTTAATTTTCTTATCTTATGGTTAATGATTATGTTTTATTGTTTTAGAACCATTTTACCACTCTGTGGTACTTAAAATTATATAGGATATGTTTTTGAAAAATCCAAATGCATTTCTATTTTCAGTACGAAATAATTTTTTGTATAAAAACTAGGTATTCTAAAAATCAATTCAATATTTATTTTATAATTTTTAAAATGATTAGTTAAAATAAATTTTAACCAATTTTTTCTTTTTTATTTTTTTTAAATTTTTATCTTTCCACCTTCCAAAAATGTACTTTTCTGGTCTTTTTACCATAAAAAATGAATGTAGTTTTTACCCTATATCACATGTAGGTTAAAAATCACCATAATTTAATTGATGATTAATTTTCAACTATAAAGGGATATTTTTACATGAAAATTCTCTAAATATTATTTTTAAGGAAAATGGTATTCAAAATTAAAAGTATATTTCCTAAAGAATGTTTTTAAGATCTTTTTTATTTTATCAATGAGAAAAACCTTATTATTAATAAAATGGGTATACATCACATTCATACCATCTCTAATCTTCCTATATATTGTTTATTATTATTTTTACCATGGAATATATTAGAATTCACTTCCTTTATCCAATTTAATGTTCAATAACTTTCTTTTTAAATTCACAATTTCTTATAATCATTGTACATAAAATGTCGAGTAATTATATATATTATTTATCATGGATATGTTCATATCATAAACTAAATATCATTTTATACATGGGTTTTAATTGATAGTTATTTTATTATCAAGGGAAATATTAATAAATATGTATTCATTAATTAATACAGATATTTTACAAGGCACATTGTTTAAAATTAAACTCATAATTCAATATAAGAAGAAAGATTTGGACCTAAATAAAAGGGTGGGTCATGGTAAATGATATCCACATGATGAATCAGTAGAATCATGGGATTATTAAGTTTGATAAAATTAGTTAAATGGGTTTACACCAATCTGTTTTAAACTATCTTGAGAAAATATTTTGATAATAAATGTATCATCTTCCAGAAAAAATATGAAGTCCATTAATCAAGCATTGCATGTATTCTAAATTCATTCATTATTATACAAGATATTTTCAAAATGAAAAAAATCCAAAGATCCATTTAATTATCATATTATTTATTAAATGGAATGTGTGTTCATTTGTATACCTTTCCATATTGATTATACCTGATCCAGTTATTTAAATGTCATGTGTGTTCTGTTATTGACCTCACCAAATTGAATATACATTATAAAGTTATTTAAATTCCATTCGTTCTCATTTATTTACCTTTACATATTTATTATTCAGTATTTATTCTTGGTATCTTATTTTTTACATAACCCTTACTCACAATTCGATCTCACCCCTATATTTTTCTTTTCCCTAGGATTCTACAAAGTTTACTATGACTGATATAGATGGATAAACTACATAGAATAATGTTTTCTGAAGGAAAAATTATTTTTTAATTTTTATATTCATTATGTAATGTAAGGATCTTTTACATATGAGGTTTACCAAGACTAGTAAAATGATCGGTCATTTAGGATGTGGTTCATTGTAATTTATGCTTGTGTAATGGTAACATGTACCAGATCTAGGTTGTTGAGGTTAATTTCATTACAGTTGGTGTCAAAAAATAGTTTAATTGAATCATGTGGAACTAGATTTAGTAAAGCATATATTTGTGAAGATGACCATATGATTAAATTTGAGGATAAGTATATAAGAACATAAAAATGTTTGGTAAAGTATAGATTATTTGGTTATTCCTAGAAATACATCCCTATATAGATTTTACATATAGAAATGGTTCTAGTAAAAATATATATATGTGTAATTAATCAATTTAGATTGTATTGATTATGAATCTATCATCACCTAGTGGATGAAAAACAGCTTTATTGTGCACCTGGTTTGACCCTCCTAGGAGATATACTGAGGATAATTCACATTTTCATTACAAAACATTATGAAAGATTTTAATAGATGATGACAATGAATGAACTAGGTTAAACCAAAGATCAAGGAATATACAATGTGGAAATTAAATTGAAGAAGTATTTATGTATTGAGATTCACAAAATTAATTAATTAAATTTTTTTAATGATTTTTTTATACATTATAAGAAAGTGTGTATTAGATAACTTAAGATGTTATAGATAACATCATGGTTTATGAGGTCAAATTTTAAATAAACTATTTTTGGGTTTAATGTGATTAGATTCATGTAATATTAAAAACATTTTGGGATAAATTTAGTTAAACTATATTCTTTAGTTGATAAGTTATTTGAGGAATAATTCATTCATATTTAAAACATAATAATAAGGGTATTGATAACCATTAGGGTTGATATGGTCATTAATTACATTATAATAATTTTTAAATAATATTATTATACTTTGTAAAAAATTTATGTTGAAAATATTTGTAAAGAGGTTATTTAATGATTAAATTTATTTCAAGGATGTCCACCATATTTTTGGGAACATTATAGTAATTATATTAACATTATTTAAAAAAATTAGAACCTGCATGCATGGTAGAAACCCATCGTATATAACAAGGTGGACGTGATTGAGCCCATGACTGAGAGATGATAAAGGTTTCATGCCTATCGCTAGCTTGTGCGACGTCCTACTTAATAATTCATTGTTATTTTATTTATATATTTTAACAATAAACTAGTGTCATTAATTTGAGGTTTAGAGTTTAATGTATTATTTTGGATAACTTATGCCTACCATATTAGGATTGCAATGTATTTTGACACATATTGAAATAATTTTCACACTTTTATATATATCACTATTCACTAAAAGAAACATTTAGTTCTTCATGTTTAAAAAATTAATTTTTGGATATTAATTTATTATAGTAAGTGATCAAAGCACAAAAAAAGGATGAAATTGTCCTTTTAGAAAGGTATCATTTCACTATATTTCCTTATATTTTTAGGTAGTAAAACAATTCCTCATCTTTAGGAAAATTTATATTGAAATAAATTATTATCCTATTACCATCATTTATAATGATGCAAAGAACCTTTTCACACTTACTAAATTTAAGGTTTTGATCCCCTCAAATTTCAATTTATTAAACACTTTTTTGTTAAAAATTACCTCAATAACTCTCTATAAATATTTATTCATTTCATCCATGTTCATACCATTATATGACACCAATTTTATCCTACTTAAAAACCTAGTTATATGATATTTCATGTAACCTCAATAATTCTCATTCTATCTTTATAAGAGTATGTTTTATCCAACATTATCATGATGTGAGATTTTAATAAATTTATTTTAAAATATTAAATCATTCATTACATAGATCAATTTTAAATTGTGAGAACACAATTTAATTAATGTGGGGAGAATGTAACACATTAAAAGTTAAAAAATCTAACATCATATTTGATATCATGTATAATAAGAAACACCATGTATAGAAAGGAATATAAAATTTTAAGAATATACCATCTATTTACTATTTTAAATAAATTTAATCTATTCTATATCTCTAAACACATGTAATACTGATATAGAATTCATTATAAGAAACAATGATTTTATTCGATGGCTTGCATTACTTGCAAGACCGAGTTTTACCAAATACTATTAACATTATTAATTAATATGATAATTTCTTTATAAACACTATATTTTAGTTCATAAATAGTATTTATTAATTTATTAAATATGTGGATGAATTTATTCAATAGTAATTAATAATAAATTAATATACAAATCAATTGAATATAAAGTATATATTTATATAAAAAAACTATTTTTATACACCAAAGGTGTTTTATCATAATAAATTATATTAATTTCTATTAGTGGATTATAATAATAGAATTTATATATTATATACTTAGTAAATTTATTTGACATTCAAAAAAAATATTTTATAGGTATAAGATATATACAAAACAAATTATAAGTTCAAAATATTGTATTTTTAAAGGTGATTTTTCTTCCTTTTAATGCAACACTTGTTTTAAAACTATAATTTGACACAATTATAGATTTAATTTAAAAAAACATTTTTGAAATCATAATTTCAAATTTTCCATAGGGTGTGTTTTTGAAATTATTCTAAGATGTCTATTTTTTCTGATGAATTGTAAAAAATACTAAATTTTAATTAAAAACTGACTTTCAATCCAAATAATCAATACTATTAATTAATATTTTTAATTTGTTTTAAAGTAAAAAATTGTTCAATTATGAATATATTAATACTATTTTGGTAATTTTAATCATTTCATATTAAATTTAGACATAAAAACTTAGTAAACTTTTGAACATTTTAACTTTAAAAACCCACTTTCTCCTCCAATCTATAGGTTTTATTTTAATTGACTTTTCCTACTTATTTGGATTTATTGGGAAAATGGTTTCCATATTTCGATGCATAATAACATATAATTTCTAAAAAGTATAAATTAAGTTTTTATTAATCTTCATAGTGAAATCAGTTAAAATTAATTATAATTATTAAGAGAAAATTAGTTTACCAAGGCACTATACTTTTAATTTAAGGATCCAAAGGATAAATAAAGTTATTAAAATTCTAATTAAAGGCCTTATTTATACCTTATAACTTATATTATATAGTTTGATGAATTAGGTGCATTACTGAGCATTGAAAAAAATTATATGAATTCACTCTTTGAAACATTTTCACATTTCCCACACACCCCACTGATAAAAGACCATCCCCTCCCCTCCTCTATTCACACATTAAAAACACATCGGATAATAAAATACCTTAAAAAATAACACCCTGAATTCCATAACCCCATACTAGATTCCATTTTATAGATTAAATAAAACCATTAAAAGTTTTAGTGAAATTCTAAGGAGGATACCCGAAAAAGAGGTGATATTCTTCTAAATGAGTTTTGTTATTATTTCCTTTTCAACATCCTTAAATTCATATTATACAATGATTATATAATAATAATTTTATAATTAATATAATGAGATGTTTTTATTTTAATTTTAAGACCTAAAACTACAAACACATTAATCAAATGGGTTATCAAAACATCATTTGTGTGTAAGGCATACCACTACCTCATGAATAAATGCCATTCATTTTTTCCATTACCACCTTTCAAGGTAGGGAATAATTATTGATTTATAATATATATGTGATAGTTATGAAATTTTAATGTTTAATGTCTTTTGGAATTATTATATCACACATGAATTCATGATTTCCACTTTTTAGAAATCCAATAACATTTCTTGTGTGTTAGTGGACTACTACCCCATAAAGTGATGTGATTCATTCATGATTTACAAGGAATGTATTAAGTAAGGAATTAATAATAATAAGTGATAAATATTAAATAATAACAATACTATAACTATAATATATATATATATATAATTTATTTTTCTTCTTTCAATATTAAAAGAAAGTGGAAACATCATTAATGCCTATGTTTGACCAACCGTCTCAATGACTGGTGTATTTCATTTCATGTAACCAAATTATAGGGATTACCCTAAATAAATATATAATAAATATATATGATATTTAATTCTTGTATTATATTCCATATATTACTAAATCAATATTAATTTAATATGAATAAATAAAGTTAAAAATTCTCAAAAAATGAAGCAAATTATTACCTAAAACGATGAATATAACGAAGTATTATTATCAAACAATTGATAATATTATACTAAAAGAACATATATGAAATTATAAATATTAATATAGTTCTATTATAATTTAATAACCTCATTAAACTCACAATACATGATGTTAGTGAGAATTCAACCATAAGGAAGTGTAACCGAAGGGATTTCGTCTCAACTTCATTTTATTGAGGAATATTGTAATGTTATACACCTAATTAATTTTTTATTGTGTATATAAGACCCCTAGGAATTAAATATAGTGAATAATTTACAATTAATGTAATTTTATGTTTAAATTTGAATTATTTCATCTCTGTGTATTTGAATAAAAATATAACAAGTTGTAAAGAATTTCATAACTCAATTCCATTTCATTGGTTTATATTAATTCCTCATAGTCGTTAATATTATATGATTATGTGTATAATGACTTGCAACTATATATTTCTTAATTTAAACTTATATTATTTTTATTTATAATTTATACACATAATCTATTCATTTATTAATTCTCACTTCGATGTTATGATCATATTAAGGGTTTATTTCACAATCTCATTCAAATGAAGATTTTTTATTCTTGAATTTACATTATAAGAAATTATATCATAATTTATTAATAATACCTATTAATGTTATTCTAAAGTATTAATTCATTCCCTTTTTGAATTGATAGTTCCATTCTTTCACTCTTTGGTACTTATGATTATTGAGAAAATGTTTTAATAAAATTCCATATAATTTCTCTATTCGGTCGAAGATATGTTCTCTTAAAAACCCATTTTTTTAAAAATATTATTAATAAATGTTTTCATTAATATTTTAGAAATTATTTATTAAAATAAATTTTAACCCATTTTTTCTTCTTAAAAACATTCAATGCAATCTGTTTTCCACTTTCTGAATACGCCACTTTTTTGACCTTTTTATCATCCAAATGGAATGATCTTTTCAACTAGTACGACATGTATAGAATTATCCTTCATCATTTATTTGAATAAATATTTACATGTTTACAAGGATTTTTTTTAAAGAATGTGTTTTTAAATATTATTTTCAATGAAAATTATTTTCATTATTTTTATGATTTAAAAATTGATTTCAAAAATTAAAGGGTATTTTCCTCAAGAATTCATTATTGAAGAACATTTTATTTCATCAATGAAAAAACCCTTATTCTAAATTAAAAGGCTATACAAAATATTAATACCATAAATATTATTATTCTGGATTTCTTATGAATATTTTGACTTAGGATATTATTGAAACTCACTTATTTGATAAAAATTTATAGTCAATTAAATGCCCTTCAAATTTCCACATTCTAATCATTATTATATATAAAATTTACAATAAATATACCTATTAATTATCATGGATTTCTTCATTGACAAAACCATATATGTTTTTTACAAATGGTGTTCACATTAATAGTTATGTTATTATCTAAGAAAATATTAATAAATCTATATTCTATAATCAATACAGATATTTATAAAGGAAAATTATTTATAAATTAAATAAAAAATTCAATATATAAGGAATTATTTATACCTTCAGACATCGATGGGGCCTAGTTAATGATATAACCTTGATGCATCAGTGGTATTATGGGTAGAAGAAGTTGGTTATCTATGATGATGAAGCTATTTATAAAATAATTCTTTTTTATTTCTATTAATATTTAGGAATAAAATATTAATTTTATGTTAAATATGAAACTTCGTTAGATATCATACTCCACATGAAACAATGTGTTTTCTTGAAATCTTAAGTTGCACACAACATTGAGTTATACTGAAAAAAAAATTATTTTAAATAGTAGTTAATGCATAACTGTTGTATTATTAGGAATGAACATAACTAAATAGATAATTACTAAACAGGTTTTTTTATTTTGTTTACATTTATCCAATAAAATTTAAAGGCTTAAAAAGAGAATGTATCCAATTTTATGTATAAATACTCTAATATATTTTTTAATGGTAGAGTTACCCCTTTTGATGGTGAATCATTTTTAAATCTAGTTTTTGTCACTTTTATATGTTATATATGAATAAATAAAATCCTTCTTTAGAAGTAGGACATCAAAATTTAGTTTGGGTGAATATTTGGTATTTTTCTGATATATTTCATTTTTTTAATAAATATTGAAAAATACTGCATTTTAAGTCAAAATTGTCTTTTCATTTAATTTAATTATATGATTTGATTTTCATTTTAATTGATTTTGAAGTTTAATTATATTATATTTTTATCATGTAATCCAATTTTGGTTGTTGTAAGTAATTTTACATTTAAATTGGACATGAACACATGTCAATATTTTCATAGTTAAATACACTTTTTTGTTTCGACAATAAGAATTAATTTTAAATTAATATCTGTAAATTATATGTTTTAGATTTGAAAAAATGGATTCTATATTTGTAATCATAAGGTAAAAAATTTTTAAATATGTAACTTTTATTTTTAGACATTACGAATAGTAACTTCAGTAAATATTTTATTTTCCTTGGTTAATGGGTAAATCTTCTAAATAAAGGTAAACAAATAATATTATAATAATATTAAATAACCATAACACATGTCCTAACCCTATTATATGATATATTGACAACCATGGGAATCCTTGGGTCGAGTTTAAGACCCTATGAAGCCACTTGTGTGTGAAAATGACTCTTACTTAATTTTAATTTAATATTAAGGAAAATAAAACCTAAACATGTAATGTTTACTAAAACAATTTTTATATGGGGTTATATAAAGAATATTTTTGATTATAAATAGTAATTAGAAATAAAATAATATTTAATACATCATGGTATTTTCTTTATAATTATTATACATCAAATAAATGAATTTATTTATGACGCAATGGTGATGTAGTGATTACCTTATTAATGAATGATTTAACTAAATGAGATTATAAATATTAAAATAAATTTATTTTGTCACTTTTTTTCCATAAACTAATTTTAAGGATGATTATGACATTTTATATTTGAAATAATGAAGTTTTTTGAATTAATAAAGTTGTTAAGGATTTTTAAAAAGTCATGATATGAATAGTATAAAAATTGAAATAAATGAATTTTAAAATTAATTAATATTCCATTAAATGATATAATAGTCCTAAATAACTAAGATTCGTCCAAACAACATATATAAGGCTGAAAATTCTATTAATGAACCACTTGAGATTCTATTGGAATTTTATAGTAACTATATTAACCATATAGTATGAATATACAAGAAGATGTGGTAAAAGTTAAATTAGATAACTAAGGATTAAAGCAAAAATATAAGGTTAGTTTTATGAAATAAACTTGTCTAAAACCCATTTTATAAGAGTATTTATACCCATAATAATTTTATATTATAAATATGTCACTTTTGTGTTATTATATTTCTAAAATCAATTAATAATAAAATAATACTTTCAAACATTCCTAAAGTGACCCTCCTCCCTCTTATAAAAGGACACCACCTCAAACCATTACTCACACCTATAAAGTCACATTTTATCATCCAAACTATACTCCAATAATCTCCCAACATATCTATCTTACTCCTATAGGCCTTACTCTTGGCATAAGTCAATTCAATAAATCCCTTTGGCTCAAATCAAAAGAAGTTACCCGATTTGAGGTAATGTCTTCTCTCAAGTTCTTTCTATTATTTTTCCTTGTCCACTCCCTATGATATTATTATTATTATTTTTACATAAAACCAGAATAATAAATATACAATGTTGTTTTTATGTGATGTATTTGAACTACACATACATACACCTCCGTCTAATGGGTATAGAACATACTATTTCTATGGATTGTGAGCCATTGCCTCACGAAACATTGATTGTTCAATATTCTCCTACCACCTATCATGGGGGACATTATAATGGAAATTTAAATATATATGATATATATTTTATCTCTATTCTTATTTAATTCTCATTTATAACATACCTTTATTCTTTTCATGTTTTCTAAATATAATAATTTCATATGAGGGAGTGTAGACTACCGCCCGCTCAAAGTGATATGACTCATTCGTGCTATACATGGAATGTATAAAGGATGTAATTAATGAACTTATTTAACATATATAACATATATATTATACTGGCGATATATCATACCAATGTATAATTTAGTTTTCATTACATTAAATATGAAACGTAAATTAAAGTAGTGTTAATGTGTACGTATGGCTTACCGTTTCCATGAACGGTGCATTACATTACTTATATAAAAATTATATAGACTATTATAAATACTTATATAAAGGATATATATGATATATATGATATATAAATCATTAATATCATTCTGGAGATACTGTAATTTTGACCACATGGGAATTTTTTAATTATAACAAGTTCATTTTTGACTCAAGTTCCAAACATCGACAAAATGTCCGATATGAACTAAAATAATTATATAATTGTTATAGCAAGGTAATATGTGATATAAGAAGAATAATAAACTTTAAAAAATTTCTAAATAAATTTTAAATTTACTTATGTTTATTATTCAGGAAGAACAATGAACATATGAGACATATCTGACTCGAGGTAAGGAAAACTTTCACCCTCATCTTTTTGATAAATACTTATTTTTTGTTATTTTCCATTTTTTTATGTTGGGATATGTTCTTATATATCCTTATTTCTATAAATTTTATGTTCAAGTGACAAGAGACCCTTTTCTCTCCAATCAACTCATTTTCTGAATTTTAATGTGACGTTGTTAGGCTGCCGAAATTTTGTAATAGACTTCATCTCAATATCCTTTCATTGAGAAATATTTTTATTTATACTCAACATTATTTTATATGGTACATAATCCCCCATTTAATTTTAATTTCATTCAAATAGAATCTTTTTTTTCTACGATGCATTTTACTAAACGACAAAAGAAATGTTTTTAACGTATGCGATGACAATGAACATTCCTCTATAGAAATAATTATTTGATATTTGGTTTCCTCTATAATCCTTAATGTGTTTAAAAGGAAAAGAAATACCTTATTTCTATTCTGGGTATTGAAAATGGTTTTTATAGTGGATTTACTATTTAAATATCTTGAAATTATTTATTATTATTGCAAATAAAATTTTATGATTGAAATGTTGATATTTTTAATCTTTTATGTGTGATGATTTTATAATGGTACTTGGACATTTAATGGGTCGTTACATGATAAACGAAATGATGAGTGGTTCTATGATAAACCAAGGTTGATTGTTAACATTATAACCTCCGATACAATGCATATAGAAGTCAGTTGTATGGCTATTCCATTTAGTTATATGTGTATAAGATGACCATATGGTTATTCCATTTCAGTATGTTTATGTCCCATGTTAACTTTATATTCTATATGTTTCTTTCTATGGGATTTATATTAATCTTTCAGTTATGAAAAGGCTAAGAAATGAGCTTATATTTATTGAAGTTTTTTTTTTTGCTTCTTAAAGATGAAAGGTTTTACTTTATGATAAATTATTCACGGTTTACTTGTGGGTTTGATGAACTAATAGTTTTCCTTCTTTATGTATCCCATACCAAGATTTTTATGCTCATCCCATGTTTTGAAATGTTTCTCATAGGATTTAATGGTGACTAGAGATAAGGATAAACCAAAAAAAAATGTGATGTTTAAGGATGAAATGAAACCATGTCCTTTTTTTAGAAAACATATTTATTTTATTGATAGTGAGTAGAAGTGTATAATTTATAATACTAAAGTTGTTTTGAATAAGTTTTGTGCTAATTATGTAGAGAACTAAACCTGAAAATATCATCAACGTGAATTATTAACTTAATTCAAGATTATGTAGTGTTTATAGTCGGGTCCTTACATTTGATATTATAGGTCGGTTTAGATACCTTTAGAGGTTAGGGTTTTATTTAAGCATAAGTGGTATAACCATAATGGTGGCATATTGGAAAGAGTAATAGTTAATTTAGATAAATTTAATGATGTTAAGATAACATGAATATGTTTATGTTAGTGTTTACCCCCCTTATAAGATAGTATATTATGGTTTTACTAATATACTAACACTGACTTTTTTGGTTTTACTAAATAGTTGGATCTAGCATGAACCAAATAACAATGGATGTGAAGGAAACTGTGGTGGTTTTCTGAATGAGCAACCAAATGAAATGGGAGCTGCAATGATAACTCTTGTGGTTATTCTTAACCAACTATTTAGAGTCTTGATTGACCACTTAAACCTTGGTGATTTTTAAGGCATCATATATACGAGAAACAAATCCCAATGAAAGTTCATGTAATAATCATAAAGGTAAATATATTCAAAAAACTATGTGTCAAGGATGTGGAAAAAATAACTTAGGAAAATTCTTCCAAGGGATGGGAAGATGTTTTAGATGTGGTAATGAAGGTCATAAATCAATAACCTTCCATAAAAAAAGGAAGATTTTAGTTGAATCCTGGAAAGGGAAATAAGTTATTTTTGATGGATCAATTGCATGTTTTAAATGTGTTGTGTATAGTAATTATAAAAATAGAAATATTATGAATAAGTTTAGGGAATGGGATCAGAAGGATCATAAAAATATAGGATTGCCAATTCCTAATGTCATTATAATTGAAGATGAGGAAGATGAAAATTAACTATAAAAGGTATCGATTACTTCTTATCTCATGTTTTCAAATTCCTGAAATATTAGAACATTATGCATGATTTTTTAAGAAAAGAAGTAAAAAAGAATAATATGAAAAAAAAACATGGATAAAGGATCACGAAGAATTCTAGATGATTAAGATATCAAGGAATTGAAGAGTTATTTTGGATCTATGGATGATGATATGCTTAAATGTATTAAAGATATGATTACTTTGGAATACTTTTTTTAGTTTGTGTAACCCTAAATTTTGATATGTGAGAATGTTATTCAAGGAATAATTAGCTTTTCTTGTGTGGTCATAATGGATAACCTTAGGGGTTTATGTGATCCTTTGTTTTTTAGGCAATTATGGGTTATTAGTTTCTGGGATGAAAAATGTGAGGTATGAAATAACCTTTGAGGTTAAAACATGTTACAGATATTTTTAAGGATTTCATATCATTTTGTTAATGTTATTAGAATTATATGGTTTTTGAAAAAGGAAAACTTGCAGACCGTGTAACAACCCATCGCGTTAGAAAAAGCTATGAGAATCGAACCCACAACCAAAGTACGATTGGGATTTATCACCTACCACTAGACTATGTGAAGTCTCTCGTTAGTATGACTTATTATTTTTTTGTTAAATTATTTTATGGATCTAGAATAATTTTATTTTGGGAACTTATTTTTTATCAAATGTATATCCTTATTATAGGAAAATAATTCAACGATTAAGTGATAAAGGTTATTTTGGAAGACATTCTCTCTTTTGGGAACACTATATGACTATGAAAAATATAATACTATGGTATTTCATTTGAGGAGTAATGGTTGAAATTTAATTTTGGAAGAATATATGTTTTTATTATGGACATATGGATATTTTTGTTATTTGTGGAAATGATTAACCTATCATAGAGAATATAGGATTAGATTAATTACACTTTAATATGAGACTTTAAGAGTTTTAAATGTTATTAGGAGATAAATGTTAATATTTAATGTGGAAGACTATGTGATTAAATTATTCTATGTTTTGGGTTTCAATCATAGTTTGGATTATATAGAAGTATTTTATGTAAAATTGTGTATTGAATATTCTTTATTGAAATTTTGGTTCTGTTTGTAGAATTTTGGAGATTAATAGTAGTATTTATTTTTATAATGGATTATCCTTTTGGGGATTATCTGATCTCATAGTAAACATTTTAGTTTTAGTTAATCTCTAAATATTTGGGAAATATATCATTCATCTTTCTAGATTATTTGATTCTCTAGAAGTTGATTCTAGCGCTTTGGATGTGACCAAGTGATCTTGTGGACTCCATTTTTTGGAGTAAACAAGAGTCTTTGGTTGAAATTTATTAAAGGATAAAACTCTACATGAAAAGTAAGTATATTTCCTTATGTTATTATTATAAGTAGTAATATAATTCCTCAAATTTATGAAATGGAACTAAAAACAAAAACATTTTCCATTCACTTTTCCTACTAATGAATCAAAGGCCATTTAACCCATCACAAGTTTGTGATTTTTTGCCGGTTAACTGTCTCCTAATCATGTTTCCTATCACTCTCCATCAAGACATGATGGTTAGTTCCTATTACATATATATGTTTTTATACAAGGAATCATAGTATGGGTTATCTCATGTGACCTTTGTACTTATCTTTTTTCTTTGAAAGGGATTGTTTTATTGACTCTTTTTCTGATGTTGTACTTTCAATGAAGTTTCCCATCCCAATTTTAAAATTGCGTGGACGCAATTTCCAAAAGGGGGGAAGGATGTAACGACCCAAGTCTTTATAGAATAATACTTTTTTTCATTTCTATTAATATTTATGAATAATATATTGATTTTATTTAAAATAGTGCACTTTTTCTGATATCACACTCAATATGCAACAACAGGTTTCCTTGAAATCTTACGTTGCACAAAACTTTGAGTTATACCGGAAAATAAAATATTATTTTAAATGGTAGTTAAAGAATAATAATTGTACTACTGGAAATGAAAATAACTAACTAAATTATCATTAAATATGTTTTTTAAATGTTTTTTAAATTTATATAATAAAATTTAGATGCTTAAAGTGAGAATGAATCCAATTTTAAGTATAAATACTGAAATATTTTTTAAAAGGTAGTTTTACCCCTTTTTGATGGAGGAATATTTTAAAATATATTATTCTCACATTTATATGTTATATTTGAAAAACTAAAATTATTATTTAGAAGTGGGACATCAAAATTTACTTTGGGTAGTCTTTTGGGTTTTTCTGATAAAGTTCATTTTTTAATGAATAGTGAAAAATACGGAATTTTAAGTCAAAATTATCTTTTCATATAATATATTTATATTATTTTATTGTTATTTTAATTGGTTTTAATGTTTAATTAGATTATAATTTTTTTCATTTAATCCAATTTTGGACATTGGAAGTAATTTCACATTTAAATTTGACATAAACACATGTCAATATTTTGGTAGTTTTTACTTCTTAAAAACACAATTTTTGGTTTTGACAACAGGAATTAAATTTAAATTAATTTATGAAACTTTTTTGTTTTGAATTTTGAAATATATATTTTATATTTGGAATTAGGAGGTCCAAATTTTGTAAATAGTTAACTTTTATTTTTAAAAATTATGAATAGTAACTTTAGTAAATATTTTATTTATCATGGTTAAAGGTTAAATATGTTAAATAAGGGTAAACAATTAATATTGTAATAATATTTAATTACCCTAAAACTTGTACTGGCTCTATTTTATGATATATTTACGACCATAGTCTTAATTGTTTTGATTTTAGGGCCCCATGGAGACACTTGTGGGTGAAAATGACACTAATTTACTTTTAATATATGGTTAAGGAAAATATAACCTAAACATTTAACTTTTACTAAAACAAATTTTATATGTGGTTATATAAGTGATATATTTGATAATAAATATTAATTATAAATCTAAAAGGATTGAATTCATCATGGTAATTTATTTATAATTTTTAGACATCATATAAATGAATTTATTTGTAACACTATGGTGATGTAGTGATTACCTTATTAATGAATGATTTAAGTAAATGACATTATAAATATTAATATAAATTTATTTTTTTACCTTTTTATTCCATACACGAATTTTATTGATACATTTTACTTTTTACTTTTAATTAATGATGTTTGTTCAAATTAATCATGTTTTTATGGATTTTTAAAAAGTCATGATATGAATAGTATAAAAATTCGCATAAATGAGTTTTTTAAAAAATTAATAGTTTACTAAATGACATAATAGTCCTAAAAATATAATATTAGGGAAAATTAATTATATAAGGTTTAAAATTTCATTAATGAACAACTTTAGGTTCTATTTTAATTTTATAGTAACTATATTAACCATATAGTATGAATTTACAAGACCACTTGGTAAAAATTAAATTAGTTAACTAAGGGTTAAATATAAAAGATAAGGTTACTTTTATTAACTAAACATGTCTAAAACCAATTATCTGATATTATTTCGACCCATCCTCGTATAATATTAGAAATTTTTCATTTTTTGTTATTATAATTTGAAAATCAATTATTAATAAATTAATATTTTCAAACTTTCCTAAAGTTCCCCTCCTCCCTCTTATAAAAGGACAACACATATAACCCTTAGTCACACCTATTAGGCCACATTATCTCATCCAAAATCTACTCCAATAATCTCCCAACATCCCTCTCATCCTCTTATATTCCTTCCCTTTGGTAGAAGGCAAATCAAGAAATCCCTTTGGCTCAAATCAAAAGAAGTTACCCGATATGAGGTAATGTCTTCTGTCAAGTTCCTTTCCATTATCTTTTATTCTCAACTCCATATGACCAATTTATTCATTTTTCTCAAATAGAAATATGGTATCCTCAATATACTAAGTTTTTTTTATGAGAAAGATTCAAACTAAACTTACTCACACCGCTGTCTAATATGAATAGAACATATTGTTTCTGTGGACGGTGAACTACTGCCTCATGAAACAATGATTGTTCAATATTCTCCTACCACCTCTCATGTTGGCCATTATGATGGCCCTGTAATTATATTATATATATATATATATGCTATCTCTATTATACTATAATTATCATTTATAATATATCTTTATTCTTTTTCATTTTGTATAAATTTGATAATTTCATTTGAGGAAGTGCGAACTACATCCCTCTCAAAGTGATATGAATCGTTCATGCTATAAATAGAATGTATAAAGGATGTAATTAATGTAATTATATAAAATATATAACATATATATTATACTGGAGTTATAATATTAGTATTTATCATTTATTTTCAATTCTTTAAATATGAAAAAGAAATGAATGTATCATTTATGCATATGTACGATTTACCATCTCCATGAATGGTTCATTTATTTTCTTATATCTAAATGAAATGGAGTATTATAAATACATATATACAGTATATATATGATAGATATGATATCCAAATCATGAATATCATTCGGTATACAATTTACTTTTGACTACATGGACAATTTGTAATTATAACAAGTTCATTTTTTACTCAAGTTCCAAACACCGAAAAAATGATCAATATGAACTCAAATAAATAAATAATTTTTATAGAAATAAAATATGGGATATAAAAGGAGTAATAAACTTGAAAAGGGTTATGAAGAAATTATAAATAAAATTATGTTTATTATTTAGGAATAACGAGGAATATACGAGACAAGTCGGACTCATGGTAAGGGAACCTTTCACCCTCCTTTTTTAGTCAGAGACTTATTTTATGTTATTTTCCAATTTATTATATTGGGATATGTTATTATATATTATTATTTCTACACATTTTATGTACAATTGAGAATATACCACTTTCTCTCCCATCACCTAATTTTATGAATTTTCAATTGAATTAGTTAGGATGCCGAAATTTCGTAAGGGACTTCATCTCAATCTCCTTTCATTGAGGCATATTTTGATTTATACACGACATTCTTTTATATGGTGTATAATCCCCATTGTATTTTAATTTCATTCAAATGGAATCTTTTTTTTTCTATGAAGCATTTTACTAAATGACATAAAAAATGTTTTTAATGTATACGGTGACAACGACCTTTCCTTCGCCACAAGCATTCTTTGATATTTGTCTTCCTCTATAAGCATTAATGTTTTTAAAAGGAAAAGAAATACCTTCTTCCGGTTTTGGGTATTGAAAATTGTTTTGAAATTGTATTTACTATATCAATATATTGAATTTATTTCTTCTGAATTCAAATAAACTTTTATGATTGAAATGTTGATATTTGAAATCGTTTATGTGTGATAATTATATAATGGTACTTGAAAATTTGACAGGTGGTTAAGTGATAAATAAAATGACAGGTGGTTCCATGATAAACCAATGTCAGATAGTTGCGTTATATCCTCCAATTAATTTGTTATGGAAGTAGGCCGTATGACTATTACATTTAGTGATATGTGTAAAATTCAACCGTATGGTTATTCCATTTTAGTATTTTTATGTCCCAAGTAACCTATATATGCTATATGTTTCTTTCTATGGGATTTATGGTAATATTTCGGTTACAGAAAGTGTAATAAATGAGGTTATATTTTGTGTTGTGTGTTTGCTTCTCTTTAAAGATGAAAGGTATTACTTTAGGCTAAATTAAACACGGTTTACTTGTTGGTTTGAAAAACCAACATTTTTCCTTCTTTATGTATCCCTTAATGAGATTTTTATGATCATCCAAAGTTTTAAAATGTTTTTCATAGGATTTAAATGTGAATCGAGTCAAGGAAGGGTTCAAGGAAAATTTTGGAAGTTTAATCATGAAACGAACCTGTGTTCTTTTTTATAAATTTTTTGGTTTTATGGATAGTGAGTAGAAGTGTCTACATTGTAATAATAAAGTTTTTATGTATAAGTTATGGACCAATTATCTAAATCTCCAAATCTAAAAATTTCCTCAATGTGAATTATTTACTTAATTCAATATTATGTAATGTTTAAGGCCAGGTCCTTACATTATACTTAGTCAAATGGGTTTCTGCATATCAATTTTAAAATTTATTGAGAATAGATCTCAATGTTAAAGGTGTCATGTGCTTAAGAAATGAAATGTCCAATAATTAATCTTATCCTATAATAATAATTTATATATTATTATCCATGATATTTTAACTATGGACAAATTTATGGATGCATTTCATCCTCTTTTTATTAACTAAATGGAATGTGTTTTTGGTTATTTATTATTCTATATTGACTATGACTTAGCTAGTTATTAAAATTACATCTGTTTTTAGTTATTTACATTTCCATATTGATTATTAAATATCTAGTTATTTAAATAACATGTGTGTTCATTTATTAACCTTTCCATATTTATTATTCATTATTGATTCATGATATCTTCCATTTTACCTAACTTGTACTGAGCATTTGAGATCACCCTTATTTTGATTCCTTTCCCTAGGATTCCATGAAGTTAATTTTGATTGATATATAGGTATATGCTAGATATAATGAAGTTATTGTAAAGGAAAAAATTATTTTTTACTTTTATATTCCAAATGTAATCTAAGAGCCATTTATGTGTCGAGTTTACAAGGAATACTAAACTGATCAGTCCTTTTTCATGTGATTCCTTGTATCTTGTGCCAATATAATGGTAAAAGGCACTAGTTCCAAACTGCTAGGGCCAGGTTTGCTAGAATTGTAAATGAAATAAAATTATATGTATTCTCTAATCCAATGTTGTCATGATAAAAATAATAAAATAAATTTTATTGGTATTAAATATACTATAAAAAAGAAATGACTGGTGAATATGGAATGTGTCCAACAAAAATAATAGTGAGACAAAAATCCCTAACCTTACGTCTAAACATCATTTATACTCATTCAAGACTCATGTATTATAAATATAGGATTATTATATATAAATTATATAACCATAATAATCTATATTATTCAATATATTATTTACTAATTACCATTTATTACATTTTTATTAAGAGTCCCTTCTTAAAATTACCCTTCGAGTCACAACTGCTTATTTTCTTCTATGCGCTTTGGTTTGGTATATTTGGTACTTAACCATTGATCATGATTATATCATATTTATAATTTTAACTATGATATAACTATATTATTTATTCATTATATATGTATTTAACGTAATCCATTAATGATAGTGATAGAAAATGAATTACACCATTCATGGAGACGACATGTCATTCATATGCGTGAATGATGTTTGCTTTTTCTTAATTCATGAAATAAAAGTAATTTAAATAATATATTACCTTAAAAAATTATGTCACATATATATCACATATTTTCATTAAAATTATATATATTACCTTCCATGTAAATCATAAGTGAAGAACGAATCATGCGCTTTGTGAGGTAGTATTCCTCCACACACTTGAGCAATGTTATCAAATAACCAAAGAATGGAATGTAATAATTTATAAGTTATATTTAATTAAATAAGTTTAATTATGTCATAAATAACATTTTCATATGTAAAATCCATCAGTATTCCCATCTGTGAGATGAGATGATGGAAAATGTAATATATAAGTTTGTGAAATAGTAGTCCACCGTACAAACGATTGATGATTTAGTTTCCCACATGAAGGAATGTGGTTGTAGACATAGTTTATTCCATAAAATTAATAACATAATAACATATTTTTATAACGGTGTTATTATATTTTAAATATTAGGACATGTAAGAGAATAATTTAAAAGAAAGCATTTAGTGAAGACAATTACATTATATTAGAAAAACCTACATTAAATCTCTTATTAACGACTATACTAACGACCTTTTGGGATGAACATACACTCAACAATGTTCATAAGGATGAATGGGGGATTTTTGTTCGGTTTAGTTGATCCAAAGGTCTTAATATGTGTTAATATGTGAGGGGAGGAAGTCCCCTTTTATAATGAGAAGGACTGAAATTTTTTAAAATACCCAAAACTATTCAATAATGGAAAGTCACTCTCATTCCATGTACACAAAAAATTGATAAATAAAAGAGTGTATGGATGACATGGTTATGATAAACTTCAACCATAATAAAATACACATGATTTATAAATTTTGTTCTAAAATATCTATGCTTACTCACCATTACCATTTTATTTTTCAACAGAGTAACTATTCTCTTTTTATTTACCTAGGAAATTTATTCTTTAACACTAAAATAAAAATGATAGTTAATATATTTTTTGGAAACATGTATTATAAATATGAATTAAAATTTATTAATTTTTTTTCTATACATGTTAAAAATTGATTTTAGAAAATCTATATGTATTGTGAAATACCTCATTTTAACCTTAACTGAAGTAATTATTATTTTTATTTGTACTAATATTTATGAAAAAATAATTTTACCTTACTATATAACGTAAATTATTATTGTTAAAAATATTAAATAAATTTTATAAAATTCAATTAACATATGTGGATGGATTTAATTTAATATATAACTCAAAGATGTGATGAAAATTCAATTTTCTAAAGAAATTTTATTAATATGTATAGTGTGTTTTAATATAAAAATTTAATATGAAATTTTTTAAAATTCCCTAAATTTTATTAATAAATATTTACATGGAAATTGATTTATTTTAATACCCTAGTGAAATAAAATTGATCCTGTCAATTCATTAAATTAGAAGATAGTTTTTAATACAATTATGTATTATTTAGTATTCATCAAAAAAACTAATCATTTTAGAAAATTCTAAAAACCTCTCTCAAATATAATTTAAAAATTTTGATTTAAAATTTGAGTATTATTTTTTAAAATAAATTTCCTAGAATATGTAAAAAAATTAATTGTATTGTTTTTTTACAAAAATTAATAATAACATATTTTGAGAAATTAGCATTTTCGAAACATATAATGACTCTACTAAAATTTATGTATTATTTTATCAGTATGATTTATTTATTTGAAACAATTATAATTAACATTTTAATGGTGTTTATTCCAATTCAATTCATCAGGTTTAATTTCATGGTTATAATATTCAAATTTAAATAATAATATTAATAGTATATCACAGTTCATTAAAACTCATTATTTCATGTAACGCAAGTTATCAAAGAAATTAAATTTATTAAAGAAATAATATTTCATATATTCATAGGGGGTTATATTATATCCCCATTTAAATAAACTTTCCCAGAGAAATTTCCTCACTTTATGTAAAAACTGAGGATACTTCAACCTTATTACGTCCTCATGATTCGACATAGCTTCCTCCAGCTGGTGGGTTTTTCACTAATATTTCGTGTGTATCAAAGAAAATAGATGGAATATTCTATGTGCTTATTATGTTATGAAACTTATATAACAAATTCAATTTCTAGAACTACAAGAGACTATTAATTTTGTTGATGGATATTAAAGCAAAAAAACAAAAATGGTCAATAGAAGAGAGTTAATGCTGAAATATTTAATGAATCATAAATATAAAATACTTTTGTATGAGTTGATTTAAAAATAAATCTAACATATTTTTTATAATAATGTTAGGGAGTCTGTTATTCATTTGTTTTCTTTTATTACAGACCTTTGTGAAAAAAATTTGTCCTAGTGATTCATGAAAAAAACCAGCAAAGGCACTATTAATTTTCTATGATTTAGAAAAAAAATTCCTCCACCATTTTTCTCATGCATGTGGAATCTAACTATCTTCCTTCCATCAAAAATACTGCTCGGAGGACCTATTATTTTTCATTGTATGTATCCAACTAAAATAAATATATTCACATTTAAGTATAATGTTTATAAAATCAATCATTTGGATAGTTCTATCGTGAAAGATTACTTGGCTCAATAATGTATGGATTTATGTTCAATATATTTTTCTTATTTGACTAGAAGAAGTAACAAATACATGAGAAATGAAGAATACGCATATGAGAAAATTGATCCCAGTTTTGTATCACTTCCCCAAACAAGGGGAATTCCTAGATCATATACATTGACCACATTATTCTTAGAAGAGTGAGAGATGGCATATCACGTAGTTTTGTTTAATTGTGATTTTTTTCTCAGAATAAAAAAATTAAGTAAATTAAAAAAAAATATTATCTCATATCATTTAATTTTACATATCCATTAAACTAATTATATTTTTTCTTTAGGGAACATAAAAAATTATAAATAGAAAGCATCATTTGTTTTCTTTGAGATGGAGAGATACTTTCCATAGTAAAGAGTATTTTGTTTCTTTGAAGTTGA